>CM057473.1:17572500-20072500 GCA_030035585.1 Dugong dugon | reverse complement strand
CTTCTGAAAATTCATAATAAATAATGAATGTGTTCCACTGCCTGCTGTTATAAATTGTCTCTAGTCTCCTTAGTATCTTTCCTCTTATAGGAAGTCCGATAACTCAAGAAAAGATGACACAAAGCCAGGATCAGCCCTGATTTCTAGCATTCCAGAAACAATGCGGCAGTGAGAAGCTGCTTCATCGATGTTAATTTTACTGCCTTCCCATAGTTGTATTCTTGTTCATACGCTAACCTTCCAACAAGCAGTAGGAAGACTCAAAATTAAAACGAAGGGAAAAGGGAACACGGAACATTATGTTTTAGCTGTGGGGAAGCGCAGTGTTTCAAGGAGAGAATAAAGAGCTGACTCCAACTTTTTAAGTCACAGCTTATCTTCCCCTCCCTCACCTCGCCCCCCCCCCGCCCCACACTTAAGATTTGTTTTTTTAGGAATGAGTGGATGAAAAAGAAACTGACACCACATGGCATTTTCAGGTTCAGCCATGAAAGTAAGTCAGGCAAGAATGCAGTATTGGAACAAACACTCAGGCGCTTTGGGGATGGAAGTTCCGAATCTGGTACCATGTACCAGCTTCCCAGAGATGTTCACTAACTCCCTTTATTTCCCTGGCTTTTCTTTCAGTATCTTTAAATTAAGGAGCTTGAGCTAAATTTACTCTAAGCTCACTTTTAATGTAAACATATTGGATTCAAGGCATATATTCCTTATGTGCATGTAAATAGATTTTTTTCTGCACAGTTAGTCAGCTTTTAATCTCCAAAGTGGTTTTTCAACTCCTCTACTTGTTATCATCCGGAACATGCTCAGGGAATAAAAATAATTCAAATAGTTGTTGAAGCAACATAGAGAGAGAAATGTAGGCATTCAGTGACACTTTCTCTTTCTTCCACTGTTTTCTATCCTTTCTAAAGCATTATAAGCCAAGGCCTGCTTTGGAGACTCAGTCAACTTTTACCTATGTTTAATTGCTAACAGAGGAACGTAAGACCTTAAAATGAAACAAGCAAAAGCCACAAAACCAAGAAAAACAAAACAAGGAAATTTCATGAAAAACTGGCTGGAGTAATAATTCATAATAAGTGAAAAGGAAACATGAGAGTTATTTTCACAAGGATGATAAATAAGCCAAATTCATGCTCTTTTATACTCTCAATTAAGCTGTAACATACACTCTTGCAAAAGGATAGTTCTGAATGTCCTAGAGGCATACAAGAGGGTGGACCTATTTAGTTTATTTCTAAGTTGTCAGCTCTTTTTTTTCCCCATTCTTTCAGTAAAATAAACTCTTTTGCTGATTAAGGGGGTTAAGAAAAGGCTTGAATGAGTCACTCCAATTTGTTTCCACATTCTGAACAGTCAGTAAAGGAATTTATTGCCTCATTAGGCATTTTGAGTAGATTTCTGGAAACCTGGATGACGTCAGACAGAAAAGTAACCTAGTAAGAAGTTTTAAAAGTAGTTGCAGCTGAATTTATTTTTGAAATTGTAAGTTGGCGGTTAGGCTGGAATGACATAGTGATTTACTTCAAGAAACGGTGCCAGACAGTGGGCTGGTGTCAAGGAAGGGAGGAGGGAACAGCATATGTATTTTCAGCAAGATGAGTTCTAAAAAATACTGCTAAGAAAATAGAGAAAAGGTAATTGAAAGAGGGTGGGGATCTCAGTGATCAGATCAAGGAGAAGCTTCTTCCAAGTGAAGACAAAAAAAATTGGGCCACTGAGACTAGGTGGTGAGCATCTACCCAGCAATGCGTATATAGGACCACATGCTCTGACTTCTGCCCTTCCACCCTCTTTCATTTTTGCTTAGCTGATATTTAAGTTCAAGTGATGTTGTTGTTGTTGTCGTTAGGTGCCATTGAGTCAGTTCCGACTCACAGCAACCCTACGTACAACGGAATGAAACACTGCCCGGTCCTGCGCCGTGCTCACAATCGTTGTTATGCTCGAGCCCAGTGTTGCAGCCACTGTGTCAGTCCATCTTGTTGAGGGTCTTCCTCTTTTTTGCTCACCCTCTACGAAGCATGATGTCCTTCTCCAGGGACTGATCCCTCCTGATAACATGTCCAAAGTATGTGAGATGTAATCTCGCCATCCTTGTTTCTAAGGAGCATTCTGGTTATACTTAAAATAGATACTTAAAATACACTTCCCTTAAATCAAGGCACAGGTAACCACTGGGCCTCGGGTTGTGGGCTTTAGACTCGTTAGCAGTTAGATGAAGTCAGGTTCTTTCACAACCCTCTGTTGTTGCTAGCTACCACTGATTCAGCTCCTGACTCATGGCCAACCCCATGCACAATGGAATGAAACACTGCCCAGTCCTGGCCCATCCTCATGATGAGTTGAAGATTGGACTGTTGTGACCCATACAGTTTTCATTGGCTGATTTTCAGAAGTAGATCACCAGGCCTTTCTTCCTAGTCTGTCTTAGTCTGGAGGCTCTGCTGAAACCTGTTCAGCATGATAGCAACATGCAGACCTCCACTGACAGATGGGTGGTGGCTGTGTCTCAGGTGCATTGGGCAGGAATCAAACTGGGTCTCCCACATGGAAGATGTGAATTCTGCCACTGAACCACCAATGCCTCATCACCACCTCCTACACTTGTAATAATCTTTCAGAGTTACATAAAACCATTCTTTTAAAATGATTAAAATTTAAATTGGTGGTGGCTAAAGCATTACGGTTTTTGAACAAAAAAATATTGAATTTACTTCAAAATATAAACAATCCAGGAGGCAAAAACTCATAGAACAGATGATCTGTTAATAAGTAGGACACAATGACTTGCTTTCCTAAACTTACTTTCTGTACTTTTAGCAGATAAACACATTAATAATAATCAGGCTGCCCTATATCAAAAGAGAACTTGATAAATGAATCACAGCCAACCATAAAACAAGGAAGTATCAGGGACTTTTCCAGATAAAAGGAGTGGAATATTTGTTCCATATACACAGATATATACCTTATTCTGGAGCCCTGATGGCGTGGTGGTTAAGAGCTTGGCTGTTAACCAAAAGGGATCATTCGCTGCAGGAGGACGTCATGTTGGGTGAAGTAGAGTGCCAGTGAGGCCGAGGGTGACCCTTAGTGAGAGGGATTGGCACAGTGGCCACAGTGGCCACTCAAACATGCCAGTGATCATGAGGATGATGCAGGACCTGCAACATTTTCTTCTGCTGTACAAAAGGTCACCATGAGTCAGAGTCACTCAATAGCAGCTGTCAACCTAATACACACACATATACACACACACATATTTACATATATGTGTATGTATATATACATTTCTCTAAAGACATTTCTAATGTACTCTTTCCCTTACACTTTCATTCATCAATTGAACAAGTATTTATTGCGTACCTGTTATGTACCAGAGACACTCTAAGCTCCCTAAACCAAGGATTACTTGTCATAGTTTTGATATTTTCTGTTGTCTTGCTCACGCCCCAAAATACGTTGTTGTTGTTGTGTGCCGTTGAGATGATTCTGACTCATAGCCACGCTATAGTAGGCATTCATTCAATATTTGCTGAATTGAACCACCAGTGAACATCAGTGAATATCAGAGTCAACAAACAATCTTTTAAAAACAAATGACCCTGTATTTTCTCAGAAAGAGATAATTGGGGTGTGGAAGAATATATATGTAAATAGTAGAGCTTAAATTTGGCAAGGTCTCAGATCTGGAACTTTTGTAACGATAATTAGAAAGGGAGTAATGAGGAATTGCACCATTTTGCTGCTTTTAATTCTCTCCTTCAAGTTTTAAGTGAATTTTAATTTCCTGTAGATTGCCAAGTTAGGTTCATAGATTTTTAAAACTTCAAGGGCAGTCTGAAGCCATCCATTTCAAATCTTACATTTTACAGATGAGGAAACTATGTCCCGAGAGGTTCATAAAGCTGGAACGAGAACCCAGACCTCTTCTCTAAATGTCTCCCCTTTATTCTGTCACTGTATCTTTTTTTTTTTTCTTTCCTTTTTGACCTTTTATTTTGTAGATATACAGTAGACACTGGTAGCAAGGTCTTGTCAGTTGGGAGAACTGAAAGACTCAATGATGAAGAAAATATTTCCTTTTTATATTCTTAGATTTCTCCTAAAGTTGTAGTCTTTTATAATAAGAAAATGAAACATTGCCAGGAAATCTATCCTTGACTAACTAGAAGAAAATTCAGGTTAAATATTTGTCACCCCTCCCCTTTTTTCCCCAAATTTATGGGAACTCAAATCTGTTAAATAGAATAAGATATGTTGTTGTTGTTAGGTGCCGTCGAGTCAGTTCCAACTCATAATAACCCTATAGGACAGAGTAGAACTGCCCCCATAGGGTTTCCAAGGAGCGGCTGATAGGTTTGAACTGCCCTTTGTACAGCAGAAGAAAATGTTGCAGGTCCTGCATCATCCTCACGATCACTGGTATGTTTGAGTGGCCACTGTGGCCATTGTGCCAGTCCATCTCACTGAGGTCACCCTTGGCCTCATTGGCACTCTACTTCACCCAACATGATGTCCTCCTCCAGCAAATGATCCTTCCTGATGACTTGTCCAAAGCAAGTGAGTCAGATAATATTCTGTTGTGATCCATAGGTTTTCATTAGCTAATTTCCAGAAGATCACCAGGTCTTTCTTCTTATTCTGTCTTAGACTGGAAGCTCCACTGGACTCTGTCGACTGTGGCTAAGCCTGCTAGTATTTGGAATACTGGTGGCATAGTGTTATGGATTGAATAGTGTCCACCAAAAATATGTGTGTCAACTTGGCTAAACCCTGATTCCCAGTATTGTGTGATTGTCCATCATTTTGTCATCTGATGTGATTTTCCTATGTGTTATAAATCCTACCTCTATGATGTTAATAACGCAGGATTAGAGACAGTTATGTTAATGAGGCAGGACTCAGTCTACAAGATTAGATTGTGCCTTGAGTCAATCTCTTTTGAGATATGAAAGAGAGAAGAGAACAGAGAGACAGAAGGACCTCATATCACCAAGAAAGTAGTGTCAGGGCAGAGCACATCCTTTGGACCTGGGATCTCTGTGCTGAGAACCTCCTAGACCAGGGGAAGATTGATGACAAGGACCTTCCTTCAGAGCTGACAGAGAGAGAAAGGCTTCTCCTAGAGCTGGTGCCCTGAATTCGGATTTTAGCCTACTAGACTATCAGAGAATTAAATTTCCGTTTGTTAAAGCCATCCGCTTATGGTGTTTATGTTATAGCAGTACTGGATAACTAAGACACATAGCTTCCAGCATCACAGCACCATGCAAGCCACCACAGTGCTACAAACTGTTAGATTTGTGTGTTAGAGCATATAATTTGTGTACAGCTATGCAAAAGAGAATATGAAAAGCTTTGCTTGGAAGAGTCGTGGAAACATTTAGAGAGGAGTTAACATTTGAGCTGAGTAGACATCTGTCTTTTCTAGGGCTCCCATAATAAAATACCACAAAGTACGTGGCTTAAAAGAACAGAAATTTATCTTCTCACATTTCTAGAGGCAAAACGTCCACAGCAAGTTCTCAGTAGTGTCGATTCCTTCCATGGGTCTCTTTCTTAGTTTCTGGTTGTCTGTTGGCAATCCTTAACTTTCTTTTACTTGTAGATGGGTCCTCACATGTTGTCTGTCTTCTCCCTGTGTGTGCGTCTGTGTCTATTCTGCTCTTTTTACAAGATACCGCTTGGGAGATTAGGTTTAAGATTCGCCTTAATGCATTATGACCTCATTAGCATAAAAAGAACGCCTCTATTTCCAAATAGATTCATATTTACAGGTACAAGGGTTAGGACTTCCACATTTCTTTTGATGGGACACAGGTCAATCCGTAACAGCATTCCAATGACAAATATGGTTTCCAAAGCACATAACACAGATGAAGCATCCCAGTTTATGGCATATTTGGGATTGAATTGTTGAACATATATATGTTGGGAAGAGTAGTCATAGGGCATGAGAGGTAAGGCTGGAAAGGTGGCTGGGGCAAATTTGTCAAGAATTTTTATGCCAGGCCGAGGAGTTTAAGCTTCGTGTTATAAATAATGGGAAGTGTTCTGTTTGTAAGGAGATGGGTGAGATGACTGGGTTTGTTTTGTGACTTCTAACTCTAGTTGTGTGCTCAGAGGGTCTGAATTAAACAACTGAAGATTTTCCTCAGCTTTTTCACCCATGCTCCAACAGGTAAATGATGTTAGTCTTTACTTTCTGAAGTAAATGATAACGTTTAAACTACAGCATTGAGTAGGTCTTTTCAAATTATACATCCCTCTAACTTTCTGGAGTTTTGCTATGTCTTCCTTCTCTCCCTACCTACTCCCCAATATGTTTTAGACTTGCAGACATATTATGTGGACCTTGATGCTGTTCATCTCTGGGTGGCGAAAAAGGGTTTGTGCTCAACTACCAAACTAAAAGTTGGTGTTTCAAACCTACCCAGTGGTGGCACAAAAGAAAGGCCTGGGAATATCCTTCTGTAAAGGTTACAGCTAAAGAAAACCCTATGGAACAGTTCTACTCTATAACACATAGGGTCTCCATAAATTGGAATCGACTCGATGGCAGTGGTTTTTTTGGTGTTTTTTTTTTTTGGGAGTGCTCTTCATACCCTGGAGGCACAGTGGTTAAGAGCCCCACTGCTAACCAAAAGGTCAGCAGTTCGAACCCACCAGCCACTCCTTAGAAACCCTATGGGGCAGTTCTCCTCTGTCCTATACGGTCACTATGATTTGGACTCAACTCAATGACAACAGGTTTTTTTGGTTTGGGTTCATACCTTAACATAACCCTAAAGGCAATGGACTATGACGTATTTTATAAACCAAAATAAAAATAACATAGAGAGCCAGGAAACATGGTGTTTAACAGTGCGAGTGCTGGAGCTGGGTGTCTGGGGTTCTGTCATGGATTGAAATGTGTTCCCCAAAAATATGTGTCAGCTTGGTTAGGCCATGATTCTCAGTATTGTGTAGTTGTCCTCTGTTTGTGATCTGATGTAATTATCCTCCATTTTGTGATGTGTTATAAATCTTAACCTCTGTGTGTTAGTGAGGCATGATCAGTGTGGAGTGTATTTTGAGTCACAGCCTTACATGGCTTACATAAATCACATCCTTACTTAAGTCACACCCTTACTCAAATCACAACCTTGCTTGAGTCACACCTTTTATTTTACAAGAGCTAAAAGGAGAGAGAAGCTAGCAGAGGGGGGAGGGGCCTCACTATAATAAAAAAAGAAGAGCCAGGAGTGGAGCATGTCCCTTGGTCCTGGGGTCCCTCCACTGAGAACCTCCTAGACCCAGGGGAAGATTCATGCCAAGACACATAGAGATCTCCAGGGAATGGCAGGCCCACAGATATTGAAAGGAGACAAGGACCTTCCCACAGAGCCAACAGAGAGAGAAAGCCTTCCCCTAAAGCTGGCCCCTGAAATCAGACTTCTAGTCTTCTAAACTGTAAGAGAATAAATTTCTGTTTGTTAAAGCCCTCCACTTGTGGCATTTCTGTTATACCAGCACTAGTTAACTAGGACAAGTTCCAGTCTTGTTTTTTCCACTGACTAGCTGTGACCTTGACCAAGTTCCTTAAAGTCTTTGTGTCTCATGTGTAATGGAGATAATATTACCTTCTCTCCTTGACTTGGTTTGAAGATGAAAAGAATACAGAACATGGCCTGATACATAGTAAGAGATCAGTAAATTGTTGTAGATGTTGTTGTAGTTTTGTTAGATAATAGAAGTCTGTGTTCCTCCCTTACATTGCCCTCTTTCTGACTCTGTGAGTGATGTTGATTTTGTTGTAGATTTTGTTGTTGAACGCCCCTAGTCCTTCTCACCTCTTTTACAAAGAAATACCGTCAAGTTCTTCTCTTTGTTGATATCTCTATTTCTGCAGGATTCAATACCTGAAGTCAAAAGCATGTTCAAATCTCTTGATGTTATACTACTACTTCTAATTCTAACCAAAGCCTGACAACATCATTCCCTTTTCTTGTTCTTTCTATTCTGAAATGGTAGCATTTCTCTCAGTGTCTGCCCCAGGCATTCATTTGACGACTAGTCCTTGAATGTCTATTTTGTGTCAAGCTGTTCAAGGACTACCAAGTCATTCCTTTATCTCAATACCACTGCCAATCTAAAAAAAAAAAAAAAAAAAAAAACTCATTTTTATTAATGTTATTTTAAAAATCTTATTTTTCTAAGACTTTGTTAATCTCTATGGCTCTTCTACAGATTTATTCAAGTTTTACACACCCTTTTTTAACTTGCAGAGACCGGTTTGGGATTCCACTGATTTAAGGGAATTGGAGCAAGGCTTAGAACTTCAAGTTCCAAACTGGGCCAGAAGTTCTGAAAACAGCCTGATTGCCTGCTCACTAGAAAAAATTATACCAGAAGCCATTGCCTGCTGTATTGCAGCTGCTTTTTCCATCATCATCTTTGGCAGTGGTTTCAATTCAGATGTATTTTGATTCTGTATAAAATATTTTAAAAATGCTTTGGAAGGGAAATCACTGCAAAATGCAAGCTATTCCTGAAATTAAACTTAATTTAAGAATAATCCAGCACTGAAAAATCACAGTAAGAAAATGGTAAAATTAAAAAAAAAATCTGTGATTGATTTAATATTGATTTTTTCAAATTGCTGTGGTCAATTGGAATGGAAATATTATAAGTACTATTAATAGTATCCACCACTTGTCTGTCAGTTTGTTGTCCTGTGGTGGCTTGTGTGCTGCTGTAATGCTAGAAGCTATGCCACTGATATTTCAAATACCAGCGGCTTGAGAAGAAAAAGCAAAGCATTATAATGAAATTTGCAAAGACCTAGAGTTAGAAAATCAAAAGGGAAGAACATGCTTGGCATTTCTCAAGCTAATAGAACTGAAGAAAAAATTCAAGCCTCGAGTTACAATATTGAAGGATTTTACGGGGGCAATTTCGAATGAAGCAGGAAGTGTCAAAAAAAAGATGGAAGGAATATGCAGAGTTACTGTACCAGAAAGAATTGGTTGATGATCAGTCATTTCAGAAGGTAGCATATGATCAAGAACTGGTGGTACAGAAGGAGGAAGGTCCAAGCTGCACTGAAGGGAATGCGAAAAACAGGCTCCAGGAATTGACTGAATACCTATTGAGATGTTTCAACAAACAGATGCAGCGCTGAAGGTGCTCACTCATCTATGCCAAGGAAGTTGAAAGACAGCTACCTGGCCAACCAACTGGAAGAGATCCATATTTGTACCCATTCCAAAGAAAAGTGATCCAACAGAATGCGAATATTATTGAATAATATCATTAATATCACATACAAGTAAAATTTTGCTCAAGATCATTCAAAAGTGGTTGCAGCAATACATTGACAGGGAACTGCCAGAAATTCAAGCCAGATTAAGAAGAGATCTTGGAACGAGGCATATGATTGCGAATGTCAGAGGCATCTTGGCTGAAAGCAGAGAATACTTGAAAGATGTTATAAAACCCGTTGCCGTCGAGTTGATTCCAACTCATAGCGACCCCATAGGACAGCGTAGAACTGACTCATAGGGTTTCTAAGGAGTGCCTAGTGAGACTTTGTCTCAAGTACTTTGGACATGTTATCAGGAGGGACCAGTCTCTGGAGAAGGACATTATGCCTGATAAAGTAGAGGATCAGTGAAAAAGATTAAACCCTCAACAAGATGGATTGACACAGTGGCTGCAACAGTGGGTTCAAGCATAGCAACAATTGTGAGGATGGCGTAAGACCAAGCAGGGTCGCTATAAGTCAGAACCGATTCCGTGGCTCTCAACAACAACAATTAATATTTTATTGCTTAATATAGTGAAATGTTATGAGACTGTTTTCATCATTTTGTATTTTTTTTTTGTCTCCTTCAGTAATGCTTATCAGTTCACGACATCTTGCATTAATGCAAAACATTTTATTAATGTTGTTGTTAGTTGCCATTGGGTCAATTTCAACTTATAGTGACCTCCTATGACAGAGTAGAACTGCCCCAGTGACTTTTCTAGGCGATGATCTTTAGGAGAGCATATCACCAGGTCTTCCTCCTGAGGATGGCTAGGTGGGTTTGAATCACCGATCTTTTTGGTTAGTTGCCAAGGGTTTAACTATCGCATCATCAGGGCTCTTTCAGGTTCATGTTACTAATTATATTCTTTACATGTTGTAGTTGTTCACCTGAGCTGAGCTTTCAGTGTGCTTTAACTTTATACAGTAGAACTTTATTTAGTTTTGTTCATCTGATCTCTTCCAAGATGAATGACATTCCAGAATTGAGTAGAGTCCTAGGTACCACTCTGGCTTCATATTGCTCTGAATACCAAAATTCTTTTTTTGTTTTTTTGTTCCAGGTTAGGTAAGTCATAATTTGAAGTAGAACTGCAAGACCAACATATGGGCTATGGAATAATAATAGATGTGTCATACACCAAGAACACACATAAAGACCCATTACTTTAAACAGTGTGAAATTGTGAGAAGAAAGGAATAAGAAGATAGCATATCTGACAGCCTTTTTAAACTTTACCACTCTCTATCTAGAAAAATGCTTCAGGTAGAATAAAATGTGTTCTTACTTGAATAATAAGTATGATAAGAGCAATTTGTTGTCATTACAAAGAAATTCCATAGAGGGCCATTAAAAATCCATTATGGTGTCTTTAGTGATCTACTCTGTTTCCCAAAAGATGATAGTCTTACATAGGATCAGACTTGTAATATACATTTCTATTTCACACCTGGGCCAAGTTCTGTATGTTTAAAAATAATTACTAGGGAGGGTGTTTGTTGCCTAGTTGGCCATTTCTTTAAAGCACAATAGAATTTATTTGAACAACATATAGTAATGCTCTGTAAGGAGAGTTCTCTCAGGTAAAAGCTCAATTTAAACTTGAATGATATACTTAAGCCCATTTATTTGCAATGTTTGAAAGAACTTTACATTTCCAATAGGAAAGGTTTCTTAGAGTCTTTTGTTTTGATAAGGACATCACCACTTACCTCTGGAAAGTTGATTTTCTTTGCACTGCTCAGGGGATCCGTTGGCTTCCCAAAACATCCATACTCTGCCACCTTGGCATTCATAATTCAGGTCTCCACTAACATTTTTACTTCTTTTGTAATTACTTTTCCACATAAATCCACCCAGACTGACCTTTCCAAGAGTATGTTTATCCCTCCACGTAATCAGTCATACTTTTATTTTCTCCAGACACTTTTTCTACTGCTCTAATTTTTCTGTTCTACAGATCCATTGGAGTCTCTGGGTGGTATAAACAATTAATGCTCTCGACTGCTAACCAAAATGTTGGAGGTTCTAGTACCCAGAGGTGCCTTGGAGGAAAGGCCTGGCAATCTACTTCCAAAAAATCAGGGATTAAAAACCATATGGAGCACAGTTCTAGTTATTTTCCCATCTGTTATCTTTCTGACTGCAAGGTCTCTGTCTTGAACATTTATTGTCTTTTCAGTACCTGTCTTTTAACCTGCTGCCATTGAGTCAATTCCGACTCATAGTGACCCAGTAGGACAGAGTAGAACTGCCCCACAGGGTTTCCAAGGCTATAAATCTTGACGGAAGCAGACTCCCACATCTTTCTCCCCTGGAATGGTTAGTGGGTTCCAACTGCCAACCTTTCAGTCAACAGCCGAGTGCTTAACCACCGAGACACCAGGTTCCTTAGCTGTTTTTTAGCTGATCACATAATGAACCTTAATTCTGTGTTTAAGTCCTACCTGTAGCTAAGATGTGATATACTTTACCTTGTTTTTTTAATTTTTACTTATTTAAAATTAAGTATATTTTCGTGGTTAGAAATGGTATGTTTTTTCCCTGCAAGCAAAATATATATGCATTCAAACGACTAATTCAGACTCTTACAGAAAATATTGCTGTATTTTCAACTTAGTTAAGAACATAAATGAGTTTCTCATATTTTCCAAGTTTAGTTTTTATTTGATGTATTATATTCTGTGCATGGTTTATAATATTCCTCAGTTTATATAGCTTTGTGTTCTCCTAAAAGCTAAGATCCATTTTTCTCTGACCATTTTTGTCTTCATTTGGAAAAAAAATCTTGAAAAAAGTACATGGACTTTAAACTAAATTTAGACGTGCTTAAGAAAGTTGATGTTTAATACAGTACCTTGAATTCGGTATCATTTAAAAAGCAATCCAGTTTTTAAAAAATAAAATGAAATAACCTCTCTGAAGATAATTTCTAGACCCAATCCTCTCCTTCACAGGGGAAAATTTACAAAGGAAGTCTTTACTGAACCAAAATATTGAGATAACTTGTGGAATTACTGACAAGCAACTCAGAAGCTGTTCCCTAAATATTGTCCATCTATTGTTTATCATTTTTATTCTAAATCAAACTCCTAAATAAACTGAAGGAGAAAAAAACCCACAACTATAGATACTTGAATAATATTTCTTCAAAAGATCAGCATAAATTTCTGTCTAAAATGCATTCTAAGACAAGCAGGAGCCTGCAAATATTACTTATGGTAAATAATAAATAAAAGAAATTCACACTGATTATTTTTTCTATTAGGTATTAATTGTGTAAGATTAAGCTGAGAACTGTAGGAAATTAAAACAGAAAATAGAAGACCTGGTTCTTGCTCTCTTAGGGTGTACAGCCTAAGGAAGAGATAAGGCAGAGTTGTAAACAGACACACACACATAACACACATATGCATAATTAACATTTCAAGGCAGCATAAGAAAACTGCCAAGAGAGACACACAATTTCAATAAATAAAAACCACTGTGGACTAGTATGATCTGAGAAATTGTTATGAAGGAGGTAGAATTTGAAATAAGCCTTCAGAGAAAAAAAAAAACAAAAAGCAAACAGTTGCCATCGAGTTAATTCCGACTCATAGCGACCCCATGTATGTCAGAGTACAACTATGCTCCGGAGGGTTTTCAGTGGTTGTGATCTTTTGGAAGTAGATCACTAGCACTTTGTTCCAAGGTGCCTCTGGGTAGATTTGAATCGCCAACCTTTTGGTTAGGAGCTGAATGTGTTAACCATTTGTGTCACCTAGGGCCTCCTAACGTTTCAAAGAGGGGCAGGATTTTATTAGATAGAAATCGGTCACTCAAGAATTTGCATGGGGAGAAAAATGAAATTCAAGTTGCAGAAGTATCTTAGGCAAGATATGTTTGAAGGAAACATTGGGATGGCTACAATGGAAGCATTTTCAACCAACAGAATCTTGTTTTATTTTTATCTGTTTCTTACTTTGCAGCTATGAGTTTACTACTGTATTTTTAACTAGTTCATGCTACCATGCTTTAATATCTCTGCATTTTTAATAGTTGTAAGATGTAAGCTCTGACTTCTTGGAGATAAATGACCCGTTTCTTTAAGGGTCTGACCACTCTAGGGGATGCACTGATGTTAGCTGCTAGATGACTGAGCACATTGCTCACTATGAAATGTCATCCTGACATGCTGTGATCTGTTGTTGTTAGGTGCCGTTGAGTCGATTTTGATTCATAGCGACCCTATGGACAGAATAGAACTACCTCATAGGGTTTTCTAGGCTGTAATCATTACAGAAGCAGATCAACAGGTCTTTTTCTCCTGCAGAACAGCTGGTGAGTTTGAACCACCAACCAACCTTTCTATTAGCAGCCTAGCATTTAACCATTGCACCACTGTGTCCTGACAGTGTCAAAAGCTTTAGATTCTTGAGAAGCTAAACCAGGAGTGTTATGGTTCACTCCTACACATTCTCTACCTGTGCCTGAACAGCTTGATTTCAGGTCTGTTTCATGGTGAACAGAAATATCCTCTGAAATTCTTTTTTTCCTTTAAGCTACTGAGATTATGACCAGTTCCTGAAGGGGAAGGTACATTTTTTTGATCCACCAATTTGGCTGCTTTAAATCATTTTCTAAGAACCATCCTGAAAATGACCCAAGGTGTCTCTTTCAACTATCAATAAAGATCACTTTAGATGAGTTGGATTAGCTGGGTGGTACAAATGGTTAATTTGCTTGGCTACTAACCAAAAGATTAGAGGTTCGAGTCCACCCAGAGGCATCTTGGAAGAAACACCAGGTGATCTGCTTCCGAAAAAATCAGCCATTGAAAACCCTATGGAGCACAGTTCTACTCTGAAACACATGGGGTTGTCATGAGTCAGAGTTGATGCAATGGCAACTGGTTTTTGGTTTTAGATGAGTTGAAGAAGGGACCAGATTAAAACAGGAATTTGCCAGGCCTCCTGTTGAGTGTTTTTAATTCACACAACCACATGGCTACATCCAACAGAGGTGACCTGCAGTTTCCCCTTTGATGTCACATACCATGAATTCCCATCACAGGTCAGGAACAAAGGGAACATTTTAAAACCTTCTTTAATGTTGCCTTAGCAGATACTAACTGACTGTGACCCAGGAACAGAGATGACCCCACCCATGCTCCTACTTTTAGAATCATAAACATCAGAAGGACCAAGATGCTTGCAGAATGATACAGTGACTTTGATTTCTCTTGGGTGGTCAAAACACAGCATGTGTGATATTTTTACAGTCTGTGATTCAGAGAGTACATAGTTCTAGAGAGTTTTGTTTTCATTTTGTTGGTGTCAATGGAAACAGTTGTGCTTCCTGATGTCTTACTGAGATGGCTTTTTCGGTCATCTTAGGCCACTTTCCCAAGGATACTGCGTGTTGCCTGACCCTGATTCCTGAGGAAATAAGTAGGACTTAGATTGATCTTTTGTGGATAATGCATATTCTCCAAGGATGGCAGAAGGAAAAAACATCAGACTAGGATACTCTCCAGAAATAATAATGGAGAATCTCATCCTGTTTTGTAAACTCTCCTTGTATTTTGCTCTCTGAGTGCTGGGTGGGAATATTATTTTTAAAGAGCCATTATCCTTTGAATGGTATTATTTTGAATTGTATTTGTCTTAGTATAGAGAAAGATAAATAAGACATTAGTATTAACAGCCTCATAGAATCAGCATCGGAATACCTGTAGAAAGTTTTTGAATGAGTGCCAGTTCTGAATTTACAGATTAAGATTTCTTCTCTCCAGCCGCTTGCATTTAGATTGCCCCTGGTGAGGGTAATATGGGAATGAATAACAATATCCAACCAGTGCTTCCCTTGAAGAAAATTGAGTGTTCTAGAAACCAGGTAAAAAGAATATAGATGATTTCATGAATGCGTATTTTCTTTATAAAAGCAACTATTTTCTTTATCAAACATGATCTACTGATTCCTTTAAGAAGTTATATTTACTGTCAAATTTAATATATAATTTATTGACAAACGTTAGATTACATCTAACCTTTCATGTATAGAATGCATGGAATATATAGAATGAATTTCATCCCTCTAAGAAGAATAGAATGTTTCACTAAAGCATGCATTCATGTGTTAATTCATTAATTTGATAGTTATCTTTGTTGTACAGTCTACTTTTGTGGAGATATTTTAAAGAAAAAAATATCATGTGGTTATTTGATTTGCCTTGTTATAATTCTAGATAGACAATGGGAAGAGAAATTGGTTAGATAAATTTTCTTTAAAAATGATTTTTAATTTTACCAAATAATTATATGCTCATATATTTAAAAATAAAGTTCAAAGACTTGTAATTGAAGAAATAAACCATCTAGCACCACTACAAGAAGGCAACCACTTTCAACTTCTTTAATAGTTATTTTACTTTTGTGATTTAAAATAATATATATATGGCTAGATCATGATTCCTCAGCTTACACATGATCTATTAACTTCTTATTTAAGTTTCCTTAAAACCCCAAAATTCTTCACTCTATCTTCCCAAAATAGCTACATCACCATTGTAGTTTAAATCTGTGTCTGGGTTTTTAATTATTAAGGCTGTATATATAGTTTCTACTGCTAAGCCTGGTTATATGATATGATTACATTCCCTTTGTTGTAGAACTTTTATTTTTCCTTGACTTAATAAGTGACTCATTTTAAAAAAGCTTTTTGCCCAATTTCCCTCTCCTCTCTCTCTCTCCTAGTTATCTCCCTCTGACTCTCTCTCCTATCCTTCATTTGTTCCTACATTCCTTCCTTTGATTTTGGGGGGCTTTTGTTTTTCTTTTTTCTTTTTTGGTTAACTTTTCCCAAACCCTCCGAAATCCTTATAAAATACTTCTCTATACAATTCTCTCCACCATCAAGTTTGACAGGTATTCTAGCAAGTTTGTTTTTCCTTTTTTCTTATTTTTTCCTTTGAAGAAACCCCTCCAGGGTCTTTCTCCCTTCCCACTTTCATCCAGTCTAGTTATTCTCTAAGACATCCTAAAAAAGATATTAGTGTTTTCCTTTTTTTCTTTTCTGTCATCCTGGAAATTCCCTTTACTCTTTTTCAATGTTGTAAACTTACGTTTTCCTTTTATTTGGTTTTCTCTTTTCTTTTGCTGGAGCTCATGTTCCAGTAACATCTTGAGAAAGGCTCCACAGGCTATTACTATTTTACAAACTTGCGTGTCGGAAAATGCCTCTATTCTGTCCTCACGCTTGATGGAATCTTTGGCTGGGTGTAGAATTATAGATTGAAAATAATTTTTACTCAGGACTTGAAAAGTATTTTCCCATTATCTTCTAGCTTCCAATATTGTTATTGGGAAGACCAGTGCCATTTTGATCTTGATTTTTTACATATCACCTATTTTTCTCTCTGTAAGCTTTTAAGACCTTCTCTTTATTCCCAGGGTTCTGAATTTTGATCACAACGTGTCTTAGTGTGCATCTTTCTGTATCCCTTGTGTTAAGGTACTCAACTGGTCCATTCAGTCTGGAGACTCATATTGTCAATTATGAGAAAAAATGTTTTATGCTATATCCTCAGTGATTTCTTTACTAGTACTTTTTTTTTCTAATCTTTATTTCTTGGAAAACTGGGGAGAATTGTATTATCTACACTGACTGTCATGGATTGAATTGTGTCCCCCCAAAATATCTGTCAGCTTGGCTGAGTCATGATTCCCAGTGTTGTATGACTATGTAATCTGATATGATTTCCTTATGTGTTGTAAACTCTATCACTATGATGAGATTATATGTGATCCCCTTATGTGTTGTAAATTCTATCACTGTGATGAGGTTATACTGATGAGGTTGACAAGATTAGATAGTGTCTTATTACAATCTCTTTTGAGATATAAAAGAAAGAATCAAGCAGAGACACATGGGAACCTTATACCACCAAGAAAGCAGTGCTGGGAGCAGAGTGCGTCCTTTGGACCTAAGGTTCCTGTACTGAGATGCTCCCAGACCAAGGGAAGACTGATGCATCACAAGGACCTTTCTCCAGAGCTGACAGAGAGAGAAAGCCTTCTCCTGGAGCTAATGCCCTGCATTTGGACTTGTAGCCTACTAGACTGTGAGAAAATAAATTTCTCTTTGCGAAAGCCACTCACTTGTGGTATTTCTGTTAGAGCAGCACTAGATGACTAAGACACTGACTATTTAATTTTTTAAAAGTCTTATCTCTCATGTTTTTATGAGTTTATCTTTTTCAGTTTAGTCTTTATTATCTTTTAACATGTTTATTCCTTTTTTTATTTTGGTGCTGATATGTTAAATTTGTAATAGTTCCTTCTTGCTTTCTGATTTTTTTTTTTTTTTTTTTTTGCATCCTGTCATGTTTCACCAAGGTAATGTCTTTTCTCATGTTCAAGGACATTAAGTGTCATTCCTTTGAAATTTTCTTCTTGCTGTGCATTTTCTATATCTCTGAATTGCTTTCATTCCTTTCACTTGTTTTGTTCTTTATTTTTCTCATTTCCAATGATGAACCTTCACTGTCCAGTTATATTTTTGAGTGAGGCACTAAAAACCTAATTAGAATTTTTGTGTGCAGAAGGGATACTTGTCATCAGGTTGGCTTCACTTTTGGTCCATTGGGTAGCAGCTGGCTGTTTTGGTAGCAGAGGCTCATAAAAGTCTAAATCTCAGGTTATTTTTCTCTGTGGCAGTTTAGTTACTCAAGAGAAGAATTCTTAATCTTCTGTTTGGGGAAGGTCAGGTATTATAATTCTCAGTGTATGTAGACTTTCACTTAACCCATCAATTTTTGGTACCATGTCCCTTTGCTGCCTGTTGTATTATAAATTAGGTCACTCTGGTCCAACTTCTCCAGAGATGATATCTCTTCTTTCTTATGGGATTGGGACAGTAATTACATGACCCCTTTACGACAGAAGAGTGATCACAGATAGGTGTCTAACTTATCCTCTTGAGTCTTTCAAACAGTCTTTCTGTTTTTAACTCCTGATCTCATGTCACCTTTGACAGTACCTGGATGATCCAATGTCTGAGGCTTTCTTAGAGTCTGCTGCGTGGATATGCCTGTTTATTTCTGATCAGTATCTCCTATTTACAGTCAGTTTGTTTTTTTTCCTACCCTGGTAATTCAAATGCCACTGTTCCATCCGCTTTCTACCTTCATATATGGTGCTTCAGACTTATAAAATATTCTAGTTTTAGCAAATATTTGAGTTTATGTGGTAGACTGATGATGGCTCCCAAAGATATTTCAACATCCTAATTCCAAGAACCTATGAATGTTTTCTTATTTGGAAAAAAAGGGCTTTGCACATGTAATTAAATTGAAGATCTTGAGATGAGATTATCCTGGATCATCAAGGTGAGCAGTAAATGCCATCATAAATGTAATGAAAGGCAGATGGAGATTTGACATATACAGAGGAGAAGGCAGTGTTAATATGGAAGCAGATGAAGGGATGCATAGTGATATGAAGATATTAGAGTGAAGTGGCCATAAGCCAAGGAATGAGTAACCACCAGAGGCTAGATGAAGCAAGGAATGAATTTTCCTCTGAGCCTCTGGAGGGAGTATGGCCCTGCCAACTCCTTGATTTTGACCCAGTGGACCTGATGTTGAACTGCTAGCCTCCAGAACTGTGAGAGAATAAATTTCTGTTGTTTTAAGGCAATGAATCTGTGGTAATTTGTTATGACAATCACAGAAACGAATACAGTTTGTATTAGAGTTTCTCTTTCCCCTTTATCTTTTGGGAAGATTTTTTAAAAGAGAGATGAAAGATTTTTATTTCACCTTCTTGAAACTGCAGTTCTTTAATTCTTTGAGTATAGATTTTATTTCTCAGAATTTTGTGCCTGTATAAGGATTATGCCCACTTTCAGAAGTATAAATGCTTTCCCAGATATGGAATATAAAAGAACATGACAATATCTTCATTCTTTCCTTTCTTCTTCTTATTACATATGTCTCCTGTCAAAACAATCTTACCCCTCACCTTTCCTTTTCTTTCATTTCCATTACCCTATCGATTACCTGCTGAAAGTTAGGCGTTGTGAATATGGAAAATAATAAAGCAGTTTCACTGCCTTTCATGAGCTCACCATCTATGGGTATAGAAAAGGAACAAAAATAAGATTTGTTTAGTGCAAGACGTGGAGCCAAAGACAGAAATTAAAGTCAGTAACTAAATTACAGTACTGTACTGTACTAGCAATACTATGCTAAATCACATGTATGAGCAAAATGCTGTGGTCACACAGGACTAGTAGTGAGTAGTCCTGCTTACGGAGACTGAGGATTTATTAAGTCATGTTTGAGCAGGGTCTTAGGGGATGAATTAACGTTTTCTGAAGAACTTAATGGAGGAAAGGCATTTTAGGGTAAGGAACTGACTCTGGGGAAGACACACACATGTTAAAGAGCATTAATTGTTTGAGTTAATTATTTAAATTGAACAGGATGTCTAGAAATTTAGTATGTCTGGTGTATAGATTAAATGTGGAGGAAGTGTGGGGCCATGAGACTATGCAGGTTGGAATCAGGTTGTGATGAACATTTTTTGCCGTGTTAGGGAGTTGAAATACATATATATATATATATATATGTATATACACATATACACATACACACACACACACATATGTATATATAAAATATATACCAGTTGCCTTAGAGTCAACTCCAATTCATGGTGACCCCATATCTGTCAGAGTAGAACTGTGCTCCATAGGGCCTCCAATGGTTGATTTTTAAGAAGCAAATCGCCAAGCCTTCCTTCCAAGGTGCCTGTGGGTGGACTTGAACCTCCAACTCTTCAGCCAACAACCAAGCATGTTAACCATTTGCACCACCGAGGGATGAATTGAAATTATTATTATTTTGGAAATGGGTTGAAAACTGAGACTTTAGAGGGAAAAATGGCATGGTTCTATTTGTCCTTTAGAAAGAAACCCCTGACAGCATTTGGGTTATTACACTGATGAAGAGAAGCTAGGAAATTAGTTAGGATACTCTTGGGAGAGACTAGGTAAGCAGCAGATGACAGCAACGTGAGTTAAAGCAGAGGCAATGGATACAGTTAAAAGAATGGAGTCAAGGGACAACTGAATTTCTGCTTTTAAATGGAAGTGGTAAGTGCAATGCTAGGGGTCACAGAGTGCAATAGGACCCCTGGGGCAAGTGACCTAACCAGGACTAGGCAGGGGCAAAGGAGGTGATACCTAAGTTGAGTCTTAAAGGAGAGAAGGGACAAGTTATTTGAAAAAGAATAGGAGCAGGGAAACAGACTGTGCTGCAGAGCTTTCCAAACACAGGAAGCTACCTAAGAAAAGGCTTGGATGTGTGAAACAGAATGGCTGCTGGATCCACTCTAAGTGGTGTGCACTTGCCAGCATAGAAAGTCTAGTGAGAGACTAAGTGGAAGGAAACAGACAGTGTAAACCTCTGCTTACTTCCTCTTGTCCTTTCTTTCCCTAAACATTCATGCTTGTATGTATACCAAAATGCCTGGAACAGCCTTCTTGTCAACTGCTAGAACTCTTTTCCATTTGAAATATACTCAGAGTTTCTATATTTCAGGAAAGCCTTCCAGTTTCATGTTCTTGGGAGAAGTTTGTATACATTTACACTCACTAAAAATGATATCTTTGATGGTTTTATTCAAATTTGTAATTCACCATTTGTTCATTCAACAGATATTTAACAAGAAAGGAGAAACAGCTAGGACTCTGTCTATGACTTCCATTGTTGGAATTCTAGCACATTAGCAAAATGCTGTCTTGTTTGACAGGTGTTAAAGAAAAAGACAACACTCTCATAGCAGGTCTTCATAGTTTTCTGCACTTAGAAGAATTCTGTGACATTTTGACTCTTTCTTCTTGAGCTTTGTTTTCTGAAAGGAAGGAGGGCAGGAGCAGAGTAAACTTTGTTATCTGTAATGCACTTCAAAGTGCTTTAGCTCAGAAATTCACATACTTTTTTGAGCACATGCTATCATTAGAATCAAGTTGACATATGTTAGTGCTTTGATCCTCACAGCAACCCTAAGAGGTAAGCCCTTCTATCATCTCCATTTTACAGATGGAGAAACTGAGCAGGAATGGGGTTTAATAGTAGTATTAGTAATTATTTATTGTTGATGGTTTGAATTCCCTTCTGGACATCTGTGGACCAAAGCTGATGTAAAGCCAGGCTACAGAATAGGAGACATGTTTTCTCTTTGCCCTGTTCCTTGCCAGGGATGTATATTGTTACATTCTGTATCCCTGATCCTGGCAGGCTTGTCTTTCTTGGCAAAATCCTTCAACTAGGCTTTTCCTTGGATGGTCTTAAATATCCTAATCTCAGGTCTAAAATAGTTGCAGAGAGGTTAATGTAATCTGTACATGTCATATATTTTATTTTTGCAGGAATTACCATAGTCAGCATTTTACCCATGTAAGAACTAGTGTCTTGGTACTTACTGCAAGGATTTTTGGTACCAAGGAGAGTTAGAGGGAAATAATTTTGGGTAGGCTGATCTTTCCATATTCCTCACGTTGCGGCATGTAACATTTCTTAATACCACCTGCTCATGAAAGCCTTGGTTTATCTCACAGAGATTCCACTGGAAGTGCCAGGTAGAGTCTTGCCTCTTATTCTTGGCTGAAACATGCTTGCCTGTGTAGGCCTAATATACTAGAACACATTTGCCTAATGCCTCCAATTTATTTTCCTTGATTGATCTTGTTACCACCTGTCTTAGTCATCTAGTGCTGCTATAACAGAAATCCCACAAGTGAATAGTTTTAACAAAGAGAAATTTATTCTCTCACAGTCTAGGAGGCTAGAAGTCTGAATTCAGGGTGCCAGCTCCAGGGAGAGGCTTTCTCTGTCTGTCAGCTCTGGGGGAGGGTCCTTGTCATCAATCTTCCCCTGGTGTAGGAGCTTCTCAGCATAGGGACCCTGGGTCCAAAGGACATGCTGTTCTCCTGGATTTTGTTTCTTGGTGATATGAGGTCCCCCAGTCTTTCTGCTTGCTTCTTTTTTTTATATCTCAAAAGAGGTTGACTCAAGAGAAAACCTAATCTTGTAGATTGAGTCCTGCCTCATTAACATAACTGCCTCTAATCCTGTCTCATTAGCATCACAGAGGTAAGATTTATAACACATAGGAAAGTCACATCAGATGTCAAAATGGTAGACAACAACACCTTACTGGGAATCATGACCTAGACAAGCTGACACATTTTGGGGGGAAACAATTCAGTCCATAATACCACCCTATCTTCCCATGTCTGTTTCTGGGGGTACAGGCAGATTTAGCCACCCAACAGCTAGAGCAATTCTTGGTGGGATGGAATATATTGACAGTGGGGGCCCATGGGGACTATTCAGTATCCCATGTGTACTCTCCTTTAGCCCTTACCTCACAGAAGTTCTTCCTCTGAGGAGCGCAACTCTTGCCCCTTATACAGCTTCCTATAGGATCAGCCTTTACCTCTTACACGCAAGACATATGACTTGTGCTTTTGCTTCTTCTCAATTTGTGACTTTTCTCCATTCTCCTGTATTTTGTAAATTAATTTCCTTCTATGAATCAAACTCATACATTCCAACCACCCTAGCTTTCTCATCCCATCTGCTATCATATCTAGTCCAATTATACTATTTTATACATTCTGCTCTAAAGTCTCTACTTATATCTATATAGCAACATGTGTCAGACTATTTATACGCATCCAATTCATATCACCCCTTCAGGAGTCATGCTTCCTCATCCTTCCTATTTCCCCTTCTAATCATTTATTTTATCAGATTATGCCAGTTCATTTAATTCTTCCTTCCTTCTTTCTTTGCTTCCTTCCTTCCTACCTCCATATCTTACTTCCTTTAGTCGTATTATTGTTTTAACAAGATCTTCAAATGTCAGCATTTAGACTATATTTCTTGTATATATTTACCTAAACAACAAATTAAGAACAGAGTGTTCTTGGCCAACCTGTTAACTGTGATTCCTTAGTATCAGATTTTACCTTTGCCTTCTGATACCTTGTCAGCTTTCACTTGTGATTAATGACCCATTTGTGCAGTTAACTCTTTTTTTCTTCCTTCCTTTTCTCTTTTTTTTTTTTCTTTTAACCAACCTCATTCAACCGACCACTTGTTCACATCCTAAGCTGTAGTAAGATACTTTCCTGCTGCTGTACCAATCCTTTGGGACCCATAAGGACAAGGAGTGTCTCAGACATGAGTTATTTTAGATTGTCTGGGAAAATCGAATTAAAGGTCGAAGTACTAGATGCTGTGGGAGGGCATTTGTCACTGAGAAAGAGATTACTCTTGCCATATGCTTGTGAAGGAGAAAAATGTATGCATACACACACATGATTTTATATATATATTGTAAACTTTCCTACAGATTTAAGTAAAAGGGTAGAAGCAGTGAAATGAAGGGAAGGGAAAATTTTTGAGAAAATGATAAAAGAAGAATCATCCAGAGTACCAACTGACTAGATACGGGAGGGTAAATATTCCAAAATAATTCAAGAGCTTCAAGATTCATGATAAAGCAAAAAGCTAGAATGAATAATGCTTTAACAATGAAGTTGGAAATGCTGGTATTAATTTCTTTTTTTGATTCTGCTAGTTCTTTTGTTTAATGAATTTTTTTATTTTATAAAGGAAACATTTAAATTATTTTAAAAAAAAATTAGAACAAAAAAATAAAGCAAAAACAATCCTTGATTCTGTCATAGAGATGAAATTGCTATCAACATTTAGATACTTGGTCTTTTTTCTATATTCAGATACCCATTTTACAAAATTGGGATCATACATTATATGAAGTTTGTGTTTTTCCTGCTTTTGCTTACCTAAAATTCATAGTCTATAATTCTTTAAAATAATGATTTAAAATAGTTATGTAATATTATACTATAAAAGTTGATACTGTATTTTGTAGGCAATTATAAACAACATAGTCAAAAATGTTTTTCTGTCTCACTGATGACTTTGTTATGAACGAATTCTTGATATAATATTACTAAGAATCATATCCAACCTCAGGGACTTTGCATGGGTATGTCTATCTCCAGAAGTGCTTTGCTCCCATCTATTTTTATATCTGACTCCCACATTTCACTCAGTTCTTGCTCAAATATGACCACATCAAAGAGCCATTTCCATGAGCACCTATCTAAAATGTCGTATTCACCCCCTCCAAAATCATTTGTTACTGCTTTATCCTGCATTATTTTTCTTCTTAATGTTCAGTAGTACCTATTATTTTAAGTTTACTTGTTTACTTGATTACTGCCCATATCTCCACCTCCTAGAATCTAAGCTCAGTGAGGGAAGGAATGATGTCTGTTTTGCTGAATGCTTTATCCCTGATGCCTTGAACAGTGCTTGGTGCATAGTAAGTGCTCAATAAACGTTTGTTCAGTGAATAGATACATTTTTTAAATGCAAGAATTTAACATATAAACATATTTAACATATAAACAAGTTGCCTTCCAGAGAGCTTGTTTCAATTTATACACTGATAAGTATTAGAATACCTATGTATGAGAACACCCACTTCACCACAGAGTAACCAACTTTCAGTGTTAATTTTTAAAAAAATGCAGTTAACAGGAGATCATTTGCACTGTTTTTCAAGTTGTTTTTGTTTGCATTTATTTTATTTCTTTGAATCAGCTGTTTCTCTTCTTTATCCATTTTTCATTAAGGTATTTATTCTTTTAAATAATGTACAAGAGCAAATAATGCATTGTGTTGAATTTTTTCACATTTTATATTTTTCTTCTTCTATAACATGATTTTTAATTTTCCTTGTGTTTTATGATGTCTTGAATAAAACATGTGCGGAGCCAAGTATTTTAATATTTCTTCCACTGAGCTCACTGTAGCTATAGACTTTAAACTTGTCTCCCTACTTCTTTAAGTTTGTCATCCATATCACTAGTGTGATTTTTCAGACTGTCATTTCTCATCCTACTTCCTTTTATTCCTTAACCACTCAGTAATCTTTTATTCTTAAAAATGTATGATTCCATTTTATCTTGTTTTCATTCCAGACTATTTTCTTTTCATTCTTCTATATCACAGAGGTCATGTCTTCCTGAATTCTATTTAAAAAGCCTATTTCGTCTGACTTTTTAATCCATTATATTCAGTTATTGTTCTCCTTCTGAAAATGTTATTTTCCTATTTTGTCTATAGTATTTTAATATAAGGCCCCATTTTACATTTACTTTCTATTTGCTCACCGCTGAATTAGTCTAGATGTATCCAGTGTCAGGTTTTCACCAGACAGCACCTGTTGTTTTCTTACTATCTACTTTGTGCTGGTTAAATTCCCTTCTTTTAGCTCCAGCTGGGTGATAGGCTGGTATGCAGATCTCCCAGCTAAAGACTAGAAAGTGTATATGCAGTATAACTTTTAGAGTAGGGTGGTCTATATCCCAAATCTTGAACTACAATTCCTAGTATGTGCTTTTCTCCACTATCTGACTATCTCTGCTACCATCTACATTACTTTAATTAATTTTTTGGGGGGATATGACATGTCACTGCCAGTACCCTATCTCTTTTCCCGGTTTTCAAGTACTAATATCAAAATAAGGAGCCCTGGTGGCGCAGTGCTTAAGTGCTCAGCTGCTAACTGAAAGGTCAGTGGTTCACACCCACCGGCCGCTCCATGGGAAGAAGATGTGGCAGTCTGCTTCCATAAAGATTACAGCCTTGGAAACCCTATGGGGGCAATTCTACTTGTCCTATAGGGTCGATCTGAGTCAGAATCAATTCAATGGCAATGGGTTTAATATCAAAATAGGAAGAGATTGTTCTGTGGGGATTATATATCCCAAGAAGCAGCACCTTCTATTGGTACACAATATAATTACAGCATCCTAGTGTAGGGGTGTAACAGGTCCGTGACTGACTAAATATAGCTAGTCAAGCATGTTAAATGCTTTCTTATCTTTCAGATGGATAGGAATGATCTGTCTACATGGATAGACCACCTCTTGTTTTTTTTTAGTCTGACACCATTAGCCTTAGAAGAATAGCAGTGTGGCTTATATTCTTGCAAGAGATTGTCTTTATTAATATTTGTTTTTAGCATTGCTGTTAGATATACTTTTCTCTGTAGGTATTTTAACAGAAAGTTTACTGAGACCAACTTATGATGGTGGACTCCTAACCAGATGTCATTGAAAACCAGGAGTTTTATAGTAATATTTTTCAAGCCTTTCATTTTAGCTCATCACTTCTTCATCCAAAAGTCACTATTTTCCACAGCATTGCAGGTGATTAGGGATAAGTGTATAGATATAGAATAGAATTAGTGTAGAAAATGTCAACACCGAATGTCAACACATATAAATGCCTAATATTTTGTTATTACTATCTGATGCTTAAAAATTATGTCTTTATACCATCATTTAGCTTTAGTATTGTTTTGAATGATTTTTAATTTATTATAACATATTTAATGGGAGAAAGATGTAGCAGGCAGTCTGCTTCTGTAAAGATTACAGCCTTGGAAACCCTATAGGGTAATTCTACCCTGTCCAATAGGGTCACTATGAGTCGAAATCGACTTAGTGGCAACAGGTTTGAGGTTTTTTTGTTTGTTTATAACGTATTTTTAATTATTATCATGTTTATTCTAACCTAGCATCTATAAATATACATGAAAGGGTTTGGGTGGTAAAATTATGTAGAGCTATTGAGGTCTTTCTCAAATTAAATAAACTTAGAAGAAAATGATCTGCTATATCTGAGCATAGCATCTAGAGTAGCATACCTTTTCCCCATAAAATGAAGATGTAAACTGAGTGGACTAAAGTTGACAATCTGTTTTCAATAGCATCCTGGTAAAGATCTTTTCAATGTAAGATACCACACTTTCACAAAAGGGATTATTTTCATAACCCATGTGTAATTCAGAAATGTCTGTGGTTGTTTTAGTCAACTGGCCGTAAAACAATACATTATGGACTATGAAATCACCAAGACCTTTTCAAGTGCTGGTGTATGTTTTATATTTTATGTAGGTTATTAGTGACCCCTGTATGCTTATCAGAAAGTCCTTTGTTTTGTGTATGCATGAGCTCTGTAACAATAGAGGCCAAATCTTTGAGGTGTGTGACTATGGATTTCTAACGTATAAGGCCTGGTGGCCTTGTTGACTCATAGGAGTTAGTTGTTAGTCTTGGATGAAGCAGACAAGAAAACAAAGCATGCTCTTCACAACAGATGAAAATGGAGCATGGAATTACAGGGTGGCATTAAATTGTAGAGCTTTCTAAATACTAGGTGTCCTTCAAGTTTTATTATGTTTGTTTTTGGTTGCTATTGCTTTCAGAAGCAAATCACCACGCCTGTCTTCCGAGGTGCCTCTGGCTGAGTTTGAATAGGCAAACTTTCGCTAGTAATCCAGCTACTCCTACTACAGAGAGCAAGTTTCTCTGTGTTCTGATTACACTCTGAATTCGCTTGTAGTGAGCTTAGCTCTCTCCACCCGCTTCTTACCCAGGGACTCCTTATGCTTCAAGTCGTAATTAGAAATCTTGATTTTCTACGTATCTACTGGCTACATAGCCCAAAGTGCTTTGGAATAAGGCCTGTTTTCAATACATGAAACAAGCACAACTGACTGGCTAGGATTAAAAGATCCCAATTGTTTTTATTATTATTACTATTTAACTTATTTTATTTTTTAAAACTTCTTTAGAGGCAGTATTAACACCCTTTCCAAACATGTTAGTGACTCCCTATTGTATGTTAGAGAAAGTGGAAGCCCTTAATTTCTGTCCTAATCCCTACTCACAATTGATTTTAATAAGTTTATTACTTTATTCTCTACTACTGTACTTTTCAAAATTTACTGTATCCACTAGAGAGTGTTATCTGGTCACTGCTTCTGTCACCTGTCTGAATAAGAAAAATTCTTAGATATAAAAAAAAAAAAAAAGTGTTTATTTTAATTCATAGAATGCCCACTATGAAAACAATTAAGTTGGCCAAGTTAAGGCTAATGCTATGAAGTGTTAAATTCAGTATCTATATAGAATATAGGTGTTCTTGTATAGTGCTGAAACGGATGACGTTTTGGGGCATCACCAAGTACATAGGGTGAGAAGATGTGGGTGTGACAAATGCATCTCTGAGTGATGGCCATTTTGGGGGGAGAGGGGAGATGGTCTAATACCGTCATTATAAAAGCATGCGCTCCTTAATTAGGTTGTAGTACTCAAAAGCATGGATTTAATTAGAAATAAAATTTCCTCGTATTTCTCTCTCATTGATCTATTGATAATGATGGTGACTATTTTTTAAGGTCTTTTGGGGAATGTATAAGCTTAAAGTATGAAATTTAAAGGAACATTTAGTTTTAAAGACTGAATTTCTCTTTAATGTTTTGCTTATTTTCTGTTATTTTTAATTCTTATTTAAAATATATGCATATTACAGAGTGAAAGAATTCATCTGATTTAGGGAACAAAATGAAATTCTAATTAAAGGTAGCTATAAGAATAAGAGAAATCATTACATTTAGAGAGGAGTAATCTTGAAAGAGTTAAAAATGGCTATTCCTATCCCCCTAAATGATATTATTTTGATTTCCTTAAGCATAGAGAACTTTGTTTATAGTAGTTTAACTTTGCCTTTAGGTATAATAAATCAGCACTCTTTAAAAAACTAAAATGAAACTCAAGTGATTGATGTACATATATATATATCTCACATATTAATTACTTTGTCATTTTTATATTCCCAGCTTGAAATTCAATATAAAAGAAATGCTTTACTGCTTTGTTCTAAATCCTGTTTGATCCAACATGGATAAAAATATTGCTTTGGATTTCTCCATAGGAAAAAAAAAATCATCAACTGAATCAAATAGTAGCTACTGTAAAAAGAACTTTGAATCTATCTTTGGTCTACTTCATATCTTTAGCATACTTTCTATTGAAAATATTTCTAGATGTGAGTGCCTGCTTGGTTCGGGTTATCTAAGCTGTAATAAGTAGCCTAGGGACCCCTGAAGGCACACCCCACACACTTATGCTGTGTGACCCAGGGTCACAAGTAATGGCTGCAAGCTAATTGATTGAGAAAGGCTTGTCTGGCGGGGCCTCTTTTCGTCCTCCCTTTACATTCCTAAGTTCTGTGAAAGAGGCACCCCTGGCAGCTCAGCCTAGCAAGGAAGGAAAAAAAGAGAGGAAGTTTCTCTGTGTTCTGATTACACTCTGAATTCCCTTGTAGTGAGCTTAGCTCTCTCCACCCACTTCTTACCAAGAACTCCTTAACTTGAAGGTGAACGACTTATAGCTTGATCTCAGAGAGTTACCTGAAAAGTGACTTATTTATCGCACTGAAAGAACAAGTTGCCTACTTCGGGCGGTGGGAAGCGTATGGAAATTATATTAGAACTTCAGCAAAGTGCACAGCTGCATAATACAGAAGCCGGCACTCAGGTTGACAGGCAAATAAGCCAGCTTGTGGAAGGGGCCTCTGGGTGGCAGCTCTGGGCTATTGGGTGTTGGACAACTATAGGCAAAACTGAAATGGAACAGGGACAGAAAATAGCACATTTGTACTCTACGCAACCGTTCCTTTCTCATGGTGAGTGCAGATTTAAGATATTATTTAACGTATACTTTCTATTTCTGTAAAACAAGTGCAGAAGTCTGTTGTGCTTTGAGGGAAATTATATCAAGAGCATTTTTTTTATAAGTTCTTGGGTGATTTGGTTTTGTTTCTGCTTGATTTTACCTTAAACTTGGCAGTGCTAATAGAGAAATACAATATTTGTATTGTCTGGTGTGTCCCTTTTCTTAAAATTGTCCTTTTGTTTAAATCACTCTACTCTTCAATTTGAATAAATATTGTTTTAGGCAAATCATGTGTGGAATAGATGATGAAGGAACCACGGTGTGACAGTATATATGTAAACATTTCATTTAGTCTGACTTTGTGTCACTTCTCCATGGCTTCATGTTTTGCTGTCTTATCTTTGGAATATATAGCACAGTGTGTATAAAAAGAGCTTTGTGTGAGAATTCCTGGCAAATTGAAGGGTCAGGGCCTGTGCGTTATCTGACTGCCAGCAAGAATCACTGGTGTGTCCTCTTATTTTTTAACCCTAAAAAAGAAGGAAAAAAAAGTCCATCTTTACATTATTAAAAAGTAAGTGTATTTTGATTCCAACAGTTTCCTATTAAATTTTGTGTGTGTTATTCCTGGCACAGGATTGTTTAAACTTCTTTTGAGAAGCAGCATGCAAACTTCTTTTGTTTCTCTTCGTCCTATTTGCTCACATTTCATTGTAAAAACTTTGCACAGAGTTAAAAAAAATTATCTTGAAACAAGATTGAGTAGTTTTATTTCAGTGCAAATCTTTCAGAAGTAAATAGGCTGAATTTCTCTGGAGAAAAAAAAATATCTCAGAGTGTAAATTGTGCTTAATATCTTAGTTCAGCCATATTTAAATCCTATTTTAAATGTGTTTCTTGTTTAAAAAAAAAACCAGTTCCTACAGGGGCTATTTCTACAAATGTAATAGAAAAGATTCTTCTGCAAAAATTGCAAATTTAGTATTACAGTGTTAAGTGCCAAAATATTATTGCTGCCATTGACTTTGCTAAAAAAGCAGCTATATTAACAAGGTGACTGCATTAAATGTTACCCAGTGAGATGAAGTGAAAAATGTGTTTTCCACATAGCTGATCTGATAAATCATAGAGGTCTGCATTTCTATTGTGTGCTTCAGATTCATTTAAACTTTTCAAAGAGCAACTGGGTAATACAAATTCATATAATTATTTAAAAAATAAAATGTACTGAGGCAGAATCCTTATATTTTGAGATTTATGGGTGCTGTTTGCTAAAGTAAATTAATAAACTGAAGAAAAATATATCAAAGTGATTGTGGAGCTGTAAAACTTCACAATAAAGAGAGGAAAGCTTTTAATATGAATGAATGTGCTTTCATTTATAAGGCAATTTTGAAGCATTACTTACCTCTTCGTTTCCGAAGATTTATGGAAAACTATCAACTGTTGTAGAACTAAGAAATAGTCTTTATTTTAATACAAAAACTATGTATAAGTAGGATAATTATTTTCAAATTATTTCTGATTTAATACAAGCTTCTTTCAACTATTACAAAATGTGATCGACAAAGCCTTTGCTAAGGGAACAATTTCATTATGCTCTTCACCTGTTACAGTCATTCTTTTTGCCCACATACACAATTCCTAGCTGCTTATTAGTGCTGCAGGAAAGTGAAAACCTTTTTTTATAAAAGGAGAGAAAATGTTCAAGCTTTCATTTATATGAATTTTTTGAGCTTTTAAAAAATTACTTTCTCATCAAAATCACCCAGAGTGTTTTTATAAGGTCTTTTGTTATGATCTTGATATTAATAGTCAAGAAAGGAAATAGGAATTGTTTTTTTTCTCCTTATACTATTTCTCAGAAAGTAAAGTTATGGTGTAGCTAAGGATTTATGAAAGGCTTTGCTAAGAGATGAGCCTTTTATAAATTTCTCATTTTGGTATAATCATTTTTAAAAAAATGTTTACTCCTTATCTGTTACCCCCAAACCAACCCAGGGTCCAGAAATTAAAGGCGAACTTCATTATTTTCCTCAGTTGTAAAGTGTGACCACAACTCAGAAAATTACTATGCTACAGGAAGGTATTCCTTCTAATAGAAGAACATACACTGTGATAAACAAAAGGCAAAAAGACCTACTGCTTAGGTTTCGTAAAATTTTATCCTAAACTAATATCATCAGTCTTTTCTGTTCATATTTACTTACTGGTTGTTTGCTGAGGTGAAGGTGTTTTTGAAAAACAGATCAACCATAGCATCATTGTAATGCCATGGTTTTTCAAAACATATAGTTTCTTATATACTGCTAATTTTCCACAAAAGTTTAAATTATATATTAGATTAATAAGAGGCAGTAGAACTATGTTAAAAATCATATAAGATTATCTCTTTTACCTTCTATACATAAACCACACACACACACACACACAAATACAGATACATGCATCTTATGCTCCTTTGCCTGCAGCATCTTGAGGCAACATCTTTCCCTCTTGGTCTCATCATTATTTTTAAAGAAATGTATGGATTAAGGAAGATGAAAGGAAGACAAAAGTTCTAAGTTTAAAAAACTGAGAGAGAGAGATTAACCAATGATGTGAAGAGTAATAGTGAGCATTTGCCACAGAATATGTCATGAATGGCAATATCATTGCTTGTTGTATATATTTGTTACCGTATCAGCTATTCATTAGCCTCCCTCTGTATTATTATATTACTCTCCTTCTCCAGACTAGGGTGTGTGTGTGTGTGTATGTGTGTGTGTTTGCCCCATTCTAACTTAAGGCGACCCATGTGTGTCAGAGTAGAACTGTGTGTGTAGGGTTTTCAATGGCTTATTTTTCTGAAATAAATCGCCAAGACTTTCTTCAGAGGTGCCCCTGGTACGAGCTCATAGAGAGGGTTATAAAGTGGTGACCTGGTGACCTGGCCATATGCTAGGATTATGACACTCATTGACTTACTTCTTTAATTCTTATGGTCAATAAATTTCAGATTTGTTCACCATTGTAGCAATAGACAACTGTTGCAGTAATAGGTACCTTCTCTATGAAGGATGAATGTCATATCAGCTGTATTCTTGGTTCAACTATATCAATCAGTTTGTTATAAAGAGGATTTAATCTATCATAATAATAGGGCTGAATTGATAGGATTTGATAATATTATCTTCCCAGATAAATTATGGCTCCTCAGAAAGCTTTCCTAGAGAGGGACAGTATGGTTTTTATTATTCTTACTAGGGAAGAGAGAGAATAATGGTTGTTCATCTTTCTAGACACTTTGATCTGAGGACTAACATCTTTCTTAAATTATGAAAATCTCTTAGGCATGCTCTTTTTGAACATTGCTGCTTTGCAATTTGCTGTAATCTCTTTTTCTTCAACTCCCTGGTAGATGTATATGAAGCCTCACAATATATCATACATATTTCTTAAATGTGCTTTCACACTTTTTTAGACATCTGTGCTACATTTTAGGTAATTACTCAGGTATATCTTCTGTTTTACTAATTCTCTTTTTGACTATATCCATTCCAGAATTTTTTTTCTGACTATATTTTTCTTTTTTTGGAATTCTAAATGGTTCTTTCTTTCCTAGCCACTTTTACTGTTTTTTTCCTACTTATTTTCTTTCTCCTCATAAAGACAAAGAAGAAATAGTAGCAACTTGGAATTAGTCTTAGAGTTTGAAAACAGAAAATATAGATATGTTTCTAAGAAGCTATTGGCAGTATTTCCTCCAAGTGGGTGACTTATGAAATAAACATACATTTTTCTTTCTTTCCACTGGTTTTTCCTCCACCACATTATTGTTAGTTGCCATCGAACCAGCTCTGACTCATAGCAACCTTATGTATGACAGAATGAAACATTGCCCAGTTCTACACCATCTTCTTGATCATTGGTATGATTGAGCCTATTGTTGCAACCACCATGCTAATCCATCTCACAGAGGGTTTGCCTCATTTTCGCTGACCCTCCACTTTACTAAACATAATGTCCTTTTCTAGTGTCCTTCCTGATGACATAAGCAAGTAAGCAAGGAGAAATCTTACCATCCTTGCTTCTAGGGAGCATTCTGTCTGTACTTCCTCTGAAACAGATTTGTTCGTTCATGGTATATTCACTATTCTTAATCAACACCCATTATAAGTGCTTTAATTCTCCTTCAGTCTTTCACATACATATGAGGCAACTGAAAAGACCACATAGTTTGGGTTAGGCTTACCTTAGTTATCCAATTGATTTCTTTGCTTTTTTACACCTTAAAGAGACCTTTTGCAACAGATTGGCCAGTGCATTATGTTTGATTTCTTGACTGCTGCTTCCATAGGCATTGATTACTGATCAAAGTAGAATAAAATCTTGGGCAACTTTAATTTCTTCACCATTTAGCATGGTGTTTATTTGTCCAATTGTGAGGATGTTTTTTTTTTCTTCGCATTCAGGTGTAACTTATACTGAAGGTTGTAGTCTCTCTCTCTTTTTTTAATCCATTTATTTTTTTCCTATCTATTTGGTAATTTCCCTCCCTCCGCCTCCCACTCCTGGTAACCATCAAAGAGTATTTTTTTTCTTTTCTGGGTGTAAACCTTTGTTGTTAACTTTATAATAACTATCTCATACAATATTTATCCTTTTGTGACTGACTTATTTCACTCAGTGTAATGTCCTCAAAATTCCTCCATGTTGTGAGATGTTTCTCAGATTCATCATTGTTCTTTATCATTGTGTAATATTCCATTGTGTGTATGTACCACAGTTAGTTAATCCATTTATCTGTTGATGGGCACTTAGATTGTTTCCATCTTTTTGCTATTGTGAATAATGCTGCCATGAACATGGATATGCATATGTCTGGTAGTGTCACGGCTCTTATTTCCTTAGGGTATATACCTAAGAGTGGGATGACTGGATCATATGGTATTTCTAGTTCTAGCTTTTTAAGGAAGCACCATACTGTTTTCCATAGTGGTTGCACCATTTGACGTTCCCACCAGCAGTGTATGAGAGTTCCAGTACCCCCACAGCACCCCCACAGCCTTGCCAGCATTTGTTGTTTTCTGGTTTTTTGATCAGTGCCATTATTGCCGGGGATGAGATGGTATCTCATTGTAGTTCTGATATGCATCTCTCTAATGGCTAATGATCATGAGCGTTTCTTCATGTGTTTGTTAGTGACCGAATGTCTTCTTTGGTGAAGTACCTGTTCATGTCTTTTGCCCATTTTTTAATTTGATCGTTTTTCTTTTTGTTGTTGAGGTATTAAAGTTTTATATAAGTTTTAGATATTAGATCCTTGTCTGATATGTCTTAGCCAAAAATTATTTCCCAATCTGTATTTCTCTTTTGGAGAACTCTTTTGTTGAGCATAAGTGTTTAATTTTTAGGAGGTCCCATTTATCTAGTTGGTCTTCTGCTGTGTATACATTTTTAGTTACGTTTGGTATTCTATTTATGCCGTACATTAGTTAGCATTTTCCCTAGTTAGTTAGTTAGCATTTTCCCTATTTTTTCCTCCATGATCTTTGTAGTTTTAAGTTTTATATTTACGTCTTTAATCTATTTTGAGTTATTTTTTGTGTATGGTGTGAGGTATGGGTCCTGTTTATTTTTCTACAGATAGATATGCAGTTTTGCCAGCACCATTTGTTGAAGAGACTCTCTTCCCCTTTTAATAGACTTTGTCCTTTGTTGAAGATCAGCTGTCCATAGGTAGATGAATAGGGCTGTAGTCTTTAACTTTTATCAGTAAATGCTTCAGGTCGTTTTCATCTTGTGCAAGTAAGGTTGTCATCTGCATATCACAAGTTGTTACTGAATCTTCCTCCAATCCTGTTGTTGCATTCTTCTTCATGTAGTCCAGCTTCTTGGATTATTTGCTCAGCATACAGATTGAGTAAGTAAGGTGAAAGTATACAACTTTGCCACACACCTTTTTCAATTAACATACAATAGTATCCCCTTGTTCTGTTCAAACGTCTGCCTTTTGTTCCATGTACAGATAGGTTCCACATAATCACAATTAAGTGTTCAGGAATTTCCATTGTTCATAATGTTATCTATTTCACCACATTAGCCTTAGTTCCTGTTGTAGGCACCACTTCTGTTCATCCCTTAGCACTGCTAAGCTTCAATGCTCTGTTCTGGGCTGACTTCTCTTCGGTAACTCCCTCTGTCCTCTGTTTATATCATCCATCCTCATGACTTCAGATAGCATTATAAGCCAACCTCTAGCCTGTTTCTTTCTCTCAAACCTTAAACCAGTATATCCAATTAGCCATAGGCACTTCATTCTCAACATGCCCAAATCTGATTAATCTTCCTGCCAGAACCGTTTTTGATCAGTCCGTCATCCACCTGTTTGCTGAAAACAGAAAACAGGGCTTGAACCTCTCTCAACACTGACAGTCTTTATGAGATACCAGTTTCATTTCTAAGGATTTTTATTTCTAAGCATTTCTCTGATCATATCTATTCATTTCTCATCATCTGATTGGCATTGTTCTATTTCTGTTTGGAGCCAGACTGCTTGGGTTGGAATTTGGATTTTGACATTCATTGGCCAGATGACCTTGAGCAAGTTATTTAACTTTTCTGAGCCTTACTTTCCTTCTCTGTAAATGGAGATGACAATTGTACTTACCTCCTACCTCATAGAGAGGTTGTGAGGGATTAAATGAATATCTATCTATATATTTAGTATGTGTACATTATATATACACACATATATATTAAATATATTCATATAAATAGTAACACATTTATTTGCATGTATATATACTTAAAATATATATGTATATCTGTGTGTATATATATAAATATATATATATATACATACTAAAAAAAAAAAAAAACCTATTTCCATCAAGCCGATTCCAACTCATAGCGACCCTACACGACAGAGTAGAACTGCCCCAAGGAGCACCTAGTGGATTCGAACTGCCGACCTTTTGGTTAGCAGCCAAACTCTTAATCACTACACCACCAGGGTTTCCAAATATATACATACACACACACATATATATATATATACTATATATTATGTACATATGTATTTTATGTATATGTACATGCAAATAAATATGCTTGTTACTATTCTTGTTTACCTCCAGATTACTGCAAAAACCTCTTAATGTTCCATCTGAAATGAAATATGAAGCTAAATACACAAGGTATAAGTACAGTTCATATAATGTGAAACTTAATGGAAGATACTTATAAGGAGTTAGTTGCTGTTGCTAGCTGCCGTTGATTTGGCCCCCAACTCATGGTGACCCTGCACACAGTGGAACAAAATGTTGCCTGGTTCTGCACCATCCTCATGATCATTTGCAGAATGAAGCATAGTGATCCATAGGGTTTTCATTGGCTAATTTCAGAAAGGGATCACCAGGCCTTTCTTCTTAGTTTATCTTAGTCTGAAAGCTCCGCTGAAACCTGTTTGGCATCATAGCAACATGCATATATTCACTGACGGATGGTGGCTGCATATGAGATGCATTGGCTGAGAACTGAACCCAGGTCTCGTATATGGACTGTGAGAATTCTACCATTAGATTGATTTATATTAGTAAAGCAGAAAAGCTTGCATAAGATGCTTTTACTTACTTAGGAGATTGGGGTTGTGTTTATTTTGAATCAAAGTAAAAAATGTCAGTGAATTTGAATAATCCCTATATGATTTTTAGTATTTGGCAAGGCTTGTTTCCAACACATATGAACAACCAGAGGAGATTCAGAGCTGTACCAAAACTCCTTTGACTACCATAATTGGAAAATGGGGTTATTATCACAATTGAAATGAAATATCTTGAAAATTTCCTTTAATCTCTGTTGAATATCCTCTGAGTCTTACCACTGTTTCATGGACATTTTTGCCAAATTGTTGAAAATTCTATCTTAGAAGCTTTAGGACTAAGAAGAGTATACTTTTCTAGCACAAAAGTATAAATTCATCTCTTTGGGAAAACCAGTAAATAGGAAATTAACAATTTTAATTCAAAGCTAATATAACCAAAATCTTAGGATAACCAAAATAGTTCCTGTAAGTTTAACATTTACTGCTATACAAAATTGGCTTTTTAAAAAGTCATTGGCCTGCTTTATTTTATTTTTTAATTTTAAGAATTTGTAAAACTATAAAAAGGCCTTGAAGGATTGAGTGAACAAACATCAATTTTCAATACCCTGAGAAAAGGAATTGAATACAAGTGCTTGATCTGGGAAATGATCCCAGGAATCATTAATAAAACAGTGGAGAAAAATAAGAAAGAACACCCGTATAGTGTGGATTAGTAAATTGGCTCCCACTCTGGGAAACTGGGGATCAGTCATGTTGGGGACCTTTCTGGGACTGGTAAAGCACTTCAGAGTTGCATAACCCAAGGACAAGGAAGCTAGGGTATGTACCCACAACTCCTGTCTCCCATTGGTTGAAGGTTACTCCTGGGGACATTAACTCTCTAAAATGCCAGCCCACATCATGGCACTGAAGCATGCTGTTGCCTAGAGAACACCCTCAGGCAGCAAGTGGCAGGTGCTTGCAATAAAATGCCCTCAGTGTGCAAGGGAGCTGTGAGTGCCGAGGGTATATGTGCAGAACACCAACAGCATCTGCATTGTACACTTCATAGGCATTTAAGTTGTTTCGAAGTGTTCTGCTACTTCAAACAATGTTGCAAAGAACCTCATTGCATATATCCCCTTGTGGACATGTATTTAATTTTTCCTAGAGTATATATTCAAAAGTAGAATCTCTGTGTCGTGAGAGATGTGTGGTTTCAACTTTGCTAGAATTGTGAAATTACTCCCTAAAGATCTGTACAAATTTCTATTTCTGTCAGCAGTTCTGAGAGTACCCTTTTGCCTACATCCTTTTCAGCCCTTAATATTACCCAACATTTTAACTTCTAGATATCAATTGGGTAAAATGGTATTTAAATTTTTTAATTTACATTTTTAGAATTCCTAATGAATCTGGAAGTAATTTCTAGTAAATCTCTGAAACTAAGAAGGCAATGGAGATCTTATCTATATAAAGTCTTTCTCTTTAATATGCTATTTATTTTTTAATGTGAATACGTCTTTACTTATTAACATTTCAAATGTCTTCTTCAGTTAATTGGTTCCTTATAGCTTTGCCAGTTTTTTATTAGGTTGTTTCTCTTTTTCTTAATGACTTTTTGGCACTTTATATATTCTGGATATTGATACTTTGTATATACATTGTAAAATAATTTCTCCAGTCTGCTTCTGGTTTTTAAACTTGTTATGATTTTCTAATAAAGAAGATTTTTAAAATTTTTAATTATTTTTGAGTATATAATGTATTCATAATATTGAACCCCCAAATGTATAGAAATTTATATAGTGAAAAGTCTTCCTTTGATTCTTTTTTCCCCATCTTCTCCCTTCTCCTTTCTGTTTTAGTTTTCTCAGGCTGCCATAACAAAGTACCACAGTTTGGGTGGCTTATAAGAACAGAAATTTATTGTCTCAGTTCTGGAGGCTAGATGTTCATAATCAGGGTGTCAACCGTGTTGATTCTGATTGGTTCTGATGGAGACTCTGTCCCATGCCTCTCTTCTAGCTTCTGGTGATGGCCAGTGATCCTTGGCGTTTCTTGGCTTGTAGCTTCAAATTCTGCCTCTATTTTCACATGAATGTCTTCCCTCTGTGTCTCTTAGTGTCCCCTCATCTTTTATAAAGGCAACAACACTTACAGCCTTATCTTAGCTGATAACATCTTCTAAGAACTGATTTCCAAACACAGTCACATGCACAGGTAACTAAGGTTAGGACGTCAGTATACCTTTTTAGGGGATGTAATTCAATCCATAATACCACACCATAGATACCTTCCTAGAGTTTTTTTTTTTAATATATAGAGCAAAGAAAAACCTAGATTCTTATCTTCCCTACCCCATTATACAGTGTTTTAAATGCTGCTTTTGCCATCTAAAAACCAAAAAACCAAACCCATTGCCATAGAGTCAATTAAAATCAGCCATTGAAAACCCTGTTTAGCACAGTTCTGTTTGATCACACATGGAGTCACCATGGATCGGAATCGACTCCACCACAACTGATTTATTTGTTTTTTGTTTCTGTCATGTAATGTACTGTGGAGATTTTTTGAGATTTGTAAGGTACTGTGCTACATACTGTGAGGGATGAAGATATGAACACAGTACACAGCCTACCCACTGAATGCTTAGTCTCACATATGATGTACAAAGAGTCCTTGCAAGAGTTTTAAAGTACTCTGAGAATTCAGGGGGGAAATATATATATTTCCAAGTGGAAGGAAGAATTAATATTCTTTGTAATAATTGAGAATCATTCATCAGGAAAATACAGTTTATTCAGATACCACCAAATAATTTTATATTTTACCCAGTATCTTAAGTACCAATTTTTTTTTTTAACAGTTGAGTGCAGTTTAGCAAATTTATAATTAAAGAAAATTTGTATCAAGGATAACTACATATCAGGCACTGTGACATGTGTTAGGGGTATAAAAGTGAATAAGGCAGATCATCCCTGATCTGATGCGAAGTAGAGGCTGAGAATAAAACAGCATGTGTAATATTGTGACACTGAGGACATGGTGAGCTTGAAGAACTGCACAGGGAGTTCAAACTGGATGGAACACCGAGTGGTAGGAGTGCTGAGTGACTAAGAAGTTACGGAGACAAGTATCGACCTTTTCTGAAAGACCTGGTTTGGACTCAGTCCTAAGGCCACTCAAAACTAGCTGACATCAAGTCGATTCTGACTCTTGGCAACCCCACTGGAACAGAGTAGAACTGCTACATAGGATCTTCAAGGCTGTGACCTTTCAGAAGCAGATCTCCACACCTTTCTTCAAAGATGCCTACGGATAGACTCAAACCTCCAACCTTCTGGTTAATAGCCAAGTACTTAATAATTTATACCACCCAGGGACTCCTTTAAGGTCACTAGAGACCCATTTGGCTGGATTTTATCTTTACCTAGGTAGAAAAATATGGTGGCACATGAGTGGTGGTTACAACCATGAAAATAGATACTATTTCCTAATAAATTTCTTAATTCAATTACCATAGTTACTTAGAGGGTTCAGAGATAGGGGTTTTGGGGTTGTCTGTAAACCGTCTACTTTTATATGCAGTACTTTTGAGAAGATATGTATATATATGCCAATTGCCATCCAGTAGATTTGGATTCATGATGACCCCATGTGCTTCAGAGTAGAACTGTGCTTTATAGGATTTTTAATGGTTGTGATCTTACAGAAGTAGATCACCAGGCCTTTCTTCAGAGCGTCTCAGGTGGATTTGAACTGCTAACCTTTAGTTAGTAACTGAGTGCTTACCTACTTTTCACCACTCAGGAAATCCTGTATATATGTATGTGTGTGTGTATATATACATATATACATATATATATCTATATATCTATATATATATATATATAATTGCCTTCAAGTCAATTCCAACTCATAGTGACACTACAGGACAGAATACAGCAGCCCCACAGGGTTTCCAAGGAGTACCTGTTGGATTTTGAACTGCTGACCTTTTGGTTAGGAGCTGTAGCTCTTAACCACTACGCCACCGGGGTTTCCATATGTATGTATGTATGTATATACACCTACTCCACACTTATCGACTGTCTCATTATCTGACATTTTGCATTCATGACAATAGTAAGAAGTCTACTCTTCGACTATTTTGCCATTAATGAGGCGACAGGCATGGCAGCAATGGCTGTGGAGCATCCTCTTCCTTGAGGGTCTCCGGGTAGCCTCTGGGAAGCTGGACCACACTACCTGGTGCCCTCCACTCCCTCCTGCCAGCAGGGGCACCATGTCCAGCTGCAGTGCAGGGCTGACCATCTCCATGGCCATGGCCTCCGGGCAGACACGCAGGTAGCTCGGAGCCAGTGGACGCCTGTTCTGAGTTCCCAGCTCCTATGTGGCCTAAGGCCCTGCAGCTCAAAATTACTGTGGGGTGGGAAGGAAGGAAAGAAAGAGGCGTAGGAGAGGGTGTTTGGAAGAAATGCCTGCGCATTTAATGACATCCCAAAGCGAGCCTAACTGGACCTGAAGCCTCCACCTTGGTGGGACCGAGTGCATGGCCAGCCCTCCAGTGCCCTAGCAGGTAGCCCCTAGCTAGCCTCAGTGACTTGCCAGGCCCAGAGAGCAGAGCAGGCTCCTGGATTGGGAACGTAGGGCTTGCAGGGGTGAGAGTGGAGCCCTGGAGGGGGCTCTGCAAGGAAAACTCTGACCCAGCACAGGAGGAAGGTGAAGTGGTTAAGCTGTGGGCTGTCTAGTCACACAACCCAGCTTTATCCAGCTTTGTCTTCTCCAAGCCACCTCCACAGAGGAATAACCCATAACTGGACTCATCACAGTGATAAGCACATCCATAAATCTTAGCTGTTACTAGTTCTATAATCATATTTTCTAAATTAAAAAAAATTGGACGAATGGATGGTGTGAAAACAGGAAAAAAAAAAAAAAAAAAGCTTCCATTTTCACAGAACGTTGATTTTCCCGTAACAACCTAGTCTTTGGAACCTAACTGTCATGGTTTGAATTACACACCCCTAAAAATGTGTGTATCAGTTTGGCTGGGCCATGATTCCCAGAATTGTGTGGCTGGCCTCCATTTTGTGATTGTAATTCTATGTTAAAGAGGATTAGGGTGAGATTGTAACACCACCCTTACCCAGGTCACATCCCTGATCCAGTGTACAGGGAGTTTCCCTAGGGTGTGGCCTGCACCACCTTTTACCTTACAAGAGATAAAAGGAAAGGGAAGCAAGCAGAGAATTGGGAACCTCATACCACCAAGAAAACAGTGCCGGGAGCAGAGCGCGTCCTTTGGACCTGAGGTTCCTGTGCAGAGAAGCTCCCAGACCAAGGGAAGATTGATGACACGGCCCTTCCTCCAGAGCCAACGGAGAAGAGAAAGCCTTCTCCTGGAGGTGACACCCTGAATTTGGACTTGTAGCCTTATGGACTGTGAGAGAATAAATTTCTCTTTGTTAAAGCCATCCACTCATGGTATGTCTGTTAGAGCAGCCCCAAATGACTAAGACACTAACCATGTCGACAAGTGAGGACAAATATATATATTTCTTCATTAAATTCTTGGAAGTGCCGTTGACTGAAAAATTCAAGAATCACCAGATTAAATTAAGAACAGTGTCGTTTTTTTACACAAATAATGCATGCCTTCTATGTTCGTTTGCCAACTGCTTCCTCACCCTGCAAGGTATTTTCACAAGCATGCTATGCTAATTTTTTTTTTAACAGCAACATGTGAAAAAAAATTGGCATAGCAGTACTTAGAAAAATACCTCATGGGTGGAGAGAGCAGTTGGCAAACAAATATAGAATACACGTGTTATTTGCATAAAAATATGATAGTTGACCAGAGAAAATTCTGAGGAAAAAAAATCAATGTTTATAGAGCAGGTAGAGGAAGAGAAGAAGTTCAAAAGAAGACGGAGAAAGAATGGTCGAAGAAGTAGGAGACAGCATCAAGGAAGCCAAGTATATTAGTCGGGGAAAAGCTACAATAAAAAAGATTACAAAATTATGTCCCTTAAATGAAACACATATCACATATCACAAGGCAGTCTACCTGTGCTAACAAGGCCATTCAGCTCCACAAGGTCATTCAGGAACCCAGATTCCTTCTGTGTTATTGCTCCATCATCCCCTAAACTGGTGCCTTGGTTGACTTGCAGACACAGCTGACCTCACAGAGGAACGCAGAAAGAGCCAAAAAATTAGGGGTAGATGCCTGTCTTGTCTTTAAGTTGAAGACGGCTTGGAACACAGCCACACAACTGGATGTGAGAGAAACCAGGAAATGCAGTCTCTAACTGGGTAGCCTTGTGATCTGAAGAAAGAAAGAATGGGTTTTGTGAGGGACATCTCTCCATTGCCACTTTAAGTTTCTAAAATACTGAGTGATTAGGTAGGTTTATACATCCATTAACAAATATTTATTGAGTGACAGCAATATTTGGTTATTATTCTATGATTTAGGGTTACAAGCATTAAATAAAGAAATCTGCTACCATGAAGCTTATATTCTGGAAAGTAGAGATGGGAACTTAACAAATTAATAAGTAAATATATGATATAATGTTAGGAATTAATAAGTACTTAGACGAAAAATCTGCTGTGTCTTTCGGTTTGTAGTACTGTAGTGGCCTGTGTGTTGCTGTGATGCTAGAAGCTATGCCACCAATATTTCACATACCAGCAGGGTCACCCAGTGGTGGACAGGTTCCAGCAGAGCTTCTGGAAGAAAAGCCTGGTGATCAATTTCTGAAAATTAGCCAGTAAGAATCTTATGGATCACAGCAGAACATTGTCTGACTTGCTTGCTTTGGACACATCATCAGGAGCAGCCAATCACTGAAGAAGGACATCATGTTTGGTGAAGTAGAGGGCTGGCAAGGGAGACTCTCACTGAGATGGACTGGCATAGTAGCCACAATGATGGACTCAAACATGGAGGTGATCATGAGGATGATGCAGGGCTGGGCATCGTTTTGTTCTGTTATATGTAAGGTTGCCATGATTCGTACTTGATTCAACAGTAGCTGTCTATCTAAGAAGGAAAATAAAGTAAATGATAGAAGTCCAATTTTCAGATACGGCATTAAGGGAAGGTCTATTATGTTAAAGACTAAAAACAGTCCTTTTGGGTTAGAAAATATTGAGATCTCCTGCTTTGGGGGATTTTTGCAGTATAGTTGCAACTCTATAGAGAATTGGTTGGGAGAGGAAAAGGAGAGTTGCTAATTAGAAAGAGACTCAGAGTCAAAGGAGAGTTATGTTTTTAGAAGTTTGGGAGAAAATTGACCGTAGTTATTTCCTAAAGAGAAAATACATGCAGAGGTGAGATTGTTGAGGGTCCCAGGACTGGAAGGAGGGCGGCAATGATGGATACAGGTGTCAGTGGTTCACACATGATAACCTTGGTCTTCCCTAAGCAGAAAGTCAGGAAGGCTACTGAGAGTGGTGATTGTACCGGCTGGGTGAAGTACTTGGTGAAAGTTACGAAAGTATGGAGTTACTATGAAAACCTCCAGCGAATACGAAATGCACAAATCTAGGAGGGAGGAAGTGTGTCATGACTGAACATGTGCTAGGGTTTTGCTGGGTATGTGTAATGGAAGGCTACCTATACTAGATAAGAGAAGGCGGTGATGAGAACTGTTGAAATGGCCCTTCAGAAGAGAGGTGCCAGGGAACCACATGCCCCAGTTCTAGATAATGCCTGAGCTTGTTAGTTAAGTGGTTGAGAGCTACATTTCAGATTATATTTTTCAGGGCAGGGTTGTTTTTTTTTTTTAAATATTAAAAATTTTAATTTAGTTGACTATCTTTTTGCTTTTGTTTTGTGGAGTTGTTGTGTAGGAGAGTGTCATGCATTGAATTGTGTCTCCCCAAAATGTTTGTCAGGTTGGCTAGTCATGATTCCCGGTATTATGTGATTGTCTACCATTTTGTCATCTGATGTGATTTTCCTGTGTGTTGTAAATCCTATCTCTATGATGTTAATGAGGTGGGATTAGCAACAGTTACGTTAATGATGTAGGACCCAGTCTACAAGATTAGGTTGTGTTTTAAGTCAATCTCTTTTGAGATATAAGAGAGAGAAGCTATCAGAGAGACAGGGGGACTTCATACCACCAAGAAGCAAGAGCCAGGAGCAGAGCATGTCCTTTAGACCCAGAGTCCCGGCACTGAGAAGCTCCTAGTCCAGGGGAAGATTGATGACAAGGACCTTTCTCCAGAGCCGACAGAGAAAGAAAGTCTTCCCCTGGAGCAGATACCCTGAATTTGGACTTCTAGCCTACTAGACTGTGAGAGAATAAACTTCTGTTTGTTGAAGCCATCCGCTTGTGGTATTTCTGCTATAGCGGCACTAGATAACTAAGACAGGGAGTAAATTCACTGTCTCAGTTATGAAGTTAAGAGGACAAGTCATAAAAATATTAAAAAAATAAAGCCATAAATGAATCCCTGTTGCATTCTACCATTTGCTTTTTCATATTTTTAACATCTGTCTGTCCCTAGTGGACTTACTGGTTTTACTTCATGTAATAACTAGGGAAATTGGAATTTCTGGAAAAAAAATGCAGTTTATAAGCAATTCATTGATTTAGTTCATTTAGCATCCTGTGAATCACTTTTTATATTTCATTCATCTCTAGATGTTTGACCTTAGAACAGTCAGTCTTTCTTGACGTAGTATATTTTTCTTGATAACGTGATTCTAATTTTTTTCTTTTGATCCTTTACATCTGGATATTTGCAAATTCCCACCTCAACCACCTATTTTTTTATCATGCTGACATTAAATATAGAGGTACTATGGTCAGAGCTACAAGAACTTTTCCTTTTAACGATAATATCAGACATCATGACGTTTCAATTTTTCAAGCCTTTTAGTTTTCAACTTTGTGTATAGTTCAGAGTTTCTGTTAATTTGTTGGTTCTCAGATTACTCCAGGGCATATATCATTTAGACCCATTGAGGTGTTTGTCATTGTTTACTTGTTTCCAAGTAAGCCTATTCTCTCTAGTATTTATTTTTCTCTGGAATATTGTCATTTATTATTTATTAGTTTGTCTTTCCTCCAAGGGCACAAATGTCTTTCTGATTTCCTTCTGGCCTTGCGGTTGCATTAACTTGTTTTGTCTGAATTGTCATACTTCTGTTTCTGAAAGGTGTATCTACTTTCTGCATTTGCATCTTGTAATATGTTGCTTTGAAGTGAAATTTCTGTTTGCCTTCAGACCTCTGCACAATCTTTCTTTCTTGTATTGCTGTTTCTTGATCCTTTAAGATTCTCATACACTCTTCTCCACTGTTGACACAGTCCTCCCCATGGCAGAAATATCACTCGATTTTCTGTTAAATACTCTCTTAACAAAGAAGAGGTAAACATTTTAAATCTTGAGACTAAATATGGTATTCTTTGGCATCAGTCTTTTCTATGTTAAATTTTGATAGCTTATAGCCACCAATAATTGGCTTTCTTATTGTTCTCATCTTCTCAATCAATATGTTCTTGTTAGTCAAATATAAATTAGTAAGGTTAGGTTTCATATGTTCTTGACGGCAGGATATCACAGCACAATTTAGCCAGATTTTTACAATCAGTCTTCATTTGCACTATGTACGCACTAGAATTTTCATGGGGGAAAATGTCACAGGAATATGGCGTGAATTATCTAGGTTTAGAGCTCTTTTATCAACATTTAGAATTCTTCAGTTGATGGAAGTAACGATCAATGCCTACTACATTTTATTAACCTTTTAATCACTGTTGTGCATTTAGTAAATCAGTTCAGTTGTGTATGAGAAATGGCTAGTTATAAACAGAAATTTAGGAAAGCAAAGTTGATACTTGATGGAAAAGATACACACAGACCTCCATTATGGAATGTTATATTTCATATGCAATGTGCAAAAATTACTGAAATGCTTTGAATTCAATCAAGATTAAAAAAAAAATCTGTAATTTGAAAATTCCAGGATGTATCATTAAAAAGAAGCAGCTAGAATATACACTCTTTGGAATTCTTATTTTAAAGATTACTTATTAATGAATCATGTTATTTCAAAATAATAGTATTAATCTTTTAGAAAACTGTGGGTGAACCGGCTTTCTTTTATGCTTTTAAAGCTATGAGATTCAGTTTTCAAAATAAGAAAAATTATGCATCCACCATATATTTTGGGGTACCTAATATATCCCCGGAGCTGTGGTGGCTTAGTGTTTTAGAGCTTGGCTACTAACCAAAAGGTCAGGAGTTCTAATCCACCAGCTGCTTCCTGGAAACCCTACGGGGCAGTTCTGCTGTGTCCTATAGGGTCACTATGAGTTGGAACCAACTAGACAGCAGCTAACAACAACAGTATTTCCCTGGAGGCCTGGTGGCATAGTGGTTAAGAGCTACTGCTGCTAACCAAAAGGTTGGCAGTTCAAATCCACCAGATGCTCCTTAGAACCCCTACAGGGCAGTTCTACTCTGTCCTATAGTGTTGCTATGATTCAAAATCAACTTGATAGCAATGGGTGTGGTGGTTTTTTTTGGGGGGGGGGCAGCGGTGGGGAGGGGTGGTTAATATTTCCCTAGGAGTCCTGGTGGCACAATGGTCAAGAGCTCGGCTGCTAACTGAAAGGTCAGCGGTTCAAACCCACCAGTTGCTCTGAAGGAGAAAGATGTGGCAGTCTGCTTCAGAAAAAAATTTATAGCCTTGGAAACTCTATGGGGCAGTTCTACTCTGTTCTGTAGTGTCTATATGAGTCAGAATTGACTTGACAGCAATAGGTTTGGTTTTTTGGGTTTTTTTTTTTTTTTGGTAATATTTCCTTGGCACTGCTGGACATGGGGATACAATGATGACTATGACTAAGACAGGGTTACCTCTCTCAATAAATTCCTGTATCATTCTAGTCCACTTCATTTTGCAGAATGTGTGACTATTGTTTTAATGATACTCTATCTTACTTCCTTTTAATTTTTTCCATATAATAAATGACTATCAATCTAGTTGAACTTCTTGGGGATTAGCCTTTGTTTTCATTTAAGGGGAGGAATGCTGTATGTTGTCTGTCAGCAACCAGGAACAGACTTGTTAATTCCTTACCACTTGCCAGCCACTCAGAGAAATATCTGACGTAACTTCTGCTCACCAGTAGCTGAGTAGCATTGTTGTTACTGTTGTTAGTGGCTGTCAAGTCAGCGCTGACTCATGACAACTTTATAGATAATGGAACAAAACATTTTCTGCTCCTGTGCAATCTTCAAGCACTATATTAGAAAATATTACGTTGTGATCCATCAGGTTTTTATTGGCTAAGTGTTGGAAGTAGATTGCCAGGCGTTTCTTCTGAGTCTGTCTTAGTCTGGAAGCACTGTTGAAATTTGTGTGGGTGACCCTGCAGGCATTTAAAATGCTAGTGTCATAGCTTCCAGCATTATAGCAACATGCAAGCCACCACAGCATGACAAACTGACAGACAGGTGGTGGTGAGTGGCATTAGGTAGAGTTAACTAACTGCGTGAGGCCATATTTTAGAAATAGACACAATATAAACAGACTCATCAATTAATTCAGAGTATAAAGTGTTACCAACTGAGTGTTATAGAAGTAACAAGCAAAGTGAGAGCATGCAGAATGAACTGATCAGAAAACATCACGTAAGAGGAAAGCACCTACCTGCTTTGCCTTGAACACTAGGATTTGGATATTGGCTAGCACTTAAAAAAAGTTTAGCCCAGTGAACTCAGTGCTAGACGGAAGGCCTAGAGACTAATTCCATACAGATATAGTGAATCCTGAGAGAGTGATAGAGTCCAAATAGAGAAACCATTAGGTTCAAACAGCAGCATGGGGGTGGGTTCAGCACTGAAGAAGAGATGCGATGACCGTGTTGATCAAGGTGCAGTCATTCCAGAGAATCCATCCAAAAACAGGACCAGGAAAAACAGAAGTTAAGACCTAGTCCCCGGGGGCAGAAATGTAGAGACCAAGTGTGTCTCCAGTTAGTAAACCTCTGAGCCAAGAACCCTTTCAGGTCATCTACCTTTTTGCTAAATTGGTTAAAAAAAAAAAAAATATATATATATATATATATATATATTAGAAGCTTTGAGACTAGGACAAGATCATTTCCTAACACAAAAGTGTAAAGTCATTTGCTTTATGAGAGAATGAGCATAGAAGTTCCAGGAACTCAAGAGAGATGGATGGGATGGGGTCAGGCCTGGCCTCCTGGTAGTGTATCCCAAGCAAGAGGAGGGTGGTAACTTGTGCACAGTGTTTGACCTTTCCTATTTCCAAGTAGTTTGTAAAGCTGCAGCTGACAACTTTTCAGTCTCAATTTGTTTAGGGGCCAAAGTTACTGATCCAGTAGTTTACTCATTTCTCGTTGTTTCTAGGATAGGAATAAGATAGTCTGTGGAGGATAAGGGGTTAATGTGGAACAATGAGGAAGGCCTGTTAACAAGAACAGAAACTGACAAGTAGCTGACCCAGTAGAAACAAAAGTGCAGAGGGTAAGAAGGAGGTTTATGTTCACCTGACTAATGGAACAGCTTGCAATGCATTTTGATTTTGAACAGAGATGGTTGTCTTGAGAATCAAACAGAAAAGGCATATATGAAAAGAAAAGTTCTCAGGAAGAGAAAATATATTGGTGCTCTACTGCAAATGGGCAGAAGGGATGCATAATTCTGGAGAAACAGGGACATCAGGAAAGAAGCTGGTGTTAGAGAGATGAGATGAGCCTAGTTCTAGGAATAGGTTTATGAGGGATGATGAGAGGTCGAGAGCAAAAGCCCCTCAGGCAGTTGCAGACAATGAAGGACAGAGGTCAAGCCTGTATATTTTTCTTTTTAAAATAAGCATAACTGAAATGTAGCTCACAGAGGTTTTTATATCCCATGGAAACAGTTAAGAAAATAATTTCATCTTCTTTAAACTGCAAGAATGTTGGAGGATATACTCTTCTGACAAAAAGTCATAACTCATGGCTGTTGAGTCCATTCCGACTCCTGGCGACCCTATTGGACAGAATAGAACTGACCCATGGGGTTTCCAAGGTTGTAAATCTTTACGGAAGCAGACTGCCACATCTTTCTCCAGTGGAGTGGCTGGTAGGTTCAAACTGCTGACCTTTCAGATAGCAGCTGAACGCTTTAACCGCTGTGCCACTAGGGCTCCTCCAATAACTTACAAAGCCACCAGAATCAAAATAAAACATGCTGATGCCTTCTGATACCTTTTGCGAGTCAGTTAAACAGGAATTGTACCTGCTACAGAGTCCCTGTGTGGTGTAAACAGTTAACGCGCTTGGTTACTAACCAAAAAGTTAGCGGTTCTAATCTACCCAGTGGCACCTCAGAATAAAGGCCTGGCAATCTACTTCACCAGAACAGCCATTGGAAACCCTGTGGAGCATGGTTCTGCTCTGACACAGACAGGATCACTATGAGTTATAATCAACTGGGCAGCAACTGCTACTGGTACCTGCTACATTTCCTATTTATTTAATCCAAATACAATAGCATAGTCAGGTGGTATTTGCCTGGGAATCTTAGCATAGAAACAGGTGAGAGAAGAAATCCATTAATCTGTACAAAGCTTAGACTAAATGTAATCAGTTCAATATAGTAAATATATATTAGCCTTATAAGAGTCATTTATATTTGTTCCCAAACTGTTTATGCCAGTTATTTGTGATTTTATGATATTTAATTGAAAATTAAGTAAACTGATGAAATATGAATAAAAAAGAGATTTTTTTCTTTGAAAAATCAAGCTGATTGCTTTGAAAGATGTGACAAAAAAATTAGTTCCTAAAAAATATTTTTGTTGAATCAGTTTTGGGTTAGACAAATGTAAAAAACTACAAAAAGTTATAAAAAGTAAGAAGACGTCTATAATGGAATTGTTTTTCTAAATTCTTATCCATTCTAAAGTATATTAAATCATTGGCAGTATATTTTATGTACTAAAAGCCATGAAGAATTACAATTGATGAACACATAAGTGAAGACAGTTTACTAGCTCTGTATCTCTATATCTGTTATCATGTACTTACATGTGTATGTAGTCCCAGGATGGTACAAACGGTTAATGCTGCTAACCGAAAGGTTGGAGGTTCGAGTCTACCCAGAGACTCCTCAGAAATAAGGCCTGGTGCTCTGCTTCTGAAAATTAGCCAGTGAAAACCTTAGGAATCACAACAGCACGTTGTCTAACTCACTTGCTTTGAACACATCATCAGGAGGGATCAATCACTGGAGAAGAAGATCATGTTTGGCCAAACAGAGGGCCAGTGAGGGTGAGAGAGCTCCTCAGTGAGAAGGATTTTGGCACAGTAACCACAACGATAGACTCACACATGCTGGCAATTGTGAGGATGATGCAACACTGGGCGAAGTTTCATTCTGTCGTACATAAGGTTGCCATGAGTTGGAGTCAACTTGAAATCAGTTAACAACAGCAACGACAGTTAAGGAGCAGAATTATACATGTATAAATTTCAGTGCCAGTTCAGATTTTTACATACAGTAATAGAGGAATAAAGAATCTTTTATAAAGTATAGGCTTCCAGGAAGAGATAATATCTGAGCAGAGCTTGAAGCATAGATACTCATCACTAGGCAGAGATTGAGCATGCTATGTGAAAGATGACATGAAATGTCCAGAGATGGTAATCTATGATGGGTGCAGCAATAAGGATGTCTGAAAAATATTTTGGGATCATCTCATGATAGGTCTTAAATACCCTATTTATAGTTCTGAAGTCATTCCAAAATCTGTGTCTGTTGCTATGCTTGAGAAAGAAAGCTGTGTTTAGAACATACTAGAATGGAAAGAAATTAGGAATGGGAGTAGTGGGGAGTTTCTTAAACTAAGGTAGTGGGAATGGAAATGGAAGAACAGACAGGCAACACATTTAAAAAAGTGTATTTGAAAAACTTTGAAATGGTTTGTGTTAGTGGGTAATCTAGAAACGTTGTACAGCACCGACAGGGTGTTCGCAATTGTCAAGCCTTGGAAATTATTTGATGAGTTCCAAAGGACACTTACAGTTGATTTGGTTTACTAAAGTACTATTAAAATCTGCTCAGGCAAGAATCTTTATGGGTTTGTGCAATGCTGTCTCTGGAAGCCTTGAACATGAGAAAAACAGCAGAAATATCTTATATTGTAACCACAAATTACTGTATTTTGAAAAACAGTTTCTGAACAAGCTGTAATACAAGATAGATTCCCCTTCCCCCTTTTTTGAAGCTCTCTCTAGGTATATGTATTTCATTTATTTTTAAGTATTTACTTTCCTTTGACCAAAATTTTATGGCTCTAATCCTCACTTGACACTTAATGGTCTCTTCTAGACTTACTGCCAGAAGAGTATATGAAAGGGTAAATGAATCTCAGAGAGTTTGAAGCCTTCATGAAGGTTTTTAATTCTGCAAGTCTGCAGTGAAGCCAAGGGTAATATTGGAGTACTTCTCGAGTGGCACGTGTAACTTTGTTCTGACCATTCAAGAATATTCGTTGCGTAAAAGACACTCTAGGCCTGAGGGTTTGAGAGCCGTTTTCTCCATTTTTATGATGTAGGGAAGTATTTAAATGCTCAAGGAGAAAAATCTTCTCTTGTACTTCCATTAGACCTTCTAACAACAACTTACCAGGTGTAAAACATCAAATAGTGTTGATGTAGAATTTGAAACCTGCTTTCCAGATGTTTTGCCTGGAGATTTTCCGTGAGTTACTGAAAATGTTTTTCCCCCAAGAAGATAACCTAATACGGTTAAGGCCAAGACAAAAAAATATTCATCAGTTCCCGCAGAGAAGTGGTAACAAAGACTATATGACAATCATGAAGTTATACTTAATATATGACTTTTAGATTGACAATATACTTAAAATTATTCCAACTTTAAGAGAAATCATCTTACTTCCATTACGCCTCCTATTATATGCTATGTTTAATTGTTAATTTTAGACTGCCAATTAGAAATATAGTACAGCAACAGAGTTCAAAGGAAAGTACATTAATTACAATAGAAATTTCTCTCTAATCATATGGTTTCAAATGATTTTCAGTTAAAAAAAACCAAACCCGTCATCGTGTCACTTCTGACTCATAGCAACCTTATAGGATGAAGTGGAACTGCCCCATAGAGTTTCCAAGGAGCACCTGGTGGATTTGAACTGCTGACCTTTTGGTTAGCAGCTGTAGCACTTAACCACTATGCCACCAGGGTTGTATTTGTGTGCTCTTTACATGCTTTGATCTAAGATATAGTTTTTCTTTTAATAATGGATGAATCGTCAAACTATTAAAAAGAGAAGGACAAGACATTCCTAAAAGTTGTCTGGGGTTTTATTTATTAGTTCCTGTCCATTGATAGTATTCAGAGAGTGGGGAGAGTTTTGATAAAGTCAGTAGAAAAGGGACTGATTGGGTATCAAAAGATACGGGTTTTCACTTAGGTTCCTTTCTTTTTGGCCCCAAAACTTTTCTGAGTTCTTAGTTTTGATACATGATAACAATGCTGTCTACCTCATAGAGTTATTTTGAGGATCAGACTGTTACATATTTTAGCATACAGAGAGAGCAGTATACAATAGGATTCACTGTGAAGTCACTCTGGTATTTTTGTCCTGACTCCCCTCACACCATTCTCATTGCCTGCATTGTGGCTTTCTCCATCATTCATAGCTCTACGAAGGAGTCTTGGTACCCACCAGTCTGTTTTCACCATCTGGGAGAATGATACAGTTTTTGCGTGTTGTTGCTATTGTTCGCTGCTGTTGACTAGACCCCTAATTCATGGTGACCCTGTGCACAAAGGGACAAAATGATACTCAGTCTGGTGCTATCCCCATGATGGGTTGTGGATTGGACCATTGTGATCCATAGGTTTATCCTTGGCTAATTTTCAGAAGTAGATCACCAAGCATTTCTTCCTAGTCCATCCTCGTCTGGAAGTTCTGCTGAAAACTGTTCAGTATCATAGCAAGCTTTCACTGACAGATGGGTGGTGGCTGCACATGAGGTACATTAGCTGGGAATTGAACAGCATCTCCCACATGGAAGGCAAGAATTCTGCCACTGCCTAGCAATGCCTCATAGGACAGTGATAAAAATAAAGAAGGAATATAGATTTCACCCTATAATAAGTTGCTTCCAAAAGGCTTCTTCGTCCCTCCCCAAATGGTAATTCTTATTGTATCACACCGTTCTGCTTAATTTGTTTTCAAATCTCTTGGTATTTTATTTTGGTATTTCTTCACATTTATCTCAATTTCTTAGAATTTGTGCTTTGAGTATTAGCCTGAAAATGTGTAGTGATCAGGTGCTCTGGTTAAAGACTGTTTGCTGAGTTCAAATAAAACTCCAAGAAGATATGTTTGATTTTTTTTTTTGTTTGATAAAATAAAGATGAACTCCTACTGACTTTGAAATAGTATGAAACTGAGGACTCTGCATACATGGGGTCATAATCAGTTGGAATCCGCTGGACAGCAACTATAAACACCAACAGTGAGAGGGAAAATAACTTTTTCACCTGCATGACTAATTACTGTTTTTCCTATTCTGCAGGACAACATTACAGCAAGACTAAGTAGTTAGGATACATAACTTATTTAAATAAGGTAGAAAAAATGAAAAAAAAAATGCAATTGAAACTGACAGGTGGAGAACAATCTCTAAGTTTATGTATATGATCCCTGGGCTAAATCTTTTGGTTAGGTAAATTGGGTAGTTAGCGGGATTTGATACGTAAAATTAGGGAGAATTACACGTTGGCATGACTTGAACAGGCTCAAATATTTATGGTTAATATAGAATATTTCTCAATCAAGAATGATAGGCATACGCTAAAGTGAGAATAATTAAACTTTGGCAACTATCTTGAGGATCCTAAAGGATTCGGTGGGTCATTAGGGAAAATATTAATTAGGAAGATTGTGTGTGTATTTTGTGTGTGTATTGTGGTTTTCTATCTCTTTACAACTCCTTCAAGTGCTAGGATATCTTTTCTGGTTCTTTTTTAGGGTAGGAATTCTATTCACCTGTATTGTTTTCACCCTTTTTTCTCCCAAAGAGGAAGGAAGACTTATAATTTTTTTTGAAGTGCATAGAAAAGGTTAAACATTTTCGCTATTCTTTTGTAACTTTTCCTTTGTTGTTCAAAAACAATAATGTTGCCATCATTCAAAAATGATTACAATAACGGTGACACTTCACAGATAAGAACAAGCATATTTTTCATGGGAAATTTACAAATGGCTGTTGACTCTCCCAGATAGCTAAAACAAAGCAAAGCTAGTTTTTGGTACTGCAGATCTAAAGTAACTGTCTCCAGCTTAATAAGAATCAGGAAGAGGATGAACTCAATGGCAGGAAATACAATCTAGCAGTGAAATTTGTTCAATTACAGAAGAAAGTTCCAACGGAAATGGTGGAAATACCAGCACTTTGGAAAAGTGAAACCCAGCTGGACACAGTGTTTGTCTGTATTCAGTAAAGATGCAATATTGCTCTAAGGATGAATAATTCCCATATCACTGATAATTATTTAATGAGTATGTTACTGAGACAAAAAGTTGGCATTTTACTGCCACTTTTAAGTAAGTTGGGCAAATCAAGAGGGATGGGAAATCTGACATATTACGCTATAAATAAAACGATTTACTCCCCCTGGCAGAATTTGGGTGCTTGTGAATATGTAGCTTGTTGTTGCTGTTGGTTGCACTTTAGTCATCTCCAACTCATTGAGACCTCGTGTAAAATAGAATGAAATTTCCTGATCGTTCACCATCTTCCCGGTTGCTGGTATGTTCGAGTCCACTGTGCAGCCACTGTGTATTTTGAGTGCCTTTGAACCTATGAGATTCATTTTCCAGCATTGTATCAGGCAACATTCTGTTGTGAACCATAGGGTTTCCACTGGCTAATTTTCAGAAGTAGGTCATGCAGCGGTCACTAGGGTTGGTGTCACCCAGTATGCTAACTCATTGTGTACCCCCACCATGGCCCTCCTCCAGTACCAGACCATACAGAATCCTTATTAGTATTTTTTGTGTTAATGTTACTTGTAAATCATAATTCCCATGTATCTCTCTTTCTTTTCCTTTAATTACTACCTCCGTCTCAAAAAAGTTATTGATATAGATTCATGAATACTAATTACCACAATATTGTAGCTAAAACACCAGAAAATGTGACAAGATCAGTGACTATAAAAACACCAGCAGCAACCAAAACAACAGTGTGCTTGTAGCACATGCAGACAAAACACGGGATTCAAAGCGTCATGGTAACAGGGTAGTAACGACAGCTCTGAAAGCAGTGCATTAGAAGGTTCAAAAAGCAAATTAGCATAGAGTTTTAGCCTTGCAGGTATATTGATACATGTAAGCTGGGCTTTATGAAAATGTTTTTGTTGTTATAACTAACTGCAACTACAGGGATATTTTTGTAAAAAATAATAAATTTCTGCTGAAGCACTACACAAAAATTTTACAGACAGTCATTTTGGTGTCACCTCTTCTAACAGTGTCACCCAGTGTGGTCTGCACCGCCCACACCCTCCTTGTGACACCACTGAGATCACCAGGCCTTTCTTCCTGATCTGTCTTAAGACTGGAACTGGAAGGTCGGCTGAAACGCCATGGGTGACCCTGCTGATATTTTGAAATACTGATGACATAGCTTCCAGCATCATAGCAAGCCACCACAGTACAGTGGACTGACAGCCAAGTGGTGGGAATATGCAGTCTTAAAAAACGTTAGGAAAGAACATGTTTGGGTTTGTGAAACACACATAACCATAATGCAAAGTCTTAACTAGATCTGATGACTTAAAGTATAGATGTATCTTTAAATTGCTTCTGGAGCTAAGCAGCTTTCGAGATTAGATGATGATATGTGAGTTTCTTTCTCATCAAGCCTGTAACATGTTTCTCCTAGTACAGATTAAGAACGTCTGGATGAACTATCATTATCCTTATGGCTCACACATAAAATAATTAGGTCCTGTCAATGAAATGTGTTTTGAGTGACACGTGAAAGGATTTTTTTTAAGTTATAGTAATGGTCACAAGAAGAATTCACGTGAGGATAGAAATGTTAACACTCATAATAGTAATGTGAAAGCATATTTATCTCTTCTTGTTATGTAACATTTTCAAGATTCAAAATCTTGCTTACGTGACAGACACATGAAGGATGGTTTCAATTATGCTGACCTTGTTCCTGGAGTTTGTGTACCAGGTGTCCAGACCACAAAATGGAAAATGCAATCTTCGTCTGCCCTATGTAAATACAGTACTAAGATCAGCTTGCCTTTTAAGTGCCTGATTGCTATTTAATTACAGAGGATTTCTCTTTAAACAGAACAACCCAAGTAAAAAACAGCGATAAAGAACTCATTTCACAGCCTCCCTATCCTTCCTGCAACATGGAAAGAATGTGGTATATCTGATAACTTTCTATAACCAGGTTTATTAAGTGGTAGGCAGTATATGTTTTATAAATACTGCTTTAAAATATTTAATGAGAATATTTCTGTTGATCAATAAAAGCTAACTAGGACTTGAACACAAGATATTTCTTCTCATTCTTGTGGCATTTTTATATAAGGATCTTAAAGCAACTGCAATGTGGTAGAAAGAATATTGGATCTGGAGCTAACAAACAGCAATTCAAATCCCAGTGCTAAGTGTTAGGGTAGGCTATTTCTATTGTTTTTTCTTTCTTTCTCTCTCTCTCTCTCTCTCTCTTTTTTTTTTTATTGTGCTTTAGGTGAAGGTTTACAGTTCAAGTTAATTTTTCATTCAAAAATTTATACACATGTTGTTTTGTGACATTTGTTGCAATCCCCACAATGTGACGGCATACTCCCTCTTTCCACCCCAGGTTCCCTGCGTCCGGTCATCCAGTTCCTGTCCCTTTCTGCCTTCTTGTCCTGCTTCTGGACAGGAGTTGCCCATTTGGTCTCGTATATTTGACTGAACGAAGAAGCACATTCTTCATGTGTGTTATTTTTTGTTTTATAGGTCTGTCTAATCTTTATCTGAAAAGTGTCCTGTAGACAAGTTTCTTAACCTCTTTGAACCTCTTGTAAAAGCCTCAGTAAAATGAGGTTAATAATTACTACCATCTCGGGCTGTTAAGAGAATAAAATGGAATTGCTTATATAAAGTCATTTTAAGAGAATGTTTATTGAATTTTATTTTGAAAAATAATTTACATTAAAATGTGTTAGGATTTCTCTCCTCCTTCTCAAAGGCAAGCATATGAAGTAGATTAAGTGACATTTTTGAGGAAAGTGCATTTGAAATTATCTTTTATTTATAAGATTTTCAGTTTACCTATAATTAGAAAATAATTGCATTCTTTTCTTTTGATTTCCTTTAAGTGAATTATTTAGCCATTTTTCTCTATAACTCTGGGCCAGAGGAGGTATATATATTTTACAGTATTTGTGTAACACTTCTAAAAGTATTTCTGAGTTATTTTTTCTTCAATTTTTTTTTATTGTACTTTAGATTAAGGTCTACAGAACAAATTAAGTTCTCATTAAAGGGTTAGTACACATATTGTTTTATGACATTGGTTAAGAACCCCACGACATGTCAACACTCTCCCTTCTCAACCTTGGGTTCCCTATTACCAGCTTTCCTGTCTCTTCCTGCTTTCTAGTCCTTGTCCCTGGGCTGGTATGCCCCTTTAGTCTCATTTTGTTTTATGGACTTGTCTAATCTTTGGATGAAGGGTGAACCTCAGCAGTGACTTCATACTGAGCTAAAAGGGTGTCCGGGGGCCATACTCTCAGTGTTTCTCCAGTCTCTGTCAGTCCAGTAAGTCTGGTGTTTTTTTGTGAGTTAGAATTTTGTTCTACGTTTTTTTCCAGTTCCGTCCAGGACCCTTTGTTGTGATCCCTGTCAGAGCAGTCAGTGGTAGTAGCCAGGCACCATCTAGTTGTACTGGACTCAGTCTGGTGGAGGCTGTGGTAGTTGTGGTCCATTAGTCCTTCGGACTAATCTTTCCCTTATGTCTTTAGTTTTCTTCTTGCTCCGGAAGAGGTGAGACCAGTGTAATATCTTAGATGGCCGCTCACAGGCTTTTAAGACCCCAGACACTACTCACCAAAGTAGAATGTAGAACATTTTCTTTATAAACTACGTTATGCCAGTTGAGCTAGATGTTCCCCGAGACCATGGTCCTCAAAGCCCTTAGCCCAGTAATTCAATCCCTCAGAGAGTTTGGATGTGTCTATGGAGCTTCCGTAACCTTGCCTTGTACAAGTTGTGCTGGCTTCCCCAATATTGTGTACTGTCTTACCCTTCAACACAGTTACCATTTATCTATTGTCCATTTAGTGTTTTTCCATCCCCACATCTCCCCTCCCTCATAACCATCAAAGATTGTTTCTTTTTGTGCGTAAACCTTTTCATGAGTTTTTATAGTAGTGGTCTCATACAATATTTGTCCTTTTGTGATTGACTTATTTCACTCAGCACAACGCCCTCCAGATTCATCCATATTGTGAGATGGTTCGCAGAGTCATTGTTCTTTACCATTGCGTAGTACTCCGTTGTGTGTATGTACCATGGTTTGTTTATCCATTCATCTGTTGATGGGCATCTAGGTTGTTTCCATCTTTTTGCTATTGTGAACAATGCTGCCATGAACATAGGTGTGCATATGTTTATTCGTGTGATGGCTATCATTTCTCCAGGATATATTCCTATGAGTGGGATTGCTGGCTTATATGGTATTTTTATTTCTAGCTTTCTAAGGAAACGCCATATCATCTTCCAAAATGGTTGTAACATTTTACATTCCCACCAGCAGTGCATAAGAGTTCCAGTCTCCCTGCAGCCTCTCCAACATTTGCTATTTTCTGATTCGTGCCAGTAATGCTAGGGTGAGATGGTATCTAACTGTGGTTTTGATTTGCATTTCACTAATGGCTAGTGATCGCGAGCGTTTCCTCATGTGTCTGTTAGCCACTTGAATGTCTTCTTCTGTGAAGTATCTGTTCATTTCCTTTGCCCATTTTTTTAATTGGATTATTTATCTTTTTGTTGTAGACAAGTTGGATTTTCCTGTAGATTTTAAAGATTAGACCTTTGTCAGATAGGTAATAGCCAAAGTTTTTTCCCAGTCTGTAGGTTCTCTTTTTAGTCTTTTGGTGAAGTCTTCTGATGAGCATAAGTGTTTAATTTTTAGAAGATCCCAGTTATCTAACTTATCTTCTGGAGTTTGTGTGTTGTTGATTATGGTTTGTATCCTGCTAATGCTGTGTTTTAGGGCCTCTAGCATTGATTCTATTTTTTCTTCTATGATCTTTAGAATTTTTGGTTTTATATTTAAATCTTTGATCCATTTTGAATTAGTTTTTGTGTGTGGTGTGAGGTATGGGTCCTATTTCTTTTTTTTGCAGATGCACATCCAGTTTTGCCAATACGATTTGTTAAAAAGACTGTCCCCCATTTGATGGACTTTGGGCCCTTGTTGAAGATCAAGTGACTGTAGGTGGATGGATTTGCATCTGGATTCTCAGTTCTGTTCCATTGGTCAGTATATCTGTTGTTGTACCAGAACTAGGTTGTTTTGACTACTGTAGCTGTATGCTAGGTTCTGGGGTGAAGTAGTGTGAGTCCTCCTACTTTATTCTTCTTCTGCAATAGTGCTTTACTTCTCCAGGGCCTCTTCCCTTTCCATATAAAGTTAATGATTAGTTTTTCCATCTTTTTAAAGAACGTTGTTGGTATTTGGATCAGGATTGCATTGTATTTGTGAATTGCTTTAGGTAGAATTGTCATTTTCACAATGTTGAGTCTGCCTGTCCATGAACATGGTATGTTTTTCCACTTATGTAGATGTCTTTTGGTTTCTTGCAGTAGTGTTTTGTAGTTTTCTTTGTATACGTCTTTTACATCCCTGGTTAGATTTATTCCTAAGTATTTACTTTGTTTAGGGACTATCATAAATGGTATCATTTTCCTGATTTCCTTTACATTCTTCTCTTTATTGGTATGTAGGAATACAACTGATTTTTGTATGTTTATCTTGTATCCTGCTACTCTGCTGAATGTTTCTATTAGTTCCAGTAGTTTTCTCATGGAGTCTTTTGGGTTTTCTATGTATGGAGTCATAGCATCCAGAAATAGGGAAGGTTTTACTTCCTCCTTACCAATTTAGATGTCCTTTATTTCTTTTTCTTGCCTTATTGCTCTAGCTATGAATTCCAGCACAATATTAAATAGGAATGATGATAAAGGGCATCCTTGTCTTGTTCCTGTTCTCAAGGGGAATGTTTTCAGCCTCTCTTCATAAAGAGTGATGTTGGCTGTTGTTTTTGTATAGATGCCTTTCTGTACATCTATACAATGTTGAGGAATTTCCCTTCTATTTAATTGAGAATTTTTATCAGGAATGGGTGTTGGACTTTGTTGAATGCCTTTTCTGCACTGATTGAGATGATCATGTGATTCTTTTATTTATGTGGTGGATTACATTGATTGATTTTCTAATGCTGAACCATCCTTGCATACCTGGTATGAATCCTACTTGGTTTTGGTGTATTATTTTTTGATATGATGCTGAATTCTATTGACTAGAATTTTGTTGAGAATTTTGCATCTATATTCGTGAGATATATTTGTCGGTAATTTTCATTTTTTATGGTATCTTTACCTTATTTTGGTATCAGGGTTATGCTGACTTGATAGAATGAATTCGGATGTATCCCTTCCTTTTCTATGCTCTGAAATAGTTTGAGTAATACAGATGTAAGCTCTTCTCAGAATTTTTGGTAGAGTTCTCCATTAAGGCCATCTGGGCCAGGGCTTTTTTTTTGTTGGGAGTTTTTTTATTACCTTTTTAATCTCTTCTCTTGTTATTGGTCTTTTCAGATTTTCAACATCATTGTGTTAGTTTGAGTAGGTAGTGTGTTTCTAGAAATTTATCCATTTCCTCTAGGTTTTCAAATTTGTTGGAGTATAGTTTTTCATAATACTCTGTTATGATCCTTTTTATCTCACTTGGGTCTGTTGCAGTGTCCCCACTTCATTTTTTATTTGAGTTATTTGCATCCTCTTCTGTCTTTCTTTTGTCAGTTTGGCCAGTGGGTTGTCAATTTTGTTGATCCTTTCAAAGAACCAACTTTTGGTTTTGTTGATTCTTTCTCTTGTTTTTCTATTATCTATTTCATTTGTTTCTGCTCTGATCTTTATTATTTCCTTACTTCTGGTGGCTCTGGGCTTCCTTTGCTGTTCTCTTTCTATTTGTTTGAGTTGTGTAGCTAATGTCTTGATTTTATCCCTTTCTTCTTTTTTGATGGGTGCATCTGTTGCTATAAATTGTCCTCTGAGGACTGCCTTTGCTTTATCCCAAAGGTTTTGGTATGATGTTTTTTCATTCTTGTTTGATTCTAGGAATTTTTTGATTCAATCTTTGATTTCTTCTATTACCCAGTGTTTTTAAGTAGGATGTTATTCAGTTTCCATGTAATTATTTTTTTTCCCTTGCTTTTCCTATTATTAATTTCTACTTTTATGGCATTGTGATCAGAGAAGACACTCTTACTATTATCTCAATGTTTTGGATTTTGTTGAGGGTTGCTTTGTGATCTAAGATGTGGTCTACTCTGGAGAACATTCCATGTGCATTGGAAAAGAATGTATGCTTTGCAGCTGTTTGGTGGAGTGACTTTATGTCTATGAGTTTAAGTTGGCTGATCGTGGCCTTTAGTTCTTCTGTATCTTTGTTGAGTTTTTTTCTAGATGTTCTGTCCTTTACTGAGAGTGCTATGTTGAAGTTTCCTACTCTTATTATGGAAGTGTCAATTTCTCTTTTCAGTGCCGTTAGATTTTGTTTTATGTATTTTGCAACCCAGTCATTGGGTGTATAGATATTTATTATGGTTTTATCTTCATGATTGATCATCCCTTTAATCATTACATAATGCCCTTCTTTGTCTTTTTATAGTGGATTTTGTTTTAAAGTCTTATTTCATCTGAGGTTAGTATTACTACTCTAGCTCTTCTTTGGTAAATATTTGCTTTATATATTTTTTTCCTGTCCTTTTATTTTTAATAAATTTACTTCTTTGTTTCTAAGGTGTGTCTTTTGTAGACAGCATATTGATGGATCCTGTTTTCTCATACATTCTGTCACTCTCTGTATCTTTATGGGTGCATTTAAGCCATTTACATTCAGTGTAATTATTGATAGGTGTGAGTTTATTGCTGTCATTTTGTAGTGCTTTTTTTTTGTGGTGTTGATGTTTTCTTTGTTCCTCTTACTCTCCTGTGCTGAGTTCCTTTTGTTTGTGGGTTTTTTTCCCATTTCTTTTGTTTTTGAAAATTTTGTTTTTACTGAGACTTAGTTTTTCTTCTTTATTTTGATGAGTATATTTGTTAACTTTCTTGTGATTACCTTGAAATTTTTTACCCTTATCTTCCTAGGTTTGAACCAGTCTTTTATTACTTAGTATCGCCTTGCCTTCGTCTCTATTAGAAAGTTCTTTACCTACACTGTTTATTCCCTCTTTTATTGTTCTGATATTGTTGTCATTTACAGATTAACCTTTCTAGTTCCCTGTTGTAATTCTTTTGGTTTTGAATAGGCCTTTAGAGTTCATTTCCTAGGTTGGTATCTGGCTGGTTCAATCTTGTGTCCTAGATTCAGGCTGTCATCTGATGTTATTTGTTCTCAAACCAAAGGACTCTCTTCTTTAATTATTCCTGTAAGTTTGGTTTGTTTTTTACATATTCCTTTATTTTCTGTTTATCTGGAATTGTCCTAATTTCACCATCATATTTGTACAAGAGTTTTGTAGGATATATTATTCTTGGTTGACAATTTTTTTCTTTCAAGGTTTTATATATGTCATCCCAGTGCCTTCTTGCCTGCATGGTCTGCCAAATAATCAGAGCTTAGTCTCATTGTTTGTCCTCTGTATGGGACTTTTAATTTTTCTTGAGCTGCTCTCAGGATTCTTTCTTCGTCTTTGGTTTTAGTGAGTATGATTATGATATGCCTTGGTGATTTTCTTTTGAGATCTATCCTACATGGGGGTCATTGAGCTTCTTGGATGGTCAACTTTTCATGTTTCATGATATTAAGGAAGTTTTCTGTCAGCAGTTCTTCAGTGATCCTCTCTGTGTTTTCTGTTTTCTCCTCTGGTTCTCGAACTCCGATCACTTGAAAATTTTTGCTTTTGATTGTATCCCACATCATTCTCAGAGTTTTTTCATTTTTCTTCATTCTTTTTTCTGATTTTTCCTCAAAGTGGTTTCCAAGTATTTGTTTTCAATTGTGCTGATCCTGTCTTCCATTGTTTCAAACCTGCTCCTCAGATCTTCTATGGCACTGTCCATTTCTGAAACCTTGTTGTTTATCTTTTGGATTTCTAATTGGTATTTTTGTATGATGTCTAGTTGTGAATATATTTTGACATTTTGTTCCTGTATTATTTTCCTTAATTCTTCCATTGTTTTATCAGTATTTTCCATGAATTTGTCTATTTTTCCTCATTTTTGTCTGCTTTTTGCTTCAACTCTTGGATACCTCTGAATATTAGAGACTTGAATTCCCTATCAGGTAGTCCCAATTCCTTTTTGTCTACTGGAAAGCCATCTGGTGTTTTATTTTGGATGCCTACTAGAACCATCCTGTCCTTTTTTTTCTTTTTCTTTTAAAGTGTTTTGATATTGTCTGCTGTATTCAGGACATTCAGTAGTTATTTTCTTCTTTTATTGATTGTAGATTTGTTTGTTTCATCCTGCTTTTTTGTTTTATTTGGTTATATCTGAGCAGGTGGGCTGTGTGTTCTTTGTTGTTTGCTTGTCTGCACTATACGTTCCACCTCCTTGTCGATTGGGCAGGGCCAGTTGCTCAGCTATTGTGCAGTAGGGCAGGTCCAGCTGAAGGGGAGATGCTAGGCTGGGTTATTTGTGGCACATACTGGGGCCGACGAGACAGGCCAGGGGTCAGTGCAGGACAGCTTCCAGTAGGCTGTGCCTGTGATGTTCAGAGTTGTGATGTTCAGTGCATGGTGCAGGTATGCAGGAGGGAGGGGAGAGGTTGTAGTGTGTGGAGCTAAGTTGGGTATGGGAAAAGAGGGAGAGGGGAGAGAGAAACAGGAGCCAAAGAGAAAAAAAAGTGCTGAGGGAGCCTGCCATTGGAGTGGAGAGACGAAAAACAAAAAGAGAAAAAAAAAAAGAAAATTAAAAAAAGAGAGAAGAAATGCCCCCAGGGCTCCCACCAGTGACCGGGGAAGTGGCTGTCTGGCCTCTGGGCACAGCCTGTCTAGGAGGGACAGAGATGGCACACAGAACCAGGTATTCAGGAGACAGGAAAAGAAGCAAAGTAAAGAGAGACAAGAAACTGAGACATGAAGAAAAACAAAAAGGAAAAGAGAAAAAGAAATAAAATAATAAAAGAAAAGAGAAAATCAAAGGAAAAAAGAATGGCCCCCAGGTATCCCACCGGCTCAGCTGTGCAAACAGGGAAGTGGCTCCCAAGCCACACAGTACACCCTGGCTAGAAGGGGTGGAAATGGCACTCAGCACCAGGTATTCAGGAGATAGGAAAAGAAGGTAAGTAGAGAGAGAAGGGAAACTGAGAAATGAAGAAAAATAAAAAGGAAAAAAGAAAAGAAAAGAGAAAAAAAAAAAAGGCCCCCAGTGATCCCACTGGCTCAGTGGGAAATGGCTCCCAAGCCTGGCGGTATAGCCCAGCTAGAAGGGGAGGAGATGGCACATAGCACCGGGTATTCAGGAAACAGAAAAGAAGCAAAGTAGAGAGAGATGAGAAACTGGGAAATGAAGAAAGACAAAAAAGAAGAAAGAAAAAAAAAGAAAAAAGAAAGAATTACTCCCTGGGATCTCACCAGCACGGCTGTGCAGACCAGGGAAGTGGCTCCCAAGCAGCACAGTGCAGCCTGGCTAGAAGGGGCGGAGATAGCACATGGCGCCAGATATTCAGGAGACAGAAAAAGAAGGTAAGTAGAGAGAGACAAGAAACTGAGAAATGAAGAAAAAACAGGAAAAAAAAATTCCCCAGGGATTCCACTAGCATGGCAGCATGAAGCGAGAAAGCAGTTCACCAGCCAAGCAGTGTTTCACATCCTTTCAAGAAGAGGCGAAGATGGCACATGGAGCCAGGTGTTCGAGAGAAAGGAGGGGAAGGAGGTGAGAGACAGAGAAGAAACCAAAAGAAGCTGGAAAAAGTAACACCAAAAACAAAGAAATGGCACTGAAGGAGCTGGCTGGTATGGGTGGGGTGAATCCAAACAGCACAGAGCTGGTGTCTCCCGGCTGAGTGACCTTGGCCCATTGGGAAGTGATGGAGGCTGAGCAGAGGGATGAAGAGGAAAGCATGTATTACTGGTTACCAGGTGCTCTGTCTCCTGCCGGGAGCTCCGTGAAGCTGCTTTCTCATAAATGCTGTCCACCAGTCTCCAACAGGAGTCCAAGATGACATAGCCGTACAGCATTAGCTGATAGGGGACCTTTGCTCATATCTCTCCTTGCTCTCCATTCTCTGTTAGTTTCTTACTCCATTTGGTGCTTGGTTGAGTTCTTTATCTCTTTATTTGATGTTTATGGTTCCTGGATTGACATTTGTCTCCGTTTTACTCAGTTTTTTGGGTCTCTGCTGTGGAGGGATGGCGTAGTGCTCCTGTCTATAATGCCATGTTGGGTCTGCTTCCTCTTAAGTCAAATTTTTTTTTTATTATATTTTAGATAAAGGTTTACAGAACATATAGTTTCTCATTAAACAGTTAGTACACATATTGTTTTATGATAATAGTTAACAACCCCACAACATGTCAACACTGTCCCTTCTCAACCTTGGGTTCCTTATTACCAGCTTTCCTGTCCATTCCTGCTTTCTAGTCCTTTTCCCTGGACTCTTGTGCCCCATTATACTCATTTTGTTTTATGGGGCTGTCTAATCTTTGGCTGAAGAGTGAACCTCAGGAGTGATTTCCTTACTGAGCTAAAAGGGTATCTGGTGGCCATACTCTCAAGGTTTCTCTGGTCTCTGTCAGGCCAGTAAGTCTGGTCTTTTTTTGTGAGTTAGAATTTTGTTCTAGATTTTTTTTTTTTTTTTTTTTTTAGCTCCATCCAGGACCCTCTGTTGTGGTCCCTGTCAGAGAAGTCAGTGGTAGTAGCCGGGCAACATCTAGTTGTACTGGACTCAGTCTGGTGGAGGCTGTGGTAGTTGTGGTCCGTTAGTCCTTTGGACTAATCTTTTCCTTGTATCTTGTTTTCTTCATTCTCCCTTGCTCCCAAAGGGGTGAGACCAGTAGAGTATCTTAGATGGCTGCTCACAAGGTTTTAAGACCCCAGACACTACTCACCAAGGTAGATTAAGTCAAATTTTTTTACTGTTTAAAATGTTTTTTCACTTTCATTCTCAGATATCATTTATTTATTTTTTTATTTCATTAATCAGTTTTGAATAACCTAACATGTGGTCCTGTTTTGCATCTATATATACAGCAGTGCCAGATACTAGAATTCAATCTTCACTCAGCTCCTTACTTTACTTTCTGAAGATCAGGAATGGCTTAGGTATGTAGGTGTTTAACAGGGTCCAAATATTTATATCAATAGGTTTTTCTTTCCCTTTGTATTATTTAAGATAAGGCAGAATATAGGTGGGTAGTGCAAGAGGTTAAGCACTTGACTACAAAAGGTTAACCAAATGGCTGAAAGTTTGAACCCACCCACAGGTGCCTGGGAAGAAAGGCCTGGCAGTCTGCCGCCAAAAGCTCACAGCCTTGAAAACCCTGTGGAACAGAGTCCTACTCTGATACATATAGGTTCACCATGAGTCAGAGCCAACACAATGGCATTTTTTTTTTTTTTTAATTAGAAGACAATCAGGACTTTGTCATGTTTCCATCTTCACCTAGTCTCTCACACATCCTGACGCACAGAATAGTCTTAAGATGGTGGCTGAAAAATAAGTATGAGAACCAAGTGGTAGTATAAATTTTGTTATTGAATCTTCCTGTAAAAATCCTCTTGACTATTTTATTTTCTATTAGAGGTTACAGTGATGTAGATAAAACACTGATATTTGTCTTCCATCATTCAGTATTTATTTGGGATACTCTTATGATATGGATAAGTTACATAAGGTAATAAAAAGGAAAAGAAGACACATACCCTACAAGTAAGTATTTTGTTTTATTTTATAGTCTGGCAGTAAATATAAAATGTAGAAAGCAAGATATGAACAGATGGCAAACATTTCACAAACTACTATCAGAAACGAAGTATTAGAATTTTCAATATAGTTTTATTTGTAGTTTATTAAGTATTTGTTTTGAAGTCAATTATTTTATCTTTATTAAGTACGTGAGTGCTGAGTAGGAAAGTAAAATGAACTTACTATCATTTAAAAAAGAAATTTCTTTTTGTTTCCAATGCCTGTTTTTAAAGTGTAGTCTTATTTAATAAATTATTATCTTTAACCAAACATCTGTTGTTCTGTTAACCAATTTACCTTACCTGTTATGTGAATTAAGTTAGTAGATTTTAAAGCAGAGGCCACCAAAATTTAGTTAAATTCACTGAAGAACTGTGGAAGGAGGAATTTTCATTATAGTTGTAAAGCTCACTTAATGAGCAGGTATTTGTGCTTGGTGCTTTCATATTTAATTATTGTTATTATCATTCCAGTTTAGAGATTGGAAAACTGAGGCTGAGAAAGATCAAATGCTTTTCCCAAAGTCAGTTTACCAAGTCCAAGTCCAGCCATAGTCCAATGGGGAGGAGATTTCTAAGGAAAAAAATAAAAACAAAACATCCTATACTTTTTAAACTGTGAAATCTACCAGCAACTCTTACTCCTTTACAAGTTTTTCTCTGACATTGAACAATTTGCAATTACTCGTATTTTTCCACTAGGCCTTATCTTGGGAAATATTGCTTGGAAATAAAGTGTTATTATTATTTTCAAAAGAACCATATAAAATAACTTATAGTTTCATAAGTTTACTACATTTAGATCTCTCATTCTTTTTAATAGCTACATAGTAATGTTGGTGTGTGTCATCTAGTCAATTCCAACTCATAGCGACCCTATAGGACACAGTAGAACTGCCCCATAGGGTTTCCTAGGCTGTAATATTTACAGGATCAGATCTCTAAATCTTTCTCCTGCTAAACTGCTGGTGGGTTCCAACCGCCAACCTTTCAGTTAGCAGCCAAGTGCTTAGCCACTGCACCACCAGGGCTCCTTATCCATAGTATAGATATAACAAAATTTACTGAAACATTCTTATGTTATTGGATGTTTATGTTGTTTTCTCTTCTTCATTATTTCAAACAACCCTGTAATAAACACCACTGTATATATCTTCCTTTGCATAAGAATAATTGCTAATTGAAAGTTGAATTTTAAAATTGCCCTTCAACAATTTGTTTAACAGTTTATACTTCTATCAATGATGTTTCTATGTGCTGCTATAAAGAAAAAACTCAAGAGATAGAATGATACATATTATCAATCACATATATGGTAAAAATTTACATATGTAAATGTGTAACATAATGACTTGAATGATGTACACTGAACAGTTTCTTCTGGAAGCAGAATGAAATTAGAAAAAAGGGGAGAGGGAGACTTTTAACTTGAAGTATGTGTGTATTGTTTGAATCTTTTACAATGAAGACAAGTTTATATACTACTATGTATTTAAAAATGAAAATAGAAACTCACATGTAATTAATATAGAGGTGTCAAAGTAAACAGTGTGAAAAGCATCAATTCTAATTTCCATAACTTTAGTGTGGTGGGATTCTGACTCATATGCTTAGATATATTTTATCATCTGAGACTCCTCATATTCACTAACAAGTAAATTTATCTTTATAGATAAATATGATAAAATAATACAATTACAGTCATGTGTCACTTAACATCCATGATACTTCTGTGAAATAAGATGTTGTGTGATTTGAACGTTGGGCGAACACCATATTGTATAGGCAGTCCCCAGGTTAGAAATGTCCAACTTATATACAACCCATAGTTATGAACCAACCCCATAAAGCCCATTATGTTAAAAATTCGAGGTGCATACAATTGTTTGTAATAACAAACAGGCATCTGGCAGTGCAATTGCTTTGTATACAAGAGTCATAAGATACACATGTTGCATGCAAGAAACTGTTGTGTTTGCTACGTCCAGTTATGTCCGCTGCATCCCGTTCTCAGATTGGGATTGCTGAATTTACGGGATGACGGACATATATGTGGTAGGACATTGCCTGAATGAATGTTATATGGCGCATGACTGTATCTTAGCTTCCAGAGCAAATCATTTCCATCTGTACCACTTTACAAGTGTAGTTCTACCTCAACCACATGAGTAACATTACACATGTTTTGTAAAATCGCTATTCGTAGAAGACTGTAAGCAATCTGCTGTTCACATGATTTGCCTATGGCTGGTTTTGGCAATAAGAAACAAGAGCTAACAGAACTTTTAGCTGTATTCAGAAATAGTGCTGATTGAATTTAAGCTGAATATGCAATGTATTTTGGTTGCTTTTCCTTTTCCCTAAATTTTGAAGTTCAAAGTTTAACTTGGAACTGTTTTCTCAAGTTTAGCTGTAGCCAAAGTCCATGAAATGGCTTATGTCTGTCAATAGGTGACCTAATAGATTTGTCCTGTGTTGACATTTTGTTCTTTTCATACTGGACAGTTTATATAATACAATAGGTATACTATTTTTAATGAGCCGTGCTTGAAATTAGGATTAGATAATTGTGGAAAATTTTAATAATTATTTAGAAGCGTTAGTTTTTCTTTTCTTTTTGTCTTTTAGGTAGAGTTCGGGATAAATTATTTATCATTAACAAATTCAATATTCTTTATTAATTCTAAAATACCATCATTTAGTGAACACCAACCATGTAACTTGGATAATCAGGAGAAAGCCAGTATAATGAGAAGTTAGATAGAAGAAATCATTGAACCCCATAAAATGTTAGGTTTGCTATGAGAAAACTTTGTAAAAACAGGAGTAGAATTTTCAAGAACCTTCTACCAGGACCATGAAAAAGATTTTCTTTTGAAGTAGGGAAGCTTGAGAAGCATCAGGATGGATAGGGATGAGATGTGCATTGCAGAGGTGGGAGCACATTGCTGACGTGAAGCAGTTGGAGAGGGAAGAAAAGCATGAATTGGCATGTCTGGTACTCCTGACTGCTAGAACATGGGGATAGGGTATGGTGGGAAGTAAGAATGAAGGTAAGGAGGTAAAGTAGGGGTCAGATCTTGGAAACCATCAGAAACTACCCTAAAGCCTGTGGACTTTTTCCTTTAGGCAGTAGAAAACTTTTAAAGGGTTTTCAGCAGGTGAGCAGCTGAGATGTGCATTTTAGGAAGAGAACTTTGGTAGCAGTGCAGAGGACAAGTGGGGGAGCACACAATAAGTAGAATTAAAATGATTCGTTCAGGAGATATTGCGGACATCGAAAAAAGGTTAGAGTGGTAGGGATGGAGAGGAAAGGAATAGAAAGGATGTGTTACGGAAGTAGTGTTGACAAAACCGGGTCAGTGGTAAAATTTGGAGGATGTCGAAAATGGAGTAATAAGGGTTGATTCCCAGATTTCTTTTTTGAGTTAATGAGTGAATGTTGATATTGTTCACCAATAAGAATAGGAGCAGAGGTTTGGTAGTAAAGCTAAGGATCTCAGTGTTAGCTAAGTTTGTTTTTGTTTTTGTTTTTTTTGAGTGTATATGAACATCCAGGTGGCAGCACCAAGTAGGCAGTTGGATGTACGCTCTGGAGGTCAGAATACAGCATTGGACTAGATATATAGAGTTGCTAAGTCATCGGCATTTAATAAGTGGAGTGTTGATATTATTCAAGGAGAAAATGTTGAGAGGGAAAAGAATAAACTTCAGAACAGCAGTCTGCAGAAAAATAATATTTAGAGGAGGGTGGCGCAGTGGTTAACAGCTGCTAACCAAAAGGTTGGAAGCTCAAATTCACTAGCTGCTCCTTGGAAATCCTATGGGGCAGTTCTACTCTGTTGGAATTGACTCGACGGCAACAGGTTTGGTTTTTTTAAGCCAGTAAAGAGCTCCCAGAAATATTCCACAGGATTTAACAATTAAGAGTTTATTGGAGATCTTTGTGAAATTAGTTTCAATAATGTGGGGATGGAAAAACACTTAATGGCATGTTGTTGTTGTTGTTGTTAATTGCTGTTGAGTTGATTCCGACTAGTTGCAACTCCATGTGTGCAGAGTAGAACTGCTGCATAGGGTTTCCAAGGCTGTGATCCTTCGGAAACGGATCTTCAGGCCTGTCTTTTGAGGCACCTCTGGGTAGGTTCGAACCACCAGCCTTTCAGCTAGTAGTTGAGAGCTTAGCCATTTGCACCACTGAGGGATTCCTCTCAATTCCACAGTTGAATAAAAAGTAAATGAACAGGGTAAAATTACTGAGTTCTAGTTCTTATTTGAGGAGCTTAGCTGTGAAAGGCAGGAGGGGACATTAACTAGATGGGCTCACAGGGTAGAGAGATATATTATTTTTCAAGATAAGAGATACTCGAGCATTATTAATGATTTGTAGGAAGGGAGTTGGTAGAGAGAAATTGAGAATATAGAAGAGATGAAGTTACTCATGAGGCACAAGTATGTTGACTCTCAATAAGATGCAATAGAAATGAGAGGTTTCACAATGAGAAGTCATCTTCTGTTCTTATTATCAAGGAAATCGTTGTTGCCAAAATGGAAATTATAATATTTAAAAGGATGTCTTGTTAACTGTGATTTATATAGCAAGCATCCTTATACCTGCATAGGCAAAATCACCAAAACAGTAGTCCTTTCTTCTGTTTCAAAATATACCCTTTTTTTCTCTGTGTTGTTGTTATTAGTTGCTGTGGAGTTGACTGTGACTCATGGCAATACCAGGTACAACAGAAAGAAACGTTGCCTGGTCCTCACCAGTTTCAAGATCATTGGCATGTTCAGTTTGAGTGACTTCAAACTTAAAGGACTCATCTTCCAGCACTGTATCAGATGGTATTCCATTGTGATCCATAGGGTTTTCACTGGCTAATTTTTAGTAGTAAATTACCAGACCTTTCTTCCTACTCCTTCTCAGTCTACAAGAGCCACTGAAACCATGGGTGACCCTGCTGGTATTTGAAATACCAGTGGCATGGCTTCTAGCATAATAGCAACAGGTAAACTGCCAGAGTTTGACAAACTGACAGATGAGTGGCAGATGTTTCTCTCTAGATATAACTTTTTAGTAAATGGCTAGTTGCTCAACTCAAAAACCTGAGTCATACTTGATTCTCTTTCCCACGGTTCATTCTCCAGACATCTCAACTGCATTTGCTTCGGCTCATTTGCACTACTTCATTTTAGTTGAAAGTATCAATACATCATGCCTGTACTACAGCTGAAAATACACAGTGACTGCAGTCATGGATTCTAGCGTGTCAGCGATCATGAAGATGGTGGAGGGCCAGGCAGAGTTTCTTTCTGTTCTACATAGGGTCACCATGAGTCGGAGCCAACTCCTCTGATAATTCTAACTTGCCTCACTGCTTATCCAGAGCTACCCCCCCTACACACACGCTATTTTCTACCTAGCAGTCAGAATAAGGTCATAAAAGGTAAATCAAGTCATGTTACTGAATTACCAGTAATAAGCAATATAATACACAGAAAAAAGACAATCTTTGATACTTCTTCTAACCAGATGACAAGCGGTATCAGTGTGTGCATTTTGTGTTGCAAGGAGAGAAATCTGAGAGAAACTTATAAGTTAAAAAAAAAAAAAGATTAAAAAAGGAACAAACTGATGTTAGATATTTTTGAAACACTGAAAACTCACTACCAAGATTTATATGACAGTAACTGTATATGTAAGGACACACTGTAGGTCAGTAAGCTTGGAGATTTTTCTTAGGAATGCATTAAATTTAATTCTAGAAGTTGAGGCCACTTGAGAAAACCTGTGGAGATCCTATCTACTGCACAAACTTTTCTCCAAGGAAGGTAGAATGAGAATTAGCCAGAGACAGTGGTTATAAACCTTGGTGATGTGATTGATTATGATTTCTACATGTAATAATTCTGTAAATAAAATACACATAATACTCTTATATGATGAAGCTGATCATTAGAAGCAGAAGATAGAGACATGAATTTCAAGTTCAGACAATTCTAGTGATTATAAATAAATATAAACAGGCATTTCTAATGAGATTATATATTGTGTGTGTATGTATTTGTATATATATGTATGTACACATGTATAGGTATGTGTATATATGTGTGTGTATATATATATACATACATCTATACATAGCTATATATATTTATATATATCAGTACATATCTACATATATATATGTTTTTGTTAGCTGCCATTGAGTTGGCCCCAATTCATGACCAGCTCTTGCAAAATGGAATGAAATGCCGCTTGGTCCTGTACCATCCCCATGATTGGTTGAGGATCAGACCATTGTGATCCATAGTGATTTCTTTGGCTGATTTTTGGAAGTAGTTCTCCAGGCCTTTCCTCCTAGTGTGTCTTAGTCTGAAATCTCTGCTAAAACGTGTTCACTGTCATAGCAACACACAAGCCTCCACTGATAGACAGGTGGTGGCTGTGCATGAGATGCCTTGGCAAGAAATCAAACCTGGGTCTTCCATATGGAAGGTGAGAATTCTACCACTTAACCACCAGTGCCCTCGATGTCTGTCTATCTATCTTCTCCTTTTATTTTTATATCTGCCATAAAATGCTTCTTATGTCCTAAGCATATAACAAGAAAAGAATAAGGACTTCTTAGTTATGACATAAGTGGAAAAGGCATGGAACTAGTAATTAATGGGCATTACCCAGATCAAACCCTCCCAGCCACACCAAGGGAGAAAAGACCTGGCAGTCTGCTCCTGTAAGATTTATAGCCTTGGAAACCCTATGGGGCAGTTCTACTCTGTCCTATAGGGTTACTATGAGTCAGAATCCACTCAAAGGCAAACGATAGCAACACAAGTTGGAATAGACTTGATGGCACACAACAAGAACAACAACGTCCAGATTGAGCTCCATCAGTTGCTGACTGTGTGATTAGGTGCTGGACCTTAGTCACTTCTTTAAAATAAAGGAAATGATTCTTCTCAGGTCTCCTCTGAAAGATCCATTCTCAGAGGTGGTTCTTTTTGGTAAAATGATTCACTAATTCAGTATCTGAATATTACATTCAGGGAGCTTATGGAGAATTCAAAGTAAAATTTTGTTGAAGATAATTCAATAACTGTTGCAGCAGTACATCAACAGGGAACTGCCAGAAGTTCAAGCCGGATTCAGAAGAGGACGTGGAATGAGGGATATCATTGCTGATGCCAGATGGGTCTTGGCTAAAAGCAGAAAATACCAGAAAGATGTTTACTGTGTTTTATTGACTCTGCAAAGGCATTCAACTAACTATGGATCATAACAAATTATGGATAACACTGCAAAGAATGGGAATTCTCGAAAACTTAATTTTTCTTATGAGGAACCTGTACATAAAGCAAGAGGCAGTCATTCAAAACAGATCAAGGAGATACTGTGTGGTTTAAAATCAGGAAGAGTGTGCATCAGGTTTATATCCTTTCACCACACTTATTCAGTCTGTTTGCTGAGCAAATAATCCAAGAAGCTGGACTATGAAAAAGAATGCGACATCAGGATTGGAGGAACACTAATTAACAACTCATGATACGCAGATGACACAACCTTGCTGAAAGTGAAGAGGACTTGAAGCACTCACTGCTGAAGATCAAAGACCACAGCCTTCGATATGGATTACACATCAACATAAAGAAAACAAAAATCCTCACAACTGGACCAATAAGCAACATCATGGTAAATGGAGAAAAGTTTGAAGTTGTCAGGGGTTTCTTATTTTTTTTTTTTGGATCCATAATCAGAATCCATGGAAGTAGCAGTCAAGAAAAGAAATGATGTATTTCATTGGGAAAATCTGCTACAAAAGACCTCTTTAAAGTGTCGAAAAGCAAAAATGTTACTTTGGGTGTTAAGGTGTGCCAAACCCAAGCTGTGATATTTTCAACTGCCTCAAATGCATGGGAAAGCTGGTCAATGAATAAAGAAGACCGAAGAAGAGTTGATGCCTTTGAATTATGGTGATGGTGAAGAATACTGAATATACCATGGACTGCCAGAAGCATGAGTAAATCTGCCTTGGAAGAAGTACGGTCAGAATGCTCCTTAAAAGCGAAGATGGTGAGACTTCATCTCATGTACTTTGGATATGTTACCACAGGGGACCAGTCCCTGGAGAAGGACATCATGCTTGGTAAAGTAGAGGGTCAACGAAAAAGAAGAAGACCCTCAAGGAGATGGATTGACACAGTTGCTGCAACAGTGGGCTCAAACATAGCAACAATTGTGAAGATGGTGCAGGACTGGGCAGTATTTTGTTCTGTAGTACATAGGGTGGCTCTGAGTTGGAACTGACTTGATGGCACCTAACAACAATAACAACAACATGGGGAATCTGAAGATTAACTGTGCTAAAACAGAAATATTCCTTAGAGAATTGAGACTGTAACCAAATTGCTGACTTTGGACAGTCACAAGGAAGCCTAACTGACAATCTCTTTACACTTATAAACAGTCTACATATCTTTCTGTTGTCGGAATTTTAGGCAAAACTGTAATTTTAGGAGAACTTGGTCTTGTGTTTAGTACATTATCTTGACCTCTTTTTTTTCCAGATTTTAAATGAGAGTTTTATACTGCAGAAAAACCTCCTGATTGCCTCATGTGAAAGTCATTCTAAAATAATTAATATTTCCAAAGTCATTAAAATAATGTATCTAGATTGGAATGTAATTACTTATGTAGTATTGGTTGGAGGTATGAAAAAGGAGTGAGAAAGGTGTTTTAGTGGTCTAGAAATTCAGTCTTAAAACTATGTCACTGTATTTTGCAAATGCTAAGCAAACCACTGAACTCAATGCTAAATATGAAACAGTAGTTAAGAAATGATTTACAGAACAAATTTCAAGGTTTTGGATTTACTCTCCCATGTGGAATCTATTTACTTATTTGCACATGTGGAATTTTTAATCTCCTTAGAATGTTTTTAAGCTTCACACTGAGCCTAGAAGTTAACACAGTTTCAGAACAGTAAGCAAATAAAAAATTCCTTTTAAGACACTCAGTGGAAAAAACAAATATGTTCCTTTCCAGTTTTGAAAGATATATCTTTGCACAAAATGTCCATCAACAAGTCAAAGATATTTGGGTATTTAGCTAAGCCCTTTGTGAGTCAAATATATTTTGAAGGTTGAAGAAAGAATATTCGCTGGAAACAGGCTTGGCTCATAATAGAACTGCATTCTGAAATCTTGTTTATGTTTTTATTCTATACAGTTTATACAAATGGCAAAGTATATTCAGGACTTTAATGAATTAATGTCACTAGAATTAAGATCATGAAGGCAGACACTTAAAGTTTTGTGTTCATTACAGAATCTCTAGTGCGTAATTCAGTGCCTCATGTAAATCAGAGCCTTAAGAAATATATCTTGAATTAACAGTTTGAAAGAGGATGAGCTAATCTTGAAACTTATTATCTAAATATAGCACTGCCCCTAAGCATAAGATCTTAACCAAGCCATTTCCCTGTCGTTAGGTCTCATTTTATTCATTTTAAAATAAGGATTTTTAGATGGATGAGTGTTCTTCTAGTTGTGTAAAAGTACTTAGCAATTACAGTATTGTATCTGAAATATTCTTGAAAACACTACCTTATTATAAATGTGTTTCCACAGGTAATATAATTACTAAACTTATATATTAGCTCACCTAGTATATAAACTTAAAATTTCTTAGCTCACCTAGTATATAAACTTAAAATTTCAGAGCCTAAGTTTCCTTTTATCAGACTGAAATATTATAATATGATCTCTCCTTCCACAGAAAGTTTGTAAAGAACCATTAAAAAATAAGAATGCAGTGTGATCTCTTGGCTTTGTTTAAGGGAAGTATCAAATCAGAGATCAGAATGAATTGTTTCTTTTATCTGCACAGTGTGGCTCCTGCAGGTCAGGGTTGAGGTTGAGGGCAGGCTGGCTGGAGAGTAGACCCTAGCTTAAAGCTAGTGTGTGAATAAATAAAAGGATGTGCTACTTCCTGAGGTTAGACAATATTCATATTAAATGAAAATCGTAAGTCCGTATCCTTCAGGATGTGTGGAACAGGTATGAGTCAAACATCAAATGGAATTAACATAAAATTATATACAAAATATGTTTTATTGACCCTGCTCAATAACTTTAATTTTCAGATCTTGAGGATTTTTACTGGTATAATTGTCTAAACGAAATTCCAAGCATTCTATCTGACTGGTAAGTTGAGTCACTAATTACATCACTGTATTGTTACCATGAATCAGAACCTACTCGATGGCAATTTACAACAGTTTCGATAGGTAATTAATACAGCATTCTGAGTATCAAAATAAGAAACTTGAAATACTGTTTTTAACTCATTTTTAAGCCTTTATTTTTAAATCAAAATGGATAAATAATTTCTTTTTTCTTCTATTTTTATATTATCATCCTGGGATACAAACACAGAATATAAATCTAAACTTGAGAAGTATGTAACGCTTTCCTTTGGAAAATGTAATAAAGTTAAATGTCTGGAAGTCATCTGCTGCTAGCATACATATTCTGTAAACCATTTATACATAAGATTGTACATAGAAAATATACATATAAAATTCTTTTGATAATTATGCTTTATTTATTTCGTAATAGTAAAGTTATAAAAATGTAAATAAGGGGCTTCAGTCGATACATAATTAACTATAACTTTAAATTGACATCAAACTTTGTACTTCACACATTTTGATACCTTGGTAAACTAGTTGAATGTTACTTTGAGTATCATCTTCATTAAAAGTTTGCGGGGTTTGAATCCCTGCTCCTCCACTAATTCTCTGCGTGCTTTTATTGCCTCATTTGCAAAATGGAGCAAGCAAAACATAGCTAGCTCATGGGATTGTCTTGAGGATTAAAGAAGTTACTACAAGTGCTTAGAAGCCAAAACCAAACTTGTTGCCATCGAGTCAGTTCTGACTCATAGTGACCTTATAGGACAAAGTAGAACTGCCCCGTAGGGTTTCCAAGGAGCAGCTGGTGGATTCAAACTGCTGACCTTTTGGTTAGCAGCTGAGCTCTTAACCACTGCACCACCAGGGCTCCATAAGATATTATAAAATTATCCATCTATTTTAACTGTGTTTTGTAAATTCAATTATTATTTGTATATTTTTTTATTCTGACACCTTATTTAACTATTCTATTGCTAATGACCTCATGATTGTCATTTAAGTATGATGTTGACTGTAAGTTTTATTTCCTTGTCATGTTAAGAAGCTATCTTATTCTTAATGAACTAGATTAGATTATCAGAAATTTCTTTTGAAGTTTTTTAAATATATAAATGTAGTTTTTGAATCTGTTGAGGGGATGGTTTGTTTTTTTCATGTTAACCACTTGATTTGCTAATACATCATCCTTGCATAGCTAAGACAAAATCTAGTTGGTGTAGAAGCATATTCTTTTATTATATACTGGAGTTGAATTCCTTTTTATTTACTTGGGGATTTTGCGAAATGGTCACAAGTGAGAATAGTCTATAGTATTTCAGTATTTTTTTATTGCTTGCCATCTTTTTGGTACTGTGAAGGCTGTGTTCACATTGGAGCCTTTACAATACTCTATTTATATATACACATATATATATATATATATATATATATATATATATATATATATATATTTGTAATTTTGAAAAAAAAACTCACTAAAAAAATAATCTGACCACAGAATCTATTTTGGAGGTAGATTTTAAAATTAAAAAAAATAGATTTCATCTAAGATTCTTCGAATTTTGTAAAAATTCTATTTATTATTGAGTTAATATTCAATCTGACATTTTCTGAAGTATTGTCCAATTTATTAAGCCTTTCCTTTTATTAGAATATATATTTACATTATAGTCTTATGTTTTGTAAAATTATTGCTGAATAAATTTGATAGTCTCTCCATTATTTCTAATTTTCATGTATTTTTCCTTGTTTTTTAACTGATTATATATATTGAGTTTTTACATATCTTACTAGTTCTTTCAAGAAGCCAAACCTGGAGTTATTTACTCCCTTGCTACTTGTCTCTATGGTAGTTTTTTAATTTCTGATAAATACTTAGTCTATTTTTGATTTCATTTTAAAAATTTTGAGGTTTATTTCTATGAAAATATCTCTAAGAGTTATTTACATTAGGCTTTGAATATGATCAGCTTTTTTAATGTTTTAGGAATTTTTGAAAACAATATATAGTCTGTTATATACTAAATTGTGTATAGTTCTATCAATTTAGCATAAGTCAACCAAATTTTATAGTCTTATATTCTGTTTACTAAGCAGAGATGGAGCCAGTCTGTGTAAATTCTTACAAAGTTCAAGTCGTCCACTTGGATTTATAGTCTAGGCAACATTTAGGTATCAAACATAAACTAATCAGTTATATGAGTAGATCTTGTTTAGGAAAAAGAGTCTCTGGGGAATCTGGGGGATCAATTCTAGTGGGGTAAGACTATGGCCAGAGAAAACAATTAGGGATCTATTGGTGATTCAGCATTCCCACTTTTAGGAATCTAACCTTTAGACATACCCCCGTTTTGGAAGGAAGTGATTAGTGTTCTTGTTCTTTCCCAAGGCTATTCCTATCATCTGGAGTCCTGATTCCTTCTACTTTTCCTTAGTCTTTTTGTAAGTTCCCAGTGTTTTCAGTCTTCTTTCCTCTCTTGAACACCAATAACACTGCCACCAGAGTGCTTCTTTAATTTGTAATAAAAATGATAATCACCCATTCAAAGGTTTTTGATGACTCTGCATTTCTTAGAAGATAAAGCCCAGATTCTATAGTGCGTCATTCAGTTTTCTTCATAACCTGGTCTAAGTTGAACTCGTCTCAATTTATTTGCTACCCGATGTTCCCACTCCCCCACATCTACTTATATTAGATTATGGCTTCTTCATAGTGAGACTATTTCCTGACACATGGCAGGTATCATCCAGAGTTTGTTGATCATCATTTTGAAAAGATTAGAATAAGCAAGAGGTTGTGATCTCCTGGAATCTACCCAGTGGCAACTGGTGTGTGTGTGTGTGTGTGTGTGTGTGTGAGATCTCTTGGGATGGATCAGTGTGAGGAATTTTTGTTTAGTTTGGTAACTTATGGACGCCCTTAAAGTTTCATATTGGGTGGGAATAGCATAGAAATGGCAACTGTATATGTGACTTAGAAATGTCCTAGTCTAAGCTGTGTTTTATTGAGGATAAACTGAGTGACTTATTCAGAATTATAACTGGAGATGGTCTGAGAGCAAGTGCTCCCAAGTCTGTGGAGAGTAATGTAAACAATGCTTTGGGTTTTGAAAAGGGTTTTAAGAGATGAGATAAACTGTAACTATCATACAATACAAATTATTCAGATTTGATTAAAAGTGGCTGCATAAATACACCACCAAGTAATTTACCTCAGAGGTTATATTATTATTAATTTTTTCTTGACATTCACATTGTAATACTTATGAACATGTAATTTTCAGTATTTTTTTTAAGTCACGTAAGTGGGTATGTGGGTCTTAGGCTCTGAGTGGAGGGCTGGGGTGGTTAGAAATACGGTAGTCATAAAGATGTCATTGAAGCCTTGAAATGGAGAGATTGACATCAAAATGAACATTTTCACTCATGAACTTCATATAGTTTGGGAGCCCTGGTGGTGCAGTGGTTAAGACCTCGGCTGCTAACCAAAAAGGTCGACAGTTTGAATCTACCAGCTGCTCCTTGGAAGCCCTATGGGGCAGTTCTACTCTAGTCCTATAGGGTTGCTATGAGTCAGAATCGACTCAACGGCAATGGAGTTGGTTTTGGTTTTCACAGTTTGGCTCAAATAGAAGTTGTAGTCATTCTCCTTGTCTTTATTATATGAAATCTAGCAACCACAATAGATTTTCCTTATCATATTTTTGTTAAAAAGTTTTGAAACGCAGATAAAGTCTTTGAACTTACCTCTTAAATTTCAAAAACTTAGTCATATTTCTCTGTCAAGATTATATACGTTCTTAATAGTGCCGTATGTAGTATTCCACACATATTGTCAATGACATAGTCTTTGAACTAAATAGATGATAGATTGTTTTGATCATTTCAGTAATTAAGGAGACCAGATAGAATGTACTATGATTGCATTGATTTATCAACCATTAATATATTCCCCCCAAATTACTATTTCATATGATATGTCACAGTTACAAAACACTCCCACATATATTGCATGTGGTCCTTTGACTACCATCTGTTTGTCTTTTGAACATGGATTTTAGTGATTGTTACACTGACATCCCCAGACTTCCTTTTCTAGTCATATCCACTCTTGTCAACATCAGTTTATGAATGAAAATATCATATAATGCATTTCATCCTGCTTCACAGCAATAGTAAGTTTTGGCAATGCCACCATTTTTGTCTGTGTAGCAATATTTTTGCAGTTAATTTACCATTTAATTTAATTTTCATATTATGAAAATGAGTGGGTAACAAAAAAATTAGAGCAGTAGCATTGGTACATTGAATTGTAGGACTCAAAAAAGGGGAATTGAGATGAAGATGTCATCATAGTTTGTATCTAACAGGCAACTTGTAGTCAAGAGGGGATTTATATTTATTTTTAGTCCTATAAGTATATCCCCTACAATTTTGGTCTTTTGGAACTTACATATTTTGTCAGTCAGAATATCTAGGTTATTCTGCAATCATAAACCATTCGTTTCATTGGTTTATCTCAACAAAAGTTTACTTTTCACTCATGCAAAAGGGTCTTTCCATATTTTAATTACTCAAGGCCCAGGCTGATAGAGGCACCATCCTGACACATGTGGCAGAGAAAGGGACACTGGCGAATGACTTGTTGTTAGTTGCTGTTGAGTCAGCCCATAACTCATGGTGACTCACAGTGGAATGAAACGCTACCCAGTGCTGTTCCATCCTCATGATTGGTTGCAGATCAGACCATTATGATACCTAGGGTTTTCATTGGCAGATTTTTGGAAGTAGATCACCAGGCTATTCTTCGTAGTCCCTCTTGGTCTGGAAGATGTGCTGAAACCTATTCAGCATCATAGCAACACACAAACTGCCAATGACAGATGGGTGGTGGCTGTGTATGAGGTGCATTAGTATTAGCAGAGAATCTGACCAGGGTCTCCTCACATGGAAGGTGAGAATTCTACTCCTGAACCACCACTGCCTCTCTTAGTGAATGGCCTAAGCCTGGGTGTGCTGCATGTCACATTTGTTCCCGTTTCATTGGCTAACACAAGTCACGTGGGCATACCTAATTAAAAAGGGCTAGGAAGTATGTCCCTACTTTGTACCTGGGAGGACAGGAGAATTTGAGTATTTGTAAACAAGTCCTAGTGGGTATCACAAATGTCTTCTAAATGAGTTACTTTCTGGAATGACTTATTTATGATCCTGGGTGACAGTGTATCTTTTCGTTCTCAATATAAGCCTCTGTTATAAGAACTGTTGACTATTATTATTGCTCCTTCTCAGACACATAAACTGAGAATCACAATGGCTGTGTGGGTTTCACTATACACATACAACTGGTAAAAAGGGGTATCAGGTTTATTATATCTTTACAGCATACTTGTTTCTCCATATATTTAATTAATCTGAAATCTGTATTAGGTTCTGCTACTTTACACTCTGTGGTCTTTTTGTGTAATTGCTCCATTATTTCATAATCAAATAAAGAACCAATTTATAATTATAATGCATTCTTGGATTTAAAAGGTAGTTTATAACTATTATTATCCATGTTTCCTATGTTTACCTTTAGACAGTTTTTAGTGTTAAAACTTATTCACGCCTTCTTAAGTCCATCTTCAGATTTTCACTAGTACATTATATTCTGTTAAGTATGAGAACAAAGCAAACCATTGCATGTTTAGAACAGAATTGGTTAATTTGCTAAAGAAACTTTTCCTTCTTCTCTTAGGATTTAAAAGAAATAAATTAATTAAAAATGTTCTTATGCTGAGTTTTAACTGATAGCAAAACCAGCCATTAGCTTTTTTGCAAAGGTATGTATGAACAAGTTTTTTAATTTAAGTAAATATAGAATCTGTTTTTTTTTTCCTTACATAATAGTGAAGCATTTACAAAACATACAAATACTGATTCTACAAATGATTTTATATAAAATATAGACTGCTGTTGTCAGTTAAGTATAATTTCTGGCAAAATTTATCAGGACTATGATTTGGATAGATATAGAAGTCCCCATGAGCTCTCATGTAGTTTTCAGTGCACAGTCTATTAATAGAAGTCTAAACTTGGAAATTGCTTTTTAGCACTGAATGACTCTAAGACAAATCGGGAGAGTGTAATTCTTGAAATAGAATAAAATTTCTGTGATTTTTTTTACTTCTGGTTTGATTCCTAAAATGTCTACAAACTTCCGAGGTTATTTTGCACTTTTCAGATTAATAAATACTACATAAAATGTATTTACATTCTAAGAATAGAAGATTAAGGTTTTATGGCTTCGTTAGTGCTTTAAAAATAATCAGATCACTTTTTGTTGTTATTGCCAAATTCCAACAGTGAATTTGATACTCAGGGAGGAGCTTTAGTTCTTAAAGGCCACCACGGCACCACTGATATTTCACTGGGGGAAAAAAAAATGTTACTGTTTCTTAGTAAGATTTAGTTTTTGTTGAAATCTCAGTGTTTCAACTGAAAATATAAAGAAAGAAGAACAATCCACTAATGGACAATTTCTGAAGGGACAGGAGGGACGTTTTCATTATGCAGAGTTCAGCCTATGGGGGAGTCAGTTAATGTAATTATACCACATTAGAATATTGCCTTTTATTTAATTTTTTTTCTAATTTTAAATAGTGATTGTCAGAAGACTTAATGAACCAAGTATGACTTTTAATTATGTTTCTTATGTTTAAGGCTATGCACATGGACTTACAAATTCAGAGAAGATAATGTAAAACCCTTATGGAAGCATGTTGTTGGATAGGTTTAGAGTGTATCAGGTTTTTCAAGGTCATTTCCTATAACTTTGCAAAGAAGCTGGCAAATAAGGGATGAGTCAGCTTTTCCATAAGAAGCACCATTCTAATTTCATGAGAGCAGAGGGGTTCAGAGCTACAGACTGGGCTGCCAGACTTTTTCTTTCCAATGTTTGACATTTTTGGAACATGTGGATTCCATTTTATTTTCTTCATTAAAGGACTCCATTTAATAAAATGTTTTATTATAATAACAGTGTTTGAGATTCAATGGAAAAAAGTTTTTTTTTTAATAAATTTGAATAACAGAATGTAATATTCACCATTTTGTGCACAAAAGCAGCTTATTGATACATAATTTTCCTGTTAATACTGTAGGATTATGGAGAGGTCCTTCCACCCTTTATGAAATTGAATTTTATTATTTCTGAAATATAAAGTCCCAGCCAGGGACTTGTACTCAGGAATCGAGCTGCGTCTTGACACATTTTAACCAAGCCAGGATGAATGGTTTCGCTCCATTTCCTCTTCCTTCTCTGTATGCCTATGATTCTCATACCTATACTCCTTTTTTGGACTTATCTCTGAAGTCTGGTGGAGATAACTTTCTCCTGAGTACTAGCCAGCAGGGGGACCCATGTTTCCCTGTTTTGGAGCTGCAGAGTATTTGTTCTACCCTGTTTTCAGCCAGTGGGGCACCCCATTTCTTCCTGACAGCTCATCTTTTCATCAGCACAGAAAGGGATTCACAATCGGCAATGATGTTAATTAAATGTTTTCTGTACAGGAACAGCAAGTCCACAACCTTGGTCTATCAACCACAGTTGGAGGCATCCCTCTCCACCTCCCCACTTGGTTGAGACTACAGGCAATAGATCTTATCAAAAAAGACATGGATAAATATTTATCAGGCCATGAAAGATGTTTAGAGGGCCTACATTTATTTACATCTATTATTGTGAACCTGTTTAACCACGTTAGGTGCTATCAGGACTCTTGGCTAAAATATTTTCTTCTATAATATTTTTTTAAAAAAATTGTTTCCCCCCTCAAGCAAATAATAAAATTGCTTTTAAATATCTAGAATAAATATTTGAGAACACATTTGTTGTAAAATATCCAAGAATGTAATACTACACAAAATTATGTAATATCCCTCTTTTAGAGAAGCTTGCAGGTTTATTAGCTTTAAAATGTAACATTTACAGAGATGATCCATTTTATACTTCTGCCTTGTGTATGAATGGTTAGAGTAATAAATGGAAATGTAATCAGATTTTGATTAGTTTAAATTATAATTTAAATGAATAATTAAATACGAATTCTTAATCTCTTCTGTTTTTAAAAATCACAGTTAAATGTAACGCTACAATGTCAGGTTTGTTTTTTTTAAATATATATATATATATATATATATATGGATATAGTGCAAGTTAATATCTGAGTAGTTGTGAAAAGATAATTTTATTCTTCCACTATGTAAAAAACATAGAAATGATTAAAAAGATAGTACCTGATTAGCAGATTATTTGAAAGTTTTAGCTGAATAGATATTTTTTAAAGAAGAAAATAATCAAATTATATGAGGCATTTGTCATATTTTTTAACTGAGAAGATAATCTCATTCTTTAAACACATTTTTAAGAAACAGGTAATAGAAATTAACACTTTGAAATTGAAAGTTTTGTAATTATGTATTAGGAAGAGTTTTCTTATCACAATGAAATGATATTATCTACAATGTAAGATAAATGTTACATTTAGATGAAATACAACTTGTAATTACATAAATTAACATTTTAATTACAAGTATCTTTTTCATATTTGTACTTCAATGGCTTGTTATGTATTGAGTAAGTAATCACCATTAAAAAGTGGAATACTATTTCAAAGTAGACACTTAGAACAAATGTGTTCTATTTTCCAGTGAAATCATCTATTGAAGAATTTTGAATATACTTAGCATGATTTTTTTTCTTATAGTTTTTTAGCTCTTTTAGGTTAAATACATGTTCCTTATAAAATAAAAATTACAGAATAATTATTTAGTAAATCATTAAAGCCTTGGTGCTTGGATAGAACAAGGTTGAAAAACTCAGATTTCTTGGTTATGAAATGATTTTTTAATAATGATTTAGTGTTTACATGGTGAATATGATGAAAACATCATTTTAGGTATAGATATATGGTCCTGTGGTTTGGACTTTGTGTTTTGTTCAAAAGGTATTGTTCTATGCGAATTAGACATGCTATTTTTATATTCCTGTTCAGTACATGTAAAGTCTAACTTTGTTTAAATCACACTCTCTGAGGTTTCCTCAAAGGGAGAAGTAGTAAAAAACTACTCCTTTAAAGGAAACATTTTTTTAGAAGAATAAAACATCTTTTAAAATGTTTGTGAGGTAGTGATAAAATTTTTTAAATAATATTTTATTGTGTTTTAGGTGAAAGTTTACACAGCAAGTTAGGTTCCCCTTTAGCAATTTTTATGCAAATTGTTCCATGCCATTGGTTACAATTTTTACAATGTGTCAGCATCCTCATTATATCCATTCTGTTTATTACATCTCCATTGATCTAGCTTCCCTTCCCCACTTTGCCTTCTCAACTTTGCTTTTGGGCAGCTGTTGACTGTTTGGTCTCGTATAGTTAATTTTTTAAGGGATTACGTTATTCATCGGTGATATTGTTTATTTTATAGGCCAATGTATTATTTGGCTGAAAGGTAACCTGCAGAAATAGATTCAATTCCAAGGTCAGAAGATATCTTAGGGCGATAGTCACGGGGGTTCCTCCAGTCTCTATTGGTTCAGTAGGCCTGGCCTTTCTTAGGAATGTGAGTTTTGTTCTACATTTTTATCCCATTCTATCTGGGACCTTCTATTGTGTCCCTGGTCAGAATGGTCAGTAGTGGTAGCTGGGTACCATCTAGTTCTTCTAGTCTCAGTTTAGAAGAGGCTGTAGTTCATGTGGGCTATTAATCCCATAGACTAGTTTTTTCATTGAGCCTTTGATTTCCTTCATTTTCTTTTGCTCCATACAAGTAGGAACCAATAGTTATATTTTAGACCCCAGATGCTACCCACCAAACTAGGATGTAGAACATTATCTTTATGAACTATGTTATGCCATTTGACTAAGTTGTCCCCTGAGACTGTGGTCCCAAGCCATTTGACCCAGTAAACCAATCCCACGAGTTGTCTGGATATGTCTGGGAAGCCTCCATAACTGTGCCGCCTGTGTGGTTTGTTATGTATGTGGATATATATGCAGCACAAACAGAAGTGTGTATACAAATGCCTATGGATACACCTATACATGCATGTGCATTTACTCAGATACTTCTTCCTATACACATACATGCATCCATATCTACCTACGTAACCACACACATATTTTTTTGGTTGTTTTTACTGTTGTTCCAAAGTTGTATATGTTATAGCATTTGCTGAAATTGTCCCTTTTTCTCACAAACTTCTTAGTGTCTTTTTTTGCCTTGACCAAGTTATGCTGACCTCATCCATATTTGGGATTGACTGTCCCATCACCTAAAGTAACAAGTACCTACTATCTAGAAAGTGAGTCTCCCTTCCCATCCCTGGAAATCATCAAAGAACTTTGCTTTCTGTGTGGATATCTATTCTTGACTTTTTATAATAGAGGGATCATACAATTTTGTCTTTTTGTGATTGACTTATTTCACTCAGCATAATGCCCTCTAGATTCTTCCATGTTATATGATGTTTCATGCACTCCTCATTATTCTTTGTAGTTTCATAGTATTCCATTGTATGTATATACCAAATTTGTTTATCCACTCATCCATTGATGAGCACTTAAGTTGTTTCCATATTTTTACTATTGTGAATAATGCTACAATGAACATGGGTATGCATATGTGTATTCATGTCACTGCTCTAATATCACTAGGATATATACCTAGGAGTGAGATTGCTGGATAATAAGAAATTTTATTTCTAGATTTTTGAGGAAGCACCGTACTGTTTTCCATAGTGGTTGTACCATTTTACAATCCTTTACAATCTCATCAGCAATGTATAAGAGTTCCAATCCTCCCACATCCTCTCCAGCATTTGTTGTTTTGTGGGTTTTTTTTTTTGTGTGTGTGTTGTTGTTGTTGTTTTTTGTCATTGCCCTTTTTTGCAGGGATGAGATGGTATCATGGTTTTGATTTGCATCTCTCTAATGGCTAATGATTTCAAGCATCTTTTCATTGATTTGTTGGTCGCCTGAATGTCATCTTTGGTGAAGTATCTGTTCATGTCCTTTGCCCATTTTTTGATTGCATTGTTTGTCATTTTGTTGCTGAGTTGAAGTTTTCTATATTTTAGGGATTAGACCCTTATCAGAGATGGCATTGCCGAAGTATTTTTCCCTTCTGTAGGTTCTCTTTTTGCTCTGTTGTTAAAGTCTTTTGATGAGGATAAGTATTTAATTTTTAGGATGTTCCAGTTATCTAATTTATCTTCTGTCATTCATGCATTTTTATTTTTGTTTGATAGGTTATTTATTCCAAAAAATTAGATCCTCTAGTTTTGACCCTATGTTATCTTCTAGGAACTTTATAGTTTTACCTTTGACATTTAGGTCTTTGATCCATTTTGAGTTAGTTTTTGTACATGGTATGAGGTATGGATCCTGATTCATTTTTCTGCATATGAATATTGAGTTTTGCCACCACCATTTGTTAAAGAGACTGTTTCTTCCCCATTAAACTTTGGCGCTTTGTCGAAGGTCAACTGCCTGTAGATGGATGGATTTACTTTTGAGCTGTCAGTTCTATTCCATTGGTCTAAGTGTCTGTCATTGAACCAGTATCAGGCTGTTTTGATTACTGTGGCTGCATAATAATTTTTTAAAATGTTTCATTGTGTTTTATGTGAAATTTTACAGCGCAAATTAGTTTTTCATTCAAAAATTAATGCACAAATTATTTTATGACGTTGGTTGCAATCCCCATAATGTGTCAGCACTCTCCCCCTTTCCCTTTCCACCCTGGGTTCTTTATGTTCATTCTTCCAGTTTTCCTGTCCATTCCTGCCTTTTCATCTTTGCTTTTGGGCAAGTGTTGCCCATTTGGTCTCATATACTTGATTGAAGTAAAAAGCATGTTCCTCAAGTGTGTTATTGTTTGTTGTATAGTAAGTTTTGAGACAGGAAATGTGAGGCCTCCCTCTTTGTTCTTCTTCACTATTGCTTTAGCTGTTCAGGGCCTCCTTCCTTTCTACATAAAGTTAGAGGTTAGTTTTTCCATTTTATTAAAGAATGTTGTTGGGATTTGGATCTGGATTGCATTGTTTCTGTAGATCACTTTTGGTAGTACTGACATTTTCACAGTGTTAAGTCTTCCAATCCATGAGCTTGAAATGTTTTTCTGTTTATGTATATCTGTTTATTTCTTGCAGGAGTATTTTATACTTTTCCTTGTGTAAGTTTTTTATGCCCCTAGTTAGATTTATTCCTAGGTATATTATCCTTTTGGGGGGAGGGTATTGTAAATGGTATTGTTTTCTTGATTTCCTTTTCAAAGTCCTCCTTGTTAGTGTATGTATAGGATCACGTTATCTGTGAATAAGGATAGTTAGATTTTTTTCCTTTCCAATTTGGATATGCGTCATTTCCTTTTCTTGCCTTATTACTCTAGCTAGGATTTCCAGTACAGTATCGAATAAGAGTGCTGATAAGGGGCATGTTTGTCTCATTCTTGTTCTCAAGAGGAATGTTCTTAATCTTTCTCCCTTGAGAACATTGTTGGCTGTTGGTTTTGCATATATACACTTAATTATGTTGAAGAATTTCCTTTCTATTCCTATTTTGCTGAGAGTTTTTATCAGAAAAGGGTGTTGGATTTTATCAAATGCCTTTCCTGCATCGACTGAGATGATCAAGTGATTCTTTTCCTTTGTTTTATTTATGTAGTCAATTACGTTGATAGATTTTCTAATATGGAACCATCCTTTCATTCCTGGTATGAATCCCATTTCATCATGATGTATAATCTTTTTGATATACTGTTGAATTCTTTTGGCTAGAATTTTGTTGGAAATTTTTACATGTATGTTTTAGTTATCTAGTTCCGCTATAACAGAAATACCACAAGTGAATGGCTTCAACAAAGAGAAATTTATTCTCCCACAGTCCAGTAGGCTACAAGTCCAAATTCAGGGCATCAGCTCCCGGGGAAGGCTTTCTCTCTCTGTCGGCTCTGGAGGAAGGTTCTTGTTATCAATCTTCCCTTGGTCTAGGAGCTTCTCTGCACAGGAACCTCAGGTGCAAACGACGTGCATTCCTGGCTCTGCTTTCTTGGTGGTGTGAGGTTTCCATGTCTCTCTGCTTGCTTCTCTCTTTTATATCTCACAAGAGATTGGCTTAAGACACAATCCAATCTTGCAGATCTCATCAACATAACTGCCGCTAATCCATCTCACTAACATCATAGTGATAGGATTTACAACACACAGGAAAATCACAAAATGGTGGACAATCTCACAATACTGGGAATCATGGCCTAACCAGATTGACAGATTTTTGGGGGGACACAGTTCAATCCATGACAATGTGTATTCATGAGGGATTTTTGTCTGTAATTTTCTTTTTTAGTGATGTCTTTGCCTGACTTTAATATTAGGGTTATATTGGCTTCATAGAATTAATTAAGGAATATGCCTTCCTTTTCTGTGTTCTGGAATAGTTAAGTAGAATTGGTGTCAACTCTTCTCTGAATGTTTGGTAGAATTCTCCAGTGAAGCTGTTTGGGCCAGGGCTTTCTTTGTTGGGATTTTTTTTTTTTTTTAATGATATCTTCAGTTTATTCTTTTGTTGTCTGTCTATTCAAATTTTCTACCTCTATTTGTGTTACTTTAGGTAGGCAGTGTGTTTCATTTCTTCTGGGTTTTCAAATTTATTGGAGTACAGTTTTTCATAGTATTTTGTTAATGATCCTTTTTATCTCAGTTCTGTTGTAATGTCACCTATCTCATTTATTATTTTGGTTATTTGCATCTTTTCATTTTTCCCTTTGTCAGTTTGGCCAGTGGTTTGTCAACTTATTGATCCTGTCAAATGACCAACTTCTACCCTTATGGATTTTTTCTATTTTTTTTTCTGTTTTTAATTTCATTTATTTCTGCTCTGGTCTTTGTATTTCCTTTCTTCTGGTGACTGTGGACTCCTTTTGCTGCTTATTTTCTGTTTGTTTGAGTTGTAGGGTTCAGCTGTTGATTTTGGCCCTTTCTTTATTTTTATGTATGCATTTATTGCTATAAGCTTTCCTCTGAGCACTGCCTTTGCTGTGTCCCCAAAGGTTTTGGTATATTGTGTTTTCATTCTCATTTGATTCTAAGAATTTTTTAATTTCTTCTGTAACCCAGTAGTTTTTAAGATGTCATTCAGTTTCCATGTATTTAATTTTTTTCCTTGTTCTTTCTGTTTATGATTTCTAGTTTTATACATTGTGTCGCATCCATGTGAGTCCTCTATGGTTAGGCTCGTATGTCTTCCCTTACTGGATTGAGTGGAGGTGAAGAGCAGATTCTTTTTCTGATATTGGGTGACAAGTTTTAGGTAATCAGAGTCCCTCCACAGCCCTTATGGGACCATGGGGTCCTTCCAGGTTGGTGCTAGCAGTTAGTGGGTTCTCTGGAGGTCAGAGCAGGATGTTTCCATATCCACTGTGAGGGGGTGCAACCCAAGTGGACAAGGTAGGCCTGCTGTGTGTTCACAAATTGACATCTCAGTAGGTGATGGGGTATCAAGGAGTTTCAGTGCTAGTACAGATGGCCTGCAGGAACTGTTTGGGTGTGGGATGTATGACGTTGCAGCTGGGTAGACGTTGGATGAGGGGACTAGGATCTCCTGCTTGTCATTTGGCAGAGGTGCAGATGACACCTGTCAGGATGTGACTGGAGTTGCTGATGAGGTGATGTGTCTGTGGGGCTGGCCACTGGGACATGGATACAGGGAACGTTCTTGCTGGTTGTTGGTATAGGCACTGTGTATGTGCATTGCTGGTTGCTGGGTGGTCAGGTTGAGGGTGCGTGACTCACTGATCACTAGGTGGGTGGCATGGGAACTTGCGCCACTAGTTGCCAGGCCAGCAGGATGGTGAGGGCAGTGGAGGGGGGTAGGTGGGTGGGGCATAATGGGAGTGGATGGAGCAGGCATGAGTCTCTGGTTGCAGGTCTGATGGCATAGGAGCGCATGCTGCCAATTATTAGGCGTCCTGGGTACTGCATGGGGATGGGTAGGGCAGGCACGAGCCACCGGCCACAGGTCTGAGGGTGCAGGAGTGCACTGTGGCTAGCTGGGGGTGGGGAGCACACCACTGGTGACCAGCAGTCAGAGGGAGGTAAGGGGGATGTGTTCCCCAGTCTCTGTCATGGGCACTGGGGCCCTTTCTGCAGAGGACAATAATTGTGAGGAAAGGAGGGCTGTTCAGAGTTCAGTTGAGTAGGTGATCTGTAGCCACCACTCCAGGGATCCTCCATTTTAGCCAGTGCCACCCACCCAAATGATTCGGGATCACAGTTGGTGAGCAGTTCTGTCTCTATTTTCTGGCTCCCTCCATGGTCTGTGGTCACCTGGATCCCTAGGGCTTTCGCCTGCTTTCCTGCATTTTCCCTCCGTGCATCCAGTTCATGTTTTTCTCACCTTGTTTTGCTCTGGGTTTGTCTTCACAGTATCTCTGTCCCCTTTTGAGGTTCCGTGAAGTTACCTTACTTTGCTACCCACCCAGGAACGCTGCTCACTTTGTTTCAAGATGGAAATGCTGCTCTGGGCTGGCTGGCAGGGCACCTGCAGTCCATAAATCTCCTCAGTCTTTGTTTTCATTCCGTTTCTCCTTCCCTTCCGTATTCTATCTAATACTTCATCCTTCCGTTTGCTGTTCTGGGTTCCCAGATTGTCATCTGTATCTGTTTCACTTGATTTCTTGGTTCTCTGCTGTAGAGGGAAGCCCATGGTGTGTGTGACTAAGCTGCCATCTTGGGCTGTCTCCTAGATGTAGTGATATTAAAGCTCTTTATATATATATATGTGTATATGTGTGTATATATATATATGTGTGTATATATATATGTATATGTATATATGTATATATATATGTATATGTATATATGTATATGTATATATATATGTATGTATATATATGTATGTATATATATATGTTTTAATTTAAAGAAAATTTTAGATAAAGAACACAATGGTTATTTTTTCTTCCCTGTCTCAAAAGCAGCTGATTTTTAATTCATATTAAATGTATTTGAATCTACATTTGGTCTATTACAATAAAGGAAAAGAATGTTATTGTTGCTACATTTGGAGATTTTTTAAAAATGTAGCTTCTCTTTTAAAATAACATTTCCAATCATAAGAAGTTGGTTATTCTGTGTGCTTTTATCAGATAGGCCTCACATAATTTCTTCCATTTCTCAAGGAAGTCCATATATAATAGATAAAACATCCAAGAAGACAAACCTAATGAAAACCATGCATTTGTTGAGATGACTTCACTCCAGTAACCTCAGAAGTGTTGACAAGTAGTTTGAGTTTCAGTGATCAGGATATGCTGCTGTCACTGATAGTTTTGGCTATTTGATAGGCTGTTTGAGTTTTTACAAGAACAACTTACATGTTTATAGATAAGTTGAGTCTTAGGGGATGTTGTCCTCCATGCCTCCCCCCCTCCAAGTTTAGGTTCTGTGTGCTCAGTAGTAAATCAAGACAAAACATACGTTTTTAAAATAACTTCAAAAATGTAATTTTTGGGGAAAGTCTCTTTTAAAAGATTTCTGTATTATATTTTCTATATCAGTTTGTATTTCTTAATAGCTCAAATTTGCTTTCACTTTTCCTGTTGGAAATTTATAATTTTAAAACATTTATCTATTTTTGCTCTGCGTAAGTAAAAGCTATTAAAATATAATGTTTAAAAAATAAAAACTCTGAAAAGATTCAGCCTTTAAGTTTTTCAGTTACAAATATAAATTTCTATGACTTATTTTTTGTTACCATAGCTTTTGTATAAAATAATTGATGACTATGTGCATATACATAAACCAAACTCGTTGCTGTCGAGTAGATTCCGACTCATAGCAACCCTGTAGGACAGAGTAGAATTGCCCCGTAGGGTTTCCAAGGAGTGACAGGAGGATTTGATCTGCCAACCCTTTGGATCACAGCTGAGCTCTTAACCACTGTACCACCAGGGCTCCATATATATGAGATAAATAAAATATATAAAATAAATATAAATATACACATAAAATGATAGATAAATAAGACAAATAAATAAAACAAAATTAATATACATATATAATAAATATATATATATTTAGTTGAATTAAATAGCAAAATTAAAATAGCCACAAACTAAAGACTGTTCTGTTTCTATTGTCCAGCTAGGCACATGAGCTGCCACCAGTAGGTATGAACTGTATGTTGTAGTTAGATACTTTCAAGTCAGCTCCAACTCCTAGCTACCCTATGTACAACATAAAAAATGTTGCCCAGTCCTGCACCATCTTCATGATGGTTGGCATGTTTGAGTCCATTCTTGTGGCTATTGTGTAGTGTCTTCCTGATATACCATCTTGTGCCAACTCTCAGAACAAGGATATGATAACAGTATGTATAATGTGTAAAGATACTATTTCAAATAAGTCTGATGCAAGAGCAATAAAATATATATTAGGAAACTTCAGATTTTTTCTTGTTGATGCTCAAGGTCAGTTGGTGGTAACTTGAGGTGTAATTTGTTAACATCGTCAGCGATTTAGATTTATACTGTCAATTTAGAATTGTATTTGAGGTAATGTGTCTTCTGTGGCATGATTTTCTGAAGAGTTTGTCATGTTAGGCTTCATGGAAACTCTCCAAGAAGATACTGTCTTTTACCAAAAGATAAAGTGTTAACATCTATACTGTAGGCATGTAAAAATGGTTAGCAAATAAATAACAAAGAAATATTTGTGAGGTGATTTTTTTTTTAAATTTCTTAATTCACACCAGAATTTCTATATATACTATTATCACCATTTTGTCACCTGTCAACATCTTAAGTTCTTTTCTTATTGGCTCTTGGAAATACTATTCATCATTAATTTTCTACGATAAAATGTACTCTACTTAACATGTCCTCATAGTTCATTCTGTAATAAGTTTCCCAAGACAAATACACCTTCCAATCACTTTTAGCGTTTGCCTCCTTTCCAACTTCATTTCATATTATCTTTTGGTATTAAAATTTTAGTATAAATATTAATGTAATCAGTCAACATAGAGTGACTATTCATCTTTGTTAATTCTATCATTTGCTCTATTGAGATGAACATTAGATAATAAAAGTGCCAATATATTGTAATCATGTTATCTTTCAAAACGTTTAGTATGAAAGCCGTGCTGTACAAATCTGAGAGTAGACTAGATCTATATTTCATGCTTACGATAATTTTCAAAATATAACATGTAGCTATTCCAAATGATGCAGTGAATAGAGAAAGATATTTTGGAAAGTTCGGTCAGTTGGCTCTGCTACCAGTTGTGATACAAACCTGTTTGAAATCCATGAATTCTTGCAAAAATATAGTGGTATTCTAGTAATCTGGTTATAAAAAATGCATCTTCACTTTTGAGACAATAAGAATTAACATTTTTTTAGTGACTTTAAGTTTGCCATAAAACACCTGATATTTATTTCCACATTCTTTATACACAATTGTCACAAACTTTGTTTCTCTGTTTGCTTTGCTCTTCTTTATCAATCTTATAGTGTTTTCAATGTTTATGTGTATAATTCACAGCAATACTTAGAATGAGACTGCTGTGATTTCTCTATTTAAGATGTTTTATCTCAAGAAAGCTCTATATTACTAGTGTTGCTAAACTTGATTAAATGGAAATGTTCTATGGGGCTATTATATTCTCTTTCATTTTCCAGATCCTTGCATTTGACTGGTGTTCTTGCCATTGTGTAAGCCAACTGAATTAGATTCGGTATAATTTCCTATTTAAAAAACAAAAACCAAAAAACTATGAGATTAAAAAAGAAGAATATCATGAAATATCTTGTCTCATTATGCCCCTACTATATCATGTCTGAAAATATCTCACATCAGACAATACATTAGTCCCCACTTCCAACTGACATTAACACAAAGATTAAATATGAATGCAATTGATTCTGACAGGGTTTATGCTGAACACTCTAAGCCATTACTGAAAGTCAGTTCTAAACTGTAAATCAAAAGATGTGGGATTCTACTGTATCATCTAAGATAGAGGTTCTTAAGCCAAGGCTAGTACAAGAATCATCAGAGCAAATTATTTTCAAAGGAACAAAATCCCCAGGTCACACCCCAAGAAATTCAGATTCTTTAATAAATTGTGAGTGTGTCACTTGAATTTGCATTTCTTAAGAGGAATCCGAAGTGATTCAGATACAGATAATCTACAGTCAACATTTAAAAAAATACTGTATAGAGCATAAATTTGGGGGCATGTCTTTTATTACAAATTCACATTTTTTTGTTCAGCAAAAATAATTGTTTAAAGTAACACCATACTCTAACATTGTCACATATCATTTCTTAAGGTATAGCATCTTTAAAAATAGAGATTTAATGACCATCATGTTCTTGAACGTGAGTACCACTCTTTCTGTGGGTGTTTCTGTCATTCTTTGTTACTATTCTAGAACGTTCTATCATAAATTTTCTGAGGCGATTCAGATTTTAATCATTCTCTCCTGCCAATACAATGAATGATAGAAATGTCTCAGAAATTTTAGGCACTTCTAGCATCTAGACTGTATCTCTGAGACTCCCACTGATAGGAAAATAGTTTTTATTTTTTCAGACAGATTGTCACTATTTGGGGTTCAAAAATTATGCTTGCAATAGTTAGAAGTAAACCATTGTAGAAAGATAATATTTTATAGCTTAAAAATGCCTCAGAGAAAGTTGGTCAACCCCTCTTCTCTTCAATTCATCTATCTCTGCCTGCACAGAAACCTATTCTCAATTAATTTCCCCCATGGGAAAGGAATGTCATAATTCATTTAAATTAAGGCAGTGATTCTCATCTGGGGGATGGGTTGTGTAGGTCATGGTAGTAATAAAACCCTGTTGCTGTTGAGTCAACTCTGACTCATAGCGACCTTATAGGACAGAGTAGAACTGCCCCATAGGGTTCCAAGGAGTGGCTGGTGGATTTGAACTGCCAACCTTTTGGTTAGCAGCTGAACTCTTAACCACTGAACCACCAGGGCTCCACAATAGTAATAGAGTAGAGAATATCTGCTACAGAGAACCACTGTTAATGATGGAAGTATCTCATGTCTCTCTGAATTGTGGGATGGAAAAAGATTGGGATCAATGAATTATGACATTAGTCACTGGTAATAATTTATAAGGTTATCTTCTAGGCCTTTTGTATTTAATAGGGAATTACTAAACAGCAAAGCCCTAACTCTAACCTGGGTGGCACAAACAGTTAAGTGCTAGGCTGCTAACTGAAAGAGGCACCTCAGAAGAAAAGCCTGGCTCTCTACTTCCGAAAACTCAGCCATTGAAAACCCTATGAAGCACAGTTCTGCTCTGACACATACGGGGTCACCATGAGTCAAGATCAAGTCCATGGCAGCTAACAACAGCAGCAACAACTCGTCTTGTATTATTAGTTGCTGTAGAATCAATTCCAAATCATGGTGTCCCCATGTGTGCAGAGTAGAACTGCTGTATAGGATTTTCAAGGCTGTGACCTTCAGAAGCAGACTGGCAGGCCTGTCTTCCAAGACATCTCTGGGTAGGTTAGAACTAACAACCTTTCGGCTGGTAGTTGAGTGCTTAACCGTTTATGCCACTTAGCAACAACTCTAACTTAATGGAATAAACTCTCACAATGCAATTCCAGGCCCCATGGCTGACATATGAGGGGAGGCATTTGGGAGCTGGTATGGCATTTCTGTTCTTGGCACCTGTGAGATCATGTAGGTACATGTTTACTTTTTCTTAAAAAATAATATTTTATTGTGTTTTTGGTGAAAGTTTACACAGCTAGTTAGGTTCCCATTTGTCATTTCCACACAAATTGTTCAGTGAGTTACAGACAGTCACGAGACTCCTGGTGCACCCTCTGCTCTAGCACACATAGTTGGGTGTATGGGCAAGATGCACCTATAGTCAACAGAGCAACTCCCTATGTCTGTGTCTATTGTTTCAATTCAAAATGTTGGTCCTGGGTCAGAGGTGTAGCGAGGGGGCGAGGGGGGCATAGGGAGTACTTGCCGCCAGGCGCAAGTCCAAGGGGGCACCAGACGAGGCAGGGAGTGACATTCTGAGGTGCCACAAACATGAAAGACACCTGACTAAGGCAGCTGAACAAGAGAGGGGAAAGTGTTTCTGCTGATGAGTTACTGCTATCAATGTCTATTCATCTTGCAAATGAAGTGGGGCACAATTTAGAGATTGCCCCTGGGCTTTCAAATTAGGGGAGGGGGACACAATTTAGAGATTATCTCTGGATGCTGTTGCCCTCGCTATGCTTCTGTCCTGGGTAAGCAAATGTTTTGATTATGATTAGTTACCACAGATCTTAGCTGATGCACTGCCTACCAATATACACAGACTCTCAGTGGCAGTGATTTTAGATCTAATGTTCTACAGTAATTATTCAACTGTTTACATATTGTTTACTATTCCTGTTTCTTTTCCTAATATCACATAATTTATGTTTGTTTTTAGTCAGACTTATTTAATACTTCCTCTTTTATGCTTTCAGCACAAAGACATTGAATTACGGTTCCAAGAGCCTGGATTATAGTAATATTTGTGATAGCATTTTATATCTCATTTGATACTAATTTTTTTTAAGAAAAGCATTCTTTTTAGATACATTTGCATATTTTAAAGTACTATATTTACATTGAAAATTAAAGAAATGAAAGTCATTAGAAAACCTCTTCCGTTTACTGGGTCTGCTTCAAACTGCAATCCTGTTCCCTAAACAATAGTTAGTGGTTTACTAGATATTTTCCTATTTCTAGTTCATGCAATGGGCTAATTCTTTTTTTTTTTTTGCTGGGAAAGCCAAAACTTTTTCATTCTGTGATTTGGCTTTATTTGTTACAAAAGATTACAAAGTAATTGAAGGAGAATGAAAACTAAATGAAATAATTACATAATCTAATTTCTAGGTGTTAATTCAATTCTATTTCTAATCAATTTTCTGTATTTTAAACTCCATTTGCTTTCTATCTGCTTCTTGCCTGCAGGCTTAGATGTCTCAAATTATGGGATGGATACATCCCTGAGTACTTAGCATGATAACACAAGGGAAAATGCCACTCAGAGAACTAGACTCATACATTTAACAGTTATTCTGTTATTTAGTAGTTTCAAACTCCAGATGGCCGTGTTTAGTTGATTTGATTTTCTTTGTAAGTTAAAAATCTGTAATGTGAAATTATATAATCAAAAAAGGATAAAATTTTGATTTACTAAAGAAGATCTTACTGCTTCTGAGATATTTTTAAGGGAAAGAGGTAGTATCCCAAAATGAAAAAGTTAAGCAAGGTAAGTGAAAACTTTTAAAATGCATTTTGGTCAGGAGATTAAACCAAATTTACAAATATAAAATATATTGTCATTTATATTGCTACAATTATGAAGTTTCCATGTCTCCTAACAACACATTTACAAATCCTGGGAAAAAAAAAAAAAACATTAACTGAGAAATTCACCCTGGTGGTGCAGTGGTTAAGAGCTCGGCTGCTAACCAAAAGGTTGGCAGTTTGAATCCACCAGCTCCTCCTTGGAAACCCTATGGGGAAGTTCTGCTCAGTCCTATAGGGTTGCTATGAGTCTGAATTAACTCAATAGCAACGAGTTTAGGTTTTTTTGGTTTTTGGTTCCCTTCTTCTTCATCTGTCAGTGTGTCATACTGTGGGGCTTGCCTGTTGCTGGAAAGCTGGAAGCTATGCCACCGGTCTTTCAAATACCAGCAGGGTCACCCATGGTGGATAGGTTTCAGTGGAGCTTCCAGACTAAGACAGACTAGGAAGTAGGACCTGGCGATCTACTTCTAAAAAAACTGGCGAGTGAAAACGTTATGAATAGCAGCAGAACATTGTCTTCTGTGATTACTTGTCTTTAAAGTTAACATAGCTGCCTTTGAAGCTGAATAATGTATATTCATTAAAGGCAGAAGAAATAAGTAAAATTACACGTGTGCCTGACTGTTAGCATTTTAACACCTCTCCACAGCATAAGTGATCAGGCTATTAAATTTATGGTAATTGACTTTAACAGTTTTTGTCAGAAAAGCATTTTCAAATATGAATACATAACTTCTTAACTAACTAGTCATCCTTGGCAAGTGCTTACATTTGAATAAAAATTAAAAGGTTTTTTTCAAAAATTTGCTTTTGGAGTTCCTTTTGAAAGAAATAGGGAAAACCTTACAAGCTTTCATGGGATTCTTACTAGGAGACAGAACCCTCCATAAAAATTCCACTGTAGCTTTTTGGCCACTTTGAACTTACATGAAGTTGATGATTAAATTAATCCTGACCATCTTTTATTGTTCCTTTTTAAAAATTGGAGCCCTGGTGGCATAGTGGTTAAGTGCTATGGCTACAAACCAAAAGGTTGATAGTTCAAATCCATCAGCCGCTCCTTAGAAACTCTGTGGGACAATTCTGCTCTCTCCTATAGGGTCGCTATGAGTTGGAATTGACTCGACAGCAACGGGTTTGGTTTTTTGTTTTTGTTTTTCTTTAAAAAAAAAAAATTACACTACCAGTTGTTGTCAGGTCCATTCTGACTTGTGGCGACCCCATGTGTGTCACAGTAGGGTTTTCAGTGGTTGATTGTTTTGGAAGTAGATCGCCAGGCCCTTCTTTCACGGTCGGTGCCTCTGGGTAGACTCAAACCTCCAACCTTTTGATTAGAAGACGAGTGCATTAACCTTAACGTTTACACCATGCAGGGATCTGCTTTTAAAAATTGTACATTCAGAAATATTTCCTTAAAAATTTAAGTGCTCACTTCTAAATATTTCTGCTGGCCAAGTCTATGGGGAGTGGGGGACCATTTTAGAGGTTGTTTACTAACAAATTTCCTAGACTCCTCCTTAGTACCGATTGATTTATCATGAAAATAACATCCATGGTTTAATAATAGTAACGTGTTTACCTTTTTGTCTTTAACCAATTACTTTAAAACATACAGAATGGCAGTTCTACCTGTCATTTGCAGTATATTTAATAGATTGCCTAATTTCTAAATAGTGGGTTGATTCACTCTACTAAATATTAGGCTTTAAATCAAGCTTTTTAAAAATTATTTGACAATTATCAATACACTTAGTTCTTGATAGCACCTATCAAGAGGATAGTTCTTTATACCTAGTCTACTGTTGAATTTTTGTGTGCATACCTTTGTTTCTCTGTGGCTAAGCATAGACCTCTAAATTTTAAGGCTGCATGTGGCAGCAGTCTCCCCTGTCGACATCTTGAAGACGGATTAAGTTTAGCTGAATTTGTGGATTTTGCCTTCAGCCTTGTCAGAGACCAATGCCTTCTCTCCTTTGGGAACCTACACCGCTCATGAAGGAGAAGCCATAAACAGTTGTGCTTCCCACCCCCTATGCTATTCCTTAGTGATCAGAATATGGGGTTTTTAATTTTTTATTGTCTTATTGCTTCATGGGTAGGTGTGTAAATTCCACATTTCTCAATTAGCTTGAAAACTTTCCAAACCTCTTACATGTATTTGATATTTACAGGATTATGCATGTTGAAAGAGCCTGTTTTATAATGCTATTATATCTGACTGTAAGCTTTTGCTTTTAATTGTGACAGACTGAAAGCTTATTCTCAAAGCTGCTCCCAGAGAAATCTAATTACTCTTGCTTGGGAATGCTTTTCTGGTGTTACCAGCAGCCTCCTGGGTACTAAGCATGTCTGGTGATAGGTGATTCATAAGCACAATGTGACATTTGCCAGTGAGTTGTTTTGTCACAGGTTATCCATTTTGTCAGACATGTTATTTCATCCCAGGCTTTAATGTGACTATCATGTTCCTGGGCAAGTAGCTGGGAGTGTCGCACAGCTTGTCAAAACCGTAATGCCATTTTTAACGAGAATACGTCCTTTTTAAATCAGAACATGTGAAATTTAAACAAGGATCCCACTAAGTCACAGCTAATTTCTGCCTTATTTGCTTAGTAACCTGGGTCCAATGTATGAGTATTAGGCTGCCATAATCAGCATTTGCAAATAAGTTAAATCAGTTAAGGAACATAGTGTCTCGCTGGGGCAAGATCTGCTGTTACCTGTTCTTATGTTTAGTCACTGTGTGCGTTTAAAGAAAGAATCTGTTTGTTCAGATGAAAACTGTGTGAATCATTTGTGACAAACCCAGAGAGTTTCTGCTTTTTTTTTTTTTTTTTTGTATAATTTAGTGTTCATGCCTCTAAGCTGTAGTGTTGCTTTACTTGCCCTTCCGTCTTGCAAGTAAGGATACCAGTTAAAAGGTGAATCCATATTTAAGTATAATGGATGTTGATATAGTAGCTTAATTGCATGTGTTCCGTAAACTCAGAGGAGATGAAGATTGGAAACAAAATCCCAACATCAACACAGGATAGATTTCAAGGCCATTCTTACAAATAGCCTACCAACTTAACCATTTTTTAAATAAATAAATTAGAAATATTTTGTTAGTATATAATCCCGTTAATTAAATTACATTGAAACTAACTTGTCATATATCAAGTTTCAGGAGTTTTTTTCTTTTAAAGTGATTTTTTTAAAGATTTAATTTAAGACATTATTCAAAATAGTATATTTCTTTAATGTTTGAGAATACCTGGCATGAAAATTTCCTGGGTCTAAAACATGATAATAGAATACAGGTTATTTAGAAAGTTTTGTCTCTTTATTTTAAAGGGAGCATTAAAATTCTAAAATATAGAGTTTATAACCACTCCTTCCTATGGTATTCTAGAAATTTTTAAAAAGAAAGTAAATATCTTGATGTAACTTCTAATTTGCCGGACATTAGATACACACTTTTTTTTTTTTTTTTTTTTTAAATATATATTTTATTGTACTTCAGGTGAAAGCTTACAGAGCAAATAGTTTCTCATGAAATAGTAGTACACATGTTGATTTTTGACATTGGTTAACAACCCCACAACGTATTAAGCCTCTAAATTCTCAACCTTTTTTTTTGATGAAAATTACAGATGGCCAAAGATACACCGTTTCAAAAATTTCTACATTCACAGTTCAGTGACATTGACTACGCTCTTCCAACTGTGCTGTTATTCTCACTTAAGATGAAGGCTTACAGAAAAAATAGTTATTCATTTAACAGTTACTACACATGTTGCCCTATGACAATGGTTAACAATCTCACAGCACATCAAGAATATCCTTACTCCACCTTGTGTTCCCTATCACCAGGGGGCTTCCTTGTCCCCTTCTGTCTTCTGGACCTTGTCAGTGGACTATTGTACCTCTTTAGTCTCATTTGTTTATTTATTTATTTATTTATTTATTTATTCTTATTTTATTTAAACACCATTTCAAAACTTTTTACTTACACATTTAAGTGATATTGACTATGCTCTTCCAATTGTGCTGCCATTCTCGCCCAAGATGAAGGCTTACAGGACAAAACAGCCTCCCATTTAATAGTTACTACAAATGTTGCCCTATAGCAGTGGTCAACAATCTCACAATACATCGACAGTGTCCTTATTCAATTTGTGTTCCTTATCATCAGTTTCCTACTCTCCCTCTGCCTTCTGGCCCTTGTCACCGGACTCCTGTACATCGTTAGTCCCATTTAGTTTTACTGGGGTGTCCATTCCCAGGCTTAACATCGAACCTTGAAGGTAACTTCCCCTCTGAGCTGAAAGGGTGTCTGGGGGCCACACTCTCGAGGTTTCTCTAGTATTCTTTAGGCCAGTATATTTGGTCTTCTTTTTTTTTTTTTTTTTTTTGGGAGTTAAAATTATACTCTACATCCTACTCCAGCTCTGCCCAGAACCCTCTGTTGTGATCCTGGTCAGAGGAGTCATTGGTGGTAGCCGGGCACCATCCAGCTGTACTGGGCTCAGTCCCGTGGAGGCCTTGGTAGCTGTGGACCATTAGTCCTTCGGACTAATCTTTTCCTTGTATCCTGTTCTCTTCGTTCTCCCTTATTCCCGAAGGGATGAGATCAGTGGAGTATCTTAGATGGCCGCTCATAGGCTTTTAAGACCCCAGACACTACTCACCAAGGTAGAATGTAGAGCATTATCTTTATAAGTAGTGTCATGCCAATTGAGCTAGATGTTCCCCGAGATCATGGTCCCCAGAGCCCTCCGTCCAACAACTCAGTCCCTCGGGGGGTTTGGATGTGTCTATAGGGCCTCCATGACCTTTCCTTGTGCAGGTTGTGTTAGTTTCCCCTGTACTATGTACTATCTCATCTCTCACCCAAGTAACCACTTACCTATTACCTATTTAGTATTCCCCCCCCCCCCATCCCTGGTAACCAACAAGGATTGTTACATTTTGCATGTGAATTTTTTCATGGGTTTTTACAATAGAGGTCTCATACAATATTTGTCCTTTTGTGATTGACTTATTTCACTCAGCATGATGTCCTCCAGTTTCATCCATGTTATGAGATGGTTCACCGATTCATTGTTCTTTCTCGTTGCATAGTACTCCATTGTGTGTATGTACCATAGTTTGTGTATCCATTCGTCTGTTGATGGATATCGAGGTTGTTTCCATCGTTTTGCTATTGTGAATAATGCTGCCATGAACATAGGTGTGCATATGTCTATTCGAGTGATGACTCTTATTTCTCTAGGATATATTCCTAGGAGTGGGATTGCTGGATCGAATGGTACGTCTATTTCTAGCTTTCTGAGGAAACGCCATATCATTTTCCAAAATGGCTGTATCATTTTGCATTCCCACCAGCAGTGTATAAGAGTTCCCGTCTCCCCGCAGCCCCTCCAACATTTGTTATTTCCAGTGTTTTTGATTCGTGCCAGTAATGCCGGGGTGAGATGGTATCTCATTGTGGTTTTAATTTGCATTTCTCTAATGGCTAGTGATCGCGAGCATTTCCTCATGTGTCTGTTGGCCATTTGAATGTCTTCCTTGGTGAAGTGTCTGTTCATTTCCTTTGCCCATTTTTTGATAGGATTGGTTGTCTTTTTGTTGTAGAGGTGTTGGATTTTCTTGTAGATTATGGAGATTAGACCTTTGTCTGACTTGTACTGTCCAAAAATTTTTTCCCAGTCTGTAGGTTCTCTTTTAACTCTTTTGGTGAAATCTTTTGAAGAGCATAGATGTTTGATTTTTAGAAGATCCCAATTATCTAGTTTATCTGTTGGGTTTTTTGTGTTGATGTTTATGGTTTGTATCCTGTTAATGCCATGTATTAAGGTCTGAAGTGTTGGTCCTATTTTTTCTTCTATGAATTTTATAGTTTGAGGCTTTATATTCAGGTCTTTGATCCATTTTGAAGTAGTTTTTGTATATGGTGTGAGGTATGGGTCCTGTTTCATTTTTCTACAAATGGATATCCAGTTTTGCCAGCACCATTTGTTAAAAAGACTGTCTTTTCCCCATTTGATGTATTTTGGGCCCTTGTCAAAAATCAGGTGACCATAGGTGGATGGATTTACATCTGAGTTCTCAATTCTGTTCCATTGGTCAATGTCTCTGTTGTTGTACCAGTACCAGTCTGTTTTGAGTACTGTAGCTGTATAGTAGGTTCTCAAGTCAGGTAGTGTGAGTCCTCCAACTTTATTCTTCTTCTTCAGTAGTGCTTTACTTATTCGGGGTTTCTTCCCTTTCCATATAAAGTTAATAATTAGTTTTTCCATCTCTTTGAAGAATGTTGTTGGTATTTGTATCGGAATTGCATTGTATTTGTAAATTGCTTTAGGTAGAATTGCCATTTTCACAATGTTGAGTCTGCCTATCCATGAGCATGGTATGTTTTTCCATTTATGTAGATCCCTTTGGGTTTCATGCAGCAGTGTTTTGTAGTTTTCTTTGTATAGGTCTTTTATATTCCTGGTCAGATTTATTCCCAAGTATTTTATCTTTTTAGGGGCTATTGAAAATGGTATTGATTTCCTGATCTCCTTTTCATCGTTCTCTTTACTGGTGTATAGGAATCCAACTGATTTTTGAATGTTTATCTTGTATCCTGCTACTCTGCTGAATCTTTCTATTAGTTCCAGTAAATTTCTCGTGGAGTCTTTAGGGTTTTCTATGTATAGTATCATATCATCTGCAAACAGGGAGAGTTTAACTTCTTCATTACCAATTTGGATGCCCTTTATTTCTTTCTCTTGCCTTACTGCTCTAGCGAGAACTTCCAGCACAATGTTAAATAGGAGTGGTGATAAAGGGCATCCTTGTCTTGTTCCTGTTTTCAGGGGGAATGTTTTCAGCCTTTCTCCATTAAGAATGATGTTGGCTGTTGGTTTTGCATAGATGCCCTTTATGATGTTGAGAAATTTCCCTTCTATACCTATTTTATTGAGAGCTTTTATCAGGAATGGGTGTTGGACTTTGTCAAATGCCTTTTCTGCATCAATTGAGATAATCATGTGATTTTTTTCTTTCCTTTTATTTATGTGGTGGATTACGTTGATGGATTTTCTAATGTTAAACCATCCTTGCATACCTGGTATGAATCCTACTTGGTCGTGGTGTATTATTTTTTTGATATGATACTGAATTCTATTGGCTAAAATTTTGTTCAGAATTTTTGCATCTATATTCATGAGAGATATTGGTCTGTAATTTTCTTTTTTTGTGATGTCTTTGCCTGGTTTTGGTATCAGCGTTATGCTGGCTTCATAGAATGAATTTGGAAGTGTTGCTTCCTCTTCTATGCTCTGAAATAACTTGAGTAGAACTGGTACGAGCTCTTCTGTAAATGTTTTGTAGAATTCTCCAGTGAAGCCATCTGGGCCAGGGCTTTTTTTGGTTGGGAGTTTTTTTATTACCTTTTCAATCTCTTCTCTTGTTATGGGTCTGTTCAGATTTTCAATATCACTTTGTTGTAGTTTGGGTAGGCCGTATGTTTCTAGAAATTTATCCATTTCCTCTAGGTTTTCAAATTTGTTGGAATATAGTTTTTCATAATATTCTGTTATAATCCTTTTTATTTCAGTTGGGTCTGTTGTAATGTCCCCCATTTCATTTCTTATTTGGGTTATTTGTGCCCTCTGCTGTTTTTCTTTTGTCAGTCTGGCCAGTGGTTTGTCGATTTTGTTGATTCTTTCAAAGAACCAACTTTTGGTTTTGTTGATTCTTTCTATTGTTTTTCTGTTCTCTATTTCATTGATTTCTGCTCTGATCTTTACTATTTCCTGTCTTCCGGTGGTTGTAGGCTTTTTTTGTTGTTCTCTTTCTATTTGTTTGAGTTCTGTAGTTAATGTTTTGATTTTGTCCCTTTCTTCTTTTTTGATATGTGCATCTATTGCTATAAATTGTCCTCTGAGGACTGCCTTTGCTGTGTCCCAAAGGTTTTGGTATGATGTGTTTTCATTTTCATTTGATTCTAGGAATTTTTTAATTCCATCTCTGATTTCTTCTATTACCCATTGATGTGTAAGCAGATTATTATTCAGTTTCCATGTGTTTGATTTTTTTTCCTTGCTCTTTCTAGTGTTAATTTCTACCTTGATGGCATTGTGGTCAGAGAAGATACTGTGAATTATCTCAGCATTTTGGATCTTGTTGAGGATTGCTCTGTGGCCTAAGATGTGGTCTATTCTGGAGAACGTTCCATGTGCATTGGAAAAGAATGTGTACTTTGCAGCGGTTGGATGGAGTGTTCTATATATGTCTATGAGGTCCAGTTGACTGATTGTGTCCTTTAGGTCTTCTGTATCTTTGCTAAGTTTCTTTTTAGTTGTTCTGTCCTTTACTGAGAGTGGTGTGTTGAAGTCTCCTACTATTATTGTGGAACTGTCAATTTCTCTTTTCAGTGCTGTTAGAGTTTTTTTTATGTATTTTGGAGCCCTGTCATTGGGTGCATAGATATTTATTGTGGTTATGTCTTCATGATGGATCATCCCCTTAATCATTATATAGTGTCCTTCTTTGTCTTTTATGGTAGATTTTGTTTTAAAGTCTATTTTATCTGAGATTAGAATTGCCACTCCTGCTCTTTTTTGATAGTTGTTAGCTTGATATATTTTTTTCCAACCTTTGATTTTTAATAAATTCACATCTTTGTTTCTAAGATGTGTCTCTTGTAGACAGCAAATAGATGGATCCTGTTTTCTTATCCATTCTGCCACTCTCCGTCGCTTTATGTGTGCATTGAGTCCATTTACGTTCAGTGTAATTATTGATAGATGTGAGTTTGTTGCTGTCATTTTGTAGTGCTTTTTTTTGTTATGCTGAAGTTTTCTTTGTTCTTCTTACTCTCTTGTGCTGAGTTCCTTTTGTTTGTGGATTTTGTGTTCATTTCTTTTGTTTTTGTAGGTTTTGTTTTTGTTGAGACTTTATGTTTTTCGTCTTTATTTTTATGAGTTGGTTTGTTAACTTTTTTTGTGGTTACCATGAATTTTACCCTTATCTTTATAATTTTGAAGCAGTCTACCGTTACTTGGTATCGCCTTGCCTTCTTCTCCTTTAGAAGGTTCTATACCTATGCCGTTTGTTCCCTCTTTCATTGTTTTGATGTTGTTGTCATCCTTTGATTGATTTCTCTGATTCCCTGTTGTATATCTTTTGTTTTTGGAAAGTCGTCTGTAGTTCAGTTCCTAGAATGGTATCTGGTTCATGTTAACCTGCATCCTAGGTCCTAGGTCCTGCCTGAGGGCTTAAGCTGTTTGTCCTCAGATCGAAGAACTCCCTTTAATAATTCTTGTAAGTTTGGTTTGACTTTTGCATATTCCTTTAGTTTCTGTTTATCTGGAAATGACCTAATTTCACCATCAAATCTGAATGAGAGTTTTGCAGGATATATTATTCTTGGCTGACAATTTTTTTCTTTCAAGATTTTATATATGTCATCCCATTGCCTTCTTGCCTGCATGGTTTCTGCTGAATAATCTGAGCTTAGTCTTATTGTTTCTCCTCTGTATGTGACTTCTTGTTTTTCCCGAGCTGCTCTCAGGATTCTTTGTTTGTCTTTAGTTTTAGCGAGTGTGAATATGATATGTCTTGGTGATTTTCTTTTGGGGTCTATTCTATATGGGGTTCGTTGAGCTTCTTGGATGACCAACTTTTCATCTTTCATGATATTGGGAAAGTTTTCTGTCAGCAGTTCCTCAATGATCCTCTCTGTGTTTTCTGTTTTCTTCCCCTGTTCTGGTATGCCAATCACTCGTAAGTTTTTGCTTTTAATTGTGTCCCACATAACTCTCAGGGTCTCTTCATTTTTCTTTGTTCTTTTTTCTGAGTTTTCCTGAAACAGAGTTGTATCCAAGTGTTTGTCTTCAGTTCCACTGATCCTGTCTTCCATGGTTTCAAATCTACTTCTCAGCCCTTCTATGACACCGTCCATTTCTGAAATCTTGTTGTTTATCTTTTGGATTTCTAATTGTTGTTTTTGTATAATTTCGAGTTGTAGATACACACTTTGGAATGTACATATATCTCTCCAAAATAATTCTGACAATAAAGCAAGCCAAATTAATGGTTGAATCAAAGCAAAGAATGCAGAAAGAGGTAGACCACAGGGAGGAGAAATAATGGCAACTTTTATATCTGTTTAAATACAGAATTAATGCTTAGTATCCAAGGGTGATATGGTAATGGAAGTGACTGTATATAAAAGCCTAATTAAATTAAAAAATTTGTAAGTGGGAGAAGCAAGATGGGGACACAGGAAACTGCTAATGGCTTCATATTTCACAGTAAAGAATCATACAGAATTCTATCTTTTAACTTGTAGCTTTAAAAAATTTCAGTGGTTTTACTTCTTAATACTTTTCATAAATTTTTTTCTTAAAAAGAAATTTAAGGATATATCTTTTTTGACAAATATTAAAAATTCATCACTGTCTGAAGTTTCATTGCGGTTTCCTTCTTTTGTTACACTCTATTGAAATAAAATTGAGTACTTACAAACAGCACATATGATGATTTAATATTTATAAAAATATAATTTACTTTTGATCCATGCTTTCATCTATTTATCTATCCATTCATATTTATGCATAGAAAGATGTCTGGAATGAATTTCATCTAATGTCAGTTCTAGTTATTTCTGGGGTGAGAGTTTTGGGTGTTTAAAAAAAGTTGCTGCACATTTTATCTCCTGACAAATAATTTTTTAAGTTCTTTATAGTAAGTATGACTCCTGTTAAAAAAATAAAAAGCAATGAAATGATGTTTCTTCAAAAAAACGTTGATAACAAATATGCTGTCTTATTTATCTAGTGTTGCTAGAAATACCACAAGTGGATAGCTTTAACAAAGAGAAATTAATTCCCTCACAGTTTAGAAGGCTAGAGGTCTGAATTTAGGGTGCCAGCTCCAGGGGAAGGCTTTTTCCCTTTGTCAGCTCTGGGAAAAGGTGCTTGTCATCAATCTTCTCCTGGTCTAGAAGCTTCTCAGCACAGGGACCTCAGGTCCAAAGGACTACCTATGCTCCCGGTTCTACTTTCTTGGTGGTATGAGGACCCCATGTCTCTTTGCTGGCTTCTTTCTTTTATATCTCAAAAGAGATTGACTTAAGACACAACCTCATCTTGTAGATTGAGTCCTACTTCATTAATATAACTGCCATTAATCCCACCTCATTGACATCATAGAGGTAGGATTTACAATAGAAAGGAAAATCACATCAGATGACAAAATGGTGGACAATCACACAATACTGGGAATCATGCCTAGCCAAGTTAACACGTTTTTGAGGGACACAATTCAATCCATAACATGCTGTAACGATTCTGGGAGGTAGAAATATGGATGATATGGATGGCTTGTGGTGCAGTGATTAGGATCTCAGCTGCTAATCAAAAGCTCAGCAGTGGGAATCCACTAACCTTGGAAACCCTATGGGGCAATTCTGCTCTGTCCTAAAGGGTCACTGTGAGTAGGAAATGAATGACTTGACGGCAGCGAGTTTGGTTTTTTGTTTGTTTGATTGTTTGGATGTCTTGTTTACTTTTCTGTTCATTTTAATAACTTTTTAATTTTAGAAGGTATAAACTTTTTAAAAATTAAGAGAAAAACCCAAATCATTGTAGAAACTACTATTGACTAGGAATAGTATTTCTAACAAAAGAGAATTGTACAAGTTACTGCTTTCATAGTATGAAGCTATGTTCTGCCTCTTACTTAGCAACCCCAATAATATTTCTGTCCTTTTAGGGAACAGATTTCTGAGCCTTATAAAATGGGGTGGGATTTTTCCCTGAGGATGGAGTTTTATTAGTTCACTATCTGCATTCTACAAAACATCTAGTAGTTTTGGCCATACTGTCTTGTTTTCTGGCTTAATTTTCTGTCAAATAATGAGGCTGAGTTTTAAAAATAATTCACAGATTTTTTATTTCCATAGCATTTAGACCAATAAATGTATGTTTACATTAATGGACTAAACAAGTTGCACTATAGCTGTACAAACATTTCTGAAATGTATGCTTTCTTAATTTTAGAAAGTAAGTATCACATCTTAGATAGATAGGTTCATTTGAATTTTTACAAGCAAAACTCAAAATACCTCCCATATATAATGATGCTTCAGAAGGAAATTTTAGGAGTAATTTCTATCCTCTTTCTACATAATATACTATCTCATCAACATAGCCTAATGTCAAAGAGGAGGGATAGAATTAGTGCTCTCAAATGAAAAACTGATCAGCTTTAGTCATTTGAGGTGAAATCTAGGAAGAAAGAGAATTGAATGAGATACATTTTAGAAAGAGGAATGGTGAAATATATGAAAAATATTTTTCAAAATGACTGTCTTCAGTGTTTGAAAAGAATGCTTCTTTCATTTTGTTTGTTAATTTGCCATAAATATATTAATAAACTGGTATATACCAAATTTAGAATCAATAGTTTCAGTGTATATAGCTTTTATATATTTATATCACTCAATGCAAGTCATTATTTTTACTTTATCTTTTTGTCCCAGTACTTAGCATAATTCTTGCCATGTGGTGGGATGTCACCACATACGACGTAAGTGTTTATTCAAGTTAGAATCAACTTAAATGCAGGGAGATGGGTCAATGACAATGCAGGGTTTTCTATTATTTTCAAATTGTAAGTAAGTCAAGAAACTAACCTAATCTTAATCCACAATAGTTTATGAAAACTGAAAGATTATTATAGTACTCTATTAAAATATAGGAAACCCTGGTGGCGTAGTGTTTAAGCGCTATGGCTGCTATCCAAAAAGATCTGTAGTTTGAATCCACCAGGCGCTCCTTGGAAACTTTATGGGGCAGTTCTACTCTGTCCTATAGGGTCACTATGAGTCGGAATTAACTCAATGGTAATGAGTTTGGTTTGGTTTTTTGGTATTAAAATATAACTGCCTTATAATTATGATCTCACCACCCCTCTGTCATACTATGGTAGATTGCATGTTACCATGATCCTGGAAGCTATGCCACTGGTATTTCAAATACCAGTATGGTCACCTGTAGTAGATAGGTTTCAGCAGAGCTTCTAGACTAAGACAGACTAGGAAGAAAGGTCTGGCAATCTATTTCTGAAATCAAGCCAATGGAAACCCTATAGATAACAACAAAACACTGTTCGATATAGTGCTGGAATATGAGCCCTCTGGGTTGAAAGGCACTACACAATAGTCACAACAATGGATTCAAATATATTAACAATCCTGCAGGTGGTGAAAACAAAAACACAAAATGGAGGACATCCACACGATTCTGGGAATCATGGCTTAGCCAAATTAACACACACTTTTGGGGGACACAATTCAGTCCATAACAGTGAGATTAAATATTATTTGGAAATATTTCTTCACTTGAAATAGCAATTATAGGTAGACGCTCTCCTCTGTCCGTTTGTAACTTTGTACTCATGAGTGCGGGAGCCATCTGAACTCTCGGGAGCTTGTTTCTGTAGTGTAAAATGAGGATGGTATTATCTGTCTTTTGCAACTCTTGAGGGTTGTAATGAGAATTATAACAATTAATCAATAGATTGTGAAAAACAGTAAAGTACTCTCCCAGTGTAAGGCGTTTTTACAATCAACAGATCTGAGAAGAGCCTGATGTTGTTAGGTGCCATCTAGTTGGCTCTGACTCATAGCAACCCTATGTATAACAGCAAAATGTTGCCCAGTCCTGTGCCATCCTCACAGTAGTAGGTATGTTTGAGTCTGTTGTTGCAGCCACTGTGTCCACCCATCTCGATGAGGGTCTTCCTTTTTTTTGCTGACCTGCTTTACCGAGCACGATGTCCTTCTCCAGGGATTGGTCCCTTCTGATAACATGTCCAAAGTAAGTGAGACAAAGTCTAGCCATCCTTGCTTCTAAGAGCATTCTGGCTGTACTTCCTTCAAGACAGATTTGTTCATTCTTCTGGCAATCCATGGTATATTCAATAATTCTTCAAATTTTCATGATTCTATTTTATTTGTCAAATCTGTCTTTTCTACTTATCTTTGCCTCCTTCGTTTACTCTGGTTCTCACTTTAGAGGGTAATGTTCTGTTTAGTTTCAGAGGTACTCCCAGTCTAACTCCCTTAGGCAAACCCCCATCCTGGCTTGGGTCTATGATATTTTCTCTAATTTGTGAACTATAATTTTCAGTGGGGGATTCTGCTAAAGTATTTTTAAGTGAAATAAGTTCTATTGCTGTTTTGTTTTATCTATTGGATAAAATTCCGTAAGTTTATGGAAGTCATTGAATGGAAACTAGTCATTTAGCTCTGAAAGAAATTTTATGAATGGATAATGCAATTTCCTCCCTATAATAAAAGCATTGTATAACTCATATTTAGTTTATATTGATTGCTTTCCAACATGGAAATAAACCGGTCTTTATTTTATGCAGGGTTTCCTGTTAGTGGTGATATCAAGAATACAAATCTTCTCTTGTGACTTCTATTTCTGCACTTTTCTCCAACCTGAAGTAACCCTAAGCAGATTTTTAATTAAAGTAATGTGAACCACCAAGTATTTCACCCCTTTTATGCATGATCAAGTTACCATAGCATAGATATATTCCAGATCTCTTGTAAACTCAAATTTTATGGCTGGGTAGTAAAATCTTTCTTTCCAAGGCTTGCAATTTTATTTCTACCTTAAAAAAATTGCTGTAGTCTCTTGACAGTACATATATAAAATATGTGAAGTGTGAGTAATTCATAGAAGGATAAGCTAGATTGGGATTGCAAATGTGGACTTTTAAGCCTCTTTCAGTTACTAAATCTGTTTAGAAAATGAAGCGGTACTATACTTTTTCCTACTCGACTTATGTTTGGTGGGATTTTATATATATATATATGAAGTATAAATATATAAAGTATATATATACGTATATGTGAAGTATATATACTTGTATATAAATATATACTTGTATATATATATACATATATGTATACATATATATGAAGTGTATATATACTTATATATAAAAATGAAGTATATATACCTATATATGTGTGTGTATATGTATACATCTATATGTGTGTGTGTATATATATATATATACATGTATATATATACACAAAAACACAGAAAAAACAAAACCCGTTACTGTCGAGTTGATTCTGACTCATAGTGACCCTGTAAGCCAGAGTAGAACTGACCTATAGAGTTTCCAAGGCTGTAAATCTTTACAGAAGCAGACTGCCACATCTTTCTCCTGTGGAGCCATTGGATGTGTTTGAATCGCCAGCCTTTCAGTTAGCAGCTGAGTGCTTTAACCACTGCATCACCAGGGCTCCTTTAAAATACGTATATAAATGTTTCATTATCAGTAGTAGACACTCATTGATTTTCAACAAGGAACTGAATTTAAGAAGCGGCTTAAGAATTGAACTTTTTTACAAAGCATGCATCATTCTTAGAACTCTCAAGGATGCCGGGCTAAATTTGCCCATGTTTAAGTAGGGATGCTGAATGATGTAAAAAGAGGTAAGAACATTTGTCTTAGAGCTAGAATATCTGTACTCTAGGCACAGATTTGCCATTAAAATCTGGTGCATTTGTTCTTTCACTCATTTATTCTTCTCCACTTTGTGTGACAAAGAATGGAAACAACAGAAATTAAAGGTAAAGTGAAAAAAAATAACCACGAAGACAAAAAATAGTGTCAGGAATGAGGCTAAAAATGTATAACATTAAAGATATATAACCTCACTATAGGTTGTTGTTAGGTGTTGTCAAGTTGATTTTTGACTCACAGAAGCTCTGTGTGACAGAGTAAAGCTACCCCAAAGGGTTTTCTTGTCTGTAATTTTTATGGAAGTGGATCATCAGGTCTTTTTCCTGCAGATCCACTGGGTGGGTTTGAACCGCCAGCTTTTTGGTTAGCAGCCCAGTGCTTAACCTCTACGCAACCAGTGCCCCTTTTGCTACAGGTAGGTCATAGCTTTTGTTCAAAGCTTTCTAGCAACCAGCACAATAAGGAACGCCTGGTGGGTTTACAAAAGTTAGAGTGTTCATGAGACTAAGAACCAACCACTGTCACAGATGATGAATGCCTTGTTTTGATACTAGGATCAGGAGTGAATTTCTCTTTTGTGTCTTAATAAGAAGAACATGATGGAAAGTAAATGATAACATCAATTGCAACGTCTTAAAAAAACACTGATGCGTTTCATAATAAAGTCACTACACCTCTTGGCCTCAGTTCCCCCAGCAAGGAGGAGGTATTTAGGCTTCATGTAAGGCTCCATGCATATGACTGTACACTGAACCTAGTGAGTTCAATGGATTGTTAAATATGAACATGGTCATACCAAAATAGGAAGCCATTAAGGAATTAGATAACTCATCCCCAGCTGTGGGCTCTACCTGTATTAGCGTCTTTCCGTCTTTCCATTCCTAATGTTTTAGTTGTCACTAAAATCAACATTAAAAAAAAAAAAGCTTGTGATCACTACTGCTTTTCCATTTTTGCATGTTTTTAAAACTTATTTTGTATTGTACTTTAGATGAAGGTTTACAGAACAAACTAGCTTCTCATTAAACAGTTAATACACATACTGTTTTATGACATTGGTTAACAACCCCACAACATGTCAACACTTTCCCTTCTCGACCTTGGATTCCCTATTACCAACTTTCCTGTCCCCTCCTGCTTTCTAGTCTTTGCCCCTGGGCTGATGTGCCCCTTTAGTCTCATTTTGTTTTATGGGTCTGCCTAATCTTTGGCTAAAGGATAAAACTCAGGAGTGACTTCATTACTGAGCTAAAAGGGTGTCTGGTGTTCATACTCTCTGGGTTTCTCCAGTCTGTGTCAGGCGAGTAAGTCTGGTCTTTTTTGTGAGTTAGAATTTTGCTGTACATTTGTCTCCACCTCTGTCTGGGACCCTTTGTCGTGATCCCTGTCAGAGCAGTCAGTGTGGTAGCCAGGCACCATCTAGTTGTACTGGACTCAGTCTGGTGGAGGCTGTGGTGGTTGTGGTCCATTAGTCCTTCAGACTATAATCTTTCCCTTGTGTCTTTAGTTTTCTTCTTGCTTCTGAAGGGGTGAGACCAGTGGAGTGTCTTAGATGGCCACTCACAGGCTTTTCAGACCCCAGACACTACTCACCAAAGTAGAATGTAGAACATTTTCTTTATAAACTATGTTATGACAGTTGAGCTAGATGCTGTCCGAGACTATGGTCCCCACAGCCCTCAGCCCAGTAATTCAGTCCCTGAGGGAGTTTGGATGTGTCTGTGGAGCTTCCATGACCTTTCCTTGTACAAGTTGCCTGGCTTCCCCAGTATTGTGTATTGTCTTATCCTTCACCAAATTTACCACTTATCTATTGTCTATTTAGTATTTTTCCATCCCCACCCCATCCCCTTGTAACCGTCAAAGATTGTTTCTTTTTGTGTGTAAACCTTTTCCTGAGTTTTTATAGTAGTGGTCTCATACAATATTTGTCCTTTCGTGATTGACTTGTTTCACTCAGCATAGTGCTCTCTAGGTTCATCCATGTTGTGAGATGCTTCACAGATTCATCATTGTTCTTTATCGTTGCATTGTACAATGCTGCAGTGAACATAGAGGTGCGTATGTCTGTTCATGTGATGGCTCTTTTTCTCTAGGATATATTGCTAGGAGTGGGATTGCTGGATCATATGGTATTTCTATTTCTAGTTTCCTAAGGAAGTGCCATATAATTTCCAAAATGATTGTATCATTTTGCATCCTACCAGCATGCGTAAGAGTTCCAATCTCCCTGCAACCTCTCCAATATTTGTTATTTTCTGAGTTTTTGATTTGTGCCAGTAATGCCAGGGTGAGATGGTATCTACTGTGGTTTTGATTTGCATTTCTCTAATGGCAAGAACTATGGCTGCTAACCAAAAGGTCGGCAGTTCGAATCCACCAGGCACCCCTTGGAAACTCTAGGGGCACTTCTACTCTGACCTGTAGGGTCACTATGAGTTGGAATTGACTCAACAGCAGCAGATTTGGTTTGGTTTTGGTTTAATAGTTAGTGATAGCTATCATTGCCTCGTGTCTGTTAGCCACTTGAATGTCTTCTTTGGTGAAATGTCTGCTTCTTTCCTTTGCCCATTTTTTAATTGGATTACTTGTCTTTTTGTTGTAGAAGTGTTGGATTTTCCTGTAGATTTTAGAGGTTAGACCTTTGTTGGATTTGTAATAGCCAAAAATTTTTTCCCTGTCTGTAGATTCTCTTTTTACTCTTCTGTTGAAGTCTTTTGATGAGCGTAAGTGTTTAATTTTTAGAAGATCCCAGTTATCTAGCTCATCTTCTGGAATTTGTCTGTTGTTAGTTATGGCTTGTATCTTGTTAATGCCAGGTATCAGGGCCTCTAGCATTGATCCTGTTTTTTCTTCTATTATCATTATAGTTTTTGACTTTATATTTAGATGTTTGATCCATTTTGAATTAGTTTTTCTGTACGGTGTGAGGTATGGGTTGTGTTTCATTTTTTTGCAGGTGGACATCCAGTTTTGCCAACACCATTGGTTAAAAAGATTGTCTTTTCTGCAAGGACTTTGGGCCCTTGTCAAAGATCAGGTGACCGTAGGTAGATTGTTTTTGCAATTGTTTTAAAAGACAATTGTTTTAAAAGACAATCATCTTGTATTTGAAAGGCATAACTTTTCTTTTTGACCTAGTCTCATTGGTACAAATACAAAATTACAGTTTACTCCTTTGTAACATTCAAAAGAGAATTGGATGAAATGCTTTTCTAGGAGGATAGCCATATACGTGCATGTTTTCAAAATGATGTTGCTCTTTTAACCCTGTTGTTGATTTACTCATAAACAGTTAAATTTTATTCAGACCAAAAGTTTTCTGCATATGGTTTTTTGTTTGTCTTTTGGCTTTGTCTTACTATACTTATGTACTTATTTGTTTATATTTAACTTTCCTTACTGTTGGCCCTAATCATGTATTAGTATCCACCTTAATCCATAAACTTCACAGATAGTGTTTCTTTTTAACTTGGAACTATTATTTAGGTCTTTTTAATCAGATTAATTTTTTATATAAGATAGTCTCATAAGCCTAAACACCCGACACAGAGGGATTAGATAGCAAATACTTGTTTCATTTTGTTTGGTCTTATTTTTCTTAAGTTACATTACCCGTTGCTGTTGAGTCTATTCCAGCTCACAGTAATCCTGTAGGGTAGAGTAGAACTGCCCCATAGAGTTTCCAAGGAGCGACTGGTGGATTCAAACTGCTGACCGTTTGGTTAGCAGCCAAACACTTAACCACTGCACCCCTAGGGCTCCACCTAAATTACATAGTATCTTAGTCATCTAGTGCTGCTATACCAAAAATACAACAAGTGGATGGCTTCAACAAAGAAAAGTTTATTCTCTCACAATCTAGTAGACTAGACGTCCAAATTCAAGGCAGCAGCTCCAGGGGAAGGCTTTCTCTTCTCTGTAGGCTCTGGAGGAAGGTCCTCGTCATCAGTCTTCCCCTGGTCTAGGAGCTTTTCAGCATAGGGTCCCCAGGTCAAAAGGATGTGCATTCCTGGCTCTGCTTTCTTGGTGGTATGAGGTCCCCATGTCTCTCTGCTTACTTCTCTCTTTTATATCTCAAAAGAGATTGGCTTAAGACACAAGCTAATATTGTAGATCTCATCAGCATAACTTCTACTAATCCATCTCATTAACATCATAGTGACAGGATTTACAACACATAGAAAAATCACATCAGATGACAAAATGGTGGACAACCATTTTATTAATTTAATTTAATAAAATACTGGGAGTCATGACCTAGCTAAGTTGACAGATATTTTTGGAGGACACAATTCAATCCATGACATATAGGGTGTACTTAAATAATGCAGGCTACTGTAATTTACAGTATATGTGTCATAATAACAAAGTTAAAGACAAGGGAAAGGTTGTTATTTTTTCCCAAAACTAGTACAACTAGGAATATTATCCTGGTTTCTTGATTCTTAAGTCATTCTTGTTTCCCATATAGCATAATGTCTCCCTAATTACATAGTTAAGCAAAATTCACTGCTCTCAAGCATTCTGAGATTATGTCTCTTAAAATTGTATTACATCATAGGTTTCTTTATCGAATAATTGGTCCACAGGGAGCTCAGTGGATTGAGGGGAAAACTGTCTGAAAGACTTGTGAAAGATTTCTCACAAGATAGAGTATTGGAGCTTGGAGTAGGAATTTTCCAGATGAAACAAGCCAGAATGTCATTACAGCTGCAAAGACTATATACTGTGGTTGGGGACTGGAATTAGAGATGAAAATTCTGTTATCTGGGAAGTTTTCTGCTTAACTACTAGAAAGCACCATTCATACTGCCTGAAGGGACAGTATCAAAGATACCCACATATAGTAGCTCAAACAAGGTAAAAATTTGCTCCTGTTTTACATAAATGTGTTGAGGTAGGCAGGTCATCCAGGGCAAGTAGGTTGGCTCTGCTCCATGAAAACATCATGGTCCCAGATTCCTTCTGTTGGCTACCAGTTTTCCAGATTATACATAGCTTCCTAAAACTGTCTATGTTACAGAGGTAATAATACAAGCAGGAAGTAACCATTATATATATATTTTTTTGCACAAATTTAATTTTAGAAACATCTATTATGTTTCTTAGGGCATTTGTGGTTCTACTAAACACTGTTTGAAAAATGCTACATTTGATTGTTTACCTGTTAATTTTCAACCGTTTGGTGTTATGAAAATGCCTTTGCTATGCCATGGCACAAGGAGCCCTGATGGCCTGACAGTTAAGCATTCAGTTGCTAACTTAAAGTTCGATGGTTCATACCCACCCAGCAGCTCTGTGGGAGAAAGACCTGGCGAGCTACTTCAATAAAGATTACAGCCAAGAAAACCCTATGGGGCAGTTCTGCTGTGTCACATGGTGTCACTATAAGTCAGAATTGACTCAACGGCAGCCAGCAACAACAACAACATGCTCATTATGCCATGAACCTAAAAAATATATATATTGAATAAAAATAAAAAAAGAAGGAAAGCAAGGGCTATTAAAGATCTTATGTTATACCCTTGTTATAAATTCATTAGCCTATAAAGTTGGAAGGATTTAGATAACCTTATGGGGAAAATAATAACTCAAAAAGAATAGTCTTGGAAATTGTGGCTATGAGGTAGTTATTAGTCACTATTTGGCCTAAAATAAAAGGGACAAATGAATATATTGTATTACAGTCATTGTCTAAAGACAACTAAAACAGGATGGTAATGTCTTCATTTCAAAATCAGGTATTAATACTGTGGTGGAGTTGGGCTTTATGCAATAGATGTTGTCTGGAAAAGCAATTCACAGGGTCCTTACTGAATTTTTGAACTGTCACAGAGGTAAGGTCAGAGCCCTAAAATAAATGAAATTATCAAAAGCAAAGACCCTTGGTAATTTATTTTTTATTAAGGAAAATCAAGTAGTTGTAAATAAAATGAAAGATTGAAGTATTTCAGTGATCAATTCACAGTATCAAGGGTAAGGCATAAACATTTCCAAGGAGAGGGTTAATGAATTGGAACTTTTCAGACAGCAGGAAAAGTTGTCTTCAAATCATTAGTACAGTTGTTGTTCTTTTGAGTAGCGTGACGGCTTGCGTGTATTCTTCATCAGTAGAGGACTAATAAGGGGAGTTTAGATATAAAGAAGTCATTTTTGAACAAGAAGAAGGTAGACATGGAATATGTCTATTTGAAAATCTTCAAACTAAAAGGGATTTATTTATTTATTTATTTTTATTATACTTTAGATGAAGGTTACAGAACAAACTAGTTTCTCATTAAACAGTACACATTTTTTTTTATGACATTGGTTAACAACCACATGACATGTCAACACTCTCCATTCTCGACCTTGGGTTCCCTATTACCAGATTTCCTGTCCCCTCTTGCCTTCTAGTCCTTGACCTTGGGCTGGTGTGACCCTTTAGTCTCATTTTGTCCTATGGGTCTGTCTAACCTTTGACTGAATGGTGAACCTCAGGAGTGACTTCATTACTGAGCTCAAAGGATGTCCAGGGGCCATACTCTCTGGGTTTCTCCAGTCTCTTTTCAGGCCAGTAAATCTGGTCTTTTTTTTGTGAGTTAGAATTTTGTTCTACATTTTTTATCCAGCTCTGTCAGGGACCCTCAATTTGCTCCCTGTCAGAGCAGTCAGTAGTAGTAGCCAGGCACCATCTAGTTGTATTGGACTCAGTCTGGTGGAGGCCATGGGAGTTGTGGGCCACTAGTCCTTTGGACTAATCTTTAAAAGGGATTTATTTTTATAGCTAGTTTAAACATTTGTTGTTTTTTTTTTTTTTTTTGGATCTGTATACCTGAGAATAGATTGAATAATTTTCTAATATCTATCCTAGATTTTATTCTGTTTCAAACTCAAATTTTGTACTGATTTTTCTCAGTTATTTAAGTGGAATCTATTAAATGCCAGAAGTGTTTTCAAATGTTAATGTGGATACGTAAGATAGTAACATGGAGAAAATGGTAACTACGTGAATGGCTTTCATAACCCTTGTGTTATAGACTTGAATCCTGCCAGCAACTCTCTGAGGCTAGTTAATGATACCTTTTTTGCAGTTGAGGATATTTAGACCCACACATATTTAAGGAGCTGATGTTTTCAAAATTCCAGATCAGAGGTTTAAACCCAAATCTATTGGACACCAATTCTCTACTATACCACAAATTATTACTTCATAATACAAACTTGCTATAAAATTTTTAAAAATAAGGTCATCCGTTCATTTAACAATTTGTTTTTAAATATATTAATAAAATGTTTATGAAGTACCCTTTAAGAGCCACACTAGGTTTGGGGATATGGGAGTGAGAAGCACAATTCTTTCCCTCATTGAGCTCATGGCTCTTTGGGGATCCTTTGGGTTATGCACTGCAAGTGGGTAGAATACCTAAAGCAACATGTGAACATGTATGATATTTTATTTTCTTAATATTTTTTAGAAATATGTATTAAATATGTATTAAAATATGTATTAAAAAATACCTGTGTATTTTCAGAGAAAAACACACAGCATGATTGCCAAAAAAGTCAATGTTGGGTAATCAAAGGTTTGACTTACATCCCCCACCAGTACCACTGCCTGAGCATCAGCACACAGGCACATACACCAGGAGAACACATACACACCCAGATAGTCAACTTGTATAACCCTAAATGTGAAAGGAGCAAATTGTGCCCCTGGATTAAGCTTTTTTGGAAGCTCAGTGCTATTATTCAATTGGTTAATGTAATTATAGTCTATGTTTATTTTATTATTGTTAGTAATTTTAAAATTGTGATGTCCATCTTATGGTATACTATTATATTATTACTTATCAAATGTCTTATTACAGTTATTACTGGGAATTTCTCTGAATTTCCAAGAACCAAAGCCCCTTCATAAGATATATGTGCCAGTTTTTCTTTCCATTTTTGAAAAATAGTACAAAATTTGTGTTTTTATTGCCAAATGCCAGCCCCTTAAATTAGTGTAACGCATGATATGATAAGTAAAATAAACCCACTAACAGTAGTGTAGGACCAATGTAGAAGGCAGTTTAGTGTCTAGTGTTAATTTTACTGCAAGATAATTAGAGCATTTCTTGTATTTAAAGTTATCAGTCTTGCCAGAAGTATTTAACTGAATCATTATTCTTTATCTTGTAGCTTTACAGATGTTGTGGCTCAAAATTACATAAAAGGAAGTTATTTTTCCAATTAGGAAATTATGATTTACTTGGCAAAGAAATCATACATGTAAACCAAACAAACACGTACAAGGGAGAGAAAAACTTAATAACTGGCATTCCGAATGAGTAATTCTCTACAAACAGAGAACAATGCTAAAGAATATAATTAATAGAATTGTAAAAATTGGGCAGTGTATAAATATTAGTTTTTCAGGTCAGAACATATACACAAAAGGAGATAGCAAAGAGGGGTTTTGGAATTAAAAAAGGATTGAGGAAATGTTAAGGATTGCAAAAATGACAAATGAAATTCTGTCCTCAATTTCTCTGTGAAAAGCTATAATGCATGTGATTTAAAATATTACTGATATGACTAGTTAAAATCTATTCATACATATCAACCTGAGGTAAGAGACCTCCTGGAAGGCAGGACTATAACAGGTATTTTTCTTCAGAAAGTATATTATCATTATTCTTATTGGGATTATGATTATCTGATGAAATAGTGTTTATTAATAATGAGCCCAACATACACTACATTATGGATGGGCACCCCATTCTCTAATCTTCTTCTGCTCTAAAATGCACATGCTGGGGAAATGAAGAGAGGGAAAATATGATAACAGCAGTGACTCATGTTACCATAAAAAAATAGCCTTTATTCCCTGTGGAGCGCATTGTATCTTGAGTCTCATGGAAGAGAATAGTTTTGAAAATTTACTGGACGTTGATGGCCCTGAGACTCAACCATGGTATTCTCTTCACAAGCTTCATTTTTCCTTTTTTTTTTTTCCCTCCCTTGCAGTGATGCTTGTGGTCTGCTTTATAAAATTTTAAGAAAATTTGATGTGAAAATGTGCCATTCTCTCAGATAGACTATTGCCTAACTGTTGCGAAGTATGAGTGGTGATTCTATGGTAAGGAGGCTGGCTGTGTGTCTTATGTGTTTGCCATCAAAGACATGTTTTAAAGTTTGAGGTTTTACAGATTAAATAGCCTGTTGACAAGGTAGAATCACCCAGATAATACATAGAATATTTAAACTGTCATCAACATGGAATAATAATTTAGTCAAACCACTCCTCTGTAATCTGGAGAATCATGTGCCACAGAATCCAGATCATCTCAAACTCGTAACAAGGACATAATAGTATATTATTATATAATACATATGTGCTAGTACATAATATGTATTATAAGAAAACCAAAGCCAAACCCACTGCCGTCGAGTCAATTCAGACTCATAGCCACCCTATAGACAGAGTAGAACTGCCCCATAAGGTTTCCAGTGAGCAGCTGGTAGATTCGAACTGCTGACCTTTTGGTTAGCAGCTGTAGCTGTTAACCACTGTGCCAACAGGGCTCCATGTATTATACTACTATATAATAATACATGATATAGTTATCTATCAGGTTAGATATCTAAATATTGATAGCATATACATAACTGACCATTTCAATGACTGAATAGAATGAAAGTAATCTACTGAGAAAAACCTAAATATACATGAAAGCTAACGTTAAAAGAACATATTCTTTTTGTCAGTCATTGCTCTACATGCTTTCTTTTTTCTCTCTTTTTTCTCATTATTGTGCTTTAAGTGGAAGTTTATAATTCAGGGTATGCTCTCATACAAAAATTTATACATACATTGTTATGTGACCCTAGTTGCTCTCCCTGTACTGTGACAGCACACTCCTCCTTTCCACCCTGCATTTCCCATGTCTGTTCAACCAGCTCCTGTCCCTTTCTGCCTTCTCATCTCACCACAGGACAGCAGCTGCCCATTTAGTCTCATGTATCTACTTCAGCTAAGAAGCACACTTTTCATGGGTATCATTTTATGCCCATAGTCCAGTCTAATATTTGTCTGAAGAGTTGACCTCGGGAATGGTTTTAGTTTTGGGCTAACAGAGTTCTGGGCGCTCTGTCTTCTGGGTTCCCTCCAGTCTCAGTCAGACTATTAAGTCTGGTCTTTTTACTAGAATTGGAGTTTTGCACTGCACTTTTCTCCTGCTCCATCAGGGACTCTCTGTTGTGTTCCTTGTCAGGGTGGTCATTGGTGGTAGCTGGGCACCATCTAGTTCTTCTGTCTCCGGCTGATGAATCTCTAGTTTATGTGGCCCTTTCTGTCTCTTGGGCTAATACTTTCCTTGTGTCTATGGTGTTATTCATTCTCCTTTGCTCCAGGTGGGTTGGGACCAATTAATGTATCTTAGATGGCCACTTGCTAACTTTTAAGACCCCAGACACCACTCACCAAAGTCGGATGCAGAACATTTTCCTAATAAACTTCGTTATGCCAATTGACCTAGATGTCCCCTGAAACCATGGTCCCCAGACCCCTCCCCCTGCCACTCTGTCCCTCGAAGTGTTTGGTTGTATTCAGGGCTCTGAATGCTTTAAATATATTCTTATTTACCCTCACATCTTCCCTATAGGATGGATACTATTTTTATTCCTATTCTACAGATTTATAAATGGAGTCTAGAAGGTAAAGTCTAAAGTCACATAGCTAGTTATGGATAGAATTGAAATATGAATCTGGGCAAGCCAACTCCAGTGTCTGTCCTTTTAACCTATAGCTATACTGCTAAGTAAACTGTGGTTATCAGATATTTTAATTATGTTCAGAAAGCCTTAGGAAGGAGAATTGTGGAGTTAAGGTAACCACTTGGCTTCTTGGTGTGCACTACAATCAAATTAATATGATGAGTAGTGGATTCCATACACAAACTTTTTCTGAAGAGTAAAATTTCAGCTGTTATCCCTTTTGTATCTACTGTGTTAATACCAAAACCAAAATCCCATTGCTGTCAAGTGGATGCCGACTCAGGTACTGTAGCCCAACTTTGAACCCAGCCAGGTTGATCATGGGCACAAAAATTGTTGTTACACTCTCTCTGCAGTGCAGATTAGAACTAGCTACTGTAACCTCTCTTCTTGAATTGAGGCTTTTTCCAAAAGCTTTGATCTCTTGAACCTCAATGATTGGGTTCTGGAATTTCCTGACGCTGAAGCTTCCCACTGTCGTGACCATCTATTGTGCTGGATCTAAGGCTCCAATTTTTGCTGCATTCAACCCAATCTCATGGCACCCCATTTAGACACTCTGCACACAATTATGGATTACCCACCTTGGAGCATCTACCTCAATTCTGGTCTTCTTCCCTCTGTGTTGACTTTCTTTGTCAAGGTTATCTTCACCATGCTGCTGAGGTTCCTGTAGATTTTCATAAAGCGTTGTGAACTAAATTGGTATCATACAGCAAAATAACCTTTATAATAGGGGTTCTTAGCTTAACTTCAACTCACTGTTGAACTACAGAAGGCCTCTGGAACTCTAACATTGTATACAGTGTTCTATGCATGACAATGTATACATTTTTTTTTCTGAGAAGGGGCTATAGCTTTATTTTTCTCAAAGGAATCTATAATACAAAAAGATTTAGAACCACTGCTACTAAAAAAAGTAAAGCAATGAGTATGGTGATTCATTTCTAGGTCTCTAAAGTAGATTTTCTAAACAGGAACTAATATGTTCCTAGAAAGTAAAATTTTGCTGAAGATAATTCAGAAATGGTTTTAGCAGTACATCGAAGTGTCAGAAATTCAACCCAGATTAAGAAGAGGATTTAGGGTGAGGGATATCATTGCTGATGTCAGATGGGTCCTGGCTGAAAGTGGAGAATACCAGAAACGTGTTTACCTGTGTTTTATTGACTATGCAAATGCATTTGACTGTGTGCATCATAACAAATTATGGATAACATTTTGAAGAATGGGAATTTCAGAATACTTAATTGTGCTCATGCAAAACGTGTACATAGACCAAGAAGCAGTGGTTTGAACAGATCAAGGTGATATTGAGTTGTTTAAAATCAGGAAAGTGTGAGCCATGGTTGTATCTTTTCACCATACTTATTCAATCTGTATGCTGAGCAAATAATCTGAGAAGCTGGACTATATAAAGAAGAATGGGGCATTAGAATTGGAGGAAGACTCATTAACAACTTGCGACGTGAAGATGACAAAACCTTTCTTGCTGAAAGTGAGGAGGATTTGAAGCAGTTACGGATGAAGATCCAAGACTGCAGCCTACGGTATGGATTACACCTCAACATAAAACAAAAATCCTCACTGTTGGACCAATTAGCAACATTATGCTAATGGAGAAAAGATTGAAGTTATCGATGATTTCACATTTCTTAGATCCACAGTCAACACCAGTGTAAGCAGCAGTCAAGAAATCAGGTGTATAGCATTGGGCAGATCTGCTGCAAAGGACCTCTTTTAAGTGTTCAAAAGCAAAGACGTCACTTTGAGGACTAAGGTGTGCCTGACCCAAACCTGATATTTTCAGTTGCCTCATATGCATGCAAAAGCTGAACAATGAATAAGGAAGACTGAAGAAGGATTGATGCCTTTGAATTACGGTGTTGGCGAAGAATATTGAATGTACCATGGGCTGTCAGAAGAATGAATAAATCTTTTTTGTAGGAAGTATATCCAGAATGCTCCTTAGAAGAGAGAACGGCGAGACATCATCTGACACGTACTTTGAACATGTTATCAGGAGGGACCAGCCTCTGGAGAAGGACATCATGCTTGGTAAAGTAGAAGGTCAGCGAAAAAGAGGAAGACCCTCAACCAGATAGACTGACACAGTGGCTATAATAATGGGCTCAAACATAGTAATGATTGTGAGAATGTCACAGGACTGGATAGTGTTTCATTTGGTTGTACGTAGTGTCATTATGACTCACGACACCTAACAACACGATTATTTTAAAACCCAGATGTATTCTCAATGACTGAAAAATCCATTGCCTCATTATTTGAATCATTTTTGAGGAAGAAAAATACACTTGAGTAAAATAAAAAGTGTATGTTGAAGGAAAATAACTCTTAGTATTATAGTCTATAAAATTGTTGTCCAAGAGAAATGTAATGTGAGGCAAAAATGCAAATTATATATGTAAGTTTAAATGTTTTACTAGCCATGTTAAAAAAGTAAAAAGAAACAAAATTATTTGTAATAAAATAGTTTATCCCACCCAATATATCAAAGAGAAACTTTATTATGTAATCGATAAAATCAGTAAAATTAGAGTCTTTTCCATTTTTTTCATGCTGTCTCATTTTTCATGCTGACTCTCCAGAGTCTAGTGTATCTTTTATATTTCTTGCACATCTCAATTTGACTACCCATATCTCACGTGTTCAATAGCCACATTTGGCTTGTGTCTGCTGTATCAGACAGCCCAAGCTTACAGCGATAAGTGACCTTTTACAAGTTTAAAATATGGTGACACAGAGAAGTATTCCAGTTGGTTTTTGCTGGTTTGTGAGAATGCAGTGTTGACGATCAGACTAAGAGTACAGAAATATCTACTGTGAAGGTACATTCAAGCATTATTTTAAGTGTCTGAGAATAAGAAGTACTGGTGCATTTGATTCATATCACATACGAGCATTTTTTTTTTTTTCAAAATCATGTATTGAAAGTGGTTTAATGGTGGTGGTGGTGGGAAATATGTTGTAAAAATACAGTAAATTGTATAATTAAATCTAGGAGGAATTCATAAGTTGTGGAAATGTGGTAGTAGTCTAAAAAACCCAAACCAAACCCAATGCTATCAAGTCGATCCCAACTCATAGCGACCCTATAGGACAGAGTGGAACTGCCCAACAGGATTTCCAAGAATGGCTGGTTGATTACAGCTGCTGATCTTTTGGTTAGCAGCTGTAGCTCTTAACCACTGTGCCACCAGAGCTCCAGTAATATTCTGCCTACCCTGAAATAAGTAATAAAATATCACAGCTTTAAAGAAATATTCTGGAATCACTGACTATTGTTATAAAGCCAGCAAGAAAAATGCTAATTAATTGGTGTACATGGCTGTAAAATCAAATACCAGTATGTGGGCCATTAGTAGTGATTACTAAAAAACAGATAATAATATATATTTGAATGTATCTCCACAGAGTAAACAGGATAAAACAAGTGTTTTAGTAAAAATTGCATAAGTAAGAAAATAAAATAAATTAGAGTGAATCCCTGCCACTGTACAAATAGAACATCAAATATTTGAGAAACAACTGGTAGAAAGCATAGGGAAAAATAATAAATTTGAAGAAAATGCAACATTTCCCTGAATATTAGTACATAAGGAGCATTAGGAATAAAAATGCAGTAAGTACTAATCAAATTGATAGATCATTGGATATCCCTAGGAAGGTTGTGTTTGCTGTATTAAGTGGCTCTCAGCTTATCGTATGTGTACAGGTCTTAGTCTTTTATTTCCAAGAGTCACCTTCCAATTCAGTATTCTCCAAAATCTTATCTAGCACCTTTCTGGCATGTACAACACTGAGCTTGAATCTCACATTGGAACAATATATCTATTGTGTTTGAGTTCATAGGTTACGTTGGTTAAAAAAAAAAAAGAAAAAAATCCGTATTTAAAAATTTTAGGGAAAACAGCAACTCTTCATCCATTGAGTTATGTAGGCTATGGCTTATCATATTTATTAAACAAACAAACTTAAAACCACACTGTGATGTCATATCTACTATGTCCTGCCACCAGGAGGTACCACCACTACTATGAGTCTTATTGTGAACTCCTTAAACGAAGGTAATATTTGACCCTGTTCTGTAATGCCAGAAAATACTTCACATTATAAGGTATTGTGGAAAAAGTTCTCATCAAGATTGGTTGAAATTATTGTGCATAAAATTAAAGATGACCTTGACCAAAGCACAATCATATACTCAGAAAAAAAGCTTTTGATAGTAACATTGCTTTTTTTTGTATTAGAGGGTAGTTGCCCTTCATTTTATAAAAAGCTCATTATTTCTTAAGACCCACGTTTTCTTTAGAATGTTGTCTTAAAATTTATCTGTAAAAGTATGCATTTATAGGAACCACTGTGCTTCAATTAGAGTGAAATGAATTTTTTAATCATTTTCCATGCTTACTAAATTTTAAAATGTTTCTCTCAAAGAAAATACAGAGAAACACACATACACCCAGAGGGAGAACAGGGAGGAGAAAGGAGAGAGAGAATGAATAAATGACCAGGTTCTGATGTAGAAAAGTAAACCAACCCAATTGCTGTGTAGGCAGTTCCCATTCAAGGTGACCCCATGTGTGTCAGAGTAGAATTGTGCTCCACAGGGTTTCCAATGACTGATTTTTCAGAAGTAGATCATGAGGCCTTTTTTCCGAGATGTCTCTGCATGGACTTGAACCTCCAACGTTTTGGTTAGCAGCTGAGCGCTTGTAGTATTTGCTCTATCAGGTTCATGAAAACATGGGCTTTGAGGTCAGGGACAGTGGATTAGTAGCCCATCTGTACCTCTGACTTGTCATGTGACATTTGACAAGTCACTTGTGTTACAACCACTATAAGCCTCAGTTTTCACGTTTTCTAAATATGGAGAAAATAATGGCTCCCTCATGGTCTAAGGTAGAAATTTTTATCACGTCTTATTTAACTTTTCCTGGAGGCAAGCAGTTCATCTCCTTCATAATATATGTGTAGTAAACAACAGTTAAATAAATGAATAAATATTATGTGTCACACAACGCAGTTCTCTGAATAATATAGATGAATCAATGATGTTGTTGCTAGGTGCCATCATGTCGGTGACCCTATGTACAATAGAACGGAACACTGCCCAGTCCTGTGCCATTCTCACAATCATTGTTAGGCTTGAGCCCATTGTTGCAGCCACTGTGTCAATCCATCCCGTTGAGGAGATGACCCTTAAAAAATATTCCACATAGACACTGCAGAAGTAGTGTGAGTTTGAAAAATATTATGCGTATCTCCATAACTACAGTGTCTTCATGGTTCAAATAATATTTTTTTCAAATTTTCATTAAAATATACTTAACCTTTCTTAAACTACAATTTCTTTTTTCACAAAAAGAATAGTATTTCTCACTACCATGTTTGTCCATTATCTGAGCATCTGAAATAATTCATTCACATAATTTCTTGTCTGAAGAAGTCTGTCTCTGAAAATTCTCAAACATCACTCTATGGTTTGTATATTTCATTTAGAAATTAATCATAATGGACTTGTCAAAAGTCTTCCCTAGTTTTCTTTAAAAGTTTTTTTTTTAATAAGTGGACTTATTTCTTCAATTAAATTTTAATATATTTGAAGGCAAACACCATATTCTTGTATTTCTTTATTATGATCAATCAAAATTTTGCTCTTTTCTTTGGTTAAGGTGGAGTTTTTCATCTGTGCAGTGCCTATTTCAACACAGTAATAATAGCAGCTAACATATATTGGAGAGTCCAGGGTCCATGCAAATGTTTATATGCTCAGCTGGGTGGAGGTTCAAGTCCACCCAGAGGCACCTCAGAAGAAAGGCAGGGAGGTCTACTTCCAAAAAATTAACCATTAAAAATCCTCTGGAGCACAGGTCTATTCTGATACACATGGGGTTGTCATGAGTCAGAATCGACTCATGACTGCAACTGGTTTTTAACATACGTTGAGTTGTTAACATTTCCCAAGCATTCTTCTGGAAAATGCACATTAGCTTACTTAATTATCACTATAATCCTTTGAGATTACATCTATTTTACAGATGAGGAAACCAAGAAGAAGGGTTAGCAACTTGCTAAGTTCATGTAGCTAGTAAATGGCCATGCTTTCTTTAACCCCAGAGCTTGGTCCCAGACTTCCGTGATGTCTTTGACTTTCTAAATCTGTTTTCCTAAGTATATAACTTTCTTTTCAAATGTGAACCCCACCTGAAAGAGCAATGCAGATAGAAATGGAAAAAGAAAAGACTGAGTAAAGGAAAAAAAATAAAGCGAAGTACAGCAGTTGTGGAAACGCTAGTGGTGTAGTGTTTAAGAACTATGGCTGCTAACCAAAAGGTCGGCAGTTCGAATCCACCAGGCACTCCTTGGAAACCCTATGGAGCAGTTCTGCTCTGTCCTATAGGGTTGCTGTGAGTCGGAATCAGCTTGATAGCAACAGGTTATAAAAGCCATGCAGTCATTCAGCGTAAGCTGCCAGAATCCAAGGCAGAAACAGTGTGACAACACATGTACCTCTTGTGATGTGACAGGAAGACTCATACCAGTCATGGCTGAAGGACTGTATAATGGACAGAGTCCTTGGAAACAGCTGAAATCAGGTCAAGGTGCTACTATTTTTCATATTGATCTTTGATCAAATTTACAGGCATTATAGTAAAACATCATTCAGTGAAGATGATTCTAGGAGGGCATTGCAATTATGAGAATGCGAGAATACACTTCTGGTGCCTTAACTGAACTGAAAGAAATTTAGGGGACCTTGGAGCCCTGCTGGCATAGTGGTTAAGAGCTCGGTTGCTAACCAAAAAGGTCAGCAGTTCGAATCCACCAGCCACTCCTGGGAAACCCTATGGGGCACTTCTAGTCTGTCCTATAGAGCTGCTATGAGTTGGAATTGACTCAATGGCAACAAGTTTAGTTTTTGTTTGTTTTTTTAGAAGAATGTTATGATAATGATGAAGATGATCATGAAGAAAAAAGTACCATTTTACTAGGAGTACCCACACTTTAAAACCTTCTGAGGCCGGTGATGTTATTCCCATTTCACAGGTCAGGAATCTGAGGCTTGGACAGGCCAAGAGACACATAAGATTAAAAAACTAGTAGGCAGCTGAAACTAAATCTATATCCTACACCTACATCCATGTTCTTCTTCATTACACTGCAGATTTTTTTCTCATATAGGCATTTTGAAGGGAAATGACTATATTAGAAATTAACTATTATATCTCTAGTCTAGGTATAACATCAGTCATGCTGGTTAAAGATAGCTTTACAAACTATCAAGCAGGTAGGTGTTATGGTTAACATTTTACTACCAAACCCGGGACTCAGAAGATTTTTGTACAAGTAGATGACCACTTGTCTTAGCTTTACAGGAAGGGAGAAGGTATCAGGTGAAGCAACAGGAGTCTTAGAATGGAGTTCTAGTTTATCCCAATTGGCTATTGTTTTTATTTTAATAGAGAAATACCAGCTTATCTCTGGTTTATCTAGAGCTCTCTGGAAGCCTTGTTAAATCTCATATCATAAAACCACAATGATATCTACTCCTTTGAATGTAAATACACATATCCATATCTAGATTAGAGTTCTCAATTTGCTTCATCTCGTCTTTACCACCCAAAGCTACTTCTCGGCAATAGGCCTTCTCTTTGGCTCACAGGGTTTCCAGGCACAGAAGAAACTACTGTTGGTTACCACCTTCCAAGGACCCCATGGAAATTAATGTGACACATTGCTCAGAAAAAAAAAGGGGAGGGGAAGCTGTACTCTAGAAATACACTAATATTTTGAAAACTCTTAAGAGAAATTTGTCAAACCATTGATTCCTGCTTCTCGGAAAATTCCCATCCCAATAGAAACTGAGGTTTGGTAATACAGATTCTCATACTCATACCTCTGTGAGTTGGAATGGACTCAGCGGCACACAAGAATAACAGTACAAATTCTGTGCTAAAATATTACTATTCTTTTGACTGTTAAAGAAAATAAACCAACACAAAGTTTTGCTGTGGTACAATTCAGTAATACACAGTCTTAGGAATCAAAATGTTGTTTTACCAAGCCCTACTTAAATATTAACTCCATTACTTTAAATTAACTTATTGTTGAATTCTTCCATAAAAGGAGAAATACACATATATATTTCAGATCATTTTTCCACTTTCTAAAAGAACTCTTTTCACATATTTGTATAACTTTACAGATCTGTCTTTATCATTCATTGATTTACTGTTTTAGGTAAATTTGGGCATGTGTAAATTTCATCTCAAACATTACCTAATGGCATTTCTAGATATAGGGTGTTAGAAATTTATGTTATCTTTAGTCAGATAAGATTTATTTATGTATACTTTAGAAATATTTTTTAAACTTTTATTTAAATTTCTTTGACATATGCAGCTGCAGAAGAGTTAAATGAAAGATATATTGGAACCATTTATGTGCAAAGAATATAAAAGTTAATATTGCTTTGTTGACCAAAAAAAAAAAAAATGGGGAAATAGAAGATTTACTAGTGCCAAGATATTAATTACAGTTAAGAACATAACTTCTTGTTCTGAAAATAGACCAGAATGTGGTAAAGCAATCCAAAAATCTGAAGCACAAATGGAGACATAATTTTAAATTTTTTACTCCTTGTAAAATCATTATCAGGTTGAAATGGAAGTTAAGTGCATTTAAAGACTTTTTGACTAGAAGATATAGCAGATTTCTTTCAGGAACCCCTGGGTAAACTTCTTTCATCTTTTTTTTTATAAAACAGATATTGTTTCCTCTTCATGATAAGAGTGGATAATAGTGAAGCACTTAGTTTAAAAAAAATAGGCTGCAAAAAATGTAACCAATTCAACTCTTTAGGTTCTTAAGTCATTTTTGTTGTTGTTGTTCTTTTGTTCTGTAATTGATTGCTAGCACCCCCTTTAACCCACCTTAAAGGGCAAGCAGGAAATTCATGTTTTCCTTCATCAGCCCATCCCTCTGAAAAGCGTTCGATATTAAAACAGTTTGCAAGGAGCAAAAGCAGAGGAAACAAGAGGCCCAGCTAGACTCTAGCAAGGTTAGAAGATACATGCGAGATTGCCTGCAACACACCTCGGGTCTTGTTCCTGTCCAGTGTTTGCATGGAGATACCAAGTTAATTAGGGTATGACTGTTCTTCGCTTTATATGTGACCTTTTATTATATCTGTGGCTTTCTAATTCATCGGGTGTCATAAAGCTATGGGAAAGTCTTTCCAGCCATTTGACACAAACTGGAAAAAAAATTAAGCATTGATATTTCCTTTTGCCTGAAGGTTTTTTCAAGCAGCAAAGTGCTGCAGAGGCGAAGTTGATGTTGTCGTCAATTTGCTGTGGGTGTCAGAATGTGTCTTTTGTCTTTTAGTTCCCCACTTTCCCTGATGATCAGGTGCTACAAAGAGAGTTGTAGAGAGGGGTGGGGTGTTTTGGGGGGGGGTTGGTTCAGGAGGAGGTTACATGGCAGAATTCCCACGAATGCTGGGGAGGGATAAAAAACATAAAGGAATTTTGTTTTTCTGAACTAGAGGATTCTCTGCATGACTTCCCACTGTTGGGGCGTTGAGCTTTCAGGCTGAGGTTTTATTAACAATTCATATGGAGATCGAGGGCAGTGGAGGAGCAGGTTCTCACATAAACTTGATCTGTCCATGAATGCAGTTCTCTGTTTGCCCTGACCCTGCATGGCTTAAGACACTGCCTGTGAGGCCAGTGTGCTAGACACAAAGAAAGAAATGAAAAGCAAGCGCATTCCAGGAGTCTGCACAAAGGAGCCCAGCCATTTCTAGTCGTCTCCCCAGAGAGGATCTTATCTCTGCGTGGCCAAAAACCTCTAAAATGTTTATTTCTGCACCTAAAGTCTGTAAAGCCATATGGTTATTTCACTAAATAATATTCTGTAGTAGTGTTACTTATTTTTATTTTTTGTTTTCTGAACTTGTCAAGACTAGCAAAATATCTGCAAGGGTACATGTTCTGAAGTTTAGTATTAGAAGTCAGTAGCCCTGAATCTTTCCTTTGTTGATCGGTAGCTACCTTGCAAAATGTGCCCTTGCCAGCTTTAGCAGAAGCCAGTGCAACATTGTAAAGCCTGCTTTGACTTTGTGATGCATCTTTGTGACACTGCAACTCTGAAACTTGTGGCAGAGAGTAAATGGTTGGGACGAAACTGACATGGGGTCACAAGCAGGGACAGCACAATGCCCAATGACCACAAAGTGCTAGGTCAGAAAAAGCAAGGAAGAGGCAAATGGAGAGAAAAGTTGGAGTGGGATAAAAGGGCAAGGTGGGCTAGAACTTTAACATTATAACGTTTCTACAATTATTGGCAGTTCACTGTATCTAGAAGCACTACAGCAGGATAATGACAAACTCTCAGAAGATGTTTCTCTGTAACTTAGTATAATAGATTTTACTGTTTAACAAATGTAAAGTATGGAAGTAAGAGTTCTTTAGGTTTAAGAGATGAAAGCTTGATACACATAATTTGTTGCTAAATTACATGTTTGTTTCCACAGATGCTTAAAAATCAGAAAATCCAGATACACAAACTCTTACATTTTGCGTGTGTGTTTAGCCTTCTAGTTGCTTCAAACTTTTATGGTTCATGAATTAAATAGCAGAGGAATGCAGAGAAATGTCAGTAATTAGTATAAGTTTTGTTCCTTTAATTTTATAGTGGTTTTATTTCCATGAAATTAACTGTTGTACTTAGGCTAATTGTCAGTAATTGGTGACAAAATCACTTCATTGTTTTTCTATGCATGATGCTAATTAGGATCTTTGCAATACTGGCACAATCATGTTCTGTATTTTACCTTCTATGTTGAGTCAGTGGTAGATAATATCAAATGCAACTCTGAAAAAATCTATAGGAGAAAATGTTTCCATTAATAATTAAACAAGTCTTTTAAACAGCCTCTCATAAATTAATTTTAAAACTTTGAAATTGGAAGTAGGTATTATTATAGGTTTAGTTGGTTTCATAAAACACCAACCGATTTTTGTTTTGAGTTGAATCCTGTTGGGATCATCTTTAAAACATAACTATTATCAATTTTAACTGCTTAGTCACATGCATTTGCGTTATTCTATTTGAGTCTGCAACATTGAACTTAGTATTACTAAAAGCGCTTTTATGATGTATCACAGGGCTGTGTGGGATTGTCTTTCTTTTCATACCTGACGGTTAAATTGATTCCCATAAAGTATAGCATATTATTTATTCTTGTTTTCTAACTGGTTTGTGTTCTGTTTTGTTTTGCTACATGAGAATGAAAAAAAAATATGAAATATTGAGATAATAAAAGCTCGGTTTTATGTATTCTTTCAACATAGAAAAGTGTGTTCCACACCAGTGTCAGGTTGGAAAAAGAGAAAATAGGAGCTTGTTCTGTTTTTTCAAGTGAAATTTAATAACTGTGGAAGAAAATAGTAAGACACTACTTTTCCATTAAAATAACCACGGCCATTATTACTTTGTTCATTTTTTTTGGTAGAAGAATTCCTCTCAACCGATTCCTCTATAATTTTTATGAATTTGTAGTTACAAAAGTTTTCTAATACTTTGAAGAATAGTTTTCTTGCTCCGTTTCCTTATTCTAAGATACTTTCACCAGTCAGTGGCGTTTTGTATTTTACAACAGTTCGTTTTCAGTGCATCCGTATGTATAACTTAGAGCTGGGAGTCTCACAGTTATGCTGAATAAAGTTTTTACGAAGTGATTAGAAAAATGATTGCCTATTAAAAGTAAAGATTGGTTTGAGCACGGAGAGAAGAAACCTAACTTTCAAATTGAAAGCATTCATTGTTAGCAAGACACATATGTACCAAATCTGAAATTAGAGAAAACTTGTGAAATACGTATCTTGGCAAGGGGAATTGTTTAAATTTTCTAAAGCTGTCAGCCCATTTTCTTTATTTTTTCCTGTTAAAGAAAAAGTTCAAATGGAAAGCTTCACCTTTTGTACAAAGTTGAAGTGTTTTATTATTTCAGGGTTGTTCTACACTGTACAAAACCAGAACAATTCAATAGCTTCCAAGGGGGAAAAGCACAAATGAGAATCTTTCTATCATATAGGAATGTCCAGAGAAAAACGAAAATAACTATTAAAATCTATGGTTGTTTCCTTAAAAAAAGAATCTTTTGAGTCCAACAATTGTTTGAAGAACTATTCAGGCTCTTTTGTAATGTGTTGTAATGAGTGTATGGCTTTTAAACGAAGAATATTCATGAGAGGAAAAAGTCAGATATAAACCATGTTTAGAACTGCGTTTCAATAAGTTATCCCATAGGGTTAAGCTAAGGTTCTTTTTTTTTTCCTCTAGAAAATAAATTTCTCAAAGTAAAATTCAATTTCTTTCTTTTACCTTATTGGTGTAAATTCAATTATGTTCCTCTTTTTCTTGTCAGTTTCAGATATATAAAATGTGAAAAATAAAGTTTGAAACTGACTTCCAATTTGAAGAATGATAAAGCAATATAAAAGTTACTCAGAGGAAACAATTCTTTTTATTCATCCAGACATATCACAGACTGGAGAGTATAGTAAGATGGCAGTTTTCTTACTTGAGTATTCTAAATATTCTGGGAAGACACAAGAAAAGAAGTAGAACTCTGGTAATGCTATGACCTGTATCCATGAGCATTTGAATCCTATAAGAAAACATATATAATAAATCCAGTCAGCTTCTTGCATAATCATAGTTGACAAGCATAGAGACATCACTGTGGCTAGCACGGGTGGCAGTCAGCACCCTTGACTGCTCCGGCCCCAGAATGCTTTTATAATTGTAATCAGTTTCTTCAGTCCAACACCTCTGATTAGCCATAGGCTCATTTTAAAAATTAAAAACAACTCATGCCCAATAACGTCAATGACAATAACCACCCCACAGCATTAACTATTACTTTCAGCTCCTGGGCTCTGACCTACAGGGCCTCAGTGGAGTCAATCAATTTTCCCAATGGGAGATGCAGGCACACAGGGAGGATCAGACCCCACTCTGGTACTGCCAATCTCTGGTGTTATTTTTTTTTTAAGTTCTTATTTTTTAGTGATGTGCTTGTTCAAGGCAGAAGTATTCTCATTCTCTTGCTGCTTAACATACTGCCTACCAACTAAAGCAACATAGCAATAAACAAAATTAAAAACGATCAGCGGTAGAACACGTTTATTCCAAGCTAGTTTTAGTTCATGTTGTTGAAATGAGTTCCACATTCCATGAAACTTATCTTTTCCCAAGGATTAAGCTCCTGCAGCACTCAGGAAAATGGGCAATAGCTACATTAAAAAGCATAAAGCATAATAGAACAATACACTCAGCCTTGATTTGCTTTAGTTTCCTCATTTTAGAATGTACTGAGTGCGAGTTTCCTAAGTTTACAGTATGTACGTATCTGCATAAAGACACCTCTGACTCTTACTATTGTATCTATAGTTTCTGGGACCTTATTCTGTGTTGGGCAGTATCACCATCTGTAGTTGGGGAAATTTTACATAACATCAAACACAAGCCTCAGCAAGTAAAAGGTGGATGAAATGGGTTCATTAATACATGAATACATGCCATGTGTCTCACCTGGTCAGGCAGTCATTGACTCCTATTTTAGGTGGCCAAGGTGTGCAGGTGAAACCAAATTGTGTATGTTGTGCCCTTTGTGCCTCAAAGCTCATTTATTCTAGGATCTTGGAGTAACCTGCAACTAATGATTATTTTGCAAATTCCGTAGCTATCTGCCAACTAAAAAAATAGTGTTCTCTTACTTGTAAAAGGACAGGTTATTTAACATTCCGTCTCCAAGTATAATTGAAAAAAGATTCAAGCTCAAATTACTCTTTGAATGTATTAACTAATCCCTCTTTAACCTGCTTATGATAAGATATATATTTTGTCATATTATGGTAATCAATGTATCATTTTTTGGTAAATAATTTATGATAATATGTAAAATTTAAAAAGAACTTAGGTACTGACATATGCTATGATCTTGTATTAATATTTAAAGTAATAAAAGAATAAAATCATATGAACTATCTGTGGAATAGATATCTGTGGAGTATCTGTTCTTTCATGAAATTTACATGGCAATGTAAAGTAATTATGGGAAGACAGATCAGTCACCTATACCTAATTATTTTTGAAATAATACAGAGAAAACGTACTAGAATAAAGAAACAAATTTACAATTTTTAAATTACATTGAAGGCTTATTTTTATTTAAAATACAGACTACTGTTCCAGGAATAACTTCTAACAAGCTCAAGTTGTAAAGTGTTACATAAATTATTATAACATATAGCCTAGAGTATGGCCATGTTGTAAACTGTCAAAGGTTTAAAAACACAGAGCAAGCCACATGAGTTCAGTTAACACGTCATATTGAGTGTAGGCAATTCTTAACTGTCTTGATTTTTCACATGTGCAGTTTTGCTGTTTGGTTTACTTCTTCCTGTGATTGATTCCCAGGCAAAGCCAGAGCTCTTCAGGAGAAGGTTGAGATTATAACCACGTCAGCCTTTGCCTTTAGCAGAGTGATGAGGTTATCAATAATGCATTGGAGTTCTCAGCAACCTTGTACATAAGGACATCACAGCTGCCCCGGGTTTATTGTAGGACTTACAGATTTAGCTGAGATGTCACCACATCTGCTTTTGAGCCAGCCATTGATGTAGTCTCAAGAAATCTTGGGGGCATAGGGAGAGCGGGTGAGATTATCTAGCTGAAACATTGCATCTGAGAAGGTTATTTAGGGGGCAAGAATACATCTATGAAATTGCTTTTTTAAAGAAGCCTGTTTAGTACTCCTTTAATATCCTTTTGTCTCCCTTGCTCCGTCCTAACGTTTATAAGTTTTGTTGTTGCTCTGACAAGTTTATTCATATCCTAACAGCTTGTCTGCCAGCAGGGTTCATGTTCTATACTTGGGCTTTCTGGTCACGGTGGTGGCTGAGAGTAATAGAGAGGGGGAATAAGTGAGTGTGGAAATGCAAAGCTGTCTCTTGTTACATTTTATCGATCTCATTCTGGTGTCATTCAATTAAGACAGAAATGTGATGGATAGTCTCGGCACAGATTCCTGGGTTGCTGTTCATCCATTGCATAAAGCTTTTGCATTTTATTTTGGGGCTGGGTTGAGGTGGGGAAAGGGCATGGGCAAGTGGGAGAAATCAAAGATACTGTGTGATCTGAATTACAAATCAGTTGTCTAAGGATACTCCAAAATGTCAAACATGCCACGTTTATATTTTCACTTATTTTTTCATACACAGAGTACTTCTGTTGATGTATGGGATGAGTTACTAGAATTTAAGGTAGGGTTAATTCTTGTTTATTATTTTCAAGGATGCATGAGCTATCATCCTCCTCCTGCCAGCCCAAGATAATTAAAAATGAGCTGTATGGAAAAAGACTTGAGTCAAACTAATGCCATTTTTGAAGTATGAATAAATGAGAAATGCTCTTCTAATTTTTTTAAGGGCCAGTGATTCTAGCTTGACCTTTTAGTGAAGAGATTTTAAAGCTTGAAAAAATAAAATAATAGGTAAAGCTTTTTTAACTTTTAGATGAGTTGTTCTTATTGTTACGTATGCATTCAGGTAAAATATCAGCATTTGGACTATATAAATTCTGATTCTTATTTTTTGCTGACATATTTCTCCTTAAATATATCACTACCTCTATTCCCTGCCAGTGTCCAAGCGAGAGTGATAGTAATTCATGAATCTGAGAAGCTATAAACCTAACAGCTCACATTAGCAAAATGGTTTATTTTTCAAAGACATTAAAATAGTTTGTGCACACAGATATTATAAAAACAAGTTATGCTTAAGCAACCTCCTTTCGATCCTCCCAAAGCAATGCCAGCTTCAAATGGAGCATTCAGGATTTTCTAATCAAGGTTATGGTTTCTGATAATCAATCCAAATTGAAAGACAGTGTGGAATAAAAATAAAAGCAGGAGTTTCAATATCAGACGAAGGTGTTAATGCCCAGGCTCCTCTACGTCCTTGCTATGTGGTTTTGGATAAATCCCATGAGTGTTCTAGTTTAAACTTAATTTCTTGATCTCAAATTGGAGATAATAGTAACAAACAGAACTACTGTGAGAATTATGAGATTAAAAGTATGGAAATGCCTGCTCTGTGCTTGTGCTATGTGCTTGGCACTTGGAAGGCATCAAATGCATTTAGTTTCATCTTGAATTCCCCCTTACGGCTTTGACAGTGAATAATTTGGTCCTAAAATACACTTCCTCAGTCATTTGGGAAGGGAGTATAAGCAAAGAAAAATAATATACGTGGGTCCTACCCCATGAGTCAACATATTTCCAGATCCTAATTCACTGAAGCAAATTTACCGATCTGTGTGATATTTTACTGAAGAAATTTCCAATTTTTCGCTAAAGGTTTGTCCTAAAATTGTTTTGTTGGAAGGAACTCTGTGTATTATTGAAGTTGTAGTTGTCAAAGATGTCTGAACTATCATACTTTGACCCTAAAGTTAAAGAGCAGCAGTTAGCTAAAGCAGTTATTTACTAATTTTACAGAGGTTAAAGAGCAGTGATTTAGATGGGAATTTAAATGATAGCTCACATTGTAACCACTTAATAAGCTAGAAACACACAGAATCTTGTATTGCTGGTATAAGCAGAGCCTGGTAAACACTGTTGAAAGTTAAACATATGTGTGAGTGTGGTAGGATCTGGCTTTCCTAATGTTTTTTGTTTGTTTTCCTTCTGAGGTCATACATTTTTAAATAGGACATTTAAAGAAAACCATCTTCATGAATCCCCAAATATACATCAAAGAATAGTTGGCAACTATTGGCACTGGCAGTCTGCTCCCGTAAGGATTTACACTCTTGGAAATCCTGTGGGGTAGTTCTCCTGTGTCCTATAGGGTTGCTATGAGTCAAAATTGACTCCATGGCAGTGGGTTTTTTTTTTTTTTTTTGGAACAGCTAAAAAGGGTAGGGTGTAAGTAAAAGATTTTCCTCTATGATCAAAACATAATAAATAATTATAGTATTTATGAGGAAACAGGGGCTTTAGCCTATATTTTGCACATGATTTCTTCAATTATATAATATTTTTTAAGTGTGTGCAAAGGCTGCTTTACGTGTCCTTTCTGAAAACTACCAACACTTCAGTTGAAGATATTTTAATGAGTTGTAACAGATTCCTACAGTCTCACACAATAATTGTGCAGTCAGTCAGCACTGTTGTTGTTGTTGCTAGGTGCCGTCGAGTTGGTTTCAACTGAAAGCGACCCTATAGGACAGAGTAGAACTGCCTCTTAGGGTTTCCAAGGCTGTAATCTTTAGGGAAGCAGACTGCCACGTCTTTCTCCCATGGAGAGGCTGGTGTGTTCGAACTGCCCACCTTTTGTTTAGCAGCCCAGCACTTAACCACTGTGCCACCAGTGCACCTTTTTTTGCAAGGCAGAGTTCCTTAAAAAGTACTATGTCTTCTTCATCTTCCTGTCCACCATGCCTGGCTTCTGTTTAATCAGCATTCCAAACCTGTTGCTGTCCAGTCGATTCCGACTCAACAACCCTATAGAACAGAGTAGAACTGCCCCATAAGGTTTCCAAGAAGCAGCTGGTGGATTAGAACTGCCAACCTTTTGGTTAACAGCCATAGCTCTTAACCAGTGCACCACCAGGGTTCCCTAATCAGCATTAGTGGGGAATAAATGTATTGGTGTGTTTGTATGGGGGATTAATACAAATCATTTCAGTCATTTCTTAAAAAGTATACAGAATACTTCTTGATGTCCTGGGGTAATATTTTTTTCCTCAGTAAGGTAGGAATCACTATGGTGTGTTTAGTTATTCTCAATTACCCTTTGAGGTTAGTTAAAGTCTAATCTTTAGGATTACAGCAGTCTGTTCGGTATCTGCTTCCCTCAGTCTCTCTGTCTCTTCTTTTCCTTTTTTCTTAAAGAAACAATGTCCTTTGTGCATGACTTTCTGGCCCTAACATCATGGTTTAGAATGCTTCTTCAGCAATCCACTGCCACATATCTTAAATAGATTATTTCTTTCCAACTTAATCAAAAGCCTTTCTTAACTAATATCTTTGGTTAAGGTTTCAGTCTAAGACAACTTCAATTTGGCATTCTCTAACTGAGACTCTGAGTAAATTAAATCTGTTCTCTCAGTTGGCTGTTATCTCTGTCTGTTATTTCTTTTGTTTTTCACATTTTACTCATTTCCTCACGTTGGGAACTCTTTAAGAATCATAACATAGGAGTTTTAGACTTGGCATGAACCTTAGCAGTCACACACTCCATTTCCATGTTTTTATAGGTGAGGATCCTGAGGGCCAAAAGGATAATTGCTCAGATCACAGAAACATTTCAGGAAGTGCCCTTGGCGTATGGAAAAATCTGGATGTCTTATTAAAGGATCAACTCTATCATCTTGTGTTGGAGCTTGCAAAGCTGTTAAAAGCCCATTGCCAGTGAGCTGATTCTGACTGATAGCAACCCTATAGGACAGAGTAGAACTGCCCTGTAGGGTTTTCAGGGCTGTAAATCTTTACGGAAGCAGATTGCCACATCTTTCTCCTGCAGAGCAATGAGTGGGTTCGAACTGCCAACCTTTTGGTCAGCAACCACGCATTTAATCACTGCGCCACCAGCGCTCCTTTTTTTGTGTGTGTTTTTGTAAGGCAGAGTGTCTTAAAAAGTACTGTGTTTTCATCTTCCTGTCCACAGTGCCTGGTACACAGGGGGACGTCAAATGCTTGTTGAAATACTCATGTATAGTTAGGTTATATTTAAAGATATTTTTAACACAGGATGGATTGATTTCATTTCTCAAACACAGATGTGCTAATTATGCATTCTTATGAGCATGAAGAGGAGTTTGAATGCCATATCAATACATCCTGATAATTTTTTCCCCTTCAAGATTTTATTGTTCCAGAGGAAAGAATTAGGGCTCTATTTTTGTTTCCCCTCAAACCATTTCTTGGAAACTAGCATTTGCATTAATATCTTTATGATTTTTCTATTGGGATGAGAGGATCTTCATATAATACAATAGAGGAAGAGGAGGTTCATCTGAGCTTGTTTGCTGAGTAAGATTCTTTTTGAGAATTCCTGGTGGTCTGCTACACATAGGAATATAGCAAGGCATTTTTGGAAGGGGAAGCTTAGCAATACTCTACTAAGCATGTAAGGTATACTTCAAAACTTCAGACACAAGAAAAAGTTACTCAAGATGAAAATTAGAAGTTCTCTGTATTGATAAATTTTCTCAGTATGTTCTCAACAAGGTCTTTTAGCTTCCCTTTCAGTAAAATTTAATTTATCCCTTAAGTGTTTTTTTTTTTTTTTTTCCTTCTCACTGATGAGTATTTGACTGTCAACTTGAATTACTCAGTTGAGTATTCAACTATATTTGTCTCTGACCACTGGGAACAGCTAACATTCTGAAAGACTGACTTGTAACAGATTGATTACAAAGTGTGGGCAAGTGTAGGATGGTGGGCAGGCATATATCTAGACAAGATGGTCAGTAATTATAGCTGAAAAACAGGAATGGGGCCTTCTTCTTCCAACTGGTGACCCAAGCAAAAGTAAGTTTGGTATTCTGTTCATAATTGGAGAAGCCTTAAAATATACACATGCACTTCTTGGCTCATTTCTTTGTGTGTGCGTGTATGTGTGTTCTCTATTTTATGGTCATTTAGCTAAAGGTTTATGAATTTTGTTTATCTTTTCATAGAGCCAGTTTTTGATTCATTGTTTTTCTCAATTTTTTTTTTTTGGTTTTCTATTTTATAGATTTTGCTCTGATTTTTATTATTCTCTTCCTCTGCTTTCTTTTGTTTAATTTTTTCTTCTTATTGTAGTTCCATGAAGTGGAATTGTAGGCTATTGACTTTAGACAGTTCTTCTGTTTTAATAAAGGGTGTTTAAAGCTCTAAATACTGTTTTAGCTGCTTCTCATAATATTTTTTTTTCTAGTTTTCTTTTTTAGTGTGCTTTAGGTGAAAGTTTACACAGCAAATTAGTTTCTTATTAAACAGTTAATACACAAATTGTTTTGTGACATTGGTTGCCAACCACACAATATGTTTAACACTCTCTTCTTCTCCACCTCAAGTTCCCTGTTGCCATTTATCCATCTTTCCTGTCCCTTCCTGCCTTCTCGTCTTTGCTTTTGGGCTGGTGAGCCCATTAGCCTCGTATAGATGATTGAATTGCAAAGCAGGACACTTACGTTGTGTTATTGTTGGCTCTGCAGACCTGTCTAATCTTTGGCTGAAGGGTGAACTTCAGGAATGACTTCAGTACTGAGTTAAAAGTGTGTCTGAGGGCTATACTATCAGAATTCTCTAGTCTTTAGACCAGAAAACCTGTCTTCTTTTAAAAATTTATTTTGTGAATTGGAATTTTCTTCTACATTTTTCTCCTACTATGTCCAGGACCCTTTTTGTGATCCCTGCTGGAGCAGTTGGTGGTGGTAACCAGGCACCATCTAGTTGTTCTGGGCTCTGTCTGGTGGAGGTTCTGGTAGTTATGGTCCATTAGTCCTTTGGACTAATCTTTCTCTTGTGTCTTTGGTCTTCTTTATTCTTCTTTGCTCCAGCAGGGATGGGACCAGTAGGTGTGTCTTAGATGGCCGCTCACAGGCTTTTAAAACCCCAGTCACTAGTCACCACAGTTGAATGTAGAACTTTTTTTTTTTTTTTTAATGAACTGTTATGCCAATTGAGGAAGATGTCCCTCAAGGCCATGGTCCCCAGCCCTTAGCCAGTATCTTGGTCTCTCAGGGTGTTTGAATGTGTCTGTGAAGCTTTTATGACTTTGCTGTAGTCATGTTGTGCTGACTTTCCCAGTATCGTGTACTGTCTTACCCTTCACCAAAGTTACCACTTTTCTACTATCTAGTTAGCGTTTTTCCCTCACTACTCCTCCCCTCCCTCGTGACTGTAAAAGATTGTTTCTTTCCGTTTGGAAACATTTTCATATGTTTTTATAATAATGGCCTCATATGGTATTTGTCCTTTTGTGATTTACTTATTTCACTCAGCATAATGCCCTCCAGATTCATCCTTGCTGTGAGATGTTTTGAAGATTCATCATTGTGCTTTATCGTTGTGAAGTATTCCATTGTGTGTATGTACCATAGTTTTTTTTATCCACTCATCTGTTGATGGGCAAAAAATATAGAATGTTTCATGAATTTGCATGTGATCCTTGCACAGGGTCCATGCTAATTTTCTCTGTATCATTCCAATTTTAGTATATGTGCTGCCGAAGTGAGCACTTGGCTCATTTCTTCTTGTTCAGATTGTTCGTGTTTTTCTCCATTGAAGCAGGTTCATAAATAAAAAAGCTTACTGTTTTAGGGTGAGCCTCAGAAAAGGTCTGCACCTCAATTGGGTCCAAGTGTTCCAGGCCTCTGCTGGAAAGCTTGCTTGGCCATTTTATCCAAGAGTGATAAAGTCTTTAAGAATCAACTCTAACAAATTCAAGTTCACAAGAAACTCCCTGATAGAAAAAAGAAAATCACCATGCATAAGTGGAGACATATACTTGTCAGCTGGTTAAGAGGCTTTCTTCCCAGTAGAATAGACACTTTAGGGAACCATAGTAGTGTTTGTATGACCATTACAAATTATAAAATTGAGATAGTGCACATTAACTCTCATGGCTGTCATTAGATAATTATTACCTGAAGTTCCTATAAAGTAGGGGAGAATTCTCAACTTCGTTGGTGGAACAGTGTCTTAGGCTGAGTTCTCTAGAGAAACAAAACCAGTGAAGTGTGTATATATGTATATATATATATAGAGAGAGAGAGATTTATATCAAGGAAATGGCTCACATGGTTGTACAGGCTGGAAAGTCCCAAGTCCATGGGTTAGCTGGAAGCTCCTCCTGATTCATGTAGCTGCAGTGGCTGGGGAACTAAAGATCAGCAGGTCACACAGCAGGCCTCTGGCTCACAGGCTGTGGAGGCCGATGAATCCCAATTGACAGGCAAAATTGCAGGCTACTAGCTTATAGGCTGTGGAGGCTGAAGAATCCCAATATTGGCAGGTAAGCTGCTAGCTCAAGCCCCAAGAATCAGAGATCAGATGAACAGGAGCTAGCTGCAGGATCTAGGGTGAGCAAAAGCCAGTGAGCTTTGCCAAAACGTCTACATATATTGGATGCAAGCCCACCCTCAAAGAAACTCCCTTTGAACTGATTGGCTGCTCATAGCAGATCTTATCATGGAGATGGTTACATTATATCATATCTCATTACAGAGGTGATTACGTCATTATATAGCTGCCAAACTACACCATAACTACCAAACCACTGAGAACCATGGTCCAACCAAGTTGACATACAACCTTAACCACCACAACCAGCTTCCTTCAAATGTACCCTAGGTTATTTCTTCTCTTTTAAGTACTCCTGAAGACCATCACCATTTAAAGGTAAAAGAAATCATAGGAATCCTTGGTATAATTCAAATCAGACAAAAAATTCAATAAACAAAACTCCAAAAGAACAAAATAGCCACCAGCAAACCAGAGCATTTCAGTGGTAGGCATAGATGTGTATTCTGTTCTTTTTTGTTGGTTTAACTTTTTGTCTGTTTTATAAAGTCACAGTTTACCTAGCAAAGTTTCAAATGCAAAATAAAATTGGATTAGATAATCTATAATATTGCTTCCAGAGTTAGCAGTTTATGGTTTCACAGATGTGTGACAAAGCTCCCAAATGCCTATAGTATTTTATATCTTTCTAAATATTGGAAGGTAGACCTTCTTTTTTTCCCCCTGAAATCAGCAAAAATTAATCAAAGTTCACCTATATATGAGCACTCTATTCAGTGCAGAGTGATATGAATGTATAAAAGGCATGGCTCTAAAAATACAATAAACAAAAAACCACAAAAGACATGGCTTATCCCATCAAACAGCTTTCAATCTTGTTAGATATAAAGGACTTAGAATTAATGGATAACTAAGAATCGTAAGTCACTTCTAAGTGCTGAAGGTGTGAAACAAACTATACCGGCTTCAGACCTTCAGAAAAGATCTGGGCTCTTTTCAGTGTAGCCTGTGGCAATCAGAGAAGGCTTTGTGAATGAAATACGTTTTTGAGAATCATTCTGAAAGTTAGAGACAGATAAACCAACAAAGAATAAATTTCAGCCAACTCTATAACTCTGCTCCCAACTTTAAGACAGAGGGAAAGTATATATTATAGATGGAGAAAATGGACCTATTAAAGGTTGCCCGGACATCATAGGGGCAATCTAGAGCAAAAATAAAATTTAATAACATTTGTTGCATGCCCCTCGCCCCGTGTAGACTTAATCACTGATTTGAATGACCCAAATCAAACCGTGTGTCCCAATCAATAAATATGTAGGTATAATATAAAACAGCAGTGGTGCTTTTGCATCTGTGTGTTAGATGGCTGAGTAGCTGTCTGTAGGGAGAGTTTTTTTTTTTTCAGATCTTGCATAAATCCATAGAGATATCTATCTGCAAACACCTTTTAGGCATTTTCTGATATAGACTGAAAAGTTATAGACTCAAAATGGGAGAGAAATAGTATAAAATGCCATAAGAAGTAATAACATACATAAAACAGGTCTCCTGACTTCACACTCATCCACTCCAAAAATTTTGCTTCTTTTCAGTTTTGTCTGTCTCAGTAAATGGCATCAATACCCACCCAGTATGTCAAGTGTAATACCTGGGTGTGATTTTGTATTTCTCTCTTATTCTGACACCCACATCTTTTCTATCAGGAAGTCCTGTCAGCTCAGTTCTCAACTCTGTTGCCGTATAACCACTTCTCTCTACCTCCAGAACACCCACTCTTTCTTAAGCCACCATGATCTCTTGTCAAGGCTATTGCAATGGACTTCTAACTGGTATTTCTCTTTCCATTCTTCTTCTTCTAGTGTTAATTTTCCACACAGCAGACAAAGTGATTTTACACAAGTATCAATTAGATAAAACCCTCCAATAGCTTCTCATCAGAAAAAAATCACAACTGCTTACCCTTGCCTACTTGAACCTGCATTATGAGCCTTCTGCCTATTTTTCCTACTTTATTTCCTACCACTTCCCACATGCGCATTCCCACATGTGACACTGGCTTTCATGAGTTTCCTCTGACGTGTCATGTTCCTTCTAGCCTCAAGGACTTTACACTTGTTCCATCTGCCTGGAACACTCTTTCCCTCAACCTTCAGAAGGCTTTCTCCTTATTTCATTCAGACCACTGCTAATGCATCACATCTTCAGAAAGACCTTCTCTGACCTCCCAACCACTGTTTCCAACTCATTACTCTCTTATCTCCTTGCCCCAATTTATTTTCCTCCATAGCATTTATCAATACCTGGGCTTTTGTTATGTATGTGTTTATTGTCTCTTTCTCTAACCTAAGACCCATAAGAGCAAAGATACAGTCTCTATTACTCATCTCTAGCCTCAAGGAGAGTAGGGGACATGGAAGAAATGTTCTGTAAGTAGTCATTGAATTGATTTATTGAAATAAAAGGAACATAATTGGAGAAGCTTCCTCTAAAGGAATGAGCAATTATTATGTAGTTCGTAGGACCTGGGTTTAAATTTTAGCTTGGACACATACTTGTTTTCTGGATTGGGGAAGTCACTAAACATTTGAGTTTTCTCCTTTATAAAAAGAGAATAACACTACCTATCAGGCTGGTTTATAGAGACTCATTGCCATCAAGTCAATTCTGACTCATAGTGACCTTATAAGACAAAGTAGAACAGCTCCATGGGGTTTCCAAGGAGTGGCTGGTGGATTCGAACTGCCAAACTTTTGGTTAGTAGTTGAAGTCTTAACCACTTCACCATCAGGGTTCTGGTTTATAGAGAGCATTAGAAATAATGGAGATTATGAACACAGTGGTTGGCCAATAAGAGATGCTCACTGTTAGCATAATGGTAATAATAATAGTGAAAGTAATAGTAATAACAAAAACCCGTTGCTGTCGAGTTGATTGCGACTCCTAGTGACCCTATAGGACATAGTAGAAGTGCCCCATAGGGTTTCAAAGGAGCAGCTGGGGGAGTCAGCTGCTGATCTTTTAGTTAGCAGCCTGACCTCTTAACCACTCTGCCACCAGGGTTCCAGTAATAACAAAGTGCCCTGGATTGTCGACCAGTCTGCTTCACCAAAGGAGTGTAAAATGAAAAGACTCATTATTATCAGGGACTTCTACTTGACTCTTGAATATGCACCCATGGGAAATGGAGTAAGAACCATAACTTAGTTTAAACTTATATGGAACAAGGACATTAAAAAATACACAAGAGGGAACAATTTTACACTGGAAAAGAAATCAATCCAATAACCTAACATATCTTGTTGTTATTTCTGGGGAGAGTGTGTATATTTAATTCATAGAATCTTTCACTGTCTGTAAGCTGGAATACACTTAAATGAAAATTGCACTCCTATCAACAAAATTGGATTAAAAAAACACACCAAGAATTTCAGTCTTGAAAAGTTTTTCTATACAATATATTAAGTTCATTGACTAGATTAATTTCTACTTGTACTTTGTGTGATTTATAAAAAGCCTCCTTTTTCTCTGAGAAGATGACACATATACTCTTGCAGGTGTAAGTGGGCCCATGCTTATGGCTTGGTAAGCAGAGAATAGGCTGGATTTCAGTCTTGCTCACTTCTCACATCAGTCTCTATTTTCACAGGGTACAACCTAAGCCACATATAGTAGTAGTTGTAATAGTTAGGGGCCGTCAAGTCAATTTTGGACTCACAGCGACCCCATGTGACAGAGCAGAACTGCCCCTTAGGAATTTCTTGGCTGTAATCTTTATGGGAGCAGAGCACCAGTTCTTTCTCTTGCAGAGCCTCTGAGTGGGTTTGAAGCCCTAGCCTTTCGGGTAGCAGCTGAGCACTTGACTGTTGCTTCCCTCTAAATATTAGATACTGAACACAATGATAGAATGATATCTAGAGTGAACTGAAATTAAACCCATGATTCCAGCTCTGCTACAGCTTTCCTCAATTAGAAATTTTGACTACTACTCACAATAAATGAAAATTATGATTTCTGAAACAGAAAAAACAATTATAAACAAGTCATATTTATTATAGATCATTGAGCATTAATAACCCAAATAATAAAAAATATTATTACCCAGGTAGCATGCTTGACAATATTTTAAGGCTGCAAAAATTTTAGATAAATTTGTTCTGATAAGCAGAATAGGGTGAGATAGGGAGGAGTCAGTCAGGAATTGGTTTGAGTAATACCTGCTCTTAAGGATACCTTCAGTGTTCAATTTAATTCTAATGATATTTATTGAGCATACACTATTCTGTTGGACACTTCAAGTATAACAATATGAATAAACAGTTTTAGATATTATAAAAGCAACAACTGGTGTATCCATCACTATAATATGTATTGTTCGGTGCCATCAAGTCAATTCCAACTCATAGCGACCCCATGTGACAGAATAGAACTGTCCCATAGGGTTTTCTTGTTTATAATCTTTACAGAAGCAGATGGCCAGGTCTTTCTCCTACAGAGCTGCTGGGTGAGTTTGAACTGCCAACCTTTCAGTTAGCGGCCAAGCACTTAACTGTTATGCCACCAGGGCTCCTTCACTATAATATAGGATCTAGTAAAAGTGTCATAACAGCAAAGAAGAAAGGTTGAAAGAAGAAAAGTCCATATACTGACAGGTGGATCAGAAAAGTTTCATAGAAGTGGTCTGCCTCAGTGGGAACTCTTCAAGGGCAGGGTCACTCTGTAGTTTCAATGTTATATCCTGGCTTTTTCATTAAAGCTGGCCCTTTGAATGAGCAAGAGAACAAAAATTTTCAGCTGGAGGGAAACAATATGAACAAGGCAGAAACAGGAGAGTATGGGGGCTCTTCAAGGAACAGTAGAAAATCCACTTTGGCAGTAGTATAGGGAACATGAGTAGAAAGAAGACGTGTAAGTTGAACTTCGCAAGATACAAGAGCCATAATCTAGACTAACATTCTAGAGAAGTTTGTTCTTTTTTTTAATTTTAATTTCATTTTTAAGGTAATATATATTTTTGAAGACTTTTGAATAAGATCAGGTCTATAAAGAATGACTAGTCTTAATGGATGTAGAATGAATAATTTGAGTCAGGGAGAGTAAAGATGGTATTTAGGAAGATTTTCTTATGTGGTACCATTGAGATTTAATAAGGATTTAAAATAAAATTAAAGTGAAGATAATAGAGATGAAAAATTTGCGTGATTTAGAAGGTGGATGAAACCAAAAAAAGAAAAAAAGGAGAGTTAAAGAACTCTGACATTTTCTGCCCAAATAAATACAAAAATAGTGGTACTATTAACAGATTAGGTAGTTAATTTAAAAGACATACTTAGAACTCTGGGAATTTATAAAATTTGTTTTGATAAAAACAAATGCAAGCTGGCCTATAATATGAGCAAATTTGCAGTCTGATATATGGTGTGTTCTTGGTTTCTTTACAGCTCTTTAAAATAAAATTAACTCATGTTGCTTCATCGAGTTCCTAGACATTTTATGTAGTCATATATTTCTGTACATATTCCTGTTTTATATAATTTAATCAGATTTGATTTGCAAAGGTAAATAAACTGATGCATTTAATCAAGATTAAGTAAAGACATAACACTGAATAACAGCCTTTTAATCCTGATATTTAAATACTTTTCTTTTGGATATTTTGGCTACACATAAGACTTTTAGCTTTGCCCAAAGTGATGAATGATTTTTTTGACATTTTATTTTAGATAGTTTTAGTCCTATAGAAAAGTTATAAAAATATTACAGAGTTTTCATATACCCTTTACCTGGCATCACCTAGTGTTAACATCTTACATAACCACAGTAAACTTATCAAAGCCAAGAAATTAGCTTTGGTAAAGCTGATTTATTTTAATGCTATTAGTTTGTCATTTTTCTAATATATATATGTAGAACATACATATGTAAAAAATATATATATATCCCCCCAAAAAAAACCCATTGCCATTGAGTCAATTCCAGTTCATAGCCACTCTATAGGACAGGGTAGAACTGCCCCATAGGGTTTCCAAGGAGTGGCTGGTGGATTTAAACTGCTGACCTTTTGGCTAGCAGTCATTGCTCTTAGCCACCAAGGCTTCATATATATATATATAAAATACGTAAATACATTATAGATTACTATTTATATGCACCCGATGCTGTTTTAAGCTTCCAGTCCATGAGTGCTAATGTGATGGACTGTATACTGTTAGCCAAGGACTGTTAACACAGCCTCCTGCAAATGATCCCAGGACTCTGTCATGGTCTCCTTTTATGCCATTTATTTAGGATTCCAAGAAACAATTTTTACCCATTATTAGCTGACAAAAATATATGCAGGTAACAGCAGTTTGCAGAAAAATAAAGAAAAACGAAACAAAACAGAAAGAGTATTTCTGCATTTAAAAATTCCAGTTCAGTGGTGGCTAGGCACACCATGAAGGAAATGGTTAAGAATATAGTGGATAGAGATCAGTGGGCAATTAAGGCTAATGGACATTCTTTGACATTATTAAGGACATTATTTATATCCTTGGAGCCTGGGAGAAGTGGCCGGCAATTCTGTGAGGAGCAAGAAATGAGACGTACGTTTGGTGAAGACTTTTATATCCCTCTAAGAGAAAATTTCTGGAGTGCTGAGTTTTCAGCCTGGCATCAACCCACCCCAGTTGAGCTGCGAGGCTTACTTCACCACCCAGCCTCATTAAATGCCCTCAGCCACTCAGTTGCTCAAGCCAAAAAACCCAGAAGTCATTCTTGATGTCTCTTTGTATAATTCCCAAAATCTGCTTCATCAACAAGTGCCATTACTTTTACCTCATAAATTATTTATTTTTAAACATTCCCATTCTGTTCATCTCAACTGCTATAGCCCCAGACCATGTCTCTCTCCTCTTACACTAGAATTATTGCAGTAGTACCCTACTTGTTCTCTTGGACTTTATCCTTGTCCCTTTTAACTCCTTCTCCATAGAGAAGTCAGATTTAGGTTTAAAATCACAAATCTGGTCATGTCACTTAATAGCCTCCAATGTCTTTTCACTGCACACAGATTTCTTCAAAAATTTCTTTAAAAAGGGCCAAAGGCCATGCATTCATTGGCTACGGGCTACTTTCTGCTCTAAAATCTCTCTTCACCCAGCTGTGATCTGCTGCAGGTAAGATAGCAGCGGCCAGGGAAGCAGAAGGGTAAACATTCTTTCTTTGCCCACCTCGGGCTTCCATTTCTTCTCCAGCATCTTCCTAAGGGCAGCTTTTATGGCATGGTATGAAAATGTTGGGAAGAAGAGCAAGTAAGGGCATCAGGAAATTCTCATTTTACAATTATTGTCTTAAGTGGACTTCCTACTCTCTAGACCTGGTAGTTGTCTAAAGCTCTTTAGGGTGCACATCAAAAGTCACCACTGGGGACATTCAACTGCATTTCCTACACTGTGGGTGATAGATTTTCCTCTTGCTTTTGTATGGCTCTCAGCTCCAATATTTTGGGTCTCATGCCACACAGACACTCTCTTTCTCTTATGGTGTCCATTGCCTGTCCAGGCGTTTTCTTAGACAAGATTTACAATTGTTCCAGATCAGCTTCTTTTCCTGCTTGGAACTACATTAAACCATGAGCAATCCTCATGCCTTCTTTCTACCAACAAACTGGAAATTCAAGCAGGTTCCAACATTGTAGAAAGTTCTCCTTTGATCTCACACTAAAGTAGCTAGCTAGGCCGTGTCTGCCATTTATATTTTCTGGGCAGGAATCAACAGCAAGTCTACTGTGTCTCTCAACGGCAGCTGTCCAAGTGGTCCTACTTAAATCGCTCTAACGGAAATTAAATGGAGGGGCAGGTATAGCACTCTCCAAAACTGCCTTCCTCAGAAAATCCGCTCACATCTCTTCATTCTAAGCCTTTTATAATGTCAATGTGTTCAGAGACACCTACTTTGAAATTGCCACAAGGAGGTTTTGTAATCTGATGTCTCTTTGTAATCTGATATCTCCTATGTTCTTAGTAAACCCTGTTAATGTAATATATTCACATGTACATATAATTCATAAGGTCTTATATAAACTCTCAATTTTAACTCTGTAATTTTAAATTAGAGTTATCAGTTTAAACATTTAAAAGTCATTTCAATGTATAAAGAATACCCATATCAAAAGCTCTTAAACGGAAACCAAAATACTTAATGCATTTACAAGAGTGCGCTCTCAACATTAAGTGAAAAATTCTACATTTAGATGTATTAAGCATTTCTATCAGCTTTATTTTCATCTTATGAAAGGTTAAACACAAAGCTCCCGGAGGGGATGTATCTGTATGTTGTCCTTTCAACGGGTGTGGGATATTTATTTGGGGAGAAGTTCACTAAAGAGAAGCCTCATACTTTCACATAATGTTTAAAGCATGTTGTTATTAACCATGTGTTTAGTACCTAGAATTATAGTGCTGTAATGGTTTGGTTTTAAGGGGATAAAAAAGTACAATGAAACTTGTGGTGAAGTATCTCAGTCAGCAGAAACACCTTGTAATTTAATGGTTATGTTTTTTTAATTTCTTATCTTGATTTGGCCACAGCTTATTAATAATGATGTGAGATGCTTATCCAGTCTTTAGAGCTGTGTTCTTTTTGCTTTTAATGAATGTATTTTATCTTCCCCAAATATCTAAGCAGTAATTTTAAAAATATTTAAAACTTTAAATAATATTTCAATTGAATATTCCTGATTATTAAGTAGAAAATATTATCATGTTTATTATAGCGTAAAGAAGCAACCTATATATGTGTGCTGGTCAATTCACTCATTTGCTAGTAAACTGAAAATAATTAAGTTCATCCTTTTAATGTGTACTGATACCCTTAAACTTTTGAGTTGAATATTTAAATAAAATTTAATTGGTGAATTATTTTGCCATGTGAGTAGGCAAACTTAGAGAATGTGCATGTTCTAGGTAAAGAAAGTTACATAAATTTACTTCCAAAATCTTGTGCCTCATCCCATAGCCAGAGTAACCCAAGTTAGCATTAACTTTTAGGAAGGAGCCTGTTTTATTAGCTCCTGAGAATAAAACCCAAAAACAATTATCCCAAGTATGCAATTTCCAGCTAAGAAATATTGGAAGATATGAATTACTCTTCAAATATTGTCTCAGAGATTGTTTATTGATATTGTTAAGGACTATTGCCTAATATATTGAAGGAGCCCTAGTGGTGCATTGGGTTGCAGTTGATGGCCCCAGAATCTAGGGAGGTTAAAAAAAAATTCACACTTCGTATCTCATTCCTGAGAGGCTTTGCCTCAGTAGGTGTCCACTGCCCTGGGAATAGGATGCAGACTCTTCCCCCATGATCTGTAAGTCCTTGAGCTATAAAGTTTCCAGCTCCCCTATCCACGCTTGTCACTCCTTCCTCACCTGTGGTTGTGCTCCAGTAGAACTTGTTGCTGTTGTTAGTTGCCATTAAATTGTCTCCAACTCATGATGACATTATGTATAACAGAATAAAACTCTGCCCAGTCCTGCACCATCTTCATGATCATTGGTATGTTTGAGTCCATTGTTGTGTAGTGCCTTCCACCTAGGGGGCTTATCTTACAGCTCTATATTGGACAGTATTCTTTTGTGATTCATAAGGTTTTCATTGACCAATTTTCAGAAGTAGATCCTTGGGCCTTTCTTCCTAGTCTATCTTAGTCTGGAAGCTCTAGTGACTCCTCTCCACTATGGGTGACCCAGCTGGTATTTGGAATACCGATAGCATAGCTTCCAACATCATAGCAACATGCAAGCCATCACAGTACGAGAAACTGACAGATGGTGATGGCCAGTAGAACTAGTCTCCTCTTACTGCTTCTAATGTGCTGGTTGTCTTCCTGCCTGGAGGCCCTCACACAAGATATTCCTTCTACTGGGAAAACTCTGCAGGCTGTTCTTCCCATGACTGGGTGGTTCTCATTTTTTTTTAAATCTCATTTCCAGTACTACATTCTGGAGACCTTTCCTGTTGGCCTTTCCTGATCAACCTATTCATGTAGAAACTCCTTCCCTTTCTCACCCCTGTTATTCTCCCTCATAGCAGATTTTCCTTCATATCATTTTTTTAAAATGTGAAATTACACTTCAGCACTGGGAACACTGCTAAAAAGAGGTTGCTGTTGTTAGGTGCCCTCAAGTCAGTTCCGACTCATAGCGACCGTGTGCAACTGAATGAAACACTCCCTGATCCTGTGCCATCCCCATGATTGTTGCTATGTTTGAGCGCATTGTTGCAGCCACTGTGTCAATCCATCTTGTTGAAGGTCTTCCTCTTTTTCACTGACCCTCCACTTTACCAAGCATGATGTCTGGTAATGGTCCCTCCAGATAACATGTCCAAAGAATGTGAGATGAAGTCTCGTCATCCTCGCTTCTAAGGAGCATTGTGTCTGTACTTCTTCTAAGACAGATTTGTTCATTCTTTTAGCAGTCCATGGTATAGTCAATATAGCAGTGTACCAACATACAGCAAATATTTTTGAATGAATGAATGAATGAAAATCTTCACAACCTGGGAAAGCATAAAAGCAATAAAAAAAATTAGTTTAATCAATGAATGGATTTAAGACAAAGGGCTATTTGACATAAAATATTGTCAATATCTATTTCACTTTATGAGTTATTTCAGAAACATGTCTTTTTGATAGCAGACCTCTATTAAATGATTCACATCCCCAAAGAACATTTACCGGTTTATTAAGTTTTCATGGTATATCATATTAATCTTTCAGTTTTTAATTTTTTGTCCAAATCTATCAAATAATTAATGTTCTCTAGAAATTCTGTCATGTTCCAACTTCTATTCAATATTTTTTTTTTATAAAATATGGACTGAGAGGTAAAGTTTTCCATTTTCAAGAACACGTTTCACAGTCAAAGATACACATGTGAAGTATATTGGCTTTTGGTGGCAAAGACTATAATGCTCCGTGTGTCTAAATTCTACTTTTAAAATTATTAAGCAGAAATTGAGGTGTGTGATCCAGTGTACTGGAGGACTCTTAGCAATAGATGTGAACTTGGGGCTTTGCTTTGAGAAATAATATTGACAAAGATATATTTTTTTTCTAAAACCATAGTGACACATACTTTCTTTGATTAGAGAACAGTGTAGCTGAGAGATGGGGTTTCACCTACAGTTTGGAACAACAATGAAAGCACAGAAAGTTTACGTTGCCGACTTAAGACATATTATAAGCGTATTTACTATGGGCTTATAAGTTTCTAATACCTGATATATTATTTACAAAGTTTTACCATTAAAAATACATCTTAAATGATTACTTTTTGAAATTCATTAATTCAAACTCATTCCTTTTACTAAAATACAATGCACCCAGTGGGAAACTAATAATAAATTATATTGATTGGATTTCTTTAAAATTTCTTCAATATAGAAAATGTTGTGTATTATATCATTTGGTATAGTTAAACTGAGCTTCTTTGGACAAATTTATTTTTAAAAAGAAAAAGTAAATCACACTCTAGCCCTGTTTGTTTTTCAGTTGTGTTAGAGAAAAATAAAGAAGCAAAAAAATACAGCTAGTGATTTCCAATCTTTGTTCAGGAACCCCCCTGGCATTCAAGACAGACTTGGATAGAATGTGAAGAATGAGCCTGTTTGTGAATTTTCTGAAAGTTTGTCTCTCATTTACAGAAATACATGATGGGGTTGAATGCACAACCTAATATAAAGAAAACAATAAATACTGTGTCATGGAATGCAAGTTTGAAAACCATAGTTACTAGAACTTCCCAGTGTAGCTACAGGAACATTTAAAAGCAATGTGACAGTTAAAATCCAAAATAGTAAAAATGAAAATGTTAAAACAAGCATATAAGGTTTTCTGGTTTGCTTATGTGCATTTAAAAATCAGAATGATACCTGTCTCTGTTTTCAGTTTTGTCCACCTACTTGAAATGATCTGCTTTTTAACTGATTGCATTAAGAATGATCCAAGCTGTCACTCTAAAATGACTCTCTTTCTTCTAGTTCACGCTTCTGAGTACAACTTGTGTGTCCTGCGAGTTGTTGTCAGAGGCTTGGCCTATCTATCTCTGACCTCCGCATTCCAAATTTGCTCTGATTAAGTTCATTTGTACACAGAGTATGATTTGTGCAAGTCATCTCTGAGTATGGCATCTGCTCAGTCTGAAGAGCATAGCCTGGCAGATAGATCATACAGAAGCACAACAGACAGGAGCTCTCAGTGGTGAAGGCCGTTGAAGACAAGGAAACACAACTGAACAGCAGCCATATTCAGTGCCAGTCAAGGCCGTAAGAAATTGGGTTCTGGTGGGTTGGAGGAGGATGACTTCTAGAACATCGTCTAGGCAGTCAGTCTCTTCTGGAGCCTTTAACGTTAGGTTCATTGAAAAACTATAAAATCTGTTGCCGTCGAGCTGATGTCAACTCATGGTGACCCCATCTGTGTCAGAGTAGAATGGTGCTCCATAGGGTTCTCAATAGCTGTAATATTATGGAAATAGATTACCAGGCCTTTCTTCCACTCAGTGCCACTGGGAGGATTTGTACCACCAGCTTTTCGGTTAGCAGCCAAGTGTAAACCATTTTCGCCATCTCATTGCTTATTTATTCAGGAAATATAGCAATAAGAACATCCTTTTCTGGTGAGAAATATTCAGGGCATCATTGCAATAAAAACAACACTGAATGGTGACAAAAAGCATGTCCTCATAATGTTTTGCGGCAAAAATAAAAGATTGAAATGAAATTTGGAATTGCCTTTTTCTAAGTGGAGAAAAATGACCCAGATTTGAACATTTCAAGGTCATGTGATTGGCATTAAATGACATAGATGTAGCGTTTTCTACAAAACAACCAAATCGTTCGATTTAAATTTGAATTATCCCTATCATATGGAAGGAGCCGAATGCATTTTGAATAACATATATTTAAAAAATTATATCTGAGAGAACTGTAAATTGTGTTCTTCCTGAGGACATTTATTTACAACATGTTTGAGAAAGCCAAGAGAATATTTAGATTGAAATGCTTAAAGCTGGTGTGAAATCAGAAAATATCCTCATTTAGGAAATAAAGTGTAAATAATTTATTTAACCACCATAGCGGTTTCTCTTGTGTTTTCACATAATTTATGGGTATAAAAATTGTCTTAAATTTGATATTTAAAAATAGTTGAAATGATGGTTTATTATGTGTAAATAGAGTACACAATGTGCACTCTTCTTTTGGTTACTGAGATATGATTTGTGCAAGAGAAGTACAAGCAAAAATCTTGATAATTTTCAGACAAAATAAGATTAATCAGAAGAAAGTCATTTATTGAATGATGGGAGGAAGATTGTGTTTTAAATACAGGACTTCATACTCTAATTTCAAAGAAGAATTTTTGGTGTGTGTAAATCTTTCTTGAACTATCAAGTTGGCTATATAATAATGTCTTGATCACATCAGAGTCAACGTAGAGAGAATTCTTCTTTGTCAGGTTTTCACTGTTTAAAAAACAATGATTTTTTTTTTTAAATGGAACATTGATGAAGGTTGTACACTTAATTTTTGGTTAAAACCTATGTTGCGATACCAGTTTAGGTATGTTTGTTTTAAATGACCATGCACACTAATTGGAAAGAAAACAATTCCCTGGGAACTATATCAAATACTGCCTTCCAAATGGTATGAAAATTTTCCAGGGATCCATATTGTCCTTGGACTTGGCTGTTGTATTATACTTTAAATGGAATTGATTGTGCGGTTGTAATAAAAGTAACAGATTGATTTCTATCCAGTGTTACAAAGAGTAAATAGAAAAATGTTCCTATCTTGACCTGCATTCATAACCGATGGGATTTGCTGGCTTTAGACCCAATCCTTAATAAGAGATAAGATGCAAATGTAATAAAACTGGCTTCAAAGTTAAAGGATTTTTTCAATGCTCAAAGATGTTTCTTGCTGCATTTAGATGTGTTGTATTGATTAGATCACAATCACATAGGAAATGTTACTTTCTTTAAATGCTATTCATAATTTATCATGTAATTAGCATTCATAGAGTTGTGCATTTATAAACATATTAAGATTATTGAAGTGGGGTTATGTCACAGTGGTATTCTTTTAAATAGTGCTTAAAATTGAATTGCCTTTTTTCACTTACCTGTTGTATTTAAAGGAATGATGATGGTTTCACTTTGGATTTAGTAAACTGTTCATGGTTAACATATTTTCAGTTGTGAAGCAAATTTTCACATTGCCAAATACTAGAAAAGATGTAATATTAGTACATTGTAGCAGTATTTCTAAAGGAAATTTTATGCTGAATAAGTTATTCAGAATGATCGTGGTATCATTTGTTAAGAAAAGAAATGGATAATGGTGATGACTGCACCAAAAAAAAGAAAAGAAATAACTTGTTTCTGATAGTGAACTCTATCTTAGTGTTTTTCCTCTATTTTTTTCTTGATAATTCAGAAGATAAACGTAAGTATTAGAATTATGTTTTTTTACTCTAGTAGTCAGTGTATTTTGAGCCTCTTTCCCTGTTGACACTTTTGTAAATAAAATTCAAGCCCACAAAACAAGGAACTTAAAATGTACAATTACTAACTTCCCTTTGCTATAAATGAAAAAACCTAAGAATTCACTTATAAGCAACAGTTTCTTCACACATTATGTGACTATTTTTGGATTTGTTTTATGTTATTGGTAAAACAGTTTAGTGTAATGATGCCTAGATGAGACAAAACAAAACAAAATTTAAAAAAAAAAAAACTAACACATTTGACTGCCGATGTCTCTCAGTTGTAGCTTCCAAGAGCTCTCTATTCTTCCCAGCCCACTTGATTCCCTGCAGGTTGTGGCAGACAATTCACAGGAAGAGCTTAGACATCGAGCTTGCACGCGTCTTGACTCCATTTTAAACCTTTTGTTCACACCAGGGTGGCATTTTTTCACACCGCATGTGGCAGTTTTGACTCCTATCCAGCTTGTCTTATAAAATCAAAGTCTGTGATTTTTTACATTCACAGGGTAGCCTCCTGAACTGCTGTAGCTGTTTGTGTCTTTCCTAGTGATTGGTGCAGAAGTTTATAGCAAAATGTGTTTTGGGGGCGGGGGAGAAGAAGAGAATAATATGAAACTGTTCAGTGTGAAACACAGGAAGTAAGTTTTGAATAAAACAGGTTAAATTTGCAAAGATAGTATATGGCAATGAACTATATAGACCTGCATGTTTATTTTTGCAACACTGATTAATATACAGGCTAATTTAAAAAATGATATATGATATCACTTCTAGGTTGCATAATGATATTTTATAAAAAACAGTCATGTAACTGCAAAACAAAATTTCATCCTCAGATTAAGTTATTTTCCCATAATATTATATCATATTGAGTAAATGCAGATGAATTTTACTTTTAGATATGATCACTCAGGATGCCCTATTTGACTTTAAGTTGCAATGTGAATAAAATAAAATTGATTATTAAAAAAGAAATCATATTCTAAACAACAATATTTAAACAATCTCTGTAACAGCTTAATCATTCTTCAAGTTTTCTTCTTTCCCCCTACTATTTTTAATTTAAAGAAAACACTTCAGTCTTCATTCAGTTCATATTTTTCTAATGATAATTCATTTCATGGTTTTCTAATGACAATTACTCGGATATTTCAAAGAAATTTCATAGAGCACTAATTATTATATAACAGTGGAAGTAAAGAATTTTACCAAAGGCAAAAGTATGCACTTGTTTTTACAGAGCAATTATTAGGGACAGACATGAAAGTTACAAATAGGAAATCTCTGTATAGATGATACGGCGATAATTCTCTCTCTCTCACTGTCTATATCTTTATCTTTGTACTATTCCTTTGAAATTTTTATTTTTGTTTAAAGATTATCTTTTATTTGTATTGACAGAAACATATAAAAGGCTATTCTAAAAATATGTCCTAAAGAAGACAAACTTTTCAGCTTTTAGTATTAATTTTATGTGACTTAATTCCGTATTTTTTTTGTAGGGAGATCGGGGGAAGATTTATATTTTAATCAGCAAATAGATAATGATTATATGATTTTTTTATATTTCCTGAAATTATAGACTAGTCACATTCTCTTCTTTTTAAATTACTGCTTTTTGAACAATAGTAGTTTAATCACAACAGAGAAATGAAAAATCAGTTAATAGAAATAAATCTTTAGCACAGTAGTAAGTATTTATTAACAATGTTAACACATTTTAAGATGAATCTTATGGTACATTTTATTTAACTTTTAGCTACAAAGCCAAACTATATAAGGGAAATCCTTTTAGTTAATGTGTTGTTAAATTGACATATAGAAAAGAACCATATTATTGTGCTTTAATAAAATAAATGTATAAAAGAAGTAGTTGCAGATTATAGTCTTTATGCCTTTTTCCAGGGAATACCTAAACAAATTCAATATATTCCAAGTATTCATTAAAATATTTGAAATATGAAATATATCCATTATAATAAGATAGAAGTCAATTTATAGTTTAATTTTCTTTCACTTTCTGAAATAGCAAACCATGATTGACAAGAACACAGCAGAGAAACAGCACTTTGTTGTAAGTTCTCTAAGTTTAGCAGAAATCCTGAACACTTTTCCTTTTATAAATAGAAAACTACTTCAATTGTAAGTTCTACAAAATATTAGAAAACAAAGCAAAAAAAAAAAAATTCATGAACAACTAAATCCAAATGATTAATGGAAATAAAAATCTATTTAAAACACATAAAATGCAATGTATTTTATAGTCTGGAATTTTCTTATGATGCAAAGATATTTATCAAGTACAATCTTTTGCCTCTCTTTTAGTTAATTTAAAATCAGACCTTATTAGAAAAATAAAGGGAAAAATTCTTTATATTTAAATATAAAAAAGTGTATAAAGGTTAAATGAAATTCTTGTTATTAAAAAGAAAACAAATGAGTTAAGCAAGTTAAATGACCAAATAAACATACCTATTCAACTGAAGTTTGGTGATAACCCTCATATATTACTAACCAGCGTCTGGAAATCTAATAAACCATTTGAATTAAGTATATAAAAAAGGCAAAATAGTCATTATCTAAAACAATGTAACTTACGTTTATGAAATAACATTTACCTACTTTGGCAGCACATACGTTGAAAAACAAGTATGACGTTATTTCACGTGCATGCCACTGAATGTAGAATACATTTAACTCATCATTTATCATTATCTAGTATAGAAAAACCCAACTTTTTATTGCTTCAAGTTTCTTTTTTCCTACCCTCCCCACCTACTCTCTTCATTTCTTCAGATTGTCTTCTGGCCAGAGTATCTTCCGTTCGAGGTAGAACAAAATAAGACCCCCAAACAGACACAAAAACTAGCCACCACCTAGTTGAAGAGAAATAATTTTTCTGTGTTTGGCCTCTCCTTCTGTGTTAATAAAATCAGCTCTTACATTCTGCCACAAAAATTCAGCTTGCAAGTAGTAATCCTCTGCTACTTAAAGCTGGATGAAAAGACTACTCATTGTGAATTATGTTTCATCAGTCACAATAACCTTCTTTATTCTTTCATGGACCTCCCCTTTGCCTGTGGCAGTTAGAGAAAGTAGGTATGCCTTGAAGTATGAGATGGTGGTTTCTTAACGCTAAACAAAACCAAATAAAAACTGATGATGCATATAGACAATGCTTGCTAAGTAATATCCTGAAGATAAGCGTATCAGGCATTTGAAGTGAACTTGACTTTATAAGCATGCAGTAAAAGAATACCTTTAGAATGAACAAGTGTTGTAGTTGCCACTGGTTATTGATGACAAGCAATAAATTGTGATTGTATTAAAAATGAAAAGTAAAGGACATATTTTCGCTATAGATATAAGGTATTTCTTTAACATGCCAAATCACAGTGTTGAATTTTTGTGCCTTTTTTTCAACGCTCCGGAATAACATTCTCACAAATTTTTTAAAAAGGAGAAAGAAAGAAAAAAATTTCCTGTAACAGAGCTTATCAGACCATTTTGTTTAGCATGTTATTCTAGCAACTTAAAATTATTGTGATTATTTGATTTACTTACTCTTACAAATCACTGAAATTACCTTGAGGCAGTTCAAGTTCACCTTTCTGGAATTAAACCTGTTAAATGATAGATATCATCTAATTATCTCCTTGAAAAGATACCTCAACTTTCTGGCTTAATAGGGTACAGTAAAAGTTACTCTGCTTCTAGTTACAAATGAGTCCAGCTAGAAGATCCGAAAAAGCTACAAAAGAAAACAAACATAGTTGACAGAAAATATGCTTTCTACCACCAAACAGAAGTCACTGCTGATGAAGTAACAGAAACAGTCATCATAACAGTTGGATAAAAGCATACAGGTAGTTAAAGCTAACAAGAAATTCATAAAGTCTGAAGAAAAAAAAATTGAGACTAAAAGGAAAACCTTTTGGCCACTGCACAGGTTGGTCACAAAAGTGCTTGCTAAGCTATCTATTTCACACATGCAACGACAGAAGGTTCGATATTCATTCGATCGATGAGTAAAAAGGCACAATGGCAAAATCAGACAGACTTCTTTTCAAATACAGATCTCCAATGTCCCCCTACAGTCTGCAGATGCACAGCTGGTGGTGTGGCTCAGACGGAGCAAGGGTTACATCAAGGCTGTTCTCTGGACCGTGCAAACAGTCTAGACCAATGACCTGCAGCATCATGCCCTTTGAAGAAGAGGCAAGTTCGGTCATGATGAAGAAAAATCAAGGCGTACCCCTTTTAACAATAGGGAGCAGCTCGAGGCTGCAAAGAGGTAAGCAGGGGTAAGAAGAAAACAGCATCTGCTTCCATGGTTACAGGCCAACTATGAGAACCTTGCTTTTCAAGGGAGTCTGTTCTCAGGCTCCCTCACGGGGTATGTCATGCATTATAAGAAAGGCAGGTTGAGCTGAAATCCGCATAGTTATTTCAGAGTAAAATGATACAGAGCACATGGCTGGCAGGGAAAAAAAAAGTCACATGACTATTAAGAACCAGACTTGAGCTATTTCAGAATAGAATTTTTCCCTTATACCAGTGCAGATAAAGAAAGTAAATCTGTAAAAAACAAACAGTGATGATAAACGTGATCTTCATTTCTCAGGCTCTTATGCGAGTAGAGGTCAAGGGTCAAGAAGCCCCCATCATGGCAGGACCATATAGCCTATTGTTAATACAGCTTTATTATGGATATCATTTTAAAATATTTCTTTTTTGATGGACCATAATATAGAAAATACGTTCTTGTGAATTTTTCTGCAAGACCCAGTTCTCTTTTTTTCCTGCCCTCTATTTTCCCATGTTTATGTTCATTTCCAGGGTTAGATCTCATGAGAAAAGGCAGGAGGTTTGGTGTGAAACCTCCTTGGTGTGGTACTACTATTCTAAGAAAGTGCGGGCTTTCCTCTGCCTTTTGAAATATACTTAAGGTGAATTTAAATCTGTGGCAAAACTATTAGCCTTTGACAATAGTTCTGTTTCTAATTCGTACATTTATATCTTATTCTCTGCTTAATAAGTCAATGGTTTTCTTTTTTTTTTTCCTGCTAGATGTTTGGTTACTAAAGTTGAAATTTGTGATATGGTATACTAGCATCTGGTGTTGTTTGAATAAAAATTTGACAAATATAAAATGTAGCATATTCTGTATTTTTGAGAATAGATCTGCTGTAATAACCACACAAAATGCAGAAATGAATAATTAACATAGATAAAATGCTCCTTTAACAATGTACCACAGCTGAATATTAGAAGAGCTCGTATTTTTTTTATCTTCCAACTACATGCAAGTAACTATATATGTTCCATGTAGTTTATCCTTTGAGCAATTTTTGTTTTAAAGTATATTATTCAAATTAGGAAAAGAATGCTCCAAAGGACAAGGCATAAAAAAATTGTATTAAATTTATTTTTTGAAAGCTATGTATATTACTATAAATGAGCACCGAATGGTCCTGTTGTATGTGGCTATTCATTTCAAACACTCATCTTGAAAGTAAATTTTCTTGTAGCTTTAAAAAGCAATTAAGTGATGGTGACCATGATAGCAACAATTTGATGCTCTCAATCGAGAAATCAGAAAGTAATTTTGTGGTGTGTTTCTTCATGCCGATGCCTTGTTTTGAGCTTAGGTTCATGGGTAAACACATACACGATTTTTCTTTAAATGTGTAAGCATACATTAATTTGTATACTTGCACAGTGAGTAAAAAGTATATGGTAAAAAATAAACTGTGAAAGTGCCATTTTAGTATACTAATAATTCATGCACTGTTACAAGCAGTGAACATATTATCTTAAAGGAGTCGTGTTTGTTCTAGTTTTATTAAATCATTTATGTACCGCTCAGATAATTCAACATCAGAGTTTCTTTGGTGTAATGAACAGATTATACTAACTGTCAGAGGTGGGTAGTAGAAAATTTACCTGTCAGTGCTCCAAAGGAAAACAAATACTAATACACTAAGATTTACAAATTACATGATAATTCAAGTTGTCTTAAAGGAAAATGAGGCCATGATGCAAAATCTGTGGCAAAATAGATAGTTGGGTTCTTTTTTTTTTTTTTTTCTTCTTTCTATTAACACTTAGCCATTGACTCTATTCTTTTGTTTTCAAAAAAACATTAATTTTTATGAATACTTATATGTGAAAATATATCACTCTGACTTGTCAAATGTGGATATATGTAAACACTTTGAGATACTCCCATAGAAATAGATTGATAGCTATTAAAATGCTATTACTTTAACAAAATAATATGAAGATAAGGACATTTAATATTGGGTATTTAGGGGGAGGAAATGACAGCTTCTTTCCTTAAGAAATATTCTCCATATCTGAGGTACCAAGTAGCTGAGTAATATGTACATGCTGCCTGTAGTTTTCAACAAAATTGCCACTCATATAAAAAGATATGTTAGATTTAAAGATTCCTTACAATTAAACTTTAAAATAGTGTTTTTCCTTCCTCCTTGCAATACCAAAAAAAAAAAGAGAGAAAAAACTAAAATTGGCCTTACCAAATGAAGAATTTACCCTTATAAAGGAAATGAGAAGTCTGAAATTTTCTAATGTCTTAGTGTCTGATATTAGTTATAGTAGATGGTCTACTAGATAATAGACAGTCTGATAGTGAATATAAAAACCAAAAACAAACAAACAAACCTGTTGCTGTCAAGTCGATTCCGACTCATAGCAACCTTACAGGACGGAGTAGAACTGCCCCATAGTGCTTCCAGGGAGCTACTGGTGGATTCCAACTGCTGACCTTTTGGTTAGCAGCTGAGCTCTTAACCACGGGCCACCAGGGCTCTGATAGTGAATATAGTAGGTGCTGAATAAATATCTCCTAAGAAATGAATGAGTCTGTAGTTGCACCAATGAAAGAATTATCTAAAAAGAATCCAACCTGAGGAATGAGAGGACAGAATTTCCTCTAATTTCTCATCTATTTTTTAAATTTTTTTTCTTAAGACTTTTCTACAAAATGAGTACTTTTTGTTAATAATCTGTGATTACTAAATGCCTACCATGTGTCCAGTGAGACTGGAAGTGTGTTATTAGAGCTGCATATCCCCACTGGGGTTCTGTGAAGCATTATTATTTCAAAAGGTGTCAGTAGGTGTCTAGAAAAAAAAAAAAACCAGGAGTCAAATAAATATAAGAGGGGTGTCACTATGAGTTGGAATCCACTGGACAGCACACAACAACTATGTTAAACAGTGTTAAATAGCTTTCTTACTTGCAGTACTTTTGAGGGCCTTCAAAAGATTCATGTACGTAGCGTATCTCCAAGAGGGGTATATAGTTAACACAATTCTCCAAAATTATTTAATCAATTTTTCTCATAAAATATTTATTAATTATATGAGCTAATTTCAGTGGTTTACTGAAGCTGGCTTAAGCCATCTTGGATGGGCCCATTGTAACTCTCTCTTCCTGAACTCCAATTTCAGTGACATGATTTTCTTATCTTGAAACTAGCCATGGCCATGGCAGGAGTATTTGCACCATAGAAATTGGCAAACATGACAAATTGGGACTTTTGTTTTTTTGAGAATCCATTGTTATACATTTACCAGCACGCTACAGACTAATTTCCTCTCTGAGTTTATCTCTATAGGTAAGTTATGACCACTAAGAATAAATAAGTTCTAGGGTTTTCTATTCATCGACTATCTTGAGTACAAACTATTTAAATCAAATATGAAGTTTAGACAGAAATCAGAAAAACAACTTGTGGAAAATATTGGATACCCTCACTTTTCTCAAGAGACATGTCTATTTTATTCAAGGAAATCATATAATTTATCTTCTTAATTTCTCTAATTTACCTAGATAAACATTATGTTTATCCCTTTATCACTTTCCTATCAAAATGTTTATATATCAGTATATAACTGTCTAATCATTTCTAAGTGAGTCCCCAACAACAGGATTCTTAAAGTTGTCAGACATCTTTTAAATGTATCTCTAACTCAGCCCCACCTCATTATCACTGAGTTTTTATCAAACTTAAGAGGAGGTATTTTAAAGCAACTTAAACTTCTGTATTACATATCAATTAATTTCAAGTATTTTATCAGCTGTATTAGCCCACTTGACATCTTCAATGATATTATTAGGAGGAAAACAAAAATTGAAGATCTATGTATGGATGGAGACATTGAAATACATATTTCTGACAGACAAACCACTTAATTAACAATTGGTCTTTTACTTACTAAATTACCGTGGACAGGTTGTAGGTAAAATCTCTAGTGGATTATAAGTATAGATATTTGGCTAAATATAGAGGACTTAGAATCTTAAATGAATATTTCTTTTACCTTACTGATTGAAGAGATATGTTCGTTCCATCATGATATGTTTTAAAGGGTCTCTGGGATCTACTTTGTGATAACACATGAAATGATTTATATTTTGGTTCTGATTTTCCTTCCCAAACACATATACCCCAAACACTGTGCACTTTAGTTTATATGACCCTCAAATTAGTTAATTCATTTGAATGTATTTTTGGACCAATACCGGGCTATTCATTGGAAATTCAAGCATAACTAAGACATGGTCTTTGCCTTGTAGAGCCCACAGTCAAATGTGAGAAGAAATCAGCTTAAATATACTGGTATCATGAGATAAAAGTCATCTGAATATGTCTCTGTCCTATGAATGTGACTATTTAAATCTAACATACATCTATATTAAAAGTTCTCTAGATTCTGAGTTTAATCCCAGAATCTTATATAGGTTCTGGATTCTACTCTCATCTTTGCTGTTGCTAGTTGCTGACTCATGGCGACTTTATGTGTAACAAAACGAAACGTTGTGGCTGTTCTGTCAGTCCATCTCACTGAGGGTTTCCTCGTTTTCAGTGACCCTCTACTTTACTATCCGTGATGTCCTTCTCTAATGCTTGGTGTCCAAAGTAAGTGAGCCAAATTCTCGCCATCCTCACTTCTAAGAAACGTTCTGGTTGTGTGTACTCTCATTACAGAATAGGTATCACGGAGAGCTCTAGGTTCACAAAGACAGCTATGAACAGTAAAACCAAGATGGCAAGGACGTGCTTTATAATATAGTCCTAAGTAAAGAGTAAGTGAAGATGAATAAACCGCAGTAACAATTTATTTATAAACACAGGAGGGATTTCAGGGAAAGTGTAGAGTCCCAAAGGAATGGGAATCGCGTGCATACAGCTTAAATGATATAGTGGGTGTGTTTATGTGTATTTGTGTGTGTGTGTGTGTGTGAGAGAGAGAGAGAAAGAAATATGTTTGAATACTCATTGAATAAGATGTTTCTTGAAGTTGGAAAAAAAAATGGTTGAACATACTAGTATTATTCATCCGAAAACTCTAAAACTAATGAAAAGTCCTAAAAGGATTTACTTTGTCATTACATCAACTATACTGGAAATGCATACACAGTACTAGCACTGGAAAATTCTCTTTTTTATGCCAAGAGTTCTAACCTTAAACTCTTCTTTCTTTCAAACATTATATCACAATTTTGAAAATATATTAATACAAAATATTTACACCTAAATTTTTCAAGAGAATTATTTGATGTCAAATATTTAATACTATTGATTTTGATAATTTAAATTTACATGCACTATTGTCTTTTAGTTATAGTTCAAAAAGTAGTCCTTGTATATGTTGCTCTTAAGCACCTATCTCTCTATTTTATAATTCATAGGGATTTTTAAAAAATTTCTATATAGAAACTTTAGTTCATCTTTCCAAAACTAGCTCAACTATCTTCCCTTCTGTAAGTTAATATCCGTTCTCACTGGAACATTTTCTCTTCCTACTTTCTCTTTTTCTTATCCTTTCAACTCTTTTTTCTTATCCTTTCAACTCTTTTTTCCTTCTGTTAAGTTTACATTTTTACTAAGATAAAAATCATAGTAATAAATAGACAACAATGGGGAAATTTTTAAGTGTATGCAGAAATCCTTTCATTGGAAAGCTGTTGGAACTGTGTATGAAATTTAGCCCTGAACTTGCAACCACTTTTTAAAATATGCTTTGTCTGAGCCTTCTAAAATGGAAAAAAAAAAAAAAAAAAAAATCACTCTTCTGAAAGCAGATATGAACTTCCTACTCCTGACCATTCTTTTATCTGAGGGATAAGGGGTACATGTGTTTATAATAAAACCTGTGTAAGCTCCATATTCCCTTGATTGGAGACAACTTTCCCCAAATCATTGTTTATTATTACTAACATAAGATCACCAAAAGTGACTTCCCTTAATTAGCATGTCACAACCTTCAAATTTCTGTTGAGCATCCAGTCAGTTCTACTTAGCTATTGTGTGTTTGTGGGTATGCAGACCCCCGATGTTATCATGCGTTGAAGTAGATTTCTTTCAGTATTTGTTTTGATAATTGTATACCAACTACAGGCATGCCTCGCTTAACGTACAAAATACAGTTCTGTGGAATAGGACGTTATGTGATTAGAACGTTGTCCAAACACAGTATTATATAAAGGACAGAGACGCCCAGGATGGGTCACTGGTCAGCCCAGGACCAACTCACCGTACGCTGCCACCAGGCTAAAGGACTGCGTGAAAACTGACTTCACCGCCCTTCTTGCGGGTCGGCTGGTCTCCCAGAGCCACACCTAGCCACCCCCACCCCCCACCCCGCCCCGCCTGCCGGCTGGCGGCTGTCTCTTGCTCGCCTGCTACTGGCTCCCTTCCCTTCCTTCCTCCCTGCCTGCTTTCTCTGCCCCACCCAAGGGGCTTTAAACTCTTCCAACCCCGCTCGATCCTCCTCTACTTCCTCCTCCGCCTCCACCTCCTCTCCAGGCCACCTGTCCTGCTCCTTCTCCCACCACCACCACAGGCCAGGCCTCTGGGCAATCGACACTGAGGGAGGAGCCACCGTTTGGGGCCTGGGCATCACACTCAGGGCGCCCAGGCCAAATGCGGCAGCGGTCTGGCGGCATAACCCTCGGTAGCTCCCCGCTGTCTGCAACGTCCCTACCTGAGGCGAGCGTGGTGGGAGCACAGTGGGCACCAAGACCCTCTCCCCTTGCCTCTGCAGATCATGGGGGACACAGGACCTGGAGAGCTAGCAGAAATAGATCCGATGCGTCCAGTCCGCTATGTCCTGTTCGCAAGTTCATTTCTAAACAGTTCATTTCTAAACAGTATTATAACCCTTACGGGACCATGGACGTATATGCAGGGGGCGTTGCCTCTATGGACTTTAAGCCACGCATACTTGCATTTTGCTTGCTTTATTAGTGTTCCCTTCTGTATTCTTTTTTTCTCAGAGACTTAACAGAATTCTTAATACTCTCACTAGTCTATTTTACTTTAATTGAAAAGAGGCTCATTCCTTTAAATCTTATTTTTTAAGAGCCATATTCACAGACCTAAGCTATGTTCTTTTCTAATTCACATTTATTATCATGTATTTTATATAAATCATATTATCATTTAATAACTGTGCATATTATTAAATAAGGGTAATATTTCTATACAAAGATTATTATATTGCTGTATAGGAAGACAGATAAATGTACATCTAGTTTTGTATCAGTTAAGCAGTTAACTTTAATATTCTCAGGAATCACCTGACGATATTATTAGTATTCAGATTTTATTCAGGCATCAGGTGGAGTCTGAAATTCCAAACTCCCAGGAGATGACAATGCTTTTGGTCTGTATATCACACTTAGAATGTCAAGTATTAGAGGACCTTGGTTCAAGTTTTGAATTTGCTGCTGATTCTAATCTTGGCCTGAAGACTTAACCTTCCAGATTCTGTTCCTTATCTATAAAATGGGTGCAATCATGTTTTTCCTAACTGCTCATAGATTGTCCTGTGGTTCAAGTTAAATTAATTATGAAAATGCCTGATAAAGGAAGAGCACAAGAGGATATAATGCCACCAGCTAGATCTACTCAATCCTTTGAACAGTATATTTTAGCCTATTAATTTCCAAGGAGCCCTGGTGACTGAAGGGATAAACACTCAGCTGCTAACAAAAGTTTGGCGGTTGGAACCCACCCAGTGGTTCCGTGGGAGAAAGACCTGGCAAACTAGTCCCGTAAACATTACAATCTAAAAAACCCTATGGGGCAGTCTACTTTGTCACTTGGGATTGCTATGAGTCAGAGTCTACTTGATGGCACCTAACAGCAACCTAATTTCTGTCGGAGTCTACCTGTTTAGCTTAAAATAATGGACTCAGGTTTAAGATTATCTTTGAAAACTTTTTGCCCTTTTTTACCCTCCCCATTTTGTTCGTTCAATCATTAATTCATTCAACAGACTTTTATTGAGTAGCTACTGTGCACCATGCATTGTACTTCTGATGATATACCAAGTATACCATAGTTCTGATGATACAATTGGCTACTTCCATATACTTCTCTTCATTCTCTCAAATAATTTCATTTATTGATTTCACTCTGTGCTCTATTTCCCATATCTTTGTCTTTTGCCTTCAGTTGAGTATCAGAATTATTAATCTGAAGGTTAGATTTTTTTCTCTTTGAAGCAATTGTATTTCATTTCACAAATACTTACTGATTCCTCACTATATGCCAGATTCTCTGCAAAAGAAAAATATAAAGAAGATACAAAAGGCCCAGTTCTTTTCTAAAATAGCTTATATTCTACTTGGGGGGTGGAAGATTGAGCAGTTCCTCAAATAACTCTAGTACAAGGCTGGTTATGATGGGTGTCATGAGGAAGACTTGAAATTGTGCAGTATGAAAGGAGAAATCACAACTAATTTGAAGGATTTGCAAAATATTTCTTAACGGTGATTAAACTGTGACAGAAAGAGGTGAGAAGAAGAAGGGGGTAGATGTGAAAGGCAGAACAAATTGTACTTTCTTTTCTCTTTGCTTCTTTTCATGCTGAGGGACTTGGGCCAATGGTCTGGGTTTGCTGATGTAAACGTCTTGTTGGTGTATAAGATAAAGCTGGAAAGTCTCGTTGCAGTCACACTGTGGTGGCCTTGGGTGCCAACTACAGGAGTCTGTACTTAATGTGGGAAACACTGAGAAATCCTTGAAAGTTAATGGTATTCTTGACCTTTCTCCCATACATTCAAAGTCAACTCTTCAGTTAAGTCTTTGGAATTAAATATAAATCAACTGTCGAGGTCTTAGTTGCATACAGAGCATATTGGCAACTTCCAGGTAATCTTTTACCAATTTTCATCAAGGTGATGTAGCGTAATAGACACAGTACAAGGGACTGTGTGAGGACAGCTAGCTTCTAGGCCTGGTTCACTAACTTGCTAGCTTTTGGACATTAGAGAAGGCCTTAACCTCTATGAGTCTTGGGTTCTTTTTCTTAATGATGGAAATAATAAACTATTTTCAAAGGTTTTTGTGTGAGATAAATATGGTAAATAAGTTTGAAAATGCAAACTTTAAAAACCTGTTGCCATTGAGTTGATTCTTACTCATAGTGACCCTATAGGACAGAGTGGAACTAACCCATAGGGATTCCAAGGAGCAGCTGGTGGATTCGAACTGCCAGCCTGTTAGCAGCTGAGCTCTTCGCCTCTTTGCCACCAGGGCTCCTTAAAAAGGTAAAGGCCCCTGTAAATATAAAGATATGATGCTTTCCTTACATTTTTCTCCACATTTCACTATTCCTCTTTCAGGGTGGAAACTGAGGAGAGGAGGGTGATCTTTTCTGCTTCAACCCCTTCTCCTTTAAATGAAATATCATCTTTTCACTCATTTACAAATCCCTGTGCACTTCTTGAGAACATATCTAAAAATTGATCTGTTTTCATCTATTCTCCATTAAAACCCTAAAACCATTCGCAAAACCACTGCTTCTCTTTTATTCTGTAATGAGTTTTTATTCCTATGCAGACTATACTAATTATGTTGTCATTCTGGTCTTAGGTCAAATATCACCTCTTGAGATATTCAATGCCCACCCTCGACTGCAGCCTCCTCCCCCGACAGGATCATTCACTTTCCTCCTTTATTTGGGCTATGGCACTTTTCATTACCTGAAATTACCTTCTTTGTTTATTTGCTTGTGTATCTCTTTTTTCAGTAAGATTTTATTAGTTCACTATGTTTCAAACACTAGCTATATCGTAGCTATATACCCAGTCTTAGGAACTGGGCATATAGCCATGACCCAACATACATGCCCTTAAGGAGACAGACAGTAACAAATAATAATAACTATTAGCTAGGTATGTAAATGTCGGGTGGTAAAAAGTGCTGTGAAGAAAAAATAAGCAAACTGAAGGATTTGAGATAAGGCCATAATGCCATTTCATATCAGATGATCAGGGCAGGGCTCCCTGATAAGGCCATACTTATTCAAGACCCTAAGGAAATAAGGAAGAGGACCAAGCACATACCTAGGGAAAAAAGTGCTCCAAGCAGAAGGAACTGAAAGTAAAGGCCTTGAGGTGGGAACATGCTTGCTTTGTTCAAGGGCAAGTAAGGAGGCCACAGTAGCTGGAGTGCTCGGAGAGAAGCCAGAGTAGAAATCCATGAGAACAGAGAGAGGGCAGGTGACTAGGCACGGATATGTGATTTTGTAGTTGGAGATTTTACTCTGTGTGAGACGGCGAACCTCTGGGAGGTTTTGAGCAGAAGAGTGATACCATCAAACTCAGGTCACTCTGGCTGCTGTGATGAATAGGATATAAACTGGGAAAAATGAAAGCAAGGAGAACCAGTGGCATGCTAGAGCCAGCTTCTACCAGCTCACCAAGGCCCTCTGTGCACATCTTCTACCATAATCAAGATCAGTGGCCTCATGTCACTTGAATTAAGCCATGGTGAGAGAATTTACGCCGTGGAAATCTGCAAAAGCTATAAATCAAAGCTTCCTTCCTCCCTCCCTCCCTTGTTCCCTCCCTTCTTTTTTGTCCTTTGTTTTGTTTTCTTCTCTCTCTCCTTCCCTCTCCCTTTCTTTCATAGTATTATAAATATTTATTTATTATTTATAAATAAATGTATGAAAAACATTTACCAGCCCATCTTGGATAAGGCCAGAGACTACTGCAGCAGTCCAAGTGAGATATGATGATGGTTTAGACTAGGGTGGTACTGATGGAGGTGGTACAAAATGGTCAGATTCTGGAAGGCATCTTCAAAGGAAGCCTGGCAAGCTTTGCTGATGGATTAAATATGTGTTGTTAAGGAAAAAAAAAAAAAACTATCAAGAATGACTTCAAGGTATTTGGCTGAGTAACTGGAAGAATAGTTGCTATTGGTTGAGATGGAAATGACTTTTCAGGAAGAGCAGTTTTGGAAGCTCGGCAGAACCCCAGTGTCCCCTAAGCATTGTGTCTTCCTTTCCCCTTTCCTCCCACCCACCCCTAGTAACTGCTAATAGACTGGTGTCTAGATACTTGCTTATTCTAGATATTTCGTACAGTTGGGATCATATGCTGTTTATCCTTTTATGACTGACTTATTTCACTCAGCATAATGTTTTCAAGGACTTGATGCATTTTAATAATATTATTTCAACAACTAAGTAAAATTTGCACTACTTGTTCTTCCCCATTTAATTTCATACTTACGCTTTTGCTTCTTGGAACAAGTCAGCTACAACATCACTTCTCAAAATGTGATCCCAGGACCCAGGACGCCCTACATCAGAATTAAATGGGTGCATTTAAAAATGTAGATTCCGGGAATCAAATACTGACCTATTAAATCATAATATTAGTATAGGACCCTGGAATCTGCATTTTACCAAGCATCCATTGTCCTTAGTATAGACATAAAGATTTGGCCACTTCTGCTATAAGGTGTAAATATGAAGTATGGTATGTTTTCTGTCTTTTTCTAAGGATCTCCCATTGTAAAAATTTTAAATGATTGTTTATATCATTTATATATTTAAACATGCCCAGTGCCTATTCTTTGAGTTGGCGTTGACTTGACGGCAATGGGTAGTCCATATTCTAGGTTCCTCAAGTTAGAGTAGATTTAATTTCAGTCATATAGTTTTAAATCTTTAGTTAACTAACTCAATTGCAAAACCAAATTTCATCATCAACTTTATTTCTTGCAAAAAGTGTATTTTTAGTATATCCTGGAACTTTAAGATATACTGTTCATAACAGAAAAATTCAGCTTTCAATTCTAGATACTGAATTACTGTGGTAATTTAGATTACTATGGCCATTTGTGTTGTCCACTATATATTTCTGATTCTCCCCACTTCTGGCCACAGGATATAATTTCCCAGCCCCCTTGTGGTTTGAGTTGGGCCACGAAAGGAGTTGTAGCCGATAAATGTTGCATCTAGGGCCAGAACATTTAATTGCTAGTATTCCTTCATCCTTCTTGTGTGGTAATAGGCCGCATTTGAGAGAGCTGCCCGATTACCCAGCTTACCTAATTTACCGTGATTAACACAGCTCCCTGGACAACCTGTAATGGACATTTAGTGTGAGCGAAAAATACGCCTTTGTAATTTTTAGCCACTAGGATGGCGGTTGGTTGTTACTGCAGCATAATCTAAAACATCCTGACTGATAATTACTTTCTCTAACAAAACTGAGTTACCTGAATCTGAGTTCTCTCCTATTCAACAGGTTGATATTGTGAATCAACCTAAGCTAAATTGTTCTTTCAACAATTGTCAGGGACTTTTGTCAATTTTTTAACTTTTGACAATAAGTAATAAGTAGGAGCTATGTGTCTTCTCTCCTACGACTTTGCTACCAGATAGTTTATTTAAAAAAAAAGTTACGGGTCAATTTCTGCAAATGCACAATCGTTTAACAGTCAGGTATAAAATTAGTCAAACAGCCCATTCCAGTTACCTTGGGATAGTTTCTGTTCTGTCTTTTTAGGCACACCATCCAGCTACTTGTAGGAAAAGCTCACTGTCAAACACAAGCAACAGTATTCTGGTGGCAGCACCACTGAGCCTTCTAGAAGGAACAGGTGAAGGAGCACTCCTTTTAAGTTGCAGATTGGGTAACAAGTCAATTAGAATTTTAGATCTAGGGTGCCATGTCAAAGGTGTTAGACTCTTAGAATTATACTGAAATTCTTATACTTTGTTCACACATCTCGATACCCACTTATCACACCAATGAAAAATTATTTGTTACAATCCTTTATAAATTACCAAGTCCCACGTGCAGTTTCACCAAGCAATGTTTGGAATTTTGAAGCATTTATCATAGTTGCCCATGGAGTGTAAATTCTTGATTAGGAAATTCTGAATCTTAACCAGCCTTAGAAGGTGAATCCTTAAAGAGAATTCTTCAAATCTTACTAACTTTGTCCAGTGTGCAGATTAACGATAAACTAATGTACTGCATACTGAACACACTGGAGTATTTTAAAGTAAATTATAGGTACTATCACATGTCTTAGTATTCAATTTTTTCTAGTTTATATTTTGTTCTCATTAGTTCAGTAGTTTCCTTCAGTATTAAATAGATTATTTAAACAAATATATATATATATAGTTAAACCATTTATATATTGTGTAAGGTTTTTTAAACAGTAAGAAAAAAAATAAACATCAGCTTAAATGGAAAATCTTGCCATGTTGGGTTATGAACTTAGATTCTGCTTTCCTCTTTCTGCATATTCATGGTCTGGAAAGGAGACTGCCTTCCTTAATATTTTAGTTTCCAAATATTTTGCCAACTCTGAATGAACTAGGTCAACGGAGGAAAACATTCTTTCTGCAGCATACATTAATATTCTGCTGTTAAAAAAACTGTACTAGCCCATCATTCATTTTGTTAATAATTGTAGCTTCTCCCAGAGTTGGAAAAACACTTGTAAAACCTCATCAGTAAGCATATGTTTTCCAAAATCTTCACCTCATTTCAAAATTCTTTTAGTTACTGTTATGGATAAATAATTTCTGGATGGCTCTGACAGCAAATAAGATTGGTCAGGAAATAAATTGTAAATAGAGCATATCCAAACCAAAAAAACCAAACTCATTGCTGTCGAATCGATTCCAACTCATAGCAACCCTATAAGACAATGTAGAACTGCCCCATAGAGTTTCCAAGGAGCGCCTGGTGAATTCAAACTGCTAACCTTTTGGTTAGCAGCCCTAGCACTTAACCACTATGCCACCAGGGTTTCCAACAGAGCATATGAGATGATTTATTTGCAAAACATTACTTGGAATAGTGTCTTAAATATTATAATTTTAGACATTAGACTTATTTTGTGATGATATATTTTAATATTAACATTTTAAAATAAAACTTTATTTAAAAGTAGCGTTTTAAGCAAATGCTCAGAGACAAAATTTTATTAGTGGTTGTCAGGGGATAGAGGGAGAGGGAAATGGGGAGTTATTGCTTAAAGGGTACTGAGTTTCTGTTTAGGGGGATGAAAAACATTTGGAAATGGATAGTGGTAATAGTTCCAAAATATGGTGAAGGTAATTAATATCACTGAAATACACACTTAAAAGTAGTTAAAATGGCAAATGTTTTGTTATATTTATTTTACCACAATGAAAAAAATTTAAAAGTAGCATTTTACTAATGATCCCTGTGATTGAAAAAAAAAATGTTTTATAAAGTTAAAGATAGTAAATTCTTTGGTAGTATTTTGCATGTGTACCCATGTGACAATTTTTTTTGTCTTGAAAACATTGTGTAAACAATAACAATAGCAGTAATAACAATAGTAGCAGTACAATTTGACTTCGAAGTCAATTCATGGAAATTGAACTTTGGCTAAAATATTTTAATATCTTTATTAATTTTCACTCCTGTGAACTGCTTGATTTTTGGATGTTATAGATTTACAGACTTAGGAAAAAGACCTACAATAAATAGAACTGATTATTCCTAGCAAAGTACTTTGTTGACATATTATATAGTACAGTGGCTTTTAGGAATCCAAGAGAATGACTTTTTTAATATAGAGGAGGTGGTTGCAACTTGCAGATTTAAAGCAAAATATTTAAATACTTAGATATCACATTATATTAAGTATATTTTGGTTTTAAGGTAGATTCTTTTGAGAATAAATCTGAAACAAACACCTTGAATATATGTTAACCAAACCCAAACCCGCTGCCATCGAGTCGATTCCGACTCATAGAGACCCTATAAGACAGAGTAGAATTGCCCCATAGTGTTTCCAAGGAGTGACTGCTGGATTTGAATTGCTGACCTTTTGGTAAGCAGCCGAAGCTCTTAACCACTGCACCACCAGGGCTCATATGTTAGTTCATGGTAATTGTTAATGATGGCCATATCTTTATTTATTTCTTCTCCTTTCAGGTTATTGATCATTCACATGACTTTGGCAAAGGGATGGCTCAGAAATAAAAGTAAGTCTTACTTGAAAAACATATTTTAATATTGCACTATAATTTACCTTAACACATCTTACGGGTTTTCCACTCTAATTTTTTATGCTAATGTAGGGCATAGAACATGAGTACAACCTCTAGACCTCAAAGTATGTTTTCCAGTGAAGTCAAAATATTTTTAAGTCAACTCTGAGAGTCAATAATTTTTGGATTTGGCAAGCTGCAATATACTAGTCCTATTTTTGAGAAAAGTCAACAAGAGCATTTCCTTCTAATTCAGTGTCCTTTTTTCCCCTTAAACAGTTTTTCCTTTTGCTGCAAATGCTTACGAACTCAGTGTTTGTACGGTAACGTAAATATATCCTGTTTCTTTTGCTGTGCTGAAAATAATTAACATTTATGCTGAATTTAAACTTAGGAGATATATTTATTAAACCAAATGAAATAAGTATGATAAGAACCCTTCCTTTCTCTATGGAGTTATATGATCCCTGTGAAATAGCTCAGTTCCATCTAATATTTATGTGTTACCATTGCTCTTTTAAAGCTATGAATCTTAATACATTTTATACTTATAATAAAATATTTTGATCAATCATACATTTTCTTCTGAAATGAACATATATGCAATAGACTGGAGGAAATATTTTACTTTTTCTTATTCTCATGAGAATAATTTAAAATGTCTATTTTGGTTAAATTATTAACCAACAATTTAATAAAATATTTTTTAATGTAATAGCCTTACTTCTCCTCCTGACATTAAAATATACTGTGTTTATAACATTTCTTATCCAAAGACAGCTGATACAATGATATATTTAATAAAGATAGCCTCAGAAATAAAAGATAAGAAAACCACATTAAATTAAAAATAACTGGTGAAACAGATTACATATATATAGACATAGATATATAATTATACATTATATATAATATATAATTATAGTTGAATAAATTGCATAACAATATATACATAAATATCTAAATATATATAATTATGAAGGTAATGTATTATAAGGTTCCTATTAAAAAAGAGATGTATAAAGAGAACATTACTAATCCTTTCCTCCTCCCTCTCTAGGCCTCCTTCCCTGAGGTAGCCAATTTCAGAGAAGGGTTTGTACTCTTCTGTCTCCTTCATATGAGCTTCTCCAGAATAAGAAAGCATAGATGCACATTTTTATGACTCTTTTGTCAGAGAACAAGGGGTAGTTTTGCCTATGTGGTTTGTTTTTATAACCAAACTACCAAACACATTGTTCTTCACCTTGTTTTTTCATATATGTATGTTTTCATATATGTAATAGTCTATATTATGACATGCTGACTTTTAGTTAAAAAAATTAATATCCAGATATTCAGCGTCTTCATTCTATCAGCAGCCACAAACTAGAAGGCACCAATATTGCCATGACCTGCATGCCTCAGGGACAGTTTAACTCCAGATCTGAAAGCCCAGTGAAAATGACTCCAGTGCCTAGTTTACAGCAGGATAACAAGATTTACAAAGTGAATTGTAATTCAGTTAGCAATGAGTTATTTTTCTTATCGACATGTTATCTAGTGTTAACTTTGTCCAAAAATACCTGATGCCTATTGCATCTGTTTTGCTATGATGTAATGGCTGCATTCTTAACAGTTGCTATTCAGTCGATTCTGACTCATGGTGACCCAATGGGTGTCAGAGTAGAACTGTACTCCATAGGGTTTTCAATCGCTGATTTTTTGCAAGTAGATCGCCAGGCCTTCCGATATGCCTCCAGGTACTCTGGAACCTCCAACCGTTTGTTTAGCAGTCAAGCAAGTTAACCGCTTGCACCCCCGAGGAACTTAGTTTGTTTCGAATGACACAGATCATCAGAAAGGTGTGTGTGTGTAGATATAGATACATAGGTGTGTTGTTGTTAGCTGCCATCAAGCTGACTCTGACTCAGAATGACCTCGTGCAAGAGAAGGAAACATTGTCTGGTCCTGTGTCATTCTCACAATTGCTAGTATGTTTGAGTCTATTGTTTCAGCTATTGTGCTAATCCATTTCACCCAGGGTCTCCCATGCCCTTATTGTCCTACTTCACCAAATGTGATGTCCTTCTCTACTGATTGATCCCTTCTGATGAGAAAATATAGATATACATGTTTATTATTATGTATATCGCCTCCATATTGATAGAAGCCTCTGGCTTTTGTCCCCTTGAATTTTGCATAGAGAATATTTTTACTTTACACCATTTAAATCCTAACACAATAGTATAGCAAAGATAGGTTGTGCTTTTGAGACTTTTTCAAACTAACAAGCTTTTAAAAGACTGTTGTGTGTGTGAATAGCAGTGAGGCTAGTTTCAGAGTTAACTGTGGATCAGTCAGATTTAGCCCAGCTGAAGTGTGAAGAGAAAGTTGACAAAAATGATTCTATTCAATCAGTCACTATTAAACACTTAGTATGTACCAGGCACTCATCTAAATGGTAGAGGTGCAGTAGTGAACACAAGTCCTTGCAAGCAAGGACATTACATTCTAGTGCAGGTAGGGGGAGAGCAGACATAAAGTCAACAACCAAACAGATTAAAAATTTACCATATTGTGTTTCATAGATACCATACCAGTTGCCATTGAGTCAGTTCTGAAACATGGCAACCATTTTGTGTCAGAGTAGAACCCTGTGTGCTCCATTTGTTGTTGTATGCTGTTGACTGGATTCCAGCTCACATGACGGAGTAGAAATGCCCCATAGAGTTTCCTAGGCTGGAGACTTTACAGGAGCAGATTGCCAGGTCTTTTCTCCTGTGGAGCAGCTGGTGGGTTTGAACTGCTGACCTTTTGGTTAGCAGCCAAGTGTTAAACCATTGCGCCACCAGGACTTCTTATGTGCTCTATAGAGTTTACTTTCTTTGTTTTTTAAATAATATTTCATTTTGTTTTCGGTTAGAGTTCACATGGTAAATTAGGTTCCCATTTGACAATTTCTGTACAGTTGTTCAGTGGCGTTAGTTATATTTTCACAATGAGTCAACAGTCTCTTTCACTGCATTCTGTTTTTTCCATTTCTGGTACTCTAGTTTCCCTGCCCCCTTCTTATCTTTGCTTTTGCGTAACATTGACCTTTTGGTCTCATATAGATTTTTTTTTTTTTTTTTGAGTAGAGCACCATACTCATGGGTAATATCCTTTATTTTGTGTGTTGCTCTGTTATATTGCTAAAAGGTGGCCTCAGGGGCTAGTTTAGGTTCAAGGTTTAAAGAGTATCTCAGGGCAGTAGTCTCAGGGAGTCATCTGGTCTCAATTGGTCCAGAAAGTCTGGACTTTTTAAGAATTTCAGTTCTGTTCTGTGTTTTTCTCCCATTCTATCAGAGTTCATCTGTTGTAGCCCTGATCAGAATGGTCAGTAGTGGTAGCTGGGCACCATCTAATTCTTCTTGTGTCAGGGTAGATGAGACCATAGCTTGTGTAGGCTGTTAACCTGTAGACTAGTTTGTTCTCTAAGACTGGTTTCTTTCTTTCTCTGTTGTTCCCAATGAGTAGAGACCAATAATTGTATCTTAGATGGCTGCTCGCAAGCTTTTAAGACCCCAGACGCTACTCACCTCACTAGGATGCAGAACATGAACTTTGTGAACTATATTTTGCCAGTTGACTGAGTTGTCCCATGAGATTAAGGTCCTAAGCCTTCAAACCCAGAAAACCAGTCTCTTAAGGTGTTTGGTTATACCTGAGAGGTTTCTATGATTGTTTCCTCTATGAATACATATACCTAAACACACATATCTTTACTTACAGATATATATAGTTACTTCTATGTGTGCACACATATGTATACACCTGTACCTACCCATATACCTGTATGCCTATACACTTACATATGCAACCATACACTTGTTTTTCTGTCATTACATTGGTGTTGTTGTCAAATTATATATATCAAATTCTTCACTACAGCATCTTTTTCTCTTGAGTGCTTCTTCGTGACATCATTTACTTTTGTCAAGCTGTGCTCAGTACCCACATTTGGTGTTACTTTTAGCATCGCCAAAAATAATAAGTATCTACAGTCTAAAGCTTGACTCCCCCTTCCCCCTCCACCCCTTCCTGGTAACTACCAATGAACATTGGTCTATGTATGTGTGTGTGTATATATATATATATGTACGTATATGTTCTTGTCTTCTTATACAAGTGGGGTTATGCAACATTTGTCCTTATGTGATTGACTTATTTCACTTAGCATAATGTCTTCCAGGTCCATTCCTATTATGTTTCATGGACTCATAGCTGTTCTGTATTTTTGCATAGTATTCCATTGTATGTATGTAACACATTTTGATTATCCATTCATTCATACACTGATGGGCATTTAGGTTGTTTCCATTTTTCTGCTATTGTGAAGAATATTGCAATGAATATGAGTGTGCAAATATCTGTCCATGTCTCTTTTATTAGATTTCTGTTGTATATACCTAGGAGTGGGATTGCTGGATCATAACCAAACCTATTGCTGTTGAGTTGATTCCAACTCATAGTGACTCTATAGGACAAAGTAGAACTGCTCCATACCGTTTCTGAGGAGCACCTGGTGGATTTGAACTGTTGACCTTTTGGTTAGCAGCTGTAGCTCTTAACCATTACACCACCAAGGTTTCTACTGGATCATAAGGTATTTCTATTTCTAGTGTTTTGAGGAAGCACCGAATTGTTTTCCCTAGTGGTTGTACCATTTTACAGTCCCACTAGCAATGAATAAGGGTTCCAGTCTACACATCCTTGCTAACATTTGTTGTTATCTGTTTTTGTTTTGTTTTGTTTTTAATCAGTGCCATTTTAACCAGGGTGAGATGATATCTCATTGCAGTTTTGATTTGCATCTCTCTAATGGCTAATGGTGGAACGGTGGCGTAGTGGTTAAGAGCTCGGCTGCTAACCAAAAGGTCAGCAGTTTGAATCCACCAGCACTCCTTGGAAATCCTGTGGGCAGTTCTACTGTGTCCTGTAGGGTCACTATGAGTCGGAATCAACTCAACGGCAATGGGTTAATGGCTAATGATCATGAGCATCTTTTCATGTGTTTGTTGGCCTCGTGAATGTCCTCTTTGGTGAAGTGTCTGTTCATGTCCCTTGCCTGTTTTATAATTGAGTTTGTCTTTTTGTTGTTGAGTTGTTGAAGTTTTCTATAAATTTTAATGATTTGGCCCTTATCAGATATGTCGTTTCTGAAGGCTTTTTTCTGAGTCTGTAGGTTGTCTTTTTACTCTTGTGATAAACTTTTGAGTGTAAGTTTTTAATTTTTATGAGGTCCCAATTATCTATTTTGTCTTCTGCTGTTTGTGCATTTGTAGTTGTTTGTTAGCCTGCTTACAGATTAGGTCCCATAGTTTTCTCCCTGTGTTTTCTCCCAGGAACTTTATAGTTTTAGGTTTAGCATTTAGGCCTTTGATTCATTTTGAGTTAGTTTTAGTGTATGGTGTGAAGTATGGGTCCTGTTTCATTTTTCTCCGTAGGGTTTTCAATGGCTAATTGTTTAGAAGTAGATCTCCAGACCGTTCTTCTAGGGTGTCTCTTTCAGTTAGCAGCTGAGCTCATTAACCATTTGCATCACCCAGGGACTCCATTGTGTTTGATCACCAGGGCTCCATTGTGTTTGGTAGGATCACATAATGTGAAGAAAAATAAAATTGGGTAGGAGGATAGAGACTGATGAGGATAAATATAAGACATTTTTTATTTTAAGTCGGAGAGGGCTTTTCTGAGTAGGTAGCCTACTCTTGAAGGAGTATCCTTGACTTTGTAGTTATCTGGGAAAGAGCATCCTAGGCAGAGGGAACAGACAGGGTCAAGTTCCCAAGGAGAGAACAGTCTGACATATTTGAGGAACACTAAAGAGGCCAATATGGTTGGGCAAGGCCATGTGAGGCCTTGTTGGCTATGGTAAGGATATTGAACTTTTTTTTCCTAAGTCAAATGGGATGCCACTAGAGAGTTTTAACCAGGCAAGAAGTTGATCTGATTTATGCTTTTTACAAGTTCACTCTGCTTTCTAAAGAATAGCCTGCAGAGGTTGAAAGAGGAATATGGGAATTAGTTAAGCTCTTATTGCCGTACTTCAGAAGAGTGGGTTTGTATACACTAGGTGCTTTTAGGAGTCCCTGGGTAGTGCAACTGCTTAAACACTCAGTTGCTAACTGAAAATTGGCAGTTTAAGTCTATACAGAGGTGCCTCAGAAAAAAGGCCTACTTCCAAAGAAACCAGTCCCTGAAAACCCCTGTGGAGCACTGTTCTACTCTGACACACATGGAGTCACTATGAGCTGCAATCAACTCAGTGGCAACTAATTTTTTTTTTCTCTTGGTTTTAGGTGCTTTTGAACAGAATGATTTGAATACCATGATGTGTGATTTACAATTTATTTAACCCTCACAACAGAATAAAATAATAAATGTAGAATTAAAAAAAAAACTATTGGCATATAGTCAGTTCTATTTAAATGTTAACTATTATTTTCATCATCTTTATCAGAGTCATCATCATCAAAATGTATAAAAGACATACTTAGGAAAAATGATGTGCTCTCACATGTTTTTAGAAATTTGATTTTTCTCTACTGAAGACAAAAATAAATTGAAGAATTGGGGTTGTGCTATACTACATAAATAAAAGATGTGAAACAATAATTATAACTTATGCAGCCATTATTAGAATAAAAACATAATTTTTAAAAAATAACAGCTAAAATCAGCCTATTTTCATAATTTCTATTTACAATTTTTAGATGAAGCCCTAATCAAGCTTTTTAATTTCATTATTTGAAAATTGTGTCACCATGTATGTATATTCATTTTAAGTGGACTTTTTCCAGCCCCAGTTATTCTTAGACAGGACTGTCTTCTGTAACTGGTTATATATATATATATATATATATATATATATATATATATATATATATTTAGTGCTGAGCCAAAATTGATGTAGATTGCACACACATATACATAAATGTGCACATACGTTAACTGTATATAGTCTTTGAAATCCATGGCTTAGTACAAGGAGAAAACAATATTAAATTTTGAAATGACATAAACATATTTGATTGCACTTGAAAAATATAAAGGTTTTGCAAGAAATATCACTCACCACATGTACATGGTACATACATATAAAATAATGTATATTAATAGTAACTCATGTAGTCAATCACACAAGCATTAAATGTCAGTTTGGAAGTATATAGTAGCAGAATATTAGAAAATAGTCCTTATATAAGCACTTCTTCAAATAGATGTGTCTTTAGTTTCCTGAAGACGGCTTTCGTAGCAAGAGTTTATATGGCATACAAATCAGTTTTGTGGCTTTTGTTTGTTTGTTTGTTTTGTTTCTTTTTAGCCTGGCAGAGCATGGATAGTGCTAATTTTCACTTGAGTTTCAAATACTTATTGATATTTTAAAATAAACATTTTTGATATAATAAAAAAACAAAAACAGACCACTAAGTCAAATGGAAAAATACTGTTTTGTTGTTGTTAGGAGCCATCCAGTTGATTCCAACTCATGGCAACCCCATGTGTGCAGAGAAGAACTGCTCCATAGGGTTTTCAAGGTTATGACCTTTTGGAAGCAGATGGCTGGGTCTATCTTCTGAGGTGCCTCTGAGTGGGTTCGAACCACCAACCATTTGGCTAGTAGTTGATCTCTTAACTGTTTGTGCCACCCAGGTATCCTAGAGAAATACTACTGCAGGTAAAATGTTCCAGTGTTCTGATCTATGTCCGTAAAATCAATTTATTTTAGAAGCTTAGGTATGTTCATCAATTTGGTGTGTGAATACACTGGAGAATTTAAACATATTACCCATTTTGTACATTTGATTAGCAGAAAACAAATAACATAGAAAATATTTTTAAAAATCATAAAAGGTATTACTAATGTTCTGAAATATAATAAAATGGTTCTATACTTATTTCTCTTTTAATAAACATTTTCAACTTAGTCATAAATGAATTTATATAGCTAAGGCTAAATCCAAAATAATCCAATGCTGAAGTTCAGGCTGGTCTCGGCTAAATTATATGTAACTAATACATTGTTGACACTGAGCTCGTTTTGGATTTTAGGTGTAAAGCATATGTTGTAAAAGTTAGTTTGACATATGTCAAACACCTTCAAAATGTATGAATCAATATTTATGTAATATACTTTCATAAATACATCTTTATGGAATGATCTTCAAATCAAATTACTGGTGTTTAGAAAGTTAATATGACAATAACTAAACAGAATTGAGATCTCAGACTAAAAACATAAGCCCCTGCCTATTTGCAAAAGGCCTACCACATAACAACTTCTGAAAGCTGTCAACATAGAAAGCTGTTTGTTTGGCCATTTACGCTGCTAGCCAGTGGGCATACATAGCTCAGCTGATGTCTGGGGGCTGTTGGAATGTGTGAGCACACGTAAGGCTTCTGCGTCTCTGTATGGGAAATAAAGGCGCCTTCCAGCAGTTTAAGATTCCTTCTTTTTAACGATGTAGGTTGCCATCGTCGTCCTAGACGTGGCCGTGAGAGAAAGTATGGTTACCGGTACTAAAAATCAATCAATCAATCAGAGAGAAGAAAAAATTAAAATAGTGGCAAGAGACTGTGATTCTTCCCCAGAATCAACCTCTGTGCCTAGGCATCTAGCATTGTGGGCACCCATCCTATGCTACGTATAAATCCAGCCTTGAAATATGATTATTTTTCATAGTAGGTATCACCTAAATGTAAGCCAGCTACTTCATTCTGATTAAACGAAGAAACTAAATTTTAAAGTGAGAAAACAACAACTATGACAAAATAAAACACTTGCCTTTGTTAGACTAATTGAAGGACCTCACGTTGGTCATCAAGTTGGCCCCTGCCCTGTCAGAGATTTTTTAAAATGTCACTAGATTTGCTTTAGCCTTTACTGATCACGTGAGAACCTAACTCACCAACAAGATGCAGCTTTTCTCTGCTGGGAAGCAGCTCTGTTGTTGTTAGTTGCCATCAAGTTGGTTTCGACTCACGGGGATCCTATGTGTGAGAGCAGAACTGCTCCATAGGGTTTTCCAGGCTTTGACCTTTCAGAAGCAGATTGCCACTGGGTTCAAACTACCAAGTGCTTAACTGCTTATGCCACCCAGGGACTCCCTGGGGGAAGCTTTAGAGTAGCGCCTTTCAAAGTGTGGTCCTAGGGCCAGGCTCTTCTGAGAACTGTTTGATACCAGTGAGAAAAGAGATACGTACAGAAATGGAGAGCAAGCCTTTAGAAAACTTTGTAAAGTTTTGACGGAGTTATTTTGTGTCTGTTGACTCTAGTAAACAACAGACTTTTTATTGTTTGTTTTTTAACTCAATTTTTCTAGTAATTCATTTTTATTGTAACTGTAAAAGTATCAGCCCATGAAGATATGGGAAAAACTTGTCTGGTTCTTCACCATAGACAGTTCGAGAAGCGCTGGCCTATCATTTACACAGTTTTAACACAGATCAGTCAGGGTGACTCTAATCTCCAGTAAAACATATTGTATTTCTACCTCTTGAAACATTGAGACTCTTATATTCCAGAAGGAAGTTATATTTTGATTAGTAAATTTGTTTTTACTACTTCCTACTCATTTCTGTAAAGAAATTGTTAAATATTTATGTGAAAACATTATGAATGCAAGTAGTATTTAAACACTAAATAGAATGTCAGTAGAACTGCATTTGTGTGTTAAAATCCTATTATCATTTTACTCTAAACTCTTATTCTGTTTCACTGTTTTTGCTTAACTTCTATGGAGTTTTTGTAGATGATGCTGTTAAAATATTTATTAAGAAAACACTTAATGAAAGATGAATTTATCAACCCAAGATGTTATTTCTCATGAAAATCTTTCAATTTCTGCATTTAGAAACTGTAAATAAATCACCTTTTATTGAGAAGAAATGGAAAAATCTCTTTAAAAACTGGAATAATGCAATGATTTATTGGCAGTTATATTAACTAAGTCCTCATTTTAGAAATCACCTGTCTATTTTCAAACTCGTACCGGTGAAAATTATTCGTAATAGCTGATTTCTGTAGCTAGGGGTAAGAGATGCAAACTGACTGCTTTTAATCTTGCAAAGCATGCAATACAAAATTTAAACATAGACATCAGTAGAGAAAACTGTTCTCTAATTTGTCACTAAGTCATTGCTCCCTATATTAAAACCAGCAGTTCACAAAACCCTCACCCACAAAGAGTCATTGTTTGTTGCACATGTGGCAAGCTGGTAGTTGCTTTACGTGTATTATTAAATTGCCGTTACTGCCATCTAGTGGAATGAAACAATCCCTGTCACAATGTCTGGAACTCCTACAGTTCTGGAAATAAAGGGAAACCCACAGTTTGGGTCTATTGCTTAAAGTAAAATAGCCAACTGGAAAACACAATCTCAAGGAGATTAAAACATAATAGACATTCATTTACTAAATAAATTAAAGAAGTATTTCAGAAAGAAAAGGGCAGAGGGGATGGGGAAAGGTACATGCATCTGTAAGATACATTTTGTATAGAACCAAAATTACATAGAAAATATTATTTCTCACTGAGCACAGTGAGTTTACATGAACCAGGGAAGTTTTATTACTTGTTTATTAATTGTCTTTTTACCTATTTAAATGTAGATTAGTTGTTTGGGATATGCTTATTCTGTCTCAAAAATTAAGACACCCTAAATCAGTTCTATCGTGATCCATAGGGTTTTCTCAACCCTGTATCAAGACTTAGCGTGGCGATGATCATAGAGATGGCACAGGACTGGGCGTTTCATTGTTTAAACATAAGGTTGCTATGAGTCGGAGTCAACTCAACAGCAACTAACAACAGATCAATTCTTTTCAAACTTTCTGGAATATTAAATCACCTGGGCATCTTGTTAGAATGTGGATTCCGACTCAGTAGGTCAAGGATGGTGCCTGAGATTCTGCATTTCTAACAGCTCCCAGGCGATGCTCATGCTACTGTTTGTCATCAGCCCGTGTTTGTGCAATGAAGGCTTAAGTTATTAAAAAAAAAAAAAAAAAGGGAGTCCAGAAATGGAGCAAAACCCCCAGAGTACACTCACTATATATTATCTTGTTTTAATGTACTAATTAATTCAATAGCCTTTCCAGTGAATTTACCAAATCCATTTCTTGGCTTGACTGCTTACTGTGTATATAACCTTGTGCAAGATACTTAACACCTCTGAGCCACAGTTTTGTCATCATCTGTAAAAAAAAAAAATAACAGTCATACCTATGTCATGTGGTTCTTACGAGGAATAAAGAAGCTAAAAATCTCTGGTTGAACCATATGAAGTTGTCCTTTTTGGAGGTTCGTATACAAGCATTCACAATTTTATGTGGTTCAGCCTAAATGTGTGGATTATTTAGCATAATGTCTAGCACCTAGTGTTCAATAGATGTTAGTATTGCCACCAAGTGTCAGTGAGTAAATTTATGGACACATATGAACGTACTCATGCCCCAGAAAGTTTGCATTCAATGAAGAGGGAATTTCAAAATTTCTGTAACCTGGTATAATGAATCTGTGAAAGGTGCCTTTACCTTGAGATTTCATTGAAGGATAAAATACATAAGAAATTTGTGAATTAATTCTGTAAAAGAGTTCAGTTGGGTGTGAAAAACAGAAAGATTCACATTAGATTAAATAAATACTGGGATTCTTTACTTGTGCCTTTTTATAGTACCTGAAACCAAGCCTGAAGGGTTGGGTAATGCATTCTTATTCATTATCAAATTCATATCTTGAAGCAGCACCTATAAAGTATGAGGACAGTAAAGGACAAGGACTCTGGATATATTTAATAATATGAGAAGTCAGTTATGAGGAAAATAGGTCACAAATATATACATTGTTTTTTAAATTATTAGAGCATAGACAATCATGTTTTATGTATTTGAATTCGCTGTCATGTGTTTCTTACGCTATGAATTATAAAAAATTGTGATAAATTATTCATAAAGTTTTGCTTAAAAATAAGATGATTTTAGCACTAAGATTGGATGAAAGGATAATAACTTTCAACCATTTGGATGAAAAAGGGTTCTGTGTCCATTTTAATAAAGTTAGTGACTTTGCCTATATGATTAGATCTTTTCTAATTTTGACCCCTAGATTTTAAGCTTTTCCTGAAGTATACTCCTTTTTGCCTGTATGGAAAGAAGTATAGTTGGTGAACTACAGAGAAGTATATGAAGAATTCCAAAATCTGAAATCTAAAATTATATGTTAGAATTAGGGTTGGGTATCATTAAGTTAAATTGATGTCAATTGAAAGATAACACATTTTAATTGTCTTTCTGCAAATTATTCTTTTCTTTAAAACTTCAGTAAAAATTTGAAATATTGTCAGTGTTTTGATGTATATGAACAAGTTATAAACCTATTTTATAAATACAGGAATTTGCATTACCTGCCATGTAATTTAGACACTAACATTCTGAATCACAAGGATAGTGGCAGGAAGAATGTAAGCCAGTATAACCCCCTGAGTGTGTACAAGGTAATGCTGTTAAGGAATAAAATTATTAGACTATACTTACTGGATGATGAAATCGAAACTGGCATTATAAAAAGAGATCAAGAACTCATTGAATTCTAGTCCCCAAAGATGCAATACCAAAGTTCTGTTGTAGCAAATAAAGGAATAACAAACTACCAGGCATCATACAACATAAAGACGGTTTTGAGAGACCATAAAATTAAACAAATGGAAGTTATTAACCTATTCGCCTACCTGCATGCCTAAGTTTGAATGGAAATTTATTCTTGACACTCCTTTAGAAAAATAAAAGGGGGAAGGATGTGGTGGTGATGCCACCAGCTCTGTCTCAAATGTTTAAGGTTCTTCAGTGTGGTATGATAAGGAATGAGTGGATACAATCACAAAAAAAAAAAATAGGGGAATCGAGGCAGGATAGCAACACTTACATCACCTGAAGCAAAACGGCTTAGCCTTCTGTATCTTAGCTTCCTGTTTATAAAAAAGATAATTATGAGAATTAAAGACATTTGTCATCATCCTGGAGTCCCTAGGTGGAGCAAACAGTTAAGTGCCCGAGTACTAGCCAAAAAGTTAGTGGTTTGAAACCACCCAGAGGAGTCTCAGTAAACAGGCCTGGCGATCTGCTTCCAAAAAAGTCACAGCCTTGAAAACCCTAAGGAGTGGTTGCGTTCTGCACACATGGGGTCGCCATGAGTCAGAATTGACTTGACAGCAACTAACAACAACAATGTCATCATTCCAGACACATAGTAAGTTCTTAATAACGGATGGTTATTATTGTTTTTCTATTGTTGGTGTTGCATAATCTTTCAAGATGGAGAGAAATAAACTTGCTATAAACAAGGAGTTCAACTAACTACTGCATCATAAATATTTGGAGTATAGTTGAACAAAAGTAAACTACGAGGTCAAAATACAAATAGATTAGAATAGTTTAGACATGTGTGAATGCTAGGTGGTCACTTCTTCACTTGTCCCCCTCGTGTTACTAGAAAAAAAATAATATCAATAAATATTCCATACAGGGCCCTTCAGCTTACTGAACATTTTCATATGTGACTTCATTTCACCCTCATATCAAGCCCCCCAAAATACCTAAGACCAAACATTATTTTAAGAATTCCCGACATAATGCAGAGACTGTGACTTTTCCAAATTGACAAAGTTAGTGACACTTGAGGACTGAAAACCAGGTCTTTGCACTCTAAGTCCAGCCTCTATGGTTTTTTTGTTTGTTTGTTTGTCTTTTAAAATAATTTATTTTATTTTTGTTGTTGAGAATGTATACAGCAGAAATATACAATTTCTACATGTACAATTCAGTGACATTGATTATATTCTTGAAGTTGTGCAACCATTCTCATCCTCCTTTTCCCAGTTGTTCCTTTGCCATTAACATAAACTCCCTGCCACCAAAGGTTCCTATTTACTCTTTCGAGTTGCTGTTGTCAATTTGATCCCATATAGACAGATCTTAAAAGAGCACAGTTCTCAAGACTATGCTGCATAATGTACATGGGGGATGGCTAAGTATTGAAATTCTTGTGTTTTCATCGTAGTGGATTCTTAGTCTGTGAGTTTTTTCAAAGGAAAATGATGACAAAAATATATTAATCCATGATTTACAATTTCTTTAAATGCTTGGACATTAGGTGCTCAGATCTAAATTCATACTTGTCTTTAGCAGCTTCAGTTTCGACAATATGAAAGGGCAGATATACTCTGTGTTTCTGCAGATTGTATAGAATGAGTCTTACCCCTACGTTACAAAGAGTATCCGAAACAAAGCTGGTACCAAGAAGTGAATTGCAAACCTCTCACAGTACCACCATGGAGAGACATAACTGTTAGCCTAATTTTGCATATCTCCTTTTTATATTTTTATGCATACATATTTTTCTTCATGCAGATTTGCTTATATAGTACACTCATTGTCTGTCTTCTTATTCCAGATGGCCTAAACCTCAGTAGTTTCTCTTTTGTTTCTATTCACCAAGGTTTTGCTTTACAAAGGCCCAGGCAAAATTTTATTATCAACCCATTAAAACCCATTGTTGTTGACTCAATCAGTGTTCCCATTGAAACTCCAAATATCACAATTACTTTCAGAAAATACGCTGGTTTAGTTTTACGTGGGAACGTTGTATCACTGGATTGCTGAGCTAATATAGTAGTGAGCAGTGGTTTAAAAATCACATTTATTGTCGAAAAGTTGGCTACATTTCATTTTCATACTTAGAGAATTTTTTCAGTGTTGGTGTATAAAAGATGTGTCATTTATTTTGTTAACTGCTACATCCCACCTTAAAGTCTGTTATTCCTCAAAAGAAAATGGCAACTTTGTTCTTTTCAGAGTTGTATAAATGACTTAGTTTGTTTTCAGAGTACTATTTTTATTTTCTGGATACATGAAGTGAAAACCTCGCACGTGTATAGCAAAACTTGTTTTAGGTAACAACTCCAGAGACCAGCAGAAATTTGTTGCCTAGGAAAGACATATAGTTAACTGAAGATTGACAAAAATTGTCCTTGAAATTTACATTTAAAGCAGCTATTTAAATTAGCCATGATCTATATAGCCGATGATCAAGAAAGACAAAAAAGAGAAAGATTAGCTTGAAAAATACACTTTAGTTAAGATTTTAAAGAATAAAACATATAAACAAAATTTAACTCTTCAGATTACTGATATAAAGTAACTACCAGATAATTTGCTAATTAAATAATGCTGGGAACAATATTAAGTACTAATGAAAATGTTGCTTAATAGATTTTTAAATAACATTTGTGTTGTACAAGTAATAAATATTTATTATAAAAATAAAAAATGCAGATAAATAAGAAGAAGGGAAAATATTTATAACCCCTGCTCAGAATATAAACTATGTGCATTTTGGTATATAACTTTTCACATATTTTTCTCTGCATATTTTTTCATACATCAATTTGTCCATCTTGCACACATTCTTTTGTAAGTAGCATTTTAACTTAAATATTAGAGACAATTTTTCATGTCATAATAGCTTTTGAGAATTTTGTGTTCATTTTTTAATAAAAAACAAGTTCTTTAACATTTATGAACTTAGCTTCTCCCTCTTGATTTTCACAAAATACCTGTTTGGCAATTATAGAAAGCAATAATCCAACATAGTGTAATTTTTCTGATAACTCCACACAAATTCATAGTGTGAAACCTAGGTGCTTGTGGGTGTTATCTTTGAGCATGAAATCTCTGTTTAAGCTATGGAGACCTGAGGGCATTCTAGTACAAGTGTGACTATAGAGTTCTTCATGTCAGAGTTGGAGACGATGAGGCTGAACGTGCTAGGGGAACCGAGATCAAACTGGGATACAGAATGTAGAAGGATATAGAAATAGACCAGGTACAGAGGTGAGTGAATGGGAGCTAGGAAACAGGTTGATGTTTTAGGGTTGGAACACAAGTCCTTGTGGAAGAGAAGGATTTAGGTAAGCATGAGCACTCAATGTGAGCAGCACATCCATAAACCAGAGGATAGCTAAGGACCAGGTACTAAAAGACTAAAACAGATATGGGTCACAGTAATAAACAAAGTCATTAATATGTATTAACAGTACTAATAATTATTGAGCACATGGTGGTTTAATACACTATCCTTAGATTAAACACGTTATAATCTACATGATGTGATAAGACATGTTTGCCAAATGCTGTAGTATAAGATAGTATATAAGCTACATGATCCAAGAAGTAAGTGCTATAGAAATTCATATAGTGGAAAGGTTACTTTGGACTTTGTTGCTCTAGAAATTTATGATGATGATAGCAGCCAAGATTATGAGTATTTTATAGACTTTATCTGATTTTATCCTCACGACACTGTGAGGCAAGTTATTATTATCAGGAAGATAGTGGGTATAGTGATTGCGGTCTTGGCACCAGACTGACTGGATCCCAGCCACATACTATTGTGACCTTAGGCAACTTATTTAGCTGTGTTTCAGTCTTGTCTTCTATAATGAAGAAATAATAATAGTATCTATCTCATAGAGTTATTGTAAAGACTAAATGTGGTAGCATACATAAATTCCTTAGAATTAACTGTAAAATTTTATGTATTTGTTTATTGATTGATTGATTGTGGTGAAAGGTTTGGGCAGTTTAGGTAATATACCTAAGCTATGCAGGCAGCAAATGGTGGAGCCAGGAGTCAACTCCAGCTCTGCTGCCTTCTGAATCTGAGTTCTTAATTCATCCACTTCGATGCTTCAAGCTTTAAGCATGAAGTGAATGAGTCAAAGATAATTTGGATTTTGATCATGGATGACTAGTATTATTAGGATAATAATAGGAAAGTGACTATGAAAGGGATTTTGTTGTTGTTGTTGGATGGAAGTGACTATGGAAGGGATTTTTTTGTTGTTGTTGGATAGAGGAAATGTCCAGTTTGGGCTGGTGCAGAGGCATTCAGGGAGAAATGTGTAACTGTTGATTAGAAATCCTGGAACAGAATTCTGGACAGAGTTGGAGTAGAATTTGGGATTAGGGAGATATCTATGTAAAGTTAACAGTTAATACTTTGAGAGTAGATAAGATTGCCAGAGATATAATATGTTAAAAAGAAAAATATAAAACGATACCAAGTCAGAAGCCATTGCTTTATTAACCAGTGGGAAGAGAAGCTAATAAAGGAATCAGAGATAGAGTTGGACAAAGGGTCCAATTTGAGACAACAAAACAGCCTGTTAGCATAGAAAGTGAAATCAAAGAATTTTAATAAGGTTAGGAGGGTAGAGGCTCTCAATGGTGTAAAAGTCATTTCTGGTCTGTTGGTCCTGAAACTGCTCATGTGTTACAGGCCTCAGGGGTTTGAAGAGGCTGGTTCAGTTTGTTTTGTGTGGGTTGAGGGGAGTACTTTGAGTTTTAGATCACTTAAATACCCAGAGGGTCTACTTCGTTTTGGTCCATTCCAGGCCTGTAATGCGTTTCTCTATGATTACTTCGAACCACTTTGGGGTCATATAGAATTGTGGTTTGAGGGTTGGTTTCATCAGGTCGTTAAGATAGAAAAGCATTATCCTAGGGCTCCCTTCTTTTCCTTTTTTCTGACCACACTCTCAGAAATACTGGAGACCTGGAAGCAAAGGAACACGAACAGAGAGCTTATAACCGTCAGTTTTACAATACTAGCCTCATGTGATTATTCAAGTTTAAGTTGATTACTGTTAAACAAAATTCAGTTTCTCAGTTGTAATCTCCGTATTTCAAGGTACTTAATAGTCACATGTAGCTATTGACTACCATGTTGCACAAGGAAGAATTGTAGAATATTTCCACCATCCTGGAAAGTTCTGTTGGACAGCATGATTCCAGATAGCCTGCATCTTAAGATTTCTGTGATTTTTAAACAAGCTTGTAGTCATAACACTAGATTTTCACATGTATGAAGATTTTCAACCATAAGAAAGAGCCTCATCTCTTTCAAGAGTAACAGCAACAACAAATTTTTCTCTTTCTATCCTGTTTCACTAATGGTTCTAGTCATCAATAGTCAGAAAATTACCTTTAACTCACCCATTTCATGCCTAAATTTTTAACTTTTTTTTTAAAAAAAAAAAAGCCCTCTGTTTTACTTGCATAACCACAGATGATCACATACCAACTGTTTGTTCAGGCTATCAGTATGATATAGAAATTGTATTTAAAAGCTAATTAACATCTCAGAAACAAAATAGCAAAGAGAGTATAAGAATTTGTTCTTTATGAATCATTAACTAAACAATTCCAAATTTAGATTATGTAATTACTGTTTTTGAAGCTCTTTGAGAATGAAAGAAAATGTCTCATGTATATATTACCTAGAACTGCTATAAGATAAATATACATCTTTCTATTTAATAAATATTGATGTGCATTGAGGAGGAATAAATTCAGCTTGTCAAAATGACATTTTTAATGATTTTGATAAATACTGTGAAGAGGTATCTCATTGTAACTACTGTGATGCTTGCAGTTGTTATTTCGTTGAAGGCATGTCATCTGCAGGTAATTGGTGTTTATATGTTCAAATATGCAAAATATCTCCAAAATACTATCTCTTGATATGTTACTTGATAACCTCCATTGTTTTTACATAGTAAATTTGCTGTTTAAAATGAAAGCCAAACAATGCTTTTGCATACATTTTTAGGAATCTGAAGAACACATAGTGTTAATGAAGCTCTTACTTCAACATTGATTTCATTTCTAATTTGTGGTGACATCATTTCAGAGGAAAGAGAAAGACTTCTATGTGTGCTTCACATGGTTTTTGGCTTTTCTTAGTTTGTGTTTACCAAAGACACCAGACAATTTATCTTTCGCAGAAATGTTGAGTTTCGGTCTCCTGTGGAAATGTTGGGAAATTGAGTTCTGTTTTACTGTTTGTATTGTCATTAAGTGTATGGCCGATTCTGTTTGGGGAATCATTTATAATAAATGGAACTAACTTGGGCTCCCAAGTTAAGAATGATGGTAAAACAACAATTTACATGCCGTTGGTTTTTAAAAAGTTTGTTGGAAAAACTGATAATAATACTGTACTAAAATCAATTCTACTTTGAACCAAAGTCTAGGAATAAGTTTCCTAATGATGAATTTATCAGCCTTATCTATGGAGTGGCAGAAAGCAAAACAGTATAGTTAAATGATAGCAGTTGTGTGTGTCATCAAGTTGATTCTGACTCACTGTCCCTATAGGACAGAGTAGAACTGCACTGTAGGGTTCCCTAGGCTGTAATTTTTTTTCCCTTTATTACTGGTACTTTATTTTTTCTTTTTTAAAGTATTGGACTTTAGATGAAGGTTTACAGAACAAACTAGCTTCTCATTAAACAGTACACACATTGTTTTATGACATTGGTTACCAACCCCACTATGTGTCAACACTCTCTTCTCGACCTTGGGTTTCCTATTACCAGCTTTCCTGTCCCCTCTTGCCTTCTAGTCCTTGCCCCTGGGCTGGTGTGCCCCTTTAGTCTCATTTTGTTTTATGGGCCTGCCTAATCTTTGGATGAAGGGTGAATCTCAGGAGTGACTTCATTACTGAGCTAAAAGGGTAACTGGAGGCCATAGTCTCAGGGTTTCTCCAGTGTCTGTCAGGCCAGTAAGTCTGGTCTTTTTTTGTGAATTAGAATTTTGTTCTGCATTTTTCTCCAGCTCTGTCCGGGACCCTCGACTGTGATCCCTGTCAGGGCAGTCAGTGGTGGTAGCCGGGCACCATCTAGTTGTACTAGACTCAGTCTGGTGGAGGCTGTGGTAGTTGTGGTCCATTAGTCCTCTGGACTAATCTTTCTCTTGTGTCTTTAGTTTTTTTCATTCTCCCTTACTCCCGAAGGGGTGAGACCAGTGGAGTATCTCAGATGGCTGCTCACAGGCTTTTAAGACCCCAGACGCTGGTCACCAAAGTAGAATGTAGAAGATTTTCTTTATAAACTATGTTATGCCAGTTGAGCTAGATGTTCCCTGTAGGCTGTAATTTTTAAGGGAGCAGATCGCCAGGTCTTTTCTCCTGTGGAGCAGCTGGTGGTTTCAAACCTCTGACCTTTTGATGCCTTTCAGTTCCAAGCTGATCACTTTAACCATTATGCCACCAAAGCTCCTTGGTAATAGCAATAGCCAGAGGATAAAGTTATAGTTTTGGAGAGAAACATCCAAACCTGGGGTTCAAATGAAAGAAAGTTGTTGAAGTCTTTTTCAAAGACATTATTAATTTTTATTCATTCTACAGTTGCTATGCTAATTTCTCAAATATTTCTCTATCGCTAGAGCTTAGAAAGGTATGTCATTATTTACTTGCATTTCCTGAAGGCATAATTGGAAGTAACTTCATGTATGTTCATTGAGTTCAGGTTAGTATGTTGAGTCTGAACTCTCCATGTGGAAATGTTCAAATAATGGTTGGACTCAGGGACTTGAAGCTTAGATTTTCAGTCTCCAAGATAAGAAATGGATTATCTGTTTGAGTATTTTGGATTTTATATTTTAAATTGTATTCTACTGTGAATTCTTCTGTTTGATCTTGAGCTCTTGGATTATTCAAGTTCTGTCACCTTGGTCCTTTGAGTCAATTTGTTTACTTATACACAAGAGCATGGAGTAGCTATGCTGCACAGTTGGAATTTTTCTTCTATCCTGTACCTTCCCTCAGCTATCAAATGATGATTCAGTCTGCCATCACCCAGGCTTTGCAGATGTTACCTCCACTGTGTTCTATAATTGTAACTTCAGCACCAGCTTAATTCAGTACCAGGTCTTGTTTTTGAAAACTTAAATTTTAATTTAGAATCATGTGAGGTTTGTTTAAAGAAACGGTTAGATTTTCCTTATAATGTGCTGTTTTGGAATTTGTATGGTGACTGATGTATCAGGAAATATTGGATGGTTATGGCAGTAGAAGAGGGCAGTGGTGGTTCGATGGTAGGAGGCAAGAGAGCAAGCCATGTGAACATTTAGAAGGAATCCAATAGGTGTAGGATAAAATCATATTATTGTTTTAATTTACATGTCTCTGATTACTAGCAAAATCATCTTTTCATATGTTTATAGTCAATTTGGTTTTCCTTATTAATAGGAATTCTTATTTTCAACTTTTGACAATTTTTCTATTGCATTACTTGTCTTTTCTTATCGATTTGAAGGCTATATATATAGAGAGAGAAGATACTAATCCTTGGCTAGCTATATGCATTGCAAATAGTTTATTTTAGTCTTGTGATTTTCTTTTCACTTTATTTAAAAGTACCTTTTGTTCCATATAATTATTTAATTTTTATTCAGTAAAATTTATTAAGATTTTCTCTTACTATTTACACTTTGTGAAATACATTTAAGAAGTTCTTTCCTACCCTATGGTGGTATATAGTGCTGTATTTTCTCCTATATGTTTTAAATTTTTGCTTTTCATGTTTTTGTTTCTAACTCATCTGCAGTTACTCCGCGTATGGCATGAAGTAAAAAATCTCATTTCTTGTTTTTCACATGGCATTGTTTGACAAGCATTTAATAGTTTATCATTTCCCCACTGATTTACAGTGCCCCACATTCATAGGTGGAGTCACACACTATCCCGTTTGCTTGGTATGGTCTCCAGTTACACTTGTGTCCAGGTGCAGTTATTAGTAGTGATTTCTTAGAGACCTAATTTGAGTCATTAATTCTCCCTCGTCATATGTTAAGTTTCCCATAAAGATTTATGGTTGTATTTCAAGGGTCTTTTTCTGTTCCATTGATCTATTTGTCCAACCCTAGACCAAACCAAACAAACCAAAACCAAACCCATTGCCATTGACTTGATTCCAACTCATAGTGACCCTATAGGACAGAATAGAACTGCCTCGTAGGGTTTGGCTGTGATCTTTACAGAAGCAAATTTCCACATCTCTCTCCCATGGAGTGGCTGGTGAGTTTGAACTGCTGACGTTTTGGTTAGCAACCTAGTGCTTAGCCACTGGGCCACCAGGGCGCCTAGACTAAACCGTACCATATAAATAATAATAATTCTTGATATCTGATACTGTAATTCTGCCCCATTCTGCTTTTTTCTTCAAAAACTGTATAGATATTCTTTGATCTTTGCTTTTCTATATGAAAGTTGAGATTAACTTTTCAAGTTCAAAGAAAATTTCCACTATGGTTTTGATTGTAATATGAACCAAATTTAAAAAAAAAAAAAGTTGAGGGGGAATATTTAAATATTTTAAGTTCTTTCAAAATGCTTTGTGATGTCAAGAGATGTTAAATTTTTTTGTTAGATATGTAACAAGAACGTTACAGATTGTGTGCCTATTATGAGTAAGGTCCTTCTGTTATATTTTCAAATTGTTTATTACAAATGTGAGTACTCTATTGACATTTTTTATGTTCTTCTGGCAGCCAAATATGTTTCTAAATTTTTGCATTAGTTCTACTAGTTTTTCTGTAGATTCAATAAAACTTTTTATGTCTACTTATTGACCACAAATAAGTTAGTTTTCAATTCTTATACTTTTTTTTTTTCTTATTGCATTGGCTATGATTTCTAGAACAGCATTGACTAGAAGCCACCCTTCCTTTTCATCTTCATGAATTTTGTGTGACTATTTCTAACATTTCTCCACTAGGTACAGTGTTAAGAATAGACTTTTGATACTACTCTTACTGGGTTAAAAACATTTCTATTGATTTCTGGTTTAACAGATTTTTTTTTTTCTCATGAATGAATGTTTTATCGCCTCTGTGTTGTGGTTATTATATAATTTTAACTACTGTAATCTACTGTTTTTAAATTATGAAAGATTATCTGATGGGGAACCAGCCTTTTATCCCCAAAGTACTCTCCTACTTTTTAATACATTGATTATAATATATTTTAAATACATTAATACAATCTGATTTTGACCCACTGGCATTTAAGATTTGTTTTTCATCTGTGCTTATGAAATTGGACTCTGAACTTTTTTATTGTATGGTTCTTATTTGATTTTATTTGAATAGCTTTCTGTTTTCTGTCTGTGAAAAATGTCATGTCCAATCCAGATTATGAGTTCTTTGAAGAGATGGCAAAATTTTCCTGTAAAACTGAGTCCTTTGCTGAGTTATGGTTGTTACATAAAATTAAATTAATCTGAAGTGAATTAAATTTCCAGTTATTGAGGTTGTTGTTTGCCTTTCCTATCTTTATACTTCTCCATTTATTTAGGTATTTAGGTTTATGAGCTCATTTTGAGTGATAGAACTTTGTTATGGGATTTCTCTCTTTTCACTCTCTCTTTCTCTTTATTTTCACCAGTTTTACAGTTGCCTTCCTACTTCCCTCCCCCAGTGGAACTCTAGGTCCAGGCAGTGTGTTTCTAGACTTCTGTTCCATATTCATGTTGGAAACACATCATCCCAGTCACAGAGCTAGTGGCTGGCTTAGTTTGATTTCTGATTGAAAAACTATCTAGATACCCATTATTATGGATTGAATTGTGTCCCCCAAGAATGTGTGTCCACTTGGCTAGGTCATGATTCCAAGTAGTGTATGATTGTCCACCATTTTGCTATTGGATGTGATTTTCCTATGTGTTGTAAATCCTACCTCTATGATGTAATGAGGCAGGACACAATCAACAAAATTAGGTTGTATTTTGAGTCAATCTCTTTTGAGATATAAAAGAGAGAAGTGAGCAGAGAATGAAGAACCAAGGGATGGAGTGCATCCTTTAGATCTGGGGTCCCTGTGCTGAGAAGCTCCTAGACCAGGGGGAGATTGATGACAAGGACCTTCCCCTGGAGTCAACAGAGACAGAAAGCCTTCCCCTGTAGCTGGCACCCTGAATTCAGACTTCTAGCCTCCTAGACTGTAAGAGAATAAATTTCTGTTTATTAAAGCATTCACTTGTGGTATTTCTGTTATAGCAGCACTAGATAACTAAAAAAAACAAAAAAACAAAAAAACTGTTGCCATCGAGTCAATTCTGACTCATAGCGATGACCCTATAGGACAGAGTAGAACTGCCACATAGGGTTTCTGAGGAGCAGCTGGTGGATTTGAACTGCCAACCTTTTGGTTAGCAGCCAAGCTGTTAACCAGTGGGCCACGAGGGCTCCAAAGACACCCATTAATTTAAGCCTTGGACCTCCTATAGAGTTTATCCCCTGAACAACTTCAGCTGTAATTTTTTTGTTGCTATTATTTATTTTCTTTGTTTCATTTTGTTTTAATTGCCTACTCAACAAGGGAACTTTATCCCAATCCTTCATTTCAAGCAAAGAACATGACTCTCCCTGGTCCCCTAACTCATATGGAAGATCTTTTGTTCCCCCTGTACCATCAGAGGGTGAACTCATGATCACCCCTGTTCACTTTCAAACTATGGGCCTGACCCTCCAACCCCACTTGCTTATTTGCATTTCTCTTCTAGTTTTTATTCATTGCAGTTCATCTTGTTTTTGAGCCTGGCTATGTCTTTTGGATTTTTTTTCTTCATACACTTTATGTAGCTTGCTGTGTGTTTGAAGTGGTAGGAATATGTCAGATCGTGAATGCTGCAACATCTTGGCTCGAATACTTCTTCTACTAGAATGAAATCTTTACTTTCTTAAAAACTGCTGTTTAATTAGGGTTCCCTACATGCAGTTTCTTCAAATGAAAAATGACATATAACAGGATATTAAGAGGGATTTTTACTGGTGAACCAAAATTTTGAAGAAGACCCAAAATCTGATAACAATAATATACATGCCTATAGATCGTAAGGAGATATTACAGACCCTCCAGTTAGACACTAGAGAAAGTACCTGTCTAGTTTCATCTTGAAAAGGGGCCAACTCAAAGGGAACACTTCTCAGAGCAAGGAGATGCCAGTAGAAAGCCTATTGGAGCAGGATCCAAGGAGGTAGTCATTGCCCACTAGAACCTTCGAAATCATCTCATGGGAAATGGCACCAACACAAATTACAACTGCACTAATGAAGTGAGAGCCTCTTTGCACCTTAAGTTCTCCTTCATTTTGTTTCTATAATTCTGAGCCAGCATAGTGAGAGCTGAAAAGGAAGTCAAGGTATAAATTATGGAAATAATAAAGAAGTGACTGGGTTACCCTTTCCCCTTTCTCCATCATTGCCGTTTTCTGATCATGCGTCAAGCCCAGCTAGAAGAGATAAAAGGATTAGACTGGACTGTAAATTTTAATGCTAATCAACATCTAGAAAAGCTATGGATCTTCCCAGCATTTTTCCTAGGAACAAAGCATGTAAGCTCATAGTAGCATGATTGAACGTCAGTAGTGAGAAAAAGAAAGTTGTTTTCCAACCAGTTCCTACCTGTGGGGTAAAGGAACTAGTTATCCCAAATAAGGTGGCCTTGGTCCTTGGCTCTAAAGAAATACCCCTTGGAGCAATTGGGATACCTTGGTCTGGGGGTTCCAGGCCACACCTGAAGATTTGTGCTGGCAAGTGGGGCTGGCCAGACAAGAAAAGACTCACCTGGGAAGCTGATATCAGTTAGCCTCAGGAGCCATAATTTAGTCTATCACTTAGGACTGGCTGATAAAAGCCCTGAACACAGAGACTCAGAGAGATTCCTAGTTGGCAAGAACATCTGCTCTCGGGAAGGTACCTCATCCCTTGGGACATGGAAGCTCTGTGTTGGGAACCCTCAAGACCTCACCCTATGCATCTCTTCATTTGTATCCTTTTTGGCTATAATAAATATGTAGTTATAAGTATGGTATATTCTCCATGAATTCTCTGAGTCTTTCCAGTGAATTATCAAACCCAAAGGGGAAGTGGGAGCCAGCAGGTCTGAGAGTAAGGGCATCGTGCGGACTCCCAAGCTTGCAGCTGTTATCCAGAAGAAGTAGTAAGAAATTAGTACCAAATTGGTGGCCAGCAGGTGAGAAGGTTGGGGTGTGTCATGTGGATTCCTCAGATTTGCAGTTGGCATTGCCTACTTAGCATTCTGAAGGATGGTGTCCTTTTAACTTGTGGGCTGTGACCAAGCTCCAGGCTGATAGGATCAGAGAGAGCGAGAGAGTGCCTCAGGGGCGACTGGTGATGAGGATGGAAATGTGGGAATGGGAGTACTGGATCAATCTCCACATTTTGGGTAGTACAGCTTGTTCAGTGAACCTATTCACAAAGTTTTTATGTTAGACCCTATTTTTCCTTGCCATTATACTTAATAAGGCTTTGTGAGAAGTCTTAAAAGAAATGGATACTGATTTTGAAATATTCATGTGTGTACAGACTTTTTGATTGAAGCAAAAAGGTTTAATGAAATCAAACCTTCCAGAATTTAAATTGCAGTCCAATTCACATGAATACAAATGAGCTTAAAAATAATATTGCATCTGTATAAAAAGTCAAATAAGGGAAATATAAATCAGCAGCTATACTTGTAGCTGTTTGATTTTAAGCAATGATAAAACAATTACTTTGCTGCAGCTCATTAACACACTGCTAAAAAACAAATCATACTTTTTTTTTCCATCTTATATAATGGTTTATTTTGCCCGATTATGTATTCTCAAAAAATAGACCTCTGTGCCTTATATAATGTGGAAAAAGTTATTTCTGAGAAATGTTAGTAGTAATAAGGAATTGGTTTAGGATTAAACCCATTGCTGTGGAGTCAGTTCAACTCATAATGACCCTATAGGACAGAGTAGAGCCACCTCATAGAGTTTTCTAGGCTGTAAATCTTCATGGAAGCAGACTGCCCTATCTTTCTCCCATGGTAGAGTCTGGTGGATTGGAATCACTGGCCTTTCCATTAGCAGCTAAGTGCTTAACCACTGCACCAACAGGGCTCCTTACTTTAGGATTAGTAGGGGCTTATATGCAGATCAAATTCTATCACCATGTGAATTTATATAACATGCACATTTAATTTCATAGCTTTGCTGTTGTTGTTTTTTTCCTTGTGTACTTATCCTAATACATTCCTTGTTGTTTCCCATATTCTCCAGTTTTCTGATTTCTTCTCTAGGACCCCTTGTCTTTACTCTCTAAGATTTCAAGTAGTTGAATGTTATTAGTGGTAGTGATGCAATTAGACTGTTTTATAGACCCCATAACACATTACATTACTAGAGTAAATGAGTCCACATATGATTCAGACCAAAAAAAAAAAAGTCCCTTCAGCCAAAATCTTCTCTGAATTATATTGGACTATAGAGGATTTAGTAATGTTTGATGTTTATAAATATTAATTGCCAATATAATATTTAGAGTTGGTAACTAAATCATATTTAGTAATATTAAGGATCTACTTTCTTAGTGTAAGATTTATCAGCATAGTCTCTATTATCGAGTACCTGTCACCCTAAATAAAAATAATCATGAGTATGAACATGTAAATGCATAAAGAACAGCTGAAAGTGCTAGAGTAGGGAAAAAAGATTAAATACATGAATGAATATTTGTACTGTATAAAATTTTTATTTCATATTAATAATAATTAACTACATACAGATATGTAATTTGGCCTTTGTAGTAAATGTTGTCTTTTAAATTCATTCACATATAATGTTACGGGGAAATTCTGAGATTTTAAGCACTCTCCAAAGGAGGTAAAAGGAAGAGATTCAAAAGCAAATGTGAGTAAATAGCCCATATTTGCCTTCTTTTGTAAACTTACTAGTGAACTGCATAAAGGTTTGTCATCCAGCAAACATTGCTAAAACTTGCCCAGTAGCAGTAGACTGACATTAACAGGGGAAAAAAATAAATGTAATTGATTTACCAAGACTCTGAAATATGCTAAACAAGGTAAAATATGCTAAACAAGGTAAGAATAATTTTGAAAATTTAAAGTGATACTGAAATGTAAATAAATTTTATCTTACTCATCATCATTGTTCTTAATGAGAAAGGCAGATTTTATTCACCAGTATTACTTATTTTAGTTTAGATTCAAAGCTGTTTCCTGATATATGAGTTGACTCTTGTGTCTACTTTCTGAGACGTTATTGATTGAAACATGTTGATTAAATTTTGTAGTAACTTAATTACAAGATTCATAGATGATAAAGCCATAATGTAGTTTGTAATTTTATAATATGAGAAGACATTTCTCTAGTGCTCTGCAGTTTTCAGGATGCCTTCCTAAGCATTATCTCTTTCAAGTCCTACACAACCTTTGCAGTAGGAAATAAATCAGTTGCTGTCCGGTTGATTCCTACTCCTGACGACCCCATGTGTGTCAGAGTAGAACTGTCATCTAAAGGGTTTTCAATGGCTGATTTTTCAGAAGTAGATCACCAGGCCTTTTCTTCCAAGGTACCTCTAGGTGGACTTGAACCTTCAATCTTTCTTCAATTAGCAGTCCAGCGAGTTAATAGTTTGTATCACCCGGGGACTTTCAGTAGGAAATGGTATCCTTCTTTTGTTGTTCTTAAGGAACCTAAACCTGGTGGCACAGTGGTTAAGTGCTCTGCTGCTAACAGAAGGTCAAACCTATCAGCCCCTCTGAGGGAGAAAGATGTAGCAGTCTGCTTCCTTAAAGATTTACAGCCTTGGAAAACCTATGGGACCGTTCTACTCTCCTATAGGATGGCCATGAGTCGGAATCGACTAGACCGCAACTTTTTGTTGTTGTTGTTCTTAGTGGCCATTGAGTAGATTCCAACTCACAGTGACCCCGGGGTGCATAGTAGAATTGCTTCAGAGGACTTTCAAGGCTATGAACTTTTGGAAGCAGATTGTCTGGCCTGTCTTTTGAGATGCTTCTGGATGGGTTCCAACTGCCAGTCTTTTAGTTGAATGTTTCACCATTTGCACTACCTAGGGACTCCATCTCTCTTTTAGAGATGAAAATATTAAGTTGGAGAGATTAAAATACTCAGCTATTAGATGGCTGAATTCGAACACACTTTATATCAAGAGAGGGAGAATTGAGTTGAGGTTAAGAGTCTGGACCCTGGAGTCAGGTGGTCTGTGTTCAAATTCAGGATTTCCCATTTACTAGTTGTATGCCCTTGAAGCCGTGGTGGTGTAGTGGTTAATAGCTTGCCTGCTAGCCAAAAGATCAGCAGTTCAAATCCACTAGCTGCTCCTTGGAAGCCCTATGAGACGGTTCTACTCTGTCATATAAGGTCGCTATGAGTCAGAACCTACTCAAGGGCACCTAACAACAGTTGTATGCCCTTGGGCAATTACAAAATCACTTTAGGTCTCAGTTTAACTTAATCTGTTAATTGAGGATGATAATAGATTACTTATCTTCTTTATAGGATTGTTATGATTAAATGAGTTGGTATCTGAAAGTACTGAGAACTTTAACCACTGGGCCACCTAGGCTCCTCATTAGGCTCAGGAAGTAGTAAATAAATAGATTTATGAATAAAAAAATTCACTGTGTTTAACAATATTGTTTTATTAAATTGACAATTGGGTAAACAGGTTTTGAAAAGCTATACTAGATGTCTTGCAATCATTATATAATCTGAATTTTTTTTTATAAACATGGGTTTATAAAAATATTAACATGAAACAGCCAACATAAGTAATAGTACAATTTAGAATGGCATTATTTAATTTTTTCAAGGTCATTTTTTCCTGTACTTCTTATTTTCAAGATAGATTTCACTCTTTTTTTTTCTCTTTCTTATCTTTCCCATATGTGACATACTCCTATCTGTAACATCCCTCAGTCCATAAAGTATCCCCAACAGTTGTAGAGGTATGTGTATAAACATCTTTTCAGCCCACACTCCTAACATCCTTCCCCACCTCCGCCGTAACCTTCCTCTCTGCCACACTTCTCTCTGTCATTGAAAATATGACCGGTGAAGTGACTGGCTTGTCCACTACTACAGTTATCAAAACAAATGCACAATGCATGTTAAAGAGAGTCTTCAGCTTCATGGGATGTTAGCTCAAATGTATTCCTTTTTTTTTTTTTTTTTTGTAGCTGAGAGCACTGCATGAATTTTTCCCTCCTTTATTCTTATTAGGTAAAAGACGTTGAATATAGATGCTTAGCACTGAAAAATCTGCTCAGTGATATTTTGTTATTTGTAGATATAACCTAGATATAGCAATGGACTTGAGCATACCAACTATTTTGAAGATGGCTCAGGAGCAGGCAACTTTTCATTCTGTTGTACGTGGGCCTCCAGGAGTCGAAGCCGACTCAAGGGCAATTAACAACCTTGTTTCTGGAGTGCTTTCTAGAAATATAGCCTTCTTTCCAGAGTGCTTTATTTCCTCGTTAGATCCTCATAAAATGCATGTGAGGGAGGCAGGGTATGCACATCTTCAAAAAAACCAAAGCTCCAAGTGTTTTTTGTCTTATTCAAATATAAAACCCGTTGCCTTCGAGTCAATTTCAACTAATAACAACCCTACAAGACAGAGTAGAACTGCCCCATAGGGTTTCCAAGGCTGTAATCTTTATGCAAGCAAATGTAGGTATAGAGCTACATAATAGAATGAGATCCTAGATCTTTTATATCCACTAAATATATAAGTAGGTGTGTGTGTGGTGTGTGTATATTTGAATATATCTGTATGTGAATGCATTTTCTCAAGACAGTGTGGTAATATATATAGTGATATGTGTCAAAGGACAAAATTATATACAGTGTATGTTTTTATAATGACAAATATAGTGTGTGCAGTTATCTACAAAGAAAGAAATTGTCAGTGGTTTCTAATTAGCAATCGAATAATTTGAGTTTCTTTGGATGATAAATTTTGTCCTTTAAATAAAGTTTTAGTAGCTACATTGTTATTATATTACTCTGGGATCATAGTAATAAGCATACCTGTTAAGTTATTAAATTTAAAATAAATGTTCAGAATATGTGGAATTAATAAAATAACCAGTTATAGTTAATATTATAGTAAACATTAAAATATTTACTTAAAGAGCAAGATTTCTCAATGTGGATTTAAAAAGTAATGAATGGCTTCAAGTATAACTGTGAACAAACCCAGTGCTTATGGAGTTACCTATGAATGTGGCCATTCACTTAAATGTCATATCTGATAATTTTAGGACAATGTTCAACCTAAATATAAATTTCATTTATACTAAATAGAAACCTAAAAATTTATACTTTAGTTTCTCTTCTTTTTGAAAATTATCACTTGATGTGAGAGGTAATTCTGTGCATTGCTTTATTCACTGACTTTTGAGAGCACTTTTAGTTTTGAGATGGAAAGTAATAAAACTTTCTTTTAAGATTCTTTTATGCTATGAATGGTGCCCTGGTGGTATAGTGGTTAAGAGCTCGGAAGTTAACCGAAAGGTCAGCAGTTCAGCCACTCCTTGGAAGCCCTGTGGGGGAGTTCTGCCCTGTCCTATAGGGTCCCTATGAGTCAGAACCAACTCGATGGCACCTAACAACAACAACAGCATGCTATGAATGGATCTAATGTCTTTGAAGAATGGCAGCGTCTTATATAGTTTAAAAGACAAAAAAAAAAAATAAAGACTAAGATTAGCTCCACCAATTTAATCTAATGATAATGAGACTTCTTATTTAGTTTTGTGTAAATAGAATTATATATGTAATTAGTGCTGAGCAACATATGGAATCCATTGGGAATGCGTATTTGTATATGCATCTCAAGGACATCAGAGAAGTTTTGCTTATAAATATATACTTTATTATAACTGGCTGCCACAGACTGCAGTGTCTTAAACTATTTCACAGATGTCTATTTCTTGAGGTGTTTTAATATTTTTCCCCCAAATATTGAATTTGTTGTTTTGAACTGTGCTTAGATGTTACTTTACCAAAACCATTGTTAAGTGGTTTTAAAATGTTTAGTACCATTTATTTATTATATATATAAGTACATTTATGCTAGCTCTGTACCTGACACTTCATATGCGTTAAGCAGATATTTGCATACATAAGGAGGGAATTAATTCTTATAAAGCTTGAAAATTCTCCTGCAAACGCAGCTTCATCTTGTGGATTTTTATAACATTGGTATTAAAAACACAGTGGCCCTAATGAATTTCTCACATTAAGTTTTTAAGCTCCTGGTATACCAGATCCCTCCACTCCCGTAACAGCCGATTTTATTGGGATTTTATTTTACTTTGTTTATCCATTTGTAAATATGAATAAAACAAATCTTTAGACTTCGGCAATTGGCGCTCTAGGCAGAAGCACCACGCCCTCCCTCCACAGCAAAGATCCAAAAAACTGAACCGAAGGGAGAAAAAAACAGTCCTGAAACCCTAAAACATCAAATGAAGAGATAAAGAAGTCAGCCAAGCACCATGGAGTGAGAAAACTGACAGAGAACGGAGAGCGAGGAAAGATTCACGCAGAGGTCCCCATCAGCTAACGCAGTGCGGATCTGCCATCCTGGACTCCTATCGGAGACCAGCAAACAGGGGGTATGAGAAAGCAGCTTCAGGGGGCTTCCAGCGGGAGACAAAACAAGTGGTAATTTTCGATATACGCTTTCCCACCCCCCACCCTTCTTCACCCTGACTAGGCCTCCTCTGCTTCCCGCGGCCACAATCTCTTGTCCAGGAAGCACCGGCTGCTTGGATTCCACCCACCCGAATGGGCCTGCTCTCTGAGTGCCATTTGTTGGCTGCTGGTGTTGCTTTTTTCCACTTCTTTTGATTTCTTCTTTACCTCTCACCACCTCCCTCTCCTTTTGTTCAAATACCTGGCTCTGTGTGCCATATTTGCTTCTTCCTGAGAGGCTGCGGAGCACCGGTAGTTTGTGATATACGCTTTCCCACCCCCTACCCTTCTTCACCCACACTCGGCCTCCTCTGCTTTCCGTGGGCAGAGTCTCTTGTCCAGGAAGCACCAGCTGCTTGGATTCCACCAACCTGCAATAGCTGGCTCTCTGAGTGCCATTTGTTGGCTGCTGATGTTGCTTTATTTCCACTTCTTTTGATTTCTTCCTTACCTCTCACCACCTCCCCCTCCTTTTGCTCAAATATCAGGCTCTGTACGCCATCTTTGCTTCTTCCTGAGGGTCTGCAGAGCTCCGTTCGAATGTGGAACTGCTTCCCGGTCTGGGCTGCCGCACTGGTGGGATACCGGGGCTTTTGTTCGTTTGTTTGTTTTGAATTGTTTGTTTGTTTTCTTTTCCATTTCTTGAGTTTGGAGCCCGTTCTGGCCAGGCGGTGCTGCGTGGCTTGGAACCTACCCCCTCAGCTTTCACAGACGTGCAGAGGGATCCCTGAGAGCATTTCTTTTTACGTTGGGTTTTTTTTTTTTTTTCTGTTTTTTGGGGGGCTTTTCTTGTTCTGTCTTTTTCTTTAATTTGTATTGTTTTCTTTTCCCTTTTTGTGTTTCTTCATTGCTCAGTTTCTCATCTCTCTATATCTTCCTTCTAGTTCTGTTCCCTGAATACCTGCGTTGTGTACCTCTATGCCTTCTAGTCAGGCTGTACTGCAACACCTGAGAAAACTTCCCCAGACCTCAGAGCCACACCGGTGGGATGCCTGGGAACTTTGCTGTTCTTTTCCCTTTTCGATTAATTCATTCTTTTCTTTTTCTTCTTCCTCTTCCCATTTTTGTTTTTCTCCATTTCATAGTCTCTCATCTCTCCACTCCAACAGCAAGCTCTCCTAGAATTCTTTTTTATTTGTATGTTTTTGGCTCCTGTTCCTCTCTCCTCTCTCCCATATACATCTTAGCTCCACACATACCAATCTCCTCGCTACATCCTGCCTACCTGCACCGTGCGCTTGATATCACACCACCAAGCAGCACAGACACAGCCTACTGGAACCTGCCCTGCACTGATTACCGACCCACCCTGGTGGCTGTAGTGAGTGCCACAAACAACCCGTCCCAGTAACTCCTCTTCAGCTGGACCTGCCCTGCCGTACCATATTGGAGTGACTGACCCTGCCAATTGTAGAAGGAGGCAAAAAGTATTGTGCCCACAGATGAGCAAACAACAAAGAACACACAGCCCTCCTGCTCAGACAGCCAAATTAAAAAAAAAGGAGGAAGAAACAAAAAAATCTACAATCAATAAACGAGAATAATAACTACTGAATGCCCCAAAGACAGCAGGCAATATCAAAACATTTACAAAAACAGGACAGGATGGTTCCAGTAGGCATCCAAAATAAAACACCAGATGACTTGCCAGTGGAAGAAAAGGCCCTAGAACTACCAGATAGGGAATTCAAATCTCTAATACTTAGAATTCTCCAAAAGCTGAAACAAAATGCAGAGAAAAATGAGGAAAAAATAAACACATTCATGGAAAATACAGACAAAAAAATTGGAAGAATTCAGGAAAATAATGCAGGAACAAAATGCCGAAATAAATTCACAACTAGAAATTATACAAAAGCAACAATTAGAAATCCAAAAGATTAAACAACAAGATTTTAGAAATGGAAGGTGTCATAGAAGGGCTGAGAAGCAGATTTGAAATGGTGGAAGAAGACAGGATCAGTGGAATTGAACACAAACATTTGGATACAGATCTGTTTGAGGAAATCTCAGAAAAAAGAACAAAGAAAATTGAAGAGACCCTGAGAGTTATGCGGGATATAATCAAAAGCAAAAATTTCTGAGTGATTGGAGTTCCAGAATGGGGAGAAAACAGAAAACACAGAGAGGATCATTGAAGAACTGCTGACAGACAACTTGCCCAATATCATGAACGATGAAAAGCTAGCCATCCAAGAAGCTCAACGAACCCCCTATAGGATACACCCCAAAAGAAAATCACCAAGGCATATCATAATCACACCTGCCAAAACCAAAGACAAACAAAGAATACTGAGAGCAGCTCGAGAAAAACAAGAAGTCACATACAGAGGAGAAACAATAAGACTAAGCTCAGATTATTCGGCAGAAACCATGCAGGCAAGAAGGCAATGGGATGACATATGTAAAATCATGAAAGAAAAAAATTGCCAGCCAAGAATAATATATCCTGCAAAACTCTCGTTCAAATATGATGGTGAAATTAGGTCATTTCCAGATAAACAGAAATTAAGGGAATATGTAAAAACCAAACCAAACTTACAAGAATTATTAAAGGGAGTTCTTCAATCTGAGAACAAACAACTTCAGCTTACAGGCAGAATCTAGGACACAGGATCGTACCAGCCAGATACCAATCTAGGAAATGAACTCTCAAGGACTATGCAAAACCAAAAGAAATACAACAGGGAATCAGACCAGTTAATCAGTAAATGACAACAACATCAAAACAATAAAAGATGGAATAAACTGCATAGGTATAGAACCTTTTAATGGAGAAGAAGTCAAGGCAATACCAAGTAAGGGTAGACTGCTTCAAACTTAGAAAGATAAGGGTAAAATTCATGGTAACAACAAAGAAAGTTAACAAACATACTCATAAAAATAAAGAGGAAAAAATAAAGTCTCAGCAAAAACAAAACCTACAGAAACAAAAGAAATGAAAAAAAAAAATCCGAAAACAAAAGTAACTCAGCACAGGAGAGTAAGAAGAACAAAGAAAATGTCAGCACCACAAAAAAAAGCACTACAAAATGACAGCAAGAAATTCACATCTATCAATAATTACACTGAATATAAATGGACTCAATGCACCCATAAAAAGACGGAGAGTGACAGAATGGATAAGAAAACAGGATCCATCAATATGCCGTCTATAAGAGACACAGCTTAGAAACAAAAGTGTGAATTTATTAAAAGTCAAAGGTTGGAAAAAAATATATCAAGCTAACAACTACCAAAAAGAGCAGGAGTGGCAATACTAATTTCAGACAAAATAGACTTTAAAACAAAATCCACCATAAAAGACAAAGAAGGGCATTATATAATGATTAAGGCGACGATCCATCATGAAGTCATAATCATAATAAACATCTACGCACCCAATGACAGGGCTCCAAAATACATAAAACAAACTCTAACAACACTGAAAAGAGAAATTGACAGTTCCACAATAATAGTAGGAGACTTCGACACACCACTCTCAGTAAAGGACAGACCAACTAAGAAGAAACTCAGCAAAGCTACAGAAGACGTAAAGGGCACAATCAGCCAACTGGACCTCATAGACATATATAGAACACACCATTCAACCTCTGCAAAGTACACATTCTTTTCCAATGCACATAGAACGTTCTCCAGAATAGACCACATCTTAGGCGACAGAGCAATCCTCAACAAGATCCAAAACGCTGAGATAATTCAAAGTATCTTCTCTGACCACAATGCCATCAAGGTAGAAATTAACAGCAGAAAGGGCAAGGAAAAAAAATCAGTTACATGGAAACTGAATAATACCCTGCTTACACATCAGTGGGTAATAGAAGAAATCAGAGATAGAATCAAAAGTTTCCTAGAATCAAATGAGAATGAAAACACATCATAACAAAACCTTTGGGACACAGCAAAGGCAGTCCTCAGAGGACAATTTATAGAAATAGATGCACACATCAAAAAAGAAGAAAGGGACAAAATCAAAACATTAATACAGAACTCAAACAGAAAGAGAACAGCAAAAAAACCCCACAGCCACCAGAAGAAAGGAAATAGTAAAGATCAGAGCAGAAATAAATGAAATAGAAAACAGAAAAAACAATAGAAAGGATCAACAAAACCAAAAGTTGGTTCTTTTGAAAGAATCAACAAAATTGACAAATCACTGGCCAGACTCATGAAAGAAAAACAGGAGAGGACACAAATAACCCAAATAAGAAATAAAATGGGGGACATTACAAAAGACCCAACTGAAATAAAAAGGATTATAACAGAATATTATGAAAAACTATACTCCAAAAAATTTGAAAATCTAGAGGAAATGGATAAATTTCTAGAAGCACACTACCTACCCAAACTACAACAGAGTGATGTTGAAAATCTGAACAGACCCATAACAAGAGAAGAGATTGAAAAGGTAATAAAAAAAACTCACAACCAAAAAAAGCCCTGGCCCAGATGGCTTCACTGGAGAATTCTGCATAACATTTACAGAAGAGCTTGTACCAGTACTACTCAAGCTATTTAAGAGCATAGAAAAGGAAGCAGCACTTCCAAATTCATTCTATGAAGCCAGCAGCATAACGCTGATACCAAAACCAGGCAAAGATGTCACAAAAAAAGAAAATTACAGACCAATATCCCTCATAAGTATAGATGAAAAATTCTTAACAAAATTCTAGGCAATAGAATTCAGCATCATATCAAAAAAATAATAATAATAATACACCATGACCAAGTAGGATTCATACCAGCTATGCAAGGATGGTTCAACATTAGAAAATCAATCAACGTAATCCACCACATAAATAAAAGGAAAGAAAAGAATCACATGATCATCTCAATTGATGCAGAAAAGGCATTTGACAAAGTCCAACACCCATTCCTGATAAATCTCTCAATAAAATAGGAATAGAAGGGAAATTTCTCAACATAATAAAGGGCATCTATGCAAAACCAATGGCCAACATAATTCTTAATGGAGAGAGGCTGAAAACAGTCCCCTTGAAAACAGGAACAAGACGGGGATGCCCTTTATCACCATGCCTATTTAACATTGTGCTGGAAGTTCTAGCTAGAGCAGTAAGGCAAGAAAAAGAAATAAAGGCCATCCAAATTGGTAATGAAGAAGTTAAACTGTCCCTGTTTGCAGATGATATGATACTATGCATAGAAAACCCTAAACACTCCTTGAGAAAGCTACTGGAACTAATAGAAAGATTCAACAGAGTAGCAGGATACAAGATAAACATACAAAAATCAGTTGGATTCCTATACACCAATAAGGAGAACAATGAAAAGGAAATCAGGAAAACAATACCATTTATAATAGCCCCTAAAAAGATAAAATCCTTAGGAATAAATCTGACCAGGGATGTCAAAGATCTATACAAAGAAAACTACAAAACACTACTGCAAGAAACCCAAAGGGATCTACATAAATGGAAAAACATACCATGCTCATGGATAGGTAGAGTCAACATAGTGAAAATGACAATTCTACCCAAAGCAATTTACAAATACAATGCAATCCCGATCCAAATACCAACAACATTCTTCAAAGAGATAGAAATACTAATCATTAACTTTATATGGAAAGGGAAGAAGCCCAAATAACTAAAGCACTACTGAAGAAGAAGAAGGTTGTAGGACTCACACTACCTGAGTTCAGAACCTGCTATACATCTACATTAGTCAAAACAGCCTGGTACTGGTACAACGACAGATACATTGGCCAATGGAACAGAATTGGGAACCTAGATGTAAATTCCTCCACCTACGGTCACCTGATCTTTGACAAGGGCCCAAAGTCCATCAAATGGGGAAAAGGCAGTCTTTTTAACAAACGGTGCTGGCAAAACTGGATAGCCATCTGCAAAAAAATTAAACAGGACCCATACCTGACGCCATATACAAAAACTACTTCAAAGTGGATCAAAGACCTGAATATAAAGCCTAAAACTATAAAGTTCATAGAAGAAAAAATAGGACCAACACTTAAGGCCTTAATACACGGCATTAAGAGGACGCAAACCATAACCATCAATGCACAAACCCCAATAGATATCTTCTAAAAATAAAACACCTATGCTCTTCAAAAGACTTCGCCAAAAGAGTAAAAAGAAAACCTACAGACTGGGAAAAAAGTTTTGAACAGTACAAGTCGGACAAAGGTCTAATCTCCATAATCTACAAGAAAATCCAACACCTCTCCAACAAAAAGACAAATAATCCTATTAAAAATGGGCAAAGGAAATGAACAGACACTTCACCAAAGAAGACATTCAAATGGCCAACAGACACTTGAGGAAATGCTCATGATCACTAGCCATTAGAGAAATGTAAATTAAAACCACAATGAGATACCATGTCACCCCGGCATTACTGGCTCACATCAAAAACACTGGAAATAACAAATATTGGAGGGGCTGCAGGGAGATGGGAACTCTTATGCACTGCTGGTGGGAATGCAAAATGATACAACCATTTTGGGAAATGATATGGCGCTTCCTCAGAAAGCTAGAAATAGACATACCATTCAATCCAGCAGTCCCACTACTAGGAATATATCCTAGAGAAATAAGAGTTGTCACTCGAATAGACATATGCACACCTATGTTATGGCAACATTGCTCACAATAGCAAAATGATGGAAATAACCTAGATGCCCATCAACAGATGAATGGATAAACAAACTATGGTACGTACACACAATGGAGTACTATGCAACGAGAAAGAACAATGATGAATCTGTGAAGCATCTCATAACATGGGTGAAACTGGAGAACACTATGCTGAGTGAAATAAGTCAATCACAAAAGGACAAATATTGTATGAGACCTCTATTGTAAAAACCCATGAAAATGTTCACACACAAAATGTAACAATCTTTGTTGGTTACCAGGGATGGGAGGGGTGGGGGGGAAATACTAAATAGGCAATAGATAAGTGGTATCTTGGGTGAAGGGTGAGACAGTACACAATACAGGGGAAACTAGCACAACCTGTACAAGGAAACCTATGGAAGCCCCATAGACACATCCAAATTCCCTGATGGACTGAATTGCTGGGCGCAGTGTTGTGGGGACCATGGTCTCAGGGAACATCTAGCTCAATTGGCATAGCACAGTTTATAAAGACAATGTTCTACATTCTACCTTGGTGAGTAGCGTCTGGGGTCTTTAAAGCCTGTGAGCAGCCATCTAAGATACTCCACTGGTCTCATCCCTTCAGGAGCGAGGGAGAATGAAGAGAACAGGATACAAGGAAAAGAATAGTCCAAAGGACTAATGGACCACAGCTACCAAGGCCTTCACCAGACTGATTCCAGTAAAGCTAGATGGTTCCTGGCTACCACCACTGACTGCTCTGACCGGGATCACAACAGAGGGTTCTGGACAGAGCTGGAGAAGGATGTGGAACAAAATTCTAACTCACAAAAAAAAGACCAGATTACTGGCCTAAAGGAGACTGGAGAAACCCTGAGAGTATGGCCCCCAGACACCCTTTTAGCTCAGTGGGGAAGTCATTTCCGAGGTTCACTGTTCAGCCGGGGAGTGGACAGGTCCGTAAAACCAAATGGGACTAATGAGGCACAGCAGTCCAGGGACAAGGACCAGAAGGCAGAAGGGGACAGGAAAGCTGCTGATAGGGAACCCAGGTTGAGTAAGGATAGTGTTGATGTGTTGTGAGGTTGTTAACCATTGTCATAGGGCAACATGTGTACTAACTGTTAAATGAGATACTGTTTTGTTCTGTAAGCCTTCATCTTAAGTGAGAATAGCAGCAAAATTGGAAGAGCATCGTCGATATCACTGAACTGTGCATGTAGAAATTTTTGAAATGGTGTATCTTTGGCTATGTATATTTTCACCAAAAAAAAAAAAAATGTCAAGAAGGGAGTGGGTTTACATGTTGTGTTGTTAACCAATTTCATAAATCACTACATGTACTACTGTTTTATGAGATACTATTTTTTCTGTAAGCCTTCACCTGAAGTACAGTAAAAAGAAAAAAAAAACACACAAATATTTAGAGTGAGAGATTGATATACAATTAAGTATCAGTTCGAGGTAAAACTCCTTTGATTGTGGAGGGATGTGATAGTTGTTGGTTGATTTGGTGGAACACATTATATGTAAGCATTAACCACTAACAAGCTAATTGCCATGGAGTGATTCTAATTCATGGTGACCCCATGTGTGTCAGAGTAGAACTGTGCTCCATAAAGTTTTCAATGACTGATTTTTTGGAAGTAGTTCATCAGGCCTTTCTTTAGAGGCACCTCTGGGTGAGCTCAAACAAACCGTCATCCTTTGGGTTAGCAGCTGAGCATGTTAACCATTTGCACCACCCAGGGGCCCCAATATAAGTATTACTACCTTTTACTTTGATAATAGATAGGTTCCAGATAACCTGTATACAGATCACACCTTGATAATTTTGGAAAACAAAGAGTTAGTGTTTAAAATGAATCAGTGATCCCTCAGTTATCAATGTGTCATGTAAAAGTAATCCTTACCTATAGAGTCATGCCCCAGGCATGTAAAAAGCTTACTCATTAGGGTGTACACAATAACCCCTCATTCTCTTTTGTAGCAGTCTTGGGATTTTCCTCCCTTCCTTCATAACTTTCCCCTCATTGCTATAGTCCTGGTTACTGCCTGTGAACCCCCTTGCAATTCCACTTCCCACCACTCATCTTTTTTTAGTGCCAGTTTCTTAGTTTTCTCCAGAGCCCAACAGCAATGCCCTACCTTCTGTAATACATCTCGTCATAGCTGGATCGGGAAGCTCCAAGCTGACCCCAACTTTGGTTTTTACCTTTTATGAAAGGAGAAGATACTTGAGGAAACCTATGTATTTTTCTCTACAATGAGCTTACCTTTGCTCATACAAACATCACCCATTAGCGAGTATATGATCTTTAGGAGTCTCAGATTTTTGTGAGGAATCAATGAGAGAAATTAGCTTTAAGTAGTTAGAACAGGGCTTGGCTCCTAGTAAGGAAAGTTCCTAGTTAGAACAGGGCTTGGCTCCTAGTAAGGAAAGTTCCTAGTAAGTGAATGTTGTGTGTTACTATTTTTTTTTTAATTTATTTCCTCTTTGCTGTTATGCAGATACATTAAATAATCTACAAGTATGCGTCAGGAATGGACAACGAGGAAGTTAATTCAAAGGCGATTTTCTTTCTCTCTTTTTTTTGTGACTGGGTAGATTTAAGAGTCACTTTGTCAATTTTTAGGAAGTAAGAGGCTGTTCCTTGAGTCCCCACCCTTGAGTGTGTATATATGAGTATGCACATATCCAGTCACCACTGAGTCAGCTCCAACTCATGGCGACCACACGTGTGCCAGTGCAGAACTGTGCTCCGTAGGGTTTTCAGTGGCTGAATTTTTGGAAGTAGATCACCAGGCCTTTCTTCAGAGGCAACTCTGGGTGAACTCAAACCTCTAACCTTTTGGTTAGCAGTCAAGTGAGTTGACTGCACCATGCGGGGACTCCACACACATATAGGTGATGGCTATTAGAAAGGTGAAGTTTGTAAAGACATATCCACAACTAAAGGTATGTTTTTCCATTTAATTGGCACTAACTAATATTATGATATAGCTCACAGGAACTCTTGGAAGAAAACCTTGATAATTTAAAAATGTTAAAAGTTTTGTTGATAAAGGAAATGTCCTGGATCATCATTCTCTCCTTTTCCTTTTGAGCTTGTTGGACTAGTTCCCCATCTTTCTATAACCTCAGGTAATATAAGCAAAGACTGGGGCCCTGACAAAGAGCTGAGAATTTATGATTTTGTTATTTGTTTAATGCTGTATTAATAATGTTTGCTTGAATGAATAAGGAAAATAGTATTGGAAGCTGTATATAAACCTAAGACATAGGATTTCGCCTATGTTGTTTAAACCACTACTGCATATATCAGCATGTATTTGTGTAAAAAGGTAGATTTGGGGAATTAATAACCCAATTAACACCATCACCTAGAGGTGATAACAAGAATGTTCCAATCTAGACTGATTCTAACTAAATCTCAGACACTTAAACTTAAGGATTTTGGCAGGAACTGTCAGGTGGCTGAAATAAATGAAGAAAATGGGAATAGTGCCAATTAGAATATTGGAAGAAACTCAGAATTCAATGGTTTAATGATGTGTTTAATATTGTAGAGCATGTTTCTGTGATGTATTTCATGTCAAAGTGTGAAATATATTTGATCATTTCCAATGATCCTCTCTGCCACTGTTTTATAAAATTTTCATGTTTGAAAAGTTGTTTCACCAGCAATGACATATCTACGTGTTTATAAAATTTGAATCTACTAAATAGAATGGCTAGTTTTGAATAAGAAGCCCTGTTATCTCAGTGGTTAAACACTTGGCTGCTAATCTAAAGGTTGGCAGTTTGAACCCACCAGCCACTTTGCAGGAGAAATATGTGACAGTCTGCTTCCATAGAGATAACAGACTAGGAAACCCTATGAGACAGTTCTACTCTGCCCGATAGGGTCATTATAAGTTGGATTCGACTTGGCAACAATTCATTTGGGTTTGGTTAGTTTTGAATAATCTTTTTTTAGTTTACTATACTTTCTACTGAAAACCTAATCTAAATGAAGAAATAGAGCCTAACTCCAAAATGATATATTTAGAGACACAATTTAGAATTCAGTATAGATTTACAAATGAAATTATAAATATGTGTAATATCCAGGTTTAAAAGATATTCCATATTTTCTAGATCTTACAATAGTTTTTAAAAATGTTCAGTTTCAAAGAAAACTAAACAAAATGTCTTCACACAATTTTAAATGATTGTTTAAAATGTAAATGCAAAATATTTCATATAAAGCGAAGATCACACTGACTTAAAACTACTTTATAACTTTTATTTCACATTCTTAATTCTATATCAATTGCAAGAGTTCATGATATATCATTATTATAGTGAGTTTTATAGATGAGAGCAGTTATAGTTTAAGACATACTTCCAATCCATGCATTATAATGTGTATAGCAGTTGAAGAAGAAAATCTCATGCTCTGATAGGAGTGAGAACAAAGAGTTTTATTGAAAAATAGCAACTCAGGTTGGGCAGTACACAGTGAAAGTACAAAGTGTTCTATTGTGAAAAAGGGCAAAGTTTTTATACTCCAGTTTCAGAGTGACCAATACCACAGACATTTCAAAAGAACGATTCTTTCTTCATATCGGTTGCTGATAATAGTTTGGGTAAGCAATTTTTGAGAACATATTTGTTACATGATTCCCGAAGCATCCTTGGTACATATTTTCTGAGAATAACCGCTTCTCTGCCCCCTCCTTTGACTACCCAAGAGTCGCTTGGGTTAACCCCTTGTTGAGGGCTTGTTTGGAATGCCTCTATGTTTTGAAGGTCTGCTAGCATATTCCCCCCTTTTGATCAAGCCCCCACTAGGGGGCGCTGATCACCCACAGTCGAGTATCCTTTTTTCTGCAAGTACTTTGCATCCTTGAGGAGTTTCAGTTAACCAAAAATTGTTTCCTTCACCTTGCCAAACTAATAGACCTCGTCTTCATGATGAGCAGATCCTTGTTAGCGTCATGGCAGCAGGCTAGACGAAATAGGAGGAACAAGTTCAGAATGAACTCAAGCAATAAGGGTCAATGCAAAACAACCAGGGAAACAAAGGTGGGTTATCTTCATTAATCTAGACACTGTTAGAGGCTTAAGACTAGAATTCAAGGTAAAAGAATGCACATACATAATATGCAACAAAAAAGTCAAATTGAGGTATGGAATCAATTTTCTTCTAAGAACTCAGTTTGTTTGAAATACAAGATTCTTTGCATAGTTAGAGAAGTTTCACCCTGGATGTAGGCCCTAGACAATCATTTCATACAACATTTAATTAATCTTACAATGATAAGTGTCTTATTTATCTAGTGCTGCTATAATAGAAATACCACAAGTGGGTGGCTTTAACAAAGAAATTTATTTGCTCACAGTTTAGGAGGCTAGAAGTCCAGATTCAGGATGTCAACTCTGGGGGAAGATTTTCTCTCTCTGTCAGTTCTGGGGTAAGGTTCTTGTCATCAATTTTCCCCTTGTCTGGCTGCTTCTCAGTGCAGGAACCTTGGGTCCAAAGGATGTGCTCTGCTCCTGGCACTGCTTTCTTGGTGGTATGAGGTCCCCCTGTCTCTCTGCTCGCTTATCTCTTGTATATCTCAAAAGAGATTGACTTAAGACACAACCTAATCTTGTAGATTAAGTCCTACTTCATTAACATAACTGTCTCTAATCCTGCCTCATTAACATCATAAAGGTAGGATTTACAACACATAGGAAAATCACATCAGATGACTGAATGGTGGACAATCACACAATACTGGGAATCATGGCCTAGCCAAGTTGACAGATATTTTGAGGAGACACAATTCAATCCATGACAATAAATAAAGAAATTAAAAGAGTTAAGCTAGCTTGTAATATGGAATGTAGCCAAGAACCATACCATTAGGTAACCGATTAAAGATATCTAAAAAAGGATAGGTATAGGAGGTACTGAATACAGCCAAGTAGCTTTTTGATTAATTTTCCTGATGTCTCGTTTTACTTCTCTGGTGGTGTTTATCCAAGTGCATCAGGAGATAATAGCAATAGCACAAAACCCTACTTCCTGGGCTAGAAGGAAATCAAGAACTATTCTATGGTCTAGTACCACCTTAGCAAGAGATTCTAAAGATCTCTGTTGAGCAGTCATTCCGTTTGCAGCATCATCTGCAATCTGAGCCAGGGTAGCAGATAAGTTGCAAATAGATTTCTCAAGTTGGAGAATACCATAATTGGGTAAAAGTGCTCAAATGAACACCCATCCCAATCCAGGTTTATCAGCTATTGAATTATGAGCTGACATAGAATCTTTCTTATTTCAAATAAGGATCTTCAATGTACACTTTCATTATAAGAGTGAATATTTAGGGAAATTCCTAAGAGACCTAATGTGCATTGCGCTCGCATCCTCCAACCATCTAAGTAGGGCAGTGCCCAAGTTTAGGGCCTGTCACTTCGGTTTGGATCTACTGTGCTATAATTTGACCCTCCACATAAAAATGCATATCCAGGAGGAGCGCAGATCATATTGTTTCCAGCACAATTGTCCGGGAAAGGAATAGTTTCATTAAATGGCTTAAGCCAATCTACAGTAAGGGGGTTGTTACACAGGGACAATCGACCTAATCTCTCTGTGCTGCAGAGCTTAGTACAAAGCAGAGACAAGCTGTTTAAATCTGTCTTCCCTGTAGGCAATTGGGCAATTCGGTTGCACTTTGGGACAAACTCAGGAAGTACCTGGGGGAATCAGCAGGGTGAAGTGGAAAAGTAGTGTCATTCAGGCAGTGCTTCTGTAATTTGTTCCAACTGGCAAATGTTTTTATCTTAGAATAATTTAATCTTCATTCCATGATATAAGTTAGGTTGAAGCATGGTACCTGAGGTTTGGCTAAAAATCCAGGGGGATGCTACGGCCTAATACATATGACTCACTTAAAGGTTATGTTGAAATTAATAGTAGTATTGAGTACAAAACTATAATTTGATATAGAAAATGCTAATGGTTTGAATATTCATGCCCGGATTGCAGATGGGGATGGCACATCCAACATACAGTCAAATTGCTGGTACTAGCTACTGATTGGGCTAATTTAATAAATGTATTCTCTTCCCATGAGGCAGAAGATGCCACTGAAAAGAGAAAGATAAAAGTTAAACGGACGTTCATGTTGGATAAAATTACCCAGGAAAAAGACCACTAGTATGAATTAAAGCTAATAACATAAGAATAGCTACAGTTATAAAGTAAATTCTACAAAATGCAGCAATATTCATGGAATCTTGTACCATAATGTTGGGATCAGCTGTCCACTTCAGATGTCATCTGCTTCTGGCCACTAGGGCATTTTAAAGTGAATTTCAGTTCTGTATAGGATTGACATTGCCATTCAGTTGATTCCAACTCATAGAGACCCTATAGGACAGGGTAGAACTGCCCCATGGTGTTTCCAAGGAGCAGCTGGTAGATTTGAACTGGCAACCTTCTGGTTAGCAGCCCAAGGCTTAACCACCGTGCCACCACAGCTCCTGGAAACCTTGGTGGTGTAGTGGTTAAGTGCTACAGCTGCTAACCAAAAGGTGGGCAGTTTAAATCCACCAGCTGCTTCTTGGAAACTCTATGGGGCAGTTCTACTCTGTCCTGTATGGTCACTATGGGTTGGAATCAACTCGACAGCAACGGGTTTGGTTTTTTGATTTTTTATAGGGTTGACAAGTCCACAGAGGTGTCTTGGCAGTCTTTAGTTGTGAAAAATGGATCCAGGTTTTAACTCCTTACAGTTTGGCAGCACATAGATTCATAAGGAGATCTAGATACAATTCTTTCCAATGAGGTTCTGGTGAGCCTTTTAATTGATGTCTTTTCCAATATACATAGTCTCCTGGGACATTGTTAGGCACATTTTGGGATTCTAACTTTTGGTCATTGAAGACTTCTTTAACCTGTGAAAGATATTCTTTAGAGTGTTGAATTAAAGATTACAGGTTGAACAATCTATGAGTCATTATAGGCAACATAAGGGAGGGCCATAGGTCCATAGTGGAGTCCTGGTGGTGAAGTTTTTAAGAGCTCAGGCTGCTAACCAGAAGGTTGGAAGTTCAAATCCACCAGCCACTCCTTGGAAACCCTATGTAACAGTTCTACTCTGTCCTATAGGGTTGGTATGAGTCGGAATTGACTTGATGGCACACAACAACAACAACAATAGGTCTTCTAGTAATTACCTCACATGGAGTAAGCATATGGGATTCAAATGGGGTAGATCTTAAGTTCAGAAGGACTAAAGAAAGGACTTTAATCCAGGATAAATTTAGACCCTCAAAAGCTTGGCTAATTGAGTTTTAGTCATACTATTAGTCCTTTCCACTAGTCCAGAAGATTGGGAGTGGTAGAGGCAATGAAATCTCTAAAAAACAGAGAAGATACTACCTATTTCTTGAGTGACTTGACCAGTGATATATGTCCCTTTATCACTATAAAGGGAATCCTGGTGGCATGATGATTAAGAGCTCAGGCTGCTAACCAAAAGGACGGCAGTTTGTTTGTTTGTTTTGATTTATCACTACAAAGAGTCTTTGATCCTTTAAAAGTTTTTCTGAAGTTAATTATATAAAGGTTGGTAAACAAATTTGAGGGGTCCTTTTCTTTATTCATCATGAGAGCAATAGTAATTTTGGAAGAAGCTTGTATTTTTATTACAGCAATTTCATAAGGGAGTAGCAGAGCACCTAAAATAGTTTGCCACTAAAGTTCCATTTTTTATGGTAGTATCAGAAAGGGTTAAAAATCCTCTTTGTTTACATAACATGCCAAAATCATTTACAAAGCCAAAAGAATACCTAGAATCAATGTAAATATTAATAGACTTTCCTGAAGCAAGTGTACAAGCTCTAGTAAGAGCAGTTAATTCACTTTGTTGGGCAGAAATATCTTCAAGGAGAGTTTGGCCCTCAAGGACTTCAGTAGAAGTTGTGATGGCATATCCAGTCTGAGATATGAGAGCTAGTAGGATTTTAAGTAGGAACCATCTACAAACAAAACTAAATCAGAATTAGTTAAAGGGGTCTCCCTTAAAATCCTTTTGAAGAGTCAACAGTTGTTCAGTTAAATCCAGGTAGTTATGCATAGGGTAATTATCGTTTTCAGTTTTGGAGAGAAGGCTGGCTGGATTTAAACAAGTCACAGAATGTAGTCTACCATTAGATGCAGGCAGAAGGAGAACTTCATAAAAAGTGAGCCAACTGACAGAAAGGTGTTGAGTCAAAGCAGAATAGAGTATGGCAGATACAGCATGGGGCACATAAACATCTAAATAATTTCCCAGCACTATATCTGCAGTGTTTTCCACCAATTTACTGTAGTAACTACAGCCTGGAGACAGGGAGGGTATCCTTTAGCTACAGGGTCAAGTTGCAGGCTGTAATAGCCTACAGGTCTTTGATATGTTCCATGTTTCTGGGTCAAAACACCTAAAGGCACTTAATATACAAAAATGAGAAAAATCTAGGCAATAGTTGGAGAAGCCTAGAGCAAGCATTTCTGTTAAAGCCACTTTTGATTTATCTGTAGCTTCTTGATCTTCTGGTACAATTAGGAATGAATCTAGTTCAGATGCTTTTAAATACTTATATAACGGTTGGGCCAACAAAGAAAAACTAAGGATCCAAGTCCTACAATATCCACAAAGTCCTAGAAATCCCTGTAGATGTTTCTTTGTTTTAGGTATTCCAAAAATCAAAAACACATTGCCGTTGAATCGATTCTGACTCATAGTGACCCTATAGGACACAGTAGAACTGTCCCATAAGGTTTCCAAGTAATGGCTGGTGGATTTGAACTCCCGACCTTCTGGTTAGCAGCCAAGCTCTTAACCACTGCACCACCAGCTTCGTCAATCTTGACAGAAGATTGAGACAGCTGTAACTTTTCTTTGGAAACTTTATGTCAACTAGTAGCCAAATGTCTTAACAAAGCTACACTATCGTCAATACGAGTCAGCTAGGAGGTTGAGTATACTAAGAAATCAATATATTGCAGCAATTTGTATTTGTTCATAAACGGCAAAGGGAGATTTTGGGAAAAATAGTTGGGAGATTCAGTAAATCCCTGGGGCCTTACAGTCGAGGTAAATTGCTGATTTTCTCAGGTGAAAGCAAACAAATATTGGCTTTCAGGATGCACAGGAATACTATGAAAGCACTGCAAAGATTAACAACTGTAAAATGGGTGGTGTTTGGAGGGATATTGGAAAGCAGTAAATGAGGGTTTGGGACTACTGGAAACCTAGGGATAATAATGTGGTTAATGGCACATAATTATTGAACATATCTCTATCCTCTATTGTTTGGTTTCTTCACAGGAAATACAGGAGTATTGCAATGGCTGGTGCAGGGGATAGTCAAACCTTTAGAAAAGGAATCTTGTATAATAGGAGCTAGTCCCTCCTTGGCTTCTTATTTAAGGGGATATGGGGGAATCTTTGTTAAGGGTTTAGATGCATCTATTTGAATCTTAATTGGCTCTGCTGACATAACTCGATCTACATCTTTGGACATAACAGCCCACAAAGTTTCAGGGATTAAAGAAGGAACATCAGTGGGGAGAGGGCTAGGTTGTGTTGAATTATCATTATGCATGACCAACACTTGCAAGCAGCAAGCAACCTCTTCCTTTTGGCTCTATTCTGATTCAAAACTCGTGTCAATATTTTTTGGGACATTTGGCACACTTAATAATATTACCCCCTTTTCAGTAAATTGCAAGGACAGTTCCATTTAAACAAAAGATACCAGTCCAACAAATTGACATGGATTTGTTGGGTCGCTGAAGGGACTTATCCATAATCAGGCTTGGGCAAGGATCTCAATTATGGTAACCTCCAGACCCCAAAGTTTTCCTCATTTTGGTCCAGGTGTTACAGAGATCACAGTCACTTGTTCAATGGTATCTAAAAACCCAAGACATACAATTCTTTTCATTTCCTCATTGAACTTTAATTGTAACATAAGGCCTTTGGCTATGCCTGGTGACAGAGGGACCTGGGCTTAATCCTTACTCTGATTATTTCTCAAAGTCAGAAAATCTGTGCAAAGTTGGTCCAGAGCCCTCAGTCATATGTGGAGCTATGCCTCCACCATTTCAAGTGCAAGCAGCATGGATCTAGCCTGGTTGCCTGGTTAACATGGAGGTGGTCCCTCCCATTTCGGTTTTCCTATTTCTTCTTACTATTGCAGCTTCGACTATGTTGCCATTTGGTTATCTTGACAGGGACAGTTATCAGCACATTCTAGAGGGGGCCTCTAAGGTCTCTTCAAGGCTACTCAACACAAGCCTGTTTTGAAGGACTTTTTACTTTGTTTCTCTTGCTTTGCACTGGGTTTTCTCAGTGCTGGAGACTCAGAAAGCTGTTATTTGGGAGTCTAAATTTTCCCAATCCTGTGAGCTGTCTATTTCTTGTTTCCTTATGGCTCAAATCAGATGTTTCGTTTTCAAATTAGAGGGACCTCCCATTGCCCATTATTGTTGGTGAAGGTATGCTGTATGTGTATTATCTTTTTTTTTTTTTAACCATCTTTATTCCAAGCTTTAGTACCCAGAACCACTTTGCTTTGTGGATTGGTTCCACTTTTTCCTTCCCTTTTTTGGCCTTTCAGATACTGATTCCTATGACTAGATTTCTGTATTTCCAGATCTCTGCCAGTATAATACCTTGCTAACTCCATTCCAGAGTAGGACTCTGCAGTGGAATCTTCATTGCTTCTGGAGAAGTTTTCCATTCAGGGTGTTCTAACCACAGCTGAGCTTCTTCAGGACCATTTGTCATATGGACTAGTTGAAACAAATCTGGGAGCCCAGACTGATAAGCTTCTACAAGGATTTTAAATTCCTCAGCAACTTATAAGGATCTTCACGCAGATTTGGAAAATCTTTCACAGTGATACGCAGCTCTGAGCATGTCTAAGAGGCAAAAGTAATACAGGGAGGCTCCTCAGCTTCTGCAGTAGGATGGATTTTAAAGGGTATTTCAGACAGAGGTTGCTCTGTTTCTTAGGAAAGAAAGTTCGGGTATTGTTGGAGGTGTAGGAGAGTAAAGAAGGGTACAAAGGATATGTAGCCAGGAAAGGGGCAGATGGGGTAGGAGCAGAGTTTGTTACATTGGAGCTCCTTATTTTGTTTGGTTAATTTGGAAACAGTATCCTCCAAAGAAGCAATTTTACTGTCTTGATATCTTTTAGAGGTCTCTACATACTCATCAAAATAGGCATCCCATTGAAGTTGTTTAATCCAGGATCTCTTATTTTCTAATCTACTATGCAGAAAAACCAATTTAGATAGGTCAAAAGAACCCCAGAGTGGCCACAGTTTTTCCAAACTATGTTTAGTGAGGTCATGCCAACCAGAAAAAAATGCACATGTAAAAGGACCAAAGTGCTTGTTCATGTAGTGGGCAGGAGTCCCGGATAAAGGCTCCAACTTTCCCCTAGATTTGGCATTTCCCATTTCCAAAAAGATAACAAAAGCTTACTTGCAAAAACAAAAGCAGATCCTCAATAAAACTCAAAGAGCTGCAACAGATAGGAGTGGAGCTCAGATCAGAGAGGTTATTTACCTTGAAGCGACTCCTGAGAGTCTGCAGAGATGGAAAGCCCAAACAGCTCGGCTGGTACCATAACCCGAATCCTTCATACCTGAATATAATGCACCTTCAAAGTCCCACTTCTGACACTAAATATGTCAAAGAAGAAAATCTTGTACTTTTTTAGGAGCAGAAGAAACAATGAGTTTCATTGAGGAATAGCAGCTCGAGTTGGACAGCACATAGTGAAAGTACAGAGTGCTCTGATGTTCTGAAAAAGGGCAGAGTTTCTATACTCAGGGTTCAGCGTGACCAATACCACAGACGTTTCAAAAGAACAATTTCTTCTTCATGTCAGTTCTTGATAATAGCTTGGGTAAGCAATTTTTAAGAACATTTTCATTAATGCTTCCTGAAATGCACTTAGCGCATATTTTCTGAGAACAACAGGTTTTCCTCTGCCTCTTCCCTTATCTGCCCAAGAGTAGCTCAGGTTAACCCCTTATTGAGAACCCATTCCAAACGCTTCTATGTTTTGAAGGTCTGCTAGCATATTGCTATCATTTTAATGAAGGCTAAAATAGGAAAGTTAAGATACATAACTAAAGATTTTCATATACCCCCCCAAAATTAAATTTATCAACAGCCTCTTTCTAAATGAGAATTTCACATTTTCAAAAAAAAAATTTTTTTTTTAGTTAGCGTTTTGTTTTTCCTCTACTATCAAAGGAAGTAAGGAGCTCTGGTGGTGCAGATGGTAAAGCACTTGGCTGATAACCAAAAGGATGGTGGTTCGAACCCACTCAGAGGCTCTGCAGGAGAAGGACTTAGAGATCTGCTTCTCTAAAGATTATAGCCTAGTAAACCATATGGGCAGTTCTGTTCTGTCATATGGAGTCGCTATGAGTTGAAAATTGACTCGTTGAATAAGCATCATCTGGAAAATAAACTAAAATGTAGGAATGGCTATGTTATGACAATACCAGAAAAATAAAGGTCCTATTTAAATACAAGAGTATATTAATATAAAACCAAACCTACTGCTGTCAAGTCGATTCCAACTCATAGCGACCCTGTAGGACAGAGTAGAACACTCCCATAGGGTTTCCAAGGAGTGCCTGGTGGATTCGAACTGCCAGTCTTTTGGTTAGCAGCCATAGCTCTTAACCACTATGCCACCAGGGTTTCCGATATTAATATAGTAGCATAATTTTACCACAGACCTATTTGCTCTATGGATTAAAATATTTAAAACAAATGGGAAACCGCAGTCAATTTACAAGTAAGTAGAAGGGTTGATTTGGGGAGGCGCCGCCCTCGTTATTGAGATACTCTGCATAGATTAAAGAGGAATTTTGCTATTTATAATAATCATTGTGATGCTATGTGTTGAATATAAAACATCACCATTTTACAAATTAAAAACTTTCCTAATTCAAATCAGCTATTGGTGCACATGTAGCCAAAAAGAACAAAATTCTTTTCAGATGATTAAATTTAATTGAGCTTTTAATCCTGATCATTATTGCAACTTGTTTTTGATGAATAATTTGAGGAAAAAAATGTATTCAAATTACACCTTGAATTTCAGGTTGTTGTTGTTATCTGCCTTCTAGTTGGCCTGGCTCACAACAACCCCATGCACAACAGGAGTTGTTTCATTGGGAATGAAACACTTCCTGGTCTTGTGCCATCCCCACGATCAGTTACAGATTGAACTATTGTGATCCATTGGGTTTTCATTGGCTGACTTTTGGAAGTATATCACCAGGCCTTTCTTCTGAATTTCAGGTAAGAATAATTTAATTTTTTTTTTTTTTAAAAAAAAGGGCTGATGCACTTTTGAGGTATTCTTGACTATGTTTAGACCTGATGATAGGTAGCTTAGGGAATAGGTAGGTAGGAAATATTTATTCATGAGAATAAATCTTGCAAATATAACAGAATGCAGCTCAGAGCAAATTAGTTCATGACTACGAGTAACCTCAATGATAAAATGACAGTTTTGAACTTTACAGTAATTCAACCCCATTTCAGCTATTTTGGAATCATTTTGGGAAATGATTTTGTTAAAAAAATTATTGTCATGTGTAAAACAATTAATTAAGAGTGTCTTCTGCACAAGGAAAATATTAGCCCAAGAGACAGAAAGGGCCACATAAACCAGAGACTCCATCAGCCTGAGACCAGAAGAGCTAGATGGTGCCTGACTACCACCAATGACCGTCCTGACAGGGAACACAACAGAGAGTCCCTGATGGAGCAGGAGAAAAGTGGGGTGCAGAACTCAAATTCTAATGGAAAGACCAGACTTAATTGTCTGAGACTGGAGGGACCCTGAAGGCATGGCCCCTGGACTCCCTGTTAGCCCAGAACTGAAACCATTCCCGAAGCCAATTCTTCAGAAAAAGATTAGACTGGATGATGAGACATAAAATGATAATCGTGAAGAGAGTGCTTCTTAGCTCAAGTAGATACATGAGACTAAAAGGGCAGCTCATGTCCAGAGGCAAGATGAAAAGGCAGATAGGGAAAAGAGCTGGTTGAATGGACATGGGAAATTCAGGATGGAAAGGAGGAGTGTGCTGTCACATTATAGGGAGAACAGTTAGAGTCACATAGCAATGTGTGTATAAATTTTTGTATGAGAAACTGACTTGAACTGTAAACTGTCACTTAAAGCACAATTAAAAAAAAGAAGTGTCTTCCACAAACACTCTCACTTTAGGTTGGGGCAGGCATTGAATGTACCCATAAAATATAATTCAAAGTCTGTCTTAAATCTTGAGACTCAAAGCTAACATGCCTCACAAGTGTGGTTTTTTGTGACTCACAGATTGATGTATTTAAAACAGGAGTAATGTTTTGTACCAACTAGAAGCTGCAGAAAAGTTTCCTGTGGTTTCTTGATGGAAGAGGCAATCAAACAGCCTGATTCTAATAGTCTTCTAAGAGACAAATCAAGAAGACTCGACAGCAAGGCTGATGGTTGCCTTTTCCATTATCTTTTGGAATGAACAAAACCCTTAGACCAGACTGGCAGCTTCTTCTTTACCTCTGTCCACTTCAAGGTTTTTCAAGATACAATACCCTGAAGTCCTGAATGTAATACTCATGCCGAGAGAGGGCTAGAGAAGCCTTTATAAACTTCACACAGAAAAACACAAGAGTTGTGAAACCATTAACTGGTCATAACTAAAGTATTATGACTTTAGTGAAGCTCCCAATCACCACACTGAAAAGCCTTATGAAAAAAATTTTATGTATTTGTAGATAATATCTTCTTTTATTATTTAAGCCATATAAGTTCAAATCTTTCAAGCAGAAAATTCAGTCAAGTGGGATCCATTGATGGTTTCAGTTCAAAGTCAGTGAGCAAATGGAAATCATTGCTGTATCTCTCTCATTTCCCCAGTGGACATTAGACCTCTCAAAATGTGTCACATAATTTATAGTCCCTTCATAGTAATTGAATATACACATTGAGAGTGCACCGGCAGAACACTTAAGGAAGATTGAGTGCAGGAGGGCTTGCTTACGTTATTTTTGGCTCCACTCTGGTTTTTGCTTTTTAAATTTTTTTTTTCTTGATATTAATTTCAATCTAGTTGTTTCATCCTATCCAAACAAAAGCTTTGGGAAAAGAGGTTAAGAGCAACATCAAAGAAATAGTGCATTTTCGCTCTCAGAGACATCAGGTATCGTAATATAATGAGAAGACAGAAGAAAGACAAAAGAAAATCTGCAATTTACCGAAGTCATTTTTAAACCCCAAGAATAGTAGAATTAAGCAATAAGCAAGAAAAATGACTTTGGAGCTGTTTACATATGCAGATTGAGATTTTTCAAGATTTAACTTAATATTTCTATTTTAATATTTATTAATGTTTAGATAAAAGGGATATAACTGCTGTTAAATGTGTGAAATAATTAAAATAATTTTTTTAAAAAAATAATAATTCTCAGTCTTTGTGTTTTGTGTATGTGCTCCAAGATATTTTTAATCCTCAGTCATGTATTTTTTGAAAATTCATTCTTTAAGGTTTTTTTTGGTCATGCAACATAGGATCTCTCTAGGTAGTAACCTTTAGTATTTAAGATGCTGCAGATCGAAGTCATAAGGATTTCATCTTCATTTTATGAAGACTATCAAGTATTCCAAACATGTCATGGGAAAATTGGACCTCACAGAAACTGCTTTTTGAAAAAGTATTTTCTTTTCCTTTTTATTCTTCTTCTTCCCCTGCCCCCTTTTTTCCCCTTTTTTTGTTGAATACGTTTATAATGTCCAGTAAAGATTCTCAGATGTCCCATGGACCTCTATTCTCATTCTCTGTCTATATATATATATTTTTTTCCCCCCCAAATTTTCCACTGTTTTTCTGGCCACTAAGATGTACTTTAGTAAATTGCATTTTATTGAGACCAAGGCTGTGGGAAATAAAAGCAGTTAACAAGAAAACGCTCTTCAAGTGACTGTTTTTCCACTCTAAGTTAAGTGAGAATGTGCGCAAGTAATTTAATTAATAGTAATCCAAGTTTGTTTCATTTTTTGCATGGGGCTATTTCCTCTCTCTTAAGATATTTTGTCGAGCAAATATTTTTTTAAGACCAAGCATTCCTTTTTTCTAATACTTCATAGGTAGATAATCACACATTAAAAGGTACTCTTTTACTTTTGGAAACATTTTTGATAAGATGAAAACAGACCTTCAAGATTTCAAAAGTAATCTTTTATTTGCTTATTCACGATCTCTTTTTTCTTACTTTCACTTTACTCTCATTTTTTCTGATCTCCGTACTGTATTTATGTCTTAAACTCTTATTTTTTTCCTTCTTAATAAATCTATTTTATTTTTTCCTACTCTCTTGTCCTCAATCCTTTGTGATGTTTGTTAATCTTCTGTGCTGAAACAAAAAATTGGTGTATGTGACGTAGAACCATAGTAAATATTTTTATATGCTTTATTTTGCTTTCCGTAACAAAAAAATCCTATTGTTTTTATGGTAATTGCCCAGCATTGGTTACGATATTTGTCATTTTAAGCATGCTGCCCATGTGTTGTTGTTGCCATTGAGTCAACTCCAGTTCATGGTGACCTCATGTACAGCAGAACTAAATATTTCATGGTCCTATGTTGGCCTAATGATTGCCTGCATATTCAAGTCCATCATTGTGGCTAATGTGCCAGTCGAGTTCATCAAGGGTCTCCCATGTCCTTGTTGGCCCTCTGCTTCACCAAACATGATGTCTGGAAGCTCTGGTGAAACCTGTCCACCAGGGGTGGCCCTGCTGGTATTTGAAATACTGGTAGAATAATTTCCAGCATCACAACAGTATGCAACCTACCACAGTACAACAAACTGACAGACCGATGGTGGACTCATGTGGAATTCATAATAATTAAAGATGTTAAGAATACAAAAGTTTTCAGAATTTTTTCTTTGTGAATAATATGAAAAGACAACAGGGGTCTGTGAAGGCAAGGCTGAATGCAACTGAAAAGCAAGTACAAAAATAAAACACAGTGCACAGTAGTAGGCGTAGACATTAGTATGAAAACACCTCGTTCTTAAAAAGAAGCTAGCGACCTTTGAGATCTTTCTGAGAACCTTTATGCTTTTTCTCTCTAGTTTACCTAGTCAATAAATATTTGATGAACCCTATCAGTCTAGATGATGGGAACTAACTAGAAGCAACCCCATGCTCTGAGGGAAATTATTGTCTTTTGATGATAAACACATCTGTAAATAACAGAAAAAATCACTCAGAGACTAAAATTATTTTTTGGCTATTTGTTGTTGTTTCTGTAGTACAGGCTAAGTGAAGGGGGCAAGGTTATTATCATAAAATATGATTTGTAATAAGATTGCTAAAGGCAGAGGACTTTGATTTAATTCAAAACCCTGGGAAAGATTGCCTCACTCTTGACTAAGATACATGACTTATTTTTTCATTGCATTTAAATGTAACTTTTTTTTCCTGTGGTGGTAATCAAAAACAGTATGACGCACAGACACTGCATTATTCAGTTTTAATTTGGGCGTGGCTGTGCTGCAGGGAGTAAGTAGATATCATTTACAGCAGTATTTTAGCATTTGTATAAAGAATTTATGATATAGGTCAATATGTTATAAAATTTAAAATGCCATACAAAAAAGTGTTTGAATAATAGGTATAGACACACCAATCAGCCTGTATTTTTTGATATCTGAATGTGTGAGAAGTGAACATGTGCTTATCAGTATATCATTATTTAGCTCTTCTTGACAGTGTTGCTGCTGATGGGTGATTTTCTCTTCTGGATGCTGGAAATCTCTTAGTCCTAGGAGGGACTGTTAAGGGGCCAGAGTCCTGATGTACTGGGTCTACCACCCACTATTTCATGCTTCCATCCCTATCATCATAAGTAATCTTCCCTGAAAGTACCAAGGCCATTAAGCAAAACTCAGGTCTCCAGGACTGAAAATAAAGGGCATACAAGCGTAACTGAGGTAAACCTTTGGGTTCTGGACAGAGTCTCACTGGAACCTAAGAGAACATTTTGGATTCCTAAATGGTTACCTTCAAGATACTGGGAATAGTATATGCCTATGTGTGTGTGAGTATGTGTATATATGTGCACACATCCACCCACCCACACATGCACGTGCACACACATAACATAAAGATAAGTGTGTCATCCTAGAAATAATAGCAATAAATCAGATAACTCAAAGCTAAGAAAATACTTTTAATAATAACATATATTAACATGTAATATATAACATATAATAACATTATATATTAACAAACTTTATGTTCACAGCAACCCTATACTGTGTAATAATATCACCGCCATTCTGTAGATGAACCCGAGACACAAAGAAATTGAGTAATATATATAGCTAGAAATGGCAGGTCCAGAATTTGAACCCCAGTAATCACTCCTGAAAGGTAAGTGGTTCAAACCCACCAGCTACTCAGCAGGAGAAAGATGTGACAGTCAGCTTCCATAAAGATTACAGCCTTGAGAACCCTTTGGGACAGTTCTACCCTGTCCTTTAGGGTTGCTATGATTTGGAATTGATTCGACAGCAACAAATTTGGTTTTGGTTTTTTGAATCTTACTCCCAATTCTGTGTGCTTAATCACCACTCCAGACTGCTTCTCTGACAGCTAATCTTCATGGTAAAATTTGAGTTTTTATAATAAGTAGTTAAATAAACTAAGATACTCTGCTTGATTTATTTATTTTACTATTTGCGTGAAAATTAAAAATGATTTTAATATCCATAAAACTTTGTTGGAGGTAACTACAAGATTCAAGATTACAACCAGAGAGTAAAATAAATGAAATGAAAACAATAGTGTTTAAGACAGAATTCTAATAAAGTTAGACTATAAATAACAAGGAACTAGAGAAAAATTGAACAGAAAAGGGAAAGTTCAGGGTACTAGAAGTTCATCAGATAAACAATTCTCTATCTCAGGAACAAATTATACCAGTGTGCAAGAAGGACAAAAAGAGTAACAAGATACTGCAACCCGAGACCTGAAAGTCAAATGGAAAAGCCACAAAGAATGGGATTCAAGCCAAAACCCAAAGGAAAAAATAGCATAACTGAAGAGAGACTCAGCAAAAAGCTAAATAGAAAGGAAATACAACCATAACTAAAACTTAAAACAAGAACAACAACAAATTATCCAGCTGCTAAAATAACTTGGTTATGCTGGAGCCTCAATTGTTTACTTCCCAATTTAGAAATTATATTTGCAATGAGTTTGCATTGAAATTTATGTTAGCAAAACTTTTCCCAACATATAAAAAAGCTAGGCTAAGGACTGTAAGGAGTCTCTGCGTGGTGCAAACAGTTAACGTGCTCAGCTGCTAACTGAAATATTGGGGATTCGAGTCCACCCACAGGTGCCTCTGAAGAAAGACTTGGCAATCTGCTTGCAAAAGTCAGCCATTGAAAACCCTATGGAGTTCAGTTTTACTCTGAGACACATGGGGTTGCCATGAGTCAAGGCTGACTCACTGGCATCTGATGATCAAAGATTGTAAACATTTAAGAAGAAACTCTCAGAACATTTTAGAAAATCTCTTTAAGTTCTAACTGTTGGTATGTAGTTTGCAAGTTAGAGATCCTGAATGAACTAATGAATTAACATTTTTTCTTTGTTAAGCTGAAGTCAACTGATATGTTTAATGAAAACCACTAAATACTAAAAGAGGGAAATTCTGCATTTGAATCTTGTCATTAAATCAGAACCTAATCAATGAGTATTTGACTATATTGCTGTATAGATCATATATATTGCATATATGTTCCCTGGTTTTGCTAAAACAATAAACATTTCATTCTGATCTTACAGTTTAGCAATTGAATAGCGAGAGGGTTGACCATAATTTTAATTTAATTGTCTTTAAATACTAACCTTTAAATAGTCTCTGTTAAATCAAATGGCATTGATTGAGTCATCTCCAGTGAAATCAGTGACATGCGCTCAATATCAGAATTTCAAGATTTAACCAGGAGTTCTTTAATAAGTTCACATCAAATACAATTTCTTAAAACAGTCATTTCTTTGCACTTTTAAGTCTTCTGGAATTCTTGAATTTGAAATCTTTGAGAATCTACAGGTCTGGACCTAGGAATCTGCCAGGAGGGTGGGGGATGGGGAGGTGGTGAGCATGAGCCTGGGTAAGTAAATGATGTGATGCCCCCAGGCTTGTTTTCCTCACCTAACATTTATCTCTTTGACATGATGAAGGGCAGTGCACGTTGATTGTAAAAACAAACACGATTAGCACCAACCCAGCATGTGTTAACACTGCTGCAGCCTAATGATGAATGAGCTGTAAGCAATGCCAACACCTGTTCTTGACGTTGTGTGACACCCACACTCAGCGAGTAATGAGCGCTCAACACATCCAGGCACATCTCCCCAATTAGAGTGGTTTATGGAGGAGTTGTGGTATAGCCATTCTCACTCTTTCTCAATCTCTTCTCTCAGTAGTTCTTCATTTGTTCATTCATTCTTTCATAATTTCACACTGGGCTTGGAACTTTGGATATCCAGATATATAAAATCTGTTAGCCCCCCCCCCCCCAAAAAAAAAAGCCAAACCTGTTGCCATTGAGTCAATTCCAATTCATAGCGATCCTATAGTACAGAGTAGAACTGCCCCATAGGGTTTCCAAGGAGCCGCTGGTAGATTACAACAGCTGACCTTTTGGTTAGCAGCAAAGCTCATAACCACTGGGCCACCACACAGAATAAAATTAAGTTATCCTAACTCCTAGGTTATTAGCAAATGTACTTCCATACAGGAATAATGCTTTCCTTTCCAAGACACCATTGTATAAGGTATTTATCATCCTTGGCCCCTGATGCCAAAGGAAGCTGTCAGGCATCTCAACTAGATTAACTCTGTATTTGGCAATGCCTGAACAAAACAAAATCAAACCCATTGCTGTTGAGTCTATCTTGACTCATAGTAACCCTATAGGATGAAGCAGAACTGCCCCATAGGGTTTCCAAGGAGCAGCTGGTGGATTCAAAACACCGGCCTTTTGGTTAGTAGCCAAGCTCTTAACCACTGTGCCACCAGGGTTCCAGCAATGCTTGAAGGGATTATTAAATTGCAGCTTTTTATAAAGATAATCTCAAAACAAAATGAGAACAACTGAACATGTGTGATGGTGTGTTCTATATTTAGTATACAAAATACTCAACGTAAATATGACTATTTCTATGTAAAGAACAAGTTATAAACAATGGTGCAGTGGTAGAATTCTTGCCTTCCATGGTTTGATTCCTGGCCACTGGGCCTCGAGCATAGCCACCACTTGTCTGTCAGTGGAGGCTTATGTGGTGCTATGATGCTGAACAGGTTTCAGAGGAGCTTCATCACTGAGACAGACTAGGAAGAAAGACTTGGCAATCTGCTTCCAAAAATTAGCCAATGAAAACCCAATGGATCACAGTGGTTCAATCTCATTGTGCATGGGCTTGCCATGAGTTGGGGGCCAGCTGGAGGGCAGCTAACAACAACAACATTTCTTCCAGTCTCTTTCAGTAAATAAATGATTCTTTTCCTTTCTGGAACTGCAATACCATTAAATGATCTGTGTTATGTTATATATGGGTCCATGTCCCATACAGTGTTTCTATCGATATGGCCATATAATTTGAATTATTTCCTCTGTCTTTCATTTTTACTTTGTTTTGTTCATGGCCAACCATCTTTCCCATCATCATTTTGCCTTAAAACTCAGTTTAGAGAAATATTTTTCCTGTCCTAAATGTAATTCCTTTACCTTTGGGTGGGTCATCCCCACCTGGAGGAGCTTGTGTATACATTTATTTCTTCTAACTTTCAAAACTCTTTACTCTTTTACTTCCCCACTGACACTTTAACTCCAAATTTAGTCAGGGTCTTCCATTCTTAAAGAAAATTGTGTTTACAATTCTTTACTTTTATTTTTTTTATCATATTTTCTTCCTTTCATTGGCTATTTTCTCAAACAAGTGGCCAAAATACATCACCCTTACGTTCCCATATCTTTTGTTTTCATCTTACCTCACTGGAATTATTAAGGCAATGCCAGTATTTGAGGTTATCAATAAACTTACTTTTGTAAAATCCACGATCACTTACTTTTACTATTTTTCTTTATAATTGTGCTTAATATTTATCTTAACAATCAGATTTTAGTTTCCTTGATAATACAGACTATGCCCGTTTTCTTTTCAAAAGAAGCCTTATGGAATAGATGGTAAAAGTGTAGGCTCTGGAGCTAGACTCCACGACTTCAAAAACTTTTATTGCCAGGTACAAGCTGATTGGCTGTGGGAAAATTTCTTAACCTCTCTATTCCACAGTTGTCTCATTTGTAAAATGGCAATTAATAATATATAGTTCATAGGACTGTTGTGAGGAAAAAATGAGTTAATATAAAGAGTATAGTACAGACATTGACATGTAATAAATATTCTATATATTTTAGGTATTACTACTATTTATCTATTGTTATTACTACCACAGCTGTAATCCCAGAACCTAGCAATGTGCCTGATACATATTAAAATCACAACCAATATTTCTTGGCTGAATGAATGAAAGGATACTACATTTAACATCACTAATGTTGCCGCATTCTAGAAAAATTTATTTCCTTTGATTGCCTACATAATGCTTAAAGTACTGTGTTTGCCTGTGAAGTAGAATTCAATTTTCAACTCCTCTGTGTTAGTCAGTGGAAAAATTGCTCTTCAAGTTACATCTGGGAAAAAGAGAAGATATTTAGCATTGGCTGGAGATGAAGTGACTACTCTCACAACTTCTTGTAACATTCTCCATACAACAGTCAGAAGAATAATTTAAATATATAAGTCTGAACCCAGAGAGGATGGCCCCTGGACACCCTGTTAGCTCAGCAGTGAAGTCACTCTTGAGGTTCACCATTCATCCGAAGATTAACCCATTGCCGTAGGGTCGATTACGACTCGTAGTGATCCTATTAGACAGGCCCATAAAACAAAACGAGACTAAATGGGTACAACAGCCCAGGGACAAGGATAAGAAGGCAGGAGGAGACAGGAAAGCTGGTAATAGGGAACCCAAGATAGAGAACGGGAGAGTGTTGACATTGTCATGGGGTAGGCAACCAATGTCACGAAACAGTATGTGTACTGATTGTTCAATGAGAAGTTAGTTATGTAAAACTTCATCTAAAGTACAGTTTAAAAAAAGAAGTAAAAATATAAGTCTGAACATGCATCTTCTCTGCTTAAAACTTTCTTGTAGCTTCCTATTATAGTAAGAATAAAATACAAATTCCATATCGCCTAGCCAACAAGGCCTGCTTGACTGGGCCCTGCCCAGTTTTCTGAGCTCATGCGATTATGCGCCTTACCTTGCAAACTACACGAAGTTACAGTGCCCTCTTTCTTCTTTGAACAAACCAAGCTTATTCCTGCCTTTGACAATGTGTAATTGCTGTTCACCCCTGCATGCTTTCCCTTTGGATTATCACTTGGCTGGTGTCATCTTGTTACTCAGACTCCGTTGAAATGTCCTTTCCTCAAAGAAGTCTTCCTTGATACTCTCCCCCCACTTATTATATGTTCCTGTCTTATTGTCTTCATATTACTACCTGAAATTATCTTCTCAATTCTTTTTTTTTTTTAACCAGCTTATTGTCATCTATCTTCCCTACTACCATGAAAGTTCAATGAGGACGGGGACTTTGCCTGTTTGATTCATCATTTTGGTCCACCGCTTGACACATTTTAAATTTTTTATTAATTATCTGTTGAAATATGCTTCAGCCCATTGTTGCAGCCACTGTGTCAATCCATCTCATTGAAGGTCTTCATCTTCTTCACTGACCCTCTCCTTTACCAAGCATGATGTCCTTCTCCAGGGACTGATCCCTCCTGATAACATGTCCAAAGTATGTGAGATGTCATCTTGCCATCCTTGCTTCTAAGGAGCATTCTGGCTGTACTTCTTCCAAGACAGATTTGTTCATTCTTTTAGCAGTCCATGGTATATTCAATATTCTTCACCAACACCACAATTCAAAGATGTCAATTCTTCTTCGGTCTTCCTTATTCATTGTCCAGCTTTCACATGCATCTGAGGCAATGGAAAACAACCTGGCTTGGGTCAGGTGTATCTTAGTCTTCAAGGTGATGTCTTGGCTTTTCAACACTTTCAAGAGGTCTTTTGCAGCAGATTTGCCCAATGAAATGTTTTTCGATTTCTTGACTGCCATTACCAGGGGTGTTGATTGTAGATCCAAGTAAAATGAAATCCTTGACAACTTCAATCTTTTCTCTGTTGATCATGGTGTTTCTTATTGGTCCACTTGTGTGGATTTTTGTTTTCTTTATGTTGAGGTGTAATACATACTGAAGGCTGTGATCTTTGATTTTCATCAGTAAGTGTTTCAAGTCCTTCTCACTTTCAGCAGGCGAGGTTCTGTTATCAGCATAATGCAGGTTGTTAACGGGTCTTCCTCCAATCTAAGCAGAAGATAGACATATGCATTTAAGAAAACTTTACAGAGGAGGATGTATTGGAGTTAACACTTGAGGAACAGGTGAAATTTTGAAGAAAGAACAGGTATATCCTGATGAGATGTCCTGGAATGATAGGATGGTCAAAGGTGCCATAGGGCATGCTGTGTGTTTGGAAGATGATTAGATTAGTCTGCCTATTGCAGAAGTTTCCTTTAAGCTAGTAGTGGTAGAAACATTGAATGGTGGAGAGGAATCACAAGTTGGGCTATTCTTGCTGGGCAAAATGATTTGGAATTGTCCTGTAGCCAGTGATGTTATTTGAAAAGTTTTGCAGCTGGAGATCAGCATGATGAAAATGGTAAGAAAAAACATCCTTGACCAATCAAAACCTTTATGCTCCTTTAGGGCCCCTCTAAGACCATGTCTTAAGATCAAGCCCTCCCTGATGAACGTAATAGAAAGATACTCCTGTGAAGTTTCTAGAGACAGTCTAGTCCACCGCTTTCATTTACATGAACTTAGCTCCAAAGAGGTAGTGACATCTTAGGATGAACTGAACCCCCTAATTTTAAATTAGCATTCAAATATTTTTTTTTTTTTTAAATAGTCCATTTCCCACCTAAAATTTCTCAATAAAAGGGATGGTAACATTTTCAAAACTGCTTCACAGGATAATTTTGAATTATATCATAGACTAGGTTTCTTTCTTATGATAAACCTAATGAGCATCTTATTCATAGTGAAGAATAAGGTCTAGCATTGTTTTGGGCATGTTTGTTACATCGAAGCATCTTTGCCGTTTTTAAAATCTTTGTAGGGGATAATAAATAAACAGTTCTTCTAGTAACAAATTGACTATGAAAAATTGTTGTGGCCACTTATATTATGTAAACAAATTTTACAAAACCAAAATTTTATGAGGTTTACAGTCACATTTTTTTAATTTTATTGAAACATCTGTGGAATGAAAAGTAATGAAAGACTCAGAACATTTTTCCATTTCATTTGAAATGGAAAAAAAGGATACATAAAAAGCTCTGTTGTAGCAGAAAAGGATTTTGGATATATTTAAATGTTAAGGAATTTCTTGACAATGAATATCCACTCATCCGCTCACAAGCCAGTGCCTGGTATAAATTATACTATCTCCAACATTTATATTATTTATCAGTTTAAATTCTCACACCACAGGGCTAAATGGATTAATTAGATGCCTAAAAATCTCTTAAGTTTAACAAAAGAGGAGCCCAGGTGGTGCAATGGTTAAGCACTAGGCTGCTAACTGAAAGGCCTGTCGTTCGAACTCACCAGTGGCTCCTCAGGAGAAAAGACCTGGATAACTGCTCCAATAAAGATTACAGCCAAGGAAAGCCTATGGGGCAGTTCTACTCTGTTATATAGGCTCATTATGAGTCAGAACCAACTTGACAGCACACAACAAGCTTAAAAAAATGAGGATCTCAAATTATTTGAAATCTTCCCTTTTGACTAGCATTTGAATTAAAGATAAATAATAATAACAACACCTTTTGTGTTCCTAGTTTATTCTGTTGCATCAACCTGCTATTTTATCCTTCATTTTGATTTTTTACCCAGGGGCATATATTTATAACTTTAAATTTAACTAGGGGCTTTTGAACTTCTTTGCTGCATTTGGGAGATATGGGACAATCAATTTGCAAAATTTGAAGCTCTTTTAAAACAATTTAAAACTTCTTTATAAAAATTTGCTTTGGAGAAAAGATGATTATGCAAGTTTTAATAGCATGAAGCGAATGTGTTTTCTTCCTTATGTTTAGTGTGATCCTTCCTTTCTTCAGTTCTCATATGTAGCTAATTGGAAAAACAGACAATAGAACCAACCGATTATTTTAAGCTTTCTAAGTGCTTTTATGGAGTCCCTGGGCAGCACAGCAGTTAAGCACTCGACTACTAGCTGAAAGAAAAGTTAGCGATTCTAACCCACCCAGTGGCACCTCAGAAGACTGGCCTGGTGAACCTCCAAACCTATGGAGCAGTTATGCTTTATACACATGGGATAGCCATGAGTTGGAAGTGACTCAGCGGTTGTCTAATTCTATATTCCAGGCAACCAAAGTAGTCATATCTTAAACCCTTGACAACACAAGTGCTTTTAGATCTTTTTATCTCATGTGACCCTTATATGAGGAATAGTGCAGAACTGGGTCCTTAAGAGTCTGAGGATCTTTCACTGGGTGACATGTGACCACATGGGAGTGAGGAAAGGCTCACCTGGCAGACTCGGCTTGATTCTATTGGAGAACTTTTGCTTGTATCAATTATTATATTGAGATTTTTAATAATATGTAATTTAAGCAAAGAGTTCAAATGAATGAAACAAACATTTGAAGATACCAGTGTAGAGAGAAAAGAACTAGAACAGTAGTATAACATCTTGATCTAGTCTGACCAACCTTTCCACCCAAGGATTGTGTGATCTTGGGTATATCTTGTAATGTCTAGAAGTTTGTGTCTTTACCTCTGACCTAGCCCTCTCAGAGAACCGCTACAGACTCTAAATGGCTGTGTACTTCAAGTTGAGTTAGCAGAGTCAATGATGTGGGTATTTTTAAACTTAGGTATTTCTCCAGTCTTTTATTTTTGTAAGGCAGGTGACTAAAGAGCATGATGATAGTGATTGTATCCAGCATATCCACTGTCTACTACATGTCTGAAACAGAATAAATACTTAATAAACATTTTTTAATGAATTAATGAATGAAGGAAAGCAATAACAATAGAAATGGACATATAAGGATAGATATCAGCTTTTAGATGAAAAATGCCACTGTTTGGAATCCCAACATGGATAAGGGGGCATTTTACTGCTTTCTCATAGACTTGTCTCCAGTGGCATCACAGCTTCCAAGAGGCTAACAGGGCACAGGCCCCTTTGGTCTTTGAGGTGGAGAGGAGAATCTATTGGGGAAAATGGCACTTAAGCAGAGAACTTTAGTAGCTGTGGGGAAGGAGCTATTCATCAACTGATTGAATAGGGAAAGGGCAACTTTGATACATTAAGACTACGGTATGAAGTTTGGATGTATCTGAAAAAATGTTTTAGACATTTCAGTATACATCAAGGGTGTTTTTATCCAGCTGATAATTTTCATTGCTAACTTTGTGTATTTTAAGGCATACAAATTAACAAAGGAGGCATGTATGTCTTTCGTGAGCCAGCTGAGTGTGTCATAACCCTATCGGCACACAAAGCTTCTTCTTTGATGATAATATGCTCTCTGGTCCTTCCCTGGAAGTAGAATTTCCTTGGAACTCTGGCCCTTATTCTTCTGTGTTTGGTTTGGTGTCTTGCCTCACTTGTGCGGAAAGAGTAAACATCTTCAATAAACCCCAGCCTCTGATTTCAACATGAGCCCTGACTTCTTCTCCAACTTTCTTGTTGGCTGGATTGATTTCCAGGCAACCATACTAGTCATATCCTAAACCCCTGCCGTGACAACATGAAATCAGGTAAAATTAAAGATTCAGGAACTTGTGGTTCCCATATCTTTTTTAATCTCTAAAGTAGACATGAATCTTGAACCTATAGAATATGTCACATTCACCTTCTTGCAAGTTTTTTTTTTTTTTTTATCAACACTATATATTATACCAGTTAAACCAGTTGCAACCCTGTGTGTCAGAAAACTGTGTCCCATAGGGGTTCCTTTGTGTATGTGTGTGTGTGACTTATGGTGAACCCATGTGTTACAGGCTAGAACTGCTCCGTAGGGTTTTCTTGGTTATAATCTTTACAGATGCAGATCACCAGGGCTGTTCCTTCCGCGGTGCCACTCTGTGGGTTCGAACCACCAACCTTTTGGTTATCAGCCAAGCACAAGCACAGCCAAGCAGCAGGGATCTTTTGTAGAGTTTTCAATGGCTGATTTTGTCAGAAGTAGATTGCTAGGCCTTTCTTCTGAGGCAACTCTGGGTGGACTTGAACCTCCAACCCTTTGGTTAGCAGCTGAGTAATTAACAATTTGTACCGCTTACACCAGGTGTTACTAAATTATCTTGGGTGGATACTAGAAATCTTGGGTTATATTTTACCTCTGCTTAGAGCTACAGTCTAAATTATCTTCCAGTTTCCTCCTTTCCCAAGGGTACATCTAACTGTTTCATAGTTCTATTCATTACATTCACTAGGCATTCCAAGTGCAGGAAAAAAAAAATTCTCCCCCAAAATAACTGTATATAACGGTTGCATCATATTTTATCTTTACCTTTGCTTTATCTTATGAAAGTCTTCTACCAGCTATTTAGTGGTTGACATCAGCATCATCATCCACATTTTATAGATGAGGCAAGGGGCACCCAGGGAGTCTCAGTGACTTGCCTATCATCTAGCACACAGCAGAGTAAAGATTGGATCCTGTTCCTTGACTCTAAAGAGCATCTCAGTATCCCTGTCTTCTTACCCTTACCCTGATAACTGACCAGCTTACCCTGACTTTCAAAGAGCTAGCTCTGTCAGTGAAAGGAAAAAGACCTTTCAGTATAATTTTCTACACTGACCACCTGTCTTTTTCCATATTTAGACTTAATTTGTGCTGCTAAATAAGGTTGCCCCATGGCCAAACAGACTAAACTCTGAATTTTAAACAGATACTTTGTTTATAACTGCCTTAAGTCATTAGTTCTCAGGATGAAAATACTGGTTATTTTAAGTTCAAAAAAATTTGGTAAACAGACCAGAGGGAATTTTTTCCTTTTTTATTTAATGCCCATGGACAAAACCTCAGGATGTTGCTGTTTGCATCTCACAGCCATCATGTCACCGTGTTCTCCAGCTGAGCTTTCTGAGTGCCCTCCTGGCTGAAGACTGCACTTCAACCCTCTAACCACAGGGCCCGCAGACTGGGGCCTGCCAGCACCACATCTGAGGCACTCAGTGTTTGCAGGACTCGACTGCTTTCCATTCCTGCTCTTTAGTGGGTTTCCTCCTTCACCACCTCTGAGAAAGCCACAGTGTCCAAAAGAAGGAAGCAGTCCAGCGTCAACAGGCAGGGATCTCCACAGCCTCTGATCAGTCCTCCCTCCGCCTCACCCCTCCATCCATGAGTCAAGAATACTGAATTTTTTTTTGTTGTTTAAATCTTCTATTAGACCAAGCCCTCCCTATGCTTTTGGCTTTCCTACATGCTGTTAAATTTTTGGAGACAATTTACATGGAGAGAAAATAGAAAATTTTTTAAAAACGGAGAAACATTTTTGGAGAACACATTGTCTTATTGCATTTCCCCTTGTTTTACACTAATCTAGACTTATTTATGTGCTCCCACCATGTGCTGACCCAACACTGTGTGTTATGTGTTAGCCTACAACTTCCTCTGTACTAGCATTATCTCACCTTACTATAAAGAAAGAAAACCATTCATGAACATAACATACCTATCTCCTCTTTGGCATTCTTTGTGACTTTGTGGGTATGCATGAAATGTATATTTTTATATATATGTACAAAAAAATATACATACATATGTGTGTGTGAGTGTGTATATATATACACACAAAAGTGCAAGTATCTATTTACCTTTGATTTTGTTGATTAACAACTATTTTTAGCCTCCTCTTCGAAAGGCTGACATTTGGTAAAATGTTTGATTCAATGACAATGACATCAGCCTGCCCTTTTAGTTCAGGGTTATTCCAGTTTTTGAGAGAGTGGCACTATTCTAACTCTACCCCAGTGATTTGAAGGTTTAACTGTAACTGTGCTACATTAACTGCGTGCACTATTTTGATTATTTTCTATCACCTCAAAACTAGAAATTTGAAGGGTTTAAATGGTTAAGAGACAATAGAGAGAGGAGGTGATAACGATTTCTGGATGCATGGGCATATTAATCCTGAACATGGGACAAGGAAGTGCACCTACAAATAAAGGAATAAAATTTAGAGGTAAAGTCAGGGTTCTTCTGACCTATTAGAAAGAGGTCAGGAAATAAAGGGTCCTTGAACACGCTTGTTCTACATAGTTCAGATGTAGTCTAAAATGGTTGCAGTAAGTGCTAGAACAAAGGCTTTAATCCTAAAAAATCATCATAGGAGAGACTGAATTAATGCATAGGTCTGCCAAAGCAAACAATAGGAAAGGTTTGAATAAACACTGTATTGCAGGTACTGTTATTGCACACAGTCTGATTTGGGAGAAAGAGTACTGGTAATAAATAAATAATTACAATTTGGAGACATGACCCAAATTCTTGAAAATATTAAACAAGAGCCATCAACTCTATTGGGAAATTTCAAGAATACTCTCTGGAAAGGAGTTGTATTTAGCAGGCCTGCAAGTATGTGTATATACGTCAAGAAAGGAAGAGCTAGAGCTGCACCCAGAACAAAGCATTTTTTTCTCCAGACTCCCAAGCTGGGTGTGTCTCCTAAGACTCTTTCCCTGTGTATGGAACTCAGAGCATTGTTTCTGCTCCTGCCTCTAACCCGTAATTGTTACTAATTTTAATTTTTTCTTTTTTCCTGGAGCATCAGTGTTATCTCAGTTATTACTTCCATCTATTTTCTCTCAGCTTCTATCCCATTTCTGTTCTACCAACTACAAGCACGAGGTGATAACTTTATCCAATAATAATTTATCTTTTCAAAACACTTGTCAGAGCTGTATATGTTTTCTATCTTCACATTCAAATTTCAGGGAAATTACATTTAACAAGTTATTGAGCTATGTATATACTAAAGTATATATATATACTTTAACCCTTCCCATTATTAATAAAAACTGCTTTTGGTGATATTTTGATGAGGACCATAAAGACATACATTTGTTGATATACTGTTGAATTAGAAGTTCAAGTGGATCATGTGGCAAATCAGAAATAACATTTGTTCATCAGGATCTGTGAGAAGAATTTTTCCTTTGTTTGAACCATCGCCTCCTCAATTCGGAAAACGTCTTAAGGTGGGTTTTTGTACAAAAACAGAATATTAGTTGAGAGAGGGAGGGAAAAAAGAAAGCTATAGAATGTTAGCATAGTTTTCTAAATATCTAATGTAAGCATACATAAAAAATTTCCATTGCAATTAATTTAAAGCTGCATAACCACTGTGTGGAACTGATATTTACTAACTCCTCCATTTAAGATATTGATGAAACATATAGCCAGAGCTCAGAGAAAAAAAAAAAAGATACTGTTTTCTATTTTGGTGTGAAACCTTTTATTGTCTTGTTTCTGTGCCTCCATCAGTCCCCTTGCCATGCCCATGCCAGTCCTTACCCGAGGTGATCATCGTGGAAATTGACCGCTGCTTATATATGAGTTGAAGCATTTGATATACTAATTGCAGAAAATTCTTGTCTAATTGCTGAAAACACATCAATTGTATTTTTTTTTTTGTTCGTTTGATGTCTTTGATTCCTGTTAAAACCCGTTGCCGTCGAATCCATTCCAAATTGGCTCTTGTGGCAATTTAAAGAAAGTTGTTTTTTGTTTTTTTCCTCCCCAGCACTTCTAGTTAACTCTATAGCAGCTCATAGAGCAATGGGGCAAAAGCAAAGATAGAAATGGGATGGCATACTTCATAAACTGCCTTAGGGGTTGGAGGAAACGAAACCTCCATACTCTAACTGAAAAAATATATATATTCCTATACTAAGAAAATAAACAGAATAACTGACTTCTAAATCTAGGTTGTTCATGTCCATGTAAATGTATTTTCAATGACCTTAATTTATTGAAAATCTAACATGATTACAGGTTTTATTTTTTTCAATTTTTATTGAAATGCCTGAACTCAGACATTACCTTCCATAAAATAATAAGAATAAAAATAATAGCTTAATATAGGTCAGGCACTTTTGTAAATGTTTCACATGTAAGAACATAATACAGAACACAAATGACTTCCTAGTGTATTGTACTAAGTATATTGTACTAAGGAAAGAGACAAGAACTTCGATGAATTAAAGATATTATTTTAAACAAAGTTTAAATTTTTAATATTGAGGTTTTTTTGGATTAATATTAACCAGTGCTTGGGGGGGGGGTGACTATTAATTGATTAAGAGATATTTTAATTAATTTCTAGTTTCTAACTTAAAATCTGTGTCTGTGCAGAGGACCTGGCTACCCTTTGTGGTTAGACTTTTCTACGCTGCAATACTGCTCACGTATGTAAGGACCCTTCCCTTTAAAAAGAGCAGTTACTACAACAGGGAGCATTAAAGTGGAGTTCATTGCCATGCTTTGCGCCTGATTGCTGCAATGTTTTAAACACAAGATATTATAAGAAATAAGTGCCAGGTGGACGCATGAGGATCTTTAACCCTTTGGGCACCCAACATAATAAGAAGGCTAGCTGCTTTTATATTGTTTCAACATGAATGAATCTGTAATTTGCTTGTTCGCAAATGCTTGCCTGCTTGCAAAATGCTCGTTTACTGAAGTATAAAGAATTCTTCCACATTGCAGTGACCGATGTTTTGATATGCTTCAAATTATAATTTTAAATGTGTTTTGAAAAGATGCCTCTGAACAGTATTGGGATAGAGAAAATTTGAAAGGTTCCTTTTATTTTCACCCAAAATTGAGAACTTGGCTACATAGAACTTAAAGTATTTGGGGCAAGGGAAAGTTATTAGTAGTAATGTGTACTTATATTCTGCTCACAAAGTGCCTTTAGGGTAAATTTATAATTTATATTTACTTTTAGGAATAGTGTTTCACTAAAAGGTTTTCATTCCAGTTATTGGAAATATATTTATTCAAGGTATAGAAGGGTCTTTTATCATTCTTATTGAAATAATCTTTATGAAATAGTTCTTAAATGACTAAAATAAAAAAGTTTACATTGTAAGTTGGTAACTGGTGATACGTTGACATAAAAATAAATGGTAAATGATTTTTGCCTAAATGAATCAATACAGAGCTGCTATAACTTTAAATAAAGAAATACAAATATAAACCTTTTCATCATAAAAGAAGAGATGTCAGATGATAATTTGCTTTTCAAGGAGTTGCCCTCCTTCCACTCCCCAAAAAGATGGATCAAACAGATAACAGAGAAAATTATCTTCCCCATGTTCCAAGAAGTATTTGAGAGATAGCTCTAAGTTGTTTTTGTTTTTATTTTCAAATGTGAGAATACAAGTACCACCTTTCTTTTTCTTTTTTTTAAAATTATACTTTAGATGAAGGTTTACAGAACAAACTAGCTTCTCATTCAACAGTTAGTACACATATTGTTTTATGGCATTGGTTAACAACCCCATGACATGTCAACACTTTGATTTCTCGACCTTGGGTTCCCTATTACCAGCTTTCCTGTCCCCTCCTGCCTTCTAGTCCTCGCCTCAGGGCTAGTGTGCCCCTTTAGTCTCATTTTGTTTTATGGGCCTGTCTAATCTTTGGCTGAATGGTGAACCTCAGGAGTGACTTCATTACTGAGCAAAAAGGGTGTCCGGGGGCCATACTCTCGGGGTTTCTCCAGTGTCTGTCAGACCAGTAAGGTTTTTTTTTTTTTTTTTTTTGGTGAGTTAGAATTTTGTTCTACATTTTTCTCTAGCTCTGTCCAGGACCCTCTATTGTGATCCCTGTCAGAGCTGTCAGTGGTGGTAGCCAGGTACCATCTAGTTGTTCTGGACTCAGTCTGGTGGAGGCCGTGGTAGTTGTGGTCCGTTAGCCCTTTGGACTAATCTTTCCCTTGTATCTTTACTTTTCTTCATTCTCCCTAGTTCCTGAAGGGGTGACATCAGTGGAGTATCTTTGATGGCTGCTCACAAGCTTTTAAGACCCCAGACTCTACAAGTACCACCTTTCTGATTGGGAAAAGAACAGATACTTTTTGTATTAAACAAGTTTCTCTGCATTATGTTCTACCTAGAATTAGAATAATTTATCTAGGGAAGGTTTATTATTCCTTTTAGAGTACCTCTTTTCACCTCACATTCCTCTTCTAAAGGACCCCTGGTGGCACAGTGGTTAAAGTGCCCAGGTGCTAACAAAAGGTGGGAGGTTCAAACCCACCAGCTGCTCTGTGGGAGGAAGTTGTGGCAGTCTGCTTCCATAAAGACTTACAGCCTGGAAACCCTATGGGGCAGTTCTACTCAGTCCTATGGGGTTGCTGTGAGTTGGAAGCCATTCAATGGCAGTGAGTTTCCTCTTGTAAAATACTCTTTCTTCTGTTCATGGGTCTGATAGCCTCCAAATTGGCTGGGAAAACATGGAATAGCAAACTGGAAAGACTGTATATCCATAAAGAGTTTGCCAAGTACCTTATTGTCTTACCTTTATAGTATTTATATATCATGCTTATTATAAAGTGTATGGTTGGGATACTCTTTTTATAATATGTATTATGGCGCAGTGATTAAGAGCTATGACTGCTAATGTTAAAGGTCGGCAGTTCGAATCCACCGGCTGCTTCTTGGAAACAGTTCATTCTGTCCTATAGGGTTTGTATGAGTTGGAATCACTCAGTGGCAGTGGGTTTGGTTTTAGTTTATTAGTGTTACATGGAGGAGTATATTTTAATCTTCCAGTTTTTTTCCTTGTGTCTTTCTTTTTCTTTCTCCCTCCCATCCTCATGCCCTTACTTCTTTTCTTTCTTTTTTTCTTCCTTTCTTCCTCTTTCTTTTTTCATTGTTGACTTTTTAAGTGGCATCTCAAAGAATTCCACTTCTGTGAAATTATTCTGGATTTTGTTTCATTTGCTTGGTTTCCCAAAAAAAATTTTTTTAGATAGATTAGCATATTTTGTTGTTTGAATTTTTTTATGTTGAAAGTTGACTCAAATATGACTTCAATTAAAATATAAAATTTGCATTAAATTATATGTATGAATATTATATTTTTTAGAATGGCTTAAAGCTAATTATAGCTCCATTCATTCTACTGGTAGCATTTAAAAATTCATTTCTTAATTAAAAAGAGAACATTTTAAACACACCAGTAAAAATGCTGAGCGTCTTAAAATCTACATGTCTAAATATTTGGCCCTTTACTTATTTCTTGAATTACTAACATTCAAGATAGTTTACGTATTTTAAATTGTCACAACTCTTCACAAATTAGTCAGGGCTTAATTGTATCTTTTAGTTTCTCATTAATGCTTTGGTATAAAATTTTCACTATTGATAAATGTCCTTAACTTTTTAGACTGGTTTTCATATTTAAGATTTTCAGAATAGTGCAGCCCTAAGCAATATTCATTTATTCTCAATTTTTTTTTTTCTAAAGAGATAATTTTCTAAAATTAATTTTAATTCCTTAGGTTTTGAATTTAATTTGTAGAGGACTGTTTTGGAGTGAAGGAAAAAAACCCAGCCATTTTATGACCATTGTAGTGCCATTCCAAACGTAAGTGAATCAAATGTCATTATCTCAAAGAAGTATATGTTCTTGCTATTTAAAAATTCAACATCACAGGTTTTCTTATAGGAGAAAGTTTTACGTCGCTGATAATGGAAAAATGCATCATGGTATTTCATGTATTTTAATCACTACAGGAATTTTTACTCCCAGTAAAAAAAAAAAAAAAAATGCCCTTACGATTCTAATATGATTAAACGTGTAAACTGTGCCACAGATACCCTAAGTGCTGACTCATCATCTTTCTGAAAGTCCCACCTAAGAATGAAAGGCATTCAATAAATGGTGAGGGAAAAAAAAAACAACACAACTTATGGAAGAACAAATGCACAAACATAGTACTACGTGAAAACCTCTTGAACAAGTCTTGATCTACAAATTCGAGTTCTAAATTAGAAAATAAGGAAAAATTTTGAATTTTAAATTAATTTTTTTAAACTTATGTCCCCAACATGAGAATGTATTTATTGCTTTCACACTTAAAATTTTAATAAGCTCACAATCAAGGTTATTTGCTACAGCTTATAATATAATTAATTTTATAAGATTTTTATAATCTTGATTTTATCAAAGTATAGATTTGAACCACATGGAAAATCATATATGAAGCTGCATAGAGGTGGCATATATTAAACTTACAGGTGGTATTAATTTTTTCTTAACTGTATATGAATATACATTTGTCTTAATATGATTATTCTTATTCATAGTCAGTATTCAAATGTTAAATATTAAAATATTCAAATGTTAAATATTCAGATGTTAAAGAAATTATGTAGTAAACTCACCTTCAGAATTAAATTCTAAAATATATGCAGAGTTATTTATTTTAAATACCATATCTTCTTCCAGGTTTTCTGGGGTTGAAATTTGAAGAATTTAAATAAAATAGGAAAAGCTTTGTTTGAAATTATTTTCCTTAAATCACTTGATTCTCTTTCAGTATGGCTGTTGCAAAAATTGAATTTTCTGGCACAGTATTGAGTTCAAATATTTTCTTCTTTTTTTTTCAGTCCACAAGTCCAAATTTTGGTTTTGGATAGTGTTATGGATTCAATTATGTCCCTCAAAAATATGTGTTGTGAAGTCTAACTTCTAGGCCTGCAGTTATAATCCTATTTGGGATTGGGTTGTCTTTGTTATGTTAATGAGACAAGATTAGTGTAGAGTGTATCTTGAGTCCATCTCTTTTGAAATATAAAAGAGATTAAAAGCAAGCTAGCAAGCAGAGGTGGGAAAAAAGAGATGGCAAGTCACATGAAGATCTCTAAGAGCAGAAGCTGAAAGAGACGAGGACCTTCCTCCAGAGCTGGCAGAGACAGAAAGCCCTCCCCTAGAGCTGACAGCCTGAATTCAGACTTCTAGCCTCCTAAACTATGAGAAAATAAATGTCTGTTTGTTAAAGCCACCCACTTTTGGTATTTCTGTTACAGCAGTACTAGATAACTAAGACAGCTAGCATGGTCATTATAGAGCTTTTTGAAAGTCAGGCAGGGCCTAAGAATGGAAGTCATCAAAGTGATATCTTTGCTTTTTAAAGTTTTAAAGAGGTCTTTTGTAGCATATTTACCTAGTGCAATATGTGATTTGATTTCTTGACCTCTCCTTCCATGGACATTGATTGTTGATCCAGGTAGAATGAAATCATTGAAAACTTCCATTTCTCTTCCAAATATAAGTAGAGCTTGGATATATGGGTCTGGATTTGTAAAGAGAGCTTGGGACTAAAGATATAAATTTGCATATAGATGTCACCTAGGGAGTGACGGGCGATAGAAAAGTTGAGTGGTCCAAGGATGGAGTCCTGAAGCATTCCAACAGTTAGAGGTGAGCAAGATGAAAAGAACTTGTAAAACAGACTGGGAAGATGTGACTGAAAAGGTAGAGGAAAACAAAGCAAATCAAGTGAGGAAAGTGTCTCAAAGAAGAGGGAGTGGCCCACTGTGTCACATGCTCCTCCTAGGTCAGATGTAGGAAGTTAAGTCTTTGCAGTGGCGTACAGATCAATCAGAAGTCAGTGTTTACCCATCGTTCTCAACTAGGGACCATTTTGTCTCCCAGCGGATATTTTTCAATAGCTGAGACACTTTTAGTTGACAAACAACTACAGGGGATGCTACAGGCATCTAGTGGGTAGAGGCCAGGGTTGCTGCTAAGCACCCTACAATGCCAGGACTGCTCCCCACAGCAAAGAATCATCCAGCCCAAAATGTCAGTAGTGTTGAGATTGAGAAACCCTGATCTAGACTTAAGGAGGATAAGTAAAAATTGGCAGTTGATATCAGACAGGTAAGATACAAAGTGTCCAAAAATTTTGTAAGTGACTAAAGGAACAGAGAAAAAAATGACAAGATTTAGTGACTAGGCAACAGAGATTATACCTAAATAATCAAGCTTAGTTTATTTCAAGACTCCAGTACCATTCACAAAGAGAAGTCAGAAAGAATCGTTGCTTTTGTGGGGAAATATATTTGATTTCACAAATGAGTTTGATGATGAGATGTGCTACTATAACAGTTGCGAGCTGCCATGGAGTCAATTCTAATTCATGGTGACCCCATGTGTGTCAGAGTAGAACTGTACTCCATAGAGTATTCAAGGCTGATTTTTCAGAAATAGATCACCAGGTCTTTCTCCATAGTGTCTCCGGGTGGACTCGAACCACCAATCTTTCAGTCAGCATCCAAGCATGTTAACCATTTGCAATACTCAGGAACTCAATAAATAATTGGAATTATGGTGCTGGGGTCCAAGGGAAAGGAGAAAAAATAGCATCATTGCTGTCTTAGATAACCCCTGGAACTCCTTTCGGTAGCCATGCGGGCATGTACAATATTCAGAATACACCTGAGAAATACAACCTAACTTTACCACATCAGCCTCGCCCAGGACCTCATACTCTTCCTAAGCAATTTAGAATGGGCCATTGACTCAACTCACCCTTTGGATATGATGTACACTCTACTGTCTCGCCAGCCATGAGTTTTATTTCTTATTTACATTTCTTCCCCCTGATATCTGTACCCACTGTTCCTCCCCTCCTACCCCCTACCACACACACACACATACACACACACTTTATATCACATCAATGTATGTTCTGTCACACTAGGGATTGGCTCCAACTAAGGGCTTTTCTTTAAGACTTCCTTACTCCTGCTATTCCCCTTCACCAGACGTGGCTGCCCACATAAGGCTTGTGCTTAACCTTTCAAGACAGTCATTTCTAGAAGAAAGGCCTAATTTTGTTTTAGCAAACCTTTTATTTCTGTATTCCAAATAATATTATATCTAAGAATTCAATGTTTTGAAATAAAGTATTATTCCATTCCAACCTTCAAACTTTTACTGAAAACTTTTTCTAGGTACAATGATAAACACAGTATGTCTTTCTCATTGACTTTGCTTGCTTAGTTGGTATAAAAGAGAATTAAGATTACTTAAATTGGTGAGGGAAAATGTAATTGCATCCTGGAGAGAGTTGGAGTAACAGATACATTTTATTAGAAGCCATTGCCACACTGCCAGCTGCTCTTGAGTCGATTATGACTCATGGTGACCCCAAGTGTGTCAGAGTAGACTGTGCTCCATAAAATTTTCAGACTAATATTTTGGAGGACCCCTGATGGCACAGTGGTTAAGAGATCAGTTGCTAACAGAAGCTCAGCAGTTCAAATCCACCAGCCAGTCCTTGGAAACTCTATGGAGCAGTTCTGTTCTGTCCTATACGGTCGCTGAGAGTTGGAATCAACAAGTCTTTCTTCTGAGGCACCTTTGGGTTGAACTTGATTCTCCAACCTTTTAGTTAGCAGCAGTGTGCACTATCCATTAGCACAATCCAAGGACTCCTTATTAGGAGCAAGAACAATCAAATTTGACAATTTCCCTCAACACTTACATCTTCCCCCCCAAAAAAATCACTTTCTAAATAAAAGAAGCTTGAAAATCTATCCCAATTAAGTAAATTATTATTTGTGGGAGTGTGGGAGGATCTAATTATAGAACTGTTAGAAAAAGGGTGGTTTTTGATGCTGATAAACTCCCAAAACAAAAGGTTGTATTAAAACATACATTATGGTTCTTTTTTAGTGTATATAGTATCTGCAGCATGTCTGTCAATTCTGGTTGTACACTTGAGAAAGAATAATCTTACTGCTTGTAATTGAGATGGCTGTAAACCAAAAATAATTATGATTATGTAAATAGCCTATTGAAAGTGACACAATAATTAGCATACGTGTGATTAAGAAATATAATGGCAGATATGATAATTAACTTGGATCTCAATCCCTATTACAATCACAAAATACATAGTTCTCTATGAAAGAACCTGATGACTATGTATTGTACCTTTTGAAATGAAGTTTGATGTATTAACGTTTTGGATGGGAGTGTCATCCTTTCTGCTGACCCAGATCCTTGTGCAGGACATTCTCATAGTCTCCATTTCTCCAGCTACAGAACTACAATATGATTTGGAACTTTTACTCCAATTTTGATCCCAATACATGGAATTATGAACTAATTCCACATTATGTTGTCATATTGTATGGACGCATGTGTTATTACTGGCTTATAGTAGCACCTAGAGACCTGTGTACTACACAAATATTGCCAAACTTCTACTCCATTTTTTAAAAAATATTTTTATTTCTTTGAAATTTGTCTAGTGGTTTACTTTTCCAATTTTGTGTTGCATTGGGTTTGTGTGTGTGTGTGAACATGATTATCCAACTGATCATTTAACAATGATTGAAATAGGCTATAAGATGAACAAACTTTAAGCTTCCAGTTAACAACCTACCCTGAGAAATTGGCAGAAAAGGACAAATTTGTTCATGAATTCTTTTTCCCACTAATTTCCACTTTAGAAGAACAGCCATTTTCCCAGGGAGAGAAAAATTTCCAATAGACAGCATTAACTGAAAACGTTGAAATTGCAAGACCAAGAGGTGCCCAGAAATCTAATTGTTTTAGAGAAATATCTCCCTTCCTCATAGGAATTCATCTAAACTAGTTCATCTACAAATGTGTGATATACTTAAAATGAGGGCTACATAGACATGCGTCTGGTGCGTTGTTTCCCATGGGTGTTCTCTGGAACACTTGTATCACTAGATCTCTGTTGAGTCTGTGCAACAGTGTGTTTTATCTCTGTCCCCATTAAATATTCTAATTCTCATTAGTGGTTTCAAGGTTCTAATAACTCCAACAGCAAAGAACTCTGGTTAGCTTGCATAACCCAATGTTTATCAAACGTATTTGCAGAGGGAATACTTTTTTTTTTTTTTTTTTTTTTTTACTATGACTGGTGGTGTAGTGGTTAAGAGTTTGGCTGCTAATCAAAAGGTCGATAGCTTGAATCCACCAGATGCTCTTGGAAATCCTATGGGGCAGTTCTACTCTGTCCTGTAGGGTCGCTATGAGTATGAATAGACTGGATGGCAACAGTTCCTTTTTTTTTTTTTTTTAAATGACAAATTAGCATACTGTGAGACTAGTGTTTCATGGAGCAAATCCTGCTAAAATGCTTTAGCAATAACTGCTAGAATGAAATTCGTATCCAATTAACAGAGAGATTTTCAGTTTTGTAAGTCCTCAGTGGATAGCCTGCTGTTGGTGTAGGATCCTGTAGGGCAATCTGAAATGTTGCCCTTTCAGAAGTGGGCTGGTGAACAGTAATTGGTTACATACTAAACAATGCACTTAGACAATTATTTTAAGAACCAGCATCTTGGGAATTTGCCAGGCTCATTTTGGAGAGGGTAAATGAACTTTGTATTTCATACTTTGGGTTTGATGGAAATATGCTGAATTTGGGGAAAGAAATGTATTAAGTAGCATTTAATAAAACTGGACTTAAATGTGGGAGGGGTTAGTATGTAGCTGTAACACATAATTTTCTAGGAGCCCCAAGGCTCTTTAAGCCTAAAACTGTCTGCCTCACATCCTGTCACTCAGTGAAATTCTAACCCTGGAATTCCTCCACCTCCCTGCTTGTTTGAATTAGACAATCAGAACAACCCTGTCATTTTTCTGTCCCATGCTTTTGCTTAGGCTTTTCCTCTTCCTAAAATTGTCTTTTCCTTTATGCCTCAGTCACTACCCAGACCTGCCTCCCTAACTAGTTTCCTCATTCTCTCCATGATGGACAGCTGTTTGTCTAGGCTCCTGGAAGTCAATCCAAATGTTCCCTCCTTCTACATTCCCAGACAACTTTGCTTGCCTCTTCGTTAATAACATGTATAATTTTCCATGTTTGGAAAATTTTGATGGAATTTTGACGAGACAGTCTTCATTATCAGAGACCATGTTTCACATGTCTAAACAGCGCCTTGCACAAAGTAGGTACTCAGAATGGCGTGGCAACTTCAAAATCGGCCTTGTTGATATTTTTTTACATTATTAGAAATGAAAATGCAGATGTGAAAATCACATTCTGAGTTTCTGTTTATTAGCTTATTTCCTGAAATACACGTAGACCGCATCATATGTAAACAAGGAATTTATTTCTTTAGAAGCCAGGCATTTTTTTGGTGTATTTTCTTAATGTCACTTGGTACAGGGTATTTTCAGCTGGTTGAAATTAAAATTAAAAACAAAAAAAGAAGAAGAAAGAAAAAGAAATATGGTACTTAAAATTACACCATCAATTTTGCTTATTACCCCCCCCCCCATAGGGTTCTTGATCCGTTTATTTTCCTAGTTAGAAGTCTTTTTTTTTAACTTTTTACTTTTAAATAATTTCAGCCTACAAGAGTTTCAGAAATAGTACAGAAATGTCCTTATACCTTTCAGCCAGCTTCCCCAAATACTATCATCTTATATAACCATAGTACAATTATTGAAACCAGAAAGTTAACATTGAAACAGTTATATTAGTTATTATATAGGCCTTACTCAGGTCTCCTCAGTTGTCTCATTTGTGTGGTTTTTCTCACTCCAGAATCCAATCAAGGCCCTGCATTACATTTAACTTTCAAGTCACTGTAGTCTCTTCCAGTTTAACAACTCTTCAGTCTTCCTTTTTCCTTCATGACTCTGACTATTAGGAAGAATATTATTCAGTTACTTTTCAGAATGTCAATTTCAGATTGTCTGATATGTAAGCAGTCATTATATCCTTGGAGAAATGTATTCAGAGTCTTGGTAATACGTGTGAGGAATGTTCAGTTGGAAAAACTTTGTTTTTTCAAATGCTTTATTGAATCATATCGTTACTTTCCATGTGATAAAACTGCCTATTTTAGAGCTTTTAAAAAATGCAAAAAATGTTCATTCTTTGCAGGTGTTTGCCCTATAATCTTTCTTCGAAAGTTTTATAACGAGCTTATGTTTGAGAGCTCTGAAAGCCTCTACTTGACACAAGCGTGCACCTCTTATAAAAAACATTTTTTAAATGTGAAGATTAAACACACACACACACACACACTACATGTTTTCTTTCTTAGTAATGAATAGGTAGTACTAGACAACCTGATATGCTGATGTTCAAAGTGATCTGTTAGTTACCCTAGCTGGGAAATCTTAGACTTGATGTACCTCTTCAATGCATATCAAGAGAAACCACACTTAAAACATGCTATTTGTAAATTGTATGTATTAAATAATGCTTGTTTGATGTTTTTCATTTCCCTTTCCATTTTTTAATGTGTCTTTCTCTCTGGAAAACTTTCCCAACCTTGCCTTTTCCTTAACTTCTCCATTCATTTTGACCATTTCTTGCATTGGCCAATTCCCTGATTTGTTACCCTAACCAATCCTTGACGTACTGCAATCTAGTTTCTCTCCCCACCACACCATTGAAACTGCTCCCTCAGAAAGGTCAAATGACATTCTAATAGCTAAATACAATAGCTAAATCTGCTACTTATGTGCATCATTTGATAATGTTGGCCACAGTCTTCTTTCGTGAACCTCTTACTTTCTCATAATATCCAAGGGACATTTTCTCTTGGCTCTCCTGTTGCTTCCCTGAATGTTTCTTTCCATCCTCATCTTTTGTTTGCCTTTTAAAACCTTTTTATTACCAATTTTTTATTTAAAAAAATTTTTTTTGGTGGCATGTGTTTTCAGTATTACTAATTGAGGGTGTGTAAAGTTTTGGTTGGTAATATGAATTTTGAGAAATATGATCTGGCATTACAACCCACCAATAAGGTGAGTGGCACTCTGGTGCCACCAATCTGTGGTATGACAATATACCAATAAGAACTAAATAGAGAATTTATTGCGGGTGCTGAGGTGGAAGTGTCTTGATAGCAATGAGTTTTCCATTAGGTTACAAAGAGAATCTCTGATTTTCCAAATATAACACAGAAAAACCAAAACAAACCCATTAGGGCTCCCTAACTATTACACAGGAGAGCCATAATTACACTTGCAAGCCTTACCTCACAGAAATAAAGGAAAAAAAGACAGACGTGTACAAAGCAAACATATCCAGGAAGCATCACCTAAATAGAATGCTCAACCTACACAACAATGAGGCTTCAACTCTGGTCTGCTAAGTTTCACGCATTTCAAAGGGGACCGACCTTGGCACTAAATGCCTTAGAACCCGAATAATGTACTACCTGTGAGGTCCAGAGGCGTACAAGGTGGCTGGTATACCATTAAACCAATAGTAACTAAAGAGATAAATATAGGCATTGCATAGGATTATTCTCTAACCATGTCATGTGTACACTCATAAAGTATCCATTACCACCTTTATACAAGTGACTCAGTCTTTACCTATAATCTGGTTATCCATCCTAAGCTTTAGAGCTGAATTTTCCATAGATACTCCAAATTCAATTAGCCACCAAACTAAAGTCATTAATCCCCCTTTTAGACACGTACTTCTTATTTCCTCTATTCCTACTCCCCCAGTTGAGCTGAGGTTAAATCCACTTGTTATGTTCTCCATTATACTTTGTCATCTGCTTCCATAACCCATGCTATTCTCTTAATCTGAATAGTTCTTCCTCTTTCTCTCTCTCTCTCCACCTTTAAACATGTTGGTTTTTCATTGAAGTACAACTCAAATTCTATCTCAGTAATGCCTAACCTGACCCACTGAAAAAGAATTAAAGGACTCTGACTTTTGTAATTAATTTCCTTGTGTTATATTGTATCATCAGTTTTAGACATATCTCTGTTGCTTTCACCATTCCATTGTAAATCGCCCAAGTGATCTTTGTGTCCTCCCAGTCCAGCCCAGGGCCTTACTTACATAGTAAGTTGCTGAATTGACTTGAATCACCCATGGTTTGTTGTTGTTGCTTGTTGTTTTTGCTTTTGTTTTGCTTCGTTTAGTGGAGCCTGCCAACAACATGTTCCTCCCAGGGATGATAATGCTACAGTGTTGCACAGAGGGCTTTGGCATTTCTTATTCACTTATTCTAATATGAGCAGTAAAAAAACTAGAATGAAAGAAGTTGGGAGTCGCTAGATAATAATCCCTCTCAGTAACTTGGAGCAGTATCTTGGAGAGTTACCTGAGTAAAACCATTTAATCAAACCAAATATACTGAGGCAGGAAATAAAATCACATGTGTTTCCAACTTACTCCTATCAGAGATCTACGGATCAAAAAGGTACCTCTGCTGAGCCATCAATTCTTAATGATTTCTTAGTCTAATTTATCTAAATAGGAACTGTTATCACCTCAAATAGGTGCTTTAAAAAAAAAAACAACAGCAGTGAAGCACCCAGCTGTTAACCCTAGGGACAAAATAATTTAATGCTTTTCAAAGGTGAATAAGCACATTTTGATGTCTTAACAACACTAAATAAAATCAAGTATACTTAGAGACAATCTACTGATTGATTGATTGTTTCTGGACCTAAATTTCCTAATAAATATTGAAAACAGTTAAAGAATATTGACCATTACTTGGGAGAAATATTTGTATGTGTATACATAAATGCAGTATTTTATAATCCAAAATGCTTTTCAGGAGTTTGTTGCTGTTTCTGAGATGAAGAAAACTCTCCAGGTCAAGAATTGAACAGTGAACAGAATGTGATACATAAAATGGTAAGTAACTTGCAAATCCACCAGTGTGACCAGGTTTCTGTTACTTCATTGAATAGTTGTCAATTGTTACAAGCATACATACAAAATGCATACTTATGATAGTCACTGCTACAGGTAGTTGTGAAATATGAACATAGTTGAATCAAACCTTGTCAACTCCCATAAGTTCATTTTAATAAACTTAATATAAAAGACACTTTGCTGCCACCCAAAAAGCTTATTTTATTTTCACAAATCCAGGGAGAACTCCAGATTGCTTGTATGATTAGGACAGACATATTTGTACTCCTTCAACTGTGGAATTTCTTAAGATAACATATAGGATTATAATAATGGTTTGTATGATACGAAGCAAAGACTTAACAATCTCTTAAAATTTGGTTATTATTACTTTAGGTTTTTCAAACTGCTCAAAATAGACATGCAACAATTAAATCAATATTTATTGATGCTTATGGGACTTTATATTGGAGTCCCTGAGCGGTTCAAATAGTTAACGTGCTGGGCTACTGACTGAAATAGGTTACACGTTGAAGTCCACCCAGAGGCAATTCAGAAGAAAGGCCTAAGCCATCTGCTTTTGAAAACTCAGCCCTTGACAACGCTTTGGAGCACAGTTGTATTCTGACACACATGGGGTCGCCATGAATCAGAATCAACTCACCAACAATGATTTTAAAGGACTTTATGTTAGTATATAAAAGCAAGTTTGTTTTACTTAGACTATAAGAATCTCTAGTGTCATGGGATTATTTTCTTTTCTCAGTGTGTTTTCTACAGTGGGTATTAGAAACATATTTATTAGGTATACACCACCCGTCTGTCAGTTTGTCATATTTTTGTGTTGCTGTGATGCTGAAAGTTGTGCCACTCGTATTTCAAATACCAGCAGAGTCACCCATGGTGCACAGGTTTTAGCAGAGCTTCTAGACTAAGTCAGACTAGGAAGAAAGGCCTGGCAATCTATATCTGAAAATTAGCCAGTGAAAACCCTATGGATCACAGCAAAATATTGTCCAAGATGGTGCTGGAAGATGATTCCCCCTCGGTTGGAAGGCGCTACACAATGGCCACAACAATGGACTCAAACATCCAATGATCATGAAGATGGTGCAGGACCAGGCAATGTTTTGTTGTGTTGGACATAGGGTCGCCGTGAGTAGGAGCAGACTCAACAGTAGCTAACAGTTATTAGGTATGCCTCCATTTTTCCTTTTCACTTCTCATTCTATTCAGAAGACCCTCCGTGGGATATCCCAGAAAATGAGTGTTAGAAGGTTAAGACAGTAAAGGAGAAATAAGGGAAGAGCGTTCATAGTTACTTCTGGAGCAAGGGTTGAGATGGCAAAACATCCCTTCTGCTCTGTACTCTGCTTCTGTCCCCACTATCACACTCCGTCGTATGCAGGAAAATGCAGTATGTTTGGCATGAATGACATGGTGGCATGAACTAGATATTTCTTCTGATAGTCACATTTCAGAAACTATTTAGCAGATCCCATTTTATTTAGTTAAGATCGTTCTTATAGACCAGAAGGCCTTGAATTGGGGTCAATAAGCTTTAGATAAGATGATCAGTAATCCTTCTAAATTATATGCAGTATTTTGTGTGTATATTCATTTTTCTGTCGATAGGTCAATGGATTTTTTTTATCAGTTTTTCAAAGATATTGATGACAGAAAAAGTTATGAGCTACCATGGGTCTACAAATTTAGAACAAATGTAATTAAAATGAAGGTTTTTGAAGGAAATGTGGAGGGTTAGTATATTTACTTTCATTAATATTCCAAGTGGGGTTGGCTGTAAAAATTTGCATCCTTATTTGTCTTTTTAAATTATAAATCTTCATCAGAGGAATAAAAACAATTTAATATTGTTGTTACTTTCCCTTTTTTAGTCTCTAACATCTCAACCAAATTTTGAATAGTTATTCTTAGAAGTAAACACACATACATGTGTATATAAACCAAACCAGAGTTATTGCTGTCAAGTCGATTCTGACTCATAGTCACCCTATAGGACAGAGTAGAACTGCCCCATGAGGCTTCCGGAGCAGCTGGTGGATTCTAACTGCTGCCCTTTTGGTTAGCAGGCGAGCTTTTAACCACTGCATCACCAGGGATCGTGTGTGTGTGTGTGTGTGTGTGTGTGTGTGTGTGTGTGTGTGTGTGTGTGTGTGTGTGTGTGTGTGTGTGTGTGTGTGTGTGTGTGTGTGTGTGTGTGTGTGTGTGTGTGTGTGTGTGTGTGTGTGTGTGTGTGTGTGTGTGTGTGTGTGTGTGTGTGTGTGTGTGTGTGTGTGTGTGTGTGTATAACCCCAACCCTGCTTATTTCTAGTAGTTTTCCAAACCTTTACATAACATTTTATCTATTCTGTGACTGAACACATATTTTTAAAGGCATCAAATTGTTTTACAAATATTCTCCTGATATTTGCCCTGTTACATGAATATTAAGCTCTACTCCTTTCATGATTCTACTTGCATTTATAAAAGAAAAACAAGTCTGATCCAGTTATAATTTTTCTTTCTCTTACCTAGAAACTCTAGAAAGTGTTTATTCCACCTTCTGTCCTTAGACCTGCCTGCTGGTGTGAACACATTGCCTCCTAACTCCATTCCCAATCATGAAGATGTTTATTCCAGAGGTATATTTTATGCTCACTGAACTGTATTTACAAATATTTTTAGTTAGTCTGTGTCCGTATCAAATAATAACTAATTTTATTTTTTTCATTAAATACTCATTATAAAGAAATTGTTCAGATAACTTTGGGGATTTCTTTGATGGGGGAGAGGGAGAGATTATACTGGTTTCTGATAAACCCAAGGAGATTTCCTATGCCAGTTTATGTCTCCCTTTGATGGTGAACACATTTCTCACTTATATCTGAAGCCTATTAGCTTTTGTCATGGCCCCAGAAGTTTTTCTCTTCTTTTGTAATATTTTTCTTTTCTTAGTGAATCTCTTTTCCAGAAGAAAAAGTTGAAATTCAATAAGATCAATGTAGAAGGCCAAACGTTGCTTTGAGCCGTGGTGTTATTTCTCAGCCAGATGCTTGTCTTCATCTGCACAGCTGCAAAATTTCTCTGTACACAAGGGTCTCTTTAGTGCCAAGGGGAATAAACAGAAAGGGTTGAAAATATAGCTGCTGTTGCATGGATGACCCTACTCAACTGACTCCTTCAGCAAGTTTAACTTTTCCTTAGAATCCTCAGAGGAATGCTTTGCCTAACCACCTATCCCAACGTTTAGGATTTATTTTTAAGATGGTAATTTAATATTTCTTGAATATAAACTTTTGGCCAGGGTAACTGGAAATTTAAGTTTATTAAACTTTTATATACTCAACTATGGTCCACAGGGTATTTTAAACCCGGTCATTTGGCTTCAGATCTAATTTCTTACCACCCAAAATATACTGTGTGAAATGTATGAGAAGTAATTGAATAAAGTATCATTTCCAAGCCCTCAGTATCTTATTTCTGCCAGATAATAGAGAACAAATATACAGTATTCCTATGATTAAACACACTAGCTATAACTGTAAGCTTGAATTTCTAGAAAAATTAAACAGAAGTGGTAATGAGTTAAAACTTAGATCCCTAATAACATAAATAATGTATATAAATGTGTGAAAACCTAGCTTGAGAAAAAGCCAAGCCCTTATAAAATAGTTAAATGGCTTCTAAGATACTATACGATTAGGTAACTGTTTTAAAAGTAGTAGGACTGTATGTTCTGACTTGGAAGAGTTTCCATGATATGTTTTGAGGAAGAAACAAAATCAAGTCAATTAAGTTACACAGTATGGCAAAATTCCATTTTTTAATAGAAAGAGCGATACCAATTTTAAATTATAGCCACATATACATGTATATACAGAGATATAATTTCAGTCTGTTTGTTTGTTTTACAAAAGCAGTATGAATGAACATGTATTTGTTCATTCAATGTAAATGTCTTGAAAACACATCCAGGTTAGTTAAATGAAGGGGAAAAAAATGATAGGAAAGGCAAGAAGGACATTTTTATTTTACGCTTTATATACCTATATAGTACTGGATTTTTTAACCTCAGGAAGGTATTACTTTTATGCTTGAAAATGGTCAGTTTTGGTATCTATTAAATAATTGTTCAAGGGTTTCCCTTGCAAGGCTTGTTTCTCAGTGGTATTCTGCCTAATGTTTATAAGAAAGTCCCAAATAGTTCATTCAATAGAAATAAATGAAATAATCCTGGGTTGAGACTATATTCTAAAATTACATGAGACTTTATTTGGATAAGAATTTATTTTGTATTTTTCTCCTTCTATTTTCACAGCCAAAGAGTGATTAGAGTTATCATTTTCTCTTTTGCCTGCTCGTTAGAATTCCTGGAACCATTATTTCCCATCGGTCTTTATCTCCAAAAAACCCCGTTGCCGTGGAGTCTTGTTTCAACTCATAGTGACCCGATAAGACAGAGTAGAACTGCCCCATAGGGTTCCCAAGGAGTGGCTGGTGGATTCAAACTGCCCATCTTTTGGTTAGCAGCTGTAGCTCTTAACCACTGTGCCAGGCTAACCAAAAGGTCAGCAGTTCAAATCCACCAGCTGCTCCATGCAAGCCCTATGCAGCAGTTCTACTCTGTCCTATAGGGTCACTATGAGTTGTAATCCACTGGATTCGAGGGCAAAGGTTTTCTTTTTGTTTGTTTTGGGGGGGGCGGTGGTCTTTATCTAGTCAGTTCACTTTTAGCCCCTAGGGGTGTCATTCATACGCCTGCCAAAGCCTGACCTGGATGCCTCTGGACCATCCCTTAGGAAGTGACCTGGAAGTAATGCTACTTCTTATTGCTTCACCCACCCACAGTATCACGTTCACTAGCCTTCTTTCTGGTTAATCTAAGATACTCTCAGAAATTGATTTGTCTTCCATGCCAGGCAAGCTATTAACAAAGTCTGACTCTCATTTGTTGACCCCATGCTGAAGACTGGTCCACTGACAACTGACCTTGAAAGAGTATCAGTATTCATTGATAGCTTACCTTTTTTTCTTTTTTAAAGGAACACGTATATTACTGAAGGAGTAGATGGTACATATTCATTTATGTACAGTGATTTTTGTTTACAATTTACATACTGTATGTTCCTAGGCAGGTACCTTAAATTCTTCAGGCCTTAAATTTCCACATCTATTAAAAGCAGGTATATAAAAATGCACAAATCATAATTTCTTTGGACGATTGAATGAATTATTTTATGCAAAGACTTAGAACAGCACCTGGCACAGAAAAAGCATCAAATAAATATGTTGATTATTTTATAGGAAAATATAAATCATGATACTCCTCATTATTTTTAAGGAATAATCAGTAATAATGAATATATGATATATATAGATGTATTCTGCATTGATTCCCTGATTCAAATATCAGCAATTATTTATAAAAGATGGCTAACACTTCTCAGAAAGATGTTCTGATTTATAGTTGCCATTTGTGGCAGGTTAAGTGTTTGAATGATAACAATAACAACAATAATAAAAAGTCACAGCTTATTTTGATGCTTCCAAAAGTACAAGTTTTAAATAGATGATGGATCATTAAAAAAAGCAAAAATGTAATCCTGAAAATTAGTTGAATTTTTTTTTCTTAATACAGATTTAAAAGCAGTCACCAGAAAGGAGGATATTAAGAGTATAGTTATTGTCAACACTGATAAGTGAGGAAGTTGCATTTGATTTGGGAAAGACAGTGATTGCCTTAGTTTAATTCCTCTCTAGAAACCAATATAGAAGTAAGTAACCATCAGAAGAAGTCCCTGGATGGTGCAAAGGGTTAATGTGCTCCAGGGAAGAAAGGCCTGGCTATCTACTTTCAAAAACTCAGCCATTGAAGATCCTATGGTGTACAGTTCTACTCTTACACACGTGGAGTCGCCATGAGTGGGGCTTGACTCCACGGCAGCTGGTTACTGGAGCCATCAAAAATAGAGTGTTAGGAGGCAGGGCCAAGATGAGGGACTAGTCAGACACTTTCTGTGGTCCTTCGTACAACACAGAGCTGGAAAAAAAAAGTGAATCGATTATATATGACAATCTAAGGGCCCTGAACATCAAAGGCAAAATCGAGGAATCAGACTGAGCGGCAGGAGGAGGGAGAGATGGTTCAGAAGCAGCAAGGAGTTGCCGGACATGACCCAGTGGGAAATGGCACCCTGCAGGCCAGATTGGCTGGCGAGAGTGGTGAGGCAAGCAGTGGCACTCGGGATGCGTTTTCCACATCAAGAGAGACCGAGCGGCTGAGAGTCTACTCAAGCCTCCAGAACCAGTGAAAAGCAGCACTCAATCTGCAAAAGATAAGTACATGTGTCTAAACTACCACGCAGATCAAAATACACCCCTTTGGGAAAAAATCTCTCTCCCATTTACCTGTCCCCTCCCCACTCTGCACTGGGTCCTGGGCTGGCTTCAGAGACTGCTGCTTCCTCTGGGCCAGAAGTAGGACCTGTCATGCACCCTGAGCCATTCTCCCGGCCTTGGAGAGGGGACAAACTAACAAACAGGAAAAATTAATCTTTCAGCTCCTCTAAGCAGGGAACTCAGGGCACAGGCATAAGGGGTCCACAGACTTTGAATGCCTTTCACCCCTGCATAGACTTGTGTGGGCCCATTTCAACGGCACAGGCCAGCAAGAGCACAGTACAATAGGATATATACCTGAAGCCTAACTTCAGCTATATCACCTATATGGTGGAGTGGCAGGTTCGTGACATTTGACCCCGCTCTACCTATTAAGCAGGGTCCTCACCTGCTTACATCAGGGGCCTAAGGACTGGTGGCTCCAACCATGCCACCTAGCCACCCGCGACAGGGGTCCAAGAATAAGTGGTGCCTCCCAGTCCTTACAGCCAACAGCATTGGGTGCCCATAGTTCGACTGCAAAACCTACCCATCTGTGAGCTCTAGCCAAGTATACTTTCTTTTCCAACTCATGTGGAACATTCTCTAGAATAGACCACATATTAGGCCATAAAGCAAGCCTTAACAGAATCCAAACCATCGAAATATTACAAAGCATCTTTTCTGAACATAAAGCCCTAAAAGTAGAAATCAATAACAGAAAAAGCAAGGGGGAAAAAAAAAAAAATCAAACGTGGAAACTGAACAACACCTTGCTCAAAAACTACTGGCTTACAGAAGAAATTAAGGATAGAATAAAGAAATTCTCAGAATCAAATGAGAATGAAAACACATCCAACCAGAACCTTTGGGACACAGCAAAAGCAATGCTCAGAGGTTCGTTTATAGCAATAAATGCACACACCAAAAAGAAGAAAGGGCCAAAATCAAAACATTAACCCTACAACTTAAACAAGTAGAAAGAGAGAAACAAAAGAAATCCTTTAGGCACCAGAAGAAAGCATATAATTAGAATTAGAGCAGATTTAAATGAAATAGAGAATAGAAAACCAATTGAAAGAGTTAACAAGACCAAAAGCTGGTTCTTTGAAAACATCAACAAAATTGTTAAACCAGTGGCCAAACTGACAAAAGAAAAACAGGAGAGGAAGCAAATAACCAGAATAAGAAATGAGATGGGTGATATCACAATAGACCCAACTGAAATTAAAAGAATCACAACAAAATACTATGAAAAATTGTTCTCTAACAAATTTGAAAACCTAGAGGAAACAGACAAATTTCTAGAAACATATTACCTACCTAAACTAACATGAACAGAGGTAAAACAACTAAATAAACCCATTACAAAAGAAGAGATTGAAAAAGTAATTAAATAACTCGCAACAAAAAAAAGCCCCGTCATGGACAGATGGCATCACTAGAGAATTCTACCAAACTTTCAGAGAAGAGTTAACACCACTACTACTAGAGGTATTTCAGAGCATAGAACAGAATGGAATACTCCTAAACTCATTCTATGAAGCCAGCATAACCCCGATACCAAAACCAGGAAAAGACACCACAAAAAAAGAAAATTACAGACCAATATCCCTCTTGAACATAGACACAAAATTCCTCAACAAAATTCTAGCAAATAGAATTCAACAACATATCAAAAAAAAAAAACAAAATTCACCATGACCAAGTGGGATTCATACCAGGTATGCAGGGATGGTTCAACATTAGAAAAACAATCAAAGTAATCCATCACATTGATAAAACAAAAGACAAGAACCACATGATCTTATCAATTGATGCACAAAGGCATTTGGCAAAGTCCAACACCCATTCATAGTAAAAAACTGTCAGCAAAATAGGAATAGAAGGGAAATTACTCAACATAATAAAAGGTCATTTATACAAAGCCTATAGCCAACATCATCCTAAATGGAGAGAATGTGAAAACATTCCCCTTGAGAGCAAGAACCGGACAAGGATGCCCTTTATCACCACTCTTATTCAACATTGTGCTAGAGGTCCAAGACAGAGCAATTAGGATAGAAAAAGAAATAAAGGGCATCCAAACTGGTAAAGAAGTAAAAGTATCTCTATTTGCAGATGATATGACCTTATACACAGAAAACCCCAAAGAATCCACAAGAAAACTACTGGAACTAATAGAAATTTCAGCAAAGTTTCAGAATATAAGCTAAACATACAAAAATCAGTTGGATTTCCCTACACCAACAAAGAGAACTTTGAAGAGGAAATCACCAAACCAATACCATTACAATAGCCCCCAAGACGATAAAATACTTAGGAATAAATCTAACCAGAGACATAAAAGACCTATACAAAGAAAACTACAAGACAGTACTGCAAGAAACCAAAAGAAATCTACAGAAGTGGAAAAACATCCTTGTTCATGGATAGGAAGACTCAACATTGTAAAAATGTCTATTCTCCCCAAAGCGATCTACAGATACAGTGCAATCCTGATCCAAATTCTAATGGCATTTTTTAATGAGATGGAGAAACAAATCACCATCTTCATATGGAAATGCTCTGGATAAGTAAAGCATTACTGAAGAAGAAGAACAAAGTGGGAGGCCTCGCACTACCTGATTTTAGAAACTATTATACTGCCACGGTAGTCAGAACAGCCTGCTACTGGTACAACAAGAGATACATAGAGCAGTGGAACAGAATTGAGAATCCAGATGTAAATTCATCCAACTGTGAGCACCTGGTATTTGACAAAGGCCCAAAGTCCATTAATGGGGAGAAGGCAGTCTTTAATAAATGGTGTTGGCATAACTGGATATCCATCGGCAAAAAAATGAAACAAGACCCATACCTCACACCATGTACAAAAACTAACTCAAAATGGATCAAAGACCTAAATACAAAATCAAAAGATCATGGAAGAAAAAATAGGGACAATGATAGGAGCCCTAATACATGGCATAAACAGAAAACAAACCATAGGTAACAATGCACAAACACCAGAAGAGAAACTAGATAACTGGGAGCTCCTAAAAATCAAACACTATGCTCATCAAAAGACTTCACCAAAACGGTAAAAAGACAGCCTACAGAGTGGGAAAAAATTTTGGCTATGACAAATCTGATCAGCGTCTAATCTCGAAAATCTATAAGCTACTGCAAAACCTCAACAACAAAAAGACAAATAACCAATTAAAAAATGGGCAAAGGATATGAACAGGTACTTCACCAAAGAATACATTCAGGTGGCTAACAGATACATGAGGAAATGCTCATGATCATCCGTCATTAGAGAAATGCAAATCAAAACTGCAATGAGATACCTTCTTACCCCAACAAGGCTAGCATTAATCCAAAAAACACAAAATAATACATGTTGGAGAGGTTGTGGAGAGACTGGAATACTCATACACTGCTTGTGGGAATGTAAAATGGTACAACCACTTTGGAAATTGATTTGGCACTTCCTTAAAAAGCTAGAAATAGACGTACCCTACGATCCAGCAATCTCTCTCCTTGGAATATATCCTAGAGAAATAAGAGCCCTCACACAAATAGATATATGCACACCCATGTTCATTGCAGCACTGTTTACAATAGCAAAAAGATGGAAACAACCTAGGTGCCCATCAACAGACAAATGGATAAACAAATTATGGTATATTCACACAATGGAATACTACGCAGCGATAACAACAATGAATCTGTGAAACATCTCATAACATGGATGAATCTGGAAGGCATTATGCTGAGTGAAATTAGTCAGTTGCAAAGGGACAAATATTGTATGAGACCACTATTATAAGAACTCAAGAAAAGGTTTAAACACAGAAGAAAACATTATTTGATGGTTATGAGGGTGGGTAGGGAGGGAGAGGGTTATTCATTAACTAGATAGTAGACATGAATTATCTTAGGTGAAGGAAAGGACAACACACAGTACAGGAGAAGTCAGCACAACTGGACTAAACCAAAAGCTAAGATGTTTCCTGAATACAACCAGACACTTTGAGGGACAGAGTAGCAGGGGCAGGGGTCTGGAGACCATGGTTTCAGGGGACATCTAGGTCAACTGGCATAACAAAGTTTATTAAGAAAATGTTCTGTATCCCACTTTAGTGAGTGGCTTCTGGGATCTTAAAAGCTAGCATGAGGCCATCTAAGATGCATCAAGTGGTCCCAACCCACCTGGAGCAAAGGAGAATGAAGAACACCAAAGACACAAGGAAAATATGAGCCCAAGAGACAGAAGGGGCCACATAAACCAGAGAACCCATCAGCCTGAGACCAGAAGAACTAGATAGTGCCCGGCTACCACCAATGACTGCCTGACAGGGAACACAACAGAGAGTCCCTGACGGAGCAGGAGAAAAGTGGGGTGCAGAACTCAAATTCTAGTAGAAAGACCAGACTTAATGGTCTGACTGACTGAGACTGGAAGGACCTCAGAAGACACAGCCCCCAGACTCTCTGTTAGCCCAAAACTAAAACCATTCCAGAAGCCAACTCTTCAGACAAAGATTAGACTGGAGTATAAGACGTAAGGAAACCCTGGTGGCATAGTGGTTAAGTGCTATGGCTGCTAACCAAAGGGTTGGCAGTTCAAATCCACCAGGTGCTCCTTAGAAACTCTATGGGGCAGTTTTACTCTGTCGTATAGGGTCACTATGAGTTGGAATCGACTCGACTGCAGTGGGTATACGACATCAAATGATACTTGTGAAGAATATGCTGCTTAGCTCAAGTAGATACATGAGACTAAATGGGCAGCTTCTGTACAGAGGCGAGATGAGAAGGCAGAGAGGGACAGGCGCTGGTTGAATGGACACAGGAAATACAGGGTGGAAAGGAGGAGTGTGCTGTCACATTATAGGGAGAGCAACTAGGGTAACATAATGTGTGTATAAATTTTTATATGAGAAACTGACTTGAACTGTAAATTCTCACTTAAAGCACAATAAAAAAAAGAAAAAACAAAAAAATGGAGTGCCATATTTCTGACTCTGTCTTTATCTGTCCAAGCCAAAGGAAAAAAAAAAGGAAAAGAGGGTTTGGGGAAGTTGGGGGCAGACAGCGAAAAAGATAGGCAATGAAGGAACTTTGAGTATAAACAAAAGGCACTAAAAAGGTTTCCTGTTCAATACATCTCCTCTGTATGTTCTACAGATTACATTGTCAGGTACTCAACTCCTTAGCCTATTAAAGTCTACTGCTGTTGAGTAGATTCCAACTCATAGCCACCCTACAGGAAGAAGCAGAACTGCCCGGTGGGGTTTCCAAGTCTGTAAATCTTTATGGAAGCAGACTGCCCCATCTTTCTCCTGTGGAGCATCTGGTGGGTTTGAACTGCCAACCTGGGCTATTAGCCATTTACAATTTAGCTTGAATTAATTTAATCAGATAATCAGATTAGGGTTTTGCCTAGGGCCTGCCAAAATCAGCCACCCTGGGGAAATAGGAGTTTTAGTGTACATGTGGAACTGACAGGAAGTTTGACTTTGAAGCACAGGGTTGCTGCTCAGGAAGGAGGGGCTTGGGGCACTCAGTGGTGAGGAAAGCATGGGATAGCCACAGGGTAGCGTGAGGGCACTGGGTGCCTGAGGGCTGATTAACGGAGTTTACCCAGAGATGGGTAGTTTCCCAAGACAAACAGCATTCTTTGCACTTTGGCTAAGGTCCCTGGTGGTGGTAAACATTGTTGATATCTGCTCGTTACATTTAATCACAGTGATACTGTGTGTGAGATTAGTGGCACCAAATTTTCCAAGAGAGGACAATTGAAGGTTATGGGTTTATATCTGCATATCTGTTCAGATTTACATCCTACTGCTTTTATTTATGAATGACAATTCATTATATATTAGATCTTTTCTCTAAAAGGCTAACGTTGTATTAAGACGGTATGTTTTTAACTGTCTTGCGATTTTAACTCTAAAACCTCATTAGCAACCCATACATTATATTTTGCATGGGACTTGTGAAATATAGACCAGACACATCAGAATTCTAATAGATTTTTCGTCACCACTATTGAGTATTTCAGACTTCTTCTGAAGGTTATAAATTTGAAATGTTATAAGTTGCATGGTTTGAGGGATGTTTTGGTAAAAGACCTTCCCAGATGAAAATGGGAGTCTGTTTCCCATCAGTGCCCTCATTCTGAGGGATCCTGTTCTCCATTTCAATAAAGTTATTACTATAATCAAATTTCAACAAAAGAACTTATTAGAATACATATAGTGCGTTAGGATTTGAAACTAAGTTTGTATTAGAATGATTATTTTGTTCTAGCTTCTAAAAAATTACGAAGACTAAACATTTAATCTAATCTGGAGAGTTAAAGTTGCATGAACCCAAAGCAGGTACTTCAGAATGAAAATGGGGAGACTGTAATACAATTTGGAACCCTGGTGGCAGAGTGGTTAAGAGCTTGGCTGCTAACCAAAAGGTCGGCAGTTCCAATTCACCATCTGCTCCTTGGAAACTCTATGGGGCAGTTCTCTCTGTCCTATAGAGTCACTATGAGTCGGAATTGACTCGATGGCAATGGGTTTGGTTTTGTTTGTTTTGTTCATTTATAATACAATTCATTGTGATTACATTGAAGATAAAGAAACTCAGACACAGGAAGATACCAGGTGAGAAACAGGCACTCAATCCATGTTAAGAGAACAGATATTCCCAACAAGAAAATCACTTAACTGAAATGTTAAGTTATTGATTTATTATATTTTCTCAGTCCGTGAATGAGAGTATGAAATGATTCAAAAGTGTTTATTTTCCAGATTTTGTCTCTTCCTGTACTTAAATTTCTATTTTATTCCCTAGACTTCATATTGACACTTTTAAATCAGTCGGTAAATATCTATATTATATATATAATTCAAGATCACTGCTTTATTTAATATTAAATATTACACTCATTCATTCAGTAAATAATTCACAACACTCGAGAGTGCTTCCTCAGTTCCAGGGACTGTGCTCGGTACTGAGGATGCAAAGAAGGAAACGTAGTCCCTGTTCTTAAAGTGTTGGGAGCATATAGATAAAAGTAAATTACCATAGATATTTGTGTTACTTAGAAATATGTACTGGGCAATGACAATACATAGAAAGGATGCTAAACTAGACTGTGATCAGGAAGAAGACGAGGAACACCTTACCAGTGGACTTGAAACTGTGTGTGCCCAAGCAGAAGACAGTCAGGCAAAGCACTGGAAGGAAGCACCCACTTTGGGGAGAGAAAGTGTAACAACAAACCAAGTTCCGTGCATTGATGGTATAATATGGTTAATTTGCAAGAGATGTTACTGGAGAAAAAGTAATGATTATATCACAAAGAGTAGTTATACGGTATATGCCTGTTATATAATAAATACTCAATAATACTATTTTTAAGAGTCCTGGTGCAGTGGATAAGCCTTGTCTGCTAACTGAAAGGTTGACAGTTTGGATCCACCAGTGGCTCCATGGGAGAAAAGACCTGGCAATCTGCTCCAGTAAAGATTACAGCCTAGGAAACAGAATAGAGCGGTTCTACTCTGTCATATATGGTCTCTATGAGTCAGAATCAACATCACACAACAACAACAGCACCAATATTATTTTAGAAACAGTACAGGTAGTGATCAGGAACTTAGACTCTGTGTCAGATTGGATTTAATCCTGTTTTTCCATTTATTTGAACAATATTTAAACTCTTTAAGCCTAAATTCCTCATCTATATAATGGAGATTATAAGGTAGGTATTTCATTGGGCTGGAGTGAGGACTAAAAGAGATCATTCATATACCTTATTTAATACTGTTATTACTCAGTTGTAGAGGGTCAGCAAAAAAGAAGGAGAGCCTCAACGAGATAGATTGACACAGTGGCTGCAACAATGGGCTCGAGCATCACGACGACTGTGAAGATGGTGCAGAACTGAGCTGTGTTTCGTTCTGTCGTACACAGGGTCGCTATAAGTCAGAACTGACTCTATGGCACCTGACAACAACAACAAAAATTACTCCATGTTAGCTACTAATGTTGCTCTTATGTAAATAGGATTATTCTCCATGGCATGACTTCGAAGCACAGTTATAACAGACACATTTATAGGAATTTGGTTATAAATTGTATAAACTGGTGTTTTACCTCAGAAAATATCTGCATCTACAAACTCTATTATAAACTTTCCTGCTTATCATTATGGGGCTCTAAAATTTTTTTCTATGAAAAAAGAAAATAAGTGAAAAGAATTTGTTGTCTAATAATTCTGATATAACATCACAAATCTGTACACAATTTAGCCATTGTTAGCAAGTACTGCAATATAACAGCCTGTTATTGTTTTAAGTGGTCATCAAGCATTGTATTATGAAGAATGTAGTATGACAAATCTATTTTTGAATACAAGGAAAGGAGAAGAAAAAGAAATATGATATCTTAGGGAAGATTTCCAAGTCCAAATTCCATCTGAATTCCTGAGTTTTGGGTTCAACTTGAATAAGAAAGGCCCTATAGTGAGTTCTTAATTTTGATTCAGCTCTCCATTAGCCCCATGATTTATACAGTTCTCTCAACAATAGTATAATTTCTGAGTTCTTGATAATTCAAGACTGTCTTTCTGTTGCCTTTACACATGAAGCAAGAATTTGCTAGTCTAGCAGTAACAGTACTTTCCGTAGCCAGTGAAAGAAAAACAAACTCATACTGGCTTAAACAATAAGGAAACTTACTGGTTCACATAACTGAAAACGATTGTGTTTTAATAATATCATAAATTGCAAATTAATCTTCTCTCTCTTCTCTGTCTTCTGTGATGTTGGCTTTATCCAAGACATGGTTCTGCCATAGTTACAAAAGGTGACTCCCAGGCTTAAATGCCTCATTTTACATGAGGAGATACTAGACCAATTTAGGTTATGTGGTCACCCTAAATCAATCCCAGTGGGAAGGGGAATGCCATGTATTGATTGATTTACATCTGGTTTTCAACTAATCCTAGTGGTCTAAGGCAATCATAGTTCACCTATGAACTCTACAGTTGGATCTACCATATTTTACGCAGATAATGCACACCGTCTATGTCTGCTTGCCAGCCACACCCTCTCTCCTGCAAGATATTTTTGTAAGTGCACTATGCTTATATTTTTTTACAGCAGTATGTAAAAAAAAAAAAATTGACACAGTGGCGATTACAAAAATACTTTGAGGGGAGAGGGTGCAGTTGGCAAACAAATATAGAAGGTATGTGTTATTTTTGTAAAAATATAGTAAATCCCATTATTCAAAAAGTTTATCACAATGCTATGTAGATATAGTTAATTTATAATACTGTATGGAAATAATGTGAAAAGCCCATTCCTATCCCTTTGTGGATAATGCACATAGACACACGTTCTTTTCTTTCCGTTTTGGTGATGATAGGATTTGTCATTTAAAGTTGCAAATTTTTTCTTTTCTTTTTTTTTTAGCTAGAGTGGCCTAGATCTGGGTCTTCTTCCATCAGTTTTGCCAGGCACATGGTGAATAGCATAATTTGGAATTAGGATTAAGAAAGTTCTCTTCTATTGTACATTTGATTTTTGTATTCTACCCCTCAGACACATTAATTATGAACTATCTTTAGATTTTTAGTTCTATTGATCAGCTCCTCTTCTCTTTCTTGATTTTCTTTTCCTTCTGTTTTCCTAGAGCCATTTAAATCTTTTTGATCTGCCGTAAAGCTTTTTTTTATTCGAAACCTTTTTTCTTCAGTTATATTTTTGTATGCTATGCATTTCCGGTTGTTCCAATGTGTTATGCAAGAACTGTTTCGATATCTTGATATCTTTGTTCTTTGTTCTGACTCCAGTTATCTGGCATAGGAGAATGGTTAGCTGTTAAACAGAGTAGGAGCAGATTAGAGAAAAAAGAATGAATTTGATTATTGGAAGGCAGATGTGCTGTTTATAGACATTTAAAAAATGGGGTCTAGAGCTCTACAGAGGTTCCTGTGCTGAAGATTTGTAAGAGTCAATGAGATTTCCAAGACGGTAGAGTAAGAATAAAAGAAAAGAAGCCAAGGAGGGAATATTGAGCAAAACCTCTATTTAAAAGAATTGAAAATAAAATCTGGTATATGAGAAGAAAAAAAACAAAAACAACAGGAGAAACAGTGTCATGGAAACCAAGGGATTAGTTTTATTACTTTATTTCTCAGGAAATACCTTCCTAGCCATTATTTCCGTACTGAAGACATTATTTGGGTAACATAGCCATTAAAGGTTTAGATTAGTAATCTTTCTTTTCATACTTAGCATAATTTTTCCATGCATATTTTTTTAAACTTTAAGTTTTAGAACAGTTTTAGATTTACAGAATTATGGCAAAGATAGAACAGAGAGTTTGCATATACCCCATACTCAGTTTCCCCTTACATTAAAAAACAAAAACCAAACTGTTGCCATCGAGTAGATTCCGACTCATAGTGCCCTATAGGACAGAGTGGAACTGCGCCATAGGGTTTCCAAGGAGTGACTGGTAGATTGGAACTGCTGACCTTTTGGATAGCAGCCGTAGCTCTTAACCACTGTGCCACTAGGGCTTCTTTCCCCTTATGTTAGTAAGGTATATTTGTCACAATTAACGAAGCAATATTGATATATTATTACTAACTGAAGTCCATGTTTTACTCAAATTTCTTCAGTTTTCCCCTAATGCTCTTTTATTGTTCCAGGATCCCACCCAGGAAACCACATTTCATTTAGTAGTCATGTCTTCTTAGGCTACTCTTGATTTTGACAATTTCTCAGACTTTTGTTTCTTATGACCTTGACAGTTTTGAAGATTACTAGCCAGATGTTTTGTAGAATATTCCTCAAATGGGATTTTTCTCACGCTTACACTGGAGTAATGCGTATTTGAGAGGAAGACCACAGTGATAAAGTGCCATTCTTACAACATAGTATCAAGGCTGACTGCTATATAACTTATCATTATTGATTTTAACTTTGATCACCTGACTTTCAATAGTATTTGTCAGGTTTCTCCACTGTAAACAAGTTACTTTTTTTTCTTTCTTTCTTTTCTTTCTTAATTTTTGGAAGAAAGTCATTACGCTCAGCCGACACTGAAGGAGTGGGAAATTTCGCTTTGCCTCCTTAATGATGGTATATACACATAAATTATTTGGAATTCTTCTTCACAAGGTATTTGTCTATACTATTCATATTTATTTATTTATTCAATCATTTATTTATATCCATATGGGCTCATGGATATTTACTTTATACTTTGAGTTATGAACCAGTACTACTTTATTTGTTTTATTGCTCTATCAGATTTGGACCTTGGGACTTCTTTCACTTGGCTTCAATATCCCTTTGACATACTCCCATCATTGTTTATTATATGTTTATTTTTATTTTTTGCACTTACCAACTTTTTGGCATTACAAGATGCTCCAGTCTCATCTTGTATATTTCCTACCCCAGTCCTTGAATCAGCTATTTCTCCAAGGAGCCCTAGTTCCTTTTATTGGAAAATGATATTAGAAACCAAGATCTGGGAAGTAGGTATACTCATTGCTATTGACATGTCATTGTTTCTAGACCCTTTCAGCTTTAAAGTGAGGACATGTATATTAACCAGTTTAAAAACACGTATCTATAAATATTTCTATATGTAATCATCTGTATCTATATTAAGCTAAACGTGTTCATGTTTATGTATCCAACTGTAATTCATTATCATATGGTAATTCTTGGCTCCTCTTCTTGCTTGGAGCCCTGGTGGTGCAGTGGTTAAGAGCTCGGCAGCTAACCAAAAGGTCAGCAGGATGAATCCACCAGCTGCTCCTTGGAAACGCTACGGGGCAGTTCTACTCTGCCCTATAGGGTCGCTGTGAGTCGGAATCAACTCGACGGCAATTGCTTACCTATAAAGTCCTATTTCAACAGTGATAAACCTTCCCCCACCATCCATCATCCATTTATTTAATTGTTCACTTCCAGTATACATGCACAGTGATTTTAGAATTATTAACTTGTACCACCATTTGAAACAATGTCATCAACTATAGTACAGTATTGTGTAAAATTCATTTGTCTTTAGTCTTAGACTCTTACATAAACCAAAACCAAACTTGTTGCCATGGAGTCAATTCTGACTCATAGTGATCCTACAGGACAGAGTAGCACTGCTCCATAGGACTTCCAAGGAGCAGCTGATGGATCAAACTGCTGACCTTTTGGTTAGCAGCTGAGCTCTCAACCACTGTGCCATCAGGGCTCCAAAATTACGTAGTCAGTACCTTATTCTCCATCCCCTTCAGTGAGGTTGTTTCATACTTTTGTAAGCATTTAGATTCTTCTGTTACATTCTGCATTCCATCCTGGAATCCCCCAACTTCATAAATAAATTGTTAAAAAAAATTACAAACATTAAAATTTACTCTTCATTCTATAAAGTTCTATGAGTTTTGACAAGTGATTAATGTCTTGTACTTACCATTATCATATCAAATAGAATAATTTCACCACCCAAAAATTCCTCTGTCCTTCACACATTCAACTACACTCTGCTCCAATTTCTGACTACGCTTATTCTGCTTACTGCCTCTATAGATTTGTCTTTTCCAGAATAGCATACAATTGGAATCACACAGTATGTAACCTTTTCAGACTGGCTTCTTTCACTTGATAGCTTAATACCTCATTTATTTTTATCACTGAATAATACTCCATTATAAGGATATACCAAAGTCTGCTTATCCATTCACCTATTGAAAAACATCTTTTTCCCCCCAAGTTTTAGGAAATTGTGAATAAAGTAACTATAAACAATAGTGTGCAGGTTTTTGTGTGGACAGAAATTTTCAGATTAGTTGAGTAAATACTTAGAAGCATGATTGCTGGATTGTATAGTAACACTATGTTTACTTTTGTAAGAAACAGCAAAACTTACTTCCAAAGTGACTGTACCATTTTGCATTCCCACCAGTGGTGAATGAGTTCCTGTTGTTTGGCATCCTTGTTAGCAATTAGTATTGTCAGTTTTTTGGAGTTTAGCCCCTCTACTTGGTGCATAGTGGTACCTCATGGTTCTTGTAATTTGCAGATCCCTAATGGCAAATGATACTTAACATCTTCTCATAGGCTTATTTTTCCACCTGTATTTTTTTGGTCCGATCATTTGCCCACTTTAAAAAAATGGCTGTGTGTTTTCTTATTGTTGAGTATTAAAAGGTGAAGTGGGTAAGCTAATCAAAACATCAGCAATTTGAATCCACCAGCTGCTCCTTGGAAACTGTATGGCAATTCTATTCTTTATGGCAATTTTCTCTCTCCTGTTGGGTTGCTTGAGTTGGAATCAACTAAACAGCAACGGGTTTGTATATTTTTGATACAATCCTTTATCAGAAATGTGTCTTACAAATATTTTTTCTAAGACCTTGGTTTGTCTTTGCATTCTCTCATCAGTGTCTTGCACAGAGTAGCACTTTTTCATTTTAATAATGTTCAATTTATCAATGTTTTCTTTCATGGATTATGTTTTTGATGTTGTCTTTGAAAAGACATCAGCAAACCCATGGTCAAATAGAATAGTCTCCAATGTTTTCTTCTAGATGTTTTCTAGTTTTGTATTTTAAATTTGGGTCTATGATTCATTTTGAGTTAAGTTTTGTGAAAGGTGCAAGGTCTATGTCTAGGTTGATTTCTTTTGTTCACAGACAGACATCCAATTGTACCATCAAAATTTGTTGAAAAGACTATCTTTTCTTCATTGGATTGGCTTTGCTCCTGTGTCAAAGAGCAGCTGATAATATTTGTGTGGGTCTCTTTCTGTTTTTTTTTTTTTTTTTTTAATTTGTTCCATTGATCTATGCATTTAGTCTCTCACCAATACCATGCTATGTTGTTTACTTTAGCTTTATAGTAAGTCTTGAAATCTGATGGTGTGAATAATCCAACTTTCTTCTTCCTTTTCAATATTAGTTTACTATTCTGGGTCTTTTGCCTTTCCATATATACTTTAGAATCAGTTGATATCTACAAAATAACTTGCTGGAGTTTTAATGGAGATTGTGTTCAATCTATAGTTACAGAGAATTGACACCTTAACAACATTGAGTATTCCAATTTCTGAACTTGGAATATTTCTTCATTTATTCAACAGTTTTTTAAATAAGCATTTTGTAGTTTTCTATGTATATGTTCTGTACATATTTTGTTAGATTTATACTTAAGTATTTCATTTTGGATGCTATTATAAATAATATCTTTAAAATTTCAAATTCTAATTGTTTATTGCTAGTTAATAGGAAAAGAGTTGACTTTTGTATATTAATTTTATATCCTGAAGGCTTACTATACTCACTTTGTTTTTTGTTGTTGTTGATTCTTTGGGATTTTCTACATAAACAATCATATAATCTGCAAATAGAGACAGTTTTATTTATTATTTTCTAATAGTTATAATTTCCTTTTTATGGTCTGATTACACTAGTTAGAATGTCCTGTACAATGCTGGAGTAGTGAGATGAGAACCCTTGCCTTTTTGTCAGTTTTATGAGAAAAGCCTGTAGTTTCTCATCATTAAGTATGACAGTAGCTATAGGGTTCTTTGTGTACGTTCTTCCTTAAACTGAAGAAGTTCCCCCCTATGCCTAGCTGGCTGAAAGTTTTTCTCATGAGCGGCACTGAATTTTGTCAAATGCTGTTTTTTTGTGTTTCAGTTGATAAGATTACATAATTTTTATTCTTTTGAGTCTGTTGATGTGCTGGATTACATTCATTAATTTTTCAATGTTGAACCAACCTTGTATATTTGGAATAAATGTCACTTGGTTGTGGTGTATAATTATTTTTTATACATTGTTGGTTTTGAGTTGCTAATATTTTGTTGAGGATTTTTGTCCCTGTGTTCATGAAAGATATGGGTCGGTAGTTTTCTTTTCTTGTAATGTCTTTATATGCTTTTAATCTTAGGGCAACGCTGAGCTCATTGAAGGAAGTAGTCTGCCTGCTTTGATTTTTTCAAAGAGATTGTGGAGAATTGGTGTCATTTCTCCCTTAAATGTTTGGTGGAAACTGCTCAGTGAACCTATCTGGTCTGGTGATTTCTTTATAGACATGGGAATATTCATGTTATCTGTTTCTCTTTGTGTGTGTTTAGATTATTCTCTATCCTTTAATCTACAAATTATATTTGATAAAATATAAAAGTACTCCCCCAGAGATTCCCTTAAAGAACAGATTTATAGATCTAGAGGATGCAGTGAAGTAGGCAATGGTTAATAAAGACTTAGCGTGGGAATATGAAATCATTTTTGAAAATTTGATTAGATTAATAAGAATAGATTATCATCTTTCCATTACTTAAACGTATTGGTTTGTTTGTATGTATGCGTGCCATGTGTCTGCGTGTGCCTGCATTTACATCTTTGGGTAAGAAGTACAAAAACATTTCTTTGTATTTTGACAACTGTATGTTATAATGTTTTAATTTTTTCTTATAATCTCCATAGGAAATATTTCCTTAAGTCATTTAACATCATTTTCTTATAATCATTTAAGATTTGTTCCATGATTACATTCAACTCATATTTAACGTTTTCTTTGAAATTGTTCTTCACTGTTTTACAGGCATTCTCATTAAGAATTAGGAGCTCAAAGTCCTAATGCAGTGCTATTAGTATACCTTGCTTAAAGTGCAGGTCATTCTAGTATAGTTTGCAATTTCCTTTGAGTGGTTATGGGTTTTTGGCACAATGGTTGTGTCCTGGATTTTATTTAAAATGTTAGCCTTTCAACAGATACATAGTCTTTTTGGCCTCAACTAGTATGGGAAATAATAAGAGAAATGTTTATGGAAAAAAAAAAGATAAAAGGTGCTAACAATCACAGTTTTACAAAAGCAATGATATATTTAGGTACTTTAAGACATTTATATCATGTAGCTATAAACCCAAAAAAAAACATTGCCATCAAGTCGATTCCTCCTCACGACAACCCCGTATGCTACAGAGTAGAACTGCTTCATAGGGTTTTTCTGACTGTAATCCTCATAGAAGCAGATCATCAGGGCTTTCTTCCTGGTGCAGGTGGGTGGGTTTGAACGGTCAACCTTTAGGTTAGTAGTCAAGTGCAACGGGTGACACAAATACAGCATTTATTTTCTTAAAAGTGTCTTTCACAGTATCTTGTTTATATAAGTATTTGAATATATAATATTTATCAATATTATTATAACATTCTGTCACATTTACAAAATCACCAAACAATATCACCTCTGCATTCTGAAGTGCTCAACAAATACAGAACCCTGCTTTTTAGAATTAGCTGTCTTGCTCCTGGTTTGCTTATTAGAATATCCCAACATGAAGTCAGACTGTTTTTTCACTCCTATGTAACACTTAACCCAGTGCCCCACACAGAGTCTGCCTTATGTATAAATTTTGAGAAGATAGATGAATGAAAGGATGAATAAATGAATACCCATTGTCATGGATTGAATTGTGTCACCTAAAAATGTATGTAGCAATTTGGCTAGGCCATGATTCCCAGTATTGTGTGATTGTCCACCATTTTGTCATCTGATGTGATTTTCCTATGTGTTGTGAATCCTGCCTCTATGATGTTAATGAGGTGGGATTAGAGGCAATTATGTTAGTGAGGCAGGACTCATTCTACAAGATTAGGTTGTGTCTTAAGTCAATCACTTTTGAGATATAAAAGAGAGAAGCCAGCAGAGAGACATGGGGACCTCATACCACCAAGAAACAAGAGCCAGGAGAATAATGCATCCTCTGGACCCAGGGTTCCAGCACTGAGAAGCTCCTCGACTGGGGAAGATTGATGACAAGGGCCTTCCCTCAGAGCTGACAAAGGGAGAAAGCCTTTCCCTGGAGCTGGTACCCTGAATTTGGATTTCTAGCTTCCTAAACTGTGAAAGAATAAACTTCTCTTTGTGAAAGCCATCCGCCTATGGTATTTCTGTTATAGCAGCACTAGATAACTAAGATAACCATACTCACATGCCAGCTGGCAGAAGTTGTCAGGTAAATCCGTATCTTATTGTGGCAGTGATGTCAACAAACTTTCCCTTACCTCTTCTGGACCGGTGTATTAGTTTGCTAGTGGCTTATTCTAGTCTCACTCTACTCTCTTTACTTAATAATCTCATTGACTTTACATATAGGTTGATAATCTAATTAATAGAACGACTATCCCATCATATTTACATGTTCTGCCTGACCTTTGGGGAAGTATTATAAAAGGCATGTATACCAGGGGGTGGAAATCTTGGGGGCCATCTTAGAATTCTGCCCACCACAACCAACATAAATATTCTTACCCCAATTCATTTCCCATCATCATCTTGCTGCTTCACGTAAGTGGGTCTTCCATCTCTTAACCATTTCAACAAATATGGTTTCACTTGGAGTAATTCAGATTTACTCTCTGACTTATTTTATCTTTGACTGCCTTCAGCCTCACTTCATTTACCTTTATCTGGACTTTCCTGCCACGTAGTAACATTTCTTCCTCATCTTCTTTTAGGGTCCACTCCATGTAGAAAGATTTTTGGAACCCTCATCTTACAAAGACGGACCTTTTTTGGTTCCTACTTTTGATGTGAAATTTTTATCTAGTATCAGGCCTTTATAATAAATTTTACATATATCAGAACTTTTCTGAAACATCAAAGTTTCACATACCATTTTTTAATGTCCTAGGAAAAGCTAAACAACAAATCAGTTGCTGTCGGAGTTGATTTTGACTCATGGAGACCCCATGTGTTTCAGAGTAGAGCTATACTCCATAGGGTTTTCAATAGCTGTGATCTTTCGGAAGTAGATTGCCAAGCTTTTCTTCTGAGCCACCTTTGGGTGTATTTGAACTGCCAGCCTTTCGGTTAGTAGCTGAGTGCTTAACCGTTTACACCACCCAAAGACTCCAAAGGAAAATCTAGGCATCTAAATTATTCCAGTATTCTTTTAAAAGTTTGTGCATATTAACTGTGCACACACTATTTCATTGTGCAACAAAGATTTAAGCATAGTATTCCTGTTCAAAATCTGAAAGTGAGAAGAGGGATCATGGAGGAGTGGCAACTGTGTTACATTTTCCTTCATTATTAACACCGGGTTATGGCTTTTATGTAAAACTCTGGCATACACAGTTTTTCCTCTTTTCTGGAAAACATGTATAAAGTATACTTCCTCCATAGAATATATGCTGTCTTGGAAAAAAACACTTAAATGTAGAACCAATTTTTTTTTTTCCAACAGTAGGACAATTTCTGACTGTTTTTGCTTAGACATGATGTGAACTAACTGCTGTTGTAAACTGGGTGCCTAAGGACAAGACATAAAAGCGGTGTAAGAGCATTACTGAGATCAACAGAAGCTACTACAGGACCACCATTTTATAGGTACTCTAGAAGTACTTGGAGAATGGAATAACCAAAAAACCCACTGCCGTCGAGTCGATTCTGACTCATAGTGACCCTATAGGACAGAGTAGAACTGCCCCATAGAGTTTCCAAGGAGTGCCTGGTGGATTTGAACTGCTGACCTTTTGGTTAGCAGCCATAGCACTTAACCACTATGCCTCCAAGGTTTCTGGAGAATGGAATAGTGGATGGCAATTTGTTTATTAGATTGTAATAGACCATTTATTTATTTATTTTTTGTAATAGACCATTTAGAGAAATATGTTGAATATTTTTTGGAGTGTAAGAAAAGGACACAAAAGAAACTATTTCCAAGCATTTTATTTGATTTCATAGGAATTCTGAGAATCAAACTATATTCCGCTACATATGAAGCCAAAGCCAATGACTATTTTTTGTGTATATATGTATATATATATATATATATATATATATATATATATATATATGTATATATATATATATATATATATATATATATATACACACACATGGAGCCCTGGTAGCTCATTGGTTAAGAGCTTGGCTGCTAACCAAAAAATCGGCAGTTCGAATCTACCAGCCACTCCTTGTAAACCCTATAAGGCAGTTCTACTGTGTCCTGTAGAGTCGCTATAAGTTGGAATAGACTCAACGGCAACGGGTTTATTTTGGGTTTTTTTGGTGTATATATATATATATATCACTTGCAGAATACGGATAATGACTCGCCTGCTGTACAATGTTATCAAGATATGTATTTTTAATGAATTGAATCTTTCAGTCTACATACATCCGTAAAGCCTAAAGGTACAACTACTCTATAACCATCTTCACCACTTCCTATCTGAGGAAATAACATTTGATTATACAATTTCAATTTTTGTACTTTATCTCTTCAGTTTCTAAGGTATGAAAACAGACATATCATTTGGGTCAAGAATGGAAACAAAGTAAACTCTCTGCTTAAAGCAGAAGAAACAACTTTCTGAAAAATCTTCTGAACACCCTTTCAGGTTGTCTCAGAAACATTTCTTTTCTGCTCATCTTTTGACTGCACTGTGGGCTATCATAGTCAGATTAAGATCAGTTCTCTTAAAAAAAAAAAAGGTCTAGGCTCTTTGCCCTAAATAAGGTGACAAGATGTAACAACAGAAACTAAAATCCCTACGTAAAAAGATGCTGGCTTCTTTTTCTATCGTGCTGGAATTAGTTTCCTTGTCCAATGAGTAGGAATTTTGTCAGGAGTAAAAATGGCTTGGTTATAGTCCATGTCACTACACTCCTCTCTGCTTCTCTGGCTCTTTCATATGTTGAATGAATGGCAGATTTGTTTTACTCCACATATGGAATATTTGGCTCCTACTTAGTGTACAGTAGATCTTAATGACCAGCTCCTTTACTTCATCGGATATGTTTGTTACTGAAATCATACTTTTCTTAACCAACTTCTCTCTAGTTTCTTTTTCACTTTAGATTATTCATGAACACATTTTAATGTTTTACTATTCAACATGTCATTTTTATAGTCAGTCTACTAACGAGACAAGCTTAGCAATTTAGGAAAGGTAAATTGGGCCAACTGGTACCTTTTTATGTAAGGTGTGCTTAGGTGCTGTTTCTGGAGGACCTCTAGAGCACTGAGCACTCAGTACTAACTCTTAGAATGGCATAAATCTCTCTAGTTCTGTAATGCCAACTTTCCATCTTGCTGGGGTTGAAGAGGTTTGGGTTCCCATGAATGGATACTATCTTTGCGGTACGTTGTAGGGCCTTAGGAGCCCTGGTGATGCAATGGTTACAGGGCTTGGCTGCTAACCTAAGGGTTAGCGGTTCAAATCCGCCAGCCGCTTGGCTGGAGAAAGTTGGTGTCAGCTTTTGCAAAAATTTACGGCCTTGGAAACCCTGCGGTGCAGTTCTACCCTGTCCTATAAGGTCGCTAAGAGAATAGACTGTTAGGGCAGTGGGTAGGGACTTTGTTATTGCTCTACACCCACGGGCTATTTTAGTGTTAATCTGAACCCATGAGAAGAGTTTATCAAAGAAATGTAGAATTCCCTGTTGCCTTCAAACTGCAACTCTCTCCTATGATATAAAATATCACTCTTCTTTAAAAAAAAAAAAATCATAAAATTACCCTCAACTGCCAGATCCAAATGCTGAGCAACAAACGTCCACATTTACCATACGGAAGAGGGTTACAATTTGCTCTCCAATGACAAATCCCAACCTGGAACAGATTTCAGCCAGGCAGCCAGCCTAGCTCCAGGGTGAACTGCACAGGCCCCGGTCGGTGCAGAGCTCGAAGCCGGAAAGCAAACAGCTGCTGTAGCCTGATTTGAGTTAAAATAGTGTGAGTGTTTAGTCTGGCGCACGGCTTCAGGGGAGATTGGCAGCTGGGTCAAACAAAGTCCTTCCATTGGCTCTCTTCCCAGGCAGCTTCTGCTAGTATTTAGGTACTAGTGCAGTGTAGGGCCCTTTTCTCAGGCAAAAATCTAACATCTGACCGCACCCTCTTTACTTATTCCAAAAAGAAAAAAAACACTCAGCTTCTTTCCCTTCTTTCGTTAAAATACGTTCTCCAGTAGACACTCTAGAGCTCCCACTAATTGTGTTGTAGCAGTGTATTTTATCTTGAGAGCTGACACACTGGGCTCTCAACGTGGTGTGGAAAGCAGCCCGTTACAGTGCTGGATTCATAAAAGGGCCTTTATGGTTTGTGAAAGAATATCTCTGTGCTTAGGCAGGAAACTTTTTGATCTGCAGAAAAGCCAGAAGACATCTAGGTAAGGCTGTGTATCAAATCTACTTTGGGGAGGAAAGTTGGGCGGTGAGAATGCCTGATCGCAACCTCTGAGAGTTTAGAGGGGGGAGCATGTTCACTTTTGTAGAAGTTTAAAAGGTACTATTGTTTGCTTATTTTTTTTTTTTTTTGTTGTTGTTTGTTTGTTTAAATCTTAAAGGAATACTGTGATCTGCCTTTTTTAGGATCTTGTTTTCTGCGATTGAACCAACTATAGTGGATATAGTAATTTTATTATATAGCAAAATCTTTGCAAACTGCCACCGAAAGAAAGTGTAGTTAGAAGGGAAATTGACAAGTTTTAAAGAGTAATTGTACAATCATTTGAGGACAGAGGAACACTGCATTAGACTAACAAGGGTTTAATTACCAAAAAAAAGTTTAATGTTGCTTTGGAAGGAATATTAAGTAAGTTGTCTTTGTCTCTTACTTTTTAATTTTACTCGCTGATTTAGCCTGTTGGGTCACATTTTTTGTTAGTGCTGAAGGCTGCCATGAATCCGTAATGAGGCCCCTTTGCACATGATTTTGGCACTTGGCCAAAATCAACTTCCCAGCGGCAAGCTTTCTCTAAAGAACCTGGAGCAATGTTTTTTTTTTTTTTTTTTTTTGATTAGAAATCATCTCTGAAAGCTGCCACAACCAGTTGTATAGGCATGTCAAAACGACTTTATACAGTAAATATGAAACAAGTATTTTCTTCACATTTTTCCTGTATTGTTGCTTTTATGATTATGAATTTCTTCCTTTGTTGCCACCTAAAATAGGTTAGAACAAAAACAATCTTGAAGAAGATCTATCCGATTTTTTGTTTTTCTCAGCAGATCAGAGTAGGGGTGCTCATCTCACTGAGCAGTGTAGAGTGCAAAAGGGTTTTTCAAAACACTTCAGGATAAATAACAGATGAATTCCTAAAACTGTTCATCTCTGTAAGTAATATTCAGTGAACAGTAAGTAATGAAATTTTCTAGAAGTTTTGTTGTGTGTACAATTAAGCTTAACATTTTAATAGGATTTTTATGTATGCTAAAATATTGTGGCATTGGAGATTTTAAAAAATATTAATGGTTATCACAGAATTTTAAAAAATTATCAGCACCTTGATATTTATAACAAATGTTTTAATAGAAATGTTTGGTTATAAACGTATCTGAATAACTTCAAATAATTGTGTTTGATTGCTGTTTAGAAATAAAAAAGGCGAGTTTCATGAAAGAAATTCTGAAGCTCGAAGGTACACTCGGTTTTTGGGAATGTTATTTTGATATTACTGTAAGTGAATTTTGTCATGTAAGCTAATGTACATTAGTTTATACGCCAGTGTTTTAAGAGTTAAGTGTTCAAGTTGCAGTGAAATACTATAGTAATCAGATATTAACAACCTAAAATTTTTAATAGCCAGTTATAGCAATATCTTTAAATATTTAAAATAGGTAGATTTCAGAGAATATAAAAATAGAAAAATGGGGTTTTGATTACATTAAGTTTTTAAAGAAATCTTATTACTGTCCTAAATACTATTTTGCCTTTATTAGTCTATTATAATCTAGAGTGCAGCTTTAATTTTTACTTAAAAATAATCATATTTCTTTCTCTTTAAAACACTGATGAAAACCTGATTATTCTCTTTTAAGAGAAACCTGATTTAGAGCTTTCTTAGTAGGTATATTTGTAATATATTTATCACTAAATTTATCTTCTCTTTATTTTTATACAGTGTAGAATGTTTCTAATTTGAGACATAGAAAAAAGTGAAAATCAACTTTAAGTAAATCTTAGAATTAGGAAAATGCATCTTGATTCCCTTCGGTTCAGTTTATTTTTACATGTTGTATTGCTTTGCTGTGTACTGCCTTATGAACTGAGTACACTTTGCTATCGGTTGAATTGAGGCATAGAGTATTTGAAATTATCATAGCAGTCAACATTAAAATATATAGGCATTATAAATTGGCAAAGGGCAATACATTCTGTTATTTATAGAAATCTACCTGGATATGTGCTCTATTTCTGTTTGAGTCCAGAGTTGAATTCTCAGTTAATGTAATGTTTGTTATTAAAAAAAAAGTTAATATAGAGAATAGATTTTTAAAATTTTGTATAAAAACGAGAACATTTTATTATTTACGATCATCAGACAGGTGCAGGAAAAAGAAGATCGCCTGTTTTGTTCAGCACAAGATGATCGCTTAAAAAAATTCTTTTTGAATTCTGTTTTTAATTGACTTTTATCCCTCTCACACACAAATATCATCTTGTTTTATTTTTGAATTGATTTTGAATCTGTTATTTTACTTGATATTTGAAATTGGCAGAATATTTATCTAAAGTTCACTAAGAAATGTTTCAATTTAAAATTACAGGCCTTTTGGTTAATTAGAGGCTGTAACAAGGTAAATGCCATCAGATGAAGAACTTGTAGGGTACACACATATGTTAATTTATGAGTAGAAGAGAAACTTAATTGTATACATGATTACTGGCAAATATTTTTGAGTTGATCTAGAAACAGGTATCACGACAAATATAAAATGTACCCTTTTCTGAAATAGCTAAGAAATTTATTATTATTATTTTTGCTATGGCAATGAATTATAATTGAGTATTTCAGTAGTATAGGCTTTTTGACAAAATTATTAGCTGACATTCCTTGGGACCATAAATGCAAAACACTGATTATATTTTCTTCACTGAGTTGACATTTCAAGAACAATATTCAGAAATGCAATTACTCTTAAATAGAAGAATATTTCAATATGTTGAATTTCTTCTGTCTGTGAAGAACGGCTTGAATAATTTCCTTCGTTCATCATTTTCCCCATGCTTTTTGGAACAATTAAAATCTATTCCACTTTAAATGTGGAAAGGATTTAACTCATCCTAAAAACTGAAATTCATTTGTAGTTGTCAGTTTAAATGATGGGCCTTGATCATGTTAAGTATAACCGTTTTTTTGTTGTTGTTGTTTGTTTTTATTATGTAACAAGCACATAAGATGGCATTAAATAATCATTACTTAATTTTGTATTGCAAAGAGGGCCTTAAAACTGTAGTATTATATTTACAATTTTTAAAATGTGAGAAATGTTTACAGCAGGGCCTTTTAGATGAGCGCTTCATCATGTAAATGAAGTGCTTTGTTCAAATGGTCTGAATTCCAGCAATGAGATAAACGTATTGCTACATTAGATAGAAGATAATTACTGAATTTTGGCACAACTTCAATGCCCTCTGCCATGAAATTTAGTATATGTGGGATGATCTTGGACTTGCAGTAACAAAATTAGGTTAAGTAAAGCACATGAAGACACCAACCTTTGTTGTTTGGAAAAAGTACGTGCCAAAATAAAAGGAGATACTGTTTATGCGTACTACTGGTACTCATATTTTGTCATTTCATTAATACAAATAAACCTAGAAACATTAAAAATTAATTTTGTAATGCATTTGTAAGACTACTTCCATAGAATCAACTGCATTATTTTATTCTTTTATGAGATGAACAACTGTCATAATTCCAAGCAGCCAACTATATGTTAGATGATCAAATAATTTTTAAATGTCCTAAAATTTAAATTCAATTAATATTGAATAAGTAGAATAATGGTCTCTGATTTAAATCCTTTCCATGCAAAAGACGGACGGAATTGCACTTGTTGCTTTTTTTTTTTACTTTACATTGGTTTAATTTTTAAGTTATCATAAAGTAAATGTTTCTATTTGATATCGTTTTTAAACATCATAGGGTTCATTTTACAAGCAACTTGACCTATTATATATTTAAACAATGGTGATTTATGTCTAGCTGTATATTCTTCTCTCACATACAAGACAGAATAGAACAACAAAGTACGTGTTTTTTTTGACTCCCCAAATTTTTTTCGTAAACAACTCTAAGCATTTTTTGAGTTCTCTCTTGCTTGTGTGTTCAGGTGTATTTGTTGACCTGCCTGTTTGCCTACTTCCTGAGACGTCCGTCTCATGGGCGTTGTTTTTTTAGGCAGGAAAGTCTAGTAGCAGACTCTGAGTTTATTCTCATGACACATTACATTGAATAAACACAATTTTTTTATTTTCTTAGTCAGATTTATTCAATATATAAGTTAGTTTAAAAGGTCTCATCAAATATAATAATTCTGTTAATAATAAAGCCCTTAATAGTCAGCACATACTAGGGGTTATTTATGTGTTTTTGGAGTGATTCTAAATACACAATTATTATTAGTTTTAAAGATTTATTAATTTATAGAAATTCTGGAGCGTTGTAATTTGCTTGATAATTAATGCAGTATAATTATACAATTGCATCCACTTTTCTATTTTGGAAATGTTATGTAATAGCTGTCTTTAAAAATAGCGTGAGACCAAATGGTGCCTTGCTTGCCATTTCTCCCACTAACATAAGAGGTCAACATGTATAAGGAGTGGGAGGTGTCTGAAAATATTTCTCCAAAAAAGTTCTTTTCTGTGACTATGAACTAGTTTACTATTTGCAGTGATTTTGAAGGGAGTGGTTTCCTTATTTAAATGTTGATATAAAGTTGTGGAAAATGTGGGCTTTCTGTGGACTTTGGTTTAAAAACTAAAATAGAAGATAAGATTGAGATTAATGACATAGTGTATTTTAAATGTATTATTATTATTAAGTATTATAACTTGCTATTCATAAATAAGCAACAAACTATGGGAAGACGACAGGCAGTAGGTTCTAAGAGCAGGCTTCATTTACTTTTCAGGCATTGCTGCTAAAGCATGGCAAGGGATGGTGCTGGTCCGGTCTGTAGGATCTATGATGCTTTTGACCTGTGTAATAATTTTCCAGTTTAAGTTTCCGATTCTTGCTTCAGAGCCCCATATCACTGATTCCAGAGATTTTTAATGAGAGAGGGGTTACGTCAGACCACAGTCATTCGTGTGACCTACTGGAGGTTCTGTGATGGAGTTTCTCTAGCAGAAGAAGTGTGCTTCTATGTATAGTGAGTTTTTAAAAATCACGTTTTGAGTAGGTCAGCTCAATCAGTTGGGTAAATAAGCATAGTGGCAAAGCCAACTCAGCCTTAGTAAAGATAATTCATTTTTCGTTCATCCCTAAACCTGGGTACTTTTTTGAAGAATGTGGACAGTTGTGCACAAAAAGTTCACTTGTTATAAACTGCACAACATACATGTTCTCTTGTGTTGGGCTAATAAACTATGTTTTGTGTACAAAATAGTATGTATCAATATATATTGTATGCCCCAAATATTTAAACAATGATAGAAGAAATTGTCTTGAAATAAAACTTCTGAGATTGACTTTATTATAATTCTATTTTGAGGTATCACCTGGAAATTACTTTTTAAAGCATTATGTTTTAAATTTTATAGTTCATTTCTTATGAAGCATAATGATCCTGATGTGAATTTTCTGCTGATGCAGTAATTTTTAAAGATGTGTGTGTGTGTATACATACATACGTACATACATACTTTGAACATGTTTTCAGGAGGGATCAGTCCCTGGAGAAGGGCATCATGCTTGGTAAAGTAGAGGGTCCGTGAAAAAGGGGAAGAGACTCAATGAGATGGAGTGACCCAGTGGCTGCAACAATAGGCTCAAGCATAACGACAATTATGAGGATGGCACAGGACTGGGCTGTGTTTCGTTTTGTCGTACATAGGGTTGCAATGAGTCAGAATTGACTCAATGGTACCTAACAACAACTCGGGGTGCAGTGGTTATGAGCTATGGTGAGCTACAGCTGCAGACACATATGTATCTACACATACATTTGTTTTTTGTTGCCATTCAGTCAGTTCCAACTCATGGGGACCCCATATGTATCAGAGTAGAATTGTTCTGCATAGGGTTTTCAAGGCTGTGCCTTTCAGAAGCAGATTGCCAGGCTTGTCTCCCAAGGTGCTGCTAGGTGGGTTGGATTCGCCAACCTTTCAGCTAGTAGTCCAGCACTTAACCATTTGCACCACCCAGGGATTCCTTATATGCACACCTGCGGGCACACACACACACACGCACGCACGCACACACACACACACACACAGAGTAAGTGAATGTCCTGTGGGATTCTAACCTCATCACGTGTTCTTTCTTTACCATTCCTGAGCCCATTCATAATATTGTCTAGAGAGATTTTTGTCAACAGCCAATTTTAGATGCGTTCAGGTAGTATGCTCTTCAAAAAGGTTGATGCACAGAAAATTCCTGCTTCGTGTGATTTAGCTATTTCTAAAATGTCTTTGTTGTCTGAAAATGAATCAACAATGATATGGAAACAAAGAATGATTTGTAATTTTGGCAGATGAAACAGAGTAATCATCAGCCCAGAATACTTACAGAATGATAAGATTTTTCCATTGACATATTTTTGTGCCAACAAATTTAATTTGGAAACTGGTACTTGTTACTAGAAGGCAGTAATTTACTCTGGTAATCAGTAGTTCAAAACGCCTGATTCAAGACAAAGGGCTGATTTACTGAATAGGTAGGTTTTACATAAAATGTAAGCTATGGCCACCTCATCTCAGGAATTTGTTTTAATTTTCAGTATCCAAACCATTAAATATGAGTGAAATAGCATTTGCATATTTTCATCTGTCAGAATTAGCCACATCTACCTATGAAATGTATTTTCTCATCTCTTAGACAAATGAATAACCTAATCGTAATGAAGTATCTTACAATTTTTCAACTTAAAGCCTACTCAAGATCAAACTCACAGTAGCTAAATCACATAAAAGTCTGGAATAATAGTGAGATGAGATTATGTAACCCAAAATGAAATTACATACAAAGCACAGGTGTTTCCTAGCATTTGTGTGGTCCGATATACAAACTGAGCTTCTCCCTTCTCCCTTGAGAAAAGTACAATTAAAAGTAATTTCCAGATGTGCAAATGCACAGCTGTTTCCTTCTAAACTAAATTTTGCAGAAATGAACTAAATTATAATGAGTTTAAAAATCACTACATTTTAATGGTTTTTAAATTGGACTGGAAGCATCATTACTAGGTTTTACCAGATGAAGGGAGTTAATACTTATGAATACCTGGAACAATTTCAGCTTAGGTGACAGCAGAAGCATTAAGATATTGGAAATTAAAACCAGACCAGAACTTACAGTAGTTTTGTAAAGATTATTATGTGTGTAAATCTATCCTAGGACTACATGCAAAATGACTCAGAAATAGCAGGAAAGAGTATGTGTGTGTAATATGTGTGTGTTCACAAGGGGTGTGTGTGTGTGTGTGTGTGTGTAGATATAAGAGATGTTTATACTTTCTTTGGCTAATGATAAGGAAAATATCAAGAGTAAATTGTAGGTACGTTGGTAGGAAGACTAGTAAACTGTCTTTGTGTATTGGATTGTAAGCAGTGACCATGAGCCTGTATTTCTGGAAAATCTTTTTTTTTTTTTTTTTTTTTTTTTAATCCATGCATTTTACTTAGAGGAATTTATGAGCACAGTAGAGATAAGCTGTGGTCATTAATATTATCCTATTAGGTAAAGCCTGTTTTCGACCAAGTTTTCCCGAGCATGAAAAAGACTTCGTTTCTTCGCAGTTAGAAATCAGCCGAGTTTTTGTAAAATCTTTTGGCAAGACATATTGATAGATATGGGGAGAAGGGAAGGTGGAAGATGGGAGCTTGTATTGAATCAGGAAATAAAAGAGCTTTTACCCTGTGTAAGCTCAGAGATTTATCGCAATCAATCCATTAGTATTTCAACAATAATTTGCTTTTCTTAGAGTATTACTAAAAGAATTCTAAAAACTTGACCTTGGAGATAATTAGTAAGCTGACTCATTGGTTATGAGTGTGTTGATGGAACTCCTTATCTATCCTGTCTACAACATTCTTTCAAGTGATTGACTCTGACCCTTGAAATATTATACACGTCCAGTCATTGATGCAATGGTTCATATTCTGTGCAAAGTGCCTCATATATCTCGTTTATCTTAATCCTTTAAATAGGCATGAAAGGTGGGGTGGGGATAATTATTCCCATTGTACAGATGGGAGGCTCAGAGTGCTTAATAAGTTTTTCAGAATTTTAGGCTAGTAAGTGTTGAAGGCAGGATTTGAACCAGTGTTAATGGTGCTTCTAGCCTATGCTGTTATCCATTATACTACATATTTAATGATCTTGGAACTTGAGAGTAACAGAAGGATTAAAAATCAATCCTCTGATTTGAATGCTCTTATTTATTTATTTATTTTTTTACCGTTGAAGGAAGAGCAGTCCAGAAATACTAACCTCAGCCATAGCTAGAGAGTAACGGGAGATAGAGGTGCTTTATACTATAGCTATCCCAAAGTACTTTTAATATTGTTCTAAGTTAAGCAACAGCCAGTGACCAACAAAAACCGTGTTTTTCTCTAAGCAGAAGCGATAATATCTATGGGCAAGGCTTGCATTTTTAATGTGAAGTTATTTTACACACCAGTGGTTTAATACAATAAGAGCTATAGAAAAGCATAATAGGAAATAAATAACTCCTCTCAGTCAGGAAATTGCGTGAGACCAAATGGTTTGTCAACATGTGTATTTTTATGAAGGAAGAGGCACAAGAGTTGGAGAAGCACAGCAAGTTTTCCCTGTGACACCTATACCTCTAATGCTGCTGAGCGGTACTTTATTATGGTGTCCCACAGAAGCAAACATGCAGATTCCTTCCGAAGATGCTTAAAAGAGGTGTTTTCCGCTAACAACCAGGTCTCTTTACTTTAAAATTCACTATTTGTACATATTACATGCTTGTGTGGAAAGAAACATGGAGTATACTAAAGGCAAGATGTTGACAACTGTTTGAAAAATTAAATTTCTTGCCTCTGAAACTTAAAAGAAATGAGGATATGAGTATAAAATAGTTTATAAAACTGTTTATTTTATTTAAAATTAAGTTTTGTGTAATGGAAGTTCTTATGATTCAAAAATACTGTTTAACTGAAAATTTTAACTTGAAATCACTTTTCCTACTCTCAGACATTTGACTCATTGATTTTAGAGCTATGATCATTGAAGGCTATTTCTCCAGCTGTCTTATTTTATATAAGGGAAAGTGGTAACTTAAAGGTGGAAAATAATGGCCTTTTTGCTCATGGTAATAGCGCTAGTGTCTGGGACAAGGAGCATTTGAACCCATATCTTCTCCATTCCAACTTCATATTCCTTCCTCTACCTCGACCCCTTGAAGTCACTTATATCCAGCTGGAAAGTATTCTGTATGTTTAATTTTATTGTAGTGATTGTTGTTGTTGTTTTTGTATCATTGAGTCGGCCCCTGACTCATGGAGACCCCATGTGGAAATGTAATAGGAAGGGGATTTAACTTCATCAGTAAATATGAAAAGACTAATACAGAGTGTTTATAATTAGATGTAAACTTGTCCAGGAGCTACTGTTTCTTTAAATTCATACCATTAAAAGATTCTAGTTCATAATTTTATTCTTGATTTATTCTGTGTTACTCTGATCCTGTAATGAGTCTTGTTGAAATGTCCACTTAGCTTTCTTTCTGAGAAATTACAGATGTCTTTTGGATTTTCTTCCTTTTTTATGTATTTGAAATTAATTTTTTAATTGAGATATTTAATATGCACAAATCTTAAGAATACAGCTGGATAATCATTTTACATATGTGTTTATGTGTATGCATAATATACATACATGCAATCAGCTCACAGATCAGGATATAAAAAGTTCCAGCACTGCAAAAGACTCTCATTCTCATCTGACATTTATCAATATAGCTTATATTTACCAGGTTTCGATTTTCATATGAATAAAATGATACAGTGTGTATGCTTTTTTTTTGGTCTGGCATATATTATTTGACATTTTTTCCATGTGCTTTATCTGTGTTACGTATATAAATAGGTTATTATTTTTCATTGCTGTGTAGTATTTCTTTGTGTGAATATGTTTTTCTGTGTAGATGCCGAAGAAAATATCCTAAGAATATTTAAAATTTTAGTCACCATTTCTTTGCTCTCTTCATTTATTATACATATGTATCTAGAATTATGAGTCAGTTCAAATATCCACTTTTTTAAACTAAAATATCGATTTTTTTGAGGGGGGTTCCTTCTGTATAGCTGAACTTCTCTGTTGTAAAACAAAGTAAGTTAAGCCATTGTCTTTGATATGGAATAATTTGGAATGAATCTTAACATATTTAATCTTATAATTTCAAAATAAGATCTAGTATTTTGACAATAGGGATGAATATTTGTTTGAATGTTACGGGAATACTTCTAGAGAGACTTTAGTTGCTATTGTCTATGCTATTTTTTGATACCTCAACAATTTGTGTGTCTCTGTATTCAAACAAACATATCAAAGTTGGCTTACTCTACTAGGAAATCATGAACATTACTATTAAAAATTAAAAAAAGATCTTCATTATGGAAAATGTAAAAAGTACGATTAAACCAAGTAATTTAGAAGTTTGTATCTAACTTACCGGCTGAGTTTATTTATAAGCATTTATAGAGTACATCCTCCAAATGCTAACGAATATATTTATTACATTGACTCTATTGACAAACAGTCTGGGGTTGTCATCTGGATATTGTTCACACTTGCTAATAAGCAGCTGCTTTAAATAAAATAAATAACAGTAAAGTAGTGTGTTAAAATGTAGTTTGCAAAGCTCTTTCATGTAATACACACATTATCTTTGAGAGGCAGAAAGTCTAACACTCTCCCCATCCCAAAGCGTGAACAATTAGTATCTTAGAACTTGGGGAGACTGAACTGTAACTGCACTGAGATTTTGTTTTCACTCTAAATCGATTGTCCTTTATTCTAACAGATTACATTTCTGTAAACAGTAGAATTCCATGTAAGAGATCCAGGGTAAAGTAGTGGCTTAATAAAATTTCTCAAAATATTTTTAAAGAAAACTGATTTTTATTTATGTTTATTGTGCTACAAAATCTCTTTATAGTCTGAAAATCGATCAAACAAACAATGACAAACAAATTTGGTTTCTTTGGGGGTTGTATTTTAAAAAAGATACTATAGCCTGTGAAAACAGTAATACCACTTTCTACTATTTTTGCTTTTAAATAACCAGTTCAAATGTGGCCAAGGTCAGTGATGCTTAAACCTTGTTATTATTTTGACAACTATACAACGCCCAATAATGATTTCATTTCTGACACAAGCTGGCAGTGAGCTTCTCTCTCAGATGAATTCATAGATGGGCTGTTCACATTTCAAACATGTAATGGACACCACAAAATTCTACTGCTGTGCTTCTGGTTAATTAGAGTCATTTGTATCTAATAGGTAGAGAAAACCAACTTTCTGCTATGTTTTTCCCCCATTATCATCTTAAGTATTAAATATATTTTTTAATGTGTGCAGTATCTAAAGGCCTCAGAATAAAGAAACAAATGTGGACATAAAAAAAAAAAAGACTCGTTTGTCATGCTACTATGCTATATATTTTTGGCTTTGTAGAAATGTGGTTGACTTGAAAGTATTGTCCTCTTTAACTCTGGGTGTCACCTTGCTTCAATTGGCCTTCACTGACCCGTGAAAATGGATGTAGTTAATCTGATCTCACTGTGTAGAAGGTCAGGTTCACAGCTTGGACTTGAGAACAACAGAATGAGCCACCTTATAGGAAGAAGCTGATTTTTAAAAAGCAAATGTTTATTTACTGAATCCATCAGAAATAGGTGGAGATCAGGAAAGAAACAACAGCAGAATGACTTCAGGATATTTAAAAGCACCTCCACTTAGATATCGTTGACTGTATATGTCAACTTTGTATCCATTTCCTCATGAAGAATGCTTTGAACTTTTCACTAGAAATGTTCTTGTTCCTCTGTTAAAACATGCTTGTTCTTCTTGCCAAAGTCATTTCATTTTTAAAAGATACTTAGTTCATCACTCTTCATTTCTGTTCTCTTCTAATTCTGTTTGCTTGTATGAATGCAGCTGCTATGAAAAAGCAACCATGGTCTTCAGAAATATGTATTATAATTCACAAAAATAGCATGCTTTCAGGTACAGGTAAAAATATAGTAGAATATACACAGCAACTAAGAAGTTAGTTTATGCTTAATCTGGCATAGTTTAAATCTCTGATATTTATGGTCTTTGGGAGAAAACAATAAATTTTATTTTTAATTAATAGTAATTTATTTCAAAACTATAAATATTTATACTTTGAAAACACTATTTTTCATTCATTAGTTTGATATACAGCAAGAAGCAGTACATCAGTAGGTGATCATTTTCCCCCAGTGTTGTTTTTCTTTCTAAAGAGAAAATGAATTTATACTTAAGTACTATGAACAACAGAAAACAATAAATTTGTTTGTTTGTTTGTTTTTTTGGTCTATGCTAATTTGTGAAGTGATAAAGTATAACATTTCTAACCAATTAAAATGCATTTTCAACTAAAAGAATTTACTGCTTATATTATAATAGCCATCTTGCTATAATCACAGTTATGAATACAGCTTATCAATAAGTTGTCTTTTGAGGAGTGGGAATATGCCTAATATTTGTTTGATTTTTCCTTGCCTCGTTTGTAAGAAATTCTAGCTTATCAAAAACAGAATGGCAATTCTGGCCAATATGAATTGTTTTAGTTATCTAGTGCTATCCATAACAAAAGATAGCACAAGTAGGTGACTGTAAAGAACAGAAATATGTTGTCTCAGTTTTGGAGACTAGAAGTCCAAGTCAGATCATTAGCTTTAAGAAGAGTCCTTCCTTGTCCATAGCCTCAGGAGTTCCGTGGTGTTCCTTGGCTTCTGTCTCCTCCCAGTGTGTATCTATCTATTCTGCTCTTTTCATAACTCAGAAGTGATTAGGTCTAGAACCCATCCTACTCTGGTATGATCTTGTTAACATAACAAAAGAAACCCCTATTTCCAAACAAGATGATACTTACAGGGGTTAAGATTTTAATATATATTTTGGGGGGGACAAAGTTTAATCCATAACTTGAATCATAACGATTCTCAGATCCCACTAAGGAGAAAATTGCCAAGTGGAATATTGTTCTCTTGTCTGTTGGAATGATTTATTTTTGTTGCATTATAGGTCCTGATACCAGTTCTTGTCAACAAATTTAGATTTTTTTTTTAAAATTTATTTTATGGCCTTCTTGTAACATGGCTTAATGTTTTGTTTTTCAAAAGGTAATTATGTGTGTGCATGTATATGTGTGTGTGATTTCTTTGGTCAGGTTTTTGAACGTGGTAAATGGCTGCTTACAAATCTCTTCATAAAAATGAGAATTTATTGTTGTCATTTATGGAGTCAAATGAACACATGATGCATATTTTTTGTGTGCAGTTATTAGAAAATTGTAATGTTTAATGAAAATGTACACAAAAATGTTATAACCAATAAAGAATCAGTACCGTTCTCACCTTTGAGCACTTTTTAATTAGTGTACTAAAATGGAGCAGAAGATTTCTAGTCTTAAAAATATTTTTTCCTGTGGATTTAACAATAACTTTTGAATCCTTCGATTCATAGTCTCCTGGTTCTCACATTCATGTCTGCTGCCTTTATTTTCTGCCTGACAGCTTATCACCAGGAAATTTCTTAACTAATTACCACAAAGATATAATCAAAATCAAGGAGTTTGGTTACTAGCAAATATACTTTGGAGTATGGGAGCATCTAGGTGTATAATGATTGAATTACTTGATTATGCACGACTAGTTCAGAAATAAAACCCATGATCATGCCCCATAAAAAAGAAAAAAGAAAGAAGTTGAAGATACTTGGGAGCAAATAATTTTTAACAGAAAAAAAAATGTGTGTGTATAATATAGTGGATCACTGGTGGCTTAATGGTTAAGAGCTTGGCAGTTCAAATCCACCAGCTGCCCTTGGAAACCCTATGAAGCAATTCTCCTCTGACCTATACAGTTGCTAAGAGTCAGTATCGAGTTGATGGCAACAGGTTATATAATATCATGCTAGCAACTGCTACTGCCTCTTGGAGAGTGGGCTGGGCATTCAGGAAAGTAGCAGAGTAATATTAAAAGAGTGAACACTGGAGTTAGATTGCCTGAGTTCAAATCCCAGCTCTACCACTTACTAGTTATAAAATCTTGGAAAGAAAAACAAAACAAATAACCTTTCTTACCTTATTTTCCTTATCCTTAAATTGGCAATAATAACAGAATTTATTTAATTAAATTGATAAGTAAATAAAAAGTAATAACGTCTCCCCAAATTAAATGAAGCGGTATATATAGAACTTAATCTGGATGTGGGAGTGAGTAGGAATGAAAAGGGAAAGAAAGCAAGTTTCCACTGAAATGTTACTCTTTGTCTTTATGATGTCATTGAAAGAAGCATCAAAGTGTTCAATGGCTTGCCATCATGAAGACCAAAACAGAAAATAGAATAGCAAGTTCTGAGAACATTTAAAAGTAGTGAATGTGGCTTGTTTCCCCTTTCTCTCTCTCTCTCTCTCTCTCTCTGTGTGTGTGTGTTATTAACTGGCAGTCTGAAGGTCTACAGCCAAGAAAACCATATGGGGCAGTTCTACTCTGTCACGTGGGGTCACGATGAGTCAGAATTGACTCAGCGGCACCTAACTACAGTAAGTACATTAATCAAAGCAGGGCAAAATTACCAAGGATCCACTTCACTTCTCACAGTGCAAGTTCACATAAAAAAGTGATTAATTTAAAAAAATTCAAATCATATGTATACACACAGCTTTCAAGTTGGGAGGTGATGAAATATGCATTCTCAACTTTCCTGTTTCTTTCTGGAATACAGTCTCTTTCCCTCAGTTTTCTTTTTTTAAGTAACTGGTTATTTTGATTACAGTCAAAAGGCTGAATGGTGTTCACGACTATCTTCTCTCCTTCTGACAATAAGTCTATTGTTTTGTAAATTAAGGGAAAAGAATACCAGATGAAACCTGGTATGAATTTTTAAAGTTTGGAAAGAAAATCAATATTTAGCTTAATTAATGTCTTTTATGTACTGGTCTGAATATTTACATTTGGAATAACTCAAGCTTAATTTAGATGTTCAGACATGATGTGGAGTTTCATAGTCAAGTTAGCCAGTTTTTGATTAAGATTTATCAGTGTTCATGTGTCTTGCCCTGCTTAAAAGTCTCATTTATGTACTATGATTTTTAAGTTTTGATCTTTTTATTTTTTACTTAATTGGAATTTCCAGTGTGAGAAATTTTCTGGTCACTAAACTCTTTATAAAAAAACATCCGATGAGTCCTTTTTAAGATCTAGGTAGACCATCTCATGAAGAATATCCATTAGTGATGAGCACGGTATCTGATCTTTGCTGATCTAAATCGAAGAAGGTTCTCCAGTGTGGGATCTTGCGCATTAGGGATGCTAAAAGCATCAATGTTTCTATTCTGTGAAATTTTTACAAAAACGTTAGCCCTATTAGTGAATATATATATTTTCGTCAAGATCTAACCAGAGGAATAAACCAGGAACAAATTAACTGAAAGGAAAAGTTAAAAATTTAAAACAAAAGAAAAAAGAATCAATGCTTTGGAAAAGGAAATGATTGGAGTGGTAGATTAGGTTAATACAACTAGGTTTCAGAAACTAGAGGGTTGAAGTACCACAAAGGACGCCCGGGATTCTTGAGTGCAGTAAAACAAACAAGCATGTAGTACAGGGCCTTGCATTCCGTCTGGGTGTTGGGATTAAAAGAAAAAGGAAAACTATCACTCAGTTGGTCTAGGAATTTCTGAGAACATCTGTATACTATCCACCCAGTATGATAATGAATTCAAATCATCTGTCACTACCTACTGCCCCTATTTTCTCCTAACACCCCTCCAATCATGTCTCATCAGGAAATTAAATTTGCAACCATACAGGTTTAAGGTTATTCCGAGACAGACTTCCACTGTGCTAGTTCATTCTGCGTAGGTTCAATAAAATATTGCAGCTAGAATGTTGCAGCAATTTTCCAACTAATCTCCAAGTCTTTATTCTGTCAACTCTGCTAGGATGCCACTTGTTTGTTTAACACACCATGATAACTCTTTTCTACCTTCATCCATGATACTTCTATTGTCAAAATCCTATTTCCCTTTCTCTCTGCCTAGGATTCTATTTCTGACTCTTAACAGCTATGTCAGTTTGGGCAAGTAATTTAATTGTTTTGTTGTTTTCCTTTGTTTTGTTTTTTGCCAGAGTATGAAACCTTTGGGGCCAGATATGTTTAAGAATCCAGTATAGCTTGAATTTCAGAAAAATAAAATAGTGGCTATCCCAAGTATTGTAGCCCTGGTGGCATAGTGGTTAAGAGCTACGGCTGCAAACCAAAAGGTCAGCAGTTCGAATCCATCAGCGGCTCCCAAACCATATGGAGCAGTTCTACTCGGTGCTATAGGGTCACTATGAGTTGGAATCAACTTGATGGCAACGAGTTTTTTTTTTTTTTTTTTAAATCATATACATAGGGTCTATCAGCAAACAATAATCAAACACATTAGTATTTATGCATTTCAGTGTATGAAAATTGAGAGTAATAGGAGTAAATAAAGAGAACAAGTAGCTTTGCTCCAAAATTAATTGGCTGCAAAATTGAAAAATCTGATATTTTTTGAAACTCTCTGGATTCAGAAGTGCAGATTCCAAAAGGAACTATAAACCTCTAGAACCTATCTCAGAGACTTCAGATAAGGATTTAATGAGATGACATGTTTTAGGAACTGGGGACAGTGCCTGATACCTGGTAAACACTCATTAATCTGTAGCTGTTATTATCATTATTTGTCCTTGAGGGTTCTATTTAGGTATCATGTCGTCTGCAAAAATTCCTTACGGCTAATCAGATTTATCCTGTAATCCTTATAAGATCATTACAGATGTGTTGCTCTTTGCCTCTTCATATGACTAGTTTTTTGAATGTTTGTCTCCGTCTGCCCCTGACTGTAATATAGTTGATGGCAAAGTATTTTGTATTTCCAAATCTACACACTCCCGGTGCCCTTTAGAGTCCATAACATCTCTTTCCATCTCTTCCCTCCGGTTTACCTGGATTCTCTTCCACTTCCATTGAAGAAAATAATAAGATTCTAGCTTCATAGGAAAACTTATTCCTACTCAGAGACATGATAATTTCTCCCATTCTGTCTGGTACAGACAGTACATTGTTGTTAACGTGTGTGATAGAAGCAGACAGCTCTTCATGAACAGGATCTCTGTCTCTGATTGCTAAGCTAGGTGCTGCTAAAATTTAAACACCTTCAGGCTTGACTTGGGTGATGTAATTTTTAATATCTTTGATAGAGGCTTCTTTCATTTTAGATAATTAAATGTAGTTTGAAGAAGCTGTCACAGGTTTAAAAATCATTTTAGATTCCTTCTGCTAGAGGAAGTACTTAAGTTTTAATAAAGTTTATTTGTTTTTAGTTGAGAGTGTGAAGTATGACATTTCATTTTCATAATAGGTTTACGTAAGCTTAATGGTCTAGGATTTTTTTTATGTTTGTTGTTTTTTTTAATCTGTCCCTAAAAGATTCTAATTTGGTTTCACAACTTTACATACATAACCTTCATGTATATATACCTCCAAAATTTCTTGGAATTACTGTTTGGGGTATAAAAACTATTATTCAAGAGATTATTAGATGCAGAGTGTGATAACACTAAAGATAAATTTACAACTTTTGTAGAGACCTTAAAAGCAAGAACTGCTTGATCCTTGGGATTTATGATAGAGAAAGGAAAAGGAATTTATAATAGAAAAAGGAAAGATTAAGAATCAATTAGGTTGTTTAGAGTTAGGAAGGAACCTAATATGGAAATGAAGATGGACTTAACTGAGATTACAAAGTGATCTAAAAGGGTCAGTAGCTGTAACCACTTTCAGGGCAAACACTTGGTCTTATTAATATTTGTTTCTTCCAGAAAAAAAAAACTTGCATTTACATGTCATTTGCAGATAATCAATTAATACTAAAGTGATCTTAAACAAACAAACAAACAAAAAAAGCCAAACCCGTTGCCACTGAGTTGATTCCGACTTATAGCAACCCTGTAGGACAGAGTAGAACTGCCCCATAGGGTTTCCAAGGCTGTAATCTTTACGGAAGCAGAGTGTCACATCTTTCTCCTGCAAAACAGCTGGTGGCTTCTGGTTAGCAGCACAGTGCTTAACCACTGCGCCACCAGGGGGAATATTATGTGAGGAATCTTTTTTCTGTATTTTTTGTAAGTTATAATATGTAAGTGCTTACAATGGCTGAATAGAAATTTGGCAGAAAGATTCTGAAAGAGCTTAGGAGGTGTATAGAAATGGATGAAAAAGAAAGTTGATAGAGTAAAAGTCATGGCATTCTGCATTCCGAAGGGAAGGAGACATTATGAAGAATTTAGTGCCTCTTAATTTGCTTGGTTAAACAAGCCGACCTTCCCAGGAACTCCATCTTTTAAAACATAAGCATTACAAATAAAAGTAAAGATAATAGCATTGTATCTCCAAGAAGAGCTCTGGGTATACACCATGCATTGTGCCTCCAGGGTCAATTCTTGACTTACACCTGTAGCTTTTAATAATTTCAATTATTATCTCCAGAGTCAACTTCTGCAAGCTTGGAAATATATAGTTAAAGACTGAAAACATTAAAAATTGATTTTTTTTAGTTACCAGGGCTTATAAATTCTGTTGTAGTTACAGTTGTATGTTTATGTTTTTGAAGATTAAGTAAAGGGGACAAATTTCTCGTGTATCAACAGCTATTTTCCTAATAGTTATTTACCTATAGAAATTACTTAGGACTAAATTGATTTAGCACTGATACATAGCACTCTAACATAAGATAATTTTTGTTTGAACTCACTATAGAAGTAGCATCCAGAATAAAAGAAATTTTAAAAAATCAATTGTATTTTCTTTTAAACTGCTTTTGCTGTTAGCGTTGGTGAAAAACTGACAATAAAAAATAAAACCAAAACCCACTGCTGTCAAGTTGATTCCAACTCATAGAGACCCCATAAGGTTTCTAAGGCTGTAAATCTTTATGGAAGCAGACTGCCACATCTTTCTCCTGTGGAGCCGCTAGTGGTTTCAAACCTCCAGCCTTCTGGTTAGTAGTCAGTGGCTTTACCCACTTCACCACCAGGGCTCCTGACAATAGTAGATTTTAAGTGAATATCCTGATTGATAATAGAACTCAGAACTTCAAAAAATAGTAATTACTAGATGTTAATGTTGTTGAAATTGTTTATGTCAGCAAAAAGTAAAATAAAAAAGGGGAAGAAGCAAAGGTCCCCAGTATGAAATAACCACTGTCTTAACTGTCTTGTTGCCTTACCTTCCTGGATTAACATATTCAGAAATTAAAATACTCAACATATGCTATTATTTGCTATTAGAGAAACAATGGTGTTCTTCAGAAATCGTACTTGCTTCAAGAAAAGAAAATAACTTCAGTGGGAACTAGCTGGAATAGTGACAGATTTATAGATCATGGTCAAAATAATGCCATTACTAAGTGCATGGTTGCTACCTGTGGTTTTTGAAATCTATACACTTAGTTTTAGAAGACTTCTGCTATGTAAATGCAGTTGTGATAATAATGATAATATGCAAATGCAGAAAAATTTGGAAGAAGAAAGTTCACAGGAGTTACATTTTAGAGCTAAAACTATATTTATGTAATGGTATGATGAGTTTCACCTTTGGTAAAGCATCAGTAGAAATGAGAATTTTAGTATTTTAAGTATTACTACTTGAATCTTCCTCTTCCTCCACGAGTTGGACGGACACAGTGGCTGCAGTAGTGGGTTGAGGCATAATGATTGTGAGGATGGCGCAGGTCTGGGCAGTGTTTCGTTCTGTTGTACATAGGGTCACTATGAGTCGGAACCGATTCAACGGGACCTAAAAACAACAATTTAAATCTAGAAGTGACATTTTCCTAATTAATTTATATGCTACTTTATATGCTCCATTCCAAACCAAGCACTCCCCAGGATGTCTCCTTTTAAAAAGGAGACCGCAGCTTCATGTTGTTTTTATTGTTGTTAGTTGCCGTTGAGTTGATTCCAACTCATGGCGATCTCATGTGTGCAGAGCAAAACTGCTCCATAGGGTTTTCAAGGCTGTGACCTTTCATAAGCAAATCACCATAGCTGTTTTCTGAGGTGCGTCTGGGTGGGATTGAACCACCAACCTTTTGGCTAGTAGTTGAGCACAAACCTTTTGAGCTATCCAGGGACCTTTTAGGAATCCATGTAGGAGAAGTTGTTTCTGAGAATGATTTTTTAATTAAAACAAAAAACAACTGTGCTTCTCGCCTGCTTAAACACCCCCAGGGTAAAGACTATTCCTTATTTATATCTACCCCCTGTTTTGTATATAGAAAATCCTTTCCCCATGAATGTTTATAGAATAAATTAGAAATTAGAAGCAAGAATGATCCTTTTTCTTCTCATTACTTTCAGGGTTAAGGCAATACTCTTGGGATAAATCTTTTTTTGTTTGTTTTTTAATGAACTATTGTCTATAGAGAGCAGCAGAAAGAGGAAAAGAATTAGAGAAAGTTGGTCATTACTTAGTCAAGCCTTCCATTTCAGCTTAGTGTTTAAAGGCCTTCCCAATCAGTTGATCTGAAACTCAGCAGGCTTTAGATGTGCCATACTTTTTATAGTCGTATACCTTTACACATAGTGTTCTACATGCACGAAAATTCTTTCTTTCCTTTTCCACCTGAAACATGTCTATTGGTCCTCCAATGCTTTGACACCTCCTTTGAAAAATCTTCCCTTTCTCCTCCAGGCAGAGTTGATTTTTCTTTTTTCAGAAAGTACATATCTCTATCGCAGTGATTTTCACATTGACTTACAAATATTAATTTACATACATGTCTGCTCTCAGACTAAACCATGAGCTCCTTAGAGCAGGGACTATTTCTTACTCATCTTGAATCCCCACTACCTTCTGTTATGCCTTACATAGTTGGCATTCTATGAAAGGCTGATTGATCTCTCTAAGCATTAAATCAGTCTAGAACAATAATAAAATATATTTACGATAACATGATATGTGATCCCAAACAGTGGTTTATGCTCTCTGTTGCCTGGTTTCCCCCATACAGTAGCTAATTAAGGGGGAAAAAGCAGAGCACCAAATTTAGGAATGGAAACAAGATTTGCTTCAGAAGCACTAAGTTGGATAACATAAACTATCCAGAGTAGTATGAATATCATATTGAGACAAAATGGAGATTATAAAGTATTCTTCCTGAAAGGTAGTTTCTGGGAGTGGCTTCAGCCAAATCATAGACAGGTCCATAAAATAAACAATAACACTCGAGAGGAACATACTCCTTAAAACAATCAATTACGTAATATCTAAAGGGCAACATTTGGCCGAAAGCAGAGATGAGAAGGCAGGAAGGAGTAGAAAAACCAGGACAAAAGGAAACCGGTAACCTAGGATGGAATTGGGTAATCTAGGACAGAAATGGGTAACCTAGGATGGAAATGGGTAGTCTAGGGCAGAAATGGGTAACCTAGGATGGAAATGGGGAGGGTGCTGACACATTGGGGGGAGTGAAACCAAAAAAAGAAAAAAGAAAAAATAATATATATATTTTGAAACAGTCTTTTAGGTTTTCCTAGATAATTGAGTTGTAGAGTAGAAAATATTAGAGAATATCTTATTCAATTATACTGTAAATGTACACTGAATAAATAAATGAATGACTGAAGCCCAGGGATGTTAAGTGGCACACATGAGTCATATCTGTTGGCAGCCAGGCTAGTGCTAGAACTCAGATCACAATGTCAAGCCAAAAGTAAAATCCTGATTTTTAAATGATGTGATTTATTTTTTTAACTTTTTATTTTCAAATAATTTTAGACCTATAGAAAAGTTGCAAAAATAGCGGAGTTCACATATGTCCTTCATCCAGCTTCCCCTAATGTTAACAACTTACATGACCATAGTGAAATGATAAAAACTGGAACATTGTAATATCAAATCCAGGATCTCACATCACATTTTGTTATTGGGTCTCTTTGTCTCCTCAGTCTTTTACAGTTTCTCAGTCTTCTCTTTTTATGACCTTGACACTTTTGATGAGTATTGAGCAGTTATTTTGTAGAATGTTTCTCAGTTTGGGTTTGTCTGATGTTAACGCATTCTGGGCAACAATAAGTGATGTATGCCCTTCTCAGTGTAATGCATCCGAGTATGCACTGTTGATGTATCTTATTACTGATGAAGTTAACCTTGACCACTTGATTAAGATGGTGTCTACCAGGTTTTGCCAATGTAAGGTCACCATTTTTCACTTGGTAATTAATATGTATCTAGGGGGAGACAACTTTTAGACTATGCAAATATAATGGTTTTCTTCGGTCTTTTGCCCACTGATTTTAGCATTGATTGGTGGATCTTGTTTGTAACAACTGTTACTATTTTGAATCCCTAATGGAGATTTTATATGTCCCTCAGTCATTCTAAGGAGTGGTGATGCAGTGATGCAGTGGTTAAGGTGCTTGACTGCTAACCAAAAGTTGGCAGTTCGAAACCACCAGCAGCTCTGCAGGAGAAAGATGTGGCAGTCTGCTTCCATAGAGATTTACAACCTTGGAAACCCTGTGAGGTCGCTATGAGTTGGAATCGACTTAGTGGCAGTGGGTGTTGGTTTCTTGGGTCATTCATTCTATGTTTATTAATTGGAAGTCTTCTGTAAGAAAGGGATGCCCTTTCTCCCCCATTTGTTTATTTATTCAATTATATATTTATATATAAATATGAGCTAATAGTTGTTTATTTATTCTATAGGTTATAATACAGTGCTATCATTTATTTTGTGGTTCAGATTATTCCAGCTTTGCCCACTGAGGATGTTTTTCAAACTGGCTTCCCTGTCTATTTAACATGCCTTTATCCTTTTTGAGCACTTTATTTTTTTGGATCACAAGATATTCTAGATTCATCTAGGGTTTCCCCTAACAACCTTGAAGTCAATCAGTTCTACAAGGAATTCTGGTTCCTTTCATTGGAAAATAGTATTTAGAAACCAAGAACTGGGTGCTAGATATGCCTAATGCTTGGAGTATTATTACTTATAGGCACTCTTAGTGAATAGGGCTAGGGAATATATGTATTCGTAGACACTCATCCATATTTATTTGTATTTATCTCTCCATAGAGTATATTAGCAACTATGAGTTATTACTGGTACCTGTGATTCCAGTCATATACCACGGGGTCCATGGTCCATTCTAGCCTTCCTCATTTCCTTGTTTGTAACTGTTTTTTCTCTAATGGTGAAAAATCCTTCTATTATCTATACTGTATTTACTTATTTTTTCAGTCCTAGTACACACATCAACTGGTTACAGAATTGCTAACCCTTACTCCTGTGAGAAAGAGATTTACTCACCAAAGTAAAGTAATTGTGTACAGTTCTTTTTGCCTTACAGGAGCCACTGAAAATATTTTGTTTTTCCAAAATTAACTTCGGTTACTTATTTTCTTCCTCATCCCCTTCATTGTGGTTATGTTATTCATTTATAATATAATTGGGTTCCTTTGTTACTATTCCTGTTCACTTTGTATTCCCTTCATATTCTGGTTGATTTTAAAATGTTTTATTAATTTGGGAGATATGTGAGAACTTTCTATGGCTATGGGAAGCAAAACTATTTTAAACGTTATGCTCGGGAAGTGCTGCTCCCTCTGCATCCTTACTACCACGTTCCCATTTCCCCCTCTTCCCACCGCTGTCTCTCCCATCCCTCGTAAGTAACCCATTCCTTTAGTTTCTGGTTTATCCTTTCTGTATTTCTTTTGCACAAATGAGAAAATACACGTTTATTTTCTTCTATAACCTGCTTTCTTATAAGAAAGGTAGCTTGCTACAGATAGTCTTTAGCAATTCGCATTCTTCACTTAACAGTTGATGGTGGAAACCACCCCAAATCGATTCATAGAGATCTTCCTCCTTCTTTTCTATGGCTGTATTGTACTCCATTGTGTTGGTCTAATATAATATATTCAACTTCCCTGCACATGAACTTTAGGTTGTTTCCAATATTTTGCAATTAAAAGCATACTGCAATAAATAACCTTATGCATATGTATTTTCTTACTGTTGGATATGTGTTTTTAGTGTAGATTCCTGGAAGTTGGATTGCTGGATCAATAGGTAATTGCATATGTAGTTTTGTTAAGTACTGCCAAATATTCTTCTAGAAGAGTTGGGCCAGTTTTGTAGTTCCATCAGCAATGTATGGGAGTGCCTGTTTCCCCACATCCTCATGAAGAGAACAGGATGTCATTCATTTTTGCTAGTCTAATAGCTGAGAAATGGTATCTCAATGTCGTTTTCATGTACCCCTCACTAATTACGAGTAAATTAGGACATTTTCATGTATTTGGGGCTATTTTTGTATTTCCTTATGGAAATTGTCAGTTCACTTTTATTTCAATTTTTATATCATGTTTTGATGTTTCCCTCAATTTTTGAGGAAACGTTCTTAATATATTGTGGATGTTGGCTATTTGTCTGTGATATATGTTGTACTTTGTCCCAGTTTTTCAGTGGTCTTTTGACTTCAAAAATGTTCTTGAATACACTTTTAAAAATTTGTATGTAGTCAAATTTACCAGTCATTTTTTATTGCTTCTGGATTTTGAATCATCTTCAGAGAGCCTTTCCCTAATCCAAGGTTAAAGAGGGATTCGCTCACATTTTCTTCTGGTACTTGTATACTTTTATTTTTACTTTTAGATTCTTAATTAATTTGGAGTTTATTTTTGCATATGCTGTGAGAAAGGTACTAAATTTTGTCTTTTTCTAAATGCTACCCAGTTGTTTCAGGAGCATGTATTAAAATGTTTGTCTTTACTCAAGAGATTTGAGGTGCCATGTTTAACATGTCCAAATTTTACTATGTACTTGGGGCTGTTTCTGGACTTTGTATTTTATTTTCCTGGATTATTTGTCTAATAATATTATGTGCTAATACTACATTGTGTTAATTACAGAGGGTTTGTAATATGTTTTAGTAATCTGGTAAGTCTTACTCTCCCATGATTTTTTCTCTTTCAATGTTTTCTTGGCTATTCTTTCACACTTCTTTTTTAAATGGACTTTATTATTAAGTTGTCTAACTCTGTAAAATAGCTTGCTGGTGTTTTTATTGAGATTTCATTGAGTTTATAAGTTAATTTGGGGAGAGCTTATATTTTATAGTGTTGAATTGTCCTGGTAAAGAACAGGTGATATCTTTCCATTTGTTCAAGACTACTTTTATGTCCTGAAGGAGTATCTTAAATTTTAAAAAATTTTCCACATTTCTTGACAAATTAAATCCTAAGAATTTAATTTCCCTTATTGCTATTGTAAATGGGATTTTCTCTATCTTTACCTATGTCTTCAACAGTTCACTTATTTGTATATTAAGCCTACTGATTTTTGTATTTTAATGTTATATCATGCTGCTTTACTTGCTTCTTTAATTGCTTCAGTTAGCTTTATCACTGATCCTCTGGGTTTTTCCTGGTGTACTGTCATATCATTTGTAAATACAGATAGTTTTGTTTCTTCTTTACCTATTCTTATGCCTCTAGTTAATTTCTTTCCTCTAATTGATTGGCTTATACCTTGAGTACAGTATAGAATAGTAGCAGAGATAGTGGACATGCTTGCCTTATTCCTCATCTTAGTGGAAATGCCTCTACTGTTTATCAAATTAGATACTGGCTCTTATAATCTAATATATATATTATCCCTGGTAAGAAATTATCCCTCAATTCCTATTTTCTTGAGGTTTTTTTTTTTTAATTGTACTTTAAGTTAAAGTTTACAGAGCAAATTAGTTTCTCATTAAACAATTAATACACATACTGTTCTGTGACATTGGTTGCCAACTCCACAACACATCAACACTCTCCCCTTCTCCACCTTGGGTTCCCCATTACCAGCTTTCCTGTCCCCTCCTGCCTTCTCGTCCTTGCCCCTGGGCTGATGTGCCCTTTTAGTCTCATTATGGGTGTGTCTAATTTTTGAGTGAAGGGTGAACCTCAGGAATGACTTCAGTACTGAGTTAAAAGGGTGTCTTTTAATTTTGGTTTAATTTTGTCAAAGGCTTTTTCAGCATCTGTAGAAACAATTATGATTTTTTTTACTTATCTCTATTAATATAGTATATGATAGTAATAGATTTCCTAATATGGAAGTGACCTTGCATTCCTGGAATACATTTTACTTGGTCATAATGCATTATTATTTTCTTAATTTGGTGTTAGATTCTGTTAATATTTTGTTCAACATTCTTGAATTAGTGTGTATGTGTGATATTGGTATGTCAATTTCTTTCTTTGTAGTGCCTTTATTTTGTTTAGGTATTACTATATAATTGTTTTAAAAAAAAGAATTATGAAGTTTTAAGTCCTTTTTATTATACTGGAATAATTTATAGAGTCTTTGGAATATATGGTGTTTGAAATCATGGTAAAATTCCTCTTTGAGATCAACTTGGTCTGGTGCTTTTTTTGTGGGGTAATCCTTAATAACTGTCTCTGTTTTTCTGTAAGAATTGGTCTATTTACTATTTATAACTATAATGGTGTCGTTTTGGTAATATTTATTTCCCTAGGAAACCAATGTAGTTTTTCAAATTTGTTTGAATAGCATTCTGTGAATGTGTGTGTTAATATCAATTGTTATTTTCCTCTTGTCATTTCTTATTTTGTATATTTATGCTTTCTTATTGTTTTTGATCAAGTTAGCAAATGGTTTCCTCTTATGTTAATTAAAAAAATCAGGATTTTAAATTTATCTACTGTTTTTCTGTTTTGTTGTCTTCTAATTATTTTCTTTTATCTTTATTATTTTGTTTCTTATGCTTTGTTTTTGTTTCCTTTTTGCTTTTCTTCTAGTTTTTTTGAGTGGAGAATTTAATTCATTTATTTCCATTCTTTCTTTGTTATTAATAAAAGGTATTCAGTCCAATAATTTTTTCTTTCATAGACTATGTTGTGATTTCCTTGTCATTATTTTCAAAATTTTGACATTTTGATTGTATTTTACCTTTCACTGAAGAGTTGTTTAATGCAAAGGTTTTTAAATTTCTAATCTATGGAAATTACTGATATTTTCTCAGTAATCTAATATATGATGCGTTTTTATGAATATTCTATGAATCCTTAAGAAGAATATGTACTCTCTATTATCAGGAAGTAGAGTTCAATATATATCCATAAGGTCTACCTGGTCGATTATGTTAGTTAGCTCTTCTATTGCCTTACTTATTTTTGTGTAGTTGATCTCTCTTGTGCTGAGAGTGGCATATTAAAGTCTCTTTTATTAGTGTGTTTCTACCTATGTCTCCTTGTATCTCTGGTAGATTTGGCTTCACAAATGTGATGTTGTGATTCCTTTAGACTCTTTCCAGCTACATGTCTCCATGGATAATTCATAAGCCCTTCTCATTTAAAGAATGGGTAGAATGCATTGGAACAGTTTCAACAGTCAAGTAAAAACAAGGTTCTATTGGTTCTTCAGTATATAAATCATCTCAAAAGGATTCAGAATAGGTTTATCCTATCTTAAAATGAATTCTATACCAAGTTATACCATAGAGCATTGTCGGTATTTGTTATTATAAAACACTTTTTTCTCAAAAATAGCTTATTTTATATTGTAATATTTAGTATTAAATACTTTAGACCATTAAACTACTAAAATTTCATAAAATTTAGCCCAGTGCTCCCTAGATCTGGTTGTGTATCATATGAGAAGCTTGTTAAACATGTAGCTGCAAAAGATCCCACTACTGAGATTTTGGTTCAAGAGATCTAGATGTGGCCTGAGATCCTGAAGCAGGAAGTCTGGGACTACATTAAGAATCACTGATACAGTCCTGAAAATTTTGCAAGTGTTGCTCTCAATCAACATTTAATGACTCTCCCAGTCACTTTGAGATCCTCATGCATTTAAAACTATTATGGTACTTTGCTGGTGTCCTCTTCTGGACCTTTGGTATTTGGACTTAATCATTATGGCGTATATTCAGCTATTTAAGACATGTTTTGGTTGGCAGTACACATAGCAAGATTCTCTCCTTGACACAACATAATGCTTTTCCAAAATTTATCACTCTTTATCTTCCCAGACAAGAGACGTCAGAGGAAATGTACTAATACCTGATCTAACACCTTTCAATAAAACTAAAGGATGTGAAGTTTTAATAAACTTCTCCACCATAATAATAAGCTATAATAAACCCTTTTAGATGGTAAATATCTGGACATTCAGTAAAAACTGAGTACGTTATGATGATAATACAAAGAACAAACTTAACAAGAGATTGTTCAGAAAACTGCAAAACTAAACTATAATTAGTGAATTCAATCAAACAACAAAAGTATTAGTTAGGTTGTTGTTGTTGTCAGGTGCCATCAAGTCGGTTCTGAGTCATAGTGACCCTGTGCACAACAGAACGAAACACTGCCCAGTCCTGCGCCATCCTCACAATTGTTGCTTATACTTGAGCCCATGTTGCAGCCACTGTGTCAATCCATCTCATTGATCGTCTTCCTCTTTTTCACTCACCCTCTACTTTACCAAGCATGATGTCCTTCTTCAGGGACTGATCCTTCCTAATAACATGTCCAAAGTATGTGAGACATAGTCTTGCCACCGTTGCTTCTAAGGAGCATTCTGGTTGTACTTCTTCCAAGACAGATTGGTTCGTTCTTCTAGCAGTCCACAGTATATTCAATATTCACAATTCAAAAATTCACCCCACAATTCAAAGGTGTCAGTTCTTCTTCAGTCTTCCTTATTCATTGTACAGCTTTCACATGCATAGGAGGTGATTGAAAACACCATGACTTGGGTCAGGCGCACCTTAGTCCTCAAGGTGACATCTTTGCTTTTCAACACTTGAAAGAGATATTTTGCAGCAGATTTGCCCAATGCAACGTGCCTTTTGATTTCTTGACTGCTGCTTCCATGGGTGTTGATTGTGGATCCAAGTAAAGTGAAATCCTTGACAAATTCAATCTCTTTTCCATTTATCATGATGTTGCTTTTTGGTCCAGTTGTGAGGATTTTTGTTTTCTTTATGTTGAGGTGTAATCCATACTGAACACTGTGGTCTTTGATCTTCATCTGTAAGCGCTTCAAGTCCTCTTCACTTTCAGCCAGGAAGGTAGTGTCATCTGCATAACACAGGTTGTTAATGAGTCTTCCTCCAATTCTGATGCCCCGTTTTTCTTCGTATAGTCCAGCTTCTCGGATTATTTGCTCAGCATACAGATTGTATAGGTATGGTGAAAGGATCAACCCTGATGCACACCTTTCCTGACTTTAAACCATGCAATATCCCCTTGTTCTGTTAGGAGTCAGGTTTTTTATAGCCTAGGGTTTTCCTAGACTTTGAAACTACTAGTGTTACTGCATAATGACAGGTAGAGCAATATTCTGAAAAGCCTTTGTTCTGAGTTTTTAGTTGTTTTGCTAAAGCCTCAGGCTCAGTTTGAACCAAACCTGCGTTACAAAATTGTTAGACTGAAGTCTCATTGAGTAACTGAACAAACTGACAAATAGAAGCATCCCATCCCTTCAATTCTCTACAAAACGCAAGGGAAAAGACTGCATAATTTCCACAGTGGTTAAGAGCTGTGGCTGCTAACCAAAAGGTCAGCAGTTCGAATCCACCAGCTGCTCCTTGGAAACCCTGTGGGGCAGTTCTACTCTGTCCTGTAGGGTCCCTATGAGTCAGAATTGACTCAACGGCAATGAGTATATTGAAATTTAAGGAGCTCTGGTGGTGCAAAGGTTAAAGCACTTGGCTGCTAACCAAAAGGTTGGCAGTTTGAACCCACCAGCCACTGCACGAGAGAGAGAAAGATGTGGCAGTCTGCTTCCGTAAAGATTTACAGCCCTGGAGACACTATGAAGCAGTTCTACTCTGTCCTATAGGGTCGCTATGAATCAGAATTGACTCGATGGCAGTGGGTTTTGGGTTTATATTGCAGTTGGTTGGTAGTTTCTCTGTTAAGCTGGTAGGTGGATTATTTATCATCTCCTTCAATTGCAAAATAGATGCATTTAGTAATTAAGAGGATACTCATATGTTCTTTAAGATTGATACTGTGAGTTTCCACATTGCACATTGACATTCATTTTTACAAAGTGATTCTGGTATCGCTGGGGTGGGAGCACTTGAGTATGGGTTATTTTTTCAAAGGTGAAATAGAAATAAAGCGTTAAGGAATGCTCTGCCCTAGGCTATAGATGTAAGTCTCTGAAATGACTAGAAGCTTGGAAAGAAGTTCAAATTCTTGTCTTAATTTTCCAGATCAGGGTTTCTCTAAAAACTGATTTTTAAATTTTGGTATAAACTTAACCTTTGATTTCCCTTCACAATGGGCATAAACATATAGAGCCTCTTTTGTCCTTATTTCAGAGTTCTTCACCTAATGCTGTTGGAGGCAAAGCAGAGTCAGGAAATTAGACTAATTTGAAAAATGACCAAATTATTATTACCCTGGAGCAGGGCAAGTTGAAGTTTATCAGTGAGTCATTTTGTAGCCTCTGGTAATGTTTCTGTCTCCTGAATCCTCTGCTAATATTCCTATATCCTCCAAAGCAACTACTTGGAGGAATTAACAACAAAATTGTCCTTATGCAAGGAAAGCACCTTAATTCACTGAAGGTAAAGCAAATCTTGTTAGTTTTTACTCTGACTCAGAAGAGGTAAGATTAAAAAAAAGAAAACTAGAGAGAATCATTGTTCATTAAATAATTGTCTCGTATGTTGTGTATGACATCATCTGTAATATCATGTCTATAGCTATACCATGGGTATCTCATCAAATACCCAGTCTTGTTCATTGGAGCAATGTAGAAAACCTGATACAATTAAATCTCCTTACAAAAGTAGCTCACAATGAAAAGGGACTCAGTGTCCTCAGGGTCAGATTATGTCCCTCTAGTGAAGAATATCTTCCTCATTGTTACCCAGAGCACAGTGGTTAAGAGCTTGGCTGCTGACCAAAATGTTGGCAGTTCGAATCCACCAGCTGCTCCTTGGAAAATTTCTGCTCTGTCCTATAGGGTCACTATGAGTCAGAATCGACTTGATGGCAATGGGTTTTATCCTTGTCTCATCATGCCACTATTGCACTGTGTGATCAAGGCAGTGTTCATATTAAACAAAGAAAGGGAAAAAGACAGAATTTTGAAATAAAATGAAATGACCAGCCAGTATTTTATTACGTTTCTGATATAAATATGACTGAAGGAGAATCAGTGAAATTAGTTCACTTAAGAGTTAACCATGCAACTCGATAAATATTTAAATATCAATTGAAGTGCAGATGTTTTGCTATTCAACAGATGCTTTACAGTGATATATGCACAGCTGCATTCATTTCAGAGTTTCGAATGTGTCAGAAACACCTTGGCACACAGTTCAGTAGCTAAGACTAGTAAAGGATTATTTGCACAGGTATTGGTCTGAGGCAAGGTCGTTGTCATCAGATCCTGGTCAAAAGAAAGCACACTCTGTAGTTATAATAATAGTATGCATATTTTATACAATATTTAAGGAGCCCATTATTTTAAACAGTGCCCTTGGTGCAAATTCCTGTGGTAGTGACTTTTATGCCCATTGCCTCTTTTTGAAACAAACACTATTACTTACTAAGCAAATATTGAATACAGTTTTAAACAACTTTGTAACTAAAATGATCAGGTAATAATTATTTTTGAAGTAGTATTTTGGTTAATAGCTGCTCCAGATTTATAATAAGCAGTGTGTCTGTGAGTCAGAATCGACTCGATGGCCACCGGTTTTTTTTTAAAATAGTTTCAGGAATTTTTTTTTTAAACAGAAGGGGAAAGGAACATTTCAGTGAGTCCGAGTTCTGCTGTGATCATAATTCGTTGTGTGATTGCAGTAATAATGCTAGGACTGATGTAGCAGCTACCAAGTATTCAATATTGACTTTGTTCCAGGCTCGCTGCTAGACACTTTACATTGGGCATGACATTTAAAAATCGCAACTGGTATTATATTAGACATTTCGCTTATGCAGAGCCCAGTCTCAGAAAAAAACTAGGTAATTTATCCAGGGTTTAACTTGGCCATAATTCATCTCCTTTCTAAGTATGTCTTCTCTCTTTGGTTCAGCAAAATCTTTCGAAAAACTGCCTTGTTCACACAGTGCGGTAGTGGCGTAATGAGACAAGAATGTTGTTGTTGTTAGATGCCTTTGAGTTGATTTTGACTCATGGCGACCCCATGTGACAGGGTAGAACTGCCCCATAGGGTTTTCTTGGCTGTAATCGTTACCAAAGTAGATCACCAGGCCTTTCTCCCACAGAGACACTGAGTGAATTCAAACTGCGGACCTTTTGGTTAGCAACTCAGCGCTTTGCCATTGTGCCGCTAGGGTTCTTCACATTAGGACAGGCCTCCTTTCTAGGCTTTCTGGGTAATAATGAGGAAGTTACGCTCTACCCAAGGAATATAATTTGACCCTGAGCAAAACTGAGCCGATTATAATTGTGAGCTATGTTGTAGGGAGCTTTAATTGTATCTGGTTTTCTACATTGCTCTGGTGAATAGGATTGTGTATTTGATGAGATTCCCACAGTATAACTATAGACATGATATTACAGATGATGTCATATACACTATATGAGACAATTATTTAATGAACTTTGACTGTAAACATTTTACATTGTCTTTCACTGACAAATGTTTCATAAGAAAAACTTTGTATTCTCTGAAGTGATGATACAGTACGTATCGTGTTTAATGGAAAATTATGAAACATACATACTGTATTAAAAAATAGATCACCGTATAAAACTCAGCAAAGATGCCACCTACTCCACACTGCCACGCACACTACTATTTTCTCCAGTGCTCTGTCCTTGTACAGTAAAGTCTGAACATCCATTGAACTGTTTTTGTTGTTAGCTGCTATCAAGTTGTCCCGACTCGTGACAACCTCATGTGTTGCAGAGAGCTGCCCCATAGGGTTTTCTTGGCTATAATCTTTAAGAAAGCATTTCCCAGGCATTTTTTTCTGCAGTTCCGCTGGGTGGGTTCAACCCGCCAACCTTTAGGTGAATAGATGATTGCAAACTGCATCACCCAGGGACCTTGGGAGTCCAGAAGTTTACGATAAAATATATCAATTTTTGGATATGTTCCTAAAAAGTGCTCACTGATTTCTAAAGGAACAAGTGAAAAGGTTGTATTTTATTTAAAAGAGGAGGAAATTGAGGCAGAAAGGATAACCCCCTTCATCACACCTGCCACCCCAGAAGAGAGACAGTGAGGAGTGTAGAAAAATAGAAGGGTGAACATAATACTTTTACATCTATTGGGGCCTTTATCTTTTTACGCCCTTAAACCAAAAACCAAACCCATTGCCATCGAGTTAAGTCCAACTCATAACAACCCTATATAGGGTTTCCAAGGCTGTAAATCTTTTTTTTTTCCTTATTTTATTATTGTATTTTAGATGAAGGTTTACAGAACAAACTAGCTTCTCATTAAACGATCAGTACACATGTTGTTTTGTGACTTTGGTTACCGACCCTATGACGTGTCAACACTCTCTCTCTCTTCTCAACCTTGGGCTCCCTATTACTAGCTTTCCTGTCACCTCCTGCTTTATAGTCCTTGCCACTGGGCTGGTGTGCTCCTTTAGTCTCATTTTGTTTTATGGGCCTATCTAATCTTTGGCTGAAGGGTGAACCTCAAGAGTGACTTAATTACTGAGCTAAAAGGGTGTCTGGGGGCCATACATCGGGGTTTCTCCAGTGTCTGTCAGGCCAGTAAGTGTGGTCTTTTTTTGTGAATTAGAATTTTGTTCTACATTTTTCTCCAGCTTTGTCTGGAACTGTCTATTGTGATCCCTGTCAGAGCATTCGGTGGTGATAGCTGGGCACCGTCTAGTTGTACTGGACTCAGTCGGTGGAGGCAGTGGTAGTTGTGGTCTGTTAGTCCTTTGGACTGATCTTTCCCTTGTGTCTTTAATTTTCTTCATTCTCCCTTGCTTCCGAAGGAGTGAGACCAGTGGAGTATCTTAGATGGCCGCTCACAGGCTTTAAAGAGCCCAGACGCTACTCACCAAAGTAGAATGTAGAACGTTTTCTTTATAAACTGTGTTATGGCAGTTGAGCTAGATGTCCCCCCGAGACCATGGTCCCCACAACCCTCAGCCCAGTAATTCATTTCCTCAGGGAGTTTGGATGTATCTATGGCACATCCATGACCTTTCCTTGTATAAATTGTACTGGTTTCCCCAGTATTGTGTACTGTTTTACCCTTCACCAAAATTACTACTTATATATTGTCTTTTTAGTGTTTTTCCATCCCCATCCCTCCCCTCTCTCATAATCATCAAAGATTGTTTCTTTTTGTGTGTAAACCATTTCATGAATTTTTATAGTAGTGGTCTCATACAATGTTTGTCCTTTTGTGATTGACTTATTTCACTCAGCGTAATGCCCTCCAGATTCATCTGTGTTGTGAGATACTTCACAGATTCATCATTGTTCTTTATCATTGCGTAGTATTCCACTGTGAGTATGTACCATAGTTTGTTTATCCATTCATCTGTTGATGGGCATCTAGGTTGTTTCTATCTTTTTGCTATTGTGAATAACACTGCAGTGAACATGGGTGTGCATATGTCTATTCATGTGATGGCCCTTGTTTCTCTAGGATATATTCCTAGGAGTGGGATTGCTGGGTCATATTGTATTTCTATTTCTAGCTTTCTAAGGAATCGCCATATCATTTTCCAAAATGGAAATTTTGCATTCCCACCAGCGGTGCATAAGAGTTCCAGTCTCCTGCAGCTCTCCAACATTTGTTATTTTCTGTTTTTTTGATTCATGCCAGTAATGCCGGGGGTGCGATGGTATCTCATTGTGGTTTTGATTTGCATTTCTCTAATGGCTAGTGATCGTAAGCATTTCCTCATATGTCTGCTCGCCTCTTCAATGTCTTCTTTAGTGAACTGTGTGTTCATTTCCTTTGCCCATTTTTTAATTGGATTGTTTGTCTTTTTGTTGTAGAGGTGTTGGATTTTCCTGTAGATTTTAGAAATTAGAACTTTGTCGGATTTGTCATAGCCAAATTGTTTTTCCCAATCTGTAGTTCTCTATTTACTCTTGGTAAAGTCTTTTGATGAGCATAAGTGTTTAATTTTTAGAAGATCCTAGTTATCTAGCTTATCTTCTGGAGTTTGTGTGTTGTTAGTTATGGTGTGTATCCTGTTAATGCTGTGTACTGGGGCCTCTAGTGTTGATCCTATTTTTTCTTCTGTGATCTTTATACTTTTTGGTTTTATATTTAGGCCTTGGATGGTGTATGGTGTGAGGTATAGGTCCTGTTTTGTAAATCTTTACAGAAGCAGACTGCCACATCTTTCTCCCATGGAGCAAATGGTACGTTCTAACTGCCGACCTTTTGTTTAACAGCCGAGCACTTAATTGCTCTGCCACCAGGGCTCCCCGGGTAACGCAAATGGTTTCCACTCCACTACTAACCTAAAGTTTGGTAGTTTGAACCTAGCAAGCAGTGCCATGAAAGGAAGGCCTGGCAATTTACTTCTGTAAAGATTACAGTCAAGAAAACTCTGTGGAACTATTCTGCTTTGTAACGTGACGCCGGTGGGTTTGATTTTTTTGGAATGTGGTTCCTGGTTTGTATTTCTTATTTTAACTCAAGTTTTTCAGAACAAATTATGACATTGAAATCCTTAGCTCAGAGTTTTAATTTTAAAACAACTTTAAGTAGACGTTTAAATGCTCCACATTTGTTGAGCCAGATACCTTGCTTGATGCTTGAGGACAGAAATCAGTGATCCAGTCTATTGATTGAGAGATACAAAGAAATAATTGATTATGCAGGGTTTCTTTAACTGAAGTTCATAGTCCCCATAAAGCTCTATGGCTAGGTTCCAGGGGATTCATGAAACACTAAAATTATGTGCCAACTGGTGTGGGTACAAGGATATGAGGATTTTGCTAGGGAGGGTGCTCATGGATTTCATTGGATTTCCAAAAGTTCGTAACGTAAGGAAAGTTAAGAATTACTAATCCTCTTCTTCCTTGGCAATGGAAGTAAGCTAGCTTTAACTTTACGTTTTGTGATATGTGAAGAAACTGTGGTTCAAAAATGTTACTTACCTAAAGTCAAGTAACTGTTTAATGGCAGTTCTAGAATAAGAATTGTGATCTCTCTATCTAATCCAGGATTATTTCCCACTATAAATGTATCTCATTGGTGTTATTTCCATTTTTGCTCAAACTCTAAAATGTTGACTAGCCATATAACCTGAAACATTTTTTCTACATTTTCTTCACTTGTTAAATGGAAACATTTATATGCCTTGAGATTTAATAAGGAACATTCCAACCCAGCATTAGACATGTAAACCCTAATTCCATTTTTATTTCTGCTCATTTCAAATGGCAACCAGAATTTTTAGAATGTTTTCCTGGGTGTGGACCTAATAACAGAATACTGTTTATCCAAGCTACTATATCTTTTATATTTCAGGGTCATGGATCATCATAATGATAAATCACCAAAGAAAGATTCCATTGTATTTCCTCTCTTCTTTGCCAATGAGGTCAAGAACATAAACTAACAGAATTTTAGATATTTCAACAGAATTGAGATATGATGTTCTGGTTAATCCTGTTATCCAGATAGTATAGTTAATCTTAGGAGCCCATTCTCCAGGCATTCTGATCATCAGTGGTTAGGCTTGCCTTTTTTTGTTTTGTTTTGTTTTGTTTTGCTTAGCTGTCAGGTTTGGTTTCTCTATGGAAATAATTCAGAAGTTATCAGGAAAATGGTATTTATCAGTTATCAGTTTAAATGATAGAAATTTAGTCCCTTCTTATATGATCACAGATACTGTCACTTTTAGCAAAGCTTTTATATATTTGAAAATTTATTGGCTAATTTACAGTCCTTATATGGAGCTATATTAAGGATTTTACTTATTTTTAATTTAAAAAATTGTAAGCCACGATCTTATCAAAAGAAGTAATTTGTCTCTCCTATTTTGCTATTATGAAGAATGAAGTTAATGTTACATTTCAAGGACTTATCTAACATTTTGGAACTCTGGTGCTGAAAAATAGAAAAGAATTAGGTCAGGTTTAGCCTTGAAAAAAGGCATTCTTACTCGGATACACCACTGGGTGGAGTACATTGCTAGCCCAGAATCTAATATTATTATGCTGTAGACTAAGTTTTTCTGTGCCAAAAAGGAGAAACTCCTAATCAATTTTGAGGTTTTGTGTATTGTTTTAAAAATCTGGATATGTTTAATAAAGGCTAAATAGCTAGAATATAATACCATCATTGACTATGCTCTGGCATTGTAACTTTCAAGATCCAATCAATCTTTCCCAGTGCCACGGGAGATAAGGTTTGACACCCTGCCTAGAAAACTCCAAGGAAATTATTTGGAAGAAGGCCATTTTATGTTCTGGTCAAAAGAGCAGCTGCAATTTGGTCTGAATTAGTGCTTTAACTCTACATGGCAAAGCTTATTTTTGATAATGGAATCAAACTGTACCTAGATATTGAATTTGACTTTTCATTTGATGTTGCTTTGATATAGCTTATGTTGGAGCAGAGCCCTGATCTTATAATAAAATGAAGGCCTGTCAGATGTGCTGTGAGGCTATTGTTGTCAATGCATTTGCTAGAATTTGGCCATCAGATATTTACGAATGAGAATAATTTCATAGCAGGTGTTAGTGCCACAAGGTTTTCAAGTTTCTGTTAGTTTTCTCCCATTTCTTTCTTGTCCCCATTTCTTTAATCCATCCTCTTTAAGTGTTGGGGGAAAAAATGAAATTTACTGATCAAGTCTAAAAGTCTCCAGCTTTACCAATAAATTGTGCTTTAAAACTTTGGAACCCAACAAAATCAGGTCATTTCTATAAAACTGTTTAGAATTTATAACTCCACGTAAGGATTTTTATGTTCTTTGAAAGAGAGGAGTTTCACTTTGAAATGCCTTTGTCTTTTTTCCTTTTATTCCTTTAATTATATTTTCCTGCTCGTAGGACCCCTTCATTTCTTCTAAGCTTTCAGCTCTCAAGCTTTGCTCTATAGCTTTCATGCTTCCAAACCTCTCCTCCCGCTCCATTTTCCATTCTAAAATGAGTTCTCTTTCATCTGTTTTTTTTTTTTTTTTTTTGAAACAACCTCATACTCTGCACTTCAGTCAGTTTTTCTTTCCAGAGCTGTTAAAGAGTCTTTAGCCTCTCCCATCTCCTCCTCCCCGCTCCCCCCACCCCAAGTATAGCATCTCATCTATTTCTCTCTACTAAAGTTGTGGTTTACCCAGGGGAAGGACTTTCTTGTACGCAGCTCAGTGCTGTGATGATTTCAGTGGTGCCAGCATTTTAACCACATCATTATCATGTAGTCCCAAAGCCTTGCTCGCTAAAAACGTCATCTCTAACAGGATTTAGTTTCCATTAATCAGTTTTAGAACTTGAGATGCAAGAACAGAAAGCATTTATTAGAATGTTCCGTACTTGTTCCCACATTCATTTAATTCTCTTGGCTATGTAAGAAAAAGGAATTGTGCAAGGGTCTTTGCTCCTTCGATGCTTACCTCTCCTTTCTATACCCCACGGAGCCCCCCCCCCCCCAAGCCTATTCTTCCATACAGTAGTTAAATCAGAGCATGCGGCAGGATAGCATTGTGTGAACTGGTGGCCACACAAGTACTTTGTATTCACTGGAGGTTTAGAAGTACAGCAGCTGCATATAAATATGCATAGTTGAGAGATTCATGATGGTGCCTCCTCATTCTAGTGCTGGCTGGCTGCAGTGCAGGCACTACAAATCAATGAACATTTTCCCCATCCATCAGCTGCTGGCTTGCACGCAGACAAAACACTTACAATGCCAGAAACCCACCGAGAGCTCCTTAGTGAACGAAACCTCACGGTCACAAGATTCAAAATAGCCCTCTCCCTCCCAGCCTGAACCTCCACAGCTCTGGACCTCAAGTGTCTCTCCTCCCCCCAGTGTGGATCACAAGCACTTAAAAAATAACACCAAGAAAGATAGGGTAGAAAAAAGAGCAATGATAAATCAGGGGTTTGAGGGTCCTCACATTACACTTATCACAAACCAAAAGATTCTTTGAGCATTAACCCTTTGAGAATAAGACCCATCATCAAGATGGATCTGCTTATGTTGACTGAATTGCTTTACAGTTGTGAGGTTTGAGTGTTGAAGCCTTTGAGTATGCAAAACATTGTACCATGCTGTGGCAGACATTAGTAATTTATCCATAGTTATTAAATTGTTCTGGCTATGGACGGAGTTATGATATGCTCATACAAGAATAAATCAGAGATGTATTTAATAGTAGAAATCATGTTTTCTCTCAGTGACTGAGTAATTTTAGCAGAGGGATAATATATATTTACACTGTGAACCATTCAATCCATGTAGAAATTGTAATAAAGGCTTAACTTCATCTAAAAAATTTGCATGTAATATATTAATGAACATTTTCCCCATCCATCAGTTGCTTGCTGATAATAAAAAAAAAGAATTTATTTCCTGGTGAAAAGATATAAATTCATTACATCTCTAGATGTAATGTCTATTTTTCATTATTGGATGGACTAACATTAGCAATATAAAACAGTTCATTCTTGCATAGAGCCCTTAGCTATTAAATAACAGTTTACAACAGCTTATCTGACAACTTGCCAGTCAAGTTTCCAATAAAGACAATAATCCATTCAGTTTTCCACTTATTTATTTATTCATTCATTTTTTAAACTATTTGTCAAATACTTACTGTAGCACCATGGAATGCAAAGCAATATGTGATAATTTCTATAGACCTTGTTTTTAAGATGTAAATATTCCGGTTGGAGAGATAGAAGTATAGCTATATAAGTGGCCATGTTAGCTTCAAATTTTAGAAAGTATAGTTCAGGGTTTGGCATATAGAAGGTACTCAGTAAATGTATGATAAGTGTGTGACATTTATTCAAAATGTACCTAGCTGATTAAATATGCTAAATTATCATGTAGCAGGAACAGTAAAAACAAATTTCATTAAGATAGTTATAATTATCCATAACTTTAGCTCAGAGAAGCTGACTGTCGTGCCCAAGATTTATTTGCTTGTGAGGAACAAAGCCAACATTTGAACCCCTGTCTGCTTAACTGCAGAGCATACCCATTCACTTCCACTAAGCCATGTTGAATTACAAGGCAGAATGTGATAAATACTCCCGTGCATCAGAGGAGGTAAAGATCGCTTCCAGCTGGGATGACCAAAGAAGACATCATTAAGAAGGAGTAGCATTTGAGCAGGCCTTTGAAGAACGGGCACAAGAATAAAGCAAAAAACTGCAGGCAGGGGCCAGCATTGGTGAAACCTTGACTCTGGAAAACAAGTTGCCAGGCAGATGAAGGACATTGCTTTCAGTGAAATGGATGCTTTAAGTAACACCACTATTTAAAGAATTGCCAACCAGACTTATTAGAGATAGAATCCACACATGGATTCATGTTTCAGGTTTCAAAGGAAAGTAATTTAAACTCTCTGGGCCTCAGTTTCTTGATTTCTAAAGTAAGGCACTTAAACCAAATTACCACGGAAGGCTCCTCTAGAGAGTTCCATTTGCAATGCTTTTATTTTTACTTTTTTCCAGAATTTAAAAAAAAAAAAAAAATGCAAGAAGTAACTGATTCAGCGTATGCCAGTTATATAACCTGTGCATATGTAATTATTCTAGGAACACAAAGCATATCTACATATTTACACATCTTTCTTTGCTTATATCTATATATACATAGCAGTTCTTTGCATTTGGCTGGCTAATCTGAGCTCTAGATTTTATTTCAAGAGAGCTTTTCTTTGCCATTTATTTCCCCTCAGCTTGCTCCCCACTAGTGGTTGAGTATAAACTAATTCTTATAACAGTTTAATCAATACCTAATGAGAAAATAAACATAGGGATGTGATAAATACAAGATTGGGGGATTATGCATGCTCCTACTATCTCTTTCTGTATTTCACCATTGGAGAAGCTATAGAGACTTGAAATATTAGATATTAATTCATCAAAAAAGGCATTGGCTGTGTTATACAAATTTTTTAGTAGAGTCACAAATTTTCCACTGATAATTTCACAAAATTTCCCCAGACAATATTCAAAGCAAATGTTTATCAGATGAATGTGTTTGACAAGGTTTATTTATTACCGATACACATATATCAAATGAACATATAGTGTGTGTATGTGTGCACACGTGCATGTGTGCATGTATGTAGAAAAGTTGAGGGGACGTGAGAACTTAAAAGAATAATCCAACAATATTTATTTTTTCCTGACTTCAAATCTTTTTTTTTCCTCTGTAAATATTTTCCCTCTAATTTTCCTTCCCACACAAGAAAAGAGAACAAAAAGAGTAGTGTTTTGTTTGAATTTGAGGTGAGAAGAAAATTAAACATAATTTTTTCCCATAATTTTTGCTAAGGTTACTGAGGGGATTTTAGTGGAGAGCTCTTCCTACAATAGAATTGCCCTGGATAGAATTCCATCCTGCCATTGTTGTGCCCAGATCCATTCACAGAGAACTGCATGTCCTGTAAGGCCCAGACTCTTTCATTTTTCATCTTACACTTTCTCTTATGTTTTAAATAGAATGTTTTCACAAAATATGATTTGGTTTCCAATCTTTTTTGAGTTGAGTTGAATTTATTAGGGTTGTTTTAATGATTTAAATAAAATTTGAACCCAACTTGCAGAAAACAATGCAATGCCTTGATCATATTAATTCTGATTCTGATCCAAAGAGGGGATAGTTTAAACTCATTTTAATCAGTTCATGGTCAAATTAGCTAATATTAACATTTAGTGAGCATCAACTATATTCATTAGTGCTGAGTGGTGTTAAGATGAAAGGAAACATAACAAGGTTTGTGACCTTGGTGGCTTATATTTTACGCACAGGAATAGGATTAGATCCCTGAAAGGTTACCTATTCAAGGTATTACATACATAAATGTTCAATGGGTGATAAGGTGTTTAAATTGTTTGGAAGTTTGAGACATGAAATTCACATAAAACCCTTTCTATGTTCACTAGGTAACACCTAGCACTACTTGATAATGGAAAGGGTTTCTAAGTGAATTTGCCTTTGGGTACATGTTGAGTAGGTGGAAACTGAAAATCACTGCTCCAGGTAATTAAAATAAATGGAAAAAAAAATGAGCAGAGTAGTCACTTAATAAAACAAGATAAAAGTAGATCTGTGGGCAGATTGCAGTAAATTTCGCTATTGCAGCAGAAAACAATACTCCCTTCAGAAGATACAAGTACGTTTTTGTAGGTATGATATTAGGTTAGAAGAATTTTTGTTATGTAAAGATATTTCTCATAATGAATCCCTGGTGGTACAGTGGTTAAACACTGGGGTCGGTGGTTTGAACCTACCAGCCCCACTCTACAGGAGAAAGATACGGCAGTCTGCTTCTGTAAAGATTACAACCTTGGAAACCCTATGGAGCAGTTTACTATGAATTGGAATCAACTCGAAGGCAATGGCTTTTGGTTTGGAAAGGTATTTCTGGTAAAAAGACTGAGTTACTTTTAAGTGGGATCATCAAATTTTGTGAAATAAATTTGTCAGATTTACTCCATATAAAAATTATTAACAATATTTTTTGGTAATTTCATAACCGTTCATGGAATTGAATGCTTATATTTCAAGAAAAAGGAATATTAATAAATACCGAGAAAGTACAAAACATCTTAAGACTGGATCTTGAATATGGTGTTAACCTAATCCAAAAACCAAACCCAACCCATTGCCATTGAGTTGATTCCGACTCATAGCAAACATGATAACCCTTAGTGTTTCCTTTTTTAAGATACCAACTATAAATCATCTATTTGTATAAACAGCAGTTGCAGTAAAAAGTTATGTTGGAATTAACATTCAGAGCATGTGAATTGGCATCAAATTAATCCATTTACTATCTCAGTGAACTTGGTCATGTATTTTAAACCTTCTAAATAAAGCTCAGTTCTCTTAGCAACAAAATGTCAAATAAAAATATTTGCTTTACCTACCCTCCAGAATGATTGTGAGGATCCTGGAAGAAGTAAATAAACATGCTCTAAATATGGTTAAGTCCACACTGGAGACATTGTCATTGCTGTTGTATTACCTGGTTTGTTCTCTTTTTTCTTTCCCTAATGTTCATCACCAGTGTATTTTAAATCCTACCTTTTAATAAATTTTCTGTAGGCAAAAATTATTGATGCTTTGTTACTTTAGTCCTTTCTCCTCTTATACAATTGATAAAATCCTTACCTAATATGTTCATTTATTATTTTAGTCTGTGATTGAGAGAGAGGTGAAGTGAGAAAATGAAAAAGAATTATAAAACATAGTCACTAGAAAAACTTAATTGCAGACAAAATGAATTGTCAGAAAATAACAACAACAACCAAAAAACCTAAACCAAACTCATTGCTGTTGAATTGATTCTGACTCATAGCAACCCTATAGGGCAGAGTAGAACTGCCCCATAGTGTTTCCAAGGAGCAGTTGGTGGATTTGAACGGCTGACCTTTTGGTTATCAGTCGAGCTCTTAACCACTGTGCCACCAGAGCTCCAAGAGAATAACAAAAGTTAATTGTTAGGATGTAGTTGGTGGACTCTTTAACAGTTTTATTGAGCATTGATTTCCCCGACCATGTTATTTCTTAAGAAAACCTAAGTCTGTTGAAGTAGCTGAAGAACAATGCTTAAATGATTAAAAAACAGTTTTTATATTCAAAACTTAATACTGATTCTACAGTAAATTACCACAAGGCAGAAATGTTATTAGCTAAACAAACACATATTTGACTGAAAATAATTCATTTTAACCAAGTTACCTTTTCGTTATTGGTGTCCATGGACCTCATATTCACTTTTCAAGTAAAATTTTGACCACCAGAAAGCTTAGATAACAGGACACCATATAACCTGCAGAGGGATTTATTTATTTCTTCATAGGCCAGTTGGGTCCAGGTATTAATTTGAAATATTATTTATCTCTGATTTGGAAACAATTTTGGTTATTCTTAATTTGCCATTTCCTAACTCACTCACTAAGTGGTTCTCATAGATAAAACCTAGAAATTTCCACTTGTACAGTCAAGGTGATGCTTTGAGTTTTGGAATCAGACTTCGAATGTTCCAATTCTAACTGTACTATGTCATGCGTGGGGCATGTTACTTACTCTCTGAGTTTCAGGCTTCTGTTCTGTGAAAAGGGATATTATTATTATCACTGTCTTCCAAGTTTCTTGTGCAGATGAAATGGGATAAGATATATATAGCACACATGAATTAGATTGATGCCTGCCCCATGTTCAGTGCTAGGTAATTGTTAGTGTTGCTACTCACCCAGCCATCCATTAGGTATTTATTAGGTTCTGTGCTTGGAAGTGAGAATCCGAAGATAAATCTAATACATTCTTTGCCGTTAAGGAATGTTCAGAATGGTGGATGAGCAAGTGATGAGGCAAACAAAAAAGTAGGCAATTATAGTATGAAAGTATGCAGAGAGATGTAATGGGGCACATCAAAACGTCTAATTCAGATTTGAGGGAAGAGAGTTGTTTGCTCGTTGGTTTAATTATTTGGTCACTCAACAAATACTTATTTAGCACCTACTTTGTGCTAGTCTTGCTGTAAGATCTGGGAATACTACGGTGAGAAGAAAAATAGGTACTGTGTGTTTTATAGGGACAGGTATCATCTTCTGGGAGAAGACAGTATGCTAATAATCACTTCAATAAGTATAATATAAAATGAAATTTATACTATAAAATATATACATTTAAAAATCTAAAGACAATTTATTTAATAAAATATATAAATGGAATTTATAAAATAAAAATAAATATCAAATTACAACTGTATATAAATATAAAATTAAAATTCCAACAGTCACAACAGAGTAATACAGTGGTATTACAGGGGGCAGTTGACAATGTCTGGAGAAATTTTGATTTGTCACAACTAGGGGAGTGCTCTTGAGCTAATGGGTGGAAGCCAGGAATGATGCTCAACATCCTACAATGCACAGGACAGGCTGTCCCAGACAAAAAATTACCTAGGCCAAAATGTCAGTCATGCTGAGATTGAGAAATCTTGAAGTAACCTCACCACCGCTTATAGAATATAAGTCAATGAAGGCAAGAGTGCTCATCTTTTTTTCACTGCTGTATCCCCAAGGCCTAGAAATATGCCTGGTGCATAAAAGGTACTCAGTGAATATCTGTAGGGTGAAGGAATGAGTTGTGAGTAATTACTGGGAAAAGGAAACAACACGTTCAAAGGCCCTGGGTTTAGAAAAAGCAGTCTTGAACTGGAAAAAGACCTATGAGTCTGGAATTAGAGCAAGCAAGAGGGTGGATCAGTTGAGAGAACCTATGAAAATGGGCTTATAAAGATTTAAAATCTAATTGCAACAATTAATTTACATTAATATGTAAAACCGAAATTGTTTCTCCTATAGTTTATTTTTGTTCTATTCTCATTGGAGAACACATTATAGATGTATAAGTAAATCCAAGTCTTTTCATTTTTCGGTTTAAACCCACTGCTGCTGAGTGGATTCCAGCTCATAGCAACCCTGTTGGACAGAGTAGAACTGTCCCATAGGGTTTCCTAGGCTGAAATCTTTACATGAGCACATAGCCAGATCTTTTCTCCTGCAGAGAGGCTGGTGGATTTGAACCAACAACTTTCAGTTAGCAGCCGAGCACTTAACCATTGCACCACCAGTTCTCCTTTTCCTGGGTCCTAAAAAAAAGTTGCTGTCGTGTCAATTCCGACTCATAGTGACCCTATAGGATGGAGTAAAACTGCCCTGTATGGTTTCCAAGGAGCGGCTGGTGGATTTGAACTGCGGACCTTTTTGGTTAGTACCCAGTCTCTTAACCTCTGTGCCACCAGGGTTCCTTCCTTGGTCCTAGAAGTCCAAAATTTACCCAGCTTATGGGTTTGTTTTTTGGTTTTTTTTTTTTTTTTTTTTTTGTCTTTGCTAATTTCCATTTTCCACGTTCTCAAAACTGTGGCCTAGATCAAGAACCTCAGGAAAGTGTCCTTTAATTGCTTTTAAACAAATTCTGAAGAAAGAGCAGATTATTCTGGGAGGGGTGGAACTTGTAAGAGGAGTAGTTCTGAGGGAGTATTCATGAGGTGGGTGGAGCGCTAGGGCAGAAATAAGATCAGTATTTTGAAAAGCTGCACAATCCGCTATTCCTGCCATTTGCATCCAACCAAAGAGTGGGACATGACTTCCTCAGGTGATGTCCCTGACTCTCCAGACTAGGTTATGTCTCAGTGTTACAAGCTCCCTGTCTATCATTTTTCAATGATGCCTACATTATAAATACTTTCAATTCTCATTTATTGATAGGGGAAGGATTAACCAGTGTGTGGATTAAATATGATGAAGATAATAATAATAGTGGTTACATCTGTGAGAATCTTAGAATGTCTTATGCGTCAGCAAAAACATCAATATATTATTAGGTCTCTCTCTCTCTTTTGTAATTATACTATAAGCTGTTCACTCCATCTGTGATTACCAGTAAGGAAAATATGCCCCACTGCCTCACTCATGGACATACATACACACACCCACACACACACACTTACACACACGCACACACACACACACAAACTTTTTGCCAAATTCCTCTCCCAGGAGTACAGCAGTAGCCTGCCAATGTGGAGGCAAAGGGAAGTCTGGCATTACATCAGGGGAGTATAATTGAGGAAGCGAAGGGAGAGAAGAGGAGGCATGCACCCCAGTGTTCATCTCTGCCCATCTCAGGTTCCATAGTTTTTGAAAAACTGAGAACTTGGTAAGAAACAGGCACCACTAATAAATCATTTAAATCTTCTGGCTACTTTAAATCAAACAATGTATGCAATCATGTTCTGTCTTAGCCATCTAGTGCTGCTATAATAGAAAATACCACAAGTGGATGGCTTTTAACAAAGAGGAATTTATTCTCTCACAGTCTAGTAGCCTACAAGTCCAAATTCAAGGCATTAGCTCCAGAGGAAGGCTTTCTGTCTCTGTCGGCTCTGGAGGAAGGTCCTTGTGATGTATCAGTCTTCCCTTGGTCTGGGAGCATCTCAGCACAGGAAACTCAGGTCCAAAGGAAGTGCTCTGCTCCCGGCACTGCTTTCTTGGTAGTAGGAGGTCCCCATGTCTCTCTGCTCACTTCTCTCTTTTATATCTCAAAAGAGATTGGTGTAAGACACTATCTAATCTTGTAGACCTCATCAGTATAACTGCCATTAATCCATCTTATTACATTATAGTGATAGAGTTTACAACACATAAGGAAATCACATCAGATTACAAAATGGTACACAATCTTGTAGACCTCATCACTGTAACTGCTGCTAATCCATCTTATTACATCATAGTGATGGCATTTACAGCACATAGGGAAATCACATTAGATGATAAAATGGTAGACAATCATAAACAATACTGGGAATCATCACCTAGCCAAGTTGACAGATATTTTTAGGGGACACAATTCAATCCATGACATGTTCCTGTTGTTGAAATTGTATTATATACTTTTGTATACTGTTGTTTAATTAAAATATGTTTCTAAATAGCTGATGTGATTTTAACCAAATTTTGTTACTTTAAGTCCATTTTGTACAATGGCATATAGAGGAGCTGCTATGATCTCTCCCAGTTTCCTAAGGGAACCCACATCAATCTTCGGCCCACTTTGTAGCTCTTCTGTTTGAAATGAAATGTTTCATCCTCCTGGTGGATAAAGGGAGTTCAGGAGTAGTAATTTCTATATCGAGAGATTTTATGAAGTAGACTAAATTAAGAATGGGGGCTGTGATTCTTCAGGTTAAGAAATCCTCACTCTCATGTAGAGCAGTGAGTCTTACCTAGATATGCAGATCAGTGTCACCTAGGGGACCTTTTCAGAATGCACGTGCTTGAATCTGTTAATGGACATTCTGCTGCAATAAGTCTGGAGTAGGGCCTTGGCATGTGTAATTTGAAAAGACTCCCAGTTCATCCCAGTTTACTTTCTGGATTAGAAACCACCGATCTAATCAGAGCTGTATTATGTTTCTGTTTGTCCCATTAAGTTCCCTAATCTTTGGAGTATTCACTATTAAATAGAATGTTAAGAGACCTCATTCTTTAGGACAGTGACCTCTGCACTATGAATTCTGGAAGTAGGCTAGCCTAGCTTACCCTGCCTTCCTTCTCACATTCTTCCCTTCATAAAATATCAAAGCCCTAAATTTCTTGCCCAAGTTTAAATAATATTTCAAAGAGAATATATTACAGTGTAAAATTTCTAGTCATTTAAAATGGTTTTGAAGATTTTTTTAAGCAATATAAATTAATACATTCTGTATGCTTCTTTGAGAAATCATATTTTAGAGAATATTATTTCTTTAAAAGGCAATAATAATGACACAAACAACAATAGTTTTAAATGCATAAATAAATAAGAAAACACACAATAATTGTAATTATCACATATAGTTGTTTTTATGTGCTGTCGTGTCGATGCTGACTTGAAGTGACCCTATATGACAGATCAGAGCACCCTCAAATTTAGTACCTAACCCAGCTAGACTGCGGGCACCTTGAAGCTCATAAATATTTTAATTAAAATGTGATTCATTCTCCTGTATATTTGAAATGTTATAGAAATGATTCGTTTTCAAATTAATCTTTTATTTATACTTTGTAGGTACGTGGAAGAAATCATAGACTTTCGTTAATTTATTCAATATACTTAAGAAAAACTTTTTTCTTTTTTGTCTTTTATATATATATGTTGGTATTGTTGTTAGGTGCCATTGAGTCAGTTCTGACTCATAGCAACCCTGTGTACAACAGAACAGAACGAAACACTGCTCCATCCTGTGCCATCCTTACAACTTGTTATGCCTGAGCCCATTGTTGCAGATGCTGTGTCAATCTATTTCATTGAGGATCTTCCTCTTTTACACTGACCCTCTACCAAAAACTACACAGAGTTACTGTACCAAAAAGAATTGGTCAGTGATCAACCATTTCAGGAGGTTGCATGTGATCAAGAACTGACGGTACTAAAGGAAGAAGTTAACCTGCATTGTAGGCATTGGTGACAAACAAGCCTCCAGGAATTGATGGAATACCAACTGTGATGTTTCAGCAAATGGATGCAGCGCTCAAGGTGCTCCTTCATCTATGCCAAGAAATTTTGAAGACACTTACCTGGCCAACTGACTGGAAGAGATCCATATTTGTGCCCATTCCAAACAAAGGTGATTCAACAGAATATGGAAATTATCGAACAATATTGTTAATATCACATGCAAGTAAAATTTTGCTGAAGATCATTCAAGAGCGATTACAGCAGTACATCGACAGGGAACTTCCAGAAATACAAGCCAGATTCACAAGAGGATTTGGAACGAGGGATATCATTGCTGATGTCAGATGGATCTTGGCTGAAAGTAGAGAATACCAGAAAGATGTTTACGTGTGGCATTCGACTGTGTGGATCATAACAAATTATGGATAACATTGAGAAGAATGGTAATTCCAGAATATTTAATTGTGGTCCTGAGGAACCTGTACATAGACCAAGAGGCAGTCAGTTGAACAGAACAAGGGCATACTGTGTGGTTAAAATCAGGAAGGGTGTGCGTCCGGGTTGATCCTTTCACCATACCTATACAATCTGTATGCTGAGCAAATAATTCGAGAAACTGGACTATATGAAGAAGAATGGGGTATCAGGATTGGGGGAAGACTCATTAACAGCCTGTGATATGCAGATGACACAACCTTGCTTGCTGAAAGTGAAGAGGACTTGAAGCACTTCCTGATGAAGATCAAAGACTACAGCCTTCAGTATGGATTACACCTCAACAAAAAGAAAACAAAAATCCTCACGACTGGACCAATAAGCAACATCATGATAAACGGAGAAAATATTGACGTTGTCAAAGATTTCAGTTTACTTGTATCCACAATCAACGCCCATGGAAGCAGTGGTAAAGAAATCAAATGACATATTGCATTGGGCAAATCTGCTACAAAAGATCTCTTTAAAGTATTAAAAGGCAAAGACTTCACATATATATACATATATGTGACATATATACATGTCTGTGACATATAGATACATATATAGTGATTTTTTTTTAATGTAAATTCCGTTCCTTCTGTTCCTACAGCACCATTGAAACTACTCCCAGAAGGTCACCCAGTGAGCTCTTAATTGTCAAATCTAGGGAAACAAAGTTTTTACTTGATTGAACTTCTCAGATGCCTTTCACTTTATTGACAACCCTGTTGAAATTCTCTTGGCTTCTGTGACTCTCCCTACTCCTTTTCTTCCCAATCTTACACTGTTCCTCCTCTCTCTCTCCTTCAGGGGTTCCTTTCCCTCTGTGAACCCTTGAAGTATTATTTGTTAATATGGACTTTCTGCTCATCCCATTCTAAACCTTGTCCCTAGGTAAGGTGATTGATTCATATAATTTCAGTTGTTGCCATTAACACTGGTAGTTTGCCCAATGTTTATCTCCAACAATGACTTCCAATCTGAGCCACATATCCAACTCCCCTCTAGGTAGTTCTACCAGGATGTATTAAATCTCAAAATCATATCTCAGCATTTTCTTCCTCAAATTTGTTGTTACTCTAATGCTTACGTTCCTAAGTGATAGCATAAGAATGACCCATTTCCCAAGCTGAAATCTGAGAGTCATATATGACTCCTTCTTCAACCTCATCACTCCTATCATCTGACTCCTCCTAACAGGGCCTCCTAAATACTTTGTGAGACTTTCTCTTCTTTCTCCTTAAACATTCCCATCGCCATGGTTTAGGCCCACATCACTTCTCTTCCGAACTACTACCAAAACCAAAACTGTTACCATCTAGTTGATTCTGACTCATGGCGGCCCCATGTATTACAGAGTAGAACTGTTCTACAGGGTTTTCTTGGCTCTAATCTTTATGGAAGCAGATTGCCAGGCTTTGCTTCAGCAGCACTGCTGGGTGGGTTCAAATCACCAACTTTAGGTTAGTAGCCAAGTGTAAACCGCTTGTGCCACTCAGGGACTTTGAATTACTACAAAACCCTCTTAATTTGCTTCTTTACTCCAAGTCTTGCCTGAGTTTCTACATTAAGAAAAATTTTAACGTATCACCCCACATACACCAAAGTTCACCAACTGTGTGTAGCAGGAATAGCAAACATTAGCGTCGGTGTCTCGACTCCCCCTTCTTGCATCTATGGAAAATATTGGTGATCAATTAAAATGTTCTATTTTACTAAGTCCAAATATTCACTTGGAGCCCTTGTGGCAGAGTGGTAAAGAGCTTGGTTGCTAACCCAAAGGTTGGCAGTTCGAATCCACCAGCTGCTCATGGGAAACTCTCTGGGGTAGTTCTACTCTGTCATGTAGGGTCATTGAATTGGAATCGACTCAACGGCAAGAGGTTAATATTCCCTCAGACTCCCTCTCAAAACAACTCAAGCTACCCAGTTACATCAGGTAAGATTTGGCAAATAAGATTAAATTCATTTGCCTTGCTGATTAGGATAAATCCCTTTGTATGACACAAGGTCATCAATGACCTGGCCTTTGTCAAATTCTCCAGTTTCACCTGAAGCCACTCTGCCTCGTATTCCATGTAACATTTAAGTGATAGTACAGTGAAATCTGTGAGAGCCGGAAATCGATGGCACTGCCTTGTTTTTCTGCATCTTGCAAGTTTTCCGCCTTTGACAGGGTGCAGTCTGACCACTTTTCTATCACTTGATTTACTGGAATGTATTTGCGTTTTCCTTCTCTAACAGGTTTTTACCTTACACAGGTTCTGGTTTTTGAAGGTTTTACTGTGGTTTCTTGCTTTTATTATGCCGTTTCTCTTTCTGTACTTCTCTTTCTGTGCTCCCAACTTTTTGCAAATTCCAATCCTGATTAATTCTCACCATGCTCCTGACTCCAGTCTGGGATGATGACCCTCATCCACATTCCTGTAATGCTCTGTGCATATCTCTGTCAGTGTCTATCATTGCTCTTACCATAACCGCTTATCATTTTTCTGACTGTGTCTGTCTAACTTACTAGGCTATAGGCACCTAGAAACAGAAACACTGTTCTATTATCCTTTGCAGTTTTGGAACAACTTTTATAGTATCTGGCACATCACTAAGGACTGTATAAGATGAAGTAATTAATTTTAAATGCATTGCTGCTTATGGGGAAAAATAGGTGTACTATGCAGGACAGGCGCTTGTCTTTCTTTTAAAACAAAAGTCACTAACTTGTGGCAGGCATTCCCAGCTCAACACAGTCCACAGTCCACTCCCAGTGCATGTAACTAATTTTTACGTTGCCATGTCAATGTAGGAATTTGAGTTTTAGACATCTGTATAAAGCATACAAACATTAAATGAGTTTTCTAAATAAAAACAATGAGTTAATGACAGTAAAGAAAACAAACCTTTTTTGGGTAGATATTTATATGGATATTATATATATATATATATATAATTTATATGTATGATATATTAAAGTTTATGTGTATAATATATATAAAATTTATATGTATAATATATAAGTATTATATGTGTGTGTATATATATATAAACTATTTATTTGCCCTTGTCCATGTTTCAAAGACTACATATTGGCTTGATTTTTGTACTGTGCACAATTTATTCATCTCAGAGACATGCTTTGCTTTTATGTGGTTGATTAATACCTAATAAAAGTATTTCAAATAAGATTTATAACATAATTCATGCTAATGTTCTCTTCTTCTTAGTCATACACTGAAAAGAACTGTATGTTCTGGTGAAGTTTGCCATTAAAATCTATTGTTATGTATCATATGTTCTTAGAGTCCTCAATTCATATTTTACTAAGGTTTCTTCAACTTTGGTGTTTTTTATAAAACTAAACAGAATGATCTATGTGTTAACTTAGTGATTGCTATGTTGTCTGAGTCCTGATTATTGATCAAGTTGTGTGTGTGTGTGTGTGTGTGTGTGTGTGTGTATTCACTGTTTAGAAGGAATGTAAGAAGAGAGAAGCCCAAGGAAAAAAGGCTTAGTTTCAAAATACAAATGCTCAGTAATTTGATCCAGTAATACATGAGCTTTTGAACAGGACCTTAGGCGAACAGGATCTCATGTTTTACGTGGAATGTTTATGAAAAGCATGAGTTAGCAATTTGAAATATTTCTACTTGACTCGCTGAAACATGAGTAAATAGTAGAGTAGTTTTCTCTTTGGTGCCGAATGTAATTTGGCAACTCTTAGATTTTGAATGTGTTGAACTGAATTTGTTTGTTTCAGAATATGACACAACATGTGTCCTGGCCGATTCACAGAGATGAATGGGTGTATAATAAAAAATTTAGGCGAGGAAAATATCTGTACAGCAAATACAAATAGTATCCTGTGATCTTTCTTCCACGTTAGCCAGGCAAGCCAATTTCCATTGTAGGAAAAATGGAGAGAGAAAATCTGACCAAGGATTATGGCCGATTATCTGCATCTTCATGTATGAGGATACAGGTAGCAATCATTTCTTCTGAATTATGTTGTAACTCAATTCATTCATTCACTAGAGTTTCCTGAGCACTTACTGACATGTGTCAGGCATAATAAGCGAGTACGGACTTGGTTCTTGTGTGGTGGCAAAGAGTGACAGATGATTCAATATTCGTGCAAATGAAAGTAAAAGTTCAGCTGTTACATGTGCTGAGAAGGAAGGGTGCAGAGTGGATAATCAGAGGAGGGGGAGAAGGCCTGGCTGAGGAAGTAACACTTCAGCTGGAATTTGGAGGACGGACAGAAATTAACCTGGCACAAAGGGGAGGGAAGAAAACTATGCATTATCTTGGTTATGGATACCTACATTCTCAGTAAATGTAAAAAGCACATATGGAAGTTAGACGCACTGATTTCAAAATGTTGTTGGTATCGGGGAGGTGGAAAGAGGGAAAAATGAATGCATTGGCTGTAATCAAGTATGTATTCAGCCCACAGCTTACATTTAGAAAGGGAGACAGATAATGAACATTTAGCAGATAAATATACAATATACTGTTAACTAACTACTAACCAGTTGTCACTGAGTCACTTCTGACTCATGGTGACCCCATGTGTGTTAGAGTAGGTCTGTGCTCCATAGGGTTTTCAGTGGCTGATTTTTTAGAAGTAGATCACCAGGCCTTTCTTCTGAGGAATATGACTCTTCTGTACATTTGTGTTTTGGAGTATTTTTCAATTACTTTTATAAAGCATAAATTTCTAGTCAGTGGGACAGATATTGATGTCTGTGAGATCCTGGAGGAGGCTAGTTTAGCACTGACAGCAAGATAAGTGTACCATGTGGAATGACTCTCAAGAAGCGGGTAGAAACAAAACCATTAGGTCCTTGTCAACTCTATTAAGAGGCTCAGTCTTTTCTTCTAAGAGCAATGGGAAGATGTTGAAAGATTTTAAGCAGAGATGGGAGTGATATGATTGCATCTGCATTTTTGAAGACGTTAATAACTTTATTCAAGAAATTTTAAGCTAGTGTCTGTCATTTGCCGGGCTCTGTGATGAGTATGGGAGGTATAGTGGTGGTAAAACTGAATAGGTCTTTCCACTGGGAGACTGAGAAGTCTAGAGGTGGATGAAATTTATGGTATCATCTGTGGATGAGCTCATTAGCCAGACATTTGAGATCTCCCAGTGAGTTTTTGTTCTGCACCTTCAGCAATCTGCCGCTTATCATATGTGACAAAGTTTGGGCAATCATGTTGACTGTAATGGCTTAGGGAATTTTGGTAACTCACTAGTTTATTTGTGGAAAAAAAAAAAAACCTGAGGTTTTTGTGTAAATTAATAGCTTCTTATATTACATTTTATCAGTTTTCTATTGTATCGATGCACTATTAATGTGATCCTTTTCAACTTGAGGCTTCAAGTCAAGGTCAGGAAATCCTGGGTCAAGGAAGGAAGGACCACATGAGGGACATGTTCATTGCTAAAACAAAACCAAACAAATAACACCACTTTCAAGGGGCAGTTGAGGATTGGAGCTTAACAGCATTTGCCAAAAAAGATGTTTAAAATTCAAGTATCAGTGTTGAGTTCATTCTATATATATTTTTCTCAGGTGGGTGTTTTTTAGTGAAAGATACACTTACTAAGTAATTATCTACTGTGGAGGACCTGGAAGAAGTGATGGGAATATTTATTTAAGTAACTCTTAATGAGAATATGTGATCATACAAAAGGACACCATCTGATTCAAAAGATCCATTTAAGATAATCTTTTTCAGACTTTCCTCTGACTTTAATATTTCCCATTGATTTGACATTGTTTTGGTGTTTTCCATAGAACTTGGCTGATAAGCCTCTAGATAAAAAGGAAGCACCATTGTCTGACACCAAGAGAATGTGGGTATTAGTCATATTTCGTTGTTCACCCATGCTCTCTTTAGTTGCATAGAAAATAGGGCTATGAAGTTATCCCAGGGATTTAGTGGGCCTGGAAATAAATTTGATATAAACTTAAATTTTATTTTCAGTTATTCAAATAGACATCATATAGAATAAACTACCTTATATTGTCATAAAACAAGAATAGTTATCTTTCTGGAACATAGTGGACCTTTCTATCTTAATACTCGGAACATCTAAAACTCAGCTTATCATACTGTGAAAAAGTACCATGTGTCCAAACTGTAAAATCTCCTGATGAATTCGGGGGGTGGGGGAGGAAGAGGGGGAGGCCAGTAAATATCAATGCGTTTCTTAATTACCAATTTGATAATTAGATGATTTGTAAGTACCCTTTCATATGCTTGAAGCTTCTTCACTTTTATAGCCAAAGAATTAAGTGTTGTTACAACAAATCTGTGGTGTCAAGTAAAAAGGAAATTACTTTTAAAAATTACAGGAAATGCTGAATTTTCAAGGGATAGTATAAAAATCTAGAAGTTGCTTTAGGGCTTATTAGTTATTTGAGTTTACCTACCATTTTACATTACTAAGTTTAGTTTTCAGTTCCAAATTTTACTGTTTATATTTTTTAAATTCTATACCCCTAAGATAATATTGAGGAGCCCTGGTGACACAGTGGTTAAGTGCTCAGCTGCCAACCAAAAGGTCAGTGGTTTGACCCCACCGATCACTCACTGGGCGAAAGATCTCGCAGTTTGCACACATAAAGATTATAGCCTTGGAAACCCTATGGGGCAGTTCTGCTCTGCAATGATTTTTGGTTTAAGCTAATATTGACATATGTTTTTAAGAAAATCATGGACAAAGTAACAATTGACAGAATTATACATACTTTGCTTGTGCGAATCCTGAAACATTGGTAGGATTGTATTAAGTCTAATAAAGAATAACTTTATAGGTCCCCAAATAGGGCTGATTAAATTGTTTTGTTTGATTGAAGTCAGGGAACAAAATGAATAATAAGATAAATTTATTAGCAGTAGAGAGTGAGAATCCTAATTTAAAAAATGGGGGACTTACTAGATTTTCAATCATTTTACTTGTTACTACATAGATTCAACCCCAAAGAGGGAGAAATAGAATTGCGCTTCTGATTTGGGCAGCCATAGTTTCACTGCTTTAAAACCCAAAATTTAAGGCAGTGTGATGCAGCATAAAAACAAATGGACTCAAGAGTCCGCAATCTTTAGATTTAGTGCCGTCTTTCTTATTAACAGTTACATAAGTTACATAAGTGATAATTTAACCATTTGTATTAGTCATCTAGTGCTACTATAACAGAAATACCACAAGGGGACGGCTTTAACAAAGAGAAATTTATTTCTTCACAGTGAAGTAGGCTAAAGGTTTAAACTCAGGGCGTCAGCTCCAAGGGAAGGCTTTCTCTCTCTGTCGGCCTTCCCATCAATCTTCCCCTCCATTAGAAGCTTCTCCGCGCGTAAGGACCCTGGGTCCAAAGGACGTGCTCTGCTCCTGGCACTGCTTTCTGGTGGTATGCAGTCCTCCTGTCTCTCTGCTCACTTCTCTCTTTTATATCTCAAGAGATTGCCTCAAGACAGGATCCAGTCTTGCAGATAGAGTCCTGCCTCACTAACACAACTGCCACCCATCCTCCCTCATTAACATCATAGAGGCAGGATTTACAACATATAGGAAAATCACACAATACCAGGAATCATGGCCCAACCAAACTGATACACATATTTTTGGGGACATAATTCAATCCAGGACGCCATTTATTCTGCCTTTCTTGAATAATATCTACTTCAGGACTTTTAGGGTGGCAATAAATAATTAGGAAACATGCTTTGGAGAATTCCAAGACATGGAAGAAGTATGAAGGTTATCATATTAGACGTTAAGGATTGAGATAACTGCCATTGTGGTGGTCAGTGAGGTAGAACTGCGGAAACTGGGCTTTAGAGGGATGGAGGTGCTTATCAAAACCCTGCTTTTGCCCCTTACAGTATTTGTGATATTAGCAAATTACTTAATCCTCTTGAGTATCTGTTTCCTTACCTATAAAACTGAAATAATAGTTTTAAGTAGTACGAGTAAATAACCTAGGATGCCATTGCTGTCAAGTTGATTCTGACTCATAGCGACCCTGTAGCACAGAGTAGAACTGCCCCGTAGGGTTTCCAGGGAGCGGCCCGTGATCTTTTGGTTAGCAGCCATTGCTCTTAACCACTCCGCCACCAGGGCTCCTAACAGAGGATAGTAAAGCTAAATGAAGCTCAGTAAGTTCAATTCTGGTTGTTTATCTTTAATCACTGTGTCCTTGCTTGTAGATATTTACCTATAATTTTTTTTTGTCAGATACTCTACAGTAAAATACATGTGCTACAAAAAGTTAGCAAAGTGAATGTGGTTATCTCCTTTTATAGAAGGATCACATGTTGCCATAAAGTAGAATCTCAAGCTCAAATGTCCTTGATAGCAGAACCAAGGTGAAGCTGTTGATAGCTCACAGGAAGTAGTGTGACCTCTTACCTTTGTTCTTTTTCTTCCCCTGCCATTTTATCTAGAAACATAACCCCTGCCTCTTACTTACCCCTTTCACTGCTTTATTTCTCCTATAGCACCTATAATCATCTGTCATGTTACATATCTATTTATAAATTTGACCATTATTTTTGGTAGAATATAAACTCTGTGAAAGCAGGAACTTCTCATTTTGGATGTGACCTTCTCCTGATCAAAATTATTTATTTTTTTTCTAAAAGTAAATCTTGTTATATTTTTAGAAATAAAATATTCTGCATTTCATTCATTGTAGCCAAAAGAAAACACATTTAAAGGCAATATATGTCAGGTGTGTTTTTAACAAATGACACATTAAACTTACTTTGTAATATATAAAATAAACGTAACTAAAAATCACACTTCCTGGATCTGTATGATTTTCAAATTCAGCACATTTTTCTTACATGCGATATAGTTCCTCCTAAAGATTTTTACTCTAGGAAGGTATCTAACATGACATCCTGACAGTCTGTCATTGGGATGTTGTCACTGCTTTTCTCAGATCAACTGACGAGAGAGACCTCTGCTAGGCCTGTACGAATTGCTTAAGAATCTTATAGAACCATCTGAGTGGGCATGTTCCAACTGTCACTTGGAAAAAAAAAAAAAAATGATCACTTGAGATCAATCTGTACAGCAGGTCTTTTGGCAGAAAACCAGTCACATCATTCTCTCCAGTAGAGCCTTTGTGGGAAACAGGCCTTATCAAATTCCTTGGACATGAAGTTACTGTTGGAACTATTCTCAAACTGTTCTATCACCATGCAAGGAAGCTGCAGCTTTTTAAAGGTCAGGAGCAGCCTTATAGTGATTTTGACCATCTTATAATAGTTAGGGAATAGAGATAATTATAATACTATGAAAGCTTTGGGTCTTACACCCTTTTGTGAGAAGAATCTGGATGCCATTAACTAAACCACAGCTTCCTGATATAATTATAATAGAGAATGAGACCAAGAGACCCCAGACTTGGATTCAAAATATAAATCAGAGTACTTAAAATGTAAAAATTAGAGGAGACAAATGAGTGTGGCATGCCTAGGATGGAAAAACACATTTATTTCTTAATAACAAAAATTCATGCTTTGCTAATAATTATGTGAAAATTTAGGATTATAAAATTAAGCTTCATATTTTTAACATTGTGTTTAAAGGTGTTTAAATAAAAATAAATACAAATAAATTTAAAAATACATATTTTTAACCTGTGTTCGTTCAGTAGAAGAATATAGGTTTTTAGGTAAAAATCAACTACTCATAGACATTACTTGGTTGGAATACTAAAAAGGAGCTGGAAGATAAACCTCAAAATCTAAAAATTGGGAGAGTTTCATTGCTTGTTATTCCTAAAAAGCCAGTACTAAGGCTTGTGCAAAAATCAAAAGAAAATAGATGTTGTGATAAAGAAAAAACGACTTCACTTGTGAATAGCATAGTATACATCTCAATGCATCTATATATCTATAAAATAATAGGACTTATTTAGACAGTTAAAGAGTCTTTAATCCAGTTGATCTACAGATAATACAACATTTTACATTTTATTTTAATAAGTATGTTAAGTATAATTCCCTATATGTTTGTTAGAAAATGATGCTGATTTTGTGTTAGAGTTGTATAGTATAGACATTAGAGTTGTTTGTCCCTAGGTAATCTTGGTAGAAATGGCAAGGTTGAATTTTGCTCCTGTTCTTCAAAAGAGTTGAGCAACTTGCTCTACTTGTAGAGTATAAACGTGTTAGCTCTTATCCTGGTGAAACAAGTGAAGCCTTTAAGACTGAATACGTAAATACATTTATACAGTATTTTCAATTCCCTGGATTGTCAAAACTCCATTTTTCTAAAAGAGAAGGTTTGTTAAGTATTTTTCATAGCTTCTTAAGCAGTAGTCTCTTCAGTGGAAAAGAAGGACAGAAGAAAGCAAGAATGGAGTTTCTCATTAATTTTATATTAAAAATAGTAACTTGACCTATCTCTTCTTTGTCCTCCAACTCTCTTCTGGAAATGGGATGAGTAATTTTTGCAAAATCTCACCTCCCACAGTATGGTAACTGCCCTAAATAGGCAGTTATTTATATCATGTATAGTACTACTTAAAATTGCAGATGTGTTTATTTACCATAACCCTGATTTTGGAGATCTTGAAAGAGCCCAAAACTTCAGTATCTAATCAAGGATATTTGAGAACATAAAATACATAATGGATTAGAAGTATACAATTCAATGTTAAACCGTATTTGCTTTTGTGCAACATAACTGTGTTCACTCACAGTAGTATATAATGTTGATTAATTTATATGTCTGTAAAATAAGAGGAATGAACTATGATGATACATTTTCTTCTGGAAAAATAATACACACACATTATACTTTACTGATTAGTGAAATTTCAAAAAGATGTATTTCCTTGTGGTTCACTTTTTGACTTTATTTCTCTTAAATACAGTTACATTAAGTTGCTTAAACTTTGGCACAAAAATAAAATTGTGTCCAGCATTCCTTCTTAATGAGTTAAGCAGAATTGAAAAATTAGAGTGATAAGATCTAGCAAATGCATCTTATTATTAAATACTGCTTTGTCTTTAGAGACACTAGCTACTCTGTCTTCATACACCCCAGCCTCTCAAAACATTTAAATCTCACATTATTACAATACTTTTTACCTAATGTCTTTTTTATACCTGATATGACTTTTAAACTTCCAACATTCATCCTCTCACATTCTGCAAAGGAAACGTGAATTAATCATTCATTAAGTTTGCCCAGGAAGGGAAGATGCATCTTACTGACACTGTGAGCTTCCAACATGGCACACACAAAACTGTTTCTGAGATTATAGCACGGGACAATATTCCCACAGCTATTGTGTTGTCACTTGCTCCATTGCCAGTCTCTAAAAATTCAGGGGTGGATTCTATGCTGACATAATGTTGATTCTGTTATTGCACTTTTTAAAAGCATGAAGGTTACCATCTGTTAAAAACAAAACGAACTGGGCTAGGGGTTAATGCATATCTCTTAAAAGCATATACAAGAAATGGTTTATTAACTGTTATAAATTTACCTTTTATGATTTAAGAATCACACATGATTGTATATTTTTTAAAAACGTGAAGTCGAGCTAGGCAGCAGAGGAGAATGATTCCATTACTGCTTATAATGGTACTGATAAATTTAGAAAAGGGAAGCATATGTTAAAGAGGTAGTGGTAGGTTTTTTTTTGGTTTGATGTCTGCTCAGAAAACAGATTTTATGTAAGGACTATTGGTCAGTTACTTTTATATCCAGCTAATAGAGTTATCTACTGGTTTTGTCACCTTTGTAGCTCATGTGCATTTTCTCATGATTTTTTCCTGCTTTCTCTCGTTTACTTGTAAGCAGCTTATTGGTATCTTCTTCCACCAAAGGATGGGGCCTTGAACCTGGTAGATACAGTAAATGTTGATGACAGAGGTCATTCATTCAGGCAGGAATAAAAGCTTCATGGAGAAGATGCCACTTATGGAGAACAGAATACACCATTCCACTTCCTCTATTTCTTTCCTGTCTTGAAAGTTACAAACAATTAAATAACTTAATGCTGTGGAATGAGTATGAGACTGGGCGCCAGAAATTCTACCCTGAGTTCTGTCATGAGCTCACTATGCAACTTTACTTTGCTTCTCTGTAAAATGAGGAAGTTGAACCAGTTTATTTTTATATTACCTTCCGGTTCTAAGACTAATTGTGTTCTACTGAAGGACACCAGAACCTCTTTACAATGATTCCCTGTGCTAGGTCATATCTCTCTGAAATTCCTAGGATGTAGAAATGGGCTCACTCTGAGCTGAAATCTTATGATCATATCCACAAAATACACTGCAATCTCAGTACCCATGTTTTTAATATGTTGTTTTTGTTAGATGCTGTCAAGTTAATTCTGACCCGTAACGACCCCATGTACAACAGAACGAAGCACTGCCCGGTCCTGCACCATCCTTGCGGTCATTGTTATGCTTGAGCTCATTGCTGCAGCCACTGTGTCAGTCCATCTTGTTGAGGGTCTTCCTCTTCTTCACTGACCGTCTACCAGGCATGAAGTCCTTCTCCAGGGACTGGTTCCCCCTAAAAACATGTCCAAAGTACTTGAGAAGAAGTCTCACCATCCTTGCTTCTAAGGAGCACTCTGGCTATACTTCTTCCAAGACAGACTTGTCTTCTCTTCTGTCAGTCCAAGGTATAGTCAATATTCTTTGCCAACACCATAATTCAAAGGCATCAATTCTTCATTCTTCCTTATGCATTGTCCAGCTTTTGCATGCATATGAGGTGATTGAATACGTTCAATAACACATCTTATATCATTGATGCCTTTGAATTATGGTGTTGGCAAAGAATATTGACTATACCTTGGACTGACAGAAGAGAAGACAAGTCTGTCTTGGAAGAAGTATAGCCAGAGAACTCCTTAGAAGAAAGGATGGCAAGACTTCATCTCACGTATTTTGGACATATTATCAGGAGGGACCAGGAGCCCTCATGGTGAGTGGTTAAGAGCTTGACTATTAACCAAAAGGTCAGCAGTTCAAATCCACCAGCTGATCCTTGGAAACCATATGGGACAGTTCTACCCTGTCCTATAGTGTTGCTATGAGTCAGAATCAACTCGATGGCAACTGTTCTTTTGTTTTTTGTCAGGAGGAACCAGTCCCTGGAGAAGGACATCATACTTGGTAAGGTAGAGGGTCAGCGAAAAAGAGGAAGACCCTCCATGAGATGAGTTGACACAGTGGCTGCAACAATGGGCTCAAACATAGCAACCATTGTGAGGATGGCACAGGACTGGGCAGTGTTTTGTTCTGTTGTACGCAGGGTCGCTACGAGTTGGAACCAACTCGACGGCACCTAACAGCAACAATGACAATTACATCTAGATCTCTTTTATGGGTGTTGTTTTGTTGGTCTTTAGTTGTGGTGTTGCTTTGTTTTAGTAATATGGTGTGCTTTTCCTCTTTCCTTTTCATCTTTACAAACTGTCAATAATAAAATTACTAAACTGACTAATACTTGTGAACAACAAAGAGTCTTAATCTTTACACACACCTGCTGTATAACCAGTTGCCATCCAGTCAATTCCGACTCATAGCGACTCTATAAGACGGAATAAATCTGCCCCCACAGGGTTTCCAAAGCTGTAAATCTTTACAGAATCAGACTGCCACATCTTTCTCCTGTGGAGTGGCCAGTGGGTTTGAACTGCTAACCTTTTGGTTAACAGCTGAGCATTTAACCACTGTGCCACCAGGGTTCCTTCCATGCCCTATAGTGTCCCCAAAATGGTCAACCCACATCTAATGTTTTTATTGTAATACCTTGTGTCACTGTCAGTTCTGTCAAGCTCATGTATATGTGTGGAGGGAAGAGATCCTGCCTTGCCACAGTGTATGGTGTCCAGCAAATAGACAACTAACACTTGTTGATAGTAATGCTAAGGCAGTCCTACTAGTTTATTATTCTCCAAGTCATTTATTTTCTATTTCTTTTTCAGGGTATCCTTAAAAATTATTCAGAGAACATTTCACTCATCTATAAAGGTAGGAAAAAGATACCTCTTCTAGTTATAAAATATACTATGTTTGTTTTAGCTGTGTTTCAAAAATTTACTTCTGATGATGACTGTAGATAGAATTGATGTTGCTTATTTCCTTAAAGTGAAAAGTATATCTACCTCCTTGTTAAACCTGAAATCATCCAACACATAGTGTTTAATCAGTTTGACTTTTTTACATATTATTACATTTTCTGTATTACTGTAGGCAAAATTTATCCTTTTATATTTTTATATTAAGCTCTCCAGAATTGAATGGTACTTAACATTATCATGTACAATTTCCATACATCAGGAAAAGCAATTTATATTGCTAGAAGCTGAAATTCTCTTCTCTACCATGATTTCATATTTTCTTTCTATTCTAAATCTGTAATTTTAAAGAAACAACCAAAGTAACCATAAGTATAATTAGCTTTCAGTGATTTAATACTATAAGCGTTAATCTGGAGGAATATACTTCAGTATTAGGTTTACTTAACAGTGCCAGAAAACATGGCCCTTTTTTTGGCTACAGCATATGTGAAGGTAAATTTAGAATTTCTAGTCTAATAAATACTTTTCTGGTAATAGCTTAATTGTAGCTATTTCAAACAAAATTGTTTAAAGGTGGTGAATCATATAGAAATTGTTCAGATGTAGGTCAACCCCCTACCCCTGCATTCAGGCATTTTTTCCTAATCACCGCTAACTGCTCAGTGCCTAGAAGAGGCAGAACAATACAGATTTAAAACAAAAACAACCCCCTCGCCACAAAAAAAATCAACAAAAAGCAACAGTGGACTCGGAATCACAAAGTCACTATAAAAATGGAAAAGCAAGGTGCCTTTATGTATGCCTTAGCTGATCATCTCTTATGCTTGTTGTGTGTTTACAAAGAATAGTTTTATTACCACTCATCTAATGAGCGACTGGCAAATCCTGGTGCCTCTAGGACTCTTAAGTTTCTTCATCTGCAAAATATGTATAATAATATCATTCTTGTGTACCCATTGAACTGAAATAAGGATTAAGTAAAACAAAAGAATGTAAAATGAATCTGTGAATCCTCTAATACTGTATGGAAAGAACCCATCGCTGTCGAGTCATTTCTGACTCTTAGCGACCCTATAGGACAAAGTAGAACCCCATGAGGTTTCCAAGGCTGTAATCCTTACGGAAGCAGACTGCCAGATCTTTCTCTTTATCCACTTCTCCAGAGCATGTCATTTTTGGCATTCTGGTCCAGTGACAGAGGAGAGAGCCTCCTATACCTGATGGGCAAGAACACTTTGTGTGGCTCTGGATAAGGATCCCTCAGATATATTGTAGTTGTAGAAGCTAAAGAAGCCCTTTGTTTTTCTTAAATGTTACCTTGTAGTTCTAATCTGTAGATGCCTTTGTGGTAAGGCATTGTATTATTTTCTGATGCATGACTGAGATTTTATGATTCTATTTATTCTTTATATGTTGTCTACTGTACCTTCAATGATATTTTTTATTTTCAGTTACCAATGCAATAAATAATAATAAACAGGTTGCATATTTTATTTGTTCTGTTTTTTTTATCTTTAGATGATTATTGCCAATGATTTTGGTATATTGACAGAAAATAGTGAGCCTTGCTGGTTATTGGTGAAAAACTTACTTGGGCTTTAACTATAATAAAATTAGAATTCTAGTTAATACAAATATGACTTTTTAAAATTATTATTCTTCACTGGAACTTAATTATTCAATAATTTGAATTTATATTTTCATACAATGTTTTATCTTTAGTACTTTCTGTACATTAATTATTGAAATTAACTGGACAACTATTTTTCTAAGTATTGGAGTCGGAAAAATAGATAGGACGTACTTCATATTTTTTTCAATGGAAATACTCTTATTGTTTGAATTTTTTAAGTAAGAAAAAATAGAAAATTTTATTAAATAGAATGTGATATTTCTCTCAGAGTTAGCTAGTACTAAAGTGTTGATATTTATTCTTCCAGGTTATACATCTCTCTTTCTATATATATATATCACAATCACTATTAATATATGCATATAATATTTACAGACCATCATATATGATTCTGAGTTTTAACATTTTAATTAAGGACAGACTTCCAAGTCAGTATAGTTATATTATCTATTTCATCCTTTTTTAATGATTGCATATTACTCAATTTTTGGATGTACCATGATTTATTAAATAGGTACTCTAAACATTTTTTTAAATAGAATTTTGAAGTAGAATGAAAAGAGATCCCCCGCTTAATTACACTTTTGGCAGGCATACAAAAGAAGAATTCCCATTTGTACATTGGATCAAGAAATTAAGGAGTGAAGAAAAAGCATTACAGTAAACAGGCGTAAAAGATATTAGGTATGTGGGCATAAAGGGCCAGGAGAAGGAAAGCTAATAATATAGGTATTTATGCCAGTGTATTGTAAATATGTAAAACTGAAATTCTACTAATTTTTTTTCAAAATTCACTCTAGATGACAACTCCTTGTCTTATATTCCCATAACATTTCTAGGGGGAAATAAATGTTACCATACTATGTCACTGTCTTAGTCATCTAGTCCTGCTATAACAGAAATACCACAAGTGGATGGCTTTAACAAAGAGAAATTTATTCTCTCACGGTCTAGGAGGCTAGAAGTCCAAATTCAGGGTGCTAGTTCCAGGGGAAAGCTTTCTCTCTTTGTTGGTTCTGGAGGAAGGTGCTTGTCATCTATCTTCGCTTGGTCTAGGAGCTTCTCAGTGCAGGGACCCCAGGTCCAAAGGACATGCTCTTCTCCTGGCACTGTTTTCTTGGTATGAGGTCCCCATGTCTCTCTGCTCACTTCTCTCTTTTATATCTCAAAAAAGATTGGTTTAAGACACAGTCTAATCTTGTAAATTGAGTCCTGCCTCATTAACGTAATTGCCTCTAATCCTGCCTCATTAACATCATAGAGATAGGATTTACAACACATAGGAAAATCACGTCAGATGACAAAATGGTGGACAGTCACACAATACTGGGAATCATGGCCTAGCCAAATTGATACACACATTTTTAGGGGACGCAATTCAATTCACGACAGTCACATATAAAAATTCATTTTGTCTATCTTTTTTACCACTAGGCCATTAACTACTGCAGAGTAAAGACTCTGTATTCATCCTTGAAGCTAATAGATGCTGAATAAATGTTAGTTCAGCTAAACTGGATTGAAGTGTGAGAAAGTGAAGGGACCAGTAGAAATGCTGATCTTTCTAAAACTTTATAAAGTGCCATAATCTGCCTCTTCGTTAATAGTAGAGTAAATCATAATCAACTCTCCTGATAGATTAGACACAAATAATATAAATGCAAGGTTTTTAATATATAGTCAAAGCTATGTTTTTAATATATAATCAAAACTATTTTAAATTGGATTTGAACGGCTCTTTGTGGTATTCATGCTCAAAATCATACCTACAAGTGAAGTATTGCAGAAAAAATAACTTTATGAAAAAAGTATTATTATCTTAATATTTGCTGAACTTTTTTAATATGTTACTTCATATGTCCCTCACAGCCTCCTGTGTTGTGGCAGTTATTCTTAGCATTTTATAGATGACAAGACTAAGATCCAGAGACTTTCTTGGGTCACTCAGTTCTGAAATGATGAAGCCAGAACTGGGTCTCTACACGCCTAAAATCGTAACTTGAGAACAATTAGCCATGGTGGGGGTGGGGGTAGGCTAATAGTATGTCTAGGGATATTTCTCAGTTATTATTTTATTGAAAAAATGCATTGTTATGCTAGACAGATTAGTCATTGGGTTCAAAATTTTTTTTGTGACTTTCTTAAATATGCTGTACACTAAAATGTAGAGTAATAATAAAAAGGGAGCGGCACTAAGATCCAGATTGTCTGACTACAAGTTTGTTTCACGTTCAGTTTTATCAATATGGAAGAGTTGCTTTACACTTTGTTAGTCATTTTTTTAATAAGGATGCCAATGAAAGCCTTCCTTCTCCTTCAAAGAAGGTGTATCTGAAAACATTTTGTCAACTGTAAAGATTATAGATATGCAGTATATTATTATTTTTGTTGTTATTGTTAATACTGTAACAAAATGGGCTCTGTGGATTGAAAATGTACATGGTTATTTATGAAATAGCCTACTATATAAAAGAAGCAATTATTTATACGATTCTATTAGAAGAAAGAGAATATTGTTTTTAGTAGTTTGTGTAATGCAAGTTGCTACTTGTCTTAGGGTTCTCTGGAAAAGCAGAACACACATACATATACATACATACACGTACATACACATACAGAGAGAGAGATTTACTTGAAGGAATTGGCACTCGCACGATTGTGGGGAGCTGACAAGTCTCAAATCCATAGGTCAGGCAACAGGTTGGAGACTCCTGCGGGCTTTCTTTCCAAAATCCAGGACTCAGGTGATAAGAAGAGTGAAGAGTAAGGGTGTTCTGTCAAAATGCCTGTTTTTATACTTTAGAGGCAGAACCCATCCTAGGGAAATTCCCATTTTGTTCTTAAAATGTTCAGATGATTGAGGACTACACACATTACGGAAGATAATCTGCTTTACATGAGGCCAACTGATTTAATTACGTGTAATGATAACAGCAAGTAGACTAGTGTTTTACCAAACAACTGGGCACCCTAGCCTAGCCAGGATGACCAATAAAATCAATCATCGCACTATTCCTGCCATTTGAATCTTTGACAGTCTCAGTCGGCAAAAGTATAGTTAGTATCAACTTGACTCAAGCTTGAAAGAACCTCAGATTCCATATTACTCTGAATTCCATGGTAATATAAATTTAAAATATGGTGAATAGATGTACCAATTTCAATTTCTTTTACAGAAAAAAAATAAGAATTTGTGTATGTATAATTCTATTTTGAAACTATATGTAACGCCTAGGGCATCGTGGTTTTTCTCCTCACCAACACCAACTCTGATTTCACAATTTACTGGGCAAGTTGTTGGGAAGGACCAAGGTCTGTCTTTCTCCCTTCCTTCCTTCTTCCCTTTCTCTCTTGCTCACTTCCTTCCTTCCTTTTTTGAGTTGGTTGCTGATCTTTTTAGATACGGAGCTTGAAACAAGGTTTCTAGTGCATACTTTTGCAGTTTGTTTTCAAAGCCCTGGTACCCTCATTGTCATTTATTTAGATGTAAGTGCCTACAGGCAGTATAAATGAGTGTATCAGATCAAATATCAGACAATAGGGAATGGTGTGGACTGGGAAACAGATGATCAGTTGTATGTTCAGTATAAAAGGGCTGTTATTGTTGTGTGCTGTTGAGTCAATTCTGACTTATAGAGACCCTATATGACAGAGTAGGAATGCCCCATGTACAGGGGTTACCTAGGCTGTAGATCTTTACGGGGAGCAAATTGCTGGTTCTCTTCTCCCGTGGAGCTGCTGGTGTGTTCAAACTGCCAACCTTTCAGTTAGCAGTCAAGCACTTAACCATTGTGTCACCAGAGCTCCTTCATAAAAGAGTACTTCTATTCATTTGCAGTCAATTTTTCTAGACAATTGTATGTTCTTATAGTTAGGATTTCTGAAGCTTCAAGAAGTTGTAAAATTTAGAATTTTTATGAAAACTCATGATTTTGGAATGCTGGCTCAAATTAGAAAAAAAAAATCTGTGCTAAGGAAACATGACATGTCATGGGCAGGCAGTTTGGCATGCCTGTGCATAGATGCTCACTAAATATTTGCTCAGTGAATGAATATTAGACCTCTAGAGGAAATAAGAAAGTTAAAGAACATTGTAGCCCTTGTACTCTCTCTCCATTAGAAATTTCATCTAATACTTTAGGGAGGGTCATAGTCATAGCAAAAAAAAAATCTGAAGACCTACCTCTCAGTCTGTGTATCAATTCCGGAAGCCAGGAAGATCAGAAGGGGAGAGCAAGAGTGAACCAAGTAAACTAAGAAGGTGTTGTTAAGATGTATTCCTCTCCGCAAAAGAATTATGACTAAGAAACATTTTATTTTCTTTGACACCTTTTTGTCTACCTTTTAATTTACTTTATGCTACTAATCTTTTCCTCAAGCTTTCTGCAAATTTTTAGTCTTTCAGTATCCTAAAAGAAAATTATTATCTTAGTTGCCTAGTGTTGCTGTAACAGAAATACCACAAATGAATGGCTTTAAAGAACAGAAATGTATTTTGTCACAGTTGAGGAGGTTACAAGTCCACATCACGGTCTCAGCTACGGTCACGTTGATGCCTTCTGAGAGCCTGTCTCCTAGTTTCTAGTGTCTGATGGCAATCTTTGGCATTCTTTGCTTTCCCATGGCATTCCTTGGCATCTGTCTTCTCCCTGTTGTGTCTGTTTCGGTGTTTTTTTTAACTCAGAAGAGACTAGATTTAGGATCCACCCTACACTGGTATGATCTCATTAACATAACAAAAGAAAAGCCTTATTTATGAACAGAATCACATTCACAGGTACAAGGACCAGGAATTCAACTCATATTTTAGGGGGATACAATTCAACCCATAACAACGATGAGTACAGATAATGAATGTAAGGAAGGTTGAATGGAGTGGGAAAATAAAATTCAGACATGCAAGGCCTGTCACATAATAATTACTGAATAATCATGGGTCCAGTGGATGTTGTTTTTTCTACATTATGACCTGTTTAAGATTTACCTTCTTTTTGAGGTCTGTCCTGTTTTTCCTGTACAGAGTCCTCCTTTATTTATATTTGCTCATGTCTGTCTTCTTTAGTAGAATTGAGACTCTTGAGGCTATAAACAAAGTCTTTACATTTTTTTAGAAACAATCATCAACTTACAGAAAATTTGCAAGTATAGAACAAAGAACTTTTTCTACTAAACCACTTGAAAGTAAATTGCAGACCTGATACTCCGTTACCCTCAAGTACTTTAGTATATATCTCCTACAAACAAGACACTCTCCTACATAATCACAATAAAATAATATCAATAAATTAACATTCATATATTACTACCATCTAATCCTTAGGTCCCATTCAAACTTTATCAGTTGTCCAAATAAGTTATGAATAATGTCCTGTAAAAACAAACAAACCTATTGCCATCAAGTTGACTCCGACTCATAATGACCCTATAGGACAGAGTAGGACTGCTCCCTAGGGTTTCCAAGGAGTGGCTGGTGGATTCGAACTACCGACCATTTTTTTGGTTAGCAGCCGAGTTCTTTACTGCTGCGCCACCTGTAGAGTGTTCGAATTCATTTCAGAATGATGCAGCTGATTTTGTAGTCATATTTCTTTAGTCTCTATTAGTGTAGAAAAGTTCCACAGACTTTCTTGACCTTTTATGACCTTGACACTTTTGATACATGGTATTTTATAGAATGACCTCTAATTTGGGTTTGTCTGATGCAGGGACCATATCTTAGGCAAGTATGGATCCTAGCATCTAGGACAGTGTCTGGCATATAGATGGTGCTCAATAAATGCTAATTGAAGAATGAATTAGTGATTGAAAACATCTGCTGAGTAACACTGAATCACTTGACTAATGCTAATAGCAACTATTTTATAACTTTGAAAGAAAAAATGTAAAGCCAATCTAAAATAGGTAGGAAAAAACCAAAAACACAAAAATAAGATTCTGCTGTCTTTACCTTGTGGTATAGAGGTTTGTTCTTCAGTTCATTTAGTAAGCATGCATACACTGGACACTCTGTAAGTTAGTACTAGTTTCTTTACAGCAGTGCTTTTCAAAATGTGGTGTGTAGACTGCTTCCAGTTCACATACTGCTTCTGGTTCAGGATGACATAAATAGAGAAACTGGGAATAAGCACTGAGAAACCTTTCTAGCATTTTGCTTCAATCTAATAATAATTCTAAAATGAGTTTATACTTTATCTTTGCTTTTTTAATTTAATTTACCTAGTTATTAATTTACATTGTATTTTGCAACTGGGATTTGATCTGGAACCTAAAGAATGGGTGGGATCTGTGTACTCTATAAAGTGGAGAAATGGACAATTCAGGCGTAATCAACTGGAAGAGTATGCGTGTGTGTGCCTGTGGGCATATGTGCACTTACACACGTGATTCTGCGTGTCTGTGTGCATGTGTGAGCGTGCTTGTGTGTATGATCATTTGCTGCGCATGTGCACTTGTGCACGTTTGTGTGCGTGTGTGTGTATGTAAGTGCATATTCACATATACATATATGTGCATGTGTATACACATACACATTTTTTGCAAGTGTGTATTCAAGAATGTACGTAATAAGTTCACAGAACTGGATGATCTTGACCTTCGCCTTAAATTTTCAACTGTAAAATAGGGAGGATATTGGGCAGTTCTACTCTGTCATTCGTGTTGCTCTGAGTCTAAATCAACTCGGCAGCAACAGTAACAATAACAACAGACTAAATGTTGATATTGTTCCTTTCTTCTCGGAAGTTCCTTAGCTTGAGGAGGGAAAATGATGATAGAATAGAGTGAGCATAAAAAATACTGTCAGAGGGGAAAAGAAAAACCCTGAAAGGAAAGAAATACATTATTGCATTAAATTTAATTTACATTGGCAGCCTTCAGATCTCAGCAACACTCAGCTCAGTTGAACGCATTTATTAAGTGACTGTCACAGAACTGACAGTGGACTTACCATAAACAAAAAAAACCCGATGCCGTCAAGTTGATTGCAACTCATTGCGACCCTATAGGACAGAGTAGAACTGCCCCGTAGGGTTTCTAAAGAGCAGCTGATGGATTCGAACTACTGCCAGCCTTTTGGTAAGCAGTCTGAACTCTTAACCACTGCGCCACCAGGGCTCGGGATATGAAAAGAAAAATAAGACACAGAACTTGTCTTAGACTCACTCCAGTGTTTGGGGGTAAGACAGATAAGCAAATATGACTTCCATTAGTGACTGAGATATTCTTTGGGTTGTTTGCTAGCTCAGAGGGAAGGTGATAGACCAGTCTCGAGGGCTCCTTGGAGGAGATGATGCCCATGAAGAATAAACTAGACTGAAAAAGCAGAATGGGGAAGAAGTCCAACTTGAGAGTCGGCATTCAGTCCAGTGGATGGTACTTTGTTAATGCTTAAGAAATTATCTGTTGAATGAACAATTGAATTAGAATTAGCCAGCAAATTAGTGGTTAATATGATTTTAGGGAGAGGAACTATGCAGAGGCATGGAATGTTAAAAACAGCATGGTGTTTGGGAGAAAGGGGTCGTTTTCCAGTGCAGCAATAAATCTGTTGCTGTCAAGTTGATTCCTACGTATAGCAACTCTATAGGACTGAGTAGAACTGCTCCAAAGAGTTTCCAAGGTGGTTTCAAACTTTTGGTTAATAGCAGAGCTCTTAAACACTGCGCCAGCAGGGCCCCAAGTTCAGCAGTAGTGGAGTATAAGTTGTGAGACAAATGGAGGTAAGTTGAAACTAGAGATAAGTAAAAGCCTGGTATTAAAGACCTTTCTATAAAATACTAAGGTTCATGGCTTTATCTGTAACAGGACCATGATAGTGTGAGATTCGTATTGTAGTTTGATCATAGGTGACTAAGTGCAGCGGGGCGGGCAGTGATGCTAATTAGTAAGCTATTTTACTAGTCCTGGCAAGAAACAATGAAGACTTAAGTTAGAGCAATAAAGGTAGGAGAATGGGCATTGGTGCACTGATTCAGGAGTCCTTTGAAAAACAAAGTCAGTGGAGCTTCTCACTTATTTAGTGGAGGAAGAGGCAAGTCACAGTGTGAAGAGAAAGAATGAAAGTTAAAACAACTCCCAGATTTTCAACTTTTGCTCCTGGTTGGATGATAATATCCTGAATTAAGAAAAAGTATTGGAAGGACAAGTAAGTATTTGGAAAGAGGGGAGAGACATAAAAATTAATTCCATTTGTGACATGACATTTGAGATGCCTGTTGAGGAAGAGAAGGGTCAAAAATGGGAGAAATGCATGTATGCATGTTTTTATGCATGTACATGTATATGTATCTATATATAGCAAAGCCTGTCTGTCTACACAGAGTAATGTGAAAGCTTTACTTTCTCATTAATTTATTGCTGTCAAATTAACTTATTACTTGAATATATTGTTTGAAGCTCTAGTAATTCATTCCATATTTCAAAATGTACCACAGACAGAAAAGAATGCTGTAGCTTAAAACTGGTTCCAGGCCTGTGAAGACATCATGTGTCTCTATTAAGAAAGCAAGGAGGAAACCTGTGACAATTACATGCCTGAACCTGTCTTGGTTTCAATTACCTGGATTACTGAGGCAGAAACAACCTTTGTGCTTGATTTACCCTTATAATTGCCTTAGTTCTCTTCTTTACCTTGCTTGTGGATATCTTTCCTTTTTCTACTATTATTAAAAAGGAAAAATTCACTTTTTTTGATCATTCCATTAAAAAAAATTTACAATATACTTTAAATTTCTAAGAACTAACATTTTAGCAGCCTCAGTATCTAGAGTAATATTCTGAGCTAAGGGGAAACAATTAACCAGAATTCACCTGTCATCATTTGATAGTTGAGTTACAGCTTACTCATTTTTAACAAAAAACCTCAGTGACTTTGTTCTGTCAGTACTGAACCTGTACATCTTCTGATTCAAGATGCCCAAAGCGTTCAAATAGATTCTTGAATTCTCCATATATTTGAGTCGGTGTTGTGAAGATTAGGCCTCCAGTCAACTTAAGCACCTGCAGTGGACCTCAGAACGGATTAGAGTCAATGAAAAGATAAGACTTTCCCCTCCATCCCTCAACCATAACCTCAGATTTTCCACATAGTAACCAAAACCTAAGGATTTCAATGAGATGAAGACCTTCATTGACAGCACAGCCATCATCATTCCCCCATTAACTCACCCATAATACCTACTCTGTAGTTTTTTAACCTAGTTTCCATTTTGGAAAAAGGCAGAATGGTAAGGTAGCACATGAATAAATTATAACTGTCTCAAATAGCCTCATTGGATCATCTTTTATGTAAGAGATAGACAGCATTTATGTGATGCCACTAATTTTCCCTCCCCACAGTCAGTGAGAAAGGATAAAGGTTTAGTAGTCAATTCTATTTAAATGCGTAAAATATAAGAAAAAAATAAGCACCAATAGAATCCAACATATATAAACTTAAGAGTGTTTCAAATATCAGAATGTTTAGGGTAGTGAAACTTTTCTGCATGATACTTTAATGGTGGCTGTATGACAGCATACATTTGTCAAGATCCATAGAATTGTACAACACAAAAAAGAACAATATAAACTATGGACTTTAGTTAATGATATTGTATCAATATTGATTCATCAATCATAATAGATGTACCACACTAATGCAAGAGTTTATAATAGGAGAAACTGTAGACAAGAGAGAGGTGGTTGTTGTTGTTAGGTGCTGTCACATCGGTTCCGATTCATAGCGACCCTATGAAAAACAGTTTGAAATACTGCTCAGTCCTGTACCATCCTCACAAAGGTTGCTTGGGCCCATTATTTCAGCCGTTATGTCTGTCCATTTCATTGAGGATCTTCCTCTTTTTCACTGACCCTCTACTTTACCAAGCATGATGTCCTTCTCCAGGGACTGGTCCCTCCTGATAACATGCCCAAAGTCATCTTTGCTTCTAATGAGCATTCTGGCTGTACTTCTTCCAAGACAGATTTATTCGTTCTCTGGCAGTCCTAGGTATATTCAGTATTCTTCGACAACACCATAGTTCAAATGCATCAATTATTCTTCAGTCTTCCTTATTCATTGTCTAGCTTTCACATACATGTGGGGTAATTGTAAATAACATGGCTTGGTGAGGGGCACTTGAGTCCTCAAACTGACATCTTTGCTTCTTAACACTTAAAGAAGTCTTTTCAGTACACAATATAAGGGAAGTCAGCACAACTCGACCAAGGCAAAGTCATAGAAGATTCATAAACACACCCAAACACCCAGAGGGACTGAGTTACTGAGACTGAAGACTGGGGGCCATGGTTGCTGAGGTAATCTAGGTCAATGGGCAAAACAAAGTTCAAAAAGAAAGTGTTCTACATCCAACACTGGTGAGTGGTGTCTGGGGTCTTAAAACCTCACAAGCTGCCAACTAAGATACATTTACTGGTCCCATCCCATCTGGAGCAAAGGAGAATGAAGAAAACCAAACATGCAAGGGAAATATTAGTCCAAAGGACTGATGGACCACAAGTACCACAGCCTCCACCAGTGTGAGCCCAGAAGAACTAGATGGTGCCTGGCTACCACCAACAACCACTTTGACAGGGATCACAATAGAAGGTCCTAGACAGAGTGGGAAAAAAGTAGAATAAAATTTAAATTCACACACCCAAAAAAAAGACCAGACAAACTGGTCTGACAGAGACTGGAAGAACCCACTAAACTATGGCTCCCCAGACAGCCTTTTAACTCAGAACTGAAGCAATTTCCAGAGTTCACCCTTCAGCCAAAAGTGTTGTTGTTAGGTGCCCTTGAGCTGATTCTCACTCATAGCTACCCTATGTGCAACAGAATGAAACACTGCCCGGTCCTGCACCATCCTCACAATCGTTGTTATGCTTGAGCCTGTTGTTGCAGCCACTGTCAGTTCATCTCATTGAGGGTCTTCCTCTTTTTCCCTGACCCTCTCTGCTTTACCAAACATGACGTCCTTCTCCAGGGACTCATCTCTCCCGATAACATGTCCAAAGTATGTGAGACATAGTCTCGCCATCCTTGCTTCCAAGGAGCATTCTGGTTGTACTCCTTCCAAGATAGATTTGTTCTTTTGGCAATCCATGGTATATTCAATATTCTTCACCAACACCGCAATTCAAAGACATCAATTCTTCTTCGGTCTTCCTTCTTCATTGTCCAGCTTTCCCATGCGTATGAGGTGATTGAAAACATCATAGCTTGGGTCAGGCGCACCTTAGTCTTTAAGGTAACATCTTTGCTTTTTAACACTTTAAAGAGATCTTTTGCAGTAGATTTGCCCAGTGCAATGTGCCTGTTGATTTCTTGACTGCTGCTTCCATGGGTGTTGATTGTGGATCGAAGTAAAATGAAATGTTTGACATCTTCAATCTTTTCTCCATTTATCGTGATGTTGCTTATTGGTCCAGTTGTGAGGATTTTTGTTTTCTTTATGTTAAGGTGTAATCCATACTGAAGGCTGTGGTCTTTGATCATCATCAGTAAGTGCTTCAAGTCTTCTTCACTTTCAGCAGGGAAAGTAGTGTCATCTGCATACTGCTCGTTGTTAATGAGTCTTCCTCCAGTCCTGATGCCCCGTTCTTCTTCATATAGTTGAGCTTCTCAGATTATTTGCCTAGCGTACAGATTGAATAAGTACGGGAAAGGATACAACCCTGACACACACCTTTCCTGACTTTAAACCATGCAGTATCCCCTTATTCTATTCAAACAACTGCCTCTTGCTCTCTGTACAGCTTCCTCATGAGCACAATTAAGTGTTCGGGAATTCCCATTCTTCACAATGTTATCCATAATTTGTTATGATCCACACAGTCTAGTGCCTTTGCGTAGTCAATAAAACACAGGTAAACATCTTTCTGGTATTCTCTGCTTTCAGCCAGGATCCATCTGACATCAGCGATGATGTCCCTCATTCCACATCCTCTTCTGAATCCTGCTTGAATTTCTGGCAGTTCCCTGTTGATGTACTGCTGCAGCCACTTTTGAATGATCTTCATCAAAATTTTACTTGCGTGTGATATTAATAATATTGTTCAATAATTTCCACGTTCAGTTGGATCACCTTTCTTTGGAATAGGCATAAATATGGATCTCTTCCAGTCGGTTGGCCAGATAGCTGTCTTCAAAATTTCTTGGCATAGATGAGTGAGCATTTCCAGTGCCTCATCTGTTTGTTGAAACATCTCAGTTGGTATTCTGTCAATTCCTGGAGCCTTGCTTTTTGTTAATGTCATCAGTGCAGTGTGGACCTGTTCCTTCAGTACCATCAGTTCCTGATCATATGCTGCCTCCTGAAATGTTTGAACGTCAACCAATTCTTTTTGGTATAGTGATTCGGTATTCCTCCCATCTTCTTTTGATGCTTGCCGCATTGTTTAATATTTTCCCCATAGAATCCTTCAGTACTGCAACTCAAGACTTGAATTTTTTTCTTCAGTTCTTTCAGCTTGAGAAATGCCAAGCATGTTCTTCCCTTTCGGTTTTGTAACTCCAGGTGTTTGCACATGTCATTATAATACTTTACTTTGTCTTCTTGAGCTGTCCTTTGAAATCTTCTGTCGAGCTCTTTTACTTCATCATTTCTTCCATTTGCTGTAGCTACTTGATGTTCAAGAGCAAGTTTCAGAGTGTCTTCTGACATACATTTTGGTCTTTTCTTTCTTTCCTGTCTTTTTAATGACCTTTTCCTATCTTCATGTATGATGTCCTTGATGTCATTCCACAACTCATCTGGTCTTTATTTGTGTTCAATGCGTCAAATCTATTCTTGAGATGTTCTCTAAATTCAGATGGGATATGCACAAGGTCATACTTTGGCACTCGTGGACTTGTTCTAATTTTCTTCAGCTTCAGCTTGAACTTGCATATGAGCAATTGATGGTCTGTTTCACAGTAGATTCCTGGCCTTGTTCTGACTGATGATGCTGAGCTTTTCCATCATCTTTTTCCACAGATGTAGTGGATTTGATTCCTGTGTACTCCATCTGACGAGGTCCACATGTATAGTCGCTGTTTATGTTGAAAAAAGGTATTTACAATGGGGAAGTCGTTTGTCTTATAAAATTCCATCATGTGGTCTCTGGCATTGTTTCTATCACCAAGGCCATATTTTTCGAGTACCGATCCTTCTTCTTTGTTTCCAACTTTTACATTCCAATCACCAAATTATCAATGCATCGTGACTATGTATTCAATTTCAGACTGCAGAAGTTGGCAAAAATCTTCAATTTTTTCATCTTTGGCCTTAGTGGTTGGTGCACACATTTGAAACATAGTTGTATTAACTGATCTTCCTTGTAGACATATGGATATTATCCTATCATGGATGGTGTTGTACTTCAGGATAGATCTTGAAATGTTCTTTTTGAAAATGAATGCAACACCATTCTTCTTCAAGTTGTCATTCCGGCATAGTAGATCATGATTGTCCAATTTAAAATGGCTAATACCAGTCCATTTCAGTTTACTAATACCTAGGACATTGATGTTTACATGTTCCATTTCATTTTTGATGATGTCCAGTTTTCTTAGATTCATACTGTGCTACACTTTAGAGACTCAATAGGAGTAAGTAAGCAGGATGCACACAAATTTTTAGCAGAGTGAACAAACCCTTAATTCTAACCTGCACAAAAACTTCAGGTATTGCTTCCCAGAGAAGGGAAAGTGAAGGCTGAGTTTCGAAGATTAGACAGACTGACAAGGTGGAAAAGGGAATTCTGGGAACCATAAAGAAATGATGATGGAATGAATAAAAACATTGAGGAATAACAATATGATGTTCCTGGAATGCAGAGAGCAGTTGGGTGAGAGGCAAGGCAAGTAGGCGTGTGCCAAATCACAAGAGCTTTGAATGCTGTTCTGGCAAGTTTGACTGAAATTCTGAAGATAGTGAAGATCAAATAAATACATTTAAGTGTGGACATGAATGGATCATGTTTACAATTTAAAATGATCCCTCAAAGTTCTGGCAAGTGTAAAAGTGGTGAAAATTGTTCAGGCTATAAATGGTAATGGTTTGAACCAGGGAAGGAACAAGTGAGAAGAAGATATAGTTGGGTAGGTTATTAAAGATACATTTAGATATAAAATTGACAGGGTTTCACCATTCAGTGGTTGTGGGAGGCTAGGTCAAATTGACATCTAGAATGACTGCAAAAGTTTTATAAGAAAGGCTACATGTATGAAGTTGCCATTAACTGACTGAAAACAATAAATTAAAAACAGGTTTGGGGAATGATGAGTTTAACGACAAACATGTTGAGAGTTTAAAGTGTCTAGGATACGCTCAATTAGTTATGTAAGCAGGATGTCAGATAGATAAATCTGACCCTTAGGAGAGAAACCTAGGCCAGAGACAGTGATTTGGGTGTCATCAGTATAAATACATAGATGGAAGTTGACACATGAACATAAATGTAGTAGTTAGGCAGTATGTTTATGGCAAGAACTGAATAGATCTTGAAATCATGGTGAGCCAGTAGATTTCATAAAATTATAATTGTTGTACTGATGTGTCTAATGAGTCTCGTAATCCTAATGTCTTTGAATATTAATGTGGAATGTTTTCTTTACTATATCCATTGTATTTTGAAAGACAAGGATCCAGGGCCTAAGAAAAACCTTTCTAACATAAAAACACAAACACCCAAATCTTGATATGTTTTACATTTCCGCAAATTTTATTTAAAAGAAAAATGCTTTGTATTTTGATGTACAGTGTTCAAACCTGTAATATCCGAATATGAGCCCAAATATGTGATCAAAGATTACTGAGCACCCAGGATCCCAGTTCTTCCTACCTACCATTTTTTTATGTAGTTTTATAGCACCGATGGCAACTAATAACAACAAATAGCACCCAACCACTTGAAGAAGATCTTTCTCAAAGTGTGAAGTTTTGAGTGATCTAATTCACTCAGCCATGGCAATTTTTTCCGACATTATCTCATCTGAAAGAATGCCAATGACATAAAATTAAGGGGAATAAAAATAAAATTAAATAGTTGACCTTAATAGTATATTGCTCAACTCCTATTAATATTTTATTTCACCTTCATATGAATTAAAATAACCGAGAAGACAAATTTCATTTTCTATACTATAGAACAAAGTTACAGAAAGGTTAAATGACCGCTGAAAAAAACGTAGTCAGACAGGTATTTTTTTTTCTCTGAGATTTAAACAGGTTTTAGGCAGCTATTAAATCTTATAAAATATATTTTAGGCCAATAGTTTAGTCAAGCAGATGTTCAAATTTTAATTAGACCCGTAAGCATTAGTGAGGTCTCTGCGATCAATATCAGTAAGGAAATATGTGGTTAAATGTCACAAAAATGAGTCAGTCCCATAGTTGTGAAGTTTTTTAGGATCACTCACATATTAATGTATTTTATTTTCATTAAGATACAGGGTGTTATTCAAGCAAATCAATGATCTTTTGTCAAAATTAGAGATAAAATGTAGTCAATTAACTTGATAATAGCCTTTTTCTTGTTGTTGGAAAACATATAAATATTTTCATCATATTACTGTAATCATCCCTGGACAGCACAAATGGTTAAGTGCTTAACTGCTAGCCTAAAGTTTCCAAACCACCTTGAGGGGCTTTGAAAGAGGAGCCTGGTGTTCTGCTTCCCGAAGGTCACAGCCTTGGAAACCCTGTGGAGCAGTTCGACTCTGCTCACATGGGGTTGCCATGAGTCGGAATCAACTCGACGGCAACTAACATCACCACCATAATCATCATTTTAAAATATATTGAGCCATATTCAAGTTATAAATAGATTAAGCTTTTGTTCTTTAGAAGAGTCATTTATAGTCAGATTCAAAAACTGAATTTCTTTTTAAAATCGCATCATCTATTTTTACAACAGTAAACTTTTTTGGTAAAATAGAGTGCATCACAAACAAAAATTAATATATTGTCATATGAGATAATTTGAAGATCAGTCATTACTCACTAACACATTGGATGAGTAGATCCTTTGTCACCCCAAGTCCTCAGCTCTCATTCCCTCCCTGCCCCACCCCTCTGCTGTCTCTGGTGAAATATGTCCTTGTCTAGACAGCCACATACTGACTCTGACCTGTGTATGACCAATAAATATCAAGAGCATTGGAATGTTTGCAAAGAAGATTTAAAAAGAAGAAAGCAAAACAAAACACTTTTATAAGAGAGATAACAAACTCCTTTCCTAGCTTCTGTGTTATCTGTGTTGTTGTCTGGAGTATGGTTTTGAGGGTTTCAGGATGGGGCAGGAGTAAGGGAGAACGGGGACTGTGTTTGTTTGAATGAATGTTGAAGAATTAAGTCATCCAAGACTAGTATGTTCACGAGTTTCTTGATGTAATATGTAATTATAACAAGTGCTTGTTTATTTTAATATTGCTCCCGTCTCCTTTTAGCAGGAGTCTTGTATTCTGGTTTTATGGGATATGTATTTAATTTAGTATCTAAAAATAGATCTCTCCTGAAGTTTAATCACTAACATATTTTTCCAGCTTAAAATTATATGAGCAAAAAAAAAATTTTATTGTCAAAAACCCATTAGAATATAAAAGTTTTAGTCATCTTAAGTTTTAAATAAGAATTCATGTGTTCATGAAGGCAGTAAACATTTTTAAGAACACTTTTGACAGTAAGTTGCATTAAGGAGAATAAGTGTTTGCTTTGTAAAAAGAAGGCCTTTCCTCTCATAGGCAAATGAGTCAGATATTAATTTTTTGAAGGACACATATCTGAGATATTTATTTTCTCATTTATTTAACTCACACACACATCCCTCCTTGGACACCTTCATCCTGTTCGTCTTGTTCTGACTCACTCTTCCCTTGATCTGTAGCTAGCTTCTCTTGCACCTTTGGGATTTCTTTTTTTTTTTTAAATTAAAATATACCTTTTATCTTTTTCCCTGTTATTCTTCTTCCCTGTACACCACAGAAGAAATGACTTTGTGGTCTTCTCCAACATAGCCCTTTTTTATAATCTTGGTGTTAATTTCTCCCTGCTTCCCTACCATGCGTATCTGTTCTTACTCTGGCCTCAGTATTGTTTGGTGACGGCCCCCACACTCTACCATGTAAACCCCACTCTAGGAATAAATGTTCAGCAGAGCAATTTATTGTATTGATATCTGGGTTCCCCTAAAATTATACAAACTGAATCTTTTTTGTATTCCCAGAACCATGCTAAGTGATTGTTGGTGTGTCTTAGATGCTCGATAATTGTTGATTGTATGAATGAATGGATGAACTTATTATTTGTATAATCCAGAAAAAATTTATTCACATTTTTAAAAAAAATTTCCCTTAAGTGTTACTGTTTCATTTTTATGCAGTATTATTTTTAGTTGATATAAAAAATTCTACCTGCTTTTTGTCACTGTTTTAGTATTTTTAAATAAGTATTACTTATTAAATATTTTTAAATAAGCAATTTCCTTGTATGTAAAAATTTATCAGCAGCTCAATACATTTCATGTATGTATGATACCTTAATTTCATTACAATAATGATTATTTTGTAGAAATATTTACATGCATTTTAATTTTTCCCTTTGGCTAGATCTCTGGAAATGAAATTGCTGTAATTCTGCATATTAGGGCTTTTGATACATCTTTCAAAATTCATTTCCAAAACGATAGTACCGATTCATGTTACTGGGAGAAATTCATGAGACTTCCATATTCACCCATTTTTTGCCAGTATTGGAAACTGCTATGATGTTTAATCTCTGCTAATTTGATGAGCATAAAAAATTGTAACTTGCCATGTTAAACTGTATTTCTTTGACTTATAATAGGTAGTGGAGGAATTTTTTAAATGTCTTACATCGTTTTTGCAATAGTCTTCTGGCTTCTAATTTTCTCATTTATTGCCTCTAAACCACCACTACCAAAGTGATATTCCTGTAGCACACTTCTGGCCTCGCCGGGCAGAGAATATGAATGATTATAGTTACCCATCAAACAAATTCCAAATCAGTGACCCAGATTACTATCCCCTTTAGAGTCTAATCCCACTCTCCTTTCTCCTCACCGAATTTCTCAACCCTCCCTCACACACCCTGTGATCGTGTCAAGTTGGTACGTTTTTCAGTCTCCTTGCCCCGTAACTTCTTTCTCTTGTTTGATGCATATTATTGCGTTTAGTTTTCCATTTTCCTGCTCTAGATGTTCAGTTGTACCTGAAAAGTCGCAATCCTGACATTTCAAAAGACGTTTGAGGTCATGTCCTACTGTTGTATGATTTAATTACAATAGAGTAAGACTCCTTTAAAATCTTGTATTTTTCAATAACTTCCAGGCCCACATATCCAGAACTTTCCAAAAAAGTCTATAAAATTTTAGTTGCTGAGTCTTTGAAAAATAACTAAAGACATATACACAATAAGTATGTGAACCGATCCGATTTTAAAATAATTTACATATGATAGTTATGTTCTCTATAAGTATGAGCGTACGTTTAAGTTTAATTAGACAATTACGCAAAATAACTTCATATAACTATCACCAAATGGTAGTCATTAAACCCAATTATTTTTGTAGCATTCTTAGTTTACATGTGTTTCTTTTTTTGGTAATCTCCCTTCCATTCAGCCAAACACATCTATGCGCTAAAGAAAAACTGAAAACAGTAATCAAGATATACACCCAGTTTACAAGTAAATTATTAATGTAAAGGATAGACCAATTGGTTTGATATCCGTTGCACTGGCTTATGTTTAGGGCTGTAACTTCAAAAACTAGAGATTAAAACAAGGGGCTTAATTTTTGTTTTTTTTTTCCCCATCCCATTTTTTTTTCCCCATAGTCAGTATCACCTGCCTTGTTTGGATCTATGTCTACATCTACTTCTATATCTACATCTTTGTCTGTGTCTGTATCTGTGTCTTTATTTTTGTGATTTTGTGTTTCTTAACATATTTGCACCTAATAGTCAATTGTGGCAGTCATTCTTTTAATAACTAACAAGAGGTCCAATTTTAAAAGCTAGTGATACATAGGAAATCAATCAAGAATTTTAAAATTGTTTAGGTTTTTCTTTCTAAAGTAACTTTCTGAAATAGACTTGTTATTCCTTTAGTCCAGGTAGAGTCTGAATTTTTTATAGTGTTTATTCATTATGATAGTGGGCTAACAGAAAGTATAGTTATGATTTAGATTAATTTCAAATGAAAAGTAGGTAAGATTCTCAGGTCATACACTAAATTATCAGGATCCACATTTATTAATGAATTTAACTTATCAAAAATAATTATAGATTGACTTTCAACTGAACAGAATTGATGTTTTTATATTAGTCGGCTCAGTTCAACTGAAGTAAATAAAATGTCTTTTGGGCAAGAAATGACTTGGTTTTTTGGTTAGACACTTTATTTCCAGAATCTTCAAATACCATAGTAACACAAGGTTCAATTCCAATGGTTTTAAGACCACACAAATAGTACAACGTTTAATACTTGGTTTAACAAAATAGAGGCATTAGCACTCACAATTTTGATTCTTTTACATATTGACAGGGCTCTTTAATGCAAAAGATCAAAGACTCTTCTTTGAAAAGGAAAACAAAAATCTCCATGCTAGAAAACTGGGAAAAACTGAGTTTAGAATTAAATCCTAAGTCTCATAGGTTGGCTTTTCAACAGTTTCAGCCTCAATTTTTTGCGTTAGCTCCCATTGAAGCAAAATGAAATTTGCTGAACCCAAGTGCTGTCTGTTGCTAGTTTTTTTTTTCTCTTTATATAACATTTCTCTTTTTAGTCTGCCTATCTCCTGTTTTTATAATTTTCTTTGATCTCTGTTCCCTTTTAATTTTTCTCTTTTTTTTAAGTAGTCTCTTTTTTTCCATCACCCTAGTCCTTCATCCTCCCCTAAACACTCATACTTGAATATAATGATTAGACCTCAATGCAATCTGATACTTTGGTCTGCTTGGAATACGTATGCATAGACAAAAATATGCAACCTTCTCAGTACCATCCTTCCACTTCTACTGTTGCCATAATTTATGACACTATAGTATACGGAATTTGAGTAAATGTTCTCAACATGTAAATTCCATCTTTTGTAACTCTGTACCGACTTGGAGTGTCACGTATCTCTAGTCTTACCTTTGATGAATGTTGATTATTATAAGCTGTTTCTAATTCTAAGAGAGGTGATAGTGTCCATCTTTAAAGTGTATATTTCTAGGGCTTGCATCTCATACCACTATGAATTATTTTTGCTTTATTGTGGAAAGAGGTATTATATAGGAAGTGTGCTATGGAGTCATGGACTAAGGAAAGATCTGAGAGCCTAAATATAATGGAAACTCACCTAGGTTCTAAAAAACCAAACCCATTGCCGTCGAGTCAATTCCTCCTCATAGAGACCCTATAGGACAGAGTAGAACTGCCCCATGGGTTTCCAAGGAGCAGCTGGTGGATTTGAACTGCTGACCTTTTGGTTAACAGTCAAGCTCTTAACCACTGTACCACCAGGGCTCCTCATCTAGGCTAGGTGGCACCAAACCACAGTACTTTAGATGACACGCTGTACTTCATCAACACTTTAGTTAAACTGGTCTTTTTTTTTTTTTTTTTGAATCCTATAATCAAACCCAAAATAAAACGTAACCAACCAAAAATATTTTAATTTTTCACTTCTTGGTTGGTAGTTTTGGCACCAAGCACTTATGCTTTAATCATAGATGTACCTTTGTTACTGAGGAATAGAGGTTGAAACACATTCAGAGCAAAGCAAAATGCATCTATAGACGTAAATGAACAGGGCATTCATGCAGATACTGTAGCAGTTAGCCTGCCCCTTACTCGTCTCAAAATACAGGGTCTGTTGGTCAAGGCTTCTACCCGCTCTACTTTGACACTTGGAAATGGTAACTGAGTTTATAAGCAAAGACTAAATATTGCTGATCTTAATGTTTAGGGAGTATGAATTAGTGCTCATAAAATGGAGTTCATGAATATAACTATGTGTAATACTGGTGAAAAAAAAATAAACTCATTACTATACTAAGTCAGTGATTTTGGTTTCAGGCACCACCAGTACATTTCGTTTATTAAAAGTATGGTTGGGTGTGGTCAGCCTCCAGGGAAATGGATGCCCTCACATTACTGAACTTGGGCTTTCATTAAGTCTGCTGTGCTGGGCATAGGATATGAAAGGGGACGGTTAGGCATTGCATCGTTAATCATTTAGATTTTTCTCAAGGTAAATGACACACAAATACTGATAGAACTTCTGCTTTTTTTTTAGTACTGGCATAGAAATAACAGCTGTTTTGGAAAATTAAAAGCAGAAAAAATAGGAATAGAATTTTAAATTTAATACCCTGAGTCGTTTGAAGAAGTAAAAAGAAAACAGACATTTTAGATTCATGGAGGTGTCTTAACTTATTTCTGAGTTTTCTGAGCTATCCCCTATGTCTGAAAGTTGTTTAAAGACAAACAGTAGACATATATACTATAAGGAAAACATACCACATGTCTTTTGCTGTTGTTTGACAATACTTTTTTGAATTCAAAATTTTAACAAATCAGATTTCTGGGAATACTCCTACAATGCTAAAACATAAAGAAATAAGTTGGCTACCACAGTCCTCTTTACTTTCCACATTTATATTACATCCACTAGTTTCCACAGATCCTTCACAAGTTTGACCTTTCCATTCCGTTTCACACAAGCTCTCGTATTTCTCAGTCCTCCACCTGTATGCCTTTTTAAGCAATTTCCTCAGCTCTATTTCTTTCCAGAGATCTAGGCATCCCACTATATATTCATCATGCCCCACTCTTCAAATATGATTAATATATGGAGCACAAACTATTAACACTCTTGGCTGCTAACTGAAAGGTTGGCAGTTCTAGTCTACCTGGAGGTGCTTTGGAAGATTGCCTGGCAATATACTTTAGAAAAATCAGCCATTGAAAACTATGGAGTGCAGTTTGATTCTGACATGGGGTCACTGAGTTGGAATCAACTCACAGGCAACTAGTTTTATATATGCAGAAGTATTAGGATTGGCAGATTAGATGGTTAACCAAGACGGGACAGGATACAGCTGTGTGAACCTAAGGAAAGAGTGCCATTCCAGAAACTAGAAATATCACCTCGGAGAGCTCCTTTTAGACCCTGTATTGTTGGTTGGGTTGCTTGGGGTCATTGACCAGTGATCCCAGTAATTTTAGCTGAGTCACACTTAAAGTATATAGCAGAGTTGTACCTTTTGATTTAGAATGTCACTTCTTATAAGTCCATAAAAATTATACAGAAATTCCGAAGAATGTCACTTCTTATAAGTCCATAAAAATTATACAGAAATTCCGAAGAAATCTTACTTCTAGAATAAAAGTAGCATTTAACAAAATATACAGACAAAATAATAAACTGAATATTTTATAAAAGTACAAAAAGCTTTCAAAATGGTTAAGTCTGTCCCATGAATGGTTACTCTATCTACCCCATTACTGAAATTAAACAAGAATCGATCACCTCTGAGGTGCGTGGCATTGTCACTGATCACAGAACATGAGAAACTTTAATTGCTAGCTTTTTTTGATTAAAAAGAATCAAAAAAATCAGAAAGAAAATAAAATTACTTCAAAAATCCAAAAACTAGTATTTTAATGAAAAATATTAAGTGCATTTATTGCCCAGGTCCCTTGTATTTATTAATATAGTTGTACCAGTTTTTGAGGAAATGGCAAAAGCCTTAAATGCCATATAGTGTTTGGGGGTTGATTTCTACATTGTTCAGTGGATATAGGTGTACACTTTGGTGTTAGCAAAAACTAAGCTATTTATATGATTTCTGATGACTCTGAAATATTGTCTTACGCATGTGTATGGAAACTCAAAAGATATTACGTACAAGAGTTTTACATTAAAAAGCAACAGTATGTAACAAATATTAACTTTCCCACTAATCAAAGCAAAAAAATATATATATATTTTTGTTGTATTTTAAAAACCACTTCCACTACTGAAAGAGCAAGAAGAAAATGTTTTTGTAGATTTCAAAGTAGGCAGGAATATAATGATCTAGTTTTTTTATTGCTTATGGAAATGCACTATAATTGATCAGTAATTTTTGAGTGCCTGCTGTATTTTAGACCTGTTTTTGCCATAGTAAAAGATTAAACTAAAGTAATTAACGTAGCACCTCTCCTCAGAGATGTTATGATATTGTTATGGAGATGTGCCTTATACACATGAAAGACTATTGAATAATAAAAAGCCATTTTACCAGGAAGTGTTTTTAGGGCTACAAGATTTGAGAGGAGATGGGGCCTATTGATGGTGGCAATAATAAGAGAATGTTTCATGGAAACATCAGGATTAGAATGGTACAGACTGTGTAGGACTTTGTTGGTATAAAAGCGGAGGGCATTTTGTATAAGGGAAGTCACATGAATGAAAGAATGCGATTTCCAGTGGATATGACCTTTCATAAAACAGTGAGAAGATGGCTCTGTAGTATTCGTGTGTTACGGTACTTAAGTTTAGATAAGAATAATGGAAAGAGTTTATGTATGGGCTCGATATCTAGAGAGAAAAGTGTGTGTTTGGTGTGGTTTGACACAGGGATCCATGATTGATTTGTAAGCAGAGTTATAACATAATGAAAGCAGCATTTAAAATGGATTAGTCCAGAAGTGGTGTGCAATATATGGGTGACCGTTGGAGGGTGGAAAGGAAAGGGTGAGTCAGCCTGGAGTCTTGAAGGCCCATAGGAAACATTTGCAGTAATGCAGGTGTGGAGTGAGTGATAAGCTTTTAGCTCCAGAGGTTGGCAATTAGAGTGCCTTGAAAGGCGAGGATACCTGAGAGATTTGATTTACAACAGCACTATATATCTATATTTCAACCTTATAAATACAACCATCCTCATATACTTGGTCTAAAGATTGTTTGTTTAGTCCTGCGAGCAAAATACATTACCATTAATGCATCTACCAATTAAAGGAATTATTAAAAATCCGTGTTGTCCTTTCTATATACAGATAGTATTAAATAGTACTACACACCCACAAAAAGCATGCATTTTGAGTTATTTTCCTACAGTGGCAGCAGAATTTGCTGAAGCGATACATGCACTCAGTACATCCCCATTATGAACAATATCAGGTACTTTTGAGATTGTTGGTAAGGGTTAGTGACCCAATTAATGGCTTAGAACTGAAGGCTCTGTACCTACCAAATAGAAGGTAGCGGGTACTTAATGGGTACCGTCCCCAATGATGTCTTTAATACCATCTGCTAAGAAACCAAACTAAACTATCATGTATATTATGAATGATAAGCTAGCTGCCAGAGATGTTAAAAAAGTTAAACAGGATTTCCTTTTGAGTTCTCTGTCAAGGGATCCTTTTGAACTCTTCATTCTTTCTGTAGATTATTTGTCATAATATAGGTTCCAGAGTAAACAACGTACTTCATGAAGTCATGAGGTTGGTGTTGATATTCAGCTTGTCTTTGTTGTTGCGTGCCATGGACTCGATTCTGACTCACAGCGACCATATGTGACAGAGTAGAACTGCCCCATAGGGTTTTCTTGGCTGTAACCTTTACAGAAGCAGATTGCCAGGTCTTTCTCTCATGGAGCCGCTGGGTGGGTTCGAATCACCAACCTTTCAATTAGTAGCTGTGCACTTAATCTTTGTGCCAAATGTAAGTGAATACATTTTCCATTTTTAAAGTATTACCTTGTATTATGCTTATCAGAGTACCAGTTAGAGGTCATTTATGAGATGGAGTTCAGCAATACAGACATGAGGCTTCTTCCCATAAAGTAGGAAATTTCATCCCCGTTTATTGCAAAATGAGGCCCATTTGGTAATTCTAATGCATACCTTAAAAACAAAGCTTTGCTGTTTTTGTTGCTGCTGTAGTTGTTCTGTTTGTCTTTACAAGTGGTACTAAGAATCTTGGCCATGTTACACTGTCTTTTACCCTGTACCCTCTAACCTGGCTTAAAAAAAAAAAAAAAAAAAAAAAACTGAAACTAAACCTGTTTCCCTCGAGTGTATTCCGACTCATAGACCCTATAGGACAGAGTACAACTGCTCCATATGGTTTCCAAGGAGTGGCTGGTGGGCTGGAACTGCTGACCTTTTGATTAGCAGCTGAGCTCTTAACCACTGCGCAACCAGGGCTCCCAATATAGGACAGTTCTCATGTATCAGCGTCACATAAATTGTATCAGCAACAATCAAGAACTAGTCAGTTCTATTTGTCCTGCTCTTTTAACAACTGATTTACTCATATCAATAAATTTGACAATTCAGTGATCCAAATAAGCTGTTTTCAAGCTCAAAAGAGGGCTTGTAATATGTTTCTTCCCCTTCGACATCCAAGCGTTTGTGTATCCATCTATTTTTGCCATGTATACCTCTCTGAAAAGAATGCTATTTACGTAGTAGATATTGATGGGTTTTATTGCTATAATCAAATTATCTCTATGTTGTAGATCATGGAAGAATTGTAGAAATAGGAATAAAATATGTGTCTTTTATTTAATGAAGCACATATGTTTTAGGGCTTTTTTAACTCTGTGGTTGCAATGTCTGTTTTAGAAAGACTACATTTGAAAAGCTCTAGACGTTTGCTCAGGGCAGTATAGCCCTTTCATTTTTAAAATAGGAGGGGAAAAAAACCTTTCACCTTCCGAGTTTCACTTTAAGAGCTCAGGCTGCTAACCAAAATGTCAGTAGGTAGTTTGAATTCACCAGCTGCTCCTTGGAAACTCTATGAGGGCAGTTTTACTCTGTCCTATAGGGTTACTATGAGTCTGAATCAACTCGATGGCACTGGGTTTGGCTTTTTTGATTTTGAGGAAAAACTGTTTTAGGATTTTGGGGTGATCCTCACAGGTAGCCTAATCACCTTGGCTATAAAATAAAAAGTTTACGGTAGGGGGAAGACTATGTAGAGAGTTCTCTGTTTTGGCCCAGTTTAGCTATTCTTTTCCTGCAAACATAGTAATAATTAAAACATACTTAACAAAGTGGAGATTGCCTAAAGAAAAAAAAAAAGACATCTTTGTTTAGGAGGAAGAGAAGTTGTAAATAGTTTAGATGAGAACATCAAGATGAAAGACATGAAGTTGTGCCAGGACCTTGGGGGGAAGAGGAGTATCACAGGCTTTTTAGAGCACTAAAAATAGCAAATGATGAATAAAGAGTACAGCAATATTTAATAAGTGTTTTGATGTTTTTGGTGATTGCTTCAGAATATGAACTCTATTGAATAGACAAGTATAAAGCGTATTTAAAATATTGAATCAAAATGTAAGGACCAAGGGTTGACGGCACCAGGTTGCATTATACTAAAAGGAAAAAAATGAAGTGGCTGTTTTAGACAAAGCCTTAAAATAACTCTATTTTTTCATAAATTCTAACTATGCTGAATTAACATAGGTCAAATTGGTGTAGATTCAAATCAGGAACTTGAAATTCTTACTCGAAAATGTATTATCATCATGTATTTTAAGTATAGTATAATAAATATATGGAAGCTTACTTTTAAATGTTTATCTGAAAATTGCTTATGAAATATATTTCCATGAGAAATGTTTGTATAAAGAGAAATTATAAGTAAACTTCACAAATAAGTATTTTTGTATTAAACTTCAATTTCCATTCAGTGAAAAGTCAGAAAAAGTTGAATCATGTATTTCTTAAGCTCTAAAAGGCACAAATATGTCATTGTCTTATGAGCAGAGAACTAAATAGAAAAAAGAAATTTTTGGCAGTACCTGGCAATTTTTGTCTCTAATTAACCAGTTATAATCTATCCAGGTCTTCTAAGTAATTTACATTATCACAAAACGGCCAGTTAAAATTTTTGTTTTGTGTTTAGTTACTTTTTTCTACTAATCACAGAATGTGTATTTTCAGTACACTCTGTAAGTAGTTATTTTCATTAGAAAAATTATTTTGCTAGGCTTATTTAGATTTATTACCTTTTTTTTCAAAAAATTATACGTATTTTTTCAGAAAATATTTTTTCCCATCAGTCTATGCATAGTAGAAGAGAGAATGCAGAGACATAAATAAAAGCGGGTAGTAGGTGAGTGACTAAACTGGGGTTGCACAGATCTTTAGGAAGAGATTAAGGAACTGCTTCATAAAACAGAGAAATTGGTAGTGAAAACAAAGATAAATGATTACAAACATGTTTTTAATGTAATCATGTAACCAGATATCCACAGGGGAGCTTATAAATGCCACTGGATGTTTGTACACATGTGTTGTGTGTATATGGCGGAGGGGTGGGGATGGAGAGGAGTGTCAATGACTTTGTTATTTTGGATCAGCGTTCAGTTTGAATGCACAAAGGTATTAAGATTTCTGGGGAAAAGGACAATTTAAATTTCCTATTTCTGCAAATATGTTTAATAGAACACATCCAAATTTATTCTAAGTACATTTAAATGCTATTGGTTGCTCATGATTTTTCCAGAGGTGGAATTAAGAGTTGATAATAATTGTGCATCAGTGGTTGATTAGCTCAATTGGAATGAATCATTGAGCAAATGAGAGGAGTGTAGGATGGTCAGAAGGAAACATGCCAGAAACTATAACTTAGACTGTGTGTACATTGTGGCAGATAAATACTTGCAAACTTTTTGAGAACCAGTATAGTTTTGAGGTGTGTAAGTCCTTCCTGATGGTCATCCAGATTTCTGAGGGTGAACAGTTTGCCTTATGGTGATGGTTGCCTTATCTTGATCATAAGCATGATCATAAAGAAGCATTTTGATTGGAAATGTCTGTATACCACGATGGAAAGATCAAATTCGAAGCAAATATTTACTGAAATAATTAATTTTATTAGTTCATTATCATTAACAATAACTCGACATAATATTAATCGTATGAAATATCACCTTTAAAAAAAAGAATTTTGTGGTCACATGTTTTTTATGCATTGTGTGCCATATTTTCTCTTGGAGATTCACAATGCACTTCAGCGCTTCAATGCTTAACTTTATCAGGGTTTTCCATACATTTGATAAGGAACCCCATGTAACTGGTATTTGGTAAATTTAAGTTTGGGAAGCACTTATAAAAACTATGGGATAATCAAGTTTTTTGTAGTAAGATATTATAATGTGTTCTTTGTTACCAAATAAATTGATCCTCATATTATGTTTATATTTAATTTAAAAAAACTAAAAATGCATGGCATACCTGATTAATTGTTGTTGTGTGTCATCGAGTTGATGCCAACTCATCATAACCCTACCAACTTGCCCCATAGGGTTTCCCAGGCAGTAATCTTTTCTTTTCACTAGATCGTTTCTACCACAGAGCTGCTGGTGGGTTTGAACCCCCGACCTTTTGGTTAGCAGCTGAGCGCTGTAACATCTTACCTTACCTGGTAAATAGTGTTTCTTATATTGAAACTTAAGGCTTTCATTTGCAGGACTGAAAGAAGCTGTTTAGTCTATATACTCTGTTGCAAAGTATCAAGAAAAACTCTGGGAATATGTTTTCATTGCTGCACTTGTTATTTTGAGCATGAATGACTCTTGCTAGTTGTCGTGGAGTTGATTCTGACTCATGGGGACCCCATGACTGACTACAGTATTAATAATTGTTTATAAAGCAAACTACATTTTTCAGTTTTTTCAGAATTTAATTTGGTCAAAGAAAATATTCAGTTTAAGGTATAAAACTGAACTTTTTTTTTTTTTTTTTTTTGGTACCTTGAAAATCAACTTAGAACAACTCAATAGTCATTAATTTGACAAATATTTGCTGAGTACCTCTTTTGTGCTAGGCACTCTTCAGAGTACCAGTGATACAACAGTAAACAAAATAGATAAACATCCCTGTCCTCATGCAGCTTACATTCTAATGGGAGAAGCTAACAGCCCCCACAATGTCCACTTCTCAAATATTTTGAAGTAAATAACCCCCAAAATTAAATGAATAGAAATATTTATCAATATGGAATTAAGAGCTGACAGATGAGTTTCTAAGCCCAGTAAATAATAAAGACATATGGGAGTTTTAAGGAGGTTGAACATGTTAATTTACTCTTTTTCAAAGAGGCAAAGGATTGTAAGATTATACAAGTGCAAAACTTGTTATATATTTAAAGCCTCTACAATGCTCTCTTTATGAAAATGTTATTAAATATTACTTGTTTGTTTCCCTCTTGTAACATTTTTCTCTCCCTTATCTCAAGCAAACTTTTAATAATCAATTCCTTAGTCACCTTTCTTATTTAATTCAGCTGCACTGTATGACTGAATATAAATGAATTTTCAGTCAGAACAATGAACTAAATTAACTATATTAGTTTTGTGATTCAGACTCTTTAAAACACCTGTGCTTGTCATAATACTTTTATTTTAAAACGTGATTTTGTCCAAATACGAAGTTTCATTATAACTGTCAAATTTGAACCTATACTTTCTGCCTAAACATGCTTTTTCAACTATTCTGGATTAATATAGATTAGAACAGAAATATGTTACTTCCCAGTGTAAGAAAAAATCTAATAATAACCACAGATTCATAATTATCCATCAAAATACAAAGTTGTAATTACTTTTTAAATAAATGTAATACAGTCTTATAGGGTAGTTGTACTTTTTTTTTTTTTTGCTTTTCTATTTTTCTAATTCACCTTAAATTAAGTTCTATTAGAGATTAATTTTCTTTAATTTAACATAAAACAATACTTTAGAAAAAGCTTCCTGAGTAACATCAAGCTTACATGAATTCTCACTGAATTCTTTTCTAAAACTTATAACGAAGAGAACTCTGAACATTACTCATATTTGTCTACGCATAAAGCAAGCAGTCGAGATAATCCATATTTCACCAAATTCAAAGCTTTTATGTGGTAAAATATGTAACAAAACATGTCATTTTAACTATTTTAAGTATACAGTTCAGTAACATTAAATACATTAACCATGTTGTGCCACCATCAAACCAAAAACCAAACCATTTGTCGTTGAGTCAATTCCAATTCATAGTGACCCTGCAGGACGGAGTAGAACTGCCCCATAGGATTTCCAAGGAGCGGCTGGTGGATTAGAACTGCAGAGCCTCTGGTTAGCAGCTGAGCTTTTAACCACTGCGCCACCAGGGCTCCATGCCATCATCACTACTGTCCGTATTCAAATGTTTTCCATCACCCAAAACAGAAATTCAGTACCCCGTAAGCAGTAACTCCCTATTATCTCTCCTCTCAGTGGAGCCCTGGTGGTGCAGTGGTTAAGCATTTGTCTGCTAACCAAAAGGTCAGCAGTTTGAAACCACCAGCTGCTCCTTGGAAACCCTACGAGGCCATTCTACTCTGTCCTGGAGGGTCACTATGAGCCGGAATTGACTCGATGGCAAGAGGTTTGTGTTTTTTTTTTTAATCTCTCCTCTCAGCCCCTGGTAACCACTAATGAACTTTTGTCTCTACCCATTTGCCTATTCTAGATATTTTATATAAGTGGGATTACTTTTATAGGAGCCCTTTTGGTGCAGACATTTGAACCCACCAGCCCTATATAGGAGAAAGATGTGGCAGTCTGCGTCCCTAAAAATATACAGCTTTAGAAATCCTGTGGAACAGTTCTGCTCTTTCCTATAGGAATTGCTGTGAGTCGGAATTGACAGTAGTGGGCATGGGGACTACTTTTTACTTACTTTCTGCAAATTTTATTTTCCAAACAATATCCAGAGGGCTAATCTAGTCTAAAAAATACTCAAACCAGTCATACAGAACAAGCAAAACAATCCCCATGTATCATGGGGAGGGGGGATGGGAAGGGAAGGAGACAGTAGAGAAGAGGAACAAAAAATTAAATAAGAAGCTAAAAGATTACTTTTTAAAAAAACAAAATGCTTGGTGGACAAAAAGTAGACCTTGTATAGGAATCAAATTTCCTGGGTTTTATATCTTGGATATATTACTTTAAGCAAGTTTTTTAATCATTCTGAGCTTCAATTCATTGCTTTGTAGATGAAAACAATAGCACCTTCTCTGTTTAACTTTTAAAGATGTTGTATCAAATGATGTATGTAGATTATATCATCATATACATGTATAATAATGGCAGTATCACTGATGTTTATAAGAAATGCTGCTGGAAAATTTTGCTCAATTGTTTTTAGTTATTTAGTATCTTCAATTGGGCATAAAACTTGGAGGCATGAAAAATGGCTGAGAGAACTAACATTATTTAATACTGACTATCGACTTGATGGCAATGGGTTTGGTTTTGATTTTGGATTTACTGGACATATTCCGAGCCCTTTGTGTGAATTTACTTAATCCTTGAAACAACTCAGTGAAGGTCTTTATTCCTATTGGGAAGGGGAGGAAAATGAACAGAGATTGATTAAATGACTTAACCAGGGTCATAGTGCAAAAAAAAGCCCCAGGTTATCTGGCCTACTCTAGTTTCAACAGGGCAATCTCTTTGACACAACTCCTCCCTCCACACAGTTTTCCAGCCTCTATTTAATAATATCTGAGTACATGAGATGAGGTATTCTGGTGTGTTCATTGTTTTTAGAAGATTTACTACCATAGTGTTCCACAGTTTAAAAAAAAAAAAAAAAACCACTTCTTATGATTAATTTGATACTTATCTCCCCTATTACTAGCAATCACAAATATCTGGAGCTGTAGAGAGAAAACCACATCTAGATTTCGTTTTCACCCCTTGTCAGCCAAGCTTTTCCTTAATACTGTTCTCAGTGGTAAATAGCACATTCTACTTCCATAACCTGTTGAAGGAAACACATTTGGCCTTCCATTAAAGAATTTTTACTCATATTTTATCATTTATACAAGATCATAAGCTTTTTGAGGATGAGGAGCCATAGAACTTGGCATATAAAGCAATACTCATGAATTATTAAATACTAAAGGAGTGAGGGACATTTTGACACCATTCTAATAGCTTGATTTTCTGTTTTGTTTAGTTTTTTCTGGACCACAGAAAATTAAGTAAATCAGGAGGTGGCAGAAGCCATTACAGATAGGGACAGGTTGACATGTTGACAGAAACAAAGTAGAAAGAAAAGTTGATCAAGCTGATGGAATTCAAAATATACATATATATAAAATATAAAATAGAATAGAATATATAACATATATAAAAATATAAACACCATGTAATTTAGGGATAAACAACCAAATTTTATTTTTTAAAAACTATACGGACACTCTTCTACATGTAATAGGCTACATAGGCCCTGAATATTATGACAAGTTGTTGTTAGGTGCCGTCGAGTCGGTTCTGACTTATAGTGACCCAGTGTACAACAGAACGAAACACTGCCTGGTCCTGTGCTATCCTCACAATCGTTGTTATGTTGAGCTCATTGTTGCAGCCACTGTGCCCATCCACCTCTATTTCATCAAGCATGATGTCCTTCTACAGGGACTGATCCCTCCTGATAACATGTCCAAAGTATGTGAGATGTGGTCTCACCATCCTTGCTTCTAAAGAGCATTCTGGTTGTACTTCTTCTAAGACAACAGATTTGTTCGTTCTTTTGGCGGTCCATGGTATATTCAGTATTCTTCACCAACACCACAATTCAAAGGCATCAGTTCTTCTTCCATCTTCCTTATTCATTGTCCAGTTTTTGCATGCATATGAGGTCATTGAAAACACCATGGCTTGGGTCAGGCACACCTTAGTCTTCAAGGTGACATCTTTGCTTTTCAACACTTTAAAGAGGTCTTTTGCAGCAGATTTGCCCCATGCAGTGCACCTTTTGATTTCTTGGCTGCTGCTTCCATGGGTGTTGATTGTGGATCCAAGTAAAATGAAATCCTTAACAACGTCAATCTTTTCTCCATTTATCATGATGTTGCTTATATGTCCAATTGTGAAAATTTTTGTTTCTTATTGTTGAGGTGTAATCCATACTGAAGGCTGTTGTCTTTGATCTTCATCAGTAAGTGCTTCAAATCTTCTTCACTTTCAGCAAGGAAGGTAGTGTCATCTGCATAACGCAGGTTGTTAATGAGTCTTCCTCCAGCCCTGATTTCCCATTCTTCTTCAGATAGTCCAGCTTCTCAGATCATTTGCTCATCATACAGATTGAATACGTATGGTGAAAGGATGCAACCCTGATGCTCACCTTTCCCGACTTTAAACCACACAGTATCCCCTGGTTTTGTCTGAGCAATTGCCTCTTAATCTATGTACAGGTTCCTCATGAGCAAGTTAAGTGTTTTGAAATTCCCTCTCTTCGCAATGTTATTCATAATTTGTTATAATCCACACAGTTGAATGCCTTTGCATCATCAGTAAAACACAGGTAAACATCTTTCTGGTATTCTCTGCTTTCAGTCAGGATCTATCTGACATCAGCTATGATATCCCTGGTTCCATGTCCTCTTCTGAATCTGGCTTGAATTTCTGGCAGTTCCCTGTCCATATACTGCTGCTGTTCCTTATTGTGAAAGATAATTGTGCTCTATTACAAACCTGGGACACTGTGTTCAACCATAGTTTAATAACCAAAGTCCACAATAATGACACCTAGAAAACTAAATCCACATAGAAAACTAAAATTATAATAACATATTCTGTTTAAAGAATCAAAATGTATAATGATTTCTAAAAATATATACTTACATTAAAAAATATTTTCCGATTAGTGAAATAAAGTTTCATTACTGAAAAATAATTTGTGGGCTCTTCCATTCCCTGATGATGTCATACAAAATATATAGTCCTGTAATTTCCTTCTTATAGCTAAAAATTGGGGAACAATAGAACTGATTAAAGTGAGGTCAATTAATGAACAAATCGCTTCCATTCTTTTTCTTTCTTTTTTTTAGTTACCCATGGTATTTTGGTAAATGAAGAATGATCTTAATTTATGAAGATAACATGGATAAAATTATTCTTGCATTACTCAAAAATTGAAGGGTGTTGATAAACAGAAATCAGTGCTGAATCATAATCAGTGCAAGTTTATTATTAGAATCATAATTGGAAAAAAGTTTGTATGCAAAGTATGGACAGTAAACTCCTTCTATAGCCCATGTGATTATTCCAAATCTAAGGATCCCGTAAGATTTTCATTTGGTTCCAGAGAAATGAAGGTACATAAAAACTGGTGTAGTCAGACCAATGGTCACCAATATGGAAATAATCTGGAGAATTCCCATTATGGATCTGGAATAAATTTAACACAATTGACTACAGATGGCAGCAGATGAATAATCCATGTGTTTTGCTAGTTCTGCCCACTGTTGGTTCAGCCACACCTTTCTTAAGGAGAATTTGTCATCACACATGCAGAAGATATGCAGACCTGGAAGATGGCATTGTACCAGCACAACCACAATTTAGTGGGGAGTTTGTGGGCAATTTATCCTAAAGTCAAAATCATTTTAAAACATCAGTAACAGACAGTACATATTTGAGGGTAAAGTGAGGTCATATGTGACTTTTCCCAAGGAGAATATGCTATCTGCTATTGAAAACAGACACAGGAAGTAGGTCTGAGGAAATGTGGTGAACAGAAATCTGAGGTGCAGTTTCTTATGTACTTCCAGACAATTTCAGTGCTTTGAAGATCTATTTTTCACAAACAGTAGATTACCTCTAACTCTCTGGGATGACATTAGTTAATTATGTATATTTTTGTGATTCTTCAATCATCCTTACATTACACTCAGATATTACCTGAGCATGTTCATTTGACTGCAGAGAAACACTCCTATCAAATCCATTTGCTAAAAGGGAATATGAACAGGTGTTCTCAGTTCTGAGGATCATGCCCCTCCCAATGGTGTTCCCAATTATTGCCTCAGATTTGGGATTGGTTATTAAATAGACAGCTTTGTCTCATGCTGTACTTATTTCAAAAGTCGTTATCACTTACTTCTGGGGATGCACTAGATGAAGTCACATGGACATTTGATATCAAGTCAAGAAAGACCTGATGGTGGCTCCCATTAAGTGGAAGGGATGCCCTCTCTATGACTTTGTTATTTAACTCTTCTAATAAATGCCTGCATTTTGCTAAACTGAGGTTCTTAGAGTCTATCATTGTCTTGGAATCTGAAATTAGCCAATATATAAATTATAGCTGTTAAATAGGCAAGAAAGATGTTAGGCTTCCAGACTGCCATGCTTAATACATGAAGACTCACTTGGTATGTGAACTAGGAAATAAAATATTGTGCATATTTCACATAAATGTTCTTCTTAAACAAAATCAAATTAATAACACATTGAACAATTTTACTGGTCTGCAACATTTTTAACTATCAAATTTCTTAATTTTAAACCTGACTTGATTTATCTTGTCAAACTCTTACTATAGCACTAAAATTAAACAAACAAATAAATAAAACCAGTTGCCATTGAGTCAATTCTGACTAATGGCAGCCCATGTGTAAAGAGTAGAACTGCACCTGGTAGGGTTTTCAAGACTGTGACCTTTTGGAAGCAGATTGCCAGTCCTTTCTCTCTAGGGGCCTCTGAGTGGGTTTGTAGTTAATAGTAGTTGAACGCTTCACCGTTTGCACCCCCCAGGGACTAATATAGCACTAGAATCTATTAAAACACACATGGGAGAGCATTTATGACATATATTTTGATTTATTGGCTTGATTTTTATTTTATTTTTTTTCTATCTCAAACTAATTTGTTTTAGGCCTTTGTCATCTGGTTTGCGTGATTTCAGGAGCATGATTGTTGCATTCCAAATTCTTAAACCAGTCAAAGACTCAATAAATTTGCTAATTACTTGAGGGCCAATCTGTATGTCTGAGGAGGCTCAGATATTCTAAAGCAGCAAGCGTTTTTTAAAAATTGCTTAGAAAGGATGCATATAGTGAAAGTTGCATACTATTCAGTTTCTTTGTTTTGAAAAATAAAAATTTAAATTTATGATTCCATAGTTATGGCAAAAGTAATAGTTAAAATGCTAAGCCACTTGAAGCACTTGTGTTATCACACACTTTAAAAAAAGCATACTATGTCTCAGTGAGTGATGGGTCGTGTTATACTGGCAAAGATAAATATGCTTGTATGAATTTCATGTTCATAAAACTTGGATCCGGGAAACTAATCTTAGAGTTATCTAAATCAATCAGACAGTTGCTATAAACTGATTAGTATCATACAGAGCCCTGGTGGAGCAATAGTTAACTGCTTGGCTGCTAACCAAAAGGTCGGTGGTTGGAACCCACCAGCAGCTCCACAGGAAAAAAGATCTGGTGATCTGCTTTGCTCCCCTAAAGATTTACCATTTAGCAAACCTTACTGGGCAGTTGTGTCTGTCATAGAGGGTTGCTTTGAGTTGGAATTGACTTGAAGGCACATAACAACAACAATAATTCCTATACTTTAGGGTGCTCCATAAGTATTAATAGTTCTGAATCCATATCTGTCTATCAAAAGGGTTTGACTAAGGGCTTAAGTAAATATTTTAACCCAATCAAAATCTGGAAACTATGGTTCATGTCAATAATGATAAAATATAATTTTATTTTATTTTTTAAAAATCATGTTTATTTCATGCTTCTCATTCCAGTCAAAATGTCTGCTTCATCTCCCACCTGATACAGAAGAAGACAATAGTCATGAGTTCTCAGTGATTCTTGATATTAATTGATCTTAAGGGTAAAAAAATAAGCTATTTCATTTTCTACATCAGTTATTTGGTAATTAAAGTAAAAAGGCTTTGTTCCTTGTCTAATTTGAGGAAGAAAGATCTGCTAACTGCAGTTCTCTAAAGAAATTCAAGGCAGTCTTGTCCAAGAATCCCAGAATGTTCTTTGTTTATATGGTTTAATAACTGCCTTATATAACATGGAAATCCTGGTGGCGTAGTGGTTAGGAGCTATGGCTGCTAACCAAATGGTCAGCAGTTCAAGTTCACCAGGTGTTCCTTGGAAACCCTATGGGGCAGTTCTGCTCTGACCTATAGGGTAGCTATGAGTTGGAATCGGCTCGATGGAAGTGGGTTTTTGGTTTTGTTTTATATAACATAATTAAGCATAATTTTGAGGAAAAAGATTGTATTTCTGTTGAAAATAATAATTCCATTAGCATCCAACCTCAAGAACATACTTCAAGAATATACAAATTTTTACCTACTCTCCTTCCCCTCAACCAGGCTTTGCTTTCAAATTTTGTTTGTACCTGACGTGATATTATTTTTTCTTGACTTAAATTTAATCTCAATTTCTTTGTCGTTGTCATCAGCCACTTGTTTTTTTTACTGCTTTCTATGCCATCCCTGTACCCCCCCTAACCCACCACCATGCAAGCACCCCCTACAACCTTTCTTACAGCTTTTTTTCTTTTTCTTTTTTTCATCTTCTAGTCTAAACAAATATGAATCTTTCAACTAGTTTACCTCATATAATGTCCTCTTTTAATCCTTCTCAAGGCATGTATCATTAAGGAGGCCTTGTAAAAAGTAGTATTTTCACTGAAATTATGAAGAAATTCAAACAAAAGGTAATTTGGGGGCAATAACTTTGTCCAATGTTTTATCTTGTCCCAAGCTTCACATTTCACAGTCAAACTACTATTTGTATCCCTTTAACAGCCTGGTAAGAAAGGAAAACATAGATGGAAGGCCAAGGAGAGAAAATTCCTAAGAGGGGATGTAGAAGAAAAGAAAAATAAAGTCCTAGATAAAGAAAACAGAACTGAATTATGAGGCAATAAAAATCTCCAGAAAAAGTAGTTTAGCCCATGTGGGGACCATGGTCTTGGGCAACATCTAGCTCAATTGGCATAACACAGTTTATAAAGACAATGTTCTACATTCTTCCTTGGTGAGTAGCGTCTGGGTCTTAAAAGCCTGTGAGCAGCCATCTAAGATACTCCACTGGTCTCACCCCTTCGGAAGCAAGGGAGAATGAAGAGAACAGGATACAAGGAAAAGATAAGTCCAAAGGACTAATGGACCACAGCTACCAAGGCTTCCACCAAGCTGAGTCCAGTACAGCTAGATGGTGCCCATCTACCACCACTGACTGCTCTGACCGGGATCACAACAGAGGGTTCTGGACAGAGCTGGAGAAGGATGTAGAACAAAATTCTAACACACACACAAAAAAGACCAGATTTACTGGCCTGACAGAGACTGGAGAAATGCCGAGAGTATGGCCCCCAGACACCCTTTTAGCTCAGCGGTGAAGACACTTTTCGAGGTTCACCGTTCAGTCAGGGATTGGACAGCTGCATGTAACAAAACGGGACTAATGAGGCACAGCAGTCCAGGGACAAGGACTAGAAGGCAGAAGGGGACAGGAAAGCTGGTGATAGGGAACCCAAGGTTGAGTAAGGACAGTGTTGTCACGTACTGGGGTTGTTAACCATTGTCATAGGGCAACATGTGTACTAAATGTTTAATGAAAAACTATTTTATTCTGTTAATCTTCATCTGAAGTGAGAATAGCAGCACAATTGGAAGAATGTAGTCGACGTCACTGAACTGTGCATGTAGAAATTTTTGAAATGGTGTATCTTTGGCTATGTATATTTTTACCAAAAAAAAAAAAAAAAGAGGTCGAGAAGGGAGAGGGTTGACATGTCATGGTGTTGTTAACCAATGTCATAAAACAATACGTGTACTGAATGTTTAATGAGAAACTATTTGTTCTGTAAACCTTCACCTGAAGTACAATTTTAAAAAAGGAAGAAAAAGAAAAAAAGTAGTTTAGCCCAGAGGATCAGCAAACTAACGTACAGCCTGTTGGCCAAATCCGGGGCCTATTTTGTATAGTCTGCTAACTTAAGAAAGATTTTTACATATGTAACTTCCAGCACTATGTTGAATAAGGGTGGACAGCCATACCTTCTTCCAGAATGTAAGGGGAATGTATTCAGTCTTTCACCATTAAGTATGTTAGCTCTATGCTTCTTGTAGAAGATCTTTATCAAGTTGAGGAAGTTCCCCTCTATTCTAGGCTGCCTGAGAGTTTTTTATCATGAGTGGTTTTTTAATTTTATCAAATGCTTTTTCTGCATAGTGATTTTTCTTCTTCAGCCTGTTAATATGGAGAATTACATTGATTGATTTTTGAATATTGAAAAAGCCTTCCATCCCTGGAACAAGGCCATGTGACCTTGTTTATGATTTCTTTTTATATACAGTTATCCCTTGGTATCCACAGGGGATTGGTTCCAGAACTTGCTGCAGATACCAAAATCCTCGGATGCTCAAGTCCCTTATATAAAATGGCATAGTATTTGCACATAACCTACGCACACCCTCCTGTATACTTTCAGTCATCTCCATGGTACTTGTAATACCTAATACAATGGAAATGCTGTGTAAATAGTGTTATACAGTACTGCTCAAACAACAAGTGCTGGAGAGAGACTGAGGATCTCTACGATGGGGGAGGCTAATGCAGGCAATGCCTACACGTCTCTTCATTCATGTGGATTCAGTGGCATGCTCAGCACAAAGCAAATTCAAGTTTTGCTTTTTGAAACTTTTTTATTTTTAATATTTTTGATCCACAGTTGGTTGAATCCATGGATTCAGAACCTGCGGATATGGAGAGCCAACTGTACTGCAAAATTCTATTTCCTAACATTTTGTTAAAGATTTTTGTGTCTACAGGGATATGAGTCTGTAGTTTCTTTCTTTTTTTGATGGGGGCTGTCTTTGTATGCTTTTACTGTGAGTAAAATTAGCTTCATAAAATGAATGACTTTTAGAAAAGATTCTGTAGGATTAGTGCTAAATCTTTAAACATTTGTTAGAATTATTCATAGCAATCGCTTGTGCCTAGAGAATTTTTGAGGAAAACTTTAAAATTACAAAATCAATTTCCTTAATTATAAAAAAACCAGTTGCTATCAAGTTGATTCTGATTCATGGTGACCCATGGATGTCAGAGTAGAACTGTGTTCCATAGGGTTTTCAATGACTGATTTTTCAGAAGTGGATCACCAGGACTTTCTTCTGTCATGCCTCTGTATAGAACCAAACCTCCAACCTTTTGGTTAGCAGCCAAAACCCTTAACCTTTTGCAGCAGTTGGGCTATTCAAATTATCTGTTTTGTATTGGATGGGTAATGATTTGTGTTTTTTGAGGAATCAGTCCATTTGATCTAATTTGTGTAATTTATGTGTGTAGTATTGTTTGTAGTTTTCTCTTATTATTTCTTGATGTATGCAGACTCTGTAGTAATATTCCATGTTTCATTCCTAATACTGGTAATTTGTGTCTTTACTCTTTTACTTTTATCAGTTTTGCGAGAAGTTTGCCTGTTTTGTTGATTTGTTTTCCAAAGAACCAACTCTTTGTTTCATTGATTTTCTCTATTTTTCTATTCTCAGTTTCATTGATTTGTGCTCATGTTTTTATCATTTCCTTCCTTCTGGTTATTTTAGATTGACTTTGCTCTCTTTCTTGGTTCTAGAGGTAAGAACTTTGATGATTGTTTTAAGACTTTTCCTCTTTTCTAATGTGTGCATTTTGTTGTTGTTGTTAGGTGCCATTGAGTCAGTTCCGACTATGGAGACCCTATGTACAACACTACCAATCACTGCCCAGTCCTGTGCCATCCTCACAGTCGTTGCTATGCTTCAGTCCATTGTTGCAGCCACTGTGTCAGTCCATCTCGGTGAGGGTCTTCCTCTTTTTCACGACCCTCTACTTTACCCTGGTGGCGCAGTGGTTAAGAGCTTGAACGCACCAGCCGCTCCTTGGAAACCCTATGGGGCAATTCTACTCTGTTATATAGGGTCGCTATGAGTCAGAATTGACTCAACGGCAAAAGGTTTTGGTTTGGCTACTTTACCAAGCATGATGTCCTTCTCCAGGGGCTAGTCCCTCCTGATATGTCCAAAGTTTGTAAGATGAAGTCTTGCCATCCTTGCTTCCAAGGGGCACTCTGGTTGTACTTTTTCCGAGACAGATTTGTTCCTTCTTCTGGTAGTCCATGGTATGTTCAATATTCTTCACCATCACCATAATTCAAATGAGTAGATTCTTCTTTGGTCTTCCTTATTCATTGTCCAGCCTTCTTATGCATATGAGGTGATTGAAAATACCATGGCTTAGAACTGGCACATCTTAGTCCTCAAAGTGACATCTTTGCTTTTGAACACTTTAAAGAGATCTTCTGTAGCAGATTTGCCCAGTGCAGTACACCATTTTGATTTCTTGACTGCTGCTTCCAGAGAGCCCTGGTGGCATAGTGGTTAAGAGCTTGGCTGCTACCGAAAAGATTGGCAGTTCAACTCCACTAGCCTCTCCTTGGAAATTCCATGGGGCAGTTCTACTCTGTCCTGTAAGGTTGCTATGAGTTGTAATTCACTCGATGGCAACAAGTTTTTTTTTTTTTTTTGTCTTCCATGGACATTGGTTTAGTGTGTTTATTTAGTGCTATCGATTTCTCTCTCGACACTACTTTATCTGTGTCTTAGACATTTTGATGTATTATATTTAATTTTTATCTGTTTTAATGTATTTTCTAAAATTTCTCTTGATACTTCCTTGTTGCCCCATGGGCTAGTTAGAAATGTGTTGTTTAATTTCCAAGAGTTTGGAGATTTTCCTATTACGTTTCTGGTACTGAGCTCTAGTTTGATTACACTGTGGTCAGAAAACAGTCTGTGATTTCAGTTATTCTAAATTTGTTAAGACTTATTTTATGGATCAGGATATGGCCTATTTTGGAATATGTCCACTGGAACTTGAAAAGAGTGTGTATCCTGCTGTCCTTGTGTGGCATATCCTATAAATGCCAATTAAATTGGTTGGTGATGTTGTTGAGTTCTTCTCTATCCTTGCTAATTTTGTTTAGTTCTATCAATTGTTGACAGAGGAGTATTCACACGTACAACTGTAATTGTGGATTTATCCGTTTCTCTTTCCTATTTTATCAGTTTTTACCCTATGTATTTTACAGCTCTTTTGTTTGTGGCATACACATTTAGGGTTTTCATGTGGGACCGACCCCTTTTCCATTAATACAACATTGCCCACTGTCCCTAGCGATTTCTTTGTTCAAGTTTATTTTATATAGACACTCCTGCTTTTTTTTAAATAATGTTTGCATGATATATATTTCTTAAATCCTTTTACTTTCCACCTGCATATATCCTTATATTTGAAGTGAGTTTCTTGTAGTCTGTGTATACTTGAACTATGTTTTTAATTCATTCTGCAAATCTCTGCCTTTTAATAGGATGTTTAGACAAGCTACATATATTTTAATTAATGATATGTTACAGTTTAAACCTGTCATTTTATTTTTGTTTTCTGTTTTTTTCTGTTAGTTTTTTCTCTTTCTTCTGCTTACTGGCTTCTTCAGGGTTCCTTGAACTTTTTTTCTGGAAATTTTAGAATTTTGACTTATCTAGTGTATTTGAGTATATCTCTCAGTATAGTTTTTTTAGTGGTGTCCTACATAACACATTCTATACACGTAACTTATCACAGTTGGAGTCAGCTCAACAGCAACTTTTTTTTTTTTAATTAGTGAAGTCATTTAACAGTTCAAGGAAGTGTAGAAACTTTGCTTCCCTTTATGTACCTTTACCCTTCCCCTTTTATAATATAATTTTCTTACCTATATCTTCTACATACATTTAGAATCACATCAGGAGGTGTCATAATTTTTGCTTACACCATCAATCATAATTTAGAAAACTCCAGGGAAAGAAATCTGTTGTATTTTACACATATTTTTGTTTACTATGTTCTTTCTCCCTTTCTGATGTTCCAAGTTTCTTTCTTTTATTATTTCCTTTCTGTTTAGTGACATTTCTTTAGCCATTCATTTAGGGTGACATACTCTTTTAGTTTTCTAAAAGAGACTGTCTTAATTTTCCCTCATTCCTGAAGGATATTTTCAGTGGATATAGAATTCCAGCTTGACAGTTCTTTTTTTTCAGCAGTTGAAAATGTAGTGCTCCTTCCTGTAGCCTACAAGGTTTCTGATGAGAAACCTGCTGTCATGTTTTTCCCCTGTAGGTAACGTTGTATTTCTCTCTCACTGGTTTCAGGATTTTTTTTTTTTCTTTAGTTTTAGTTTTCAGAAGTTTGACTATAGTGTGAATTGGTTTGGGCTTATCTTGTTTGTGGGTTTGCTCAGCTTCTTGAATATATAGGTTTATGTCTTTTGCCAAATTTGGAAGTTTTCTGCCATTATTTCTTTGAGTACTTTTTCAGGCTTACCCTCTTTCTTCTCTCTTTCTGGGACTCCAGTGACACAGTGTTATACCTTTAGTTATAGTCCCAAAATTTCCTGAGTCTATGTTCTTTTTTTTTTTTTTTTTTCATCTATTTTCTCTCTGTCATTTAGATTGGGTAATCACTACTTTTGTGCCTTCAAGATCACTGATTCTTTCCTCTGTCCTCTCCATTCTGCTGTGAGTTCATCCATTGAGTCTTTTAAGTTATTATATTTTTCAGTTCTAAAATTTGTTTGGTTTTTCTTTATGTGTTCTATTTCTTTGCTGAGACTTTTAATTTTTTTAATTTGTTTCAGCCATATTCATAATTGCTCACTGAATCGTTTCTGTGATGCCTAAAAACCAAAACCAAACCCATTGCCATTGAGTTGGTTCTGACTCATAGAGACACGATCAACAGAGTAGAACTGCCCCATAGGGTTTCCAAGGCTGTAATCTGTACAGAAGCATACTGCCACATCTTTCTTCCAAGAAACAACTGGTAGGTTTGAACTGATGACCTTTCAGTTAGCAGCCAATCGTTTAACCACTGCACTGTTTTAAAACCTCTGTGAGATAATTTTAATATCTCTGCCATCTCAGTGTACACATATATTGACTGTCTCTTTTCATTCAGTTTGACATCTTCCAATTTCTTGTATGAGAATAATTTTCAATTGAAACTCTGGATCTTATTTAATCATTCTTTTTTAGCTGGCTTCTTCTGACACCACTCCAACAGGAGAAGGGGCAGTGGTTCCATCTTTTCAGTGCCAATTGTACATAGAAGTCTAGGTTCCTCCCTCAGCCACCTTTGATACCTGAGGTGGGAGGGCTCTTCGTTACTGCTGGGTGGAGATTGACAGTTGCTGTTCTCTAGTAGACTCCTACTGATAGTTTCCAGGCAAGGAGGGAGAAGAGTGGCTTGCTACTGTTCCCACCACTGGTCTCCACTGGCACTTTGCTGGTGTGGGGATAGCTGGGTCACGTTGTTACTGCTAGGCTGTTTCCAATGCTCTGATCCTTCACCAGGCTTTTCTGACACCAGCTGTGAGTGGGAAGGGCACCTCATTACTGTTGGGTTTGGGATGGAAGTCCAGGCTCCCCAGGTAGTCTGCACTGACACCACACTGTGGTAAGAAACCTTGTTATCACCAAGCAGGAATGAAAGTCCCAGTTCCCTACTTGAATTTTTCTTACACTACCCTGGAGAGTGGGAGGGGAGGGGTTGGAGTGCCCTGTGTTAGCCTGACAAGGGCAGGCATCTAGGCTCCTCACTCAGATTTTGCTGGTCTGGGTGTAGATGAGAGCACGAGTTTTTTGTTTTTTTTCCCTTAGTGTTTGACTAGAGCAAAGTGGTATTGTCACAAAGCTTTCTGTCTTTCTAGTCTGCCCCTTTCCTGGTTCTTTGGCTAGAGAGAACAGACTTTTGTTGGGGTTTTTTTTTTTTTCTTTTTGGTCTGCCCCAGTGGTATTTCTAGGTTGTGAACATCTTTAGCTCCACGTTTGGGATATATAAGGTGAAAAGAAAGTCCAGGGGACTCACTTCAACGTTATTCCTTGGGTCTTGAGGTCCCTAGCCAGTCTGTCTTATTCTCTCCATCTTTCACAATCTCCTTACATTTATTATATATATAACGCAAAGGTGTTTAGTTGTGCCTTAGCAGGACTATTGGGACAAACTGCATCTACTTCATCTTTCTGGAAGCAAAAGTCCCCTGTTGTAGTCTATTAATTCTTTTTTTTTAATTGAGAAGGAAACATAAAATTTTCACATTAGGTTATTTAAGGAACTTAAACAGAATTATGAAAAATTGATTATTTAAATATATTAAAATATAGAAGGCATCTCTATTTGCATTTTTTTCATATTCATTTCTGGTATTCATTTCACATCTGCTTCCCAATTTCTACCAGTTTGTTACATGATTAGTTTGTCCCCATTAAAGGCTCCTTTAGGACATTAAACACTTCTGTTTATGACTTGTCTTACTTGTGAGTACTTTTTGAATGCCTCCTGCATGATGTGGTAAACTCTTTGAAAGTAGAGATCATGTCCATTTTGTTCACTGCTGTTCCCCTGTGCCTACCACAAGGCCTGGCACATACTAGTACTTAATAAATGCCTTCTGAATAAATGAATGAAGACTGGAAATTTAGATTTTCCTTTATGCGAGGGACTATCAGCTTCCTTCTTGCTGTACTGTAGCATGGGTCATATGTATCTGCCGGACTTGATTCCCGAACAGGCACTCTGAGCATATGCTTAGGACACTAGCAAGATTTTACAAAATGGAGTTTTCATTTCAGCACATGTGTAAGTTTTTGTCTATGGTTTATAGCTACTTGTATTTTGAATTACAAATGGGGAGGACACCATGATGGCTTGGCGTGTGCGTGTGTGTTTGTGTGCACGGGCACGCATGAACATTCACTCTTAAAGCTCCTAAAGAAAGTGGCTTGAAAGACATGACACAATCGAGACCACAAAACTGTTTTTAGGATATGTTTCCTAGTTCCCGCAATCTTTCTTTTTTTCCAAGTGGCTCTCTTTCGTTAGGCAAGTCATAATTCGATTTTCTTTCTAAATTTTTGTCATGTATTGTTCAATGTGTGTGTGTGCACATTGGGGAATGGTAATGTTAATCCATCATTTTGGTAGAGCACTAAATATAATTTTAAATTCCTTGCAAGCATAATTATATCTTAGATAACGATTCCCCAATCATTGAAACCATTTTTAATGGAGTTAGGAGTAAATGGTCCTTTTTAGCACCACTCAGTATGTTTGATTTAAATACTAATAACACTTGCTTTCCTGCTTGACTTTAGATTCTGCTTAAGGAAATTGTGAAAGATTTAATTCACTGTACTTTTGTTAGAAAGTATGGAAATGTTTGTACATAGGAATTTTTAAAGAAATTTTTTTCATTGTACTTTAGGTGAAGGTTTGCAGAACAAATAGTTTCTCATTAAACATTCAGTACACATATTGTTTTATGACATTGGTTAACAACCCCACAACATGTCAACACTCTCCCTTCTCGATCTTGGAGGACCTTCTTCTTTTTTTTTTTTGGTGAAAATATACATAGCCAGCGATACACTATTTCATAAATTTCTACATGTACAATTTAGTGACATCAATTACTTTCTTCCAGTTGTGCTGCTGTTCTCAATTTAGTTGAAGGTTTACAGAACAAAATAGTTTCTCATTAAACAGTTAGTACCCATATTGTCTTATGGCAATGGTTAACAACTCCATGACATGTCAGCACTGTCCTTACTCAACCTTGGGTTCCCTATCACCAGCTTTCCTGTACCCTTCTGCCTTCTGGACCTTGTCTCTGGACTGCTGTGCCTCATTAGTCCCATTTGGTTTTATGGGGCCGTCCACTCCCCAGCTGAACGGTGAACCTCGGAAATGACTTCACCACTGAGCTAAAAGGGTGTCTGGGAGCCATACTCTCGGGGTTTCTCCAGTCTCCTTTAGGCAAGTAAATCTGGTCTTTTTTTTTTTTTTTTTGTGAGTTAGAATTTTATTCTACATCCTTCTCCAGCTCTGTCCAGAACCGTCTGTTGTGATCCTGGTCAGAGGAGTCAGTAGTGGTAGCTGGGCACCATCTAGCTGTACTGGACTCAGCCTGGTGGAGGCCTTGGTAGCTGTGGTCCATTAGTCCTTTGGACTAATCTTTTCCTTGTATCCTGTTCTGTTCTTTCTCCCTTGCTCCTGAAGGTGTGAGATCAGTGGAGTATCTTAGATGGCTGCTCACAGACTTTTAAGACCCCAGACGCTACTCACCAAGGAAGAATGTAGAACATTGTCTTTATAAACTGTGTTATGCCAGTTGAGCTAGATGTTCCCCAAGACCATGGTCCCCGCATCCCTCCACTTAGCAATTCCATCCCTCAGGGAGTTTGGATGTGTCTATAAAGCTTTCATGACCTTTCCTTGTACAAGTTGTGCTGGCTTCCCCAGTATTGTGCACTGTCTTACCTGTCACCAAAGTTACCGCTTATCTATTATTACTCGGTATCACCTTGCCTTACTCTCCATTAGAAGTTTCTATACCTACACCATTTATTCCCTCTTTTATTATTCTGATGTTGTTATTTACAGATTAACTACTCTGATTCCCTGTTGTATTTCTTTTGGTTTTCGATAGTCTTTGAGAGTTCATTTCCTGGATTGGTATCTGGCTGGTATAATCCTGCGTCCTAGATTCAATCTGTGATCTGATGTTGTTTGTTCTCAGATTGAAGGACTCCCTTTAATAATTCTTGTAAGTTTGGTTTGGTTTTTACATATTCCCTTAATTTCTGTTTATCTGGAAATGTCCGAATTTCACCATCATATCTGAACGAGAGTTTTGCAGGATATATTATTCTTGGCTGGCAGTTTTTTTCTTTCAAGGTTTTATATATGTCATCTCATTGCCTTCTTGCCTGCATGGTTTCTGCCGAATAATCTGAGCTTAATCTTATTGTTTCTCCTCTGTACGTGACTTTTTGTTTTTCTCGAGCTGCTCTCAGGATTCTTTGTTTGTCTTTGGTTTTGGGGAGTGATTATGATATGCTTTGGTGATTTTCTTTTGAGGTCTATCCTATATGGGGTTCGTTGAGCTTCTTGGATGGCCAGCTTTTCATCTTTCAGGATATTGGGGAGGTTTTCTGTCAGCAGTTCTTCAGTGATCCTCTCTGTGTTTTCTTCTTTCTCCCCCTGTTCTGGAACTCCGATCACTTGCAGATTTTTGCTTTTGGTTATATCCCACATAATCCTCAGGGTCTCTTCATTTTCCTTTGTTCTTTTTCCTGATTTTTCTGCAGAGTTGTGTCCAAGTGTTTGTCTTTAATTTTGCTGATAATGTCTTCCACTGTTTCAAACCTGCTCTTCAGTTCTTCTATGACACTGTCCATTTCTGAAATCTTGTTGTTTATCTTTTGGATTTCTAATTGTTGTTTTTGTATAATTTCTAGTTGGGAATTTATTTTGGCATTTTGTTCCTGCATTATTTTCCTGAATTCTTTCTCTTTTTGTCTGTATTTTCCATAAATTTGTCTGCTTTTTCCATGAATTTATGTATTTTTTCCTCATTTTTGTCTGCTTTTTGCTTCAAGTTTTGGATAGCTCTGAATATTAGAGATTTGAATTCCCTATCAGGTAGTTCTAGTGCCTTTTCTTCTAGTGGAATGTCATCTGGTGTTTTATTTTGGACGCCTACTGGAACCATCCTGTCCTGTTTTTGTAAATGTTTTGATATTGTCTGCTGTCTTCAGGGCATTCAATAGCTATTTTTCTCATTTATTGATTGTATGTTTGTTTGTTTCATCCTTTTTTTTGTTTGTTTGTTTGATTTGGCTGTGTCTGAGCAGGCAAGCTATGTGTTCTGTGTTGTTTGCTTGTCTGTGGGCATGATATTTTTCGCCGCCTTCTCCAATTGGCAGGGTCAGTCACTCAGATATGGTACAGCATGGCAGGACTAGCTGAAGAGGAGTTGCTGGGATGGGTTGTTTGTGGCACTGACTATGGCCACCCAGGGCGGGCTGGTAATCAGTGCAGGGCTGCTTGGTGGTATGATGTTCAGTGCACAGTGCACGTAGGCAGGATGGAGGGGGGAGATTGTGATGTGTGGAGCTAAGATGGGTATGGGAGAGAGGAGAGAGGAACAGGAGCCAAAAATATACAACAGACAAAAAAGAGTGCTGGAGAGCTTGCTGTTGGAGTGCAGAGATGAGAGACTATGAAATGGAGAAAAGCAAAAAAGGAGAAGGAGGAGAAAAAAAAAGAAAAGAAAAAAATGAATTAATAAAAATTAGGGAGAAAAAAGAAAAGCAGAGCTCTCAGGGATCCCACAGGTGTGGCTAAGAGGTCTGGGGAAGTTGCTCCCAGGCCATGAAGTACAGCCTGGCTAGAAGGGGTAGAGGTGTCACTCAGCACCATGGATTCAAGGAACAGGAAGAGAAGGAAAGTATGGAGAGACAAGAAACTGAGTAATGAAGAAAGACAAAAATGGAAAAAGAGGGAGAAGAAAACAAAACAAATTAAAAAAAAAAAAAACAAGAAAAACAAACAACAAAAAAAACTCAAGAAAAAATAAATGCTCTGAGGGATCCCTCTGCGTGTATGCACAAACTGAGGGGTTAGGTCCCAAGCCATGCAGTACTGCCCAGCTAGAATGGGCTCCCAATTTGAGAAAACAAAAAGAAAACAAGCAAACAATTCAAAACAAACAACAACAAAAAAAGCCCCGGGATCCCACCAGCCTGGCAGCATGGGCTGGGAAGCAGTCTCACACTCAAGCGGTGTTTCACAGCCTTTCATGAGGAAGCAAAGATGGTGCATGGAGCCAGGTATTTGAGAGAAAAGAGGGGGAGGTGGTGAGAGGTAAGGAAGAAATCTAAAGAGCAGAAAAAAGCAACACCAGCAGCCAACAAATGACACTTAGGGAGCCAGCCAGTGCAGGCAGGTGGAATCCAAGCAAAACCAGGGTGCAGCCGGTGCTTCGCAGCCAAAAGACTGTGGCCGCAGGAAGCAGAGGAGGCCAAGTGTGGGTGAAGAAGGGTGGGGGGTGGAAAGCATATATCGCTGGTTACTGGTTGTTCTGTCTCTTGCTGGAAGCTCCATGAAGCTGCTTTCTCATACCCCGTGTTCACTTGTCTCTGATAGGGGTCCAAGATGGCGGATCCATGTTTCATTAGCTGATAGGCGACCTCTGCGTGTTTCTCTCCTCGCTGTCTGTTCTTTGTCAGTTTCTTATTCCATTCAGTGCTTCTCTGAGTTCTTTATCTCTTCATTTTATGCTTAGGATTTCAGGATTGCTGTTTTTCTGTTTGGCTTAGTTTTTCAGATCTTTGCTGTAGAGGGATGACGTGGTGCTTCTGCCTATAGCGTCATGTTGCCCCGCAGTGTACATGGGAACTTTTGCCTGCTGGAATGGAAATTCACTGGGGAGGGGGAACGATTTCGTTTTATTGCCTAAGAGCTGTTGCTGTAACCCTGCAAATTTCAAAGTCATCTTTCATGCCACACAGACAAACTGTAGCCAATAAAGGAACAGAAACAGCACTTCTCACATGTGTCTGTCTCGGCACACTTGTGCAGCAGCTGTGCTAGGTGCTGATGGAGGATTACCACGGGAGCCAGTTGCAATGTTTTGTGTGGTTGAAGAGACAACTGGCTCTCTCAGGGGATCACTTTGATGGAGATTGCAGCAGTAATGCATCCCCACTGTTGCTGGTGGATATTGTGGCCATGCAGAACAAAATCAGTGCCAGATAAAATCAGAAAGTAATAAAGCAAGAAGAGATCTCAGAGATTAAAACAAATTTCCTGGCTTGTTGCATTCACTTGCGAGGAAAAGGAGTCAGAGGAAGGGATGCCTTTCACTCAAAAAACTTACAGTGTGCTCTGTTCATTTGAAAACCATTTGGGTGTGTTGTGAAATAAAGTTGCAGAGTAGGCATGTTCAGACCTTCATTTGCTACACTGAGTAGGAAAGATTTTTTTTTCTCCTGTTAACTACAAGAAGCCAGAGTTTTCTGTGCAAACGAAACAGGCGTTGCAAGAATCAGATTCACGTTGGAGGACTCTTCACATTCCAAGTCATCATTGCATTAGGCAGCACAATTCCATCTCTGGTTGATGGGCAGAAAAAGTGGGCAGCTTGCCAGGTAGACGTTTCCATGACTCCCAGCCCCCAAAGGTGATGCGTTTTTCAGCTAATTCAATGAAGAGTGGGCTGAACTTTGGGTCTAAACGAGACAATAGCTTCCTTCGCAGTATCAGCAGAACAGTTGATGGGAATGCACTCTACATTTGGCAGAGAATCATGTGACCTTACGACTGAGATTTTGTGATGGTGCCAACGGGGACTTGGAAAGCAGCAACCGTCCTGACTTTTTTCTTCTTTTCTAGCATGGCTCAGAAAATGGTGGATCTTAATACTTGACTTTAGCCAGACTCAGCAAGCGATTGAGCTTTGAAGCACAACTTCGCCTTTATTCTGGGTTTTTGGCAGGCCACCAGGAGGCTGTCCCTTTCACGCCTGATAAATCCTGCTGCTTATCTCTAAATAGGAAAAAAAAAAAAAAAAAAACAGGAAAATATAAACAGAATATTGAAGCATAACAAGTGAATCCTAAACTTGTATGTGCTTTTCGTTTTTGCCTTTTTTCACTGCTGATTTATTTTTTTAATGTGAACACCCTTTCTAAAATCCAAGTTGCTTTTTTTTTTTTTTTTTTTTTTTTGGTTTTTAATGAACAGGCATTTGAACTGGGCAAACAGGGCGACAGCAGCAGTGAACATGAGATCATTGCAGCAGGGTAGCAAACTGGCACTCAGCCTCCTCGCCCCTTTGCTTCAGGAGACAAACCTGTGCAATCCTCATTTCTAAAGTCAGCACAGGCTGGAAGGATTCCTGGTCGCTCCCACCTACCATTCTGCTGCCAGTGACGGCAAGGGTTGGTGCAGCTTCTGCGCAGTGCTTTGTGCCTGGAATACCGAGAAGGAGGAAAAGAAGACAAGCACCCTGGTCCTTTTCTCCAAGAAATAACAGGAGCCCTGAAGAAAAAAAAATCTGAGTTTGTCCTACTACATGCAAGAGTGCTGAAAAATGAGACGCTCCTGCTCCAAAACAAAAACAAACAAACAAAAATCCAAACCAAAACAAACCAAAAAAAAAAAAAAAAGCAAACACTGACTTGTGTAACTACAGAGACATCGGGCTTTGCAAAGCAGCTTTTTAAGGCAACATAACCAAATGAGCCGTCTTTATATTTTATTATTTCAAAAACTATGGCATAACTAGCAATATATTGCACTTGGTGAAATCGCACCTTTCATAATCAGGTATAACTTTTTTGTTGTTTCTTTTTAAGCCTTCTCTTATAAAAAGGAATCCTTGAACTTTCAATTTACTCTTATTTGACTCATCACCCACTTTCCTCTTATTAACTTTTTCCTTTTGCTGTCTTGCTCTAATCCTGTTTAGTATAGAAACAACTGAAAGTAGAAAAATCTGTATGGAAAAGACAGTACTTGTTTTTATTTCTGTTGTACATAGAAGTGTTGAAAAGACATTAATGTGTTATCTGTGTTTTTTTGTTGTTGTTGTTCAGTCGTAATTTTCTGCTATCCAAGAAAAGTGTTTAAGACCTAGTTGGTAAGGAAAATATAAATCTTTCGAGGGCGGTGATTCATAATTTGAAATGTGCAAGAAGAAACTTTTTGAACTTCTAAAAAAAGGGTCATATCAGAATATGCAGTAAACAGCAGATAAATAAAATTAGTTTTGGCGAAGTTGCATTTAAATTGTTAATAAAAATTTCAGTAGAACAGAAATAGGGATGAAGGGAACTCAGTCGCTAAGTGCAAAAAAGTTCCTTCCACAGAAATACTCTTAAAATGCGTTTTAAAAAAGAAGCCTTCATCCTAGAGCAGTTGGAAAGAATGTTTGACTTATCCATTAAGTATTTTATTGTAGTAAGTACAAACAAACTTGTTTTAAGTTTAAAGCAATATATTGGCTCAGCAGATAAATGCATTGCATTCTAATTATTTTGTCTGTTTGTAGAAGTAAATTGCTAAGCATTTTATTCATTTATGGTTCAGTGTGTAAGGGTTAGCAGATGGAGTCCATATATTTTTATTTAAATAAAAATGTTTCTAAACATGTGTAAAACTTGTTAAAAAGAAAATGCTTTTGAAATACACAGCGTATATCCAGACTCTAAAGTGAATATTAAGAAATGATACTATATATTACACACCATGAAAAAAATGAAGTTTAAGCAAACTTGTGCTTTTACAATCATATTTTGTTCTACTGAAAATAAGTAGGATAAACAATAAGAAATGTTTTAGAGCTGATGGATTTCTGCTTTCTTTTTTGTTATTCTATGAAGAATTACGGGAAATTACAAAAACCCTATATATTAATAACATTTAAATGAAATGTTTTATTAGGTTTATTGGTTATTGTTCACTAATTGTTTAAAAAATAGCTCTTGTTCCTCCATGCTGCCTCAGCTAATAGAACATCAACTTTCACAGGCTTAATTAACATTTATAAACCTGTTTTCATGTTTAAAGATCCTTTAGTTGAAAAAGCATTATTTTAAATGTTATTTTTAGGAGCCATTAATCTCTGCACACTTAATTATCTTATTAAGCTCCATGCCAAATCCAAATCTCTTTTCAGCTTTCACTACTTCATTGTGCAAAACCTAGTCGAGTCTTTAACAGCCATGCCGCCTTTCACTTTGAAAACTGTTACTGTAAAACAACACCAACCAAAATGATCGCATGAATGCAAACTATGAAATCACATTATAGGTCATATGAGTAGCTTTGGGTGGGGCCCTATGAGTCTTCCTGGCCTTCTTTTTTTTTTTTTTTTAAATACTTTAAAAGGTTTTGCTCATTTTGATACTGTATTTTCTTCTCGATCCTCTACCTTCATTTCCACCATCCACCCAGATGCACCTCTTAGAGAGCAGTTCTCTGATATTTCTCCTTTTCTGGTTGTTTTAGGGAAAAACTTAAAATGGATATGAAAAGTGAAGAAAATGATCATAAGAGAAAATCATCTCAGGTAAAAATATACAGCAAAAGACCAAATAATATTTAACATTTCTAAAAGAAAAACAAAATCATTTTGATTGTGTGCAGTTATAAGAATTCATTTCTTATTCTTTCAGAATCTAGCTGTTGGAATTTTCATTGGTGGTTTTCACTTGTGAATTTGAAATATTATTATCTGCTTTTGTGAATAATATTTTGCATGAGCTTGTGATCAATATACAGTTTCTGTCCCTTTGAATATAAATCTTTCGACCCGTATGTATAACATATATGCAAAATGGTTGAATAGAAAGTTATTTAGAAAAAAGAAAAATTATATTTTAGCATTTACCGTATTACATAAAAGGAAGTAAAATCTGAAAGAGAAAGTCATACTTTAAAAAAAAAAATCTAATAAGAGAAAGAAACCAACATATATACACATTCTTTTAGTTACGATAAAGCCTAAAACAAATACTGTCTTTTATTTTACATCTGAATTCATAAATATATGCTGAAATATTTTACTACAATTGAGTGCATGATTGTTTACTATTTGCTGTAGTTTCTCTTATGGGAATTATTTGAAAACAAATAATTGTGAAAAATTAAGCAGCCCAAATGGTCTGTATAAAGTATATAAAACATTTTTATTATATGTCTTTCAAAACATGCAAAAACACTAAATAATTTGTATGTAGTATTACTATTTTCACAATGAAGATATGATTAAGAAATGTTAAATGATAGTAAATATGAATGAAATATGTGTGAAATGATTGTACGAATTATAATAATTTTGTTGCAGTTTAGAATCTTTAAAAATATACATGGCTGGCTTTATGTTTAATTTGCTGTGTGTTTGCACATTGTCCAGTGGTTTAAAATTTTTTAAATAACAATTTCCTTTTGCCCAATCCGTTGGTTAGATCATAGTTGTATGTAACATGTATTACACTTTAAGTATATCGTTTTTCAAAAATAAATTTAAATTTATTTTGTTTTCGAGACCAAGTTTCCTCTTTCATGCAGTGGACCTGGAGTGTAACTATTAGCGTGCAGTATTAGCAATAATGCTATTAATGTGCTATTAACATTAGTTTTCTGATGTTAATTTATCCAAATAGTATAAATTTTAGTATCAGTCCAACTATAGACGCATATGTATATATTTAGGGCTTTTAAATAACTTCCTGTGTTCTCTGCTTAATCAACAAGATCTTACGTATTTTATGAGAAAGTCATAACGTTACCAATTCCTTAAAACCACTAACTAACCGAGGTTTTATAAGAATTAAAACAAGACAGTCTAACTCTTACACAATTAGCTTAATAGTTAATTTGGTTTTCATTACAGGGTCATAATACTACATTCATGCCTCAAAATTACATAATTCATGCATGTATGTATGGATTCTTTTTTTTTTCTCTTGAAAATCATTGTTGATTAGAATAGTCTAACGCCAAAATATTCACTATTAAAACAAAAGGTAACCTATGAAAAATCTTTCAATAAACTTTGTTTTTTAATTCTCATGTATATAAACGTGTATTTAGTTTAGCATATTTATGAAGGCCTTTAACTTGGAAGATGCATCCTTAGAATAGTTTACCAACTAAAGTATTTATACTAAAGGATCAATATTATTATTTTTGTCTCCTAATTTCATCAGCTATTTACCACAAATTCAACATCAATAGGAAGCCCATGAGAGATGTTGCCCATTGGCATAAACCCGTAGATCCGATCTTGTGGTGAAGTGGACCGCACAAGCTCGCTTCTATGGGTCTGTGTCAGTGTGGTAATCTGACAAAACGCTATGCGCAATGCTGTTCACTAATATTCCAATAGAATTCCTGTTAAACTCCAGTTGACTGTATATTTTTAAAATAATTCCATTTTCCTTTGTTTATCATGTATATAGTAATCTTCATCTGTATTACAAGGCAGGTTTCAGTTGTCTACCACTGGGAAAGGTTTATAGCACAGCCATTCAAAGTTGAATCTAAGTGTAGTAAATTGTTTAAGAAAGCTGAATTTTTTCTAACAGGATTTGAACCAAGATCTGAGTAGATCCTGGTCAGAAACTTCAGTTCACACTGTTGTGGTTAGTGCACCTCATCAACTTCAATAAGAAAATTAAAGACTGAGTTTGCATGTTACTATCGAGCCTATTTCTCCTAAAAAATGAGACTGAGTACTATTGACTCTTAATATCACTGATTACTAGTAGAACAATGACAGGAGATATGTCAGAAGACATTATATATGATCTATACTAGAAACCCAAGAGGTTAAAATAGTCCTACTAGACATATTTTAGATTTATTGGTAAAATGCTAGAGTATTATATCTATATTCTTGCCGAGTCCTTAGGTATATGGCCGCCATATTTGGAGGAGCTGACTGAAGATATGATAAGGAGTTTGAAGCAACATTGGAAGCTGTGTGCATCCAGGTTGAGGTAGTAGGTTGTATGGTTTAGAGTTACACCCTGGGAGTTAACTGTACAACCTTCTAGCTTTCCTTGGAGCACACTTGAGCCATCGAAGAATTCTTCATCACTTTAATCTGATTGAGCCAATTTTCTGTGCAAGAAGGTAATGTGTCATGAGTATTTTAGAGGATTGATTTGAGCATGTATTACATTAAAATGATCATTTCAGTGCTGACAACTAGTATTTCATTTGCATCTACTTATGAACAATGGTAAAAGGATATTTCTAATGGATTATTACTCTATCATCAAATATTTTAAAGAACAGGTGGGTAGTTGAAGTTTTTTGTGCATAGATTCACTAAACTGGGCACTTAATTATGCAAGCTGCTGGTTGGTCTGTTTTTTTGTTTTTTTGGATAATTAAACACTACAGTAAAAAGTATCTGCTAGCATTAATGATTCTCATAGCACATTAATTGAATTTTGCTTATGACACATCACTTTCTACCTTATATTATGGCTACCTATGTGCTTGTTTATTTTTTTCCTACTAGACTGTAAGCCCCTTGAGGGCCAAGTCCACGCCTTATTTTGCATTGTGTCTCTTGCAATGTCTTACACATAATGAGCCTTAAATACTTATTGGATGAATGAATAGAGTACAGCATCAACTCTGTGATGAGTTTCTATTGAAAATTTGAATGAATTACCACAGTGGTCACACATCTGACTTTTGTTTATTGATCTTAGAATTTGCATAAGTTTCTTTCCCAGACTGCCCTGTATGAGTTATAGACTTGATTTGATTTTTGACTCATCCTAAACATATAACTTAAAATTTAGGAATAATTTTTCTCTAAAATAAAGAGAATAGAGCAAATTAATTTTTATTAATAAGTTCATTGAAATTTATACTTCTAAATTTAGATAATGTATACTTTGTTGTATTTTTAAACATTAAACACCCTTGTTCCCAATGAATTGTTTTTATTTTACCATCAATTTCAGCTAAAGATTATATTTTAAGTCTCATTTAATATTACAATTTTTAAAAATCAAATTTTTGTATTTCTTGACTTCCCTTATTTTTGTTGTACCCTTATCTTTGTAAAGTTATATTTGTGCAATAAACCAGAAACAAGTAAACCAGTAACAAGTCAAGAAATTAATAATCGATAAAAATTATGAAGTATAATTTGATGATTGGAACACATTTTTGTTCATGGAAAGTCACCTTACAGCATTCCTTATGTTACAAAGTGAATGAGCCTCTTTGGAATCTATTAGTTTGCTGTCACCTTTAGTAGCAGCGAATGGTGTAATCTGTCTAGAAGCTAGTTTGGTCTCTTACTCTATCATCAAATATTTTAAATAACAGGTGGGTAGTTGAAATTTTTTGTCCATAGATTCACTAAATTGGTCTCTTATTCAGTCACAGAATTAGTACTGATTGATATTTGAACTATAATTAAAAATTCCAAACATGGCACATTGCATAGAGAAGGAAATATTTTTGGATCCAAATATATGTTAGGAATCTTGAGATTCTGCCTATTGGATGATGAGCTTTTTAGAACACTCAGGCATACAGAATATCTCAGAATAAAGAACTTACCAACAGTGATGGTGAAGAAGGAACTTCTAAGTCCTCAACAAGAAAAATGAGTGAGCCTTAGAAAGTTGAATACCAGTGATTTCAAGCAAAATCATTTGACTGGTATGCAGAAGTAAAGACTAGTGGTCTCTAAGAAACAAAATTCTTTGCAAGGGCATATCAAGAAACAATGAATAAGAGGCAGGAAACAAAGACCAAAAAAAAAAAAAGAGAGAGAGAGAGATGAAAAGGAAAGTAATTCATAGCAAGCAGGAGCGATGCTCTGTCTACTGGTGGCAGTTCAACACAAAGATGGCATAAACAGACAGCAGAGTTTTAAACAATTAACATCTTCCTGATTAGTTTAGCACTTGAGAACCTAAGGTCCCTTTCTTTTGTGTGTGTGTGTGTGTGTGTGTGTGTGTGTGTGTATGTATATATAAAAGTATATATGTTTACTTCAATACAGTATGCACAGCTTTGGAGACCAAGTCAAGTACACTTGAGTGGGCCAAATAGAATACTATTGCCAACACATACCTATTTCTATGTAGTTCAACAGAGTTAAGTATATCACAGAAGTCAACTATGATATGCAGTTTAAGTGTGATCTTATAAAAAACACTATGATAAATTCATAGAATTCTGGTCTATGTACAGAGTTGGTACTGTAGAAGAATAGCTGAGAAGTGACAAAAATATAGCTTTGATCAGTTATGTTAGTTACGCAGAAGTCATAAGATGAGTTCTGAAAGGCAGAGGATACAGTTAGCATCAACAAAGGAAAAAAAATATTTCTCTGGAGGGTGAGAATACTACATGGGAGTATTATGCTTTTGCCTTTGATTCGTAGTAAAGTTTGTTATTCCAGTTATAGAGGCTATTTAATTTACTAAATGTTTATGAGAAAATGGCAAATGACAAATGTTCAAACTTATAACAAGCTTTTTAGGTCTAGGACCACTGCTGATCTCAATATCTGGAAATAGTTAAATTATGCCCAAGAAAAGAGGGGGAGATGTACACTTAGAAGGTTAGCACTCAGTTATGGGGGAACAACTATCCAGATTGAATCATTCCCCTAGGGATTTTAAGAGGTCAAATTTTACTGTATACTAAATCAGTCAACCAGTTGCCATCGAGTCAATTCCAACTCATAGTGACCCACATATGTCAGAGCAGAACTGCACTCCAAATGGTTTTCAAAGGATGATTTTTCCAAAGTAGATCTCAGGCCTTTCTTCTGAGGTGCATCTGGGTTGACTCAAACCACCAACCTTTTGGTTTGTAGCAAGTGCATTAACTTTTCGCACCATCCCGGGACTCCTGCTGTATACTAACTAGGTTTCCACTTTTGATAAAGAGGAAGTGTGAAAATTCAGCTAATGTCTAAATATCAGTGAATCATACTTTTCTTAACCCATATTTCTTTTGATATTTTGAGGCACAAAATCAGGTGCATCTTTGTGTTAATAGTGTCTCATCGACCTTGAATGCTTTGTGGAACAAGCAGGAAGGTGTTACAGTGGGAAGAAAAGAAGGAATAGAGGGAGGGAGGAGAGAAGGAAGGAAGAAAAAAAGCAAAAACAACTGCAAAGCAGTTGATTGGACCTCACCAGACAAGTTCAATTTAGTTCAAAATATTATGAATCAAATTGGCCAAAGTAACTATCAGATAAATTACTTGGCAATTGGACTGAGTCTTCTTGAAAGCAATCCAGCCGTACATAAACTATGTTATTAGAATAAATGAGTCATTTTCTGTAAATAATCATTTTGTTTCTTTTATTCCCTATTATCAAGCGCTGACTCATGATCACAGGTGATTCCTCAAGATTCCCCAAATGATATGATACAGGATTCTGTCACCCTGAGCATTACTTCACACTCTCTCCCAGTTTCTCCACCACAGAATACAGGAATAACTCTTGTGATCACTGATCTTGACCATACTAGTACTAGGTATATCCCTGTCCCTCTCACTGTGTCTATATATTTCTGTCCCTATATCCCTAGCCATATCCTTATGCCAAGGAGTCCTGGTGGTACAACGATTAAGCACTTGGCTGCTAATCAAAAGGATGGTGGTTCAAACCCATCTAGCGGCTTCTGCTTCCTTAAAGATTACAGCCAAGAAAATTCTATGAGACTGTTCTACTCTGTCATGTGGAACCATCCTGAGTCTGAATTGACTCGACAGCACATAACAACAACAACACTGCTTATACCTGGTCCCTAAAAGACCCTTTAGGGAACTTCTCCTGTGAATGATCATTAGGAGAAGGGTTAGACATACCAGAATTAGATTTATCTCTTTAATTTCTGCCACCCACCACCACTTCAAAGCAAAATTACTGCCTATTGAAATCATGTTTTTTGAGATCCATCTGTATAACTTCTTCCTCCACAAAGCCTTTACTGATTCCCTAAAAGATAGTTTCTCATTTTTGAATCCTCATGGCCCTTGCAACTTTAGTTCCCACAGTTTTCTCTGACTTTTTTAGTGGTAACTGCAAGTGCCCAAAAGAAGTTTGATTTATCTTTGTATCTCTTGCAACGTACATAATTTTTGTTTAACTCTATGGGTCTTAAATGAATGCCTGTTGGATTGAGTTGAACTTTTGATCATTTAAGAGTCATGATGAGACAGAACTTCTACATACTGTACACTAAACTTTGCTTCAGAAGTAAACTCCTGTGTCATCTGAGATATTTCTAGACTCTCAGGAATGTATTATTAAGGTATTAAGATTTTCCTAACACTGTCTTGAGAAGTCTACAAGCCAATCTTGATTAAGCCTGTGATGTATGGTTTGAAGGTTATTTATGAAAATAGCTAGTTTCTGTTATTTATAATAAATCTAAGCTTCTTTGTATACAGAAATACCTGTCTTTTCAGAACTCATAATTCCTAACATAGTGTTCATCTAACACAATGGATTCAAGAACTCTTCAATTAATGAACAACCACCACAACATAAAAGAAATAAAAACATTCTGCGATATAATAGAACAATTCTGTATTTAAATCTTTAAACTGTTAAAATTTAGAATTTAAAAGAGGAATATCACTTTTAACTTTAGGGAAGTCTGATGATTTCTTTTAACTTTTTTTAAGTTGGCATCATCTTGTTTGGCATCGTCTTGTGTGTGTGTTCATTTTTAAAATTACTCTGTGTGGAAGGTATGACTTGAATAAACATCCACCCATGTTTATCCCCTACATCTGATCTTTCTTAAATCCAAATTCTGTTTCTGCCCAGTCTGAACTCTTAGAGAACTCGTTTGACTCTGATCATATAAAGCTTATATTTTCTGTTACTTTTTGTATATTTCTCTTGTATGTAGTAAATCTGGAGTGTAAGTGCTGTAATTTATGTGTACTTTTATTCAGTAGGCACCTAATAAATAGCACTTGATTGAAATTAAAAATAAAAGAAATCTTTATAGGTAGTAAGAACTTTACAGATCATCTGGCCCATTTTCCAGATGATGAAATTAATGACCAGAGAGTTTTTGCCAAGGTCAGTCCACTAATTATGGAAAACTCCCAGATTTCTACTGGATGATCTATCCAAGAAGAAATATTTTATGTTTGCTGTCAACAGATTTTTTTGATAATTCTCAATTTTAAAGTGTCATTAAGCATATTTTACTAAATTAACGGATTGAAATTAGAGAATACAATTTTTCTTTGTGGAAACCTGCAGATAACACAGTAAATTATCTTTAGGCTCCATAGGATAGAAATATAATTAAAACTATTTAACATTTACTCCTTATCTATTCCATTCTCTATATTCAAGTACATGGATATTCTTATAGGCATAAAGAGGAGGTTACCAACCTCTTTTTCCACCCCAATATATTTCCTTCCAGAACCCTTCTTCAGGGGAGGGGAGGATGGCCTAGAAGTACGTAGTATATCTTAAGTAAAACGAGAAAAGCTATGTTTACATTTCTGTTGCATTGTGTTAGCTTGGCACTGGGTGCTTGGGAGATTGAAAGTTAATGTGAAATGGTAACCATACTGAATCCAACTTCAGGACTCAATTGCCCATGCCCTAAATGAGATATGCAAGATATCATTATGCAAGATGCCTTAGCAAGAATCATAAACTTAAACAACTTCAGGGTTCAGGCAGTGTAATCAGCCGTACTTTATGGCATGAGGAGGTAATGGGGATGGTGGTGAACCAAAGAATGCATATTCCTCCATGGGATTCCAAAATGACTTTGTCGTTATTGTTGTTAGGTGCCATTGAGTCAGTTCTGACTCATAGCAACCCTACGTACAACAGAATGAAACACTACCTGGTCCTGTGCCATCCTCACAATCATTGCTGTGTTTGAGCCCATTGTTGCAGCCACTTTGTCAATCCATCTCGTTGAGGGTCTTCTGCTTTTTTGCTGACTCCCTACTTAACCAAGCATGATGTCCTTCTCCAGGGACTGTTCCCTCCTGATAACATGTCCAAAGTACATGAGAGGAAGCCTTGCCATCCTCACTTCTGAGGAACATTCGGATTGTACTTCTTCCAAGACAAATTTGTTCATTCTTCTGGAAGTCCATGGTCTATTCAATATTATTCACAAACACCGTAATTCAAATACATCAGTTCTTCTTTGGTCTTCCTTATTTGTTGTACAGTTTTCACAGGCATATGGGGCAATTAAAAAGACCATGGCTTGGGTCAGACGCACCTTAGTCTTCAAGGTGACATCTTTGCTTTTTAAACTTTAGAGAGATGTTTTGCAGCACATTTGCCCAGTGCAATGTGTTGTTTGATTTCTTGAGTGCTGCTTCCATGGGCATTGATTGTGGATCCAAGTAAAATGAAATCCTTCACAATTTCAATCTTTGCTTATGATGTTGTTTATTGGTCTAGTTGTGAGGATTTATGTTTTCTTTATGTTGAGGCGTAATCCATACTGAAGGCTGTGGTCTTTGATCTTCATCAGCAAATGCTTTAAGTCCTCTTTGCTTTCAGCAAGCAAGGTTGTGTCATCTGCATTTTGCGGGTTGTTACTGAGTTTTCCTTCAATACTCGTGCCATGTTCTTCTTAATATAGTCCAGCTTCTAGGACCATTTGCTTAGCATACAGATTGAATAAGTATGGTGAAAAGATACAACCCTGACACATACCTTTCCTAATTTTAAACCATGAGTATCCCCTTGTTCTGTTTGAATGACTGCCTCTTGGTCTATGTACAGGTTCCTCAAGAAAACAATTAAGTCTTCTGGAATTCCCATTCTTTGTAATGTTATCCATAATTTGTTATGATCCACACAGTCGAATACCTTTGCATAGTCAGTGAAACACAGGTAAACGTCTTTCTGGTATTCTCTGCTTTCAGCCAAGATCCATCTGACATCAGCAATGATATCCCTCATTCCACGTCCTCTTCTGAATCTGTCTTGAATTTCTGCCAGTTCCCTGTCTATGTATAGGGAACAATTTTTTAATTATCTTCAGCAAAATTTTACTTGCATGTGATATTAATGATATTGTTAGATAATTTCCGCATTCTGTTAGATCACCTTTCTTTGGAATGGCACAAATACGGATCTCTTCAGTAGGATGGCCTGGTAGCTCTCCTCCAGATTTCTTGGCGTAGATGAGTGAGCACTTGCAGCATTGCATACATTTGTTGAAACATCTCAATTGGTATTCCGTCAGTTCTTGGAGTTTTGTTTTTCACTGATGCCTTCAGTGCAGCTTGGACTTCCTCCTTCAGTACCATCAGTTCTTGATCATATGCGACCTCTTGAAATGGTTCAACATCAACCAATTCTTTTTAGTACAGTGATTCTATGTATTCCTTCCATCTTCTTTTGATGCTTCTTGAGTTGTTCAATATTTTGCCCATAGAATCCTTCAGTATTGCAGCTTGAAGATTAAAATTCTCCTTCACTTCTTTCAGCTTGAAAAATACTGATCCTGTTCTTCCCTTTCAATTTTCTAACTCCAAGTCTTTGCACATTTCATTAAATACTTTACTTTGTCTTCTTGAGTTGCCCTTTGAAATCTCCTGTTCAGCTCTTTTACTTCATTATTTCTTTCTTTCACTTTAGCTGCTTATTCAAGAGCAAGTTTCACAGACTTTTCTGATATCCATTTTGCTCTTTTCTTTTCCTGTCTTTTTAATGATCTTTTGCTTTCTTCATGTATGATTTTCTTGATGTCATCCCACAACTCATCTGGTCTTCGGTCGTTAGTGTTCAGTGTGTCAAATCTATTCTTGAGATGGTCTCTAAATTCAGGTGTGATATACTCAAGGTCATACTTTGGCCTTTGAGGAGTGGTTTTAATTTTCTTCAGCTTCAAGTTGAACTTGCATATGAGCAATTAATGATCTGTTCCATATTCTGCCCCTAACATTGTTCTGACTGATGATATTGAGCTTTTCCATCATCTCTTTCCACAGATGTAGTCAATTTGATTCCTGTGTATTCCATCTGGTGAGGTCCACTTGTATAGTCGCCATTTATGTTGTTGAAAAAATGATTTAGTCAATCTAAAATTGGACCTCAAGGGCGGCCAATTTTCCATCTCCGAGACTAAGGTGTCATATAGTAAAACAAAATTGTGATAATCAGTTCTTTTAAACAAGCTCAACAACATCTGTTCTATAGTTGAACTAGATGACTTGGAGAGTTCCCCCATAATCTGTGAGATTCTATGGTACTTTCAAGTAATTCTAAGGTGCTTAAAAAAGATTGCTTCCTAAACACTAATGTGCTGATGTCATTGTTTCAAATAGACATGTATGGTTAATGACAGCCTAAATATTTCCTTGTATTTAATTTACTACTGAAAAGTATGCATTGGTGAAACGACAAGTAGTGATTATTTGTTGTACTATTACAGTACTTTTGATGTTATTTTAATGACACAAATGTTGTAGTGATAGGATTCCTGGTAAACTAGGTAGTTTTAGATTTCCTTTTGCATCTAAATCTCAATGTACAAAACAATAGTGGCATTGGTATAATTCTTATTTCTCAAGTAATGGTGAAATATAGATAGTATCTTCTAGTCAGATACAATTCTTATAATTCCTGTTTCTTAAGTAATTGGTGATGTAGACAGATGGATAAGTAGCATTTTCAAGTTAGAAAAAATCAAAAAGTAAATAGAGTTATGTAAAAGAATGAACACAATTAAAGTTCAAGTGTTCTTATCTCCATATAAGTCTTACACTCAGACAACTGGGATAGAGTTCAAGAGTAAAGTCACATTGTTATTCTTAATTATATTTTATTATGTTATAATTTAAAAAAAGTTATTCATAAATATGGTTATCAGATCAGGTTCCTGTCCATAAATTTTTCGATCTAATTTAATCAAATGAACTTAAATTTGGTAAGTAGAAATAAGCAACCAGTTACTAAAACACTGAGTTTGTAGTCATAGAAAAGACACCAGTTTGTAATTCTACTATGTGTAGTAAAACCCATTGCCGTTAAGTCTATTCCTACTGATAGTGATTCTATAAGGACAGAGTAATACTGCCTCTTATGGCTTCCAAGGAGCAGCTGGTGGATTGGAACTGCTGACCTTTTGCTTGGCAGCCAAGCTCTTAACCATTGCAGCACCAGGGCTCTACTATATGTAGTAGAAACCTCAAGGTTTCTGTTAAATAAGGTTACTATGTGTAGTAGAAACTTTATTTAATACAAGAGTAGCTGATCAGTTAATCCACAAAGGTTTTTAAAGAAAGGGATCTTAAAAATTAATGCACATATACAGCACACACTTTGTTAAATTTTAAATATTGATTATATATTTATTTGTTAATGTTTTGATGTAAGGCAACAACTGTTTTTAACTTTTGATTTGCTAATTAAAGATCTTAGTCATCTTTCTGTAAATCCCATAGTGCATCATCTGTGATTCCTAATTTTTAGTTACTTCATTAATGTCATTAAGTGCAAATCCAACGTAAATGAATCTGAGAGCAGAAACCTATATTTTCTATGATTTTTGCCAATTTTTTAAAATTGTCTTACCTACATCTAATTTTATAGCATTTTTTAAAATGATTGATTTTTATTAAATCTTTCCAAAATATTCAACTTAGAGGCATACAACGACATTCTTTTCACACTCAAATTTCAATTATTTTATGCAATATTTAATTAAATTATGCAATTTCAGATAAGCCCAGTGGGCATAAACTGGTTTGGGAACAAATCACTTGATGTGAACAGAAATAGTATGGTGTTCTAGAACTTTATACAGTGGTAGAAATACTCTCTGTACTGTCCAGAACAGTATCCACTAGCCACACGCGGCTGGTGAGTACTTGAAATGTGGTTAATGTGACTAAAGAACTGAATTTTCGTTTTAGTTAATTTTAGTTGATTTAAATTGAAATAACTACATGTGGCTAGTGTATTGGACAGTACAATTCTGGAAAGTAGCGTACTTGCAGTTAACATGCTGGAGACATCAGTGGAGAATGTCAGATAGTCTGTAAAGCAGTGGATGGTTAAGAGTGCTTCCTGTGTGGTTGAACGAAGAGTATCTCCACCATCTAGGGGGAAAATGGTTTTGGAATGCATTTTTATTTTTTGTTTGTTTATTTGCTTTACTTCTATTTGAGTGTGGATGTCATTTGGGGGATTTTAAATCTTTATTCAAAGTAAGGAAGCCAATGAGGAAATCATTGAAAACTACAAAGGTTTTCAGCTCTCTGTTAGCATTCAGTTTAGCACAAACCAAGTTAGAGAGCAACAATTTTGTTTCTCACGTTGGCTAAAAAAAAAGTTCTTAATTTGGAGTCATATCATATATCCATTGGCCATTGGTCGAATTTATTGAGTCTCTGGGCCCTTTGAAAATATTTATAACATTACTATATGTAGATGTATTTAGTTTTTAAGGAGAAAGCCTCAAGTCTTGTCACATTTTCATAGGATTTCATGAGCTCCTGAGAAAGTTAAGAATAAACTTCATGGTTTACTGTTAATACTTTTTGAGGAGCTAGAAGTTAGTTCTGAAAGAAACTTTAATATCTTTGAAAGCCTTTTCTAACAAATATAGTAAATATAGATTTCAAATGAGATATTTATATTGTAAAGGATGTAATTAAATTACATAATGTAAAAATTCAAATATCAAAGAATATATAATTTATATGTAATTTAATTAAATAATATGTGCATAATTCAATTAATTAGCTAAACCTGTGGAACATGATTGAGAAGAGAAAGAGTAGTACTGTAATTGTTTGGAAGGATTAAATAAAATGGAGTAGCTATAGTCACTGTCATTTTAGATTTGAACATTCAACTGTAAATTAATGGAAGAATCATAAAAATATAAATTGAGTCACCTCTCTTTTTACTATGTGAATTACCTTTAAGTTCTTGCTTATGAATGAATAGGCTCATTAAAGTGATACGTTACGGGAGCAATTTATGAAACAAAAAGACATTCACCTTTCCCATACTCAATGAAAGGACTTGTCGCACATGAAAATATCAGGGAAAAGTTTCAAAATTGTATTTTTATGTTTTAAGATAAAATAAAATATTTATGCTTTTAATGTATCACCTTTTTATATTTCCTTTCTAACTAGTATTTTCATTTAATCCATCAACTTCAGATCCCAAACACATAAGGTACGATGGCTTCTACTGTAATAATTTTAGTCATCTTTTAAAAGTGAAAAAAACCACACTTAAGAGGTTATGTAATTCCCCACAACCACATGTATGGTAAATCCTAGGACTGAACAGGTGTGTCTTACACCAAAGGATTTTATTTCAACTACTTTATTATAATGCCTGCTGTGACAAAGGCTCAGCAACTTGAAAAATGCAGGTACCCATAGTAAAAGTTTCAAAGCAAAGTTTGCTCTGCTCTGTTAGAATGAAAGTACAGCTCTTTCTGTGCTTCCAGAGACCTTTTCTAGACTTATTTATTGTCATCTGGAGGTCTACACAGTTCAAGGAGCTGCTTTCTGTTTCTGATTTAAAAAAAAAAAAAAAATAGTACTGTAATACTGCAAAACCTACCTTACAAAAAGCAAATTCATTTGCTTCTAACAGGAATTTATCGGCTAAGTGTGGTAAAATGTTTATCTAATGATAAAGAGAAACTTTGTGCAGCATCTCTCTTTTTTAAGGACTACTACTTCTGCTTTTAAAGTGTAAGTATTTCAGAACATGTTGGGATGGAGGGAGGTGTGGTGGTGGACTGTAAACTTTCTCTCACAGAGTAATTGAGAATATTAACTGATCCAGTGTTTGTGAAGTATCTAACATCATTCCTTGAATAGTGTAGGGACTCACTTGCCTTTTCTACCTTCCCTTGATGATACTGGCTTGACCTTGTGCGTGTTCCCTTTCTTGCTCTGGATTGCAAGACCTCTTAGGATGGTGGTTCTCAACTTTATTGCTGGAGGACCTGAAAGGGTTAAGAAATGTGAAACAGGAGAGGGTGGAGTTTGAAAAGTCCTCAGTGCTGTGAAGATTATTGCCATTCCAGTGGGCATCCAGTTTGTGATACCATGTCAGAGGCCTTAGGAAGGTGACCCCTGCTCCAAAATAGCTTGACCTTTCATTGCATGTTAATCTTGAAGCACAGTTAGTATTTCCCACTTCCCAGTGATGCAGGGATTGAACTCAGGTCCTGGAATCAGGCACGCCTAAATTCCTAACAAGTCTGAGTCAGCCACTACTACAGAAGCTAACCTTTTTGTCAGTGCTTGGTGATCATCCGTAAAGTAAAAATTATAAAACTGGTATTGCAACGTTTTTGTGAGGATTAAAAATTATGTGTGTAGTGTGTGTGTTGTATGATACACATATATATTCACACATACACATGCACACAAATACATACATATGTACCCAAATATATGTACTCACAGAAGTATAATTGCCTAGTCAATAATAGAAGTTGAATAAAGTACAAATATTATCATTACACATATTAAATGGTGTAAAATACTGTTCATGTATTAAATATCCCCCACATGTCCACACTGCGGAATTGATATAGTAAGATCCAGCCAAAGGAAAAAGTGAGAAGTTGTTGTTTTTGTTCTGAGACATCACCCCTCTCTTTGAATATCAGGGCTTGGTTGCCTGGATTAGTTATTTTGAATAGACCACATTTCAGATATTTTTCCCATTTTCAGATCATGGAAGACAGTAAGGCTCACTTTTTTTCTTCACAAATTATGGTCCTTTTTCATATTTTGAAAATATAAGCAATCACTATTATGTAGAAAGTAAAATGATAAATTTCTTAAGTGCCTTAGTTTTCTCATCTGTAAAATAGGGATAATGATTTCTTCACATCATACTTCTCCAGACTGTTGAGAAGATCGGAATATATAATGCAAAAGAGAACATCAGCATTCTCACAAATGAGTAATTTAACTAAATCTATCTACTGGAAGTAAAGGAAGTCAGGTAAGCTGACTTTTAAGGAAGGAATGTAGCAGAGCATTCTTTTCTTGTCTGTTCTCCAGGGAGGGTGCCTCTCCTCTCTCTCTCATATTTTTTCTCGCTCTTTCTCACCTGTGTTCCTAGATCCTGCTTAGACTTCTGTTGCTTAACTCGTTACACGGCATCTGTCCCCGTCACTGTGTGTAAGTCCCTTTTTCAGATCTAGCAAATGTGAAAAGTGAGAACATTATGTGTAAGTATATAAATGAATGAATAAATTAATAAAATCCATTAATGAGAGTAGCTTACAGAAATTTGTTATTCAGTTCATATGAAACTGGAAGTTATTGGCTGTGTTGTAACTAATAATGAATAGTTTGCCCATCTTCATCATCATGTTGGTCATCAAGACCATAGGGAGCTAGATCATTCATGTAATGTTTTGTGTAATGTTTTCCTTATGGCTTCCTTCTCTTGTAAAGGCAATCATTTCAGTACAAGCAAGGCATGCACACTCTTCCTGTTTAATAATATTGAACATTTCTCACAGAAAAATGTGTGCATCTCTATTTCATGATTAATTTTAATCTTTAATCTGTAGAAACTAATTTTAGCTTGCCATGCTAGCCCAGTGAAAGCCTATTTGGTAATTTTTTTGTAACCAATATTACTTTCCAACTACAGACAGGAGGTTTTTTACCTCAGGTCAAAAGTTTGTGAGGTTTTAAATATGGTTCTCTTTCCTCTTTTCCTCAGGTTGAATACAGTCCCCATCTCAGGGTATTTGACTGTTTCCTAAGGCAGAAAAACTTCCAGGGAGCAAGCAACAGGGATATAAAGTTCAGTGGCATAATGCATCTGGGGCCTGATACCCATTTAGCACTGTTCTGCTCCTACTCTACAAAAACACAGAAAGCCCAGTCCACCTCTCTGAGTCCTGGGTGAGGGCCTAAATACTCCCCAGGAGTTAGCATCTTTACCTGCTAGAGCCCTAAGCACTTATTCCTTCTATTGTGTTGTCGTAGATTTCAGAAACTGGGATAAGGACCTTGGCCATTTTCAACTGCTGAGTCTTTTACTGATGGCTAGGAGCCCTGGTGGCACAGTGGTTAAGAGCTCAGCTGCTAACCAAAAGACCGGCAGTTCAAATCCACCAGCTGCTCCTTGGAAACCCTATGGGGCAGTTCTCTGTCCTACAGTGTCACTATGAGTCAGAATTGACTCAACGGCAATGGGTTTGGTGGTTTTTATGAAAATGTTGTGGTCTTCAGAGCAGGTCTTTTCAGATTTGGTGGATGATTGTCAAGAGTGAGGAAGGCAGACCTTTCTTTGTTTACATAGTTTCAATCTAAAGAGTGGGCTTTAGATAGAGAGCTGCCATATTTAGTAAATAATAATACGGAATTCCCAAACACATTTGAATTTTAGATAAAAAACAATGTTTAGTATCAGTATGTCTCATATTTCATGTTGTTTTCCTTATTTATCTGAAATTCAGATTTGATTGGACATCCAGTATTTTTAATTGGCATCTCTATTTAGATAGCATTTTCCACAAAGGGATGTTTTATCCTCATTTCTCCATATATGCCCCAGTCTCATTAAATAAGGAAAGTGGGACTCAATGAGAAAGTAGACTAATATTAATGCAATGAAATATCAGGAGAAAACATACAAAATTTAATAAAATTTTTATTAAGTTAATAGAAAATTGGAGAGAAATATTTTTTCCTAAATGTCAGGATCATGTAAAGTTAGTATTAGTTTGTTTCTTTGCGTGATTAAGCACAGTAGTTTAGCAAATGATGTTTAATAAACGGAAGCCAGTTGATAACATCAGCACATAATTTAGTGGGTTAAAAATTTGTCCGAGTGTCATTGCCATGTTACCTGGTGTCCTGGTGTGTTCTGGGGCATTCTGGGTAGTCTTTGCATCAGTTACAATAGTTTTTTTTTTAAGAGTTCAGGAGGGAAAGTTTTCCAGAAAACAGCATTTTGGTTAAAGGAATTTCACCTCTGAGTTCATGGAAAGCATTGCTTGCTTTTCACATGGTCTATTGTTATCAGTTACTTTAAAACCTCTACTAGCTTTTTAAACATCAGTTGACATAACAAGATAAATCTTATACTCCTAACATTTGCTGTGTCTGTGTTAGCCTCAGATTTGTTTGAGTATTTTATGTGATGCTGTAAATTTGTGTTACCTACCCTCACACACGTCACAGTTCTACTCTTTCTGATCTCTTCCTTCCTGAACCATCCCAGTCACCCCAGCTGAGTAGCTCCCACAGTTTGCTCAGATCCTCACCAGAGCTGAGCTTTCCAGCTCGGTCATCTGCACATGCTCATCAGCTAGCTCCAGGTTCCCTCTGATTCTGCGCAGAGAATCACAGACCTGGAAACTTTCAAAGTGTCATCCATCAAGTCACACACGTGTTTGCCCAGATGTTCGCAAACAATGAATCTTTTTATTTAAGAAGGACATTGGTTGTGCAAACTTGGCCTCATTTCTCCTATTTTACATACGAGGACCCGTAACCTGTTGCTTCTGAGTTGATTCCGACTCATAGTGACCCTATAGGGCAGAGTAGAACTGTCCCATAGGGTTTCCAAAGAATGGCTTGTGGATTCAAACTGCTGACCTTTTAGTTAGCAGCCAAGCTCTTAACCACTGTGCCAGGAGGGATCCACGTACAAGGACAGAAGCACATAAACATTAGAAGATTATTTTCAAAGTCACGTTGTCATTGTACTAATTTTCTAGGGCTGCTGTGATAAAGTACAAACTGGGTGGCTTAAAACAACAGAAATTTATTCTCTCACAGCTATGCAAGCTAGAAATCCAGATACAGAGATTGGAAAGCAGGGCCATGCTTTCTCTGAAAGCTCATCTCTGCCCCCTCTAGCTTCTGTGGCGGTATAACCCCAATCTCTTTCTCTGTCTTCACATGGCTGTCTTCCCTGTGTGTCTGTGTGTCTCTTCTGTTCATTTTATGAGAACCCAAATCACGCTGAATTAGGGCTGACTCTATAGTATGACCTCATATTAACCAGTTACATCTGCAAAGACCATATTTCCAAATAAGGTCACATTCACAGGTACTGTGGGTTAGGACTTCACATATCTTTTGTGAAACACAAATCAATCCACAACACTCATTGACAAGTTATTATAAGTTTCCTACTGCTGCTGTAACAAAATATCACAAAGGGAGCAGCTTTAAACAACAGAAATGAATTGTCTCACACTCCTGGAGGCTACAAGGTTGAGATCAGGGTGTCAGCTGTGCTAATTCCTTCTGAGACTTTGAGGGAGAATCTGATCCATGCTTCTCCCCTAGTTTCTAGTAGTCCCTTACTTGCAGTTACGGGGTTACAGGGGGTCTTTTCTTCTGTATGTTCTCCTCCTTTATAAGGACAGCACTCAGATGGGATTAGGACCCACGCTGTTTGGTATGACCTCATGTTAACTTGCCTGATAACATCATCAAAGACCCTATCTCTAAACAAGATCATGTTCACTAGTACCAAGGGCTAGGACTTCAGCAGATCTTTTCTGAGGGGCACAATTTAATCCATCACGTAAATCCAGGCTAGAATCCAGAGCCATTATGGAGTTAATCTTTTCAGAGACTCAGGTTTTTCCTCTGTGATATGGGATCATTAGGTCACAGAGGAGTGCCTGTGTGGTGACAGTGGTGAATGTGTTCAGCTACTAACCTTAAGGTTGGAGGTTTGAACCCACCTAGCGGCATCTTGGAAGCACGACCTATTGATCTACTTCAGAAAAATCAGCCACTGAAAATCCTGTGGAGCACAGCTGTACTCTGACATACATGGGGTCACCATGAGTCAGAGTCAACTGGATGGCAACTGGTCTGGTATAGTCACAGAGTGGTGTTTTGGTGAGAACTAAATGAGAACATAAAGCACTTAGCTGAACTGCTTGCTTTCAAAAAATTCTTGTTCGCTTCCCCCAACCTCCCACCCGCACCCCACCCTCCATTCCACTAATGTGAAGTGGGTGTGAGACAATTTGTTAGAAACTTCAGATTAGTTGGGGCTAAAAATTCCATTTATCAGGTCTCTGCCTAGCTTGCTTTTTGACACTGACAAATTTATTTAACTTTTCTTTTCCTGGACATAATTCTTCGTCGTACAACAATGTTCTATTATTATATGATTCCATAATCTTCCTGTGTTTGGGTTTGACTCATTAATAAGCGTGTATTGTAACTCTATAAATATTTTCAAATGAATAAATGCATGAATAAATGGTAGTGCCCAGGTTGTTGCTATTTAATGACTGTTTAATGACACATTTAAAAGTAATATAGATATTATATTATTTTTGTGGGTACTTTAAACCAGGAAATACTTTAAAGTAATTGGGTTAAAAAACATATTGTTCCATCTATCTAAGTTAGATTTTTATGCAGTTGCACAATATTTTTCACTTTGATGCTTTTTTTTAAGCCTCTGGCTTTCTCTAACATCCTTAAGTTCCCTCCCCTCTCTGTATTTCCCTACTCAGAGTAGTGTGTATTTTGTAGAAGTTTTATAATCTCACCCACATGATAAAGTTTAAATTCCTCTGTATGACATTCAAGTGATGTACAGTCTTTCTACTTTCAAGTGTGTTAGTGTAAACTCATGTTAGACTACCTTTCCATATCCTGGTTCCCATTCTTTCCCAGCCCACGTGTACGCCATTACCCTGTATTTCAGTCACATTGGGGCTCCAGGCCCAAGTAGCTCATGAGCAGTGTCACATAATGGAAGGCAATAAGGTACATTAGCACAGGCCTTGGAACAAGGCAGCCAGACATGGATGTATCATTTTGTAGTGATGAGGGACAATCTCTATAAGCCTCACTTGTCTTACCTATAAATAGGGTGATAACACAGCATAGTGGTCTTGTGCGATTAAATGAGATAACTACAACTCATTGCTGTCGAGTCAGTTCCGACTCATAGTGACCCTATAGGGCAGAGTAGAACTGCTCCATAGGGTTTCCAAGGAGCGGCGGGTGGATTCAAGCTGTTGACCTTTTGGTTAGCAGTCAAGCTCTTAACAACTGCGCCACCAGGGCTCCGATAAGATAGCGTAATTTGAATTGTATTATAAATTGCTTGGTACATGGAAGAGAAGAAGTGGAACCTATTGTAATATGACAATAAAGATGAACATGAAAATCTTTGCTTATTTTGTTTCTTTGGCCCAAAAAGTTTTAAAATAACTTTTAACTGTGGAGAAACTATGTTCATTCTTAGATCTGCTTATCTGCTATGTTCATATTAATATGTAATTAATGATGCTAAAGTTGCATGCTCTTGAATTTTGACTCTGAGTTCTTAACTGGCATTGTATAATTTTCTGTTCTGACTGTTCTTTAGATTGTCACTTTTTAAAAATTAATCTTAAGTAATAAGAGTAAAGGCACTATGGCAAACATTTACTCTAATATCCTTATTTAATAACTGAGAAAACTGAAGTTCACACTCATTAATAACATTTTTCGTGATTATTTGTATAATGTCTGCCTCCCTAGTAGTCTGAGGTTTCAGAAAGTAGAAAGCTATGTCTAATTTTGTTTGTTTATCTTCTGTGTCTATTTCATTGGCTTAGTGTCCCTAACACGTAGCACAATGATTAGCAGAAAGTAGACCCCTGATGCATATTTCTGGAATGAGTGAATGTTGTGGGAACAGACTTCTTAATTCTAGGTTAGTACTCTTTATGCTATAGTGTATTCCCTTTCATTCAATCTTATTTTATTCTACAGTGATACTTACTTAAAAATATCTCTTGACAGTTTTTGAATATCCTGGAGTGGTCCCTATAAAGCTGATGTTGATAAGATCCAGGAACTCTTCTGGTTCTAGAATGCAGTCACCTAACTGGCATTGGAGGTCGAATGATGCATACTCCCAGAGGCAGGCCAAGGGGCAGTTGAATCTGAGACAGCAGTAATTTTTTTTTTTTCCCCTAGAGAAGTTGATCTAAACATGTGGATCTTCTTCTCTTGACATCAAATCCATTGGTCCTTTCTTTTGTCTAACAATCTAGTGTTTAAACGTTAACTTCATAGTAATCCCTGTTTTGTTGATCTTGACTGTCTGCAGAATAGTTTCATACTTGTTACCACGTTTCTACTCCGTAATTTCCCAGGGAGAGGCAGGCAAGTTCTTAGAATCTATGTTTTGTAGATGAGAAACTAAGGCCTGACCTGGATTCAGACTCCCTCCCTCCCATCATAGTGTTCTTACACTGTACAATTTTGCCCCCCTTTGCATGGATGGTGCTGCCTTAGACCTGTGGATGTGCTATTCTACACTAGCGAAATAAAGTTAATATTCGCCCCTGTAATTTCTAGCAAGCTGCTAGAACCGTGAGGGGTTATTGCACCATTGAGCCCTCATGTGAAAGGCCCCTTCAGGTCCTTAAACTAAACAGCTGGCTAGTTTGGATTGTAGTTTAGGGACACAAGCTCTACATTCAGTGATTAGCACTTAAATTGAGCAATAACCCTCAATGAGTCCTCTATTTTCCTGCTTGGGGAGGGAGAGATCCACAAAAACAAACAGAGTGTGCTCCAGTTCGGACTGTCAAGAGTTTGAATCACTTGTTAAATTTATGGCCTTGAGCAAGATGTTTAACCTCTCTGTGCCTCAGATGCTTAGAGGTGTCAACCTCAAAGGTTCTTGAAAAAAAAGAAATGAGATAATAAATGGAATAGAACAGTGCCTGGCCCACTTGTACACTGTTGAGCATAATGAATACTCAATAAATATTTACCCTTGATTGTTATTATTATTCATTACTTTGTGAAACTTAAAAGGGACAGTTTCATTTGATCTGGGTTGGAACATATGCATATTTTCTTTATGAAAATAAAAGCAAATTCCTTTTAAAATAGGAAATAAAGGAGATGGAAATTAATTTCTCCATTTATAGTTGAGTGAAAGGTGGTTGAGTGGTACAAATGATTAAGCACTTGACTACAAGCCAAAGATTGGTGGTTCGAACTCACCCAGAGACACCTCAGAAGACAGACCTGGTGATCTGAAAGGTCACCAAAAGATCTCAGCCTTGAAAACCCTGTGGAGCAGCCTACTCTGCACACACGGGGTCACCATGAGTCGGAATAGACTCGACAGCAACTAACAACAACATAACTGAGTAGTTTCAGTTAATTATATTTTTAGCGAAAGCATTTTTATCAGTTTTGATCATGTAGGAAACCGAACACATCTCCTCTGGCAATTTTGGCAACACATTGGGAATGTATATAGTGTTATGTGTTGGATTATGTCTTGCCACTTGCTTGAAATTCATCTCTTTAGGGTTATGTATTAATAATGAAGGGTGCAAATTTGCTGTAAGCGTTTAGTAGGTTTGATTTAGACATAGGTTAATACTGTTTCAGCCTTCGGGATGGCACAAACAGTTAAGCACTCAACTGCTAACCAACAGGTTGGTGGTTCAAATCCACCTAGAGGCACATCGGAAGAAATCCCTGGCAATGTACTTCCAAAAGTTCACAGCCATTGGGAACCCTGTGGAGTGCAGTTCTATATGGGATTGCCATGAGTTGTGATCTACTCTTTGGCAACTAGTTTTGTTTTTGGTTTTGGTTTAGTATTGCTTGCCTATAAAATATTTAATATTCCAAGACTGTTTTCTGATTGATTTTCATACACTCCTATTGTAAAAGTAACAATTATTAATCGTTGTCATTTTCCTATTAATACAACTAAACAAAAGAAATTAAAAAAAAAACACCACCACTACCAACAAACTAGTTGCTATTGAGTCAGTTCTGACTGATGATGATCCTATGTGTGTCAGAGTAGAGCTGTGCTCTGTAGGGTTTTCTGCGGCTGATTTTTTGGAAGTAGATTACCAGGTCTTTCTTCCGAGGATTTGAACTGCTAACCTTTCATTTAGTAGCCCAGAGCTTAACCATTTGCACAACTCCTGGACTCCTACTAAAGCAGCTAGGACATTACAGATCATAGTGTTAACAGAGCTCTACAAGTGATGGAGTTTCCTAAGACCTAAACTTTACATCTGATAGAGCATCAAAAATTCTTCTCTTTAAGAAAGTGAAAAACACTCTGTCCAAGCACTAACCAGTGAAAAGGAAATCTGTCCCTAAGAAGTTACGTTGTATGAATACTAATATTTCTTAAATGGCTATCATTTCCAGCATTTCATTTTCCAAAGGCACTTTTTATAAACAAGTAATATCATGGTCCATTACTGACCACTAATGGAGAATTTTATGACTAACTTTTGTACCAAAAACGATTTGCTGTATGAGGATAGATTTGCAAAATAAGATACGGTAGCATTTAAACGGACACTTATTTTTAGTAAAAGACCGCCCTGACTATGCCCTAAAACTCAGATTTCCATCTCATGGCATCATCATCTCCAGGCCCAGACGGCGTCTCTTGCACTTAAAGAGCATGAGGGAAACCAATTTGACTAAAATAGGCTGCTGCTTATCATTAGGAAATTTGGGGATGGAAAAATAATCATTTGTGTAATAAATGTGTGGTCTGAAGGCATATTCGTTCTCCAAGGAAATTAGCAATTCAGTTTATTCAGGAACTGGGAAGGCAACAGATTTTTCTACGGCATACTCTTTTTCATAGAGAATAAAAACCTGTTGCCATCAGTCGATTCCAACTCATAGAGACCCTACAGGACAGAGTAGAACTGCCCCATAGGATTTCCAAGGCTGTAATCTTTACAAAAGTCAACTGCCATGTCTTTCTCCCATGGAGTGGCTGGTGGATTTAAACCTCCATCCTTCAGTTAGCAGCTGAGCGTTTAATCACCGTGCCACCAGGGCCCCTTTTTCATAGAGAATAGTGGGTGTAACACTTGATGGGCTAAACTGAGCTAAGGCAAATTTGAATATTTGAGAATTATGGCACTTATTCCATAGCTAATTTCTTCCCCTAAACCCATAAAACTATTTTAAACATATTTTGAGTTTTAGAAATTTTGGAGATCTAATCTTATAATGCACCCATGGTGGTGGAGTGGTTAAGAGCTTCGCTGCTAACCAAGAGATCGACAGTTCAAATCCACCAGCTCCTCCTTGGAAGCCCTATGGGGGCAGTTCTGCTCTGTCCTATAGGGTCACTATGAGTTGGAATTGACTTGATGGCGTGGGGAATCTTATAATATCATCTTAATTCTTCTGTCTTGTTTTTATTGCGTATGTTGACTATCTGAGACCGTTGAAGTTATGGAAAAATCTTCATCAGACAATGGTGATGGAATAATTTGGAAAAGGATACTGAGAATAGCAGCACAATTGGAAGAGCATAGTCAATGTCACTGAACTGTGCATGTAGAAATTTTTGAAATGGTGTATCTTTGGCTATGTATATTTTCAACAACAACAACAAAAAAAAAAGGTCCTCCAAGTTGAGAAGGGAGAGTGTTGACATGTTGTGGGGTTGTTAACCAATGTCATAAAACAATATGTGTACTCACTGTTTACTGAGAAACTTATTTGTTCTGTAACCTTCACCTACAATACAATAAAAAAAAATTTTTTTAAAAAACTTCATCTGTTGATGTTGCTACAGTCTATTTCTAACATTGATACTTGTTTTTTTTTTTTTAAATTGTACTTCAGGTGAAGGCTTACAGAACAAATAGTTTCTCATGAAACATTAGTACACGTATTGTTTTATGACATTGGTTAACAACTCCACAACATGTCAACCCTCTCCCTTCTCAACCATTTTTTTTTTGGGTGAAAATATACATAGCCAAAGATACACCATTTCAAAAATTTCTGCATGCACAGTTCAGTGACGTTGACTGCGCTCTTCCATTGTGCTGCTATTCTCACTTAAGATGAAGGCTTACAGAACAAAACAGTTTCTCATTTAACAATTAGTACACAAGTTGCCCTATGACAATGGTTAACAACCTCACAACACATCAACACTATCCTTACTCAACCGTGGGTTCCCTATCACCAGCTTTCCTGTCCCCTTCTGCCTTCTGGACCTTGTCCCTGGACTGCTGTGCCTCATTAGTCCCATTTGGTTTTATGGGGCTGTCCACTCCCTGGCTGAACAGTGAACCTCGGAAATGACTTCACCACTGAGCTGAAAGGGTGACTGGGGGCCATACTCTCGGGGTTTCTCCAGGCTGTTTTAGGCCAGTAAATCTGGTCTTTCCTTCGTGAGTTAGAATTTTGTTCTACATCCTTCTCCAGCTCTGTCCAGAACCCTCTGTTGTGATCCTGGTCAGAGCAGTCAGTGATGGTAGCCAGGCACCATCTAGCTGTGCTGGACTCAGTGTGGTGGAGGCCTTGGTAGCTATGGTCCATTAGTCCTTCGGACTGATCTTTTCCTTGTATCATGTTCTCTTCATTCTCCCTTGCTCCCGAAGGGATAAGACCAGTGGAGTATCTTAGATGGCTGCTCACAGGCTTTTAAGACCCCAGAGGCTACTCACCAAGGTAGAATGTAGAACATTGTCTTTATAAACTGTGTTATGGCAATTGAGCTACATGTCCCCCGAGGCCATGGTCCCCACAGCCCTCCACCCAGCAATTCAGTCCCTCAGGGAGTTTGGATGTGTCTATGGAGCTTCCATGACCTTTCCTTGTACAAGTTGTGCTGGTTTCCCCTGTATTGTGTACTGTCTCACCCTTCACCCAGGATACCACTTATCTATTGCCTATTTAGCATCCCACCCCACCATCCCATCCCTGGTAACCAACAAAGATTGTTACATTTTGTGTGTGAACTTTTTCATGGGATTTTACAATAGAGGTCTCATACAATATTTGTCCTTTTGTGATTGACTTATTTCACTCAGCATAATTTCCTCCAGTTTCATCCCTGTTATGAGATGCTTCACAGATTCATCATTGTTCTTTCTCGTTGCATACTACTCTATTGTGAGTATGTACCATAGTTTGTTTATCCATTCATCTGTTGATGGGTTGTTTCCATCATTTTGCTATTATGAACAATGCTGCCATGAACATAGGTGTGCATATGTCTCTTCGAGTGACGACTCTTATTTCTCTAGGATATATTCCTAGGAGTGGGATTGCTGAATCGAATGGGATGTCTATTTCTAGCTTTCTGAGGAAGCGCCATATCATTTTCCAAAATGGTTGTATCATTTTGCATTCCCACCAGCAGTGCATAAGAGTTCCGATCTCCCCGCAGCCCCTTCAACATTTGTTATTTCCAGGGTTTTTGATTCATGCCAGTAATGCCGGGGTGACATGGTATCTCATTGTGGTTTTAATTTGCATTTCTCTCATGGCTAGTGATCGCGAGCATTTCCTCATGTGTCTGTTAGCCATTTGAATGTCTTCTTAGGTGAAGTGGCTGTTCATTTCCTTTGCCCATTTTTTAATAGGATTATTTGTCTTTTTGTTGTAGAGGTGTTGGATTTTCTTATAGATTATGGAGGTTAGATCTTTGTCTGACTTGTACTGTCCAAAAATGTTTTCCCAGTCTGTAGGTTCTCTTTTTTACTCTTTTGGTGAAGTCTCTTGAAGAGCATAGGTGTTTGATTTTTAGAAGATCCCAGTTATCTATCTTATCTTTTGGGGTTTGTGCATTGATGGTTATGGTTTGTGTCCTGTTAATGCCATGTATTAAGGCCTGTAGTGTTGGTCCTATTTTTTCTTCTATGAACTTTATAGTTTTAGCATTTATACTCAGGTCTTTGATCCATTTTGAAGTAGTTTTTGTATACGGCATGAGGTATGGGTCCTGTTTCATTTTTTTGTAGATGGATATCCAGTTTTGCCAGCACCATTTGTTAAGAACACTGTCTTTTCCCCATTTCATGGACTTTGGTCCCTTGTCGAAGATCAGGTGACCGTAGGTGGATGGATTTACATCTGGGTTCTCAATTCTGTTCCATTGGTCAATGTATCTGTCGTTGTACCAGTAGCAGGCTGTTTTGACTATTGTAGCTGTATAGTACGTTCTGAAGTCAGGTAGTAAGGCCTCCAACTTTATTCTTCTTCTTCAGTAGTGCTTTACGTATTCGGGGCTTTTTCCCTTTCCATATAAAGTTAATGATTAGTTTTTCCATCTCTTTGAAGAATGTTGTTGGGATTTGGATCGGGATTGCATTGTATTTGTAAATTGCTTTGGGTAGAATTGTCATTTTCACAATGTTGAGTCTACCTATCCATGAGTATGGTATGTTTTTCCATTTATGTAGATCCCTTTGGGTTTCATGCAGTAGTGTTTTGTAGTTTTCTTTGTATAGGTCTTTTACATCCCTGGTTAGATTTATTCCTAAGTATTTTATATTTTTAGTGGGTATTATAAATGGTATTGTTTTCCTGATTTCCTTTTCATTGTTCTCCTTACTGGTGTGTGTATAGGAATCCAACTGATTTCTGTGTGTTTATCTTGTATCCTGCTAGTCTGCTGAGTCTTTCTATTAGTTCCAGTAGATTTCTTGTGGAGTCTTTAGGGTTTTCTACGTATAGTATCATATCATCTGCAAACAGGGACAGTTTAACTTCTTCATTACCAATTTGGATGCCCTTTATTTCTTTTTGCTGCCTTATTGCTCTAGCTAGAACTTCCAGCACAATGTTAAATAGGAGTGGTGATAAAGGGCATCCTTGTCTTGTTCCTGTTCTCAAGGGGAGTGTTTTCAGCCTCTGTCCATTAAGAATGATGTTGGCCATTGGTTTTGCATAGATGCCCTTTATTATGTTGAGAAATTTCCCTTCTATACCTATTTTATTGAGAGTTTTTATCAGGAATGGGTGTTGGACTTTGTCAAATGCCTTTTCTGCATCAGTTGAGATGATCATGTGATTCTTTTCTTTCCTTTTATTTATGTGGTGGATTATGTTGATTGATTTTCTAATGTTGAACCATCCTTGCATACCTGGTATGAATCCTACTTGGTCATGGTGTATTATTTTTTTGATATGATGCTGAATTCTATTGGCTAGAATTTTGTTCAGAATTTTTGCATCTATATTCATGAGAGATGTTGGTCTGTAATTTTCTTTTCTTGTGACATCTTTGCCTGGTTTTGGTATCAGCATTATGGTGGCTTCATAGAATGAATTTGGAAGTGTTGCTTCCTTTTCTGTGCTCTGAAATAGCTTGAGAAGTACTAGTACAAGCTCTTCTGTAAATGTTTTGTAGAATTCTCCAGTGAAGCCATCTGGGCCAGGGCTTTTTTTGGTTGGGAGTTTTTTTTATTACCTTTTCAATCTCTTCTCTTGTTATAGGTCTGTTCAGATTTTCAACATCACTTTGTTGTAGTTTGGTTAGGCCATGTGTTTCTAGAAATTTATCCATTTCCTCGAGGTTTTCAAATTTGTTGGAGTATAGTTTTTCATAATATTCTATTATAAACCTTTTTATTTCAGTTGGGTCTGTCGTAATGTCCCCCAGTTCATTTCTTATTTGGGTTATTTGTGTCCTCTCCTGTTTTTCTTTTGTCAGTCTGGCCAGTGGTTTGTCGATTTTGTTGATTCTTTCAAAGAACCAACCTTTGGTTTTGTTGATTCTTTCTATTGTTTTTCTGTTCTCTATTTCATTTATTTCTGCTCTGATCTTTACTATTTCCTTTCTTCCGGTGGCTGTGGGCTTTTTTGCTGTTGTCTTTCTATTTTTTTGAGTTCTGTAGTTAATGTTTTGATTTTGTCCCTTTCTTCTTTTTTGATGGGTGCATCTGTTGCTATAAATTGTCCTCTGAGGACTGCCTTTGCTTTATCCCAAAGGTTTTGGTGTGATGTTTTTTCATTCTCGTTTGATTCTAGGAATTTTTTGATTCCATCTCTAATTTCTTCTCTTACCCACTGATGTGTAAGCAGGGTATTATTCAGTTTTCATGTAATTGATTTTTTTTCCTTGCTCTTCCTGTTATTAATTTCTACCTTGATGGCATTGTGGTCAGAGAAGATACTTTGAATTATCTCAGCATTTTGGATCTTGTTGAGGATTGCTCTGTGGCCTAAGATGTGGTCTACTCTGGAGAACGTTCCATGTGCATTCAAAAAGAATGTATACTTTGCAGCGGTTGGATGGAGTGTTCTATATATGTCTATGAGGTCAAGTTGGCTGATTGTGCCCTTTAGGTCTTCTGTAGCTTTGCTGAGTTTCTTCTTAGTTGGTCTGTCCTTTACTGAGAGTGGTGTGTTGAAGTCTCCTACTATTATTGTGGAACTTTCAATTTCTCTTTTCAGTGTTAGAGTTTGTTTTATTTATTTTGGAGCCCTGTCATTGCGTGCATAGATGTTTATTATGGTTATGTCTTCATGATGGATTGTCCCCTTAATCATTATATAGTGTCCTTCTTTGTCTTTCATGGTGGATTTTGTTTTAAAGCCTATTTTATATGAGATTAGTATTGCTACTCCTGCTCTTTTTTGGTAGTTGTTAGCTTGATATATTTTTTTCCAACCTTTGACTTTAATAAATTCACATCTTTGTTTCTAAGGTGTGTCTCTGTAGACAGCATATTGATGAATCCTGTCTTCTTATCCATTCTGTCACTCTCCATCTCTTTATGGGTACATTGAGTCCATTTACATTCAGTATAATTATTGATAGATGTGGGTTTGTTGCTGTCATTTTGTAGTGCTTTTTTTTTGTGGTGCTGACATTTTCTTTGTTCTTCTTACTCTCCTGTGCTGAGTTACTTTTGTTTGTGGATTTTTTTTTTCATTTCTTTTGTTTTTGTAGGTTTCATTTTTGCTGAGACTTTAAGTTTTTCCTCTTTATTTTTATGAGTATGTTTGTTAACTTTCTTTGTGGTTATCATGAATTTTACCTTTGTCTTTCTAAGTTTGAAGCAGTCTACCATTACTTGGTATCACCTTGCCTTCCTCTCCATTAGAAGGTTCTATACCTATGCCGTTTATTCCCACTCTTGTTGTTCTGATGTTGTTGTCATTTACTGATTAACTGCCCTGAGTCCCTGTTGTATTTCTTTTGGTGTTGGATAGTCCTTGAGAGTTCATTTCCTAGATTGGTATCTGGATGGTACGATCCTGTGTCCTAGATTCTGCTTGTGAGCTGAAGTTGTTTGTTCTCAGATTGAAGAACTCCCTTTAATAATTCTTGTAAGTTTGGTTTGGTTTTTACATATTCCCTTAATTTCTGTTTATCTGGAAATGACCTAATTTCACCATCATATTTGAACGAGAGTTTTGCAGGATATATTATTATTGGCTGGCAATTTTTTCCTTTCAAGATTTTACATATGTCATCCCAATAGCCTTCTTGCCTGCATGGTTTCTGCCGAATAATCTGAGCTTAGTTTTATTGTTTCTCCTCTGTATGTGACTTCTTGTTTTTCACGAGCTGCTCTCAGGCTTCTTTGTTTGTCTTTGGTTTTGGCAAGTGTGATTATGATATGCCTTGGTGATTTTCTTTTAGGGTGTATCCTATAGGGGGTTCATTGAGCTTCTTGGATGGCTAGCTTTTCATCTTTCGTGATATTGGGGAAGTTTTCTGTCAGCAGTTCTTCAATTATCCTTTCTGTGTTTTCTGTTTTCTCCCCTGTTCTGGAACTCCAATCACTTGCAAATTTTTGCTTTTGATTGTATCCCACATAACTCTCAGGGTCTCTTCATTTTTCTTTGTTCTTTTTTCTGAGTTTTCCTCAGAGTTGTATCTAAGTCTTTGTCTTCAGTTCCACTGATCCTGTCTTCCACCATTTCAGATCTGCTTCTCAGCCCTTCTATGGCACCGTACATTTCTGAAATCTTTTTTGTCTTTTGGATTTCTAATCATTGTTTTTGTATACTTTCTAGTTGTGAGTTTATTTTGGCATTTTGTTCCTGCTTTATTTTCCTGAATTCTTCCCTTTTTTTGTCTGTATTTTCCATGAATTTGTCTATTTTTTCCTCATTTTTGTCTGCTTTTTGCTTCAACTCTTGGAGAAGTCTGAGTATTAGAGATCTGAATTCCCTATCAGGTAGTTCTAGTGCCTTTTCTTCCACTGGAACGTCATCTGGTGTTTTGTTTTGGATGCCTACTGGAACCATCCTGTCCTGTTTTTGTAAATGGTTTCCTATTGTCTGCTGTCTTCGGGGCATTCAGTAGGTATTTTTCTCATTTATTGATGGTAGATTTGTTCATTTCTTCCCTTTTTTTTTTTTTTAATTTGGCTATGTCTGAGCAGGTGGGCTATGTGTTCTTTGTTGTTTGGTTGTCTGTGGTCACAGTACTTTTTGTCTCCTTCTCCAATTGGCAGGGTCAGTCACTCAGATATGGTATGGCAGGGCAGGTGTAGCTGAAGAGGAGTTACTGGGATGGGTTGTTTGTGGCATTTACTACAGCCACCAGGACGGGTCGGTAATCAGTGAAGGGCAGGTTCCAATAGGCCGTGCCTGTGCTGCTTCGTGGCGTGATGTTAAGCGTGTACAGTGCAGGTAGGCAGGATGTAGTGGGGAGATTGTTATGTGTGGAGCTAAGATGGATATGGGAGAGAGGAGAGAAGAACAGGAGCCAAAAACATACAAAGAAACAAAGAAGAATGCTAGGGGAGCTTGCTGTTGGAGTGGAGAGATGAGAGACTATGATATGGAGAAAAACAAAAAGGGAAAGAGGAAGGAAAAAAAAAGAAAAGAAAAGAATGAATAAATAAAAATTGGAAACAGAAAAGAACAGCAAAGTTCCCAGCGATCCCACTGGTGCGGCTATGAGGTCTGGGGAAGTTGTTTTCAGGTGTTGCGGTACAGCCTGGCTAGAAAGTGTAGAGGTATATAATGCCAGGTATTCCGGGAACAGAAAGAGAAGGACGATATAGAGAGATGAGAAACTGAGTAATGAAGAAAGACAAAAAGGGAGAAAGAGGGAAAAGAAAACAAAGCAAATTTATCAAAAACAACAAGAAAAGCCCCCAATAAAACAGGGAGGAAAAAAAAAAACAATGAAGAAAGAAATGCCCTCAGCGATCCCTCTGCACACCTGTGCAAGCTAAGCAGGTAGTTTCCAAGCCACGCAGAACCGCCTGGGCAGAATGGAGTCCCAACTCCATAAAAGGAAAAGAAAACAAACAAACAATTCAAAACAAACAAGTGAACAAAAGCCCCAGGATTCCACCAGTGTGGCAACCCAGACCGGGAAGAAGTTCCACACTCTAACGGAGCTCTGTAGCCCCTCAGGAAGAAACAAAGATGGCACATGGAGCCAGGTATTTGAGCGAAAGGAGGGGGTGCTGTTGAGAGGTAAGGAAGAAATCAAAAGAAGCGGAAAAAAAGGAACACCAGAAGCCAGCAAATGGCACTCAGAGAGCCAGCTAGTGCGGGCTGGTGGAATCCAAGCAGCCGGTGCTTCCCAGACAAGAGACTGTGTCCGCCGGAAGCAAAGGGGGCCGAGTGTGGGTGACAAATGGTAGGGGGTGGGAAAGTGTATATCACAAGTTACCGGAGCTCTGCAGCCCCTCAGGAAGAAGCAAAGATGGCACACGGAGCCAGGTATTTGAGCTAAAGGAGGGGGATGTGGTGAGAGGTAAGTAAGAAATCAAAAGAAGCAGAAAAAGCAACACCAGCAGTCAACAAATGGCACTCAGAGAGCTGGCCCGTTCAGGAGGGTGGAATCCAAGCTGCTGGTGCTTCCCGGACGAGAGATTGTGGCTGCGGGAAGCAGAGGAGGCTGAGTGGGGGTGAAGAAGGGTGGGAGTGGGAAAGCGTATATCGTAAATTACCAGTTGTTTTGTCCCCTGCTGGAAGCTTCATGAAGCTGCTTTCTCGTACCTCCTATTTGCTGGTCTCCAATAGGAGTCCAAGATGGAGGATCCGTGCTGCGTTAGCTGATAGGGGACCTCTGCATGAATCTCTCCTCGCTCTCCATTCTCTGTCAGTTTTCTCACTTCTGTTTGGTGCTTTGCTGAGTTCTTTATCTCATTTGATGTTTTAGGGTTTCAGGATTGTTGTTTTCTCTGTTCGGCTTAGTTTTTCGGATCTTTGCTGTGGAGGAACGGTGTGGTGCTTCTGCCTAGAGCGCCATTTTGCCGGAAGTCCTAACATTGATATTTGAAGAGAATTATAATGAAAACAATGATTCAGTAAAACATTAAGTTTACATTTGTATTGTAAATAGCGCTCAAGGCGAGTTAGCTCTTAATCTAGATTGTATGCACTGAAATATGAGGTAAAAATAATGTTGTGGAGATTTATTGTCCTTTTTACTTACAGGCCTTACCTATACTTAAGAAAAACTTGAAGTGTTTATTTTATAACTAATCTCCACTGAAAGATCTTTCAAACACTGTTTCCTTGTTGTCTAAAGTGTAAATGAGTAGGATAAAGAAAATTATTATTAAGTAAAATTGAGATTAAGTGACCCCCTTGAAGACACAGAGCTAGTTCATGTTTTTGCCAAGAATCAAACCTAGATTTTCTGGGTTTTCCACATTCTATTCACTACTGCTTTAAAAAAAGTCATTGTTTTAAGATAACTGACCTCAGTTCATGGTTCAGTATTCCACTTGTCAGCACAAAATACACTTCACACTAGTGTAGTATTTACATTAATGCACAAAACATAAATGCTAATGTGATACCCAATAATATGTAATACTTAACCCTAAATAGCAATATAATGTGACAAATATATTAATATATTAAACTGCTATTGTGTCAATGTAAGTATTTCTGTGGAGGTATTCTTTTTAACTTAAAGATACTAAAGTGCACCTCACCCAAGCCATGGTCTTTTCAGTCACCTCATATGCATGCAAAAGCTGGACAGTGAATAAGGAAGACTGAAGAAGAATTGATACCTTTGAATTATGGTGTTGGCAAAAAGTATTGAATATACCGTGAACTGCCAGAACAAACAAATCTGTCTTGGAAGAAGTACAGCCCGAACGGTCCTCAGAAGTGAGGCTGGAGAGACTTTGTTTGTCTTGCTTGCTTTGGACACATCATCAGTAAAGACTATTTGTTAGAAAAGGACATCATGTTTAGTAGAATAAGGAAATCAGTGAAAATAAGGAAAATCCATCCATGAGATTAATTGACATGTTAGCTGCAACAGTGGGCTCAGACATATCAGCAATTGTGGAGATGCACTGGACTAGGCAATGTTTTGTTCTGTTATACATAAGGTCACCATGAGTAGGGGTTGACTCAATGGCAGCTAACAACAACACCGAATGATAGGCAAAACCAATCAGAGTGGGAAAATACTTCCAGATTTTTAAAACTAAATTAGGAATATGCAATATATTCAGGAACATTATTAACAAGTTTTTTTTTTTTAAATCACCACAGTGAATTTTGCTGTTTACATAGGGCATTTGTAAAAAAAACACAAGAATGATAAATAAGTTAGAAGATTTTTAAAAATTTAATTGTAAGTTTATGGAAATGTGGTTCCAAATATTCTGTTGTTACCCATATGAGTGAAAATTTTCATAACTGGATAGAAAAACAACCTCATAATAAATGAAGAAGAAATCAATGATTTCATTCTACTTGGATCAACAATCAATGTCCATGCAGCAGCAGTCAAGAAATCAAATGACGTAGTGCATTGGGCAACTCTGCTGCAGAAGACCTCTTTAAAGTTCTAAAAAGCAAAGATGTTACTTTGATGACTAATGTGCACCCGACCCAAGCCATCATCTTTACAGTTGCCTCATATGCATGCAAAAGTGGGACAATGAAAAACGAAGACAGGAGAAAAATTGATGCATTTGAATTGTGGTATTGGTGAAGAATATTAAATATACCATGGACTGCCAGAAGAACAAACAAGTCAGTCTTAGAAGACTAACACAATCAGAATGCTTCTTAGGAGCTCAGATGACCAGACTTCGGCTCGCTTACTTGGGACGTGTCATCAGGAAAGATCGATTGCTAGAAAACAACATTATGTTTAGTAAAGTAGAGGGTCAGCAAAAAGAAGGAAACCCTCAATGAGATGTGTTGACACAATAGCCACAACAAACGGACTGAACATAACAACAATCATAAGGATGGCACAGGACTGGACAATGTTTTGTTCTGTTATGCATAAGATTGTCATGAGTTGCAGCATACTCACCGGCACCTAAGAACAACAGTTCAAACTAGAAAAATTTCCCAAATGATGGGAAAAAAATAATTTAGATATGTTTCCATACAATTTGGAAATAAATGAACCATTAAAAAAAAGAAACATTTCAAAAGCATTACTGCGTGGTCTTTGGAACAAGGCTAAGACATGACAGATTTAAGAAGTTCCCGTTACATGCATTGCACCATCCATTCCTTTCTTCTCTCCAGGTCTTTTCATCTTATTTTTCATTGCCTGAAGAATTTACCTGATTTCCATGACATCTTAGATGTCACGTTCTCTAAGAATCTTCCCCAGATTCCACACTCTCTAAGAATCCTTCCCAGACTCCTTAAGTCTGCATTAAAAACTCTCCCATCTTCTCCTCAGCATCCTGTGCTTTGCCTAACCTTTTCATAATATGGTTATAAGACCTTATTAAAATTGCCTACTTAGCTGGCATTATCTCCCACTAGACTCTCAATTCCAGGAGAACAAGAACTGGATGTTCCTTTACTTAACTCAGTGTTTGACACGTAGTAAGTGATCAACACTGACTGAGAGAAGTGATACTTTACTTAATTAGGACCTGCGTAACTATTTATAGGAGTTCCTGGGTGGCACAAATGGTTAAGTGCCTGACTACTAATTGTAAAGGTTGGTGGTTCCAACCCACCCAGAGGTGCCTAAGAAAAAAGGCCTGGCACTGTGAGTCAGAATTGACTCAATAGCAGCTGGTTTGATTTAATTCTTTATACGTAACACAAACAGTATCTTTTATAAGGCTGTTTACAACTCTTTCATTTCACCCATATCAGACATGAGAAAGCTGGAGCTCAAGCAGGCTAAGTGGCCACACACATCAATGGCAGAGTGAGAAAAGCTCTTTCCTAACTTACTTTATTCAACAGATTTGTGCTAAGCATCCTATATGTGCCAGACGGTGTGTCAGAGCTGGGGATCCAAAGATAAGTAAGGCATGATCTCCTGAAGCTCTCTGCCTAGTTGAGGAGATAAACTATAAACAGTACTCATACTACCGTGTGATGAGAGCTTTGACAGATCAGTGCACGCTGTACTGTGGGATTTCCAAAGAATAAATAAATAATTCTGCATATTAAATTGCCCTATTTTATTTTATTTGTAATATTTTTCTAATACCCTTTTATGTCTTAACATTTAGTACATAACCACCCTAATTCAGAAAAAGGTAGGCAATGGCCTATGCTAGTTAATGAAAGTTTAAGTAGTGCAATACTAGTTCTAAACTAATTAGTTTTCATTATTGTTCATATTATACACTAATTTAAGTATCAAAAGAAAGTCTATATAAAGCCTAATCCATGATAGTTTTTAATGGCTTGCTTAGAAAAATCATTATCACTGTCACTTATGTAACTTGGAATCCGAAAATAATTCTCAAGAGAGAATTATCATAAGCACCTTACAAGAGGAGATGAGTAGAAGAAGTAGGGTAGGAGTGCAATATGGCAAGAAGATGGCTTCGGGTGAATCAGGAAATCGCAAGACTGTTCTAGAAAGCAGCTGTGTGCTGAGTTTTGATCAGAAGTTCATTCTGGAAAAAAAAAAAGGCATTCATTCTGCTGTTTTTGAAAATGTACAAAAAAGGAAACTTGCTGGCTAAGTTAAGGGGTTTATTTCACTCTCCATAGTTTTTAAATTATTCTTCAAAGGGAAGGAATTAGCCATGGAAAATAATGCCCTTTAATGATAAATGTTAATAAAATATTTTACTGAGGGAATAAAAATAGGTAAATGCCAATAAACAACGCCAGCCTCCTTGCCTTACTTAATAATCACCAAGCCATTCAAACTCCAGAGCAATGAAAATGTTAGTAAGAGTGAGTCATGGACATATCAGGAAACTATCTGCTAGATATTTTCTTTGAGGGAAAGGTCCTTGCCTTTTAATCTGTGTATCTCCAGTGCTAAACATGGTGCCTCACTCATGACTGAAGGGCTTCAACTCTCCCAACTAAGGGCTTCTTTCTTTAATTTAAAAGTAGAGAAAAAAAAAAAAAATTGAAGAAAGGTCGGCAGTTCGAATCCACCAGCTGCTCCTTGGAAACCCTATGGGGCAGTTCTTCTCTGTCCTGTAGGGTCACTATGAGTCAGAATTGACTCGATGGCTACAGGTTTGGGGTTTGTTTGTTTGTTTTTGGTTTAAACCAAATATAAGGAGCCCTAGTGGCAGCAAGGTTAAGCGCTCGGCTACTAACCAAAAGGAGGGCAGTTTGAACGCAGCAGCAGCTCCACAAGAGAAAAAAACCTGGCGATCTGTCGCCTTAATGATTTCAATCTAGGAAACCCGGTAGGGCACTTCTACTCTCTCCTGTAGGGTCTCTTTGAGTCAGAGTCTTCTCGATGGCACACAACAACAAACCAAACGTGGATAAAGGGAAACTGCTTTAAAAATCAAAGTCCAGAATCCTAAGAGCAACTAGTACAGGAACCCTCGTGGTGCAGTGTTTAAGTGCTCAGCTGCTAACCATAAAAGTAGGCGGTTTGAGCCCACCAGAAGATGATGTGGCTGTCTACTTCAGTAAAAATATACAGCTTTGGAAACCCTATGGGACAGTTCTACCACGTCCTATAGAGTCGGAATCAACTCCAAGCCAATGGGTTAAGAGCAACTAATAGCCAGTGATTTCACACTTGGAAATCCACTGAGTGTTTAAAATTATCTGCTTCCTACTGTGTGGTGCAAATGGATAACACACTCGGCTGCTAACCGAAAGTTTGGAGGTCTGAGTTTACCCAGATGCACCTGGGAAGAAAGGCCTGGTGATCTACTTCCAAACAATGAGCCACTGAAAACCCCGTGGAGCACAGTTGTTCTCTAACATGCGTGGGGTCACCATAAGTCAGAATCCACTTGATGGTAACTGGTGGTTGTGGTGGCTTCCTGCTGAAGCAGGCAAACCAGTGAAAATGGGTAGAAGAGAGCCACTCACTTCTGGCACCTCCCCTGCTGATGACTTTATTCAGTCTAGTGGCTACCCACCTCAGGCTGCTCTGTGTGAAAATTAATTTAAAAAAAAAAAAAAAAAAGGGCAGGGGTGTGGGGAGAGAGAGAGAGAGATGCTTTTCTGGATTTGCCAAGTTGCTCCACACTGGCAACCCTCCCCCTTGTAATTAGAAGAAAGCAAGCCATAGCCCATTGTGAAGAGGGGAAAAGTAGGCTCCAGACATTTCTGATAAAGGAAGTAGAAAGGTCAGCAGGGATAGATGCAGTAGCCCACATTGAAAGAAAAAACAGAAACAGAATTTTCTAGATATTTTTTCCTTCTGGTCACTATCGATAATTCTTTGGTTAAATCCCCATCTGACCATTCCCAATTGACTACTCCTGTTTTCCTGGTTTAAGAATGAAGGAAGAGGTGTTTAACTTAAAGCTACCCTTACCTGTGGTTTTGGGGCCCTTGTGGCCCCGTGGTTAAGCGTTTGACTGCTAACCAAAAGGCTGGCTGTTCGAGTCTACCAACTGCTCCTTAGAAACTTCATGGGTCAGTTCTACTCTGTCCTGTAGGGTCACTATGAGTCAGAATTGGCTCAACGGCAACTGTGGTTTGGTAATACAGAGTCAGTAGACATTTCTTTGTTCATAAACCATTTGCTTTGCTACTTACAAATCAACTACCTAAGGAAACCCTTCCCACCCTTGATGACCAGAAGCAGTAAATCAGCAAAGTGGGCTATTTATAGTACATCACTAGTTTATACTGTTATCTAGATATCTATACCCCTCAAGGGGTTCTAGAACTTCATATGTATGTAGATGACTTCCTCCCATTTCCTTTACTTTTTATCAGTATCAACTATGTATTTCATAGTAAACATGTCATAAAAGTTAAGCAAAATTCTAAGATTAAAAAATGAGCCACACATAACTAATATTTATACTTTAAAAAAAAAAACCATGGCTGTCGAGTGAAGTCCAGTAATTATTGGTATTTAGAATGATTTACATGTCCTTATGTATTAACATCTGCTGTAAAACAAACTTGATCACTTTTTCACCAAAAAGACATCAGGCTTCAATCTTCTTTGAAAAAAAATCTCACATTCCAGCTTCATATTCTGTTGCTGTTGTTAGTTGCTGTCAACCTGGCTCTGACTCATGTGACTTTATGTATAACAGAATGAAACATTGCTCAGTCCTGTGTCATCTTCATGATCATTGGCATGTTTGAGCCCCTTCTTGTGGCTGTTGTGTCAACCCATCTCATTGAGGATTTCCCTAGTTTTCTCTGACCCTCTACTTTACCAATCATCATGTCCTTTTCTATCAGCTGGTCCCTCCTGATAACCTGTCCAAAATAAGTGAGATGAGTCTCGCCATCCTTATTTCTAAGGAACATTCTGGTTGTATTTCTTCTAAGACTGATTTATTCATTCTTCTGGCAGTCCATGGTATATTCAGTATTCTTCACCAACATCACAATTCAAATTCATCAATTCTGTATCTTCTTTTTTCATTGTCTAGCTTTCACATGCGTATGAGGCAACTGAAAAGACCATGGCTTGGGTCAGGAGTAACTAGTGTAACGTTTACTTTTCATTATGATCACATATTAACCTGAGGTCATAATCCTACTTTTAATATCCCTCTCTTTCCTAAATTGTAAAAGTAGAAGGTATGGAAGTTTTTATTTGCCTCACAACAAATCCTAGACATATTTCGATCTTGCTTTTAAAATCAATGATTTATGTAAATATTTATAAAATATTTTAAAATAAATGTCTTCTATCACTGTCTGGTATGTCACTTTCTATAGACGGTAAATTTCATACAAATTCTGGTTACTCAGATTTTTAAGACATTACATTGTAATTCATCCATGATATGAGATATGATCAGTAAGACAGGTTATTTTTATGGATCAAAAGCTAAAAATAAACTCTCCCCAAATAGCTCTCCCAAAATGTATGTCCCTGGATATTGTCTGAGTGGTGTTTTCCTAATTCTAATGCTTTATATTTCTGTTTTCTTGAATATATTTCAGACTCTTGGCATTTTTGATTTTCTTCATTCTCAGGTAGAATAAATGAAGTCTTAAAGTGTCTCTTGCCTTTACTAATTATCTATAGAAGACATAATAAATTGCAACACAGACCCTCAGATGGAAATTTTTTGGGTCAGTAGAGGAGCACCAATGAGTTAGGAGAGAATTTATCTGCAAAGTTCTGAATAATGTTTTGGTAAATATTGTGTGGCTTGTTAGTCTAATAGTTCCCGTATATGCAGTTATCAGGGCAGATTCTTTACCAGTCATCCCTACAATCTTGTTTTCCCATTTGTACTTGATTTTCAAACCCGAATCATTCTTGGGAAGGGGACTAAAACATGATGTTTTTTTGAAGACATAATACAGATGGAGGGGATTGCAAAGTTTAGCAAGTAGAAGAATAAACATTTTAAGTGTTCTAAGGACTGTAATTTAAACTTCAGTGTAGTTACTGTGTGTGTTTAAAATTGAACACTAAAAGAGTGAATATATACTTTTAATTATTTATAAATATTTCAGCCTAAAACTATGGCTATTGAAAAGTGCATAAAATCTATATAATTAAGTCAAGAAAGAGTTACATTGAGTGGTGAATTTCATCCTATACTGTCAGACTGTGATGTCTGTGGTTAGACATTTTTTAACTTAAATTTTTAAAAGAATATTTTTAAAATTTAGTACGTTTCATCAAATAGAATGTCTTTAATTTGATTATGGATCCCACTAAATAATTGTTTTAGGTTCTTTTCAGTGAACATTTTTATTGAAAAGGCATTATGTTGTTGTTATTAGGTGCTGGTGAGTTGATTTCTGACTCATAGTAACCCCATGTGACAGCAGAACTGCCCCATAGGGTGTTCTAGGCTGTAATCTTTATGGAAGCAGATTGCCAGATCTTTTCTCCTGCAGAACTGCTGAGTGGCTTCAAACCCACCAATCTTTCAGTTAGCAGCTGAGTGCTTAACCATTGTACCACCGGGACTCCTTAAAAATCATTATTCCAAGGGAATGCAAGTGAACAAGTTTCTAGGGTATTTGAGATGATTCTGAGCTTTTTGTTCATTTTAAATATCATGAGCTTATAGCTTTACAATGTTATGTCCCTTGCCAAAAAGCAAATTTCCTTCTTTTCCTTTTCTCATATGAAGCTTTAAGGAGAAAACCCAGATCTTTTAAAATATGAAATGTACGTATCATGCCCCATTCCCTCTCCTAAGGACTGACTCGAACATAAAAATGAATTTTAATATTTAGGAAATGGAAACTGTGGGTCCATATTGTAAAATGGTCAATTAAAAGAAAAGTTCTTTCTGGGTGTGTGTGTGAACTCAAAAACTTTCATCCCATATTTTTAAAATCAAGTTTAATGTATGCAGAAAAAAAACAAGCTTTACCTTGAATTATTAAAATTAATGAAAGACTCCAGTACTGTTCAGATTACCTCATCTTCAGAGCTCTAAGTGGTTTACTCTAAGACCACTTAACCAAGCCTTAACATTTTTGGTGTTCTTATTTTTTCACCGGCTGTTAACACCACGAACACCATGCATCAATACCAGGAAGTCTTGCTTAAAATGAGTAAGTGTAATATCCTTAACTTTGCTTACTAAGCTTTTCCTAGGAAAATGAATCCTCCCTATAGATTTCTCTGGATCTCTTGCCTCCATATTTGGGCTAGAATAACCTTGCTGCTAATTTCTTGTTCAGCTAAATGAAAGGAGGGTGCCACATTTTGTATTTCTTGCAAACCAAGAAAAAGTGAGTATCACCCATAAGAAAACGTTTGTTAAATTTGACTCTACTAATTTCCTTTGTGTATTTCACCCACATGTGTGCAGGCATGCCAGCCTTCTTTAGTGAAATCAGTTTATATGTGAGGCTTGATTTTAAGTATCCTAAAAGGCATTTAATCTATTTGATAATACATTGTCAGCACCCAGAGTTCCAGAACAGATGAAATTAAGTGTATTCATTTCATATTGAAAGAAAGGTAATTAAAAGCACTGAGAAACTGCTTTGAAGAATACATTACCGCAAGGTGGCATAGCCATGTAAATATGATGCCACCGTCTTATGGAATATACAGAAAAGGGGTGACTCTTGTGCCAAATAAACATTCTTCAATTAACACTTCGCAATATGTAGTGTGAACTTTCCTAGTCTGTGTTTACTCATCCTGAGGCTGCTACTTTTAATGCCTCAAAAACTGTTGCCTATATATTTTCTCCTACTGCAGGATTTTGGGGTGAAGGGATGAGGGCACTGTTAGAATCATCAGATTACAGACACATTTTCTTCGTGACTCATTGTAACAAGCTAAGCAAAGTGAAATGAATACAAGAAAGACGGCCTTCTTTGGCGAATTAAGCATTTGCGTAAACAGAGGTTAGAGAGGGCTGCGAGGAAACTACTGGCATGATCAGCTCTTAGTATTTGAACATATAGTACTTATTTTGAGTTCCGTAATTACGTTATCCATGTATGAAAATTTTCTATCCAGGATATTGTTAGTCATAGATCTTAGGGAAAAAGTCATCATAGTATTGTATTATAAGGTCTTGTATAGGCATCGTAACATTTATTTCCTATTTGCAGAGAAATGACAGATTTTCAGAATGAAATAGACTGTTACCTGTTCTGTCCCTTCTGCTTGTGAAAGATTTGCTGTCTTGTTTATTTCTTTTGTCTGTACTACTCTTCCCTATTTTTCTTGAAAGAATGCATATTTCTTTCAATTATTTCTATTTACTTAAACGAAATAGTCCATCTCGGTTCTGAGTAACTATGAATAGGTTTATATGTAATTCTACAAAAACTTTTAATGTTCTGATAATTATAAGTCGTTCTATTCTTTATATTTTTCATGTATTTATATGTATTCTGAACAAAGAAGAAATACTATTCTTAGTGTGGCTTAAATTACTTAGCCGCTATTTGCTCAGGAGCCCTGGTGGCGCAGTGGTTAAGCGTTCTGCTGCTAACCAAAGGTCAGCAGTTCGAATCCACCAGCAGCTCCTTGGAAACCCTATGGAGCAGTTCTACTCTGTCTTTTAGGGTCGCTATGAGTTGGAATCGACTCGACGGCAACAGGTCTGGTCCGGTCTGTTTGCTCAGGAATATTTATGCTTCTTGGGGCAACCAGAAGTCACATCACTCACTAGTCTACAGACCTCAAGAGGCAGGGTTTTTGTGTATTAGTTTAAGGACATATTTCCTTCACATTTGTTAATAACTACAGTGAAACCTGTGAAAGCTGGAACTCCACAGGACTGCCTTGTTTTTCCAGGTGTCGCAGGTTGCCCACCTGTCACAGGGTGCAGTCTCACCACTTTTCTGTCACTCCTTTTAGCGGAAAACATTTCTCGGACAGGTTTCCACCTTACACAGGTTCCAGCTTTCGCAGTTTTTGCTGTTTTTCATGAGCTGTTTTTTTCTTTTCCAGTGTCTGTAACTTGAATGATCTCTTTTTGCTTACACTAAATTCACAGTTATGTTTCGAATGCTGATGTTCTGATAGTTAAATACTTCTTTGGGGCTCAGAGTTTAGCTTTGTTGAATCCAGCCTAGAGTGTTTATTCCAGTTCAGCATCATCTCCCCCTCTGAGCCTCCTTTTAGATGGTGGTGGCAACAGTTAGTGCAGCCTCATTCAGGAGAAATAGGCGTGGATTTGGCAGATAAACCCCTCAGTGAATTCACATCATGCCACAACTGTTAGATCCTTGTTAAGCCTCCTAGTTGTTCCAACATAGTTAGGGTGTTGCTTTTTGAACTATGGGCAGTTGGCCCTCCCCTTGATGCATCTATTTCCTTTTTCGTCATTAATAGCATTTTCTTTTCCACTTATTATTTCACTGGAGTGGAGAGAGGTCTTAAATCAGCCCCAATTCATGATGACCCTATATAAAATGTAATAACAGTTTTGGGGCTTATGGCACATTACCTATGTTTCTGATAAAGACAATTCTCATATTTTGAGTTCTAGCTATAAATAACATCACTTAATTATTAGTTGAAAGTTTCCGACAAGGAGACTGTCTTGGATATCCAGTGCTGCTGTAACAGAAATACCACAAGTGGATGGCTTTAACAAACAGACGTTTATTCTCTCACAGTCTAGTAGGCTAGAAATCCGAATTGAGGGCATCAGCTCCAGGAGAAGTCTTTCTCTGTTGGCTCTGGAGGAAGGTATTTATCATCAATCTTCCCCTGGACGAGGAGCTTCTCCATGCAGGAACCCTGGGTCCAAAGGATGCGCTCTGCTCCCAGCACTGCTTTTTTGGTGGTATGAGGTCCCCCACGCTACTCACTTCCCTTTCCTTTTATCTCTTGTAAGATAAAAGGTGGTGCAGGCCACACCCCAGGGAAACTCTCTTTACCTTGGATCAGGGATGTGACCTGAGCAAGGGTGTTACATCACACCCTAATCCTCTTTGACGTAATCTAATCTTGCCTCATTAACCACAGGCAGGGATTAGAATTTACAACACGTAGGAAAATTATATCAATCACAAAATGGAGGACAACCATACAATACTGGAAATCATGGCCCAGCCAAATTGATACACATATTTTTGGCGGACACAATTCAATCCGTGACAGAGACCATTACCTATTAGCTTTAAAAACTCATTGCGATTGAGTTGTTTCTGACTCATAGCGACCCTTTAGGACAGAGTAGAACTGCCTCATAGGTTTCCCAAGCTGTAAATCTTTACGTAAGTAGACTGCCATGTCTTTCTCCCATGGAGCAGCTGGTAGCTTCGAACTGCCCACCTTTCGGCTTTCGGTTAGCAGCTGAGCACTTAACCACTGTACCACCAGGGCTCCTTACCTATTAGCCTTACCTAGAATTAAAAATATTTTTTCAGAAATATTATCAGAGTAGAATATAGTGGTTTTAAATTTTTTTTATTTAGGGATGGATTTAATTCATATATGAGTAATACGTTCATCTATGGAAAGGGAGTTTATCGAGGCTAATATTACAAGACTGAGGGAAGTGGTGGTTTCATGTGGGACCTGCCATGTAGGAGACGGATTTGATTCCTGACCAGTGCACCTCATGCACAGCCAGCACCTGTCTAATAGTGCTGATTTGTGTGTTGCTATGATGCTGAACTGGTTTCAGTGAGCTTCCAGACTAAGGCAAACTAATAAGAAAGGCCTGTAATCTACTTCTGAAAATTAGCCAAGGAAAATCCTATGGATCACAATTGTCTGATCAGCAACCGACCTTTGGGATGGCACAGGACCAGGTAGCATTTTGCATGTATACGGAGAAAGAGGTAGAGAAACATCATTGCTTGAAAAAATGATTTAGTATATATTTGTAAATACTGTAATAAATTGAGTCAACATTTATTAGCAAAATACAAGCTAAACTATAACAACCTAACTTCAAATAACTGGGTGAAATTAATAAGGTGTTTTGTGAAATAAGCTCTAAAATTCTGAAAGGAAAAGAGGCAGTCACAGAATCAGGTCTGGTGAGTGAACCATTTAGAAATTTGGTTAAAATGAGTCGTGGGTGATAAAGAGGTTGTCAGGTAAACTCCAAGTGGAATAGGATATAAACTGGTGAAATCGGAGAAAAAAGAGTGTGCTAGAAACATGTTTCGAATCTCATATGTTGCTAAATTCTGAAGCCCTTCGTAATTCCATCGTTTATTATTATTATTATTATTATGTACCATTGTTATTTCTTGAGAACAGACTGTTCTCCCCCATCTTTTCTTCCCCATTTTCATATTTTTTTAAATAGTATCGAACACATTTTGTACTTAATCTCAAAGAAAATTTTCAGAGTTTCTTTAAATTCTTAAATGTTTTTGAAGATAAAGCAAACATTTCTGGTAAAGGAACACAAATTCCTGACATGTTTGAGATACGTTAAAAAAAAAAAAAAAAACCTCTAAAGTACTTAGATCCCCCCAAAATTGTAGACACAGCTTAGGTAACTGTCCTGAAAATTAAGTAGATCAAAAACTACCTCTTTGTTTAGAAATTCTACTTGCATGATTTGTTCAAGATGGCCCTTTTGTGAAAAGCGTTTTGACTGTAGAGTAAATGAATGAATGAATAAGCATTTTTTATTAAACAAGCTTGGCTTTGTTCTATGACTGCTGTTCCTTTGTTGTTATAATGTATGCTTCCAGTTCATGCAATGCCCAACATATTTTCCTTGTCTTTAAAAAATAGCTCTTAGTCAGATATTATTTGGAGATTATTATTTTCACTTCTAAACAATGCTACATATATATTTGATATTTTCTTTTAGGTGACAGAGGTCTATTTTGAGGCGTTGTCTAGAATGTTGATAAAAATCTTTCCAAATACCCTCAAAACCCAGAAAACAAACCCATTACCCATGGAGTCCATTCCAACTCATAGCAACCTTGTAGGATAGAGTAGAACTGCCCCATGGGGTTTCCAAGGCTATAAACCTTTATTGACGGAGAGACTGCCTCATCTTTCTCTCTCCCATCTGCTGGTGGGTTCCAACCACCGACCTTTTTTGGTTAGCATCAAAGCACTTTAACCACTGCGCCACTAGGGCTCCTGAAATACCCTCAAGTCTGCCTAAATGAGGGCTGAAGGGTAGCCAGCTCTGTTCCTTATTTTCTGTATGCTTTCTCTTTCATCCACGCTATTTACTGAACATTCTCTAAGTGACGGATAAAAGGAAAATGAAGATATAAAAAGTATCTAAGATATATGAGCATGTACCACTCATTTTATCTTTGTAAAACTTGCTTATCTGAGGTTTAGATAAATTATTGCAGTCACAAGTCTGGCGCCTTTATTTGAAAATGCACCAGACAGATTACGTCCTGTCCTAGTGAGGAAGCCCCATTGCTGAAGCTCTGAGGAATGAAAGGAAATGGTTCATGGAAGAAACCAGTAAACGGAGGTCGTGTAAATATTATGTTTTCCTGATTTGTTCACTCACCTCCTCCTCCTGGTAGGCAGGCTTATTTGTTTGTTTGTCTTTTGCTTTTATTTCTTCAGGGCCCATGGGCAAGTAGTTATTTTAAAATTTGTTATAAGGTTGCCTTTTCAAAGAAGTGTGAAATACCGTTCATGTTTTTCATTGATATGCAAATCTAAAACTCCTGTGGAAAGCATATGTAACTTAAGATGGCGTTATTAGAGTTTGGAAATTTTTTTAACTCAAAATGTGCCCTCAGATCTTGAAAATTCGGTAAGTCATCTCTATTTCTTATTAACCTCACTAGACCTTATGTACCTCAATCAATGGAAGAAATTCAGACTTTATCCTTTATCTTTTGCTCTGCTTTGAAACTTCAGAATTCAGCAACTCTGTCACCTTATTCCAGGTGCATAAATTCAAGAATTAAAAAAATAGAAGTGAATGGGTTTTTTTTTTTGTTTTTGTTTTTTTTTTGCATTTAACAGACTTGCTCTAAAAGTAGCAGATAAAATAACCCCAAATCAATCTGTTACATGGAAATATTATTTTACGTTTATACGACATTTTTGTTTTCACTGGGCTTAAAGTTGCAAAATTGACATTCCATTTCCAATGTGGCAGCTTAATGCTTTTTCCATTGAGGAAACTGACACCTCGAAGGTTAAGTAGCCTCTCTGTATTTGCATGAACATGGTAGAGACAAAATTCAAACTCAAGTTTTCCGAGTTTCAATGCACTCTTTCATCTGCTTGCCTCTTATATATTAAATCCTCAAAGTTGTGTGCTCTCAAATTTTAATTTAAAAACCCGTTGCTATCAAATCAATTATGACTCATAGCGACTCTATAGGACAGAGTAGAACTGTCCCACAGTGTTTCCAAGGAGCAGCTGGTGGATTTGAACTGCCAGCCTTTTGATTAGCAGCCGAACTCTCAACCACTGCACCACCAGAGCTGCAAATTTTAATTTAGACTCCTGAAAAACACTTGTTTATGATACACTTATGCTCACTTTTCTGTGATTTAAGTGCCTATTTTCAAAAAGTTAAAAAATGTTAGAAACGTGGATGAAATAGGAAGGCAAATTTAAGCCTCTAAACTGGTAGATTTCTCATTTTGATAAAATCCTGATGGAAGTTTTGTTCCAGACTTTGATGTTCTGAAACATTTGTCCTTTGGAACAGACGTGGAATATGCCTCTGGAATAGTGGCATATTACTAATGTCCTATTTTATTATATAACTGTAGCACATCACATGGGAGAGAATAGAATATTTTGTTGATACGTCCTTTGAACCTTATTCAGTGGCTACTTACTGTCACAGTTCTACAAGGTAAAGAAAAGTCTAATTTCTGTCTATTGTTTTAGTCATACAATGTGTAGGCAGATCAGAAACAGATGGATAACAAAATGGTTGAATAATGAACAAATGGAAAAATGAATGAATGAATGAACCTTATAATCAAAGGCTTTAATTAAATTTTATTAAATATTATAGTTCTGTGTGTGACATGCTGTTAAATTCAAATAAAAAGCACGTATCTCTAGGCCATTAATTATTTGGTTATGCCAAAGTTATTCAACTACTTAAATCATTATAACCTTCTCAGTTTGAAACGTTATCCAAAGGAGAAAATTCAAATGCAGGAACGTGATACCTGGACAAAAGTATTCATTTCAGCACTGTAATAACCTGCAATTTGAAACCCTAGAAATTCTGAACAGTAGGGAGATGGTTAAGCAAACTGTGGTATATTCCCAGGATGATTTTTTTTTTTTTTTAACTCCTATTTCAAATAAATACTAGAAAGAACATGGGCTTTGTAATCAGACAGACCTAGGTTTGAACTCTTCTGTCACTTCCAAACTATTCACAACACAGAGACTCCTAGAATCTCTTTGCCCTCTTGGAGGTCCTTTGTAGGATCCCCCTGACATGGCGTAGACTGCCTGTGCTGTTGTGTATGTTCAAGTGTGTGCTCTCAGAAAGGCCAAGTTCTTTTTGAGAGGTGGTCTGACAAAATACTTAAGAAAGGGGTTAACTTTGGGTTCAGATAAAACTGAAAAAAACAAACCTGTTGCCATTGAATGGATTCCAACTCATAATGACCCTATAGGACAGAGTAGAAATACCCCATTGGGTTGCCAAGGAGCACCTGATGGTTTCAAACTGCCGACCTTTTAGTTAGCAGCCGTATCACTTAACTACTACGCCACCAGGGTTTCCAGGGATCAGCTAGGCATGTCAAATCTTAGCCATTTGCAAGCAGTGTGGTATTTGGTACATTACTTAACTTTCTTTCAAGCTCAGGGTCTTTATCAATAAAAGTACAACTAATTATACTACTCACTTCATGGGATCATTGTGATGAAAAAATAGCACTATGTATACAGCACAGGGCTAGGGAGGTAGCAAGTGTCTAATAAATGGTAATTATTAGTGCTATTGTTGTTGAGTCATTATGCTAATATAAAACTCCTACTCAAAAATATTTTAATTGTTCATTTTTGCATAAATAATTAAGTCCAAATATGAAATTAAAGGCTGTCCATTACCATGTCCAATCCACCTACCTGGCCTTATTTTCTACTAACATTCTTGCCACACTAGCCTCTTGATCATCTCCCAAGCATTGCCTGAATCCCTCCCTGCCTTTGAGCATTTTCTACTAATCTGCCCTCCCACCAGATTGCTTTTCTCCTTCCTCTAGCTTTGCCTATTGAGCAGTCCTTCCTATTCTTCCAGCTTCAGCTCAAGTGGAGCTTCCTGCTATAAGGCCTCTGTAAAGCACTCAGTCTGAATTATCGTTTCTTTCCCCTGTGTTTTTATAGCGCATTGTGTTTAATACTATCTGTCACATTTCCCATGTATTATAATTTTGTTTGTCTGAGTCTTTCACCATATTTTAAGCTTTTTGAGGACAGAGGCCATTTTCCCTCTAAACTGATGGAATCAGTTTAGACAATCAAAATGTCTTGAACATAATCTTCTGGAATCTTTTTGTACACAGTGGACATTCCTAAAATGTATGTCAGTTTGAACTCAAAATTGACAGAAGGTTCTAGAAATAACCTTGTGTGATTCTTCTTGGTAGGCATGTGCCATTTGAAGTGCCCACGAGTGTGATTTTTCCACATCACGTTTTTATTTAGATGACATTGGTTCTAAAAAGGTAAAAAGAGTATAGGGATACTTGACCCCAAATCCCTTTTCCCTCTCTTCATTTTAATTAACTGCATAGATGGAAGGCTTACGGGTACAATTATTTGGGTATAATTTTCTTTCTCCCCAGGCTAGTTCTTGGACCTAATCCATTATGTAATTCACAAGCTCTATCCCTAGCTAGCTTACAAAACTGGACAATTTATAATACTTCAGTATATTGAAAGATAAATACATTGATTGACATGGTGGATCTCTCTGAAAAAGAAAGAATCAAGAGATTTCAAACATAATGTTTTACCATTCTTTCTTTAGAAAAGGGAGAGATTTTTGGTCTTAAATCCCACTAACTGCAGAGGGGGATGGTGAGATTGGGGAAAGAAAAGGCCAAAACTTGACCCTAAACTGAACTTAAGCTGATCTTGAAAGAGTTCCTAAATTTGGTCTGTTAAAAAAAAAATTCTTTTTTTGAGCAGCCTGGTCTATAACTTCACCCGTTAACAGGTAATGTCAGTCAGGTCTCCGAAAACAAGAAAAACTCCTCTTGTCTATTCCTGATTTCCTAATTTATTTACAAAGTTACGGACCATTTTTACAGGAAATAACTCTCTGAGTGACTGAAAAGTTCAATTAAATTGCAAAATTGTATATATGTATATAATTTCTTAAGGCATTTATACCCAAATTAATGGCTTTTTCTTTCTTGATGTAGATAGAGAATTGGACAAATCTTTGAAATAAGCATACCAAAATGGGATATCCACCTTCTTTAAAGGAGCCAGTATATTTGATAATCCACTCAAACAATCAAAATGTCTTGAACATAATCTTCTGTTTTTAAATATCCTGATTGTTTTCACTAGGTATTTAATATTTAATAAATATTCATATTTAATATTTAATAAATATTCATATTTATTATACAAATGAATCCAAGCTAGATGCAACTCAGTGTAGAGAAGCAATTGGACTTGGCAGTCTTTGACAGAGAAAACCCATCAAATTTTTAAACTTTGACCTTTCAAAGTAGACTTTCAAAAACATCTTTTCCTGATCATGTGCAGTGGTGAACACAAACTTTATAGATAAGTTCTCCAGTATTTTTCAAGTCAATATACGATCCAGTTATCTTTTATCAGAAATGGAAAGAAATTATTTAAATATTAACATTATTTTCTTTTTAAGAAAAGAGCTAAATTAGTTCACATGTAATCCTAATTTAGAAACTTTATTTGACTTAGAAAAGTTTTAGGATAAGTGTTAAGGATCTTATCTTGTCTTATGAGCCCCTTTCCCATTTCACTGCAAGTTGCTTCTCCAACCCCACCGTCCAGAATTCTCCTCAAATTCACCTTTATCTAGTGACACTGGACTTCTCACCCTTCCCTGAATATGTACTTTTTTTTACTTTCTATCCTGCTAAGTTTCAAACCACTTTTAAATATGTAAAATTCTACCATTTCCCCTTAGAGACTAAATTGTACTTGTGTACCATTTATAAGTGAAATATGGATAGAAGAAAACAAATAACTATTACAAATAAACACTTCCTTTATTATTAAACACAATTATTAGGATTGAAAAGTCTTTACTAAGTTACAATCCAATGTAATTATTTAGGATAGTTGAATGGTCTACCACCATTACTTCCAGTTGTAGCCCAGTCGATTCTGACTCACGGTGACCCCATTTCTGTCAGAGTAGAACTGGGTCCCACAGGGTTTTCGATGGCTGATTATTTTAAAGTAGATCTCTAGGCCTTTCTTCAAAGTGCCTCTGGGTGAATTCAAACCTCTAGTCTTCCGGTTAGCAGCCAAAAGCATTAACCCTTTGCACCACCCAGGACCTCCATTTTTGATGGTAATTATGGATAAATACATATTTTTTTAACTTTATGTTGTCATTATCTTAATTTCTAGCCCCAAGGAATCAGAAGTATTGTATTTATTATTATTATAGTGACTATGATCATACCCAAAATATGTTACTTTGAATGTAAAGGCTTTGAAAGATTGATGAAATGACGGTAGTACTTAAAAAGCATCAAACTAATATTAGTTAACTAAATGCTTGAGTTTAATACGAGCAAAATATGTTCACAAATAGACGTGGGATACTTGCCTATTTTATACCATCTTCCTTTGGTCTGTTAGTTCAGAACTAGATGTGAAACCGAGTGTCTAGTTAATGAAGAGGAATGAAGACTGGCACACTTTTTAGAGTTTAGCAAGCTCATGATGAAATACATATAGATATAGTTGATATTTCTATAAACTTTTCATAGCATGTATTGCATTGGTTACACAGTAAATGTCTATATGTAAAGGTTCAAAATATTTATTTAAAACATGTTTATTTTGTAAATAAAGGTACAAAGAAATGGATAAGATGGTAAAAAAATCAAATTTTAGTAATACTAAATGAAGTCATTAACTAACTTAGGATATTTAGTTAGCTGGGTACATTACAAAGTATCTACTGGGAAAGTATGTAAGACAAGTTATTTTCTAATAAGAAAATTATTTTTTCTCTCAATAAAAATTGATATGGGAAGTCTTTTTTGTTTGTTTTATGAACAAATATTTGAGGAACAGTTTCTGATTATATTGGTACAAGTGGTTTTCTACCATGGATTATGAAAATTCTTAGATATTTTTACTTACACAAATATAGTAAGCATTTATATAAATGTGTGTATATGTGTGTAACATGTAAATATTTCAATGTTGCAGACTTTTTTTAAAAATATTACTAATTTACAAATATATAGAGATCACAGGGTTCTGGATTCCATGCAAATTAAATTACCTGAAATGTTTATACATAGCACTGAAAACTTTATTCTTGTGAATGTAATTATGAAGAATACTTTAATATTGTAGCAGAGAACAAAGTGTGGGAGTTGCCTAATTTTAGTCTTATTTTAAAACAATAAGAAATGTAACTGGTAGTTTAGTTTTAAATGGTATGTTCATAAAATTAAGCTAGGTCCATTAAAGAATTTTCCCTCCAGTCATCAAGAAAGTTAATCTAGTAGACTTGGATTATTTTTGGATTGGCTGGTTTAGATGTTAAAAGGGGGAGCTTTTTTTTTTTCGTTTCTTTTCTTTTTGTGGTGTTCACCCTCAAGTGATGAAATGTTTAGGGGGAGATCTGGGATTTTTGCATTTCAGGAGCAATAGTATAGGCAGATGCATAACGAGATTTATGCAGGTTATTTACAAAAATGCCAACAATTGAACTGGACATTAGAAATTATACAGATCATCGTTCTTGTTTTACAGGTGAGAAAATGGGTCCTGAGAGGTTATGTGTCTTCTGCCAGATCCCCCAGCCAGTTAATAGGCAGAAATGGACATGGGTGCAAATCTCCTACATTTTTGTTAGTGCAATTTTCCATTACCCCAGAATTTAAAAGTAAAATAATTGTCACCCCATTGAACTGTCATTGTTGTTTTTAACTGTTGTTGAGTCAGCTCCAGACTCCTGGCGACCCCATGCACAACAAAGCAAAATGCTGCCCAGTCCCAAATATGATCATTGTGATCCACAGGGTTTTCATTGGTTGATTTGCAGAAGTAGATGGCCAGGCCTTTCTTCCTAGTCCATCTTAGTCTGGAATCTTCACTGAATCCTGTTCAGCATCATAGCAACAAGCAAGCCCCTGCTGATTACTTTCATTATTTATGAAATCTCATTTCTAACTGCTCCAGACTAAGTTTTTGTAGCCTATGTACCAGTGACTGCCACATAAGAGTCAGTCACATGTTTAACAAGTGAATAAACTTAAATACCTTTACATGAATTTAAGGTCCACTGGGGAATTGCTGAGGCCCTGGTGGTGCAGTGGTTAAGAGTTTGGCTGCTAACCGAAAGGTTGGCAGTTCGAATCCACCAGCCGCTCCTTGGAAATCCTATGGGGCAGTTCTACTCTGTCGTGTAGGGTCAACTATGAGTTGGAATCGACTCGACGGCGACGGGTCTGGTTTGGGGAATTGCTACTTACTATGTGATTGTCATCAGTCATTGAGTGTAACCTGAAAAGTATACTTTATCACTATATATATTTTTTACCCTTTTTAGTCAGAGGTACAATTACTAAGGAAGCCACTGATTATTGATCTAGAGTAACAGAAATAGCCACTCATTTGATGGTAAAAATACCTTGTTGCTTGCATATTCTTTGATTTAGCTAACGGAAGAGAAATGAAGCAGATTTGTGACTTGTTTGTCTATATTTTTAACACAACAAAAACTGGATTGAAAAGTTTGCCCATCATATATATTTATTTTCCAAAAACGAGTATCTTTTTGATGGCTGTTGTGAAGAATATGATGCATTTGAATCAAGATATTGTGCATAGCATAATTTGAATGCCAAGAATACTTCAGTTATTTACTCTTCTGGGCGGTTTTTTTTTTTTGCTTTAAGTTTATCCAACTTTTATGGGAGCCTTTTTGCATCGGAGATTGATGGCTTCGGCTTTTGTTTTTTGGGAGTCCTAGCTTTTGTCCTACGTGCACTTGTATTTTTCTAAAAGCAAAAGTGGCTGCTGCCCCTCGAGTTTCTCTTCTTCCTGTGCCAGAACCACCTCCCTGCAAAGCTGCATGTGGAACATTCCTAATCCGTGTTGCTTTCTCCCAGGACTCTGGCTCCTTGGGGATTTGCCTGCCTAGCTTGATGGAGGTATTCCAGCTCTGCTTTCTTTCGGCTAGTACTTCTCATTCATTTTATCTAAATAGAGGATTATATGAGCTAAACATGATTAAACTTGAGATATGAGTAGGTACATTTTATGGTATCTGGTTTTGTTGCAGGTTCAATTCTTATGGTTGACGTTTCTGCCTGTAATGTAGTGTTTTAATGTAACTATAAATAGTGAAAACTCATGGCAAAAAGTTTTGAAGAAACTTAAGTGAGTTATTTGAACCAGGCATTTAAGTGCTTAATTAGTTAGTGACTTATAAACTCAGTGTTGATGAAGACGCAAATAGCCTTTATAAGCATTAATTTCATGAACATTTTTTAGAAGTGAATGTGGAGTTTGTAGATCTTTAGGCAAATCTTCACTGTTGGTTGGATTTATTTAAAGAGTTTTTCTGGTCACCTTTGAACCTCAATGATTTCTCCAGATGTACAGAAGTGAACAATGTAAAAATCTTGCTGTTTCAGCAGAACTGATTCCAGCTGGCTGGGAACTGGATCTGCAAGTCATTGGTTCCAGCTGTGTTTCGATTTATGTGATGGTTGAAAAAATAAATTACCCGATTAGATGGCTAGAAAGAGAACTCTTTGTTTAGCCCTTGTGTGGGGACTGAACGTGTTTATGGTGCTGTTTTCTACGCAGCCTTTGCAAAGTAAGCCGGACAAATAGACTTATTCAATACTCCTAAGAAATGTTGCATATTCAGCTTTAATTCTTTACTAGAGAAACTATTTTTTATAATGCTTTCATCCAGCAAATGTGTTAAAGGTCTAGCATTTAAGAGAAGCAGTAAGTTTTCTGTCCTACTGAGAGCACTGTATTTAGTAATTGAAAAGCAGTTTTCTTTTGCTTAATGTCGTGTACGTTAAAACATGTCTTTGTCAGGCCCAGGAATGGAAATCCGTTTGCTCTTAAATTCAAAGCTTTATGATAGGAAAGCATCTGAGCATAAATTGTTATTTAACCTTTCTTCTTCATGAGTTATGGCTCATGACACATAAGGGAAAATAAATTAATTGAATCGCTAAGTAAATAAATATAAGCAGGCATTACTGCAAAGAAATAGACATGCCTGTGGGCCAGTTAGGCTGTGAAGGTTTTGATTTCGTGAATATTTTCTTTGTTTCCTAAGTAAAGTTTATCGACAGAGTGGGTAGAGTATTAAACAGCATGTAACTTTTCAGATTAGTAGAAGTCAAGATGCTAAGAATTCTCGGAGGTTTAGAATACACTGTCTTATGAAATACTCTCCCAAAAGGAATGATACAATATTGTTTGAGTGTTTTCTTTCTATGCATTATTTTTCTAATGTCGTGTAAGTTGGGTAATTCAGTTTCATTACAGTTACAAGGCTGTCAAGATGAATGGATTGTTTGCAGTACAGCCAGTTCCACTGAGGCATTAAAAAAATGAACATCTAGGTGGCTCTGAAAAAGCTGGCTGCAGCCATGCTTTTGTTGTTATTTTCCAAAACTGACACTGATCTTCTAGATAGATTCAATGCTTTTTGAAAGTGTTTTCTTTATGCTTTGTACAATCCTAAAAAGGGACCTGATTCTCCAGTGAATTTGAAAATGCCGCCAGCCCATGGTAAGGTGTCACGGTGTCCACCGAGTTCAGTAGCAATTCAGCGTGGGAATACCCAGACATGTATCATATTTTCTGGAAACAGTGATTTTTTAATCCATTTCATTTCTTAAGCTGAGATATACCTTATGGAATTTAGGTGATGCAAAATAAATAACCGTAATGTATCCAAAAGGAGACAAAGGTGGGATTTATCTGTCTTGAATTGGCAGTTTTGCTGTGTCAGGCTATTTCCTTGATCGATGAAAGTATACCCTCTGACCCTTAACAAAATCAATATGATTGATTGAAAAGGATGGGAACAAAGCATGAGAACACGGAATACACTTGAACCTTCAGTGTTCAGAAATATTTAAGTTGTCTTTGTAATGCTTAGAAGGATGTACCATACCATGTTTTCCTCTACCCCCACGTAATGGAAACTTGTTCACCTTATTTTGGAAACCTGTATAATAGTTTGAGCTTATGCTATAGTGCCATTCTTCATAAGAGAATATGTTTTGGAAAAATCTTGTCCCATTGTATTTATACTTCTAAAAGTATATTAATCAGGGAACAATGATTTCTAACACCAAGCATAGAGATAGCAAATTGAAATTCCTATCTTGGAAGGAATACTTATGATATTGTTTTAAAAATTATTTTAATAGGAAAAAAAACTGGAAAAAAACTAAAAGTATAAACAGAGAATTTTTAATTTCATGTAATTTACTGTATCTTTTCTGCACTATTCCTATCTTTTACCATCAGATAAAACATTTTCTTTTCCTAATAATAATAAACCTAGAAAATTAGCACATTTTTCATATTGAAGAAAACTCTAAATATCTAGAATAAAAATGATTATGCAAAACCAGAATAGTAACTGTTCACTAATAACTTTATTCTACCTCAATTAAGCAGCATTTCAAAATTAGTATTTTTAAAAAACAAAAAAAGATGTTTTTCAAAGTTTTTGTAGTTGATACGAGTTTTTTAACCTGTGATTCATCTGATTCTCTAATTTTGTTTTTATTCAGATTTCTAAAATCCACTTAAGAAGGTTTTATAAACTGATAGATTTTATCCTAAAATGTTGAAATGCATTATTAAAGCTAAACTATGTTTATTCAACCAGTTAATTCTAAAATGGTTTTTATCCATATAGGTTCGCTTTTGTGAACAATTATTCAAGAAAATTATTAATCCATCATCTCAGTGTGTATACAGATTGTATACATATGTTTTTTAAGTCTTAGAAAACTGTTGTTGTTGTTGTTAGCTGCCCTAGAGCTGGCCTCTGGTTCGTAGTAAACCACATGCATGATGGGACCAGACCGTTGTGATCTACAGAATTTTCATTGGTTGATTATTTGGAAGTAGATCGCCAGGCCTTTCTTCCTAGTCTGTCTTAGTCTGGAAGCTCTGCTAAAACCTGTTCAGTATCCATAGCAATGCACAAGTCTCCACTGACAGACTAGGGGTGACTGTGCATGAGGCACCCAGGTCTCCCATATGTTGGGGAGAATTCTACCACTGAAGCACTACTGCCCTCAGAAATTACTACTGCCTTTATTTCTAAAATGAAATTATTTTATATATAATTTCAAATAAATACAAATTCAACTGTAAATAGAGTAACACATAAAATATATAACACAATGTTTTGATATTGCGGTATTCTGCAGCTAATATGAAATGATACATTTTTGAGATTCAGTTACAATGGGAGATATCACAAGGACCTAGGAAGAGGATATATCGTTAGTCTTAATGGGCATAAATGCTGTGTGACAGTATTGTGAGTATTAAATGAGATAATTATGTATAGAAACGTCTAAATAGTAGGTGGTAGTGACCAACATGTGTTTCCAATTTTACTCCCCTTCCAATGCACAGAATTTTCGAGCTGAGTTAGGCCATGGTGATAACCTAGTCCTCCCTCCTAATTTTAAAGATTATTTTCAACCAAGATTCTGAGAGTTAAATGACTCGTTCAAGATCGTAATTAATTACCGAACTGGCGCTAGAGCCAGTTTTCCTGACTCTTAGATCACTTCTCTGTTCACTTCGCCACTTGTTTCAAGGATTTGTGTGTAGTGCCGTAAGCAAGATAGTATTTTTCTAAAGTTATGCTAGTTAAAACATAAATTGTTATTGACCCTGTGCCATCATATTCAGACTTCATTTATGATAGTAATTCAAAAGTCATGTGGTATCATTTAAAACTCTTCCACTTAAGTCCTGTCTTTAAAAGCCAAGATTAATTCTTTTCTTTCTAACCTGTTAGGAAACACATCAGCACAACAGAAATGTGCGTTTATTATTGTTATGTGATGCCTGGTTAAGAGCTCAGGCTGCTAACCAAAAACGTCCGCGGTTCGAATCCACCAGCTGCTCCTTGGAAACCCTATTGGGCAGTTCCACTTTGTTCTATAGGGTTGCTATGAGTCAGAATCGACTCGATGGCATCGGGTTTGTTTTTTGTTTTTGTTTTTTTAATACTCCTACTAACTATTGGGGGAAAAAAAAAAAACCTTACAGATTTAAAGATAATATGATATGGCATTTTTTCCTGGTCCCCAAATTGTGCCTTATTATCATTCCGTGCCTTTTCCCTGGAAGAGAAGCACTCCATCAACATCCTCAGGCTCTATTTGCTTGTGTACAAGGGTGGCTATTGTCACTTCCCCTTAAGACCCCCCTCAAGTTCATGTTTTTGCTCTGGTTCTCCTGTCACAAATTAGCTCTCCTCAAGTCTCATCTCTGTGATGTGATTGAATCTGGTCCCCGTGTGGATCTCAATGCCAGTGTGGATTGTAAAATTGGTTGCACACTTGGGGAAAGCAAGACAGAAAAAGGAGAGAAGGAGGGAGAGAGACAAGGAGAGAGGAAAGGAATGATTGCTATAGCGTAACAATCGTATTCAATCCCGAAATGCTGGAATGAACGTTAGATGTCACATGCCATGGTTTACAGAATCATTCCTAAAAGGAAGAAAAATCTATGTTGTTGTTTATTTTCCATGATAATTGTGATTCTCTGTATTTATATATCAAAAAGGAGGGGGAATATATTCAGATTGACAAATTAAACCTTTTGCATCCTAGTCAGAAAACCTCTGAGTTGAACTCTGAATTATTCTCTAGTCCAAATACTAAAGTTCTAAAAGAAAATATAGGTCAGTTTTTTTTTTTTTAAATTACTGGTTAAAAAACACTTGTTCACCCTAAAATTTTTTAAGTAATAACTCACATGCATTTATATTTTCATATTGCTTAAAAAAGTTAGAGCTGATTTATAACTCAAAATTGTCTTCTCAAGAACCACACAGACACACACACACACACACACGTCTTCTATTTTTGTCTCAGCATCTCATTTCATAGAAAATTTCCAGCTAGATCATCCCAGTCCACTGACATCTGATTCTTGTCCTTCTACCCTTTAACTGTTCTTGCTTTTCTCTTAGAGAAAAGGAAAAGAAAAAAGTCTAATCATAGTCATTGCTGCTCTGCTCTTAACTGCTTCATTCATCTAAAGTATATAGAGTTCTCTCCTGCAAACGGTGTTTTTCAAAAAGGACATTTTCCCTGGATGTTTGCTACTCACACTACCGTTAACAGCCCTGCTCTACTGAAGACAGAAATGGGTGTTAGCTGCCACTATAAAGGGCAGGACTCAGTTGTGGGAAGGTTTGACATGCAAGCATCTCAGATTTATTCAGACTGTTAGCATGAGTATTTTTTGTGTCTTCTGATGATTTTGTTATCCAGCACCATAAAGTTAGTTTCTATATAACCCTTGCCCTTAAGTAATCTTGTGTATTTCAGAGATGTTAGCAAATAAAAGCACTGGATGCCCTTCTGTAAAAAGAAATTCTTTTTATTTTAGATCTACCAATATATCGATACAACTTCATTCACCTGTTCTCTCACCTTCAGATTATGCCACCCTGAAAAGAGACTGGAAGGCAGACTTTGAGTTATAGTGATCAGTTATGATGTAAGACGTTTCACAAGGCCAGTTTAAGTAGATAGCATCCAACCAGAACTTTCTGCAAGGTTGTTTGATATCCACATTGTCCAGAATGTCAGTCATCAGACGCATGTGGCTCCTGTACATTTGCAACATGACTAGGGCAACCGAGGAATTGAATGACTAATTTTGTTTAATTTTAATTAAAATAGCTGTGTGAGGTTGCATGAATGCTTTATTGGAGAGCACAAGTGAAATAAAGAAAAAATTACACAGGTAATGAAAACAATATATTGTGCACGTCGTTCAAGTTTGAACTGTAGACTACCTTTCGTCCTCCATCCTGCTTACACATAACCCCGCCAACTACTTTAAATGTGATTCCCATAATGACAGTAATTTCGAATGGTTCTTATAAGAAATAAAAGGTCCCTGCCTTAGTAGTAAGATAGAAGGCAGGTTGTATTAAACTACTTCGAGTAGTTAATGATAATGCCTTCTTAAGCTTATCATTTGATAAACATCAAGATCTATCTTGATTATATTTTCATAAGTTGACAGAACAAGTTCAAAAAGTCTATAAAAATAATTGGTCTAGCAATGCCATACTTGCATCGCGTTGTTTTTGTTAAATGTAAAAGAGTCAGAAATTAAACTTGATAAATTATTCAGCCATAGCTAAGGCATAGAGTCTCATTTAGGGTTGCTTTAGGACTGATGATTAGAAGTTTAGAGTCAGGAGAGACCTTAGGCCCGTCTCTATGACAGTGGTAATTGAACTGATTGATTACGACATCTTCTTTCAAACAAATACTGATTTAATCAAGTCTGCACTCCCATTGGCCCTAAAGGTGGTCCTGACAGAAGACTCGGCCCTTGAAACTGGCTAACCTCTGTCTGGATGTAAATATTTTAATTGCGTGCCCATTCGATTGTTATTATTACTTTTTTAAAACCCTTTTTTTCCTCCTAATTTTCTAAACTCTTTGGTTGATATCTTTTATGCTTTCTGTAAAGTTAAAGTGATGTGTGTGTTTGCGTGTGTCTGTCTCTGTCTCTGTAATAAAAAGAGTTGACATGCATTGGGGGGAAAAAGTTGTATTTGTATCTGTTGTTTCTGATTCAGAGAGCAAGGAGAGACATGTTCGTGCAGACAATGCACAGAGCCGAGATACCAGTAGGCACGTGTTCAATTATTAAAATAGTGCACTTTTTATGTCTGATAGCCATAGTGAGGTCATGACATTAATTTATCCAGAGTATTGTGGGCAACTGTTTAGAAAAAAAAAAAAGCATAAAGGACACAGATGCTGGAGAGAAAAAAAAGATGGGTGTGAGCAAGGAGAGATTGAGAGATGACGAATTTACTACACACAGAGCAGAGACGTTCTACACACAGAGCAGAGACGTTCTACACACAGAGCAGAGAGAGACGTTCTACACACAGAGCAAAGAGCAGAGACGTTCTACACACAGAGCAGAGAGAGACGTTCTACACACAGAGCAGAGAGCAGAGACGTTCAGCAGGCGTCTCACTGTTACCGGCAATTAGTATTTCAAGCTATGCTGGCATGTGTTAGTTTTTGTTTTAATTTCACATTAAATTCCAACTCCAACATTATTTCTGAATCTTCAGTTTCTCAAATCTAATTTCATATATTATTTGCTTCTTCGATGCTTAATGATTCTGTGCTGTCTGCTCCTTTTCCTCTTCTCCTTCTTCATTCTTCCTCTCCCTCTTTCCTTGGCTAAGTTTCCTTTTCTTCCTCCCTCTCTGGTTCTTCCCCTTCCTCTCTCTCTCTCTCAACTATGCATTTAACTCCATATTTCCTTCTGATGCCCATTTCTTTTTTATGTTAGTGTTTTTGTTTCTGCGATTTTCTTTTCTTTCAAAGCAGGAGCCTCTAGGAGCTGATTTTAGAGGTACATGTCCTACTTCAGATGCTTCTTTCTCTTGATGGGTTTTGTAATGTTTTCTTTGGAGCCTCTACAATAGATGCCCTTCAGGTTTGCTGCCACAGTTTTGTTGCCAGACTGCTACCTTAGTTGGTCCTGCAGTGCTGCACTGCATGCTGGGATCTGTCTGTGTGGGTAAACTGAAATCTCACAGCACAAGACAGCATTCGAGTTGGCCGGAGGATTGCCGTACGTTGCTTCCCTTTGTACACATTTGTTGTATGCTGCAGAGTCACGATGGCTAGCTCCGTCTGGCAAGTAATACAGAAATATTGCTCTCATAGAAAGGAAGGGTAGGCAGTTTACCACACTTCGTCATTAAAGGGAACAATCGAAGAACAAAGGAACTGGCAAAATACCGATATACCGTCTTTTGTGTTGTGAAACACCGTAGCACAAACACGACTGTATTCAGCCAAATATTTTACTTCCTTTTGTAATAATGCATATAGTTCATTAATTCCAGATATGTACACACATCCATATTTTACACGAACACATATATTCAATCTTTAATATTTACAGCGTGTAAACTTCTTAGTCTCAAAGACTTCCACATATTCACATACACACAGCTATTTGTTATTATCTAAAAAAGTTCTTAATAAAAATATACTAATATCGTCTTGGTTGATTACAATCCGGCAGCTAGGATTTTGTCACAGTTTAAATCATATTGATGATTCAGATCCTGGCAGTTCTTATAATTCCTATGAAATGAGAGCACAACTAATAAAAATATTAAGCAATTATTTTTATTAAAATTGTAATGATTTTTCATCATGAAATGGAAGCGATTGATCTACAGAGAACCACCTCGCTCATATGTCTCTTGGGCTATCTGGGGCTTCATACAGAAGAGGAAAGACTCCTTTGCTCTTTCTTCAGCCAATGGGGAAAAGAAATGAAAGCGTAGAATAAAGTCTAGGACGGTTGAAGAATTGCTGGCGTTATTTCTCTCTGTGTCACATGTGAGCCTGGATGCCTGCTTCCTGAGACAGTGGATCCAGGATGAGACTGTGTCAGAGCCTGTTTGCACAACTGCATTTGGAGATCTGTCTTATTGATTAGTGGGGAAAAGGGGTGGGAATCGGAGAGTGAGGTGAGGGGAGGACCAACAGACTACTGGCTCACTGAAGCACAAGACATTTTCTTCCGGAAAGATGTCAAACAACTGAGACACTGCCACAGAGGAAGTATAAAGGTGGAAAAATAAGGAGAGTCTGGAAGAAATGAAGGCATTTCTTATGAGCGCCTTGGGGCTTTTTCTTTTCTCTCCTTTTTTTTTTTTTTTTTTTTAAATTTTCCTTGTATCATTTGACCTGCAAGGGCTAGAATGACAGCGTCATGCAAATGCTGCAGTCCAGCAGGTCTGGGAGAGGGTGGATGCTAGACTGTGAGTTAATGTTAATGATGAGTGCAGTGAAAATACCAGCCGCCGCCACCCCCTGCACCCAGAAGCGCTCTGAGTCAGCATCAGATGCTTTGCCTCGCCTCTTGCTGTGTGTCTGTATGCCTGTGCGCGCGCGTGCTCGCTCGGGCATCCGTGTCTAGCCGAGGGGAGGGGGTGGCGTGTGAGTGCGTGGAGGGTAAAAGCCAGTCAGTCAGTGAGAAGCAAAGGTACGTTGGAGAGCAACTAAAATCTGACTGATTTCCATCTTTGGAGCATCAGATGTATTCCCTAAGGAGGATGGGTCTCCGTGATGGGGGTGGTATAATTATGTTAATGTCATATTTATGGAGGGGTGAGATTTTTCATTCTAATAATTGGTTGTTGGTTGAATGCTATGGTCAAAAATTGTAAAGCCATATTCAGTTTTAAGGAAAAGCATGGACTTATATCTAAGGACTGTTTTATTTTTTTGCTTTTTGTAAGTGTTGCTTTTTTTTTTTTTAACTATTTACTATTTTAAGCTATAACTGATTCAGTATGGTAAATCAAATGATAAACAGAGCTCATACAATGATGCATCACATCATGGAGCATAATATTTAAAGTCTTTTAAGTCAAAGTAAAGATCTGGACAGGGGGTGGGGGGCAGTGGTTGGAAAGGGGTGTGGTACTTGGGTGGAGGAGGGGGGACAGTTAGCAAATATTTTGTTCAGCATAGCTTTCCTTGCAGCTTATTTGGAAATGGATGATTCACCTATTCTACAGGAAAACATTCTAATTCTTTCCGTTTTTTTCTTTTTTTTTTTTTTCCTCCTCTTTTCCCTTTTAAGATCAACCACTTCAGAAGAACCAGATTCCACTTCTGTGGCCAAGACTTTTATGTTATGGCTGGTCCGATCGTTTTACCCTGCGTTCTATGCTACTAAACCTTGGATCATTTCTAAAGTACAAATTCTGTTCTCGAACCACAAACAAGGCTAAAAGATTGGAGGAAATTCAGTGAATATACAGGATTGGGATTGTGTACTATCAAAAGTATTGGGCTTTATAATGCAGTTATTCAAGAAATAGAATCCTTTTTCTCTTATGATATTGCCAGCATTTTAAGTTACGTGTTTATTAAGTGGCATTGCTCAAATAGCTACAGAGTATGCATGGAAATATTTGCTGTCTGACTAGTTTGGAGATTCAAAGAGAAAAATCAAGCTGCAGAGGTATTAAATTATGACATGCAGAAAAGTTTTTGTATTTTATTCTTAACTGCAAAGGTAGATATTTAAATCAGATTTAAAGTGTTATATATATTCTGGGGCCCACCTTCACAGTTGTGCTGTATAGAAGTGTAATGGGAAGCAAAATTTCAATTAGTGTCCCATTAGCTGGCATATAATCCTTCTTTAATGTAGTACAGGCTATGGTGTTGCTGTACAAATGTGCTAGAACCAGATTTTAACCCATTTTCAGTCTCTTTCTTTGGAGCTAATGGAGTGACTCTTAACTGTTCATTGTTTGCATTGTTTCTCATATTCTTCATTATCTTAAGGTCTGGAATTAGTCGTTAAATGGATATCATGATTATTCAGCTCATCCTAATTTTTATATATCCTATGTATTTCTACTTATGTATTTTAATTAGTATTTAGAGGAAAAAGTTTAACTGAACCCAGCTGTAGTTTCTAAACTATCCTTATTACCGGAAGAAGAATTCTACCGCATCGAACCAGACTTTTCCTAGTCCCTGAGACCCTAACTTGTGAGGTATTTTAGTAACATCACAAGTCAGGCTCTTGGGACCTAGGCGGAGGGGAACCAGCAGCTTTGGACCTTATTGATTGTCTACAGTTACCATCAGAACAAAAGAACATACATAGATTCTGCCTAGGAGAAAACAACAATGCTTTTCTTTATAAGCAACAATGTTTTCACCATGACCCACTCCCAAAAATACTATTGTCAGAAACTGTACTCTCTAAAGTGATTACATAGTTGCACTGAAATAGCATTTGTATTATATTTTAACAATCATATAAAAGCAATACAACCTATCTGTGTAAGAAGCCAAATTAAAACACAAGTGTTTTAAAAAAACTTCTCTTCGTGTTATAAGTGACTAGTGTAAGAGAATATCTCCTTAGTTAATAATGAATAGTTGTTTATATTTATAACTTTTTTCATCTGCATAGAAATATGTATGTTAGCTACTTAAATAAATTCTATATGTCTCCATATAACTATGGCTCAGGATATGTAATATATAGCTATAATCATGCTTGAGGCCTAGAAAGAAAATGATTTACAGTCTTCTTTTACTGTTTTATAATTGGTATTTATTACCATAGTTTCCTTAGTCTTTTAACCAAACAAAACACTTGATGTATCTCAACAATTCACCTGTTGTAATAGTCCGAGAGAGTTATCATCAGTAATTTGGGAAGATATAATACGTTTTAGTTTTTACATTTTACTTTGTATATATTATGGACCTTTGTGAGCTAAAACAGTAAACGCCACCTATGAAATCAGACTCTGTCAACTGAATCTTACTGCATAGTTTTCATTTTATATGAATCTCAGTTTTATAAGAAATAGCTATTCCGAGTTTAATGTCTCATATCTGAACATTATTAGCCATTGCCACATCAAATATGAATTTTTTGCAATAGAATCAATACATTAAATCCATCTAAAAATTTTACAGTAATGTGACAAATATCAAGATTCAAAATGGAGATAAGAGGCTTTCCATAATAGAAGAAGCAAAGTGACTTCATTCTTTTACTCTCTTGCTTTACGTGGATACCATAAATTATATGTGTCTTCTGCATGGTTAAAATAAATGTATCAATATTTTACAATACTGTATGAAGTTTTAACTTCCCATTTTGTGGAAGCTGTTATAATTACATATGTTTCAAATATCACAGAACTTAGTACAAATCACCCACGATTTATATTTCCTAAAAAAATGAGATAATAATGTCATAAACGTATTCCTCATCTATACAAGACACATAGAATATGTTTAAGCATGTTATTTACACTGTAATTACTTCCATTATTTATATCACCTACTTCATTTATCTAGAATCTCTGAAACTAAGTGTGGGTACGTATGTGTATATAAACATGTTTAAAACTCCAAATGAAAGGAGGTAATAGTAAGAATTTTGAGTAGTAGTAATTTTTACTTCTTTTAACCTCATTCTCGTGGTAATTGAAGATTTTCAAAAGTTAAGTTTCTCAATCCAAAGACCCTTCTATGTGTATCTGCATGCACACAGAAACTTGATTATATTTAGTAACAAAGTTTACACATGGATCAGAAACTACCTCTTATACAAAACAATATCACATACAGGTATGTGTTTATAGACATCTGTTTTAAAAGAATTGTAAAGAATTGTAAGATTTTTTTCTTCCATTTAGTTCCAACATAATACAAGGGGTAAATGTTTATTGTCTACAGTGATATCTAATATAAGATATTCCAAATGAAGATTTTCTTTTTATGCTCTCATGTTTATGAACTACACAATATATTAACTTCTACTTCATAACAAAAATACCGAAGCTGAATTTAGAATGCAGTTATGTTTGTTTATTTCCCCATAAACACATATAAAATATCTATTTTTTACACTCTTTGAATCCTCTCTATGTTACCATCCTAGATAAGGAACTATTTTTTTCTGAGAGCATCATTGATAGACCTTTTCTTTTACTCCATAAAGGTGTGTAGACATACAAGTGGATGAGTTCGTATATATAAACTACTTTATGCTATATATGCACAGACAGATGCCACTTTTTCTGCATTTCTATCTTAGCCATCACAGGATAATGTTGTTTAGGGGCTATATAATATGATTTGGAAAATCAGATCGTGTTAAGCTTAAAGTAAAAGGAGCGATCCACAACAAAGAGGAGAAAATGATGTGTGTTGCATACAAAAAAAGCAGTGATATTAACAATTCCGTGGCTTCCTGGTTGGGAGACCAGCGTGAGCCAGACACATATATTAAGGGCTGTCTGCAGCCGATGTGAGCTTGCTCAGTGCGGTGGAAATGAGGAATCACCTCATCTCTGGCACCAGCTTATTTGTACATTTTAATTTTGAAATAGCAAATCGCTGTTTTACATAAATACACTAACCCCTGCTTGATTCTTTTTCTATCTCACATTGTTTGCTAACGTACTGTCAACTTCAAGTCCTTTTTTTTTTAATACCATCACTCAACTTAAACATCTATCAAAAACCAATGAAGTATTAGTTTTTCTCGTCTGTTTTGTATTGCTCTGTTAATATTGTGATACTCGTGCTTTTAACTTTGAATCTCTGTAAAGAACACATCAGTTCTTCCAAATGACATTTTTTTAAAGCCTTTTAGGATCCACCAAGGAAGCCACTTCTGGATTTTTGCCAAATCTAAATGTGATTATATTTCATTCCAGGGTTCGTGGAATCAATATCTTTCTCAGTGTAAAACTCCTTAACACTTTAGTGCTCCAGAGAAGCAGCAGAAGAGGTATAGAAATATTCTTAAATCATTTAGGCTACATTAATAATGTCTAGAAGAGGATAAGTATCTTATGGGAATTATATTACGAGTTAATTACTAATGAAATTAGGAAAGATATATTCTACCTTAAACTCCTCTACAAATGGGCATGCTGGTGCATGTGCCTAGACTTGGTCTCATTCACCTGGTAAATATGGAAATGGTTTCAGAAGCTGTCATGTCTGGCTGAGTTTTGAGAAAAGCAGTGCATAAAGGGTTAGCTAATGTCCAAATTGTCTTGCCATTTACACATGCAGAGCAGCCTACATTTCTGTGGGCAGAAAATGCAGGCATCATTTTGATTGCTTGAATTCTTTTGTTTAATTTCTAACTAGACATTTAACTTAGCATTCAAGTCCCACTGATCCCTTAGTGACTGCATTTGGAAAAGGAAAACAAAGTTCCTAATATATAGAAGTTTTTACAAATCCTGGGCATTTGTAAATATTTGAAAAATAGACTTTTTAGTGTACCTCTGTGAATACATATTTAGTATGCAGAAAGTTAGGTGCTGTTATTATCCAGGTGTCATCCATGTGTTGTTTAGTTTGCTTATATATCAGTGGCCAGAAACACACTGAGGCATTGATATATTTTTTCTCTGCATGTCTTCATTTTTAAGAATTGGTAGTCAAAACCATATAAACATTGACATCTTCATCAGATCATCCACACCATTTATTCAATGAGCTAGTTTCTATTTTCATTGAATGTTGCTATTTTCTACATGTATACTTATTAAATGCAGCTTTACCAGATGAAGTACATTACCAGCCAGTCATATTAACGTGTATGGTAAGAATTGTGGAAGTTTGAAAGCAGGTGAAACTTAAAAGGTAATTGAGATTAAGTGAATTTATGATTAGTTTTACATGATCACTCAGCTAATTCCATGCACATTTTATAGCCAATTTAAAAATGAAAACTTTTGATAAAGTGAAATAAATTTTTCATTGTTGATATAAGTTGTGTGATTTTGGGTTATCATAATAATTAATTCTTAAACAAAACAAGCATAAAAACAATCATGGACTGTATCTGTTAGATCAACTAAAGAAGAATAACTCTTACATTTCTTCTTGTCCTTAGAAGGTTTGTTGTTTTTCTTTCTTTTATTTGGGAGGGAGCTGGGGGAGGCAGTGTTTTGGGTCCTTTTGTCTTAGGTAGGCATATTGAACCACTCATGTTTTCTAAGATTTTTCAACTTTTCCTCTTTGTCGGTAGGTGTCTAAGGACCTTTGAGCACCAAGTGACCATTCTGAGAATCGTCTTTTCTTGAATTTGAATTAACTTTCCCTAGGCCATGAGTCAACATCAGTATTTTATACATCCAACTAGGTAGGTCTTTCTTGAAATCCTTCTATGTAGTTTTCAAGAAATGTAAGTGAATGGTGAGAAATTATCAGTTTAGGTTGTAGTTCCTCCCCACCCCCAACTTCAGAACATTTTTCAGTAAGAAGTTTGAGTGGTGTTGCATGCCAGCCAACTGAAAAATTTGGTTCTGTGCAACTTTTAAGATGTAATATCTTTCTCATAGTAGACCTCCTAGTCTTTGAGGGAGAGAGGGAACCAGCCTCTGGTTATTACTCTGTTATTCATCACACTAAAAGCCCAGCCAGTGCATTTGTAAACCTTGGGGAGATTTCTACATAAGACAAGATTTTTTGTTGGGGGATTACACCACAGTCTGTTTCCTCCACTTCTCTCTCTTCCTGGCCCCCCTCCACCCAACATGGAGCCTTTTCAACTTCTTCAAAGAGGTGGAAAAAAAAGTAGACTCTTTATTAATGGCAGAAAACAAACTGGCTGCTGGACTTCCGAGGCAGCGCTCTAATAATAAAGCAGGGTAGGCACTGCGACAAAGAATTCTTGAATGTACTAAATATATAGGGAAGCCTATTTAAATTCACCAGAGGGGCTTAGAGGACAAGCAGCAGAAAGTTTAGAATTCAGTTCAAGCCATGCCAGAAAATGAAAATGTACTCAAAAAAGGATTTCTCAAACAATTGTTCAAAGAAATGTCAACTTTGAAGATTCTTTCTAGAATAATGAAATTTGTACTCTAATTTATGTGATGACTTTTTCAATTAGAAAGAAAAAATGATTAACAGGATCTCAAAGGAATTGCATCTGATGTTTAAAGAAAATGTGTTTTCTTTCCATAGAGTTTGGTGCAGTGAGGGCCACCTAGTGCACTGACTAAAAACAACCAAATATATACATGGGACAGAGAGATAATGCCTTCTGTTTTTTTTTTTTTTTTTTTTTTTTTAGCAATTAGGCATTCCAGAACAAGAGTGCTCTTCCTTCTTTGGAAGAAAATACTCAACTCGTGAGTTCTTTCTAGTTCATTTCCTTGCATTCAATTGTTTGATTTAAAATATTTTAAATAAATGAAGTAACTCTGAAAGAGCAAATTGATGGTAAATAATAGGTCTGTGTGATGCCTAATTTGAAAGATAAAATGATCCTTATTTCATCTCTTGGTTTATTTAACTGTAAGACATGTGCATCTATTAACCAAAAAACCAAACCCATTGCCGTGGAGTCGATTCCAATTCATAGCAACCCTATAGGACAGAGTAGAACTGTGCCATAGGGTTTCCAGGGAGGGCCTGGTGGATTCAAACTGCCAACCTTTTGGTTAGCAACCGTAGCTCTTAACCAGTACACCACCAGGGTTTCCTGTGCATATGTAAGGAGAACCTAAATCTATAAGAATATATATATATATCTATCTTATTAATCCAAATGTTGAGATAAGAAACTGCCTATAAAATTTATTCAAGGCTAGTATGGTCTTGACTTAGGGATAAAAATTCTAGCAAGATTTTCATAATGTCTTCTTATATTTAACGTGGATATTGGGGGAAACTACTGTCATTACTATCTTCTGGGATTACAAATAATTAAAAGGAGGGAAGCTTGGACTCACTAGTGGTCACTTTTGTGACCATAGTGGTGAGATCCTGCTTGATAACAAAGCTAATTCCATGTGGAATTCACAAGTTTATAAATATATCAACTCAAAATAAGCTGTTTATTTGTTAGTTCACCCATTTACTCACTAATGTATATCTAGCATTAAAAAAAAAGAGAGAGAGAGAATTCAGTGAATTAAGGCTGGAGCAACGTACAGGATCCAAGATATGGCCAGTTAGGACTTTACCATTTAACAAAACTTGATTGACTTCAAAATAATATGTCAGATAAGTGAGTATTAGTCATAGAAATTAGATATTAATTGACAAAAAGCAGTTGTTAGCCTCTCTGCATATAGAGGTAGCCTAGTCATCATTTACCAAACAACTGAACTGATTTCCATTTGTTTAAGTTTTAATGACATTTTAATATCAAGGAGTTCAGTAGACTTAAATGATTGATGTGGTGAACTAATCCAGGTAAATTTCTTAGTCCATCCCCTTCCACCTAGTAAGCAGTCAGTGAATGTTAGCTCACTTCTTCCAGTCTGGATCTTGGTATTTGCTTTCGCCAGTGAGATTGTTTTTTTATCACCAAAATTTACTGTGTATACATGGTCCCAGAGGCTGAGGTGTAGACACCATTAGAAAACCTTTCCAGCTCCAGGGCCACTCTAAAATTCTTTACTGTAAAATCTTTACCAAATATTTCTTAAATGTCAACTCTAGGAAAGCTAAACAGAACTCTTGCTTTCAAAGAGACGTCTCCAAAAGATGTCTTTCACTTGTCCAACAATTTTTGTCCTTTTATATATGCCTTAGCCTTTTTCTGCATCCCTGGGTGGTACAAATAGTTAACATGTTTGAATGCTAACCAGAAAGGTTAGAGGCTCAAGTCCACCCATAGGCACCTCAGAAATAAGGCCTGGTGATCTACTTCTGAAAAATCATCCATTGAAAAACCTTGTAAAGCACAGTTGTACTCTGATACACATGGGGTCACCATCAATTGTAATCAGTTTGATGGCAACTTAGCATTTTATGAATCCTACAAATTGGCAGTTTCCTTTTTTACATTTTATAGATGAGCATTGTATATGGCTTGTCCTATTTTCTAATTGTAGATGAGATAGCCTGTCTAAATATTTTAAGTTGCTTTGAACAAGATACAGGGTATTGTTAATATTTTGCACTACCTAGATTCTGTTCATATTATTTCCTGCACTATGCAAAGATCAGACAATTAAAAAAAAAAAAAAAGTATGGATAGACCATGAAAATGTTAGTAACTGTGGTTTGTAAAAATGGTTATTCCCAGAATAATTGAACCAAAATGTAATATTTACATATGGTTTCATTCTCTCTCAATAAGTAAATAAATAAGCCATAATTTAATTTTTTTTAAAGAAAATTAAGTTAAACATAATGATATTGATCATGCAAAGTTTCATGAAGCATCAATTACATTAATTAGGCAAAAGACCAAAACATTCTAATTGGGCTGTTCCCTGAGAGTTCACAAAATATGCAAAGTAAAGTTGGATCTTTACACTTCTGCGTCATTAGTACCATCAATGAACTTGAAAAGTGAGGTAAAAGTCAGAAGACCTGAATTCTAACACCACTAATATCTTGTGAAGCTTAACCTCTTTAGGCCATTTTGTTACAGCAGATTTTATATCCTTTCCACTTCCACCTCAAATGTTAAGCCAGTAAAAAAACCGAACATGGAATAGATTCAGAGTACAGCTGTGCTCCATAGGGTTTTCAGTGGCTGATATTTCAGAAGTAGATCATCAGGCCTTTCTTCGAGGTGAGGTGCCTCTGAGTGGACTTGAACCTCTAAGCTTTCAGTTAACTGCTTATTGCATTAACATTTTGTATCACCAAGGGACTTCTTTGTAAATGTTAGGGTGCTTTATGTTCTTGGTTCTTGGAAATCTTTTATTTTAGTTTATGAATTGATTTCTTCCTCTTTACTATCTTTTATATATACAAACCCATTGCCATTGCGTCAATTCCGACTCATAGTGACCCTATAGGACAGAGTAGAGCTGTCCCGTAGGGTTTCCAAGAAGTGGCTGGTGAGTTCAAACTGCCGACCTTTTGGTTAGCAGCCAAGTTATTAACTACTATGCCACCAGGCCTCTTTGTATATAGATATTTATATATATATATATATATAATGTTTATAGTATATGGATAGAATATTAGATTCTTATCCTTTACTTTGTAGAGAAAAAGTATGAACTGGACAGTTCTTAACATTTTATTATCAAGAAATGCTATTTAGGGATTTTCCTCAATTTGAAAAAGATTAATTTGTTATGAATAGTGATTCTAATGCAAAACATTCTGGGTTTTTTTGTGATGCAGATGAGCAAAGCTGTAAATATAATTTGGAGAGTTTGAAAATTGATTTTAACATCCGCAATTCTTCTTGCTAATTAATCAAATTACAAAATTATGCTGTGGTTTCCAGTATATTAAAATAAATTCTCATATTTGGAACATCTGTTTATGCTCTTATTATGAATGTGTGTTTCTAAAGGACTGAAATATAGATTGCCATAAATAATGATTGTAATTTATTCTGTGGAAGTATGATACCTACTTTCCTTCTCAGTGCTTATTTCCCACAGAGTTAATCTTCCAGATTGCATTTTATCATTTCCTTATCAAGACAGAGGAAAAAAGATGCAGGTCTTAGATAAGCCTTGCTGATTGGTTAAGAAAAGAGATAGCTGTCATTGGCAGCCTTTCCAGACACTGTAGCATGGTTCCAGACAGTCAGCTGGTACTATCGGTTTGTCTCAACTATAAGTCACAGTCCTGTAATGGCCAAGGCTGACACCTTGACATTTTCAAGAAGAGTAAAAGACCTGATCTGAATGGAAATCAATTTCATTTCACAAATCTTGAGTTACCACGCCAAGCCTTTTCTTGTGTCTTCTTGAGACCTGTTTGGGATTTTCATGATCATTAGAGGGTTATTTGAGTGTTATATCATGACTTCTTTTAGCTGGAAAACTGTGTTCTTACTTCCTTTTTCATTCTCAATATAGGAAAATTGATTTTTGAAATTGTATATAGGAAAAGAAAATCACTAATAAGCCAGATTTTATTTGAACCATGATCTACTGGTGGCTTAAAAAATGACAATAGTAGCAACCACTATTCAGTTTTGCAAAACTCTTAAAATATTCTATGGTTTAAAAATAGAAGCTGTGTACACACATATTCAGATTAGCTTTGATTATCTCATTATACATAATATCAATTATGGAGTGATTTTGAGTTTCACTCAAGCAGGTCGCAAACCTAGTATCCTCTTAAAAATTATTTTTTTATTTTTATATTCTTGAACATTAAAAGAAGGTTTTAAGTATTCTAGAACCAAAGGGGAATATCCAGCACTTACTTGTGTCAAATAGATTGAAGTATTGAACTCTGCCTCAGTCTTTTTTTTTTTTTTTTTTTAAATACCAGAAAAACGAGATAACTCCACACTTTAGTGTGAAAAGAAGTTCTTCTTAGAATCTTTTGGGAGCTTGGCATTAAATGTTTAAGAAATTTTATTTACTCCATTATCTCTCCCATCCTTAGGAGAGCACTGAAATTTCTTCAAATCTGTAGAAGGGTAGTATTCTCTGCTTGATCCTTCTCCAAGAGTGATTTAAGCTTAGTGAAGGCCGTAGATTTTCTAAACACAATATTAATGGAGATGTGGACATCACTTCTCTCTTTCTTTTCAAGTATGGAAAGATTACCACAATTCCTGGTAGTGGCTTCTTTTCATAATCTTCGTTATTAGTCCTGACCTTTGTCTCAAATCATGCTTCGAAACAGGAATACCCATCAATTGCTAGATTTGTTATTTTGTAATACCCCAGAAACGAGTGGAATTATAGACAATTATAAACAGGAGAACTGCCAACCCTTAAATCTTTTTATCCATCCTCTCACCCATCCATCCATCCGTTCATTCATGATGTGTGCAAAACATGACCCTATGCTAGGTATGTGAGGAACACAAAATGAATTAGGATTTCTTCTTCACAGAATATTACATTCTGATGAGGAAGTAAGAGAAACAAAATATTTATTTATACTATCAGGTCAGAATGTGACAGATCCATAAAGGAGATGTAAACATAATATTTTTGAGTTTGAGAGGAGGCATTTACTTTAGTCATTGAGAGTCAAAGAAAATTCACTGGAGGAGGTTGTATGTAGGTGATCTCTCATGGATAGGAAGGACCTCTAAAGGAAGGTATGAAAAGGCTGAGCATTCAAGGGGAGGATGCAGCATGTGCAATCATGCAGAAGCCAGAAAAACAAAAACAAAAACAAACCCGTTGCCATCAAGTCGATTCTGACTCATAGCAACCTTATCGGACAAGGTAGAACTGCCCCATGGGATTTCCAAGGCATGGCTGGTGGATTCAAACTACTGACCTTTTGGTTAGCAGTCATAACTCTTAACCACTGCACCACCAGGGCTCCACAGAAGCAGGAAAGATGATCTATATTTGTCATTGAATTTTTTTTTGAAGATTAGGTGCATTTGTATAAAATGCCTATTGAAAGGTAAATTGTGGTCAGATTGCAGAGAACCCAGAATGCCCACAGGGGCTCTCCTGATAATCATCATATTTCTTCTGTGAACCAACCTCTGATTCCTTTGGCCTCCTATTTCAGTTGATGGAACTTTGATCATCAGGCATGTTGGATTGGCGCTGTGAATGTGACATCCAGAGGCAGATGCCAAACAAATAATGGAAAATTTGGAAATGAATGCATAGCTTTGGAAATCATTTTCATAAAAGCATAGATAAACATTTTGAAGTCAGTGACCCAGGCTTCTTCTATCTTGTTACTCTCCTTGAATGACTTCTATTTTTAAGCTAATCTCAGATGGCCGCTGACGCTCCACCATGTTGGCCACTTTCAGCCAGAAGAAATAAAAAGAGGAAAATAGGACGTTGCTTTTGGTTAAAACTTAGTCCCCATGTATACTAAACTTCAGGGAAGGGGAGATTTGGAAATGTAGACATTATTAAAGTGGTTATTTACCCAGCTGAAACAGAGAAGAATAGATATTGAAGAAAAACTAGCAATGTCTAACATAGTGAACATGAACAATTTTGACACGTCCAATAGTAAGTGAAACAGAGCCGTAATAAAGAGACATTTTCTCTAATCTTCAGCCTAAGCAACATATTGTGATTGAAATAGGTACAAGTTTCTTTATAACATTTTATGAAAACATATTTCATTTCAAACTCCTGTCGTACTCAAGTGCTTCATATCCTGAAAATACTGGAATCCTTCCATATGCAGACTAGAAAGATAGACTTCTTGGTTTCAAATGGAATTAAACTTACTAGTCAAATGTAGTTAAAACTACCAATCTCAAGCCACCTAACTCAAGATGCTTTCACAGTATTCTAAAGATAACTAGTATATTTACAAAATGTATTAAACTCTTCCTGCATAATGATAACAGATGTTCATTTTAGAAAATTTCAAGTAAAAAAAGCGGATATACTTCTTAATTCCATCATTCAGAGAATAATACTTGTTGTTATATAGTATGTACTCATATGTTATTTCTCTCTCTCTCATTCACACACACACATACACTCAATATGTTCATAATCTTTGGTAACTTGCTTTTAATTGTTAACTACTAAATGAACACTTTCTGCCATATTGTCATCTTAGCATTTGCTCATTATGTTATTGTTTGACTATAAAATAATTTATTTAACCAGTCCGTTCGCAGGTGTCGCTAGAGTTTATTTTCATCTTTTTGTTTTTTGCTAACATAAGCAGAATTCTGTTGATAAATAAGCCTTTATATAATTACATATAATGATCCCCTTGGGATATTAATTGGAACAGATGATAATGGGCTGAATAGAGGTGGTGGTAGTAGAATAGAAGACAAGGAGGGATTTGAGAAAGATTTAGAAGGTAGAATTGACAGGGCCAAATGATTAAATGTATAGTGGAATGGTATCTGGAAAATTTAAACCAAGGTTATTATTTCCTAAAAGTATACTTGTTGCTTTGTTTTTCTTTACTTATTTGACCAGTGACATTTATTGCTTTAGTGGGAGGGCAGCCACAATCAAGAGCAGAGTCAACAGGAGATTTAAAGTGCTTATTAGGTTATTTTTTTTTAATATTACATCAAGTCCAAAATGCTCAAAATAAACTGTTCTTATTTGGTCTTGAGGGAGAAATAGTTTTATTTTGCATTCCAAAAGGGCATGACGAGAAATATTAGCCTGCTCCTAGAGGCGCTGGATGATAGAATTTATAAAAAATGAAGCCAAAGTAGAGAAGGATATGAGCTAGCAGTAGTTGCCCATCACACAGGACAGCATGATACTTTCTAGCCTGTGAGAGCATGAGAGGGAGAGGAGAGAATTGGATGTAGGCAAGTGTCATTCCCTGCTTCATTCCTGCTGTTGCAAACTCTGGGGGAAGAAATGGGGGTAATAGATATTCCTTAGATGAGTTTGAGGAGCAAAGAGGTTATGATCTCTTGAAAGCCTGGGAATAGGCAGCATTGCACATGCCTGCAAAAATGGCAGCAGAGAGAAATAGGGAGGGTCTAAACTAACACCCTTCCCCTCCAACCCCAACCCATCACCTGTCCCGAAGATTGCCCTTCAGAAGAGCATTGAAGAAATCTGCAAACATCTCCCTTGTTTTCAAGAGGGAACAAAGACACAGCTGACAGGTGAAGAATTCTATGGCTTTTTGGAGGATCCAGACACCAGCTAGAGGCAAAGGTAGGGCTTTAACCAGCAGTCTGTGCTCCCTGAAAACAATTGTATAGTTTTACTGCTGAGGGAAGAGTTTCATAAAGAGTTGTCCAAGAGTGAAAGACCAACACCCAAGACACGTATTAGCGGAGGTCAGCGAAGACCAGAAAACAGTGAGCAGTCTTAATGAGAACAGAGTAGAGAGCAGACGTTTGAAATTTATTTTTTATTGTATGCTAAATTATCATGTATTATAGAATATTTTATCCATTTTCAAATGGTAGATCTCATAGCAATAACCATATATTTTTATACTTCATTTTTATTTTTCTTCTTAGCAAGTGAATTAAGAACCTTTGGAACCTTTTCTCATGTAAAATAGTTATCCAAAGGTAGCATCAGGTTTCCTTTTTTTAAGTTACTTTCTAGGCATTACTTGTTGTCCTTTTGTCTTTATACAGATAATCAGGTCATTCATTGGTCCCTAGCAGATAGACCCATTTATTTATTCACCCAGTCAGCAATGCATATTGAGTGTCTTCCATATGTCAAGCAGGTTATTTTAAGTTGCAGTTTTTAAGGATTCTGACTTTATTTTTTTGTATTTACAAATTTAACGTATTTGTTTAATGTTAATTGAATGTATCAGTGTCTTTATCCTGGATGAAGCACAGACTTTACACAATTCTCTCTCTCATACAAACACACACACCGGTAAACATGTAGGAAAGATTTATGAAGCTAAAAAAAAAAACGTGTAATGGAATAGTTTAGAGAGACTGTGCTATGGAAAATCATGGCCCATCTCTTCAAAGTCATGACTGAAAGAACATCATGAGGGAGAGAAAACCGTATTATTTCTTTGTTAGTCCTTCCAATATCTTTACTGGGAGTTCAAGTGGAACATAATCCAGTGAAATCTGGTGCCTTCCATCATTATGAAGCTCATATCTGCAAGCTAATCATGTGTGATAAGGCTAAAATGTAAAAGCATTTGAATCAATAGCTCTTTCAGATGCTTCTCTGATAAAAGTGCTTCATTTTCTTTTCTAACTAGTTAATTTGTATAAGTGGAAAGATTAAGGGAAAAACTTATTTATATTAGGAGTAACAGGATCCAAACAGTGTGTCTTGGACTTCATTGTTTTTGCTTGGCATCTTTGCAACCAGTAAGACCCTCTGAATAATCAGATTTCAGCAACGTCTGTCTTAGGAGGTGTACTTTCTGGCGTCCATTTACTTTAAAGGGAATTAAGTGAGGGTCAGGAACAGAGGTTAGGTTACCTCTACCTGGAAATTAATCAGAAAATCATTTTGTCCTTTGATGTTGCTTTTCTGTTCTTGTCCCCCCCCCCCCCGCCCCCCACCCCTATGCTTTTATTTCTTACAGTCCTCCCTTTTGTGCATCCTGGTAGTTTAAAGGAATTTGTAGTTGTGGATTTCCGTACTTACATAATTACATACTGAGTATATAATTGGGTAGGGCAAAAAGTTTTTAAAAGATGTGACATCTTAAAGAAAATTTACAGACATTTATAAGTGACTAATTTATTGGCAAATTCCAGGCTCTATTCTTAGTCATAATTTTCCATTCCATGTTCTCATTTGCATTACTGTAAAGTTATTCATGCACATGGAAAGGATATTATTCATCTCCGTATTCCTTTCCATATTCCAAACCCGATGTGTTTATAAGACATACATAATGAAACATACTTCCATATTTGTACGTCAATACGTGTATATCTATGTGATTCAAATTTAGCATTAGTAGCTGGATGTCAAACCTAAGTGATAATAGTATGTGTTAGCTGTGTCTTATTACATCACTAATGACATATCAAAATTGTCAAATATGTTGAAATCCAATAATTGTAACTGACAGGCTTTAGCATGATTTGTTTCCATTGGGAATGATTTTAAAAAAAAGGGAATATACTTTTGAGTTCTTCCTCTAAGTGCATAGGATAAGCTCTAGTTATTTCTGATAATATTTTTAGTGAGATCCTCTCTTCACAGTATTCATGATAACCGGCTTCTGAAGTTTTTTATGTTCATAAAGTTATATACTGTCTCCTTAATTCATGAACACAGTTCTGTTTCAGAAGGAACTACAAAGATAAACTGACAAGAAGGAAAATGACCAACTTGGCAGGAATTCTCTCATCCTAATGTTGATTCTTCTTAACTCAATATCCCAGGAAATTGTTTCACTTAAACTTTAGGCAGAGTTCACAAAGAAAAATAATCTCTCCCCTACTCTCCAGTCTCTGTGAGTCAGAATCTACCTAATGGCAACCTCCAGTTCCACTCCTACCCCTTAGAAATGCAAATGCTGTTGCTTCAATTCCCAAAAGTTTTCCTTCAAAAATATCTCAGCATTTGGGAAGACGAGGAAAATAGAGCAACAGTAAATTTCATGAACATAAATCTCATTCATTGCAATGACGAGGTATTCAGGAATCCCAACCCCTTGTGTCCTGCTTTATCTGTATTTGGGGATGGTATGGAGGGAGAGAAAGAGGAAGCTTCTCCTTTTCTCTCTAAAATTAGTTCCCACGTAGCCATTTGCTAGTGGATTGTTTTTAAGCCCAGAGGGCCTGTAATTGCTTTCTTCTTTTCAGTAACTGTAGCGGATATTCAAGTGAATAGACGGTGGTAGTCCTGTATAGAATAACCTGGTTTTTTACACAGATCCGCTTGTCCAAGATCAAATGGCTACAGCACATTTAGGGTTACAGTCTCCTTCCCTTTCTCCTTATTCTCAACCGCAGTGGAGCTTTTTCCAACGTTGCCATGGTAACACTATATCTGGCTGCTAGCTCTGTCGTAAGTTATTGAACTGAGACTGGCTTTTGGTTTAGCAGATAATTAGGTTCTGTCTCACAGGTTCATTTTCCTGTGACTGGGACGTGAATATGACCTACAGCTGGCCTCAATTTCAGTGTCACAGACAAAACTTTAACCCTTCCCAAGCTTCCCAGGCACTCTCCCAGGCTCTGCTTGTGAGGCAGATGTCCAATACAGATCACCCACACCTCGGGGAGAATTACCACATCCTCATTTAATTTTTTAAAATTTATATTCATCGTAATACTGAGGAAAATATGGCCAAGGTTATAGACTGAGGGCATTTTCAAAATTAAAAAAATATATCGACAATATGATATATATGTATAAATACATATATATGTATTTTATTATAATATATAAAACTTTTTATGGTCTATATCATTCCACTGATTCTTTATTAATTTTTAAGTCACATTGATGTGTCTTTTGTAGTGATTAGGAATCTAAACTATTTATATTTAAAAAAACCCCTGTTTTCAGGAATATTAGCTTGGTACTTTTATTCTCAGCTTTGAGAACTGTCTGTCAGTTGATTCATGCCCCTCCTCCTCTTTTATATACCCCAAATTTTAGCTGACATTGAAAGACGCCTTTGGAGTCTCAGGCAGCTCTACATTACTGCGAACAACACTGTCACTCCAATAAAATGCCAAAATGTTCACTCAGGGCTTGAATCTTGCTGGTTTAGAAAACCAACTGTTTTGCAGATTGTATTTGAAAGATTCCAGTCAGTTCAAAGATCTGCCCTTTGTTTAGGACAAAGAAAGAAACATAACTTTTGGAACATACATTGAATGCACAATCTCCGTGGCAATAAGAAGATCTATGAGGTTAATAAGAGAGGGTATGCTTTTGTATGTCAAACAATGGGGAAGACCTTCAAGGCAATCTGTTTAAAAATTTTAGCGCATTTCATCCAGAATCTTAACATGAAGGGATTAGAAAGGAAAAAAGAGAACATGAATGAAAGAAATTCCGTAACTTACTTGCCTGGAGAATGCCATAACAGTATGTTAATAATGATAGGTAAAATTCGCTAAAAGAAAGATGCGAGGATTCAAAAATTGTAATTGGAAACAAGATTTATGTCCATGTCTGTGTGTCTGCCCTGCATAGACTATCTCCTGTTTTAATCCATTCCTTCCGTTCTCAAAGTCTAGATGAAAAGAACATCATGAATGGCAGCAGCCTCCCATGTCCCACGTGACAGCAGCCATGGGCCCTAGAGATGTCGTGTGCACGCTGAGAACTTAGTGATCAGGGGTTAGATCAGGGCCAGGGGAGTTTGTGTAAAGTTTAGGAGAGAGCGCCGATACATGAGCAACTCAGCTGTTACCCATCATTCTCCACGGAACCAAGCTTCCTTTAACTTCTCATCTCCAGAACATAGCACTCATTGTTACCTTATTGATATTAGTAAGGATTTGTTGAATGCAAAGATGGATTACCCAACAAGCAAGGTAGGCACAGGCTTAATTGTGCTTACTTACTAATCCATAGTGCACAATTTCATCTGCTTTTCGCCATATCCTGTGGAAAACCAGGTGAAATTGTGCAAAACGGATTATAGGAAATAAACACAAGCCCGTGCCTACCTTGCTTACTATAAGCTGGTACATATTGTGTTTACTGGGGTTAATCTGCCCCTGGTTAAATAAATGTATGTATGAATTCTTCTCTACTCTCTATACTATGTAATTTAGCATCCAATTATAAACCTCTTTATAAGTCTACAAGTGTTTTCAATCCAAAATCCTTTTATTTGTCTTGTGTTTCCCCACAACCACCAAGCCCTACACATGCAGGCCATCTCTTGTCTGCATTGTTGTAATAGCCTCCCAATTGGTCTCCTTCCCTCTGGGTACTCACTACAGTCTCCACTACACACTGGGGACAGGCTTCTAATCTAAAATGCAAATCGACTTTAAGTCAGCACCCTCCTCCCAAACTTTCAGTGGTTTTCCTTATGATTAGAATAACATTCAAAGTTCTTACAGGCTTACAGTGCTCTACATGTCTTGAACCCCTGCCTGCCTTTCTGACATCATCTTCCACCCCTCTCTTTCACTCTCCACCTTGGTTTCCCCAAGCCAGCTGAGTGCATTCCCACTGGTCACCACTCAAACGTCACCTTCTTAGAGATACCTTCCCTAAACATCTTAAACAGCACCCCAATCATTCTCTAACACCTTGCCTGCTATAATTTTTCTTATCACTTAAGAAGTGCTTATCACTTCTTGGTATGATATCAGACTATAAGCAAACAAGTATATGTCTTTCCCATTTAAATATACGCTCCATATGGACAGGGGATTTAGTTATTCTCTGGTATATCCCTAGTGCCTAGAAACTGGTAGGCTGGAACCTAAGCGTCCTTTTATAAATATTTGTTGAAGGGATAAATGAATGAGTGATTGAATAAAAAGATCCAGGCAGTGTGCCTGGTATCACACCCTGTGCAGGACCAGAATGTATGTGTTGCTGACATAATGAAGAAAATCCTTTTCTACATGATGAAATTGCGTAAGTAGACGTCTTAAAATTCAAGGCCATAGTTTACATTTCTGCGACTCCCTTCGTCAGGACGAAGTAAAACAAGGGAATTGAAGCTTATCCTCACCTCATTCTTGCATGAACTGAAGCATCAGCCACAAACCAAACACATCATGACCCCAGTCATTCATGACACTATCATGTAGAGCAGAGGCCCACAACCTTTTCTGTAAAGGGCAAGATAGTAAATATGTTTGACTTTGGAGACAATACAGTCTGGATCACAACTACTCACTACTTAACTACTTTTGAAGCTTAAAGCAGACAGAGACAGTATATAAGCAAACACAGCAAATCGCTGTGTTTCAATAAACCATTATTTATAAAAGTAGGAAGCATACATGTTTATCCCACAGGCTGTAGTTTGCTGATACTTGATGTAGCAAGTGTTGCCCTAAATCCTCCCCTCAACACACACACCAAGATATTGAGGGAAGATAGAAAGCACTGTGGCTCCTTTACCTGGTTCTTTCCAAGACATACAGGAAATGAAACAAATTGCAGGAAGCCTAGTGGGTGGTGCCTGTGAGTGGCACCACTATTGAGGTTAATTTCTTTCCTTTCTTCTATTTTTTTAAAGTTAAAAAAAAAAAAAAAAGTTGTCATTGAGTTGGCTCCAACTCATGGTGACCCCATGTGTATCAGGGTAGAACTGTGCTCCATAGGACTGACTTTCAATAGCTGATTTTTCAGAAGTAGATTGACAGGGCTTTCTTCCAAGACACCTCAGGGCAGACTCAAACTTCTTACTTTTTGTTTAGCAGCCAATGGTATCAATCATTTATACCACCCAAGGACTCCCTTTGAAAGTTAATCAGTCCCTAACTTTTAAACTGTCCCTGCATTAGCAATTACTGGGCCATGTTACCCTCCCAATGACAAAATTTCTTCTTGAAGAATGAATGAGGGATACATAACATAACATGTAAATGTTTAACCACTGGCTCTTTTGGGGAGAAAGAAAGACATTTACTAATTTCTGCAAATTCTCCCGTTCTGTCCTTTTCAAACTACCTATGTGATGTCACTGAACATGGAGTTGGGAAAAAATTCAGAGCAGTCCCCTGAGCCAGTGTGAGCCGGCTCCAGCCCACAAGTGGATACATGTTTACAGCTGCAATACTTACTGTGCACTGACATCACAAAGTCTAAAGGAAAGAGAGTGGTAGGTTTGATAGGAGCAACCAGCTGGATGATCTTTTAGAATGCCAATAAATAATGAAAAAGTATATAAATGTAATATTTTTCATAAAGCGCTGAGTTCAGTGTTTGGTTAAACTATATACTCAGCAAATGGTAGCTATTATCTTCTTAGGTTAAATTATTATAAGCATTAGAAGCTAAGTGTTTAGCTATAGACTCCATCCAGTTTTAATGCCTTTGTGTTAATACGGCCTCTTAACATTAAAGCAACAAAGATAAAGGAGTTTTATATAGCTATTCACAATTCTGCCCAGCTCAAGGTTAATACAGCAACAAAATACTCCAACCAGAAAAAAAGAAATCTTCACTTGACTGCAGCTCTTCGTACCACTTCACAAGGGTCAAGCTATGTTATTTCCCTTCAAAGTTAAAGATAATGCATCTTAGGAGCACAGTTCAATTATTGATTGAATAGTGGGTTCAATTTGACTATAATCCAAACAAATATACTTCAATAAGGTCAAGACCAGGGATGGGCTAATAACAGGGCAAAGATTTCACTCAACTTTCCAAGCAAACACTCAAATCAAATTAGTAACATGGATATCTTGTATTATTTAGCCACGAACAGTACAGTTTGGCTCTGGTTGGACAAACTTGGTGAAATAACCTTTCAAAATATTAACAATGGTTTGCATAACCAGCTTCCATGTTGGACATCTCTCTGAAAGAAATTAGAGAAAATATATACATGGACTCTGAAAGAGATTAATACACAGTTTAGTCTATTGCTTAGTCTTTTGGAGAAAGGGCTAAATATTATAAATGTACTTTTTGAGCTACTACCCTCTAGTATCTTCTGCTCATCCCTTTCAGTCTAACAGTTTCGCTTTCTACACTTCTATTAAAGGAATGAATTAGCATTTATCTGATAAGGTAAAGAGAGTATTTCTTTCTACCTTCCGGATAATCTTAATCTTTTCCTCCGTGCTTCTATTGGCCCATAATGCAGAAGCATTTGTACTGCAGTGATTATCCAGATCTGCTACTTAAGGGCCCTCTGTTTTGGGATGTTTTGTCGTGGAATATTTCAACACAGGTTTTGAATCTAGTTCAGATGTTTTCCTCCTACCCTAAATATTAGTTAGTGAGTTGAGTTTTCTCTAGTTTAATGAATTCTTCCGTAAGTATTTTTGCTGCATTTTCCTTTGCTTTTCTGTTCATACTAATGTTAATGAAAACATATACAGATGGATTAATATAAAAAAATACAGCCTTATATTGGCAGCTTTAAAAAAATTATATTAAGGAAACTCCAAATGTATAAAAAAAGTAGAGACAAGCATAATAAACTGCTGCGTGTTCCTATGAAGTTCATCGCTTAAACTGTTATTAACTTACGACCAGCCTGGTTTCATCTATACACCCCCCCCCACTCACTCATACCCAAACTGTTGATTATTTTGAAGCAAATCTATGTATCATATAATATGTATGCATGTATCAATATCCCAGTATATACTGTTAAAAGATAACCACTGTTTTTTTAACCACGATGGCATTATTACACCTAAAAAAATTTACAGTAGGTCCTTAATATAATCAAATATTCCATTAAGTGTACAAAATTTCCAAATTGTCTTTTTTTTTTTTTTTTTTTTACAGTTCATTTGTTTGTATGAGGATTCAAACAACGGCCACACATGGCAATTAGTTAGCATATTTCTAAAGTCTCTTTCAATCTATAGGTTTCCCTTTCTTTTTGTTCTTTGAAATTTATTTGTTGATGAAACTGAGTCATTTGTCCTTCAGTTTTCTCTTGTTCTGGATTTCGCTGACTGCATCCCTGGAGTGTGATTCACCATATTCTTCTGTCGTCTGTATTTCCTGTAAGCTGAGAGCTAGACTGCAATGTTTGATCATATTCAGCTTCTCTCTCTCTCTTTTTCAAGATTTGTTTATAAATAGTATTGTGTACATCTCAACATGAAGCACACAGAAAGCCCACCTTTATTGTGACGAAGCGGGAGGATGTTTGTGATTTTATTTTATAAGTGCATATTATGTTTGCATCATCTAGGAATGAAATATTTCAAGCTCATATGTTAGAATGTAATATGTCTTATTACATGCTATTTCAAAAAAAAAAAAAAACACCTCGATCTTCAGTGATTCAAAAAACTGAGCAAGTTTGAGCATCATTGCCCTCTGGATTATTCCACTCATGTATCTGAAAATGGATTAAATGCTGGAGAGATTCTAGGGCAGGTGGCCCTGAACAAACACAAGTTACGTATTTAGACCTTCTGCAGTTTAGTATAATCCTAGGTCATTCTCAGCCTACATAAGGAGGTATATTGAATTAGAACCAGACTTCTGTGGCGACTTAATTTTCTAGTTTGTTTCCTTAGAGAAGACCAGTATGGACTAGATTCAAAGCGTCAGCATTGTCTTGTGGTGGAGTATAATAAACCATTCCAGCCTACTTAGAGAAGATGGTACATCCCTGTCACTATCCTGGAGGGCAGAGTGGAGATGAAAGTATAAAGAGTTGATATGAAATGTCAGTTGTCTTTGAAAAACAGACATATATGTATACTCTTGCAAATGGAAAACTAAAGCATGTGATTGTTTATGGTTTCTCAGAAATTTATGACTTTTCCAAAGGCCACCTCTATGGTTGCCTTTTTATTCCTCTTGTGAAAAAATGGAAAAATAGTAATTTTTAATATTATTTTTAGTATTGCTCATTATGACAGAACTCTAATCTCGTACCACCTGGCAGTCATGATGTGGATGTATTTTTTCACTATATACTTATTGAGACTAATTAAATTTTAGTTAGTTTTCTGTTTGTATGTATGTTATTAGTTCAAAGCTGTAGTATCATGGACAAAATACTCCAATTATTCAACAATACAATACTAAAATTAAACCTGTATTCTGTTTTGAAACTGTTAAAGGATATCCTACTTTGACTCTGAGAGTTGTATTGGGTTAATGAGTTCTCTTCAAGTTCTGAGGTTCTCTGCATCTATTTTAATTCCTAGCCAAGAAGTCGAGAGTTTTGTTTTCAGGAAGAGTTACATAAATCCACAAAACTTAAATGTGGGAGTCTATGACCCACTTCTCATACTTCTACTCTTCTGCTTTTGCCTCAGAAGTAAGAATATGGACATACTGCTTTGAGTTATAACATATTATCATTACCATTTAAAAGTTGTTTTCTATGTTTTAAAAAAGCTCTTTAATTTGATATGTTATTTTTAAATTTTATTTCATATCATATGTAACTTGCCACAGTTAAGAACCTGGAGCAGGTTGAGCCTTTAGAGCTAATTGATGAGGTGATGGTGAAAATAGCCTAATATCATAATTTTTACAGAGCAGTAAGTAATAAGGTACTCTGGGCAAAGTTGGGCCAGGTATTATTACACTTCTCATATGGTGGGACTCTTATTCTTTTTTATTTCATATTTCATAACATGCAGGTCCAAGAAAGTCAGTCTCTTAAGTAAGGTGATTTTGTACTGTTTGCTCTGACAATACTTTTTGCTGGTTATGCTGGTTAGAAGAATATGAAAAGAAGTGTATGGAATACAGCTTATACTGAGGAGTAAGTCAGTTTTTATTGGCTGTATAGAACCCACATCTTAAGGGTTTTACTCAGGAAACTAAAATTCAGTTGAGCAATAAAAAATGACAATTACTCAGGAAGCCTCAGAAGGTATATTTTAGGAACTGTTGATGTGACAACATTTCGTGGTGTATTATAATATGAAAAAAAAATTTTATGAAGCGAATTTCTCTTGAATATGCAGTGAAATACATTTTGCATTAAATTCAATGGGTGTTAAATGTGTAGTTTATGTACTTGTGTGACAATTTAACATTTTGTTTATATTCATTTATGATTCACTTGAAAAACGTTTTACTGTTATTTGATTGATTTATAGATAGCATACCAATTCTCATGGCACATCATTAAAATTCTGTATTTGTGGTAGAGTGTGTTTTTTTTTTTTGGTAGAGTGTGTTTTTTTTCCAGACAAAGTATACCTTCCATTAACATTTGAAAATAAGCATTTTTCATTTTACCCTGACAATGGCAAAAAACTTATATGGAAAGATGTGAACTAGTACTATACATTTTAAATATTCTCTCCTAGAGCAGTCCTTTTTTTCTTTTTAAATTGTTCTTTAGATGGAGGTTTACAGAACAAACTAGCTTCTCATTAAACAGTACGCATATTGTTTTATGACATTGATTAACAACCCCACAACATGTCAACACTCTCCCTTCTCAACCTTGAGTTCCCTATTACCAGCTTTCTTGTTCCCTCTTGCCTACTAGACCTTGTCCCTGGGCTGGTGTGCCCCTTTAGTCTCATTTTGTCTTGTGGGCCTGTCTAATCTTTGTATGAAAGGTAAAGCTCAGGAGTGACTTCATTACTGAGCTAAAATGGTGTCCAAGGGCCATACTCTCAGGGTTTCTCCAGTCTCTGTCAGGCCAGAAAATCTGGTCTTTTTTTGTGAGTTAGAATTTTGTTCTACATTTTTCTCCCGCTGTGTCCAGGACCCTCTATTATGATCCCTGTCAGAGTAGTCAGTAATGGTAGCCAGGCACCATCTAGTTGTACTGGACTCAGTCTGGTGGAGGCTGTGGTAGTTGTGGTCTATTAGTCCTTTGAACTAATCTTTCACTTGTATCTTTAGTTTTCTTCATTCTCCCTTGCTCCCGAAGGGGTGAGACCAGTGGAGTATCTTAAATGGCTGCTCACAGGCTTTTAAGACCCCAGATGCTGCTCACCGAAGTAGAATGTAGAACATTTTCTTTATAAACTATGTTAATGCCAATTGAGCTAGACATTCCCTGAGGCCATGGTCCCCACAGCCCTCAGCCCAGCAATTCCGTCCCTCAGGGAGTTTGGATGTGTCTGCAGAGCTTCCATGACCTTGCCTTGTGCAAGTTGTGCTGGCTTCCCCAGTACTGTGTACTGTCTTACCCTTGACCAAAGTTACCACTTGTCTATTTAGTATTTTTCCATCCCCACCACTTCCCTGTCTCATAACCATCAAAGATTGTTTCTTTTTGTGTGTAAACCTTTTCCTGAGTTTTTATAGTAGTGGTTTCATACAATATTTGTCCTTTTGTGATTGACTTACTTCACTCAGCATAATGCCCCCCAGATTCATCCATGTTGTGAGATGCTTCACAGGTTCATCATTGTTCTTTATCAACGTGTAGTACTCCATTGTGTGTATGGACCATAATTTGTTTATCCATTCATCTGTTGATGGGCATCTAGGTTGTTTCCATCTTTTTGCTATTGTGAACAATGCTTCAATGAACATGTGTGTGCGTATGTCTATTCGTATGATGACTCTTATTTCTCTAGGATATATTCCTAGGAGTGGGATTGCTGGATCATATCGTACTTCTATTTCTAGCTTTGTAAGGAAGCAGCATGTCATTTTCCAAAATGGTTGTATGATTTTCCATTCCCACCAGCAGAGAGCACTCCTTTTTTAATGATTGTTGTTAACTCATATTTGACCAGCTGATGGGTTTATGTTAGGAATGATCTGATATTTTTAAGGAAAATAAAATTAACAGATATTAGTAAGAGCCAAATCGAATAACTTGACTAATTACACATAAAAGCTTGGCATTATTAGTTGAATTTTAAAGAAACAGAAATAGTGACTATAAGATAGGAGACTCTTAGAGTTAAAAGATATCTTAAAAATCATCTATCCTCTCCCCTGATGCTGGAATCCCTGAACAATACGTCTGGCTTACAGCATTATACTCTAGGAATTCACATTTTCAAAGATAGGGAGCTTACTACTTTCATAGGCAGTTGATGATAACTTTGGGTAGCTCTAGTTTTTAGAAAGTTCTTTCTCATATTGGAGCCAAATTTTGTCTCTGGAGCACTATCAACTGTGTCTACTCAACAGTACTTTGAATATTAGAGGACGGTTTTCATGCCCCTCTACCCCACAAACCTTTAATATGTTATAACACATTTTCAAGGATCCCCCAAATTATTCTAGTATTATTTATCTACATAGAAGTTAGCCAAACTGTGAGGTTGATGGCACAGTCTTGTAGACTGCCAAGTCTGCCCAAGACTTTTGATCTCAACCATGAGAAGTTAAGGTCCAACTACAGCATTAAAGGGAAGAGTCCATACAAGATTATCCTCACTTCTGATGCCAACTTTGTTTGCAGTTTTCCAAAACCATCCTCAGTTTTCATAATTCATTAGAAAGACTCACAGAGTTCACTGAAAGCTATTATACTCACAGTTACATTTATTACAGGGAAAAAATAAATCAGTCAAGTGAAGAGACACATAGGTCAAGAGTCTGGGATGGTTCCTCAATGTGCATCACCCATTGCAGCTGTTGTATGGATTCCAACTCATAGTGACCCTATAGGACAGAGCAGAACTGCCCCATAGGGTTTCCAAGGCTGTAAATCTTTACAGAAGCAGACTGCCACATCTTTCTCTTGCAGAATAGCTGGTGGATTCGAACTGCCGACCTTTTGGTTAACAGCTGAGCGCTTAGTTAGTGTGCCACAAGGGCTCCTTACCCTCTCAGTTTTGATGTATGACAAAATGCAGAGTATTGCCATGTGGTCCAAGGGGTCCACCATGAGTCATTTCATTGGTATAAAATACCAGATGTGGTCTGAGGGCCCATTATGATTAACAGAACAACTCTATCGTGCAGGAAATTTCAAGAGGTTACCTCCCAGGATCCAAGGGCAAAGACCAGTCCTTTCTTTGGGTGAGGCCAGATTCTTTACTACACATCATCTACTATTTTCTTGGCTAAAACACTTCAAGTCCTTAATCTTACATAAGATATAGTCTTAGAAGCTCAGCATACCTTTAGCTTGACAATCTCAACACCTCTTTAAAAATATATACCCCCACTGTTGTTGTTGGAGCCCTGGGGCATAGTAGTTAAGAGCTCAGCTGCTACCCAAAAGTTGGAATCCACCAGCTGCTCTTTGGAAACCCTATGGGGCACTTCTACTCTGTCCTATAGCATCGCTATGAGTTGGAATTGTCTTGACAGCAATGGTTTTTTTGTTTGTTCGTTTGTTTGTTTTATTGTTGTTAGTTTCCATCCAGTTGATTTTCACTCATGACAACTCCATGTGTGCAGAGTAGAAATGTCTTCCATAGGGTTTTCAAGGCTGTGACATTTCTTAAGCTTTTCCTCAGGCCTATCTTCTGAGGTGTCTCTGGGTGGAGTAACTGTTTTTGACACACAGAGAACCTATGTTCCCCCTCTTATGGATTAAATTGTGTTCCCAAAAAATATGTGTTATATATCCTAACCCCTATACCTGTGGTAAGGAGTCCTGGTAATGCAGTGGTTAAAGCGATCAACTGCTAACCGAAAGGTCAGCCATTCGAAACCACCAGCAGCTGCATGGAAGAAAGATGTGGCAGTTTACTTCCGCAAGACTTACAGCCTTAAAAACCCTATGGGGTCGCTATGAGTCAGAATCAACACCATGGCAGTGAGTTTGGTTTTATATCTGTGGTAAGGAGCCCTGGTGGTGCAGTAGCTAAGTGCTTGGCTGCTAACTGCAAGGTCAGCAGTTGGAACCCACCAGCTGCTCTGCGGGAGAAAAAACATGCCATTCTGCCTAGGAAATCCTATTAGGCAGTTCTGTCCTATTCTACAGGGTTGACTGTGACTCGGAATAGACTTGAGGGCACACAATAATACCTGTGGTTATAATCTCATTTGGGAATGGATTTCCTTTGTCATGTTAATAAGGCAGTATTAGTGTAACCAAAAAAAAAACCAAACCCATTGCCGTGGAGTTGATTCTGACTCATAGCGACTCTACAGGACAGGATAGAACTGCCCCATAGTGTTTCCAAGGAGCAACTGGTGGATTTAAACTGCTGACCTTTTGGTTAGCAGCCAAATGCTTAACCACTGAGCCACCAGAGCCCCCTATAGGATTGCTTTATTATGAGTGCTGTCTCTGTAACCTAACCCTTGCTTGCCTCTTAAGCCTTTGCCCTTACCTCTTGGCTTTCTATTTCTCTACATCTGTGATTACCAGTATGGTAGCCACTAATCACAGGTGGCTATTGAGCACTTGGAATGTCGTTAGTTTGAATTGACATGTGGTGTCATGTAGGTGTTTGCTGGATTTTGAAAACAGTATGAAAAAAGTAAATATCCCATTAATAATTGTTATATTGTTTAATATGTGGAAATGATAATATTTTAGGTATATTGGATTAAATAAAATAAATTTCACCTGTTCTGTTTTTTAAATTATACTTTTTATTTTGAGATACTTTTAGATTATCATGCAGTTGTGAGAAATAATACAGAGAAATCCCGTGTGCCCTTTACCCATTTCCTCCAACGTTAACATCTTGCAAACCCATAGTGCTGACCCACTGCTTTTCCAAGCGTGATGTCCTTCTCAGGGATTGGCCACTCTTGATAACATGTTCAAAGTAAACCAGATGAAGTCCTGCCATCCTTGCTTCTAAGGAGCATTCTGGTTGCACTTCCTCCAAGATAGATTTATTTGTTCTTCTGGCAGTCCATGCTGTATTCAACATTGTTCTCCAACACCATAATCCAAATGCATCAATTCTTCTTTAGTTATCCTTTTTCACTGTCCAACTTTCAAAAGCATACGAGGCGATTGAAAATAGCATGCCTTGGGTCAGGCACACGTTAGTCCTCAATGTGACATCTTTGCTTTTTAAGATTTTAAAGAGGTCTTTTGCAGCAGATCAGCTCAATGTAATATGTCTTTTAATTTCTTGACTGCTGCTTCTGTGGGCGTTGATTGTAGATCCAACTAAAATAAAATCCTTGACAACTTCAATATTTTATCTGTTTATCATGATGTTGCTTATTGGTCCAGTTGCAAACATTTTTTTTTGTTGTTGTTGAGGTGCAATCCATACATGTATCATTAAACCAGTATTATACATTAGCATATCAAGTATCATAAATGTACTTTGTTTAACTTAACGCGGTTACATGGCAAGATCATGCCATAAAATTGACTCTCAAGCGCAAACTAGTCAATAGGGGAATAAATGTTTCTTCTCTCCAATAAAATATTTGAGCTCAAATTTGTACTGAAAAATATCCAGGTGTAAAGGAAAACATTATGGGGGTTTTTGCTTCATGGTTTAATGATTTTGAATACCGAGCAGGTAAAAATAATACAAAATAACAATTGCTAATGGTTATTAAGATTTTACTGTGCACCTGGCATTATATTCAATAATTTACCTGGATTATTTTATTTTAATATAACAGCACAACTAACTACTATAATCATGCTTATTTTGAACTTGAGGGAACAGGAGAAGAAGGTTAAATTTGTGGCTTAAGATCAGAGAGCTGGTAATTATTATAACTGGAATGTGATTCTGTATAACGTGAGGGTTCAAAGCTTTACTATTGATACATCCCATCTCTTATTTCGTTAATTTAAATTGGTCGCTTAGGTTAATCACGGAAAAGGTGATGTTCTGTTTGTTTTCATGTGACTTAAAACGTTCTTCAATATTTTTAATTCATGTACAGTATGGTAAAGTAAAATCATTTTTTCTCCTATGCCTTTACACTTATTGTGTTCTTGTGGCCTTTATAGGAGCCCTGGTGGTATAATGATTAAGTGCTCAGCTGCTAACCACAAGGTTGGCGATTTGAACTCTCTCAGCGACTCCAGGGAAGAAAGGCCTGGCAACCTGCTTCTGTAAAGATTACAGCCAAGAAAATCCTCTGGGGAAGTTCTACTGTGTCGCATGAGGTCACCATGAGTTGAACATTGACTCGATGGCACCCAACAACAGCAACATGGCCTTTATAGGAATTCCTGGGTGGCGTAAATGGTTAAACAGTTGACTGCTAGCCAAAAGAGGCGCCTTGGAAAACAGCCCTGGGAAGCTGCTTCCAAAAGGTCACAGTCATGAAAATTCTGTGGAGCAGTTCTACTCTACACACATCGGCATGAGTTGGAATAGACTAGCCAGCAACTAACAACAACAACAGCATGGCCTTTGTAAACAAAACAAACAACAACAAAGAACCCTTGCTGGAAGTGAGTTGATAATTCTGGCTCCTTCCATTTCCTTATTGCAACCCCTTATTGAATTTCATCATAAATATCTATATGCCAACAATATTTAATTTTCATGATCATGTAATTTTGGAGTTATAGATATAAAAAGTAACACCACATTATAATGTATAGTTATTTCTGAAATAACAATATAATATGGGTTCTTTTTCCTAATTAACAGTATTAAATCCTTATTAAAAATTAACTGTTTATTTGGTCATCTGCTTATGTATTACACCTGAGTCTGTGTTTGGAATTTTTTACCCTTCTCTCTACTGTACATCTGTTTCATCCAGCTATTTTTACATGAAAATCATTGCTTTATAGGATCACTTTGCCTTTATGTGTTGCTATTTTATTATTGCTACATTTAATCGGAATGCTTTCATTGTATAACCAGGGACAGTCCTTTAAACCCGGGAACATTTGCTCCAAATAGCATAGAGATATTTATTTATTTCCCTAAAATATCAACTTTGATTAATAATTATATACAGGCTTTGTTCTTCTTATCTGGGTGTCAACAGTAATTGGAATCCATACCCATATCCTACCTTGCAATCATGCTGCAAAAGGCCAATAAATTCCCGCTGAGTGTGTTACTTGTTAAATTTAGTGCATTACATTCAGGGTAATGAATAAAAGCAGTGGGCCGTTACTGTCTGGCTGGTTGAGGAAGGCTAGAGCCGCCAGACTCCCCCGGGGCCTTGAGCCGGCTTAAAACAGTGACAGGCAGAATCAAGGGAGTCCCCAAGCATCACAGTTCGGTTTGTCTCCCTTAACTTCCTCTTCTGTAGAGACTCAGAAGGCTCTAGGGAGGTGAGGTAATCTTATCCATTAATTCACCACACTTTCATAAAATGCTGCATGCTCTGGTTTCATTAACAAGCAAACGCAGTTTAGATAAATAGTAATGTATTAACATTCAGCCAAAGAGATGAGAATATTATTGAATGTAAACTAGAGACTATGCCTCCATGCAATTTACTTTGTATAGCTACATATGTCTACTGTGTATTCATTTGTCCATGTTAAACATACACATAGATATTTTTATATGTGTGAATAGCCAATGAAGCAAACCCCATAAATATATATATGCTTATTTCCAACTCATATTGTTGAACATACATAAGCAGATAACAAAAAAAATAACTACCACATTCTTAAGCCTACGTGCAGATATTCCTTAATAAACAAATATATTCTCAACATGAAAAAAATGCTTTCTTATTTGTAATATAAATATTTTACATGGACTATGAATGTACAAATGCAAGGATATTAGAGAAAACTGGTCTATGTTCATAGTTTCCTGTCTCTTATTTTTGTTTTTCTTGATACCTGAGTGAGAATCATTATTCCCCCAGCATAACAATTGTTATACACTGTGGTACCTGTCAAAGCCAGCTGGCTCCCTTAGTCTTTTGAGTTGTTGTGAATGTTAGTATCAGTCCAGAAGGAACTAGGTTCTTAAAGAAGGGAGATAAAAATAGTTCGCATTAAATGACTTGTATTCTTGAGTGTCTTGGAAAATGTAGCGTAGAGTGTCCTCTGCTCTCCGTGATAGAGCAGCTGGTTCCAAATAACATGGTGTATCTCATTAAAGAGATATTAGATCTAATTATGCAACATATAAGTGAGATCATTACAGTACATTATTCCAGTGAAGTAAGTAAAGCACACATGAAATCTTATACTCTGCTGCTTGAAAGAATCTTTTAAAGCAAATGTGAGGAATTAATGATTACCAGAAGTGCACACTGAAAGATGTTGTAAACCAATAATGAATATTTGACATGGCATGAAAAAAATAAGATGGTAGGTGTCCTGATTAATTGTGCTAGAGATGAAAATGAACTTCCTGGGCAAGTGTTATCTTTTCATACAGGAAAAAGTGTTTTCTAAGCAAAGCAAAACAAAAAGATGGTAGAAGAGCCATACATTTTATAGTTCTGTGTGTTTTCTTTGTGTGTGTGTGCATTCAATTATCTTTTGTATTTTTGGTAATGTTACTGTGTTGGAGATTTTCAGACTTTAGCAGGCAAAAAAGATTCACTGTTTGAGAGCCACTCTTTGAGAACCACAGGACTATGTGACAATCACTGTAGAAGATATTAAGTCACATTATCTTGATTATTTTTCTGTGAGACAAAGGTTCGGGGATTCTATTCTGCTTGGTATTTTTCAATCAAGTTGTATTTCTTCGAAAATCTTGATTCTAACACAAAGAAAGCTCCTCTTAAAATATAACTAAGGCCATTTGCTTGACAAGTGCATCAGGCATACTTACAACAACATATTTATAAACAATAGCACAGACAGAAAATGAATAGCTATTACCAGTTTCATGATGCACCTAGGAGGGAAGATGCCAAAAATGATTAGAGGTTTCCACTCTCAGAGGCTAATTGGACACACTGTCGTCTGTAGACATTACCTCTTTCCTAAGAAGTCTTTAGTGTTAACTACTAAATTTATTTTTGTCAAACAAATCTTAAATTAAAAAAAGTAGCAATGGGATCAAGATTGTTTGTTACCATATCCAGAACAACTGTCTAGTTCCCTTTCTTGTAAAGGAATGTTAACCATAGCTGGAATGGTTTTGCTAATTTAAAACCTAATAACCATTGCCATTGACTCACTTCTGACTCATAGCAGCTATATAGGACAGAGTAGAACTGCCCCATATAGTTTCCAAGGAGCGGCTGGTGGGTTCGAATTGCTGACCTTTTGGTTAGCGGCCATTGCTCTTAACCACTGAGCAACCAGGGCCCCTTATAACCTAATAGTGTGTTTGTAATAAAATGCAACCAAAGGCTTGCATATGAGGTGTTTTTTTTTTTTTTTGCGTGTTTTATTTTGTTTGTCTTTACCAGTGTTTCATTCCAAATCAAGCATAATAATTATCATGGTAATGATTGCTGTTTAAAGTGCACTTCCAAAGTGAATAATTTGCTTGGCTCTATTCATGTACCCTTCAAAAATTAGATTATTTGGTCCATATTCTGAACTCAAATGTCTAAGATTTCATGAAAATCAGGGAACATTTACTGTATTTTTGTGAAAATAACACATGCCTTCTACATTTGTTTGCCAACTGCACCCTCCCCCCACCGAGGTATTTTCATAAGTGCTACTATGTTAATTATTATACATGTTGCTGTAGAAAATTAGCATAGCGTGCTTACAAAAATACCTTGTTGGGGAGGGCATGGTTGACAAACAAATGTAGAAAGCATGCATTACTTGTGTAAAAATATAATTTGTGGTAATTAAGACTAAAAATAAAGGAAAAGATAGTAAGGTGCAGATATTAGGGCTAAAAAGATCAAGTTTTCTTGTGGAAAAGAAGCCCAAACCAAATTTATAAAGCAACCAAATTTCTTAATTTTTGAAAAATTGGGTTATGATCTCTTTTTTTCATGTTGGTTTGAGCTATCTGACCAACTATGAGAAGCTGTCTTGATGAGAAACCTCAGAGAGAGCTGGATACCCCATTCATCTGCATGTTAGAAATGATGACAGGTTATTGCAATGATATAAATGCTCTTGGATCAAATAACACAACTTCACTTTAAACAGTTTTTCAGCTTTTATATATATGTATATATTTAATTAAAAAAGCTGACCAAGATAGAGAAAATCCATGACCTCACTTTTAATGGTCAGCTGTGGGATTGCTTATCATATTATATAATTCAGAACACTTCATCAAATAGTCATATTTGTTGATGTTCATCTTGTTATGGTTATCCTAGTCCCAAAAGAAGGCTCTGTTTTACAGAAGCACTATTTAAGTGTTTAGAAAAGTTCTTTCTTGTATTGAGTTGTATCCAGTGCATAACTTGACTAAGGGTTTGTGCTCCATTGACTCTACTATGCTCAGGAGTTCTTAATATCAGCTGTACTCTAGAGTCATAGAAGAGCTTTAGAAAACACTGATATCTGGGTCTCAACCCAAGGTATTTGGTTTTAACTGGTCTGGGGAGTCTAAGTCCTCATGAATTTTTAAAAAATCTTCCTGTATGATTCTAATGTGCAGCTAAGTTTAAGACTAATGTTTACAGTGATTTGTGGGTGAATTCATTAAAAGAACTAATAAAAATAAGTTAGTGTAGGTGTCTCAAGTATAAGATCCCAAGAATATTGTTGTTGTTGTTAAGTGCCATCGACTTGGTTCCGACTCATAAAGACCCCTACATACAACAGAACAAAACTCTGCCCGGTCCTGTGCCACCCTCACAATCATTGTTTGAGCCTATTGTTGCAACCCCTGTGTCAATTCATCTCGTTGAGGGCCTTCCTCTTTTTCACTGACCCTCTACTTTACCAAGCATGATGTCTTTCTCCAGGCTCTGGTCCCTACTAATAACAAGTCCAAAGTAAGTGAGACAAAGTCTCCTCATCTTTGCTTTTAAGGAGCATTCTCACTGTACTTCCTCCAAGACAGATTTGTCCGTTCTTCCGGCAGTCCATGGTATATTCAATATTCTTCACAAACACCATAATTCAAATACATCGATTCTTCTTCAGTCTTCTTTATTCGTTGTTCAGCTTTTGCATGCATATGAGACAATTGAAAATACTATGGCTTGGGTCAAGAGTACCTTAGTTCTCAAAGTGACATCTTTGATTTTTAACACCTTAAAGAGATCTGTTGCAACAGATTTACCCAACATAATTCATCATTTGATTTTTTTAACTGCTGCTTCCATGGGCATTGATTGTGGATTCAAGTAAAATGATGCTTTCATTTCCATTAGAGTGTGTTTGTGTGTATGTGTATGTTTTTGACCATTGCAAAGATGTGTCTACCACGGTGAAATCAGCTCTATAGATTTGCCATAATCTTGGAGGTAGCATGTTTGATGATAATATGTGCTGAAAGAAGTAATACTTATGGGAGTTTAAGTTTAACTTGCTTCACATTCCTATCTTCGCTCTCTTGTTATGTTGCAATAGTTTTCTAACCAGAATCCGCAGAGCATATGATGTGCCAGGCAGTGTGCAAGGAATAGGAACACAGTGATTAACAAGCATAACAGAATGTTTATAAAATCCTTGGTAATGTTGATAAAATTGAATGAAATTATGAAAATTGTTGGTGAAATAAAGGACATAAATATTTTTTAAAATGATAAAAAAAAAAAACAGTAACAACTTCATATTGAAAGAGTAGAACTGCCCCATAGAGTTTCCAAGGAGTAGCTGGTGGATTTGAACTGCTGACTTTTTGGTTAGCAGCCAAGCTTTTTAACCACTGCACCACCAGGGCTCCAATACAGGTTATAGTAACAAAAATTAGAAAGTAGATGGAGACATGGCACGGGGAGGAAAAGTGCGAGAAGAACAAAAGGAAAGATATACTAAATTTTTCCTCTTGAGTTGTTGTTGGGTGTTGTCAAATGATTTTCAACTCATAGCGACCCCAGGTGACAGAGTAGAACTGCCCCATAGGGTTTTCTTGGCTGTAATCTTTAGTAAGAGGAGCCAAATATACTGCTTCATTCTTGGTTTTGATAGTGACAAAGTATGTGGACATTTTAGAGGGAAATGTAAAATATAAAATGTAAACATGTTGAATGCCTATCAAATCACAAGAGAAGAATTACATAATTTAAGTAACTAAAATCAGGAAATAAAAGGCAAAGTCCACCACAAAATGTATAAAATAAGATCACTCTCATAAAGTCAGATACGTCCACCAGATAATAAGCTATATTCGTTTTATTATGTTTAAATATACATATTTAAAAATATATAAATCTCGCAGAAGAGTGCTAGAACAAAATAACATATATGTTAATAAGCACTGGATAAATATGAGATCCACACAAAGCCAAGCAGCTAGAATGTTATTATCATAAAATGTGAGATTCAAGGCCATAGGTAGCAGAGAGTTCTACTATACTGCTAAAAGGTATAGTCTATGATGAAGTTACAGTAATCATGAACATTATCAGTAAAACGTAAAACCAAAAATAATATACAGAGAAGTTGATATAAACAATTGTATTTAGTATACTTTGATACATCAAATAAAATTAAGATAGTTACAATTTGTTATGAATAATAATGTAGAATTTATTGAAATCTGTAAATATCTGTACGCTACAAACAGAGATTACACTTTTTTTTCCAAGTATCTATGGATTAGTTATCAAAGTAGTTCAGTATTAATCAACAGCAACTAAATTATAAACAACAGAAATTGCAGAAATCACATATGGCTACTACTTCAATGGTACTAAAAATATTTTTTTAAACAAAAATACCTGGACTGCTTCGGATTTAAAGCAAACAATAAAACAAAAGCAGTATGGAAATAAGCAATCCATTTGCTTAAATAACTCTTGGACAAATAGAAAATTAAAACCACAATTACAGACTATTTAGAAAGCTACTAACATTGGAACACCATATTTCACCACTGGTGTATTACCAGAACTGTTCTCAGAGACAAATTTATAGACTTTAGCACATTGCTTTTAAAAATAATTATAAATAAGTCTTGAAATGAAAAACTTAACTAGAATACAATAAAATCCAAAACTTAGGGACAGAAACCCCACAATTTCAGCTGAATTGTTGTTGTTGTTAGGTGCTGTGGAGTCGGTTCCGACTCATAGCAACCCTATGTACAACAGAACGAAACACTACCTGGTCCTGCGCCATCCTCACAATCATTGTTATGCTTGATCTCATTGTTGTAGCCGCTGTGTCAATCCATCTCATTAAAGGTCTTCCTCTTTTTCGCTGACCCACTACTTTACCAAGCATAATGTCCTTCTGCAGGGACTGATCCCTCCTGATAACATGTCCAAAGTATGTGAGACGTGGTCTTGCCATTCTTGCTTCTAAAGAGCATTTTGGTTGTACTTCTTCCAAGACAGATTTGTCCATTCTTGTGGCAGTCCATGATATAGTCAATATTCTTCGCCAACAACACAATTCAAAGGTGTCAATTTCAACTGAACTAGAGATATCATAAAATCAACAAGTGAATCAAGTAATTGATGTTTTAGAGGAAATATTTCTTTGTAATTTCCAGCAAGGAGGAGAAAAAGTGAACTAATTAGAAATGAGAAAGAGAATATAACAAACAGAGGAAATGAGAAAACAAACAAAAAACAAATCAACAGGGCAACCTTGGTTAAGAAACTCACAAATTTCAAGGTGAAATACCAGCAAATATAATTTCTATAGTGTATTAAATAGTAATATTAATACAAATACTTCTGTTTATCTCAGGAATATGTAGATGATTTAAATGGCCAATTTGTAATATTTGACCTTATCATCTAATAACATTCTTTGTCTCCCCATATATTCATGTTTTCTTATAGTCCATAAATATGTTCTAAATATATTCATTACAAGTTTATATTTTTGTGCAAATCTGAATAAGATTTTTGTTCCTGTTGCATTTTTTCACCTGGCTATTGCTGGATTAGAGGAGCACTGGTGGTGCAGTGATTAAGCACTCAGCTGCTACCCAAAAGTTCGGCAGTTCAAACCCACCAGCCGCTCCTTAGGAGAAAGACGTGGCAGTCTGCTTCCATAATGATTTACAGCCTTGCAAACCCTATGGGGCAGTTCTACTCTGTCCTATAGGGTCACTATGACTCAGAATTGACTACTTGGCAGTGGGTTTGGATTTGGTTATTGCTGAATTAGAAGGGCCCCAGATTCAATGTAAACTACAACTTGGATGTAAACAGAAAATATAGAATCCATAATCTATTCTTTCTCTTAAATCCACACACAAAATCTGGCAGAAAAACAAATGAAGTGTCCAGCCTATTTTAAACTTACTCTGAGCTGCTGCACTAGAAAATACTCAATCTTTCATCCTCACAGATTTTCCCCCGGCCATTATCTCTTCTAAAATGGTACCTGGGAGTTGCAAACCCACCAGACGATCAATGCTTCCACTAAGTAGAATCTGAACTCAAATTTTTATCTCAGGTAAGGGAATGTATTTGAAAATATCAACATTTTTTATCAATATTTATTTTTAAATTATGTGTCATTTTTAAATTTTTTATTTATACATTTTTTATGTCTTCATTTTATAAATGCATCATTTTTTGTTTTTTGCAGAAATAGCACATTTTTAAGAAATACATCTTAGCTTACAAGAGGCCTGCATTATATTCGATGCTTCATTTGTTTCTTTTATCACTACTTGTTGGATTTTAGTTTTGCTGGTCTTGGAACATAGCTCTCCTTACTCTTCCCACTTGCAGTTGCTGAAGCTCATCCAGTTTATTCATGTGATAGAGGCTAGCCTGACTTACAGGATCTTCGTAGATTCTTAAGATACAGGCCTACTCCATGGAAGTAAAAAACAAAATAAAAAGTTTCCATCAAGTCCATTCTGACTCATGTGCAAAGTAGAACTGCACTCCACAGAGTTTTCAAGGCTGTGACCTTTCAGAAGCAGATTGCTTGGCTTTCCTTCCTAAGGGCCTCTAGGTGGATTTGAACTGCCAACATTTTGGCTAGTGGTGGAGTGTTTAACTTCTTGTGCCATCTAGGGGCTCCCACCTGGGAGTAGGCAAAGTTTTATCTCAAACCTCATTCACAAAGATTGATCTAGTATGAGCCTTCCTCCAGATTTCATTCTCATTTTACAGCTCTTCTTATTGTGGCAACTCACATCCTATAATAGGCATTACCAAGAGCAGTAGGATGGGCAAGCTTTGGCTGTTTGCCCCAGTGATCTCATTTTGTGAATTCACTTTTCTCTTGATAGACTGGGATACCTGGCACTTGCTGACCCACACTTGAAGAGTGTTAATCTCTATCATCATGTTCTCAATTTCTTAAGGCTAAGTATTTGGTTTGTTCACAAATGCCTCCACCTCCAACATCTAACAGAAACTGATATCTCAAAGATGAGATGAGCACAAATTTTCACAGAGGTGAAGAAGTCTAACTCTACCTGTTAATTATAAAAGGAGTTTAAAAAATATTCTAAAATAAATCATAATGCAAAATGTGCCACAGAAAGTAAGATATATCAATGAGAATAGGTTTTAAATACTAATTCAAAGCAGACTTTCACTCTTGGGCCAGGCTCTCAACATAAAAGTTCCTTAATTAGGAGCTTATTATATATCAGGCATTGTGCCTAAAACCCTTGCATACATAAATCACATTTAATCTTTTCAATACCCCATCATACTATCATATCATTTCTATTATTGTTATTTTTCATAAGGAAGCTAGAATTTGAAGAGATTAAGAAATTGGTCCTCCATGATACAGACAATAAATAGTGAATCATGATTTGAACCTCGATTTTGCTGCCAATTTTAAGTTATTAAGCATCAGGTTATAATGTTATGTGTTGCTTTTCTTGGTTGCAAAAGATTACACCCCTATTCACATTAAAATAAAAAGGGAAATTCATAGAAAGGACCCTGAAGGGTCTCATAGAAACCACCCTGAAAGGTCTCATAGAAACCAGACAGGAATGTAGCCTCAGGAACATCAGAAAGCAGGGAATAAACACTGTTAGTACTAGGTTTCCACCTCTGCTTCTACTACCTTACTTGTTCCTGCTGACCCCTATTGTGTCTTCGCCCACCACCTACCTCACCTCTCTCCCATTGGCTTATTCACTTTGGTTCACCTGGTGGAAAGGATGGTTACTATGAGCTTTATATCTTCTAATCCAAGCACCCAATGTCCAAAAAGAGACTAACTTGAGTCACTTTCGATCACAAAGCCCATAGACGCTGGGGATGAAAAACTTTGGCCAGGTTTAGGCCACCGTCCATCCTATACCAAACCAAAAAAAAAAAAAACAAAAACCAAACCTGTTGCTATTGAGTAGATTCTGTAGACAGAATAGAACTGCCCCATAGGGTTTCCAAGGATCAGCTGGTGGAGTCACACTGCTGACCTTTGGGTTAGCAGCTGAACTCTTACCCACTGTGCCACCATTCGATAGCAATCATTAATTCATACACTTAAATCAAAACTATTTTGAGCATCCTCTATGTGTCTGACACTGCTCTGGGAACTAGAATACAGAGGTGAACCAGACAAGAGCTTACATTCAAGAGTGGGGAAACAGACAGCAAAGAAGTAAAAATGTAAATTTCTGAGATGCAAGGACATATATAAGATAAATATATAAGAATTTCAAGTAATACTATGAAGAAATTAAAACAGGGTACTTTATAAAGAGTGATGGGGTTGGGGATGGAGGTGAACATTAGAAAGAGACATAAGAGAATGTTGCTCTAAGATGACAGTTGAGTAGAGACCCAAATGACAAAATGAGACCAGCCATCAGAAAATCAGAAAAGTACCATTCTAGGCAAAGGGGATAAAAGTTCCAAAGGCAATGAGCTGAGAATATTAGCTGGCTAGGATGGATGGAAAAGTGAACAAATGGGAAAATAGTAGGAGGCCAGTTAGAGGCAGAGTGGCAGATAGAAGCTGATAAAATATATGGAAGGCCCTGGGAGACATTTGGGTGTTATACAAAATGAAAAAAAAAAAAAATTATAGCCAGAGGGAGGGTGGTATGATTTGCCCAAGTTGGGCTGGGTAGTCCTTGGGTTATGTTTTAATTTGGCTGCTGTTGCTGCCGCCAAAGGGCTGTAGGCAGAGCAGGAGCACTTCCCAGTGGGAGCCTAGGTTCTGGGCAGATAAAGCAATGCACTGCCCTTCACAATTCTGTTCCGTACCTCTGTTATAAACCCCTTAGCGGTTAGTCCCCGTGTATTGTCAAGCACCAGCAGCTACTGTATATGCAAAGCCAGCTTTATCTAGAAGGTTATATTCCCCCCCCCCCTTTTCAATATTTTAGATTTTCTAATCTTCCAGACAATGTTAAGGCCATTTAAAGGGGCCACTCAATTGGAATATAATCGAGGGTTTGAAAATTATCTTTGTTATGCTAAGTTGTTGATTGATTACCTGGTGGCTAATGCTTACTCAAATATTGTCTATTTCCTCTAGGCATTGTCTTCCAATTCAATTTCATTGGGTTTTGTATTTTAAATTTTCCTCTATTTCAAGCTCTGTTATTTGTCATGCTTATTTTCGGCTTTCTTAGTAAAAATCATTGGTTCCTGGGGGCATCTGCTAGATATCTGGCAAGGAGCATCGCACAACTACCAACGAAGTCAAACTAACTGGGAAAAAGGGAGTAGTAAATGGATAGTGATGCCAGCAAAGAGGAGAAAATCTAGGAGCAAAGAAAAAAGGGAAACTATAGAGTGTCAGATCACAGTCATATAAAAAAGAAAACAAAGAAATAGCCGGCAGAGTTATGAATCGCTGCAGAATTAATGAGATGGAAAATTTCTCAAGGAAAAGAGCCAACTATAGATAAAGAAAGAAAAAAAAAACAGCATAAAATGTAAAAAAACAAAATAGGAGGGAAAAATTAAAAAGTAAAAAATAAAGTACAAGGGTAAAGAGTAAAACAAAGAACTGGTAAATTAAGAAATGGCGCATGGCACTACAGCAAATGTATTCTGTTTTCTTTATTTTTATCTTAACTGGCTCTGCATTTCTCCAGTAGCAAAGCCAAACTGAAAGGATAATTTTGTTTATATGCCCAATTTGCATAATTGTGCAATATAAATTACAATGCTAATTAAGGACAGCCCTCAGGCTTCTGGAATTGGGTCAAAGTGGCTCCTAAAGTGCAGGGAGGTTGGGGCATTGGCTCTGTCCCCTCTCCCACTGCAGGGAAAATGAGGAAGAGAAAAGAACCTTTCTGACAGTGTGTGAAATCTTGTCAGATTTTGTTGAAGACCCAGAACTGTACGTCTCACTCAAATCTTGGCTTGAAAATCATCTTTGTGTGTGATTCCACAATGAAGCACTAAAAGCTAGAATTTCTCCTAAGTACTGTGTTGGTTCTTTTTTTATAAGTTCTTTTCTCGCTTTTTTTTTTTTTAATCCAGAAATTTTTTTAAAAACTGTTGATAACTGAGTGTGAACTTGGCATGCAATATTTTCTCACTGGACTATTGCCAGAATTGCCGCAAACTAGCGCATGGTATGCCCTGCTCCGGCTCTTGTGAGCCTGGGGAGGACAACAAGCTCATTTCTGGGCTTTAGTTAAACTCTTAACCTTAAAACTAAACTGTTGCACCATAACTACATCCAAAATTTAGTCCCAGAGAGTTTATTCCCTGCAGTAATCATAACATAGGATTGTGAAGTACAGGGTCTACGTTACCTTTAGGTTGGATTTTTTTTAAGGAAAGAATATTTCTAAGTAAAGCCGGGCATAACTATAATGTAGGATCCTCCATTTAGGCCTGTTCTGAACAAGGCTTCGAACCAGTTCATTCCTGTTCAAACCCCTGCTGGGAATTTGCATTTCTGAAAAGTTCCCAGGCGATGCAAATGCTGCTGGTTAGGGATCAGTTCTGGGAACCACTAGTAGAGTAGTGGTTCTCAAAATTTAATATACATAAGAATCACCCGGGGATCTTATAAAATGTAGACTCTGATTCAGTGTATCGGGGTGGAAATGCGAATTCTCAGTGTGGGTTCTAACCAAAGGAACTGATTTGAAGTGCTGATTCTAAAGGTGGTGTTTTTCAAACTTTTATGTGTGTGTGTGTGTGTGTGTGTGTGTGTGTGTGTGTGTGTGTGTGTGTGTGCGCGCGCGCGCGCCACTGATTCCTGACCTCAAGCAAAGGTTATATGCAAAATAGAAAAAGCAAATCCGGAACTACTCAGGTTGAAGAACAGATGACAGGGATGGCAGTAAGGGAGGCCTAATGCCCTGTCTGAGGCTACTCCTCTGCTTAACTCTCTCCCCCTCCACCTTCCTATAGTATGGAAGCCACTTCTCTAACGGGTTGATTGATTGCTTGACTGACTACCTAACTTGGGTAACATCATTAGTTAGTTGAATACACCTGATTTTAATTGTAAGCCACCAGAGCTTCTTCCTACTGGAGTCATTATAAGAATAATTGACAAATCTCATGACCTGTTTCCATTATTATGCTACTTTATTTTCTAGATCAGTGTTTTACAGACTCTTTCGTGCCCAGGCATGTGACTAAATGACAATATTTCTATGAAACACTAGGCTAACCTGTAGGATAATTGGGACTCTGGACAAAGCTGTTGTTCTGGTCAACCAGTCCTCCAGCCACACTAGGCTAAGGGATTAGTAACATGTGGCACATCAGTACATCTAGAGCAGGATCGCACAGTACAATCTGTGTAGCGGTAATGTTCAAACGATCATAATAAGGAGTCCTGTGGCCAAATCAGTTTGGGGCACAGCGGGTTAAATACGCAAAGATGACATGTTTATTCCAGGAATTGTGGTAAAAGCAATTCTAATCCCCCTTCCCTTTTCTCCACTCTCAGTCCTTGTGGTTTCGGTGAAACTGACCTACCCTTGACTGCAGGGGTCAGCACTTGACCTTTTCTGGTCAGTTAGAGTAGGTCAGACCCCAGGCCACAGGGACTGGTTCAAGGGTGGACAATGACTAAACTCTGGCAACTCAAAGTCAATCTTAGGAACAATTGGATAAATTGGCAAATTTTTAGGAGCATTGTTTGAGCATGTAGGTACAGCCATGACTGAATTTTCCAACTTACTTCTGGTGTATGTGACAATATGCTTCCCATTTTGCTTGAGCTAGTCAGAATTGAGTTTCATTTTCAACTGGAAGAGCCCTGATTGATATGTCTTATCATCTCCCAAAAATTTAGATCTAATAGGGTCACATGACAGGTTAAAAATCTCTAGGGACTCACCATTGCATATAGGATAAAGTTCAAATCTTTCATTATAGATAATATATACATATATATACATATAAAAAACATATATATATATATATATATTTACCTGATGTATAGGTTTACCTATATTATTGTCAATATAGGGGTGGTGTTCTCCCTCACTGATTTATTGATGATGATGATGATATTAGTCAAGAATGGACAGGGTGGTGAGTATTGTTTTATTATCTTGGCTGAGCAGTCTTCAACATACTAGTTGTTTATTGTTCTTGAAGCTGATAGGCTTTTTTTTAATATATTTTCTTTCTCTTTTCTGCAATTGTTCAAGATCTAGTCATTCCAGCTTTTCTCTCTGGTCTTTACTTTTGTTGCTAATTTTAAAAGCATAATCTTGGCAATGGAGACATTTTAGAGAAGACTTTCTGATGGTTATATATGTATTGAGAATGGTACTGTACACTAGTTGCTCTCAAATTGTGGCTTCTGGACCAGGACTATCAACATCACCTGGAAAATTGTTAGTAATGCATATTCTAAGGCCTCACTATAGGCCCCCTGAATCAGAAAATCTGGGGATATGGCCCAGCAATCTGTGTTTTAACCCAGTAACTTCATTGCATGCTAAAGTTTGCAAATAGTTGGTAAGAAGGACCAGTTTGGAGAACATCTTGGTTGATAACTTCCTAAAACCCTCCCCTTCATTACTCCAATACATTTTACTCGCATTTTAAAATTTCTGTTTCACTAAAATTTTCTCTTATATAGGGGACCCATTCACTCCTAGGCTGCAGAGTTGTAGGAAATACAAAAATAGCACTGGGCTTGGGGTGAAAAAACCAGGGTTTGAAGCTTGGCTTTGTCACTTAGTAGCAATATGACCTTAATCACATCCCTTAAATTCACAAAATTGAATAATATTCATACTAACTAGTCTTCCTTTAGGTGTATGGATATTATCCTGTCCCTGATAGCATTGTACTTCAGGATAGACCTTGAAATGTTCTTTTTGACAACAAATGCAACGTAGTTCCTCTTCAATTTGTTATTCCTGGCATAGTAGACCTTATGATTGTCCAGTTCAAAATGGCCAATACCAGTCCATTTCAGCTCATTAATGCCTAGGATATTGATCTTTAAGCTTTCCGTTTCACTTTTAACAACTTCCTGTTTTCCTTAATTTGTACTCCATACATCCCATATTTTGAGTACTAATAGATGTTTTCAGCTGCTGCTTCTCATTTTGAGTTATGTCACAGAAGCAGATGAAGGTCCCAAAAGCTTTGTTCCAGACACGTCATTAAGGTTGACTCTACTTTGAGGAGGCAGCTCTTCCCCAGTCATATTTTGAGTGCCTTCCAACATGAGAGGCTCATCTTCCAGCACTATATCAAAAAATGTTCCACTGCCATCCATAAAATTTTCACTGGCTAATTTTTTCAAAATATATTGCTGGGTCCTTCTTTCTGGGCTGTATTACTCGGTAGACTTCACTGAAACCTGTCCAACATGGGTGACCCTGCTGGTATTTGAAGTACCAGTGGCATAGCTTCTCAGCGTCACAGCAACACACAAGCCACCACAGAATGACAAACTGACAGATGATTTCTATACCAAACACCAATGCGAAAAATGAAGAAATTGAGGAGTTTTACTAACTTCGGAAGTCTGAAATTGGTCAAACAGTCAATCAAGATGCATTGATAGTTACTGGTGATTGGAATTTGAAAGTTGGAAACAAACAAGGATCAGTAGTTGGAAAATATGGCCTTGGTGATAGAAACAACGCCAGAAATTGTGTGATAGAATTTTACAAGACTGACTTATTCATTGGAAATATCTTTTTTCAACAACATAAATAGCAGCTATAATCTTGGACCTCACTGGGTGGAATACACAGGAATCAAACTGACTACATCTGTGAAAAGAAATGATGGAGAAGCTCAATATCATCAGTCAGAACAAGGCCAGGGGCCAATTGCAGAACAGATCATTAACTGCTCATATACAAGTTCAAGTTGAAGCTGAAGAAAATTAAAACAAGTCCACAAGAGCCAAAGTATGATCTTGACTATATCCCACCTGAATTCAGAGACCATCTCAAGAATAGATTTGACTCATTGAACACTAATAACTGAAGTCAGGATGAATTGTGAGAGGACATCCAGCACATCATATATGAAGAAAGCAAAATGTCATTAAAAAGACAGGAAAGAAAGACCAAAACAGATGTCAGAAGAAACTCTGAAACTTGCTCTTGGACGTAGAGTAGCTAAAGCAAACAGAAGAAATGATAAAGTAAAAGAGCTGAACAGAAGACTTCAAAGGGCAGCTCTAGAAGACAAAATAAAGTATTATAATGAAATGTGCAAAGACCTGGAGTTAGAAAACCAAAAGGGAGGAACATGATCAAGGTTTCTCAAGCTGAAAGACGTGAAGAAAAAATTCAAACCTTGAGTTGCAATACTGAGGGATTCTATGGGCAAAATGTTGAACGTTGCAGGAAGCATCAAGAGTAGATGGAAGGAATACACAGAGTCACTGTACCAAAAAGAATTGATCAATGTTCAACAATTTCAGGAGGTAGCATATGATTGAGAAATTATGGTACTGAAGGAAGAAGTCCAAGCTGCACTGGCAAAAAACCAGGCTCTAGGAATTGACAGAATACCAACTGAAATGTTTCAGCAAATTGGTGCAACACTAGAACACTCACTCATCTATGCCAAGAAATTTGGAAGACAGCTACCTGGCCAACTAACTGGAAGTGATCCATATTTATGCCTATTCCAAAGAAAGGTGATCAAACTGAATGCGGAAATTATTATATTAACACCACATGCAAATAAAATTTTGCTGGGGATCATTCAAAAGCAGTTGCAGCAGTACATCGACAGGGAACTGCCAGAAATTCAAGCTGAATTCAGAAGAGGACGTGGAATGAGAGATATCATTGCTGATGTCAGATGGATCTTGGCTAAGAGCGGAGAATACCAGAAAGATGTTTACCTGTGTTTTATTGGCTATGCAAAGGCTTTCGACTGTGTGGATCATAACAAATTATAGATAACATTGCAAAGAATGGGAATTCCAGAACACTTAATTGTGCTCATGTGGAAACTGTACATAGACCAAGAGGCAGTTGTTCAAACAGAACAAGGAGGTACTGCATTGTTTAAAATCAGGAAATATGTATGTCAGGGTTGTATCCTTTCACCATAGTTATTCAATTTCTATGCTGAACAAATAATCTGAGAAGATGGACTATATGAAGAAGAATGGGGCATCAGAATTGGAGGAAGATTCATTAACGACCTGTGATATGCAGATGATACAACCTTCCCTACTGAAAGTGAAGAGGACTTGAAGTACTTACTGATGAATATCAAACACTACAGTCTACAGTACGGATTACACTTCAACATAAAGAAAACAAAAATCCTCATAACAGGACCAATAAGCAACATCATGATAAATGGAGAAAATATTGAAGTTGTCAAAGATTTCGTTTTATTTGGATCCACAATCAATGCCCACAGAGGCAGCAGTCAAGAAATCTAAGATGTCTTTAAAGTTTTAAAAAGCAAAGATGTCACCTTGAGGACTAAGGTGCACCTAACCCAAGCCATGATGTTTTCAATTGCCTCATATGTATGCAAAAGCTGGACAAGGAATAAGGAAGATCGAAAAAGAATGATTCATTTGAATTATGGTGCTGGAAAGAATATTGGATATAGCATGGACTGCCAGAAGGATGAGTACGTCTGTCTTGGAAGAACTACGGCCAGAATGCTCCTTAGAATCGAGCATGGAGAGACATCATCTTACATAATTTGGACATGTTATCACGAGGGACCCATCCCTGGAGAAGGACATTATGTTTGGTAAGGTAGAGGGTCACTGAAAAAGAGGAAGACTCTCAATAAGACGGACTGACACGGTGGCTGCAACAATGGGCTCAAACATAGCTAAGAATGTGAATATGACACATGAATGGGCAGTGTTTCGTTCTATTGTACATGGGGTTGATATGAGTTGGAACTGACTCCATGGCACCTAACAACAAAAACAGCTTCATAAAACCCACATAAAATGTCTTACTTGAACTTACAGGGACACTGTGAGAATTAAAGACATCAAATATTTGAAACCGTTGTTGATACTCTTTGTGACGGTTAATGTTATATATCAGCTTGGCTAGGTTATAAGACACAGTGGTTTGGCAGACACTGGAATGGGTACTCTTCCATAATATAATGTAATCACGTTCCATGATGTGATCTAATGTGAGCAGCCAATCTGTTGAAAGGAGAGTTCCCTTGGGGTGTGGCCTGCCTCCCGTGTATAAATGGATGTTCTGGCAGAGCTCACCTTCTCTCGACTCTGCAATCTTCTCATAGCCTGACTCCCAGTTCTTGGGGAGTAAGACTTCTGAAGTCTCCGGCCTACTGTCTGACCTGTAGAGTTTGAATTTGCCATCCCCTGTAGCCCCATGAATCAGTAGAAGTCTTTAGCCTGCTGCCAGACCCGTGGATTTGGGTCTTGCCAGAACTGACAAATGGCGTGAGCCATTTCCTTGAAGTAAATCTCAGTCTGTATATTTTTATATATGTTTTACTGGTTTTGTTCCTATTAAGAACCCATACGAAGATACCCTTTATAAATGTTAAGTATTTTTATAAGCATAGCAGGAATGGGTTTTAGGGAAGGTGTCTTGAGTGAAAAAAGATGGTGAAGAAAATAGTGAGCCATGGGAGAAAGGGAAAATATGACCTCGTTCACGATCATTAAGATCTACCATTGAGTTAAAAAAAAAAAAAATCTAAAATGGATGCACATACCTTCAAGGTTGTGAAATCTGATCATCACAAGGCTCAACAACGGTGCCAGACACTGTTAGATGATTGTTGTATGGTAGAGTCAATTAAAAAATACTTAATCTCCCTTATCCTCAAATTTAGGAGTTCCTGGGTGGAGCAAATGTTTAAGCACTCAACTATTAGCCTAAAGGTTGGCTGTTTGAACCCACCCAGAAATGCCTTGGAAGACAGGCCTGGTGATCTGCTTCTAAAAGATCATAGCCTTGAAAACCCTGTAGAGCAGTTCATCTCTGCACACATAGGGTCACCATGAGTTAGAATGGACTCGACAACAGCTAGCAGCATTCTCAAATTTATAAATATTTAGTACAGAAAACAAATAGTAATTTAAGCTTTTCTCAAGCTTATCATGAAAATGTCTAGCATATTTTGTGAACAATAATTTCTTGAATTATTAGTTATTTTATTTGTTTTTCAGTAGGCACAAGCATATTGTGAGATGTTCTATATTTATGAAACTTAAAAACAAACTGTGAAGTTAAAATTATGAATTTAGGGTGAGCCAAAGCAGTAGTTAAATGTTTTATTAAAATTCAGACTAACACTTAGGTTTTAAAAGTATTATTGAAGGTGCATTTTTCATAGTTTTTTTTAATTGTCATTTTTACATTATGGAAAAAAACACTAGACTGAGAATCAGCAGACATGAGAACTCGTTCTGAATTTGACTCACCCAGCTTGGATATCATGCCTTTGAAGAAGATTTCTTTGCAGCCCTCTCCCAAATAGAGTTATGCATTTCATCCATTGTGCTTTCTTCTACTTTGTGCCATGTCTTATTCAAATATGGTTGCCCATGTCTTACTCTATTGTAATTATGTATTCACATGCTTATGTTTTGTATTAGGTAGTGAGCTTCCCAAAGGAAAACACTTGGTCTTATTCTTCTTGGTGTCTTTAGCACATGACCTGGCACATGTTTGATGCTTGATAAGTGTTTAATTGACTTAAATACATTCAATTGAATTGAATATACTTTTTGATTAGTTCTGAAAAATGCTGCAAGCTTATTTAAGACTCTTGAGAGAACTTTATATTTCAATTCTGACTAAGCAATTGATATGGTTGAGTTAAAGTCTACCATCTTGTTATTTGTTTCCTATTTGTCCCATCTGATCTTTGTTACTTTCCCCTGCTTTTTCTGCCTTCATTTGGATTAAGTAAATATACTTTATGATTCCATCTAACCTCCATATGTGGTTTATTAGTTATACCTTCTTGTTTTATGTTATTAGGAACTGATCTAGTATGTACGATGTAGATTCTTAACATATCACATTTGACATACAGATAATTTTATACCTTTTAATGTAAAAAATAAGAACCTTACAGTAATTGTTTCCATTTCTCGTACCATCCCCTACCAACTGGCTCTCAAATGAGGACATTTTTCTGGCCTGCCCACGGGACATTTGTTTAGAGACATTTTTGATTGTCACGCTGGCAGTGTTACTGGTATCTCATGGGGTAGAGACCAGACACTGTTAAACATCTTACTGTGTTCCCCTTAACAAAGGACAGCACCCCTCAAAAAAGAATTATCCAGCCCATTGTATCATGTGATGAGATTGAAGAACCCTACTTTATGCCATGATTTTTATAGATTTAATTTTTATATATTGTACAAACCACACAATAATTTATTATTTTGCTTTACATCTTTAATTATGTTTGAATGAATTAAGAAAGGAGAAAAACATATTTTATATTTACCCAAACATATACCATTTATGGGACTCAGCATTAATTTGTGTAGATCCTAGTATTTTTCTGGAATCATTCAGAACTTCTTTAAACATTTTCTGTGGTGCAAGTATACTGGAGACAAATTCAGCTGTTACTTGTCAGAAGAAGTTTTTATTTCGTCTTCATTTTTGAGAGTTATTTTTCACTTGGTATAGAATTCTGGGTTTCTTTCGGCACTACAAAGATTCTTGGCTTTGTATAGTTTCTGATGAGATGTCTGTCATCATTCTTAACATTTGTCTCTCAGTATAAATTTGTCTTTTTTTTTTTTTTAAATTCAATTCCTAGTTCTCAGATGTTGTGTCTTAGTCCCTTTTTCTTTGTGTTTTTCCTGTTTAGTGTTCACTAAGAATCTTGTAAATATCAGTTTTTCTTAAATTCAGGAAAATTTTGGTCATTTGATCTTGACAATATCAGTAAATATTTGGTCTTCAAATTAAACAGTTTAGTAAATATTTGATCTTCAAATATTTATTCTGTCAACATTTCTTTCTGGGGCTGCAATTATACAGGTTTTAGACTGCTTGATGTTGTCCCACAGGTCACCGAAATGCTTTTTCTTTTTTTCTCTGTTCACTCTTGTTTTTCCTCTCCGTGTTTCGTTTTGGGTAGTTTTTATTGATATTCACTAAAAGTTCATTAATCTTTTCTTCTAAAGTGTCTAATTTGCTGGTCATCCTGCTGAGCAAATTTTTTAAGTCAAATATTTTATATTTTATCTCCAGATATTCCATTTTGTTCTTTTTTCATGTTTTATTTCTCTCCACACTACGTTTGTTTTTCTTTAAATAATTGAATTAAAAAAACTATAACTGTTGTTGTTAGTTGCCATTGAGTCGATTCCAACTCATGGCATCCCCATGTGTTACAGAATAGAACTGCTCCATTGGGTTTTCTTGGCTGTGACCTTAACAGAAGCAGGTTGTCAGACCTATCTTCCAAACTACTGGTGGGTGGGTTCAAACCACCAACATTGAGGTTAACAACTGAGCACAAACCTTTTGCTCTACAGCTATTTTAATATGCTTGTCTTCTAATTCCATCATGTCTGTCATTTCTTTTTCTGCTTTTATTGGCTGATTTTTTTTCTCCTAGTTTAGTGTCTTATTTTCTTGCTTATTCACACATCTCGTTATTTTTGCTTGGAAGCCCGATTTGTAAATTTTACTGTGGGAAGGGCAAGAATTTTTGTTTTCCTTTGAAGAGTGGTGGCTTAGTTCTTGAGGGCAGTTAAGTTATATGTAGTTCAGCTTGCTTTTTTTATTTTGTGAGGTTTGCTTTTATTTTCCATTAGATATATTTAGATTAGCTTTTACTCTAGGTATAATTTAGCTCCACTACTAATCTGTGGCTTTTTTTTTTTTTTTTTTTTTTGACATTTTTAGTGAATTCTCAGAGTGATCAGTGAGTATGCTTCCCTCTGGCTAGAGTAAACTCAAAGGATCCTAACCCTTTGATCCTGTGATGTCTGGAAACTGTTCAGCTAACAGCTCTCAGTCCACTTTTGCCTGTTTTCATGGGGTTTCTGGTGGTGCAGTGGTTAAGAGTTCAGCTGCTAACCAAAAGGTTGGCAGTTTGACTCCACCAGCCTCTCCCTGGAAACCCTATGGGGCAGTTTTACTTTGTCCTATATGGTTGCTATGAGTAGGAATTGACTCACCACCAACGGGTTTGGTTTGGTTTTTCATGGGGTTTCATCCTGTGCATGCTCATCTTAGTATACAGCTAAGACTCAGAGGGATCCCGTTAAGATTTCTGGTGTTCTTTTTCTGCATAGCTTCCTCCTCTTTGGGACTCTGATTCACTACTTCTATCCTGTCAGACTTCCTGAATTCCAATCTCTTTCTTCTCAACTCAGAGAGATTGCTGTGTTGTGCTTGGAATCATCCTCTCTGCTCCAGGTTATGGAATGTGATGGCATAACCAATAGAAGAAGCTTGATAGGTTGCATTTGTCCATATCTCTTTGAGACTCTTCTACTGCAAATTGTATGTTGTGACATGACTACAAATATTGTTTTGTTTTTCAAGCCTTACACATTTTAATGGAACACTTAAGAAGTCCCATATTGTATACTATAGCCTATGTAGGCCTCAGGAGAAATATAAAAACACTTACTGGTTGAGATAGGACCGCCATCCCTCAGCCATGATTTCGAATAAAACATATATAAATTTACTAGACACATTTTTTCAGAAGTGTGTCTTCCCTCCTTTTAAACAACAGCAATAGAGAAAAGTTTGAGTGACCATGACTTCCGGAGATGAAAGAAAAATGTTTTAGCTACTCTTTCCTACACCAAGGTGATCTGCTTCTCCCCATCACACAATCCTTCCTAAAAGACAAATAAATGTATCTAGTAACAGTGAACTGGCTCCTGGGTGGGCCTCTGTCTCCCACTGCACTCCCACAAATGGCAAGAAAGATCCCAAGGGTCTGAGAAAGAAAAATTACAAGAAAAGGTTAAAAAGAATTAGAATTGTGGGACATATGGAAACACAGAATTAGTAAGAGAGGGTGTAAAAATTGTCTTTGAATGTGAAGTGGCAAACTTCTTATTCCTGTGAAGACATGGGTTGTATCTAACTTAATCCTGCCCTGGCATGAATTTCAGAGACTCAGATACTTTTACAAATGTGGCTGCTGCTATTAATAATCGCTAAACTGACGTGATGTATGGGATGAAGGGTTTAGGTTGGGAAGTTTAAATACTTTGCACATTTCAGGCTCTAAAGCAGAGATTGTCAATCTGTTTCGGCAAAGGGTTAGAGAGTAAATATTTGGGGCTGTGCAAGCCATACAAACTTTGTTGCAAATAAGGAAATCTGCTGTTGCAGGAGGAAAGCAGAAATAAACCAGTTGTCATGTAGTAGTCAATTTCGACACCTGGGGACTCCATATGTTTCAGAGTAGAACTGTGCTCCGTATGGTTTTCAAAACTGTGACTTTTTGGAAGTAGATCTTCAGGCCTTTCTTCCCAGGCAACTCTGGGTGGATTCAAACCACCAACCTTTTGGTTAGTAGTAGAGCACATAACTATTTGGATGACCCAGGAATACCAAAGCAGCAATAGATATGTAAAAAATAATAGACATGACTGTGTTCCTGCAAACCATGGATTGACAACTCCTGCTTTAAAGTACTGACTTCAGTTATCAGAGGTAAGTCAAAGCATGAATTTTTAGGAATGAGAATAGGAGTGTGTGGTGCAATGGATTGCTTTTATGTGGCCTTTCTTGCCATGGCCTCGTAACTCCCACCCAAGTGATTGGGTGGGATTGTGCAAATAGGATAATTGTGGCCCACCAAGGGGATTGGTCATTTTTGCCATCCTGGCAGGCTTAAAAAAGAGAGCCAATTTTAGAGCAAACAAGGAGAGGAGCCAGGAGGGGAGCATGTCCTTTGGACCCGGGATCCCTGTGCTGAGAAACTCCTGAAACCAGGAGAGAGAGAGAGATTTTACACCGAATAGTGCAAGAAGCAGTGGCAGAGAAACAGTGGTAGGAGAGACCAGCAGAAGACGGTGTAGTGGGCTTCCTGGCCCACGAAGCAAGAAAACTGAGTGCCTTTGGGCAGGAGGCTTGCTAGTGGAGTGGGGTGCCTCGGGGCACTTAGCAGCAGAGCTAAAAGAGCTCTATAACACTTGCCTGAGCAGGGCACAGGCGGAGGGGACAGAGAGAGGTGTCTGCAGGCAAAGATGAAAAGAGGCTGTCCTGATGGAAGTACTGTATCTTGAATGTTCCTGAACCTGAATCGTAACCTGTTACTTCCCCAGTAAACTCAGTAATCATAAGTATTGTCTGTGAGTTCTGTGTGGCCATTGCAATGAATTATAGAACCCAGCAGAGAAGTAGAGAGTGCTGTGGAAGGGAAGGTTGGTGTCAGAACTGATAAAGATGGCAGAGAGAGGAGGCATGCCTGACTTCCACCTTATAGGAATCAGCCTTGGGCTGTTGATCTTGATTCTCCTTCCCCCTTGTGAAGTTAGAGGAAATCAAACGCGGCCTCTATGCCATTTTTACAGAGTGGTTGATGTTAAAGTTGATTGTGGAAGAGTTAGGAGAAACTCCAACTCCATGCCACTAGTAATAAACAACTCTCTAAGGAAAAAGCTTGCTGTCAATGCAAAAGGAGTATCAACACAAACCCCCTAGGTCCCCTTCCAACCAGACGGCTGCCCTCATGCCCCACTCCATAGCAGTTTTTCAGCTTGCGTTGCACTAGAAAATATCAAGGGTGTTCACCTAACGGAGAATGATTTAGGTGTCTTTCCTGAATGCTGGGGACGGAATACGTTACTTTTCACAGCCAAATTAATGAAAATATTTCAACAGTTTAAATTAAGTTGAGTTCTGATAGTTAAGCAAGAGCAGTGGTTCTCAAAACAGGGGATATTTTGCTCCCCAGGGGACATTTGACAATGTCTGGAGACATTTTTGGTTGTTAGAACTGCGGAGAGGTTGCTACTAGTATCTTTTTAGGTGGAGGAGGCCAGGGGTGCTGATAAACATTCTACAATGCACAGGATGGCACCCCCACCTACCAAGAAAGCATTGTGCAGCCCAAAATGTCAACAGTGCCCAGATTATTGAGAAACCCTGACTAGTGCTTTGATAAATTCTTCCCTTTAATGAAAACAGTCACAACGCAAACTATAAACCCATTTTCTGGAGGAATCTTGAGAGTCATCACCACACAAAAATGTTCTCAGGAAACAATGTTCCCAAGTGGTTTGCAGAAGGAACACTTGTGAAAATATTTTGCTTTTTCAAATTAATACAGGGGTTAAAAGAATGTCTCATATTTGTAAGTACTGAATGCAGTATCTTTTAGAATGTGATTTGAAAAAGTCTTGCTTTGAATCCAGTGTCTTTTATAGTTTATTTTCTCTAATGCTGACACTGGATATAAAGTATAAAATATAGAAATGTTTAGGGTTTCCAATATGTACATGATATAGGTTGGAATTACATCAAGCCTGAAGGATAAATTACCTGGTTATTCTGGAGACTGGAACTTTGAAAGAAAAAAGGCTCAGAACACGTGATAAAACAGAAGCAATGTTTTTGTAATGTAGCCTTGGAGAGAGCTTAGTGTGAGGCCTTGCATTGAATTGTATGCTTTTCTGTCAGGAGGAGCTAAGACACAGTTGAGGCTGGGCTGACAGAATCAGGTCAAAGTGATCTGTTCCGTTTTGATGTGTCTTAACTATATAGTTACTATTGGTTTAATGGTATATCAGCACTTTTTATGTCTCTGGACTGCGTTAAAAAACCTATTGCCATTGAGTTGATCCAACTCATAGCGACCATATAGGACAAATTAGAACTGCCCCATAGGGTTTCCAAGGAGCGGCTGGTAGATTCGTACTGCGTACCTTTTGGTTAGAAGCCAAACACTTAAACCAATGCACCACAGGCCCCCCTGGACCTCATAGATAGTATGTCATTCCAGTTCTAATGCATTTAGTGTCAAGGTGGGACCCTTTGGAAACGCGTGAAGCTCAGCAGACTGGAGTAGGAGTCTCATTGTTGAGTAGGTTGAACATTCTAGGTGATGCTTCCTGGATGTGTTGGTTTTGTAAACTTTTGCCTTATTTACTTTATTTCTGTGAGATAAGGCTTGCAAGCATAATTATGGCTTTCTGTGTGATAGTTAGGGAGCCCTGATTGGCTTTGTTTTGGTTTTTCTGTGTTGTATTTGGAAAACCAGGGATTCCACATGTAACCTAAAAGAAAGGCACCCGCAGTAAATTCTCTAATTCTTATTGGTATATTGTCATACCAAGAATCAGTGGTGCCAGAGTGCCATTGGCCTTATTGTTAGCTTGAATGGTGGCACAGTGGTTAAGAGCTACAGCTACTGACCAAAAGTTGGGCAGTTCGAATCCACCAGCCACTCCTTGCAAACTCTATGGGGCAGTTCTACTCTGTCCTACAGATTTGATTTTTGGTTAATACTAGATTATATTTCTCAAAATCCATATTACCAATCAAAAATTTAAACACACTCAATTAGTAAGCATGCATTCTAATAGTGAAAACACATGCCATCAAAAACATTAAAAAAATAAAATAAAAATTTGGTAACTGTCTTAGTTATCTAGTGCTGCTATAACACAAGTGGATGGCTTTAACAAACAGAAATTTGTTCTCTCACAGTTTAGAAAGTTAGAAGTCTGAATTCAAGGTGCCAGCTCCAGGGGAAGGCTTGCTTTCTCTGTCAGGTCTCGGGGAAGGTCCTTGTCATCAGTCTTCTTCTGGTCTAGGAGCTTCTCAGCACGGGGACCCAAAGTCCAAAGGGCACGTCCTCCTGGCTTTTTCCTTAGTTGTATGAGGTCCCTATCCTCTTTGCTTGCTTCTCTCTTTTATATCTCAAAATCCTGTAGATTGTGTCCTGCCTCATTGGTATAACTGCCTCTAATAATCCTGCCTCATTAATATCACACCCGTTGCCATTGAGTCAATTCTGAATTAACATCATAGAGGTTAGGGTTTACAACACAGAGGATAAATACATCAGATCACAAAATGGAGGAAAATCACACAGTACTGGGAATTATGGCCTAGCCAAGTTGTCACACATTTTGGGGGGACACAATTCAATCCGTGACTGTAGCAAAAGGGTTTTAATGTGGGGTTTCTAGGATGGAGTTTAAGCTATATAATGCTGAGTCTGGGGAAAGGAAAACAACTCCACCCCACATATGGAGTTTCCCCAGTGGCTAAGTTTAGTTGAGTATGTTAATCAAGGTTATTCAAAACTATCAGGAGCCATTAAAATTTACTAAAGCATCTAAATTATTCAATGACTACTGGATAAGGAAGTAGGAACTATCCAATAAATTCTCCCTCAACCAAACATAAAATCAACCAAACTGGTTATGCAGCATGTAAACAAAGTTCCTACGACTAGATAATTACTTTTTTAAATAAACTTTTTATTTTAGAACATCTTTGGGTTTACAGAAATATTACGAAGATAACACAGAGACTTCCCATATAACTCATATCCGGTTTCTCATATTATTAGTGTGTTACATTAGTATGGTACATTTGTCACAGTTACTGAACTAATATTGATACATTATTTTAATTGAATTCCATAATTTATTTGTGGTAATGTTGTTGTCAGGTGCCGTCAAGTTGGCCCCCAACTCATGGAGGCCCCATATGTTATGAAGTAGAAATGCTCCATAAAGTTTTCTTGGCTATAATATTTATGGAAACAGTTTGCGAGGCCTTTCTTCTGCAGAGCTTCTGGGTGAGTTCAAACCACCACTGTTTGGGTTAGCTGCTGACCGCAAATTGCTTATACCACCCAGGGAAATATACTTTATTTAGATTTCCTTAAATTTTACCTACTGTCCTTTTTTTGTTTTCATTGTTATAGTTTAAGTGAAAGTTTACATTTAAGGTAGTCTATCATACAAAAATTTATAGATGCAATGTTATATGACCCTATTTGCTCTCCCTATACTGTGATAGCACACTCCTCCTTTCCACCTCTAATTTCCCATATCTATTCAACCAGCTTCTAACCCTCTCTGCCTTCTCATCTCACCTCTGGACAGAAGCTGCCCATTTAGTCTCATGTACCTACTTGAGCTAAGAAACACACTCTTCATGAGTATCATTTTATGTCCCACAGTCCAGTCCAATCGTTATCTGAAGACTTGGCCTCAGGAATTGTTTTAGTTCTGGGTTGACAGAGTCCGGGGGACATACTTTCTGGAGTTTCTCCAGTCTCAGACTATTAAGTCTGGTTTTTTTACTAGAATTTTGTAGCCCACCTTTTTCCTGCTCCATCAGGGACTCTCTGTTGTGTTCCCTGTTAGGGTGGTCATTAGTGGTAGCCGGGCACCATCAAGTTCTTCTGGTCTCAGGCTGATGAAGTCTCTGGTTTATGTGGCCCTTTCTGTCTCTTGGGCTAATACTTTCTTTGTGTCGTTGGTGTTCTTCATTGTCCTTTACTCCAGGTGGCTGGGACCAATTGATGCATCTTAGATGGCCGCTTGCAAGCTTTTAAGACCCTAGACACCACTCACCAGAGTAGGATGCAGAACATTTTCTTAATAAACATTTTCTTTGTTATGCCAATTGACCTAGATGTCCCCTGAAAGCATGGTCCCCAGACCCCCACCCCTGCTACTCTGTCCCTCAGAGTGTTTGATTGTATTCAGGAGGCTTCTTAGCTTTGGTTTAGTCCAGTTGTGGTGACTTCCCCTGTAGTGTGTGCTGTCCTTCCCTTCACCTAAGATAATTCTTGTCTACTATCTAGTTAGTGAATAACCCTCCCCCTCCCTTCCCACCCTAGTAACCATCAAAGAATGTTTTCTTCTGTGTTTAAACCTTTTCTTGAGTTCTTATAATAGTGGTCTTATACAGTATTTGTCCTTCTGTGACTGACTAAATTCACTCAGCATAATGCCCTCCAGATTCCTCAATGTTAGAAGATGTTTCACTGCTTCATCGTTGTTTTTTATCATTGTGTAGTATTCCATTGTGTGAATATACCATAATTTGTTTATCCATTTGTCCGTTGATGGTCACCTACGTTGTTTCCATCTTTTTGCTATCGTGAACACTGTGGCAATCAACATGGGTGTGCATATATCTATTCGTGTGATAGCTCTTATTTCTCTAGGATATATCCCAAGGAGTAGAATTGCTGGATCATATGGTATTTCTATTTCTAGCTTTTTAAGGAAGTGCCAAATCAATTTCCAAAGTGATTGTACCATTTTACTTCTCCACAACCTCTCCAGGATTTATTATTTTGTGTTTTTTGGATTAATGCTAGCCTTATTGCAGTGAGATGGTATCTCATTGTACCTACTGTCCTTTTACTGGAGCCCTGGTGGTACGGTGGTTTACAGATTGGCTGCTAACCAAAAGGTCAGCAGTTCAAATCCACCAACACCTCTTTGAAAACCCTATGGGGCAGTTCTACTCTGTCCTATAGGTTCAGTATGAGTCAAAATCGATTCTACAGCAACGGGTTTTTTGGGTTTTGGTCCTTCTGTTATTTCAGGATCTCATCCAGGATATCAAATCGCACTTAGTAGTCATGTCTCTTTAGGCACCTCTTGGCTGTGACAGTTTCTCAGACTTCCTTTGTTTTTGATGGCTTTGAAAATTTTGAGTAGTAGTCAGGTATTTTGTAGAATGTCAGTTGGGATTTGTCTAATGTTCTTCTAATGATGAGACTGAGGTTATGAGTTTTTGAGAGGAAGGCCATAAAGTGCCATTCTCATCATATCATATCATATCAAGGGTACATACTATTAACATGATATATCAGTGTTGATATTAACCTTGGTCACCTGCCTAAGGTTGTGCAGGTAATTCAGTTTTAAATTGAATGATATTTAAGTAGTGAAATTGTATAGATTCAATAACACATGCTCTATAAAATGACTTGAGAGAATGTTTACATAATTTCTCTTTTTTCTATTCTTTTATTTTTTTAAATCATTTTTTTTTAAAAATATTCACTTAAATATTTCTTTAAATGAAACCACAACTATTTACTGCTGTTAAATACCCAATCCTAGACTACCTCAAACAAGCCTTCTATGTAACAATTTTTGTTTGTTTCTGTGAGATAGCATTAAAGGGCATAGCTCTTTTCCTAAGGTGAGATAAAAATGTTACAACTACTACTACAGATAATAATGACAATTTTAGTAAGAGCATTTTACATTTTTTTATAGCATTTTCACATGCATTATCTGTCTTCCACTTGAGTCTCATAACAACGCCATAAGGAACTCAGAGTGGATATTATGTCTTTAGTCATAGTAAGTTATTTATTGTAGTTTGCTTTCAGTATGACAAGCACTTACATTTTGTATGCATCTTCATTGTGTTGTGAATGGTAAGATAAATTAATAGATAAAGAAAATGACAGCCTTTCCTTGTCTGAAAAAAGTTTACGTTTGTAAAATTTTGCACATATGTGTCTCATATATATATATATATTTGTAAGAATTTATCTATCCATTCAGTGACTTTCTTCATAAAGGAAATATTGGATTTTCCTATGTGTTTGCAATTATCAGGACTTCACATTTCACCAAAACCAAATTTCAGAGTTTATGTGCCAATAAAGCAAGTAACTTAATAGCTAAATGCTAAAATTATACTGACACCTGTAAGTTAATTGATTAGCTGAAATAGATAATTATTTTAGAGATCATTCTGAAATCTTGTCAGAATTCTGAAATATATTTAAATACTATACTGTAGTTAAATTATTCCTCATGGAGAAGCAAAATTATTAAAAAAATCAACTATTATTTTTCTTTTCTTGAAATAGGGTCTGCTGTCTATGATTTAGGCATGTCATCTGAGTTTTGCTACTTTTCAAAAGCTAAGACTAATATTCTACAACTGAATAATTTATCAGCATGGTTTTTGTATGAAAAAAGATGTTTCCTTAGGATAGCTTATACTAAATATAAGTCTTAATTGTTAAAAGTTCATTCTAATAAAATTAATAATCACATAATATGATGGTATATGAGTGAAGAAAACTCCCCAAGTACAGAGAATCTAAATACGCTGATAAAAAATTTTTAAAAGGCTTTTTTTTTTTTTTTTAATTGTGCTTTAGGTGAGATTTTACGGAACAAATTAGTTTCTCATTCAAAAATTTATATACAAATTGTTTTGTAACATTGTTTGCAATCCCCACAATGTGTCAGCACTCTCCCCCTTTCTACCCCAGGTTCCCAGTTTCCGTTTGTCCAGTTTTTCTGTCCCTTCCTGCCTTCTCACCTTTGCTTTTGAGCAGGTGTTTCCCATTTGGTCTTGTATACTTGATTGAACTAAGAAACACATTCCTCACGTGCGTTATTGTTTGTTTTATAGGCCTGTCTATTCTTTGGCTGAAAGGTGAACTTTGGGAGTGGTTTAAGTTCTGAGTTAGAAGGGTGTCTGGGGACCATACTATCAGGGATTCCTCCAGTTTCTGTCAGACCAGTAAGTCTGGTCTTTTTAGTGAATTTGAATTTTGTTCTACATTTTTCTCCAGCTCCGCCCAGCACCCTCTATGGTGATCCCTGTCATAGCTGTCAGTGGTGGTAGCCAGGCACCATCTAATTCTTCTGGTGGAGGCTGTGGTTCATGGGTCCATCAGTCCTTTAGGCTAATATTTTCCTTGTGTCTTTGATTTTCTACATTATCCTTTGCTATGGATGGGATGGGACCAATAGATGTATCTTGGATGGCCACTAGCAAGCTTTTGAGACCCCAGATGCTACTCACCAAAGTAGGACGTAGAACATTTTCTTTATGAACTATGTTATGCCAATTGACCTAGACGCCTCCCAAGACCATGGTCCCCATCCCTCATCCCCAGTAACTTGGTCCCTCAAGGTGTTTGGATGTGTCTAGGAAGCTTCTATGACTGTCCCACTATGTGCTCTATTATATATAAATATACATTTGCCTGGTGTAAATTGAAGGGAAAAATGTGGGACCAGAAACAAAGAAAAGCTATGTATCCACAGACCAAGTATGTGCAGAAGCTTGTTTTAAACCTAAAGGCTTTTACTGATCCCTTAAATCCCTAAGGGGTGCAAACAGTTTGCACTCAACTACTAATCTAAAAGTTGGCAGTTCAAACCCACCCAGCGGTGCCACAGAAGAAAGGCTTGGCAATATGCTTCCACAAAAATTACAGCTAAGAAAACCCTATAAAGCACCTCTACTCTGTAACACTTGGGGTTGCAATGAGTCAGAACTGATTTGACTTTAATGAATTTTTTTGGTTTGGTGGTTGAGAGCCAGATTTTAATGGAACACCTGCATGCACAGAGACCAAACCTGGGTCTTGATGAATGTACGGCATCAGACCAGTGATGACTGCAACATGCGGCCCAGGATTAACGACAGCTTCAGTAGGTGAACACACACATACACTCACTCACACACACACACACACACACACAAACACACACACACACACACACACACACACACACACAAGGAAGCCTATCTAGCCTACCTGTCTTGAGTAGATAAATAGGAAAACAAAAACTGAATTAAAGGCTCACTTGAGAATTCATAATCACAAACTTCTATTCAAGAATAAAATGAGCAAAGGACTTGAACAGACATTTCACCAAAGAGGACATTCCAATGGCCACTTAACACACGAAAAGATGCTCAACGTCATTAGCCATCAGGGAGATGCAAATCAAAACAATGATGCGATACCATTTCACCCCCGCTAGGATGGTTAAGATTTAAAAAAAAAAAAAACCAACAGAAAATAACAAACACTGGCGAGGATATGGGGAAATTGGAACCCTTATGCATTGCTGGTGGGAATGCAAAATGGTACAGCTATTGTGGAAAACGATGTGGCAGTTCCTCAAAAAACTAAAAATAGAACTTCCATATGACCTAAAAATCCACTTGTAGGTATATAGCTAAAAGACTTGAAAGCAGAGATTCAAATAGATATTTGTACACCAGTGTTCATTGAAGCACTATTCTCAATAGTCAAAAGGTGGAAAAAACCTAAAAGCCCAACAGCAAATGAATAGATAAACAAAATGTGGTCATACGTACAATGGAATACTACTCAGCCAGTAAGAGAAATGAAGTTTTGATACATGCTACAATCAGGATTGAGCTTGAAGCATTATACTGAGTGAAATAAATCAATCACAATAGGACAAATATTGTATGACCTCACTTATGTAGAAAGACAAGAAAGGGCAAGTGTATAGAGACCAAAGTTTATTAGTGGTTACCAGGGGCAGAAGAGTAGGGGAGGGAGGATTATTACTCATGGAGTACTGAGTTTCTGTTTAAAGTGAGGGAAAAATTGCATCGATTCAGGTAGGGTTGACAGTAATTACTGTCAATAAATTGTACACCTGTAAAAAGTTGAATTGCAAAAGTTTTGTGATAGATACATTTACAACAATGAGAAAAAAAAGTAGCTGCTGAGGCTGCTTATGTTCAGCCAAACACCTCATGGAATTTGATTTCTTGGCTTGGAGGTTTAGGGTCATGGTTTAATGGGACATCCCAGTTAATTGGCCTAATAACGTGCTCAGTGCTTTTGTTCTACCTCCTAGTTCATTGTGCAGTGCTTGGGGTCTTAAAAGCTTACAAATGGCCATCCAAGGCACACAATTGGTCTCTATTTGCCTGGAGCAACAGAGGAAGAAGGAGACTCAGGAATAGGAGGAGGAAAAAGATATATGGCTAATTGCTTCCATGAATAGCTACTTCCTCTTGCCATATGACCGGAACTGGATGGTGCCTGGCTACCATTACTGAACATTTTGATGGAAGAGTCTATAGAAGAATCCTGATCAAAAGGAGGAAAATTCAAAACATAATTTCAAATTCTCATGGAATCCAGATTTTCTGGAGCCATGGAGGATGAACCCCCAAACTATTGTCTTGAGATAATCTTTAAACCTTAAACCAAAAATATCCCCTGAAATTTTCTTAAAACCAAACAGTAACATAGCTTTTCTAGTGACGAATATCTGCCTTGAGCATTATGCTCTTTTAAGATCTATCTATATGGTAACAAACTGACAACAGCAACTCAAAAGATTAGGTAGGAAGCTTAGGGGGCAGTGAGTTCATGTTAATGGGAGAGGGACAACTCAGAAAAGGAGGGTGAAAATCGTTGCACAATGGGAAGAATGTAATCAATATCACCGAACTGTACATGTAGAAGGTGCTGAATTGGTGTATGTTTTGCTGTGTATGTTGTCAATAACAATAAAATAAAATAAATTATTTTTAAAAAAGAATATATAGGTAACTTGAAAACAAATCTTTGAAAATTTAGTTGAGAGTGGTTCTGGATTGTGACTACAGTTACCTGGCAGAAGCAAAAGCCGATATTTCCCAAAGAAATTCACTCCAAACGCAGCCCTCAAATAATTCTCACTGGTAACTTTCTAAGGCATCTGACTTCATTTAAAAAAAAAAAATCACTAGGAACAACACATTATGAGCAAGAGACACCAGAACAGTAAACTGCATAGTCAGACCCACAAAGACTGTAGCCATCTGGATTATGAGATACAGAATATAAAGTAAATGTATTTTATAGATTTAAAAGCATACATAAGGGATATAAGTATAAAAAGAAATATAAGGCTAACCTATTTAATAAGGCAGTTTTGAAAATGTTATCGATATAACTTCAAACAATTAAAATATGTTTACGGAAATTAAAAACTCAGTAAACAAGTTATTCATATTAGAAATATTTGAAAAGAGACTTCCATATGGTAGAGTAGATGCCAGACCAATCATGTCACTGAAAACACCTTGATATAACACATGAGTTCCAATTGTCAAATAAAACTCTTATGATTCAGAAATCTTAACCAGAATAAAAATTTACTAATAATTTTATTAATACAATTAATTGTGAGGCACAGGTAAAGCAGGAAGAAAATATGAGACCATTGTCATAGCTCCCCAAATTTTTCTTGCTGTATCAGATGCACTTTGAGCACAGATAAACATATGAAATCTCTAAGTGTTGTGACAAGGAAACATTTTAGGTCACAAAATATTTCCATTTTATACTCATGAAGTTATATGGCATATGTGACATTTCCCAGGAACCATGTTGAATAAATCCATAGATTACATGTTTACTGTAAGGAGTTCTAGACTAACAGGTATATCCTGCTAAAAGAATTTCATGAATAAGGGCTCTTCCACTAACACATAATATTTGCTTGTTTTTCATAAGCAGTTCTACCCAGAAGCAACTCAGAAGAAAGGCATGATCTACTTCTAAAAAATTTGGAGCACAGTTCTGCTCTGACACACATGGGATCCCATAAATTGGAATCCACTCCATGGCAACTGGTTTGCTTATATATTTATAAATAATTCATTAAGATGTAGACACTTAAATATATGTGTATTATACTCTAATAAAATATTTTTAAAAGAGAAAGAGCTAACAATTTCAATGTGTAGTTATAATTTGGACTCTGATTCAAACATTCTTTAAAAGATATGATATTCATCAGACAAGAAAATTAAAACTTACTGGCCATGTGAAGATATTTGGGGATTATTATTGATTTTTATGTGTAGCAATTTATAAAGAGTCAAGATCTACTAGAGACTCATGCTAAAATATCTGCAATATATAAAATATATAATGAAATAATAGCTGGAGTTTGTTTCAAAATAAATATGGTCGGTGGGACATGTGTAGATGTAGATGAAGTAACTTTGGCCAGAATATGATAAATGTTGAAATTGAGAGAAGAGTACATCAGAGAGCTTCATGCCATTCTAACTTGAATATGCTTGAAATACATTAAAAAGAAAAACAAACTAAAAACTATTGGGAAACATCATGAAATATGTTTCCCCAATTATCTACTAAGCATACAAAAAATAAACAACAAAATTGAAATTCTAGAACAACAACAAAAAAAAACCCTGATAATAAAAACTCAATGGTTGGGTTTAGCAGGACTTTAGGTGGAGCTCAAAAGAAATTTAATAAACTAGCATATATTGCCAAGGCAAAAATGTCCAAACTTATACAATGGATGACAGAAGGTTATAAAACACATCCAAAAAAGCATAACTGACAAATGGAACACAGTACAAAAGTCTAATATATGTGTAATTGGAGTTTCAGAGGGAGAGAATAGAGAGGATGGTATAGAAACACTATTTATAGAGTTAATGCTGAGAATTTTCCCAACTTACAAAAGACATACTACATAGATTCAATAATAACTACAAACTTTAATCAAAATACATATAAAGGAAATCATATCTAGCGCATCATATTATATCTACTATAAAGCAAAAATAAAGTGGAAATCTCAAAAACAGCCCGGGGACAAAAAGACATATTATCTTCAAAGAAGCAAAAAATGATAAAACTGACTTCTCAGTAGAAAGAATGAAAAAAGAAAAATAAGGGAATGTAGGCTTAATGCTGAAAGAATGTAACTGACAAAAACACTCTACATTTAGTGAAACTTTGCTTCAAAAATAAAGATAAAAACATTCTGAGTCAAATCCTGAGAGAATTTGTCACTGAAACCCTTCACTAAAGAGAGTTTTCAGTATGTTGAAAAGACCCAAAATGGCAGCTTGACATACAGAAAAGAGTGAAGATCAATGGTGCAATTTAAATCTGTGGATAAATTAAAATGTATGTTTACCATATAAATTAATAATAGTAATGATTTGGGGGATATAAATTACATAGAAAATCAAAATGTAAGATAACAAGGGTATATAATTAGGGAGAAAGCAATTGAATTAAAGTTTGAAAGTATTTGCATTTTTCCTTCAAGTTTCTTAGAATTTATATTAGACTTTAATAAGAAAAGGATTTGTTTTATAATCTCTAGGCTAACCAAAAGAATAACAAAGAGCCTAATAGACTTGGGGAAATGGAATAATAAAAATTACCTAATCAGTCCCAAAGAATGCAACATAAAGTCAAATAAATATAATTTTAAAATAAATAGTATATTTTTATATATGCATTTGAATTATGGTTTTGGTGAAGAATATTGACTATATCATGGAGTGTTAGGACAACGAAAAAATCTGCCTTGGAAGAAGTACAGCCAGAATGCTCCTTAGAAGTGAGGATGGCGAGACTTCCTCTCACACACTTTGGACGTGTTATCAGGAGGGATGAGTCCCCGGAGAAGGACATCATACTTGGTAAAGTAAAGGATCACCGAAAAAGAAGAAGACCCTTAATGAGCTAGATTGACACAGTGGCTGCAACAGTGAGCTCAAGCATAACAATGATTGTGATGATGACGCAGGACCAGGTAGTGTTTCGTTCTGTGGTACATAGGGTCACTATGAGTCAGAACCAACTGGATGGCACCTAAGAATATGTATGATAATAACCATACTTTCTTATGATTAGTAGCTTATCATTTATATACTATTAAATTTCTACTCGGTGTTGAGGTCATTCATTTTTAAGGGATTAATTTTACTTTAGAGAATTAAATATTATTAAGGCTTGTTTAATTGTCTTTGTAGAGATCTAATATCAGGCCATTAAAAGGCACATACTAAAAAATAATAGGTGCTATTGTTGTTTCTACTCAGGGTGATGGTAATAATGTAGAATGACAGGAACACAGGCTTAGTGAGAGCATATAGAATCTTCCAAGGGCATGGCTAAGAACACTGGGTTCACTGGTTGACCAAAATCACTGGGTTTTCATTTTGTTGGGAGTCCTTGGGTGGTGCAAATGGTTAAAAGCTCAGCTACTAACTGAAAAGTTGGCATTTTGAATCTGCCCAGAGTTGCCTTGGAAGAAAGACCTGGAGATATACTACCAAAAAGACTCTGGAGATATACTTCCAAAAAGACAGTCGTTGAAAACTCTATGAGCATAATTCTCTGAAGCATGTGGGGTCGCCATGAGTTGGAACTGACTTGATAGCAATTGGTGGTTCATTTTGTTAAGTGAAAAATTCAAGCTAAGTAGTTGTTCGGTTGATAGACAACACAATTGTTGTTATTATTTGCCATCTAGTCAATTCCGACTCACGGCGAGAGAATACAATAAAGGGAATTATTTAGGAGCGCAAGAGAAAAAGATAGATGAGGTGTCTTTTGGGGACAGAAATTATGAGAGAGATATATCTAAAAATCATTTAATGGAATATTAGTATGTGGGATATGGTTAAAATCTTCTATCATATCTTCTCACAAACTATTCAGTGAAATATTTATTATTAATATTTGCATTTTTTTTGTTTGGATTCATTTTTCGTAAGTATGGTAATCCCAGTTTCAAAGTTAGCAGACTGATAATAAACAATGTTATGAGAAGCCCTCAGTATTACTTAAAAAAAAAAGTACAGAAATTTTTTTTACAGAATCAAAGTACAGAAAGCTTGATTTTGAAATTCTCATTCAATTGCTTAGAAATTCTAGAATCCACTGACTAAACAATAGCAATTTATCCAGCCGTCAAAAACAGGAAATATAAAATCTCTTGTTTGCTTTTAGTTCATAGTTCATTCTCCCTTCCAGAGCTCTTTATTCCTGAATTTACCAAATAATGCCTTAAAAAGAAATCTTTGTTTTCCAACTCATCATGCCTCAGAAAGTACTCTCTGATACTAGAAATAAACATTCAAGTCATTGTAACATTTTTGAAATCCAATAAGACTTTTCCTAGAGATTTTTGGGTTAAAAATGCCTATCAAAATATCCAGTATGTTCCAATTGGCTCTCTATGCATCTCTTCTATTACTCAAAAATTCTGGAAAAGTATATTTATAATTCAAGTTATTTTTTCCAAATGAATTTCTTAAAAAACTCTCTTGTATTTGTACATAATTAAGTGTCAATGCAAAGATGTAAAGTAAGTGTTAAAACTGTATATTAATGAAATTGTTAGGGTATTTTAAAGGTTACAGAAGTTATTTGATTCACTGTGCTCATAGAATCTCTAAGGAATTAAAGTTTTATTTAACTTCAATGGAGAACTTAATATGATAAATCAAACCTTACTGACCTTCTTTAAGCTGTCTTTCTTAAAAATGTGAATGATTTGTTAGTATGAAATTAAGGATTATATTTATAAATTTTTTATGGACTATTATCATTTTTTCCCTGAGATGTGAAATGGATAGATAAATTTATTGCTGTATGGAAGCATTTTAATTTGTTCTTTTTTTCTTATTTACAACAGCAAATGTATTCTCTGGAGATCTAATGATGCATTTAGATAATATTTGTCCTTACTATCTTACTTGAAAATTTAATTAATTTATGAGCTAACCCTGCCATAACGTTTACTTGGTGGTCTCACTTTATAGACAGGCATAGAGAAAGGACAAATCTGTCCATTTCATATTATAAAAAACAAATGTTTCAACTTCGGGCAAAATGGCGCTCTAGGCAGAAGCACCATGCCGTCCCTCCACAGCAAAGATCTGAAAAACTAAGCCAAACAGAGAAAACAACAATCCTGAAACCCTAAAACATCAAATGAAGAGGTAAAGAAGTCAGCCAAGCACCAAATGGAGTGAGAAAACTGACAGAGAACGGAGAGCAAGGAGAGATTCATGCAGAGATCCCCTATCAGCTAATACAGCGTGGATCCACCGTCTTAGACTCCTATCGGAGACCAGCAAAAAGGGGGTATAAGAAAGCAGCTTCACGGAGCTTCCAGCGGGAGACAAAACAACTGGTAATTTTTAATGTATGCTTTCCCACCCCCCACCCTTTTTCACCCCCACTCGGCCTCCTCTGCTTCCCGCGGCCACAATCTCTTCTCCGGGAAGCACCGGCTGCTTGGATTCCACCCACTCGAATGGTCTGGCTCACTGAGTGCCATTTGTTGGCTGCCAGTGTTGCTTTTTTCCACTTCTTGTGATTTCTTCCTTACCTCTCACCACCTCCCCCTTCTTTCACTCAAATACCTGGCTCCGTGTGCCATCCTTGCTTCTTCCTGAGGGGCTGCGGAGCTCCATTTGAGTATGGAACTGCTTCCCGGTCTGGGGTTGCCACCCTGGTGGGATCCCAGGGCTTTTGTTTGTTTGTTTTGAATTGTTTCTTTGTTTTCTTTTCCTTTTCTTGAGCTGGGAGCCTGTTCTGGTCAGGCGGTGCTGCATGGCTTGGAACCTACCCCCTCAGCTTGCACAGATGTGCAGAGGGATCCCTGAGAGCATTTCTGTTTTTAATTTTTTTTTTTTTTCAGTTTTATTGGGGGCTTTTCCTGTTGTTTTTTTTTTTTTAATTTGTTTTGTTTCCTTTTCCCTCTTTTTCCCTTTTTGTCTTTCTTCATTACTCAGATTCTCCTCTCTCTATATTGTCTTTCTCTTTCTGTTCCCTGAATACCTGGCATTGGATACCCCTACACCTTCTAGCCAGGCTGTACTGCAACACCTGGGAACAACTTCCCCAGACCTCATAGCTGCACTGGTGAGATCCCTGGGAACTTTGCTGTTCTTTTCCCTTTCCAATTTTTATTTATTCATTCTTTTCTTTTCCTCCTCTTCCCCTTTTTGTTTTTCTCCATTTCATAGTCTCTCATCTCTCCACTCCAACGGCAAGCTCCCCTAGCATTCTTTTTGTTTATTTGTATTATTTTGCCTACTGTTCCTGTCTCCTTTCTCCCATATCCATCTTAGCTCACACATAACAATCTCCCCACTACGTCCTGGTAGCTGTAGTAAGTGCCACAAACAACCTGTCCCAGTGACTCCTCTTCAGATAGACCTGCCCTGCTATACCATACCTGAGTGAATGACCCTGCCAATTGCAGATGGAGGCGAAAAGTATTATGCCCACAGACAAGCAAACAACAAAGAACACACAGCCCGCCTGCTCAGACATAGACAAATTTTTTAAAAAAGGGAAGAAATAAACAAATCCACCATCAATAAATGAGAAAAATAACTACTGAAAGCCCTGAAGACAGAAGACAATATCAAAACATTTACAAAAACAGGACAGGATGGTTCCAGTAGGCGTCCAAAATAAAACACCAGGTGACTTTGCAGTGGAAGAAAAGGCACTAGAACTACCTGATAGGTAATTCAAATCTCTAATACTCAGAATTCTCCAAGAGCTGAAGCAAAAAGCAGACAAAAATGAGGAAAAAATAGACAAATTCATGGATAATACAGACAAAAGATTGGAAGAATTCAGGAAAATAATGCAGGAACAAAATGCCAAAATAAATTCACAACTAGAAATTTTACAGAAACAACAATTAGAAATCCAAAAGATAAACAACAAGATTTCAGAAATGGACAGTGTCATAGAAGGGCTGAAAAGCAGATTTGAAATGGTAGAAGACAGGATCAGTGGAACTGAACACAAACACTTGGATACACATCTGTTTGAGGAAAACTCAGAAAAAAGAACAAAAAAAAATGAGGAGACCCTGATAGTTATGGGGATACAATCAAAAGCAAAAATTTCCGAGTGACTTGAATTCCAGAACAGGGGGAGAAAACAGAAAACACAGAGAAGATCATTGAAGAACTGCTGACAGAAAACTTTCCCAATACCATGAAAGAAGAAAAGCTGGCCATCCAAGAAGCTCAACGAACCCATATAGGATAGACCCCAAAAGAAAATCAGCAAGGCATATGATAATCACACTCGTCAAAGCCAAAAACAGACAAAGAATCCTGAGAGCAGCTCATGAAAAAAAACGAAGCCACATACAGAAGAGAAACAATAAGACTAAGTTCAGATTATTCGGCAGAAACCATGCAGGCAAGAAGGCAATGGGATGACATACATAAAATCTTGAAATAAAAAAATTGCCAGACAAGCATAATATATCCTGTAAAACTCTCATTCAAATATGATGGTGAAATTAGGTCATTTCCAGATAAATAGAAACTAACAGGATATGTAAAAACCAAACCAAACTTACAAGAATTATTAAAGGGAGTTCTTCAATCTAAGAACAAACAACTTCAGCTCACAGGCAGAATCTAGGACACAGAATCATACCAGTCAGACACCAATCTAGGAAATGAACTCTCAAGCACTATCCAAAACCAAAAGAAATACAACAAGGAATCAGAGCAGTTAATCAGTAAATGATAACAACATCAAAACAATAAAAGAGGGAATAAACAGCATAGATATAGAACCTTCTAATGGAGAGGAAGGCAAGGCAATACCAAGTAATAATAGACTGCTTCAAACTTAGAAAGATAAGGGTAAAATTCATGGTAACCGCAAAGAAAGTTAACAAGCATACTCATAAAAAAAAGGTAAAATTTAAAGTCTCAGCAAAAACAAAACCTACAAAAACAAAAGAAATGAAAACAAAATCCACAAACAAAAGTAACCCAGCACACAAGAGTAAGAAGAACAAAGAAAACGTCAGCACCACAAAAAAAAAGCACTACAAAATGACAGCAACAAACTCACATCTATCAATAATTACAGTGAATGTAAATGGACTCAATGCACCCATAAAGAGACGGAGAGTGACAGAATGGATAAGCAAACAGGATCCATCAATATGCTGTCTATAAGGAACACACCTTAGAAACAAACATGTGAATTTATTAAAATTCAAAGGTTGGAAAAAAATATATCAGCTAACAACTACCAAAAAAGAGCAGGAGTGGCAATACTGATCTCAGATAAAACAGACTTTAAAACAAAATCCACCATAAAAGACAAAGAAGGACACTGTATAATGATTAAGGGGATGATCCATCATGAAGAGATAACCATAATAAATATCTATGCACCTGATGACAGGGCTCATAAAACAAACTCTAACAACACTTAAAAGAGAAATTGACCGTTCCTCAATAATAGTAGGAGACTTCAACACACCACTCTCAGTAAAGGACGGAACAACTAAGAAGAAACTCAGCAAAGATACAGAAGACCTAAAGGGCACAATCAGCCAACTTGACCTCATAGACATATATAGAACACTCCATCCAACCGCTGCAAAGTACACATTCTTTTCCAATGCGCATGGAATGTTCTCCAGAATAGACCACATCTTAGGCCACAGAGCAATCCTCCAAAAGATCCAAAATGTTGAGATAATTCAAAGTATCTTCTCTGACCACAACACCATCAAGGTAGAAATCAACAACAGAAAGAGCAAGGAAAAAAAATCAATTACATGGAAAATGAATAACACCCTGCTTACACATCACTGGGTAATAGAAGAAATCAGAGATGGAATCAAAAAATTCCTAGAATCAAATGAGAATGAAAACACATCATACCAAAACTTTTGGAACACAGCAAAGGGAGGCCTCAGAGGACAATTTATAGCAATAGATGCACACATCAAAAAAGAAGAAAGGGACAAAATCAAAACATTAACTACAGAGCTCAAACAAATAGAAAGAGAACAGCAAAAAAAGCCCACAGCCACTTGAAGAAAGGAAATAGTAAAGATCAGAGCAGAAATCAATGAAATAGAGAAAAGAAAAACAATAGAAAGAATCAACAAAACCAAAAGTTGGTTCTTTGAAAGAATCAACAAAATCGACAAACCACTGGCCAGACTGACAAAAGAAAAGTAGGACAGGACACATATAACCCAAATAAGAAATGAAATGGGGGACATTACAATAGACCCAACTGAAATAAAAAGAATTATAACAGAATATTATGAAAAACTATTCTCCAACAAATTTGAAAACCTAGAGGAAATGGATAGGTTTCTAGAAGCACACTACATACACAAACTATGACAAAGTGATGCTGAAAATCTGAACAGACCCATAACAGGAGAAGAGATTGAAAAGGTAATAAAAAAAACTCCCAGCAAAGAAAAGCCCTGGCCCAGATGGTTTCACTGAAGAATTCTACAAAATATTTACAGAAGAGTTTGTACAAGTGCTACACAAGCTATTTCAGAGCATAGAAAAGGGAGCAACACTTTCAAATTCATTCTATGAAGCCAGTATAATGCTGATACCAAAACCAGGCAAAGACGTCACAAAAAAAGAAAATTACAGACCAATGTCTCTCATGAATATAGATGCAAAAAGTCTCAACAAAATTCTACCCAATAGAATTCAGCATCATATCAAAAAAATAATACACCACGACCAAGCAGGATTCATACCAGGTATTCAAGGGTGGTTCAACATTAGAAAATCAATCAACATAATCCACCACATGAATAAAAGGAAAGAAAAGAATCACACAATCCTCTCAACTGACACTGAAAAGGCATTTGACAAAGTCCAACACCCATTCCTGATAAAAACTCTCAATAAAATAGGTATAGAAGGAAAATTTCTCAACATAATAAAGGGCATCTATGCAAAACCAATGGCCAACATCATTCTTAATGGAGAGAGGCTGAAAACATTCTCCTAGAGAACGGGAACAAGACAAGGATGCCCTTTATCACCACTCTTATTTAACATTGTGCTGGAAGTTCTAGCTAGAGCAATAAGGCAAGAAAAAGAAATAAAGGGCATCCAAATTGGTAATGAAGAAGTTAAACTGTCCCTGTTTGCAGATGATATGATACTATGCCTAGAAAGCCCTAAAGACTCCACGAGAAATCTACTGGAACTAATAGAAAGATTCAGCAGAGTAGCAGGATACAAGATAAACATACAAAAATCAGTTGGATTCCTATACACCAATAAGGAGAATGACAAAAAGGAAATCAGGAAAACAATACCATTTATAGTAGCCCCTAAAAAGATAAAATCCTTAGGAATAAATCTAACCAGGGATGTAAAAGACCTATACAAAGAAAACTACGAAACACTATTGCAAGAAACTCAATGGGATCTACATAAATGGAAAAACATACCATACTCATGGATAGGTAGAGTCAACATTGTGAAAATGACGATTCTACCCAAAGCAATTTACAAATACAACGCAATCCTGATCCAAATACCAACAACATTCTTCAAAGAGATGGAAAAACTAATCATTAACTTTATATGGAAAGGAAAGAGTCCCTGAATAAGTAAAGCACTAAAGAAGAATAAAGTTGGAGGACTCACACTACCTAACTTCAGAATCTACTATACAGCTACAGTAGTCAAAACAGCCTGGTACTGGTACAACGACAGATACATTGACCAATGGAACAGAATTGAGAGCCCAGATGTCAATCCATCCATCTACAGTCACCTGATCTTCAACAAGGGCCCAAAGTCCATCAGATGGGGAAAAGACAGTCTTTTTAACAAATTGTGCTGGCAAAACTGGATATCCATCTGCAAAAAAATGAAATAGTACCCACACCTCACGCTGTATACAAAGTCTACTTCAAAATGGATCAAAGACCTGAATATAAAGCCTAAAACTATAAAGTTCGTAGAAGAAAAAATAGGACCAACACTTTAGGCCTTAACACACGGCATTAACAGGATACAAACCATAACCATCAACGCATAAACCCCAAGAGATAAGCTAGATAACCAGGATCTTCTACAAATCAAACACCAATGCTCTTCAAGAGACTTCACCAAAAGAGTAAAAAGAGAACCTACAGACTGGGAAAAAATTTTTGGACAGTACAAGTCAGACTAAGGTCTAATCTCCATAATCTACAAGAAAATCCAACACCTCTACAACAAAAATACAAATAATCCTATTAAAAAATGGGCAAAGGAAATGAACAGCCACTTCACCTAAGAAGACATTCAAATGGCCAACAGACACATGAGGAAATGCTCGCGATCACTAGCCATTAGAGAAATGCAAATTAAAACCACAATGAGATACCATGTCACCCCGGCATTACTGGCATGAATCAAAAACCCTGGAAATAACAAATGTTGAAGGGGCTGCGGGGAGATCGGAACTCTTATGCACTGCTGGTGGGAATGCAAAATGATACAACCATTTTGGAAAATGATAGGCACTTCCTCAGAAAGCTAGAAATAGACATCCCATTCGATTCAGCAATCCCACTCCTAGGAATATATCCTAGAGAAATAAGAGTCATCACTCGAAGAGACATATGCACACCTATGTTCAAGGCAGCATTGTTCATAATAGCAAAATGATGGAAACAACCCATCAACAGATGAATGGATAAACAAACTATGGTACATACTCACAATGGAGTAGTACGCAATGAGAAAGAACAATGATGAATCTGTGAAGTATCTCCTAACAGGGATGAAACTGGACAACATTATGGTGAGTGAAATAAGTCAATCACAAGAGGACAAATATTGTATGAGACCTCTGTTGTAAAAACTCATGAAAAAGTTCACACACAAAATGTAACAATCTTTGTTGGTTACCAGGGATGGGAGGGGTAGGGAGGAACTACTAAATAGGCAATAGATAACTGGTATCTTGGGTGAAGGGTGAGACAGTACACAATACAGGGGAAACCAGCACAACTTATACAAGGAAAGGTCATGGAAGCTCCATAGACATTCAAACTCCCTGAGGGACTGAATTGCTGGGTGGAGGGCTGTGGAGACCATGGTCTCGGGGAACATCTAGCTCAATTGGCATAACACAGTTTATAAAGACAATGTTCTACATCCTACCTTGGTGAGTAGTGTCTGGGGTCTTAAAATCCAGTGAGTATCCATCTAAGATACTCCACTGGTCTCATCCCTTCGGGAGCAAGGGAGAATGAAGAGAACAGGATACAAGGAAAAGATTAGTACGAAGAACTAATGGACCACAGATACCATGGCCTTCACCACACTGAGTCCAGTACAGCTAGATGGTGCCCGGCTACCACCACTGACTGCTCTGACCAGGATCACAACAGAGGGTTCTGGACAGAGCTGGAGAAGGATGTAGAACAAAATTCTAACTCACACACATACAAAAAAGACCAGATTTACTGGCCTAAAGGAGAATGGAGAAACCCTGAGAGTATGGCTCCCAGACACCTTTTTAGCTCAGTGGTGAAGTCATTTCCGAGGTTCACCGTTCAGCTGGGGAGTGGACAGCCCCATAAAACCAAATGGGACTAATGAGGCACAGCAGTCCAGGGACAAGGTCCAGAAGGCAGAAGGGGACAGGAAAACTGGTGATAGGGAACCCAAGGTTGAGTAAGGATAGTGTTGATGTGTTGTGAGGTTGTTAACCTTTGTCATAGGGCAAGATGTGTAGTAATTGTTAAATGAGAAACTATTTCATTCTGTAAGCCTTCATCTAAAGTGAGAATAGCAGCACAATTGGAAGAGTGTAGTCGATGTCCCTGAACTGTGCATTTTTGAAATGGTATATCTTGGGCTATGTATATTTTCACCAAAAAAAAAAAAAAGTTGAGAAGGGAGAGGGTTGACATGTTGTGGGTTGTTAACCAATGTCATAAAACAATATGTGTACTACTGCTTCATGAGAAACTATTTGTTCTGTAAGCCTTCACCTGAAGTACGATAAAAAAAAAAAAAGAAACAGATGTTTCACTTCAGAATGTGTCAGCATGTGTATGAGTTCCTTGATTAAGCTCTTGAAAAAACATTAGTGAAAAGTAAATAATTGTTTATTCTGTATCTATAACTGAAGAAAATGAAAATGCACTCTGAAGTGATCTGCCTTTGTTCCCTGTGTCCTCCTTTCTAAAGTGTTTATATTCCCTTTCTGATCATCCTAAACCTATTCATTATTAAGAGGCCAGATCTGACCTGCTCTCCCCATTCTTGGGAAGATTGCCACACCCACCACAGTACATTGCATGATTTTGTTCTGGTCAGTGTGACAGATTCTCTCAGTCTGTATCTTATCTCTTTAACTGGAAGGCAACAACAATTTTTTTTACTTCTCTCATATTTCTTGTATCACCTAAAACATACCTAGCATTTTTTTCTTCTCAGAGATGCTCATACTACTGAATACTTATTCATTGATTGTGTGACACAAAAAATCTTCTCTGATGACATCAGGGTGATGTGGCTACATTATGATTGAACGGACCTGTATTTGTCAAGAGAAGTACTGAGTTCAATATTAATATAATTCATAGAGCTCAATGCTCACTTAATATGACACTCTCTAATTAATTCAATTAGTTTCAAAAATATTTATTGAGTGCCTATTATGTATTGGATACCATGTTGTTAGGTGCCGTCGAGTCAGTTCCGACTCATAGTGACCCTGTATACAACAGAACGAAACACTGCCTGGTCCTGTGCCATCTTCGCAATTGTTGTTATGCTTGAGCCCATTGTTGCAGCCACTGTGTCAGTCCATCTTCTTGAGGATCTTTCTCTTTTTTCTGACCCTCTACCAAGCACGATACCCTTCTCCAGGGATTGGTCCCTCCTGATAACATGTCCAAAGTATGTGAGACGTAGTCTCACCATCTTTATTTCTTTTGGGGTCTCTCCTGTATGCGGTTTGTTGAGCTTCTTGGATGGCCAGCTTTTCTTCTTTCATGGTATTGGGGAAGTTTTCTGTCAGCAGTTCTTCAATGATCCTCTCTCTGTTTTCTGTTTTATCCACCTGTTCTGGAATTCCAATCACTCGAAAAGTTTTGCTTTTGATTGTATCCCACATAACTCTCAGGGTCTCTTCATTTTTCTTTGTTCTTTCTTCTGAGTTTTCCTCAAAAATAGTTGTATCCAAGTGTTTGTCTTCAATTCCACTGATCTTGTCTTCCACCACTTCAAATCTGCATCTCAGCCCTTCTATGACACCGTCCACTTATGAAATCTTGTTTATCTTTTGGATTTCTAATTGTTGTCTTTGTATAATTTCTAGTTGTGAATTTATTTTGGCATTTTGTTCCTGCATTATTTTCCTGAATTCTTCCAATTTTTTGTCTGTATTTTCCATGAATTTGTCTATTTTTTCCTCATGTTTGTCAGCTTTTTGCCTCAGTTCTTGGTGAGTTCTGAGTATTAGAGATTTGAATTTCCTCTCGGGTAGTTCTAGTGCATTTTCTTCCACTGGCAAGTCATCTGGTGTTTTATTTTGGATGCCTACTGGAACCATCCTATCCTGTTTTTGTAAATGTTTTGATATTGTCTGCTGTCTTCAGGGCTTTCAGTAGTTATTTTTCTCATTTATTGATTGTAGATTTGTTTGTTTCATCCCCTTTTTTTTTTAATTTGACTATGTCTGAGCAGGCGGGCTGTGTGTTCTTCGTTGTTTGCTTATCTGTGGGCACAATACTTTTCACCTCCTTCTCCAACTGGCAGGGTCAGTCACTCAGATATGGCACGGCAGGGCAGGTCTAGCTGAAGAGGAGTTACTGGGATGGGTTGTTTGTAGCACTTACTACAGCCACCAGAGTGGGTGGGTAATCAGTGCAGGGCAGGTTCCAGTAGGCCGTGCCTGTGCTGCTTGGTGGTGTGATGTCAAGTGCACGGTGCAGGTAGGCAGGATGCAGCAGGGAGATTGTTATGCGTGGAGCTAAGATGTATATGGGAGAGACGAGAGAGGAACAGGAGCCAAAAGCATACAAACAAACAAAAAAGAATGCTAGGGGAGCTTGCTGTTGGAGTGGAGAGTTGAGAGACTATGAAATGGAGAAAAACAGAAAGGGGAAGAGGAGGAAAAGAAAAGAAAGGAATGAATAAATAAAAATCAGAAAGGTTAAAGAACTGCAAAGTTCCCAGGGATCCCACCAGTGCAGCTATGAGGTCTGGGGAAGTCGCTCTCAGGTGTTGCAGTACAACCTGGCTAAAAGGCGTAGAGGTATACAACACCAGGTATTCAGGGAACAGAAAAAGAAGGAAGATATAGAGAGATGAGAAACTGAGAAATGAAGAAAGGGAAAAAGAGGGAAAAGAAAACAAAACAAATTTTTTTTAAAAAAAGAACAAAAAAGGCCCCCCAAAAAACAGAAGAAAAAAAAAACAACGAATAAAGAAATGCCTTCAGGGATCACTCTGCACGTCTGTGCAAGCTGAGGCAGAAGTCTCCTCCTCACGCAGCACCGCCTGGCCAGAAAGGGCTCCCAACTCAAGAAAAGGAAAAGAAAACAAACATTTCAAAACAAACAAATGAACAAAGATGGCACACGGAGCCAAGTATTTGAGTGAAAGGAGGGGGAGGTGGTGAGAGGTAAGGAAGAAATCAAAAGAAGTAGAAAATAAAGCAAAACTAGCGACCAACAAATGGCACTCAGAGAGTTGGCTAGTGCGGGCTGGTGTTTCTCGGACAAGAGACTGTGTCCATGGGAAGCAGAGGGGGACGAGTGTGGGTGAAAAAGGGTAGGGAGTGGGAAAGCGTATATCAGAAATTACTGGAGCTCTGCAGCCTCTCAGGAAGAAGCAAAGATGGCGCACGGAGCCAGGTATTTGAGCAAAAGGAGGGAGAAGTGTTGAGAGGTAAGGAAGAAATCAAAAGAAGTAGAAAATAAAGCAACACTAGCGGCCAACAAATGGCACTCAGAGAGCCAGCTAGTGCAGGCTGGTGCTTCTCGGACAAGAGACTGTGTCCGCAGGAAGCAGAGGAGGCCGAGTGGGGGTGAAGAAGGGTGGTGGGTGGAAAAGCGTATATCGCAAATTACTGGTTGTTTTGTCTCTCGCTGGATGGTCCGTGAGGCTGCTTTCTCCTACCCCTGTTTGCTGGTCTCCGATAGGAGTCCAAGATGGTGGATCCACACTGCGTTAGCTGGTAGGGGACCTCTGCATGAATCTCTCCTCACTCTCTGTTCTCTGTCAGTTTTCTCACTCCATTTGGTGCTTGGCTGAGTTCTTTATCTCTTCATTTGATGTTTTAGGGTTTCAGGATTGTTGTATTCTCTGTTTGGCTTAGTTTTTCAGATCTTTACTGTGGAGGGACAGCGTGGTGCTTCTGCCTAGAGTGCCATTTTTCAATACATTCTTATACCATCTTTGTTTCTAAGGAGGATTCTGGCTGTACTTCTTCCAAGACTGATATAGGTACATAGTGGGGCTATAGAAACAAATAGAACTGATACAAATCTTTAGTCATTGCAATGTTTTAAATTAACAGGAACACAATCTCAGTGAGAGGATACAAAAAGTCTTCCAAGGGCATGGTTAAGGAACACTAGATTGGTCCCATTTTGGACTTTCATTTTGTCACAAATGAAAATGATATAAGTGATCTGAATACATATGAAAGTACATTTGAGAGAATAGCTTTGTGGGCAGAAAAAACAGCAAGTGCAAAGCCCCTAAGTCAAGAACATGCCTGACTTATTTGAGGCATAACAAGAAAGAGGTCACTTAGTTACTAAGGAGCCCCATGACATGAGGTAAGTTCTTATAGGGCATTGGAATGTAATGGAAAGCCGTTGGAAGATTTTGAGCATAAGAGTGACATGATCTGACTTAATTTTAATAGCCTCTGGACTAGTATGTTAGAAATTGGAAGATTACCTGAGCTTTCTCCCACAAATGATGTTCTGTGGCCCCACGACTTTCTCTTCTATTTTCCTTGATGCTCATTATAAATCAGTAGCTATTTATAATCCATTTATCATGACAATCTTTCTCTCCATACCACATGTTTTATACATGTACATTTGAGAATAACATTATACATATGTGGGAATAGGAGAATTTCCTCTAACATGATCAAAGAAAAGAAGAAACTAATTTATAGATATTCACAGCTTTGTATATGCCAGTAGTCTAAGGTTCACACAGAACAAGTTTTGTCTCCTTACGATGCTGGTATTTAAGCACAGGAGTGTTACCAGAGAAACTCTGAAAGTTAACAAACTTGAGTTTTCTTTTTAATTATCTTTTTTGTGTGTGTGATTATCTACATACTTTTCCATGCGTATGTTTTTAATTTAAAAACAAAAAAGCAATCTTTTTTGTCACCATTTTAGCATGGCATCAATATCTAGTCAGGGTTTAGGTGGTTTGTTTTCACAGCTGTGAATATATTTTAGCCAAAAAACATTTTTTTCAGGGAATTAAGTATGACATGCATCTACTGGGAATATTTTCTTAATATGAGTCTTTTAAAAATTTTTTTCATGTTGAGGGAGACTTCTGAGCAAAAATAAATCCTTTTCATTACATGTTGCATTATTGCCAAATAATTTGTAATTGTTCACAATTGCCACAAATGCTGTTAACATTATAAAGACAAGCAATCAATAAATCACAAAGAATGTGTAGCGAACTAGGAAAGCCTTCCTTTTTTTTTTTTACCAGTTTGGGAATCTTTCCATCCCTTTCTTCCGGGAGCTGATCCTACTTGCTTTTATGGAATGCCTATCTGTCTCTATGTGGTTCTAGAAGGGAGGTCAAACATGTTGCCCAATGTCTCCCAAACATTGTAGAAAAACATGTGACCTAGATTGAAACAATCATAGTACTTTATCTTCTCAGACACTTTGATTAGTACAAATTGTGGCTAAGTGACTCAAACTAATTAGAATTCCTTATTGGAATGATCTAAACTGATTATGGAGGCATAGCTTTCTTTTCCTTTTGCTTAGTGAGCTTTAAGTGTATAGTTCTGGAGTCCATGTTCACTGACAAATGGAAAAAATCCAATTTGCAGAAGGAAACAATGAGAAAAGGAAACTAATAGAGATGCAAGATTACAGACATATATACAGATGGTGGCAGATGGGGTGGGGTGGGGGGAGAGACAGATAAATAGAGAAGGAAAGAAAGACATTTATTATTTTATCTTAATTCTGTCTTCCTCATTTGTACTGCTCTACTTCCTTTCCCAGCTACATAAGCCAATAAAATTCTTTTTTTGTGTGGTAAAATATACATAACATAAACTTTACCATTTTGACAATTTTTAGGAGTACAATTCAGTGGCATTAAGCATATTGACAATGTTTTGCAACCATCCCCACTGTATACACCCAGAACAATTTCATCATCCCAAACAGAAACTTTGCCCGTTAAGCAACAACATTCCATTTCCCCCTTCCGCAAGCTCCCGGCAGCTATGGTTCTACTTTCTGTCTCTATGAATTTGCCTACTCTAGATACCTCATATAAATGGAATTATACAGCATTTGTCTAGATTATTTCACTTAGCATAATGTTTTCTAGGTTCATCCACAATGTAGCATGTATCAGAATTTCATTGCTTTTTTATGACTGAACAATATTCCATTGTATGTATATACCACGTTTTGTTTATCCATTTATCTGTTGACGGGCACTTGGATTTTTTACATCTTTTGGCTATTGTAAATAATGCTTCTATGAACATTGCCATACAAGTATCTGTCTGAGTCCTCACTTTCATTATTTTGGGATATACCTAGGAGTAAAATTATTGAGTAATTCTATATTTAACTTTTTGAAGAACTATCAAACTATTTTCCAAAGCAGCTGCACCATTTTACATTCCTACCAGCAATGGATGAGGGTGCCAATTTCTCCACATCCTTGCCAGCATTGCTGAAGGAGCATTAATTATGTGATCCTCGCTGGTCTTTAATGCCGGTGGGAGGAAGAGAAGTTTCAGAGAGAGAAGAGTTGAAGAAATGGTAAAGACCTATCCCATAGATCTTTCTGTATCATATGGAATGTTCTCAATTTTAAGTGACAAAACCTAATTCAAATTTGCTTGAGCAAAAGGTAAGTTTGGATTGTGGAATTTAAATTCCAGTGACAGTGATCCAAATGAAGTCCTTATGACACAGTTTCTCTCTGACTACTTGCTTTGCTTCCCTTTGTGTTTAGTTGATTCTCAGAGAGGTCCTTCTTTATACAAAGAGACAATATGGTTGTTGATATGTCCAGATGTATATTGTCCTATCTTCAAGCCTAAGAAAAAGATTGTTGCTCTTTTCTAGTTTCTCAAACAAAACTCTAGAGAGTAGACTACTTGAACATGATGGGCTTGATACGTAGATATTAAACAAGTAAATTAACATCTCTATCTTATCCGTAAACAAGGAATAACAATAGAATCTGCCTTATAGTATGGCAGTGAGGAATATGAGTTAATTTACATAAAACACCTAAAACAGTGCTTGGAAAATACAAAGTTCTACAGCAGGCTAAGCATCTACAATCCTCTCTTACCCACGCCATGATATCCCAGCACATGTAATCATATACAGCAGTAATAGCTGTACTAGTAGCAGCGGTATAGCAGTAGTAGTTGTTGTTCTGTTGTTACTATTATTACAGCAATTGTTTTTATCTACCAAGAATGTTTTACCATCATCCTCTTTGAGTTAACAATGCCAGTCAACTTTGTGGAATCTCTCCCTTTCTCCAGGTAGTCATTTTAGGGGTGCCAATAATGGTGTCCCTCTTTCCTCAGGATTTTAGATTGACCAAGTGATGTAGGCTGAGTCAGATGTAATACTGCATCTTTGAAACACAATGATTTTTCTAAGAAATGAACATGTGACGCAGTCCTGTCCAGAGAACTTCTCTGAAATTTTCTAAATATGAAGTGAATAAGGGTAGCTATTGATTCCTTTTGGATGGAAAGATACAAGTATGCAGACCAGAGGCCATAGGGGACTTTCTTCCATATGGACATAGTTTGTCTAAGAGACGATTGAGAGGGAGTTGATGGCATTTACCATTCAATTCCAGTCCCTAAGGCCTAGTTCTTAGTCTTTTGACTTTATTTTTAGCTATTTTATTATTCTTCCTAGCCATGTTCATAAAAAAATCCCCCCATCATTTTTTTTTTTTCTTAAGCTAGGATAAACTATGTTTTATTGTTCACAACTGGAAGCGACTAGAATAAGTTAGGATGTTATTAAGGCTAAAGAGTGCTTTACAGTCGGGCAAAGGCCTTACAGAGAGTTAATCATAGATAACTAATTCTGAGAGATTCCTTAGAGATCATTGAGATCAATGCCCTTTTTGTTATAGATGAGTAAAGTGGCTTCAGAGAGGGTGTGTTAGCTTGTGATTTCAAGAAGAATACAGCTGGCGGCATCAGGCAGATCATAGGAAAATGCTAATATCTAGTGTGGCAATAGAGAGGGGGAAGGTATGAAAGAGAGGGGTGGACTACAAGTCCGTAGCCTGGACCATAAGACTTGTCAAAGTACGTGAAACTCTGGGAACTGATTTTTATTAACCAAATGCAGAAGATCAAATTCACAAACCAAAATGACTCTATATTAATTGAGAATGGGAGATCAGCACTGATCCTGAGACATGAAAGCCATCTAAGGCGGCAGTCCATACTAGCAGGCAAGCTCACTGCTGAAGACTAATACGGTGAATGCATTTCTTTTTTTAATCTTTTATTGTGCTTTTGGTGAAAGTTTACACAGGAAATTAGGTTATCATTAAAAAATTTTTATACATATTGTTCAGTGACATTGGTTACATTCTTCACACTATATCAGCATTCTCAGTATTTCCATTTTGGTTGTTCTATTTCCATTAATCTAGCTTCCCTGTCCCCCTTTGCCTTCTCATCTTTGGTCTAGGGTAAACGTTTACCATTTGGTTTCATCTAGATGATTATTTTGAGGGGCACAGCACTCATGGGTTATATTATTTATTTTATGGGCCAGTCTGCCATTTGGCTGAAAGGTGACCTCTGGGAGTGGTTTGAGATCCAAGTTTAAAGAATGTCTCAGGGCAATAGTCTCAGGGGTTACTTTCCACCTCTACCAGTCCAGTAAATCTGGCCTTTTTTAGGAATTTGAGTTTTGTTCTACATTTTTCTCCCATTCTATCTGGGACCAGCTACTGAGTCTCAGGTCAAAACGGTCAGTAGTGGTAGTCAGTCATCATCTAGTTCCAGTATCAAAGTAGGTAATGTCCTTGTTTGTGTAGACTGTTGGTTCTGTAGACTAGTTTCTTCTCTGAGTCTTTGGTTTCCTTCTTTCTCTTTAGCTCTGGAGAAATACAGGCCAATAGCTGTATCTTAGATGGCTGTTAGCAAGCTTTTAAGACCCCAGACACTTCTGGTGGGTGCATTTGAAAATGAAAAGTTTGCGATACCAAACACGTAATCCATGAAATTAAAAAAAAGGTAAGTTAGACTTTACCAGAATTTGAAACTTTTTCTCTGAGAAAGGTGATGTTAAAAGAATCAGAAACTGAGAAAATATTTGCAAATCACATATCTAATAAAGGACAACTATCCAGAATACAGTGGAGGCCCGATGGCACAGTGGTTAAGCAGTGGACTGCTCACCAAGAAGTCGGCAGTCTGAACCCATCAGCCGCCCTGTGGGGAAAGATGTGGCAGTCTGCTTTCGTAAACCTTATGAGGCAGTTGCCTTATAAACTCTATGGGGCAGTTCTACTCTGTCCTATAGAGTCATTATGAGTCAGAGTTGACTAAAAGGCAACAGGTATTCATAATGTATAAAGAACGATTAAAACTCAACAATAAGAAAACACACAATCAAATTAAAACATAGGCAAAAGGCCTGAACAAACACTTCATCAAAAATATACAAATGACAAATAAACATATGAAATAAGCACATCATTTTTATTAGGGAAGTGCAAATTAAAAGCACTATGAAATACCACTGTACACCTATTAGAACCGTTAAAATCTAAACAGAACAAAATGGACACAACAAATGCTGGCAGTGACGTGGGGCAGCAGAAACTCTCGTTCATTGCTGGTGGGAACGCAAAATAGTTCAGCCACCTTGGAAGACAATTTGGTGGTTTCTTACAAAGTCAAACATAGACTGAACATAAGATCCAGAAATCATACTTCTAGGAATTTACTCCGGTAATTTGAAGACCTATGGCCACACAAAAACCTGTACACAAACATTTATATCAGCTTTATGCATAAGCTTAAAAAAACCGGAATCGCTAAAAAATATGTCTCTCAACAGAAGAAGAGATAAACAAACTGGAACATCCACACAATGTAATACTATTTAGTGACAAAAAGGAACACACTGTTGATTTGCGTATTTACATGAATGAGTCTTAAATGCATTTTACTAAATGAAAGAAGCCTGATCCAAAATGGCACATATTGTACAATTCCATTTACATTGTAGAAAAGGTGAAAACCCTAGGGACAGCAGACTAGTGGCTTCCAAGCACTGGGGAAGCAACTGGTAGTTAAGTACAAACAGGAGACACAGTGAGAGTTTAAGGGTAAAGGAAACTGGTCTGTACCCTACTGGGCTGATGGATATATTACCTTATGCATTTTTCAACGTTTCTAGAACTTGACATCACAAAAAGAGAATTTTAGTGTATACAAGCAAACTAACAAAAAAAACAATGAAAAAACATCAAGTAGGATGTTGGGGTGTCCCAGGATGGAATGGAGACTGTGACAAATGAATCTAACAGTTACAGATACATGGCATAACCTCACTTAAGGGGGTGGGGAGAAAAAAAGGGTTGACCTAAATAAGTCTGGAAAATAATCTTTTGATTAGAAATTCTAAGGCTAAGACAAAAAAGAACTATATGTAAACGTGATACTCTACTGGTAATTTTTTTTCTCAAGCGGGTATGGGTTAACAGTTCTTGAACTACTGCACATGTATACCAGGGTTGAATAACTAAGTAAACAAATGATAGATGGAGAAGCCAGGTTTCTCACTGTCAGAGGAACGAATTACAGATGAACAAGAAAGGAAAGCTAGAATGAACCCTGGTGTACTGAATTAGAGTTGGAAATATCAGTATGAGCTCAGGTTTAACTTCATATATATATATACAAATAGATATATACAGAAACAATTACACATATGTGTGTATTCATGAGTTATTATGTTTACATATATTGCCTTGCTCTTTCTACTGAGAGGGCTTTAAGCAGTGACATCACGGTAGCAACGAGCATACCCGTGGCACAGATCTTGGACTCTACATAGATTCTCTAATGAGTGGAGCCCTGGTGGTGCAGTGGTTAAGAGCTCAGGCTGCTAACAGAAAGTTCAGCACTTCAAATCCACCAGCCTCTCCTTGGATACCATATAGGGCAGTTTTACTCTGTCCTATAGGGTCACTATGAGTTGTAATCGACTTGATAGCATTTTTTTTTTAATTGTCTACTAAAAGATACCAGGTGTGGCTAACTCTAGGGTTAAACAAACAAACAAAAAACCCACAAAACCAAACCTGTTGCCTGGATCATCTTACAGACCCAGAAAGTAAGAAAGTTCTCAAAAAACAAAAAGATGGGACAGAAGAGCCATCCTGACAGAGCTCCAATGGCCAAAGCTGGAACAGGTTGAACAACAAAATAAATAATGCAGTATTGGATTACAATTCAAAGTATTAAATACTCAATGTACAATCCAAAGTATAAAAACTATGCATAATCCTATACTTACGTAAGTAAATAATTGGATAAATAAATAAGTGGAAGAGAGGAGACAAATCTTCCTTACAGAATTCCAAATAATATACGTAGCTACTTGCCCCTTCAGGAGGTGGCACTTGCTTTCCACCTCCCCTCCTCACCCATGAGGGTGCTTTAGGCTTAGTAATTGCTTCCAAAGAATAGAGCTGGGAAAGGGAAAAAATAGCTACTTCTGTGGAGAAACGTGGCAAAAATGACTTCAACCATGTGATAAATGTAAATGTTAATTATCAGTAAAATCATGTGAATATCATGTCACCTCTGGTATGATGTGACAAGAATGGTGTTTCACCTCAGTGGTATGTTCTCTAAAAACTCATAACCCCCCTCTCATCATGAAAGAAACATAAAATAAACCCAGATTGGGGCATTCTACATGACACCTGGCCAGTAGTTATCAAGACGGTCAAGCTCATGGAAAGCAAAGACTGAGGAACAATCACAGACCACAGGAAACTGGGACTGGGGAAATCCAAATAAAGTCTGGAGTTCAGTTAAGAGGTTAATAACAATGTCACAAGGTCAGTTTCTTAGTTTTGACCAAGGTACTATAGTAATGTAAGATGTTAACAATGAGGGACAGTTGACTGAAGAGTACAGTGAATTCTCTGTACTGTATTTGCAACTTTTCTGTAAATCTAAAGTTATTCCAAAACAAAATGTTATTAAAAAAGTAGAAATATATTGAATATTCTTAACAAATGTTTTCATTAATTTATGAAATGCCCTTTTTGATGATAAGGATGCTTCTGTTAAAAAATAAAGGTGATGATGTTTGGATCAAAATACATGGAAAATACAAGGAAAGATTCTTCTGCTTAGTCTTCTTCTTTTTCTAGCACTACAATAAAGAATGAAGAATCTGTCTTGTCATCCCTTACTGTGGCCTCTTAATTCACACTATGTGTGTCTAAAATTAGTAGAAAGAATCAAAGGAAGCGTTGGCATTTTTATTTTCATAAACACTAACAGATACAGAGTCGGAAGGTCTGCCCAGCCACAACCAGTGAGTGGTTTCAGTGTTTGCTTCCCAGCATGGTCTTATTTGAATAATGGTGGCAAATTACATATGACTTTATTAAGCACCTTTCACTTTTCAGAAGAAAACTACTTTTCATTAAATATAAAATAATAATGGTTACATTCATAATGATACCACCTATCCATCGTAAAGACCATATTCTTTTTTTCAATTATTATAGAAATCACTTTAGATTGTGTGTGGAGCATATTGCAAAGTCCAAGTGCAACATAAATTTTCTCCAGTATTTCTCCAAGCCTGAGTGCAAAGTAAAAAAAATAAAATAAAATCTTAGAACTAAAGGCTCAACTCAATGTCTAGAAGAAAGAGTTAAAAAAATAATTAAAAAAAATGTTTTCTTCAGGGAATTGAGTTGAAAAGGATGTAAGAGCTGCTTCTAAAATTTGCAAGTAGCCCTGGTGGCTCAGTGGTTAAGAGCTCAGGTTGCTAAGCAAAAGGTAAGCAGTTTGAATCCACCAGCTGCTCCTTGGAAACCCTATGGGGACAGTTCTATTCTGTCCTGTAGGATCTCTATCAGTCAGAATTGACTTGACGGCCGTGCATTTTTTTTTTTTTTTTGTTGTTGTTGTTTTTCAAAATGGGTAATGAGTTAAGCAGATTTATGAGACAAGGAAATTCAGAGTACCACTGATTAAATACAAGTAACGGTAATGACAGTAGTAATTGTAGTCAGATCAAGCCTTGCTAAGGAAACCATTACAAAACATATATAGTATTTTTAACTTTAGCAAATTATACTGCTGTTGCTTTAAGGTATAGGTAGTGTAAGTACACTGATGTTCTCACTTTTTAGGAATGAGAATCAAAAGGGATCATTTAATGAAGTTATAAAATTAAAGATAAATACAAACATAGTTAACTAAAATCAAGTACAAAAAGGAAGGAGAAGGACGATGGAATGCACTAATTCCATCATCACTTATGGTAGAGTCAGTAAACACTGACTAAGATACAGAATAGGAGCCCTGGTGGTGCAGTGGTTAAGCACTTAGCTGCTAACCCAAATGTTGGCGGTCTGAACCCACCATCTGCTCTGCGGGAGAAAGATGTGGCAGTCTGCTTCCATAAAGATTACAGCCTCGAAAACCCTATGGGGTGCTTCTACTCTGCCCTATAGGGTCTCTATGAGTCAGAATTGAATCGATGGCAATGCGTTTGGTGGTTTGGAAGATAAAAAATAGTCTTTTAGTTAAAAAATAAGTAATAAGCTGTGGTGTATTTATGCAAAGTTTATAAAACTTAAATCTTCAAGGCCCCTGTTTTGCACAGATCCCTTCTACAATTATTTTGATTTCTTTTCTAATTTTAAAGAAGTTTTCACTTGCCTAGTTAATTGTGTTTAATTACTTTGCATTCTTTTTTTAAAGAAGTTTCCCAAAATTGTGTAAGCTTTAGACTCTGCAAAACTTGGGTCCATCCCTGGTTTAAAGGTAAACATTTATTTAACAAAGGTAAATAAAGGATACACAACAAAACATACACATTCATACACAAAACAAAATCAATAAAGAGTCAATAAATATATAATAAGATGCTTTTTCAAAAGCTATAAAAACGGAATAATTATATATGGGAATAAAAATAAGATGAAACATACCTTGATTTAAAAAATATATATGGACTGAACTCACTAATTAAAATTAAAATGCTCTCATTTTGAGAATTAAACAACATAAAATATACCACTTATAAAAGGGTGAAATCCACAGTGACCTTCTAACAGATGAATTTCTATGCACAGAAGGATATAGTATCAACAATCATAAAGCATAAATTAAAGAGACTACCTGAAGTGATTTGAATAGATTAGCAGTAGGTGACTTTTATTCACCTCTCTAAGTGCATGATAGATCAAATAGTCATAAAATAAATACATATACAGACGACTTAAATATCAAGATTAATACAGCTAGAACTAATTGATATAAAATTCACTCTGTTCCCTGAATATAAAGAGCAAGTCTTCTTCTCTAGCACCCATGGAACATTCATATTAGGACACACACACACACACACACACACACACACACACACACACACACACACATACATCCCTAGCAGCTGAAATCAGAATATTAAGTAAACGGAGAGCTACATTTGTCCTAATGTCAAATACTGTTAGCAGGAACCTTGAGTTTATGGGAAATTAGTGATTACTCCTTGGGTGCTCACAAAGTGGGCAACTAATCTTGGGAGCCCTGCATAAGGCTGGGAAGATCTAAGGTATTAAAAGCTCAGTGATAGTCTTGGTTACAACAACAAATGGACTAAAATAATAGAACCAGAAATAGACTTACTTGTCTGTCTCTGCTGTAGTTCTGGGTAGGGTAAAAAGAATATTTCCTGAACATTGTAAACATAGGCCTGAACAGATAAAGACATCTCAAGCTGAGAAATTAATTTAAATACCAGGTTACTATTATCATTGTTTGGTACTGACAGTAGCAACCTCAATTTTTTTCTGGAGATCCTTAATCTACTAGAGTAGAGTTTTAAAGTTTAAAGACAGAAACTGAAATCAATTATTAACAAATGCCAAACACACAAAGAACAAGTTACCATGATCAAGAAGCAATAAAACCAAAAATACACAATTTAGTATATCAGATATTGGAATAACTAGGCAACAGATTATAAACTAAATATGTATAAAATATTTAAGATAAAATTGATAGAGAAAAATGGTCAAATATCAAAAGACTATAAAATGACTAAAACATATGAAAGACTATACAGATAAATATTCTAGAATTGAAAAATAAGGATGTGACTATTAAAAACCAACAAACAATGGATACTTAAACAGCTGATTAGACTGCCTGAGGAGACAATTAATATTGGAATTTACCTCTGAAAGAATACTCGCAATACAGCAAAGAGAGAGGAAGATAGGCAAAACTATGACAGGAAAACAGAGTGAGACTATTTTATACAAACTCACTCTCACACACGTGTAACTAGGCTTCTAGAATTCAGGAAACACAACATATCATAAGAGGAGAGATAAAAAGAAATCCATAACCAAAAATATTATATTGAATTTCAAAACACTGAAGACAAATAGAAGGTTTTTAAAGCAACCAGAGAGAAAAAAACAGACCACCTACAAATGAATAACAATTAGATGGGCAAAAAGAATTCACAATAGCAATAAAAGAAGCCAGAAGAAAATGGTAAAAGAAACCATCAAAAGACTTTGAAAAAGAAATTGTAAATATAGAATTATATACACAGCAACATATCTTTTGAGATTAGATTAAAATGAATGCATTCTGGGAAAATTAAAATTGAGATAGTTTACTTCCAAAGACGTTCAGTAAATTAACTTCTAAAGTGTGTACTTTAAGAAGAAATAAAATGATCTTACACTGAAAGTATAAAAGGCACCCTGCACAAATATTAATAAAAATGTAAGTAACTATATGTAAACGTTGACTCAATAGAAATAGTCACTTTTAATGTGTGGATTCATGAAAAAAGAATAAAATACTGTAAAATATAGCATATAAGCAGGAAGTGAGTGGTTAGAGTTAAACTCTTTGGTACCTGAATTGTTCAGGAGGAGTATAAAAATACTGATTATATTAATGTTTCCTAACAATAATTCAATTAAGTTAGAAACCAATCAACAACAACAACAAAAACAAACAACCAAACAAAAACCATACTGGAAACGTCCTAGACATTTGAAATTTTAAGAAAAAGAAACAGACAAATTTTATAAATAGTTCACCAAGGTGAACTACATAAAAGCTCATAACAACTTGCAAAGATATTCCATTTTATTCACAAGAGAGATACTCATAAAAACTACAGCAAAATAACATTTTCATAGACCAAATTGCCCAAACTGAAAATGTGTGATAAAACACTCATGTATTTTGCATATCTGTTATATAATGCTGTTTGAAGTTCAAACTGTAAAACCACTATGAGGAAGAGCTGGCATTATTTTTCTAAATTATATTTGGTCCAAGTAATTCTATATTTTATGAATCTATATGATAAATTTACTTACACGTAACATATGGAACATTACAGATGAAAATTCACAACAAACTAAAAGTTCATTTTAAGGGGGCTGGTAACTAAACCATATTATATTTTAAAATAGAATATTATGCTGCCATTGAAAAGAACGAGATTTATTGTTTTACATTTCACATTTAGCTTTATAATAAATCTAAAAAATAAATAAGTATGACAGTAGTAGATCAAGTTTCCTTTTTTTTTTTTTTTCCTTCCTTATATTGCAATCTAAACAATTGGCCTCTATATACCAAAAAGCCCTTCTTCCCCCCACTGAATTTAAGTGGCATCTTTTATTTTGAGGATAAATTCTAGGCTCTGTATTCTCTTTCAGAATGGTTTGTTCTTGCACCTCTATCACACTGTCTTAACTAGTGCTGCTTCGTAATAAGTCCTCACATGTAATAGAGTATGCCATGCAACTTTTTTTCTTCTTCAGTATTGTCTGGGCTATTCTAGATGCTTTGCATTTTCACAGAATTTTTAAAATCATTTTGTCCATTTCCACAATAAAAATTGCAGGTATTTAAATTGTGGTTGCATTGAATTTATAAAAATATTTTTATGACGTTGATATAGCTGAAAAATTTTTAAACAGAAAATAAAAAGTCCTGACTATAAAAGAAAAGATTGGTAGATTGTACTTTATTAAAATTAGAAACTATGTCTCGACAAAAGACACCATTAAGAAAGTAAAAAGGCAAGCCACATACTGAGATGTTTCTCTCTCTCACTTTCCCTCTCTCCTTCTCTTTCTCCCTCTCTCTCACACACACACATACACACACACACACTCCACACACAAATGCACACACTTATATCTGAAAAATTTAATATAGGCTCTCGGATACTGAGAATACATATACATATCTGTATATATTTATCTCCAAGGCTGCAATGAACAAAATACACACACACACACACAGTATATGTGTGTGTGTGTGTACATATATATATATATATATATATGTCGATGTTGCTAGGTACCATCAAGTTAGTTCTGATGGTAGTTCTCATAGCGACCCTATGTACAACAGATTGAAACACTGCCTGGTCCTGCACCATCCTCACAATCATTTCTATGCTTGAGGCCATCATTTCAGCCACTGTGTCAATCCATCATGTTGAGGGTCTTCCTCTCTTTTGATGACCCTCACTTTACCAAGCATGATGTCCTTATCCAGGGACTGATCCCTCCTTACAACTTGTCCAAAGTATGTGAGATGAGGTCTCACCATCCTCACTTCTAATGAGCATTCTGGCTGTACTTCTTCCAAAATAGATTTGTTCATTCTTCTGGCGGTCCATGGTATATTCGTTGCCAACACAATAATACAAAGGCATCAATTCTTCTTCAGTCTTTCTTATTCATCATCCAACTTTCACATACATATGAGGTGATTGAAAATACCATAGCTTGGGTCAGGTACACCTTAGTCCTCAAAGTGACATTTTTGCTTTTAAATGTACATATAGATATATATATATATACACATATATATATACATATAAAGAACTTGTGCAAATCAATAAGAGAAAACCTAATTTAAAAATGAACAAAAGATTTGAAATGAAAAATGAACAACAGATATGTGATAGTTTTTTGAAGTGTCGATAAAGTTCTACATCATATAATTTTGCTGGTGGTATCATAGATAACTGTACTTGTAAAATTTCACTCAACTGTACGTTTAAAAGTGTGCACTTTACAGTTAATTGTAAGTCAATTTAAAAATAATAAACAAGAACAAGAAAGTTATTTATTTACTGATATAGAGAGATCTTCAAGCTATATTATTATGTGAAAAAAGGTGCGGATTAGTGTGTATAGTATGCTACTATTTGTATATTTCATGTATACATTTATGTGCAAAAATAAATAATTTATGTATAATTAAATTATGTAGAATATGCCTGTGTAATTACATAATAAATCAGTAAAAGGAGGGGCCCAAGATGACAGCTTAGTCAGACACACCCTAGTGTCCCCTTACAAAAAGACTCGAGAAACCAAGTGAAATGGATACAGATGACAACCTTGGAACCCAGCATTAAACAGAAGGATGGAGAATTAGACCAAACACCGAGGAGAAGGAGAGACTTAATGAAAACAGTGAATGAGGAGACTTATGGATCATAGGCACCCTGTCAGCCAGCCCAGCACGGTATGGCCAGCTTGAGACAAAGCGAGCAGTATTGCTGAGTGAGGAGCATAGGAAGGCAACTTCACGTACTTCCCAATAGAAGACAGAAATGCTGTGTAGAATACTGTGAAAAGAAGCAAAAGGACCTATCTTAACCATTTGGGTACTACTACTTCCCAGTACTTTTCAAGAGAGTCGAACTCCTATAAATTATTCTTATCCTGCCTTCAATCTTAGGGACCAATCATTATTTCCGTGTGTAGCAGGTGGAAGGCACCTCAATGAGAAGTTTTGCAATATTCCAGGGCAGCATTTCTGATTCTTAGATGTTAGTATTGCTTCTGTTATAATGAAGAATACGTAGTGGTAATTTTCCTGAGATTCAAATTCCTTTAGTTTTATTTATTAGGCCTAAAAATTGCTGCCTTTGCAATAAGGAAGAATGTATTGTACCATGTTTTGAAAAGTTTCATGAAAAATAATAAAAAGGCTAAGAAGAAGGGGACAAGAATAATAATCATTACCAGGTACCTTCATGTTTTACCTCATGTTTTGCAAATTTTCAAGAAATAAAATTAAAAAAAATTATCCTTGACTCATATCACCAGGATTTATTATGTCCAGAGCCTGCTGGGACATATGGAATCCCACATAATGGGTATCAAAATCCATAACTCATAACAAAAATTCTGCATAGGTCGTTTAATCAACATGCCTTCCATTAGTAAAAACACGTAGTGTTAACAAAAAATTCAAAGGAGAAAATAATTGGGTCTTGAAAGGAATATAATAAAGCACATAGGGGACAGTTACAGAGACTTCCTAAACATATCCAAACACCCTGATGGATTGGTTTACTGGGTTAAAAGACTTCGGATCATAATCTTGTGGGACAACTCAGTCAATGGGCATAACAGTTTATAAAGATAATGTTTTACATCACAGTTTGGTGAATAGTGTCTGGGGTCTTAAAAGCTTGTGATCAGTCAACTAAGATACAATTATTGGTCTCTACTCCTCTGGAGCAAGAGAGAATTAAAGAAACCAAAGATTCAAAGAAGAAAGTAGTTCACAGGACTAATAGCCCACATGAACCACGACTTCTTCTAGCCTGATACCAGAAGAACTAGACTGTGCCTGGTCACCACTACCAACCATTCTGACCAGGGACACAATAGGAGGTCCCAGATAAAATGGGAGAAAAATATAGAACATAATTCAAATTCCTAAAAAAGGCCAGACTTACTGGACTGATAAAGACTAAGGGAACCCCAGAGACTATTGCTGCAAGATACCTTTGAACTTGGAACTGAAGCCACTCCTGGAGATCATCTTTCAGCCAAGTAATAGATTGGCTTATAAAATAAACAATATCACCCATGTGCTCCCTTAAACAATTAACTATATGAGACCAAATTGTCAACATTTACCCAAAAGCAAAAATGAGAAGGCAAGGAGGGGCAGGGAAGCTAGATCAATGGAAACAGAACAAACAGAATGGAAATAATAAGAATGCTAACACATTAAGAAAATTGTAACCAATGTCATGGAACAATTTGTATAAAAAATTGTTAAATAGGAACCTAATTTACTGTGTAAACTTCAACCTAAAACACAATAAAATATTTCGGAAAAAAAAAAAGAAATTATTAAGAGAATTTGACTCCTGGTTGTCAACCGTGAGAAGAATGTTGTGCACTGTATCCTCTTTTTCAGTTTTTGGATTTTGTATAAAATTTCAAATATAATTAATGCCCAGAAATCAAGATTAATCTGGATTCTAGTTAACAAACTAACATACATCAAGGACCAAAGTGAAGTATCACAGCAAAACTGTTACAAAGTCTGGTTAGCTATGGAGGACAAGCAGTAGCTTACTAAGATTATAAATATTACACTAATAGTAAGTAGGATACTTCCTGCCATGAGTAAATTCTAAAACAAATAAACAAACAAAAATGAAGACATTCAACCAAAGGACTCTATAAACTAAACTTGGTAGCGTGAAAACAAATCTTTCCCCTCCATTCCTATTGGACAAAAATTGCAATTTTCCTGTTCTTCTTCTAAGAGGAATTGATAATCACCTATCCAGGACAACTGCCCTTTGAAACTGGAATCTAAATGCTAACCTTTGGTTACTCTTGCCAAAGTCATTTAAGACTCTTGTGAAGGTCATTTTAGTGTTACCAATGAGACCAATGATAAACATGTCCACCCTTGGCTGTAGTCACAGTTACTAGTGCCTGGAGACACATTTTCAAGTTTAAATAAATGGTTTATGAGCATGTTATCTGTCCAACAATTACATCTGTTAGCAATGTAGTGTATAAACTTTATAGTCGGTGAAAAACTTTAATATAGGCTTTTGTATGCTAAGATTACATGGCAAAGGAAAATAACATTGTATTACTGTCTCCCAGGCCTCTTTTTGCTTTTCTTTTTTTTTTTTTTTTTTTTTTTTTTTTTAATATATATTTTATTGTACTTCAGGTGAAAGCTTACAGAGCAAATAGTTTCTCATGAAATAGTAGTACACATGTTGTTTTTTGACATTGGTTAACAACCCCACAACGTATTAAGCCTCTAAATTCTCAACCTTTTTTCTTGATGAAAATTACAGATGGCCAAAGATACACCATCTTTTTGCTTTTCTAAGTCAGCAACATGCGCAGGCGCATGTCTCTGAGTGGTTGGCTAACCTCTGCCACCCTTTTACCCAATGTTAAATTCCTATTTAACGAAGAATCCGGAGGGGCCCCCCAACACCTTTTATTTTTTAACATGTTGGCCCACGTCTACAGATTTAAATATGACAAAACAAATGCTAAAATGGAAAATCTTTAATTTAAAAATACAATCAATTCAAACCACAACTTCTTCACACAATCTTTGAGAAAGTCTTACCTTCCCCAGGAACACATTTAATGAACTGGTAATAACTGGATACTGAATGATACTCCCAGAAGTCACTGTGTAACTATATTTTGAAACCCAAAGTGTTTAGATTGGCTTTTCTTCAAATACCTAACTTATCTATTAAAATTCTACACTGTAAAGCTGTTGGTGCCGTGGTTAAGAGCTTGACTGCTAGCCAAAATGTTGGCAGTTTGAATCCACAGTTCAAAACTCTATGCAGCACTTCTACTCTGTCCTAGAGGGTTGCTATGAGTCGGAATGGACTTGACGGCAATGGGTTTGGTTTGCTTTCTCTTATTCTAGAAGTCTAGCAGTCAGATCTTCTATCTTCTTGTCTCTGGCAATTATTACGGCTTGAACATTTGACTCAGTATGGGATTCAGAATCTTAAGGATATGGCCAAGGGCTAACCATGCAGTTGAGCGTATACTACTTGCCATCTTGCATGTACTGAGAAGCTGTTTCCAGGGCAACAGTACCAGTGGGGCATCCCAACCAGACTACTGTTGTAGCGAGAGCCTTGCTATTTTCCTGCTGCTTCTCCTTCCTTGTTCTTGCCTGCTTATTTTGCCTTCCCATGTATTGTGCATGTTATCAGATGACCCTCCAATATTATTCTTCCTGCCCATACTAGAGTCAGTTTCTGTTACTTGCAATCCAGAAAAAGTAAAGTATTATTTATGAAGGTTACCTTTTTTTCAGCCATTTGTTCCATGTAATACAGGTCAATTTATTACATATAGGTACTGTTACCCTCTATCCTCATCTCTCCCAACATTTTCATTTTTGGATTTCTATGTCAATAAGGAGAGCCCTGGTGGTTCAGTGGTTAAAAGCTTGGCTACTAACCAAAAGGCTGGCAGTTTGAATCAACCAGCTGCTCTTTGGAAACCTTATGGGGGCAGTTCTACTCTGTTTTATAGGGCTGCTATGAGTCAGAATTGACTTGATCGCAATGGGTTTGTCAGTAAGGAGAGTGCAAAATTCAGTTTTTCTACCATATACTTAGCTTCTCTTTTTCATTGCCATGAGGCATATGTAGTAGGAGGGATCAGGGGAGGAGCCAGAGGATAGCAGTTACTAGGCTTAAATCCATTAGCTGGTGTTCTGCGAATGCATTTGTCTGGGGAAAATTATAAATATTGGACTAGTTTCATTCTGAAGTCAGCTGTTTAAGGAATTGTCAGATTTAACTTCCAAAGGAAAACACGAAGTGAAGAAACAATGGAAAAATGAAAAGTAATGGAAAACTTTAATATATTTCAAGTGCTATTTAACATTATTTTAGTTCCTACTCTACATCAAGCATTGTTCCAAGTACCTCAGATCAGGGTTTCCCAACGGCAGCTGTATTGACATTTTGGGAAGGATAATTCTTTGTTGTTGGGGGCTGTCTTGGTCCTTGTAGGAAGTATAGTAGCTCCCCTGGCCTCTATCTACTAGATGCCATAGCTCTCTCCCCAATTTTTATAAACCAAAAATGTTTCCAGACATGGCCAAATATCCTCTAAAACAAAAACAAAAACAAAAACAAAACAAAACAAAAAAACGCATTGCCGTAGAGTTGATTCTGACTCATAGCAACACTATAGGACACAGTAGAATTGTCCCACAGGGTTTCCAAGGAGCGGTTGGTGGATTTGAACTGCCAGCTTTTCAGTTAGCAGCTGCCATGGATTGAATTGTGTCCTCTAAAAATGTGTGTCAACTTGGCTAGGCCTTGATTCCCAGTATTGTGTGATTGTCTACCATTTTGTCATCTGATGTGATTTTCTCTTGTTGTAAATCCTACCTCTACGATGTTAATGAGGCAAGATTAAAGGCAGTTATGTTAATGAGGCAGGACTCAGTCTACAGGATTAAGTTGTTTCTTGAGTCAATCTCTTTTGAGATATAAAAAAGAGAAGTGAGCAGAGAGATAGGTCGATCTCATACCATTAAGAAAGTAGAGCCAGGAGGGCGTGTCTTCGGATTCTGGGTCCCTGTGCTGTAAAGTTCCTCGACCAGGGAAGATTGATGACAAAGACTTCTCCCAGAGCTGACAGAAAAAGAAAGCCTTCGCCTGGAGCTGGCACCCTGAGTTCGGACTTCTAGACTTCTAAACCGTTACAGAAAAAATTTCTATTTGTTAAAGCCATCTGTTTGTGGTGTTTCTGTTATAGCAGCACTAGATAACTAAGACAGCAGCCGAATGCTTAAACCCTGCACTACCAGGGCTCCAAATATCCTCTAAACCAAAATACCAAACCCATTGCCGTTGAGTCATTTCTGACTCATAGTGACCCTATAAAATAGAGTAGCACTACCCCATAGGGTTTCCAAGGAGCGGCTCGTGGATTTGAACTGCCGACGTTTTGGTTAGCAGCCAAATGCTTAACCACTGTACCACCACCTCCCCCTCCCCAATTGAGAACCACTGTTTTAGATGAATTTGCTGATTTAATCCTCAGAACAAACCCATGAGATAAAAATCATCAATATCTCCCTTTTCCAGGTGAGGAAAAGCAAGCACGAATACGCTTGGTTAGTCAATCAAATCAAATAGCCAGTAAGTGGGAGAACTGGGATTCAAACCCGGAGAGTCAGAGTCCAGAAGTTTTATTCACTTTATTTTTCAGTTGTACCAGAATGGTTAAGAGCCCGTGTTAGTTAAATTCAAATGTTCATTTAATTCATCTAAATATGTAAGTCAGACAAAAATTATACTTTCTGATTATGTCTTCAAACTTTGAAGAGACTCCTTAGATATCCAGTGTTAGGGGAAGATCCACAATACTTAAACCCACGTTGAAGTCATCATCCCTGGATTTTACATACACTTAGAAGAAGGCTTGCTGGGGAAAAGACAGGGAATTCTGATTTTAAAAAGCTAACATCAGTATCTTGTAAAGTTAAATTAATAGCACATAGACAGTTTTAACTCCCTTCATTTAATATGCTGTAGAGCTGAGAGCTGAGCTGACTCATCCCCCATCCCAGTATAAACCCACCTCAATTTCAAGACCATGCTCACGTCCAGACAGTTGTGGTAGAACCAAAATAACAACTCAGATTTTGGCTTAAAGCTCTCTAAATTGGGGTACCTACAGAGCTTATGCGAGATGAACTTGGAATCTCTGATGTTTCAGTCTAACTTTCCAGATTTCAAAGACCTTTTTGCTCCCCCAAAAGCATGGGGTGTAAGTGAAAGAAGGGAGTTAACTATGCAGAAAACAGGAATGTGGGGACAGACAGTGAGGAAAAGGAAATAAGAACTGGATTATTTTATGTGAAAAGAGTTTTTCTCCTTTAGAACTTTTTTTTTTTCATTTAGGAATACTCAAATCCTCTTTAAGCTTGTTAGTCTAGAAAGTTATTAAATAAATTCTGCTAAGAATTCTGCTTCCAGTAAACAAACGAATAGCAAATTCATAAAGTGTCATTCTTCTTTCTAGATTCAGGAGAAAGTTTATACTCAGCTACCTTCACATATCGAAAAAAAATCAATTTTCAAACCTACCGTGTAAGTCTTTGTACCTTTCTAACTTGGCTAGCTCATAGGAGCAGGCAGGATGGAGACTGAGCTGTTTTTTTCTGCAAATTTAGGAGAATTGCTTCATCAGACATGAAAATTCCAAAGAGTGTGCTAAAGCTATGTGGAACTTAGTGCCTATGGACTCCATGCAGGGCATAAGTGAGTTTTTATTTGCCCTTTCAAGGACTTATGCAAAGCTTTATTCCCTTAGCATAGTACACACAGGATGACATTTTTCACAGTTTGACTTTTCAATTATGGATCCTGTGCAAAGTTAATGATGACTATATTGTTAATATTGCCAACGTGGTGTCAGTACATTGAAGATCCTGTGATATTAAATATGCTGATGTAAAGATATATGTTATTTCTGCTTAGTCTTATGCAAACAATCTGGCTGAAGTGATAGAATTATAGGGAAATCCTCTCCAGAGATAAAAGCAGAGTGGAATTCTGTTGAGAGCAGTTAAAAGCCTCTCTTGTTTCAAGTGGTTTGTGAAAGAATCAAGGCCAAAATTTTAGAAGTTAATTGTATGGAGTCTCTCACTCAAGACTTCTGGTTAAAGTTATGATATTTTAACCCTATTATTCTAACTTTGGGGGTGAGGAATATACCATTAGGCACCATTTAGGCAATCATTTTAGTTTCAAAAAAATCCATACAAATTAAGTTTTTGAGTAAAATGATTGATAATATGTAAGATATCAAGAGAATGGCAATACCAAGTTTTCAGACAGCAAGATAGTGTAAGGGTTGAGACCAAATATTATCACATCACGTAATTAGTATAACATAGATAGAATCATATTCTCAATGTTTATCCTTCACAGTAAACCCTCGTTTATTGGTTATGAGCATTGGCCATTGTTCAGTATGATACATTCCAGATGTTTAAATATAGCAACAGTTCATTAATAAAATGAGTTATAGCAACCAAAGCAACAAACTAAGAGAACATTCTTCTCAAAAGTAAAGTAAATAATAAATGTGATGTTTAATCACATATTTAAGATATCACTGCTCCAGATTCTTTTTTACACTTTTTACTACTTAGTTCCAAATCTCTTGCCTAATGTATCCCTTTTAGACAATAAATTCTAATAATGACTTTATTTCTCATATATAAAAATGTCTGTCTAATATTTTCAGAGAATGAAACTTTATTTGGCATGAAATTAAAGTGTGTGCTACACTTAAAAGATAACTTCATTTGCTGAGAATGACCAAATGGAGCAAAGTATTTGGTGCAGAATAGAAATTAACTGATGGTAGCAAATAACAATGAGGGAAGAAGTTTTATTACATTTTTTTTTCTTTTGTCTCTTGCTATCTTAGTATAGTGTGTTTGATAGTATTAATTTAAGGATGGTCAAGGAAAAGTAGATGTAACTAAATAGATAAACATTATACTTAAGACTATCACAATAATCTAAATATTAGAATATATTCTTTGAGGTTATTATTTTATAGGATATTTGTAATATTTCAGTAACCATATTTACTTATAAGACAAATACTTAATATTAGTTTTCAATCTATATAAATTGTTGTAATGTGTATCCATATATAAACTCAAATAAAAATAAGCAGAGACTAGGAAATAAAAAACAATTTTTTTTCTAGAGGTCAAATTCTGTGGTATTTGTATTTATTGTTCCTGTTTATCTCATATAGTATTTCCAGTGGAAATGAGTTTGATATGGTGGGAAAGTGAGTAGGCACCCCCATCTAAATCTGAGGACTTAAATTTATCATTAAACCAAAAAAAATCAAACCTGCCGCTGTTGAGTAGATTCCGACTCATAGCGACCCTATAGGACAGAGTAGAACTGCCCTGTAGGGTTTCAAAGGAGCAGCTTGTGGATTCGAACTGCTGACCTTTTGGTTAGCAGCCTGAGCTCTTAATCACTTTGTCAAGTGAAATTCAAAATGAGTGTTGCCTTTCAAAGTAACTTAGTAATAATAGGGGGCTATATAAAATTTTGTGAAAAAAAAATTTTCATACTAGGGAAAAACAAAGATTATTATTTGCTTAAAAATAAGTAATCCAGGTCCTTGAACAAAAGTTCAAAAAGACTTGGATACTGTTATACACATTTTTGAGGGATGGAAAGTTACAGGGAAGGAAGGACAAATGCACACAATTTATTATTAAAAATTTTGATGATCCTTAATATTGAAGCGTAATCAATTCTAGTAGTAGCCAAAAATCTAGTAAATAATTGAGCAATACATCTAGGTACAGCTTTGTTTTGCTATACTTTGTTTTTAACGGATATGGACTAGTGTTTGCATGGTTTATACACTGCTACTGAAGATAATTCTAAAAAGCTCTGAAAAATATTTTAAGGTATGATATAAATTGAATTTATTCATTGAATGATATATTTAACATGTATTAATTTTGTTTTGCTGCATAACAAATTACCCCAAACTTGGCAGTTTTTAACAACACCCATTTATTAGCTCACAGTTCTGAAGATCAGAAGTCTGGGCACAGCATGGCTGGGTTCTCCTGTTGAGAAATCACAAGGCTACAATCAAGGTGTTGGCTGGGCTGCATTCTCATTTGGAGTTTGGGATCTCTTCTAAACACACATTATTGAGGCATGATTCAGTTCCTTGCAGTTATAGAGCTGAAGTCCCTATTTCCTTTCTGGCTGTCATCCTGGGGCTGTTCTCAACAACAAGAGCCACCCACATTCCTTACCATATGGCTCCCTCCATTTTCAAAGCCAGTAATAATGGATAATTTCTTTCTCATTGACTGTCTCTCACACTTTGTATCTTTTTTTTTTGTTTGTTTTTCTGACAGGGGGAGCACAGTCTTTTTTAATGGCTTATCTGAGTAGGCCCGCTGCCTTCCCCCCCCCCCCCCTTACCAGGATAATCTCTATTATTTCTTTAAGGTCAGTTGATTTAGAATTCTAATTACTGCTGAAAAATCCCTTTGTCATATAACACAGCCTCATCATGGGAGTGATGTCATCATATTCACAGATTCCACCTATACACAAGGGCAGGAAATCACAAAAGGGTGAGGGCCGTTGGGGGCCATCTTGGAATTCTACATACTGGATCCATCCTAACTGAATGCACAACTTTCTCCAATCTCTAATCTGCTGCCAGAGAATTTTTTTCTAAATGCAAATATGATCAAATTGCTCAATACCACCACCAACAGCATCCCCCCCATAAATGCTTAAAATATTTTGTAAGCTTTCATTTGTCCATTCTTATGATAGTACACTTGACTGTTATTTCTTCAAATTCTTTTCTGCTTTTAAAATGCTCATACTCAGTGCTCCAGTTCCATTACCTACTCTCAGTCCAGATTATATACTAGAAATCTTTTTTAGACATTTCTCATCTCCAGTCCTCCTCCATGCTTGGAATATCCATTTGACCAAACCTCCCTGTTACCTCTCAAATCAACCCCTTTTTTTAACTTGGCCATCATCTCCTTTAAGCATCTTCCCTACTACCTTGCCTACATCCTCACCACCTTCAGTCTGTGATAACTATTTCTCCTCTGGGATCCCATATGATTTGTGTAAATCTCCAAACTTCTCATTCTGCTTTCTAGTTGTCTGTTTCTCTCTTTACTCCACTGGATTGTGATTCTGCTGAGGAATAATCTTTCTGAAATTTCTCTCATATCTTATTGGGTTATTCCTGGTGTCAAACACAGCGCCTATGCCAAAAAAAATCTATTTAATTCATGAAATTTTGACATTTTTCAATCATTTAAACATGTCTTTAAGAGACAACAAAATTAATTATTCTGTAGTCTGGTTATTTCACTTATAAATCCATTGATTTATGGATTAGATGGAATCAACAATATATTAATTTTCATAATCATGTGGAAATTTGGCTTCTTTAGAGCTGATTCAATACTTGACCGGGTAAATGGTTAACATAGTTGTATAACTTGAAAGAGAGTCTTAATTATAGTTTTATTTTGCCCAGTTAGTATAATAGGTAATACTGGCACATAGATCAAAAGGCAGATCAACCATAACGCCCCCGTAATGAGATATAATAAATGAAGTGAAAGGGTAAATTTTTAATAAAAGTTACAAAGTCAAACAGACTGGAGTTGTTTTTGCATTAATATGTTGGAATTATCTTGGCTGTACTTTATATTCTAATTTGTATTTTTCTATTTTATCTTAATCCATTATGTTAAGAAAGGTTCCAGGGCTGGAGAATTCCCTTAAGAACTGACTCTCCTAGGGTTGCCAGGCACACAAAGGCATTTGTATAGTTTTCTTTTTCAGCAACACTGATTAAAACGGCCACTCTCCTGCCAATTTACTTATTCTCCACTTTAACATTTTTCCCTTTTTAGTGAATGTGAATAAACAAGCTCTTAATTTCACCATGCCTTAAGCACTGATTTTATTATTTTGTAGGCATACTCACACTCAAGAGTAGAGACTGAAGGATAGCTTAGATATCTAGTGCTGCTGTAACAGAAATACCACAAGCGGATGGCTTTGACAAACAGAAATTTATTTTCTCACAGATTAGGAGGCTGGAAGTCCGAATTCAGGGTGCTGGCTCTAGGGGAAGTTTTTCTCTCTCTGTCAGCTCTGGCGGAAGGTCCTTGTCTCTTTTGAGCTTCTGCTCCTGGGTGATCTTCATGCAGCTTGGCATGTGTCTTCCACCATCTCTGCTCTGCTTCTTGTTTAGTCTCTTTATATCTCAGAAGAGATTGACTCAAGATAGGCCCTATACTAATCCTGACTCATTAACATAATAAAGACAACCCATTCCCAAATGGGATTATAACCACAGCCATAGAGGTTAGGATTTACAACACATATTTTGTGGGGGACACAATTCAATCCATAACATTGCACCCTTTGGCCCCACTGAAATTCATATCCTTGATGCATGCAAAACTCATTCACTCCATCACATTATCCCAAAAGTCTTCAATCAACTCCAAGTCTAAAACTTCATCTCATGAATCATCTAAACCAAATACGGGTGAGACATTAGGTATCTTCCATTCTGGGGCAAAATTCCTTTTCATCTGGGAACCTGTGAAATCTAGACTACAAGTTATCTACTTTCAAAATACCATGGTGGAACAGGTACAAAGTATATATATTTCCATTATAAATGGGAGAAATTGGAGGGAAAGAAGGGATAATAAGCACTAAGCAAATCCAAAACCCAGCTGAACAATTTACATTAGCTCTCAAGGTTTGAAAATAATCCTATGTTCTCTGAGACCATCTAGGCAATGGTTTTGCCCTCCAGACTCTGGGTGTTGGCCATGCTGTCTGGATTCTGGGTGGAGGCCCCTCTGCCCTGGGCTTCAGCTCTGCCTTCTAAGCCCACTGGGATGGCAATGCTGCTCCCATAACAAGGGGTTTACATTAACTGCTAACAAAACACTTATCCTAAAATGCAGGTGGTAGAATCATAGGGACAATTTTTAAGGAAAATAATCTGCTTAGTAAGTGACATCCTCATTATCAAATACAACACATACACCCCACCCAAATGATACTAAAAAATTAATTTTGGGGGAGAATTTTCCTGTTGACACTGCAGTATAAGAACACGGTCCTTTACATTGAATCATTTTGAGCATAAGCAACTGGATGTTTCTGGAAGGGAAAAATATTTTAAGCATTAACATGTATAAATTAAGTTATAAGAAACAACTTATTCAGTGTTTATACGCCACTTCAGCAAGCTGCACTAACAGAATCATATAAACCCATTGCACAAGTGTGGAAATTTTTTAACAGTTTATACCTGGCTTCTCTCTGAATGTGTTACCAAGTCTCTCATTAAAAGAAAAACTCAGCACTGTGCCTTTCCTTCAAAGTATGCTTTAGTCTTTAAATAGGCATTCCTTTTTGCCTTCCACTTATAAGCAATTGACAGTTTACGTTCATTGCCAAGAGCTTGTGTTTTTAAGAAAATTCTAAGTAGAATAAACATTTGTAGGTGACTTTCAAACATCTGAAAACATTTATTTGAGAATTGATCATGCTCTTTAAAAATGTTGAATCCAACAGAAATTTACTTTTCCTTGTCTGTCTCATTTTTATTTATAAGTAATAAAATTCTCTCAAGGATTTTCTTAATTGTCAAATTGTGGACACCTGCGTTAAGAATAACTTATTTGGATTATAATTTTTTTTTTAATTTGCTTTCTTCAAATAGCAATAACTTTGACCTTGAACCTTACAATTTTACATTGAGGACAAGGCTTTTCTTCTGGACAATATTCACATGTAATTATTAAATTGATTAAATTACATTCAAATACATCTATTCTCAAGCTCAAATCTTCCATATTGTACCTCTAAAATTTAAATGTGATAAATTTTGTGAAAATTATATTGACCTTCTGATCTGACAAAAAGAGAAATGCTAATCAGTAGCTTTCAATCTTGGCTTTACTAGAATCGCATGGGGGTGGGGCAGTAAAAATCTTGACTTTCTGGCTGTATCAAATTGAAGTTTAAGACCCTGGCACCAGTACTTTTTAAAATTCCCCAAAGTTTCCAATGTGCAAGCAAGACTGAGAACCACTACTCTAACTGGCAGTTCTCCCTTTGTTGCACATTAGAATTAGCCATGAAGCAATAAAAAATTCTTTTAAAAATCCCAAAGCACACTCGAAACCACCTAAATCCGAATCTCAAGGGTAGGACCCATTGATCTAATGTTTTAAAATTTTCCTGGTGATGCCAGCATGCAGTCAAGTTCGAGAACTAGTGATTTAGACTGAATACCAGTTTAGACAGTTTGTTCATGTGTTACATTGTGCTAGCTCATTTTTGTTTTATGGGATGGTGGTAATGGGAAAGATGGTATAAAGGGAAGAATAATACCGCATTTTTAAAAAATGCTTTTTGTAGATTCTTTATATTTAAAAGCAATTTAATTACAACTTGACCTGTATTCAAGGTGAAACACTCGAAACAGAGACTTTTGCATAAAAACAGTAAAAATGCTTAATGAAGAGCTGGAAGGCTTTCTCCCAATACCATTATATCACCCATCCTTTAAATTGTCCACAGATACCGTATCTCATAGAGATGACAAGCATATGCTAAACAACAGTTATTGAACACATATTCTTTTCTTACAAATTATGCCCTTTCTTGAAAACTGGTAAGTGATAGATGGTTTATTTCTTTATATCCTTAGATTGTATAAGATGTAGCATTTCCAAAAAATGTTCTGACAGTTTAGTCTGGATTGAGCTTGGTTTCTGCTGAGTCCTATTACCATATATATTAAATTTCAACTCATGTTTTAAAATTTACAGTTATATCTTTTTCAAAAAGCATTCCAAAGAAAAGTTAAAGTCAGGTCAATTTTTAAAAATGTGCTAAAATGAAAAGCCAAAATAATCATGAGCTTTTTTTCCAGAAGCATTATGTGTGTCCCTATATATGCCAACAAAATATTTGAGGTAGTTCCCAGTCAACTGTGATAATATAGGTAGGACCACCTAATATGGTCTTTGGGTTGTTCTTCTTGTATCGAGTGAATTCTGCCAGTTCAGTTCAATGTAAAGGCACTTAAATTACAAAACATGGAACAAATTAAAGTTTGAATAAATTTTCTTATTCCCTGGTGAGAAGGGCTGTAAAAATTGTAGATAGAAATAGGTGTTAAAGCAAGAGTTTTACCAAATAAAACATTCAAGTTCTTCAATGTCTTATTTCTACATGTGACATCAAAATCATTACCAGTCCTTGTTGTTGTAGCCCTGGTGGCATAGTGGAAAAGAGCTCATCTGCTAACCAAAAGGTCAGCAGTTTGAGTCCACCAGCCGCTCCTTGGAAACCCTAGGGGACACTTCTACTATAGGGTCACTATGAGTCAGAATTGACTCCATGGCAATGTTTTCTTTTTCTTTTTTGGTTTTATTGTGGTTAGGTGTTGTCGAGTGGATTTCAAATGATAGTGACCCCACGTGACAGAGGAGAATTGCCCCATAGTGCTTACTAGGCTATAATCTTTACAGAACAGATCGCCAGATCTTTCTCCCATGGAGCTTTTGGATGGGTTCTAACCACCAACCTTTCAGTTAGCAGCTGAGTGCTTAACCGTTGCACCACCAGGACTCCTTATCAAGTTGTTGAAGGGGTAATATTAAGAATTGCTAAGAAATCTGTGTGTGTATGTATGTGTGTGATATGGGAACCCTGCATAGGGTTTTACTCCTACTTCCTTATTTTAGCCATATTTCAATGATAACTCTGCGTACAAACATGAGTAAGCACATTCATGTTTCAGTGAAAATTCTTTTTCCTGCTGGAGCTATCATTTGCATCAGGGGTAAGTATATGAACTCAGGTTGAAAATAATTTCAAGAGGCTAGATAACTCCATGGAACAGCATCTAACCAAGATTCTACATGATCAGCTAAAAGCAACTTGTGTCTTTGATTCATGGTGATTTACTCTCACACTCCCTGGTTTATGTTGGATGAGTTTTCTTGAGATAAGTGTCTGTACCAGATGACTTCCAAAAGCCCTGTTAAGTACATGTCAATGAATTGAAAGGAGTCTTCTGTGCTAGAAAACCTGTCTTATTGTGACCATGGAAATTCTCACTGTGACTTTTAAATCTTATGTTTGGTGTGATGTGGAACTCTAGCTGAATCCTCGTATCAGCTATAAGATATATTGAATATAAATGAATGAAATGTCATGGTTATGGAATAGTGAATAGGTCATTGAACTTCCGGATCAACCAGCCCTAAATTTAACTTCTCTGCTCTCCTATATTTAAAAAGATAAAAATTATCAGAGATAAAACTATGTATATTGCCCCTGGTCAGAGATATTAGGAATTCACAGCCTAACTCAATCGATTCATTTAAAAAAATATTTTACAGTAGAAAGAACATGAGTTTTGTTTGAGATTACTCGGTTCAGGGTCTGAGCACCACCAATTACTAGCTCTCTGACACGGGCAAATTAAGTAATTTAAATCTTTAGTTTCTTCATTATAAAATGGATGTAATGAAACTATACAGGCTTATGTAGTAGCAATTAAAAGGAACAATGTTGTAATATATACAATAGAGTAAGTTGCACACATATTTTTTGTGTGTGTAATTAGGTGCTGTTGAGTTGACTCTGACTCGTAGTGACTGCATGTGACAGAGTAGAAATCCCCCATAGGGTTTTCTAGGTTTTAATCTTTATGGGACTAGATCATCAGGTCTTTCTCCCATGGAGTGGCTGGTGGATTCAAACCATCAACCTTTTGGTTGGCAGCCAGGTGCTTAACGGTTTTGCACACATCGCCTATTTAACCCATCGCCATGGAGTTGATTCAGACTCACAAAGACCCTATAGGGTTTCCAAGGAGCGCCTGGTGGATTCGAACTGCGTACCTTACGGTTAGCAGCCGAACTCTTAAACACTGCACAACCAGGGCTCCGCATTAAGCTTCCCCAAAATATCAGTTTTTCTGCTTGGTAAGTGGTTGGTTCTACTTGGTTCTGACAGTATGACTCAAAGAGTGATGAAATAAATAATAACATACAAAAACTATATAAAACCAAAACTGTTTTCAACTTTTCCCTGTAGTTACTTTCCTTTTCCTTCTTTGACCACTTTCTATTTGTTTTCCTCATTCATCTGGAAGATTGTACTCTTGTATTAAGCCCAATCACTCCATCTATACAGATACATACTGTGGCAGTAATGCCTGAAAATATGTTTAAGACAATGCATGCATTTTAGCTCAAAGCATATACGCAAATTTATGGATATTTTTAACTCTGAAAATATATTGTTTTGGCCTAAAGGTAATGAAAAATATGTGATAAATCAATACAGTTTGGAACCATCTTCACCTTACTGACTTATCTAGAAGCACATAGATTCCTGCTTCTAATGTAGTTACAGGGGCCCTGGTGCTGCAGTGGTTAAGAGCTATGGCACGCTACAGATGCTAACCAAAAGGTTGGTAGTTCAAATCTACCAGCTGCTCCTTGGAAACCCTATGGAGCTGTTCTACTCTGTCTTATAGGGTCGCTATGAGTTTGAATCGACTCAATGGCAATGAGTTTGGTTTGGTTTTTTAGTGTGGTTACATAAATACAGTATGTGTGGCATGGCAGTCCCAGAAGAAGGGAAAATATCAAACAATTATCACTGTAACTGTTATAAAACTCATTAGGGACATTTCAACATTACTACTATTTCACTTAATTTATTTTTAAAACCCTAAAACTTATTTTTCCTTAGAAAATTTTGACTCAAGCATATTATTAGGATAACTTTTATTACAGATATTATCAGGGATTCAAAAATTTGCCTTTATAGAAATGTTTGCTCAGAATAACTCAAAAATAGCTGCTTTAAAAGAAAGTTTGTTGAAAAAGAAGATTTAGACATATTTTGCCCTTGGTCTCTTGTGCTTAATATTCACTGCATAAAGACTTCCGACCATTCTTCATCCTAAGGCTTTAAGGATTTCAGTTAGCACTGTCTCACTGTTCATCTCTGTTACCTGCACAAATAGTTGGTGACATCATGGTATAAATACTAATAATGATTGTACATGCTCTGTGATTTTTCAGTCTTTAGACATCTGTTCATTTCTGTCACATTAATTTTATTTTGAAATGTATTGAACATTAACCTTTCAATGGCCATTTAAAAATCCTTTATTCCAATCATGATGAAAACATTAGACAAATCCCAACCAAGGGACATTCTCCAATATACTCAACCAGTACGCCTCAAAACTGTCAAGGTCTTAAGAAACAATGAAAGTCTGAGAAACAGTCACAGTCAAGAGGAGATGTGACAACTAAATATAGTATGGTATCCTGGATGGGATCTTGAAACAGAGCAAGAAAGAGCTAGAGGGCCAATTGAAGTCCTCACCTAAGATTTTCTGAGTTAGAGTTGGAAGTGAAGGCCTTTTCATTTTCTGGTCTTGGATGTGGAATGAGGGAATCGTGGATGTGCTGCTGTTGCCCAAAGAAGGTTTAGGGAATGAGACTCACCTGCAGAGGAGAAAAGATGAAGGATAGAGTCAGAAACTTAACCGTGATGACATTCAAGATCCAGGTTCTAAAAGCTGCAGATTTTTCCAGATATGGCCTGGTCCTTTCAGCTGTTTTTTTAATCTCCTCAACATCTACTGCCTTTCCAACAAATTCTCTTTTAAGTTGTTTGGCATTGGATTTCTGTCACTTGCAGCTGAAAAAATGCACGCCCGATACCAAATCCATGGCCGTCGAGTTGATTCTGACTCATAGTATATCCACATATATTTGAATATGTCTGTATATCATATTCAAATATATGTGGATTTATACATTCAAATATATTTTACTGGTTGGAATTACTCTACAACATTTGGATGCCACATTTCTTTACTTTTTCTATACGAAATTCAATCTGGCACAGCACTAACTTCCCAAGGTTAATGAAAAGTCAATCCTTAGTTATTTTGCAGGACTCTATTCCCCTATTGTGAAATCATGTAAGAATCCTGGGACTTAAAAAAAAAAATGAAGAAAGATGTCTGATCTCAGCCTATTATGTCTGCTGTTCCCAAGGCCAATTGTCTGGATATGTGTGATCCAGATGAAAGCAAGTACATCTGCTGAGGCAGCTAGTCTTGTAGGCACATTTGGCCCCCAGCCTCTATGCCATCAAAGGTACTGTATAATACTGGGGCCCCAATCTCCACACTCATAGGATCTGGCATTGGCCTCTCACCCAGTCATAGGACTTCCCTTTCTGAAGTCAGGTCACAAGCTTATATATAACAAAAACGTCTTCAAACTATTACAAGATTAATTAACCTAGACTCAGTGGGGGAAAGAATCTGGAAAGCTTTCCAAATGAAATAATGTTTGAGCTATAACTTGGAGGAGTAAGCTTACATAGCAGTGGTTTTACAATTTACCTGGCTTTGTCTACAATGCCTATGTAGCCTTGAGCAAGTTACTTGGCATTTTCTTGATTTAGATTCTTCAAATAAAAATTAAAAAATAGAAAGAATAATAGTATCTTGTAATGATACAGGAAATAATATATATATTATGACAATCATAAGGCCTTGGCACCTGGTGGATATGAAGTCAATATTAATTATTTTTAATTCAGTAGAAATATTCTTGTCTGATGCAATCAAGATCAATAGTTTCTCCAAAAATGCTTGAAGTAGAACATCTTACAGAATTACCTATGCATACCTTAAAATTTTTATTTTGCCTTAAATTTATGAATACATATTCATTTGCCAAGTTTTGATGGGAGGACAAGGTCATTTTTTAATTTTTAAAAAAAAATTTTATTAATATACTTTATTTTTTAGTGCAGTTTTAGGTTTACAGAAAAGTTAAGCAGATAGTGCAGAGTTCCCATATGCTCCCCCTCTCTACTGCTCACAGTTTCCCTTGTTATTAATATTAACATCATGCAGCAATGTGGTGCATTTGTTACAACTGATGAACAAATATCAATACATTATTATTATTTACGTACTAGCAACATTATTAAAGTCCATAGTTTATAGGCACCAGGGTGGTGCAAACAGTTAAGTGCTCAATTAGTAGCTGAAAATTTGGTGGTTTGAACCCACCCAGTGGCACCTTGAAGGACAGTAGTGGTGATCTAGCTCTGAAAGGTCACAGTCTTGAAAACCCTATGGAGTAGTTCTACTATGCACTCATGGGGTTGCCATGAGTCAGAATCGACTCAATGGCAACTAAACCACAACCACAATAATAGTTTACACTAGGGTTCACTCTGTGTTGTACAGTCTATGGGTTTTGACAACTACATAGTGTCATGTATCCACCATTATATCATACACAACAGTTCCACTACCCTAAAAATCCCTTGTGGATTTTTTTGTGTGTGTGTGCTTTAAGTGAAAGTTTATAGCTCATTAATTCCTCACGCAAAAATTTATACACATATTGTTTTGTGACATTAGTTGTACTCCCCAGAATGTGACAGCACACTCCCCCTTTCCACTCTGGGTTCCCTGTGTCTATTTGACCAGTTCCTGTCCCTTCCTGCCTTCTCATCCTGCTTTTGGATGGGAGCTGCCCATGTGGTCTCATATATCTGATTGAACTAAGAAGCACACTCCTCACGTGTATTATTTTTTAATAGTCCTGTCTTATCTTTGTCTGAAGAGTGGGCTTCAGGAATGGTTTCAGTTCTGTGTTAACAGTGCGTCCAGGGGCTATAGTTTCGGGGGTTCCTCCAGTCTCTGTCAGACCATTTAGTCTGGTCTTTTTACATGAATTTGAGTTCTGTTCTACATTTTTCTCCTGCTCTGTCTAGGACTGTCTGTTGTGTTCCCTGTCAGGGCAGGCATTGGTGGTAGCCAGGCACTGTCTAGTTCTTCTGTTCTCAGGCAGGTGGTGTCTCTGATTTATGTTGTCCTTTGGGCTAATATTTTCCTTGTCTTTGGTTTTCTTTATTTTCCATTGCTCCAGAAGGGATGAGACCAGTGGAGAATCTTAGATGGCTGTTCACAAACTTTTAAGACCCCAGATGCTACTCACCAAAGTAGAATATAGAACATTGCCAATTGAGCTAGATGTTCCCTGACACCATGATCCCCATAGCCCTCAACCCAATAATTTGGTCCCTCAGGGAGTTTGGATTTCTCCACGGAGCTTCCATGACCTTACAAATCCAGGAAACTTCTTAGCTTTTGCTTTGGTCCAGTTGTGCTGACCTTTTGGATAGCAGCCAAACTCTTAACCACTGGGTCACCAGGCCTGCTTGGCAGGTACAGTTAGTAGAATTTGACAGAATGGGAGAAAGGCTTTCTTTCCCCAACTGAGCTTAAGTCAAATGAAAGACAGCAATGTAGATGGACAAATGGAGCTCAAACATTGTTTTTTTTTCTCTAAATAGCAACAGTGAGCTTCCAAATACTGAAACTCAGAACTATCCAGACTTTCCATTCATACACAAAGTGAATATCTGCGTACTCCCACATTGGAATCTTGCCTTGTCAAATGTTAGCAGGAAGTTCATCATACGCTTCCTATGGGCAGCTGGCTCTATGACCAGTTCTTACTCAAAGATTTCCCGATTTGAACTCTGTTCTCCTTCTCTGAGTAGGAAAAAAACACGGTTTTTACACTAATGAATGTTCCTTTACTAGGGCGTGAAATCTTTTCTTCACATATATAAAAAAGAGTAAGACCACACATTAACATTTTATTGGTTACATTTTTATTTTTGATCATGATAGGGAAGAAAAATGATGGAAGAAGTTTTAGGCAATTGGGTATTAGGGGAACTTAGACCACCATTTGGCCTGAGACTGGTTTTGAACTTGATTTGCCTTTTATGAAACCAGTATATACTACATATACCTATTGGGCCAGTAAGTTTTTTTAATTCTAGGGAATATATTTCATACCAATGAATGTGTAGAGCAAGTGTATAAGGAGAATGTATTACGCTCACCGAGATGTGTTATAGATATGCATTGCAGTGAGGTTTCATCGCATCGATAGTTTAAATTACAACCTGCTTACTTTGTCCTAATGAAATGCAGCTAACACTATCAAAAGGCAATGCCAGGCCATTTTAATAGCTAGGTAGTAAGAATAGACAAAAACTGCAGCTTCTTCATTCCAGCAGAAATATTTACTCTGAAAATCTATCTAAATAATTTAACTGCTACCTATGTCAGAAGTAGGAAAAATAAATAAATAAAAGCTAAGATTTCTAATACTTTTTAGGCCAGAGAAAGTAGTTGAAATTCTTTAGTGATCTGCAGCATGCAATTCATTTTCATCTTAGAAAAAAACTACTTGGGTCAAAAGTCATTGCTTCAAGTCCCTAGGTGTGAGACAAAGAATGTTGAACCCAAAAGCTATTATCAAGTATCTGATAAAAGCTTTTGTCGGAGGAATTCTGATTTTTTTGTAGTTATAGTTATTAATGCACATTGTGGAACTTTAGGCTCTCACTTCTACCCTTGGGTTGCTGATTCAGTGGAAACGTGTTACAACCAAGTTGCTCTGGTAACGGGTCTGCATTCTTTCTCTGCAGCATTACTTTGGCTAAGTCTATCTAGAGAAGTTTCTTACATGTTGCTTCCCAGGAATATTAATGTGCTTTCTCTTTCATGGGTTTTCTTGGAAATGCAGCCGGTTGAAAGAAGTAAGTGCCAACTATCTTAAACTTATTTTACCTAAAATGTATAAAGCATCCACCTCTTTGAAGAGTCTTATGAGTTTATATTTCAGTTTAATAAACCATGTTTTTAAGTATTGGGCAATTCTTGAGAATTCATATGCAAATCTTCCACTTAATAGATTTTGTAAACTAAATGTTTCATACCAAGTTGATTTGGATAAGCATGAAGGGGAAGTAGAACTTTTCAAACAGAGGAATACTCATTATAATGAAAAAGGACCATTCCAATCTTGTTTGTCCAAGGATATGTGTTGGCTTTGCAATACTCCCAAGACAATATAACTTTATGTTTGTGTGTTTGTTTATTATAGTGTTACACATACAGCAAAACATACAACATAACTTTATGGTTTTATACTCATTTATTCCACAAATTATATTAATGAACGTGTGTCAGGTACTGTGTTAATCACTAGAATTAATATGATATATATATATCATATATATGTATGTGTATATATATTACACCAAGTGTCCTTCAAGAGCCTTATCATGGAAGATGTTTAAAATGTGTATTATCATATCCTCTCCTTTGTTTCCATGAGGTGTAGCTGCACTATGCTTAATATCACTGTATTATTATGGAAAATTTAATTTTTGCATAAATTATGCTAGAAATCCTATGATGCATTTCGAAACCAAATAGACTTGAGGCTGTTGTGGAATGTTGGTGCCACTGTAGTCATTAGAGTGAATTATCGAGAGGTGGCTGAATTGCGTCAAGTAATCGTTTGAGGTTTTTCTCCCTATGACTGCCTGAAATGACATTTTAAATTTAGGCCAGTCTTTTTTTTTTTTTCCCCAGGACTGAATCTCTTCAGCAAGTCCTATGATGACATCTGTTAAGTGCTAGAAAATCTATCCTACTCCCAAATACCTTCATCACAGCTGTATCACAGCACTCCAAATGGCTACCATCAAAACTTGTCTCTGTTAGGTTAACATCTACACTATAAAACTTCTGTTTTAAAATAAGAGTATAGTAGAAAACAAGTATATCTAGCTCTTATTAGTTCTTAATACAATTATAATTTGTCAAGTAGATGAGAGCGAATAGAAAAACTAGCAAGCAAAAAATATTAAATACTAAGCTTTATTAAGGTATAAAGAAACATAATCAAACCCGTTGCGGTCAAATCGATTCCGACTCGTAGCGCCCCTATAGGACAGAGTAGAACTGCCCCGTAGGGTTTCCATGGAGCGCCTGCTGGATTTGAACTGCCAACCCTTTGGTTAGTAGCGGTAGCTCTTAACCACTATGCCACCAGAGTTTCCATATTAAGGTATAGTTTATATAAAATAAGTTCACTCTAAGTTTAAAGTTTGATGAGATATGAAAAATACATAGTAGTGTGACCACCACTACAATCAAGCTATAGAACTTTTCCCTCAACATAAAAAGTTATCTTCTGGCCTTGGTGTGAAAATCCCCATCCCCATCCCCGGCTCATGGCAAAAATGCTTTTTGTACCTATAGTTTGTCTTCAATGCAGTCTCATATAAACAGAATCATACAAAATGTGGCTTCTTTCACTCAGCATAATGATTAAGGTTCATCCATTTTGTCGTGGGTATTGATAGTTTATTTAACCATGCACTTTTTGATACATTTGGCTAGTATCCTGATTTGGGCTGTTATAAATAAAGCTGCTATGTCAATTCTACAAGTTTTTGTGTGGTCGTCTGTTTTAATTTCTTTTGATAAATACCCATGATTGGTTGCTGAGCCGTAGGGCAAGTATATGTTTAACTTTGTAAGAAACTGCCAAAATGTTTTCCCAAGTGACTGTACCAGTTTACATTCCCACTAGCAATGTATGAGAATTTCAATTGCTCTGCCTTTTCATCCATGCTTAGTATGGCCAGTCTTTAATTTCTTCCATGTTAGTGTCTTGGTAAATAATATCTTATTGTGGTTCTCATTTGCATTTTCCTAGTGACTAAAGATGTTGATAATCTTCACATGTGTTCGTTGGTCATGCGCATCCATTTTTGTTGAAGAGTCTGCTCAAATCTTTTGCCCATTTTTAATTGTTTTTTTGTCTTCTTATTGAATTGTAAGAGTTCTAAATATACTCTGAATACATGCCTTTCATCAGATATAAGTCATAAATATTTTATAAAACTTAGAGTTCGTGGCTTGCCTTTTCATTTTCTTAACATGGTCTTTTGAAAAGCAACATTTTTCCTTTTAATATTTTTGTAAGATGTCTGATTTATCTAATTTACTAGTATGTTTTGTGCTTTTAGTGTTCCAGCTAAAAAAATCATTGTCCAAACCAAGGCCCTAAATATCTTTTTCTATATTTTATTTTAGAAGACTTAGTTTTAGCTCTAATGTTTAGATATGAGATAAAGGTCATATTCAATGTATGTTTATAATGTATATATTATGTATTATGTTATTTATAATTTCTGCATATGGATATCTAACGGTTCCTACATCATTTGTTGAAAAGACTTTTTCCATTTTTGAAAATACTGGTATTTTCTTCTGCAGAATCTAATCTGTAATTAATTGCATCAAGTATATTTTAATTTCATATATTATAGTTTTTTATCTCTGCAAGTTCTGAAGATTTTATTTCTCATCTCATAATGTTAATATTGTTCTTAATATTCCTGTATATATTTGTAGAGTTTATACTAGCTGTTTAAGGCATTTTTTCTGATCATGCCATCATTTCTGTCATTTCTGGATGTGTTTCTATTCATTTTTTTTCTCCTTGTTATGTGTCATGTATTCCTGCTGTTTTGAGTGTCTAATATTTTTTTAGATTCAAGACATTATGAATTGTGTGGTTTTGATTGATGACTTTTTTTTTCCTTAAAATTATTTTGGAATTTGTTCTGGCATGAAGTTACTGAGAATTAGTTTGATCTTCTCAAGGTGTGATTTTTCATTTCTTTACTGAAGTTTTAGAGAAATAAAGTCTACAGCAGTATGCATTTAGCCACTGCTAAGGCATGAGTCTCCTGAGGACGCTATCCAATGCTGTATGTATAATAAGGTTTACAAACTCTGCTGGTGGGAATGCAAATTCTTTCCAGCCCTAGGTGAGCTCCAGAGAACTTTTAACCTATTGCTTTCTGGTGCCTTTTTCCCTTAGCTTCTCTAAATTTTACTCCACGTATTCTAGATTGCTGCTCAATCAAAAACTCAAGAAGACCTTTCTGCAGACTTCGAAAACCGTGTGTGTGCGTCTGTTTGTGTTTGTGTGCGTGTGTGTGTGTTCATTCAGCTACGTCCTTTTATTCTGCCCCACAAAATTAACCACCTTTCTTCTCTGTTTTCTTATCTCTGTCTCTTCAACTCAGGAAGACTAGACGGATCTGTTTGAATTTCCGTTAAATGCACTACGATCTGGAAACGTAACCCTGATGCTAAACTGGGAAAATTTTAGGGTTCATCTTTTTTGCTTTTCTAATCCAGAGATCAATCACAGTTTCTTCACTGCCTATACTCCGCTATATAAAAGAGTTGTTTTATTTATTTTGTCCAATTTTATAACTGTTTTTGGCAGAAGGATAGTTCCAATAGCGGTTAATCTTTCACAGATAGCAATGGAATTTCAGATAAATTTTTACGGAAGTGACAGATTAGATATCTAGAGGAGTTGGAGGGAACTCTGGAAAACCATAGGATAACAATAACCAATTTACGGGTGAAAGCAGCAAGACCAAATTTTACTTACTGCAGATTTTTTTTTTTTTTTTTTAATGTGTAAGTATTCTTTTTCAGCCTTGTCCAGCTCCTTGGAAATTTTTCAGACTAATGGGACATTCGACAAAACTTGATAATGAACTGGTAAAAATGAGGCTTTACAACTTCTAAACTGCCTTAGGATGGGGAGTCTAGGTTGTCCTTAAGCAAACTAAGATTGAGTTCAGTTCTTTCTTTTCCTTCAACCATCTTCTGGTGCCTTTTTTGAACTATGTTTTTTCACCCAGGTTTGCGCCCTATCTCCCTGTTCTTGCTGTCTCTGGTTACTTGCATTCGAAATGTACAATAGCCAGCCAAGTTTTATCTCTACGAAACTTCCCGTCACCACACTTAAACTAATTTATTTTCTAAGAACACTCTACATTTACATTACACCCCTGGAAAAGGCTTTTATACACATATTTTAAAAAGTAACATCTGATATTGATTTTCATAGCTGCAAAGATTATATATTGTGAATTTCCAAATTGGTATGCATATAAAAGATTTCCTTTCCTAACTTCTGACCCTAATCCAACAATTTACTGGATGCTTCCACTTAGACAAATCCAATCTACCCCAAAGTGAGTTTATCAGTTTTCTCCACCACCAAGCCTGTTGTTGAAGGCCATTGCCTTTGAAGATCAGGTCTAGAACGTATGGACAGCAAACACAGAAGATTGTTGTATTTCATTATGAGCTTTTTAACATCGTTAATAAATTTGTTCATTTATTACTTCTATAAATTTTTAAAAAACAATAAAAACAAGCAATGAAAAGGGAAAAATTATTCCCTGTCTTAAAATGGAAGCACATCCCAGATGATATTAGGATCCTGGCTCTATGGGCAAGTACGTAGTATTCTGTAGAGTTTTGAGCCCCATCCGAGAAGTAGGGGATATTTGCCCCTTCACTTCAAGTCTACTCTTTTTATTCCACAATAGACTAGCATAAAATAAATCACTTCTGGTTTGCTATTTAAATGTGTATACTAGACTAAATTTTGTGGCAAGGAAACAAAGCTTACCATCTCTTGCATTGTCTATTCAGCAATGAACTTTAACAAAAAATAAAATTTTCTAAATACTTAGGTGATATATTTTATTATATGATTCCTAATGAAGGATGGATACTGATTAAAAGAATTCCTAATGTATGATGAGGCTGATTGTTTTCTCTCCTTTGGTTTATATAATTAAATTTAGTACATACTTGTAAGAAATTATATTTTTAATTTTTTGTTCTAATGATGAGCATATGAAATTAAGGCTGACATTGTAACAGAGTTGATCCTGTGCCTGTCATTTGGAAATCTTACATTCTAAAGCTTAAAGAAAATTATGCTCTGGTTTAAGAGGAAGATTTATATTATTAACTATACAGACACACAAGGAAAAAGTTGAAGATTAAATTGAAGATTAAGTTGAAGTACTTAAATGTTCATACTAAAATTATTTGTTTCTAAAGACCCAAGTTAAATAAGTTTATTTTAGTGCACGTGTGGTAATTGATTCTATTTAATTTAAATGAGACAGGATTTTGGCTATCTGCAGTATGACTTCATTGTGAAATATTTCTGGTATTGCATTGCTTTAGATAGTCTAAATGAATGGATAATTCATCTTGAACCATTTTTCTTCCTGTAGGACTTCTTCCTGTGGTTCTAAAGTGTAACAAGCAACATCTAAGGGATCCCACTCAGTGGCACAAGTTAGTGAACTGACTTGCTTTGGTCATATTAAGATCTTTTCTTTATATTTGTTGTATACATGCTCACATACTCGCGGTCTCTGAATTTTTGCCCCTGATTCTTCTTTCTGTATAATGAATACTTTTGAATTCCTTATATTTTCTTAAAGTTTATTCTTACCAACTCATATTCTTTTCTTTATGTTCTTCAGAAGTCCATGCAAGTAAATCAATGTAAATAGGCCTAAATATTTGCCTAGAAAATTAATGACAGTAAATTTTTATTTTTAGGATTCTAAATATCGGAATATTCAGATTTAGATTTTTAAAACTGATTTAAAAATTATCACCCTGTAGAAAAATGACCATGCCAATATAATAACTAAAAAAGTAATTGCAAAAGTGCAAAGCTGAAAATGGTTTCTGAAGGGAGCCACAAGAGCAGACAAGGAACAAAGCAGATAGGGAAAGGGGTAGGAACAAGACTACTTTTTATGCCATTTTGATTTGTGAACCATATAAACGTACTACCTATTTGAAATAACCTGAAAGGCTAGTCGTGGTAATATTATCTATTATCAAAAGGACTAAAATGAATTGTGTGTACTTACTCACTGGCCCAATCTATGTGACTCAGACAAGGTGTTGTCTATTTTAATTACAATTGAGAGTACTGTAAAAATTACACAGGTTTCATGAAACAAAGTAATGTTTCACTCATAATTTACTATCGAACAGAAGATAATCCAGATGTATAGGCTGAAGACGTAACAAGAGGGAGCGGATGACACTGATGCATGTTTTCAGAAGACTTGTCATATCTTTCCCTCCTCTGGTTTCTGCAGAAGCTGTGAGAACTAATCCTGATGATGTGTGGTTTTTCTTCAGCACTGTTTGCAGATCCACAAGGATTCTCTGGTAAATACATTTTCTGAGTTTTTTTTTTTTTTTGTCATTAAGCACAATGCTTTTGTGACAGTTTTAAGGGAAAAGCGTGTATTGCAAATTCAGCTTTACACTGAAAAATTTGAAATGTAGTTATTTTTTGCTTTTACTTCATTAATTCTTTCGGACTCATTTTTGCTCCATTTTTAGTTAAAGTCTAATACGTTATTATATGAAAATGGCAGACATTTAATATATTCTCCGACTGATTTGCATGATATATTTATAGGGCCAGTACTAGATAGCCAAGTAAAATAAGTAATATTTTAATACAGTGTAGCATCTTGCCCAAATATACTATATTCTGATTCCACTCAGTTATAGCCACCGCTCATCTGGCAGTGGAGGCTTATGCGTTGTTAGGATGCGGAACAGATTTCAGCAGAGTTTCCAGACTAAGACAGACTAGGAAGAAAGGTCTGGCAATCTACTTCCTAAACTCAGCCAGTTAAAACCCTATGGATCACAACAATCCAATCCCACTGTACTTGGGGATGCCATGAGTCAGGGGTGGGCTCAATGACAGCTAACAACAACAACAGCAGCAGAACATTCACCAGATAAATAATTATATTAGATTTACAAAGAAAATTAAGATTCTCAAGTTGAAAACCACTTATTTCTCAAATGAAGAAATTTAAACTCATAAAAGGCTAGTGATTTTCTTAACAGAAGTAGCTAGTAGGTTAAGGACTACAATGAGGTTTTTATCATTTAGCCCAGTGTTGCTGCTTCTAACTCACAAAATCAGCGTGGGTTTTGGAATATTCTTCTAATGATTATGAAAATTCTGAAATGCATTTGTAGATGCCCATCTGATCTTAAAGCATAATGATGCATTTTGACATTGAGTTTACTATAAACAATATATATATTTTAAGTCAAGAATATTGAATATTATTAGAAATAGGACTGATTGCTGGATAGATTTAGGAGTGGTTCCTAACTGGGCTCGAACATACCAACAATAGTGAGGCTGGTGCAGGATCGGGCAATGTTTCATTCTGTTGTACACAAAGTCACCATGAGCAGAAGCCAACTTGATAGCAACTAACAACAAGAATCTGAATATTCCAAGTGCAGAGTCAAGGAACAAACGGAGTGTGAGGGAGAAAAATCACAGAGAAGCCTCCCTGAAAAATTTCTAGAACAAAACAAAATAAACACATAATTGAAAATTTCAAGTAAAAAGATGACTTGGAATACAAAGGAAAATCATAAGCAAAGAAACAAGTACTACCTATATGTTTATGCATAACACTAACTAATTAAATAACTACCTAACTAAATAAATGAACTGAAACTACAAAACCAAGTGATCTCAACAAAGGTGTTTGTATGAGTGAAGTGAAATAGAATGCAAGGGAAAGCCTGGTAAGACTGTTGCCTTGTCTGAAAAAACCCGTTGCTGTGGAGTCAATTCCAATTCCGACTCATAGTGACCTAGGAGGAGGTTATAAACAGTAATTATGTATTGATATAAACTTACTGGTTTTAACTATTGATGTTCAAAAGGAAAGTAAGAAGAAGAGAAACAGGATATATACATTCCTAATCACCAGAGAGAAGAAAAAAACAAAAAATGAGGGTGGTGTAAACAGTTAAGCAGTTGGCTACTAACAAAAAGTTGCCTATCTGAACCCACCTAAAGATGCCTCAGAGGAAAGGCCTGGTGATCTGCTTCCAAAAAGTCACAACCCTGAAAACCCTACAGAGTGCAGTTCTACTCTGAAACACGTGGAATTGTCATGAGTCACAACTGACTTGATGGCAACCAGTTTTTTCTTTTTTTCTTGAGTGATAGACAAAGCAAATATTTACAAAAAATACTGTTAGTTGAGCAATATTAATATCAGATACAGTAATAGTCAAGGTCCAAAGATCCAAATGGGAGAGAATTTTTTTTCGGAATAAGAAAAGTTGCATTGACAAAAACATAAACAGAAATAAAAAAACTCAACAATCATTAATTAAAGACTTCAGCATGATTTTCCCAAATCAACAGAAAAAATTTCCCAGACATTTTCATGTTTTACAATAGCTTCCTGTGAGAGAAATTTTATTTGTATAAATTACTTAATATTTTAGAACCAAAGTTTTTAACATGATAGACTGGACCTATATACGATATCTTAAACTATTCTCACCCTTCATTCACATTTAAACCTATCACAATTGGTATGAGACTATAGGGATGAACCCCGAAATTTGTTGCAGTGTTTGTCATTGTTTCTGACAATGAACTGGGGAGAGTGTGTGGGTGGGCAGAGACAAACTCTGCTTCAGAAATTTTCAAATCATAGCAAAAAGTTTTTCACTCTTTCTCATAATGTACAGGATACGTGTAAAGCTGTAGACTAACCAGATTCTTTTTAAAGAAAGTTTTCTAAATATGTAACAAGAATTATGACTTCCAAATAATCCTAAAAAAAAAAAATAAGTTTTTTTCTAGCTGTGAAAATGCTAAGAATCCTTCAGAGCTTAAATTCTAATTTTTTCTCATGCTAATTAGATGCGATTTTAATCTTACAAACAGCCCTACTATGTTCTGTTTCTCACTTAATTGGCACATCAGATATTTATTCATGCTGTAACAGCACAAAGGGATAGCAATTACAGCTATTATAGGTGAAGCTTCACTCTAATGCTGCCTTAGGCTGTGTTCTCCAGAGAAGCAAAACCAGTAAATATACATATATATAGAGATAGATTTATATCAAGGAAATGGCTCACGGGGTTGTAGAGGATGGAATGCCCCATGTCCATGGTCAGGCTGGATACTTTTCCTGATTCACGTACCTGCAGGGGCTGACAAACCCAAGATTGGCAGGCAAGACCACAGGTAAGCTGCTAGCTCGAGTCCCAAGAACCCGAGGTCAGACAAAGGAGACAGCTGCAGAATTCAGAGCCAGTAAAAGCCGACAAGCCTTGCTAGAAAGTCCACCTATATTGGACGCAGGTCACACCTCCAAGGAAACTCCCCTTCAACTGCTTGGCTACTCACAGCAGATCCCATCATGGAGATGATCACATTGTATCTAATCTCATCAGGGAGGTGATCACTAAATCATTACTGAGAATCATGGCCCAGTCAAGTTGACACACAACCTTAACCACTACCAATGCCATCCTGGGGGTGTATACTATGGGATCATTAGAATTGAGATCAATTTATGATAAGTGGAATATTTACCCAACAACTGTCCCTCAGTTTGTCATACTGTGGTGGCATGTATGTTTTTATAACGCTGGAAGCTATGCCATTGGTATTTTAAACATCAAGGGGATCACCCATGGTGGACAGGTTTCAGCAGATCTTTCAGACTAATACAGACTAGGAAAAAAGGATAGTGAACTACTTCTGAAAATTAGCCAATGAAAACTCTATGGATCAGAATAGAATATTGTCTGACTGCCTTTAAACATGCCAGCTATTGTAAAGATGGTGCAGGAATGGGAAACTTTTTGTTCTATTATACGTGGAGATGCCACGAATTGGAGTTGACTTGATGGCAACCAACAACCACAAGGATGCTCATGGTAAGTAAACTCCTCTTTGACTATGTCCCACGTGTGTCTTGTTCTGTGTCATTGTTTTTTTTTAAGACAGTGAATTGAGATATGATTTGATAGAGTCTGAGACAGAGTTAATACATATTTCTCCTGATTGTACAGTTTGGGGAATTTTTCATAACAAAAATACTTTTAAAAAAGTAGAATGTTCACCTATAAAATTTTTCCTTAAATAAAAAATATATTTTATACACACACACACACACACACATATGAGGAGTCCTGGTGTCACAACAATTAAATGCTTGGCTGCTAGCCTAAAGGTTGGCGGTTTGAACCCACCCAGCACTCTGTGGTAGAAAGACCCGGCCATCTACTCCCGTAAGGATTACATCCTCAAAAACCTTATGGCAGAGTTTTGTCCTGTCACACGGGGTCACTATGAGTTGAAAATCGATTCGATGGTACACAGCAACAACATGCACACACACACACATACATATACATGATATAAGTGCAATGCATTGTTTCAAATAATTTCACATACTCACACACACTGAAGCCTATTTTAATATTTAATATTATTAAGTGTCTAGTTTCTAAAGACAGGAGGTGGTGAAGTGGTTAAGAGCTCAGGCTGTTAAAATACACCAGCTGCTCCTTGGAAACCCTACAGGGGAGTTCTACTCCGTCCCATAGGGTAACTGTGAGTTGGAATCGACTTGACAGCAACAATTTAGTTTTGGAGCCCTGGCAGCAAAGTGGTTAAGAGCTCAGGCTGCTAACCAAAAGGTGAGCAATTCGAATCCACCAACCACTCCTTGAAAACCCTATGGAGCAGTTTTACTCTGTCCTATAGGGTCACTGTAGACTCGACGGCACACAACAACACCGAGTTTCTGAAGAGTCTTATAATCTTTAAATTGTAAAAATCTGAATCCTGTAGGGTTGGAGCAGACTTGGCAGATGGATGGATAGAGAAGAACAATAGACAAAGCCAAAATAAAATGCCCAGAATGTGATTGATTTTTGAACTTGATGCCTAGAGTAGGCCACGAAAGAAAGACTATAAAAATAAACCAAATCCTTCTCTTTTAAATCCAGAAAGCAGTTTTATGACAATGTAAAATAATCATGAATTTGTTTTACAATTTGGTCTAGAATAGTTCACCTTAAGTGCTCTCAGATATTTCTCTTGCCCTTCTCACCTTAACTGGTCACTTGCCCAGAACGGGTTGTGTTTATAAGTCATGGGATGCTTCTTCTGTGGCCTCTAAGCTCATGTAAGATTTATATGCTTAAGTCTTGTCCAAAATGAATCACATCTGTTTTTTCAGAAACTGTGGCCAACTTAAAACATTCAAAAGAAAATAAAAACTAAAAATGCTTTAGCTGGCTTACTGCTGTAGCAAGAAAGAATATGAAAGGGTATACAGTAAAACCTGTGAAAGCTGGAAACTTTGTAAAGCGGAAACCTGTCAGAGAAGGAAAACTCAAATAGTTTCCACTAATAGAGAGTGATGGAAAAGTGGAAAGACTGCACCCTGTCAGAGGCTGAGAACTTGCGAGACCCAGAAAAACAAGGCAATCCTGTTCTGGCTTTCACAAGTTTCACTGTATAATTTTGACATTATAGACGTTACCTTACCTCATTATATTTGCAATTTTAATACCACCAAATAGCACGAAAACTGAAATTTAGATACATTGTCATCAATTTGGAAATTTTCAATTACAACTGGAGAGAACTATTCTTTTCCTCTTACAACAAATAGAAAATTCTTCATTCTAACTATTAAGAATTAACAAGCTCGGTTTTCAGACACCTGATACTGTGGAAGATGTTACTAATTATAAAAAAGTTTATTATAGACATGGAATTATAATAAATCAGACCTTGAACAAGTCAGATAGCCTTGAAAAGCTAGAATGTTTGCATGAGTATTTCCCTTTTTTATTTCTGTTCATTCCATGTAAAGCTTTGGAACATCTTATTTCCTGATTCTTTCCTATTTATAAGGTTTTGTTGCATAGGTCGTTGGAGTAAAGACCGGACGAAATATTATGTGAGTTATGATAGAATAACCTGGGTTAACAAACCCCAAGCTATATAATGGATCAAACACAATTGTGTTAATTGCCTTCGAATTAACTCTGCCTCATGGCGACCATATGTATAACAGAACAAAATGTTGTCCTGTTCTACGCCATCTCCATGATCTTTGATATGTTTGAACCAGTTTTTGCAGCTATGGTATCAGTCCATCTCATTGAGGGTTTCCCTCATTTTCGCTGACCCTCTACTTCACCAAATATGATGTCCTCTTCTAATGACTGTTTTTTCCTGATGATGCGTCCAAAGCAAGCAAGACAAAGTCTTGTCATCCTCAATCCTAAGAAGTGTTCCCCTTGTATTTCGTATAAGACAGATTTGTTTGTTCTTCTGGCAGTCAGTAATATTCAATATTCTTTGTCAAAACTATAATTCAAATGTGTAAATTCTTCTTCCATCTTATTTTTTCACTGTCCAGCTTTCATGTTCGTATGAGGCAATTGAAAAGCCTATTACTTGGGTCAGGCGCACCTTAGTCATCAAAGTGACTTCTTTGCTTTTTAGAACTTTAAAGAGGTCATTTGCAGCAGGTTTTCCCAATGCTATGCCATATGATTTCCTGACAGCTGTTTCCATGGGCATTGATCATTTATCCAAGTAGAATGAAATCGTTCACAACTTCTATTTCTTCACCATGATGTTGTTTATTGGTCCAATTGTGAGGATTTCAAACACAATAGAAAATTATTTTTCATACCTTTAAAAAATTCAAGGAAGAGTTTACTTTTTAGCTGGCAGCTGTCTCTTATGGTAATTCAGGGACCCATGCTCCTTACATCTGTAACTCTGTCATCCTGGTAAATCCTGAAGATTCTTTCTTAGAATAATATTTTTAAATACATAAGATAAACATATGTTATAAAGGAAACTGATTAAGTTAACACAAATTTTAGAAATAGTTATAAAAAGAATCTGTGACATAGTAATAGATGTACTTTAGAATTAACATTAAATAATAAGGTCTAACAGCACAGTTCTGATAAAAACCATAATTTTGAAGTAGTAGAGAGGGTAAACAATTTTGAGATGTCTTCTGCAGCAGAAGTATGATATGAAAATATCTTTGACCAAGTCACAGGTACTCCTAACACTAATGGGGCTTGTTGACTGCATTCATAAATGAAATAAATGCTAAATTTCAGTTAGAGGTTAGTTACAATAAAGATGTAATTTGTTCCCATATAAATTTGTGAATTCCCCTGAATTTTATCCACAAACCCTCAGAAGCTAAGAATCTCAGTCCTTGTTTGCTCCAAATCAGCAAGAGGTTAAAGTGAGCCTGGAGAGAGTCTTCCCACTTTATAAACTTTGTCCCAGAAATGTCACATGTGACTTTCCATTGGGAAAAATTCACATGGCCACACCTAACTCCAAGGGAGACAGTAATGTGAAGTTAGGCAAATAGTAAGCAAAATCCCATCGCAGTCGAGTCGATTCCGACTCATAGTTACCCTATTGGACAGAGTAGAACTGCCCCATAGGCTTTCCAAGGAGTGGCTTGTGGATTTAAACTGCTGACCTTTTGGTTAGCAGCTGAGCTCTTAACCACTGTGCCACCAGAGCTCCAAGAATAAGCAAACAGTTTGTATAAGATATTTGTAAAAATTACTCTTTCTGAATCATACTTAAACTATGATCTTGTAATTCATTGATTGAAACAATAAATATTTACTCAGAATTTACCATGGAACAGACACTGTTCTAATAATTGGTAGTTGTTAGAACTGTGCTGGGGTTACTGTACTCTGTAATAAAGTCTCTCTCTTCACCAGGGTTTCATTCTTGTTAGAGTAGAGAAGGGGAAGATAATAAATATACAAACAAATAATAATATATTAAGTCATATGGTACGAAAGATACCACCTGAGATGAATAAAACTTTTGTTTCTTGAGTCAAGCCTACGTCTTTTTTTAAGTCATGCCAAGCATTTAGATGGTCACAACTACTGAAAAGAGGATCTTGATTCTACGAACAGAAAAAGCAGAACCTAAACAAGGCTACCAAATTGTTAGATATAGGCCTGTACTGGGGCAGTGGGGAGGGAAGGCAGAGATTTTTGTGGAAAATATTTTCTAGTAGTTCAGTCAATTTACAGAACCCAAAGAGGAAGTCCAACTTAGATCCTATTGAATCCGTTGTGATCTGAACTGTAGATTATTCTAACTCTTTAGAATTGTTGTTTCCTTGTATTTTTTACCCCCTTTTTTCTGTGTTATCTTTCAGTTTCCATTCTCTTTTTTGGCTTACTAGTAACCTTAATAAAATGTACTGGCAGAGTGAGATTAAAATAACTATTAAAGTAAAATAATATATAGAACCAGTATTATTATCTGGATCTTGAACATCTCATTTCTAGAATCAAGCTAGCTATTTACCTAATAATAATACACTGATGATTCACATTCAGTATGTATTCAATATAAGTTCCACAGAAGACAGGCAAGTTCCTGACAGAAACCAGACAAAGAGTGACAGTAAAATGAAGAGGAAGACAATGTCTTTCCTTGGTAATAAGAAAGACTTCTAAGTGGAAGTAAAGTTTGGGCTGGGATTTTAGGAATAGATAGGATATTAACATATCAGAGTAGAACTGCGCCAACAGGGTTTTCAATGGCTGATCGTTTGGAAGTAGATAGCCAGGCATTTCTTTCAAGGCACCTTTAGGTGGGTTCAAACCTCTAATTATTTGGCTAATAGCCAAACATGTTAACAGTTGGCACCACCGAGGGACTCCTCAACAGGTAGAGACCCAAGGAAATGGCATTGCAGAGAACACTGTGAATAAAGGAATAGAAGAGAAGCATGTAATGGAGATAATGAATATCCTGAGTTGACTGTAGTACAAGGTTATGAGGGACAATAAAATGGGATCGTCCTGAAAAAGTATTTAGTCAGATCATGGATAGTCTTGATGTTCTGCCAAGCATCTGCTACTTACACACACCCTCACACACACACACACACACACACACACATACACACACGATAAGAAAATAACTTGATAGTAGCATGGAGAAGGGAGAAGAGGCAGGGAGACGAATTAGATCGCTATTGTGAAATCCAGGGAAGAGCTGAGGTGTTCTTGAACAAGACATTGGCCACACAAAAAACACTTAGTGGGTTAATTTGAGAGATAATTTTGATGTAAAAACAATAGGTCATAATCAATTTGTTTCCAGAAATAAATGAATGAGAGGAAGTTGAGAGAGCTGTTTCTGGTTGGTTAACTTAGAGGATGCTGGTGCTGGAAGAACCATGATAAAAAACAAAGGCAGTGGGGCAGACTGTTGTTGTTGTGTGCTGGCGCGTTGATTCCAATTCACAGAGACCCTATAGGACAGAGTAGAACAGCCCCATAAATTTTTTTTTAATTTTATTTTTTAATTGTACTTCAGGTGAAGGCTTACAGAACAAATAGTTTCTCATGAAACAGTAGTACAGATATTGTTTATGACGTTGGTTAACAACCCCACAACATGTCAACCCTCTAACTTCTCAACCTTTTTTTTTGGTGAAAATACACATAGCCAAAGATACACCATTTCAAAAATTTCTACATGCACAGTTCAGTGACATTGACTACGCTCTTCCAATTCTGCAGTTATTCTCACTTAAGATGAAGGCTCATAGAACAAAATAGTTTCTCATGTACAGTTACTACAAGTGTTGCCCTATGACAGTGGTTAACAATCTTATAACACATCAACAATATCCTTACTCAACCTTGGGTTCCCTATCACCAGCTTCCTTGTCCCCTTCTGCTTTCTGGCCCTTGTCACTGGACTACTGTACCTTGTTAGTCTCGTTTGGTTTTATGGGGCTGTCCACTCCCAGGCTGAATGGTGAACCTCGGAGATAACTTCACCACTGAGCTAAAAGGGTGTCTGGGGGCCATACTCTCGGGGTTTCTCCAGTCTCCTTTAGGCCAGTAAATCTGGTCTTTATTTTTGTGAGTTAGAATTATGTTCTACATCCTTCTCCAGCTCTGTCCGGGACCCTCTGTTGTGATCCTGGTCAGAGCAGTCAGTGGCACCATCTAGCTGTACTGGACTCGATCCAGTGGAGGCCTTGGTAGCTATGGACAATTAGTCCTTCGGACTAATCTTTTCCTTGTATCCTGTTCTTTTCATTCTCCCTTGCTCCCGAAGGGATGAGACCAGTGGAGTATCTTAGATTGCCACTCACTGGCTTTTAAGACCCGAGGCACTACTCACCAAGGTAGAATGTAGAGCATTGTCTTTATAAACTGTGTTATGCCAGTTGAGCTAGATGTTCCCTGAGACCATGGTCCCCACAGGCCTCCACCCAGCAACTCAGTCCCTCAGGGAGTTTGGATGTGTCTTTGGGGAACAGCCCCATAATTTTTACTAGGCTGACGTCTTTATGTGAGGAGAGCTCCATGTCTTTTCTCCCATGGAGCTACTGGTGGATTTGAATCACCGACCTTTCAGTTAGCAACCGAGCGTTTAACCATTGCTTCACCAGGGCTCCCTGGGGCAGACTGGGAGAAGATAATAGATTCAGCCTGAACATTTTTAGGTATTTTGTAAGAACATGGCATGCATTTTACACTCAGAGAAAAAACTAAAGGTGTAAGTCTGAAATTCAAGAGGGGACCAGGTCTCCTGGGAGTCATTTGAGAGGTGTGAATTAGAAAATTAGTTAGGAAAGGACAGTTGACTAGAGCATCAGTCAAGTGTAAATCACCTGGAAACTCCGTTCCACTGAGTATTCATAGCCTTCCCATACGAATCTACCAATTTTTATTTAATTCAACTAAATGGTAGATAAAAAGGAAGAAACATCAAAAGATTCATTAGAATAAGGTGGCTTTTTTTTTATGTGTTTAATATGTTTCTCTATATTTTCAGGGACAAGATTAAAAGTAGGATTTCCTATTCCCTTCTATGTATCGATTTGTCTTTTTAGATGGTGACAAGTATGTCATTGTCAATAATTTCACTTCAATATTGAAGAATAATTTGGTACTTTTACTAGTAAATATCATTGTTTTTTACCAGATGAAGAACCTGAAAACATGCTCATTAAACTTTCACATGACCATAAGTAAGATGGATTATTTAATGATATAAAAATCAGAAGTAAAATGAAAATCTCTCTAGTGATTGTTCAGATGTTCCTGAATAAAAAGGTTGAAATCCAAGTATCAAGGTAAAATGTTACAGCAAATGACAAAAGTGGGGCAACTGTATGAGAAGTGAAGGATAGGTAAACATATTTTTCTAGCACTTATTATCAATAAGTTATGATGGTTATATAGTTAAATATCGAATAATCAGAATTATGAGCGCATTCGTTGGTGAGAATGTTTATATCATTTAGTGTGTACTTAGGAGTGAATAAGAAACAAGTTTCATTTAAATTGCCTAAAACAATAAAAAAAAGAAAGAAGGAAAGAAGAAAGAAGGGAAGGAGGGAGGGAAGGAGGAAGAACGGAAAGAAAGAAAGCTAACAGAGACCCCTGAGGTAGAATAAGCATAAAAGTTGATTGAATCGTTAGCTCAATAAGGCCACAGTCACCCTCCATAATAATCATGTTAGATAGATGATAGATACATAGATACATAGGCAGATAGATAGATAACTACTGGTGAGTCAGCTCTGACCTCTGGCAATCTCATGTATAACAGAAGGAAACTGTGCCTGGTCCTGTGTCATCCTTACAACTGCTAGCATGTTCAAGTCCATTGCTGCAGCTAAACGTGCCAATCTATCTCACAGAGTCTCCCTCGTGCTCTCTGGCTCTCCACTTCACCAAACACAATGTCCTCCTTTACTGATTATTCCCTCCTGATGCTGTGCTCAAAACAAGTAGGTCAAACAGTGTTCTGTTGTGATCCATAAGGTTTTCACTGGCTAATTTTCATAAGTAGATCGCCAGGCCTTTTTTCCTACTCTGTTTTAGTCTAGAGGCTCCACAGAAACCTGTCTATTGTGGGTGACTCTGCTGGCATTTAAAATACTGATGGCATGGCATCCAGCTTCACGGTAATACACAAGCCACCACAGTATGACAAACTGACATACTAGTGGGTAATTGTAATAGTTAATCTTTATTGAGCACTTACTATGTGTCAGGCACTGTTTTGTTTTATATATATTCACTTTTTTTTTCTTTCTACTAGCACCTGATGAGGAAGATATTATTATCTCCATTTTACAGATGAGGAAATAAGAGGCTAAGCTACTTTCCCAAGGTCATGTAGCTAGTAAGTGACAGTGACGATCACAGCCCAGGCAGCCCAGCTTGAGTGCCTGTATGCTTAGCCGCATGCTATACTGTCTCCCTTCTCCTTTGCGATTATCACTGTCGGCTAAAACCTCCAGCTGGTTTGCCATAGCAAATTCCAGCTTCACATCTAGAAACAGTAAGAAATAGCAGAAGAGAGAATAATTCTTCCTGTGTCTTTCTCTTAGGAATAATGAGTTTTCTCATAAGCCCATCCTCCTGCCCCCACCACTTTAACCAAAATTGGGTCACTTACCCATCCCTAAAACACTCACTGGCAAGAGGAATTGGATTATCCTTGAACTATCATGTCTCTTTCTGGAGGAAGAGTGGGCTTTACTTACCTCAATATATACAGCTGTATGTGTGTGTGTTGGCTGGGGGTGGGGGAGAGGGAGGAATAAGGGGAGGAAGGAGAGAACAGTTGCCTAAAAAATACCAGGATGCTCTTGGAAAGAAAGGAGGAGAAGTTAGTGTGCAGACAAAAAGTAGTGATCATTGTATCTTGATTCTATGATTAACTAAAATAAAAATAACAATGACAATTATCTGCACCCCAATCCTTATTGTTGCAAATTATCCTAAAATATATTAAGTCTTCTTCCTTGAGTGAATAGCATTTACAAGAGATTTTCTTTCTGGGTTACCATTTTGGATTAGCATCAATCATTAGTCCAAAAAAAAAAAAAAAATACACATATGGACATATGGCAAATGTAAAGAATCGAACTGAGTACAACATCAAGAAATATATTGGAAAAAACATTTTAATTAATATTTACAGTATGTTTATAATGTTTTCACAATTTAAGTCCTCAAGGGAAGGATAGTGTTTGTTGTGTTCATTGGTGAATGTTTGGTGCCTAGAACAGTGCCTTAATCTTAGCAGGCTCTCAGTAAATATTTGTGGAATGGATAAATTGAGAAAGTCCTTATATCACTTTAATTGTTGTTATTTTTATCATTCTCTGAACAAGAGAGAATTATCTGGCAATATTTTATTAGAGGTTTAATTTACTCAGATTCTACTATTCCATTTTGTAATGTTCTTTCTAATTTTAACTGTTGTCTTTTCATTTATCCTTCAACTTCATTCACATTCCGGTCTTAGTCATATTGGCTTCTCGTTTCCCGTCATGCGCTTCAAATATCTTGGTGTAATTTTTTTTGAGTAGGCAGAACTATGTTCTTTCCCATATCCAGTTTCCTAGATCTCCACTTTCTACGAGAAGCCCAAAGATTCTTTGCACTAGTTTTCAAACCTTACACAATTAGTTTCCTAAAGTTAATTTTCTTAATCTTGCTGACATTTCCATTCTCTTCCCTTAGGGAAAGGAATCCAATTTCATGAACTTACAATTGTTTCCTCAAGGTTTTCTTCTACTATTAGAAACCAGTCTAATTTTTCCCTATGAGCAAAAATCAAATCTGATGTCTGCCCTGGGAAATTTTACCTGCATCACAGTAGAGCATGGCATGAGATCTCATTGCTCCTGATCTGCTCTGGCAACAGTAATGCCATTTTGATATGTACCTGTCAACTCTTCCCCATATCTTTATTTAAAATTACTTCAAGTTGACTAAAGAAAACCTTATTAACTTCTTTTCCCGGTTTAGCAATTTATAATTTGATTTAAAACATAGTATTTCATGTGTTCTTACCACATTACTTTAATTCAATTTTTCTTTCTAACTAATCCCATTGCTCTTGTTGTTGTTAGTTGCCCTCAAGTTGATTCTGACTTATGGTGACCCCATGTGTGCGGAGTAGAACTGCTCCATAGGGTTTTCAATGCTGTGACCTTTCAGAAGCAGATCGCCAGGCCTGTCTTCTGAAGTGTCTCTGGATGGGTTTGAACTGACAACCTTTTGATTAGTAGTCCAGCCATCCAGGGACTTATGAAGGTATTAATTTCACTAATGATTATAAAGTACTTTTGCTTTTCTAAGTCATTCCTCCAGTTCCAAGTGAAATTCTGCTAGATCTCAGGTATTTTAATAGCGTCTTATCGCTAGTCCTGGCTTGGGGCCTCCAGATACTCTTGCTTATTCTTGTCATTCAAAAGTCACAGCAGAGCACATTTGCATATTTTTATGATTAGGCCCTCACAAAGAAAAATGGCAATGTGACAGATGAAGGGATGTTTATCATGTGTTATGAGTTGGCCATTAAAACAGAAGTATATGGCACAGTTCAAGTCGATGATTCTATGAAAATAAAAACGTTAAAGAAAGTGAACAAATAACAGTGAGGATAAAAAGATAAAATCTTCGATTGGTTTGTAATAGAAAGAAAAAAAAATGATACAAGATCTTTTGAGGGGTTAGGGAGGAGTTAAATACATACCTCAACTCATTTACTGGATTAAACAGGAAGATATTGGATAACTAAAATGATAATAAAGGAGGCAGTGATGGTTCAGTGGTAGAATTCTCACCCTCCATGTGTGAGACATGGGTTCAATTCCCTGCCAATGCACCTCATGTGCAGCCACAAGCTGTCAGTGAAAGCTAGCATGTTGCTATGAGGCTAAACAGGTTTCAGTGGAGCCTCCAGACTAGAGGGGAATAGGAAGAAAGGCCTGGTGATCTACTTCCAAAAATCAGCTGGTGAAAATCCTATGGATCACAACATTATGATCTGCAACTGACAATGGGGATGGCTCAAGACCAGGCAGTGTTTCGTTCCATTGTACATGCGGTCACCATGAGTTGAGGGCCTACTTGACAGTAACTAACAACAAAGTGATAAGAAATTGATCATTTATAAACACTTCAAAATATCTTAAATTCTTTTTAGTTGATTCTTTTTTTTCTACAACAAACATATTCTGAGTGAGGCTACGTGTAAGGTACTCTACTGAGTTTAGAGAACACAGAGATAAATAACCCTCATGCCTGCCAAGAAGATCACAGTCTGGGAATGAGAGACAGTTTAGATAAAGCATGGTTTCTCCTTTTTTTTTTTTCGCGTGTCAATGATGGAAATTATAATAGGTAAAATGGGTATGCAAAGAAGGTTTGAAAACATGATCTGTTAACCTTAGCAATGCCAGAAAATGATTCAAGGGTAAAAATGCTTATTTATACTTATTTGTAAGTAATTTTGAGTAAGATCTTCCTCACTGCACAAACGGAAGGGGGTTTCATTGCTGTTTAGTATAACTCAAGCATAGAATGGGAGAGGAGAGGTAACCAGAGGCTAGGCAGTAGATATTTTCATTGAAAGTTCAGCCTCTGAAGCACAGAAATCTTTGGTTCTTTGTATAAAGATGCCTACACAAACCACTGGGACACAGGGTTAGAAGATAGGTAGCATTCCATTGGATCTGCTGAATCATGAAAAAGTGAACAATGAATTTAAAGTGAGGCAAAATGGAGTTGCAAAGTCATGGATTGATAACTTCACACATCCGGGAAGTTCAGCAATATGTTTATGTTGGGAGGAAAATCAAATGATACTTCCTTTGGGGATGCTTTCCCTGTGCATGGTGCTAGTCAAGGTACTTCCTAAACGGCACCTTTGTCGGCTTCAGGGTGTCTTAAAGGACATGTATACTGGGCATACTCAAGTGAACTGCAACGAAATGCTTTAATTACTCACTGCATATTAAATTCTTTAAAAGGAGAATAAGATACTATTTTCCTTTGCTTCAGTGAACTGATTTTTAAACACATGTGTTTGGCTTTTACGGAAGGGCACTGAAAGGAATCATCTTATGATATTCAGAAAAACAAACTTTAGTATCTCTCAATTTAAAAATAAGTTCTAGGTTTTTCTGCCACTTGTCTGTCAGTTTGTCATAATGTGGTGGCTTGCATGGTGCTGTGATGCTGGATTCTATGCCACTAGTATTTCACCACAGGGTCGGCCATGGTGGACAGGTTTCAGTGGAGCTTCCAGACTAAGAGAGACTAGGAAGAAGGACCTGGTGACATACTTCTAAAAAAATTAGCCAGTGAAAATCTATAGATAGCTGTGGAATATTATCTGATATAGTGCTGGAAAATGAGCCCCTCAGGTTTGAAAGCACTCAAAATACAACCGGGGAGGAGCTGCCTTCTCAAAGTAGAGTTGGTCTTAATGACATGGATAGAATAAAGCTTTCAGGACCTTCATTAGCAATGTGGCATGACTCAGAATGAGAAGAAACAGCTGCAAACATCCATCAGTAATAGCAACATGGAATATACAAAGTATGAATCAAGGAAAATTAGAAGTCATCAAAAATGAAATGGAATGCTCGAAGATCAATATCCTAGGCATTAGTGAGCTCTAACAGACTGGTATTGGTCATATTGAATCAGAAATCATATGGAGTACTTACTATGCTGGGAATGACAAATTGAAGAGGAATGGTATCACATTTATCTGAAAAAAGAACATTTCAAAATCTATCTTGCTGGTCTTTTTTTCTGAGTTATAATTTTGTTCTACATTTTTCTCCAGCTCTGTCCAGGACCCTCTATGGTGATCCCTGTCAGAGCAGTCAGTGGTGGTAGCCAGAAACAATCTTATTGTACTGGACTCAGTCTGGTGGAGGCTGTGGTAGATGTGGTCCATTAGTCTTTTGGAATAAACTTTCCCTTATATCTTTGGCTTTCTTTGTTCTCCCTTGCTCCCGAAGGGATAAGATCAGTGGAGTATCTTGGTTGGCTGCTCACCAAAGTAGAATGTATAACATTTTCTTTATAAACTATGTTATGCCAATTGAGATAGGTGTTCCCTGAGACTATGGTCCCCACAGCCCTCAGCCCTCAGCCCAGCAATTCGGTCCCTCAGGCAGTTTGGATGTGTCTATGGAGCTTCCATGACCTTGCCTTGTAGAAGTTGTGCTGGCTTCCCCAGTATTGTGTACTGTCTTACCCTTCACCAAAGTTACCCATTATCTATTGTCTATTTGGTGTTTTTCCATCCCCACCCCTCCCCTCTCTCGTAACCATCAAAGATTGTTTCTTTTTGTGTGTAAACTTTTTCATGTGTTTTTAGAGTAGTGGTCTCATACAATATTTATCTTCTTGTGATTGACTTATTTCACTCAGCATAATGCCCTCCTGATTCATCCACGTTATGAGGTGCTTTATAGATTCATCATTGTTCTTTGTCATTGTGTAATACTCCATTGTGTGCATGTACCATAGTTTGTTTATCCATTCATCTTTTGATGGGCACCTAGGTCATTTCCATTTTGTTGCTATTGTGAACAATGCTGCAATGAACATGGATGTGCATATGTCTATTCATGAGACAACTCTTATTTCTCTAGGATATATTCCTAGGAGTGGGATTGCTAGATCATATGGTATTTCTATTTCTAGCTTTCTAAGGAAGCATCATATCATTTTTCAAAATGATTGTATCATCTTGCATTCCCACTAACAGTGCATAAGAGCTCTGATCTCCCTGCAGTCTCTCCAACATTTATTTCCTGTTTTTTTGGTTCATGCCAGTAATGCCGGGGTGAGATGGTATCTCATTGTGGTTTTGATTTGCATTTCACTAATGGCTAGTGATTGGGAGCATTTCCTCATGTGTCTGTTGGTCACCTGAATGTCTTCTTTGGTGAAGTATCTGTTCATTTTCCTTTGCCCATTTTTAAATTGGATTATTTGTCTTTTTGTTGTAGAGGTGTTGGATTTTCTTGGAGATTTTAGAAATTAGAAATTTGTCTGATTTGTAATAGCCAAAAATTTTTTCCTAGTCTTTAGGTTCTCTTTTTACTTTTTTGGTGAAATCTTTTGATGAGCATGAAGTATTTAATTTTTAAAAGATACCAGTTATCTAGCTTAGCTTCTGGAATTGGTGTGTTGTTAATTATGGTTTGTATCCTGTTTATGCCGTATATGAAGGCCTCTAGTTGATCTTATTTTTTCTCCTATAAACTTTATAGTTTTTGGCTTTATATTTAGGTCTTTGATCCATTTTGAATTAGTTTTTGTATATGTTGTGAGGTATAGGTACTGTTTCATTTTTTTTGCAGATGGACATCCAGTTTTGCCAGCATCATTTGTTAAAAGACTGTCTTTTCCCCATTTGATGGAATTTGGGCCCTTGTGAGTTATCAGGTGACCGGAGGTGGATGGATTTACATCTGGGTTCTCAAGTTCTGTTCCATTGGTCAATGTACTACCGTAGCTGTACAGTAGGTTCTGAGATCAGGAAGTGTGAGCCCTCCTACTTTATTCTTCTTCTTCAATAGTGTTTTACTTATCCGGGGCTTCTTCCCTTTCCATATAAAGTTAATGATTAGTTTTTCTGTATCTTTAAAGAATGTTGTTGGTATTTGGATAGCAATTGCATTGTACTTGTAAATTGCTTTGAGTATGTCATGGATTGAATTATGTCCCCCAAAAATGTGTGTATCAATTTGGCTGGGCCATGATTTGCAGTATTGTGTGGTTGTCCTCTATTTTTTTATTGTAATTTTATGTTAAAGAGAATTAGGGTGGGACTGTAACACCCTTACTAAAGTTACATCCCTGATCCAATGTAAAGGGAGTTTCTCTGGGGTGTGGCCTGCACCACCTTTTATCTTACAAGAGATAAAAAGAAATGGAAGTAAGCAGAGAGTTGGGGACCTCATACCACCAAGAAAGCAGCACCAGGAGCAGAGTGTGTCCTTTGGACCCGGGGTCCCTGTGTGGAGAAGCTCCTAGTCTGGGGAATACTGATGAGAAGGCCAACAGAGACAGAAAGCCTTCCCCTGGAGCTGACACCCTGAATCTGGACTTTTAGCCTACTTTACCATGAAGAAATAAATTTCTCTTTGTTAAAGCCATTCACTTGTGGTATTTCTGTTATAGCAGCAATAAATAACTAAGACAGAGTAGAACTGTCATTTTCACAATGTTGAGTCTACCTATCCATGAGCATGGTATGTGTTTCCACTTATGTAGATCTCTTTTGGTTTCTTACAGTAGTGTTTTGTAGTTTTCTTTGTATAGGTCTTTTACAACCATGGTTAGATTTATTCCTAAGTATTTTATTTTTTTCGGAGCTCTTATAAATGGTATTGTTTTCCTGATTTCTTTTTCATCATTCCCTTTATTGGTGTGTAGGAATCCAACTGATTTTTGTGTTTATCTTGTATCCTGCTACTCTGCCAAATCTTTCTATTAGTTCCAATAGTTTCCCCTGGAGTCTTTTGGGTTTTCTATGTATAGTATCATATCATCCACAAATAGGGACAGTTTTAACTTCTTCATTACCAATTTGGATGCCCTTTGTTTCTTTTTCTTGCCTTATTGTTCTAGCTAGGACTTCCAGCACAGTATTAAATAGGAGTGGTGATAAAAGGCATCCTTATCTTGTTCCTTGTTCTCAAGGGGAATGTTTTCAGCCTCTCTCCATTAAGAATGATGTTGGCTGTTGGTTTTGCATAGATGCCCTTTATTATGTTGATAAATTTCCCTTCTATACCTATTTTATTGAGAGTTTTTATCAGGAATGGGTGTTGGACTTTGTTGAATGCCTTTTCTTCATTGATAGAGAAGATCATGTGATTCTTTTCTTTACTTTTATTTATGTGGTGGATTATGTTGATTGATTTTCTAATGCTGAACCATCCTGGCATATCTGGTTTGAATCCTATTTGGTCATGGTGTATTATTTTTTTGATATGATGCTGAATTCTATTGGCTAGAGTTTTATTGAGAATTTTTGCATCTATATTCATGAGAGATATTGGTCTGTAATTTTCTTTTTTTGTAGTGTCTTTGCCTGGTTTTGGTATCAGGTTTATGCTGGATTCATAGAATGAATCCAGAAGTGTTACTTCCTTTTCTATGTTCTGAAATGGTTTGAGTAGTACTGCTATAAGCGCTTCTCTGAATGTTTGGTAGAATTCTCCAGTGAAGCCACCTGGGCCAGGGCTTTTTTTCTGTTTGTTTGTTTGGAGTTTTTTTTACTATCTTTTCAATCTCTTCTCTTGTCATTGGTCTGTTCAGATTTTCAACATCATTTTGTGTTAGTTTGGTTAGGTAGTGTGTTTCTAGAAATTGGTCCATTTCCTCTAGGTTTTCAAATTTGTTGGACTATAGTTTTTCATAATAATCTGTTATGATCTCTTTTATTTCAGTTGGGTCTGTTGTAATGTCCCCCATTTCATTTCTTATTTGGGTTATTTGCATCCTCTCCTGTTTTTCTTTTGTCATTTTGGCCAGTGGTTTGTTGATTTTGCTGATCTTTTCAAAGAACGAAGTTTTGGTTTTGTTGATTCTTTCTACTGTTTTTCTATTCTCTATTTCATTTACTTCTGTTCTGATCTTTATTATTTCCTTTCTTCTAGTGGCTGTGGGCTTTTTTTTTTTTTTTTTTTTTTTTTTTGCTGTTCTCTTTCTATTTATTCGAGCTGTGTAGCTAATGTTTTGATTTTGTCCCTTTCTTCTTTTTTGATGTGTACATCTATTGCTATAAATTGTCCTCTGAGGACTGTCTTTGCTGTGTCCCAAAGGTTTTGGTATTATGTGTTTTCATTCTAGGAATTTTTTGATTCTAGGATTTTTTTGATTCCATCTTTGATTTCTTCTGTTATCCAGTGGTTTGTAAGCGGGGTATTATTCAGTTTCCAAGTAATTGATTTTTTTTTCCTTGCTCTTCCTGTTGTTACTCTCTACCTTGATGGTGTTGTGGTCAGAGAAGATACTTTGTATTATCTCAGTGTTTTGGATCTTGTTAAGGATTTCTCTGTGGCCTAAGATGTGGTCTATTCTGGAGAACATTCCATGTTCATTGGAAAATAATGTGTACTTTGCAGCTGTTGGGTAGAGTATTCTATATAGGACTATGAAGTCAAGTTGGCTGATTGTGCCCTTTACGTCTTCTATGTCTTTGCTGAGTTTCTTTCTAGATGTTCTGTCCTTTACTGAGAGTGTGTGTTAAAGTCTCCTACTATTATTGTGGAACTGTCCATTTCTCTTTTCAGTGCTGTTAGAGTTTGTTTTATGCATTTTGGAACCCTGTCATTGGGTGTGTAGATGTTTATTACTGTTATGTCTTCATGATGGATTGCCCCTTTAATCACTATATAGTGACCTTCTTAGTCTTTCATGATGGATTTTGTTTTAAAGTCTATTTTATCTAAGATTAGTATTGCCACTCCTGCTCTTTTTTGGTAGCTCTTTGCTTGATATATTTTTTTCCACCCTTTGATTTTTAATAAATTTACATCTTTATTTCTAAGATGTGTCTCTTGTAGACAGCATATTGATGGATCCTGTTTTTTTTATCCATTCTGTCACTCTCTGTCTCTTTATGGGTGCATTTAGGCCATTTACATTCAGTGTAATTATTGACAGGTGTGTAATTATTGCTGTTGTTTTGTAGTGCTTTTTTTTTGTGGTGCTGAATGGTTTATTTTGTTCCTCTTACTCTCCTGTGCTGAATTTCTTTTTTTCTTGGATTTTTTTTTGTTTCTTTTGTTTTTGTAGATTTTGTTTTTACTGAGACTTTGTGTTTTTCTTCTTGATTTTAATGAGTAGGTTTGTTAACTTTCTTTGTGGTTACCTTGAAATTTACCCTTATCTTCCTAGGTTTGAACCAGTCTATTATTACTTGGTATCACCTTGCCTTCCTCTCCATTAGAAAGTATACCTACACATTTTATTCCTTCTTTTATTGTCCTGATGTTGTTGTTACTTACAGATTAACCTCTCTGGTTCCCTGTTGTAATTCTTTTGTTTTTGTATAGTCCTTGAGAGTTTATTTCCTAGGTTTGTATCTGGATGGTATAATCTTGCTTCCTAGATTCAGGCTGTGGTCTGATATTTTTTGTTCTCAGACCGAAGGACTCTCTTTAATAATTCTTGTAAGTTTGGTTTGGTTTGTACATATTCCTTTTGTGATGGTTAAGATTGTATTTGTACTTGGCTAGGCTGTTATTCTCAGTGTTTTAGCAGCTGTATAATGTGATCATTTCCCTGTTGAAATTTGATATGTGATCACCCCCATCATGGAATCTGCTGAGTGGTACTGGCAGTGGCGGGGCCTGTGGCAGCTCATCGCCCCCTCAGTTTTATCTCTCTGCCTTCCACCAGTTACTTTCTATCTGCTCCCCTTGCCAAGGTTTTTGGCTTGTTCCAGACTCAGCAACTGCCTCTTGTTGTCTCACTTCCAGTTCTTGGGACTTGTGCTAGCAGCTTACCTGTTGATCTTGGAATTTGTCAATCTTCTTAGCCTGTGAGCAAGAGTCCTGTTCCCCAACCTAGTGATCTTGGGTTCGCCAGCCCCTGCAGCTGCGTGAATCGGGAGAAAACTTGAGGTCTTGTCTGCTGATCTTGGAATTCATTGACCTTCACAGCCTGTGAGCGGGAGCCCCTCTCTGACCTGCCGACCTTGGGTTCACCAGCTTCTGCGGCTCTGTGAATTGGGAGAGGCCTCTACCCTGATCCACGGACCTGGGATGTTTCAGCCTCTACAACTGTGTGAGCTGTTACCTTGATGTAAATCTCGCTTTATATATATTTATACGCTTTACTGGTTTTGCTTCTCTAGAGAACCCAGCCTAAGACACCTTTAATTTCTCTTTATCTGGAAATGTCCTAATTTCACTATCATATTTGAATGAGAGTTTTGTAGGATATATTATTCTTGGTTAGGAATTTTTTTTTCTTTCAAGGTTTTATATGTATCATCCCATTGCCTTCTTGCCTGCATGGTTTCTGCTGAATAGTCAGAGCTTAGTTTTATTGTATCTCCTCTGTATGTGCCTTTTTTTTTTTGAACTGCTCTCAGGATTCTTACTTTGTCTTTGTTTTAGCAAGTGTGATTATGATATGCCTTGGTGATTTTCTTTTGGGGTCTATCCTGTATGAAGTTCGTTGAGCTTCTTGGATGGTCAGCTTTTCATCTTTCATGATATTGGGGAAGTTTTCTGTCAGCAAATCTTCAATGATCCTCTCTGTGTTTTCTGTTTTGTCCCCCTGTTCTGGACCTCTGATCACTTCCAGATTTTTGCTTTTGATTGGATACCACGTAATTCTCAGGGTTTCTTCATTTTTCTTCATTCTTTTTTCTGATTTTTCCTCAGAGTTGTATCCAAGTGTTTGTCTTCAGTTTCACTGATCCTGTCTTCCATCGTTTCAAACTTGCTCCTCAGATCTTCTATGACACTGTCCATTAACGAAATCTTGTTGTTTATCTTTTGGATTTCTAATTGTTATTTTTGTATGATTTCTAGTTGTGAATTTATTTTGGAATTTTGTTCCTGTATGATTATCCTAAATTCTTCCATTTTTTTGGTCTGTATTTCCCATGTGTTTGTCTGCCTTTTCCATGAATTTGTCTATTTTTCCTCATTTTTGTCTGCTTTTTGCTTCAACTCATGGATATCTCTGAGTATTAGAGATTTGAATTTGCTATCAGGTAGTTCTAGTGCCTTTTCTTCTACTGGAAAGTCATCTGGTTTTATTTTGGACAACTACTGGCACCATCCTGTCTTATTTTTTTATGTTTTGATAGTGTCTGTTGTCTTCGGGACATTCAGTAGTTATTTTCTTTGTTTATTGATTGTAGAATTGTTTGTTTCGTCCTGCTTTTTTGTTTTATTTTGTTCTGTCTGAGCAGGCAGGCTTTGCATTCTTTGTTGTTTGCTCGTCTGTGGGCACGATGCTTTTCACTTCCTTGTCTAATGGGCAGGGCCAGTTGCTCAGCTGTGGTGCAACAGGGCAAGTCCAGCTGATGGGGAGTTGTTGGGATGTGTTGTATGTGGCACATGCTAGGTCCTACAGGGCAGGCTGGAATCAGTGCAGGGCAGGTTCTGGTAGGCCTTGCCTGTGCTGCTCAGGGGTGTGATGTTCAGCACATGGTGCAGGTTGTCTCACTTACTTTGGACATATTATCAGAAGAAACCATTCCCTGGTGAAGGACATCATGCTTCATAAAGTAGAAAGCAAATCCACACTGATTCAGACTTATAGTGACCCTATAGGACAGAGTAGAACTGCCGCCATAGGGTTTCCAAGGAATGACTGGTTGATTCGAACTGCCAACCTGAGTGCCCTGATAAAGTAGAGGGTCTGTGAAATGAAGAAGACCCTCCGTGAGATGGATTGACACAGTGGCTGCTGCAACGAGGTCAAACATAACAACAATTGTGAGGATGCTGCAGGCAACGTTTGTTTCTGTTGTATGTAGGGTCCCTATGAGTTGGAAGCTACTTGATGGCACCTAACAACATTGTAGGTGCCTCTATAATTATACCATCTTGCAGCCATATTTCCATATCTCTCTAATCTTTTTTAAAGTAAATTTCCTCAAAAGAGTGCTCTACATTTGTAGTGTTCCCTTCCTCAGCCCATATTTACTCTTTGCTATGGACTGAATTGTGTCCCCCCAAAAATGTATGTATCACCTTGGCTAGGTCATGATTCCCAGTATTGTATGATTGTGTACCATTTTGTAATCTGATGTGATTTCCTTATGTGTTGTAAACTCTATCACTATAATGTAATAAGATAGATTAGTGGCAGTTATACTGATGAGGTCTACAAGATTAGATAGTGTCTTAAGCCAATCTCTTTTGAGATATAAAAGACAGAAGCAAGCAGAGACACAAGGGAACCTCATACCACCAAGAAAGCAGTGCCAGGAGCAGAGCGTGTCCTTTGGACCTGAGGTTCATGTGCAGAGAAGCTCTCAGACCAAGGGAAGATTGATGACACTGATTTTTGTCCAGAGCTGACAGAGAAAGCGTTCCCCTGGAGCTGTCACCTTGAATTTGGACTTGTAGCCTACTGGACCGTGAGAGAATAAACTTCTTTTTGTTAAAGCCATCCACTTGTGGTATTTCTGTTATAGCAGCACTAGATGACTAAGACACTCTTCAACCAGCACTGATCTGGCTTCATCCCCCAGGATTGCCTTCACAACACCATTTAATTTGCTCTTGCCAAGGGCACTAACAATGTCCGGAATGCTAAATCCAAGGAATTTACTATCTGTTCTCATCTTACATGACCTCCTAGAAGTATGTGACCAAGTTTACCATTCTTTTTTCTTGAAGCACTTTTTTATTTTGTCTTTAATGACACCAACTCTGGTCATAGCATCCATATTAACCATTGTGGGTGGCAGATTTATATTCTGTCTGTTTACCTTGATTCTGATTTTCTATTTCCATTTCCATTTATACCTATGCCTTATTTGTGAGATATCCTAAATCCTTATGGGAAAGAGTGTGTATATAAGTATGATGAAATATTAAATATGCTACCTACACTTATTGACTACTTATGAGTAACCAAAACCAAAAAACCAAACCTATAGCAGTCAATTTGATTCTGATTCATAGTGACCTTATGGTAAAGGATGGCATAAAGGAATACAAAGAACAAATAATCATGTTGTTGTTAGGTGCCGTTGAGTCATTTTTGACTCATAGCAACCCCGTGTGACAGATTAGACCTGTCCCATTGGGTTTTCTAGGCTGTAATTTTTACCGGAGTAGATTGCCAGCTCTTTCTCCCAAAGAGTGGCCAAGTGGGTTGTAACTGTCAACTTGCTGTTAGCAGTTGAGCTCTTAACCAATTAGCAATTGAGCACTTAACTGTTTGTGACACCAGGGCTACTTACAAATAAATATGGATTGTTTATCAATCAAATCATGTTGATTGTCCAAATGTGTTATTTGAAAAGGTATAACTTGTCAACAATGTTAAATAAAGAGCATTTGTGTTTATATACAAACTACTTAAAGATGCACATAAAAAAAATAAAGAAATAAGCCCTTTGCCATCAAGGTGATTCCTACTCATAGGGACCCGGTAGGACAGAGTAGAACTACCCTATAGGAATTCAAAGGCTATAATCTTTACAAAAGCAGACTGTCATGTCTTTCTCCGTGGCTGGTGGGTTTGAACTACTGGCCTTTTGGTTCACAGCAGAGTGCTTTAACATAATTCCTATAAAATAAAAAGTTGGAGACGCAGAGGGTAAAAATAAAAATCAGGTTCAAGGATGGCTAAAGAACTATATACAGTTGTATTTTCTTTCAGGTAAAAAGAAACAATTTTCCTAGAGAATGTCCTGATTAACCTGGAGAGCCAGTGGCAGCTGCATTAAGACATTCTTCATCAGCATACAAGGAATATCTTACATTATGGATCCATGACATAATCACAGAAATACTAGATATGACCAAGGGCAGGTGGATTAAAATGTATGACGTTGTGTCCTAACTGTCTAGGAGATGATTAGGTTATGCCTCTGTAGGTCAAGGAGTCATAGGACTTTCATAGTTATTCAAATAAATATTTTGCTTCTGAATAAATTTCACAGGGATATTATATTATAAACCAAATCATAAGTAACTGGGAATTGACAAATGGAAAATGTACTAGCAATAGATGTCTCTAAAGGTGAATGCTACTGATTTTCCAAAACAGTGGAAATGGAATGCTGACAGCTTTTATTGTGGTTTTTTGCTCATTCTGAGAAGTTTCATTATGGCCAAGTCTGAAAAGTCAGTGAAATTCTTGGTAAAGGAAAATATTTCTTAGAAATCGGAGGCTCTGTAATAGAGTTTAGACAGTAAATATCTCTTCCTTGGATAGCATTTCTAAAGATTGTTCCAAATATAATGATATTGCTGTTTAATTTTTTTTCCATAGGAAAAAATTTTTTTTAATTTAAAAATAAATTGATTTAGGAGAAATTTATGGTAATCAGGCATTGGAGATTTTTCTGTTTACTTAAAATGTATCAATGTGTAATATGTATCAAAATTCTTGGTTTAAGTTTTGTTCATGGCTTTTATCTCAGCAATTCAATGTCTAGCAATCAGTCCAATGGAAATAGAGACAGTTACAAGGAATTACAGGAAAGGACACGATTTGAACTGACTGGCGAACCTCATTCCTTAAAGAAGAGCCTGTGACAAGGTCTTGTATTTGCGTATTGATAACAGGATGCAGAAATAAAGGACTGGGGAGACTGAGGGGAGGAGGAAATGCTACAAGAGAATGTTTTCAAGATCACTGCAGAAGGCAACTGGAGCTTGATCTCACTTGGGATCTACTCAGGAGCCTGTAGAATCCCTCTGAGAGTTGTTCTATTGAAAATCAACTGGGAGAAGCATTTATCCATGAGGACTCATCTCCCATTGACTGAGAGCTAGTCCTCAGGCATTTCCTCCACCCACACCCCCACACTTACAATCTGCACGCATTAGTGTCTACTCCTGGGCATTCTTACTTGCATATGAGAGAAAGACATCTGCTTTAGAGGAGAGACTGTCAGCTTACGGTAGGTATGTTGAAGTTCAAACATAACAGTTTACTGCAGTTGTTGCTGGAGTCAATGATGGCATCTAGAGCATGGGGGGCAGGACATCAGAGGCATTTGTTCACTAATTATGGTAGTTATTTTAAAATAATCTTCAAAAATTGGGAAATAAATCAAATATATACAAAACTTGAGTCTGATTTTTTACAGTGTGTAGTATATATGACAAAATATTTTGAAGCCATTTAAATATGTTTTAGAAGAATGTTTAATGCTATGGTAAATTGTTTGTAATATTAAGAGAACAAAATAGATAATAAAAGGTATTTATAAATCTTAATCATTTGTATAAAATGAATTGAAAATGTATACCAACATATTAACAGTAGTTACTTGTGTGTAGTAGGATTAAGGGTAATCTTCATTTTCTCTTTATACTTTTTAATATTTTATAAATTTTTGCAATGAACAGGTAGTATTTCAGAATTTAAAAGTCAATGCAAAAAAAAAAATCCATTTCATAGAATTCATTCTGTATTATCAATGTCCGGAGTCCATCCAGGCTTTTTAAATTATGGATCACTGTAAAATCTTTTTATCAAACAAATATTCAGTGTGTTCCCTGCTACAAATTCAGCTATTATCAGATTATAATTGGATGGGTGGAGGTAATGCCTGAGCAGTAGTCCTCAATGAACGGGAGATGACGTATCATGGATAAATTCTTGATGGTGTAGCCTCAGCTCAGGCCTCCCCTATATCTCATTGACTGATGCTACAAGGCAATATTGTGTGCTTGGAGGCCATTAGAAATTTCAGTGTAGGTAAGATCATATTCACTTACTTAATTGAATTATTTCTCCTTGATGAAGCCAATAGAAATAGAAGAGCCAGAAATTAAAAAAAAAAAAGAATGTTGCAGAAAACTAGTTATACAACATATTTTGAGCAGAAAAAATACTTACAGAATCATTTATTGGAGCACTTTTTAGAATTTATTTCCTGAGAATGAAACGGTACCCCATACTGGAAAACTGTCAAGGAGATTGTGTGGTTATCCACACTCAATAGTCACTTAATATGGACCAGATCCTGACGTCACGTGAACAACACGCTCCCAGAGAGCGTGCCGCCCTTTCTGGCTCACTTCCTCCTTTTTTTTTTCCTAAAGGTTCTCACATAATAAAAAACTGAGAGTCGAGAAGATACACAGTTCATCTGAACAGATTGTGTGTAAGGCATGAACGACAGTGGAAAGCCAAGTAGATAGCCCAAGGTGAAGAGATTGAGAACGACTGTTTTGGGAAGTAGAGGTACCTTAAAAACGACATAGATCACAGCTGAAAGCAACACAACAGCAGTTGCAACCTACTGAGAAAAATACAATGGCAGGAAAAAAAAACAAAACAAACTAATCTGGCTGGTAACAGCTGGAAACTGAGTAGCTTTTCTTGAGCATAGAGTTTAGACTGATGGTAAGCTTAAGGAAAAAGGGGAAAAAGTATTACAGTTGATGCCAGACTGAAAATACATTCCTCAAAATTATCTTCAAAAGTTGGAAGAATAGAAAATAATGCTTGTCCGGCAGATGTACTCTTTATATATATATATATATATATATATATATAAAATGACTTTTATAAGAAGTTGAGCATCAGTGAATCACTATTACGTATGAGAGAAATTCTGAAAAGTTTCATTCAAGCATCAATAATTTATCTTAATAGTATTATTATATAGGCACATTTCACTTCTTTATGGAAACTTTAAAAACTATGTACTTTTGACAAGGAAATTCCTTCCAGTCCAGTTTAAGAATACATCTATTAACAAATATTTTTGTGCATCTACAGTGTACCAGATACCGTAATGGCTCTGAAGACCCAAAGATGAACAACACTGAAGCTTCGTGATGAAGAAATTCCCAGTATAGAAGAGGAGACAGTGACATAATAGATAATATTGATGTATAATATGCAAATACAAAGATCAGAAGGAGTCTTGGTAGGTTGGGTAGATAGTTGAGTGAGGGTCAAGATTTTATCTAGATATACATAGTAAAGTACAGTGCAGCTGGCTCATGTAATTGGAAAAACCTAAGACACATATTAATTCATATTCCCTATCTCTATTTTCACGGAGTCTGTAGGTGGAGCAAATATTAAGCACTCAACTACTAACCAAAAGGTTTGCAGTTTGAATCCACCCAGTGGTACCTCAGAAGAAAAGTCTGGCAATCTACTTCTGAAAGGTCACAGCCATTGAAAACCTAAAGAGCGTAGCTCTGCTCTGACATGCATGGGGGCAACTAGGTTTTTTTTTTTTTTTAAATTCCTATCTTTCTGATGGATTTCCATCCTGCTTGCCTCCAAACTTAGAATTTCTTAATAAATTTAATCAAATATGACCATTACCTAAAGTATCTAAGTTATTTTACTAAATTTGCATGGCTTCTAAAATGTATATGATTACTTGAATCATTTATATTCTAGGAGGATCTAGGTCACCTTTTACTAAATTTATGAGATTTAACCCTAAGAGTTTCGACAGAAGCTTACTAGATTGAAGAGTCCTTATTTATTTTAGTATTCTATTCAACAAACACCCACAATGTGCTAGATACTGTATTAAGTGAATTTAAACATAGTAGTTGCCAGTTGAGAGAAACTATAGCCAGATGTGAAGCAGATGTTAAATGAGTGTAGGTTGTATTGTACTGCTGTGTGGGGTTATGTTGATGGGTTGCGTATGTCAGTGTTTTACTATCGTTAATCATTCTTCCATTATTTCCAGTTATTTTGGTGATTGTGGGATTGGGCATAAAAAACTAAAAGAAAATAGACCTTAATTTGGACCAACAGCTGGTGGTTACACATGTAATTAATGGCAAAGACTGTTTACTGGTATTTACTTTAGAACTGATCCTATCCCTGTCAAAGAAAATGGCAGTGCTGAAACTTCACATTTTCAAATAGCCAGATTTGGCTGCCATAAACTTGTGGTTGTCGTAGATTTGTGTAATTTTTTACACTATACATGTAACAGTCATAATTTATATAGGGCATTGAGTTTTATTTTTATTTGATAATAGTCTTCTGGGTTTGATTACAGACTAAATAAAACCCATGGCATATGCTCTGACTTACCATTTGAAATTCATATGCCTTAAAAATATACGTAATATGTGTTTTCCCATACTGCAGAGATACTTTAGTAGCTTAACTGATACCACAAGTTACTATACTGAAGTTCATGGGTAATTTTTCTGTCATAGTCTGTGGAACTTTGACATTTTCATAATTAACCAAAGTCTGGGGATTCAGTTCTACATTGGTCTTTTGCCCAAGCATTCAATTCTCAAATATAAGATGTTGAATTTTATATTTGAACCTTGGTTTCAGTTCCTAGAACCCATGCTACTAAAATCATTTGGTTTCTAAGCATTCCATATAAATCTTTGTGGAAGATTATATAAGATTATAAAATACTAAGTTTTTTTGAAAGTAACTTCAGCTCAATATCTCATCTTCCAATTTTCACATCCTAAGAAGTCATCCCTCAAGGATCTATGTAGCTTTTACTAGGATATCCTATACATCACCTTATTTTATAGGCTTATAATACATTTTTCATATAAGGTATCTGATATTAACCTATATTTTTAAAATGCCCAAGATATATGGAAACTATCAACTGCTCTTATTGTTTCTGCTTTTGGCGTGTAATTCAGATCAATTGTTTATTGAAGCTTTGAAATTGTTCCCCTTTCCTGATGCTGTGAATGTCAGAAAATAATTAAAGAAAACAAAGTAAATTTGTTCTGATTTTCTTAGCTGAATATTAAGGCTAAAGTTTTGAAATGAAGTTTAGTTATATATTTAAGTATATAAGAAGATTTTTGAAGGAATGAATCTGCAAAGCCTTTGATAGTGCTTTTTTACTTCAAGTACTCTCTTCTTTTCTCCTTTCCCCAGAGTTTCAAACCAACTGCCTACCTTCTCTGCCCCAAAGCTCTGAACATCTCCTCTTGGTTGTCTCGTAGACCTTTTGGACACAAACTGTACAAAATTGAACTTGTCATATGCCTTCTGCAACTCCATCTGTATGTCTCCTCCTCTGATTTACCTTATATTAATTATTGGTACTACCTTCCACCACTTCTTCTGAATGAAGATCTGAGAATGCTGTAGAATTCTCTCTCAATCCACCATGCCATTAAGTCACCATGTGTATCTATATATCTATATGTATACATATATCTGTATTTATATATACATATATATATACACACACATACATATTCTGTCATCTATTAATCTATTTACTTTCATGTCTATATTGCTCTTGAGTCAAACTCAGATCAGTTTCTTCCTTTCCAGCCCCACCATCTCTGCCACTGCCAGGGTTCAGGTCCCCATTTTTCAGTCTGAGCTACTGAATCAGCCTGCTGTATTGCCTCCTCAATTTATTTTACCATCACAGAGGGTGTTTTCTAAAATTCTATCTCCTCTGCCTAAATTCCCTCTATGACTCCCCGAAGTCTTCAGATTAAAAGCCAACATCTTTGGGTGATATACACAGCTTTTCATGATGTGGCCCTTGTTATTTTTGTCTGCATCTCTTCCTTTGCCCCACCTTGAGTTTCACATATGGCAGTATAAAACTGCTTGTAATAGTGTGAATATACCCTTCTCTGTCTTGTTTCCTAGAGGGTGCACATTCGTCGCTTTCTCTCTGAAATGATCTCAAACCCTTTGCTTATCCTAGTTAACTCTGTGTCCTTCATTATTTAGCTAAGCTATGCTTTCTTCCAAAGTGAGTATTCAAACTTCTCGTTTCAGACAACCACTTTCTACTTCCATAGTGTTGTGAATACTCTTGTTAGTATTTATTATCCTGTATTTATATTTTTTACGTGTATGTCTCTTCCATAGGCTATGAGCTCTTTTAAGAGAAGGATTATGTTCTTTATCTAGATTTCTGCTGTATATCATGTGTCTTGTCCAAGATTTCTGCATGAGATATGTAGACAAATGAAGAAATATTCACACACACTGACTTTTATTTGGAAAAATTCTATGATTGGGAAGAGGCAGATGTAAAAGTTATTGTCCCATACCCTTTACCTTAGATCCTGCTTTCTGTGTGCCAGGCGATGTTTCTCACGTATGCTTTCCATGTCTGAATGCGTTTGATCAGCACAATTACCCTAAGAGATAAGTACTATTATTACCCATTTCCACGTTAGGAAATGGAGACACAAAAAGTTTTTTTTATCAAATATCACACATTATCTTCGACTGGATTCTTCTGAAAGCAGAGTCTGAGGCAAAGGTTTATAAGCTACCATTTTATGAGACAACACAAAACTAGTGAAGCAAGAGTGAGGGAAAACGGACTGAAACTGGCAAGGAGAGAGTCAATATAAGGCAGCATTACAGAGCTGATCAGCAACCGATCTGGATCTCTCTAGGCCATCTTCTGAGAGGCTCTATAATGAATGCACCTAAGGACTATCCATTGAAGGGGAGGAAAGGGAAAGAATCACTCATGGATTCCTGCATCCTATTGGTCACAGGTTTTCCCCATGTTTATTTCTGAATTGGACAAACACAGTTGTCTAAAAGTTCTCATGGCATTTTTACCTCAGCATCGACAGGGATGCCCAAGAGAAGACAAGAGATGTACTGAGAACTATGCTGCAGGGGCGTGGCACAAGGTAGAATTGGGCTGCTTCCATCCGAAGTCATTTGAAGTCCATGCATAGCTTGTCGTGACAGTAATGACTTGGATGGAACAAGCAGCCAAAGTCCCTGGAGAAGGTGTGGCTGAGAGGATCTGCAGAAGTACATAAGAAAAGTCTAATATGCATACCTCATAAATGCTGAAACTAATATTCAAACACTGGCAGTCTGATTCTAAGTCCTATAGTTAAGCCCCCTCCCCCCCCAAAAAAAATATTGCCAACTCATAAAAACCCTACAGGACCTCATAGGTCCTATAGTTAGTGCTCCCTTAAACATGGGCGAGAGTGGCCCTTACTCAGTGCTTCGCATGTCACAAAGACACACAAATACAAAATGATTAAAGAACATATAGACACTGCTGTCTCTAGCACAGTGTCTTAGACTCCTAGGGCAGCTGTAATAAAATAGAACAACGTGGATGACTTTAAAGAACAGAAATTTATGTTTTCATAGTTCTGGAGGCTAGAAGTCTGATTTCAAGGCATCAGCAGAGCTACGCGCTCTCTTTCTCTCTCTCTCTGTTGGTTCTAGGGCAAGATCCTGCCTTGTCTCTTTCAGTTTCTGTAGCCCTGGGTGTTTCTTGGCATTCCTTGGCTTGTTAACAGAGCCTCACATGCTGTCTTCCTTCTGTGTGCATGTACATGTTTCCGTGTCTGTCCTCCTCTTTTTATAAGGCACCTGTCATATAGACATCTTGTATAATGTCTTGAACTTAACTGATAACATCTGCAAAGAAAAATGCTATTTCCCCAAACAAGGTCATATTGACAAGTAGAGGGGTTAAGACTTAGACATGTATTTTTGGAGGACACAATTCAATCCATAACACACAGCATCACCTTCAAGTCAAAACATCTGCTCTTGTGACTGTATACTGTTTAGGGAAATGCTTTTCCACATCAGTTTCCCTGTGTCCTGCATCCAAAGTCATGATTGTGGGTTGTTGTGCTGCTGACAAAGAAGATGGACAAGGGGACATTGAGTATGAAGAGCTGAAGCACTTAGGCAAGAGAAAAGACAAAGGAACTTGTCAAACCCTTCTCTTAGACAGCATGACTACAGCAAATTCTTACACAATAAAATATTTTCTCAGTGTTCCAATTCATAGTCTGAAGGTATTCACAAAACAGTACGCTATTTGCTATAGTTATATGTGGTAGGAACATTTTGCATGATACCAATTCTCTACATGGCACTCCGGATTACTACTGAACATTAGAATTAGGGATGGTTTATTTTTATGAAATTATTTAACAGGATTCAATTACTTTTTTGGAATAAATTTAGAAATTCAACTGTATATATAATTTTGATTTAAAATTATTATGGTTGCCCATTGGAGCCCTGGTGGCACAGTGGTTAAGAGCTCAGCTGCTAACCAAAATGACAGCAGTTCGAATCCACCAGCTGCTCCTTGGAAACGCTATGGGGCAGTTCTACTCTATCCTGTAGGGTCGCTATGAGTTGGAATTGACTTGAAGGCAATGGGTTTTTTGTATATTTGTCTATTATAATTTGTATTCTGCCCCTTAATTTTAGTAGATAATATTGAATATTTTAGAGGAAAAATAACTTTTTGAGCACATGTGGAAGTTATTTATTTATTTAAATTTACTTTAAGTTATATGTCTGAAAAATTGTGTACTCTGGATATAATTAAATGTTATTATTTTAGTTCTCTACATCATTAGATGTCATTAGAACACTGATGATGTGACAATCTTGATGATTATAGCACAAATCATGACTTTTCTGAAGCCAAACTACAAATAATTTTGTGGAACAATTAATATAACAATTTATTACTTATATATATTTATACTCATCCAAATATCCTCAACTCATCAACAGAGTATCATGCCATATGCATTAATAAATGGATTTTGTGATCTTTAGTATTTTGCAGACTCAGTCATTTTAAAATTATAGATTTAAACATATTTTCTAGTTTGTTATTATTCAGTGGTAATATGATAAAATGTATTTTATTTAACCGTTAGTAGAAATACAACTTTTAAATACTTAGATACAATATATACGTACCTCTGTTTGTGCTCTTGCCCCAGATCCCACAAATATTAGGTACTGTTTTGCCTATGTTTATAACAAGTGTCTGTACTATGCTTAATCATACTTTGCTTCACTCCACTGCAGTACAGCAGACCCTCTACTATGCTGTTACACTATATTGTCTCCCTATTATTTCAGGGATTAGTTAAACTTAGCAATTCATTCTAGTTAAACAGCTGTTACTAAATTGACAAAATAAAACAGCATTGTCAAACCAAAAAAACCATACTCATTGTCATTGAGTCAATTCTGACTCATAATGACCCTATGGGACAGAGTAGAACTGCCCCATAGGGTTTCCAAGGCTGTAAATCTTTACGGAAGCAGACTGCCACATCGTTCTCCCACGGAGCAGCTGGTGAGTTCAAACCGCCAACCTTTTAGTAAAGCAGCCAGCACTTAACCACAGGGCATTGTAGCCTAGTTAGCTTCTTGGCACTTTGTTTAAATAGATTATGCTTAACCATTCATATAAAAATATGAAAATAATTGTAATAACAAGGAATAAATATTCCAGGTTATAATACAGTACATCATAATGCTTTTGTTGTTGCTAATTGCCATTGAGAAAAATCCTATTCAAATATAAGCTCTCTCCTCAGATTCCTCACAGGATTTCAGTTAAGCTGTGTTAATTCATTCCTTTTGCCAGGAGGTACCCATTTTTCCTCTTCCTTGATAGAATGAGTAATTCAGGTGAGCTACATGATACTAAAAATTGCATAAGTCATTCATTTATTATCCTATACTTGTATGAGTCAAAATGCTTTCTGGACTCCTAGAAATTTCATGGCGGTGGTACTTAAAAATATTTCTAAAGGATTGTAGTTTTTTTCTGTTTACCAGTTTTTATATATTCTTATTTGAATGAATAAGAAATTTCTGAAGGGGAGAAAAGAAGTAATAAAAAAATAAAAAGTTATATGCCTTTTGCCCTATTCTACCTTCTCCAGTTGAAATCACAGACTCTGGCATTACTTTTCAAAGGGACATTGTTGATTTGATACTCAGTTGCTGTTTTTATGCCTTTTCTCATATCTACAATTTTTAATATAATTTTATTTATTTTGTTGTTGTTGTTGAGAATATACATGGCAAAACATAAATCAATTCAGTAGTTTCTGTATGTACCATTTGGTGACACTGGTTACATTGTTCAAATTGTGCAACCGTTCTCACCCTCCTTTTCTGCGTTGTTCCTCCTCCATTAACATACATTCACTGCCCCCTAAGGTTCTTATTTAATCTTTTGAGTTGTTGTAGTCATTCTGATCCCATACAGATAGTTTTTAAAAGAGCATAATGTTCAAGGCAGACACTTTTTACTAGTTAAGCTAAACTGTTGTTTGGTTTTAAGAAAACTTCAGGGGATATTTTTGGTTTAAGGTTTAAAGATTGTCTCAGGGCAACAGTTTCAGGGGTTCATCTAACCTTCATGGCTCCAGGAAGTCTGGAGTCCATGAGAATTTGAAATTCTGTTCTGCATTTTCCCCTTTTGATCAGGATTCTTCTATGGACTCCTTGATCAAAATGTTCCATAATTGTAGCCAGATACCATCTAGTTCTTCTGGTCTCATGACCAAGGAGGTGGTTGTTCATGGAGACAATTAGCCACGCATTTCATATCCTTCTCCTATTCCTGACTCTTCCTCTTCCTCTGTTGTTCCAGGAGAATGGAGGCCAATTTTTGTGACTTGGGTGGCCAGTTGCAAGCTTTTAAGAACCTAGGCACTACACATTGAACTAGGAGGTAGAACAGAGGGAGTAAACATGTTATTAAACCAATTAACCAGGCTGTCCCATGATAGCATGGTCCTAAACCTCCAAACCAAGAAACCAAACCCCATGAGGTTTTTGGCTGTAGATAAGCAGCCTCAGAAGGGACTCTTTGTCTTTTTTTTTTGTAAATATATCTATCACACAACTTTTGCCAAATCAACTTTTTACAGGTGTACAACTTATTGACAGCAATTACAATAATCAATTGTGCAACACTACCCTTAATCAACGTGATATTTCCATCACCATTAACCTCCCTTTTCCCCTTCCTCCTGCCCCTGGTAACCACTAATAAACTTTGTTCTCTATACATTTGCCTTTTCTTGTCTTTTTATATAAGTGAAGTCATACAATATTTGTCCAGCAATTCCACTCCTAGGTATATACCCAAAAGACTTGAAAGCAGAGACTCAAACAGAGACTTGTATGCCAATGTTCACTGCAACACTATTCACAATAGCCAAAAGGTGGAAACAACCTAAATGTCCATCAACAGATGAATGGATAAACAAAATGTGGTGCATACATCCAGTAGTATACCACTCAGTCTGTAGGAGAAATGAAATCTTGACACATGCTACAATATGGACGGAGCTGGAAGACATTATGCTCAGAGAAATAAGTCAGTCACAAAAGAACAAAAATTATACTTACAATCTCTGGCATGATATACTCAGTAAAAATTAGATTATAAAATGTTCCATTCTTGAGATCCTTGTGAAGGCCAAAAGGAAGATATGGATGTCACATAACCATCTTGAGAGAGTGCTCCTACGATGTTGTTGTTAGGTACTATCGAGCTGATTCTGACACATAGCGACCCTATGTACAACAGAACGAAACCACAAAGTCATTTAAACGTATTATTTTTCTTGCCAGCTATATTTTCATCTCCAATTTCATCATAGAAATCTCCCATGATGAACATTTAGACATTTTGTATTCCATGTAATGGACGTTTTCCTTTCTTTCTTTTCTTTTTTTTTTTTTTATTCTTGTATATGAAAACAGAAACAAAATGTCCCATTTCTTCCTGGTTCTTCAAAATAATATTTGATTACTCATATTCTCTATTTTTACTTACAGATTATTAATTTATTTTAACATGTTCTAAATAAATTTCAGAAATATAGAAGACAGTCTTCAGTATATTCTCCTGAAATTTTCCATTGAAAGTTTAATATAGTTTAGGTCAGTTTACGTTCATGTGAAATAGCAAAGTCACCATAGGCTAATGTGCTTTAAAAACAATCCAAATAGTCACTTTCAACTATCCATGCCAATAAGATAAAATATTGACATAAATAGTTTTAAAATTTATAAATAGTTGCTCTCCCTTTTGTGAGGCTTGAACCTGTTTTCTAGGCTAAATCCTAAGGTGGGAGGGAAACCAAGTGCCAAGGCATGAGAAACTTCTCAATACCAAGCAGCTCCATGTCTTGGCAATAATTTCTTAGGAACCTGAGCTGACCCAACTGGAATCAGCAGTGCAGCTGGGAGGATGAGTATACTGATGAGGGCAAAGAACTCCTCACCCTTCTGGCTAAGTTAGTTTGACGACCAATACTTTCTACTACATTTATTTGAAAGTTGAGTAAGAAGTTATGACATCCAGACTACATATTTGTTACAAAATCCTCTTCGATGCCAGAGACCTATACAAATTTCTTGCTCCAAGACAGGTAGGTGTTCATGATCGTGATGATTTGTGACACTCACTTGATCTCCTCCTGAAGTACAAATAATCAGGACATTTGACTTAAAATAAATACTAATCAAAGTAAATTGGAAAGTTTTAGGGTAGTGAAAATCTAATGGATGTGTGTGTATATGTTGTTGTTGCTACTCTGTATGTCTCATTTTGAGATTGAGAAATACCTTAATCTCTATTACTAATAATATTTATCTTGAATAACTGTTATTTCAATTGTCCAGAATGACCCTTTTATCTTTGGGGAAAATGACTATAGACAAATGGTTGTGGTTGTGTCTTAGAAATAGATTGCTGTTTATATAATAATAAGTACTCGGAATAAATTCGTTGAATCACTGATACGTATTCTTTCTCTCCATCAACCTATTTCTTTATCTCTGTCTCTCACTCTTCTCATCTCTGGTTCCGTACTTTTCCATCCATCCATTCACCCACGCTTCAGTTGGATGTGATTCTTAGTTCACAAACTCACATATGCAAAGAATATTAATTTTATTTATTTATTTTTTGTAACTCAACTTATTTCTTATTTTGAGGCAGACAGTTTGTGCTCGACCATTAACCTAAAGGCTGGACATTCGAACCCACCCAGTGGTACTGTGGAAGGAAAGGCCTAGCAATCTGGTTCTGTCAAGATTACAGTCAAGAAAACCCTATGCAGCAGTTGTACTCTGTAACTCATGGGATCACCCACCATGAGTTGGAATTGACTGGATGGCAACTGTCTTAGTTATTGAGTGCTGCTATAACAGAAACACCACAAGTAGATTGCTGTAACAAACATACGTTTATTCTCTCACAGTTTAGGAGACTGGAAGTCTGAATTCAGGGCATCAGCTCTAGAGGAAGTACTTTCTCTCTCTACCAGCTCTGGGGGAAGATTCTTGTCATCAATCTTCCTCTGGGCTAGGAGCTTCTTGGCACAGGGACCCCAGGTCCAAAGGATGCACTCTGCTCCCGGCACTGCTTTCTTGGTGGTATGAAGTTCCCCTGTCTCTCTGCTCACTTCTCTCTTTTATATCTCAAAAGAGATTGACTTAAGACACAACCTAATCTTGTTAGATTGAGTCCTGCCTCATTAACATAACTACCTGTAATCCTGCCTCATTAACATTATAGAGGTAGGATTTACAACACAGGAAAATCACATCAGATGACACAATGGTGGACAATCACACAATACTGGTAATCACAGTCTAGACAAGTTGGCATATATTTTGGGGGGACACAATTCAATCCATGACAGCAACTAACAACAAACAACAACATTCCTCTTGGGGTGAAAACTTAATCCATTTTCGCAAAGTACTACTTTTTCCCCTGGGACTGTGTCTAACTTCCAAGGAGCTTATATATTGAAGTTTTAGGGTGGAGGTGGAGGTTCCATGTGGTCTGCGATATTCCTTCTCACGTTAGCATTCCCTAGGAAGCTGGGTGTCCCTTTAGGCCCTTGATCCTGGTGGCACTGAAACTTTGCTACAGCAAACCTCACTGAGTATGGCACTTTATATTTTCTAGGCAAAACTGTGATACAAGTTGTTAGGAGATGGGCTTTTTATTAAATATTTTAAATATTTAATTTAAATATTTAATATTTAATTTAATATTTAATATTAATTTAATTAAATTAAAATTAATAATTAATATTAATTTAATATTAAATATTTATTTAGAGATTTTTTTTCCTTGACAAAGGCGAAGAGAACTCATAAAGTGCACAGCAGTTTATGTACATTGCTGTCCAGAGATTTGTCCAAAACTACATTGCTGTGTGATGACAGAAATTGCTACTTTGGCAGTAGGATAGCCAGGAAGAGAAGCCAACTGGATTTGTCTATTCTCTGACTTAATGGACTCGGCAAATATATTTGCAAGCTTACTGCTTGAAAATACAAGTGTGGTGCATTGTGCCCAAAGCTGTATACCAAAAGCCAAACTTGTTGCGGTTGAGTCGATTCTGACCCATAGCAATCCTATAGGACAGGGTAGAGCTGCCCCCATAGGGTTTCCAAGGAGCGGCTGGTGATTCCAACTGCCTACCTTTTGGTTAGCAGCCGTATCGTTTAACTGCTGTGCCACTAGGGCTCCAAAGCTCTGTACAGTGAGATGTTAATAGTTTGGGACTCACTGAATTAAAGAACTCTTCTCTACTGCAGTTAATGTGCGTGCGTGTATTTTGAATCTCCTAGATGAAGATACGGAGCCCTGGTGGCATAGTGGTTAAGAGCTTGGCTGTTAACCAAAAGGTTGGCAGTTCAAATTCACCAGTTGCTCCTTGGAAACCCTATGCAGCAGTTCTACTCTGTCCTATAGGGTCACTATGAGTGGGAATCGACTCAACGGCACCCAACCACAACAACAGAAGAAGATACAGCTTAAAACATCTCTAATGTTGTTTGTTAATGTTTTTCCACTTATTTTTGTGGAATATCCATTAGCATATCATGGTTCATTTTACCTAGAGCACCATATTGTGGAACATAATATAGAATATGTAAATATATTGAATTAATTCTGGACTAGGAATAAGAATGCCTTAGTTACTCACTAGTTTAGAGGCCTGGGAAAGCCCTTTGATTTGTGTTTCAGCTGATAATATTATGCCTACTTGCCTCATGAGGGTTAGGATTTCTTATATCCATCATTATAGGCCACTTGTCAAGCATAGGGCTGGCATATGGCGGACACTCAATAAATGTTTATTGGACACATGAATAAAACCGTATATATACATAACACACACATGTATAACTCTGGATTATTTTAAAGTACTTTAAAATTATAAAATAGTATCTAATAATATTAGAATAACTCATCTTAACTTGAACATAGTTTTGAAAATTGTATCTCTGCTAGTATAATCCTGAGTGACCCAAGACTTTTTCGCCTGTGTAAAGAGTCATATCATTAGTCACTCTAATGACTATTATATATAGGGTTGCTATGAGTTGGAATTGACTTGACGGCAATGGGTTTGGGTTTTTTGTTGTGATGACTTATTAGCATCAAATGTTGCATCAGCAATAATCTTTGCAGGAGAACAGTAGTAGGATATGAAAAAAATGTGGGAAAAGAACGATAGGAACAGAATTACATTACAAAATGCTATTAGCATTGATCCTGTCTTCTTTGATGGTTTCTGTTTGGTTTGAGACTATTTAGAAAAAACAGGATGGGACGTTTCTGTAGTATAATAGGTTATTAACAGTGACATAACTGTTTTAAAGGTGCTACGAATGACTTGAGATGGCAATAATAACGACAATGACAGTCAAAAGAGTGTCATTTAGGCCTGGGCTCTCTTCTGACATAGCTTTTCATTAGAACAAATCCTTTATGCTTTAATCTCTTCTTTCACTGATACGCCGTTCTCTCCCGTTTCCACTAGCTACTTTAGAGAGTTCTTAAACACTTATTTGTACTGTTAGATTTCTCAAGACAGTATTTAATTCAATAATCTTGACTCATTTCATGCGAAAAAAGCACATTTTGAGCTAAGTTTTTGAGTCAGTTGGAAGGTTTTCATAGAGATCCATCATTTCAATTTAAGCAAAACTATCTGCCAAGTAGTGTGTATGATATTCCTGAGAACTTTTTTATTTCAGCCAAATCATTGAATATATCTATTACCAATTCAGCAGCAGGTTTGTGAGAGCAGAATACATTTATTCTAGATATAAATCTCTGACAAAATCATCCACGTATGCATTATTCCCCCAAGGATGTAATTCACTGATAACGTGTACAGAAACAAACAAAAAAACGTGTTTTTGAAAGTGAGAAGATAAATTAATAACATCTGATTCCAAAGATACATTTATATTTCATTACTTCAAACACATTATAATCCATGAGCATGGAAACTGAATATTCCAGAGAAAAGTAAAAATAATATGACATTGTTTTGTCTGGTCCAAAGTCCAAGTAGAGTTTTGCAGCTGTGGGGGAAGGGTGGGAGAGGGTGTTCAAAGACTCAACAGGCTTGCTTCAATAAGACATCCTACGGTTCTAGAACCCATCTCAGAAGAAAGGTCAGTTTTTAAGAAACCATTCAAAGGAATAAGCCAAACTTAAGAGAAATTTGTCTGCGGTCCTAGGTAAACTTGCGTCGCCCCTTCTCAGTTGCTTCTGTTTCACGTCAGAGACACACTAGACAAGTGGATGTGGAAGGAAAGGGTGATTCAAACTTTATTGGCTGATCCATCATGGCCATTCCTAGTAATATTTCCCCCATCGTCAACACTTGAAATAGAAACAGTGATATGGATGTAGCCAGCGAGAGATTTGTAAAATGTGCCACATCTGTGACTCACCCTCCACCACAATCTGAACAGTGTATCAGAGCTTATTATCCAGATATTGTTAGATATGGACAATTGAGAGTCCCCTCCCTACTAATTGTTACCTTATTCAATGGCATCTTGGCAAAGTGCTCAGCATATTCAAAGGATTTGTTTTTTAATATCCCAATATCTACAAGTGCAGTAGGTAACAAACTAGAATTGTGTGCTGATTTTACAACATCAAGAATAAAAGTAAGGACAAAGTTTTCTCCATAAATCAATATTGTGCTTCAAAAGAAAAAGCATTATTCTGTTTCTTAAGTGACTGCTATCATGCCTCCCAGTATAACAGTGATGATTTTTTCTCTACAGTATTATAAATATCGGAAATTTACCATGTGCTTTGCTTTTATTTTGGCTCATTGAACTATGAGTTTTATATGCATTATTTAATATACAGTGAAAAAAAATACCTACTTTTTTGGGGTTACAGCTCTTCTGTTACAGTTTGCAGAATATATATGTATTATATTCTAGCTACTTCTACTCCTATCCCCATTCCTTTCTACTCTCATTTGAGAAAGAAAGCTGAGAGAATATAAAACTCCGTTCGCTAAAGGGCTTCTAGTCATTCTCACTGGTCTGTTCTCTTTTTCTTTCCAGCCCAGCCAGCATAACACTCTCAGACAATTATTTCTGAAACTCAACTTCCATTACTTAATCGCCTGGTGAAGAACCTACCATGGCTTCTCATTTCTCACCACAGCATGCTCACATCCATCTAGCCTCACTTCAGGTCTCTCCATATATGACAGAGACCTAATGTACCTCCCACTATTCTAGAACGCACAGCAGTCTTTATAAAAGAATGAGTCTCTCACTTCTTCTTTTATCAGTTATATTTATCCCCATTTCTGTTAATGTGCTTTTGCTGCCCCTCCCAAACTGGATGTCTTTTTCTTTCCTGTTTAAACTATTTAAATAAAATAATGATTAACTACTCACCTCTCCTGTAAAGCCTGCCCTGAATATTCCAGGACACAAAAGGGAAAAGCCCTCTCTCTAATGTTATTATTTCACTTAGAGCGAGTATCACACTGTTGGTCATGCTATTATTGGCAAAGGCTATCATGAGTGTTATTTTCTCCTTCCAGATATATGGTAAGTTCTTGGCAGGGCTCTACTTAGCTAATATTTTGATAATGCTTATTACATGCTGGAGCCCTGGTGGTGCAGTGGTTAAGAACTATGGTGAGCTATGGCTGCTAAGCAAAAAGGTCAGCAGTTTGAATCTACCCTCTGCTCCCTGGAAACCCCATGGAACAGTTCTACTCTGTCCTATAGGGTCACAATGAGTCCAAATCAACTTGATGGCAATGGGTTTGGTTTTTATTATTATTATCATTACATGCTACTTAATTAGGAGGACCTTCATATGTATTTTAACAATGATGTGACTTATGTGATAAGAAAACTAGGGAGGATTCATCTTTTTCTATCTCAGTTAGTGAATTGTACAAATTTTGGAGTCAGGTAGACATGGAGCTACCCATGTAATTTCAGGCTAGGTACTGGAACCCTATAAATCTCAGTTTCCTCTTACATAAAATTCATGGTTCATGTAAGAGGTAAATAGCATAGTACATGTGAGGCCATTAGTACTATTTCTGACACATAGTCAGTACTTAATAAATCGTGTTTTTTTTCTGTGAAAGGAGAGAACATCAGTCTAGTGATGAAGACAACAAACCTTAAGAAACATACAAACCTAGCTTTAAAGTTTGGCTCTATAATTTATTAATTTGGTAAGATTTCTTAACCTTTGTGTGCCTAACTTTTCTCATTTCCAAAATCTGGATAATATTTTCCACAAAACACTGGGGAGATGAAATGGATAGTAAATATTTGATCAGTAAGTTAACAAGCATGGTATATGTGCATTGTGATCACTAAATAGAGTTTAAAGGGATAACAGAAGATACAACCTTCTCTTTTTGCTGAAGGGAACTCTCAGGCAGCTCCCTCAGCTTTTCCTTTCATTATTCAGTAGGAGGTGATTCAACTATCACTTTAAATTGAACACACAGGCTTAAGTCTGTGATCAGAATGCTCAGATTCATATAATAGTGAAAATCCCAAGCCTAGTTGAACATGCAACTTGACCCCTCAAACAGCTAGCACCTGCTTCAGGCTGAGACCACAATGGTGAAAGAGTTCTGGTCCTTCTCCTTATTCTGCTCACCAACTTTCCTACTCCTCAGCTGCATCTCAGGATCAAAGTTGGAGAGAGCAAGGAGAGGTAATTTGTGGCTTTATGCTTTCTAGAGCCCTGGTGGTGTACTGGTGAAGAGTTTGGCTGCTAACCAAAAGGTCGGCAGTTTGAATCCACCGGCTGCTCCTTAGAAACCCTATGGGGCAGTTCTACTTTGTCCTGTAGGGTTGCTGTGAGTCAGAATGTACTTGATGGTAAGAGTTAAAAAAAAAATTTTTTTTTTTTATGCTTTCTGGTTCTGCTAGATTGTCGGAGTTGAGAGCTCTTGGTGGGAAGCCATGCAGATGATTACAGCTGACTCTTTCCCCCATGGTTGTTTTAGGGAGCTCTTACAATGTTCTCTTTTGGCTCCTCTCTCTCTGGATTCCCTTGGTCCCAGCAGATATGTCTCTATTTCAGGGACTTGAGACTCCTGCCTCAGCTTCTATAAACAGGCTTCTATAAACAGGCTTCATGAGGTCTTCTCTTACCTCTAGAAGACCCAACATAGACCTCAGAAGATCTAAAGTAATTCTAAACCAGTTGATGTTGAATCACTTCCGACTCATGGGGACCCATGTGTGTCAGAGTAGAACTGTGCTCCATAGAGTTTTCAATGACTGAGTTTTTGGAAATAGATATCCAAGACTTTCTTTTGAGGAGCCTCTGGGTAGACTCAAACCTCCAGCCACTTGGTTAGCAGATGAGTGCATTAACCTTTTGCACCACCCAGAACTCCAAAAATTCTACACCAGGGCTTTCTTTCAGATGGCCCACAGCAAATTCTCATGCATCCTTCCTTGGACCAATAAACTAGATGACCTTCCTTTGATCCTCCATTTAGTCCTTCTTTTAACTTCCAGATTTTCCAACTGTGAGCTGGATCCTAAGCCACAGTTCACTGTAGCTTTCTGAGGCGCAAGTTAGACACTTTGTGTCTTCCTTAAATACCACCTTTCCTACCACAAAAGGGAGTGGGGACTCATAGCAAGGGAGTTGCTCTCTCTAAAGAGTTATCTTCACAAATTATTTCTCTGTATCCTTTGTAGACTCTTCATCTGGCTGAGGGGTCCAAGAACTATGGAATACATTCTCACAGCCACTTCCAATGTAACCCTTCATTTGAGGTGGGCAAGGCTGTCTCATACTCATTTTAGTGTCCTTACATCTATCTTGATATCTATCCTGTTGTACCTCAGTCAAAACTGAAGAGGAAGGTCCATTCTGGAATCCTGTTATTATTTACAAAGCATAGAGCAATGCTTGGCAACAGGCCCAGTTTTGTAATTTCTTGGGCCCCATGCAAAATGAATACACAGGGTGTCTTGGAAAGGCCTGATGATCTACTTCTGAAAAAAACATTCATTGAAAACCCTATGGAGCACAGTTCTACTGTGACACACATGGGGTCACTATGAGGCAGAATCTACTTGACAGCAACTAGTTACTAGTTGGTTCTTATTCACCAATTATTAAGAATTTCACAAAGGCTATAACAGAGTATTAAACCAAGTACAGGGTCCTGTGTGATGGCACAGGTTACATACCCATGAAGCTGGCCCTAGACAACAGATGGTAGAAGTAGTCATTGTTGTTAGCCCTTTGGTTCACATTCCACAGAAGACGATTTTGCTCAAATTTCTCTGAGTGTCCTTTGCAGCACTAAGATCCTTTCTGATAATCTATTACCAAAGACCCCACTGGGGCACATTTGTGCATGCTTTAGAGTTGATTACATATCGAAACAAAAACCAATTTAGATCGGAAAAGACTTTCCCAAAATTAACTGGCTACTTCCCTGATTAGAAAAAGGGGCTCATTAATATCCTTTGTTATTAATTTTTCACCATACCATTCAGTTGAAGGAAGCAAAGAAAAGCATGTGAAGAACAACTACCTGTACCAGTAGCCTCTTTATTTTGGCACTGAAAAATACAATAATGGCATAACGAAACAGAAACAAACCAGTCCTATCATCAGGAATATTGAGGATGAAAGTACAACGTGTTAACCATCAAAGTATCTAATGTGTGTCATTATTTCCATTAAGGTATTTTGGGTTGGGAGAAAATAAGACATTTCATGGAAGGGGGATGTATGCCTTTCTAATTCAACGACACAGAATCTTGCATCCCCGAGGTGAAGTTCAGCGGGAGCTCTTAGAGTCAGCGTTGAGACACAGACACTGCAGATATCATCCATCTCTCTGACACATGCAGAGCCTCATTGTGCAGCTGCCAGACACAGTCTGCTAAGAGGAGAATGTCACAGAATACAGAAAAGGAAGCGATGCTATGGGCCTCGGTATGGCTCTTATCTATGAATAGTCCCATAAGCAGCTCTGGAGAACATTATTGTGAGATGAAGAAATGGAGATACTGCACATGGCCATCACGATCAATGCAGGCAGTCAAGGAGTTAAGTGAAGGATGCACAGGGAATGTTTAAAGTTTATGTATTAGCCAGTGAATGAGGGGACTGCTTCGTTTTCAGAGCAATATTTCTGGTGCAGATGCTGAGTCATCAGATGAGCTGTCTCTTGAGATTGATGATATTCCAGCCTCTCCTATTCCTTGAATTCTAAACCAAAATGGCAAAGAGTGCCTGACGGGAAAGATATCCCTCAGTCATCATTGGGGGAGGTAATTAAGATGGCAGGGTATGCGTAGATGGAGAGAAACACTGGTTACGGTTCATGTCTGAGCTTTGTCGCTGATTATAAAAAGAAAACAACAAAGAGAAAAATATAACAAGTGATCTGGAACAAACAGACTCATAAGGATGAGGACTTCGGGGAGATAAACATAACAAGAAGGGATATTGGATGGTCATTTGAAGTTCTACTATGACAAGAAAATGTTTAGGCTGGTCTTAAATGAGGAGCATTTGGGGCTAGGTCAAACCCATACCTTATCACATTTCATGCCATTTATGGGGATTATATGGCTTACTGTTACGCTTTGGGGTACATGATTTGATCTGTCACCTCTATATCAGCATAATAATGATCTCTTTTTAAGCATCTCGTACTGTATAATGATCCTTCACCTCCATCCCCACCTTTTATTTTACACAGAGCTTCTTTTAGGGAAGAGGACAATTAGTGCGAAATCTATCAGAAGGGTATCTAAACCTGTCTTCCAGTCTCCAACCAGGAGCTTCCTGGATGGGGGCCACGTAACTCTCATTATTTGTTAGGCCACAACCTATCTTTCCAGGCTGTTGTATAAGACAAATCCACTGCCTCATTTCTTGTAGGTCTCTACAAAAGACAAAGCAGACAGATCTTCCCAAACTCAGACAGAATATTGTGCACAGGCAAGCAGGCTGAAAAAGCATGCTGCGAAGTTGGCTAGCACAGCCCCATGGATTGCTCTCTTTTCAGGGTTTCAGCAACCACAACCGAGGATGCTGACCCCCAATCAATGAAAGAGAGAGCTCATGTGCTTCTATTTGGATAGGACTTGGACTCGTAAAAAACAAACAAGAGATATTTCCATCAAGCTCAGAGCTCCTTAGAAGTATTACCAGGGAGGTCTGGGAACCAACATTTTCTTTTTTTAATAAATCCTGAGACAGAAAAACTTCATGTCAGATTGATGAATACTGATAGTGTCTCAGTTGCCACCACATAGAGGACAAATTATTCACATACTCAGAAGAGTCCTAGGTCAAGTTCTGCTGCTAGCATCACTACATTCCTCATAAAAATGATATGATTATTGCAATCATAATAAATAGTGGTTAAAGCTCTTGTCCACTAACCAAAAGATTGGCCATTCAAATCCATGGGAGGAAGATGTGGCAGTCCGCTTCCGTAAAGATTTACAGCCTTGGAAACCCTATAGGCAGTCCTTCTCTGTCCTATAGGGTTGCTACGAGTCGGAATTGACTCAATGGCAATGGGTTTAATGAGTATTTACTAAATTTCAGGCACTGTGATAAGCCTTTTATATGCCTTATCTTATCTAATTCTCACTATAACCCTGAAATTATTGCAACTTTAGAGATGAGGGTGCTGAAGTTCAGAGAAGTTAGGACACTTCCTCCAGCTAAAAGTGACAGTCAGTACTCAATCTCAGGACACTCTAATTCAAACACCTTCTACTGCTCAACTGCTTCCCATGTAATCCAGCTGCCTTACAATGTGAGCAATTACTGGCTTTTCATCCTCTTGTTTTCATCAGCCTTTCCATGTGTAGAGCTATGAACTTCTATGACAGAAAATATTAGTATGATTTTGCCCTCAGAGAACTCAAAATCAAAAACTGTCTTCTATATTTGAATTTATTTTGAGAGCAAAAGGAAAATAAAGCTTTGTGACTATAATTAATAAAGAAAAAGAACTGGAACAGAATAACAGCCTTTTGGATATTTCTCCTATCCTGGTGGTGCTCCTTGCCCACCCTGGAGACTGAGCTCTCTCTCTTATTTGTTTGATCACAGAGCTCTTTAAACCCATACAGAGTGAAGGTTGACTCTCACTGCCCTCTTTTCTCATGGAGCAAGTGCCAGGCTTGCTCACTATAAGAACCACATTCCCAGTGGCTGCAGGGCCTCTGGTGGTGGTCAGGAGATTGGAAACTCCACAGCCTCAAAACACTCCATCAAGCCATTCAGCCAGTGGCATTTCACATAATGCTACATGATTAAAGACCATGAAGGTTAAGCATTCTAAGCAGACACATATGTCTTGCAATGATCTTTTGAAAATTCCCATTCTGAGGAACCATCTGGACATTCCAGGTGATCTCCATGCCTACTGATGGGGATTTGCTCCATCATACATAATAGTTTGTGCAATCCAGCAGAGAGTGTATTTGATGGCCCCTTTTGTTTTAGTTTCTTTAAGAAGAGAGCCAAAGATTGACTTTATTTTCTTCAGAAGAATATTTACTTACACAAAATGCCCTGGCTCTTGAAGAGTGCTACAGTTTAGAACTTGTTCCTGAGCAGTATAAGAATGCAGATTCCAGCTGGGACCCTGGAAAGTAAGATAAGCCAGAGAATGGATGTTGAAGTTACAGAGGACCCAAGGAATGCCCTTCTAGCAGCAAGAGCAGTACAAGATTTTAATAGATTCTTTGCCTCTCAGAGAGTGAGATGCTCAGAAAATTAGAGAGCCAGAGGAGATCTTAGCAATTATCTCCCCAACACACTCCTTTTATAGAAGACAAAAAAGACTAGCAAGCTGGGAGCTTCGACATCGGACCACAGGCCCTTCGACTCCTGATTCACAGGACCAAACGTTCTCCTCAAAAACACCCAGTCATTCCATATGATCAAACAGAGACTGGATCAATAGCTGTTTGCAGTGTTGCAGTGAAGAATTTACATTTATAGGAAGAAGAAGTTCAAGTACTATTTTCAAATCCAACTGTCTATGATATTATGGCTAACTACCTGGGATAAATTGTTCAATTCTGCTTGGTGACAATCTAATACATAACCTTCTTGCCATTCTTTCCTTATCCTAAAATCATATGCAGACAGGAGTATCACCTGTGAGTAAAAAAAAAAATATATATATATATATTCAGGATACTTCCAAAAATATTACCCCAGTAGAAGCAGAATACTATATGCATATATATATATGGTCTCTATGGGTCAGAATTGACTGGATGGCAACAGGTTACATTATATGTGTGGGTATATATGTATCTATATAAACTTTGTATTACTATACAAAGTTGTGAATACAAGAGCAAAACAGAATGGTATCTAGATTATTTTATTAAATTATCTAAAAAAATATTATCCTTAAATAAGATCTTCTCCCCAATCATTTTTCAGGAAGTAATTTCTTAACGCATTTTTTTTTTAACTATGTATGAGGGCTCCCAAAGAATGTTTAATTTGTCTAGAAATTGATTGATTTATAAGGTGCAAAATGGACTTTTATAAAAGTCTCTAAAGTGTAACACTTGATAGTGGACAACTGTATACATTGATCTAATATTTATGGGTTGGACTCTTCAAGATAAACTCTGAAAGCCCACGCCATTATGCGATGTGTAATTTTGCTGAGTCATGAATATAAAGATTGGTATGCAAAAAGAGGCATAACAGAATGCCCAACAAACACATTGTCTTGATTTAATTCAACCAAGAGTTTTTGAATTCCTTCTCTGACATTAACAGCTAAGCAGTATTTACAAAAGATCACTTAAGCATTTCAGTAACGTTTTATTGCATTTTATGTGGACAATCATATGCCATATTAGCTGTCATGAATTTAAGGTTTCTGGAACAAATATAGACTAAAAACAAAACAGAAAAAACATTGCCATCTGGTCGATTCTGACTCATAATAACCCTACAGGACAGAGTAGAACCGCCCTATAATGTTTCCAAGAAGTAAATAGTGGATACAAACTGCCAACCTTTTGGTTAGCAACTGAGCTCTTAACCACTGTATCACCAGGGCTCAAACAAGATAGGCTTAGTCCTTGTGAAAATCCAGGTCCTGATACTAATTTTGTAGTAAAAGAAAGAAGAAGTTATGATATAAGGGTATAATCCTGTGAGAGTTTTTGGTACTTCATTGAAACATGCATATCACATTTTGTTTCTATCCTTTCTTTGAAAAACTATTTATATGACTCTATTTGTACATACAATTTAAATAGACAGTAAATTCTTGCCAGAACTTCTAGCACTTACTAAAAGTCAGACTCATCCTGACACTAGAACACCACTATGTCAAGCTGTCAATTTCTACTTAAATTTCTTATTCCTTATTATACTGTATCTTTTAGATTTTACCTAATTTATCTTTATTAACTGAGATAAAACTCTCCTCTAGTAGAAACTGTCACTGGACATTACATTCTACATATTAAAAAAAAAAAAAAATCTTCATTTTCCTAGCCCTGATCAGTTTTAACTATCCTTTAAAGAAGAGTTAACCTGATCTTAGAAAGATGCCCAGGATCAAGCATAGAAAGAAGACCTAGAGTCAATGATTGGATCCTGAAATGGCTGATCTCAACTTGTTTTTGCACCCTGCTCCTGGTTCGTTATCCTAAGTGCTGTTAGCTGTCAACATTATCAACATCTCCATTTATGTTCTCATTTATTTTGCAGGTTTGACTGAGAAATTCATTCTCTTTATCTTAATTCCCTTTCCCGCTTCTATTTTATTACTCAGTGCCCAGAGAAAATGTGGGCTGCATGAAATTCAAAAAAATAAAACTCATATAATCACCATCTCCATGTCTCCCTAGCTGAGAAGTAGAACCTAGACTCATATGTATTTGATATTTTAGAGACTATTAAAAACACAGTTTAAAGATTCCAGATATCTCTGGTTACTAAAGATGTCTACTCTGTATGTGGCAAATATAGAAGCTATTGTAGATCATTCTATGATTTCATAACAGTAAGGAGGAAATAGTCAATCATTATTTGCTGTCTGATTATTTTTTATGATGTAATCTGTGTAAAGTAGAAGCATATTTTTATGTATTTAACTGCACTTGTTTCTTTCATTATGACATTCTTTCCTTTAGTATATTAGAGTAAGAAGTGAGGATCAAATTATGTGGAGTATTTTGATTTTTCTTTTTTCATGTTAAATATAAGATGACTTTGTACCTCAAAAGAGCCGTACCTGGTTGTTATTTAATTAGTGATCCAAAGGATGCTGGTAACATAAATATGTCCCCAATTGTTATCTTTGTTTTTAAAGTAAAATGGTAATTTAAAATATAATAGACTGGGTTTTAGTTTGCAATATTTCAAATAATTACCATATAGTATATGACTCAAAATGGTGAATTTAATTGAAATATCTAAGCCTAACACTACCAGAACTTTCAAATGTTGATGACTTATGCAGGGACATGGATAGTGTTTGAATTAATACGTATTATTTCCTTCAAAGTTGGTACAATTACATAAACAGTGGCCTAAAAGCTATCAGCCATGCCTAAAGTATTCTAGGGTAGAAAACGCTGAATGCTTCTATTATTACTTATTTTAGCCAGTGCAATGAATATTGTATGATCCCTTAATGTTGAGGTAGTTTTATACTATTTTGGTGCCTAGCCTATTATTCTTAGGGGAACCTTAAGTAATGTAATGGATCTAAGCTTCAAGTGCTATTTTGCTGTTTAGGTCATTATTTTTTCCTTTTTGCCTGCACTTTTGATTACATAAAATCCTGCAGAGGCAGGAAGATACTGTAGATATAATAGTAGCAATTTTAACTTTAAGCTGAATCTTCCCTGGATGGAACACAAAGGATTTTCACTCGTGGTTTCTAATTATAGGTAACTCAAAAATTGCCAAATATTTGATTCTTGGAAAAAACTCCATAAATAAGCATTTCTGTAATCCTTTCATACATAAGGAAATTTAGGAATCATAAGATTAGGTGACTTGCTTAGAAATTATATATATACATATACAGATATAGTCTCTGGGTGGTGCAAATGGTTAACGCGCTTGGCTGCTAATTGAAAAGTTAGAGATTTGAGTTCATCCAGAGTTGCCTCAGAAGAAAGTCCTGGTGATCTGCTTCTGAAAAATCAGCCACTGAAGACTTTATGGACCATAGTTCTACTCTAACACACATGTTAGAGTAACACGCCATGAGTCAGAGTCGACAGCAATAGCTGGTTTTATATATAGAGAGAGAGAGATAAAAGGAACTAACACTAATTGAGTACCTATTATATGCTAGGAATTGAAGTACATATTTCATCAAAGTATCTCATACTGACGCTCCTTTGTATGCTATTCTTCCCAAGCACTAGACTCTTCCAAAATTTCAAGCCACTGTGCCTGAATTAGTTCTACCAGAAATGTTTCTTACCAGTCATACCGCATCTAGGCAGCCATCTTGTCTAATAACTAAATCACTGAAGCAGAAACTACTTGTACTTTACTTCCAGACTTAGAGCGGAGATAAAATCTTTCTGAGGCTCACTGAGCTTGTAAGGAATTCCTTTACATTCCAGAGATCTAGCCTCCTCCTCTCTCCTCTCCATCTCCACTACTGATTCTTTCCCCAGTGTCTTCCTTCATCACTGTCACATCTATCAATAGCTGCTCAAATGATGCTTCACTTCAGTTTATTGCTTACTTAGTTACTTTTAACTTCTAACTATAGTAATCACATTTACTCAGGAGTTTTATCTTTGGTGATAGAGGGTTGCTGTTAGGCGCCGGTCGGGTCAATTCCGACTCATAGTGATCCTATGTACAATAGAAGAAACACCGCCTGGTCCTGTGCCATTCTCACAGTCATTGTGATGTTTGAGCCCATTGTTGCAGCCACTGCGTCAATCCATCTCATCAAGGGTCTTCCTCTTTTTCGCTGACCCTCTAGTTTACCAAGCATGACGTCCTTCTCCAGGGACTGGTCCCTCCTGATAACAAGTCGAAAGCACGTTAGAATCTATGCAGTTTCTTGCTACACATGGTTGGATCTTTTCCCACCAGGTTATTGTAGGTGACAACTAGTGCTGATCTTTCTTTCCTGACTTGATTTTCTACATTTTCTGAAGGTGGTTTACTTATTCTCATTTCCGATATCCATCCTTACTTACTTATACAGTTGCATATAAATTTATATCTGCAATTTATAGATAGATGTAATTTTACAAAAGAACATCTTTGTATATCAACCCCAAAACCAAACCTATTGTCATTGAGTCAATTCCGACTCATTGCGACCCCAAAGGGTTTCCAAAGCTGTAAATCTCTACGGAAGCAGACTGCTGCATCTTTTTCCCGTGGAGTGTCTGCTGGTTTTGAACCACCAAACTTGCGGTTAGCAGTGGATCACTTTAACCACTGTGCCACCAGGGCTCCTTTTATATGTCAACATTCCCACTTATTTTAAAATCAATAAAATATGTACACACCTCATTATCATCACTCTTTGCTTACATTACAACTACATTTTATATAATTTATGTTAACCCAACTACTATTTGATTCTTACCATTGAATCAAAATTTCTTTCTTGAATTTATTTTTCCTTTTGACCAAAATAAAACTTTTGATATTCAGTTTGTAACCATTGGATCTTTACTATATTTAGAACTCTATTATAGACTGGTCTCTAGTTCTGCTTTTAGCAGGTATCTTAAAAAAAAAAAAGGCCCAACCCTTTCAGAGAAATGTTGTGTAACGGACCAACATCTTGGTGCTAAACGGGTAGGTGGGTAATTCTAGAACCATTGTAGTTCATTTGATGACAGCTTTTAAAGTCATGAACTCCTGTTTTTATACATCTTTCTTTTTCCTAATAAGATTTTAAAATTCCTTCCCATTTTTTTTTTTTTAAACTCATTAATTTTCTCCCTTCATCCTCCATGCGATGTATTGTCATTCTAGGACATGTGTTGAAATGACAGTCTTCCCCAAAGATTCAGAAACTTTGATTTTTTTTTTTTTTTTTGTTGTTGTTATAAGATTAGATTTGACTTAAATAAACCATAAAGAAATGTATATGGTTCATCATCATCCTCTTCCCCTTTCCCTATTCTTATTCTACTCTAGCTTTGGGGAAAATGGTATGCTAATAAGGATTATAATTAGATAAGGACGCATGGGTATGCTATTACTGAGTGATACATGTTATTTCTTGTTGACTGGTGCCTGACAGCATAGAGCTGATGCCGAAGTTTAAAAGTGCAGATGAATTGGCTATCGTTATTTTAGCAAGAATTACTGAAAAACACTCCTAACCACTTCCTACCACAAAATAACACATTGACTATGAAGAAACTTATATTTATAAATCGAGTCCCCCATTTCTTTCATATTTTGGTTTTCTTGTAATCATCATTATTATGACTTTAGCATGGGAGTGCAAGTGTTGAATTCTAACCCATTAGGGGGCTTGCTTATACGTACACAGACACTTAGAAACTTAGAAAACTAACGTGCAATAAATTTAGTATTAGGAATAATCAGGGAAGAAAAAAAAAACTACGTTATTGGAAAGCATCCACCCAGAAGATCATGTAGAACAATATTTTATAAGTCCCATAAAAAGTTTACAATATTCCTTGTAATTTTAAGTACTGATACACAAAAAATCCAAGCACTATTGAGCTATAACTTATTCAAACTGCAATGTCATAGTTATATTACATTTTGATAGCCCTTTCATATCTCTCCAAAAAACCTCACGCATTTACTAAAATCTCAGTTTTTTGTTTTTTACAAATAAAGCAATCCGGAATGTTCAGAAAGTTACTGTTAAACTAGTTTGATTACAAACAGCTGTTGTTGGCATGAACTAGGTACCGTTAACTGATGCCTCCAATTTAGCACTTTCTGGTATCTGTAAGGAGCCCTTGTGGCGCAGTGGTTAACAGCTATAGAGGTAAAGGTCAGCAGTTCAAATCCACCAGCCGCTCCATGGAAACCCTATGGGGCAGTTCTACTCTGTCCAATAGGGTCGCTACTCCACGGCAATGGGTTTTTTGGTTTGGTACCTGTAATGACCCCACTAAACGAAGAGATGAAACTCAATGATCTTGAAACATTTTAGAGTTTTGGTTTTAAGTTTTAGTATAAGCGAGCGACTGCATCCTTTTAATAACTTGACAATTTGGGCTGAGCAAAAGTTCTGTTTTGGGAGAAGTTACCACTTAAGGAAACTCCCATTCTTATTTTAGCTATTAAATTTTTACTAAGTAAGTTGTCAGTTCCAGTTTAGTAAAACAACTTCCTTAAAATAAAATTTTAAATAATTTCAACTTCAAAGTTATGCAAAACATGTTGCTTGGTCTTTGTTTTACCCAAGTAATATAATATTCACAATCATCTTGAGAAATGTGGTCTCAAATCCGCATTATTGAGATGAAGAAAGTGAGGCTTAGAGAAGTTAATCACAGACCCTGTCCTAGTTACTATTGTTGCTGAACACAAATACCACAAGCCGGTGGCTCTAAATAATTGAAATTTACTTTCTCACAGTTCTGGAGGCTAAAAGTCCAAATGAAGATCTGGGGCCTTATCTGTTTCTTCCTTGTCAGTAGTCTGGGTATTCCTTGGTTGCTTGGTGTTCCTTGGTTTGTAGTGATCCTTAGATGGCATTTGTCCCTCTGCACCCCCCCCCCCCCACAATGCCTCTGTGTCCATTCAGCTCTTTTTATACCTCAGATTAAGTTTAGAACCTACTCCTCTGATGCATGACCTAATTAATATAACAAAGAAAACCCTACTTCCAAACAGAGTCATATTTACATGTATTGCTGTTGTCACTGTTAGTTGCTCTCAGGTGTCTGCCATTCATAGCAATGTTATGTATAACAGAACAAAACATTGACCAGTAGTGCACCATCCTGACAATCCTCATTATGTTTGAGCCTATTCTTGCAGCGACTGTGTCAATCCACCTCATTGAGGGTCTCCCTCTTTTTCACTGACCCTCTACTTTATCAAGCACAATGTCTTTCTCTAGCAATTGTTCCCTCCTGATGACATGTCCAAAGGTAGTGAGATGATATCTTGCCATCCTCACCTCTAAGGAGCATTCTGGCTGTACTTCCTCCAAGACAGATGAGTTTGTTTTTCTGGCAGTTCATAATATAATCAATATTCTTCACCAACACCACAATTTACAAGTATAGGGGACAAGATTTCAATACACATTTTTGAAGGACACGATTCAGTCTACATCAGGCCCCAAGGCAACCTCAACTGCTCCAGGGTTCATCCAGGATTGAATTCCAGGCCATTCTGGTTCCAAAGACATAAGTCCAGGTTAAGTACAATTGCTGTCTCTATTTTCTTCTACTCTTGTTTGAGACAATTGGCAACCATATGAAAACAACTCCTATGTACTGTCATCTGCAGAAATTCTTGTCTTCTAAAATATATTTTAGAAGTCTTGATTTCATAGGGTATTTTAGTGTCTTCTGTTTCTCCTCACGGTTTCAACTTTGCACACAGTGGTAGGTAGGTTTTGCTAGCTGACTAAAATGCCTACTTAAGCAACTATCACTAAGTTTTCTCAGCATGTATGAAGTGAGTCAAATGCTACCTAACCATGTAATGACTTTCAATAGAACTACACTCCCAGGCCTATGCTTACTCTCTGCTCTTTATTTTTAGTAAAAATAGCTAAATGAGAAGTAAATAAAGGGCATTTTTTTCTTTTCTCAATAGTCCATGAATGTGCCTCTGATATGTGAAAGGAGGTAAAATGCTACCAGAAACTAGAGGAAGTCAGCTGCCTGTCTATTGAGGATGGGATATAACTGGCTCATTTAGAAGTTCACTAAGAGAGTGATTTTTTTTTTTTTTAATCATATAAATTAGTTGGGTGACTCTTTTGACTGCAGGTGCTATCCTGGTGTCTTCCAGATGCTTTTGTTAGAAGGCAGGCAGTGATCTACAATTACGGAGTGCACTATATCTCATACATTTTATGAGAGACATTTGGAGATAAAACCTGCTAACACTTGCCGTTGGTTGGGAATCACCACAGAGCTTTCAGCTGTGGTTTCTAACTGAGGAGGACACCTTAGCAGGATGCCAGCTATTTAGTTCCTGGAAAATGTACTATATGTTTTAATGTTTTCATTCTGTCATTGACATACATATCTGAAATTTATTATTTATGAACCACAAGAAAGAACTGCATTTTATAACTGTCCGGATAAATAAAATTATAACACAAACCTTATCCAAAAATGTAACTGAGGCTATTTCTTAGCCAATGAATTCTTTTAGCAGTTGCAGTCAAGATAATGGTTAACCCATAATCACGCTTTGAAATTCACCAACTGCCCTGTCCCTTTGATCATTCCAAAGAGAAATATGCTCTTGTCTGTTTAAAAGAGAAACAGATACCGTTTATTTTGATTATGGGCCTTATGCTTGGTCACCAGACTCATAAATGAAGTTGTTTAAAGTGCAATGAAATGAAGGTGCGGGGAGGGGAGGGATTGCTGGAAATTCACAAAACAGTACCTAAAAAAGAGAAAAAGAAAGAGTAGATGAGTATTGTAAGACTAGGATTTACAACACTGTGATTCAAACAAATTAGTTTGCCCTCAGGAAATATTAAATGTTCTATTCTCTTAAGCCAATGAGGAAAAAACTGGCCAAAATTGTTCAAGGAAACATGTTGGTGTTTATAAAAATAAAATAAAACTCACGAAGGATAATTAAGAAGCAAAGTTTTACAAAGGTTTGTATTTCCAGAGATACTGAAGTGAAAATTCTGTTTGGACTAACACCAAAGGATAGTTAAAGGCCCTAGAGCCTCTGTTCAGTGGAATACAATACACAGAGTTAGACACTGTGAAGAAACTCTGATTTGAGACCTTATTTCCTGGATAAAACTACATGACAAATATCTGACTTAACTAGTTTTTTCAACTTTTTACTCTTTGATATTCTTTAAGCAGAACCTAAGCTCTTCATGGGAAATAATTAGAATAATTTATTTTTCCTCACAGATTAAAAAAAAAAAAAAACTTACGAGATAAAGTTAGTTTAACTTTGGAAGTTGGAGCAAATAGAAGTCTGTACAAGGGTCTAAAGTAGCATAAAGCAGCCTGGAGGCTAACTGCGAAACAAACTCTCTCCAGCTTTCATTTATTTTCCTCTGTTTTCTTCTTACTCTCATCTGGATGGGCACTTTTATAAACTGTTCACTAAGATGTGTGTTTCAAATGTAGCTAGATTGAACTTGGAAATAAAGAGGAAAATTTATAGTATTATTGTCAAAAGATGTGATTTACTAAACCAGCTATCATACGCTACAGAATAAGGGGATGAGAGATTTTCCAAAAGGGGGGAAAATGGTAAAGTTAAATGGCAGAGCTTAGGTTATATTAATAGATTCCACAAAATATATTTAGTGAATTCTACGTGAAATATGACCTATTGTAATGAGCCCTGGTGGCCCAATGGTTAAAGCACTAGCCTCTTAACCAAAAGGTCCGTGGTTCGAGCCCAGAAGCCACTCCACGGGAGAAAGATGTGGCAGTCTACTTCCATAAAGATTTATTTACAGCCTTGGTAACACTATGGGGCAGTTCTTCTCTGTTCTATAGGGTCGCTATTAGTCAGTATCAACTCAACAGCAGTGAGTTTTTTTAATGACCAATTGTCTCTATTCAAGGATTGGAAATTTCAGGACAGTTCTGAGAAATGGATATTTCCTTTTAGGTTCCCATTAGCCATTGCTGCTTAACAAACTACCCCAAAACTTTGCAGCTTAAAACAACAACCATTTTATAATGTCATTGTAGTGCTTAGGTGCCATTGCGTTTGTTCCGACTCATAGCGACACTATGTACAACAGAATGAAACAGTGCCCGGTCCTGTGCCATCCTCACAATCATTGTTATGCTTGAGCCTATTTTTGCAGCTGCTGTGCCAATCTATCTCCTTGAGGGTCTTCCTCTTTTTTGCTGACCCTCTGCTTTACCAAGCATAATGTTCTTCTCCAGGGACTGATCCCTCCTGATAACATGTCCAAATTATGTGAGAAGAAGTCTCGCCATCCTTACTTCTAAGGAGCATTCTGGCTGTGCTTCTTCCAAGACAGATTTGTTCATTCTTTTGGCAATCCAAGATATATTCAAAATTCTTTGCCAACATCACAGTTCAGAGGGGTCAATTCTTCTCTGGCCTTCCTTATTCATTGTCCAGCTTTCACATGAATATGATGCAATTGAAAACATCATGGCTTAGGTCAGGCGCACCTTAATCTTCAACGAGACATCTTTGCTTTTTAACACTTTAAAAAGGTCTTTTGCAGCAGATTTGTCCAATGCAATGCATTGTTTGATTTCTTGACTGCTGCTTCCATGGGTGTTGATTGTGGATCCAAGTAAAATGAAATCCTTGACAACTTCAGTGTTTTCTCTGTTTATCATGATGTTGCTTATTGGTCCCGATGTAAGGGTTTTTTTCTTTATGTTAAGGTGTAATCCATACTGAAGGCTGTCTCTTTGATCTTCATCAGTAAGTACTTCAAGTCCTCTTCACTTTCAGCAAGCAAAATCGTGTCATCTGCATATCGCACATTGGTAATGAGTCTTCCTCCAATCCTGATGCCCGGTTCTTTCTCATGTAGTCCAGCTTCTCAAGTTATTTGCTCAGCATATAGATTGAATAGGTACGGTGAAAGGATATAGCCCTGACACACATCTTTCCTGACTTTAAACCACGCAGTATCCCCTTGTTCTGTTTCAACGACTGCCTCTTGATCTATATACAGGTTCTTCATGAGAACAATTAAGTGTTCTGGAATTCCCATTCTTCACAATGTTATCCACAATTTGTTAAATTATCCACACAGTCGAATTTTATAATACCTCACAATTTATAAGTAAGGAATTTAGTCAAAACTCAGCTGGGTGATTCTGATACATTTGGTGTTGACTAAGGTTATCTAGTGTTAAGTAGCTGGCAGATGGGCTGGTCTGGAGGGTCCAAGACATCTTCACTCATGTCTGATGTCTGGGTAGGGATGGATCGAAGACTGGGTTCTGGTGGCATTCTTAACTAAAACTCCTGACTGGCCTCTCCATAATGGTGGACGCGGGGTAGTCAGATTTAATACGTGGCAGTTCAGGATTCACAAACAGAATGTTCCAAAGGATAAGAGCTAGAAGATTCTAGTTTTTTAAAGACCTGGACACAAAGACTAGCTCACCATTTTTGCCATATTTAATTTCTGTCAAATTTACTTTGTCCCTCCTTCCCCCTCCCTCCCTCCCTTGCTTCCTTCCTCCCTTCCTCTTTTTTTTCCTTCCTTCTTCCTTCCCTTCCTCTCTTCCTTCCTTCCTTCCCATCTCCTAAAACCTGTGAGAAATGGTAAGAAATCATGAAGAATAATGGGTGGAGAATGAAATGATCATGCTTTCAGTTTGAAAAGAATCTTCTCAAGAAGTGTGGAAAGCAGAGGGAAGAAAGGGTGGATTTAGGATGGTAACTGTAGACATGGAGACAGTTAAAAAAGTAAAATCAACAAAACTTGGTGAAGGATTAAATATGGACAATGAATGAAAGAGACTGAAAATAAAGTGTTCCTTGACCATCTGTGTAGTAAAGAATTAACCTTACCAAAAGAGATCTCTGGTCTGTGCCCTCTGCTACTGGGAGGTGATCTCTTGGCCCATGGAATGTTCTGCCTGATAGGAGCATCTTTGTTTGCCTGGGGCTTTGGCCACTGCACAGACTAACAATGTGATTTATGACGGGAGATTTGGGACATGTGGTGGGGGAACTAAAGTCTAAAGGTTTTATCTGGACTTCCAGGAAGGGCTGGAGACTAAAGGTTAGCTATGTAGTAAGTATGAGATCAAGCCCGAATAAAAACTCTGGACATTGAAGTTTCTGATGAAATTCCTGGTTGGGATTACTCTATGGATATTGTACATATCACGGCTAGGAGAAGGTAATTCAGTCCATGACACCATGGGGAGAGGGTGAACAGAAGCTCCACATTTTGTACTCCTCCCAGACTATACCCTCTTCATCTCTCTGGTTGGCAGGTCCCAATTTGCATCCTTTTACTGTAATAAAACTATAATCTTAAATACAGTGCTTTCTTGAGCTCTGTGAGTCATTCTAGGGAATTATCAAAAGGGAAGATGCTCATGAGAACCCTCAAATTTCTAGCTAGCTGGTCTGAAAGTAGGACGGTTCTTAGGAACCTACAAACTTGCAGCTGGTGTCTGAAGTGAGGGCACTTTTGTGTGGAACTGTTTGCTGAGACTTAGCAGTTTGGTGAAACTCCTTTGCACCAACACTATCCATTATCTCTTGCTTTAATAATGTTGTTATTGTTGTTGTTAGGTGCCATGGAGTCGGTTCAGACTCATAGTGACCCTATGTATAACAGAACTAAACACTGCCCGGTCCTGAGCCAGCCTCACAATTGTTATGCTTTGAGCCCATCGTTGCAGGAACTGTAGCAATCCATCTCATTGAGGGTCTTCCTCTTCTTGGCTGACCCTCTACTTTACCAAGCATAATCTCCTTCTCCAGGGATTGGTCCCTCTTGATGACATGTCCAAAGTACTTGAGACGAATTCTCACCATCCTTCCTTCTAAGCAGCATTCTGGCTATACTTCTTCCAAGACAGATTCACTATTCTTTGCCAACACTATAATTCAAAGGTGTCAATTCTTCTTCTTAGGCAATGGAAAACACCATGGCTTGAGTCAGGCACACCTTTATCCTTAAAGTGGCATCTTTGCTTTTGAACATTTTGAAGAGGTCTTTTGTAGCAGATTTAATTTCTTGATTGTTGCTTCCACGGGTGTTGATTGTGGATCCAAGTTAAATGAAATCCTTGACAACTTCACTATTTTCTCCTTTTATCATGATGTTGCTTATTAGTCTAGCTGTGAGGATTTTTGTTTTCTTTATTTTAAGGTGTAATCCATACTGAAGGCTGTAGTGTTTGATCTTCATCAGTAAGTGCTTCAAGTCCTCTTCACTTTCAGCAAGCGAGGTTGTGTCATCTGTATAACACAGGTTCTTAATGAGTCTTCCTTTTATCCTGATGCCCCATTCTTCTTCATATAGTCCAACTTCTCTGATTATTTGCTCAGCCTACAGACTGAATAAGTATGGTGACAGAATACAACCCTAATGCACACCTTTCCTTATTTTAAACCATGCAGTATCCCCTTGTTCTGTTCGAACAACTGCCTCTTGGTCTAGCTACAGTTTCTGCATGAGGACAAGTAGGTGTTCTGTAATTCCCATTCTTCTTAATGTTATCCATAATTTGTTATGATCCACAAGGTTGAATGCCTTTGCATAGTCAATAAAACACAGGTAAACATCTTTCTGGTATTCTCTGCTTTCAGCCAAGATCCATCTGACATCAGCAACGATATCCCTCATTCCACATCCTCATCTGAATCTGGCTTGAACTTCTGGCAGTTCCCTGTTGATAGACTGCTGCAACCATTTTTGAAGGATCTTCAACAAAATTTTACTTGTGTGTGATATTAATGATATTGTTTGACAATTTCTGCATTCTGTTGGATTACATTTCTTTGGAATGGACACAAATATGGGTCTCTTCCAGTCAGTTGGCCAGGTAGCTGTCTTCCAGCTTTCTTGGCATAGACAAGTGAGCACCTCCAGTGCTACATTTGTTTGTTGAAACATCTCAATTGGTATTCCGTCAATTCCAGGAGCCTTGTTTTTCACTAATGCCTTCAGTGTAGCTTAGACTTCTTCCTTCAGTACCATTGGTCTGGATTACATGCTGCCTCCTGAAATGGTTGAACATTGACCAGTTCTTTTTGGTCCAGTGACTCTGTGTATTCCTTCCATCATCTTTTGATGCTTCCTGTGTTGTTCAATACTTTCCTGGTAGAATCCTTCAATATTGCAACTCAAGGCTTGAATTTTCTCTTTGGTTCTTTTAGCTTGAGAGGTGCTTAGCATGTTCTTCTCTTTTGGTTTCCTAACTCTAGGTCATGCACATTTCATTATAATACTTTACTTTGTCTTCTCTAGCCACCCTTTGAAATCTTCTGTTCAGCTCTTTCACTTCATTTCTTCCTTTTGCTTTAGCTACTCTGCATTCTAGAGTAACTTTTAGAGTCTCTTTTCACATCCATTTTGGTCTTTTCTTTGTTTCCTGTCTTTTTAATGACTTCTTGCTTCCTTCATTTATGATGTCCTTGATGTCATTCCACTGCTTGTCTGGTTTTTGGTCATTAGTGTTAATGAGCCTAATCTATTCTTGAGATGGTCTCTAAATTCAGGTGGAATATACTCAAAGTAATACTTTGACTATTGTGGACTTGTTCTAATTTACTTTAGCTTCAGCTTGAACTTGCATAGGAGCAATTGATGGTCTGTTCTGCAGTCTGCCCCTGGACTTGTTCTGACTGATGATATTGAGTTTTTCCATCGTCTCTTTCCACAGATGTAGTCAATTTGATTCTTATGTATTCTATCTGGTGAGGTCCACGTGTATAGTGACCTTCATGTTGGAAAAACGGTATTTGCACTGAAGAAGTCATTGGTCTTGCAAAATTCTATCATGTGATCTCTGGCATTGTTTCTATCACCAAGACCATGTTTTCCAACTACTGTTTTTTCTTTTTTGTTTCCAACTTTCACATTCCAATTACCAGTAATTATCAATGCATCTAGATTGCATGTTTGATCAATTTGATGATACTAATTTTAATTGAAAAAACACTTCAGTGTACCAGGCAGAGTTCTAATTGCTTTATAAATATTTTTCTGTGAAGCAGATGTTATGCACATTTTATACCTGAAAAATCTGAGATTCAGAGAAGCAAAAGAGCTTGCTTAAGAAAACGCAGTTGGAAAGTGATAGAAAAAGGACTTAACCCCAGGCAGCCTTCCCCAAGAGTCTGTAATCCTAACCCCAAACCCTGATACTCCATACATGTGTTCTTGTGACTAATTTCTGGCCAGTGGGATTTGTGTACTGAGGACAGCAGTACTGATGTGTGCCACTGCTTGAATTATGTGTCTTATTCCCCTGCTCTTTCTCTTTTCCTGCTAAGGACCATGAGAACTGGAGCAGCAAGCCTTGAACCCGGACACAGAAGTCTTGTACTGTGGATGGCAGAGGTACTCCAACAACAATCATGTGAGAGAGAAGTGTACCTCTGTGTTATTTAACCAATGCTAAATTAAGGATTATTTGTTGCAGCAAATTAACTTGTACCTTACCTGACATAGGGATCACTCATAGATATCTCTTTACTTTCTGGAGTGCAGAAATGGAGGCAGATGAGAACCATTCACTAAGAGAGGAAACAGAACAGGAGCAGGTTTGGAAGAGGGAAAGATCACAAGGTTAGTCACGAACATGTTAAGTTTAAGATGAATTTAAGGCATTCAAGTAGATATGTTGAGTAGGCAGCTGTATATACGGATTTGGAGCTATAAAAAAAGACACAAATATGTACAATATATTCTGGTAATAATCTCAAGGGCTAAAAGAGAGGCAGGTTTTTTAAAAAATTTTATTAACTCGTAAATTTTACCTAACAAAATGCATCTTAACATTATGAATGCTTAAAATGGATAATCCCATTTAATATTATATTTATATTTATAAAGAAACACTGGTTTACAGCCTGTGAACTTTAGTAACCTTGCTTCAGAAAAATTCGCTGGTTTGAGGAAGTTAGGTTTGATAATCACTTTAGTTATCTATTGCTGCAGAATAAATCAGTCCAAAATTTGGATGCTTAAAACAACAAACATTTATTATGTCACATTTTCTGTGGATCAGGAATTTGGGTAAAACTTCACTGGGTAACTGGCACAAGTTTTCTCTTGAGGTTATAGTCCAGCTACAGCGGGTCAAGGCTACCAAACCCTTTGCCGTTGAGTTGATTCTGACTCATAGCAACCTTATAGGACAGAGTAGAACTGCCTTATAGAGTTTCCGACGAGCACCTGGTGGGTTCAAACAACCAACCTTTTGGTTAGCAGCCATAGCTCTTAACCACTATACCACCAGGGTTTCCAGTCAAGGCTACTGCCATCTCAAAATTCTACTGGGGCTTAAAGATCTGCTTCCAAGCTTACTTAAATGGTTATCAGCAGGCGTCAGTCCCTGGGGCCTGTTGAACAGAGGACCTCATTTCTTCACCATGCCAAGACAATCACTCCATAGGAGGGCCTCTCCACTGGGCTGCAGGCAACAAGGCAGCCTACTTCCTCTAGTACAGGTGATGGTAAAGGGGAGGGCGGAAGCAAGAGAGAGCCCCAGATGGAAAGTACAGTCTTTTTAAAACCTAATCTTGGTTCATATAATGGCTGCAGTATTCTGTTCATTAGAAATGAGTCAGTAAATTCAGCCCACTCAAGGGGAGGGGATTACTCATGGATGTGAATATCAGGAAATAGAGATTGTTGAGGGCAATTTTAGAGACTCCCGACCACAGTAATGAAGAATGATTATAAGTGATATTAAAATATATTTTATAGTGTTACTTAAATTCTCCTGATTCTAAAATTATTTGAAAATTACAATTAATATTAAATTTACACACATACACACACATATGCACATTACAAGCATACAAAAAAGCACCCTGCGGAATACAGGGATAAGTAAGTCATAAAATCTGACCTTGGTAGTTTATAATGTGTGGGTTATTTAGTTCTGATTTGAAACGTACATTACTCTTTAGAGCTCAATTAAGGAAAATACATATATATGTATTCTTCTGTATGGCAAGATGGGGTACAAACAAATAATGTTTTTCTTACCTGGAGATAATCAGATAATATCTTTCTACTTGTCATTTAAATGTTCTAGGAATAATAAATATTATTCATTATGTCATATTTAAAAATTAATTTTCTTAGCTTTCACCAACAAAACATTTGTATTCTTAAGAAATGAACATCGGAATACTTTTAAAAAAATATATACAAAGGTGAAGAATATAAAATTCTTTCACACTTCATGTTTGCTATAATAAAATTCAGGGGGGATGATAGAGCTCTGTAAAGCTTCTCGAAAAATTCACTGCAGATACCATCCCTTTTGTTAAGTATTAAAATTAATAAAAAGCAATTAAATTAAGGTAATTAACACAAAATACAGTGTTCATGCTCAGTAGGGTTACTCTATACTGGATTATAATTGAAAATTGACATCTTAACAGCATGCTAACCAAGGACTTTTATTTCGTCTTGAGAAGATTACATATCAATATAAATCCAGAGATTAGAAAACTCTTTGTAATTATACAAATTGCCTCTCTAATATCATGTCAATTTGAATGTTGCATAAAGATAAAGCAACGCATTAAAAATTAGAATAAACAACCATTTAACTGCTGGGGAAAGTCCATATAAAGGGCATATTGTGTCCTCTACTAAGAACAATATAAAAGACTTTCAATTCTTTATTGATCAGCTCACATCCATAGCATGAATCCTTATGTACTATTGAACCAGGTGAAAGAGAAGAGATAAATCCAAACGTTGTACATAATTGATTAATTGTACTAATTCTCTGATACAGATACAAATAGAAACATTTGCTATAGCATAGTTCTGTTTATTTTGCACATCAACCAAATATATATGGTGAGGTAGAATGCACTTTTCTTACTACAATAAAAATACTGAATACATCGAAGTTATCGTTACATATTAGCACATTGTGGTCTATATTTGCAGTCTACCCACAGAGATGGTTTAAATTATTGCCCTACAATTTAAACAAAAGGCAATTGGTAGTCAATTATAAAATAATTGGGTAGATAAAGTATTAACTGACTAGATAAAGGAGTCTGTTGGTGGTACAAATGGTTAATGCACTTGGCTGCCAGTTCCAAGTGTGGAGGTTGAAGTCCACTCAAAGGCACATCAGAAGAAAGACCTGGTGACCTACTTCTGAAAAATCAGCCTTTGAAAACCATATGAAGTACAGTTCTACTATGACACACATGGGGTTGCCATGAATCATAATTGACTTGACAACAACTGGGTTCTGGGATTAAAAAACAAACAAAAAAACCCATTGCTACTGGGGCTGGTGGGTTCAAACCACCAATCTTTTCAGTTTGCAGCCCAGCGTTTGAACCACTGTGCCACCAGCGCCCCCCGGTTCTGGGATTAGGTACAATTCATTGGGTAGGCTAAAGATTTTTGGATACAAAGAAATGATGTGTCCCCCCCAAAATATTATTGTAAATCTTAACCGCTATACCTGTGATTATAATCCCACTGGGAATGGGGTTCCTTGTTATGTTAATGAGACAGTATTGGTGTAGGATGTGTTTTAAATCAATCTCCTATGCTATACAAAAAGAGCAGATTGAGTAAGCAAAGAAGCAAGCAAACAGAGAAAGGGAAGATAGATGTCATGCCACATGAGATTGCCAAGGAACCAGGAAACAGAAGCTGAAAAGACCTTCCCCCAGAGCTAACAGAGAGAGGAAGCCTTCCACTAGCACCTGCACCCTGAATTTGGACTTCTAGCCTCCGAAACTGTGAGAAAATACATTTCTGTTTGTTGAAGCTACCCATTTGTGGTATTTCTGTTATAGCAGCACTAAATAACTAAGACAGGTACGTAGAAAATTTTTCATATTTTGTGCCAGATGTGCTACAAATTTCATCATCATTTTGATATATAATATTCATTATTCACTCATCCATTAGACTCCAACAGACATCGGTTAAAGCACTTACCATATGGCAGATATTGTAGTAAACCCTCTGCCTAATACAGGGGTAAATAAAAAGATAAAAACATAGACAATGTACGAGGTTTTTACATGAAACACACCACACAGATAAAATCATGGACCTGAGCTCAAGTAGCACATAATACAACACGAGAACTATTTATTTCCCCAATTTGATACTTGTATTACTTTTTGGAGCTCAGCTAAGAAACTATTAAGACAGTAACTTAATCTTCCCACCTAAGTCAGCACCTTTCCCTTTCTCTCCCAGAAATCATATGAAAGCCACTATGAGAGTAGAGAATTGTCTCTAACTGCAGTTTTAGGGAAACTAGGAAACAGAAAAAAAATGCATGCATTGGGCAGAAGCTCTGTGGGAGAATTACAGGGAATAATATGAGGTTATAAAATTGCTCAGTGGCAGCATATTTCAGAAAGCACCAGAAAAGCGTGTTTCCTGGAGACGAGTGGCTCCCTGTGAGTTGTAAAACTATATCGTTTTTCTGCTGCAACGGAAGTGGGAACTGGTGAGCAGCATAGTGGCGATCTTCTCCCACCGGAAGTGGTTTGAATGAAAGAAGCAGAGGATGGAGGGTTACAAACAAAACTTCCCAGAGGAGTCATTTTTGCACGAAGCAGTCTGGGGAGATATTTGTCAGCAGAGGAGAGAGAATTTAGATTTTGAAATCTGCAAGAATACCCTGGAATATCTAACCCTGCAGAAACCTCCCACAAATAGCGCGTCCAGGAAAACTCCAACTCATTCAGTGATGAGTAACACAAAAGGGACTGGCACAGCATCTATACAAAGAAAATACACAAAAACAAAGCGTAAAACACACCACAGAGAAAAAACACTGCCATGTTGCCTGTGAAAATTGTGAACAAACATTCCAGCATGAACTGAAAACAGAAGTAAAACTTTATGAGATAAAAGTCTCTATTATGTTAGACTGGAGGGAACCAATAAAGAACTCAGGTAAGAGATACAAGAGAAATATGTGAGCTGAGACATGAGCTGCCTCACCTCAAAAAAGAAGTAAAAGAAATAAATTATTGCAGAAGTAAAGGGAATTGTGAAGGTTGCCAAGAAAATGGTCACTATAAAAAAATGCAGTAAGTGAGATAGAGAATAGAGAAGTAAAAAATGAAAGACAAAGACTTAACATAATTTAAAATGTTGGCTATTTAAATTAGGCAGATGTGTACCAATATATCCATAATTGGAGCTCCTGATGAAAAAGGAAAAAAAAATTTAAAGGTAAATTTTTACAAAATAGTCACTGAAGAAAAGAAGGCTTGACTATTCATATCAAAAAGAATACCTTTTACATAGAAAATTGACCTAGAGCAGGGCAAGGCACAGCTTTTTAAAAACTGTGAACGTTAAAGATAAAGACACAAGCAAAGTATCAAGATATTTGTAAAGGGAAAAACAAATTAAGCTGATCTCGAATTACTCCACAGAAACTTTCCACACCAGAAGTCAGTGGAGCAATACCTGAAAGATATTTAAGAAGAGAAAGCATGATCAAAGGACTTTATATGCAGACAAGCTGTGCTCAAATATAACAGTTACAGATAATTGTTTTAAGCATGCAAGAAACCTGGAATTTTATTCCCAGTAGATCTTTTTAAGAAAGTCAGTAGAGGAAGAGACTTTAGCTAATTAAGGGAAGATGAGTTAAAACATGACATGGCAGCAAGCACTGAATATATTTAACCACAAAACAAATGTGGAAATTAGAGTTAAGTCAGAAAACATTTCCTGACAATATAGAAATATACATGTATAATAGAAAAGAAAGCGTTGAAAATGATTAGAAAAAGAATAAGGTCTTGATAGTCTCTTCTGAAATATCTGGGAGCCAAAGAATGTATCAGTTGTGGATGACAAAGTTCTGTGGAGCAAAGGTTAAGCACTTGACTACTAACTGAAAGCTTGGCAGTTCTAATCCACCTAAAGGTACTTAAGAAGAAAGGCCTGGCAATCTACTTGAGAAAGATCACAGCCACTGAAAACCTTATGCAGTGCAGTTCTACTCTGAACTTGATTCAATGGCAACTGGCAGTACACACACACACATAAGTGTGTGTACGTACGTATGTGTACAGGTGTGTGTGTATATAATAACCCATGGCAACAATAATAACAAAAAGTCAGTAGTTAAAATAATAAGGCAATAATCTTTAATTCTCAAGAATCTTCAGTTTACCTGAAGCTTAATGATGCAAGTTTGGGGGACCAGATCTTCTCCAAATGGCTATTTTCCTTTTGGAAACAGTGGACTAAATAACAAGGCAAGATCTTATGGTTATGGCAGAGGCTCCAGATGGTTAAGTGCAAACATACAAGGCCTTTTGAGTCTTAGCACTGAAACAAGTCTTCACTCTTTCTGAGCTCATCTCTTTCTTGTAGTATCTTATCATGTGTAGCTAAAAGCAAAAACCTCATGCTTCTGATAGTCTGCCTGGAACCATCTTGCACATCCACAGTTGTGGTTCCATTCTCCCTGAAACCATAGGTTCACTGGGTACATTTTATAATTTTTAAGTTCCAGCAAGTGACAGCTTTATCAAATGTTTTGCCATTGTATAATACCTGTGGTAGGCTAAATAATAACCCTCCAAAGATGTTTACGTTCCAATCCTCAGAACCTGTGAATACGTTTCCTTGTATGGCAAAAGGGCTTCTGTAGATGTGATTAAGTTAAAGATTGTGAGATGGAGAAATTACCCTGGTTTATTTTGGTGTGTTCAATGCCATCACAAGTCTTTATAAAAGGGAGGCAGAAGAATCAGAGATAGACAAAGTTGAGTGATGAGAGAAGCAGAGAGAGATTTGAAAATGGATGAAGGGACCATGAGTCAAGGAACGCAGTTGGACTCTATTAAAAACTGGAAATATCCAGAAAAACGATTCTAGCCACAAGCCTCCAGAAAAAACCAGTCCTGTCAAAACCTTGACTTTAGCCTAGTAAGACTGATTTTGGACTTTTGACCAAAAAGACTATAAATTTGCGTTGTTTTAAGTCACAAAATCTGTGGCAATCTGTAACAAAACCAATAGGGAACTAATATATATGGGTTACCAATATCTCAGATTTCTATAATAATTTATTTTTTCAACAACTTTTTAACCTGTTATAATAGTGATGATATAAAAATGCATTTGAGGAAAAGAGAAAAGGCATTGGTTGTATAACAAGTTTAGCTGACTGTCTCACTTAAAATACCTGAAAGCTAAAGATACCACTTAAAGATGGCAAATCAAGTAATATAGATTTATGCATACTAACAGTACAGAGGTTAAGAGTAAGAAAGATAAATCAAATGTTTGAATGGGGAGAGAAGATGGAATGAAAGAAAACATACCAATTTATTACTGTAGAGAACTAATACTACCCAAATCAATAGCAAAATAAAAGTATTATAGCAATAGATAAAAATTCAATAAACATTTCCTAAATATTAAATGTGCACACATGCATGCATACGCACACACACACACACACACACACATAACAAACACAAACAGACCACACAGTGAAAGTGTACAAGAGAAAACATCACAAGATAATATGAAATCAAAGGCTGGACAAGAGTACACCACACAAATGCAGATTAAAGAAGCAAGGGCAGGATCTAATTACCAGCTAAGATGGAAAAATATGATATGGAACAAAAGAGGCACTTTATAATTATATAAAGGCACTTTCAAAACACAAGTCTCCAGGAACTGATGGAACACCAGTTGAGATGTTTCAACAAATGGATGCAGTGCTGGAAATGCTCACTAGTCTATGCGAAGAAATTTGACCACAGTTACCTGGCCAACTGACTGGAAGAAGTCCACATTTATGCCTATTCCAAAGAAATGTTATCCAACAGAAGGCAGAAATTATTGAACAGTATCATTAATATCACACACAAGTAAAATTTTGCTGAAGATCATTCAGAAGGGGCTGCAGCAGTACATTGACAGGGAACTGCCAAGAAATTCTTGCTTGCTGAAAGTGAAAACTTGAAAAACCTCTTTAAAGTGTTCAGAAGCAAAGATATCACTTTAAGGACTAAGAAGTGCTTGACTCGAGCCATAGTGTTTTCAATCACCTCATATGCATGTGAAAGCTGGACAATGTATAAGGAAGACCGAAGAAGAATTGATGCCTTCGAATTGTGGTGTTGGCAAAGAATATTGAATATATACGGACTGCCAGAAGAAGGAACAAATCTGTCTCGGAAGAAGTACAGCCAGAATGTTCCTTAGAAGCAAGGATGGTGACACTTCGTTTCACATACTTTGGACATGTTATCAGGAGGGACCAGTCCCTGGAGAAGGACATCATCCTTGGTAAAGTACAGGGTCCGAGAAAAAAAGAGGAAGACCCTCAATGAGAATAGATTGACACAGTGGCTGCAACAATGGGCTCAAGCATAATAATGATTGTGAGGATGGAGCAGGACCAGGTAGTGTTTTGTTCTGTTGTACATAGGGTCGCTATGAGTTGAAATCGAACTCGAAGGCACCTGACAACACAATAATGTAATTATTTAAATTACATTCCACAATAAAGATGTAATAGTTAAGAATGTCTATGTACTGAGCAACAGAACACCATCATTCGTACAGCAGAAATTATAGAATATCAAGGAGAAATAGACTAAACACACCTGTGGTTAAGACAGTTATTCCATTTATCTCAAACCAGCAAATATTCATTGAGCTCCCACTAAGCACTGGGGATAGAGCAGCTCAACAAAATAATCAAAAACTCCTTCCTCTGTGTAACTTGCATTCTAGTGTTGGGGGGACAAATAAAACAAACAATCAAAATAAAACAAGACAAAAACTAAACTAAACTATTTGTTGTTGTTGTCTGGTGCCGTCGAGTCAGTTCCAACTCATAGTGACCCTGTGCACAACAGGTCGAAACACTGCCCAGTCCTGCACCATTCTCACAATCGTTGTTATGCTTGAGCCCATTGTTGCAGCCACTGTGTCAATCCATCTCGTTGAGGGTCTTCCTCTTCTTCACTGGCCTTCTACTTTACCAAGTATGATGTTCTTCTCCAGGGACTCATCCTTCCTGATAACACGTCCAAAGTATGTGATACGTAGTCTCACCATCCTTGCTTCTAAGGAGCTTTCTGGTTGTACTTCTTCCAAGACAGATTTGTTCCTTCTTTTGGCAGTCCATGGTATATTCAATACTCTTCACCAACACCACAATTCAAAGGCGTCAATTCTTCTTCGGTCTTCCTTATTCATTGTCCAGCTTTCACATGCATATGAGGCGATTGAAAACATCTTGGCTTGGGTCTGGCACACCTTAGTCTTCAAGGTGACATCTTTGCTTTTCAACACTTTAAAGAGGTCTTTTGCAGCTGATTTGCCCAATGCAATGCGACTTTTGATTTCTTGACTGCTGCTTCCATGGGTGTTGATTGAGGATCCAAGTTAAATGAAATCCTTGACAGCTTCAATCTTTTCTCCATTTATCATGATGTTGATTATTGGTCCAGTTGTGAGGATTTTTGTCTTTTTTATGTTGAGACGTAATCCATGCTGAGGACTGTAGTCTTTGATCTTCATCAGTAAGTGCTTCAAGTCCTCTTCCTCTTCACTTTCGGCAAGCAAGGTTGTGTCATCTGCATTACACAGGCTGTTAATGAGTCCTCCTCCAATCCTGATGCCACGTTCTTCTTGATATAGTCCAGCTTCTCAGATTATTTGCTCAGCATACAGATCGTATAGGTATGGTGAAAGGATCAACCCTGATGCACGACTTCCCTGACATTAATCCATGCAGTATCCCCTTGTTCTGTTCAAACAACTGCCTTTTGATCCATGTACAGATTCCTCATGAGCACAATTAAGTGTTCTGGAATTCCCACTCTCTGCAATGTTATTCATAATTTGTTGTGATCTACACAGCCGAATGCCTTAGCATAGTCAGTAAAACACAGGTAAACATCTTTCTGGTATTCTCTGCTTTCAGCCAGGAACCATATAAACCAGGATATAGAGTATGGTGATAAGTGATCAGTTCTATGGAGAAGCAGGGTGGTGTGCTGATGACATGAGTTTCAAGTTTTACTAGGATGGTCAGGGAGAGCTCAGTAAGATGGGGACTTAGAGCAACGTTTTGAAGGCGGTTACCTGGGTAAGGGAATGTTGAGAGAGGGGGGTGATGGGAAATGATTGAAAGAGACAAGGGGTGAGAAAGAAACTTTCTGCTCTGTACCATTTATAAATTTTGAACTATGTGATTATAGTACCTTTTTTAAAAATTAAAAAATTGAAGTATACTATTTAGAGAACTAGTTTGATTTGGGGAAACAAACTAAACCATGGGACAGACTATTTGGTTCCGGTTCAGTTTCAATTACTAACTTACTTGTTACTGTAGACAAGCCACTTAATCCCTGGAGGTTAGTATCCTGCTCTGTAAAATGATGGGATGGATTAGGTGATCTTCAAGTTCCTTCCTCCTTTAATATTCTGTGGGTCTATAATTTAATACAGTGTTCACCAAACTGTGGTCTAGGAAAAGAGTTTTGGAGTCTAGCCATTATTCAACATTTTTATCAGCACTCTTCTTCTCTGCTCACCTGCAACAGACAAATAATAATTTTTCCCCCAATTCTAAAATTATATAATTCAATTAATATAAAGAGTAAACATTAGAAAACTCAAGAAAGAGCAGTCTTTCAAAGGGCTTCACAACTAAATGACAACAGAAAAAATCCCTAAACATATAACACTGAACTATCTTTTCGACATCACAGAAATAATAAAATTACGTATATATTTTTAATACACTTCTTGTCAACTTTCAAAAATTCCCTTCTTATTCTTTTGTAAATTGTGATATAGCCTTTTGGGTAAACTCCAGGAAATTTTCTGGCCATGGTAAGATTAAGCTCAATTAAAACTGTGAGTGAAATATTTCTTCTATGTCCTCTGGCGATGCATGATGTTATATGACTTAGGTCACTCTTACAGTTATGTACCTAAATTCTGCGACCTATCTCTGCATTTTATGAAAATAACTCCTTCTAGTAAGAACCCTGGTGGCACAGTGGTTAAGAGCTTGCTGCTAACCAAAAGATCGGCAGTTCAAATCCACCAGCCTCTACTTGAACACTGTATGGGGCAGTTCTACTCTCTCTTATAGGGTCGCTGTGAATCAGCATCAAATCAATGGCAACGAGATTAGTAAGATCCCACCTACTCCCTTAGTAACTTCCACAGCATATACTACAGAGCTCTGTACAAATACATGTTCAAATATGGCTCTGTCTTGACTGACCATATGTGAGGGAAGACATGAGATGGGAAGATCAGGTGCAGCCCTCTTGGTGGATGATGACTTCAAAATTCTTCTGCCTTGATGTAAATGAGAACATAGGAAAATAGTCGAAGTATGCAAAGTATTTCCTGTCCACAAAGTCAGCTGCCATTTCCAAAGAGAACAAATGCCCCAAATATCTTCATCTACTGTTTATATGAGTTGGAATTGACTCAACAGCAAGGGTTTGGTTTGGTCTTTAGTCATTTATTTATATGATGTAAATACTTGCACAATTACAAACTATAATAATGGTATTTTCACTCTTCACACCAAGGGGGATTTAATTCCCACTTACGGAGTTTCTGGGTGGTATAAATGGTTAATGTGCTAGACTGCTAACCAAAAGGCTGGAAGTTGAAGTCCACCCAGAGGCACCTTGGAATAAAGATCTTGTGATCTACTTTGAAACAATCAGCCATTGGAAACCTTATGGAGCACAGTTCTACTCTGACACACACGGAGTTGGCATGAGTTGGAGTAAACTCGATAGCAATTGTTCTGGTTTCTGGTGTTTCCCTTAATAGCAACGTCAAGGAAGGAGCAGTGTGATTTTTATAGTCTTTGTCTCGAAATGCAGATTAAATGAAGCTCCCTGAGAACAAGATTGCAACATTCAGTACAATCTCAGTATATCCTCTAAAAAAATGGAGTATGACTGGTGTACCGTGTTGGTAGGTTGTCTTACAACATTCCTTTTTTATTCATCTAAATGTACCCTTTAATTTCCATAGGGCCTTTCTAGAAACTATAGTTTTCTTCTCAAGGCAATGATGTAACTATTTCAAATGTTATACTACAGTCAGAATCACCATTCCCAAAATAAATGATCTCCCATATCCCCTTTCCTATATGATTACAAACTTATACATTATCTTTTTTACACATGAATGGAAGTGTGTGTTTTGTGCTTTTGTTTCCTGTGAAACGGTTTAATTCCCTAAAATCAGAGCAGCAGAATTGAACATTTTTAGCCAGGAGAGGGATCATGTTAATGAAAACAAGATTCAGGCAGAGCAATAAAGCCACATCTCATTTCTTTGTAAGTTTGAAACAGCTGCTTTATCACGTGAATCAACAGAAGTTTGGGTGGCTCTACTCAAAGGAATTCTGTCCTAATTATCCTCATGATCATGGACATCACCTGTTTCAAATTTCCTTTATTCCTTGATTAATTTTTTATTATAGAATTTATCTGTGTTTGCATATAGCACATCAATGATACATGAAACACATCTAAATTTTCTCTTTATATTTGTCCCCTCTATTTTTTTTTATTGTATTAAATTACCATATTATTCCTGTGTAAAAGCCTCTTACAGCTATATCCAAGCTAGAAGAATGTAATATAATATTATTATAAGCAATTCCAAAAATCCAATACTGCAATAATTATTTGACAAATTATTTGCCCTGTTCTCAAGTTTACATAAGATTTTCCCTAAGAATGAAAAAAAAAAATTGTGCCTCAATTTGTTCAATTATATTTCTTTTCCATTTCTTGCTCCTAGCATTCAGACATATCAGAAAATTTAACTAGAAAATATTTCTATTAGGAGACCCAGGCTTGTAGGAAAAATGGTTTAGAATATCATAGTTTGAATTAGTTGTACTTGGGAGACTGAAATTCCACCAATTCTTAAACGATTGTTTTTATTCCTGAGAAACAGCTGAAGCTAAAATGCTATATTATGGTGCTATTAAAACTAGACAGGAGACCAACTGTTTTACCTTGGACAGCCACTTGCAAGCTTTTAAGACCCCAGGTACATTCAACAAACTAGGAGGTACAACAGAATCACTAAACATGATATTAGGCCAATTAACTGGGATTGCCCATGAAACTATGACTTTAAACCTCCAAATCAAGGAACCAAATCCCATAAGGTGTTTGATTGTACAGAAGCAGACTCAGAAGCTACTATTTTTGTTGTTGTTGAGGTAAATATATCTATCACACAACTTCTGTCAATTCAACTTTTTACAGGTGTACAACTTATTGACAGCAATTACATCAATCAGCTGTGCAAACCTATCCGTAATCAATGCAATTTTTCCATCACTGTAAGCCGAAACTCAATGCTCCATAAGCAATAGCCCCCTTCCCCCTCCCTTCCATCCCTGCTAACCACCTATAAACTTTGGTCTCTACACATTTGCCTGTTCTTATCTTTTTATATTGGTGAGGTCACACAATATTTGTCCTTTGGTGATTGACTTATTTCAGTCAGCATAATGTCTTCCAAGGTGCAATAATTGGTCTCTATTTGCGTGGAGCAACAGAGGAAACAGGAGAGTCAGAACAGAAGGAAGAAATGAAATGTGTGACTAACTGCCTCTATGAACAGCTACCCCCTTTACCATGAAACCAGAAGAACTGGATGGTGCCCAGATAACCATTACTGAACATTTTGATCAAAGAGTCTATAGAGGAATCTTGATCAAAAGGGGGGAAATGCAGAATAAAATTTCAAATTCTTATGGATTCCAGAATTTCTGGAGCCATGTAGGTTGCATGAACCCTGGAACTATTCCCCTGAGGTAATCTTTAAACCTTAAACCAAGAATATACCCTGAAGTCTTCTTAAAGCCAAGCAATAGTTTAGCTTAACTAGTAAAAGACGTCTGCCTTGAGCATTGTGTTCTTTTAAAATCTACCTGGGATCAAATTGACTCAGAAGGTTAGATAGGAAACTTAGAGACAGTGAGTTTATGTTAATGGGAGAGGAACAACTCAGAAAAGAAGGGTGAGAATGGTGGCACAACTCAAAGAGAATTGTACATGTAGAAACTGCTGAATTTGTGTATGTTCTGCAGTGTATATTTTCAACAACAACAACAAAAAAAAACTGGACAGGAGTTCATATAACAAATAAAATCAGTTATTTTCCAAAGTAAACTAGAAGCAAACACAAGAAAGCTTGACTGATTTTAAAATACTAAAGATTGTAGTCAATCCATAAGTGAATCATATAACATTGGTCCAAGGTGGACACAAACTGAAAAAAAAAAAACTAGACTGGATGTACCCCTAATGCTTCCTTGTTTTGCATCTCTAGGATGCACTAGCATTATCATCTGAATGAAAAATATCCCAATTTTGTTGATGAAACCATATTTATGTGAGAAATGTTTATGATGTATATTTCCCAGGTATTTTTAAGTGTCATCACCACTGAGACATTAGCAAACTAATATTTTTAATCACTTAAAACTGTAACCGACATGGTTAAACTGTTCCTCCTCCTTCTATCCACCGTGAGTCTGTGAATTCCTGATAAGGCATCCTGTGTAGCAGCCCAGGATCACTTCGCTGCTCCTCTGCTCAAGGCTACTTCATTGCCCCCCATCCCCATTTGGACATGCACAATAAGCCACAAAGCTGTCCTTAGATGAACTTCATGCATCATACCCCCCAAAAAAACATGGCCCCTAGCCACCATATTGCATCCCCTGCTGCACCCCTACACATGTTAATTAGTTCCTGGAATTGCCTGCCTATTCTCAGAAGCTTCATGAATTAGCATAATTTCCCTATCTCAAACCCTATAACTGCCTTAGAATCCCCAACCTCAGGGAGGTTGATTTGAGACTTAGTCTCCAAGCTCCTTGCTTGAAGGGCTTGCAATCAAGTCTATTTTCTCCTTCTCAAAGGCCTGGTGTCTCTAAATTGACTCAAGGGGTCACGCTGGGCAGGACCCACCCTCATCGGGTTACAAAACTACCAAAAATCTTAGACCCAGAAGACTGATAATCTAGTTTAGCAAAATTATCCCTTATCACCAACCTTTTATTTTTCCCCCAAAGGACACAACATTAGCAAAAGCTTTCCAGGGATACCACACTGTCTGAAAGAGAACACAGCTTGACTAGAATATCTTCATGCCAGCCAATGAGTTTATCTAAAACTCCTGTGGTAGAAGGGAATAAATACTCGAATTCCCTTTGCGTCTAAATTGGAGAGTGGTCTGTACTGAACTTGAAGATCTCTATAAACTGCCAGACCAGTTTCTGAGACCTACCTAACTTTCTTCTTCAGTTACTCATTCCCAAATCAACTTCTAAATACAAGCCACTGGGTTATGTGCAGTGGGAATATATAGACGAAAAGGCTACAGATCCTGCTCTGAAAGACCGGACAGTCTATGAACAGATGTAATAAATCTACACAAACATCCAGATGGACAGTAAAAACTAAAGTCACCCAATGTTGGGTCGTTCTCATTCCACTAGTACCAAACCTGTGCCTTCTCATGCATCTTCTGTGTTAGCAAAGATACCCTGACAAAGAAAGCCTTCCTAACTCCTTCTTCTGTCATTACCTCTTTACCTCTTTACTTGTGCTTCCCATGTTTTAGGTCAGAAATTAACCTACTTTTTTCCTCCAAATAACCATCTGGCCTGTTTCCTTAATCCTCTAGCTTCCTCAGAATGACATTTCTAATAGGCACATATGACCACAGTGCTTGTTGTTACGAGCTCCAAACTCTCCTGTCTGGAAGGTAAGCCTTTAGCTTACACTCTTGACTGCCTCTCCCGTATTACTTCTCACCACCCTCCTCAGCTCAACTTACATTTCAGCCACTCTGAGTTACTTCGTTATTCTTACACATGCAATTAAACATGTGTTTTGGCATGTGTTCTATCTGGAATACCTTGTGCCAACACACTGTACACCCTGTGTGATTCATTGGTGAATTCTTGTTCATCCTTCATTATAAGTACAAGCATTTTCCCTCTGTTACATACTTCATAATGGCCCAGATAATTAGATAGCCATTTATCCACATAATAATGTCTGTTCTTCTATACTTACAGAGCATTTTCAAACTGATAGTATATTTATTTTCATGTGTGTCTTACCACTAGATTGTGAACTTATTGAGGGCAGGAATGACATGTTATTTTTTCCATTTTCATATCCCCAGCTCTTACTAGGCACACAGTAAATTCTCAATAACTATTGAAAATATATGTCTAATTATAAAATTGTAACATAAAACAGCATGTGGAAAATGCTGTGACTATAATAGTTACATCTGTGTTGGGAGAGAGTACATCAAGCTGAGAGAACCAGGAAAAGCTTTGTGGTATAAAAGGTACTTGAGCCAGACAAAGAGGAACACACAGAATTTGGAGACACTGAAAGGGAAGGAAGAAAATGCTTCACTTAGGAAATTGGGTGATCAATAACAGGAAGGTAGAAAAATATTTGCACTGTATCAGGAACTGGTACTACCCAGTTAGCTGCTGCCCAGTTGACTCTGACTTATGGTGACCTTATGTACAACAGAACAAAACATTACCTGGTTCTGCATCATCCTCATAATTGCCAGCATATTCAAGTCCATCACTAATTTTCAAAAATAGATCGCCAGACTTTTCTTCCTAGTCTGTCTTAGTCTAGAAGCTCTGTGAAACTTGTCCACCGTGGGTGACTCTGCTAGTATTTGAAATACTGATGACATAGCTTCCAGCATAATAGCAACACACAAGCCACTAATGTACGACAAACTGACAGACAGATGGTGGAAATAGAGATAGGATACCACAAAAAAAAAAAAAAAACCTATAATAAATAAGATAGAAATTAATCTGGAGATAAAATCATTGAAGTTCATAAATGTCCAATTAAAAAGTTCATTTTTTTTCCCTAGGAAATGAAATATGGATATATTTTAAAAAACTGTTGCATTCTGAATATATATATACGCACACACACATATGTATATGTATATATATATTCGCAATACATATGGTATTTTCAGTCACTTCATATGCATGCAAAAGCTGGGCAATGAATAAGAAGACCAAAGGATTGATGCCTTTGAATTACGGTGTTAGCAAAGAATATTAGTGGTTAACAGCTACAGCTGCTAACCAAAAGGTCGTCAGTTTGAATCCACCAGTTGCTCCTTGGACACCCTACAGGGCAGTTCTACTCTGTCCTATAGGGTCGCTATGAGTTGGAATCGAGTCGATGGCAACTGGTTTTTGGTTGTATAAACACGGACACACAAATACACATATATTCTGTCAGGAAATGGAACTATAATAAATGAAGGAGGAAAGTTAACTTAGGGAGATATGGAAGTTCATATATACTTTTTTCTCTAGAAAATACGGGTATATTAAAGGATAAAGATATAGAAACAGACATAGCCACAGATATCTTGGCAAATTTAATGCAAAGAAGTGGAATAGTAGGATGGATCTTAATGTAATGTAGAAGAGTTTTGACAACCTGAACTTGGATAATTGCTATTCAGTGTGTATAAAAGTCTAGGAGGCACGATCTACATAATTTGGCATCTGGTTAGGAGAAATGGAGATTGGGAAAGGGAAGGGACAGGGCAGAGAGAGATGAGCAATGAACACACAAATTTGGCACTTTTTATCTGTTACCTTATGTTATTAATTTGCTGTCTTGGCATAAGCCGGACTGTAAGTTTACTGAAGGTAGGGTCTTTTGTTATTCATTTTGAAACCCCACATTCAACAGAATGCATGGCCTATTTTGGGGAATCAACTAATATTGAATTAATTGATAGCTGATTGATTAAAACAGAACAAACCCATTGCCGTTGAGTCAATTCCAACTCATAGCAACCCTATAGAACACAGTAGCACTACCCCATAAGGTTTCCAGGACTGTAATCCTTATGGAAGCAGATTGCCACATCTTTTGCCCTGGTAGTGGCTGGTGGGTTCAAACTGCCAACTTTTCAGTTACCAGCTGAGCACTTAACCACTGCACCACCAGACCTCCTTGTTGATTGATCAGTTGATTGAATTAGCTGAATAGTTAATGGGACCTTCTCGTGTTGAAGCTATTGCTGTATTATGGCATTTGACCATTTTCTGTGAAATTTAGGTCCTCTGGGCCATGGCCACGCATGGCTATGTTAAGCTTACCGATCCGTGGTTTATCATATGGATGGTGGTCATACATCAAATCCATACATTGTGCCTCTGGAAGATCTGAGAGTATAGCACTTAGGGTTCAGTGGATCCTGCTGTTTAATCTTACTGCACATGAAAAAACTGTGCCTGCTTGAGGAAGTACTGTCTTATTACAACAGTAAATACACTGTTTCATGCTAAACTTAGTGAGGCACACCATGTTTGCCAACAAATTATTCTTAGCAAAAATAGCAACAATTGTGCATCTAAAGTTTCAAAAAAAGTATTCATTTTCCAATAACGAAATGTAAATTTAGAATACCAAGGGAATTAAGATACTGAATCTTTTACATTCCCTTTACTGTGTTTTCTCTTTGTGGAAAGCAAGCTGTGCTGTATAAACTATCGTTTCAAGGGAAAAAAAGGAAATGCCAAAAATGTGTGGCTATCACTTTAAAAATCCTATTAGTTACTTCTGTTTCCAAGTTTATTCCTTTTTCTTTCCAAATGGTTTTTATTATAATTTATATATATAGTGAAATTACCTCCTGAAACATACCAATCTTAAATACTGCCTGTTATGTCTAGAACAGCTATTACAAAGCTTTCTGGAAATTCTTGCAATTTCTGGGAGATAGGGAGGCTGTCTTTTCAAACAAATGTTTTGGCTTTTTCTTCTCTCTTTCCTCTGAAAATTCTAAAGTAATTGGAGTGCATTAGGCTAGTAATTATCTAATGTAAGATTTTAAAATATCACTGTTGTTAGGGAATTGTTCAGCAATGTGGGGTATTAGAAAGAAACGTGTGAATTACTATCGTTTCTTTTCTGTGTCTGTACACAACAGGACCCACTGTTCCTATGGTTAATTCAGCCAAAAAAACCAGTCAATCTGAATGTTTGACCGAATGACCAGTTGTTTGAATTCACAGCCACAGGGGCTGCTCTGCCCGTGCGTGTCTACGCAGGCTTTGTTTGCTCGCTGGCAGTCTCTTTGTAGAGAACACACAGCATATGCCAGGTGGCCATGTGTCAGAGGCAGAGGGAAGAAAGAACAAAGCAAAAAGATTCCATTTGGACAGAGATTCATCTGACTGCCAGTAACATATTAAAGAGAGAAGAAAATGCAATGATGCTTGAATATATTCAATAGTAAACAACTTCAAGCCCGAAATTCAGATCACAAATCTCCCGATGCCACTGCTGACTTGCTCAGCTTAAGCATGGTTGCAGCAGACAAAGAAACCTGCTCCAAGAGAAAAATAGAAAAGGAGATCCTCACACTAATTTCCATCTACCTCAGATGAATGTTTTAGAAAACTGTTGCTTCTTAACCAGTGTGCCCGTATTGTCAGAATCTTGTTCTTTTGAAGATGGGGATGGGGAAGTTTCTAGAATGCTGAAAACAAGAACTGCTCTCCCGTTCATCTCTTTCCCCTTCACGTCTACCCTACACTTGGCCCTCATCACATGACTCATCACTGTGTTCCCCATAAACTATGAAACAGAGAGGGCAGATACTAATTTCATCTCAGAACTGTTGGGAGCTACAAAACATTATTTTTAAAAGGCAGTAGGATGGTGTGGGTTCCTTAAAAAAAGGGGGCGCGTGTGGGCACACCGGCAAGAACGAGAAGCCAGGAGGGGATAGGAAAGCTGGTAATGGGGAACTCAATGTTGAGAAGGGGAGAGTGTTGATGCGTCATGGGGTTGGCAATCAATGTCACAAAACAATATGTGTATTAATTGTTTAATGAGAAACTAATTTGCTCTGTAAACCTTCATCTAAAGCACAATTAAAAAAAAAAGTGGAATAGATAATTTCTCATATAATACAGTACTGCCACCATTCTCTGCCTCAAAATTGAGGATGGATTTTTTTTTCCTCTAACCCTTACTCATTTATTCAGTAGTTTTATGTGCTAAGTTGTGTGCTAAAAGCTTTACTTAAAGTATTTCTAATATTCACAACTGTGCTGCTAATCCCCATTGTATTTATCTTACAGATGGAAACACTGAAATTCGGAGCAGTTACTTAATTTGCCCAGGCTCACTCAGCTAACAAACACCAGAAAATTAAACCCTGGTTACCTGGGTAGGGCAAATGGTTAAGCACTCAGCTACCAACTGAAAGGTTGTCAATTTGAACCCAACCAGAGGCACCTATGAAGAAAGATCTGATGATTTGCTTCCAAAAAGTCACAGCCATGAAAACCCTATGGAGCACAGTTCTACTCTGAAACACATAGGATCTCCATGAGTCAGATTCAATTCTATGGCAACTGGTTTTACCTGATTCTAGACTGTGTTCCTCATGGTACACCAAGCTGCAACTTCATTTATAAATAAGTCAGTTAACAAGGGTATCTCAGGTTCCATGTACTTCTACAAACTGCACCATTTAATCAACACAAAATAAATCCTTCAATGGAGTATTATTCTCATTATTTTAGATGTTAGACCCAAAAGCTCTTAACAGCCAGCTGGCCCAAGGCTGCATCAAAACTCAGACAAGAATGTACCTCAATATCTGTATCATTGTTAGTCAGAAAGCTCTATTGACCTGAACTGAAGAAGTGTACAGAGCTATTCCCACTCTTCTTAACAGTGTTATGTTACCTCAGAATTAGTAAAATAGACGCAAATTTGAAAGGACTTTATCTTCACAAGACTCGTATACTTGCACATTTTGTTCCCTCTGCCTGGAAGGTCTTTCCCTTCTTATTACATCTGACAAGTTCCATCTGATCCTTTCATAATCTGGTTCTGATGTAAGTTCTTGGACACACTCTTTAATTCTGAAAGGCAGAACTAGGTGCTCCCTCCCTGGTGCTCCAAGAAGCCCTGTATTCATACCTATATCAGAGCTTTCTGCCATATCGTACTGGACTGCTATTGGTCTACGTATATGGGTCCTTTGGGCAATTGTGAACTCTCAGAGTACAGGTTTTGTACCTTGTTGACCTTTGAACTTTCATTTTTCAGGTCAGTGCCCTATAATAGTAGGACATACAACCATCCTATAATTCAAAAGCATTTGCTAGGAGAGTGTATAATTAAATGATACAAAAATGAGAAGCTACCAGGAAAATATAGGTGTGATGTGTTTAAAAGACAGTGTGGAAAAGGAAGAAACATCATTTATATTGAAGGACGAAGTTATATTACCTCTTATCTGGTTTTCAAGGGGCTTTTGCTAAGCTAAAAATCGTATTTTCACAGAAAAGCCTTACCTGAGCTGCCAATACCACCTAAGATTATTCAAAGAAGGATTTTAAAGATCTAATTTACTTTTTGTCATGCACTGCTTGCTATTTGCATTCCACTCCGGTTGAACTGAACGTGGAAATGAGACAAGCCTTTATCACCTTTGTGTCTGGTCTCGTCTGCTTCCTGGTCTCCTTGTGCTAACACAGCGCTGCAGTACCGGGCTGTAAACACTGCCGCAAATCGGTTCAGGAAAAGAAAAAGAAAGACGGCAAAATAGCTGCTTTGGTTCATAATTGGATGAAAATATATTTAGTGAAAACATTCCTTTTGGTAGCAGGCTTTTTATAAATTAGTCTTCTCTTTATAATTAAATTTTCTAAAATGCAGGCATTTGGCCTCAAGTATCTCATGGATGTAATATTGGCACCAGATCAGTACAGCCTGCCAGCCAAGCTTAAAAGGGAAAATATAATGGGAAATACTGTGATTTTTGTAGTTCTTGTAAAAATGAAGAAATCACAACTTGCACAAAAACCTCAAGTGGTATATCCGTAATTCTGCCCACAAAGAGACGAAGAGATACGCTTTCGGTTTTGAGGATGACTCTGGGAACCTATTTGGGGTTTATTTTACTTTACCCTAACATAACTATAGATTCATCCCAAGAAACAGATGTGTGGGACATGAACTTTATGTTCATTGGCTCGGGAAACGGAGTTGAGAATTTAAACGGATTTCCATTTTTATTACTAGAATGATTTTTGCTTCTTTGTTCTCTCAGAATCAACTATAGTCCCCCTGAAAATACGCTAAGTGATAGCCTCTAACAGGGTTAGACTGTGTGAGCTGCATGTAAACTTGCTTACGACTGCTTATCCGCACTTGCACCTGACAAACTTTCCCTCAGCGGAACAGCAAATTGGATTTTTCAAGAGCAGGAGAGAGCTACGATCTCCTTCTAATAAATACGATACCACTTGTGCAAGGTTGAAGAAAAATAATCTTTTGAAGTGAATTAAAAGTGCATTTTCGAGATATTAAGCATATAAAACTCAGCATCCAAAAACTTGCTAAAGAATACATTTTACTGAGTTCCCAGGTGGTGGTGAAGCAACGAGATCTGAACATGTGTACTGGTTCTTCTTCTTTGCCCACCAAACTCGTTTCGCTACCCGTCCATGGCCCTCTTTGCACTCTGGAAGATGGATTGCTATGAACTACATGTCCTGGGCTCTCCTGTAGGCTGATCTTCAGTTCAGTTAGGTTTGACCAATGGGAGCACTGGGTTAGGAGTGGGTGAGTGGAAAGAAAATACTGCGTTCACTCTCCATTGCCTCCTTGCTTTGGCGCCACTCTCTGGCATGGCTGTATCCTTCTACAACTACTGCTTTCATCAGGGTGTCCTCCCTCACAGTCTTCACTCCGGTGGGCTGTCATAACTCTGCGTCCTTCCTGAGTCCTTTTGTTCCTTGGGCTGGTCAAAACTCCCTAATGTTGCTAGTCTTTGGGTGCCTCACCACCTCTTGTTTGCTTCCTTTTTCTTGCGCATAGCTCTACATGTTATCCCTTTCAAGTATCTGAGACAAATCCAGTATTCTCTGAGACCCCCGAATGATGAAGAATGCAACTGTTTCTTTTTTAGTAACTGATCACTTGAATAAAATAATTTACTGGATAGTCACAGGTTATTTCCAACTGACTTACAGCAGAAAGATCATTTTGAATAAGGATATCTACTTGCTTTCACCTCTGACCTCCCTGGCAGATACTGATAGAACACGTAGTGAGGAAAGGCTGTATCTTCTCAAGAAATTAAAAGAGGTGTTAAAAACCTTCCAGATTCCATAAGGAGTCTAAGATTGAGTGGAGATGATTTATCATTGATGGAGGCATAGGGCTGACCCATGATACTTCTGGCTAGGATATAGTATCATGTCAAGGAAGAAGGGGACAGAAAAGACCAACAAAACCTTATCGCTGTGCTTTAACTTGAGGGAGAAAGGACAGGTTGGACTCCAGGTCATCTTAGCAAAAGAGAAAGTTTTCTAGGACATCTTCTTTGGCTAGAAAATAAGGAACAATTCAAAAATGATCTGAACAGATCAAGAGGACACAGGACTTACAGGGACTCCCACTGGCCAAATTCAGACATTTTGAGTATCAAAATAAATAGTGATATTAATGGGTAATTCATTGAATAAAACAAGAATCCCTAAGTTCACACCAATATGATTAAATAAATAAGAAGGGAAAACTCTTCCTTAGAGTAGAATACCAAGTAACAAATATAATGATAGTGTTAATAATCAATCATTAATAAACAATGGATGTTGTATTAGTTTCCTAGGGCGGCACAACAAATTACCAGAAAACGGGTGGCTTATAACAACAGGAATTTATTGTCTCAATTCTGGAGGCGAGAGGTCTGAATTCAGGGTGTCCGCAGGGCCATGTTCTCTCTGAAAGCTCTAGGGGAATAACTTTTCTTGTCTCTTCCAATGTCTGGTAGCCCAAGGCATTCCTTGAGTTGTGGAGGTATAACTCCAACTTCTCCCTCCATCTTCCCATGATCGTCTTCTCTCTGCATCTCTCTGTGTCTGTATCTCTTCTTCTCTTTTGATAAGCATACGGGTCATATCGGGTTAAGGTCTACTCTATTCTAGCATGATTTCATGCTAATTTAGTTAATTTGCACCTGCAAAGACCTTGTTTTCAAATAAGGTCGCCTTTGCAGGTACCAAGGGTTAACACTTCAATATATCTTTTTGGGGGATACAATTCACCTCATAAGAGATGCTAAAAGTAGTGTGCAAAAATTGGATAAAGAAGAGGACATATCAGAATCTCAAAAAACGTCTCCATAAATTGCTGCTTAATTACTAAGTGAAAAAGAGCAACTTTACTATAGAGAAACCTGACAGATACCATCTTAGTCAAAGGATCAAAGATGTCCTACGAATCATGTATAGGACACCATGTATAGATGTCCTGTACCTCACCAATATAAAATGAAGCGACATCATATGTCACTGATATGATGTGCTTAGTATAACATGGTATCATTTTTGTTATACTCCTGCCAAAACTGAATGAGCAACTCGACTCTGTTAGCCGGGGTTTCTTAATGCCGAGAATCATCATTGCTTTCCTTTTGTGCACTTGAGGGTTAGAAGTTTCAGTCTCACATATTGGAAAATACATACCTGTTGAGGGCACAACCGTAAGACTTTAGGATTGTGAGAAGAATTAACTAGAAGAAAGAGTTTGAGAAAAGGCAATTTAAAAAGAGAACAGAAATAGAAGGCAGAGTGGACTGACCGAAGATCATAGTTCTACTCTTAACGTATTTTTTTCTTCTTGCTTTGACCGTTAATATTCCACATCTTCTGCTTAAATATATCTTATTTCATTTAGAATCTATGGCAAGTCTATTAAACATTTTCTTCTCCCTATTTTTCTCCTCTCAAGCTGTCTATATGTCAGACATGTTCCAGTCCCTCATTTATTCTATCAGAGACTTAAGCTGCCAACATCTGTAAACTTGCTCTTGATTTCTTTATTACTATTCAAACATTAATGTCTCATTCAATTCTAAATCCCAGTGTTTGGTGAAATTCCTTCCTGCATCAATGTTGATACTGGTTGTCAAGAGGTTTCTGCAATATTTGTTTTTCTCCTGTATATTGCAATTGTTTCAGTTTATAGTGTATTATTCTTCTGGTTTGGATGTCTGTTTTTTAGTATGTAGACCAACTTTGCGACTGCAAATTCAACAACACTTTAATCTTAGTCTCAAACCACCAGAAATACATTTTAAATAAAAGGTAATGGGAGTAAGAGCCTTCAGATGATGCCTTTTTGAAAGTAATGAAATCACATGAGCTATCTACCTTTGGATTTAGAATGAGAGGTACAGTCATTTATCAGAGGGCATTGTTAACAACTAAAATATCTATAAAGACATAGGATGCATATATTTTTCTAATTTCTACTCTTGGCACTTATATTTAACATGAGGTTATAGAAATATTTTCTAAATGGGATTCTTTGATGTAAAATGAATGTACTGAAAGAGTTGAAATATATTTATGTAAATACAAGCACTCCTTCATTTATTAAGGGCCACAATCAAGGAAGACTTCAAATCAAATAGCCTTGACAACAGAATACAATAAATAGCCAAAGCCATGACCTTGTGAATGGTATTCTAGTGTAGAAATTACCAGCATTCCTTATTTTTCTTCTTCTTCTTCTGGAAACTGTGAGAGACCCTGAAGGACTGAGACACTTTTCCACCAGAGCCCTCACATCTCCTTGTCCCTCGCTGAGTTTCTTTTATTTTAAGAATTTACTTATTTGCAACATTTTTAACTTTCTTTTCAGATTTTAAAGGCAAAATCATTTCACAGAATTGTCTAGTTATTAAGCAAATGCTTAAAATGTTTGTAGAACTTTTTAAAATTGTGAGAACAATATCTTAAGTTGTCGATTCTTTTCATTCCGCTCTCCATTTCACTTTGCAAAGCCCCACGAAGTCAGTGTGCTGATTTTGCCAATGATTTTTATCGACATCTAATCAGACAAGGTCGCAGGAGTTTCTAGCTCTTCTTTAATATGTGTATTTTTTCCTACAAAAATCCTGCTTGCTTAACGGGTTCGTTTTTATTCTGTATGGCCAACCTAAGGAAGTGGAAAAGCCAGAATTATATTGCAGACTTCCCCAACTGTCAAGTTTTGTACTCAAACAAACTAGTCATTGCTGTCCCTCACAAGAAAAGCTGTCTCTCACATAGAAAGAGCCTTCCTCTTGGAAGATTATGTCTCTTAAAAGGTTGTTTTGAAATGTTGATGTACCATATAAGTAAAAAAATTCTCCAGGCAGATTAAATGCATATATAAATTTATAATAGACCACTGACTCCAGTTGGCAGAGTTGTAGCTTTAGGATAAGTGGCAAAACACTTTCCAAAGAAGTTTGGAGACTCTTTTTTGTCTTTCTGCCAAGCCCTCCCCACTGAATCTCACACACTGACTAATGCATATGCTTGTTTGTGTAAGATTCCAGGGAATGGCCTTTATTGATGCCGGTAAATGAGAAAACTTTCATCGGAGGTCTATCTGAATTCTTGACTTGGACACATTTTATCTTCTCCTGTATTTCTAATGTCTGTCCTATTGGTTATGCATCAGCATTAGCAAAATGTGTGCTTGCAGCTTTTCATTCACGTTCAGTAAACTGAAATATGAAATATATTATGTAATTTAAAAATGTTAATTATGAAAAAATACATTTATATTTTTTAAAAATAAGAAATAATGTATAAAATTCCAATTTAATCAATTATTTTAAATGTTTTCTAGTAATTACTGTAAACAATATTCTTACACCTCATCTCCTTTTATCGACCATTAATATTAGAAAATACTGATTTTCTTTCCACTATGTAAATGAACAAATTAGAATTCCTAAATTTTTTTCCAACTTTTCCTACTGACCCTCCCATTTCTATTAAGTTATTTCATTATTTCTTTATCAGTGCTCACTGCAAAGTAATTGTTCTTTTTCACTGTTGTTTAGTATTCCATTATATAAATATACCATCCAACCAACCAACCAACCCATTGCCTGCCAAGTCGATTCTGACGCATAGCGACCCTGTAAAACAGAGTAGAACTGCCCCATAGGGTTTCCAAGGCTGTGATCTCTAGGGATGAAGACTGCCACATCTTTCTCCAGCAGAGCGTCTGGTGAATTCCAATCCCGACGTTTCAATTAGCAGCCTAACGTTTAACAGCTGCACTGCCAGGGCTCCTTAAATATACCACAGTGTATTTAATTCTCTTGTTTATGAGCAATTGAAGTGTTTCCCATTCACGGTTATTATGAATAACGTTACTTGTTAATATTACTGCACATGATTTTTGGTGGCCTTAAGCAATCATTTCTAAAGTGTGTGTAACTCAGAGTGGGAATCCACTCGATGGCAATAGGTTTTTTTTTTTTGCAGGGGTGGTTTATATAACTCAGAGTAGAATTGCTCTATTATAGGTTATTTGTATGTTTAGCTTTGATAGATACCGCCAAATAATTTTCCAGATCATTGATTAGAGTATTAATGTTTGAGAATTCTATTTGCTCCACATCTTCACTAACACTGGATAGTTTCAGCCTTTTTAAATTTTAGTTATTCTGGTTGGGATGTAGTAGTATTTTATTGAGGTTGTAATTTGCAATTAGCTGAAGACTAATGATGCTGAAATCTTTCTCATATGTCTACTGAGACCTGGTGGCACAGTGGTTAATAGCTCAGCTGCTAAACAAAAAGTGGGCAGTTCAAATCCACCAGTGGCTCCATGGAAACTCTACAGGACAGTTCTACTCTGTCCGATAGGATCACTATGAGTCTGAATTGACTAGATGGCAATGGATTTTTTTGTTTTGTTTTGTTTTACTGGGTATTTGGACATCCTCTTTGACTAAGTGGCTGTTCAAGAATTTTGCCCACTTTTATTTATTTTTAGTTATAATTTTTCTAATCCCCCAAAAAGAAAAAAATATTCATATTATTTTAATAGAGGACAATGACTCTATTGATCAGTTTGGAAAGAACTTAAATCTTAATAATATTGAGTCTTCCAATCCAACAACATGTTCTATCCCTCCATTTATTTTGGAATTTTAACAATACTACTCGGCTTGGTTTTGTTGTTTACAGTTTAGAGGACTTGAATGTATTTCAGTATAATTTCTAAGTATACAGGGCTTTTATTTGTGCTATTGTAAATGGCATTTATTACTTTCCTTTTTTTAACTTTTAGCTAGCTAAATTCACTTATTAATACTAATATTTTTGTAGATTCTTTTGGATTGTCTAAGTACATAATCATGTCATCTGCAAATGATGTAAGTTTAAAGCTTCTTTGCAATCTCCATTTTCTTAATATATTTTCTTGTCTTATTGCACTGAGTAGGCCCTACAGTACAATGCTAAATAAAATTAGAGATGGTGACCATAGTCATTCTCCACTTCTGGACAAAAGACAACAACAAAGCTTATTACTAACTAATATGTTTGCTGTAAGTTCTTATCTGGGTGTAATTTTAGATTAATGACATTTTCTTCTGTTTGTATTTGTAAGGAATTTTTTTTAAAAAATCATGAATGGGTATTGAATTTTACAGAATGCTTTTTCTAAATGTATTGAGAAGATCATATGATTTTTCTCCTTTCTCTTATTAATATAGTGAATGACACTGACTGGTTTTTTAATATTAAAAACCAACCTTGCAATCGTCTAATAAACTCCACTTGGTTATTATTTTATATGTATATGTATGTGCATATATATGTGGGTATGTATATATATATCCAAATTCACCAGATTCAATATACTAATAATTTGCTTAGGATTTTAGCAAAGCTGTTCATTGGAGGTTTAAGCTTGTAATTTTCCCTCCTGGTAATGTCCTAGTCAGGCTTTGCTATCAAGGTTAGGTGAACTCCATGTTATTTTTAAAAGCATTCTTCATAGAGCATGGTGGTAAACAGCACAAAGTCTGAAGTCAGACTACCTGGGTTCTAATTTCAGCTTCATTATTTACTGACTAAGTAGCTTTGACCCTATTTTAGACATTTGTGTCAGACTACTTAGATTCAAATCTCAGGTCATACTAGCTATACGAGCCCGGACAAATTATTCAGTATATTAAAGTTTTAATTCACTAGATTAGAATTTACTTCCACATGTTAAAAATAATAATAATAATCATAGTACTTACTTTATAGGGCAGGTGTGAGAACTAAATGAGATAATCTACGCAAAGTATTCAATACAGTTCCTGGCATAGTAAGCGCTCAAATATTAGACAGATATTGCACACGCACACACACTCACGCGCACACACACACACACAGGACTGACTGTGTCAGCTGAGTCTAGGCATATCTTGAATCTATCAGTTTGTTTTTCAGATCTGGACTTCAGTGTCACTACATATTCATATTCTATCTGTTAACTCAACGCTTAAAACCTTTTCTTAACTTTAACAGGAGAAGCAATTCTTACTTTCAATGTACCTTACTCTATGCATGTCTAAGGGAGCTAGTAACTGTGCTTTGGTTTGTCCATTAACACAAACCAGGTAATTCTGATTTTAGAAAATGTCTGGTTCTAGATCCTGGTTTCTTTTTTCAGACTTTATGGTGGAATTATACTTTTTTGTAAATTTATTTTTCATTTTAATGGGATTTAAGGATGTAGGAGGAGTTCGATATTTATACTGAGTCCATCACCTTGAACTGAAGGTTCTGTTTTATTGTCTTCATTAGGGAAGAAAATTATTTAAAGGCATAGCATCTGCATTATTATTACAAAAGTAAAGGCTGATTGAGAGACTCCAATGGAAGGAGTATACCAGCTCTTTTTTTTTTAGCTTATAGAGGCAATGATGCATACCTGGAAATTCAGCCACAGTCTCCATGGTAGAGATACAAGTGCCCTGTCCTTCAGTGTACCCTTACGTGCGTGATGGTGACTGAGCAAGATGAGAAAGGCAAGGATCATTTTGGAGCCTAGAAAGCTCTATCTGGAACCTGCTCAGGGTGAAGGTGGAGTGTTCTTTGTTCCTTGAGGCCCAGAAATGGCTGCTGAAAACTCTAACTCAAATGTGTCAAAGTTCTAATGTTTCCAATTTTTGGAATAATTATCTTCATTCCTTTTATCAGTTTGTGGGCTAAAGTGGACCAGTTCAGACACATTCCTGAGCAAATATATCAGAATGGTGTGAATCAAATGTTTGATTCCAGTTGTCTCTGGCATCTGACCATCTGACCCAGTGCTGCCTGAAGTCCTGTCTCCATAGTTTCCCCTATTACTAAGAGAGTAAGTGAATGTTAAGAATACTATATTGAGTATGTTTCCGTCTATGTAAAATTGGGGGGCAATCAACAGATAGATTCATATCAGTGATTGCCCCTTGGGACTAAGTATTGGGAATCTGCAAAGGGAGAATGATTTTCTTTTCATTAAATACCCATTCAAACAGTCTGAAATATATATATACACACACACACACACACACACACACATATATATGTCAATTATAAATTCCAATTAATATAAAACAAATTATCTCTTTATAGAGTTAATAGAGTTAATATTTTCAAAGAAATTGAGGTAGTTGTTCCTTCTGTGAATGAGTATCTCTGGCATGATGAGCTTGGTCTCTTACCTTTCTACCAATAGAAGCTAGACATAGCAAAAGAAACATAAGTGATGAGGTATTACAAAATCCTGACTGTAGATACCATTAGCTGCCAGCCAGGAACTTTTTCCTAACTATCAAATAGACATGTGGGTAAGTTTCATGACGCTTGAATAAAATTGGAATTATAGAGTTTTTAATTCCTGGAAAGGGTTTTAGAATACATATGCTTCTTTAATGCATTGACTTCCTGTGGTTTGAAATACCTACTAAAAGATCTAATGCACATTCCCAAGTAGCTAATTTATTCAACTGGTGAAATCTGGTTTAACTTATTGAGAAATTATCAAAACTTAAGTTAATATTTAGGGCTGCCAAGTAAGGAGAGCTTGCAACTGAACTCACTTCTAAGCTTTAGTGGATTTGCTTTACTGGCAAAAAAGTTTTTTTATATTTTAATATTCTATTATATACCATTGCATATGTGTGTGCATTTAATTTGCTGGAATAAATGCCTCTCAATATAACCTATGAAATTTCAAACCAAGTCAAAACCATTTGTCTTGGTGCCGTAGGAATTTAACTTGACAAAAATTGTCCCTAAAATTTCACTGAAATTCTCCCAGGTCCAGTAGAAACTGAGCTTCCTCCTTTTGCCTATGTTTCCTGGATTCTGGTAGGAAAGCACTGCCGTTTGCACTGTACGCTAATGACGAGCTGGATGTTTGCAGGAAAGCCAATATGTTCTTACACTGCTGTTTGAGACAAGTAATAATCAGTTTGTCATTAATGTCATGCTGCAATCAGGCTTTGACAAGGTTTGCAAATAACGTGAAAGGAATTGCTCATCCCTGAACACTGCAGATCAAAACCAGACCTGAACAGAAACTAGAAGTCTGCTGCAAACCAGCTGCACGGTCTCTGGGCGTGTGCTATGCATAAGCAGAAGCAATCAGAGAGAACAACTGAACCCTCCCCACACCTCCACCCCCCGCCCTCTCGCTCTCACTTTCCTCTGTTTTTCTTTTAATTAAATGGAGTTGTTCTCAGGTACTGTCCGAGGAACCCACAGTACAAACCACGATGTAGCCCACTTGAAACTCCCAACCTGATTGGAAGTACCAGTTGTATTATTTCTAAAGATGACTGAAAAAGCAAATAGTATTTCCATCTGTGGTGTGGTTTGTTCTCTTAATTCATAGATTAAAGCAGGCAGGGTATCTGATCAAACCCAGCACTCCCATCAGTGAGGGGATTGTGTACACATGCCATTGACCCACAGATTTCTTTCTTTCTCTCTCTTTACCTTCCTTCTTAAACAAACAAAAAAATCTGTTGAATCGACTCTGACTCATGATGACCCTATGTGTGTAAGAGTAGAACTGTGCTCGATAGGGTTTTCAATGTCTGATTTTCCAGAAGTAGATCATCAGGCCTTTCTTCCTTGGTGCCTCTGAGTAGATTCGAACCACCAAACTTTTGCTTAATAGCCAAGCTCATTAACTGTTTGCAACACCCAGGGACGCCAACCGCCCCATGTTGTTGTAGTTGTTGTTAGGTGTCATTGTGTCGGTTCTGAATCATAGCAACCGTATATACAACAAAATGAAACATTGCCCGGTCCTGCGCCATTCTCACAATCTTTGCTGTGCTTGAGCCCATCTCTTTGAGGGTCTTCCCCTTTGTCACCAATCCTCTGCTGTACCAAGCATGATGTCCTTCTCCAGGTACTGGTCCCTCCTGATAATGTGTCCAAAGCACAAGAGAACAAGTTTCAAAATTCTCACTTCTAAGCAACATTCTGCCTATACTTCTTCAAAGACAGATTTGTTTGTTCTTCTGGCAGTTCCGTGGTATATTCAGTATTCTTTGCCAACACCATAATTCAAAAGCATCAATTCTTCCATTTTCCTTATTCATTGTCCAGCTTTCGCATGCATATGAGGCTATTACAAATATCCTGGCTTGGGTCAGACCCACCTTAGTCCTCAAAGTGATATCTTTGTTTTTAAGACTTTAAAGAGGTCTTTTGCAGCAGATATGCCCAGCGTAATATGTCGTTTGATTTCTTGACTGCTGCTTCCAAGGGCGTTGATTGTGGATCCAAGTAAAATGAAATTCTTGACAACTTCAGTCTTTCTGCATGTATCATGATGTTGCTTCTTGGTCCAGTTGTGAGGATTTTTGTTTTCTTTATGTTGGGGTGTAATTCATACTGAAGACTGTAGTCTTTGATCTTTACCACTAAGTGCTTCAAGTCCTCTTCACTTTTAGCAAGTAAGATTGTGTCACCTGCATATCACAGGCTGTTAATGAGTCTTCCTCCAATCTTGATGCTGCACTCCTCTTCATATAGTCCAGCTTCTTGAATTATTTGTTCAGCATACAGATTGAATAAGTATGGTGAGAGGATAAAACCCTGGATATATCAAAGGACATCATACATGAAAAAAGCAAAAGGTTATTAAAAAAAGAGGAAAGAAAGAAAAGACAAAAATGGATGTCAGAAGAGACTCTGAAACTTGCTCTTGAATGTAGAGCAGCTAAAGAGAATGGAAGAAATATGAAGTAAAAGAGCTGAATGGAAGATCTCAAGGGGAAGCTTGAGAAGAAAAGGTAAAATATTATAATGAAATGTGCAAAGGTCTGGAGTTAGAAAACCAAAAGGGAAGAACACTCTATATTTCTCAAACTGAAAGAACTGAAGAAAAATTCAAGACTTGAGCTGCAATACTGAAAGATGCCATGGACAAAATGTTGAATTAGCAGGAAGCATCAGAAGAAGATGAGAGGAATACAAAGAGTCAGACTACAAAGAAGGACCTGGCAGTCTACTTTGAAAAGAATTAGCCAGTAAAAACCTTATGAATAGCAGCGGAACATTGTCTGATATAGTGCCGGAAGATGAGCCCCCCAGGTTGGAAGCCACTCAAAAGATGACTGGGGAAGAGCTGCCTCCTCAAAGTTGAGTCGACCTTAATGACGAGGATGGAGTCATGGTTTTGGGACCTTCGTTTGCTAATGCGGCACAACTCAAAACGAGAAGAAACAACTGCAAATATCCATCAATAATTGGAATATGGAATGCATGAACTATGAATCTAGGAAAATTGAAAGTGGTCAAAATGAAATGCAAAGCATCTATCTTGTAGGCATTAGTGAGCTGAAATGGACTAGTAATGGCTATTTTGAATCAGACAATCATATGTTTTACTATGCCGGGAATGACAAATTAAAGAGGAATGGCAACACATCCATTGTCAAAAAGAATATTTCAAGATCTATCTGAAATACGATGCTATCAGTGATAGGATAATATTGATACACCTACAAGGAAGACCAGTTAATACGACTATTATTCAAATTTATGCACAAACCACTAAGGGCAAAGATTAAGAAATAGATGCTTTTTACCTACTTCTGCAGTCTGAAAGTGATCAAGCATGCCACAGATGCATTGATAATTACTGGTGATTGAAATTTAAAAGTTTGAAACAAGGAAGAAGGATTGGTAGTTGGAAAACACATCCTTGGTAATAGGAACAACACTGGAGATCGCATGGTAGAATTTTGCAAGAGCAACGACTCAGTCTTTGCAAATACCTTTTTTTCAACAACATAAACGGCGACTATACATGTGGACCTCACCAGATGGAACACACAGGAATCAGATTGACTACATCTGTGAAAGAGATGACGAAAGAGCTCAATGTCATCAGTCGGAACAAGGCTGGGGGCCAACTATGGAACAGACCATCAATTACTCATAAGCAAGTTCGAGCTGAAACTCAAGAAAATTAAAACAAGTCCATGAAAGCCAAAGTACAACCTTGAATTTAGAGATCATCTAAGAGCAGATTTGACACACTGAACACTAATGACAGAAGACCAGAGGAGTTGTGGGATGACATCAAGGACATCTGCTCCACAGAGGGGCCAAAATGTGTGTTATCTGTTCACTGCTGTTTCTGACACTTGTTAATCTGCAGGCTTTCGCAGTCATAGGAAAGAAGTTAAACAGAGATAGAACTTTGGAAACACTTCCTTTGGAAGAAAAGCCTTTTTTTTTTTTAAGTATCAGCTGGTCTGCTCAGAGATTCAAAACATGTTTGTACATCATGTTGTATAAATAGCTGACAGACTCTTGACATATGGATTTAAGCATCCATGAATTATGCCTAAAATTGGAGTATAGATTTGGAATGTGAATTCATTGTTGATTTTATTTTACCACAAAAGAAGAAGTTAGTTCAGTTATCTTGTTGTCCTTTACAAGAAACCTTGAAAAGTAAGTACTCCTGAGGTAGCATAAGGCATTCAAATTTAAGATTATAATGAAGGGAAAAAGTAAGTACATCATAAGTGAAAAGTCCAAATCCCAAAAAATAAAAGTAGACATAAAACACACGTAAGATCCCATTCTGTTGTACACCGGTGTCCACTGTAGTGTTATTCATAATAGCCAATAGGTGGAAACAATCCAAGTGTCCATCAACAGAAGAACAGGTAAAGAAAATGTGATGCATACAAACAATGAATTATTATTCAGCCATAAAGAAAAATGAAGTTCTGATACATGCTACAACCTGGATGAACCTCGAAAACATTCTGCTAAGTGAAATAAGTCAGACACAAAAGGACAAATATTGTATAAGCCCACTTACATGCAATATCTAGAACAGGCAACTGTATAGAGACCAAAGTTGATTAGTGGGTACCATGAGTGGGAGGGAGAGGGTAATGGGACTTATTGCTTAAAGGTACTCAGTTTCTGTTTGGGGTAATGAAAAACTTTTAGAAATAGATATTGGTGTTGGCTGCACACAACATGGTGAATGCAGTTAATGTCACTGTATTGTACACTTAAAAATAGTTAAAAGGGAAAATTTTGTATTATATATATTTTTTTACCACAATAATATACTTTTTTAAATACCTGGAAATATGCTGAAAAATAGTAAAAGAAAATTTAAAAAAAAAATCCCATTCTATATGATTACAGTCGCTTGAGACTACAGGCCATATAGTGCTAGAAAGAATCATCCAGTACATTGTCCATTTAATAAATGTATACTGAGTACCACCATATCGACTCAGCACTGTGTAAGAGATTATGAGAGATAAGCATGATCTATAAGAACTAATCTCCTCTTAAATGGAGTTTTTAATCTGATTAGGGAAAAGATACTAATGTAAATAAACAGCAGTAGCTTTAGAAAAGTATATAAAATAAACACTGGAACACGAGCCATGACCCCACTCTTGAGTTACACTAAGGACTTTTAACAATTATCCGTAAGCAATTCCTTTATATCACGTTTGTGTGCCCCCCAACATCTCCAGCCTTCTGAGTTGATCCTTTACCATTTAAACATAACCCATGTAATCTATGAATACAGGAAGTTCAGATCCTACCTCTACTATTTCTGAAATTCCCCACAAAGTGGACTGTGCTTAAATATCTAGGCTGTCACTTGTCACCTCTCTTGTTAGACTATAGAATTGAGATTCTGCAGCAATTGCCTCTGTCCATCCCACCATAAGTTCTAGCTGCTGAGCCTGTTCTGTCTAGTTGATTTCACCTCAGCACACGGATATATACTCACACGTTTGCTTCCCTACAGCAGTTTACCTGGGGTTGTTTTGGTTTAAAAACTGAACTTCGGAGGATTGCATCAGGGAACTACAATGCAGGAAAAACATCAAAACTGACTACAAAGTAGCCCATCTCCTAGAATGTATCAACTATACCTGATTATTTTGCCCAAGCCATACTGCAAGGTCCTTGGATCTTCCTTGGGATTAGAAATTCTTTTCTTCCTCAACTACCTAAATGACCTTCTCAAGGATTCCTGAATGCAAATCCCTGAATCTGTTAACATGGTAGTACTTCAGAGGTGTGGCCTGCTCAGAATGAAGCCCAAACCAAACCAAACCAGTTACCTTCAAGTAGATTCAGTCAGAAGCAGATAGCCAGGCCTTTCTTCCTAAGTGCATTCAGATGGGCTTGAACCACCTACCTTTCAGTTAGCAATGGAGCATGTTAACAGTTTGCATCACCCAGGAACTCCCAGCTAGAGTGAAGCCAGATTTTATATAATTGACAGAGCCCTTTAGACCCTCTCATCTCAAACACTTCTTGCAGAGTAAGCTCTGGGCCTTATTAAGATTTTTGACTCTAATGTACTGAAGAAAGAAACAAAGACTTATTTCAGCCTGAGTCAGAATCTGCTGGACAGCAATTGGTTTAATAAGCTAATAAGATTAACAAGAATAGTTGGACACTGATATGTGTTCTTCACACAAAAGTTATTAATATTCACATGATAAAAATTCCTGGATAGTATTAGTTGAGTCCTGCCTAAAAATGCAGTAAGCTTTATCTAATTAGTGACATTAGTCACTCAGATGCACTACAAGTCTACCTCGAATCTCAAGAATTGTTATGCGTCTAACTGCTGAGAAGATTTACACAGCACAGGGTATGATCTTCCCGTGGGAAGAAGGCGTTTAAGTCATAATCTACTTTATTATTGGAGCCCAATATTTTCATTAATATAGTTAATTTTTTTAAAATAATTACATTCCTGCAAACTATAATATTAATGCAATGATACTGCTCAGTTTTTAACAAAAAATTTTTCAGTTCCCATAATATTGAGGACTATCAATGAACATATTTATTATTTCCCTACTTCCTAGATTCTTCCTCATTTCCCTTTCTGTGACAGTACTGAAAAAATTAAGTTAACCTAGAAGTCTCATTACAGAAAACTAAACTGTGATTGTAATGTAGATATCTTGAAAAACCCATAAGGAAGTCGTATTCACAAGTCTAAAGTAAGTAGTATGACTTTCTTTAATTTAAGTGTTGTGCTTCTCAATTCATTTTAAATGTCCCAGCAAGATTTCAAAAAGTCTTAAAGGACAACCAGTTGTTCTAGGGGACTTGGTGGTAATGGAATCAAGGACAGAGTTCTGTGGCAGTGTCCTAGAGATCTCCTAGTGCACTCACGTTACTCCACTAAGTCATTTATTCAACAAATATTCACTGAATGTCTGTTATGAAAGCACTGTGCTGGGAGCTGGTGAATCAACAATGAACAAGACATCCAAGCATTGGCCTTCAAGGAGTTTACACCACAGTAAAAGAGACAAAAGATAACCAGGGACACAAGTAAATAAATAACACATTGTATTGAGTGCAAGGAAGGACGTAAACAGTATTATGATAAAGTAAAAAGAAACCCAAATGTCCTTAAACATATGAAAAAAAATGTCAATTCCTGTTCTAGAAAATAAATAGCAATTAAAACTACAATGACAGTATTTTCACCATCTTACTGATTAAGACCGAAAACTTCGATAGTGCATTCTATAGGCAAGAGTGAAGGAAACAAGCATTTTGATTAAGGATATAAATCAATTCATCCTGACTAGAAGGCAATCTGACTATATATCAAAATATAAAAGCACATAACTTTTGACTCTTATTTCAGAAATAGGAATATAGCCTATAAATTTGTACTCATATGTATCCAACAGGGTCATGTACAAACATTGAAATAATGTTTTTAGTAGAAAAATATTTGGAAAATATCTAAAAATTCATCTACTAAAAAAACAAAACAAAACAAAAAACGACCAAACAGTATGCCATTGAGATCATTTCCTCTCTTGCAGACCCCATGTGTTACAGAGTAGAACTGTGCTCCACAGGGTTTTCAGTAGCTGATTTTTCAGAAGTAGATCACCAGGGCTTTCTTCCAAGGTTCTGCTGAGTGGACTGGAACCTCCAACCTTTAGGTTAGTTGTTGTTGTTGTTAGGTGCCATCCAGTTTGTTCTGACTCCCAGTGACCCCATGTACAACAGAATGAAATACTGCCCGGTCTTGCGCCATCCTCACAATCCTTGCTATGTTTGAGCCCATTGTTGCAGCCACTGTGCCAATCCATCTCAATGACTCTTTTTCAATGACTCTCTAATTTACCAAGCAAGATGCCCGCCAGAGACTGGTCCCTTCTGATAACATGTCCAAACTATGTGAGAGAAAGTCTCACCATCCTTGCTTCTAAGGAACATTCTGGCTGTACTTCTTTCAAGACAGATTTGTTCATTCTTCTGGCAGTCCATTGTATATTCACTATTCTTCATCAACACCATAATTCAAAGGCATCAATCCTTCTTTGATCTTCCTTATTCATTGTCCTGCTTTCACATGCATACCAGACAATTAAAAACACCATGGCTTTGGTCAGGCTCACCTTAGTCTTCAAGGTGACATCTTTGCTTTTCGACACTTTAAATAGGTCTTTTGCAGCAGATTTGCCCAGTGCAATGCGTTGTTTTATTTCTCAACAGCTGCTTCCATGCGTGTTGATTGTGGATCCGAGTAAAATGAAATCTTTTACAACTTCAATCTTTTCTCTGTTTATCATGATGTTGCTTATTGGTCCAGTTGTGAAGATTTTTGTTTTCTTTATGTTCTTTATATTCATCCTCATTTCCCTTTCTATGACAGTATTGAAAAAATTAAGTTCATCTGTACTGAAGACTTCAGTCTTTGATCTTCATCAGTAAGTGCTTTAAGTCCTCTTCACTTTCAGCAAGCAAGGTTGTGTCATATGCATATTGCAGGTTGTAAATGAGTCTTCCTCCAATCTTGATGCTGCGTTCTTCTTTATATAGTCCAACTTCTTGGATTACATACAGATTGAATAAGTATTGTGAAAGGATACAATGATGATACACACTTTTTCTGATTGTAAACCATGCAGTAACCCCTTGTTCTGATCCAAAAAACTGCCTGCTGGTCTATGTACAGGTTCCAAATGAGCACAATTAAATGTTCTGGAATTCCATTCTTCATAATGTTATCCAAAATTTGTTATGATCCACACAATCGAATTCCTTTACGTACTCAATGAAACATAGGTAAAAACCTTTCTGATATTCTCTGCTTTCAGCCAAGATCCATCTGACATCAGCAACAATATTCCTTGTTTCATATCCTCTTCTGCATCTGGCTAGAATTTCTGGCAGTTCCCTGCTGAGGTACTACTGCAACTATTTTTAAATTATCTTCAGCAAAATTTTAGTTGCATTTGACGTCAATGATATTGTTCGATAATTTCTGCATTTGGTTGGATCACCGTTCTTTGGAACCAGCACATATATGGATCTTTGCCAGTCAGTTGGCCAGGTAGCTGTCTTCCAAATTTCTTGACATAGATGAGTGAGTGCTTCCAGCATTGCATCCATTTGTTGAAACATCTCAATTGGTATTCCATCAATTCCTAGAATCTTGTTTTTTGGCTATGCCTTCAGGGTGGCTTGGATTTCCTCTTTCAGTACCATCAGTTCTTGATCATATGCTACCTCCTGAAATGGTTGAATGTCAACCAATTTTATTTATTTATTTTTTTTGGTACAATGACTCTGTGTATTCCTTCCATTTTATTTTGATGCTTCCCTTGTGGTTCAATATTTTGCCCGTAGAATCCTTCAATATTGCAACTCATGGCTTGGATTTTTTCTTCAGTTCTTTCAGCTTGAGAAATGTCTGCAGTGTTCTTTCCTTTTTTTCTAACTCCAAGTCTTTGAACATTTCATTATAATAATTTTGTCTTCTCGAGCCGTCCTTTGGAATCTTCTGTTCATCTCTTTTACTTCGTCACTTCTTCCATTTGCTTTAGTTACTTTACATTCTAGAATAAGTTTTAGAGTTTCTTCTACCATAATCTTGGTCTTTTCTTTCTTTCTTGTCGTTTTAATGACCTTTTGCTTTCTTCAAGTATGATGTTCTTGATGTCTTCCCACAACTCGTCTGGTCTTTGGTCATTAGCGTTCAACGCTTCAAATGTATTCTTGAGATGGTCTCCAAATTCAGGTGGGATGTACTCAAGATCCTACTTTGGATCTCATGGGCTTGTTTTAATTTTCTTCAGCCTGTCTTTGAACTTGCATATGAGCAATTGATGGCCTGTTCCACAGTCAGCCCCTGGCCTTGTTGTGACCGATGATACTGAGCTCCTCCATTGTCTTTTTTCACAAATGTGGTCGATTTGATTCCTGTGTATTCCATCTGATGAGGTCCACGTGTGTAGTCATTGTTTATGGTTTTGAAAAAAGGTATTTCCAATGAATAATTTGTTGCCCTTGCAAAATTCTATCATGCAAGATGTTATTTTGAGGACCAAATTGAGCCTGACTCAAGCCACAGTATTTTTAGTTGTCTCATATGCATGAGAAAGCTGGGCAATGCATAAAGAAGACCAAAGAAGAATTAATGTTTTTGAAATATGATGTTGGCAAAAAATACTGAGTATACTATTGACTGCCAGCATGAACAAATCTGTCTTAGAAGAAATATAGCCAAAAAGCTCCATAGAAGTGAGGATGGTGAGACTTCATCTCAACGTACTTTGGACATGTTATCAGGAGAAACCATTCTGTGGAGAAGGACATTATGCTTGGTAAAGTAGAGAGTCAGCGAAAAAGAGGATGTATTGACACAGTGGCTGCAACAATGAGCTCAAACATACCAAGGATTGTGAGAATGGCGCAGGATGGGGCAGTGTTTCGTGCTATAGTATATAGGGTAGCTATGAGCTGGAACTGACTCAACAATAGCTAACAATAGCAACAAAAATATCTCTAAAAGTAGAGCTGGAAGGAGATTTTTTTTAATGTACCTATTTCCTTTTTTACCTCTTTTTATTTTGAATTATGTGAACATATTATCTTTTTAAAAATTTTAAATACGTTTCTAAGTATAATTGCCAGTAGTGTCTACTATGTGATTCTCATTATCAGTTCTATAATCTGTAGGATCTAAGAGAAATTTTCTTGAAAAATTCATTTATTGTGCCTTGCATTCAGCTCAACAAATACACACCAGAACATACTGGATTCCAGGTACTGTGCTCTTGGGACTCAGTTAAAATACAGACCCTGTCTTCAGGAGTGTACAGTCTAATGGAGGAATGAGATAGTTCTATAAAAGTTACTTTGTGATAAATTAAATTACTAGAAGTAAAAATACTTTTACTTTCTACTATAACTTTCAAGATTTTTCTAGAGTTACCATAAAGTATTGTGTTTAAATAATTGCTAAAATTTCTAGCTTATTATTTGAAAATAATAAGTTTATTGGATGTAAACCTCTAAACTGTTAAGGGGCATATCCTTCCTATATTATTAGAGTATATGTAATGAAAACGTTTTATTCAAAGAGTAAGAAAAAGTACTATTTTAAAAACCTGCATTAAACACATATTTAATCATATTGATTGTTATGATTACATGGAAAATTCCTTCAGAGTTTTTCCTCAAAATTTCAAAATTCCCTCAGAAATTATATATAATAGACTTCAAATAACAATGTTAACAGATGAATTAACTTCTTTAACATAACTTTTGATCTGTCCTAACTATTTTCCGTTATCTGCCATTTCACTTTCTACCCATATTCTTATTAAATGATTTTAGAATTACAATGATGCTTGGAAACTGCACATTTTTTGTCACTGTGTTCAAATAAATACAAACCAGAAGCCAATGGAGGATTTATAATATCTCCCAAAGCAAGAGGAGAAACAGAGGCATGATACTCAAAATAAAACTACAAGGTTGGAAATCTGAATTAGTCACTAAAAAGTAATAAAATAGCAATAATACGTGATCAAGTGAGTCATTTATATTTTCCCTTCTCTTCAAACGTTGATCCAAAATTTGTGGAGTTTAAAGCTTATATAATTAGCTGGGGGGTAGGGGAGTGATAGTTTTTCAAGACTAAGACTAATAATGTAAAAATGCAAATAAAGACACAGGCCTTGAAAAGGGCTCTTGCAAGTGAAACACCCTGAAGCTTCAGCTTCATTCGCTTCACAGAAATCTCCTCATAGTAAACAGAATTTTCCTTAAACCTCATTCTCTGGTTTAATTCTAACTTCTTTTATTAAAAAGGGAAGGTGATGTAAATAACAATTAGAAAATACGTAATTAGAAGAAATATTCCATCTAGCTATCTAGATAAAGTCCCTTTTTTAGTTTTTCTTCATTTAAGTAAAAAAAGGAAAGTAAAATCTGCCCTGTCAGAGTCAGTAGAACAGACTAGAGATTTCCTCTCACAGAACATAGCATCTTGCGATGCAATTTACATACTGTTCTTTTAGCCCACGTGTGGAAATTCAACAATGATTTTTTTTCATTTCTCACAAGCGGTTCACAGTAACAGCTCTGACAATTAATTCTCCCACCATCGAGAGTTTATTAGTATGATACCACACACCGTTTTCCCGTCTACAGGGTTCTCCTCCTTTCAGCCTTGCCTGGAAAGAGATGCTGAATTTCCCTTGATAGTCAGAAAAAGGTAGACATTTCTAAGTTTTCTCTCTTCCATTATGCCAGGAGGGAAAGCAGCTTCTGCTAATTCTGGTGACCATGTTATCTAACTCTCAAAACAGGGAAATGATGGGGAAGGGAGGAGGGGGAAGTTCTGAGAAGCATCCCCTGGTTATTGTTGCTAGGGCAACTGCTACTTGGCATCCTCCAAATAGTCATCATCTGTCACACTTGGGGTATAATTCACAGGCATGCAACACATCTGAGTGGATTTGGAAGAAAAAAAAAAGGTGGGGGAGGGAGGGATGGAGATTCATGTAAATAAGTGAGAGAATTTTAAACAGGTACAGAAACAAAAGCACATGTCTAATATTTAGAGAAAAGACAAGATAGGCATAGGAGGAATACAGTCTTGAAAGTATTCTTGTCACTGCTAAATATTAGTGTTTTTTTCTATTGCAGGAATTATTTAGCCTCTACCCATTCCCCAAAATTTTCTACCCATCTGCCTTTGTTTATAAGAATCCCTTCTTCCCCCCAAAATCAGTCTTCTATAGTTAACTTCAAACTAAACATATGCAAAGATTTAGATATCATTTTCCTTTTCATAAATCCTTACCCGAAACCAAACCCACTGCCACTGAGTTGATTCTGACTCATAGCAACCTGATAGGATAGAGTAGAACTTTCCCATTGGGTTTCCAAGGCTGTAAGTCTTTACCGAAGCAGACTGCGGACATCTTTCTCCCACAAAGTGGCTGGTGGGTTCGAACCGCCAATCTTTCGGGTAGCAGCCAAGTGCTTTAACCACTGTGCAACCAGGGCTCGTTTCATAATCCTTACCAAAAACAAAACCAAACCTTTGCTGTCCAGTCAATTCTGACCCACAGAAACCCCATAGGACAGAGTAGAACTGCCCCATACAGTTTCCAAGGAGTGCCTGGTGGATTCAAAGTGCCGGCCTTTTGTTAGCAGAGGTAGCTCTTAACCACTATGCCACCTAGGTTTCCTCATAATCCTTAGGAGGGCAATAATTTATTAGCAAATGTTATGTTAAGATATTTCTTCATTGTTCACCAGACTGCTTGACTCAGAAGCAGGCTGGCTTTCTTACAAAAGAAACTAAGTTATTTATCACTCAAATAATCATTGACCAAAACATAGCCATGAGCTCTAAAACACCCTCGGTTAAATCTAAATTGTACATTTCATTTTTTTTTAAATGTCTTTGTTTACTAGAGCCAGGATGTCTGCTTAATCTTTCTAATCATTGTCTCTTTTTCTTAACATTATGAGAAAGTTATTATACATCTTGCAAAAAAAAAAAAAAGAGGTACCATTGCTCCAATCATACAGCAGAATAGAAAGCTTTAAAAATACTTGTCATCAAAGTCACATAAAACTCTGACAGTTTCAATCTTCCGTTAGCATTTGTTAATGTCAGCATCATAAAAATGTGAAGGAAACCCATATCAATGTATCCCATTTACAAAATATGTTTAATACTAAATGCATTTTTTTAGAGTAAGTGGGAAGAAGAAGAAAGAATTTTAACCAAATTGCACTGAATGAATACAAGAAAAGCATAATGGATTAAAGAGGAAAGAATAAAAGCCCGATAAAGCAACTTCTGGCAAATGCTTAACCAAAAGCATTGACTTATCCTTAGAGAAATGGAATTGCTAAAGTACTCTTAATGGAAATCTAATACAGCCTTTTTATATAACCAAAATAAGGAAACTAGACATCAAAGCAAAAAAATAAAAAATAATTCTTTAATTACTAGACTTAATATCGCATGTTAGTTCAACAAAATTAGCCTGGCTTCAGCATTCTTTTACACGTTTGTTTTTATTGAAATCACCCAAATTTTGTAAACCTATGTACTCACTGCTTGGAACTCCAGGGAAGGATAATCACATAACAGTAGCTATAATAGAAATGATGGCTTGCTTTTGCTAAGCATTTATTACATGCCAGGCATTATCACATATAATTCATAGGGATTAACTCATTTCATGCTCATATCAAGCTTGCGAGGTAGGCACTGAATTATTCCTATTGTACAGATTCAGAAGTTAAAGGACATAGAAGCTATGCAACAGTCTCAAATTTACTGTTAATGAATGATAAAGAAAAGGCAGTGCCATGATAGAATCTCCGATTTTTACATTAGTGTCATGGACTGTACAGAAATGTGGTTGGAAGCTCAATCTCCACTTGGGTTAATTACCTCCTTTCACCTGGAACATATTGGTAAGTTTGGGCTGCAGCTTAGCCATCCCTCTTTATATAGCAGATGTTCCTAATTGACCTTCTTTCTGGATCTCTACTTCCCACTCAGGATCCGATTTTACACTTACCATTTGCACTGAACCCCAATATTATAGGTTGAAGCAACTGAAAGGCTCACTTATGTATCCAATGTCTTACTGTTTCTCTTGAGATTATCTACTGACATCATCATGCATCATCTTGATATCCATTCCTCAGTAATATCTTCTACCAGTTTCCACTTTGTCCCTTTGTTTTGATGCCTTGGATATCTGAGTATTTGAATTTGAACTTACTATGCTCTGGTCTTAGGAAATTTGTTGCTGGAAAAACCTCCCTCCCTACACACACACACACATACACACACACACAAATGCATGCTCTCCTTGTTGATTCTGACTTCTCCCGCATTCTCTCCCGCATTGTCCAGCATAGCACAGCCTGTATCCTGATATCAATGATAAAACTTTCACAGAAATAAATCCTGAATGTGTTGAGAGCAAAGACTGAATCTTGTTAATTTCTATATCTGCATCCCAAATCAATATCTAGCACTGTTCCTTATGCACAGAAGATATTCAGTAAGTGATTGTCAAATTAATTTGGATCATATGCCAGGAAGCTAGCTTTTTAATTTACATTAATGAGTATACTAATCAGGACAGGCTAAGTTGTACTGCACCTACAAATACACACAAATCTCTGTGGCTTCTCATAACAATAGTTTATTTTTCACTCCTTTGTCCACACCTTACATGTCAGCATTGGGACTTGCTCATCACAGTCAGTCATGCTCCCAGGCTGATGGAGCCTCCAGCTCAACACATGATCCTACATGGATGAGACAGGAAAACTAGAATATGGCAAAATGCATAGCTTCTTTAATTTCCTGCCCAGAAGTGTCACACATCATCTCCACTTGTGCATTTTTGGCCAAAGCAAAAAAAATATGGCCGCCTCTAACTTCCAAGAGGAGTCCCTGGCTAGCACAAGAGGTTAAGCGCTTAGCTCCTAACCAAAATGTTGGAGGTTCAAGTCCACCCAGAGGCGCCTTGTAAGAAAGATCTGGCAATCTACTTCCAAAATATTGGCTGTTGAAAACTTTACAGAGCACAGCTCTATTGTGACACAAAGGGGTTTGCTGTGAGTCAGAACTGACTCAATGGCAATTGGAAAACTTCCAAAAGGACAGGAAAGTGCATCCTTCTCTTGGTTTGGAAGGAGAGTTGAACCAGAATATCTGTGAACAGCTCTAATGACCACAGCAAGGGATGTGTTATTTATGCCTTCTCTTCAGAGCAGCCCCTTCAACTGTAAACTGTCCCCAGTATTGAGAATATTTATTGATAGTCTATACCAATAAATATGGTTAGTTTTTTTTTTTTTTTTAATGATAAGCAGCTACCAAATTGCATGTCAAGCAGTGAAGAGAGGAAATACAATCTCAAAGATATATCAGTGTGGCACAGTCTCAGAGGAGGAAGTAGGGAGAGAGGAACAGCAACAAACAGTCATGGTTAGCATGCTTTATTCAGGGACAATAACGTAGTCTCTGTGGCAAGAGTTTTAGAGGAACTTGGATATTGGTCAGATTTCACAGTTTAAAAGTGAAAAGAGATTCTCAATACTTCCAGGAAGTATCTGACACCTTCATCTAAGAACTTTATGAAGTTAAGTGCCTTGTTCGTGCTCAGCTTAAAACCACTTGATGAATAAAATGTGTTCACATTCAAAAAGGCTTGATTGTATCTGGATAAACAGTAATCCTGCCTATGAATAATTACTCATGTTTACTAATACACATGACAATCAAAGACTACATAAAGAAAACAAGAATCTTCACAATTTGACCAATAAGCAACATCACGATAAACAGAAAATACTGAAGTTGTCAAGGATTTCATTTTACTTGAATCTACAATCAATGCCCATGGAAGCAGCAGTCAAGAAATCAGATGACGTATTGTGTTGGGCAAATCTGCTACAAAAGATCTCTTTAAAGTGTTGAAAAACAAAGATGTCACTTTGAGGACTAAGGTGTACCTGACCCATGGTACGCCTCATATGCATGTGAAAGCTGTTCAACGAATAAGAAGACAGAAGAAGAATTGATGCCTTCAAATTATGGCGTTGCCAAATAATATTGAATATACCATGGGCTGCCAGACAAATGAACAAATCTGTCTTGGAAGAAGTACAACCAGAATGTTCGTTAGAAGCATGGATAGAGAGACTTTGTCTCACGTACTTTGGACATGTTATAAGGAGGGACCAATCCCTGGAGAAGGACTTCATGCTTGGTAAAGCGGAGGGTCAGCGAAAAAGAGGAAGACTCTCAATGAGATGAATTGACACAGTGGCTGCAACAATAGGCTCAAGCATAGCAAAGATTGTGAGGATGGCGCAGGACCAGGCAGTGTTTCGTTCTGTTGTACGTATGGTCACCAAGAGTCGGAACTGACTCAACGGCACCTAAAAACAACAACAACTAATACACACACACACACACACACACACACACACACGCATACGTATAGTTTATATTCTGGATGAATCCATGCACACTCACTCATAAAATACCCCAGGAATGAATACAAGCTTTCATTATTTTTTTAAAAAGTTGATGTTAAGATTCAGTGTGTTCAGATTTTAAAGGAGGAAAATCACTTGGCCCAAGAACAGTTTCCATGGCTCATATATGGTATAGGGAGACACTGGTCCAAGATTGTTTTCCCAAAGAGGGAGCATACTCTAGGAATCACAAGCATAGGAGATGCCTTCTTCTTTACCCAATCAATGCTAGCTTTAGAAAATAATACAAAAACACTACCAATATTCTAGAAAGGGGAAAATATATAAGGTCAGTGTTACGGATTGAATTGTGTTCCCCCAATATATATATGGAAATTCTAACCCCAGTATTTACAAATATGACCCTGTTTGGAAATAGGGGGTTTACTTTTGTAATGTTAATGAGGTCAGACCACTATAGGGTGGGTCCTAACCTAGTCATTTTGGGTTATAAAAAGAGCACAATAATCAAAAGACGTATACAAAGAGAAGAGAAGGGCAGATGGTAGAGACAGATTCATCTACAAGGCCAAGAATGCCAAGGATTGCTGGCAGCTACCAGATGCTGAAATAGACAAGAAAGGGCACCCCCCCCCCCCCAGCGTCATGCCTTGAATTCAGACATCTAGGCTCCTTAACTGTGAGAAATTAAATTTCTGTTCTTTAAAGCCGCCCACTTGTGGTATTTGTGCTATGGCAGCACTAGGAGACTAAGACAGTCTTAGCTGTCAGAAGGGAATAAGAATTCTTCATATAGTGTGACGGTTCTTATAAAAATCTGATGCTAGCCTGGGCCCTTTCATGTATAGCTACATGCTAGGGAGAGAGAAGCCTGAAAGTATGGTAAAGAGTACATCTACTAACTCTGTTGAAGGTATTGTTAGGTGATGTTGAGTTGGTTCCAACTCCAGGTGACCCTATGTACAGCAAAACGAAACACTGTCTGGTCCTGTGTCAATCTCACAATCGTTGCTATGTTTGAGGCCATTGTTGAGGTCACTGTATCAATCCACCTCACTGAGGGTTTTCCTCTTTTTCACCGACACTCTACTTAACCAAGCATGATGTCCTTCTCCAGGCTCTGGTCCCTCCTGATAACATGCCCAAAGAATGTGAGATGAAGTCTAACCATCCTCACTTCTAATGAGCATTCCGGCTATATTTCTTCCAAGACAGATTTGTTCATTCTTCTCGGAGTCCATGGTATATTCATTAATCTTCACCAACACCATAATTCAAAAGTGTCAATTCTTCTTTGGTCTTCCTTTGGTCTATCGGATGGATCTTGGCTGAAAGCAGCGAATACCAGAAAGATGTTTAGCTATGTTTTATTGTGTATGCAAAGGCACTCAACTATCACACATAAATGCCCAAAAAACGTGATGCTTGAATCTCGCAAAAGGGAAAGAGCCTTTCTTTGACACCGCCATAAATCTCCAAATATCTTTGGGATCCTATGGACTTAAGGAGCCATTGGAAAAGAACTTTTCTGTCCAGCAGAGCAATAGGAGAGACCGTCACACTCTGTGAAGTGGAACTGAGTCATGGCAGTGCATGGCACACCAAGAGGAGGAAAGAAAGTGGCTGCTTTGCCTGGCAGAATGGAGGCGGCCATCAGAAAGGAGATCTTGGATGTGGGTAGAACACAGCAGTACAGGTCCACCATACCCAATGAACAGGGATGGATTACCCAATAAGCAAGGTAAGCATGTTCTTAGGACATCAGGAAAATGGGGCCTCAATTGTCCAAAGCAAAGACCATAGATGCCAAGCAGACAAGACACAAGGAAAAGTGAGTGCCACAGTGGAAGGCAACTGCCAGGGCACTAAATGAAATTGATACCATTTTATAGATTTTGTATATGGTAACAATTATATTTCCTTTTCTTTTCAGACCAATCAAGTGTAAGCTAACATTTAGTTCTATCTTGTCAACCACATAGGAACGCACCAGTGGCACTGTATGCATGTGACTCGTGATGTACTGGGCCCTGTTTAGCACAAAGCAAACCAAAACATGTTTTCAGATTGAGCATACCCTTGTATTTGTATCATGTTCTTTGTGATCACTCTTGCCCCCCATTAGGTATCAGCAATAGTCCAATGAACTGTGAGGACACAGCATCAAAGGATGGAAAGTAAGTGCACAAGTTTTCAAGTATTATTCCAAGACAAAGAACACTCAAGAAAATCTGTGAAGGGCCTGCCAACAAACATCATACAACAAACGAATGAAATTATTTCTGACTTCCTTGTAAGTACTATTTCTTTTGCTATCTCAAAACAAAAGGACATGTTCCAAATCGATTTTTTTACTTACTGATTTTCAAATATAAATTTTTGTGTTAATGTCTAAATTCTAATGTAAATTTTATTTTATAAATTGTACTTGTTTTATAAATTTTATTTATTTTCAATTATTCAAATTTATTATAAATGGTAGAACCAAATTTAAAAAGCGATATAATTTTATATCCATGTAAAATCAAACGGCAACGCCTAAGCAGAGCACAAAAACTAAAGCTCGCAGAAGGTAAAAAGATTTGTGAATCCCTAAAGACAATTCCAAAATTAACTTCCTTTTTAAAATGTAATGAATCAGAAGAGATTCTTTCATTGAATGCTTGAGTTTAATGAGTGCCAATCATTGTACTAGTACCGCTAGTACTGAAATTACTAATAGCAATATGAATATAACAGAATTTGTTCCAAATTCTGCATCCATTCCTTGCTGCAGTAAAAAAATTAATAATGGTGTAGAAAGTGAAACTATTTTAGAATTTGAAATTGTTGCGTTTGCAGATCCCATAACTAACAGAAATACTGATCCTACTCTGTGGAATAATTTTTCTAATGATGTAAATTATTGGACTTAAAGAGCGCCAAGTGATGGTCAGCGTCACAGTGGACCGTTTGAAAATTTGTGTAGAAAATTTCTGGATGGGAAACAAACAAGGTTCTGTAGCCAGAAGATATTTCTAGAGTACAAAGCTGATGTTAAAATTATAAGAGAAGTGGTACTGTATTCTGCACCAGTCAGTTCTGTATATTTTTTGTTTGCAAGTTATTCAGTCCTAAATCATTTAATTCTTGATCCGTTATGGATGGATTTAGCGATCGGCACAACTTGGATATGACTGATAAACATGAAAACAGTTCAATTCACGGAGATTGTATGTTGTTACATTTTAATCAAAGATGTGATTTTGGCTTAACTCATGAACTAGAAACACAAATCAATGAAGAACATGAGTATTAGAAAGCTGTTTTGCAATGCATTGTTGCTGTCATTATAACAGTTGCTGAATGTGAACTATCTTTTCAAGGAAGAAAGGAAGTGTTTGGGTTCCCACAAAATGGAAATTTTGGAGGTTTACTTGAACTTGTTCCTCAGTTTGATCCATTTTTAGCAGGTCACATCTCAAAATATGGTAACATGGGAAAGGGCAACCCATCATATATGTCTAAAACACAGATGAAGAATTAATAAACTTAATAAGTGATGAAGTGCTATCAGCTATTATCAGTGAAATAAGTATAGCTCAATATATCAGTTTGTTTGTAGATTTCACTCCTGATCTTTCTCATACAGATCAGCTAATTATTGTTGCAAGATACGTATCTCCAACAGATGGAAAACTTGTTGAGCGATTTATCACATTTACTAGCTTAAAAAGTCATACCAGTAAAGAAATTGCAAATCAAGTACTTCACTAGTTATGTGAAGTTTGCAAAACTGATCTTGCTATGTGCAGAGGCCAGTCCTATGACAAAGCTCCAATACGTTCAAGGTGTTATATAAGATTGCAGTTGAAAGTTTTAGAACGCAGTGAATAGGACATAGTGCAGTGGATCGTCCTCCGGAAACAGCTGATTTTTTTCTGCTGTTTGGTTACTCTACACATTTTTGCCACCTCACCGACGGGCAGTTCTTAAAACATATTTAGGGAATGATCAAGTATTAAAATGTCTTTCTAATACATGTTGGCAAGTGCATGCTGTAGCAATGAATGCTATCCTGGAATTGTACACTCAGATTCTAGATGCCTTAGAAAATATTGCTGAGTACCAGACACAAAAAGGAGATACCAAAAGAGAAGCTGCAAACGTCACCAACAACATGCAAACACTAGAGTATGTACTTATGTTGGTTATGTGGAATAATATATAGCAGCGTTTTCATCAGTGAGTCAAATTCTCCAAAACTCAGAAGTAAATTTAAAGACTTGCACAGATCTCTACTAGTAATTAACAGGACATTTACAGAATTTAAGAGAAGATTTTGAAAAGTTTGATAACACAACAAAACAAATACTGCCAAATACTGATTCTCAAGCAGTTCACCATTGCAGAAGCATTAGAAATAAACAAGTAAAGGAAGGAAGTGCTCCAGAACTATCATTGAGTATCAGAGATCAGTTTCATATAATCACATACTGTTCCATTATCAACACACTTGAATCTTGCATGAAAATAGAGGCAAAAGTGTATGAAGTTCTTTCACATAGATTTTCCTTCTTAAAACAATATGGATATACCTGATGAAGAATACGTGAAGGCAACCAAGAAATTAGTGCAGGCTTATCCCAATGACTTAAATACAGACCCTTTCAAAGAAATGCAACAATTTCATTCGTACATGAGAACTAAGTTTACAGATTGAAGAAAGACAAATTTACTCATGCAGGGGTGTATGATTCCATAATAGAAGATAAAGTACAATGCGTATTTCCCAATGTTGAAATTGCTTTACACATATTCCTAACTTTAATAATCACAAACTGCACAACAGAAGACTCGTTTTCATCCCTAAAGAGACTCAAAAATCCTTCGCATTCAATGGTAATTCAAGACAGACTCAATTCATTATCTTTATTATCTATGGAAGTAGATATTGTTCAGCAGCTTAATTGTGATGAAATCATTGAAGAATTTATAACATCAGAGAATAGAAAGAAATATTTTTGATAATAACATGTTACAGATGAAAGAGCTAGCTAAAAATAAAATATAATAATTTGTTGTAATATTTGTTTTCTGATCATTAAATTTTATTTTATGACATCTTTTTAATTTTTGATTTATAATTATAGCATTTATTATGAAATAAACATCAAAATTGATGTATGGGCTGTTTAAAGAAAAATTGATGCAAGTCAATTCTTCATTGTGGGAGATCAACAGAATTTTACATTTACTGTTGAAAAACTAAGTTCACTGGCTCATTTTCTTTGATGTAGAATATGTGGAATATTCTTTTTGTAGAAAATGTGGTATGTAGTAAGAATATTAGTACCCTGTATCCACTAAAAATTTTATAATCCAGTTCATCACATTCTGTTAAAATGGCATATGCCACTTTTACATTCAGTCACTAATATTATACACTCACTCCTCACTTATCGACATGATTAGGTTCCAAGGACCAGGTCACTGTGTGAAAATCGGCATTACGCAAAAATGGAAGATGACTACATCAGATCACAAAGTATAATGCAGAGCACATATATCCCCTGGACCTTAGAGGTGGAGAATGTAGATGGTGGGCACTATGTGCCCCAATGGTCATGAAAGGGTTACTGTCAGATGTACATCGTTAATGCGCAAAATAGACAGTAGGTTTTTTACTATTGTTGTAAATGCAAACTGTCAGGTGACAAGATAGTTGATAAGTGAGGAGTAGAGGTGGTTGCATTTAAAAAGAAGTTATGTCATAGATAGTTAAGACACACACACATTTCTATATACACATACGTATATATATATATATGTAACTCCACATATTATATTTGAATGTGTGAGTAAGCAAAGGAGGAGACACCACAGATTATCAGTGTTTAGGGCCCTCTCATGCCTTGATCCAGCCAAGAACACCCTCCACAATAGATCAGTGGATAAACTGCTTTGCCCAAAAGAAAGGTAAGGAGAAGTGGTAGAGGATTCCAGATCAGAGTACTCTCAGGCTTGGACATAGCCATAGCAGCAAAGAATACCTATGCCATGGAGAACAGTTGTTATCATTGTCCAGTTTTCTCTCTGCATGTATACTTACTTTTGGAATTTAACAAACCCTTAGAGGTTACCAAATATGAGTCCAGGGTCTTTGCAGTGCATGTGTCATCAGTAGATGGACTCAAACATAGCAACAATCATGAAGAAGGTGCAGGATCAGGCAACGTTCCATTGTGTTATACATAAGGTCACCATGAGTCTAGCCAACTTGATGGTAACTGTTATAGATTGAATTGTGTCCAAAATTATGTATTGTAAATCCTCACTTTTATGCCATTTGGGAATGGGTTGTCTTTGTTAGGAGCCCTGGTGTTGCAGTGGTTAAGAGTTTTGCTGCTAACCAAAAGGTCGGCGGTTCCAATCCACCAGCCACTCCTCTGGGGCAGTTCTACTCTGTACTATAAGGTTGCTATGAGCCAGAATCGACTCAGTGGCAACGAGTTTGTCTTTGTTATGTTAATTAAACAGAATTAGTGTAAGGTGTGTCTTGAGTCATTTTTTTTTTTTTTTTGAGATATAAAAGAGATTAAACAAGCAAGGGAGGAGCAGAGATGAAGGAAGAGAGATGCCAAGCCACATGAAGGTCACCCAGGAGCTGAAGCTCAAAAGGGACAATGAACTTCCTCTGGAGTTGACAGAGAGAGAAAGCCTTCCCCTTGAGCCAGCACCCTGAATCCAGAATTCTAGCCTCCTAAACTGTGAGAAAATAAATTTCTGTTAAAGCCACCCATTTGTGGTATTTCCTTTATAACTAAGACAGAAATTAACGACAACATTAGTTGATGAGGGCAATGAGCTCTGTTATTAATTTAGACATTTATATGATCTCATGCTGACTTATAAATTGATGAGGCTAGGGAATTTCAAGTTTCACAATGTCACTATTTTCAAAGTTATAGGCAATTTTGAATTACACTATGCTGCATATTTGTTAATGGCAGCTCAAGGGACAATTCGATGGACCCATAAACTGCAAAGTATACTGGAGGTTGAAAAAATTTTTGGAAAGACTATATTTTGAAAACTGATCCCAAACAGGTTATGTGGATTCTCTTTAGCTTAAGTCACAAGAAGCAATCCTTCCTTACGTACATGTTTTGTGTTTTCCTTGATCTCTGCTTCAATTATCTTTTGTTATTATAATAATTTATTTTCTGAAATTTTGGCGATTCTTTGAAATACGAGTACTGTATTTTTCTGCAAAAAAGATGTCAGATCAATAGTTGATCTTGGTCTTTCTTTTTTCTTTTCCTTTTTTCTTCTTTGTGTGTATGTATGTGTGTGTGAGAGAGAGAGAGAGAGAAACACTCCCACCAGTAACATCTCTCAAAGAAGCCACAATTCCAGACAAGGAGGTGGCAAAAGGATTTCTGAATCTCTTGAAAAGCGATAATTTAAACATAAGCCCTCTCCACAGAACATATAACATTTCCCTAGGGGGTTGTCTCATAGTGGGAGCTCAATGAACATTTGTTAAATAATTGAATCACATTTTTATAAATTTAATTTGATATTAAACTGATCTGTTATCTGAACAATGCATAAATTTCTTCTATGTTCTCCCCAACAGACAAATTCAATCTCTTGGATCCAGAAAATGCGTGGATCTCAAAATATCCTTAAGGCTTTTGATCTTAATGTTCATACCTTGATCTGGAGGACAAGTCCTTCTTACATGAGCTGAAAATTTGTCTCTCTAAAACATCACCTGTTGAGTCTATTGATTTTCTTTAAAGAAACAGACAGAAGTTCTATCACCCAACCTACGTAAGACAACTTCCAAGATTTTAAAGCAATCATTATATGTCCTCTTTGAGGTCTCTTTTCATTTTAACATCCCCAGTTATTTGAACTATTCTTTCTACACCCTTCACACTCAGGTTACTCTTCCCTCCATTTCATTTAACTTGTCATTATCTTTCTAAGTGACCCTTAGAATTGAACTCCCTTTTTTAGATATGAACACATCAGCATTCATATACCAGTGATTGTAGTAATCACTAGTGGTTAAACAAGACAGACGCAGTCTTAACTTACGTGGCTTGGAGTCACAGATGGTGCTGGGACTGTGGTGGAAATAGCTGTATTGATAATAAATGACAACTGACAAATGATGAAGGATGGATCAAATGCCTTTCTGTGGACATCATAACTATAAAACTTGAAATCATGTTGGTATTTTTAACAACCACATTAAAATTTAAAGTAAATTAAACTAGTAGTCATCCATGTTTTCATATGATTTGCTACTAATTGTGGTCAAAAAAACAGACACACCTGATATTAAACTTATCAGAAAGAAAGGGGGGAAAACAATACCAGAAAAGGAAAAGACTGGAAAAAATTGATAGAACAACTCTAGATCTCTGGTAAAATTTATACTTGTAAGAAGAAAGCATAGTCATAAACAAAAAAAAAAAAAAAAAAAAAAACCCAAAACCAGAAAATGTACACTTAAAGAGCAAAGAATTTTGTTTTTTCTTGAGGCAGCACTGCACAGCACAAAGAATACTAAAACAAAAATTATAAGACTGGCTATTAATCCAGGTGGTTTAGGCCAAATCACTTACTCTCCTAAGACTCAATAACCTTAACAGAAATATGAAATTTAAAAATTCCCTTCTTCCCTGATTACCTTCATGAATGCTAATTCATTTGATAATGTCTTCAGAATAAAATGAGATCCCTTATGAAAGTGCTTTGAAAAGAATAAGCCATAAGACAAGGTGTCTAATTGTTTTTACGAAGGAAGGAGAGAAATTGCAGTTACAGCCACGAAGAAATAACAGGTGTTGGTTTTTACCAACCCACTACCAACAGCTGTAAAACTGGGGTTGTCATGCACAGATAATACAGAGCTATGATCCTTGAAAAAAGGAAAACACATGAGGTGAGCTCCACATTCACCTCAGCTTCCTGTCTGGAGGCAGTTTGCAAAATGAACCAGAAAGATGTGGGGACAAGTACAGAGCAACACCATTGCTGGGCAGACAAACAGAGACTTAGGAGGATTTGGGACTGCTGAGGTAGCTGGAATTGATGGAGCAGGGTATTAGAAATATGCATGGGGTCTCTCTTGATTCTTTTATGAAATACTAAATTGCATTTGCACAGGGTAAGCTGTAATGAGCTCTGGAAGAGATCTGAATGGAAGCTGATTTTGAGCTGAATGGAAATTTCAGAGGTTTTTCAGTACATAAACCTCATTACAGACTTTGGAAAAGCCAAGTTTTTGGAGTAGTGCTACCCTAGACAAACCCAAAACTGTAAACAACACAAATACCTATAAACAGGAAAATGGACAAATAGTGCATTCGTACAATAAAATATTACTCAGTAATAAAGAGAATGAACTACTGATGTACAAAGGTAATTTGAAAAGTATTGCTACTTGGGTTCCAGTTCCTACATGCACAGGTTTATTCCAAACAAAATGTGTTTAAATATATCTCTGCAATCAGCAGATGGTTGCAGACAAGTTCTCTCAGTAACACACTTGTCTTAGTGTCATACTGGGCCTTCAAAAAAACAGGACACTTTTTGTGTCATGGAAGAAAACCATTTAGAAATTAAGGCTAATATCAAATTTTTAACAAACTCAAGTAGACATCTTCCCAAATCACTGAAGCTTTGCAACACGTTTATGGGAATGCTGCCCCAATAAAACAACACTTTTAGATAGATTGAGTGTTTTAAGGAAGACCTCAAATACGAACCAAGAGAGGGAAGACTGCTCAGGTTACGGTGGCTGTTTTTTGGGGTTTTAAAGAGGTAATCTTGGTAGATTTTCTTGAAGGATACAGAATGATCACGATCGTTTATTGTGAAGAAGTTTTAAGAAAATTGAAAACTGCATTGGTGAGAAAAAGGCCAGGAAAGTTGTGTTGAGGAGTTTATTTTTCCATCACAACAGTGCACCTGCTCATTCTTCAAGGGTAACAAGGGCTGTCCTACGAGAATTTGGTTGGGAAACCTTACACCATCCACCCTACAGCCCTAATCTTGCCCCTTCAGACTTATTTTTGTTCCCAAATCTCAAAGAACATGTAAAAGGAACACGATTTGTGTCCCTCGAGGATGCCAAAACTGCTGTTTTGACGTGCTGTAAAATTGAAGAGCATAGAATTCTTCAGGGAAGGGTTAGAAAGATGGAAACACCACTTTCAGAAGTGTATAGGCCTAAAAAAAAAAAAAAAAAAAAAAAAATCTTTGCCATCGAGCCGATTCTGACTCATAGCAACCTTATAGGACAGGGTAGAACTGCCCCATAGGGTTTCCAAGGGGCACCTGGTTGATTGTTTGTAATGACTACATAACTCAATTTTTTCTTCTCTTCCTCTTAATAAAACCTTCCTCTTTTTCTCACCAGTTGGCACATAAATATTGAATGAGTGTCCACTATGGACTAGGCATGGTAATCACAACCTTCCCAGGTCTGACAAGCCATGGCAGATAGCTAGCTAGTTAACTAAGTTACTACAAGTTGTTTGAACCTAATATGTTTCCTTCCTTTATCATGTGCAAGAACATTCAGAAAATCAGTGCAAAAGAAAAAAGATTAACTATTGAAAATTTTTCCATCCGTGACAAACCAGTTGGGGAGATGTTTGTTGGTTGGGAAATTCCTAGTCTTTATGAACTATTTCAGGCTTTTGGTTCTTCTATTTGGATTCCTTTCAACTCTCACAGAGTTGGGTGGAAACAGAAACAAAGCAGGACTAATTCAGAGTAGAATTTTACTTCACTGTGTCATGCAAAGAATGACTTGCTGGCTAAGTGTTACCCGAAAAGCTTGATAAATATGCAGACTATGAGCTCTAATTTTGGAGATTCTATTTTAGAAAGATTAGGCAGCCAGAGTTTTAAAATAATATTAAGTATAGCCAGATTTGAAAGACAAATACACAAAAACTCTATAAGGAAAAAAGAAAATCTATGTGAGAGATCATCATAGGTGAAATAGGATGACTGTATGAATAATCACCACTTCTCAGTACTTACACCTCCTTCCTGGTTCCCTTAATTTTATCTTTACTGCAGCCTCTATGGGCACACTTGTGGCCTTGCTGCAAGACCCAGAAATGGAAAAAAACCCTGTCCATTTTACCCCTTGTTGAACTAAAGAAGATAAAACTTGAAAATAACTTTCCTAAAAACTAAGGGAAAATTAGAGAAAAATGAAGAAAATGCTAAGTTAGAAAAGTCTTAACCCTATAAAATGCAGCACTGTGATCCGAAAGTAGTTAAATTGAAGCCACAAGTTCATTGGTCTAATTTACTGACATTCAGGTCAGGGTTTTCCTCAACTTCCTCCAACACATTCTACTAACTAGGAATTCATTTGAATAATTAAAAAAAAAAGGCAAAAACCAAAACTTTTTTACAATATACAAATTATTTTTTAGGGAGGTTAAGTCTATCACAAAGTTTGATCAGATAAGGCTATGTTTTTTTGGTTTTTATTTTTAATGTTTTCCATATACAAAGCTGAAATAATGGTGGTGGTAGCAGGATCAGGGTGGAATAGACAACTTTGAAACGAGAAGCATAGTGGTCTCTCTGCCTTTGACTTCTAACTCTGTAGTCTATGTTCAGCACACTCAGTCCTTTCAGTCTCTCTGTAAAAATATGCAATTATCTATTTTCCTTGAAAATAAATGTTACTTGACCCTGTAACTCTCAATAACTACCTTCTTTTTGCTTACAAAAGTATTTGCTGACAAAATTATTTGGAACACTATTCAGCCAAAACATGTTTTGTTTTTTTTCCCAGTCTCTTACACATTGCATCTGGTTTCTGTTCCTGCTATATCCCCACCTACATTCACTCTTGGACATCTTTGCTCCATTAAAAACTATGAAACCCACTACATTAAAAATGATGAAACCTTAAAGGGTGTAGCAAATATATATTATGAAGAGAAGTGGTGCCAGTAAGACAAGGCACAAATTGGAAAGCTGCTCTCCTTTCCCAATCCAAGTTAACATATGTTGTTGAGGTCCTATTATGTTTCAGGCAATTTATTTAAGTGCTGGAAACACAAAGGTGAGGGAGAAAAAGAAACACACAAATTGCTTCCTCATAAGGTAAAAAAAAATTTACTGAGAATTTTATCTGCGTTAATTAATCTGAGTTGTAAAACTCCATTTAAGAAAGACCTTTGCCATCATCTTAATATCAACAAAAACTAAACTCAATTGTTGCTGAAAATGACATTGTATGCTTTATTCATCTGTTTCGATCATATTTTTTCACCCCTTTCTTACTTTCCTTCATATACATTCAGTGACTGAAACTTATCTTTTCTGATGCTCATGTACTACACTGTTAATGCCTCTCATAGAATTGATTTACTGAGCTGAGCTTTGTTTTATATCATAAGTCTACATAATAATAACATAGCATTGTTAATACGAGAAAACAAATGAACAAAATTCTAAGGTGAAAATCATTAGAAAATACAAAGTGGGATATTTCCTGTTACAAATGAACAAAATTCTAAGGTGAAAATCATTAGAAAATACAAAGTGGGATATTTCCTGTTGCAAAAGAAATGATCCACTCACCAATAAGATATAATAATTGTGAAACTTTTTGAACCCAGCAAAGAGAAAATTAACATTTTTAGAATAATAGTGAAAGATTTTACTACACATTTTTTAGAAACTAGCAGGTAAACCAAAGCCTCAGCAAGACAAGGGAGGATTTGAATAACACAAATAATAAGCAGTGCTGACTTTAAAAGTGAATACACATTTGGTTGAAGCGTACAATCTTTACAAAAAATAACCACATACAATGTCACAAAGGAAGACCTCCAAAATAAAATTTAACAAAATTCTTTCATGCAAATAAGCCATATTCACTATTAAAGCAAAAAATGATAATAAAATGTAATAACCTTTATGGAAAACAAACAAAAACTCCTAGCAAAGTGGGAATATAATAACACTCTCAATCTGATACTGCTATTTATTGGAATACTGTGGTGAATATCATGCCTTAAATAACTCTTGAAAAACATTAGACACTTTCCTATTATAGTCAGGAACATAAATCTAATTTCTGCTATCATCATTACTATCCATCACTATACTAAAAATCTTAGCCAATGAAATAAGGTGATAAAAGAAATAAGATTAGAAGTGAAGAGATCATTTTTTAAATATTATGAATATTTCTTAGAGGAAACAACTACCATATTTATAATAATTAGAACCAATCAGTGAGTTTAGCAATACATCATGATTAAAGAATAAGATATAAATATCAACAGCTTTTGTAAACCTTGCCAAGATATTAGAAAATATAATACAGAAAAAAATCACATTCACATTAACAAAAATGTAAAGTATTTAGGAATATACCATATAAGAAAGATTACAAAATGATGACTAAAGTATTCAACTTTTATAGTAGGAAAAACTCAGAGTTAATGATCAGAAACTATAACAAAGAGATATGTCCATGGAAGCAGTAGTCAAGAAATCAAACAACATATTGCATTGGGCAAATATGCCGCAAATGACCTCTTTAAAGTGTTGAAAAATAAAGATGTCACTATGAGGACTAAGGTAAGACTGACTCAAGCCACGATATTTTCAGTTACCTCATATGCATGTGAAAAATGGGTAATAAATAAGGAAGACCAAAGAAGAACTGATGCCTTTGGATTATGGTGTTGGCAAAGAATATTGAATATTCCATTGACTGCCAAAAGAACGGGCAATTCTATCTTGGAGGAAGTACAGCCAGAGTGCTCCTTAGAAGCAAGGATGGTGAGACTTCATTTCACATATTTTGGACAGTTTCAGGAGCGACCAGTCACTGGAGAAGGACATCATGCTTGGTAAAAGAGAGGGTCAGTGAAAAAGAGGAAGACCCTCAACTAGACGGATTAACACAGTGGCTGCAACAATGGCCTCAAACATAGCAACAATTGTGAGGATGGTGCAGTACTGGGCAGTGTTTTGTTCTGTTGTACACAGGGTTGCTGTGAGTCAGAAAGACTCGAAGGCACCTAACAACGACAATAAAATTTATGAAACCAAAAAATCAGTAGAGGTGACCAACAAACGCAAAACTTGATTTAGTAAAAAAATGAATAACACAGAGAAACATTAGATAAGACTAATCCAGGAAAAATGAGAGAAATCATAAAATATTATGGAAAAAGAGAGGTTTAATTAGAGATAGAATAGAGATTTTGAATCATAAGATAATGTTTTGACTTCTAAAGAGAAAATTATAAATATAAACTGAATGGCATAGTCACACCTAAATAAATGAGGAGAGATAGCATCTTCATGGATTGGATGGCCCAAAATAGTTTTCTTCCTAATTAATATTAAAAATCTCCGTAATATAAATAAATATCCAACAGTATTTTATAGAATTTTGCAAGCTAATTCTAAAGCACGTGTAAAAGATAAATCTTGCAGGAATAATATCTCCCTGAGGAAGAACAAAAAGGAGAACCTATCCTACCAAATTTCAAAATATATAGAAGACACTTTTTCAAGAATTGTGGTACTGATGCAGGAGCAGACAACAAAATCCATAAAAGTAAACAGAATATTCAGAAAGAAAGCCATACACTGAGTATTTGAAAAAAAGTTATCATTTCAAATCAGTGCAGGAAAGAAACACTGAGCAATAAATGATGCTGGGATAATTAGCTCAATATTTGGGTAAATAAGCTATATCTTATCTCATACAGAAAATAAATTCTACGTGGATTTAATAAAAATATAAAACAAAATATTATAATGTTATAAGATAATATAGCAAAATAGTTTCCTGAGTGTGCAGTAGGGTAGGGTAGGGAAACTTTCTTAAAGAAAACAAAAAAGCAAAATATATACATAAAAACAATGATACATTGACAAAACTAAAAATAATAACGTGAGTTCCAATAATATCCCAGTCATAAAGGTAAATGATAAGTAAAGACTGAGAGAAAATATTTGCAGTATTTTTGATGATAAAATATCCAGAGCAGTACTTCTCAAACTCTCTGTGTTGAAAGATAGTTTTTTTTTTTTTTTTGGCCTATTTTTAATCCTTCACAGACAAACACATTTATAGAATGCAACAAAATTAAATTAACAGGAAATAAAATAAAAAGAATACATAAAATACAATTCCTTTTAAATATAAGATTGAATAGTCATACAATTACTCAGTCCACTGTCAATTTCTCTGCCTATTTGGCTGTGGACCAGTAATAAACTGTAAGTGGAGCAGTACAGGTCTCCAGAACACACTCTGAGTTGAACAGATCTTAAGACGTCCTACAGAGATCAGTGTAAAAATGGCAAAAGACCAAAAATGAAAAAGAGTCAAGTGTGTTAACAAGGAAGTCACAGAAAAGCATAAATACTCAGTTCACACATGAAAACATGCTGATAGGTCCTGGTAATCAGCACCTTGTAAATTAAACTAACGAGCTTTTAAAATTTAATAACATCAAGTTATAGGGAAGTTGTAGTAAAACTAGTCCTTTATACATTCCTGGTTAGCATATAAATTGGTAGATCCACTTTGAGAACAATTGGATACTATCTCTTGAAGCTAGCCAAAAACTACTGAACCAAAACTCGGTAACACACCATTTTTACTTCATCCTCTATCCTGGAGGAAAACTTGCATAACTGCACCAAGGGACATGTACAAGGATATTCTTTTCATGATTGTTTGTAAAATAAAAAAAAAAGAAGAAGGAAAAAAAAAAAAAAAAAGAACCCTGAATGTCTTCAATAGAGGACTATGAAATTTTTATGCTGTGAAATACTGCATTCCAGATTAAAACAAGTTAGCTCTATTACAACGATGCTGTTTTCTGTTTGTTTGTTTTTTTTAAATCATGAAAGCAAAATCCCACAGCACTTATATTTTCTGTGGGTAAAAACATGCATAGAAAAGCCTAGAAAAAGCATTGGGAAAATCCATTATACTCTCATGAAGGTAGTTCTGTCAGGAGAAGACATAAAGGAAGGAAAAGAAAGAAGTCAACTTTGGATGTCATGGTCAAGGGGCAATTTGTTTTTATAATAACTTAATTTCTTAAAAAGAGAATCTTTTCATGCAGTACTTTCAGGGGTATTCAATTGCATCTTTTAAAAAGCTTTCTTCATGTAAGAAGCATGGGTTAAAAAAGGAACAAAATATAAGTATTGTTAGTCCTAATTTTAGTCCTCTTCTCTCTTCCTATGGCAGGGAACTCGCTGCTCATGAGGCCAAAAAGTGTTCTTCAGAGAGGAAGTGACCCAGGATTTCCGGCTGATGACCTTATGCTGACGCCTGCTACTGGCTTGTCTGCCTCTGATAGAAGGAGTGTGAGCACCTGCTCATATAGCGCCTCCTTAGTTCGTATTTAGTGTGTCATACTGAAGACACAAACTTGTGATTAAATATAAAGCTTAGATAAGCAAATAGTCCTGCTAAATATTTTGAATGCATATATTGAAAAGTGTGCAGTATCCATTTCACATGTTTTGGTAGACTGAGTACACATGAATACATCATATTAATGAAATGATTTCACAGGAAGAAGAGAAAGATTTTCTTTGGCAAGCAATTTACTTATGATGAAAAGTAAGAACATAGTCCTATTCCAGAATGATTGCAATTACCAAGTTAATAAATTTTCAAAGCAACTAAACCAGTATTTCTGTTCAGATACTTCCAACACATGAGTTCTTTGGGGGATTTCTTTATATAACATTCCGCCACTGTTTTCAGGTAGTGTATTAGCTTCCAAAGGCTACCCTAACAAAATACCACAAACTGGGTGGTATATAAGAACCAAAATTTATTGTTTCACAGTTCTGGAGGCAAGGAGTTCAAGATCAGAGTGTCAGCTGTATTGATTCCTTCTGTGGCTTCATGGAAGAATCTGTTCCATGCTTCTTTCCTAGCTTCTGGTAGCTCCAAGTGTTCCTTGGCTTGTAGCTGCAGTGTCACATGTGTCCTTCTTCCGTCTCCCTCTCTCTGGGTATCTTCTCCTTTTTTATAAGGCCAGCAGTCATGTAGGATTAAGATCGACACCACTCCAGTATGACCTCAGGTGTACTTCGCTGATCTGAACATCTTCCAAGACCTTTTCCAAACAAGGTTATGTTCACAGGTACCAGGAGTTAGGAGTTCAACATATCTTTCTGGTGGACACAATTCAATCCATAACAGGAAGCCCAACTGGTCTTCATGGAAGACGTTATTGTAGCAGTTAAACTGTACTGACAAAGTGCTGTGGGAGAGAAAAATAAAGGGTTAGGCACGGAAATGTTCAAATGAATTAGATAAAGTAAATTGATTAGGTGAATGTTGTAATGCTTCACAGAATAAAGATACAAATCAATGTGTAAGTGTGAAGCAGTGAAGATTTGATTTTGTTTTAAATAGGAAAGATAGACATAAACAAGATAAAAGAAACTCTAACAATGCAAGACATAGGAAAAAATGGGTCAGAATAAAGCACTGTTACTGTAGGCACCCCAGAGTCGATTTCGACTCTTAGTGCCCCATGTGTCAGAGTAGAACTGCTCCATAGGGTTTTCTAGGTTGTAATCTTTACAGGAGCAGATTGCCAGGTCTTTCTCCTGTGGAGCCACTGGGTGGGTTAAAACAGCCAACCTTTATTTAGCAGTACAATGCTTAACCGTTGTGCCACCAGGGCTCCTTAGAATAGAGTATAAGAAGAATGTAATACCAAGTTGCTAACCAATTTGCAAATACTTCGAGTAAAAATACAGTGTATTAAATAACACATGTAAAATGTATAATAAATAATACATGGAAAGAAATGAGAAATTTCTACAGAAATAATTGTGGAATGAGACCAACTAACTGAGGTACTCACATAGATTTATTCAAGCTCAGCCACCACCTAGGAAGCCCTGACAAACAGAATTAGAAGAATCCACCATAGAGCAACTGTAAAGTTAGAGGATTATATTAAGGATGTCATCTTAACTTCAGCTAATACAAGTGACATTTTGCATATTTATTAAGGTTATGGCTGTCCTTCATTATTAAACTGTTAATTATTTCAATTTCATTCATCAAATGGGAATATTAATAAAATTAATAAAAGGTACCGTCTCTTTTCTTTATTTTTCTTTTTTTTTTTTTAATTGTGATTTAGGTGAAAATTTACAGAACAAATTAGTTTCTCATTAAACAGTTAATACACAAATTGTTTTGTAACATTGATTGTCAACCCTGTTATGTGTCAACACTCTCCCTTTCTCCACCCCAGATTCCCTGTTGCCATTTGTCCAGTTTTCCTGTCCCTTCCTGCCTTCTCATCTTTGGTTTTGGGCTGGTGTCCCTATTAGTCTCATAAACATGGTTGAACTCCAGAGCACAACCTCAGGTGAGTTATTGTTGGCTCCATAGACCTGTCTAATCTTTGGCTGAAGAGTGAAGCTCAGGAGTGACCTCAGTACTGAGTTAAAAGGGTGTCCGGGGGCTGTACTCTTGGGGTTTCTCCAGTCTCTGTCAGACTAGCAAGCCTGATTTGTGTGTGTGTGTGTGTGTGTGTGTGTGTGTGTGAATTTGAATTTTGTTCTACATTTTTCTCCCACTCTCTCAAGGATCCTCTATTGTGATCCCTGCCAAGGCAGTTGGTGGTGGTAACTGGGCATCATCTAGTTGTTCTGGGCTCAATCTGGTGGAGGTTGTGGTAATTGTGGTTCAGTAGACTTTTGGACTAATCTTTCCTTTGTATCTTTGGTCTTCTTCGTTCTTCTTTGCTTTAGCTGGTATGGGACCAATAGATGTATCTTAGATGGCCTGGTTTTGGTATCAGGCAGGGTTATGCTGGCTTCATAGAATGAATTCAAAAGTATCCCTTCCTTTTCTATGTTTTGAAATAGTTTGAGTAGTACTGGACACCATTTATTTGAGGAGCCCTGGTAGCACAGTGGCTAAGAGCTCAGCTGCTAACCAAAATATCACCCGCTGCTCTTTGGAAACCCTATGGGGCAGTTCTACTCTGTCCTATAGGTTCGCTATGAGTCAGAATCAACTCAACGGCAACAGGATTTTTTTTTTTGTTTGTTTGTTTATTTTAGTGTTTACCGTGTGTCCAGCCCTGTGATGAGTCGCTCAAGTGTGTTAACTTGCTTAATTCTCACAAAAAAATTATAGTAAAGGTAGAAATTAATTTCCTAAATTCACATAGGTAGTAAGCAAGAGCTAGGATTGAATTCATTTTTTTTCTTCCAAAACTTTTATTTTAATTACCAGTTTGATTCCCAGTATCACTAATCTTAATGTTTAGACAACACTACACAATTATTATCTTATTGTAAAATAATTTATGTTACACAGTAAGTGCCCAACCCTGTCTGAGTGCAGTTAAGAGTTCTGGGAATTAAAAGCCCTATCTTCAATGATATGGACACGTTCATATTAAAAAGTCTATAATTAAGAGATTTTGAAGGCAAAATTCTGTTAGTGCTCTTTGCTGCTCCCTAGTTTTTCTCTATCACTAAGACAGGAAAATAATAATTTTTCAGCAATTCAAAGAGTGCCAAAAAAGAGTAGGAAATATCTGGGGTGCTGGAATGGTTCAGCAAGGGGAGAATGAGTATAAGCTGAACTATTTTGAGAAGGCTTCATGAAAAAGAGGAAATATAGAAACTACCACTGACGAAAAGTCATTTATATTTTGAGAATTCTTCTTGATGGTTCTTCTTTCTCCCTTACCCTACCATATCTAATCTATCTCCTAACCTATTTAGTCTGACTCTGAAGAAATTCTTCAAACTATCTTCCCCGTTTCAACTGCATTGACCCTCTCCTGGGGCCCTGGTGGCTCAGTGGTTAAGAGCTTGGCTACTAACCAAAAGGTTGTCACTTCGAATCCACCAGGCACTCCTTGGAAATCCTATGGGGCAGTTCTACTCTGCCCTGTAGGGTTGCTCTGGTTTTGCCCTTCTCCTGATCTACCTGAACTACTGGAATGGCCCTTAATTTTTCTGCCTGCTCCAATCTTCCACCATCCAGTCCATTAGCAAGAGTCATCTTTGATGTGTAAATGTGACATCTCACACCCTCAAAGCCTTTTGATGGCTTCTTTTTATATTTACATTAAAAACCAAATTCTTAACTAATCTCCAGCTCCTTGCGTGCTCCGGCCTCTGCTATACATGGTCTGGGCCTAATGTAAAGTCCAAGAGGTAGGGAATAACAACTTAAAGAAAGAGAAAAGAGAGAGGAGAAAGTGAGATCATAGACAACAAATGCACATAGTTTTTAAAGATCGGAACTTGCAATAATGAAGTGTCAGCAAGGTCAAGTAGATAAGTACTAAATTGAGAGGATTCTGGTGACATGGGCACTTGAGTTTGTAAATGGATTGCACACTCTCCACCAGCCCCTAACCACAGAAAGCTGTCACCCACTCTCCTGCTCCTTTGACAACTCCCCTTAGCCCTTCTCCTCCTGCAGAGAGTCATGAGTAATAACCCGAAGCCCCTGCAAAGACATCACTCATCCCCACTGTGGACAGGTGCAATCATACAAAATATACGCAAATTCCACAGAGGGAAAGGCATCATGACTGCATTGCAATCGATCTCCTCACTTCTAAAGAAGTTAAATCCACATAACTTATATTCATGTACGGATTAGCTCAGATGGAAAAAAGAAAACGAGTGACGGTGAATCATGCAGTAAATCCAGGAGGCTCATAAATAAATAAAATCCCTGCGGGTAAGAGACTCAGAGGTGAAATAAGAATGTCTGATAAAATGAAAAGAAGAAAAGTTAGAATCATAATATAAAACTTAGGAGCACCTGGTCTAAAAAATCTTCAATATCTGTAAATACATCTGCCTTGAATGAACCAAGTGAGGGAGGGTGCAACAGGAGCCAAGTCACAGGTACAGCCTGAATTTAAGGGGTTGAATAATTCTGTTTTGAACTGACTCTTTACAAAGATAAAATTGCAAAAAAAAGTTCGAAAGTGAATAAAATATAAGCCCAAATTTTCTCATTTTATTACTTAGTCTTATTCTCCAGCAGTAACCACTGTTAGAAACTAATGTGCAAAAATACATATTTTTTAAAAATATAAATACATATATATTTCACAAATATGTATTATACTTACTAATATAAAGGTTCATTGGCTTCTATAGACACACAAATGTTTTTGACACGTTTTGTACATTCCTTTATTTTATTTTTTTTCCCACTCGATATAAGCATACTTCCTGAGCTTAGATCCTGGCTCTACCACTTAATACCTATGCAACCTTAAGACATGCTGCTCAAGCTTTTTGTGTCTCAGTTTCCCCTTAAAGTTTCTATGAGAATAAAATGAAGTACTCTATTATAACATCTTAGAATAGTGTGAGCAAAGCAAAAGTGCTGTATAAAAGTTTAGCTATTATTTTGACTACCATCATCAATATCATCATAATCATCTTCCTCACATACAGTGGATGGTGTGGTGCTCTGCCCAGATCCCCTCTTCAGGGTTCTTGTGATAATTCTCAATCATGCCCCTTACTGGTAGTTGTCGTTAGATGAAAGGTACAGGGGAAAGCTCACAACCAAAGCTCACAGCCAATGCCCAGTCCCTCTAGCCTCAATTTGGACAATTCTGAAAGACCATACTAAATCTAGAGCACTCTGTGAAATTATGAGCCAGCTTCTGCTTTTATCCAATCCTATTTCCCTTACTAACTTACACTTACAGCTATAAATCCTAAGACCACTTACCAATAAATGTGATGCATACAATTGTCTATCTGCGAGTCTGTTTCCAGGGAACTCAATCTAGAATAACTGGCTGCAACAGTAGTGGCAGGAATAATGTTCTAAAATGGGATTTCAGTTAGGATTACCCACTGATCAACCGGTAATGAGCACACTATTACTAGTAGTAGGTGGAGTATGGATTGCCCCACCCATGTTGTAGTGGTTTCATGCTAAAACTTCCACTGGTTGTGAAAAGGATGTGATACCAATGAAAGAGGGTTGTCTGAGGTATGAGGAGAATGGTAAACGAAGTTGATGGAATTTGGTGGTTATTGATGAATTCTACTGATTGGTTACAGAGATAAGGATAACTCAGGATGATTAATCAACACTTCAAGGCAAAGTGTGAAAGACGAGTAGGTATGGTATATAAGGAAATCCTAATCTCCTCCAGTTGAAAGATAAACAAAGTGAAGCACCACTCACAAGAGTGAATCAAAGTGAAGCTTCAGAGAAAGTTGACTTCTCAGCTCCCAGAAGGTCTCCTACACCAAATATTTTATCTCTATCTCTGGAAGGAGTGGAACCCGGAGACTTGGGATGGAGATATCTGGGTAGATGCATTTGAAAGCTATGGAGATGGTTATTGAAACAAGTTGTTGCTGTTGTTGTTAGTTACCACAGAGTCGGTTCTGACTCGTGACAACCTTACATATAACAGAATGTAAAGTTGCCTGGTCATGGGCCATGTTTATGATAGTTGGTATGTTTGACTTCATTGTTATGGCTATTGTGTCATATTTTGAGTGCTTGTCTTCCAATCTAGGGCGCTCAACTTCCAGCATTATATTGGACTATATTCTGTTGTGATCCATAAGATTTTTAATGGCTAATTTTCAGTAGATCTCCAGGCCTTTCTTCCTAGTCTGTTTAGTATAAGCTCCACTGAAGCCTGTCCACCATGAGTGACCTTGATGATGAAGCTCTTCCTCTTTAAGTACTGGTAGCATAGCTTGCAGCATTATAAATAGCAATAAGTAAACTACCATGGTATGACAAACTGACAGACAGGTGGTAGTAATGAAACATACCAAAACCAAAAAAACCAAATCCATTGCCGTCGAGCCGATTCCAACTCATAGAGAACCTTATAGGACAAGAGTAGAACTGCCCCATAGGGTTTCCAAGGAGTACCTGGTGGATTTGAACAGCCAAACTCTTAACCACTAAGCCACCAGTGTTTCCAACGAAACACAGTGTCCCTAAAGTCAAGAAATAAGGTATTGCTTAAGGAATCAAGGCTGTATGTGTGCTCAGGAGCCCAGGGTTAGATGTCTCAGTAAAAAAATCATGATCTCTTATCAGACCCCTAACAACATAGAACACCACAAGAATCATATTCAGTAGTAATTTCTTAAACCCGTCCCCAAAGGGACCTAAGGATATTTGCTCAGGTAATCATGTAAATTATTACATGACCTTAATATCTAACATTAATATCCAGGGACCCAAGCAAGCACCATCATGACCCCCTGTTAAAAAATAAACTTAAGGATATATGGGGATGAGCTGACAAATGAAAATTCTGTCCCATGTCAGGATCACAGTGGGTTCATTAGGTCCAAAGATCCACTTAATGGTAATTTACCAGGTATACAAATGTATAATTAGAATTGAAATCCTTGATTTACTTGATTGTTAAAACCTGCACATGTGTTACTTGGTATGTGTAAAAACCATCTTAGAAGGAAGGTCAAGTAGAAACTTTTGAAACTGCCTCCCCTTCCCCCCAAAGTTGTTGTTGTTGTTAGGTGTCCTTGAGTTGACTCTGACTCATAGCATCCTTTTGTATACCGGAATGAAATGTTGCCCAGTCCTGCTCTTCCCTCACAATCATTACTATGTTTGAGCCCATTGTTGCAACTACTGTGTCAATCCATCTTGATGAGGGTCTTTCTCTTTTTCACTGATCCTCTACTTTACCAAGCATGATGTCCTCCTCCAGGGATTGGTCTCTTGATAACATGTCCAAAGTAAGCAAGATGAAGTCTCGCCATCCTTGCTTCTAAGGAGCATTCTGGCTGTACTCCTTCCAAGACAAATTTGTTCGTTCTTCTGGAATGCCATGGTACATTCAATACTCTTTCCCAACACAATAATTTAAATGCATCAGTTCTTCTTTGGTCTTCCTTTTTCATTGTCCAGCTTCCACATGCATATGTATACCATGGCTTGGGTCAGGCGCACCTTAGTCAGCAAAGTGACATTTTTGCTTTTTTAACACTTTAAAGAGATCTTTTGCAGCAGACTTGCCCAATGCAATATGTCGTTTGATTTCTCGACTGCTGCTTCCATGGACATTGATTGTTGATCCAAGTAAAATGAAATCCCTGACAGCTTCACCTTTCTCTCCGTCATGATGTTGCTTATTGGTCCAGTTGTGAGGATTTTTGTTTTCATTATGTTGAGGTGCAATCCATACCGAAGGCTATAGTCTTTGAGCTTCGTCAGGAAGTGCTTCAAGTTCTCTTCACTTTCAACAAGCAAGGTTTTATCATCTGTATATTGCAGGTTATTAATGAGGAATTTGTGCCACCCTCAAAATCTTAAAGAATACAGGGGTTGTGGTGGCTTTCATATTACCATTTAATTCACCAGTCTAACCCTGAAGTAAAAGATGGATCATAACAGATGCCCATGGATTACTGAAAACTTAACCAACTAGTACTTTTGATTGCAAGGAACCCTGGTGGCTCAATGGTTAAAGTGTTCAGCCGCTAACTGAAATGTTGGCAGTTTAAAGCCACAGGAGAAAATACCTTGCAGTCATCTCCCATAAAGATTAAAACCTTGGAAACCCTATGGGGCAGTTCTACTCTGTCCTATAGGGTAGGTATGAATCGGAATTGGCTCTATGGGCATCCAAAGACAACGACACAATCTAAATTGCAGCCACTGTGCCTTTTGTCATATTTTTGCTATAAAAGATTAACGCAGACTCTGTCTGATGGCACGTGGCTGCTGAGTTTGCAACTGCGTTCTTCTTCATTGCAGTCAGAAAGGATGCTCAGTAGTAGATCATTTTTATGTGAGATAAATAACAGTATACTTTTTCAGTCTTAATCCAGGCCTATATTAACTATCTCTTCCTCTGACATAATATAATCAAAAGAGACCAAGACCATCTGGAAATTTGGTAGAACATTACACAGGTCCACTAAATAGCTGACATCTTGCTAATTGAACCAAGTGAGCAAAAACTTTCAAGTACATTGGAGGTCTTGGTAAGCCATATGCACCCCAGAGATAAACTTTACCAAGATTCAGAGACCCTCCACATCAGTAAAGGTTTTTAGATTTCCAAAAGACTAGAGTATGCCAAAATATTCTCTCCAAAGTAAAAAATAAAGGATTATATCTCACAACTCCTGCCACTCTGAAGAAGCACAAGGCTTGAGAGGCCTGTTTGGATTCTGAAGAGAATAAATTCTACAATTGGGAACACTGTTTCAATCCACTTACTAGGTGACAGAAAAGACTGCTCTTTTTGGCAGGACCCTAAAGCAAGAAAGAGGGCTGTAGTTCAAACAGGCTTGCCTTTTGAACCATATGACTTAGAAGACCCAATGGTACTAGAGTAATCTGTGGTGGAAAAAAGATGTTATGAGAATTTCATATAAAGCCATAACAGGAGAATCACAATCTTATGCTATGTTCTGTGATCAAGTCATAAGACAGATGAGTCTCTTTTAAATCAAAGAGATAAATCCAGAATCAAACAGAAGCAGAGCCAGAGGGCAGGTTAAGTCATGGAAAGAGAAATAATCAAGTTAAGAATATATACAAATTCACAGGCAGTGGTCTAGCTGATTTGTCAGGTGTTTTACGGGAGACAAATGTTAAGATAGGGGACAAAAAGTTCTGACCAAGAGGTATGTAACTAGCGAAGAAGATAAAAGTGGAATAAAATGTGAATATTTTTGTACCACACGTCAATCCTGATCAGAGAGCATCTCCTATGGAACAGACACTCAGCAACCATGTTGATGAAATGCCACAGCCAGTTTACAGTTCTGGTAAGTTGGTACATGAATAAGTAGTTACAGTGGCAAGGATGGAGGGTATGCAGGGCCCAACAGTATGCCACCCTACTCACCAAGTCTTATCTAGCTACAGCCATTTCTAAATGTCCAATCTGCAAGCAAAGCTGAGCCTGCATATGGCACCATCCCCTAAGACTATCCAGTCATCAACTTGGTGGCAAGCTGACTACACTGAATGACTTATCCTGCAACAGGCAGCAAATCATTTTGCCTTGTATTGGAAAATATTCCTGGTAGGAGTTTTCCTTTTTTGTCCAGAGAGCCTCTGTTAGCATTATTTTTAGGGCTTATGGAGTGTTTGATCCACTGACATGAGATCCTGAATAACATTGTTTCTGAACAAAGAAACCACTTTACAGTATAGGTGATGTGTGAATAGGCAAACAACCATGGGATCCATTTATTCAATCATATACTGCACCACCCAGAAGTGATCAGTTTGAAGGCTTGGAGATAATGCCTTGAGAAGATAAAATGCTATCCTCCCTGTTATAGCATACAACTGAAATCAATGACTACTATGTGATACGGTGTCTCCAATAGAATATGTGGGTCTGGAAGCCAAATGTAAGTAAAAGTGACCCTGTTTAGCATCATTCCCAAAGATCCACTTCAAAAATTTTGCTTCCCATATCTGCAAATTAAAACTCTGCAAATCCAGAGGTTCTGATTCATGGGACACAATAAGGGTTCCATAAAACCTTACACTATATCTACCAACCTGTTACTTTGTGCTCTTTGTTCTAAGAGACTAGCTGTCAATGAGAAGAGTCACTATCCTAGCAGGGCAATTTACTCTAATAATAAGGAATAGGTAGGTCTTTGCAGGTGCCCATTTTTAATGTTAGATACACAAATACAAAACCCCAGTTTGAGAAAAGCATGGTAACCAGGAGCTCAGATACCTCTGGTTAAGGATCTGGGTCACCTCATCAGGTAAGACACCAAGGCCAGCAGAAATGCTTGCCAAGGATGAGGAAAAAGGATCAAAGTGAGTATTATGAGAATCACTTATGTACTATGGATCAGCTGCTGCACTGAACTATAATTTATCCCATTAACCTTTCTTTTGAAAGTTTTTCCAAAGATCCTTGACCAATCATAGTCTTGAAGAAGCATTTCGGAAATGAGGCAAGCTTATCTTATAAAATTAAGTGGATCTGAGCAGCAAACTGGGTGAACTATAGTAGACACCATGATGCACTGCCCAGCTTCCCTCTTTAAAGCCAAAGCACTCACCCACAGAATTTAGGAATATCAGCTCCTGTAGCTGTACCCTAAACTGGGAATTGCCCTCAGCCACAAGGAATTCTCACACTCAAAGTTATGTTCCTTCTCAAGGAAGGCCATGGCCAATGGCTGCCTAATGCAGGGATACAAAGCCTCCCTCCCCACCTTGCCTCAATTTGGTGTAACTGAAGGGCCATTAAAGGCCAGAGTTTTGTATAATATGAACATACATCTGTAATATCAGTTATAATTACAGTGCAGCTTCTCCCTCAACTCAATCCTGCCTTTTTCATTTCCTCACTCCACAGTAAACATTCTGCACACATCTCTCCTCTGAGCACGTTTCCTGGGAAACGAACTTAAGACATCCTTATCATGAGTACCCTTCCATGCCTGTAGATAAATGTCTATCTCATCAGAATACTCCATAGTTTTCCATCGTGTTTATTCTTTACTATATCATAACTTACTTAACCCATGAGTTAGGTCATTCCTAAACCAGCATAGTCTAGACCTTATGAAGATAGTAAGTGTAGATTATATTAGCAACCAGTCAGTCAAAAGTTTAGTCTCTCTGTTAATCATTTAAGATGACTTATTTTGGCCCCCAACACTTATGATTTATTTAGTATAAATAACTCTAAAAGAAGCTGGTTTTTGCTACAGGATTATATGGGAAAATCACTGATCCCATGCGGTAGTGTGTTTCTTTGATGCTACTTTATTACATTGATTGACGGCTGGTGGTAAATGTGGGTGAGTGAATGGATTAGTAAGAATGTAGGAAAACCTGTGGTCTTGAGAAGAAAATATAAAATGGTAAAGCCTGCCAGACTGAATCAGAGTAGCAAAAAAAAAAAAAAAAAAGTAGGCTGTAAGCAGCAAAGATTTTTATTTGTAACTTTTATTTAAAATCTATACTTTGGTTATTTTTTCTTTTTTTCCTCCTGCAAGGTCGGTGATGTCTGAGTTTGAATTAAAAGCGTCAGAGAAACACAATATATCTTTGGCCGTCTCATACTGCTGCTCAGTAATTTCTTTGTCCACAGACAGACAAAATCATTCTTGTTCCTTTTTCTTCCACATCAAAGGTTGAGGTACATTATTCAAAGAAAGCAATAAAAGCAAGGGGAAATATTTATAGTTGGTTAAAACTCTTTTCTCATTTGATTACAAGCGAATGCAATGCATTTATGTCTTTAGTACAAAACACTAACATGGACTTATCAGACATATTTCATAAAAATGGGTAAGTACTAGACAAAATGTAAGGGTAATTAACAACAACATTCTACTATAGACCTTTATACGTGTGAAGGTCACTCATTCTTAGGCAAAGGCATAAGGTAAAGAAAGTTTGTTGGAGAATTCTATCAAACATGCAGAGAAGAGTTGACACAAATTCTACTCAAACTATTCCAGAACACAGAAAAGGAAAGAGTACTCCCCAATGCATTCTGTGAAGTTAGCATAACCCTGATACCAAAGCCAGAAAAGACACCACTAAAAAAGAAAATTAAAGACCAGTATCCCTCATAAATACAGATGCAAAAAATCTCAACAGAATTCTAGCCAATAGAATTCACCAGTATATTAAAAAAAAATAATAATAATACATCATGACCAAGAGGGATTCATACCTGCTAGGCAAGGATGGTTCGATATTAGAAAATCAATCAACATAATTTGCCACATAAATAAAATAAAGGAAAAGAATTCCAAGATCATCTCAACTGATTCAGAAAAGGCATTTGATAAAATCCAACACCCTTTCCTGATTGAAAAAAAACACTCAGCAAAATAGGAATAGAAGGGAAATTCCTCATCATAATTAAGGGCATATAAGCAAATCCAACAAGCCAACATTATTCTCAATGGACAGAGGCTGAAAGCATTTCACCTGAGAACAAGGACCAGACAAGGATGCCCCTTGTCACCAACCTTATTTAATATTGTACTGAAGTCCTTGCTAGAGCAATAAGACAAGAAAGGGAAATAAATGGCATCCAAATTAGTAAAGAAGAAGCAAAATGATTCCTATTTGCAGATGACATAACCTTATACATAGAAAATCCCAGAGATTCCACAAGAAAATTACTGAAACTAATAGCAGGATTCAGCAAAGTGGAAGAGTACAAAATCAGCATACAAAAATCAGTTGGATTCCTCTACCCTAACAAAGAGAACTCTAAAAAGGAAATCAGGAAATCAATACCATGTACAGTAGCCCCTCAAAAGACAAAATACTTAGGAATAAATCTAACTAGGGACATAAAAGACTTATACAATGAAAACTACGAAACACTGCTTCGAGAACCCAAAAGAGATCTACATAAATGGAAAAATAAACCATGCTATAGGAAGACTTAACACTGTGAAAATGTCAATACTACCCTAAGCAATCTATAGATATAATGTAATCCCAGTCCAAATTCCAACAACGTTCTTTAACAAAATGGAAAAACAAATCTCCAACTTTATATGGAAAGGAAAGAGGTCCTGGATAAATAAAGCATTATTGAAGAACAATGTAGTAGGAAGACTCACACTTCCTGATTTCACAACTTACTATACAGCCACGGTAATTAAAACAGCCTGGTACTGGTACAATGACAGACACACAGAACAGTGGAACAGAATTGAGAACCCAGAAGTAAATTCATCCACCTATGGACAGCTGATTTTTGACAAAGGATCGAAGTCCATTAAATGGGGACTAGATAATCTCTTTAACAAATGGTGCTGGCAAAACTGGACGTCCATTTACAGAAAAATGAAACAGGACCCATTTCTCACACCATACACAAAAATTAACTCAGAGACCTAAATGTAAAACCTAAAACTATAAAGTTCATGGAAGAAAACGTAAGGACAAAGCTAGGAGCCCTAATTTATAGCATAAATAGATTATCAAACATAACTAAAAATGCGCAAACAGCAGAAAATAAACTAGATAACTGGGACCTCCTAAAAATTAAATACTTATGTTCATCAAAAGATTTCTTCAAAAGAGTAAAAAGAGAACCTACAGACTGGGAAAAAAAAAAATTTGGCAACAACGTATTTGACAAGGTTCTAACCTCTAAAATTTATAGATAACTGCAACACCTCAACAAGAAAAGAACCAAACAATCCAATTAAAAAATGAGCAAAACACTTCACCAAAGAAGGCATTCAGATGGCTAACAAACACCTGAAGAGATGCTCATGATCATTATCCGTTGTTGTTGTTAAGTGCCCTTGAGTCAGTTCCCTATATACAACAGAACGAAACACTGCCTGGTCTTGCGCCATCCTCACAATCGTTACTATGTTTGAGCCCATTGTTGCAGCCACTGCATCAATCCAACTTGTTAAGGGCCTTCGTTTTTTTCACTGACCCTCTAGTTTTTAACTTTTCACTTTCGTTAAAGAGATCAAGCTTATGACTGTTGGATGCAGCCAACTACCACAGCAGAAAACTCATTAACGTAGACTGAAGGGGACAGAGAAAGAATGAAAGGAGAGAACGCTGTCTGCCTCTTGGAATTCTATAGTCAGAAAACAGGCCAAAGGAGCTACATCTGTTGTTCTCCAATAAAAAAAAAAAAGAATCATCCCTGGAGCAGCTCAGAGATCAGCAGAACTATTGGAAGGAGCACGGGAAGCAGAGTTGCCTCTTCTCAAAGGGTACGGCCATGGCCTCTGGGGTTTCAAAGTGTGGGGTTACGGTCTCTAAATTAGCCATTACCAAAAAACAAACCCATTGCCATGGAGTCAATTCTGACTCGTAGAGACCCTACAGGACAGAGTAGAACTGTCCCACAGAGTTTCCAAGGTTGTAATCTTTACGGAAGCAGACCGCCACAACTTTCTCCCAAAGGGCTGCTGGTGGATTCAAACTGCCCTTCTGTCTGTTAGCAGCTGAGCGCTTAACCACTGCACCACCAGGGCTCCTACATTAGCCATTAGAGAAATGAAAAGAAAAACTACAATGAGATACCATCTCATACCGGCAATAATAGCACGGATCAAAAAAACAGAAAACAACAAATGCTGGCAAGGTTGTGGGAAGATTGGAACTCTTACACATTGCTGGTGGGAATGTAAAATGGTATAGCCACTATAGAAAACAGTATGGTGCTTTTTAAAAAACAGAAAAAAAAATGAAAAATAGAAATAGAAATACCATAAGACCCAGGAATCTCACTCCTATGTATATACCCTAAAGAGATAAGAGCCATGACACAAATAGACATATGCACACCCATGTTCATTGCAGCATTACTCACAACAGCAAAGAGATAGAAACAACCTAAGTGCCCATCAATGGATGAATGGATAAACAAATTGTGGTACACATACACAGTGGAATACTGTGCAAAGATAAAGAATAATGATGAATCCGTGAAACAATGCACAACATGGATGAATCTGGAGGGCACTATGCTGAGTGAAGTAAATCAATCACAAAATGATGAATATTGTGTGAGATCACTATTATGAAAAATCGAGAAAACAGAAAGAAACATTCTTCAATGGTTACCAGGGATGGGAGGGCTAGAGAGGGACAATCATTAACTAGATACTAAACCAAACCACTGCTGTCAAGTCTATTCTGACTCATAGCAACACTATAGGATAGAGTTGAACTGCTCCTTAGGGTTTCCAAGGCTGTAAATCTTTATGGAAGCAGACTGCCACATCTTTCTCTCATGGAGCATCTGGTGGGTTCAAACTGCCGATCTTTTGGTTAGCAGTTGGCGCTTTAATCACTGTACCATCAGACTTCCACTAGATAATGGACATGTGCTGATATTTGTTAAGGGAAAGGCAATACACAGTATGGGAGAAGTCAGCACAATGCAACCAAGGCAAAGGATGGCACTGAGAAGTATACGAGAATAAAGCACAACTACGGTAAGTGCTATAGCATATACAATCCTGTAACAACAGTAATAACAAACAATAATTCGTGAGTGGATACATAGGTAGCTATGCATGCAAAATAGGTATGGGAGATTGTACAAGATTACACCCACGTGCATAAATGGGTATGGTTGTGAGTACTCCTACTCGACATCAGTTTCTTTCTTTTTTTTTGGTATGTATATTTATATACATAATAGAGCACATAGGGGGCACAGTTATGGAAACTTCTTAGACATAACCAAACACCTTGTGGGACTGAGATACTGAAGCCTTAGGACCATAGTTTTGGGGGACATCCTGGCCAATTGGCATAACAGAGTTCATAAAGATAATGTTCTACATCCTACTGTGGCGAGTAGTGTCTGGGGTCTTAAAAGCTTGCAAGAAGCCATCTAAGATACAATTATTGGTAGTTTCTTGTCTGGAGCAACGCAGAGTGAAAAAAAACAGAGACTCAAGGAAGTGAATAGTCCAAAGGACTGATGGCCCCCAGGAACCATAGCCTTCACTAGCCTGAGACTAGAAGAACTAGATGGTGCCAGACTACCACTATCAACTGCTCTGAACAGGAACACATTAGAAGGTTCCACTTAGTGTGGGGGAGTATAACAAATTTCAAATTCATAATAAAGATCAAACTTACTGGTCTGATAGAGACTGGAGGAACCACCAACTCTATAGCCCTAAGATACCCTTCTACCATAGAACGGAAGCCACTTCTGGAGGTCAACTTGCAGCCAAATAATAGGCCTATAAAATAAACAATAAGACCTATGAGGAATGTGCTCCTTAGAATAATCAACTATACAAGACCAAAAAGGCAACATTAGCCCAAAAGCAAATATGAGAAGGCAGAAAGGGGCAGGAAAACCAGAGGAATGAAAACAGGGCCCTCAGGGTGGAAATGGGGAGAGTGCTGACACATTGTGGGGATTGCAACCAATGTCATGGAACAATTTGTGTATGAATTGTTGAATGTGCAACTAATTTACTATGTACACTTTCACCTAAAGCACAATAAAATGTTAAAAAAAAAAAGTTTGTGATGTCCATCTTAGTTAACTAGTGCTGCTCTAACAGAAATACCACAAGTGGATGGCTTTAACAAAGAGAAATCTATTCTCTCACAGTCTAGTAAGCTACAAGTCCAAATTCAGGGCATCAGCTCCAGGGTGAGGCTTTCTCACTCTGTCGTCTCCAGAGGAAGGTCCTTGTCATCAGTCTTCCCTTGGTCTGGGGGCATCTCAGCACAGGAACCTCAGGTCCAAAGAATGCACTCTGCTCCTGGCCCTACTTTCTTGTGGTATGAGGTTCCCATGTGTCTGTGCTCACTTCTCTCTTTTATATCTCAAAAGAGATTGGCTTAAGACACTATCTAATCTTATAGACCTCATCAGTATGACTGTCAGTAATCCATCTTATTACATCATAGTGGTAGAGTTTACAACACATAAGGAAATCACATCATATTACAAAATGGTACACCGTCACACAATACTGGGAATCATGACCAAGCCAAGTTGACAGATATTTTGGGGGGACACAATTCAATCCATGACAATATCCTTCTGCTCTGTTCCCCATTCTTGATAATCATTCTCATACTTGTTCTCAGCATATCTTCATCTTAACCAAAGACTGATCTCCTAAAGGCACTCACCTGAACTCCTCACAATTAGTGGCTCTATACTCTTTCACGAGTTAGGTAATTCAGGGTCCAGAAGTGAGATTTATTTTCTCATTATCTCATCTTGCTACTCCCAGACAATTAGTACCTCACCCTCTTGGGAAGCTCCTATTCTTTGAGGCTCAGGTCCTAGTCTCGGATATATACTAACTTGCAGGTCTCTTTCTCTCATTCATTGAAGACTTTTGCACATGACTTACACTGTTCCTCTGTCCCTCAAGTCTTCCTATTAGTCTGGGTGATTTCAGATATCCAGCTAACAAATATCGTAATCTCTGGTGATTGTCTTCTCTACCAGCCCTGCTCCACTCACTCACATGGTCATGTCCTAGAATTTTTATCACCCAAAAGACTTCAACTCCGGAATCATTGATTTAAGTACCTACTCTTTCATAAATGCTTCTCCTTCCAGGGCCTTACTTTTCCAAATATTTCAATATAGTTATATTTTTATATATGCTTTTGGTTATATTGTCCTTTTTGTTAAGTCTCTTAATCAATCCTCTACTTTCTATTTATTCTTCTTCATTTCCTCTCATACACAGTCTTGCCAATCCTCTTAATTCCTTGTATCGCTAACACTTTATTGCATCCACCTGCCAAAACCCTCATCCTGGATCAACCCTCTTATCTTCTTGCTTAATAACTGCACTTAAGCTGTAGAATGACACTGGAAAAGGGAATAATTTGGTTTCATTGTAAATTTGCAATCACCAATAGAAACATGACTGTTAAATTAGCACAGAAATTTTGGGCCGACTTTATTCCTTAAGAATTTCTCTTTGGACACTCTCCTCTTATGCCCTTTTATCCATACTTAAAGTTTCCATGTCTGTCTACATATTGAGGACTCTCAACTGTTATCTCCAGCTCAAGAATGGCATACACATTTGTCTTTCAACATCTTCATCTGATAGCTTAATATAGCGAGAATTTAAGGTCAAGATTTTCTCTCTCCCCTGCCCTATATCTGGTCCTCTTCCATGTTTCTTATATCTATGAATGGCATCACCACGCGTCCACCTCTGCAGAGCCAATTTCTTTTTTGAAATTTCCATTTTTCTCATTTCCATATACATTCCCTTACAATTTTTTAAACTATACATGCTTTTGTTTCCCTGGAACACTTCTTTCCCACTGTAATTTATGCCAAGTCATCAAAATATTAGCATGCTGTTTCCCAGTGCAGTATTAACGGGTGGTTAATATCATAAAATTAAAGATGAACACTTTTCAAGTTCCTTAGTAAATATTATCCAGAATAATTTGAGACAACCACTCATTTTTGAATGGAAACAAGCCATATTATATTAACAAAACAACCATTTATTATATGATATGTGATTTCTAGTTGAAAATGTTTATTTGATTTATGGCTTAAAAGATATGATTTAGGAAATAATATTGGACTTACTACTCCCTGTCCTTGAGCATAGAGAATGTGACCCAGCTGGAGCTGGGCTCACAAGGACTCACAAGGACGCATCAACTGGGCCCTGAGGTATAAAGACAATAGCTGAGATACTCTTGGAAAATATCTTTCAGGGAAACTTTCACATAAAGCTGATCAAACACAACACAAAACATTTTCCACTGTTACCTTTTTCTATTAGCATTTAGTGAATAGAAATTTATTGAACCGGTGAAGACCTTCCTGACTCTCATTACTGAAACCTGTACCAATGATTGTTAAGAAAGACGATTCAAAAAGTAGGATCACAGTTTCTAGCCAATCTGTGAAAAGGTGAAGCCTTCAATGGTTTTGCCCATTTGTAATGTTAATATATACTGACGACTCTGTGATGGTCTTTGGACTCGGGCAGACATGGCTGAGGCACCATGCTTGTCCGCTTCCCACTTTTGCCCTTTTGAATATATGCCGAATAAAACTTTCTTTTTGCTTTACTCAACTTTGTGATGTTTTTCCCCTACATCAGATCACTTGAGAGAAAAACAAACAACATGAAGATTGATCTTTGATAATGTTTATCTTTCTTAAAATTCTATTTTCCTGTACGTATATTTGTGAATGCTGCCTTTAGCATTTTTCACGAAACGCTAAGCTGTAAAATACACAGCTCGTAAAAGAAGTTTTGTCAAAGGTGCACGTGAAGTCACAGAGAAGATTATCTCTAAAGGACCATAAAATGTAAGGTGACTGTAAAAGGGGCATATGTAGCAACAGTTTTGGTGTATATAATAGCAATGACAATAAAGGCTGGAAAAAATACCCAAAACTCTGACCGTGTCAGAATTCACTGTTGAGAGGCCTTCTGTTTTCATACTTTAAAGTCTGAATGACTCATTTACATTTGTTGGTTTATGTGATGCTTTTTGCAAATATATTACTCTAATACTTCAGCTACCCACATAACACACGTGTTTAGAGCTAAGTTGTTGCATGGTATTATTGATTGTGCTCCCTCTAAATATGTATTGGATTTCTGGCTCTTGTACCTGTGTTTGTGATCCTGTTTTGAAATGGAGGTTTTCTTTTTGTTATGTTAATGAGGTCATACTAGTGTAGAGGATTTAGTGGATCCTAAACCTAATTACTTTTGATTTGTAAGAATGAATGCCAAGGAACCAAGAAATAAATGCCCAGGGCTATCAAGGATGGAATCCCGATTTGGACTTCTAGCCCCAGAACTGTGAAAAAAATAAATTTCTGTTCTTTAAAGGCACCCATTTATGGTATTTGTGTTACAGCAGCGCTAGGTAACTAAGATGCACAGCATTTCTTTCTTTTTTACTTTGAAGAAAGAGCAACAAGAGATGAATTTAATTCCTGCTTCAACATTTTTTGGCTGAGTAACCCAGAATAATGTAGATAATATATTATACTTTTCTGAGCCTCAGTTTCTTTATATATACAATTAGAATAATAGGAAAGCTACTATTTACCTCAAACTGGTTATTCTGAGGATATAAATATAAAAACCATTTAGCAGTGCTTAGTACTTAGGCACACAATAAGTAATAGTTCTTAATAGCATTAGTATTGAGCTTTTTTTTTGTTTGTTTTTTGCCTTTGCTTATAATATATGTAAAATTACACTGTTTAATTTTACAAAGCCAAGCAAATCTGATTTATAGAAACAGATGAAATGTAGGCTTATGTAGTTTTATTATTATCTATAACAAATGGTGGGTTCTTAGATCATGGTAAGGTTATTTTATTAGAGAGTGGTATTTGGGACATGAACTCTAATATATTGTAATGAAGAGGTGAAGATTCAAACACAAAAGTTTATGGTAAATAACTGATAAATGAAATTTGAATGTGAGAATGTTGGAATTCTACAAGACCATAGAGAATAGCATAAGCCATCCTTCTCATTTTGCTGAATGTAAAGACTGAGCCCAAAGAAGATAACTGATTTACAAGACCACACAGCAGATTAGCAAAAGGATCAATAGGAAATACAGTTTTTAAACTCCCAGCCCAATGATCTTTCTCATATTACATGATGCAAATGAAGAGAAAATTAATATCCAAGTTATTTGCTTCTCATATATATATATACCAAACATGTGTAGTTATATGTATCAAACAGATATGTATTCATATGTATATATATATGAAAAGCATCTATCTATCTATCTACCAAAAAGTCAAACCAAACCTGTTGCCATCAAGTCGATTCTGACTCATAGTGACCCTATAGGACAGAGTAGAAATGTCCCACAGGGTTTCCAAGGAATGTCTGGTGGATTTGAACTACCGATCTTTTGGTTAGCAGCCAAACTCTTAACCACTGCCCACCAGGGCTCTCTCTCTCTATATATGTATGTATGTGTGTGTGTGTGTGTGTGTGTGTGTGTGTGTGTGTGTGTATGTGTGTATATATATATATATATATCATTACCATAACCTTTCATTATTTCTCTATTCTCCTTTGAGAAAACAGAGTGGGCCTTTGTTTTCTAAACTTGCAGCTAATAATATTTATATTTCCACCTCTGAAAAAACACTCAACTTCAGTCAAAAAGGTCATTTTCACACTTCCTCTCTTTCAAAAGCTGAGGAGAAGAAATACCAAGAAAGAAAAAATGAGAAAGTCAGGCAGCTGTTTGGACTGTTACTGAAAAAATCATGATGCTCATCACCATTGTTTCCTTTTAATGTTAATTTAAAATATGATAGACACTAAAAAACACATTGGTACAAGCAGCATTTTAGGGAAATTTTGCACTATTTTATTTGATAAAAACAAAAGAAAAGCAGTTAGAAGCCACAGCATAATTTTCTTTCATTTTGTGGGAAAATACAAGTCCATTTTTCTGGAAGTGGAATTTTCTAGAATCATGCTGAATTGGTTATATCTCGTGAAATCACTACATGAAGCAAATTGAATTATATTTTCCCAAAGGCATCATCTTAGCCTTCTTGTAGGGTTTCACGCTCCTTATGAGTATCTACTTCTTTACGAAAAAATATATTAATGGTACCATATAATAGCTAAATGGTGTTGTTACAGCCACTTACTATGTTTTAGGTCAATGAAATGTAGCAGAACATTAACATTCATTCAAGTCAAAAGAGAATTTACATGAACATTTTCAAAACTTTTGGTTTTTATGTTTTATTTTAATTGAAGCCTTTCAGAATCCATCAAAATGTAAGAGAATTTACCTAAAAAAAGCAGCATACGGGTGTCTGTACTCTTGAGTCTAAATATTGTTGCGAGGAAGTTCATTTTATTTATGTGATACCCTCAGTAATCACCATGTATACACTCTTCATATAACACCTTGGTGAAGGAATTAAGTATAAAGAAAAAAAAATGACTAAGGAGGACTTTCACCAGAAAATAACAGGGATATTTTTCACACAAATAGCAACGAAGAGTAGGTGGGGCAAAAAAGAATAATAAATCTTAAATTCTAATCAGAAAAACGTGAGAAGACAGAAGACAAAACATATACTAATTTACAAACAGAGTTCCATTTTGAAATTAAGATTTGAATAAAGAGGAAAATCATTCTGGTTTTTGGAGAATTCATTTATTACTTCAACAATATTTGTGAAGCACTTACACATACTACACACTGTTCTAATCTCTGCAGGTATAGAAAAGATTAAAAACAAAACCCTGCTTTTATGGATTTTATATTATAGTGTGTGGAAAGAGACAATAAAAACATCCAAAACTGCTATCAGGGAAGGAAGATACAGCAGGATTGGAGGGTGTGGGCAGGAGTGTGTGAAAGCTGTTTTTGATGGTGTGACCTGAGAAGGCTTCTCTATGCAAAGACTTGACTGAAGTGAGGGAGTGAGCCTTATTGATGTATGAAGAAAATGGAGATTGAGAGCCTTCTTTTATGAGAACCTACAAAATACAGAAGCACACATGAATAATTTTCAAATTAGGAATCAAACGTAAATAAGGAACAGGTAAGAAGGAATTTCAGCATTTGTTCAGAACTGGAAATACCCATATATCTAAAGAGAAAGTTTAAAAGGTTGTGGATGATAAGATATGGATAGCAGAAACAACAAAACATGTTTTTATAGAAGTAATAGTAGAATTGAAGTATAATCAAACCAACACCAAACCCATTACCATCAAGTCGATTCTGACTCACAGTGACCCTATAGGACAGAGTAGAACTTCCCCGTAGGGTTTCCAAGGAGTGGCTGGTGGATTCGAACTGCCGACCTTTTGGTTACCAGCCATAGCTCTTAACTTCTGTGCCAATAGATACATAAAAATAATATGAAACTTAAATAATATAAACATACATAAACATGGGAATGAGGGCACCATTTTGTCTTTTTAAAAGTTACGATCATCACCCAATAAAGGTGTAAAGATGAATTTTTGAAACGTGTGTGTGCTGATTTGTTTTTAAACCAATTTTCCCCTACCCTCTGGACAAGTTTAAAAATATATATGCTATTTCTTCATCTTTCAAAAAGCGTGCGGTGTGAGGCTGAGAGAGAAGCATGTTCTCAGCAGCTGTGCAATGCTACATGTTGTGAATACGCAACAAGTATTAAGTGACGTTGAAATACGAACTGATGGATAATGAATCACTTCAGGGAATTATCCTGCCAAAATGTTTTGGAAGATCCATGAAATGTTTGACAAACCCAAAAGATGGCAAGCTTTGCCTTTGCTGGGATTTATTTATTTATTTGGGGGATGGAGAGACAGGTTCTTTGTTTTCATCTGGCTGATTATGACCTCTGCTAGAAAGTAATTTATGTTCAAATCATATTACTTTAACTTTTGTTAAGCAATTGATTTTTTAGTGGTTATGTAATTGGAAAAAAAAAAAACAGAACATCCAGAAAAACTGCCTCTTTTTATTAAGTACAGAAATAACATTGATTAAGTAGAACTTAATTATAGTAATGGGATTGACCCATAGGTGGTGAATGAGCACCAGGAAAAGACACAAATGTTGCATTTAGAGAGTTCATACCTAACAATAACATTTTATTTAGCATGTACTCAAATAAGGAAGAAAAAAAAATCAGCCTGTAATATTTTTTATCTTTATTTTCCTCTGATTATCTTCAAATCAACAGTTGGGATCTTCGACCAACACCACTTGGTGGTCTTATTATTTTAACATAATGATTTTAAAATGATCTCACTTTAAATATTAAAAAATTTTAGCCTGTTTCTGGCTACTTAAACATCCCCTGCCACATTTGTTTTGTGTACCAGTCAGTCTAGTTACATCAACCTTCTCACAATACCTGTAATGTGAGAAGTATATGGATTTGTCAGGATTCCTAAAGCTGTAAATTACAGAAGCCAGCTTGAGCTAGCTTAAGAAACAAAAGGGAAAGGGTTCTTGTTATGATATAGGAGTCTCTAATAGTAGTTAAGGAATCCTAGTGGCTCAGTGGTTAGGAGCTATGGCTGCTAACTAAAAGGTCGACAGTTCGAATCCACTAGCCATTCCTTGGAAACCCTATGGGACAATTGTACTCTGTCCTATAGAGTTACTATGAGTTGGAATTGACTCAACAAGAAGTAGTTTGGGTTTTTTTTGTTTTTGTTTTTGTTTTTTAATAGTAAAGAAAATAATGCAACCAGATGCTGGGTAGGACTAAAAGGAGCACTAGAAGACTAGTGGTAACTCTGGAACTGTTCTCTCACCGTTTCTTGATTCTGCTTCTCTGCGCATTTATTTTTATCTCTCTTTTTTGGCAGATTACTTTTTCTACTCAACCCACATGATACAGAAGAAGACCTAGTCCACCAGGTCTCAAATATATATAGTAGAATTCAAGCCACATGGTGAGACAGACTCTCTTGATCCTAATTCCTAATTCTCCAGGAAGTGGTCAGGGCCCTGGACCAGGTATGACATCCAATTATTTCCCAGTTAACTCTGGCTAGAAAATCAAGGTGCTATCATATAATTACGGCTGCTAGTTGCTAGCAATATGGATATGGAGAGGGATGAAGTGGGTAGTAGTATTAAATGGTTCATTGTTAGTTGAGAGATACCCAAAGGAATCCACTATATTATAATAAGTCAAATTTTGTCTAAAGTTCTCCTCCTCAAGTGTTTTACTCTTCATATTCACTATAATTTTTCAGACAGCATCTTTTCACCTTTTAACATCCGTTTTCAACTCCTCATTTTCATCAAGTCTCCATCTTGATGAACAGACAAGCATCCAACAAAGTGCTCCTCTTGAAAATAATAGCTATAAACTGTAAATATTATAAACACAAATATCTGAGCGTTCTGGAGAGTGAGGTATGATAGGCAGACTTTGGAGCAGAATCTAAACTTTGGGAAAGAAATCACAACAAGGTGAGCCAGCCGTCCACATTTGTTTTCAGTTTGCCTTGAGGGCAGCCACAGTCAAAGAGGCAGTGGTGTAGGGATAGCAACACTCTGATAGAAAATAGTTTTCAAGCTTAAGGAAATAAAGGGAGAAGCAGAGGGTAGCCCGTGTCACCAGTGTGATTAGATAGTACCAGCAAGGAGAGAGCCAGAGAAGGAGAACCCTGAAGGAGAACTCTGGATGACCACTAAACCACACTGAATGGACCAGCAGAAACAGACATATGGTTGAAGGAACTGACCTGAAATCTAAGCTGCTGCCCACAGCAAGCATGCCTGTTTGCTGTTTGAGTCTAACCAATTTAATTGCCTGCTAAAGCAAAAGCATCAAAACTTTTTGGAGCAATGTAACAGAATCCAGATTCTCCACAATTTAATATTCAGAATGTCCAGGATACAATCCAACATTATTCACATACAAATAACCAGGAAAATGTGATCCAGTCTCAAGGGAAAATACTATAAACAGATTCTAACCCTGATATTACCAGATGTTGGAATTATTAGACAAGGACTTCAAAGAAATAGTTATAATTATGCTCAGTTACATAAAGAAAATTAGGCTTGTAGTAAATAAAAAGACAGGATGTTTCTGCAAATACTAAAAGAGCAAATTTTAGAACTGAAAAATATAGTACTTGAAATAAAAATCCACTGGGTAAGTTTTATAGCAGACTGGAAATGGAGATAAACAGGTCAGAAATTTAAAAATATATTAAGAGAAAGGATAGAATATGAAGAAAGATAATCTCTCACAACTACTTATCAATTTCAAGGGAGAAATGATCAATGATATGGTAGAGAAAACTGACAGACACCATCTTAACCAAGTGACTGAATTAATATCACCGGTATTGAGATATATAAATATATCTCATTATATATATATTATCCATCTCCTGATACGATATACCCAGAAGGATATAGCATCACTTCTATTGTACTCTTTCTAAAAATGAATAGCTTGAATTTAATAATGAGGAAGTATAAGACAATTCAAAATTGAAATGTATTCTACTAACTAAGTGTCCAGTACTTTTCAAATCTGTCAAGGGCGTGAATGACAAAGAAAAATTTAAGAACTCTTCCAGAATAAGAGCAACATTTTTTTTGTTTTTTGTAGAAACTGATGAGCTGATTGTAACACTTGTATGAAAATGAAAATGAACAAGAAGAGCCAAAGCAATCTTTTAAAAGAGAAAAAAAAGAGGATCTAAATGACCTGATTTTAAAATTTACTATAAAACTACAGCAATCAAGACAGTGCAGTACTGATGAAAAAATAGACATATAGATAAATAAAAGAGAACAGAGTCCAGAAATAGACCCAACTGTAACTGGCCAATTGATTTCCAAAAAAAGGGTAAAGGCCTTTCAATGGTGAAAGAAAAGCTTTTTTCAAAAATGATGTTTTTGAACAACTGGCTATTCGTATGAGGAAAAAGTGAACATTCAGCCTTAGCTAACACCCTAACACTTAACTGAAAAGGATTTCTAGACCTAACTATCAAAGCTTAAACTAGAAACTCGTAAAAGAAATAATGGGAAAAAATCTTTGTGATCTTGAGGTAAGTAAGTATACCTTTGATAGAATGTAAAATGTTTTAACCATTAAAAAATAAAGTAAATGGAACTTGATCAAAATTAAATCATGATTATTCAAACTGGGGATCCAGTACATGCTTATGTAACCAGGAACCCTTCCCCAGCCCCTGGTGTCTTCGTAATTCTTTCCATCTTTGAGGTCTAATTTTCCATAAACCAAATTTGGTAAATGCTGCCAAAAGCAATCTTGCTTGTTACTTAGCAAGCTAGCTTTCTTGAGCTAGGTTTACCTGTGCATTGTGATGATTTATATTGAAAACTTCTTTCTTCTTTCCTTTCTAACGCTTACAAAGGAATCTCTTTACTCAGTACATTTATTCTCACTAAGATTAAACCATACGGGAATCATTTGCCCTGAACATACTGAGACTGGAAGGAAAGAAAAAGGATAAATTTTCTAATTCCTTTCATTTGAGTACTTAGCGTACCCAGTGTTCCTGCCTTGAGGTACAGATGAAAGTTCAAAAGTGAGGTGTAGAAAACATTGTTAAGAATGGAAGATGCTTGTTCTCCTCACTGAAAAACCTAGGACTATGGCAGTAAATGATCTCAGAATGGTCTTAGTTAATATTGTTGTTAGGTACTGTCAGGTTGGTTCCGATTTATAGCAACCCCATGTACAACAGAACAGAACACTGCCCAGTCCTGCGCCATCCTCACAACTGTTGCTATGTTTGAGCCCATTGTTGCAGTCACTGTGTCAGTCCATCACATTGAAAGTCCTCCTCTTTTCGAGGACCCTCTACTTTACCAAGCATGATGTCTTTCTCCAGGGAGAGTGAAAACCCGAATTTGGTCATCACACAGCTGGCACATACTTGAGTGAAAATTTCTGGTAAACAGCAACATATTAAACAGAACCCCCCATTATATCTCTGACACTCTCAAGGTATTTTTCAAGTATTTGGTTCAACAGCAGCTCGAAGATTTGGCATAAGCAATTTTTCAAAGCCTTGTAATTCTTGTGGATGGGTGTATGAATCCCATTTTTTCTAAGAATCCAAACATGGGAGCTTCTATTTTTAAATAAACATAATTTGGATGTCATAGAATCCTGCTGAGTATTTCTTAAAGGTTTTACCTCTTGCTTAAAAGCTTTCCACTGTTTTCCTAAGAGCAAAACTATTCCAAAGTTAAAAGGTTCCAATTTGATATGAAACTCCAAACCCATGAATTTTGAGAGGGTTCTAAACTTGCCAAAACAATTTCTCTTTAGACTTGATACTTGGATTACACACTCCCACTGTATATTTAAAAGCCTTTACTCGAAAGTTTTCCTCTAACAAAAGGGAGATGAAAAGATACTGTAATTATTCACGGAACATATTCAAGCCATCATTGCTGATGAAATATGATATCTACGACATTCCTCCACTGTAAATAAGGTAATGATTCAGAGGAGTGCCATTAGCTACAGAATAACCGTTCTCATCCTTGTTAACACATAAAAAAATAGCTTTCATCTCTCAGAGTACTCTGCCTCTTAGCCTAAAACATACTAAATCTAAACTCTTTGGGAATAAGATTTAAATTGCAGGTTAGTTTCAGCTTTTTATAGTTTTAACTCAGGTGGGAACTGTGGGTGCCTCTCTTTGACTGACATAGCCAAGGTAACATTCTTTCCACCTGGAAAACAAAAGCTAATATTCTAGCAGCCTGGTGCTCTTTGGTGCAACCGGGCTGGGAAACCAGGTTACAACAGGAAAGCTGCTGCCTCAGTAAGGGCTGACCTCATTAACTTGGGGCTGTTCTCGTAGTTTCTCGCGAGGAATATAAGGCATAGATGACTCTTATAGCATGCAGTGCTTCATAAAGCCACATCAGCCCTGAACTGGGTACTGAACACAGAAATTAGAAGGAACCAAATATCATAGCTAACTGCAGTTTGCAGCCTGCAGAGTGAGTACCACCTTTGCACTAATTCTCAGAAGCTATCCCTGAGACTACATGCAGACATATTCGCATAACAACAGAAATGTTGGTAAGTGGACAAACACTTGGTTAGAGGAGTTTCCCAGCTCACTGTATGATGCTTTCCAGAGCATCTGGTTTTGCCACTGGCAATCCTTTTAGAAAAGGAAGCATGAACACATTGCATATCTTGGTTTAATAAGGCCTCTAAGCTTCCAGTGCAATTATTAAGGCTTTAAAAAGCGGCATAAGTAGCTTCAGTGCTCAGAGATCTTCTCCCAGATTTTATTACAATGAAACGAGTGTAAAAAAAAAAAAAAAAAAATGGAGGGAAGACGGCAAGTTGACACACGTGCCATTTCTCCTACACCATCAGAACCTGCTGCTACATGAATTTTCTTGCCGTGGATGGTATTATTAGGCGTGACCTCGTCAAGCCTTAGAAAACCTGCATCCACTTTAGTCACTCACTGAAAGCACACAGAACTGCTGAAGATAAAATTTCCAAGAATATATTAAAACGAAACTGCTAACTCAGCCAAATTTCCTACACACTTGGAAAGCCTGTAAAACTGCAGTCCAACGTTAATACGCAGAAAGAGGAAAAGATAGTATAACTAAGTAGAAGCTGCTGTTTAAATGTCAAGGTTTTGAAAATTGAAACAGTGTTTATGTGAGTGCCAGTTATGTGTTCGTGCCCACAGTGAGCTATTTCAACTTACCTTCAGGTTATTTTTAACATCTGAAATTGAGATCGCAATTTGTTGAATATATCAATTTTACCGATTTTCCAAATTGAAGAAGTATATTTTGTAAATAAGTTTAGCTTTTTGGAGAAACTGTCACGTGTTCAAGTTTTAGAGAAAATTCCACTCCAGATATCCCCACCCGACCCCCGCCATGGGAAATAATGTATGCACATGGAAAATAATATATAACATGCAACTCCTTGTTATTGATACCACCAACAAATTGGTGAACCATTCAATACCTTTATGCCTTGTTCTAGGAACTGTATTTATATTAAATCATTTCTGTTTACTCCCTGTTCGTCTTCCAAATATCCCCATAACTAAAAAATATTTTGCTCAATTATCCCTTTACAATATGAACGATTCAGCTCTCAGCTTCTTATCCCTATGTAGCTACAAGTGCAACTTGCAGGTTCTTGCAGACACTCACCGTGTGTTATTCACCCCCATATTCCTGTGCCTAATAAGATTCTTGGTAAATAGTGATTACATAAAAAATATTTATCTAATGGAACCAGAGCTACATTCGTCACACAATTCATTTTGATACCTTGTCTGAAAAAAAATTAATTTAAAACATGTTTACTTATTCCACAAATAAGGAAATATCATAAGTTAAACGCTCCTGTTGTTCCTAGTACAACACAATTAATCACTTTTATTTCTATCTTGTGCTTTTCTTTAATGTTGTGGGAGGTTTTTGTGTACTTATAGCAATTGTCCAACTAATTTGAGATTAATAGCGCTATCATATGTATTTTTTTCCTGAAACCTCAGATCAGTGTTAGGTATTAATTCTGTTGAACTTTACTGAAATCAAATTAAGGAATTTTGGGTTTCTTTCTGAGAGACAAATGTTTGCCATTTAAATAAGTGAAAAGAAGTGTGAAAATATGCAAAAAATATGCAAACATTTGTTTAAGGCTAGAGTGTTAAAACGGGGTGTCAAGTCAAGTAATGGACATATGACTTGATACCCCGTTTTAACATTTTAGCCTTAAACAAATTCTCTCATCTTTTAAAAAACAAAACAAACAAACCCCTTGCCGTCGAGTCAATTCCAACTCAGAGCGACCCTATAGGACGGAGTAGAACTGCCCCGTAGGGTTTCCAAGGAGTGACTGGTGGATTTGAACTGCCAACCTACTGGTTAGCAGCTAAGCTCTTAACCACTGTGCCACCAGGGCTCCCTCTGATCTTTTAGAAATCCTCAATTTTGCCCAGGAGCTAAGGACTTTTTAAGAATGGTGAAAAGTTATGTTTAAGATTATCTATTTCTTTCTTTATAACTGTTATATTAGTAGATGTAGCAAGGATGTTTTTTGGAGAAATTTGTATGCAACTAGATAATAGAGTGAAAGGATATAAAAACTACTTTTGTTTTGAGGTCACCTCAGCTTATGGTATGTGTGCTTGCTATGTGTATGGTGTGTGTGATTTGCTTGTTCTTTTGTGTTTTTTTTGCTTCTTGCCTTTTTCCACTCTTGAGCATTTCTTACTTTCAAAACCCTTCAAGTGCCAAAAGAACTGAATTTATATGAAAAGATATTTTGGAGCATTATTGCCAACCTTCATTTGAAACTGGAGTATACAAAATCTTCACAGAGCCTATTTTAACGAGTTTTCTAGCTTTAATAAAAAGAGTGTGGTTGCTTAACTGAAATGGCCTGCCAAGAGTTTCTTAGGTTCGTCCATGGCTACACTGAATATTAAATGTATTGAACAACAGATTGAAGCAAGAGCGTAAGCTTTCATCTAGAAGGCAGGGTGGTAGCTCCAACCCTTGATATTAGAAACAAGTTCTCTTGGGGTATGTGTAGAAACAACTAATAATCCTTATAAACTAATCATTATTTATTATAGATATAAGTTATAGTAGTTAACATTTTGTAAAATTGAATTTGCCTCAGAGTTTTCATTAAAAATGTTTATATTAGGCTCTGTGAATAAAAGAACTCCAGTAAAAATGAAGATTTTACAAGTTTCTAAAACAAACTAGCCTTTGTTCTTGAATTCTTAAAAAATACGAAAGCATATTTGTTTCCAGATGGAAGATAATTAACAGGAAAAAAAATCTGCTTTATCCATAAAAATGGTTCCTTTGTAAATTTCAGTAAGTTCCCCAAAATGTGCACATTCCCTTGGAAAAAATTAAACTAGTATTGGATAAAAATTAAATAAGTAATAATAATCTTTCTTCCTTTTATTAAAATCATGGGAAAAATGGGTCTTAGAGGTTTAGAAATTATTTCTTTGTTATTCTCCTCATTATCTCCTGCTTCAAGGTGTTTGTTAGATTGAAAATCAGCTGTCTTTTGACAAGATTATGTAACAATCTGCATAATTGTGCTGCATGTATGTGAGGTTAGTCATGAAGGATTAGTTGTTCCAAGTTAGAATGTATTTTAGAAAGGTCAATGACTGGGCTTATTTGTGACAGTGAAAATACTTCCAAATTGCAGAAATTAGGCTACCAGTATCGAAAAACCTTAGGCTGAGTAATATTATTTATTTCTGTCCATGACAGATAGAAGCTAAATTTTAAAAAATCACATCAACATAACAGTATAAGTCACCCCTAAGTATGGTGTAACTTAAATTACTTCTGTTCAAGTACATTTAAAGTGTCAATTAATTGCCTCCTTTTCAAAGGCACACCTTTTCCCCAATTATCAAATTAAAATTTGCACTGAATCAATGAGCACAATGATAGTTTAATTATATTAAACCACATGAAATAAACAGTGAGGAAGTGTTTGTGCAGATGGGCATCTGCGTCTGTCACCTCGAGGCACAGCCAATGACAAGTATCATTCTTTTGGTAAATAAAATCACTGTATTGTATTGTCACTACAGCATCCCTACTTTTAAAGACAGGAGAATGGGCTGAGATGGAGAGATTTAAGGGAATTACAGAGGAAGAAATTGCAGACGCAGATGTATCTTTTTTTCTAAGGGCACCAGGTGTTTTAAATGCCACCAGAAGGGTGCTCCAGGCAATTCTGTGCTGTCCAAGATAGCTTGGCATAGATTATCTGAAAGCTTTTGTGTCTTTTCAGCTTTTGATTAAAGGCCAGTGTCAGGACTCCCCTGGGCTTTTGCTTGGTACAGTAAAGCCGAGGGATTTTTTTCTTTTTTTAAGCTGCTGCCAAAAAGATGCCAGTTAGGATAATTACATTTCAATTTAAATTGGTAATTTTATGAAAATTTAAACCAGAATATGTGTCACCCAAATCTCCTCACTTTTATTCCTCCCAAACATGCACGCACACGCCCCTCTTGTTTTGGGGGAGACAATGACAGCAGTCCACCAGAACCTTCCCATGACCCGGAGATATGTGCCAGGAATTAAACAGATGAGAGAAAATTGAACAGAGCCCGTTTTCTCTGCCCAAATTTATTTCCTAGCTTGGATTTAACCCCAGTGTACATTGGAACCATCCCAGGGTATCCGAGCTTCTGGTATCTTTTTTCCCGTGGACCCCGGCAAAAGAAGCTTTAGACCATAACTGTATTATTTAAGACATTGTTTTCCATTCACAGTCAAGCTTTGTATTTGTGAACAGGATGTAGAAAAGGAATCAAACCTACTTAGAGTCTCTCACCCTCTTGGTGAAAAGAGTGGAACACAAGTGGCTAGATGAATCCTGAATTTTATGTCTGCCACTTTCTTTTTCCAGGACACATACGCAAGCTTGGCAGCACCAACAAAGTGGAAGTAATGTTCCTTTGTTTAGAATGCAGTGTGTACGAACATTTACATAATAAAATACACACACAAATAACAGATGGTGAAGAGCCACTCATTTCGCCACATGTTGTAAGCACGATACTGTTCCTTGATGATCTCATTTCTCTTACTTCTGCCTACAGATGTCTACCAGCTATTTAACCTCAGGGGTTATTCAGATGGCGAAAGCTTTGAAGACAGGCACAAATCTGTCTACAGAAATTTCTTCTTCCATCAGGTGTAAATGTCCTTGCTGGATGGAGTTATCAATCCACAAAAATGTTTTCCTCTGTCTGAAGAACTGAATAATAAACTCTTTTCTCATGACACTTGTTGGGCAGATAGTGTCTACAAAGAGGACAATAAATACTGCCAACATGCTGAGTTTGAAAGAGGTCTTTTCCCTCTAACCTTTTGTTCTGAGCTGAAAGTGGCTTATTAATAATCTGACTTATTAAATGAATAGCTTTCTTTTAGTGATGTGAAGAAGGGCCTTCTGATACGAAGTGGAAGCCTCACAGATGCTGTTTGCTCACATGTCCAATCTGTAATTAGAGTTAAGCCTCAAATGTGTGGTAATAGATACGTTGTATGGATTTAACTGCCACTTCCCTCCCTAATTTACACTTAGATAACACTTCTCCTCCCAAAAGCACAAATTACATTCCTTTTAATTAGCTCCCAATGTACTTTATTAAAGTACATTGAGAATGTGTATTATTAACTTATTAATGTATGAGCATACATTATGCAAATATATGTAATCATTAATTAAATATCACAACACACAAGGAAATAGCATTATCATACCCATTTTACAGAAATGAACGTATGCCAAATTATTTGGACAATGACTCATTCAGAATAAGAACCCCTGTTCATCTGTCTAGAATTCTTTGTTTCTCTCAAGAGGACATATCATTTACTAAACTCTCTCATTGCTTCTAACATAAGGCAAACCATAATTTCTTAAGCAAAATTGTATGAGTGATGCATTTAAATAAATTTGCATTTCATTTTAGAGACATCTTATGTTTTAACAAGCACATAAATCTCACATTTTACATATGGGAGTGTGTAATAAGGATTTAATATTGTCACTGGTATAAATCAACAAATATGGATATTAAGAGTAATCTGTCTAATAAGAGTATCTTAAGGAAAAACAATAAAATTTCTTCAAAACTGTTTAAAAAACAATTTTATCCTTCAAAAAAAAGTCTAGAAAATAATACTCAGAAATAGGCTTAGTAATGGGTTGGAATGTGAATGAAAACCATTAAAATTATCAGAATAGTTTTTGGGAAGGAAAGCAAAAACAAAAACAAAAAAAAAACAGTTCACTTAGCCATATTCCTGAGGGCTGATTAAAGGATACTGATGATTTACTGAACATAGGCATAGTCCACAATTAGCTGTCCACAGTGAGAAGAAAAAATAGTTGTCACAGAATCAGGAAGAAAGAGCAGAAGAGTAAAAGAGAATAGGGAAGAGTGGATTGTAAGATTTTTGGATGAGTTGATAAAAAGTCCTTCTACTTTAAATAGTCTAGGATTACAAAGAACCCTATGCAGAGGAAGGAAAATGAAGAAGAGAGCAATGGAAAGCTTGTAAAAGCAGAAAGAAAAAAAAAGTTAATAATCTGACAGAATTTACTAGCAAGCACTAGATTTAAGAGCTTTGTGATTCCTAAGAATACACCGTGCACTTATATAATCACAGCCCTTAAAGGGAAAACTATTTCTGAGGAAAAGTACTCAGTTAAATGATTTCACTTGCTTATCTTAGTCACTTTACATTGACTTTTCTTATGTGGTGGGTAGTAGAAGACCCTTTCTCTACCGTGTCTTTTCCCATCCTCAGCACTTGCCTCGCTGTGTATAGTTCCGCATGCTCTGTCACCCATGCTTCTATGATTATATCCTTCCTTCTCTTAGACTGTACAACCAACAACTGGGATACAACAGTCATGGTAGACTGTTCCTTTTGGTTTACACCGAAGTTAAAATTGTTGTTGTTAGGTGCTGTCAAGTTGGCTCCAACTCATGGCAACCCCATATACAACAGAATGAAACATTACCTTGTCCTTTGGCATCTTATTGGACAATATTCTATCATGACCCATAGGGTCTATATTGGCTAATTTTTGGAAGTAAATCACCAGGTCTTTTGTCCTAGTCTGTCTTAGGCTGGAAGCTCTACTGAAAACTGTCCACCATGGGTGCTCCTTCTGGTATTTGAAATGCCAGTGGCATAGTTTTTAACATCATAGCAACATGCAAGCCATCACAGACAGATAGGGAGTAAATTGAAGTAATTGACATAAGAAATCCTTTGCTGTGACTTCTATATGCCAATGATAAATGAAATTCCCATTTCTTAGCCTCTGGATTCTTCTCTGCCAACTTCCCAGAAAATAAGCAAGGAAAACTGGGCTGCTGATGGAAGTATGCTGAATCCAGCAGGAATTAGGTAAATCCCAAATTGTAGACTAAGAGGCTCCAAAAAACTTGGAGCCTCTCTAAGTTGAAAATCAAGCCAATACTCTTGTTCTCTATGGAGTTTACAGGGATTCTTACGAGGGAAAGAAATTTACTCAACGGCATCCTCACAAAAATTCTACTGCCAGCATCATTTACACCGCCCTGGGATTTTTCTTTTACCACCTTCCTTCCTCAATTTCTGCTCTAGTCACTTGATCTCAGTCTCAAAGAAAGGAAACTCTAGAACTAGAAAAAAAAAAAAAAAAAACCCAAGCCTGTTGTTGTAGAGTCAATTCCGACTCATAGTGACCTTACAGAACACAGTAGAACTGCCCCATAGGGTTTCCAAAGCTGTAATCTTTAAGAAAGCAGACTGCCACATATTTTTCCCAAGGAGGGGCTGGTGGGTTCAAACTGTTCACCTTTTGGTTAGCAGCTGTCTTAGGCTGGGTTCTCTAGAGACGCAAAACCAGTAAAGCGTATAGCTATATATAGAGAGAGATTTATATCAAGGAAATGGCTCACACGATCATAGAGGCTGAAATCTCCCAAATCCATGGATCAGGATAGAGGCTTCTCTCAATTCACATAGCTGCAGGGGCTGGCGAGCCCAAGATCAGCAGGTTGGAGAGCAAGCTATTGCCCACAGGCTGTGAAGATTAACGAATCCCAAGATTGGCAGGCAAGACCGCAAGGCTTCTCCTGATTCATGTAACTACAGGGGCTGGCAAACCCAAGATCGACAGATAAGCTGCTAGCGCAAGTCCCAAGAACCGGAGGTCAGACGAATAGGAGGCAGCTGCAGGATCCAGAGAGAGCAAAAAAAACCAAAACATCTACTTATATTTGGATGCAGGCCACACCCCCAAGGAAATTTCCTTTCAAATGATTGGCTACTCACAGCAGATTCCATCATGGGAGTGATCACATATAAACACTGAGAATCATGGCCCTCCCAAGTGGACATACAACCTTAACCATCACAGCAGCCTAGCACTATCTAGATTGCAAGAACTATGCTAATTGCTTACATGTGTGTTAATTTAAATACTACTGTAAACAATATCCTAGAACAGACTTCCTTATTTTCAGTTAGGAAGAAATAATAATCATATGCAAGAACATGAGTTAATGGTAGTGTCTGGGAAGAATCCTATTAACCCTTTACTCTCCTGCTGCCAGATTACTCTTATTAACTCAGTGCTTTAGCATGTTGCTATTAGTTGTCATTGAGTGGGCTACGCATCATGGCAACCTCACACACAACAGAGTTAAATGTTGCCTGGTCTGCACCATTCTCATAGTCTTGGTATGCTCAAGTCGATTGTTGCAGCCACTGTGTATTTTCAGTGTCTTACAACCTAGGGGGCATATCTTCCAGCAATATATCAGCCAATGTTCGGTTGTAATTCATATTGGCTAATTTTCAGGAATGGACTGCCTGACCTTTATTTCTATTCTGTCTTAGTCTGGGAGCTCCGCTGAAACCTTTCCACCATGAGTGACCCTGTTGATATTCGAAATACTGATGGAATAGCTTCCAGCATCATAGCAACATGCAAGCCACCACAGTACAACAAACTGACAGATAGGTGGTGGCTTTTAGCATAATCTTCACCTATTTGAAAATCTTCAGTAGTTGGTCTGTTTCCTAAGATTTCTATATTTAGATCATTATCTTGAAATTCCTTGAACTCCCAGACACCCACCTCCATCTCACCTCAAATCTTTATACAACTTAGTATCTAGGTCAAGATCTACTGCCTTTCCAGCTCCTTCTCCAGGCTTTCTTGCTCACCATAATCATCCCTGTTTCTTCTGAATTCCAAAAGCACTTATTCTTTTTTTTTTTTTTTTTTTAGAGACCAAACTTTTATGAGAGGACCACAGTCCAAAATGGAAGTTATATGGGGTTGAAGTACAGTACAATCAGACTGTTCCTCAGAAGTTAGAATGATGAGCCTTGAGCTAACTTACTTTGGACTCATCATCAGGAAAGACCAATAGCTAGAAAAGGACATCATGGTTGGTAGAGGGTCAGCAAAAATGAGGGAAACCCTCAGTGAGATGGATTGACACAATAGCCACAACAATGACCTCAAAAAAACTAATGATCATGAAGATGGTGCAGGACCAGGCAACATTTCATTCTGTTATACATAAGGTTGCCATGAGTTGGAACTGACTTGACAGCAACTAACAACAACATGGGGTGGGAGTAGCTGAAAACCAGGCAGTTACCTCTGGTGTAGCGTGGCTGCCTTTCAGATGTCTTTTGCTGGAAAGATCTTTAATTATGGCCACAAGAAAAAATTTTCATCTTTCTGACACAGAGCATACACATTTTCTGTGATACTTTGTATCAATACCTAACTGTCCACCAGGCTCTTTCCCTGGTATTCTATTAAAATTGAGCCCCTCTCTACAGCTACATGTTGAACATAGCAAGGTGATGGATGGTGCATCAGCCCATCTCCAGGATTTTGGAAACCAAGTCTTCAGTCTTCTTGTGGCTAAAAGGAGATTTGTGAACATTTGCCTCAATTCCAGGGTAATCCTCCAGTGTCTGCTTTTTAATCATCAAAGACTAGGGAAGTCTGTCCTTCATGGAAATCTGAACAGCAGATGGACATACAGATGGATCACACTGCAGGAAGGTAGAGATGGCCCTGAGTCCTGGTATTTCTTGGAGGTAGGAAGACTCCAGCTTGGATTATCCTGTTCCTCTGCTCTAGTATTGTTTCACGACTAGAAGATTTTGCCAGTAGAACAAAGGCTTTAGCCAGAGTCAATGCTTACTCACTGAATACTTGTAACATCATCATCATCATCATCATCTCCATGCCTGTATTCCAAATTAAGTTTAGAAAAGAGGGATAATTACTTCCTCTCTTTATCTTCTTCTTTTTTTTTTTTACTGTACTTTAGATGAAAGTTTACAGAGCAAATTAGTTTCTCATTAAACAATACACACATCGTTTTGTGACATTGGTTGCCAACCCCATTACATGTCAACACTACCCTTCTCATCCTTGGGTTTGCCATTACCAGCTTTCCTGTCCTCTCCTGCCTTCTCATCCTTGCCCCTGGGCTGGTGTGCCCCTTTAGTCTTGTTCTGTTTTATAGGCCTGTCTAATCTTTGACAGAAGGGTGAACCTCAGGACTGACTTCAGTACTGAGTTAAAAGGATGTCCAAGGGCAATACTCTCAGGGTTTCTTTAGCCTCTGTCAGACTAGTAAGTCTGGTCTTTTGTGTGTGTGTGTGTGTGAGTTATAATTTTATCTTACATTTTTCTCCAGCTGTATCCGGGATGCTCTATTGTGATCCCTGTTGTTATTCCTTTTTTTCATACCATTCTCTTTGGCTCTTCATTTCATAATTGCCTCTACAGCTTGAAGATAGAGATGAATTATTTTTTCTTTCTAGTTTCCCAGCATCTAAAACAGAAAAAAATTAGATTTATCACAATTATTTCTTTTCAGTAAGATGTAGTGTTTGAATCAAAACTGAGGATGTGAAATTTTCATAGGTGCTTGAACCACACTCAATATTTTCACATTGCAGTGGCCTATATGAATACAAAAAGTTTTACTGTAACAAATGATAGAAACTAATGACTAATCATTGTCTGGTGACAGGAACTATCCCACGTTCTAGAAGACAGTTACACACATGAGCATATGCATATATTCATACACATGCATACATGCAAGAACACAAACAAATACAACCAAAAATATCAGAAATTCCTTGAACAGAGCTAGAAAAACAGAAATTAGGAGAAATGGGTTGATTCTTTATGTTAGTACTTTACTGCCTTACTTATTTATACAGGATTTTAATCAAGAATTGCTCTTTCTTTGTTTTCAGTCTCTTCCTGAGTTTTTTTACTTCTTAAAGTATTTTTCCAACTTATTTTCCTGACATGTTTTCTTGGCAATGATCCTTTTCCATTATTTATTTTTAATGAAGCCTTCTCCAAACACTTCTTTGTCCGAAATTCTGGAGCATTTCAGGCAATTATATTGAAAAAGTAATATTTGGAATTGGTAGTGACTCTGCTGCCCATCTGTTACTCAACATAGCATAAATCCACAATGACCGCTACTCTATTTCTGTTTGTGTTTTTTTATAAAGTAACAAATAAATATGGAAAGTTAGAGCTCTCTTCAATGTAAAGACCAAGAAAAAACTTTGCAACTCAGTCTGAATTGAATTAAAAAATCCCTATATCCAATAAGAATCGAATAACCAAAATAAATATAGAACTTTGACAACTTAACAAATAGCCCAGTTCAAAATGAGCAAAAGATTCGAATATACGTTTCACCAAAGGAGACATTCAAATGACCACCAAACACATGAAAACATGCTCAACGTAATTAGCCATCAGATAGATGCAAATCAAAACCACAATGAGATATATGTTCACTCCCACTAGGATGGCTAAGGACTCCTAGTGGTGCAGTGGTTAAGAGCTATGACTGCAAACCAAAAGGTTGGCAGTTTGAATCCACCAGCTGCTCCTTGGAAACCCGATGGGGGAGTTCTACTCTGTCCTACAGGGTTGCTATGAGTTGGAATCAATTCAATGGCAACGGATTTGTTTTTTAATTTGTTTGTTTGTTTGTTTAGAATGGCTAAGATTAAAAAAAAATTAAAAAATAAAAAACAGAAAATAACAAAAATTTTGTGAGGATGTGGGAAAATCGGAACACTTGTCCATTGCTGGTGAGAATGCAAATTGGTACAACCATTGTGGAAAACAGTATGGTGGTTCTGCAAAAAACTAAAAATAGAACTGTCATATGACCCAGCAATTCCACTGCTTGGAATATAACCAAGGGACTTGAAGCAGCAACATAATAATGTTCATTGCAGCATTATTCACAATAGTCAGAAGATAGAAATAAGCTAAATGCCCATCAAAAGGAAGAATGGATAAACAAAAGGTGATACATACATACAATGGAATATTACTCAACCAGAAAGAGAAATGAAGTCTTTATTCATGCAGCAACTTAGATGGAGCTTGAAGACATTATGCTAAGTGAAATAAAGAAGTCACAAAAAAAAAAAATCATTGTATGACCTCACTTATCTGAAAAGACAAAAACAGGCAAATGTTTATAGACTAAAATTTATTAGTGGTTACCAAGGGGGTTATTGCTTATGGAGCACTGAATTTCAGTTTACAGTAAAGGAAAAATCACATTAATTAAGGGTAGGTTTGCATAGCCTGTTAGTGTAATTGCTGTCAATAAGTTGTACACCTGTAAAAAGTTGAATTGGCAAAAGTTGTGTGATTGATATATTTACGACAACAACAAAAAGAGCAGCTGCTGAGGCTGCTTATGTACAATCAAATACCTCATGGGATTTGGTTTCTTGTTTTAGAGGTTTAGAGACATGGTTTCATGAGACATCCCACTTAAGTGAACTAGTATCTTGTTTAGTGCTTCTGTTCTATATTCTAGTTTGTTACGTAGCGGGTGTTAAAAGCTTGCAAGCAGCCATCCAAGGTACACAAATTGGTCTCTACTCACCTGGAGCAACAGAGGAAGAAGGAGAATTAGGAAAAGAAGGAAGAAATGGAATGGGTGACTAATTGCCTCCATGAACAACTGCCTCCTTTGCCATGAGACCAAAAGGGCTGGATGGTACTGGCTACCATTACCGAACATTTTGATCAAAGATTCTAGGAAAGAATACTGAACAGAAGGGAAATAATGCAGAACAGAATTTCTGGAGCCATGGAGGCTGGATGAACCCCTGAAACTATCACCCTGAGATAATCTTCCAAGCTTAAATAAAAATATCCCCAGAAGTCTTTTTAAAACTAAATAGTTCAGCTTCACTAGCAAAGACTGTCTGCCTTGAGCATTGTGCTCTTTTAAGAACTATCTATATGCGATCAAATTGCAACAGCAACTTGAAAGATTGGATGGGAAACTTAGTGGGCAGTGACTTTATGTTAATGGTGGAGAAACAATTTGGAAAAGTAGTGTGAGTGTTATTGCACAACTTGAAGAATATATCAGTATCACTGAACTGTATATTTAGAAATGGTTGAATTGGTATATGTTCTGCTGTGTATATTCTCAAAAACAACAACAAAAATAAAATAAATTATTAAAACATTAATTTAGTTCTCACTGCCTTGCCTTATCTAAAATCAATCACAAATATTGGTAATGAACTCTGATATATCTTTATCTACAGATGTTATCAGAACCATAGGTCCTCTTTGCTCCCAAACTGGCATCTTGTGCTGTATGTATTTTTATGTGCACCTCTAGAACAATTTCTTACACTTATCCAGCTTTGTCCACCCTGTTCTGTGCCCAGGAGACTGACCCCTATAGACCGTATCAACCTGGCTCCCTTACTCTGTGCTTCCGGTTAGCTCTGTTATGGGGAGCAATGGATGGAGAGGATAGAGAGGTAGGAGTATTTATTCTCCCGGGTCTCTCCTAGTATGGGTGAGAGTTAGCAGAGGTTGGATTCCTCCAGAAAAAGTCATTTCTTGGCAAAAGTCCCTTTCCTATAGTTACAGCTCTCATAGGCCTTCAACAACCACTTCCTATCCTCACCCTTTTAGTTTCAGGGGCTACAAAAGCTTTTCAATATTGCTAGCTGTTAAGTGTTTCATCATACCTCATAGGTTACCCTTGATGCCATCCATAGCACTGGAAATAACCCACTGCTGTCAAGTCAATACTGACTCATAGTGACCCTACAGGACAGAGTAGAACTTCCCCATAGGGCTGCCAGGGAACACCTGGTGGATTTGAACTGCCAACCTTTTGGTTGGCAGCTGTAGCTCTTAACCACTATGCCACTAGGGTTTTGGAAATAGTCTGTTCATTAACACTTTTCTATTTGCCCTTCTTGTGTATGCTGTCTACTTTCTTCTAGGACACTAATTGATATTTTCACCGTTTCTTAATGTACTTGATTTTTTGTCTCATAGTCTTAATTTAAGTAATCAGAATTTAAAAATTATTAAAAATAAAAGTTTTTAATGCTTGAAAAATAAGCTGATATTTTAATAGCACTGTTTTTCTAGTTATATAAATAACCAAACATTATACTTTTCTCCATAGTAACTTCTATTAAGAATGCCCCACACATAGTGTTAAGTAAACATATGTGAAAGCGATAGAGCATTTCATAATTTCTATAAAATTGTTGAATGATTCCTTATGTTAAATGGCTTGAAAAGTAAGAGTAGCATAATATTTAATATCTAAAATTTAGCTTTCTCGACAATGTCTTATCTATAGACCCACCTGTCTGTTCTTAAAAATCAAACAATCAAACACAAAATATTTCTCCTCAAGAGAGATGAATGACTTTCTCTCTTCATCATTAACACCATATTAATACCTTTCTCCAATGTTTATAAACTTTAAAGGCAGAATGTTTAAAGAGAATCAGATTTCCAAACAAATCTCTGCATGCTTCAGCTGTAAAACAGGGAGAATTTTTGAAACTAAATATCCTGCTTGGTTATTTTGTTGAGGACATTTGCCAAGACATACTTATATGAAAGTGCTTTCAAGAATTTCAGCCCTTGAAACCTTTTCTGAGACTGAATATTGATAGTATCATTGATTAAAAGTTTTTCAATAATTCATCTACATTTTTTCTTTTCATTCAAGAATAATGAAGAACCTTGAAAATGCTTCATGACAAGGACTTCTCTAAAACTGTTGCATTAACAAGAAAACAAATGCAGTTATCACATGAGACAAGGATAAAGTAGGGAAGAAAAATGAAGAAAACTCTTTCTTAGGCCTGTGCTTCTTATGAGGTTTGGGTGTCTGTTGAGGGGTATCATCCAATCTGCCTACCAGATCATCTGAAGTGAACAATTTCTACATGAAACCCACGTGAAATCGTTCACTACAGATTAGTAAATAAGCACTTGCTTACTAAGTCATCCACCCCTGTCAGGGTTTATACATTTGAAAAGAGGCTTTCATTCTATAGGAACATGCTGTGGGATTGGGAGAGAGACAAACGCCAGTCATACCTAGAAGCAGAATCTTTGAAATGGTGAAAAAAAAAAAAGCCTATTGGATAATCCACCCCTGGGTCTGCCCACTATAACATATCAAGGAAGAAAAAAATTCTTTAAATACCAGCTCTTCTTTCTTCTCTCTCTCTCTTGAACTGGTTTTCCTCCATTTTACTTTGCCAGTCATTACCTGCCCCTCTCTGCCCAAAGCTTTGCCCCAGAGACTAACACCACAAATTATGAAATCTGGGCATTGTTATTCTCTGGATAGACCATAGGGTGGGACGTAAGTGCTATGAGCAGGAGATAGGAAGAGGGAGCAGAGAATGTCCAGGGTATTTTTTGCCCCACTTCCTTCATGTTTCACTTTCATGGTAAGGGCATCGGATGAGCTCTCTCCAACTACATTCTTGCCAGGCAGCACTTCCCCAGGTCTTCAGCGCTCCAGTAACACTGTTTCGTCTGCTTGACTTTTCAAGTTTAAAGATGGGGACGGCTTCTCACTGTTGCTAGTCCCTGGATACCTCACCATCTCTTGTTGCCTCTTTTAACATTGTTCTGTAAATAATCTCCAGAATCATTTCAGTGAGCTCTGTTTCAATTTAGTACACTGACTCATACACCCACTTTCAACCCCTTCTCCTTAGTTCCTACATTTACCAAAATGTTCATAATCCTCAGCCTCTGTTCACAAGATGTTATAATGGACTTAATGTGTTTATTGTGCCTAGGAGTATTTCTAGATAAAGGTGAAAATATGGTGGGTGTTCAAGTACTCTGTCATCAGCAAGAGGTAGATTATCTTTTGTGAAAATGAATCTCTTTGTGTTCCTTAATTTCCTCCCGTATGCTACCACCTATCCACTTGCCCATTGTATTACCTAGCCCTTATTGCCTTGAATTATTACTGTGGTTAAGTGTTTGAAAAGATAAATTACTTTAGTATAGTCAGTACAATATCTAACAGCTGCCAAAATGAATAGGGCAGCATGGCAATAGAACTATTAAAAGTTGTAGTGTCTGGAGAGTAGATGTCCAGAGTAAAATTTCAGAGTGGATAGAGTTTGTCTCCTGCTTCCTTTTCAATTTCTTTCTCATTGCCTCCCCTATTTCCGAGCAGTCTATATGTGAGTTATAAGATATAAGAAGGTAAACAATATCCACGTGAAGAGAAAATACCTTGATGAGAAAATATTGCAATGTAGTTTTTTGGAGGAGAAGAGGTGGAGCATTGTTGGGACAGGGATTGCATTCTGAGTTAGTCTGCACCATTTGTTCATTATCTCAATTATACTTCATCTTTTTGGTAGAAATGTGTCTGATGGGAAGATGGAGGGATGGAATCTTGCAAATCTTTCTGGTCTCCTTTTTTTAATCTCTTGTACGAAACATGGTGAAGTGGATGTGGAGGTTTAAAGGCCTGGAGGCTTAACAGTTACACTTTTGAATCCACTGTAGACTTGTCACATACACCTTCCCTGGAGAATACATGCTCTTCCTCTATATCAGGGCTCAGAGTTCTTAGACAGGCAACCAAGAGAAGACTCAAATCTAGGACACTCAAAACCAGCAGACTGGTGATCAAGCTGGGCAAAGAGTATACTGCAAAAAAGTAAATGAGGCGAAACATAGATCCCTACCATGAGTTTTCTAGAAAAAAAATCATTGTCCGTATTATCAGCATACAATATCCTTCTTTTTCTTGTTCCTTGCCTGTGCAGTGTGTCAGGGGTCCCCAAACTCTTATCTTACCCTGCTCATTAATACTTGCATTAGCAATTACAATTTGTTCCATTTTCTGTACAACGTTATTGATCTTTCTATTTAAAACACAACAGTGCAACCTTCATACATGTAAATAGATACATGTAAATCTAATTATGCCCTCCAGAATATAAGAAAGTAATACACTAAAAACATAATATAACAGTATCTATTATTAAAACCAAAAAACCAAACCCGTTGCCGTTGAATCAATTGCAACACATAGCAACCCTACAGGACAGAGTAGACCTGCCCCATAAGGTTTCCAAGAAACGATTGGTGAATTCAAACTGTCAACCTTTTGGTTAACAGCTGAGCTCTTAACCACTGCACCACGAGGGCTCAAGAGCCTAGGTTCTGGAATGATGCTACCTAGGTTTGTGACCTTGGGTAAGTTCCTTAGTATTTCTGTGCATCAGTTTCATCATTGGTAAAATGTGTGTCTTTTTAAGTAGTAAATTGGTTAGAAAGTACCTTGTATATAATAAGCAAAGAAAAAAACATATATAGAAGGCCTTAGAGCAATCTCAAACACCAATATTATACATGGCTCCCTCACAGTAAAGAATGATGTCCTATACTAATTCTGCCTGATGGGCATCCCCAACTACCCTCTTTAGAGCAAGTGTTAGAAGAGTCTTAAATAAGTTTGCTCTACCTGTGCACACAACTGACTGCACAACCATAGACCAAGAACGGTAGGAAGAGTAGAAGTTGGGGATCTCATGACCATGAGGAATGTTCTCACATTCTTCAGATTTCCTATACCCATTATTCCTACAGTTTTTAATAAAACATGTATAAGCTGTATTGTATATGAACATAATATATAGTAACTAACAAACCAAATTCATTACTGTCAAGTCAATTCCAACTCACAGGGAGCCTATAGGACAGGGGCAGCTGGTAGATTCAAACTGCTGACCTTTTGGTTAGTAGCTGTAGCTCTTCACCGCTGTGCCACCAGGGCTCTTAATATATACTACATATTTATAAATATATATTTAGCTATTTATAAAATATTTATGCCCTAAAAAAGACTTTTCTTGTTCTCTAAATGGCGAAGGTTGATAATTTTTCACTGTAGCATGCTTACTCTTACATTACACAGCAAAAGTATCTTAAGGCAATAATCAAGGAATGACCCAAGGTAAGAACTGGTTATACATACTGAGGTGTTGCATCTCATTTTCCTCCCTCTTATCATCCCAACCCCATCAGGTTATGAAAGGACATATTGAGACTATTGTGTACTCCTCTTATTCTAGCAATGCTTGATCTTAGAAGGGATCAATTGAAAATAATCATATTAGTTGAACTTAGAATAGGGAGGTAAGCTCAAATAATCTGTCCTGGGAAAGATTCAATTTCATAGGCTCTGTTGATGTGCTGTGGAGATACGAAACCTAGCAAAGCTACGAATGGCTGGAAAACACAAGGCAGCAGATCCACATTAGGAGAAATAATTTTCCCAAGGGACAGTTTCTTAAAAACTGGAGATAATTTCAAAAGATTGCAAATGATCCCCATGGTCTCAACAAGGAAATACAAAGAGCAATACATAGACTATTCTGGACATATTAGGTCAGAGAGGAATTTAGCTTCATTGTGTATTTCTGGAACAGATTTCTGAAAAAAGGTTTAATATTATGAGATTTGTAGACTAGTATGCAGCACAAAAGACAAGTTAAATAAGAGAAAAGGATATCTGTGTTGGATGAAATAAAAATGCATGGAGTGACATCAAAATTTAGCTTAGGATATAGTTAGAAACTTCACATCTGTGTGTTTGTGTATGTTTGTGGGTGTGTGTGCAGACTGATTACTTTTATATTGAACATATATTTCTTTTATAACAATAACTCTTTTACAAGTATAATAAAATATAAGAGAATTTTCCAACCAAGCAAGAATAAAGTGGAAGAAATATAAGTAAAATGTATGAGTTACACGTTAGACTCTTAGTAAACCTTCAGGTCTGCAGAATAATGTCCAGGCCTCAGCTTGAGAGGAATCCAGTTACACTGATCCTTGCAAGGACAAAAATATCTGTTGCTGTCAAATTGATTACTATTCATAGCGACCCTATAAGACAGAGTAGAACTGTCCTACAGGATTTCCAGGTAGCAGCTGGTAGATTTGAACTGCTATTTTTTTGGTTAGCAGCCATAGCTCTTAACCAGTACGCCACCAGAGCACCTTGAAAGAACAATACCAGGGTAAACTGAGGGAGCCATTTGATCAATCAAAACAATGTCCTACATAAATTATTGTAGATTGTTTTATAACATCCAGCTGGAAAGACTCTGAAATACATGATCTGAACACATTTACCCGGGGATTTAGTGTCAAACCAAAGTGCTATGAAGTGAATTGTGCCCCCCCCCCCAAAAAATATGTGTTGTAAATCCCAACCCCTATACATGTGCAAGTGAAAAACCTGGTGGCATAGTGGTTGAGAGTTTCGCTGCTAACCCAAAGGTCAGCAGTACGAATCCACCAGGCGCTCCTTGGAAACCCTATGGAGCAGTTCTACCCTGTCCTATAGGGTCGCAATGAGTCGGAATCAACTTGATGGCAATGGGTTTTTTTTTTTTTTTTAAATACATGTGGATATAATTCCGTCTGGGATAAGAGTTTTCTTTGTTATGTTAAAGAGCCTACATCAGTATAGGATGTGTCTTAAGCCAATCACCTTTGAGATATATTGAAGAAGCAGTTTAGACACAGAAGGGTGCAAAGACAAACTGGGGAATATTGATGTCACATGGAGACCACCAAGGAACTAAGGAATAGAAGCTGAAAAAAGACAAGGACCTTCCCCCTAGAGGCAATGCCCTAAATTCAAACTTCTAGTCTCGTAACTATGCCAAAATAAATTTCTGTTCATCAATGTCACCCACTTGTTGTACTACTGTTATAGCAGCACTAAGAAACTAAGACACACGATAATAAATGCAATCACTTTTCTAAAATGTGGTGAAGTATACCGAACCTTGAAAATTATGTAAGATGTTTTGTGAGTTATGGCTATATGTCCCTTCAACCAACACAAAATAATAAACCAAACATCTGATCAAGTGTAGGACTTTTCAAGTTTCATTGTCCAAAGAGACAGTCTCCATTCCCCTGACTGGCAATTTTCCTTTACTTTTGTAGACAGCTACATGATCTGCTGTGAGACCCTGCCATCGCTTTTAAGGCCCATATTCCAAGTTTGAGTTCCATTTTTGTGACCTTTGAGTTACATTACTAATAAGCCTAAGCATGAGGATAAAAGTGGGCTCCAATTGGTACCCATCTCCTAATTTAATTGTATCCCTGGACAGGAAACTGCCAGAAATTCAAGCTGAATGCAGAAGAGGACATGAAATGAGGTATCATTGCTGATGTCAGATGAATCCTGGCTGAAAGCAAAGAATACTAGAGAGATGTTTACCTGTGTTTTATTGACTATGCAAAGGCGTTCCACTGTGTGGATCGTTAGAAATTATGGATAACATTGTGAGGAAAGGGAATTCCAGAACACTTAATTGTGCTCATGAGGATACTGTATGTAGATCAAGAGGCAGTTGTTTGAACAGAACAAAGGGCTACTGCGTGGTTTAAAGACAAAAAAGTTGTACATCAGGGTTGCATCCTTTCACCATACTTATTCAATCTGTACGCTGAGCAAATAATCCAAGAAGCTGGACTATATGACGAAGAACGTGGCATCAGGATTGGAGGAAGACTCATTAACAACCTGTGATATGCAGATGATACAACCTTGCTTGCTGAAAGTGAAGAGGACTTGAAGTACTTACTTATGAAAATCAAAGACCACAGCCCTCAGTATGGATTCCACCTGAATATAAAGAAAACAAAATCCTCACAACTGGACCAGTAAGCAACATCATGATAAATGGAGAAAAGATTGAAGTTGTCAAAGATTTCATTTTACTTGGATTCATAATCAACACCCATGGAAGCAACAGTCAAGAAATCAAAAGACTCATTGCACTGGGCAAATCTGCTGCAAAAGACCTCTTTAAAGTGTTGAAAATAAAGATGTCACCTTGAGGACTAAGGTACACCTGACCCAGCCTTGGTATTTTCAGTTGCATCATATGCATGTGAAAGTTGGACGATGAATAAGGAAGATCAAAGAAGAGTTGACGCCTTTGAGTTGTGGTGTTGAAGAAGAATACTGAATACTCCACGGACTGCGAAAAGACCTAACAAATCTGTCTTGGCAGGAGTACAACAGGAATGCTCCTTAGAAGCAAGCATGGGGAGATTACATCTCACATACTTTGAACATGTTATTAGGAGGGATCAGTCCCTGGAAAAGGACATCATACTTGGTAAAGCAGAGGGTCATTGAAAAAGAGGAAGACCCTCAATAAGATGGATTGACGCAGTGGCTGCAACGATGTTATGCTCAAGCATAACAACAACTGTGAGGATGGTGCAGGACTGGGCAGTGTTTCATTCTGTTGTGCTATGTGTCGTAACTGACTTGATGACACCTGTCAACAACAGCATCTAAAAGGCACAGATACATAAATTGGGAATTTTCATTAAGGTATGGAAATTTGTTTCCTATGTAAGATAAAATGAAACATTTTAAAGGACATGAGGGAAAAAGTTGCCATTCTTCTGAAAAAAAGTGCTAGTGTTAATACTTTATATATATATATACACACATATATATGTATCTATGTATATATATGTATGTGGGGGATGTGTGTATATACATACATACACACGCACACACACAGACACAGAGACTATATATGTGTATGTATGTGTGTGTATATATATATATATATACATACACATGTATATAAACACACACATAGATATGTACAGTGAAACCTGTGTGAGCCGGAATTCTACAGGACTACTTTGTTTTTCAAGGTCTCGTAGGTTTTCCACCTTTGACAGGGTGGAGTCTTGTGACTTTTCTATTGCTTGTTTTAGTGGAAGATCCTTGAGTTTTCCTTCTCTGACTGGATTTTGCCTTACACAGGTTCTGGCTTTTGCAGAAATGTAATGAATATATTATAAAATATAGATATCATGATCTAGGCCATCTCCAGAATGTATAAAACCAGAGATGTTACTGATGAATCCATTCTTTAGGAATCCTGTGCTAGTGTTTGGCACACCTCAGAGGATGCAAGTGGAGAATGTGAGAGTACATGATTTCACCGAAGATAGTAACTATCTATATGCATATCATTCTCCTGAGAATTATCTTGTTATTAGAGAAAATAATCAAAGATATCTAAATTAAGATGATGTGTTGTCATGTATCCTCAACTCCCAAATTTTTATCTGTGTTGTTGTTAGTTGCCATTGAGTCAATTCAGACTCATAGCAACCCCATGTGTTACAGAATAGTACTACTAGATAGGGTTTGGTTGGCTGTAATCTTAACAGAAGCAGATCACTGGGGCTTTTCTTCCACAGTGCTGCTAGGTGGGTTCAAACTGACATCCCTGAGGTTCACAGTCGAGTGTGAACCATTTACACCATATGAATTGATTATTTTTTAAGCCCTGAAGGAGTAACTTTTTGATGATGAAAATAATAAATAGAGTTGAAACTGCAGTTAAAGAACTAGGAAGCCAAGTTTGGGTTTTTATATCAAGTACTCACTTGGTCAACGGTCAACTCAATAGATAATAATCTAAGAAACGTTTTGGATCCATATATCACAAGTATCCAGCTGTGGAGTAGGGTGTAGTCATCAATGGATCTCCAATAAATCTATAACAATTGAATACTACCTAATGCTGACATTAGCCAAGTGAACTATTTATTGTATTCTTACAGTGATTAAATTTGTCATCTCTCCAATAAAATCGTGTTAAATACTTCTTCAATAATGCACCAGAGAAGTTGCCCAGAACAATAAAATCAAATATTCTTCAAGAGCGTTCCAGTAAGAAACTATTTAGAGGTAGTAAGTGACTTAGTACAGGCAGGAAACAAAAATAGGATAAAGAAATTATGTTATTATAATAGGAATTTCTAAATTGTGTAAGGAAGAATGCAATAATGGAAAACTCCACAAGAGAGTCATATGTATTTGGTGAGTCACTAAGCCACTGGAAGACTCTTTCCTCATCTGTAGACAAAGATACAGATATCTACTGTTTTACTATGTGACAGTTCAGTGAGGTTCAAAGGAGGTAATGTGTGAAAGTACTTGATAAATTATGACACTGTTTTCAGACACATTATTTCTGCACCTTCCCTCTCTTCCTCTTTTGAATACAAAATAGAGCACTGAAATTTTCAGATCTTTTCCCTGTCCTACTTGATTTGGAAAATCCCAAATCTATGAAAAGCCAGTGCTCCCTACTCATCTATTCTGTGGGAAGAATTTTTCTTCTACTTACATCAAGCATTTAGTTTCAGACGTTCTAAAGGTCTTTAGGGAGGTCATAGAGCTCGACCTTTTCTATGGTGTTAAGGCTGGGATTAGGTCCCTGGGTGGCACAAACAATTATCCACTTGACTACTAGCCAAAAGGTTGGCAGTTCAAACCCACCCAGAATCATCTCAGAAGACGTGCCTAGCAATCTGCTTCCAAAAAGTCACAGCCTTGAAAACCCTATGGAGCAGTTCTACTCGGCACACATAGGATTGCCATGAGTAGGAATCAACTCAATGGCAACCAACAACAACACGCTGGGAACTGTTCAATGTCAATTTCAGTTTGGGGGGCATTTTAAACAGATCATCTATGAGCACAACTTAATATTATTTGGCACTATGGATCAATTGTAATTAGATCCTAAAACACTTTGACGCCCACCACCACATGGTGCCTCTGAGGGGGACATGAGGATGACGAGATATTCATACCAGATGACATAATCTGGGGTGACCGTTAATAAAGAAAATAAAAAAGTTCGTATTAGCTAAGAGCATTCTTTGTGACAGTCCCTAAGGTAGTTACTACTTACAATGTTATGATACCGGCATTCCAACCACCAGGTTAGTAAAGATGAAACTAAATCTAGCAAAGGTAAAATAATTTCCCCCAAATTCATAAAGATAGTTTAACAGGACAACCAGGATTTGAATCCATGTGTAAATATGTCTTAATTACTTTTTTTTACATTTTTAAATGAATGTGGACATAACAGAATTTTATAAATTCTATTTTCCAATTTAAATTGAAAGATACTTCAACCCAGAAAAATTTTTCTCAAACTACATCATAAAGGTTATACTTAGAAAAAAAGAACTTTGAAAATCAAGTATGGAAGTTTTCTAATTAACAACACTCATTGAATCAAATGTTATAAAAAATATCAAGTATATATTCCAGAAGTTTTGGTTGCTGATTACTTGTAAAAAAGAAGATTTAAATCAAGACATTCAACCTGGGGTTCAAGAACTTCGGTACACTTGAGAAGACCTAAAATTTTACATAAAATTTATATAATTTGTATTTACATAATTTTGGTTCTGTATACTTCAATTGGATTGTCAAAAAGTCCATCATCCAAATAGGTGATGTTTACTTTTTGCTAAAAGAAAATTATAAAACTGCTTTTTAACACAACTTTTAGCAGTCCCTCCTCCCTTTTATTTTCTTCTTCTAAATATTTTAAGGTAAGTCATGAAGCCAGAGAGAAAAAGAAATGTTTACTCTTTTAGGTGAAACAAATAAGTGTGTTGCCCATTTAAGATTCGGCCTAATTTTCTCCCATGGGGTAGAAAAGTTACTTTAAAAACAGAACCCAGTGGAAATTCATTTAACGATCAAAAAACCTGCATAGATGGTTTCAAATATGTGCATAGTATGTAAATTTAATCATAATTAAGTATAAGTACTAAAATAGATTTATATAAAATAACTCCGCTAAATAAGGGAATTTAGTTTCTCTTTATGACTGAATACTATTCCATTATATGGATATAGCACATTTTGTTTATCCACTCATCTGTTGATGGAAACTTAGTTGTTTCCACCTTTTGGTTATTGTGGATAGTACTGCAATGGACAGAGGTGTACAAGTACCAATTTAATTTTTTCTTATATTCTGAGTTTTCATTATAGGCTATATGGGAGTTTCTTTTTGTTGTTAGGTGCCACTGAGTTGATTTTTTACTCATAGTGACCCCATGTGACAGAGTAGAACTGCCGCATAGGGTTTTTCCTAGGCTATAATCTCTACGGGAGCAGAAAGACAGGTCTTTCTCCTGCAGAGCTGCTGGGTGGGTTCAAACAACCAACTTTTCAGTTAGCAACCAAGCACTTAACCACTGTGCCACCGGGGCTCCTCTATGGAAGTATACCATCTTACATATTTTCTTAGCCTCTATTTTTATTGAAAAAGTCACCTAATGAGATTCCTTCTATATTTAAAATGTTAGCTTTTCATGCTATTGCATTATCACAAAATGGTTGGAAAAACAAATCGTCTTTACAGGTATATGATAAGGTTAAAAAATAAATATATTTAAAAGTGACCATTTAATGACAGAACTCTTATTTTCAAAACAGATCCTTACTGTCAGATCTTATTCAAAATTTTATGAAGTTCTGATACATGCTACAACATGGATGAATCTTGAAAACACTATGTAAAATGAGATAAGTAAGACAGAATAGGACAAATATTATGTGATTCCCCTTATATGACATATCTAATGGGCAAACACACAGAGACTAAAGTAGGTTAGTGGATACCAGGGGCTGTGGAGAGGGAAGAATGGAGAGTTACTGCTTAATGTGTACTGAACTTCTGTTTACGGTGATAAAAAAAGTTTTGGAAGTAGACAGTGGTGACGGTTGTACAACGTTGTGGATGCAATTAATTTCACTGAATTGTACATTTAAAAATGGTAAAAATGGCAGATTTCATGTTATCTATTTTACCACAACAAAATAAAATTAAAAAAAAAAAAAAAAACCAGCAATCTCCCTATGGGATAATGAGATGTTCTGGAACTAGTTAGTGAAAATGGTTGCACAACATTGTGAATGTATTAAATATCACTAATGGTAAATTTTTTGTTATGTGTATTTTGCCACACACACACCCCCACACACACATGCAAACCCATCTAGGTTATATTTTAATAAAAAGAAAAAAATTAAATTGGACACTAAAGAGCAGAAACGTATTTACATAAAGTAAAGGTAAAAAATTGTAGATAGGTTTTGTGAAGTTGTAAGAAACCGTTGAAAGATATAACTGAAAATAATCTTTAGAAAGAATCGGGTTAAATTTGGTGGCTGTGAGTATGCCAGTATATTTTTAAAAAGATGGGTGGGTTGATGTGCCGTTGAACTAACTCCATTTTGATGTTCCCACTTCAGTCAAGTTCGAAGGTTTCCACACCTTTTTGTACATCTCCTTCCCCTCAGTAACATTGCCTGGTCCTTTCCTGGAATACCCCCCTCCATTCATCTTTTTCCTCTGTCTCCTTCCCTCAAAATCTGACTCAAAACTTACCACTTTGCAGAAGAATTTTCTTCTTCTCATCCATTTACTACCCTTTTACTTTGCATCTCACGCTACAATTTATTCTCTTTTTATGCATGTTTGTCAATAAATTCCTGTGTGTGCGTGCGCTTATTATGTTATCTAGACAGCTTATCGGAGGCAATGACTATTCCTACCATATCATCCACAGCCCCAGAACCAGGCTCTAACACAAAGGAAAGACTCTGTAAATATTGCTGAACCACTGACCGGAGGAACAATGATTTTAATTTTTAGGAAAATAACATAATACACATTTATAGTTCACATTAGGCCTTAATAAAAGGTTTTAGATATACCAGCTGATATGTTTATTATATTTTAATATATAGTCTACTGCAGTTTATCCATTGACAAAGTGTATAATAACAATGGTTTGTACTTATTACTGAAGTGTAACTTTTTTTTGTTTTCTTTTTTTTTTTACATCTGTATGTGTGACGATATCCTGGGAATTCATAACATTTCAAACTCATCATGTATCATTTGGAAGGGTGCTCAGCTCTCCCAGTATGCTTCTCAACTGAAATATGCCTATATAAATATATATAAATACATATATACGTACATATATATGTGTGTGTATGTATACATGTGTGTGTGTGTAAACATCATCTATCTCCCATGCTATTTTCTAAGCTGAGTCAGTTTTTAATTCCATCCTTGAGTAACTATAATTAAAGATTGCAGTTCGTAAAAGCTCAACCAAGAGATATGCCGCTCTCTTTTACTCCTACCAGACTTCAGGTAGGAAGCAGAAGAGGCAGTGAAGAAGGTAAGATAATCAACAGAATCTCAGCAGCGGTCATCTGAATGCAAAGCTGACGGCAGTCTTACTTGCTAGTAAGAGCTGGTGTCTGCTGAAGAGAAGATTAACTGACTGGAGAGAGTTAGACAAAATACTTTTTAAAATTAGCTGCATGTTTTCTTTTAGCATGAGTTTTGTGTACTCCTTTTACAATTAATTGCTCAATAAGTCTAAGGTAGACCCTGTGTGTAACAATAGTTTGTCTTGCAACGTAACTGTGGACTGAGTGGACACTGCAGGAGACCTGATAATGTATGAAAAACTTTCAAATGTGTCTGGAGACCATGAGGCTTTTTTAAAAAGACATTTTAAGAATAGATACAGTAAGAAAGCCTCATGGGCAATTTATGTAACTAAATATAGAAGGATATAAAGTCAGAAAAGGGAGTTCATTTTTAACCACTGACCAGTTCTTTAAAAAGTCTTGTCAGTAAGTACATATTCTGCCTTGAAATCCTCATAAGACATAGCTGAAATAGTTTACACGTAGACGCGGAGAGCAAAAACAAAAACAATAGGATCTTCCTTTTTAAGAGAATGAATGCAGTTAAAGATCTGGGGTGTGTCATTCATGCTTAAAACTATAGGGCTTTTTAGAATAAAATTGCATGAAAACTAACCTTTGTGACTTAGAAGAAATAGGAAAGTAAGAAATGTACCATGAGAATCAAAATCATCCCTTCACATACAGGTTCCTTTCTTCTTTCATATGATTTTACCATTTGACTGTCTGCATTAATATGACTTTACTGATACAGGAAACTCTTGCCCAGGAAGATAAGGTCAAAAATAACTTTATTGTTGGTTCAGAATCTTCCCCAAATCCATTTATCCGAGAAGTTGACTACACACTTCACTCCCTTCTCAGAAGAATAGTCAACTCACCAAACGATTGTTAACTCACTTAAAAACTCTTGCCTTGATGGATCCACTAAACTTACAGTGCTATGTCGTGAACTTTGCCCAGTCCTAATCAAGCCACTTTATTGCAAGACCTCCAAAACCCCATAGGTATTCTGTGTTTTCTCTCCACTTTGAGAGACAGCTAAGACTTTCAAGGAATGGTCTCCCTCATTGTAATGACCAGTAACTCAACTTTGTTTTATCAACAAGTTATTTGATGGACTTTTTGAAGTGCTGCCAGTCTACAGATCCAATAGTCCTAGAAAAGTGTTGTTTCAAAAGGTATATGTAGTCCGTAAACGGGAAACAACTCTCAGCTCCGACAGCCAGGAAGAATTTTTCCCAAAAATAACATAAGAGGTAATCTAAAGATGGTGTTTCTATCCAGGCAGAACCCATTTTCAGCTTGTACTTCAGCTAAAAGTACTAGCTGAATTTCCTTTGTCCTATCAAAATGAATTGAAATTAACCTTTTGCTACAATCCATCAAAGAATGGTGCTTGTGTAGAGTGTATTGAACACACGCAATAGCAGAAAGTATACACATTAGAGAGGACAGGAGAAAAGTCAGAACAGATAAGAAAAACTAAACCAAGAGAGTGAAACCACTTTCCATTAGTAAATATCTGACAAGTGGCATTTGTAGATTTCTTAAAGAGGCATGGTGCTTCTTAGCAAGACAATTGACTAAATGCATTTAAGGCATATGCTTGAGTAAGGATCTTAAAATAAAGATTCTAATTGAAGTTAACACAGCAGTGCAAACCAGCTTAGGATGTAATCAGGTGAACCATAGAAAAGAAGATCAGAATCTTGAACAAATATGAAAAGTAGATCCTTTTCTTGGCATTTCATGACAGAAGATTTTCATTAATTCTTTAATGAGGCATAAAACTAGAATTATATATTAGAACCTCACAATATATGTTGTATCAATTGCTATCTATGAGTACTAAATTAGTCACATGGTAAAATGTACATAACTTCTCATTCACAATGTGCATTCAGTCACTCAGTCTGGGTTTCTTCAAAAAGTCCAAAGAAAAAGAGCCCATCTGAGGTATTACGATAAGTAAGAGATTGACAATCTGCTTGGTCTTATCTTAACTCCGTTTAATTGGTAGTGGCTCCTCAGTGCTGTGTGATGATGTGAGTTAAGGCTGTGCCCTTGGGAAAGAGTGCCTTTAGCAGTTAGATGTATCTGCTGTGGATATAAGTGGAGCAAGTACTAGCAAACACGTCATGCATTTGCCACTGTTGTTTACATATAGAGACCTAACGTGGTAGACTGTCGCAAACTGATATAAATCAGGTGCAACAAGACATATCTACTAAGCAAAAGGTTGGCAGTTCGAATCCAGCAACCGCTCCTTGGAAACCCTATGGGGCAGTTCTACTCTGTCCTATGGGGTCGTTATGAGTAGGAACCCCCTCGACGGCAATGGGTTTAGTTTGGTTGTGTTACACATAACACTGTGATTTTAGTAGTCTAGGGTTAACTTAAATAGGTGTAAACAGATTCTTAAGCTGTGGAATTGTTGGATCAGTACCGTATTTTTGTGCAAATAACACGCGCCTTCTATGTTTGTTTGACAACTGTGCACTCCTCCCACGAGGTATTTACATAAGCGCCGCTATGCCAATTTTTTTTACATGTTGCTGTAAAAAAATTAGCATAGTACACTTAAAAAATACCTTGTGGTATTTCTCCATGGGAGAAAGATGTGGCAATCTGCTTCTGTAAAGATTATAGCCTTGGAAGCCCTATGGGGCAGTTCTACTCTGTCCTATAGGGTTGATATGAGTCAGAATTGACTTGACGGCAGCGGGTTTGGTGTTTTAGGTTTTAAAACTTTCTTCTTGCTTTTAAATATTGCTACAGGAGGAAAAACAAAAGAGGGGGATACAGTGCTATAGTTGTCTTAGTTATCCAGTGCTGTCATAACAAAAATACCACAAGTGGGTTGTTTTGAAGAACAGATAATCATTTTCTCACAGTTCAAGAAGTTAGAAATCCAAATTCAGGGTGAGGTCGTTATTTGTCTACTTCAGCTTCTAGTAGATGCTGGCAACACTGGGTGTTCCTGGATTGGTAGGGGCATCTGCCTTGTATGTCTGTGTCTTCCCTATGTGTTTGCACCAGTCTGTGAGTATTCTGCTCCACTGTTTTTATAAGCTACTGCGCAGAAGTGGTTAGGTTTATGACTCACCCTACTCTGGTATGATTGCATTAACATAACAAAAGAAAACCCCTATTTCCAAACAGGTTCATATTTACAAGTACAGGAGTTAAGACTTTCGTGTTTATTTTGGGGGGACACAATTCAATCTATAGCAATAGTTCAACAAATCCTCTTAATAAGTGTTTTGTTGATACACAGAGTTAGACCCTGAGCCTAGACTGTGATGGGGTTTTAAAACTCTTTACCATAAGAAAATGAAAGAAATGTTGAGTCTTGCACACTTATTTCCACCTCCTAATCCCACTGCCCTTCAGAAAAGTAGTGTCTGTGGATTTGGAAGAGAAAAGAAAAACATAGCAGAAAGTTGGGGCCTCAGAAAACTTTTAAGAGAATAGTAATGTCCAGTGTTCAGATTTTTTTCCTTAAAACTTAACTTTATTGTTTGTTTGAATAGTTAAATCATACAAATATTTCAAAATTCAAAAGATATTACTGTTTTATTATCTTTTTTAACATAAATGATAGACTATCTACTCACACAAAAATGCACCTTCCTTTTCTTTATTATTTAATACCAAAACTGGGAGTTCTCCTTACGTTGGTATATCAAATTTTCCTTTACTCTTTTACATGGTTGTTTGTACATGTATATATGTTTGTATATGCATAATTTACTCTATGAATAGACTTCATATTTTTTAAGTCTTACGGCCTTTACAAAGAAGTTATTTTGAAAAGCTAGGTACATATATCATTTATGTATGAACACACTTATGTATAGCATAAAGTCCTACAAGTGAAATTGCTGGGTCAAAATGTATGCACATTTCTAATTTTGGTAGACGTTGGCAAATCTCTATTACCTTTCTAATGAGTTATATAAATTTAAAACTTCACAACCAGTATGAAATGAAAGTTATTCTACATCCTTGATGACACAATGAGTAAGTTTTTTTATCTTTTGCAAACTTCTAGGTGAAAAATAGTATCATAGGATAGTTCTCGTTTGTGCTTATCATATAATGAATGTTACTGAATATATTTTTCTTGTTTATAAATCATTTGTATTTTCTTTTCTGCTCATGTCTTTTGACCATTTTTTTTTTTAACTTGGTCATTAGAATTTTTCTTGATTTGTAGGAGCACTTTAATGAGTTCAATTTTTTTTCTAAATTTTTAATTTTCCTTTTAACTTTCCTATAGGTGATTGTTGCTAAGCAGAATTTTTTGTAGGAATGAAATTGATCTCTCTCTCTCTTTTTATTTTTTTTACTTTGAACGGCCATCCACACTCCAGCCTTTTTTAATAATGTATTTTATTTTTGTTGTTGTTGTTTAGGGTATATAAAGCAGAATATACACCAAATGTAGAAATTATTCAATTGATGTATATTTCAGTGTATATTGGCATGTAATTCAGTGACACTGATTGCATCCTTTAAGTTGTGCAACCATACTCACCTTCATTTTTCAAGTTGTTCCTCCTGTTAACATAAATTCATTGCCCCGTAAGTTTTCTATCTAATCTTTCGAGTTGCTGTTGTCAATTTGATCCCATATAGACAGATCTTGAAAGAGCAAAATACTCAAGGCAGAAATTCTTTAGTAGTTAAGCTAAATGACTGTTTGGTTTTTAAGAAGACTTCAGAAGGTATTTTTGGTTTAAGTTTTAAAGATGACCTCAGGGCAACAGTTTCATGGATTTATCCAGTCTCCACGGCTCCAGAAAGTCTTCAGTCCATGAGAATTTGAAATTGTATTCTGCACTTTCCCCTTTTGATCAGGATTCTTCTCTAAAATCTTTGATCAAAGTGTTCAGTAATGGTATCTGGGCACCACCCAGTTCTTCTGGTCTTGTGGCAGAGGTGAGTTTTAAGGAATAAAATATACAACTTTGTGCAGTCTCTCTGAATATATAGATGCTGATATACCCATATATCATAATATAATATGATATGATATGTATGATATAATACAGCCACATGAAATATAATAATTTTTGTTTTTCTGGCTCTAAAGGATTCGATGATTTATTTTCTTTATTTTTTGTTTTGTTTTCAACCCGTAGAATTTCCTCTTACCTCTGGTGTGGAAGGGGATGTATGAGAATACTGTCAGGAACCTTCTGCTATATAATAAACATTCTGATAATTGGAAGCAGAGTTTACTGAAGAAGATTACAAACTTTCACAATGGCAATTTATAAGTAATAAATGGCTTAGATTTAGAATGGGCCTAATTTCATTGTCTTGGCATCAAAAATGCTGTTTACTGTTTATATATCAACATAATATAATTGATCAAGGCTATACTTATTTCAGAGCCCTGGTGGTACAGTGGTTAAGTGTTCAGATGCTAACCAAAAGGTCAGCAGTTCAAATCTACCAGCCTCTCCTTGGAAACTCAATGGGGCAGTTCTACTTTGTCCTGTAGGGTTGCTATGAGTCAGAATCAACTCTACGGCAACAGGTTTGGTTTTTGGTTTATACTTATCCCTAAACAATCCGTAATAGACATTCCAAACAACTGAAGAACTGGCTCACTCTCCATCAGCCAGATGCTAGGCAGCAACCTGTCTTTAGAGAAATCTATTTATTTGTTTAGTTTGTGGATGATGCATGTCAATTCAAATAGGAGAACTAGTACATTAATATAAAAATCATTATAATACATCACCTACTGATTTGTTAAGAGTTTCAAGATTTCTTAAACTGAAAGGAAGTATTTCCTTGTGGTTTAATCTTGCTTCTAGGATATGCTATTGCCTGGGTTTAAGTCATCCATCACCATGTCTATTTTAAAAGCAGATGCTTTTAAAAGGTCTGATAATAAATGTCAAATATTGATATTTAGAATATAAAAACGAGGAATATAATCTCATTTATCTAGCTCTTTTTTAAATAATTTCACAGTGTATGGGAGTCAAGTAAAACCTAATTATAGCTTCTGTTCTTATTTCCAAAGCTTTTCCTGGTATGAAATACAACCTGACTGTCCATCTAAAACAGACGATCAAACGCACTGACTGGACGAGAACTCCCTTCAGGGTAGGATGAACTGTTTTCAATCTTAATATCATAGATCTGTCACTATGTTTACAATGACCTAGTATTTGAGGTCATAACTACCTACTGTGTCTGTGATTGTGAGCTGCAAAATTATAATCTCTATAAATATGCAAAACTCTGAAAATATAATAGTTATTTCATAGAAATTGTTCAGTAACAGTTGTATAATATTTTGTATAGTATCCCTTGACCTAGAATATTTATACATTGTAATAAAAACAAAAGTTATTAAATAATATTCTATGTGAACCAGGCTAATAAATAATAATTTCTTAGTTACAATTATAGAAGTGAGAGAAGGTTCTTATCATTTTAAATGGATATACTTTAAATAGACACTCAAGTTCACAGAATATGACAGAGACACAGGCTAGCTTTCATGTCATTGCTATGTCTCCCACGGCCCAGTGGTGTAAAAAGGGAAGATAGTGTAGCACAAGAGCAGAGTTAAGGGCTATATACAATAAACTCTCATCACTCCAGGCAGGAAAAGGCAAACTTTGATGGCAGAGAAAACAGGTGGCCATTGTCTCCAAAGCCATAGCTTCCAGAAAGTGCAATCATTTCACATACAGAACTAGAACTAGAACTTCATACTCTAATAAGGGTATATATATGTCTTTAGAATGAGGATGTAGAAATAAAGACCTAACAAAATAATACTCAGTCATGAAATAAGATCTTTGCCTTTAGTTCATGTCAAAAAAATCAAACTATCCTTCTAATGTCAACACCAATATGATAAATTGATTTAATTGAGGAGGATCTATCTCACTGGCTGTACAGTTTTCAAATTCAGGGAAAAATATCACTTCCCCAGTAAGGCACCTAAAACCTCTATCATTCAGCTTTATGGGTAAGAGAGACGTCAAGACCTGGGGAACATTTGATGGACTAGCCTTGTTTTAGTCTTGAGGTAAGTATTTAGGGATGAGTTAGGAAAAAAAATTGCCAGTGGAGTAAAAGGTAAATAATAGAAAAATTGTATGCTGTGCAAGCTTTGCACTTTGATTTAGCTTGTACTTTTAGCTTGTCTTTATAGTTTGCTACAAATCTGAAATCTATGTTAAATTTAAACAATATTAGATTAAACAATTTAACAATTAAACAAATATTAAATCCATAGTTGTTTTTATAACAAAACAAGTATATCAAGATATCTTGAAATAAAATTATAAAATTCTCACCAGTTTATGTAGGACATTGACTCATGTTTCATTGCCTTTTAACCTGCAGATTACCATGTTGTGTGCAGAGTTATCTTTCCTCTATTGTGACTGTTTCAAACAAGCAGTCAAGTTATTCTGGAATATCCCATAAATGTATTGGTTGTAAGTACATATTTTTTTCATGCTTAATCATATACACCAAATAACTTGTAAGGTTGTGCTAATCTGACCTGGAAACATATTTATATACACAAATATGGCAACTTGATCAGTGTTGTCCTCAGAGAGCGTTTATTTATACTTGTGACATGTCAAGGACACAAAAGTTCTTTCTCACAGAAACAAAAACCACATCCAGATGGTCAAAGTTTCTTCCAGGAGAGGATGGTTAGCAGAAACACAGAACAAGCAAAATTTTAAAAGTAGAGGCCATGGTTTGTCAAAAGAAATATTCTCTCAACGAATCAAAAAGAGGCCTGGGGAGTCAACCAGACTTGTCTGATTTGTCTTCCCCCTTTTCCTGGTGTTTGGCCAGCTTTTTGGCTGTTGGAAGTACTAGGTCTCTTGTTTCCAAAGAGCCGCCTGTGTTGACCTGTTTTTCAGATTCTCATGTTGAAAAACCTGAAATTCTGTTGCAATAAACACCAGATTTCAAGTGAAAAGCAATGAAAATTGTGCTGTGATTAAACTTCATTCTTAGAGCAATAGTAAGTAGCAGCATGATTGTGTGTCTAAACAATGCCTCTTCTTCCAATATAGTATGAGATTGAGAAAGGTAGATTTGTAGTTTATTTGTGTAGAAGTAGACACTGGTTTTGAGGACACGTTTACAAAAGGATAGTTAGGCTTGGGGGAGGCAGAGGGTTGTCATTGGTGTAAACACAATAAATTTATCCTGGGAATCCTGCCTGAGGGAACCATATGAAAACAGATAACTTAAGAACTGTGTTACTGTGGAGTGATTCTCAGTCAAAGTAGTCGACAGGTGATTGGGCAAGACTGAGGCAAACATAAGCAATATGACTTAAAAGATCAGAAAATTAAAAATCGTAAGTCAAATGAGAGTACAGTATTTCAGGAATAATGATTTTCTCCTGATGTTCATTTAGTTTGAAATTTGGAATAGTCACCTCAAATAAAAGTACCTCATGAATTAGCTTTTCTTGATCTTTTAAGGACATCTTCATTAACAGTACAATAACTGTAATTTTCGAAGGGCCTGGAATAATGTTTAAAGAAGACTAAAAATGTTAAGCACCAAAAAGTTTGAGATATGCTCATAAACTACTGAGAAAACCAGTAAGAATATGCCCAGGATCCCAAGGCAACTGCAGCACCTTGCTTACGTTTCAACTCTTTTTAGTCCTTTTTCATTCCTTCTTGGTTTTAAAGGGCCAGGTCTCTCACAATCTTTTTGCTGTAGAAGTGAAAGCTCTCAGATAGCCATCATCACAGAATGCTAGACTTTACAATGCAATAATTTTAATCCACCTATTTCATAGATGTAGAAATGGAAGCTTGAAGAGATTAAGTGATTTGCCCCAAAGTAATAGCTAGCTGTAGCAAAATGGGGAATATAACTCAGTTCTCCTAATCACCAGCTAAAGTGTCCTTTCTAGCGTACTACGGTGAAACATTCCTCAGCGAATACTTCTTACACTATCTAGAATTAAATAGGTTGGATGGGGAGGCATAAGGAAATTTAAACCAATTTTATAACAAACAGTATAGTCTATTATAACGGATATTTTGGTTGTCAGGAGTGGAGAGGGGATATTTTAGTATCAAGTGTTTATCCTGGGTAGCTAGCTAAGACTGTCACTTAGCATAGGTGAATTTATTATGGAATACAGTTCTTATAAAAATGATTTTAAGAAGTCATCTTGCAACAGTTGCTGTAGACACAACTGAGTTTAAAATTGTGGTCAGCCCAAACGTCATGTGGGTAGGATATATATTCACCCAGGATTCACTCTGTCAATTTTTCTTTCTATACTTTTTGTTGTTAGTTGCTGTTGAGTCTATTCCAACTCATGGCAGCCCTATGTGTACAGAATAGAACTGTTCCATAAGGTTTTCAAGGCTGTGACCTTTCGAAAGCAGAGCGCCAGGCCTATCTTCCAAGGTACCTCTGGGTGGGTTCGAACTGCCAACCTTTCAGCTAGTAGTCAAGCGCTTAACCATTTGTGCCACCCAAGGACTCCCTTTCTATACTGTCTGCCATAAATTAATTACTGATGACTTTTGGGAATGATAATGTAACTTTGTTGTTTTGTTGGTTTTCCTAAACGTCATTAGACTAGCAAAACTAGTCTCATTTCTCGTAGTCTGTCATTCTAAGAAGTCTCCCCGGGGGTTCTGTGCCTTCCTCACTCTCCAGTACAAGGCTACACACTCATGCAAGGACACACTGATGCAAGTGAGCATGATTGTATTGGGGTGGTGAAATGGACTTGGAGATCATCCACAGAGGCTACTTAGGGGGCACTCTGTAAGTCTTACAACTCATAGCAGGGTGAACATTTCTATTGCAAATTTAAAAAATACATTGTAAACAATGTTTTTGTTTTTTCTCCTCCAAGTGAAATAAAAGGTTTTAGAATGTTTGGTCAATGATAAGATTTAAAATTTTGAGACTTGTTTGGGGAAAAATATAAATATTAATAAGATTGTAGAGGATCGTAGCCTGCTGAGTTGAAACTGAGACAAAATTGTAGATGATTGGTATATAAACCTTTAATCTTCAATTTTACATCAGAATGAATAAAGAAATCCATAGTTTATTTTTACACAATTTATAAATGTCGATTCCATGGCATTTATTGACTTAACTTAAAAACAAAAAAAAGTCAATTTGTATGCTGCCAGTATGTTCTCAAATGAATCCCTTTTACAAAAGGGTCAGAAAACCTGAGTTAATCTTCCAATAAAAAGCAAATTCAATCCAATGTTTAAAATGTTTCACTGGCATAGGTAATGTCCACCCTGAGTTGTATCCCACTTGGTGGAACCATGGTAAATTACTGCCTTTACAACCCATAGGCCCCGTTACCCATCAGACTTATAAAGCTACATTTTGTAGTAGAGAATTTGCATTGTCAGTTAAGGAAGATTATAAAGGAATATATAGTTCTGAATAAAATTGGGTAAAACCCAGAGACATCACCCAGGGACTGAGATTTCAGCCCATCATAGTGCAGTATAACTTATAGGTCTGAAATCTTCAAGGAGCTGGTTATTTCTCTGATAAATATAATAATAAATCAATAAGTAGAGTAATATTACTTCTGCGTCGTTGTTCATTGTGGTCAAGTTCTCTCTGACTCCTGGCGACCTTTTATGCATAACGGAACAAAATGTTGCCTAGTCCTGCGTCATCTTCACGATCGTGGGTATGTTTGAGTCCATGGTTGTGGCTATCATGTCAATCCACCCTCTTTTGTGCTGAGCTTCTACTTTACCAAATATGATGTCTTTTTCTAGCAATTGGTCTTCCTGATGACTTGTCCAAAGTGAGTGAGCTGAAGCCTCGCTATCTTTCCTTCTAAGGAGCATTCTGGTTGTATTTCTTCTAAGACTGATTTGTTCATTCTTCTGGTATAGTCAATATTCTTAGCTAACACTGCAATTCAAATATGTCAATTCTTCCATCTTCCTTCTTCATTATCTAGCTTTCACATGCATATGGGGCGATTAAAATAATGTGTATTAGTTTACCTTAAAAAATGTACATATTGTTGTCTTATATTCTCCACTATAAATTGAAAATGTTAGAGTGGTTTTTTTTTTAGAGAAAAGCAATTTTAGTAGCTAACTGAGAAAATAGTGACTATGCAAATATTTTTTGTGACATTGGAAGTCAAGAATAAGGAATAAATTTGAAAAAAGGCTCTCATGATGCTAGACTCCACACTGGGAGTTAGGATCATGGAGTGCTAGTCCTGACTCTTTCATTAGGGTTATGTAAGTCATTTCTGGACCTTTGTTTCCTTCCTCATCAGAAAATGGATTTAATTTTCATGTCCAGCTCTAACACTCTGTGTTGGTTTGCTCATGACTGTGACGTTGGAAAACTCTTCCTTTTATATGGTACATGAAGAAATCTGCCAATTTTTTCTGGTTGTATGTGTTAGAACCTATGATGAGAATTCTTATACAAGTGATTTCATATGAGAATGATCTCAGGAGAAACATGTACGGGATTAAGAAAATCAGGGTAGGGAAGGGGGAGAAGATATGTAAAGATGTGGTTTAGGTGAAGTCTAGGCCCATTCTAACCCCATGTTCTGCTCTGGAACATAAACTGCCCAGCAAGGTTTGTCCTACCTTTGAAGTAAGAGAAGAGGGTTTTTGTACCCTAAAGTGGAACGATAGCGGCACAGTGGTTAAGAGTTTGACTACTAATCCAAAGATCAGCAGTTCGAATCCACCAGGTGCTCCTTGGAAACCCTATGGGGCAGTACTACTCTGTCCTATACGGTCGCTATGAGTTGGAATCAACTAGATGGCAGAGGATTTGGTTGTTTCCATTTTAAGGTTTTGGGGGAGGTGGCTCCAATCACCCTAGGCCTAAGCAGCAGCACCTGCACCAGCCAGTAAGAGAAATTCCTGGGGATCCTGAAGAGGCACCAACAGCTTCTAATGCATTATATTCTGATGGATGCCTATTTAAAGCACCAGACTGATTAAATAACATTCCACAGTGAGGGCAATAGCAAATCAGCCTCTCCATTGTAGGATACCAATGTACACAACTGTACGTTTCATCACTTTGTGCTTTACTAGACAAACACTGTAAACCGTTTTTGGATAGTCTGTTTGAACTTTGCTATCAAGTTGCGATGACTAAATTCACCTTCCCCTCTCTTTTCTGAAGGTCACGAGGCCCTTACTCCCCCTGCTGATCGAAAGGCAAGCAATTCTGGGAATGTTCTTAGGATATACCCTCGTATTATAGAAATATATGCATATAAACCAAAGTAGGGTATGGAGAGCCTTAGGATTTACTCTTGAATATTTCTTTTCTTCTTGTAATGTAATTCTTATATTTAAATTCTGAAGCTCTGTCTTCTTTTTTCACGAGGGTCAACTTCATCACAATTGTGCTAAGGAAAGTATCTTTCAGAAGAAGAATGAGATACTCAAACAGCAACTTCTAGTTTTTCTTTTAAAATAAGTAAAAAACAAACAAACAAACCCATTGCTGTCAAGCAGATTCTGACTCATGGCAAACCACTGTGTTACGGAGCAGAACTGCTCCCTAGGGTTTTCTTGGCTGTAATCTTTACAGAAGCAGATCACCAGGCCTTTCTTCTGCAGTGTTGCTAGGTAGGTTCAGGCACAAGCTGTTTGTGCCACTTACTAAAATAAGTAAAGAAGTGTATAAATGTATGTTGTCCACCTCTGAAACTTTAAAAAAAACAAAAGGCTTTTTTGGTTCCAAGATTACCATTCATCTCATGTAAATGCATTATCTAGTATGAGATTACATGACATTTCAATGGCCCCTAACTTCCAAGGTTGCCTGTCGAACCACTATGGTCTAGTGTAAACCCTGGGAGAATATGACTTATTTCCCTTTTAGCCTTCTAGAATAGAATTTCCTTGGTTTTCATTTCCTTTGAGATAAATCACATTATTTTTTGACACTCTTGCATTGTTTCCACCCTCCCAGCACTGATTTATTTCCATCCTTGTGGCAAGAAACAGGGAGTTGATCACAAATATTAAGAAGCTTTTACATGTAAAATGAATTTCTGGATTTTTTCTAATCAGAATGAGAAATTAGTCTCAACGGTATGTCATCTTTTAAATCTAACATGCCTTATTAAATTATAATAAATTTTTTTACAGATTTTACATAAAGATTTTTACATAAAAGATGTATAATTTAGCTCTGGTTTGGTTTGGGATATCGGATATGGACCAGACAATTTAATTTATGTGTCCTTTTTGACTCATGTAAGTTTTTTTTTTTGGAACATAAATTTATATAAAGAACATCATTTATTTAGTTTGTGAAGTATATTAAAAACTCTGAAAGCTTTGGAATGTTAAACAAAGGGTTACATTTCTCTTTGGTCTCATAATCTATGAACAAATGTGAATTTCAGTTTTTTGATGCTAAGGGTTTGCTGTCTGGCTAGGACACTTGTGGCAAGCTGAATGCTTTGCCATATATAGTTAACTCTTTCTTAGCTATGGTGCATTTTCATTATAAACACTGGTATGAAAATTATGCTACTTTGCAGTAGCAAAAAATTCTAATACCACGGTATAGATCATGACAATCTTTTGTGTTCATATCTTATTTTCAGGCACCTATAAAGCAGTCATATGAGTTTATTCAATACGGAAATGTGGCATAGACATCAATTCAAAAACGCATTTTATTTTTCTTAACCTTCCATCTTTAATGGAGAAAAAGAAAAAGAATTATTTTTCCCCCTGCAGCGCAACCTGCAGAAATGAACATGGTACATCTGTTTGAGCTGGCACTGAAGGGGCCCTGAAGGATAATGCATTATTTTAGATCTCAAAACTGACGGTCTTCCGGCTCATCATTCTCCATGTTGCAAAGCAGCAGACATCCATGTGCAGAGATTTTATTTTCCAGGCAAGTTTATTTAAGAAACTTTACTGGACGAATTGAGTTTTGGCTTTTATGAACTCTATTGAAGCAATTAGCCCCACAACTGAGAAGAAGCTGTCAGAATGGCGCATGTCAGTACCATGCAGAAGCAGCTTTCCTCATCACAGAGGGCATTTCTGTAGTTTATTTGGAAGACATTCACGTGCTACATCCCCTTTTTCAATACACTGCAACTTCTTCAAATGCCTTCTTTAGCCTTAATGTGAACTTGAGAGCAATTTATATTTCGAGAGAGTAACGCACAGCAGAAAGTGTTTCTAGGGTATTTGACGATGGGATAACATCAAATTAGGCCATGATAAAATATAGTCAAAGCCCAGGATTTTAAATAGGAAAACCATACAAATGCTTTGAATTTGGATATTTATATGCTGAAGAATACACAAGGAATATTTTACGTTCACAAAGGATTTTCTTCCTAAACCTCCTTTTCCTACATCACCCATTCCCCAAATGCAAACACGCACACATTCTTTTGAAGTATGTGAAGGTGAAATCATAGCAGGCAGACCCCTCAGTCTATGCCTGTGGGCAGGATTTTAAACAGAAGCCTTGATAGGCTTTTTTTTCTGTTAAAATGCATATGCATTACAATGTTTTTAAAAATTCCCTGCATAAAAACTCAATAAAAGCAAAGCTGATACATGTGTATACATATGTACAATCAGATACAGAAGCTTACTAATATAAATATGTAATGTATTTATGCTACTGGCAGAGATGGGCAATTAAACAATGTGCAATTGGGCGTATAAAACTGAGGACCAGTCAGCAGATACGAGTGTGTTTCAGGGTAAAGTGTCAGCTCGGGCTACAACAAAATATGCTATTTCCAAAATCATCACTTTATAAAGGAAAGAAACAAGACAAAAATTAGCTTTCTTTATTCTATTTCAAAAGGAGACTTTTTTCACATTCTCTTCATTACAGGAGAAGAAATAGTCATGATGATCTAATTGCCAGAATACATGCATACAACATGAGACTTGGGAGTTTGAGTTTTTGAAAGCCATATCCAGAGATTTTCTCTAATACCTTTATTTTCAGAGTGCCTTTCGCCAAGGGGACAAAATATCTCTACAGCCCTTTTCTCATTCATCCTCACGTGATCATTGTTAGAGAGTCAGAGGGCCTAGAACTTCTGTAGATTCCACCAGTGAAGCAGACAGACAATGACTGCTAGAGTGACTTGATTGAAATTATAGAATAAGTCGGGGGCACAGCTGGTGAGAGGATCTGGGTCTACGGTTTGCTAGAGATTTCTTCCACCCGACAGAACATATTGCCTAAAGCTGAGAATCCCACAGTGTCCTTGATTAAGTATTTTCAAGTTATGGTTCACTTTAGAGATTCCTGTTAAGAATTGGATATGGCAGCCAGCCTGGAAATCATTTAGAAAACACCAGGTTTCAAGCGACTGAGTGGGAGATGTAAGAAGTAGAGCTGGAGGGATGGAATATCTAAAACGTAGGTGGGGATGGAATGTCTACACTGCTGTCTACTGGTCTTTCAGTGTGGAGGGCATCCTGCTAGGTGCTATGCCAGTTAATCAGAAAGATGCAGAAGTTATTTCCTAGGAGTTTGTTTTCTTTTACCAGTGGCTTCTTGTGAAAGCCTCACTTCTACTTTTAAGTTGCTGGAGAAGACAGATTAAGAATAGAAAGATCTATAGCTATTGCAGAAGCCCAAGAGCAGCTTGAAATGAACTTCCTCCTAAAGAGGAGGGTAGGGTTTGTCTCCTGGGAAGGATTCAGTAGGCTCCCTCTTGTCTCACTAGGATTTTTTAAGATGTAGTCTAGTAGGGATAGACTTTTTCCTCATGAATTATTGATACTCTAGAACAGTTTTAATAGTTTTTCCTTTCAGTGCTATACAGAGAAACCCAATAATGATTCTTACTACAATATTAGCATATATTTTAAGCATGCCACAATACCAAGGGAAAGCATCTAATTTTCCTGAAACAATATGCTTCTTTAACTTCTAGAAATATGATTTAAATTAGTAATAAAAATGAAAGGTAATCTAACTTAGATTATGAAATTGCTTTCTATACTGAAAATAGTTTGTAGGGAATTAGGAAAGAATATACTTACGATTTAATCATTTGAAAGCATGATTAAACATTGAAATATGGGATTTGGAAAAATGATAAAATAGATTTCTCAGCAGTATGAAGGTCTTTTCTTGGACATAGGTATAAAAAAAATAAGGAGAAAATCTTAGAATATATAAAGATTTGAACAATGAAATGTATTATTTATGAAATTTATACTGTCTTCCTATGGACAGAGTGGTTAAAAATATTTTAAGTACCTCTGGGGTTTTAAAAGCTTGTGAGAAGCCATCTAAGATACTCCACTTGTCCCACCCCGTCTGAAGCAAAGGAGAATGAAGAAAACTAAAGACACAAGGGAAAGATTAGTCCAGTGGACTAATGGACCACAATTACCACAGCCTCCACCAGACTGAGTCCAGCACAACTAGATGGTGCCCTGCTACCACCCACCAAGGACTGTTGTAACAGGGATCACAATAGAGGGTCCTGGACAGAGCTGGAGAAAAACGTAGAACAACATTCTAACTCACAAAAAAATACCAGACTTACTGGTCTGACAGAGACTGGAGAAACCCTGAGAGTATGGCCCCTAGACACCCTTTTAACTCAGTACTGAAGTCACTTCTGAGGTACACCCTTCAGCCAAAGTTTAGGCAGCCCCATAAAACAAAACAAGACTAAATGGGCACACCAGCCCAGGGGCAAGGACGAGGAGTCAGGAGGGGACAGGAAAGGTGATAATAAGGAACCCAAGGTCAAGAAGGGGAGAGTGTTGACAAGTCGTGGGGTTGGCAACCAATGTCACAAAACAATATGTGTATTAATTGTTTAATGAGAAACTAGTTTGCTCTGTAAACCTTCATCTAAAGCACACTTTAAAAAATATTTTAGGGACTCGGGCAGACATGGCTGTGGCAGCATGCTTGTCCGTTTTCCCATTCTTGCCGATTCTGTAATATTCTTTGGACTCGGGCAGACATGGCTGTGGCAGCATGCTTGTCCGTTTTCCCATTCTTGCCGATTCTGTGATATTCTTTGGACTCGGGCAGACATGGCTGTGGCAGCATGCTTGTCTGCTTCCCACTTCTGTCCTTTTGAATATTAGCCAAATAAAACTTTCTTTTTACTTTACTAAACTTTGTGATATTTTTCCCCTACAACAGTTAATGGTGTAGTAGGCAGGATCTGAAGCTACAAATCCAGTCAGCCTTGAAGAGACCTGGACTGCAGAGCAGAAGCCGGCAAAGAAAGGTCCTATCTTCTGGACCCAAGTGTTCCGACTCCATGTCCCTTCAACATTGACGGAGTGAGTGCTCTCAGAAAACGAACCTTCGCTTATTCTTTGTTGTTCTCTTTCTCATGTTTTCTTAAGTTTTGTTTGGCATATTTGTTTGTAAAACCGGTTGTTTGATTAAGAGAGACATTTAGTAACTCTTTAGGTGAACTGCAGTTTAGGCCTAGATTCGGGCGTTTGAAGGGGTAGCTCTATTTTCAGAGCTATAAGCTGCAAAATTCGGACCTTTTTGTGGCTCAAGAAAGCCTGGAAAATAGTGCTCGGTTTTGCCAAATTCTCAGGGGGAGGTGGCAGCTCCTGATCTGTGTTTTGATATTTAAGGGAGAAGTGGTAGTTCTGTACCTGTTTTTTCCATTGAATTGAGTCAATCTTACCAAAAATTGCTATATACACTTTAAGAAACTAGGATTCGCATATCCTTGTTTTGTGTGGTATTATCTGGTGAGTTTATGTGGTCTTTCTGTCTCCTTTTGTTCTAAGAGCTTGCTTCGGGTCTAGGGCATTGTGTCTAAGTTTGTCTTGTATTAGATTGGTGGCTATGGCTGAGAATTGCTGTTTTTTGTAAGGCTAGTCATAGAACCTCAGTTCCTTCTTCATCCAGAAAAAACAGCATCTTGCATCTGTCTTGAGATTTAGATTTTTAATAGCTACTTGGAGAAACTTTGATATAAATTGGTCTATTTGAAAAGTACGCTAAGATCTTTATGTTTTATACTATGTCAACCTTAAAAGCGAAACCTTTTTAAGTAACTTAAGCTAGATATTATATGAAATGTGTTTTATTTAAGGAAAAAGGATAGTTTTGTCTTAAAGTAAAAGTAGCAGTTCCAGAACAGTAAAAAAGAAAGAAATTACCTATCTTTTGTCTTTCAAAATGCCTCCATCAATTTAAACATATGTAAATGTTTTCCATGAGTCAAGAGAGTGAGGGCGGGCACAATCAGGCCTCCCCACCTCCCAGTCTCCAAGGTCCTGTAGCTCCAGGGACGCTTTTGAAAGACCGCTTTCCAGCTAGGTGGGGACTCTTTCAAGACAAAAAATAAGAAAAATTTCTACTTTGCTACAGTTATCAGCAATTGGGTGGATCGTAATCATAGAACTGTAAACAAGTTCTCTCTATTATAGGGGAACTTTAAGAAGTAAAAAAAAATAGAAATCACAATGAAACACACCTGAAGTGGCCTGGAAAAATGTTTCCAGCAGTAGCCAGACACTGAAGGTTATATCCATATCGATGAATTGGTCAAGTGAGCAGAGACTTTGTGATTTCCAAAGCCAGTTGATAAAATCTTTAAGGGCTAAAATTAGATTGGGGAAAATATGAGAAGTAGTAAAAGTTGAATGAAATCTTAGAATGTTTAAACAGACTTTTCTTTCAACAACAGTTATGTTTTGTGGTATACAGGCTTAAAATAATTCCGAAGGTATTTTAGGTAGCTTATGGTTGTTATTAAGTTAATAGATATTTGTCATTATTTAAGTTCATATACTTTGTCTTTTTATGCCACAGGAGGATATATAGATATATATAAGTCTGCGAATAAGTGTTCATTTTTGACATTTAAAGGGATGCACTGTAAGAGATGCACAACAAAGGCAACTTTTAAGAGGTTTATTGAAATTTATTTGATATGGTCAAGTTTCATCTGTCTGACTAAAGTTTACTGGCTTAATTTAAGAGATTTTTAGGAGTTTTAATGTTGATCGCAGTTAAAATAACAAAATTTTATTTAATTTCTGAGTTAAAGGGTTAATTTATCCTTTGTGTAATCTGCCTGGAAGGCAAAGGTTTGGCCTCTCATTAGAATAAGATTCCTGAGTCTGATACTAAGCCTCATGGCTTTTAGAAAAGAAAGCGAAGGGTTTTACTTTAAGATCTTTGGTTAAATCACTTAAGCATTGTTTCACAGTGACCTATATTATTATCTCTTTATTGCTAACTTGGTCACAACTTTATCTTTTTGAATCTAGCATCATCAAAGCAATCGTTTGATTGGGAAATTCACATCATTTACCTATGAAGGTTTTTTTTTTATTACTATTCAGGTATTTAGAGATTTGATAATCTTGGTATATTCTTGGTATATCCTGACTATATGGTATTTTCTGTCAAAATTATCATGCATTATATCTGAAGCTCTTTGAATATGGTTAATGGCTATATTTAGAAATATTTTTATCTAAAGTTTTTTTTAACTGATTTTATTTGGCCTTTACATTATGCTTATAATTAATTTCTATCAGGTCTTTCACTATTAAGAATATTATGTTTATTAATTAATCATGGCCATATTAAGTTTTGTCATCTACAGATACGTTTTTACTTTGCTGATTTGCTGAAAAAGTTTGACCAAAATATCTCAACAAAAAGATGGACTATATAGGACTTGCTAAAAAGACTGTGACTAGACAGAATAAAATTTCCAGAGCTCCTATGCAGAAGCTGATGAGTTTGCAGACTGCGGCTGATACAGAATCACATGGAACAGAAATTAACTACATAAGACTGAGTAAACTAAAGGAAACTATGGTTTTTTCAATATTGCTGATATTTTAAGGTCCTAATTTCTGGATATGAGAAATCATTCTCCTTTCTCCTAAATTATCTAACTAATGGGTTTAGATAATGTAACTCTTGAATTAGAAGTTCCTGTTGGTAAACTTAGCAAAGTTGTAGATATCATAACCAGAGAACTGTCTGAAATTTGAGCTATGATTTTAAAAAATAGAACAGCATCAGATTTCCTGTTAGTCTCCTAAGAAACAGTTTGTGCCTGAGTAGATAAATGTTGCTGTATTTATATTAATACTCAATCTGAGATTTTGCAGAATGTAGTTGCTGTTGAGGCACATGAAAAGCAGTTACTGATGCCGCTTATGTAGAGACAGACACCTCATGAGATTTGTTTCCTTGGTTCAAAGACCTTAGGGTCATGGTTTCATTGGTTATTTCAGACAATTGGCCTAATATAATTGTTAGTGTTTCTGTTTTATTTCCTAGTTTGCTATATAGTGCCTGGGATCTTAAAAACCAGATGATGTCCAATTGCCATTTGTTGAGCATTTTTGATAAAAGATTCTGTAACAAGATCATGATCCAAAGGAAAGAATGATGAGAGAGTTGTATATAATTCTCCTGGAATCTAGATTTCTGGCTTTCAGGGAGGTTGAGGCAACCCACACGGGATATTTGCCTTTGGGTGTCCTCTTGAACCCTGAGCTTTGAGGAAAAAACTGGTTCCTGAAAATACTTTGAGTCAAACAATGGTCCAGATTAACTAGTAAGACCATTTTGCTCTGAGTATTGAGCTTTTTTTTTTTTTTTTTTGAAGAATTCAGTCTGTTTTAGGAAACTAATTTCAAAGATCAGACAGAGTTATGTTTAGGGTAAATTAGTAATTACTTTTTAATCAGTCTTTAAGACAATGTCGTATGAAATACCTGTGTAATATTTGTAATCAAACTGTCACCCTCTTACGATGCAGAAAATTATGTATCTTAAAGAAACCAGATTCTCAGAGGAGATCGACCTCATGGCTCAGACTCCGTTTTGTCTTTGGTTCCATTTCTGCTTCTGAGAAAGTGACTCATGACTGTTAATAGGTAAACCAACGAGGGGCAGCTTGCCCTTGGGAAGAACACTTAGTATGTTTTAAACAGACTAACTGAAGACCTCCTACAGGAAAGGTCCATCCTGTATTATCTTACTAATCGTTAGTTCTCTAATGAAAACTTGTCACATGCAAATTTTTCTATATTTTCTGTTTCTTCTAGACAAACTTTGTGTGCTCCTTATGGATATATGTTTCTGTGTAGATATGTTTCTAATTTAGACGATTCCTTTCCAACTGATAGTGAATTTGTGTGAGCAGTCTCTTGTTTAGATTCCTGACGAATGCATAGACAATGCACTTTGGAAACTTTAGGATTATCTTTAAGTATTAATAGTAACAATTCTAGTAAATATTGAAAAGGTAATGTTAAAATTGTAAAATGAAAGTCAGAAGAAAACTCATTGGTCCAACACTCTTAGTATCGTTAGTAGCTTTAATTCCTACTTATGGTATATCTGAGTTAGAGAAATCTTTAAGAAAATTTGTCCGTCACTATGGGACAAATAACAGATGAGATATAAGCACAACAGTGATCTCTGATCTCATAAGCCAAGGTGACATGAGCTAACAAAATAACCTTAGATTTTTTTTGTTAGTCCAAGAAAGTGTAGTCTGTGCTGTAGACAAGATACACATAGAATTAGACAGCAAGCTACTTGATTACACATTGTCACACCCTTACAAACACCAGATCTATTTGGTTGGTTGCCATCAGGAATAAGTACATGGGCTAGATCACTACTGCAAGGGTTAGTAATATTCTTAGTCTACATCCTGATAGTATTAGGCATAATAAGATTTATCCTCTATTGTCTTACACACCTAAAAGGCAAAAGAAGGCCTCAGGCTAAAATTTTGATGTACACTGAGTCTGCTCACTCTGGAAATGCCATTGATGACAGCATCGCTCTCACTTAATAACCTGGTGAAGAACCGGATGGTATCCAGTGGAAAACCAGCACGGTGAATTTAAAGAGCCTGCAATGGCCGCCATCTAGGAGCTTGACTAAGTCCAGGTATTGATCATCGATGTGTTATTGCCAATCTCCAATCAAAAGGAGGGAATGATTTAGAAAATAATTTTGGAATCATTATTCCCTGATAGTGAGCATGGAGAAATGTGACCCAGCTGGTGCTGGGCCCTCACAGACTCACAAAGACACATCAACTGGGCCCTGAGGTAAGACAACAGAAGGGACAATCTCAGAAATTATTTTAAGGAAGTTTTCACAAAAGGGCAATAAAACCTAACGCAAAGGACTTCTCACCTTTTGTCTTTTTCTATTAACATTTAGTGAATAGGAATTTGTTGGACCAATGAAGACCCTCCTGACTTTCGTAACTGAAACCCGTACCAATGATTGTTAAGAAAGATGTTTCAAAATGTAAGATTACAATTTCTAGCCAATCATGAAAAAGTGATGCTTACAATGATTCTACCCATTTTGTGATGTTGATATATACTGATGATTCTGTAACCTTCCTTGGACTTGGGAAGATATGGCTGTGGCAGCATGCTTGTCCGTTTTCCCATTCTTGCCTATTCTGTAATATTCTTTGGACTTGGGCAGACATGGCTGTGGCAGCATGCTTGTCTGCTTCCCACTTTTGTCATTTTGAATATATGCCAAATAAAACTTTCTTTTTACTTTAAAAAAAAATTTTTTTGTTAAGTAAATATTCTTTAAGGCAGCAAGTGTCAGACTTTCTGACCTTAGGATTCCTTTGCACTCTTAAAAATCATTGAGGATTCTATTGAACATTATTATGTGGTACATACATATCAATATTTAACAAATTAAAAATGAGAAAATTTTTAAATGTTTATTTATCCATTTATTAAAATAAAGATTAAAAACTTAATACATGTTAACATAAATAATACATTTTATGAAAGAATTGTGATACTTTCCAAAACAAAAAATAATAGTGAGAAGAGCAACATTGTTTTACATTTTTGGAAATGTCTTTACTTTCTGACTTAATAAAAGACTGCCATAGTCTCATATCAGGTTTTGCCTTTAATCTAGTGTGAAGTCATACACAGGTGTCTCTGGAAGACCTGACAGTACACCCCTTAGTTCCTTAGTGCTGCTGTAACAAAAATACCACAAGTGGGTGTTTTAAGAACAGAAATTTATTTTCTCACAGTTTAGGAGGCTAGCAGTCTGAATTCAGGACTACAGTTCTAGGGGAAGTCTCTCTCTGTTCACTCTGGAGAAAATCCTTGTCTCAGCTTCTCTAGCGTTCGTTCATCTAGGCATTCTTTGGAGATCTCCACAGGGCATCTATCTTTACCCCTTTTTTGCTTGCTTGCCTTTGTGTCTAATCTGCTCTTTTTATATCTCAAAAGTGGTTAGGTAGAAGACATACCCTACACTGATATGGCCTCATTAACACAGCAAAGAAAACTCTTTTCCCAAATGGGATTACATCCACTGGAATAGGGATTAGGATTCCAACACATATTTCTGGTGGACACAATTCAGTCCATAGCAGCACATGAGATGGTAAAAGGCAAATAACATGTTGGTATTGCTGTAGAAACAATTTTGATATTGTAGATCCCTGAAGATGTCTCATCAACCCCACATCACACTTTGAGAACAGCTGAAGAAGAGTCCCAGACTGGGATCTTGTGGTCCTCATGTCTATTTCTGGGACCACCATTGGCCAAATTTTTCATATTGGGCTGAACATTCTTATCTGCAAAATGCTGTTAGATCAGATTGTCTCTGAGGTCCCATCTATATTCTCATTGTCCTCAAACACTGTTTTCATCATGTTAATCCATACCCACAAATATATTTTTACATATGAAAGTATAATTATGAATAAGTTCTAAAAATAATTTTACATCAAACATTGATGTGTTGAATAACAGTCAACATTTTTGTGTGGACACATATTTCGACTTCAGTTGTACATACAGGTTTTTTTTTTTTTTTTTAATTACAGAAGTGAAAACAAATGGTTAATCTCTACCTCCTACAGTCACCGAGGTGAGCTTCAGGAAGTTATTCATACTCCCTCATGATACAATTCTGCCTGCAGAGAAAAGCTTGAGCTGAAATCAGACAAACTTGACTGCAAATCCCCGCTCTCCCATTTAGCAGTGTGAGATCTTGGTCAAATTACCTAACCTTTCTAAAGATTCATGTTTTTCAATTGTTAAAAAGTAATAACAATAGACCCATCTCATATGATTATTGTAAGGTTTGAATGAGTTAGTCCACATAACACACCTAGCATAGCATACCAAAAACCCATTGTCACTGAGTCAATTCTGACTCACAGTGACCCTACAGGACAGAGTAGACCTGCCCCATAAGGTTTCCAAGGAGTGGCTGGTGGATTCGAACTGCCAACTTTCTGGTTAGCAGCTGAGTCTTAACCACTGCACCACCAGAGCTAGTAGCCAACAAAAATTAAGCTCACAATTATATTGCTATTTTCACAGAAATTTCCTTCCACACCTTCTAGGCTGCAGTTATTCAATGTATTATCATTATTATTTTACCTTTTAATTCTTTAGACAATTTCATTCTAAGCATGATTATGCTCAATGTAGTAAACCTTTACCACAAAGCAAAGAAGAAAAAAAAAATGCAGACATATCTGTATTCTCACATATTTTAATATGTTCTTCTAGGCTTTTTTGTTTTATGTTTATATTTATTTTAAAGTAGGATTTTATTACATGCAAAATGTTTACAGCCTGCTTGGCCTTTTTATTACTATATTATCAACACTTTTCCATGTCAAAAAAATTATTCTTCAATATTACATTTACAGCCTGTGTTGCAATATATGATAAGGATGTTCAGAATTTGCTTAATCACTTTCCAGCTTGGACATTTAAATTGTTCCTGTTTGTTTTTTTGTTTTGTTTTTTGATTTTTGTTTTCTTACTATTGTGTTGAAAATAACATTGTTAACTAATCCTAGTACATATGTCTCATCTCCCTTAGAAGTTTTTGGGGTAAGTTAGCATTTTAAATATAAATATAGGAGCATGCACATTCTTGGCCTATTGTAACTTACATCAAATCATTTCTGAGAGCTCAGTCTTAGGCCTCTTTGTGGTCTCTCCCTAAACTATCTCCCTGAGTGATCTCTCCATCACCTTAAAACCCGTTGCCACCAAGTTGATTCTGACTCATAATGACTCTATTGGGCAGAGTAGAACTGCCCCATAAGGATTCCAAGGCTGTGATCTTTTACAGAATCAGACTGCCACATCTTTCTCCCAAGGAGAGGCTGGTAAATTTGAACTGCTAACCTTTTGGTTAGCAGCTGAGTGCTTAACCACTATGCCACCAGGGCTCCTTATTCCATTGCCTTCTTTATTAATTCTGCCAAATTTATATGTCTAGACCTGAACTTTCTTCTAAGATCCAAACTCATATATCCATCTTCCTACTTAATGTCTCCACTTAGACATATCACAGGAATCTAAAATTTAACATGCCCAAAACTGAGTTGATTTTTCTCTCCCTTAAATCTCTTTTCTTCTTTCATTTTTTTTTTTTTCCCCCAGTAAATAACAGGAAACATGTCTATGATGTTGCTAAAGTCAAGAACATGGAAATCATTCTTGGTTCCTGCCTTTCTCTCCCTTCCTGTAATCAACCCATCTGAAGTTGTCTAATGCTACGAGTTTTCTGTATACCATTGCTTGATACTAAGAAAAGCCTGTCTCCCATCTTAGCTTCATACAGTCCATGATCTTTGTACTTCCTTTGTACTTGACACCATTTTCTCCTGAAAGTATTCTTAAAAATTGATAGATCAAAGGAATCTCATTTTCTTGCACTCTAGGAATCTCTAACTAAAACAGGTAGATGTATCATCAAAAGAAAGAAAAGATGTACAAATATTTAAAAAATAAAAGAAAATTTAGCTTGGCTTGGCTTGGCTTGGAGCGTAAAGGGCCCTGCTTGGATGTTATTTACTTGAAGGAGCCTAAATGTATATTGGCATAAAAATGTAGACAGAATAGGAATGATCTGCTGCTGGTGAAGTTTCATGAGCTTCTATTAATTACTACCTAAGAAGTCTGTAAAACTCTATGACTTTTTCTCTTCATTATCTGGAAAAAAATGGACAGAAATACTCTTTAACCGTGAACTCGTTACTCCATACCTCACAAGCTAATAAACTCTATTCACAGTCTAAATACTTATGGCTTAATACTAGGGGAAATGGCTTGATGTCAGTTGAGGTGATGGGAATGACTTTGCCATGCGTCTCTCAGTTACCAGCATTGGATTGGTGGTTGCAGTTTCCAAGATCAGCAAGAGAGAGCAAGCGTCTACATGCAGTGTTTTTCAAGCCTCTGCTTATATCACTTTTGATAATATCCCTTTAGTCAAAGCAAATCACATGGCCAAGCCCAGATTCAAGGGGTGGAGAAATAAATTCCATCTCTTGATAGGAGGAGCTGCAAACTCAGATTAAAAAGGGCAGGGGAACATAGGAAGGGATGGAAGAATTTCTGGCCATTTCCCAATCTACCACAGCAAGCATATTTTATGTTAGATGGGTGTAATTTTTTTTTCTTTTTATGGACGGTGTTACCATTTATAATTCGCTAAATTTCCTATGGAAACCCTGGTGATGTGGTGGTTAAGTGCTACGACTGCTAACCTAAAGGTCAACAGTTCAAATCCACCAGGTGCCCGTTGGAAACTCTTATGGGGCAGTTCTACCCTGTCCTATTGGGTTGCTATGAGTTGGAATTGACTCAACGGTAATGGGTTTGGTTTTTGGTTTTAAATTTCCTATACTTCATTTTGGAGAAGATAGTTTTTATTATCATTTCCATAAATTGTTTAAAGTTTATAAGACTATAAAAATATGTTTAACTAAATTTAATTATAATTATTAATGTCTAAAAAGAATTTGTTCTTGCAACCTCTAGATAATGTCACAAATCATGTAAACTTAGTTACTCCACCCACACTATCTGGATAAAATTATAAAAGATTATCTCTCTAACAAACATTTATACCATTTTGATTTGTTGGTCTATAGGGCCAATTTAAATGTAATTTCCAAGCTCCTTAATTGACTTTAAGACCTTGGGCTAGTATCAAATTAAGTTAATGAATGAGCCATCCCTCTAATTAACACGGAAAATTCAACGAGTTATAAGTACCATCTTATAATATGCTTATAAGGTTATATTTTAAAGCTAAAGTTGAAAGCTTTGTCATCTAACCATATGTTTACATAGATTTATGTAATCTTATATAAAAAAAATCACTGCACAAGTAAACTTTGGTATGATAAAGAGGAGAGGATTGAGAATTCGAAATTGGTCTTGGAGTATTCAATCGTTTCTTACAGGAGGTAATGAGTTATTCTGCGTAATCTAGCCAGGGAGTGGAGTTTCCTTAACTCACCAGAATTCTCTCACCTGAGGTCCTGTTGATTTTTCACCATGCTTATGAATTATTTGAAAATAAACAAAAAAAGTCTCTCACTTTTGAAAGAACTTGTTACTTTATTATGTTACCTCCACTATGCTGTCTTAAAATATTGTCAGTCTAATTAATAATCAAGACTAATCATTTCCTGTCTTTAGTTACCCGTTACTTATGTTCATATCTTGATGTAATGACCAATGCCTTCTCATTTTTTTTTATATTGCCTTTTCCAAATTCAGACGCCCAATTCACAATTACAAAATTGTTTAGGTGTCTTTTATACCCACAATCTCTTGTGGAGTAATATTTGTTCACTTATCTTCTAAAAGGGGGATTAAAAAAAAAAACCCATTGCCACCGATTTCAACTCATAGTGACCCTGTAGGACAGGATAGAATTGCCCCATAGAGTTTCCAAGGAGCACCTGCTGGATTTGAACTGCAAACCTTTTGGTTAGCAGCTGTAGCTCCTAACCACTAAGCCACCAGGGTGTCCAAAAGGAGGATGGGTAGAAATAATCAGGTAGGTTTGATATCCTTCATATTTTAATTAGCTCTACACTATTTTAGAAGCTACTTTTTGTCAAACCAACAGTATAGGAAGAGCTGTCAAGTTAAAAAGAGGTCGACCTCCTCTAGGCCAGGTATGTACATGTAAGACATTGTTAATACAGATGTGCTGCCAGTCATGTGTCTTCAGGATGGATTCAAGCATTCATTCTCATGTTCACGCGCCAAGTCTGGAACAGAGTCTCTAAAACTGATTCTTTCAAATATTTCATCTCTAGATTTATAAAACCCTGATCAACTGGTGACATGTGTAACACATATTTTATGGAATGGCTCAGGAAGCTCCAGAGGCTTTTCAATGCCCTTATTATTCATAATATGTCCTGACATTCAGGTTAATCATTAACTAAATCCCTTTTAAATAAACGTGCATTATGCCACAATAGACAATTCTGGTTTCCTCCATTCTATTATTTTTGGTTGCTGTTATAAAATTAACTAAGACCATTCAATCTTATCATTAACAAGTGGTCTTCTTCCATGTTGGCCTAAAGGCTCATAATATAAGCTATAGGAAAGAAATTATGTCTTTTGGAGAAAAAAAATCAAAAGACTAATAGTCTCAAAAAAGGACCATAAAAGCTCCTAATGACCTTTGGTACTGAGGAATAGATTCATGGGTACAGGATTCCCAGTGGTCACCGTCACCATAAGCAGATACCTACTGGACTGTATCAAGTGGCTGGGTTGGGATTTCCAGGACAAGTTTGGTCCAGGAGCTGATGACTTCCTGCAAGCACACTGCTGACTCTAGCTCTGGTGGGACAACCATGGGGTTTCCAAGGCTGTAATCTTTCTAAAAGCAGACTGCCACTTTTTTCTCCCATGGAGTGGCTGGTGTGTTCAAACCACTGACGTTTCAGATAGCAGCTGAGAGCTTAACCACTGTGCCACCAGGGCTCCTATCAATAATTAATCAGGCAAGGCTAAATGAAAGTGATGAGGGGAATCTAATTGGTATTTTTAATAGAAATACTGATGGTATTGTTTTTAATGCTTCAAATTCTAATGGTCATAATGAACAAATCCTTTTCTTTTTTCTTTATATCTAAACCTCATTTTAGTATAATAAATTTGTACAACTATAATGTAACGTTCTTTGTTTGCATTGTAATTTATTCTAACCGATCCTTCAAAATTTGAAAAGATATTCTGTGAGAAAACTTAATATGGATTAAAACCCAATGAATCATCAGAGGTAGTAAAAGGTGATAATTATGTAGAATGATAATGCATAGTGGTTGGTTTTGTCTGGAAAACTCTTAAGAACCATGTTCAAATATTATTCAAAATGCCTTAACAGAGTTTGTTTTGTTTTGTTTTTGCTTTTCATGGTACAATGTGGCTATTTGCATAAAAACATAACCTACTTCTTACCAGGATATAACTAGATAAACAAAACGTGATAAATATCAAATTTAAAGTAAGTCTTATTTAATTAGTCATGTCAAGTCCACAATCAAAAAAAAAAGTGTGGATATAATGCCTACAGATCCTTTCAAGAAACTGGTCTGTACCTATTCCATAGTTTATAGAGTTCTATTCTTACAGGTAGTAAAGAGTATCACTTCCCAGAAAATCAGAAACATTGGCAAACATGGGGATCTCAACAAAACAAAATATTCTTACAGCTAAAAGTTTTGTAGATAAAACCAAAAACCAAAGCCATTGCCGTTGAGTCGATTTGACTCACAGTGACCCTATAGGACACAGTAGAACTGCCCCATAGGGTTTCCAAGGAGCAGCTGGTGGATTCAGACTGCTGACTTTTTGGTTAGCAGTCGAGCACTTAACCACTGTACCACTAGGACTCCAGATAAAACCCAGTAGAGGGAAATTGGATGGTTCTTGGTTTCACTCCTTGTAATAGATGAACTGATGAGAACAATAAAATGATTTCTGGCACAATAAAAGTGACAAAAATATGTCACCATGGTTTTTGCAAAGCTAATGCCACCACCACCAGTTGCGGTTGAGTGAACTCTGACTCATGAAGACCTCGTGTGTCAGAGTAGAACTATGCTCCGTAGGATTTTAAATGACTGATTTTTCAGAAGTAGATGGCCAGGACTTTCTTCTGAGGCACCTCAGGGTTGACTGAAACCTCCAACCTTTCAGTTAGCAGCCAAATGTTTTAACCATTTGCACCCCCCCTAGGGACTCCACAACGCTAACAGATGGAAGTAAATTCCTTAGCCTTATGGCTCTAGCTATGTTGAACATTGTAACAAGGAAGTATTTAAATATTTATCAATCCTCAAGGCCTGTTAAATTTATGAAAAGAAAGTAGCCCAAATAGAAAAGTATATAAATTTAATTAATACTAACTCAAATATTGAAAAACAAACTTATTTAGTCAAATTAGGGCTGGAATCTGACCACAATGAAGGCCTGATATCCCTCCTTTACATGCTTTTCAGGGTCAATCTCTAACTTCAAGCCTTTCACAAATTTAAATCCTTTCCAAGACATAGTTTACGGTGCATGGATAGGCATTGAAAAGCAGCAGCTTTCTAGTATCAACCTAAATTACAAACATATCTAAAAGCTGCAGCTGTCTTAAATGCAGAGTCATTCTAAAGTCCCTGTTTCCTGAAACAAATCCCCAAAAAGAGAGAGATGGTGTTTTGTTTTTATAAAAGCCAGGACCTTCTCCTTTTATTTTCTTCATAAAATTGATGCAAAAGTAATCCAATTATAATTTTTGATAGTCAAATAATAACTTGACCTATATATGTGTGTGTAGATATGTATGTACATATATATATATGCAACCTCTCTGATTATTCTGTGAGCTCAGTTGAAACCTAGATTCACTTACAAAACCTAGATTCATTACAAAAATATTTACTCAGTAATCAGAATCATCTATAAGATTTTCTTCTTAAATATATAAAAACAGTTTTTTTTTTCCAAAATGTTACACAATCTCATTGTATTCGTGTGTGTTGGTATACATAAATATGAATATATGTACATCTTCCAGCTATATGAAAATTAACATAATCCAACATTCCTGCCAGGTCTTCTATGATGACCCCGCTTTGCCAATTTTACTCCCTGTCATAGGCAGAATAATGAACCCTCAAATATGCCCATGTTCTAACACCCAGAGTCTGTGAATACATTAGGTTACATGGTAAAGGGAAATTAAGGTTGTAGATGGAATTAAGGGTCTTCTGACCCTGAGATGACTTTCTTGTATTAGCTGGGTGGACTCAATGTCATCACAAAGAGTCCTCGTAAGTGGAAGAGGGAGGCAGAAGAGTCAGAATCAGAAAAGTATTTGAAGATGCTAAGCTGCTTATTTATTAGAGGAAATACAGCCAGAGGGCTCCTTGGAAGCAAGGATGGCAAGATTTCATCTCACGTACTTTGGACACGTTATTAGGAGGGACCAGTCCCTGGAGAAGGACATCATGCCTGGTAAAAGCAAAGGGTCAGCGACAAACAGAAAGACCTTCAAAGAGAAGGACTGATGTGGTGGCTGCAACAATGGGCTGAACCATAGCAACCATTGTGAGGATGCAGCAGGACTGGGCAGTGCTTCATTCTATTGTACATAAGGCCGCTATGAGTTGGAACGGACTTGACAACACCTAGCAACAACACTGCTGATTATGAAGATGGAGAAAGCAGCCACGAGTCAAAGAAAGCAGATGACCTATAAATGCAGGAAAAGGAAACAAATTCTCCCCAAGAGATGCTAGAAGGAATGTAGCCTTGTTGATACCCTGATTCTAGCCCAGTGAGACCCATCCTGAACTTCTGACCTCCAGAAATGTAAGATGATAAATTTGAGTTGTTAGTCACTAGGAAACCCAGGTGGCATAGTGGTTAAGAGCTACGGCTGCTAACCAAAAGTTCAGCAGTTTGAATCCAGCAGGAGGACCTCCTTGGAAACCCTATGGGACAGTTCTACTGTGTCTCACAGGGTTGCTGTCAGTCGGAATCAGACCTGATGGCAACGGGTTTGTTTTTTTTTTTTTTTTTTTTTTTAGTCACTAAGTTTGTGGTAGTATGCTACAGCAGCAACATAAAATTAATACACCCCCATATTTCTAATGGCCATTAGAATAAAAGCTAGACTCCTTACCATATTCTAAAAACACTGCATGAATAAGCCTCTCCTTCTCTTACCTCATCTTGCCACTCTTTTTTTCAGTTACTCTGCTCAACCCATACCAACTGTTTTTGTCACCTAGCGCTGCTGTAACAAAAATACCACAAAAGGGGAAAACACACCGATGCATAAATGGGTGGCTTTAAACAACAGAAATGTATTTTCTGACAGTTTTGAAGGCTGAAAGTTCAAATCAGAGTCTTGACCACATTGACTCCTTCTGTGAGCCCCTCTACTAGTTTCTGGTGTCTGCCAGAAATCCTTGACATTCCTTGGTGTTTCTTGGCATCTGTCTTCCCCTTGCTGTGTCTCTGGGTTTATTCTCTTCTTTTTATAACTCAGAAGTAACTAGGTTTAGGACACGCCCTACGCTAGTATGGCCTCCTTAACATGACAAGAGAAAACCCCCTATTTCCAAACAAAGTCATATTTACAGGTATGGGATTAGGACTTCGACACACGTTTTTAAGGGGCACGATTCAATCCATAACAGCAACTTTCATTTATTTGAACATGCCAAGTTCTTCTACCTGAGGGTCTTTGCACTTGCCACTCCTTTGTCAAAAGCCCTCTTTTCCCTGCTCTTTCTCAGATTGGCTCTTCCTCATATTTCAAGTCATGGGTTAAATGCCACCTTCACATAAGCTTTCTATGACCATACTTTTAAAATAAATATCACATACACATACACACATTGTTCTCCTTCTCATAAAGTTGTTATTCCTTTATTGCATTCATCGTTATTCATTGTCATTTTGTTTGATAGTTTGTCTTTATTTCTCACCTCTACTTGAATGTAAGCTCCACAAAATTGGAGACAAACTTGTTCTCTGTTGGCTCCCTAACACCTAAAATGGAATCTTGTACACATGAAAAGCTCTATAATTATTGAAAGAAATAAGCAGAATCCTACAGCAATACCAAATGCTTACAGCTCTCAAAATACTGTGTGCTTATTCTTGCCTCTCTGCCTTTTGAACATGCTGCTCATTCTTTTTGTTCTCCTTCCTTGCTAGGCAATTCCAGCTTAAATATGAGCTTCTCTGCGAAGGTTTGCTGACTGGTGATCTTCAACTTTCTTTCAGTTACCTATTACTGCACAAGCCCCTCCAAAAGTTAGTAGCTTAAAATAACCATGGTTTATTATTTCCTAAGGTTCTTGGTTTCATTAGGCATAGCTGGGTGGTTCTTTTGCTTCATATAGGGTCGGTCATTCACTCAGCAGCATTCAGCTGGCAGCTGGGCTGGGCTGCACTGGAGCTGGAAGTCAAAGAAGGCTTTACTCAAATGTCAGATGACTTGGCACTCTTTCACGCGGCCATTCAATGTGGCCAGCTTGGGCTTCCTCACAGCTTTGTGATTTTAGGCTATACGTCTTACATGGCAGCTGGTTTCAAGAAAGAACATGAAAGTCCTCTTAAAAGCTAGAGCCAGAATGGAACTGGCACCGTGACACTTCTGCCAATGCTATTGGCCAAAGCAAGAAGCGGAGACAGCCCATATTCGAAGGGAGCAAAAGACACTCCACCTCTTGAAGGATGGAACACCAAGTGTACACAAGGAGGGAAGGAAATGATAGCATTTTTTTGGAGATTAGCTAAAATAAACCCATCTATGTAAAATGGTTTGCTCTTTTCTTTGATGTGCCACACCACCATGTGCTCCTCTGTTATGCCACTCATTACATGCCCCTGTAATCTGATTACTTGTCTGTCTTTTCCACAGAACTTTTAGTGCTATAAAATGTACCTAGGTCCTTACCCCAAAATAGTAGTCAATAACACTTGTTGGATGAATAAATGGCTGAATGAATATGTGTATTATATGCATGATTTTTTTATTCTGAGTTTTATGTACTTTATAATTCCCTTTTAAGTCTTACTCAGTTACCTTGCACTCTTGCTAACAAATATACTACATTATGAGATGGAATTGACTCAATGACAATGAGTTTAGTTTGGTCTTATTTCTCCAAAAGAGCATCTCTACCTTTAAGGTCTCTAAATAATCTAGAACAATATGGAACCAGTCACATAACAATTATTAGTGTGTGGTTTCTGTTCTTCATTTGAGCAAAGGAAGATAACCCATTTTTAGCTGACATTATCCCATAGAACATTTGGTGAAACCAATTTTAAATCATGCAATTGTTTTTATACTTATAAATTCTAAAAAATCATTTTCTGTAGACAGATCTAATTTTAAAAATCTGTTCATGAAAAAATTATAATTTTGTGATGATCTTTTTTATATCTGGATATAGTAAATATCCCAGAGCTCTGAACTCTTATGTGGTATAATGAAGATTTGGGTGCACAACTTTTATACAGATTATGGCTGAGTTAATACCCCTTATTCCCACCTTACTCTCCCCTTTCACCACTGTTCATGAGCTCTGCATCTCTAACAAAGAAAAGACAATTTCAGGGCTTTGGAAGGGTCTAAACTTTGCTTTATCAAGGACAATACTGGCAACTTTCCAGAAACCTGGAGGCCATGGCTCATCTGCAAATCATGTACATATATTTGCATGAATTTTATTTTGATTAGTAGCCTCAACTCTTGATGGTACTTAGGATGAATGAAGCATTTTACATATATGAATAAATGAAGACAATTTAGTAGTCTTACTGCTCTTGGGCGTGTTTTCCTTATTTCTCTAATTCTAACTCTTTTCATCCATTCTCTTATTGTTATATTCTTTAAATTTGTAGTGGGTATTGCTTTTTGTTTTTTAAAATATTAATTTCGTAAAGATGGTGGGAAGGAAGGCACCCTGCTTTTATTGATTTATTGATCCATTCAACCTATATCTACTTTAACCAAAATCATTGTGACTTAGTGAATTTTGCGAAGTCCTTTGTCTTAACTGGCATAAATTGGCATCTTTTGGAGAGATGAATGACTGGAGTATATAAAGCTTGATAACTGTGTCATTTTATTTTGGAAGAGCTTACCCTAAAGTACTCCATAAGCAGAAATATCCATAGAGACCCTGTACAGCTTTACGGAATAATATATTGAAAGTAGAGGCAAAGGAGAATTGCTATTTTATTATTAATAACTTTATTATTTTCCCTAAACTTTAAAATCCCCCTGAATGTGAGGGTCTCTTGGTGTGTTTGTGTCTGAGTGTGTTTGACCCGAGGTGGGAGAAAGTGGTGAAGGACAATAGAAAGGGTAATTAGTTGATCAGGATGAAGAACGCTGATGATGGCATGAGGAGACTGCTGTCAGAAAAAATGATGGAAAGAAAACCATGGCTTGTCATAGCACCAGAATATTCTAGGGAGCAAGGGAGCTGATGAAGCTGTGGTGATCAGTTTACAGATGAATTGTGTTGGTTTCTAAATATTACCAAAAAAATCTAGATCCATTTCATGCACTTACCGACTGATAATGAAAATGCTCTCTCTCTACACAGTCAATGAAAAATTTTACCTGGAGAGTAAACAGCAATCAATTCTAGATTTGGAGATTCCCCCTCACCACCACCACCTTACTACTTCATTTTGTTTCTTTTCTCTCTTTCCTGTTCTTTGTTCCTTCATTTTCTTCTTTTCTTTTTAACATAGTCAACTTCTATGTAGTGTTTTAGAGTAACCAGCTCTTCTATAAGCTATAAAATGTCCATTTTTGTGTTAGTTATCAAGTAGAGCCTAGTTTATTTATAAGAAAACTGTTTTGAAAGTTTAGAAACCTGATGAAATTATTTTTGAATATGATTAATGTCTTAACGTTTATAAGTGATAAGGATGATAATAGAGTTCTAAGCATTAAGGAATAAAAAAACTATAAATATTACAGAGAATTAAATTAATGTTATGAAGTAATAGAAAACATTGAGGAATTTAGTTCAAAATGAATTGAGGAGTTGTATTAGCTAGGTTGTAATCAGAGAAGAGCTATAGAATAAAGAGTTTATTATAAGGATTAAACTTTACACAATTGTGGGAGCTGGTGAGGATGTTTGTGAAAAGACTATTGCCTTTGTGTCAAAGGACAAGGCTGAATCACCATTAGTTAACAAGTCTAGTAGTTATGAAGGAAAGCTGGACACGAAGTAGAACGGGGACAATCTGGAGCCCATTAGTAGGAACTGGAATCCATGATGATAAACTACTCCTTATTTAGCAGGAGAAAACTGGAAACCACTTCTGATTTTCACAGCCTCTAACCTGGTGTAAGTGACCAGCAGAAGAACTTGATGTCCTTTTCCAGAGCTGCTAATGTACATGTTCCAGGACTTGCAAATGCTGAAGTAGAAGATTCAGTAAGGTCTGAAGGAGTTGCTAGCCCGTCTGCTGCCACAGACCAACCAGATGAGCTAGAAGATCAGTGACAATATGAGCAAGTTACGGCAGTGATACACAGCTGACTGCACTGACCTTCACAGCATAGAGCTTGCTGCTTCACACTCGTCTTCCAAGTCTTTTGCAAATTTCTCCTGTGGAAAATCTAACCCTGGAACCATATCAGAAGGGCATTCAGAGAAACGTAGTTCCAACTTAAATCTACGTTGGCACAGAATAATGGTACTACACTTAACCTGTTGTCTACTCGTCCTACATGTATACCTCTTCGAACCATCTAACCTCCAAACAGAGACTTTAATGCTTTAGGTTAATATGATGCAACCTTACTTGTACAGCTAAGTACAAGCTGGGCCTCCCTGCAAAAGAAGACACAAAGTCACTTTAACCGTCTTTGGATGATGTTCATTCTTCTTCTGAGTTCCTCTTGCCTTTTGGCATTCTGTAATACAAATACTGAGTGTTGGGAGACATCTCTCCAAGAGACTGAAATTTTTCTGCATGCCTTCAAAATTTTAACATTTAATTTGCCCTGACTGTCTTTTCAAGGATGTTTGTATAGCTTTGGAAGATTAGAGATGTCTACATTCTAGGATAGTAATTATAAAGATATCTCCCTCCCCCAAAGCAGATTTACATTCCAGGGTAATAAAGATAATGTCTCTCTCCAAAGGGGAGGATAGTCAGCCTTGCCAGCTGCACCTAATATAAGATCAAGTCTTCCTAATATCAGTGTTCCTTTTCTATAACATACTCCACTACGTGGGCAACAAATACCTGGCTCTTATCACAGGACCCTGTGGTAATAAGGCCTAAAGAACTGGAAAAATGCTATTATTCTGGATATAACTATTGCTGGGTAATAAATTGTCTTTTGTCTCTGACTTTGTGGTATAATGAATTACTTAACATGGGCCTTCTAGCCATGGTCTTTGTGACTCACACAAAGTGATTGAGTGGGACTATGCAAAGAAGGTCTACGGAACCTGTGATGGTTGGGGTTAAGTGTCAACTTAGTTAGGCCATGATTCCCAGTATTGTATGGTTGTCCTCTATTTTGTGATCTGATACAATTATCCTCCATTTTATGTGTTGTAAATCCTAACCTCTGTCTAATATATTTGGCTAGCTATATTAAAAACACCAGAAGGAAGTTTAAATGGGGACAGAGAAAATGACGTTTATGTTAGTGATATTACAGTAAAATATATCCTTCTGTCTGATTCACAGCAATTCCCCCAGTGCCCGGAACAGTGCCTGGTGCATAGTGAGGACTAAATAATATCTGCTGAATGAATGTTGATGTGTGGGCTTTTGCAAAATTTGAGACATGGATTGATAAGACACTCTATGAATAGTCTAATCTTTTATTTTGGACTACAAATCTCTGCCTTGTTCCTCCTTGGTCCTGGGTACCAATATTAGGGAACTGTACAGATAAGTAGACATTGTACTTGTTTCCCTCTGCTGCCTTACTATTTGGATATAATTACAAGAATATATATGTGTAGTTACATAAAAATGCATGAATAAAATAGGTAAAAGATTATAATGTAAAATTTTATCTTGATAATTTATAATAAAATATCAATGATATGAGTATTTGCTATGGATTTAATTGTGCCCCTCAAAAATATGTGTTGAAATCCCAACCCTGTAAACATGACCTTGTTTGGAAATAAGGAGTTTTCTTTTGTTATGTTAATGAATGTGAGAGAGTGAATTTCTCTTTGTTGAAGCCACCCACCTATGGTATTTGTGTTATAACACCACTAGATAACTAAGAAAGAATTTGGTACTGAGAGTGGGGTGCTGTTCTAACAGGTACCTAAAATGTGGAAGCAGTTTTGAAACTGTGAATGGATAGAGGCTGGAAGAGTTTTAAAGTGCCTAATAGCAAAAGCCTAGATTGCCTTGAAGAGTCTGTAGATGGAATTACAGACATCAAAGACAATTCAGGTGAGGACTCAGAAGGAAGTGAGGAGAACTTTTACATTGGAGATGACACAAACAGCGAGAAGCGGCAGAGGCAGAGATGTGGCAGCGACAGAACCAGAAGGCCAGCACAAGGCAACACAGGAGCCAACCCAAAGAGTGAGAGAGCTGACTGCCTGTGCACAGGAGGTTTCCTGAGGGAGTGGGGTGCCTCTGAGCACTTATCGGTGGAGCTACGCTTACCAACCCATAGAGCAAGAGAGCTGAGTGCTTTCCAGCTGAAGTTTACTGGTGGAGTAGGGTGCCTGCAGGCACTTATCAGTGGAGCTACAGAGCTTTGGAACACTTGCGCCAACAAGGCAGATGTGGGCAGAGAGGCCGGAGGGGCTGAGAGGCCAAGGAACTAGGAAGCAGAAACTGAAGAGACAAGGAACACAGAGAGCAGAGCTGCCTCAGTCTCAAATGGTAGGGCCAAGACCTCTGGAGATGCTAAGAGTGGAGTCGCCACTCAGATGGATTAGGAGAATGGGGTGGCCCAATTTCGAGGGAGAAGACTTGCCATTCCAGTGGGCCTGGAATGCAGAGCTGAAGTCCAAGTCTGAGGGACCTCCACTCAGAATCCAGAGAGTGTGGCCAAAACCCAGAGTCTGGGGAGTAGGGCTTTGCCTAAATGGTCTCAGAGAACAGATGGTTATTTTCAAGCCTTGAGAGCTAATGTAACATGCTCTGCTGACTTGCATGGTACTTGTTGTCCCTTCTCTACCTCCAATTTCTCCCATGTGTAATGGAAATATCTACCTTGTGCTTGTTCCAACATTGTCCTTTGAAAGCAGACAACTTATATTCTAGATTTTACAGACGAAGAGGAATTTTTAGATTTTGAACTTGGTTTAAGACTTTTGCTGTGATATGATGGGGTGAATGTGTTTTACATGTGACAAGGACATGAATTTTACATGTGGCTAGTCTGTGACTCCTAGCATTGTGTGACTGTCCACTGTTCTGTGATCTGATATGATTTTCCTGTGTGTTGTAAATGCTACCTCTATGATGTTAATGAGGTGAGATTAGCAGCAGTTATGTTAATTATGCAGGACTCAATCTACAAGATTAGGTTGTGTCCTAAATCAATCTCTTTTGACATATAAGAGAAGCTAGTAGAGAGACATAGGGACCTCATTAGCACCAAGCAAGAAGAGCCAGGAGGGCATGTCCTTTGGACCTGGGGTCCCTGTGCTGAAAATCTCCTCATCTGGGGAAGAGTGATGATAAGGACCTTCCCCCAGAGCTGACAGAGAGAGAAAGGCTTACCTTGGAGCTTGGCACCCTGAATTCAGACTCCTACCCTTCTAAACTGTGAGAAAGTGGATTTCTCTTTATTGAAGTCATCCACCTGTGGTATTTCTGTTATAGCAACACTAGGTAACTATAGGATCACTATGAGTTGGAATCGACTCAACGGTGACAGGTTTGGTTTTGGTTTTGTTTAGTTAACTAAGACAATGGGTTAAAACAAGTGTAGGGTGGGTTCTAAACCTGATTATTTCTGAGTTATAAAAAGAGCACAGTAGACACAGGACACAAAGGGGGAAGTTGCCGTATGAAGACAGACGTACATGGCAAATGCATCTACAAGCCCAGGAACTCCAAGGGTTACTGGCTACCAAAAGCTGAAATAAATAAAAAAGAACCTCCCACTAGAACTATGCCCTGAACTTGGACTTCTAGCCTCCTAACCTGTGAGAAAATAAATTTCTGTTAAACAGAGGTTTTGCTCTGAAGAATAATTGTGATTCATAGTCAGATTTTTTATTGCCCTTTACAATTAAATGTGATCACCACCTTGTGAGTGAGGGGTACCCAGAAGTATCTCCAGTCCTGTCTGCTGCAAACCATGTGCTCTACCTACTACCTCTCAGGTGTATGTCTGCATTTGGGTGCCATATGCACCCAAAAGGGCCAATTATACACAGTGCAAGTTGCAATGGCACATATTGTGTCTACTCCCACAACCAAACTGGTTCTGGTCCCTGATTACAGATAATCCATTTAAAAAGCCAGCAAATCTTTCATCTGTAATAAAAACAGTAAATTTTCAAGACAGGAATGAAATAGAGGGCTGTCTTGCTCATCCATAGGATGTTTATGGAAAATAAAGTGTTTACTATTACAATAACTCTAAGCCCTTTGATTAACTTATGTAGCATCTTTTATTTTTTATGTAATTTTCAAGGTGAACTCTGTTCAAAACAACGGAAAATAAAAGGAGGATAAAATTGTATTTTTTCTTATCTTCTTTCTTGATATGTGCTGCTTATGTAATTCCCATTTTGAGTTATTTTGTGCTAATCGTGAGCAGTGAGGATAACTTGTCTCTAGCATAGTGTTCTGTACACTGTGTCCTACGTATAACATAGAACATTTCATAATAGTGATCTATTATGACATAAATAATTGTCTGAAATTTCAGTACACAAAGCCCGTGTCTGTGAAAGTACAATTAGATTGCCTAGGGACATAGCAAAATTAAATGAGAGCTGGTCTGAACCTAGCCATTTATTTGAAGTTTGGCAGCAAACAACCAACATGGGAATAAAACACAGAAGTATACATAAAATAGACTGCACTATCAAGAAAAAGCTCCTTACTTGGTTCTGAGTCCTCAAGCAGATGGGTATATGCTGAGTAGTCCCACCGAAACTTTACAGCTTTCCCTCAAATCCAGCTCTTTAAATCAAGCTATAACACATGAACAGATTTGTCATTTATGTCAGATGTTGGTTGATTTACAAATGCAAAAGGCAACAACATTTAGTTAATGAACTTAAACTGAAGTGAAAATGTGTATTGGAGTTTGTTATGGATTGAATCGTTTCCTCCCAAAATGTAAGTTGACTTCCTAACCCCTTTACCTGTTAATGTGATCCTGTTTGGAAATAGGTTTTTCTTCTGTTATGTTAATAAAATCATAATAGAGTATGGCAGGTCCTAAACCTCATCCCTTCTGAGTGGTGTTTGATAAAGGGAAGTACAACACAGGGAGACATAAACACTAAGGAGACGCCATGTGACAACAGAGGCAGATTCACCCATAAGCAACAAAGGAATGCTAAAGATTTCCAGCAGCCATCAAAAACTAGGAGAGAGGCCCACAGATGGAATCAACATGGCTGAGACTCAGATTTGGACTTTTAGCCTCCAGAACTGTGAGAAAATAAATTTCCATTCTTTAATGCCATCCACTTTGTGTTATTTTGTCATAATGGCCCTAGGAAACTAAGACAGACTTACTATCCTTTAGTCCTAAAAAACTAACACAGAATTACTATCTACAGTTTTGGGCGTGCAGAATGCATAATCTTAAATGGAAAAAGAAAACATACACCCTACATATACACTTTGAAGCAAACAGTTTTTAATGTCATTAGGTTATATGTTTCAACACTGCCAATCTTCGCTGATACAGTAGATATAAGTGTCAGATCTTGTCTTTACAATGCTGACTACCGACTGCCAGCATTCTTTCAGGACCCGTATCCCCTTGAAAGTACCTGAGAATCCAGAATTGAGGCATGTCAGATGATTGTCAGATCTATAAGAAAGCTTAGAAGTCATCTAAGAACTCATTTTAGAGATGAACAAATTGTGATCCTAAGAAGTTTAGAGAGTTGCCTTACGTCACACAATCATGGGAAGGAAGGGAGGAATTAGAGCCCAGTCCTTGCGAATTCCAAGACAATTATCTCTCTAGTAGATCCTTAGGGTCTGTAATGAGGAGCCATCAGCTTTTGCCAATGGTCTTCTAGTTGGGAGTCATTGGGAGTCTGGGGGTGGTTTGCCAGTACCAGACAAAGGATAAATGTGAGCACTTATTTTCAAGAGTAGCTTGTTTTTCTTATTTTCTTTTAATGACTTCCATTTTTTCTAAATAGTATGAATTGGAATCTACTCATTGGCAACTAATGACAATGATGATGAGCAATACGCTATATGCTATCCGATGGGGGAACTTACTAGTTTTTCTAAGTGGGAAATGAAGTGCAAACATCACCAAACTAGTTAGGTTGATATATATTTGGCAGGCAATAGTCTTTAGGAATATAGGAAAGTATAAATAAATCTCTCCTACAAGCTAACCCAAATTGTTCTATTTGCATTATCAACTGGTTGTTCTCACCAAGCTCTTTTGTCAGAACTGCTTTCACAAAGCGACTAGATTGTTGTGTTGTTTTCTTCCGTTTCTTTGCCTTGTTCTATCATTTGGTCTAAAAATCTGGTCTAAAAATCATTGGAAATGGTTTCGATCTTTTGTCAAACAAATTATGCTACACTGAGTAGCCATGTACAATCTTCCTTATACATGTGTAAGTTTATCTCTAAACTTCATTTTAAAAATGGGATTGTTGGATCAGAAGTCAACATCATTGTACATGTTAATTATGGTCGAAATTTCTAGTTTTACCTATTTATATTCCTACTAGCAACGCATAAGAGTACCTGTTACCCCATCCCACACTCACATACTCACATTAACACAGTATATTTTCTCTTTTCCTATGTTTCAGGCCACTGTTTTTTTTTGTTTTTTTTTTTTTTTCCCACATCCTTTGCTCATTTTTAGTCCATCATAAGGAACTAACTAAATATATTACTGTGTAGCAGTTCAATAAAATAATAGGCATTAACTACTAAAAATCAGGCATTTCTATATGACCTAATATGGAAAAACAATATATTGTTAATTTTTTTTAAATGTCAAATGATGTGCATAATATGCTAACATTGATTTTCTTAGAAATATATAGACAAACATCCTTGTATGAGCAGAGAATATCTCTGGAATGATTCACACAAAACTAAAAAAAATTTTGCCTCTGAGAAGACCAGCTGATGCACTTGGAGGTAGGAGTAGGAGAAAAACATTCTTTTCACAATATGCCATTTGGTAACTTTTGGTGTCTTTTGAATTTTACCATATGCACATCTTTTACCAATTTAAATAAATAAATAGTAATATCTGAAAACTGAAGAGGGGAAAAAAACATATGAAATGGAAATTACCAGGAGAAAAGAAGAGTAAAAGCAAAGAGCTGTCAATGAATCATTCCCCTAACAGCCAGTGAAAACGGAAACAGAATTGTTGGTTTTAACTGTCAATGGACAGCCAGAGGTCTACGTGATCAGGGCCCACTATGGTGGCAGCCACACCCTTGGGTGACTAGTAATTCCATTTTCCCCTGGTAGGCTTTCCTTCCCCTTGCAGGAACCCTGAAGCACACAAGCGACACCAACAGTTTTTGGAACACCCAACTAGTAGTGAATCTCCCTTCAGAGAGGCAAAACAACAACAGCAAAAAGAAACTTAATCAACATGGAATAATTTTGATTGCTGTGAGTTTCTAGAAATAATGTCACATTCTGTATTATATTACTTCATGAGAAGACCACTATAATTGGAGTATTAATTATTTATCAATGATGTTTTTATGATAACAGAAATAGATGAGCACTACAAATAATTTTAAGCATGAATAAAAATTAAAATCACCTATAACCCCACCTTACAGATAAATCAGATGTTAATATTTGATTTTTCATACATATATAGATATACATATCTTATATACTCCATATGCTTTTTAAATTTGTGTGCATATAGATATATATGTAGAGATAGCTAGCTAGCTAGAGAGACAGATAGAGAGACAGATAAATAGTTTACGTATTGCATTATATTCTGAGGGCTGCTGTAACAAATTATCACACACTTGGTGGTTTGAAACAAGAGAAATTTATTCTCTCACAACTGTGAGGGCCAAAAGTCCAAAAGCAAGGTGTCAGCAGTGTTCGTTCCCTCTGGAGGCTCTGAGGGAGAATCTGTTCCTTGGCTCTCTCCTAGCTTCCGGTGGCTGCCAGCAACCTTTTTTGTTCCTTGGCTTGTAGACTCGTCACTCCTATTCTGCCTCCAACTTAAAATGGCTTTCTCACTGTGTCTCTTTCTTCTTTTCTGTCTCTTTAAGAACATTTGTCGTTGGATTTAGCTCCACACTCCCAGCTTAATCCAGGATGAACTCTCCTCAAAATCCATACCTCAGTTACATCTACAAAGAGCTTCATTTCAAATAAGGTAATATTCTGACAAATTTTTTGGTGGAGCTATCTTGGATACCACAATTCAACCCACTACACATATATATTTGCTGTATTTTCACATACTTGTGTTTTTTTTTAAACATTTTTACCACTGAATATAACCAGCTATTGCTTTTATGTTAATGTCAGAGATAATCTGGGATGAATTCTATTTTGACATGGCAAAACTGTCTTTTCATACACAGCTAATTTATCTTTATTAGGAAAGCATTTAGGATTACTCTATTCTCTGTAAGTTTGATAGTGGCGTAGTGGTTAAGAGCTACAGCTGCTAACCAAAAGGTTGGCAGTCTGAATCCACCAGGCACTCCTTGGAAACTCTATGGGGTAGTTCTACTCTGTCCTATAGAGTCACTATGAGTCGCAATCAACTCGATGACAATGGTTTTGGTTTTTGGGGGTTAAGTGTGATTGTTGAGTTTTCTCGTTTTTCTCTGTTTGGCAAGTTTTGATATAAAGGTTATGCTAGAGCTGTAAATGCAATTTGAATGCCTCTATCTTTTTGTGAGTTCTGAAACAATTTACATAGCATTGGAATTTTCTTTGAAAATCTGAATGTTTGAATATAATTTTCTCCAACACTGTCTGGACCCAAAAACTTTTATGGAGATATATTTTTAACATATTTTTAAAAATTTCTTCCACAGTGATTGTTTTATTTAGTTTTTCTATTCCTTCTTGGCTTCATTTTGATAATATGTATTTATCTATAACATATCCAGTTCAAGGAAGCTGTCAAATGTATATATTTTAATCTCCTTAGTTTTCATATATGCCCTCTTATTTTCCAAAATTTTAGGTGGGATGCGAATAGCTTTTCTTTTTTACTTGATTGCAATTGTATATTTAACTGACATTTAAGAAAAAAACAAAAAAAAAACCAAACTTATTTGTAATTAACGATTTACTTAGATTTACAATTCTATTCTTTGATGTTTTCTAATTCTACTGTTATTACTCACTTCTTCCAAAGTATTAATTTTCTAAATTTGTGAGTTAAATGCTTAATTTATTTTCCTTTTTTAAAAAAAATGAAGGTTTTTAAGGCTAGATTACATTGCTGATCAAGACTCAACATCATTTTGTAAAGCAAAGATGTATAAATCTCTAAAGCTGTCAGTCATTTACAATTTAAAAATTATGCTTGAAACCACATAAAGCGTACTATCCATGTTGATTATAGAAAAATCTCCAAAAGACTATAAAAATATATAATATAAAATATAACATTAATTTATAATACCTTTGACCCGTATAAGATGAATATACTAATAATAAGTGATGAGCCAATTAATTATCTGAATTTCACCTTCTAAAACTTTAGAAGAACATTTAAAGATAAATACATTTTACAAAGTTGTTCAAAATATCTCTGAATAATGGATTTTTCTTAGAGTTGAGGTCATTTATTTCTTTAACAAAAAAATATCTCTGGTATATCTGAGTATTAAAATAACTCACTAAGGAAATTTTTAAATAAGATTTTTGATAGAACTCTCCTAAATATAAACTCCCATTTCCATTTTCCCATTATTTTACTTAACCCACACCCGCTCCACTTCTTAATGTACAATATAAATTCAGCTTTCAAAATAAAAATAAATAATACAAAGGTGACTTGAGAAATGTGATTGACTAGATACATCACTAAAACTCTGTGGAAGTATAGTTATGAACGTCTTAATAACACAATCAGCAGTGAACCGTTAACACATTCTGTAAGTCCAGTGCCAAGAGCACCAGTATGAAATGTCATATTTATTTGTTAGGAGGTATTCAACATAATCCACTCAGGTCTTTCAATAAGCAAATAAATAAAGATGGCAAGAATTTAAATATATGTGTTATTTCATAATATCAAATAATCAGGTTAATCAAATGGGTCTTCTTGGGAACTGACTTGTACTGTTGCTATTGATGTACATTTTGTATCCACTCTGCTAATCTTAGACTACTGAAGGATTGAGATATGTTGTAAGCAACTTAAGTTTCTTCTCTGTGTCCAGCCATTGTCAAAATATATTTGGAAGGAATAGTTTTGTCTTCTAAGTATGAAATGGCCCAAAAACCCATTGCCATTGAGTCAATTCTGGCTCATAGCCACCCTATAGGAGAGAGTAGAACTGCCCCATAGGGTTTTCAAGGAGCGGCTGGTGTATTCACACTGCCAAACTTTCCGTTAGTAGCCAGGGCTCTTAACCACTGTGCCACCAGGGCTCCATGAAATGGACAGTAATCAAAATTTAACATGACATGAGAAAACTTCTGATATAAAAGACATAAAGTTTCTAAAAGAAAGAACATTTTTTTTTGAACATTAATTTTCTTACCTTATGTTTCTTTTCAATAAGCAATGATTCTTGTTAATGATGGCAACAATTTGAAGACAAAATCTATTTGTAGCCAAAGAATCATTATTACGTCTTATACTATTGCAGAAATTATGATATGTATGCTGCTATTACACTTACTATGAGATAGATGAAATATAAACATTAGTATGTTTTGTTATCTTTTTCAGTAATTAGCCCTCAGAACTAAAAAGGAATTTCTTTGAAGAATGTTTGCATTAATTCTCTTGACCTGGACACTATAGCAAAAATGCACATAATGGACAAGTAATCATTAAATGTCAAAACCATTGTTTCCAATTTTTATCGAGTAGAATGTTTAAAGCATGCATAAATCCTTAAATGTGAAACAAGAATGTTATTTAAATCAGAAGAGAATATTATTTCTTCCTAATGCTCTCATCAAACACCTACTCTAAAATAGTACAATATGTAATTCTGAAATGCCACAGATTAATAAGAGATGTCCGAATTCTGTGGCACAATTTATTGTTTATCTCTAGTCATGACTTCTTTTCCTTGGCCTGTGGTTTTGTTTGTTAACTCATATATATGAAAATTGACAATTTTTCTAATGTAACAGGCAATAAAAAGTAGAAGTAAGAAAATAAAACTAAAAACTCGTTGCCGTCAAGTCAATTCTGACTCATAGCAACACTATTGGACAGGGTAAAACTGCCCCACGGGGTTTCCCAGGTTGTTCTTTTTATGGAAGCAGGCTGTCACATCTTCCTCCTGCGGAGTGGCTAGTGGGTTCAAACAGCTGAACTTTTGGTTAGCAGCCAAGTGCTTAACTACTGCACTACCAGGGTTCCTTTGTGGGTAAGAATTATTCATTCATATACAGTTACTCATTTATGCTTAAATTATATGCAACCCATTATTGAGATTTATTCAGCCTTTATCGTAAAGGTTCCATGTGGCATGAAGTAAGGATGAATGTTTTGATTGCTTTATTTGTGACCAAAAAAGCTATACATTAACAATCTATTTACAGATTAGAGATTCTGTTCATCTCTGCCTTTAAAATTATTTAAAATCAAATATATCTTAAAATGTCTTAAGCTTTCTAAAAAAGTCACTGATTTTATTTTTCTAACATATTAACAATTTGAATTATTATTAATATCATTATTATTATTATTTTACTGAATTTCAAATAAGTTTAGGGTTGGTAAACTAGAAATTTAACTCTAACTAAGAATTCCTTTATTTTGTAATAGGTAAAAAATGTAACAACTAGGAGAGAGACTAAATGATTTTTCATTATAGCATCAAATGTAAACATTGTCTATCTGGCTAGAATGGAGTGAATTAGGGTCTAACCATTCACCAGATCAGTTGCCTGAGGGCAGTTAAGATAGCAAGATTTTTTGCATGAGCTAAGGCCCAGGTCTCTGTACACTTTGTGTCATAAGCGATTACAACACAAGAATCCAACTTATCTTTTATAGAAGGCAGGGTCAGGCTTCAAACTTAGTAGCAGTTTAATTTAAAATAGACTTTCAATTTAGGTCTGGGATTAACCATTTCAATCATACCAAACAGCCCCAGTTTTAAGGTTTGTTTATTCATCCCCCCCACCCCCCCGACTTGGATCAAGCACCACTAGGTGGTGCAAATCACTCAATACCTGCAATGGAGTTTTTCGGAGTCTCTGGAGTCTCCGGTATGGCTGCTTTGTATGAGCTTTTAGGCCCTCAGATGCTACAGTTTCCAAGTGGCTGCTTTCTGTAGGTAGCTTTAAGAATCTTGAGACACCATCTTCTAGTAGCTAGGCACCATTTGATTTCACCTTGCCATTGCTTCAGGTCTCATCTGCAGGGTGTGATGGTCTCTGGTTGGCGTTAAGTGTTGCAAACAAAGCCATATTAAGGGAATAGCTTGGCAATTTTAAGAGGGTTTGATCCTAGAGTTAAATCTTATTATCCTCAGTAAAATCAGTTTCTTCTAAATGCATAATTCTTTGCTTGGCCATATGCCTTGAGGGTTGGCTGTGACAATGAGAAACAATGCATTGTATATTTAATAAGTCCTATAATAATTATTACAATAATTATTAGAAGAAGGAGATAGGCCAGCAGAAAAGAACATATCCCAGACCCGATGCTTTGTGGTAACCTGCTTAAAATATCAAGGAAGGAAGACATAGTCATTGGAGGAATGGTATGTAACCAGGAGGCTTTTTAGCATATTTTAGAGAGGTCTTATTCTACTTCTCCAGAGGTATTTAACCATGAACAACAAGAAGTATTGGCGACAGCACAAACCTTTTCTTGCTGAGCTAAAAAAAAAAGATCTGAGATAAATCTGTTGTTCAGTGCAACTTTTGCCAAGGGTTTTAGATTTTTGTTGTGCAGCCATTCCATTAGCAACACTATCAGCAATTTGAGCCGTAGTGGCAGATAGATTGCAAATGGACATTTCTAATTGCTCAATCCCAAACCATGATATAGTAGCAGGTAAGAAGGACCATCCCCATCCAGAATAATCAGCCATGGGATTGCCTGAAAGGATGAGTTTTCTTTTTTATATGGATGTTAATTTCAAATCACTGTTCCATAGGAAGCTGTCATTGTATGAATGGATATTCATAGGAACTCCTAGTGACACTAAAGTACATCAACCTATCACATTCCAACTGTCTGAACATGGTAAAGATCGTGTATAGGATGAGTCACCAGACTTCTTTCTCAATATCTTAGTCATCTAGTGCTGCTATAACAGAAATTCCACAAGTGGATGACTTTAACAAAGAAAAAATTATTTTCTCACTGTCTGGTAAGCTAGAAGTCCAAATTCAGGCCGTCAGCTCCAGGGGGAGTCCCTCTCTTTCTGTTTGCTCTGGAGGAAGGTCCTTGCCATCAATCTTCCCCTGGTGCAGGAGCTTCTCTGTGCAGGAATCTCAGATCCAAAGGATGCGCTTTGCTCCCAGCATTGCTTTCTTGGTGACATGAAGTCCCCATATTCTCTGTTCTTGCTTCTGTCTTTTATATCTCAAAAGAGAATGGCTTAAGACAGTCTCTAATCTTGTAGATCTCATCAATATAACTGCTGCTAATCCATCGTACTACATCATAGTGATAGGATTTACAACACGTAAGGAAATCACATCAGATGACAAAATGGTAGACAATCATACAATACTGGGAATCATGACCTAGCCAAGTTGACAGATATTTTGGGGAGACACAATTCAATCCATGACACTCAAATATGCTGAACCTCCACATAAAAAGACATATCCAGATGGTTTGAATATCAGGAAAAGGAATGGGCTGATTGGCTTTTTCAAGCTAGTTTTGCAGTTAGTGAATCATAACAAATGGATAATTCTCCAAAATTTAAGGGATCTCGGATTTGAGAACAAATAGGGAGATTTGGATTAATTCTAATACAGTTATCTTTTATTAAGTGATAATATTGAGCTTCATTAATAAAAACTTTCCATAGTGTGGACAGAGTAGAACATTCTATCCACTCACGGGTAAGATTGAAACAAGGAGCTGATACATAGGTGGATAATTCTAGGGGCAGCCATAGTTTGACACAGATGACTTGTTTAAATAGTTTTTCAAAATCAATAGTAAAATTAGGTGTGAACTTATAGTCCAGGACTGGTACAGTGAGAGAGTCAGAATGGTCCTGTGTGGATAGCAGGGCAGAGTGACATACAGAGCATTCTGTTAAATTGTTGGCACTGGCAACTGATTGAACTAACTTGATGAAAGCATTTTATTTCCAGACATCACTGGTGGTTATTACAAGCAGAAAAAGGAAACTGATTTTACACTTCAAGTGGTGAAAAGGTTAAAGAAAGTAATATAGTAAATCAAAGAGAAATGAATGAGTATAAGCTACATTCTTTTTTCTAGCAATTCACTAGAAGGTGAACTTAAGTATGTAAAACAAAGCTATTTCAAAAATTATAAGCATTAAACAAGTGTTACAATTTTAATTACTGGTATAAGGAATAAAAATGTTTAACTTCTGGATTAAAATTAAAGATACTTAATGATTATTAAAGTTACTAAGAAATAATTCTGCACCAAACCCAAAAACACCTTGCTGTCCAGTTGATTCTGACTCATAGCAACCCTATAGGACAGAGTAGAACTGCTCCATAGGGTTTCCAAGAAGCAGCTGGTGGATTTGAACTGCTGACCTTTTGGTTAGCAGCCAAGCTCTTAACTGCAGTGCCACCGGGGCTCCAACATAATTCTATAAGTGAAGGAAAAATAGTTAAGACTACTAAAATACCAACAGTTAAGAACCAGAGTTTACTGATTTCAGCAGCTTGCACATGATCTTGTTCTCTGATTTTGGAATCAGCAGCTTGGGTTGGAAGCTGCTTGCTTCTGGTTACTGGGGCGCTGCTTCAGTCTTAGCTTCAAATCTCTGGCTGGCTGAGAAGTCCAAATAGGTACTTTAGCTGTATTCAACTGTGATAAATGAATCGAAGTGTTAATTCCTTCTAGTTTAGCAACACAAGGATTACTTAAAAAGACAAAGTATAGTCTCTTCCAGCAGATTTCCAAAGAATCTTTTAGTTGTTGCCTTTTCCAGTATACATAATCTCCTGGAGTAATATTAACTAATGGAGGAGAATCAGGTTTTTGCTCCTCTAATGCCTCTTTAGTTTGTGAAAAATATTTGTATTGCTTTAAATATTGACAATATATTAATAATTCAGGTTGTACTAAATCATGGTCAGTAAGAGGCAATGTAAGGAAGGGTCATGGGCCTTCCAATAACTATTTTATAAAGAAAGAGCTCAGCTGCTAACCAAAACAGGTCAGCAGTTCAAATCCACCAGCTGCTCCTTGGAAACCCTATGGGGCAGTTCTACTCTGTCCTATCAGTCAGTATGAGTTGAAATTGATTCAATGGCAATGGGTTTAGGTCTAAGCTTATGAGATCTGAAAGGACTGCTTCTTAAATTTAAAAGGACTTAAGGGAGAACTTTAGTCCAAGACAAACCTAAGGACTCAGAAAACTTAGCAAGTTGAGATTTCATTATACCATTAGTTCTTTCCACGAGAGCAGAAGACTCAGGTGATAATGGCAATTTAATCTCTCATATATGGGGAAAACTCAGCATAATTCTTGAATAATTTGCCCAGTAAAATGAGTTCCCCTATAACTACAAAGAATTTTTGTGTTCCCCAAGTAGGTATTATATTTTCAAGGAGCTTCTTTGCCACAGAAGAAGCAGTGGCCTGTCAGCCAGGGAAAGTTTTTACTCAGTGTGAAAATCTACAGATCATCACTAAGACATATTTACAACCACTTGAAGGTGAAAGCTGAATAAAATCTAACTGCCATTCTAGCATAGGCCCAGAAGGCAAAGGATATTGTCCAGAGGAAATCTTAAGATGTTTTCCAGGATTGTAATGAGGAGAGACAGAGTAGTGGGCAGCCACATGCTCAGCTGCCTCAGAAAATTTTCCCATCAGTATTTCTTTAAAACTTCAGTCATTTTATCTCTCCCTAGATGAGTATTCTAATGTAGAGTCCTCATCATAGGGACTTGTAAAAGTTTAGGAAGAACAATTTTGGCATTAGATACTAACTATAGCTTAGTGTCAGGGTCTTGATAACAGCCTGGCTTTTTCCATGTTTCAAGTTCATTAGATTAAGCCAACTGCTGATGTTTTTAAAAAGCTTTTCTTTGGTGGATACAAATATACTAGTTGTTTCATGAGACTGGTTCTCTACAGGTTCTTCCAAAGGCCCCTCTATGCACCTTTTTGCTAAAGCAGGGGCAACAATAACTTTGGAAGCGGCTTGTTTTAGCAGCTGCACTAGCAAGTTTATTTCCCTTAATCGCTTTAGTTTGGGGCACTGTCTTTAGCTGGTGTGCTTGTATTTTACTTACAATGATTTCAGAAGGGAGCAGCAAGGTATCTAATGGGTCTGCTACTAAAGCCCCATTTTTAATAGTGTTACCAGAGGTTAAAAACCCTCTTGGTTATGATAATATTCCAAAATCATGAATAATCTTAAATGCATATTTCAAATCTGTAAAAATATTTACAGACTTTCCTTTAGCAAGTTTACATGCTCTGGTAAGAGCAATAAGTTCAGCTTGTTGAACTGAGGTTGCCTTAGTGAGAGTCTGTGTCTTAGTCATAGGCTGCGTCTTAAGATTTCAAAAACTTCAGTAGAAGTTGTAATAGCATAACTAGCCTGATAGTGAGAGCTAGGACTTTGTTTTAAATAAGGGTCACCTAGAAATAATATATCAGAGTTTGTCAAAGGAGTTTCCTTTAAATCACAACAAAGGGTTAGAACTTGCTCAGTTAAGTCCAAACAGTCAAAAGAATGACAGTCATTCCCTATCCACTGTAGGAAGAAGCGTAGTTGGGTTTAAAGTAGCTACCATATATAATCCAGTATTAGAGACTGCCAAGAGAAGGACCTCATAAGAAGTGAGTCTGCTGGCAGGCAGATGTTGGGTTAAAGCAGAATTAAGCAATGTAGAGACAGTATGGGATACACATATGTTTAAAAGTTTTCCTAAAACTATGTCTGCTATGTTTTCCACTAATTTTCCATTTAGCACATTCTAACCACAACTTGGCTTCCCTAGACCCAACTAACATATGGACTAGTTGATACAAATCAGATAATCCTGGTTGATAAGCATTAATAAGTACCTTTAATTCTTTAGCAAATCTATGAGAGTCTTCAAGTCAATTTGAAAATCTTTAGCAATTCTGTGTAGTTTTGTATGAGTCTAGGGGAAAAAAGAAATGACAGCCTTCTTTGGATTTTCTCTAGTGCACACTCCAGGTTCTGCAGGGCAAATTTCAAAAGGCATTTAAGAAATAGGCTCTGAACTTTCTGACTTTGACCTTCCTAGATTTGGACTTACTGCCTCTGGATTCTTCTGTTGACTCTCTAGTTTCGGTCTTTCTAGTTTTGGGCTTTTTTGCTTTGAATCTTTAGCAGATTCTCCTTCTGAGAAGAAAGGAAGTTCAGACAGAGAGTTTCCAGATGGATAAAGAGGCAGAGGAGGATACAGAGAAGAAGTTGCTGGCATGGCACAGAGGGAGCTGCAGGGAGGGGTGTAAGTACAGCAGAGCTCTGGATTTCTAATTCTTTATTTTTCCCAGTTAATTCAGAAATAGAATTCTGCAATTCTTTACTCTGTTCAATCAATTTGGAAATGGAATTTTGTAAAGAGGACATCTTACTTTGTTGGTGTTATATAGAGGCCTCAAATAGTCAATCACAAAAAATGTCCCATTGAAATTTTTTTATCAGGGACCAGTTTTGTTCTAATTCACTAACAGGAAAGTTAACTTAGAAAGTTTAAATGTCCCATAAGTGGCCACTCATTCAAACTGCCTTTCATCAAATCATGCCAAGTAGACAAAAATAAACAAGCAGAAGCACCATAATGCTTATTCATATAATGAGTGGGAGTTTTTGGAGGAGGCTCAACATTGCTCTTAGAATTGGCATTTGCCATATTTCCAGAGGCAGTGTAAGGCTAGATTTGGAAGCTTTTCAAACAAAAGTTCAGAGCTTTCTGTTTCTCAGAGTTGGCTAATATTTTTATCAAAGGAATGCTGCAGAACTGGGAAATATGACTTCTTATAGTTCTGAGGTCTCTAAGCAATGCTTGTAAGGTATCTAAAACCAAAGGGAGTTATGTTCTTTTTAAAAAGACATAGAGAAAAAAAGGAAGACAAATCTTCCAACAGAAATCGTGGAGCCTCTATGCAAAGTAAGCAGAGCTCAGACCTGAGAAATATTTACCTATCACAACTCCCAGGATCCTGGGATCAATGGACAGGCCCAAGAGGCTTTTGTTGGTGCCAGATGATCCATTTTCTTACCGTCCCAGATGCTGCAGAGGCAATATCTCCTTCAGGTCCCTTCGTGGTCACCAAGAAATGTCCTAGTGAAAACACTAAACTGACGTTCCACTAGAAATTATACTAAAGAATTTTATTGAAGGAAAAAAACAAATAAGATCATTTTACTAAATGGAGAATCATACGGGCACTCAAACAAGAAGCAGTGTGTGTACTGGCTTGCAAGAACAGTGAGGTATTTATCAGGCAGAGCAAACAAAAGGCAAAATGGATTCACATCAAGGGGGTGCAGGAGAAGGAAGGAAAAATTTACAAGACGTTGTCAAACTATAAACTTTCTTAACATCAAATTCTAGTCTAACATCAGTCTTATTTCCCAATACAAATTGACTAAAACAATATTTCTAAAGCAAGCCATGTAAACATTCCTGATGTGAGAAGTTTTAGTGATTGATTGTACGCTGGATGTTCAACCCTAGTTGGAGTCTTTGAAATGTAAAAGTTGATCATTTGGTTAGCAAGGAGATTAAGTCAGCTCTAAATTGAAACCTTTTGAAATGTAAACATTGCTCATCTGGCTAGGAGGGAATAAATTAGGGCCTAGGCCTTCACCAGAGGAATTTTCTGAGAGCAATTAATATAGCAAGATTATTTACGGGAGCTAAGGCCCAGGTCTCTACACAATGTGTCCCAAGCAATTAAAAGTTTCACAGGAAGCCAACTTGTCTTTTATAGAAGGCAGGGGGCAGGCTTCATACCTAGTTGTAGCTTAATTTAAAATAGGACTTCAATTTATGTCTAAGATTAACCATTTTAATCATGTCAAGCAGTCCCAGTTTTAAGGTTTGCTTATTCCCATTCTTGAAAACAGGAAATTAAGAAAATAGAAATAAAATCTCTAGTTTTATGATGCTTGGATTATGATTCTAGAAAATGACTGTTGCATCCCTTTCACAGTATGAGAATGGTTCTAACGAAACAAGTTCACTCAGATGAAAGTAACATCTTCCATCTGATGAACATGGTAGAAAATTCAGCATTTCATTATACACCAGAATTACTTCAAATGGAAAAAGGAAACAGAGAATTTTAATTTTATATTTCATGTTTCAATCTAAGTATTTTGTTATTGTTGTTACAGGTTTCACAATCAGTCTTTAAGAACAGCTTTGGCCAAAGTTACTACTTGAAATGCTTTGGTTTTCAATTAAAAGAGTATAAAGCATCACTTACAAAGAGGGGAGGGGGAGCACACATTCAAGTACTAGAACTGAAGTACGAGAGACTGAATAAATAACAAATCATTAATAGTGTTACACAAATATAAGCGAACATCAACACAAAAAAATAGCATGATGTTTTTAAAGAATATTTTATGTGGCCAGTAACTAGATGATTATAATGATGCTTTCTGAAGCACAAACAGTACAATAATTACCGAAAATAATGGAAATCTAGTGCTTTAGTAGACTTCATTTCAAAATCGATGCTAAAATGTCCAGACGTGTAGACAGATAAAGAATAATGGAACATTATCCTTACTAAGAATGGAGAAATCAAAATCAAGTTATTTATTTAATGGACAAAAAGTGAGAGAAAAAAAAACAGCTTATATAAAATACAAAAGTAAATATTATTAATCAGTTTAACTAGATTGTACCAGAGGAGAAAAAATCCAAATTGAAAACAGCATTTATTGTGTATACTGTTGAATTAACAGAGAAAGAAGATAAAGACATTGAAAATAACGAGCATTTTACTGGTTTTGCATCTGTTATAAAAAGTGCATATTTTCACTTAAATAAAGAACTGAAAAAAACACCTACAGTTTTTAAGCCTTGGATAAAAACATCATGGGGGGCAACATTATAATGTCATTATAATAGTTGGTTAAGAAGAAGGCTTACGTGTTACAATTACGACAGATAATGCAGACATATTCTTTATGCCACATACAACACATACTTTGAATTTGTTACTAAGAGATAAGATTTTATCTGAACCCAAAAAGTGGTGATATATTTGGGAAGAATTTAAAAATCATGTATGACATTTTCTGGATCTGCCTAAAGATGGAATATCTTGAAGAAATATATCAATTTGGACCTGGCAAACATTCCTGTAGGCATGATGAGAATGTTCACTAAATGCTGTTTAAGCATCCAAAATAAAAAATGCACTTGAAAAGATAATCAAAACAACTGAACAGTCTCAAACTAAATTTTAGTGTTTGGTATAAAATACAAATGACTTTGAATTTACCTGATTCAAAATTATTTGATACAAACTGTTTAATTTTACGACTATTTTTACAAAGATTACAAAAATAAATGTATATCAGTTTGGCTATTTCACTTTAAAAATGATTGAAATTTACATTTTTAAAGTTTTACAGAGGATGTTCTTTCCTATCAAAAGAAACTGTATTTGAAATATATAACAAAACTGGCATTCTAATATAAGGCAATTAGAACAAGAAAATTAGAATATTTGTGTGACTATTAAGGAGTTGATACATGTACAGATAATTCCAAAAGTGTTGTAATTGCAGACTATTTCCTAACTGCTACAGATCAAGATATAGTCTCAATTTTGCTGTTTCCGTTCTCTTCATAATATACCAAAATTAAAAATTTTGAGTAAAGAAGAACTTATAAAATATTCTGTGAATTTAAATACTACTTTAAGAGATAGAGAAATACATTATCTAAAAATAATTTCTAGGATGAAATTCAAATATATAGTAATTTCTTAAATAAGTTATTTGTGATCTCATTACATGTTATATCATGATATATACACTGTGTATGTTTTATTTCTAATCTCAGCTTCAAGAATTTTGTTGACAATTCCAGTAGTTACTGACTCAGCAGAATAAAGTTTCTGCAAGTTCAAATAAATAAGAATAGTCAGGAAAATTTGAATTAGTTTGTTATTATTGTCAATAGAACACAAATTATTTTAAGATCTTGCTTATAAAAGCATTAGTGGAGATTTTCCTAAACTGACCAAAATGAATTTTACAAAATAAGTATGTAAGTTATCACTTGTAACTTTATTCCTACCCAAAATTCACTGCCCATCAACAAAATACCCAGGCAAGTGCAATAATAATTAAATTCACTCATCTTTGATGTTTTTTTGACTTCCAGTCACAAAAAAGCCACAGTTGTACATATATTTATTGATTATGTTGTTATTAAAGAGTATTTGTCAAGGTAAGAGAATAAAATATACTTCATTTAACAATTTTTAGCTTGATATGTCTTTTGAAAAATTAGAAACATGGACTTCCATTTATACTATTGCCTAGGGCTCTGGCAAATACTAGCGGCAGACCTAATCATTGGTATTTCTCCAAAAAAAAGCTATTTCAATTCCGAGTTGAGGACAAAGTCTGATTGCAAAATTTAAGGAGACTATTGTGTCATAGTTAGATTAAGACCAAAAGATGGACCTTGTCTATAAATCCCAAGTGACTTCTTCTATTGAAACTGTTACAAAAGCAATTTGTTTGGTTCTCCAAGTATATCAGTCAGGATCCCAATACAAAATGCATTCAGATTAACATAATTCAAGGAGGGTTTAACAGTGAACTTTTTACAAAGTGAGGGTTTAGGGAAATTACAAGAATGCAGTACCCCAACACTAGTATTAACAGAGCTCTTAACACTTTGGCCCAAAAGACTACCTTGAAACGAAGATATTTTCGTAGAGAAAAAAGGTCAGCTCAAAGGAACCCCATAGAAATGAAGCCAGTGAATAAGTAACCCAAATCCCTCTCTTTCCTCCCTATTTTCTGTGAAGTTTCCATTAGATTTAACCAATCATAAACCAGAAGGGCAAGAGAGCTCATTGATTTAATACATATAGACCAACCTCCCAGGACAGAAATTAGAGAGGAGAAGAATGAAGAGTAGTTACTTGTCACAGTACATTCTTTTTCCTCTTAGAATCCACTCTTATCCATAATCTATTTAGAAAGGTTTTGTCTCCCATACAGGGGACATACAAATACCATCAGCTTACCATATCATTGCACGTTGGTGTCAATTTGGTCGTAGTCTCACCAGAAACCAAAAATACTATCTATGACTGATAGCCTTCATTAAAAAAAAAAAAAAAAAAATGAAGGGGGGAGGGGGAGAGAGGATAAAGTAACGTAAATACAGCTGCTATAATATGCTTCTATAGCTGATTAACAGACCTGAGTTGGCAATCACAGCTCTTTACTTCATTACCCTTTCCATGTTCCCCCTTATACTATGTCACCATCTGGGCTCTGGATACTTCTGAGACCTACTATCACATATTGAGAATCCTGGGAAACAGACTCTGAGATGGACATGCTCAAGATCAGCAATTATACGGGTGTGAAGAAGCAAAACTGGGCAGAAGGAGAATTTGAACAGTGATGCACTCACAACAAAAACCTTAGCTGGCTCTATAGCCAACGTAGTGATAGAATGGTTCTTCGGAGATTTCCTGAATTGTGGCATGTGGGCAGGCTTTTATACCTCTGTTCTAACCAATTATTGAATTGGGCTGCCCCCAGGAAGGGGACATGACCTTCAAGGAATAGACTTTCTGCAGCTAAGGGCAGTAATTCATCTGAGAACTCTTGGTTGCCAAGATTTCCAGCAGCTGAGGAAAGCAGTACCTCAGTATATCATGATATCCACTACAACCCCTGTCTTTGAGGGCCAGCCTTGAGAGCTTCTGTTCATTCCTGGTAGTGCATCCCTCAGCAAACCAGGATTCTTTTTCCTTCTCCATGGTAGCAAAGCTGTGAAGCAGGTACCATATTAAACCTGGCCATTCATTTGTACAGTTTCTTGTGTCTTCCATAGCATCTTGAGCTCATTCTAATATATACCACTTCCATTTTATGAAGTAATGATGCTGTACACATCCAATTTTATGGTTGGATTTATCAGGTAACACAGAGTTCATCTTCGACAGTTTGATTTGCATTATCACAGAGTTTTACAAGGTCAGGAATTCACTTTCTAGAAGTTTTTCGAATGGAAATAGTTTCTGGAAGAATAGGGAGGGCATTGTATTACTCCTAAAATGTAGCTGTCTTAGGTATCTAGTGCTGCTATAACAGAAATATCACTAATGGATGCCTTTAACAAACAGAAATTTATTTTCTCACAGTTTAGAGGGCTAGAGTTCCAAATTCCAGGGGCTGGCTGTAAGGGAAGCCTTTCTCTCTCTGTCAGCTCTGGAGGAAGGTCCTTGTCTGCTCCTGGGTGATCTTCACATGGCTTGGCATGTCTTCCCCCATCTCTGTTCCACTCATTTATTTAGTCTCTTTTAAATCTCAAGAAAGATTGACTCAAGATACACCCTATACTAATCTTGACTCATTAACGTAACAAAGACAACCCATTCCCAAATGGGAATTTTAAACACAAGCGTAGAGGTCAGGATTTACAACATATATTCGGGGGGCACATAATTCAATCCATAACATTCCCACCCTTTAGCCACAAAAAATTCATATCCTTGCCACATGTAAAACATATTCACCCCATCACATTGTCCCAAAAGTCTTAAATCAATTCCAAGTCCAAAATCTCATCTTCTGGATCACCTAAATCAAATATGGGTGAGACTTTAGGCAGATTCCATCCTAGAGAAAAATTCCTCTTTATCTGTGAATTTGTGAAATCTAGACTACAAGTTACCTATTTCCAAAATACAATGGAGGAACAGGCATACGGTGTACATTTCCATTACAAATGGGAAAAATTGGAGGAAAAGATGGGATAATGGGCACCAAGTGAGTCCCAAACCCAGCAGAACAATTTACATTAGCTCTCAAGTCTTGAAAACAATCCTCTGTTCTCTGAGATCATTTGGGCAATGACCATGCCCTCTGGGTGTTGGCCATGCCCGCTGGATTCTGGGTGGAGGACCCTCAGTCCTGGGCTTCAACTCCGCCTTCTAGGCCCACTGGGACAGCAACTCTGCTCCCTTGGCTTTGGGCAGTCCATTCTCCTAGTCTATCTGAGTGGCGATCTCACCCCCTCAGCCCCTCAGGCCCCGTACTTCTACCCCAGGGCAATGGAACCCCCGCCCCCTCAGCCTTGGGCAGTGGTCCCATCCCCCTGGCACGCCTTAATGGTTGCTTCATACTCCAGAACAGAGTTGGAAAATATCTGACTTTTTGAAACCTAGGAGGCTGTGGCCCCACACTTTGAGATCCAGGAGACTATGGCCCCACCCTTTTAAACCAAGAAAGTCTGCTTACTGTGCTCCTTCCAACAGCTCTGCTGATTTCCCAGCTGCCCCAGGGATAGTCCTTTTCTTGTCTTGAAGGACAAGAGGTGGCTCCTTTGTCCTGTTTCCAACATGTAGAATTCCAAGGGGAAGATAGTGTTTTTTCCTTTCATTCTTTCTCTGTCCCCTTCAGTCTAAGCTGATGGTTTTTCTGCTGTGGTTGTTGGATAGATCCATCAGTCACAGACTTACCCTCTTTAACAAGAGGTTGTGCAGCCAGGTCACTCTAGGACATGTGTCCTTAGTTTGTACAACAGAATTTTCCAAGTCTTTAAGTTCTGTTTTCATTTTGCACAGTTCTTTTTTAAGTCCATTCTTTCCTCTTGCATGTTATTACAAGCAGCAAGAAGAAACTATGCAGCCCTTTTAAGATCTTGCTTAGAAATGTCATCAGCCAGAGATACATGTTCATCACTTACAATTACTACCTTCCACCAAACATTTGAACATAATTCAGGCAAGTTCTTTGCCACTGCATAAAAAACATCACCCTTCCTCCTTTGTCAAATCACATGCTCATCATTTTCTTTTAAAGCCTCACCAGAAACACATTTAATGTCCATATTTATAGCAACATTTTGTTGCTGGTGTCATATCTATTCTCTAAGACTACGGAGACTTTCTCTATAGCTCTCCTCATTTCCTTCTGAGCCCTCAACAGAATTGCCTTTGATATCCATAATTCTACCAACAGTCTCTTCAAGGCAATCTAGGATTTACTATTAGGCACTTTAAAACCCCTCTAGCCTCTCCTCATTACCCAGTTCCAAAACTGCTTCCACATTTTATTTGTTAGAGCAGTACCCACCCTTCCAGTACCAAATTCCATCTTAGTTATCCAGTACCGCTAAGACAGAAATATCACAAGTGGACAACTTTAACAAATAGAAATTTATTTTCACACAATTTAGGAGGCCAGAATTCCAAATTCAGGTGCCAGCCCTAGGGAAAGGCTTTCTCTTTCTATTGACTCTGGAGGAAGTTCCTTGTCTCTTTTGAGCTTCTGCTCCTGGGTGATCTTCATGTGGCTTGGCATGTGTCTTCCCCCATCTCTGCTCTGCTCATTTGTTTAATCTTTTTTATATCTCAAAGAGAGTGATTCAAGATACAAGCTACACTAACCTTGATTCATTAACATAACAAAGACAACCATTCCCAAACAGGATTATAACCACAAACATAGAAGTTAGGATTTACAACACATATTTTTAGGGGACGTAATTCAACCCATAGCATTCTTCTTCTTGAAACTTTCTGGAATTATAAACTGTCTTAGGTCTGGGAAATAGATAAATAGCCAAGAACTCCCATATGGAGACCATAGTTTAGTTTCTGCCCAAAATATCTAGCATTTTTCTGCTCTCTGAAGGAAATGAATTTATTTTATTTCTAGGGATCAATTAGCCATTGCCCAGATATCTTCAGGGTATAACACCATTACATCTTTGTGACTTATTATGATAACTGTGCCCTCTCCTCTAATTTCTGATGATTAAGACCTGGGATTATTGGCCTCTTATTTTATTATTCTCATTAAGATGAAGAAATGCAATTTCATTGAAGTAACGGATAGTTACCATAGAGATCTTCAAGAAAGCATTGGTGTTTTCCTTGCCAATGTATTTCTTAAGGCCTTTGTAAGGGAAATGTTCTTTGAGGCCTCCTAGGGAGTACGATTATATGATGGCTGAGTAGACTGCATATAATAGACTCATTCTAGCATCACCATTTATCTGAATGTTGGGCTTCTTTTTCTACTGCAGTGCCTCTCCAACTTTGGCCTGCATCAGAACCACCAGGAGGGACTTTAAAGCCCAGAATGCTGGGCCCCACCCTCCAGATTTCTAATTAATTAGGTCTAGAATAAGATCTGAGAATTGCATTTCTAACAAGATCCCAGGTGATGCTGATGCTGCTTGTGAAGACCACAAATTGAGAACCACTTCTGTACAGTATGCCAAGGAAGTTCTGGAATTTGTTACAAATTATAGGTCATCATTGATCCCAAGTTTCAATTAGCTATCCTACCACATTATTAATATCACTCTCAGGTGCTTAAACCAAATCATGAAATCCAGAATCTTGGATGAGTGCACTTATGTCAATGAATTCAACTTAAGGAAATTTTATGTTTCATATCCTTTGATTATCAGCCTTAGAATTCTTACTCCAACTCCCAAATACTCTCCATGCTCTTGTCAAAACAAGCAAGTAGGATCTCATAATGTGTTCATTGTATATCCATACAATATATCCATATATCCATATCTCCACCTGGAATAGACCTGGTATCTTTTGAACAATTTAACTCTCATTTGGGAACTAGAGGTAATAAGAAACAGTGTAAGTGGGCCTTGTGGATACAGATACCAGTTTGTGAGGTATATAATTCTGGTCAGTCATCAAAATGCTTTTTTCCAGGGTTTTCCTGATTCCTGAAGATAGCAAGATACACAAATATACCCATTTCACGCATAACAGTCCTATTCCTCCCACAGTGGTCCTTACCTTAATGAGAGAGACTAAGCAAGGCTGAGTATTTAACTGATGTTTACAACCAAACTAGGCTGGTCTTCAGTGTTACTTCCCCTGAGAATGCATGAGATGAAGGACTTTTTCAAAACTGCTATGGATACCTTGTAGTTTTCCATAGGTATTCTTAATTGTCTGTTCATAGCTCATAATTTCACTTTTTCTATATGCACATCTCTAGGACGATAAACTAAATCCAGGGAACTCAACTATTTTATAATCACTATTATTGCCATAACTATTAAGTGCCATAGCCACTTAATCTCCCTCCATCTATGTTTCATCTAATGATTTGATATGATTAATCATAATACTATTCTGTGTCATGGATTACCCATGCACCATCCCCTTTAGCAAGGAGTTATTATCCCTGTGTTCTTGGCATAAATGAGTAATTCTATTCTAGAATTTCATCTTGAGGATATATTTCCTAGGGTCATTTCTGGAACCAATTATTGTATGAATCAAGATCAAATATGAAATAACTAAACTTCAGTATGGTCCCAGTAAGGCACACTCAAGCTACAATATTTTGAGAAGAGCTAAAGAAATAGAAACCAAAAGGGAAAGTGCATTACCCCAGGCCTAACAATAACAATGGTACTTCGTTATGGTTAACCTAGTCAATTTGACTAGGTTATGGAGTCCAGTTGTTTAGTCAAAAATTAGTCTATACATTTCAGGGATTGCAACCAATGTCACATAACAATATGTGTGTAAGTTTTTGAATGAGAAACTAATTTGAGCTGTAAACTTTCACCTAAAGCACAATAAAATTAGAAAAAAACTAGTCTAGATGATGCTGTGAAATATTTACATGTGATTAGCATTTAAATCATTTGACCTTAAGTAAAGCAAATTATCCTTCATACTGTGGGTGGACCTCATCCACTCAGTTGAAGGTCTTAAGAATCTAAACTGAGATTTTTGTAAGAAGAATAATTCTGCTTCAAGACTGTAAATAGACATCCTAATGGAATTTCCAGTCCACTGGCTGGCCTACCAATTTCAGACATCTGTGAAGGACAGTGGTTAAGGGAAAGTCTCCCAGTAGGCAGAACTTTGAGCAGTGCACCTGGTTGTTTATTTTGCTTGGAAGGATATATGGTCATATGTGTGAATTTATACTGATTTATGGCATGTGGCCAATGATTTAGCTAGATGGTCAGGGAACTGGAAGGAACATGATTTGAAAATTGTTGACAAAGAGGTCTGGAGAAGAGGTATGTGTATAGACATCTCTGAAAGGGCCCAATATATGAAGATCTTTTTCTCTCATGTTAATGCTCACCAAAGGGTGACCTCAGTTGAGGAAAATTTTAACTATCAAGTGAATATAATGATGCATTCTGTGGATACCAGTCAGCCTCCTTCCCCAGACACTACTGTCATTGCCCAATGGGCTCATGAACAAAGTAGCCAAGGTGGCAGGGATGGAGATTATTCATGGCTCAGCAACACGGATTTCCACCCAATTGGCTGAAGCCACTGCTTAGTGCCCAATCTTCCAGCAGCAGATACCAACACTGAGTGACCAATATGGCCTAATTCTCTAGGATGGTCCATCAGCTTCTTACTGGAAGATTGATTACACTGGACCACTTCCATTATGGAAAGGACAGTTCATTCTTACTATATAAACACTTACTCTGGATATGGATTTGCTTTCACTGCACACAATGCCTCTGCTAAAACTATAATCCATGGACTTAAAGAATACATTATTCACCATCATGATATTCCACACAGCATTGCCTCTGATCAAGGAGTACACTTCACAGCAAACCAAGTGTGGCAGTGGGCCTATTCTCATGTAATCCACTGGTCTTACCATGTTCACCATCATCCTGAAACAGCTGGCTTGATGAACTGTGGAATGGCCTTTTGAAGACTCAATTATGGCACCAGCTAAGTGGCAATACCTTGCAGGGCTGGGGCAGTGTTCTCCATGAGGCTGTATATGCTTTAAATCAACATCCAATATATGATGCTGGTTCTTCTTAACCAGGATTCGTGAATCTAGTTATTAAAAGGTGGAGATGAGAGTAGCACACTCACTATTACCCTTAATAATTTACTAGCAAAAATTTTGTCTCCTGTCCCTGAGACGCTATGTTCTTCTGGCCTAAAGATGCTAGTTGCAATCAGAGGAATGCTTATACCCGAAGGCACAACAGTTACTCCATTGAACTGAATGTTAGGATTGTAACTTGGCTACTTTGGTCTTCTCAAGCTTCAGAATTACTGGGCAAAGAAAGAAGTTACTATACTGTTTGGTATGATTACTCCTGATTACCAAGGGAAAATTGGACAGTTATTACACAACGGAGGCAAGGAAGAGCACATCTGGAATACGGGAGATCTCTTATTACTACTATGCACTGTGATTAAAGTTCATGGAAAACTATAACAACCTAATTCAGACAAGACTACTAATGGCCCAGACACTTTGGAATGATGGTTCGGGTCACCCCAGCAGGCATACAGCCATGACTAGCTGAGGTGCTTGCTGAAGGCAAAGGGAATATGGAATGGGTGATAGAAGTAGGCAGTTATAATTCCAGCTATAACCACATGACCAGTTACAGAATTGAGTATTGTAATGGTTATGAATATTTCTTCCTTATTTTGTTATGAATATGTTTTGTGTTTGTGCTTGATGTGTTTGAGTGAGTGTGAAATATCTTTGTTTTCTTCCATCTCTTATGCATAGTATACTTGCCATTTAACATAAGATGCATTAACTTTATATCACGGTATGTAAGTTACAAGACATACAGAAGAGTGAACATCACTGAAAACTGCATCCTCTTCAGGGGAAAAGATTACTGCATTTTCAGTTTTATGCAGGATAGTTATAATGTTAGGAAGAAGTAGGACTTTATTGTCTTTATTTGGAGAGTAAATATGATTTAAGAAGATATGTAAGGGTGCCTTGGTGGTGCAGTGGTTAAGTGTTTGGGTGCTAACCAAAAGGTCAGCAATTAGAACCCATCAACTGCTCCACTGGAGAAAGGTGTGGCAGTCTGTTTCTGTAAGGATTTACAGCCTTGGAAATTCTATGGGGCAGTTCTACTCTGTCCTTACAAGGTCGCTGTGAGTCAGAATCAACTTGATGGCAGTGGGCTATTCTGAGTTTTTTAAGGGTGTCAAGTTAAGGGGTAGACTGTGATGGTTAATTTTATGTGTTAACTTTGCTAGGCTATGGTACAAGTTGTTTGGTCAAACACCAGTCTAGATGTTGCTATGAAGGTGATTAACATTTAAATTAGTTGACTTTAAGTAAAGCAGATTACCATCTGTAATGTAGGTGTAATGTACCCTCCAATGAGTTGAAGGTTTAAGAGCAAAAAACAGAGACTTCTCTTGAAGAATAATTTTGCCTCAAGATTGTAAATAGACATTCTGCTGGAGTTTTCAGTCTGTCACCTCATCTATGGATTCTGGATTTGCCAATCCCCATAATTGCATGAGCCACTTTCTTATAATAAACATTTATATAAGAATTAATATGGGCATGGATATGGGTATGAGCATAAATATAGATGATATGGATAAAGATATAAATATTATTGGTTCTATTTCTCTGTAGAACCCTAAAACAGACGTTAATACCTCCAGATAGAAAAAGGGGGATGGAGAGAGCTGTTATCAGAATCAAGAAGTGGAGAGTGTTTTAGACAAGGCTCACCTTGAAAGGATTAGTAACCTCCAATTAAGGGTCATAGCAAGTCCTAGGCACAGGAATAAATAACCTTAACTATCAATCTTCCCTCCCTCTTGTCCACCCAAAGGCATCCCAGTGGCCAAACATAAGAAGCTAGAGGACAAGATAAACTGTAGATATATTATTCCATTTAGATTAGTACTTACTTGGGGCAGAGAATAATGCACAAAAAAGTGAAGAATAGATCTAGAGGGGCAAACATAATACCAAGGCAAGTGTGATCCATGATCCAGGTTACAATGAAAAATTTAAGTGGCAAGGGTAACAGAGGCTTAAGTCCTCAGTAGAATATTCTCCACCGAAAGGTCAATTGCCATGGAAAGGAAAATGATAGCCAGAAATCTGCTTGGTGAAAAGAGAAAAAGAGCAGAAATGTTAATTAGATTAATTGAATGGTACTGACACCAAGTTACAGTAATCTAATATACTTACCTTCTATAGTGACGTTCTTCATTCTTTTTTTAAAACAATCGGGTTTTTTACATTTCTATTTACCAAGCTATGAGCTAAGCTTTGGGAACACCAGCATGAATAAAAGGCTGTCTGTGTCTCCAAGGGAGACATGCACTAGTGGGAAAACAGAAACAGAGAATATAATTCACCATAATAAGTGTTATGGCAGAAGTAAGCAACAAAGTGCATGAGACCTCAAAATGAGGGCACTTATGTAGACTAAAAGGATCAGGGAAGTTTTTCAGCAGGAATAATCTGTTTAGAGTGTTAAAGGATAAGTAGGAAAAAAGCATGAGAAATATATTCAGCAGTAACAACATTATGTACAAAAGTACTATAGACTGCACAGAAATTGCAAATTGCAGCCCATTATGTCTGGGATATATGTGTAATGTAGGATGTGACAAGCAATAAGAATAGCCAAGGAGTCAGGAACAAAATTATGCCAAGGCTTTTACACAGTAAGAAATTTTTATTTTACTCTGGAGTCAGTGGAGAGTTATAGGAAAATGTAAAGCTTGGTATAATTTAGGCATAACCTAAATCCTAAAAGAAATTTACCTGGTGGTTAGCTACTTTCTAGATAATTCTAAAGACATCCTTAAAAATCTTTGTGTTTCAGGCTTCACTTTTTTTAGACTTCAAGTTAATTACTACTTTTCTGTTTACATGTTCTTCCTTCTAGCAGTAGTCAACTAACTTGGTTAATTTTCCATGTTACATCAGATTATAATTTTTTCCAAATAGCCTTTCCTAAAAATGTGTACCCAGCAATTCCTCAGCCACATATTCATATATGTTATTTATATGTAGTCAGTAACTTACATCTTTGTCAGTTATTCAAAGAAATTTTTGATAAGTTTTATTCTTAGAGAATATCTTTAAATTTAGGATTTAATTGCTGTCATGCCCAGGTCTTAGTTAAAATTAAGTGGTGAAAAATTTAAAAAACTAGACTAGATCCCAAGGAAGCTTCTCCATGAATGGCTGTATACTAGGTCACATTGTGTCCCCAAAAAAGATATGTTCAAGTCCTAAACCCTAATGCCTATGAATGTGACCTTATTTGGAAATAGGTTCTTTGTAAATATAATTAAGATAAAATGAGGTCATAACAGACTGGGTTAGGCCCGAGTCCAGTGACTAGAGTCCTTGTAAGAAGAGAGAAATTTGGACACACAGGAAGAACACCACGTAAGGACAGAGGCAGAGATTGGATGACGCGTCTGTAAGACAAGGAATGCCAAGGATTGTCAGTAACAGCAGAAGCTAGGAGAGTGGCATGGAACAGATTATCTCTCAGAGTTTTAAGAAAGAATCAACTTTGCTGACATGTTGATTTCAGACTTCAAGCCTCGAGAACTGTGAGAAAATAAATTTCTGTTGTTTTAAGTTACCCAGCTTGTGATTGGCCCTAGGAAACAAATATAGGAGGGAAATATTTCATGTTGTACATGAAGAAAGATCATGAGTATGCACATTATAGATAGAAGTTAGGTAGATGGATAAATACACAGGTAAGCAGAGGTTGAGCTTGATTTCTTCCAAATGGGAAAGAATCTCTGGAGGGGCAAGACTGACTACTATAAGCAAGAAAGTCAATATATGAAGAAACAAGTTTCCAGATTATGCAAAAGGAGATTTATTTAGTATATAAGTGGGATAAAATCCAGAGCAAGAAAAAAAACTCATACATTATTTTTGTGATATGACGTAGAACAGAGGAAGTTCTCATACAACAGCCTATATTCTCCCAATAAAACGGGAGAATAATATCATCATGGAGAATGAAAGCAACAGAATAGAAGTTAAGTAGTTATGGAGACTAGAAATGTGGTTATGTGGGAATATTGGAGTCACAGTGACAAGAAACATTATTGACTAAGAATGAAGAGGCTAACTGAAATTAAACGGAATAGGATTCAACCTGTGGTTATTTTTCTCTAGCAAGTCTTAAAAGCAGAAAGCAGAATTGAAAAAAGAAGATAAGTGAGTTAGTCCACAATGTAAAATTAAGAAAGAAAATTTTAAAGGAGTTAAGAAGATAATTTTTATTCTCTGTTAATCATTAAAAAGAAGCAAACTTTCAGATAGTCTTTTATCTTACACTGGGGAAATAAAATTAGTGAGTTATAGAATAATCTGGAAAAAAATTCAGTTGTTCAGGAATGTAAGTACTATCTACATCATTGTACTTCATGTTGAAAGATAATTATTAGTACTATTATTATCTGAAAATAAGGGTAAAATTGAAAACTATACCCTCCTTATGTGGCCATAGGCTTTTTCTTCCTTTTAAACAACAAAAGCAGTTAACTGCCAGGGATGATGCCTTTATGTAGTAATGCCAGGCTGCCTCAACAATCCTGTTCTTCCAAATGAATCTCTTCATTTATGAATGGCAACTGCCAAATTTTTCTGTGTTTTTAGCCTTCCGTAATAATTTAAAATGATTTTTTTTCCAATGTACTCTTCAGTATTTTACCACCTATTATCTGTTCCTATTATCTTCCCTGTCTCTCTCGATCAAGTCCAGCAAGCCAGAGCTACAGCATGGTAAATGTTTCCATGCTGGAAAACTGGACCTTTCTAGATTCTCGTGGTCGATAATGTTATTGTGCTAGTTAAAATTAAATACGTTCGTTGAAATTGCTCTAGAGTTACAGGTAGCCTTTTACCAACGTTTATAAAGTTGGGCAGAGTTCATTCACTTTGGTCTGGAGCCCAGCGACCAAGGGTTATGGACTGTCTTTGTAGCGTCCAAAGGGAATCTTAGGCTTTGCTGGTTGTTGGTTGAGTCACCAATGACCACTTAAAAAAAAAAAACCCATTGCCATTGAATCAATTCCAAATCATAATGACCCTATAGACCTTCAAAACACTATTATTACTCCACAGATTTATGAACAAATATTATGTTTTCTCTAGTGAACATTGCCTTGATGCTTTCTTTGCTCACATAATCATATTTTTTCTTCCTGATTCCAGAGCAGGAAAACAATGAGACAACATGGGTCAAATGGACTGTAGCACTATTGGGTGCACACAGACAATCGTGTTCTTATATAATCCTGGTACCCTCTCCACTCCAACCCTCAGTCATGGTTTATTTTAGGTAGGTACTGAGCAAACTGTACTAATCAGAGTTCTTCTCTAGGATTTTTTGCAAATTAGATTGTTTCTGGTTGAAGGAAGTACAAGCTATGACTTTGAAGATCTGGGAGCAGCCATGTATCACCAATTTGGAAGAAATGCTTCTGCAGTGAGGAAGAAAAATGCTGAGATAGGAAATAATAGCAACTGTACACAGAATTGGAAGATTTAAATGAGATATTTCATGTAAAATACTCAGCTCTATAGTGTTCAATAAATGTTGGAGAAAACTGTTAAGAATTAGGAAGGACCTGAGATATCACTTTACTTGCAAGCTGACAGTTTAATCTGCCACAGTTCCATGCATGCTGACAGAAGATGTGAGACCCCTGGGTCAGAAACAAAGAACTTTATTACTCATGACACAGCAGGTAACAAGAGCTTTATGTTTGCATCAGTTTCCCTTTTCCTCTAAGTCTGACACTGGTGACACAGAGGAGGGTCCCAATGGATGCTGCACACACAGTGAGTTCATATAAGCCAATGAATTTGATCTGAGGAATCTCCAACTTTTTATAGTGGAATCTCAATTTTTTATAATGGACTACAAACAACCTTCCCAACATTTTCCCTGGAACGAGGCATTATCTTTATTTTACTGGACAATAATCAAACCTATCTTCTGCTCCAGAGGAAAGATCCTCTCTCCATCTTACAAGGCTGTTACCTGTACATACACCCTTGGAAAGACAGTTCAGAAAGAAAACTGAAAGCTTCTGCTTGAAAGAAGTGCAGAAACAAGACTGATGGAGAATTGTCTCCTAACAATAGTTAATAGACATTTAGAACTGAGAACACTCAAATACTTATTAAGCATATGTAAATAAAGAAGGGCATGGCTTTATAAATTAAATTGATAGTAAAATGATATATTCTTTGATGTAAATAGATGAGGTCCCTTAACCTAGGAAAGAAAGCTAGTTTACCTTTAGGTATGGTGAATATGAGATGCTTATAAGGTCCCTAGGCGGCACAAATAGTTTATGCTTAACTACTAACCTAAAAGTTAACAGTTCAAACCCACACAGCGGTGCCACTGAAGAAAGACCTGGCAATCTACTTCCATTAAGATTGCAGCCAAGGAAACCCTATGGAGCAGTTCTACTATGTAACACTTGGGGTCTCCATGAGTCACAATCAACTCAACGGCAATGATTTGTTTTTGTTTCTTTTTTTTTTTTTTTTTTTTTTTTTTTTTGCTTTTTGTATGTAGGACATATAATAGAAATAGCCAGTGGAAAATAGTAAATTGAATTCAGATGTTGGAGAAAGGTAAAAACCTTAGAATAATTCTTACAGAAAAGCCAACTGAAGCTTTTTTTCCCCTCTTTAGTAAGATCTTCTAGCCCAGTGGTGAGGAAACTAGGCCTGTAAGCCAAATCTTGCCTACTACCTGTTTTTAAATAAACATAAATTAAGTTTTATTGGAATATTGCTTTTACACTACAATGGTAGAGTTTAGTTGTTGCAACAGAAACTGTATGAATCACAAAGTCAAAAAAATACACTATATGGCTCTTTACAGAAAGTTTGCTGACCCCTGTACTACATTCTTGAATTTATAAGAGAGCACGTTGGGCAATCATGTTAATGTCTTTGGGTCCTTGGTGGACAATTTCTCTTCATCAGAGCGATTTGTGAAAGTACACAAAATCAGTCTTCCTTTCCAAAGGCTTATGTCATGGAATCATACTTACTTTTGCTCGGAGACTTTTGGAATTTGCCTTCCCATTGTTGTGTTTATCCAGATAATTACAAACCGAATAAAGAATTAGGATAGCACTATACAATGATAGAGCTAGGAAAAAAAAAAGAGAAGAATTATTCAGATGGAAAGGATCTGGGATGTCCTCTCAGAAAATATGGCTTAAGGAAGGTCTTAAATGACAGTCTGGGCATAGGCAAGCAAAATTTCTTAGTTCAAGAGGGGATTACAGGAGCAAAGCAAAGGAGTTATGGGAAACAGTGGATTCTTAGAATAGCCGGGGGCCAATCTTCACGATTAGGTCAAAGCAATATGATGGGAACATACTTTTTCATGTTGTTTTATGATTCAGATTCTGCAACTGCTGGAAAGTCTGGGAGGTACTGTGTGTGCATTATGCAGAACAAGAAGGGAAAGTCAGAGTCAGCAAAAAAGGAGTCCAAGGTAACCTGCTGTGACAAGCAAAACAAATGAGAAGCTTGTTTGACAAAAAAAAGATTCTACAGTCCAGTACTTGTTCCTGAAGTTGACAGAGGCAGAGGAGATGTGCATAATATGGAAACATTTATCAAGGTGATGTCAAAGGGTAGTATTCTCACCTGGAACTCAGTCTAGGATTATTTACAAAGGGCAATGAAAGAGTAGTGAATTTAGAGGTCATTACCAAAAAAAAAAAAATTATCATTAAAGTTTTTTACCATAATGCAATTTCTCAAATTTGAAATAAATCTTCAAAAGCTATTCTAAAAAGAGGATGCTTCTGAGTTATAAATACATTTTGAAAAGGAAAATCTGGTAAAATATCTTACAGTTATACCAGGCTATGACAAGTAATTAATGACTTTATTAAATCTAAAGTTTACCAAAAAAAAAAAAAAAATTAGTTGTATGCCTTTTAAAAGCATTACAAGCAGTAAACTAATATTTAATTTTTGTATTTTGTATTTGTGTGATTCTCTTATGCCATTTCTATATGTAGTGGATCTGAATCTCCATTCATAAACTTAGGTGCTCAAGAAACAGCACTTCTTTTCTGTAATCGAATTTAATTTCTGCTTCTATGCCCCTTTCCACTCAGTCACTCTTAAGTTTTACCCATCCCCAGAGTTGTTCCATGGTTCTAGCATCTTGATACAGTGTAAGGCATTTTGGGAGGGGTCACTCTCTGGTCAACACTGTTTCACACAGAAATCCACATGGCTGTCTGCTGTTTCCATGCCTTGACTGGAAACAGTAACTTTTTGAAAGGCTGCTTTTGGTTCCTCTGAGGAGAATCACCATACAGCCATTTCTCTCTAGGAGTTTGTTTGTTTTTTGTTTTTTTTATCTTGTTCCATCTAAAGAGGCATTTGCTGGGAACCAGAACATAATCCATTATGGCTTCAGGATCCACAGTCCTCTGATTCTCCATTCAGGCCAAATGAATTTCTTTTATGAATTTATGAAAGATATGTGTCTTCAAAATATCTGAGCTATCTCCTTCCTTTCTATTTCCCTTTGAGAATTCAGTTACTCAGTGGCATAAATCAGTGGCTGTCACATTGGGGAGGAACTTAGTCAGCATAACCAGCATGTCTTGCAAAGCTGGTGCCAAGGAGACAGCCTATAAAATTGGAGGATAAGTTAAATATAAGAAGACTGAACAAGGAAGTAAATATATCAAGAATATTGGGACCTAGGTTTCTATAATAGGATGAAGAAGATACAAATGTGAAAAGGTAGAAAGGCTAAAGTAAATTGGAAGAATCAGTATGATATGGAGGTATCAGTATGATTTTTACTATAAGTAGATACAGACATACCTACAGATAAGTATGCATGTGAATTTGTGTATACATGCATGTATTTCCTAATTCTGTTCTCTAAGAAATCCTAGAAGCAATGACACTGTAGCAGTAATAAATACACACTGGCCCTGAGGTTTTGATTTCTAAATCCATTCTGCAATTAAAAAAAAAAAAAATTCTTGGCAAAATGGCTGATTACAAGGCTTAGGTAGAAAAGTATAAGATTAACTTAGAAATTAAGAAAGTATTCGAAGACTGATGGGGACATTTCAAAATAACAGGGAAGCTAACCTGAAGGGCCCCCACTAGCTAAACCAGGCAAATTTTAGCATCAAAATAAATAATATTAATGTATTATAACAATTGAATAAAATAGGAATCTGTGAGTCCTCACTGACATATATAAATGAATGAATGAATGAACAGAGAGGAAGGGAAATCTCTACCTTATAGTAGAATATCAACTAATAAATGTAGAAGAAATGGTGGAATTAGAAAATCACCATTTAGCAATTATTGTAGTAATAAATTCAGGCAGAAATCATCAACAGATGCTAAAATTAGCAGGCCAATGTTTGAAGAGGAACAGGATATGTGTATAGTCTCAAGGTATCTGCCCATAAAATGCTTTTTATTTACTTATTAATTAATAAGTACAACATACTTATTAACTTTAAAATGGAGAAATCTGACAGATACTATTTGTATCAGTCAAGGTTCTCCAGAGAAATAGCCAATAGGAGAATATATGCATGCATTACAGTAAAACCTGAAACAGCAGGAACCTGTGTAAGGCAGAAACCTGTCAGAGAAGAAAAGCTCAAATATTTTACACTAAAATAAGTGATAGAAAAGTGTTAAGACTTACACTCTGTCAAAGGCAGAAAACTTGTGAGACCTGGAAAAACAGGCAGTCTTGTCGAGTGCCAGCTCTCACAGGTTTCACTGTATACATAAAATCTCTTTTTGAAGCAAGAAAGGAAAAATTGTAAAATTCAGACACAAGACTTTCACAGGATGCATGTTATCACCTGAGAATATCTTCAAAGTCTTAGACATTACAAGTAATCCCCGGCTTACGATGAGGTTCCATTCTGATGACTCTGTCATAAGTCGGTTCTGATGTAAGTCAAATACAACTTTTTTTTTAAGTTTTCATAGCCTGCTATTCTGTAGTGTTCTGGATAGCAAGTCATAACACTGAACATCTGCAAGTAAACATCTGAGAATAACATCAGTAAATTATGCACTGCAACATTGTATGTAGTACATATTAGTAACGATTAGATAAACAAAAAAAACCAAACAGTCATAAGTACAGTTCATTGTAACTCAAATACATCATAAATCAGGAACTACCTGTATATAAAACAAGTATATAAACACAAAAAAACAAAAACCCAACACCAATTAGTTATTATTTTATACATCATAAGTCGGGAACTACCTGTATATAAAACAAAAAAAAACCCAAAAACCCAACACCAATTAGTTATTATTTTCTGTATTACTTACATTGTTCATTATTCTTAGAACATTGTTATTGTTGTTGTTAGGTGGCATCAAGTCAGCTGAAACACGTAGAAACGGCATGTATAACAGAATGAAATGTTGCCCAGTCCTACACCATTCTCACAGTTGTTATACTTGAGCCCTTTGTTGCAGCCACTATGTCAATCCATCTCATTAAGGGTCTCCCTCTTTTTCACTGACCCTCTACTTTACCAAGCATGATGTCCTTCTCCAGGGATTGCTCCTACCTAATGGCATGTCCAAGTCTAAGCATGTTGAAGTCTAGGCATCCTAGCTTCTAAGGGGCATTCTGCCTGTATTTTCTCCAAGACAGGTTTGCTCATTCTTCTGGAAGTCCATGGCATATTTAATACTCTTTTCCAATACCAAAATTTGAATGTGTCAATTCTTCTTTGGTCTTCCTTTTTCATTGTCCAACTTTCGCATGCATATGAAGCAATTAAAAAAACCATGGCTTGACAGCCTGGGAGTGGACAGCCCTGTAAAACCAAATGAGACTAACAAGGTACAGGAGTCCAGTGACAAGGGCCAGAAGGCAGAAGGGGACAAGGAAGCTGGTGATAGGGAACACAAGGTTGAGTAAGGATACTGTTGATGTGTTGTGAGATTGTTAACCATTGTCATAGGGCAACATTTGTAGTAACTGTTAAATGAGAAACTATTTTGTTCTGTAAGCCTTCATCTTAAGGGAGAATAACAGCACAATTGGAAGAGCGTAGTCAATGTCACTGAACTGCGTATGTAGAAATTTTTGAAACAGTGTATCTTTGGCTATGTGTATTTTCACCAAAAAAAAAAAAAAGGTTGAGAATTTAGAGGGTTAATATGTTGTGGGGTTGTTAACCAATGTCATAAAACAACATGTGTACTACTGTTTCATGAGAAACTATTTGTTCTGTAAGCCTTCACCTGAAGTACAATAAAATAAAAAAATAAAAAATACCATGGCTTGAGTCGGGCACACTTTAGTCAGCAAAGTGATGCCTTGGCTTTTTAACACTTTAAAGAGGTCTTGTGCAGCAGATTTGTCCAATGTGATACACCGTTTGACTTCTTGACTGCTGCTTCCATGAGCATTGATTGTTGATCCAAGAAGAATGAAATTCATGACAACTTTAATTTCTTCACAACTTACCGTGATGTTGTTTATTGGTCCAGTGGGAAAGATTTTGTTTTCTTTATGTTCAGATGTAATCCATACTGAAGGCTATAGTCTTTTATCTTCTTCAGTAAGTTCTTTAGGTCACCTTCACTTTTGGCAAGCAAGGCTGTGTCATCTGCATACTCAGGTTATTAATGATGCAGTATTCTTCATCATCTAGCCTAGTTTCTCAGGATCTTAGAAAGCAGAGGTGAAATAAAAAGTAACTTAGCAAAATACAGAATAGGTAAGTATTAATGTTATTATGTGGCTAAATATGAGTCCAAATCCAAAAAATAACAACATAGAGCACACTTCTGGGGTAACAATAATAAATCAGAAATCTTATTAAAATCAATTTTAATATTAAAGCTTTTACTACTCAGGCTTCTAAATTTTGACATTTTTGTGCAAAAATAATTATTTCTCAGCATGATAAACATTTATAAATGCTTCTGTGGGCACAGTAGTGCACATTGTTATACTAAACATATGCTTACTGTCAACTGAGGTCAGTGAGGAAACAAGAACTTTTTTGGCTCTGATGTTATACGTTACTGCTGATGATTAAATCACCTCAAGTCATTCAGTGTTACTTCCTCTGTAATATAAAATAACAATACAAAGACTTACCTCTTTCATGTTTGGTGTCAAAGATTTGGTTGATGATGATGATGCAATCTCACTGAAATAACTCCACAAATTAAAGTTTTGTGCAATACTGAAGAAGATGCCTTCTGATTATTTTCAGAAGCATATTTAAAATATTATCCCTCAAGATACGCACTTCCAGAATGGCAGAGTAAGGCTTTTCAAAAATAGGCTCTTCCATGTAAGAAGTGAGAATACTGACAAAAATTGTCAAAAATCACCTTTTGTCAGAAACCTAGAAATTAACCAAAGCCTTGTAATAATCAAAAAAGGAGTCTGAATTTTTGTAAGAACAGTAAGCTTCGTGGCATTTTAACTTTCCTTATTTCCATCCTAGGGAGCCCTGGTTGCACAGTGATTAAATGTTCATCTGCTAACTGAAAAGTTGGCAGTTTGAACATACCAGCCACTTCACAGGAGAAAGATGTAGCATCCTGCTACCATAAAGATTATAGCCTTGGAAACCCTATGGGGCAGTTCTACTGTATGTTATATAGCGTTGCTATGAGCCCGAATTGACTTGATGGCAATAGGTTTTGGTTTGGATTTTCATCCTCCTATACCCACCTCCTTGGTAGCCTTGAAAACCAGCAAACCTAGCAAGATAACTGTTAAAACAAGCAGATTAACAATCACTGAACTGGGCAGAATGGTGTGGAACACCCCCAGAAGCCTCCTTCCCAGAGAAATGCCAATATTTGACCTCAGGTACCACTCTGAAAGGCCCCATTCAAAGGGTTTTTCTTTATTTAACTTGACTAAGAGCACCCTGGAGCCCTGGCAGCACAGTGGTTAAGAGCTACAGCGAGCTGGCAATTTGAATCCACCAGCCACTCCTTGGAAATCCTATGGGGCAGTTCTACCTGTCCTATAGGGTCACTGTGAGCTGGAATCAGCTCAGTGGCAATGGGTTTGGAAGAGCACCCTCAGTGAGAAAAGATCTTTTCCCAGGGCATTTATCAAAAACAAATTGCAGCAATTAACAATTTAACATTGTCACTACCTGAGGCAGCAATATCAGTCTGGCAAACAAAAAGCTGACAAAAAAATACTTAAAAGGAAATTCTTGGGAATGAGCTTTTGATAGGGGACTTTAGAAGGCTCTGACATATTTTGGGGACTCTGGAAGGCAGTGCATACGTGCAGGGCTGTGCTTATGCACAGAAAATATCTGAGATTATCATAATCTCTTAGCTCTGTCTGATCTTGAGTCTCTGTGAAAGGAAGTGAAGGTTAAGGCAGAGATGTAAACTGCTGGAGTGTTGAAGGAGTGACTCAAAACACACATAGAACCCCTTGGCAAAAGCTGGGAGACATGGTTTAGAGGCATTTAAGAACTTCTCTGTATAATCATTAGCTGAATATTAAGCAACTGAGCAGAGGCTTCAATAGTTACAGAAGACAAAGAATATAGATTTTACAGAAATAGTTGAGAAAAGTCATTAAACAAACAAAAATAACAGCAGGGAACAATATTAAAAAAACTCTGGGGAACAGGGTCAACCTGATTTCCAGTGTTGCCATATTATGTTGTTTAAAATACTCATTTTTCTATAAAAAATTATGAGACATGAAAATATAAAGGAAAATACGTAAGAGAAAAAAGCATCAATAGAAAAAATTTGTGAGGAAGTCTAGATGTTGGACTTACTAGATGAAAAATTTAAATCAGGAATAAGTATGTTCAAAGAATTAAAGGAAATCATGTCTAAATAATTAAAGAAAGTATGAGTGATGTCTCACTGAATAGAAAATATCAATAAAAAGTTAGAAATCACACACAAATAAATGGAAATTTGGGGGTTGAAAACGACAATGTGAAATAAAAAATTTTACTAGATATGCTCAACAGTAGATTTGAGATAGCAGAAGAAAGAATTAGTGAACTATAAGTCAATTTAAATTAACCTGTATGTGAATTAGAAAGGAAAAAAAACCTAGAAAAAGTGAATAGAGTCATAAGGACCTGCAGGATACCATCAAGTATCCCAACATACACATAGTGCAAGTCCCAGAATTGCAGGAAAGACATAAGAAGATAGGAGAATATTTGAAAATAAAATGGCTGAAAACCTCCAAATTTGAGGAAGGTATTAATTACACATTTAAGAAGCTCAATAAACTCCCACTAGGGAAAAAAAAAAAAAACTTAAAGCGTTATATTCAAACTGTCAAAGGCCAAAAATGAAGAAAGAATCTTGAAAGCAACAATGGAAAAATGACTCATGCACAAAAATAATATTAACAGCTGAATTCTCATCAGAAACCATAAAGGTCAAAAGACAATGGATGATACAGTCCAAGTGCTGGAAGAAAAAAAATAGCAACCAAAACTAACCTTCAAAAATGAAGGTGAAATTAAGACATTTCCAGACAAAAAAGCTGAGAGAATTTGTTCCTAACAGACGTATTCTACAATAAGTACTAAATGAATCCTTTGAGCTTAAATGCAAGGACACCAGACAGGAACCCAAATCCACATGAAGAAATACAGAACATTGGTAATGTTAACTGTATAGACAAATATAAAAGAAAATATACACTTAACACTTTTATTCTCCTATGTGATTTAAAAGACAACTACATAAAAATAATCATTAAAAGGTGTTTATAGGATTATAATGTATAAAGACATAATTTACAAGAAAATAATAGAACAAAGGAGGGGAAGAAAATGGAACAATATTGGAGCATGTTTTTTTAATACAATTGAAATTAGTTCAAATCAGATAGTTTTAGGTTAAAATGCTTATTGTCATCCCTAGGGAAAACACTAAGAAAATATTTTTCTAATATAGAAAAAGAAACAACCAGGAAATTAAAGTGATACACCAATAAATATCTACTTAACACAAAGGAAAGTAAAGGAGGAATGTTGTTGTTGCATGCCATCAAGTCAATTCTGATTCACAGCAACCCTACAGAAAAGTGTAGCTCTGCCCCATAGGGTTTCCTAGGCTGTAATCTTTATGGGAGCACATTGCCAGGTCTTTTCTCACATGAAGCCACTGGTGGGTTTGATCCACTGACCTTTCAGTTACCAGCCAAGTGCTTTAACCATTGCACCACCAGGACTCCTTAATGGAGGAATAGAGGAACAAAATGAGACATAAGACTTATGAAGAGAAAAAGAGCAAAATGTCAGGCGTAAGTCCCACTTTTAAGTGTAAATCGACTAACCTCTCCAGTTAAAAGACAGAAATTGGCAGAATGGATAAAAACAAAAATAAAGCAACTACATACTGCCTACAAAAGATATACTTCAGATTCAAAGACACAAATATGTTGAAAGTAAAATGATTGAAAAATTTACTGGGCAAACAACAACCAAAAGAGAGCTGGAGTGACTACAGGAATATATGAAAAAACAGACTAAGAAAAAAAACGGTTGCTAAAGACAAAGAAGGACTTTCTGTAATAATAAACAGACCAATCCTCAGTAAGACATAACAACTATAAACATATATGTACCTAACAAAAGAACCGTCAAACACTAGAAACAAAAACTGACAGAAGTGAAGAGAGAAATAGACAAATCAACAATAATAGTTGCAGAGTTCAATAACCCACTTTCATTTATAAGTAGAATAACTAGTCTGCAGATCAAAAAGACAACAATATAAAACTATCAGACATTATAGAACTCTCCACTCAACAGCAGCAGAATATACATTCTTTGTAAGCGCACATGGGATATACACCAGTATAGACCATATGCTAGGCCATAAGACAAAATTCAATCAATTTAAAAGCATTGACATCATGCAAAGTATGTTTTCTGACACAGTGGAATGGAATTAGAAATCAGTAACAGAGGAAATTTAGGAAATTCACAAATGTGTGGAAATTAAACAACACTTTCCTAAATAACCAATGGGTCAAAAAAGAAATCAAAAGGTAAATTATATTTTGAAATAATGGAAATGAAAACTAAATATATCAAAACTTATGGATACAGCTAGGGCAATGCGTGAGGGAAATGTATAGCTGCCAATGCCCATATTAAAAAAGTGGAAAGATCTTAAATTGGTAATCTAATCTTTCACCTTAAGAAACTAGAAAGAGAAGAGTAAACCAAACCCAAAAAAGCAGAAAGAAGGAAATAATAAAGATTAGAGCAAAAAGTAACAAAATAGAAATGCAATACAAAAAATCAACAAAACCAAATTTGATAAGATCAAGAAAATTGACAAATCTTTGGCTGACTGATCAATAAAGAAAGACTCAAACTACAATAATCAGGAATGAAAGAGATGACATCACTGCCAACCTTAAAATAGATGGTGAAGTAATACTATCCCAACAAGTTAGGTAACTTAGATAAAAGGAAAAATTTCTAGAAAAACATAAACAGCCAAAACTGACCCAGGAAGAAATACATAACCCAAATAAACCTATAACAAGTAAAGAGATTGAGCTGGTAATCAAAGAACATCCCAAAAAGAAAAGTCCAGGCCTATACGGCTTCAATGGTGAACTTTACTAGATGTCTAAAAAATGATTTACACCAACCTTTTACAAACTTCTAAAAATTAAGAAAGGAAGGAGTACTTCCCAACTCATTCTGACTGGCATTACCCTAACACCAAAAGCAGACATCATTTGAAAAGTAAGCTACTGACCAGTATCTCTTATGAATAGATATGAAAAATTGTCAACAAAATAATAGCACACCAAATACTGCAACATATAAAAAAAAGAATCATGCACTATGACCAAGTGATATTTTTCCCAGGAATTCAAGGTTGCTTGAACATACAAATATCATTCAGTATAATAAGCCGTATTAGTAGAACAAAAACTACATGATCATCTCAATCAACTCAGAAAAAACATTTGATAAAATCACACACCCATTCATGATAAAAACACTCAACAAGTTAGGAATAGATGACGGTCAATTACAAAAAAATCCACAGCTATAATGTCATACATAATGGTAAAAGATTTAATGTGTTTCTCCTAAGATCAGGGACAAGAGAAAGAAGACTACTCTTGCCTCTTTTAATATTGTACTAGAGCTTCCAGCCAGGGAAATTAGGTAATTAAAAGTAACAGAAGAGGCATCCAGATTTGAAAAGGAGTAAAATTATCTCTGTTCACAGATGATACGATCCTGTATGAAGAAAATACACACACACACACACACACACAGAATTATTAGAATAATAAACGAGCTCAAAGATCAATGAAGAGCAAAGATCACAGCCTTCAGTAAGGATTACACCTCGGCGTAAAGAAAACAAAAACCTTCACAACTGGACCAATAAGCAACATTATGATAAATGGAGAAAAGATTGAAGTTGTCAAGCATTTCATTTTGCTTGAATTCACAATCGACACCTATGGAAGCAGCAGTCAAGAAATTAAAAGATGCATTGCATTGGGCAAATCTGCTGCAAAAGACCTCTTTAAAGAGTTCAAAAGCAAAGATGTCACTTTAAGGACTAAGGTGTGCCTTACCCAAGCCATAGTGCTTTCAATTGCCCCATATGCATGTGAAAGCTGGACAATGAATAAGGAAGACAAAACAAGAATCGATGACTTTGAATTATGGTGTTGACAAATAATATTGAACATACCATGGACTGTCAGAAGAATGAACACATCTGTCTTGGAAGAAGGACAGCCAGAATGCTCCTTAGAAACTAGGATGACAAAACTTCGTCTCATATCTTTGGAGATGTTATCAGGAGGAACCAGTCCCTGGAGAAGGACATCATGCTAGGTAAAGTAGAGGGTCAGCGAAAAAGAAGAAGACACTCGACAAGATGGATTGACACTGGCTGCAACAGTGGGCTCAAGCATAACAGGATTGTGAAGATGACATAAGACTGGGCAGTGTTTCGTTCTGTTGTACATAGGGTTGCTATGAGTCGGAACCAGCTCGATGGCATCTAGCAACAACAATAAATGAGCTCAGCTATGTTTCAGATACTAGGTCAGTATAAAATATTAATTACATTTCTATGCACTAACAATGGACACTCTGTAAATAAAACTAAGAAAACAATTCCATTTATAATTGCATTAAAAAATAAAATACAAACAACTTTAACAAAAGAAGTGAAGACTGCACACTCAAAACCACAAAACATCAGTGAAATTGATTAATGAACAACTAAATGTATGCAAAGACATCCATGTTCATGAATTGGAAGACTTGATGCTGTTAAGATGGCAATACTCCTGAAATTGGTCTATAGATTTAACACAATCTTCATTAAAATCCCAACTGCGTTTTATTTTTGCAGAAACTGACATACTAAGTCTCATATTAATAAAGAAATACAAAAGATCCAGAAGAGCCAAAACAATTTAGAAAGAAAACAAAGTTGGGGCACTCAGTCTTCCTGATTTTAAATTTATTACAAAGCTATAGTAATCAAGGCAGTGTGTTATATGTACATATATCAAATAGAAATGAGAGTTCAGAATAAGCCCATATGTTTATTGTCGTTTGATTTTTGGCAAAAGTGTCAAGACAATTTGATAAAAAAAATAATACATTGTAATAATTGATGCTTGGAAAACTAGATATCTACTTGCAAAAGAAGGATGTTGAATCCCTATATCACAAAATACACAAAAATTAATTCAAAATGGACCATAGACCTAAATTTAAGAGCTAAAACCCAAAACTCTTAAAAGAAAACATAGAACTGAATCGTCTTAATCTTGCATTAGGCAACAGTTTCTTAGATATAACATCAGAATTACAAGCAATATGAAAATTAGAATTTTTTTGTGCCTTAAAGGACACCATTAATAAAGGGAAAAAGACATACACATGATGTGAGAAAATATTTGTAAATCATATATCTGATAAGGGACTTGTGTCCAGATATACAATGAATACCTACAAAATTCAACAATAGAAAAATGACTCAGTTGAGATAATCAACACAAGATTTGGGTAGTTATTTCTCCAAACAATATATAAAATGCCCAAGAAGCACATGAAAAAATGTTCAGCATCATTTGTCTTAGGGAAATGCCAATAAAAACCATAATGACATAGCACTGTACACCCACTAAGATGGCTAAAATAAAAAAGACAGACAATAACAAGTGTTGGTTAGGATGTGGGGAAATTAGAACCCTTATACATTGATGATGGGATTGTAAAATAGTGCAGCCAGTTTGGAAAACATTTTGCAGTTCTTGAAAATGTTAAAAACATAATTGCCATGTTGTTGTTATTGTTAGATGCTGTTGAGTCAGCTCTGACTCATAGTGACCTTATCGACAACAGAACAAAATGTTGCCCTGTCCTGCATCATTTTGATCGTTGCCATGTGTCATGGATTGAACTGTGTCCCCCCAAAAATGTGAATAACAATTTGGCTAGGCCATGATTCCCAGAATTGTGTGGTTGTCCTCCATTTTGTGATTATAATTTTATGTTAAAGAGGATTAGAGTGGAATTGTAACACCACCCTTACTCAGGTCACATCCCTGATCCACTGTAAAGGGAGTTTCCCTGAAGTGTGGCCTGTTCCACCTTTTATCTCTTCTAAGATAAAAGGAAAGGGAAGCAAGCAGAGAATTGGGGGAACTCATACCATCAAGAAAGCAGTGCTAGGAGCAGAGCGCTTCCTTTGGACCGGGGTCCCTGCGCCGAGAAGCTCCTAGCCTGGGGGAACACTGATGAGAAGGCTGAGAGAGAGAAAGCCTTCCCCTAGAGCTGACACCCTGAATTTGGAGTTTTAGCCTACTTTACTGTAAGGAAATAAACTTCTCTTGGTTAAAACCATCCACTTATGGTATTTCTGTTATAGCAGCACTAGATAACTAAGAAACCATGTTTGAATCCATTGATCTGGTTATTGTGTCAATCCATGTCACTGAGCTTTCCTCATTTTTGATGACCCTCTACTTTGCCAAACATGATGTTCTTTTCTGATGATTGGGCTTTCCTGACGGCAGGTCCAAAGTAAGCAAGATGAAGTTTCTACATCTCCATCTTTGTTTCTAAGGACTGTTCTGGCTGTACTTCCTCCAAGAGAGACTTGTTTATTCTTCTGGCAACCCATGGTCTATTCAGTACTCTTCACCAACACCGTAATTCAAATCCATCAATACATAAGATGTGAAAAATTAACAAGTAATATTGTTTAAGTAAGCAAAAATCAAATACATAGCTTTTAATTTAGTTAAATGGTATAAACGATATTTCTGTATTTAACTGTTTGAAGTTCTTAATCACTATGAATAGAAAATAACAGCTTTTATAATCATCATTAATTATTGAAGTATTTTACCTTTGAAATAATATCTATTTCAACTGATTGATGGATTGTCAACATAAAAAATATGTAAGGGAATATTTGACTCCAACTTACATTTTAAAATGCTCACCTATAATGCATATTCAGATGTCAAAAACACACCCAAATTATATAACCCTCTGTGTTCCTGAAATTGGTTAGATGTGATGATAATCTGTATGATCAAGTGATCTTTGATAACACATTAATTGGAGATGAAAACAGTGATCTCATTCTAGGCATTCACTATTTGGTATCACAAAACATGGAAGCCAAGGTCAAGACTAAGCAGGTACTTGGGGCAATCATCAAGACCAAAGCTGAGGTTTGGAACGTACAAAGAAAGCGCACACAAATGCAAGGTTAATCGTGTCTCCCAATACTGTTTCAGAGTGTATCAGTCCTTGACTAGGCTACCTGGAGATACCAGAAAAGGTGTGAACTTTACAGTTGGCCTGAAACAAATACACATGCACACAGAAAGGTATTCTTCGTGTTCTTTACTTAAAGCTGCCAACATCATTAATATTTATTTTCTTGGAAAGTCACAAAAATTTTCAAACAACATCAGCTTCTCTTACAAATTCAGTTTCAAGAGATGACAATATCTTCAAACTGCAACAGAAACTTTTAAAACACATCTCTTCCACGTTTTTCAACTGCCTTTTTTTGTATTTCATTTAGTTATTCAAATTGAATTGTTTATATCAAATGCCCTATTGAAGTAAATGCCTGCAGAATATAACTTGGATTTGGTGCTAATTTATATTCATGTTGGACATATTGGAAAATTCAGGACTTTTAGTGATTAGGTTTCCAAAGAGATAATGAAAAATGTAAATCTATGTTTTTTTTAATTGTTTTTAATATACTTTGGAGAGAAGATTTATTCTATATCTTTTATGTATCTTGTTGTTGGTGTTAGCTGCCTTGAGATGGCCCTGACTCATGGTGACCCCACGCACAACAGAACTAAACACTGCTCAGTTCTGCGTCATCCTCAGGATTGGCTGCAGACCAGACTATTTTTAACCTTAGGGTTTTCACTGGATGCTTTTTGGAAGTAGTTCTCCAGACCTTTCTTCCTAGTTCACCTTAGTCTGGAAGCTCCACTGAAACCTGTTCAGCATCATAGCAATGCTCAAGGCTCCACTGACAGATGCGTTATGGCTGAACATGAGGTGCACTGGCTGGGAACTGAACCCAGATCTCCTGCAGGAAAGTAAGAATTCTACTACTGAACCACCAATGCCCCCTTGTGTACCTTAATACATGCTAAATTCCCATTCTGTCACCAGTTCTGTCTTTTCCTAACCTTGTCCACTTCATGACCATATATCCCTGCAAATGTAGCATTTCTATTGATGTCAAAGCAAGCTCTAAACCATGATGCAACCTGCAGTCGGTCGGGCTAAATACAAATCCATTATCATATGTTTCATTATAAACATCTTTTATTCCACACACTGAAAATACTTAAAGCAAGGAGAGAAAAAATCCCAGAGAAAACTACGTGTTAAACTATTTGAACCACAAAAGTGAACACACAGGGGATATTATCTATTTAAGTGTTTTGTCAATACCACTTTTAGTAATGCCTCTGGGCTTTATAAAGTTTGTAGAACCTAGATTTTTTTTTTTTTAGCAGAAGTGGAGCTAAACTGAAGTTACTGTTATCAATTTGGAGATTAGAGTGTTTTTAAAAGTCTGAATATCCCTTGACAAGAATTTAAGAGTTGTAATTTGCCCCCCACACCCCCACACACCCAAGAGTATTCACATAGATTTTCCCATTCTCTGTTTTGAATCCCACACAAGATGTATCCGTTGTGACCTGTTGCCAGCCAGAACTCTTCCTGAGATGCCTTAATCATATTTCCTTTGGCATGGAGTAACCCTGAAAAGGATATGGGATGAATACAAAAAACATTCATAAGTTTTTACAAACTAAACCCACAGGTTTGTTTTAAAAACAAACAGTGCTGTTTCAGGAAAGTCTTGCCATTTCAGTAGAAGTTATAAAGGAAAAACATTTTGAACAGCACTGTCTCAGGCCCTGTCAAAACATAACCTTTCTTATTTACTCGTTTTAAGAAAAAATGTATATATATTTTTTTTTAAGGAAAAATACACATATACATCTGTATATATGTTATACGTGTGTGTAGGTACACACAAACACACATACACACACAGAGATGTGAGAGTGCGTTTACAATAATATTGTCTTAACAAAAAGAAACATGAAACACAATGAGCAAATACATAAGGATTAAACTAGAGTTTAGAAAAATAGTTCCCAGAAATTCCAAGACCCTAAAGAAGCATTCTTAACCTTATACAAAACATGATTAGCTCTACAGTGACCAACTGAGTTTCCTAGTAAAGCAAAGTAAATAAGTTACATTAAAAAACAATAATAATACACCAAAGGAAATGCATTAGGTTTGGGAGCCATACAGGCAGTTTGGTCACATAGCTATGTATTTCAACAACTACACTTCTTTTATTAGTAGATAAAATCTTACAGTGGACAATTAATTAAAAGGCCCATTTGCAATCTTAATCCTTGGAATGGCCATAAGTGGGAGGATGACAATTTTCTTCACACAAACAGGTTCTTCTGGAATTTCTCTTAATAAATAAACAAGACAGTACTCAAGTATCTTCTCCAATACTGAGACTCAAAATATCTGATTTTTAACATTTGGATGAAACTATGGAAGCTAATTTTGAAAAGAAAAAAAGTTTATCATGGTGCTGGCAAAACTTGATATCCATCTGCAAAAATTGAAACAGGACCCATACCTCATACCATACACAAAAACTAACTCAAAATGGATCAAAGATCTCAATATAAAACCTAAAACAATAAATATCATGGAAGAAAAAAATAGGGACTATGCTAGAGGTTTTAATACATTGCATAAATACAATACATACCATAACTAACAAAACACAGACACCAGCAGATAAACTAGATAACTGGGAGCTTTTAAAAATTAAATACTTATGCTCATCAAAAGACTTCACCAAAAGAGTAAAAAGAGAATTTAAAGATGGGGAAAAATTTTTTGGCTATGGCATATCCAACACAGGTCTAATCTCTAAAATCTATCAAATACTTCAACACCTAAAAAAAAAAGAAAGAAAAGGCAAATAATCTAATTAAAAGATCAGCAAAGGATCTGAACGGACATTTCACTGAAGAAGACATTCAGGTGGCTAACAGACACATGAGGAAATGCTCGAGATCACTAGCCATTAGAAAAATGCATATCAAAACTACAGTGAGATATAATCTCACCTCAACATTACTGGCACTAATAAAAAAAACAGAAAATAACAAATGTTGAAAATGTTGCAGGGAGATTGGAATACTTGTGCATTACCAGCGGGATTGTAAAATGGTACAACCACTATAGAAAATGATATGACACTTCCTTAAAAAGCTAGAAATAGACAGCAGAGCCAACATGGTGCTAGAGAGAGAAGCACCATGCCATCACTCAAAAGCAAAGACCTGAAAAACTAAGTAAAACAGAGACAAACATCAATCCTGGAACCCTAAGGGTCAAATGAAGAGATAAAGAACTCAACCAAGCACTGAATGGAATAAGAAACTGACAGAACGAAGAGTGAGAAGAGATAGGCGTGGACATCCTTTATAAGCTAATGCAGGACAGATTCACCATCTTGGACTCCTGTCAGAGATCTGCAGACTGGGAGTATGGGAAAGCAGCTTCACAGAGCTCTCAGCAGGAGACAGAACAACTGGTAATCAGTGATATACGCTTTCCCACCCCCCATCATTTTCCATCCAATTCGGCCTCCACCCTTTCCTAGCTGGCTTTGGTCACTCAGCCAGATGGGAAGTGCATGGTCTGTGCTGCTTGGATTTGACCTGCCCACATTGAAGATCAGTGGCCAGGGAGTAAGGGAAAGCAGCTTCATGGGGCTCCCAGCAGGAGACAGAGCACCTGGTAACCAGCGATACATGCTTTCCCACCCCCACCCTTCTTCCCCCATTTGGCCTCCACTGCTTCCTGCTGGACTCAGTCTCTTGGCCAGGAGACACTGGCTCGGGCCCCATGCTGCTTGAATTTGACCCACCCACTCTGGCTGGCTCCATCAGTGTCATTTGTTTGTTGCTTGTATTGCTTTTTTCTGATTCTTTTGGTTTCTTCCCTGCTTCTCACCACCTCCCTCTCCTTTCTCTCAAACACCTGGCTCTGTGTGCCAGCTTTGCTTCTCCTTGAAAGGCTGTGAAGTGCCACTCTGCTGGGGAACTGTTTCCCCGGTCCACACTGCCAAGCTGGTTGGATTCCTAGGGCATTTTTTTTCTTTTGTCTTGTTCATCTGTTTCTTTTCTTTTTCTTTTTGTGGCATGTGAGCCCTTTCTAATAGGGCGCTACTGCCCAGCTTGGGAGCCACTTCCCCCGTCTCCACAGCTGCACCAGTGGGATCCCTGAGTGCTTTTCTTTTCTTTTTTTTTCCCTAATTTTTATTTTATTTTTTTCTCCGTATCTGTCTCTCATCTCTTCACTCCAATGGCAAGCTCCATTAGCACTCTTGTGTGTCTGCGTCTGTGTCTGTGTCTGTGTGTTTTGTTTGTTTGTGTGTTGTTTTTGGCTCCTGTTACTCTCTGCTCTCTTTCTTCTTTCCCATACCCATCTTGCTCTATGCTTCACAATCTCCCTCCTCCTTCTTGCCTATCTACACTGTGCAGTGAACGTCACACCCTTGAGCAGCACAGGCATGGCCTACCGGAACCTGCCCTGCACTGATTCCTGGCCAGCCTGTCATTCCTAGTACCTGCCACAAACAACCCATCTCAGCCACTCCTCTTGTGCTAGACCGGCCCTGCTGCACCATGGCTGAGCGACTGACTCTGTCCAGTGCTTAAGGAGGTGAAAAATATCATGCCCAAAGAATGCACAGACTGCCTGCTCAAATGTAACCAAATAAAAAAAACAGCTGGATGAAACAAACAAATCTACAGTCAATAAATGAATAAAATAACTACTGAATGTCCCGAAGACAGCAGACAATATCAAAACATATAAAAAAACAGGACAGGATGGTTCCAGTAGGCATCCAAAATAAAGCACCAGCTGACATTCCAGTAGAAGAAAAGGCACTAGACCTAACTGATAGGGAATTCTAATCACTAATATTCAGAGCTATCCAAAGAGTTGAAACAAAAAGAAGACAAAAATGAGGAAAAATAGACAAATTCATGGAAAAGGCAGACAAATTCTTGGAAAATACAGATAAAAAATGGAAGAATTCAGGAAAATAATACAGGGCCAAAATAAATTCACAGCTAGAAATCATACAAAAACAACAATTAGAAATCCAAAAGATAAACAAGATTTTAAAAGTGGACAGTCATAGAAGGGCTGAGGAGCAGGTTTGAAACAATGGAAGACAGATCATGAAACAGAAGACAAACACTTGGATACAACTTTGTATGAGGAAAAATCAGAAAAAAGAACAAAGAAAAATGAAGAAACCCTGAGAATTATGTGGGATACAATCAAAAGCAAAAATCAGTGAATCATCAGAGTTCCAGAACAGGGGTAGAGAACAGAAAACACAGAGAGGATCATTGAAGAATTGCTGACAGAAAACTTCCCTAATATCATGAAAGATGAAAAGCTGACTATCCAAGGAGTTCAATGAACCCCATATAGGATAGACTCAAAAAGAAAATCACCAAGGGTTATCATAATCACACTTGATAAAACAAAGACAAAGAAAGAATCCTAAGAGCAGCTCAGGAAAAAACAAAAGTCACCTACAGAGGGGAAACAATAAGACTAAGCTCTGATTATTCAGCAGAAACCATGCAGGTGAGAAGGCAATGGGTTGACATATATAAAACCTTGGGGAAAAAAATTGCCAACCAAGAATAATATATCCTTCAAAACTCTCATTCAAATATGATGGTGAAATGAGGACATTTCTAGATAAACAGACATTAAGGGAATATGTAAAAACCAAACCAAACTTACAAGAATTATTAAAGGAAGTCCTTCAGTTTGCGAATAAACAACATCAGACCGCAGGCCAAATCTAGGATGCGAGATCATACGAGCCAGATACAAACCTAAGAAATGATCTCTCAAGGACTATCCAAACCAAAAAAATTACAACAGGAAACCAGAGAGGTTAATCTGTAAATGACAACAAAGTCAGAACAATAAAACAGGGAATAAATGATGGAGGTATAGAATTTTCTAATGAAGAGGAAGGCAAGGTGATACCAAGTAATAATAGACTGGTTCAAATCTAAGAAGATCATAAAGTCTCAGTAAAAACAAAATCTACAAAAATAAAAGAAACAAAAAAATCCACAAACAAGAGGAATTCAGCACAGGAGAGTAACAGGAACAAAGAAAATGTCAGCAGTACAAAAAAAACACTACAAAATGATGGCAATAAACTCACACCTATCAATAATCACACTGAAGGCAAATGGCTTAAATGTACCCATAAAGAGACAGAGAGTGACAGAATGGATTTTTAAAAAAGCATCCATCAATATGCTGTCTACAAGAGACATACCTTAGAAACAAAGATGAAAATTTATTAAAAATCAAAGGATGGAAAAAAATATATCAAGCAAAAATCTAACAAAAAAAGGCAGGAGTGGCAATACTAATCTCAGACAAAATAGAGTTTAAAACAATATCCACCATAGAAGACACAGATGGGCACTATACAATGATCAAAGGGACTACCCATCATGAAGACATAACAATAATAAACACCTACGCACCCAATGACAGGGCTCCAAATACATAAAACAAACTCTAACAGCACTGAAAAGAGAAACCGACAGTTCCACAATAATAGCAGGAGACTTTAGCACACCGCTTTCAGTAAAGGACAGAACATCTAAAAAGAAACTCAGCAAAGATACAGAACAACTAGAGGGCACAATCAGCCAACTTGACCTCATAGACATATATAGAGCACTCTGCCCAACAGCTACAAAGTATGCATTCTTTTCTAATACACATGGAATGTTCTCCAGAATAGACCACATCTTAGGCCACAGCACAACCCTCAATAATATCCAAAACACTGAGAGAATGCAGACTATCTTCTCTGACCACAATGCCATCAAGGTAGAAATTAACAACAGGAAGAGCAAGGAAAACTTAATAACACCCTGCTTAAAAAACCACTGGGTAATAGAAGAAACCAGAGAGGGAATCCAAAAATTCCTAGAATGAAAACACATCATACCAAAACCTTTGGGACACAGCAAAGGCAGTCCTCAGAGGTCAATTGACAGGAATAGAGGCACACAACAAAAAAAGAAGAAAAAAAAAAGAAAAGGATAAAATCTGACATTAACTATACAACTCAAACAAATAGAAAGAGATCAGAAAAAAAAAAAAAAAGCCCACACCACCAGAAGAAAGGAAATAATAAAGATCAGAGTAGAAATAAATGAAAGAGAGAATAGAAAAACAATAGAAAGAATCTACAAAACCAAAATTTGGTTCTTTGAAAGGATCGACAAAATTGCAAATCACTGGCCAGATTGACAAAAGGAAAACAGGAGAGGACACAAATAATCCAAATAAGAAATGAAATGGGGGACATTACAAGAGACCCAAATGAAATAAAAGGGATCATAACAGAGTATTATGAAAAATTATACTCCAAGAAATTTGAAAACCTAGAGGAAATGGACCAATTTCTAGAAACACACTACCTACCCAAACTAACACAAAATGATGTTGAAAATCTGAAAAGACCCATAACAAGAGAAGAGATTGAAAAAGTAATTAAAAAACTCTCAAAAAATAAAAAAAGAAAGCTCTGACCCAGATGGCTTCACTGGAGAATTCTATCTAATATTCAGAGAAGAGCTTACACCAGTACTACTCTAACTGTTTCAGAATGCAGAAAAGGAAGCAACAATTCCAAATTCATTCTATGAAGCCAGCATCACCCTGATAACAAAACCAGACAAAGATGACACAAAAAAAGAATATTACACACAAATGTCTCTCATGAATATAGATGCAAAAATTCTCAACAAAATTCTAGCCAATAGAATTCAGCATCATATCAAAAAAATAATACACCAAGACCAAGTAGGATTCATACCAGCTATGCAAGGATGGTTCAACTTTAGAAGATCAATCAATATAATCCACCACGTAGATAAAAGGAAAGAAAAGAATCATGTGATCATCTCAATCGACACAGAAAAGGCATTTGACAAAGTCCCACACCCATTCGTGATAAACACTCTCAAAATAGGTATAGAAGGGAAATTCATCAACATAATAAAGGGCATCTATGCAAAACAAATAGCCAACATCATTCTTAATGGAGAGAGGCTGAAAACATTCCCCTTGAGAACAGGAACAAGACAAGGATGCCCTTTACCACCACTCCTATTTAACATTGTGCTGGAAGTCCTAGCTAGAGCAGTAAGTCAAGAAAAAGAAATAAATGACATCAAATTGGTAATGAAGAAGTTAAACTGTCCCTATTTGCTGATAATATGATACTATACATAAAAAACCCAAAAGACTCCACGAGAAAACTACTGGAACTAATAGAAAGATTCAGCAGAGTAGCAGGATATAAGATAAACATACAAAAATCAGTTAGATTCCTATACATCAATAAAAAGAATGATGAAAAGGAAATCAGGAAAACAATACCATTTATAATAGACCCAAAAAAAATAAAATACTTAGGAATAAATCTAACCAGGGATGTAAAAGAGCTATACAAATAAAATACAAAACACTACTGCAAGATGCCCGGCTACCACCACTGACTGCTCTGACCAGGATCATGGCAGAGGGTTCTGGACAGAGCTGGAGAAGGATGTAGAACATAATTCTAACTCACAAAAAAAAAAAAAAGACCAGTAAGGCCTAAAGGAGACTGGAGAGACCCTAAGAGTATGGCCCCCAGGCACCCTTTTGGCTCAGTGGTGAAGCTATCTCCGAGGTTCACCGTTCAGCCTGGAAGTAGACAGCCCCATAAAACCAAATGAGACTAATGAGGTACAGCAGTCCAGTGACAGGGTGCTGGAGGGCAGAAGGGGACTGGGAAGCTGGTGATAGGAAACCCAAGGTTGAGTAAGGATATTGTTGATGTGTTGTGAGATTGTTAACCATTGTCATAGGGCAACATTTGTAGTAACTGTTGAATGAGAAACTATTTTGTTCTGTAAGCCTTCATCTTAAGTGAGAATAACAGCACAATTGGAAGAGCGTAGTCAATGTCACTGAACTGTGCATGTAGAAATTTTTGAAATGGTGTATCTTTGGCTATGTGTATTTTCACCAAAAAAAAATGTTGAGAAGTTAGATGGTTGACAAGTTGTGGGGTTGTTAACCAGTGTCATAAAACAATATGTGTACTACTGTTTCATGAGAAACTATTTGTTCTGTGAGCCTTCACCTGAAGTACAATTTAAAAAAAAAAAACAAACTATTGCAAGAAACCAAAAGAGACCTACATAAATGGAAAACATACCATGCTCCTGGATAGGTAGACTCAACATTGTGAATACAACAATTCTACCCAAAGCAATTTACAAATACAATGCAATCCCGATCCAAATACCAACAGCATTCTTTAAAGAGTTGGAAAAACTAATCATTAACTTTATATGGAAAGAGAAGAAGCCCTGGATAAGTAAAGCACTACTGAAGAAGAAGAATAAAGTAGGAGGACTCGAACTACCTGTCCTCAGAACCTACTATACATCTGTGGTAGCAAAAACAGCCTGGTACTGGTACAACGACAGATACGTTGACCAGTGGAACAGAATTGAGAACCCAGATGTAAATCCATCCACCTATGGTCACCTGATGTTCGACAAAGGCCCAAAGTCTATCAAAAAGAGAAAAGACAGTCTTTTTAACAAATGGTACTGGCAAAACTGGATGTCCATCTGCAAAAAATGAAACAGGACCCATACATCACACCATACACAAAAACCAATTCAAAATGGATCAAAGAACTAAATATAAAGCCAAAAAGTATAAAGTTCATAGAAGAAAAAATAGGATCAACACTAGAAGTCCTAATACATGGCATTAACAGGATATGAACCATAGCCAACAACACACAAACTCCAGAAGATAAGCTAGATAACTGAGATCTTCTAAAAATTAAACACTTATGCTCATTAAAAGAGTAAAAAGAGAACCTACACACTGGGAAAAAGTTTTGGGCTATTACAAATCTGAAAAAGGTTTAATCTCTAAAATCTGCAGGAAAATCCAACATTTGTACAACAAAAAGACAAATAATCCAATTAAAAAATGGGCAAAGGAAATGAACAGACACTTCACCAAGGAAGATATTACAGTGACCAGCAGACACAGGAGGAAATGCTCCAAAACACCAGCCATTAGAGAAATGCAAATCAAAACCACAATGAGATTTCCTCTCACCCTGGAATTACTGGTATGAATCAAAAAAACTGGAAATAATAGATGTTAGAGAGGCTGCGGGGAAATCAGAACTCTTATGCACTGCTGGTGGGAATGCAAAATGACACAACCATTTTGGAAAACGATATGGCACTTCCTTAGAAAGCTAGAAAAAGAAATACCATATGAGCCAGCAATCCCGTTCCTAGGAATATGCCCTAGAGATAAAAGATTCACACCAATAGACATATGCACACCCATGTTCTTTGCAGCATTATTCACGATAGCAAAAAATGGAAACAACCTAGATGCCCATCAACAGATGAATGGATAAACAAACTATGGTACATACACACAATGAGTATCACACAATGATAAAGAACAACGATGAATCTGCAAAGCATCTCATAACATGGATGCATCTGGGGGACATTATGCTGAGTGAAATAAATCAATCACAAAAGGAAGAATATTGTATGAGACCACTACTATAAACTCTCATGAAAAGGTTTACACACACAAAAAAACAATCTGACGGTTGTCTTAGTCATCTAGTGCTGCTGTAACAGAAGTACCACAAGTGGATGGCTTTAACAAAGAGAAGTTTATTTCCTCACAGTCAAAGTAGGCTAAAAGTCCAAATTCAGGGTGTCAGCTCCAGGGAAAATCTTTCTCTCTCTGTCAGCCTTCTCATCAGTGTTCCCCCGGACTAGGAGCTTCTCGGCGCAGGGACCCCTGTCCAAAGGATGGGCTCTGCTCCTGGCACTGCTTTCTTGATGGTATGAGGTCCCCCATCTCACTGCTCACTTCTGTCTTTTACATCTCAAGAGATTGCCTCAGGACACAATCCAGTCTTGTAGATCAGGTCCTGCCTTACTAACACAACTGCCACCCATCCTCCCTCATTAACATCATAGAGGCAGGTTTACAACATACAGGAAAATCACACAGTACCAGGAATCATGGCCTAGCCAAACTGATACACAAATTTTTGGGAGGACATAAATTCAAACCATGACATTCCACCCTCTGGCCCCCAAAAAATCACATCCTTGCAACATGAAAAACATATTCACCCCATCATATCATAGCAAAAGTCTTAACTCTAAGTCCAAAATCCAAAAATTCCTCTTCATCTGTGAAATCTAGAATACAAGTTATTTGCTTCTCAAGGTACAGTGGCAGAACAGGCACAAGCTAGACATTTCCATTACAAATGGGAGAAACAAGAGGAGGGGTGGGGATGGAAAAACACTAAATAGACAATAGATAAGTGGTAACTTTGATGAAGGGGAAGACCGTAAACAATACTGGGGAAGCCAGCACAACTTGTACAAGGCAAGGTCATGGAAGCTCCATAGACACATCCAAACTCCCTGAGGGACTGAATTGCTGGGCTGAGCACTATGGGGACCATGGTCTCAGGGAACATCTAGCTCAATTGGCATAACATAGTTTATAAAGAAACTGTTCTACATTCTACTTTGGTGAGCAGCGTCTGGGGTCTTAAAAGCCTGTGAGCGGCCATCTAAGATAGTCTACTGGTCTCACCTCTTCAGGAGCAAGGAAGAATTAAGAAAACTAAAGATACAAGGGACAGATTAGTCCAAAGGAATAATGGACAACATCTACCACGGCCTCCCCGAGACTGAGCCCAGTACAACTAGATGGTACCCAGCTACCACCACTGACTGCTCCGACATGGATCACAACAGAGGGTCCCAGACACAGCTGGAGAAAAATGTAGAACAGAATTCTAACTCACAAAAAAAGACCAGACTTACTGATCTGACAGAGACTGGAGAAACTCCCAGAGTATGGCCCCCGGATACCTTTTTAGCTCAGTAATGAAGTCACTCCCGAAGTTCACCCTTCAGCCAAAGATTAGACAGGCCCATAAAACAAAATAAGACTAAATGGGCACAGCAGCCCAGGGGCAAGGACTAGAAGCCAGGAGGGGAAAGGAAAGCTGATAATAGGAAACCCAACGTTGAGAATGGAGAGTGTTGACATGTTGTGGGGTTGTTAACCAATGTCATAAAACAATATGTGTACTAACTGTTTAGTGAGAAACTAATTTGTTCTGTAAATCTTCATTTAAAGTAAAATAAAAACAAGCTAGAAATAGAAATACCATATGATCCAGCAATCCCACACCTAAGAATACATCCTAGAGAAATAATATCAGTCACAAGAATAGACATACACACACTCACATTCACTGCAGCATTATTTACAACAGCAAAAAGATGGAAACAACTTAAGTGCCCATCAACAGATGAATAGATAAACAAATACATACAAACACTGTAATACTACACAAAGATAAAGAACAATGATGAATCCATGAAACATCTCACAACATGGATAAATGTTGAGGGCATTATGCTAAGTGAAATAAATCAATCACAAAAGGACAAACATTGCATGAGACCACTATTATAAAAACTCAGAAAAGGTTTACACATAGAAAGAATCAATCTTTGATGGTTACAAGGGAAGGAAGGAGTAGGGAGGGAAAATTACTAACTAGACAGTAGACAAGTGTCAACTTTCATGAAGGGAAAGACAACACGCAATATAGGGGAAGTCAGCACAACCTGATCAAGGCAAAGTCATAGAAGTTTCCTAGACACATATAAACACCTTGAAGGACTGAGTTACTGGGGCTGAGAGCTGAGGACCATAGTATCAGGGGACATCTAGGTCAATTGGCATAACATAGTTCATAAAGAAAATGTTCTACATTCTACTTTGGTGAGTAGAGCCTGGGGTCTTAAAAGCTTGAGAGCAGCCATCTAAGAAACATCTATTGGTCCCATCCATCCAGAGAAAAGGAGAATGAAAAAAAACAAAGACACAAGGAAAATATTAGTCCAAAGAACTAATGGACCACATGAACCATAGCCTCCACAAGCCTGAGCCCAGAAGAACTAGATGGTGCCTGGCTACCACCACCGACAGTTCTGATAGGGATCACAACAGATGATCCCAGACAAAGAGGGAGAAAAATGTAGAACAAAATTCAAATTCACAAATAAAGACCAGACTTACTGGTCTGATGGAGACTGGAGGAACCCCTGAGACTGTGGCCCCCAGACACCCTGCTAACTCAGAACTGAAGCCACTCCCAAAGTCCACATTTCAGCCAAAAATTAGACAGGTCTATTAAACAAATAATAATACAGGTGAGGAATGTGCTTCTTAGTTCGAGCTGGTATATGAGACCAAATGGGCAAAACCAACCCAAAAGCAAAGACAAAAAGACAGGAAAACTGGACAAATGGACACAGGGAACCTGGGATGGAAAGGAGAGTGCCGACATATTGTGGCAATTGCAACCAATGTCAGAAAACAATTTCTGTATAAGTTTTTGAATGATAAACTAATTTGCACTGTAAGCTTTCACATAAAACACAAAATTTAAAAAAAAAAAAAGATTATTAAACGCAATTACAAATGCTTGAACAACAGAAGACAATTAGATAATGGTACCTCTTAAAAATTGAATACTTACGCTCTTGAAAAGACTATCAGAAGAGTTAAAAGACAACCTACAGACTGAGAAAAAATCTTCTGGGCCACCATATTCGAAAAGGGTCTAAAGTCTAAAATATATAGAAAACTTCAACAACTCAACAACAAAAAGACAAACAATCCAATGAAAAAATGGGCAAAAGACATGAACAGTTCACCACAGAGACATTCAAGTGGTCAACAAGAACATAAAAAGATGTTCATGATCTTTAGACATTAGACAGATGCAAATCAAAAACTACAATGAGATGTCATCTCACCCTACAAAATTTACACTGATTAAAACAAACAAACGAACAGAAAACAAATTCTGGCAAGGATATGGGGAGATTGGAGCCCTTATCCGTTGCTGGTGGGATTGTAAAATGGTGCCACTGCTATGGAAAACAGGATGATACTTCTTCAAAAAACTAGAAATAGAAACACGTAAGATCCAGCAATCCCACTGCTAGGTATATAACCTAGAGAGCTAATAAATGAGACACTGATGGACATATGCATACCTATGTTCATTGCAGCATTATTCACAATAACAAAAAGATGGAAACAACCTAGTTGCCCAATAATGGATGAATGGATAGACAATCTGTGGTACATACATACGATGGGATACTATGCAGCCATAAATAATAAAGATGAGTTCTTGAAACATCTTATAACACAGATGAATCTGGACGATATTATACTGAGTGAAATAAGTCAATTACAAAAGGACAAATATTGTATAATAGAATTACTAAAAGAAGACAAGAATAGATATTTATACAGACAGCAACATCCATTGATGGTTACCAGGGATGGGGTGGGGGGAGGTGGGTGTGGGAAGCACTCTTGAGATAATAGACACTTATTATTTTTGGTAATGGAAAAAATAGCATTAAATGTGGGTGAAGTATACACAGCTTGACCGAGGTAAATGATGTCACTAAGAAATACACAAGAGAAAAGGACATTTTTTGCGACAGGACAAATATAAATTTGCAACTACGTTAACAACCAAAAAACATGTATGTAGTTACACACATATGTATATAACAACATATATGAATATGTTATGTACGTATGTGTGCATAGATAGCTGTATCTACTTAAAAAAAAAAAAAAAACCCACTGCCGTCTAATCGATTCCAACTCATAGCAACCCTATAGGAGAGAGTAGAACTGCCCCATAGATAAGATTTCCAAGGAGCGGTTGATGGATTCAAACTGCTGATCTTTTGGTTAGCAGCCAAGCTCTTAACCACTGTACCACCAGGGCTCCAGACTTATCTATAGGCATATGTAAATACAGGTATATGTGTACATGCATGTGTATTCATATACATAATAAACTATATAGGCAACAGGGCTAAAGATTCTTCTTAGACATAACCAAACACTTCGTGAGATTGGTTTTCTAGGTTTGAAGGCTTAGCACCATAGTCTCCTGGGACAACTCAGTTAATTGGCATAATATAGTTCATAAATTGTTAAGTTCTACATCCCAGTGTGGTGAATAGCGTCTGGGATCTTAAAAGCGTGCAAGCAGCCTATGGGGAAGTTCTACTCTGTCCTACAGGGTCCCTATGAGTCAGAACCTACTCCATGGCAATGGGTTGAGTCCACTCTTATTCATAAATTTAATAGACCAAAATGCTAATCTTCCCACCACTTCTTTTCAAATTTTTATTCATTCTTCAAGGCTTATCTCTTTCATGAAGTCTTTGTCTCCCTGTGCCCAACCCTCAACTCACTGTATCTGGGACAGAGCTCCTTTGAATCTCCACCCAGGGTTTTTTTTTTGTTTTCCTTCTTCTTTTCATATCACATAGCATTTACATAGAACCTCAAATTATAGATATTTGTATTCTTAACCCATTCACCCTAATTAATTATAAGATTCTTGAAAATAGAAACTGTCTTAACTCACTTCTTGTCAGCTGCTCTACATAGTACATAAGACCTTACATACTGTTGGTGTATAGTAAATATTTGTGGTGGTGTCAGTTGCGGTCAAGTTAATTCTGATTCATAGCGACCCCGTTTGTGTGGGGTAGAACTGTGCCATAGGATTCTCAAGGCTTTGACCATTCTGAAGGTGTTCTCCATGCTGTCTTCTGAGGTGTCTCTGGGTGGGCTCAAACTGCCCACCTTTTGGCTAGTGCTTATTGGCTAGTAGTTGAGCGCTTAACCTTTTGCGCCACCCATGGACTCCTAATAAATATTAGTTGAATATCATTAAATTAAAAGCTTGAAGGTTTTAATCCCTGGATGGCTAGAAGTATGTTCCTTAATCTTCAATCTTCCATGTAACATACAAGAAAGCAAAAACAACTATCAAGGAGATGGCAAGGAACAATTATTGAATAAAAAGAGTTAAACTTTCAGGAAGCAATGACAGCATTCATTTTCTTCACCAGCCAAGAGAGACTCAACAACGCAATTAAAAGGTATTGGAGTAAGCTGGAATACTTGGTGAAATGACATTGCATAATATCTCACGGTGGCTCCAAGTCACCACAGTGCAGTGGGTTAAAGCTTTTTCCACTTGGAATCCAAGGCAACTTAAAAGGATTATTGATTTTTCCTCTACTTATAAATGAGACTCACATATTAGGAGTGAGAGCTGCAGACACAACATAATGACCTTTCCACTTGGCTTCTTTTTCCTAACATAAACAGAATCACTTTCAGTGGTTAAGAGGATATTAAGCAGTAAATCTTAGAATTGTGTGTAACCGTACCTCGAGAGCAAAAATTAGCAGCTGCATTTTTAATTTTAAAAATATTTGTTCTGTTCCTTTAGCATGAGAAATATCAGCATTTAATTGTGTGTGGGTTTTTTTTCCCCTATTTTGCTGAAAAGTTCTGTGTTTACATCATGCCTCAACACTAACACACACATTGAACTTGAAACAATCACTTTATTGAAGACATAAGACCTTGCTTGACCTTGTTTGTAAGATGTAAGATTTAAAATAAACTTGTTGATTCCTGCCATGTTATCTTAAGGAGAAAGATCCAAAATTAGGAAACAGTGGGGAAGCCCATATTAAAACTGCCCCCAAACAAAAGCTGTGGGGTTGATAAAGTCATTAAAATCAGATTTTGTTTTGGACTTGTTGGATTTCAACCTCAGGATTTAGTTGGGGACTTTCTGAAAACAAGTTGAGGCCTGTTGGATTTCCAGCTTCTTGGTGTTAGTTTCTTTCTCAGGGATTTAAAGTAACTGTATTTTCTCTAACTTCTCACGTTTTGCATCATGTCTGTGTTTGTTTCAAGACTTTTTTTCCCTAGCTTTTCAGTGAGATCTATTATTCCCTATAAGCCTACAGTGGTAACGTGCTGTCATGTGGTCATCCACAGCTACTTCACCGAAAACAAGGGCAGCTTTGTGATTTAGAAGGTACCAAACAGGAGTCCCTGGGTGGTGCAAATGGTTAAGCATTTGACTACTAGCCAAAAGTTTGGTGGTTTGAATCCACCCAGAGGCACCTTGGAAGACAGGCCTGATGATCTGCTTCTGAAAGGTTATAGTCTTGAAAACCCTATGGAGCAGTTCTACTCTGCACGCGTGGGGTTGCTGTGAGTCTGACTCAACTCGAAGGCAACTATCAACAACGTTCTCACTTAAGGACCAAAAGATACCAAACAGGTAATTACAGTCTAAACATACCTGCTCATCCACCACCACTGCCTGTTTTTGTGTCTGAATCCTCCCATTGAATATCAGTTCATGTCAGTTCAACAAACACGTTGCGCATACTATGTGAGAGTCATCCTGTTAGATATTAGAGTTACAATGATAATAATAATATCTACAATGTACCCACATTCAACACCCATGGAAGAAGCAGTCAAGAAATCAAACGACATATTGCATTGGGCAAATCTGCTGCAAAAGACCTCTTTGAAGTGTTAAAAAGCAAAGATATCGCTTTGAGTACTGAAGTGCACCTGACCCAAGTCATGGTATTTTCAACTGCCTCATATGCATGAAAAAGCCAGACAATGAATAAGGAGGACTAAAGGAGAATTGATATCGTTGAATTATGGTGTTGGTGAAGAATATTGAATATACCATGGACTACGAGAAGAACAAACAAATTCATCTTGGAGGAAGTACAATCAGAATGCTTCTTGGAAGTGAGGATGGAAAGGCTTGGTCTCATGTACTTTGGACACATTTTCAGGAGGGACCAGTCCCTAGAGAAGGACAGCATGCTTGGTAAAGTGGGTGGTCATCGAAAAAGAGGAAGATCCTCAATGAGATGGATTAACACAGTGGCTGCAACAATGAACTCAAACATGGCAATTACTGTGAGGATGATGCAGGACCGGGCAGTGTTTCATTTTGTTGGGGTTGCTATGAGTCGAAACCAACTCAACGACACCTAACAACAACACAATTTACCCAACATTAATTATGTGCCAACCACAGAGCTAAGTGATTTACATATGTTTTTTAATTTCATCCTTACATCATTAAGAGAGCATCCTTATTTTACATATGAAGAAAGTGAGGTTCTGAGAGTTATATAATTTGGCCAAAGGTCACAGAGCTGGTTAAGTGCTAAAGTGAGCAGGTTTTTCTGATTCCAAAAAGAATATAGGAATAACAGGTATAGGGAGCAGATACTACCCCCAGGGATTCCATAAAACACACGGAAGGGAAAAATTCTGAAACACCCTTCCTCCCTGGGACTGATTGCTCTACCTGAAACTAGTCTATGAATGAGAGAGTCCCTGCCTAAGAGGTTGATAGCTAGGGGAAAAAATAAAAGTAACTCTTAAGAGTTTTTTAAAAAAGGCTTCAATTCTGGCAAAGATCCCATTTTTACAGATAAGAAAACCAAACCCTTTGCCGTCAAGTTGATTCCTAGTCATAGCAACCCTGTAGGACAGAGTAGAACTGTCCCATAGGGTTTCCAAGGAGCTGCTGGTAGATTCAAATTGCCGACCTTTTGGTTGGCAGCAGAGCTCTTAACCACTGTACCGTGAGGGCTCCAGATAAACACACAGGTTCAGAGAATTTTAAGACTTTCCCAAACTTATAAACCTAGTCTGTCAGTTATCCATTTGTTGTGTCTCAGCTCCAAATCCACCCTTCATTGCCTGCTATCCAACAATAGGAACAAAGCTTCTAAATATTTCTCCTTTGCAGCCGGCATAGCACTAAGCTTTGTCAGTAGAAGCTGCTAGAGGCACACTGGAGTAAGAGCTTTGCTTCCTGGTTCTGGCTACTGCAAGCTGTTGAAGCATACAACATGGCTATGAAGCATACACTTTAGCATCTGCGGCTAAAGTAATGGGTTAATGCAGCATGTTTGGCTTCTACAGCACCCAGCTCTATCAGGGTGCACGGCTTCTGCAGCACTCACAAGTCAGCAGCACATAGCAATTCCCCATGCACTGCTTCTCTTTGGGGACATTGTAAGGAAGAGTCATCATCATGATACCTTCTGTGAAAAGCTTCCCCAGGCATCACCTTGGCTATCATTACAGCAAAGTGCTGCTAGCTCAGCACCTTTTCCATCATCAGTTTCCCCAGGCATTTCCTAGAGCAGCTTTGTATTGAGTTCCAAGGTACAGAACTTCTCCAGGGCAACTTTCCCCAGCATCCCAGAGAGTGGTTTTCTTCAAGTGCCACCGATATGGCACCGCCCTGTAGATGGCTTCCCCCAGGACTTCCTTGATTTTTTTCATAACCTCAATGAACATCTCTGCCATCCAGTGAGCCAACAAGATCTGGGTCTCAGTTTCAGGGAGGAAAGGCCTTTCAATTTTTTTTTTCCTTCCTTGGGAAAAATCCTTGAGAGTACTGGCTGCTCCTATATCTGCTATTTCTGTATCCCCTGTTACTCCAATATCCAGTTAATAATTATTTATATTAATTGCTTCCTCTTCAAATTACTGTGATGAGACCCTGACTGATACAACTGGTTAGTGGCAGACCCAGTACCCAGATAATCCTACAAGAAAATAAAAATGTATAGGTGTTCTAAAGATTGGAAAGGAATATGTAACTGTCATTCCTTCCAGAGGGTAGATCACCTATCCAGAAAACCCAACAGAATCACTGGAAAATTTGTTAGAACTAATGAGAGCATTCAAAAGACTGCAGTCTCATGCAAATCAACAGAATGCCTTTAAGCCACAAATACACATCAAAAATATAAAAGAAATTAGCACTCTATTTTTACCACAACAAACACTGTAAAGAATCCAAGACTTAAGAAAGAATTCATAAGATCATTACAGAAAATTTTAAAAAGAATCTAAACCAAACCAAAATCCACTGCCATCGAGTTGATTCGGACTTAGCAACCCAATAGGATTTCCAAGGCTATAAATCTTTATGGAAGCAGACTGCCACATCTCTCTTCATCAGTGCAGCTGGTGGGCTTGCACTGCTGAAGTTTTGGTTTGCAGCCGAGCACTTTAACCACTGCACCACGAGGGCTCCTTAAAATAATAATAATATAAAGAATACAAAATAACACCTGAATTAATAAATAAAGAAAAATATATATGTTTGTCGGAGCCCTGATGGCGCAGTGGTTAAGCGTTTGGCTGCTAACCAAAAGGTACGCAGTTCAAATCCACCAGCTGCTGCTTAGAAACCGCGTGGGGCAGTTCTACTCTGTGCTATAGGGTCGCTATGAGTCAGAATAGACTCAACGGCAACGGGTTATGCACGTTTGTAAAAGAGATGAATAAATATTGTAAGGAAGTCAATTCTCCACAATTAAATTCAGTAAAATTCTATTAAGAATTTCAGCGGAATTTGAAAAATTGACCTTTAAATGAAAAATTAATGATCCACCAAGTGCTAAATCATCTTTAAAAAAGAAAAGCAAAGAGTGGGAATAGACTTTAACATATATTGATAAATCTGAAATCCAAAATAATTAAAACAATATGGTATTGTAGGAACAGATAAACAGAAGACTGAAATAGAATGGAGAGGTTAGAAAAAAACCAGACATGGAGGTTTAGGAAATTGATATGCGATAAAATTAAACTGCAGAGTAAGTGGACTAGAACAAGTTTTTATGTAGATGACTTTAGGAAATCTGGCTCACTCCAAGGAGAAAAATAAAATTGAACCCGTGCCTTAAACCATGTACAAAGAAAAACTCTAAAGAATTACTGAACTACACATAAAAGGTCAAATCACATACCCAATAAAAGAAAATGTAATAGAATATCTTTGTGACCTACAACTGAGGAAGGACTTCAAGAAGCACAAATAAAGGGTCCTGGATGGTGCAAAGGATTTGTGTCCTGCTAGTTACCAAAAAGTTGGCGGTTTGAACCCACCCAGGGGCACTGCGCAAGAAACAGTCCTGGTGAGCGGCTCCCATACAGATTACAGCCAAAAACATACCCTATGAAGCAGTTCTACTCTGTAACACATGGGGTCTGCTAAGTCACAAATTAACATCAAAAACAAAATCAACAACAACAACAAAAATAAAGAAAGAAAACATGACAAATTTAATTGCATTGAAATTTACACTTTTCACTCAAAAAAAGCCACCATAGAGGAAGTAAAACACACTGATTATAGACTGGTAAAAATATTTGCAATATCTGTAACTCACAATGGATCAACAGTTGGAATATTTCAAGAACTCCTGAAAAACAGGCTAACAAACAGAAATAATAGAAAGTTCGATATAAATTATAGGCAAGTGATAGAGATAGGCAATTTTTAAAAGGAAACACTGGAGTATATGACAAGATACTCAAAATTACTAATAATCAGAAAAATTAAAATTAAAATAACAATGGCATATCACTTCATATCTAATAAAATGGCAGAAATTAGAAACCTAGATAATATTAAATATCATCAAAGATGTGGGAAACCAAAAAAAAACGAAACCAGTTGCCAGCCAGTCCATTCCAACTCACAGTGACCCTATAAGACAGCAGAACTGGCCCACAGTGTTTCCAAGAAATGGCTGGTGGATTCAAACTGCCAACCTTTTGGTTAGCAGCTAAGCTCTTAACCACTGCGCCACCAGCGCTCCAGAGGTGGGAAGATGGGAAATTTCATGCTAGCTGGTAGGAATGTTAGATGAGTTAGTCATCGTAGAAAGCAATCCGCCAACCTTTAAAAAAAATTAATTGTTCATGTGACTTATGGTTCAATGATCCTATTCTTAGGTAAACATCTAAGAAAAATTGGTGCACAACTCGTAAGGGAGCATATACAAAGATTATCATTTAGACATCATGTCCATTAATGGGAAATTAGAGGTAAACTAGTTGTTTATTCTTAAGGGAGTAATTAATTGACATTGGTAGCTATATACTCTAGAATACTATGCAGCAGCTAGGAGCAGCAAATTCAGCAACATGGAGAGATATTAAGTATATAGACTTGAATCAATATGGTAAAACCAAAATGAGATTATAGCACAACGTCACTTATGAAATTTTCAAAACCGCTCAGACTGTATATACGTTTTAGAATAGAAGTGTTTGTAAAAATATATGTGAAATTCAAATTTCAGTGTCCACAAATAAAGTTTTACTGGAACACACCACATCCTTTCATTTAAGGATTGTCTATGCCTGATTTCGTGCTATAGTAGCAAAGTCGGATAGTGGCAACAGAAACTGTATGTTTTGTGGAGCCTCAAACATTTCTTATCTAGCCCTTTAGAGAAAAAGTTCGATGACCGCTGCTAAAGAAGAATAATTTCGAGAAAGAGAAAATAGGCAACTGTGTCAAATGCTATTGTGAGATGGAATAATTGAGGACAAAAATAAAACTATTAGTTTTCTTAGATTCGGTGTCTGTCTTAGTTATCTAGTGCTGCTATAACAGAAATACGACAAGTGGATGGCTCTAACAAAGAGAAATTTATTCTCTCACATTCTAGTAGCCTACAAGTCCAAATTCAGGGCATCAGCTCCAGGGAAAGGCTTTCTCTGTTCGCTCTGGAAGAAGGTCATTGTCATCAATCTTCCCCTGGACTGGGAGCTTCTCTGCGTGGGAATACCAGGTCCAAAGGACGCACTCTGCTCCTGGTGCTGCTTTCTTGGTGTATGAGGTCCCCCCTCTCTGCTTGCTTCTCTTTCCTTTTATTTCTTGTAAAATAAAAGGTGGTGCAGACCACACCACAGGGAAAATCCCTTTACACTGAATCAGAGATACGGCTTTAGGAAGAGTGTTACTATCCCATCCTAATTCTCTTTAACATAATCTAATCTTGCGTCATTAACCACAAGCAGAAATTTGGATTTATAACACGTAGGAAAATCACATCAATCACAAAGTGGAGGACAACCACACAATACTGGGAATCATGGCCTAACCAAATCGACACATATTTTTAGGGGACACAATTCAATCCATGACAGTGTCTATAGAGTATCAGTTTCACATCACTAAACTGCAGATATGTAAAAATGTAAATTTTTTCCCATTCAAATTGGACTTCACCAATTCTTGCGCTCTCATTCTTAAGATTCAAGGTATCCTCAGACACATTTCAATTGTGTTTTCCTCAGATGCTTTTGAGCAATCCATTTTAACCTTCCTAGCTTTCCCTCACCAAGGGGTGATCTAAGTTCCAGGCAGTTAATTTATCATTCTAGAATTGAGGAGAAGGGCTGTCTGGTCTCCATTGACCTCTACCAAGATGCACATTGCTCACTGAGCTTTGACGGCTGGCATCTATTTCTGCTACATTATCTAGTCTTTGATCATCAGGTTGATGTCAGGCACACTCTGTCCTCATCACATCAATCATGACATCAGTCCAAGTCCTCCAGTTTACTCTCAGCCCCCTTTTTCACCCCTCTCCCTTGGACATTAGGAACCTTTTAAAGCTCTGTAATGTACCACACTGGGCGAGTAGAAATCTGTGACAGCTTACCTATCTAGTGACACACTACTATGCAAGAAGCTTCTTTCGGGGCTTGAATTCTCTCTAGACTACATCATGGAAGCAAGACACAAGTCCTTTCTAATTTTCTTCTGCCCATATTTTTCAGTATGTAGACGAAGCGGGTATCTGGGCTTACTTAGAGACATTTCACAAGATCTGAATCTTTTCATTTCCTCTCACTATTCTGAAGCTCCTCTCAATTTTAACATCTCTTCCAATGAAGGAAAAACTAATTCTTACAACTTTTTAACTCTATTTTCTTATTCTATTTAATATGGCAAAATAAAGAACGAGAAAGATGACATCATGGCATATCCCACACTTATTAGAAATTAATAAAGAAATATTAAAACTTTTTGTTGTTGTTAGATGTCATCGAGTCAGTTCCAACTCATGAGACCCTATGTAGAACAGAATGAAACATTGCCAGGTCCTGCACCATCCTCACAATCATTGCTCTTTGAGCCCATCATTGCCACCACTGTGTCAATCCATCTTGTTGAGGATCTTATTCTTTTTTGATGACTGTCTACCAAGCATGATGTCCTTCACCAAGGACCGGTCCCTTCTGATAACATGTCCAAAATACTTGAAGAAAATTTTGCCATCTTTGCTTCCAAAGAGTATTCTGGCTGTACTTCTTCCAAGACAGATTTGTTTGTTCTTCTGGCAGTCCATGGTATATTCAATATTCTTCGCCAACACGATAATTCAAATGCATCAATTCTTTGATCTTCCTTATTCATTGTCCAGTTTTCACATGTATATGAGGAGATTGAAAATATCATTGCTTGGGGCAGATGTACCTTAGTTCTGAAGATGATATCTTTCTTTTTAACACTTCAAAGAGATCTTTTGCCACAGATTTGCCCATTGCAATATATCATTTGATTTCCTGACTGCTGCTTCCATGGGTGTTGATTGTGGATCCAAATAAAATGAAATTCTTGACAATTTCAATCTTTTCTCAATTTACCATAATGTTTCTTATTGGTCTAGTTGTGAGGATTTTTTTTTTCTTTATGTTGAGGTGGAATCCATACTGAAGGCTGTGGTATTCGATCATCATCAGTAAATGCTTCAAGTTCTCTTCACTTTCAGCAAGCAAGATTGTGCAATCTGCATAACGCAGGTTGTTAATAGGTGTTCCTCTAATCCTGACGTCATGTTCTTCTTCATATACTCAGCATACAGATAGAATAAGTATGGTGGAAGGATACAATCCTGACACACACCTTTCCTGATTTTAAACCATGCAGTATCCCCTTGTTCTGTTTGAGGGACTGCCTCTTGGTCTATATACAGATTCCTCATGAGCACAATAAAGTGTTCTGGAATTCCCATTCTTTGAAATGTTATCCATAATTTGTTATCATCCACACAGTCACTATGAGTTGGAATCAACTCAATGGCAGTGGGTTTTTTGGTTTGGTTTTTGCTTTCTTCATGTATGATGTCCTTGGTGTCATCCCACAACTCGTCTGGTCGTCGGTCATCGGTGTTCAAGGCATCAAATCTATTCTTGAGATGGTCTCTAAACTCAGATGGGATATCCTCAAGGTTGTACTTTGGCTCTCATGGACTTATTTTAATTTTCTTCAACTTCAATTTGAACTTGCATATGAGCCATTGGGAGACTCTGATGATGTAGTGCTTAAGTATTACGGCTGCTAACCAAAAGGTTGACAATTCAAATCCACCAGTCGCTTCATGGAAACTCTATGGGGAAGTTCTACTCTGTCCTGCAGGGTCTCTATGAGTTGGAATTGACTCAGCAGCAACAGGTTGTTTTGTTTTGTTTTGTTTTTTTATGAGCAATTGATGCTCTGTTCCAATGTTGGGACCTAGCCCTGTTGTGACTGATGGTATTGAGCTTCTCCATAACCTCTTTCCATAGATGTAGTCGATTTGATTTCTGTGTTTCCATCTGGCAAGTCCACATATATAGTCACCGTTTATGTTGTTGAAAAAAGGTATTTACAATGAATAGGTCATTGTTCTTGCAAAATTCTATCGTATGATCTCTGACATTGTTTCTATCATCAAAGCCATATTTTCCAACTACTGATCCTTCTTCTTTGTTTCCAACTTTTGCATTCCAATCTCAGTAATTACCAATGCGTTTTGATTGCATTTTTGATCAATTTCAGACTGCAGAGGTTGGTAAAAATCTTCAGTTTCTTCATCTTTGGCATTAGTGGTTGGTGCATAAATTTGAGTAATGGTTGATTATTAACTGGTCTTCCTCGCAGGCATATGGATATTATCCTATCACAGACAGCGCTGTACTTCAGGATAGATCTTCAAATGTTCTTTTTGACAATGAATGAGACACTATTCCTCTTCAATTTGTCATTTCTGGCAGAGTAGACCATATGATTGTCCAATTCAAAATGGTCAATACCAGTCCATTTTAACTCAATAATAATAGGATATTGATCTTCAAATGTTCCAATTCATTTTTGGCATCTTCCAATTTTCCTAGATTCATACATTGTACATTCCACTTTCTGATTACTATGCATGTTTGCATCTGTTTCTTCTCATTTTGAGTCACACCACATCAGCAAATGTAGGTCCTGAAAGCTTTATTTACTCCATCCATGTCATTAAGGTCAACTCTACTTTGAGGAGTCAGCTCTTCCCCAGTAATATTTTGTGTGCCTTACAACCTGAGTGGCTCATTTCCCAGCACTGTATCAGACAGTGTTCTGCAGCTATCCATAAAGTTTTTACAAGGTAATTTTTTCAGAAGTAAGTCACCAAGTCCTCTTTTCTAGTCTGTCTTAATCTGGAAGATCTGCTGAAACTTGTCCACCATGAGCAGCGTTGCTGGTATTGAAATATCAGTGGCATAGCTTCCAGCAACACAGCAACACACAAGCCACGACAGTATGACAAAGTGACAAACTATAAATTCAACAACATACGTGAAATCAACAAATTTCTTAAAAGACACAAACTACCAAAACTGACTCAAGAAGAAAGAGATAAGTTGGAGAGCCATATATATTAAAGTAATTGAATTTTAGTTAACAGTCTTCCCCTAGAGAAAAATACAGTTCCAGGTAGCTTCACTGGTGAATTTTACCTAACAATTAAGAAAGAAATAATACCAATTTTAAACAAACTCTTCTAGAAAATGAAGAGGATGGAAGACCCCTGAGCTATGAGGCCAGGATTACTCTGTTAATAAAAGTAGACAAAAACATTATAAGAAAAGAAGGGAAAAAAAGAAAGACCATATTCCTTATAAGCATAGATGCAAATACTCTAAACAAAAGTCTAGTAAATCAAATCCCATAATACATGAAAATACGGTACATCATGACCAAGTTGTGTTTATTTTAGGAATGCAAGGTTGGTTTTATATTAGGAAATTAGTCAGTGTAATTCACCATATGTCTTAGTTATCTAGTGCTTCTATAACAGAAATACCACAAGTGGATGGCTTTAACAAAGAGAAATTTATTCTCTCACAGTCTAGGAGGCTAGAAGTTCAAATTCAGGATGCTAACTCCAGGGGAAGCCTTTCTCTCTCTGTCGGCTCTGGAAGAAGGTCCTTGTCATCTGTCTTTCCCAGTCAAGGAGCTTCTCAGTGCAGAGACCCCAGATGCAAAGGATGTGCTATTCTCTTAGCTCTTGTTTCTTGGTGATATGCGGTCCCCTGTCTCTCTGCTGTCTTCTCTCTTTTAAGACACATCCTAATCTTGTATATTTAGTCCTGCCTCATTAATGTAACTGTCACTAATTCTACCTCATTAACATCATAAAGGTAGGATTTACAACACATAGAAAAATCATGTCAGATGACAAAATGGTGGACAATCACACAATACTGGGAATCATGGACTAGCCAATTTGACACACATTATTTTTTGGGAACAGAATTCAATCCATAACACCATATTAACAGACTTAAAAAATAAAAACCGTATTATCATTCTAGTAGATTCAGAAAAAGGAATTTGGCAAATTACAACACCCATTCCTGACAAAATCTCTTCATAAGAAGGGTATAAGGGAACTTCCTCAAACTGATATACAAGTCATCTACCAAAAACCTACAGCTAATAGCATACTTAACGGTACAAATCAGATTAGAAGCAGAATGTGAATTGTGTTCATGTTAGGTTAAAAACTAAAACTTAAGTCCAGACATGCTAAATTAACTTCATCTTAAATGCCAGTTCTGATCTACAGGCAGCATGAAGAACTACATTGGTAAGGATTCTAAGGCTACATTTAGCCCTCATAAGAAAGAGAGTTTTGATAAAATAACAATGTGAAGTGCTATGTTTATATTATCCTTGCTACAAACAATGGGACATCACTGACTGTTAGTGATTATTGGAATAGTACCAATAAAATCTAAAACTTGAGAGGACATAAAAAATTAAACTTATGTTTTAGAAAGAACACACTTATAAGAACATGCAGAATAACTCATATAAGAGGCAAAATATGAGACTGTGTATTATGTGCAATAATGAAATGTCTTCCAAGAATTTAGGAAGAGGGATATAAGATTGCTTGTGCCTATAAAAATCAGAGCAGATATATGCAAAACCATATTTAAGAGACCAAGTGGTATTTAGACAAAGATTTTATAGGAACTCAATGGAAGATTTTGTCATATCTAAAGAAAAATTTTTGTTAATCAAAAGAGGGATGACCATTATTATGATTACAGAAGTAGAAAGTCGAAAAAAGAGGAATTTTCAGCCTGTCTATAATCACTTTCCAAAGAACAAGATGTTATGGACCATGAAAGGAATTGGCTGGTGGCGTTGACAGCTACATCTCTAAAGGTGATATGGATTCACTAGACTTCCGTAGCTCTGTAACACTAGCCATTAAAATCTTCTGACCAACTCCTCTTGCTATGATTCTTTTCCCATGACCAAATTTCTGATTATCTTTTGGTTTGCATGTGATTTTCCTTTAGGGAGAGAATGTACTGACCAAAGAACTCTGCCTTCTGGTCTGATCAACTTTTATTATTAATTTTAAAATTGGCATTAAGTTTTACATGTTCATTTATTATGCAGCTGGGAAGTTAATCTCAATAAACAAATAAACTAGTTGCTGTCAACTCAATCCCTATTCATGGTGACCCCAAGTATCTACCCCAGAGTAGAACTGTGCTCCATAGATTTTAAACGGCTGATTTTTTAGATCTCCAGAGCTTTCTCCAGAAGCACCTGTGAGTGGACTCGAACTTTCAAGCAGCTAAGCATTAACTGTTTGAAACAAATTAAGTTCCAGACCAGAGCCCTCTAATTTCTACATGTATTAACTCTCATATTTCTAAGACTAAAATAGCTGAGACACTATCCTGAAATGTAATGACTAAACCAATTACCAAACCACGTTTTCTCATAGATACCACCACTGTGGAAATATATAGATTTGTCTCACTGCTTATCTTCAAACTGTAGCAAATAAGCATAACACATATTTATTCCGTTGCAGTATAAAGAAGCTAAGGGCAGAGGATTATATTTAAGCAGAATAAATATCCTAACACTAAGTTCATTGCCTTATACCCCAAACACAGATAAATTTAAGCTGTATAACTTGAATAATAAAGCTATTATGTTTAAGAAAAAAAAAAAAAGCTTTTATCACATACATCTATATTTTAGAATTAAATTGACCATTATGGAATATTTGAATCATTGCTTAAAATTCTGATGACCTAATGAAATACATTTCACTTTTCTGCTCCTTTTAGTATTGAAGAATAGTATAATGGCGTAAGTAAAATATTTTTTTAAAAAAGCCTTATTTCAATATAATCGTCCATGGTGCATTAGTTTTTAAGTAATTTTAACACTGACTTACCTTTCTAAAAATATTAAACATTCAAATTGTTGCTTCCTTTAATACATTTGTTTTATAACAAATAAAATATTTTTTTGCAACTCCACCCTCCACTGACTCCTTTTTTCTTGACTTCCTTAAGGTCTTTGAGGATATATTCTCATTGATGCCTTCTACATATTAATCCCTTTTCAATTTTTCTGAAATTAAAAAATACATATGTGAATAATATCAGGCAGGTTTTTGGCATTTCTACATTTTGAAGCTTACAAACGTAGTTCAAGATAACAAGCTGCCAGAAACTGCAGGGACAACAGATAACAAACACTGAGTGTGCCAAAGCAAGTGGTTGGCCATCAGTCATACTGCCTACACTGAGAGACATCACATCATTCTGCTAAATAATTCCAGGGTTGGGGGTGGGGGTGGGTGGAGGGTAAAGGTTTAGTAGAACAATTAGTGAGATTTTTTTCCACCTAGCTGAAGCCTGGTTATGAAACAACTCCTTGGTTTGGAGTTCTGATTGACTTTGACTCATTTGCCCTAAGTGTTGTTAGCACAATACCTGGAGAATGAAGTATGAATAGTTTGTTTAGTGAGTGGTGACCTGTGGGGTAATCCTGAAACAATGTAAAGGCAAAAAATGAATAACTGACAGATTTTTGTATGAAAAAATCTAATTTATATTATAAGTATTATAATATCATAATATAACTTCAGGAAATTTTAGAATAAAAGTAAAATTTTTAGATCTTAATTTAAGGAAATTTGTGAGTGTTCTTTCTTCCTCTTTGTCAATAAAGCTCCCTATATCACCTCACTTAAAAGAGTTCTAACAAATCAGAAGAAGTTGAAAGATTAAAGAACAAAACTGTCTCATATCCTATCTAGAGGGAAAAATATTTACCTCAAAGGCAATATTGTAGTGGAAGACAGTACTAATATTATTTCAGAGATACTTGCCTGATGAGCTGGAGGAACTAGAGTGTCATCTACATCATTGGACCAATAAAACTCAGGTTTTCTGATTCAATCAGCAATTAGCCCTGGTAGCATGGAGTACAAGCTTAGGGTCAACAAAAATACATATAGAGAAGTTATGTTATAACCTGATAAGATAAAATTTAATCAGAGAATAATGCATTTTACATGGCTGGGATTTCCTCCATTTAATTCCTGAACTAAAAGTTCAAATGTTCCACTGACCAGCTTAAAACCAGACAGCTGAAAATTTTATCTAGATGTGTCACTGCACTGCAAATCCATCATGCTGAAAATTGGATTCATCGTATTTCATTTTAAAACTATTTTGAGGATATACTCTGTCAAAGCAATGTAACTTTTCCCTCTCTTCATTCCCATGCCTCTTTTCAGAAAACATAAATCATAAGAGAGTAGACTTAACTCTAAATATTTCTAGTTACTATATGAACCAAATTTAGCCACTTTATCAAATACTTTCATATCATCTTCATGAGTATGGACATTATTCAGCAAATAATTGCACCAAATAACCTATTAACTTGGCCAGGTGTCGTTGTTTCCCTCCAAGCCTCCTTGTTTCAGAAGCTTCCCGTATTAGCACGACACAATATCCACAGGTTTCTCTGTTTGTGGAATCCTGTACAATGTCTCTCTGTTAGTGCCAGGATGTTTATTGACAATAATGGAACCAAAAAGCATATAGACATTATTCTTGAGAAGGAAGACTTTTGTTTCTATGGTAATGATTCTTTGGTATGATTGATGGTACACAGGAAAATTATTGCTTTACCATATATACCTCTACAAATTGTGAGGGCATTTGGGTTTATACAGAAAGAAAGATGTTTTTACTGATGAACTCAGAGCATAATCACTAAATACAGTTCTTTTCCTCCACCCTGATTCCTACAACCTACCTATTATAATTCTCTGTCTCTGAACAAGCACATACACACACAAATACACACACATACACACAAACAGAGAGAGACAGACAGACAGAAAGGTAGGGGGAGGGAAGAGAAAATTAGATGCCTTGCTTTTTCACTGGAACTTGAAATAGTTTTGCTTTATTTAAGGCCCATGATACTTTACGCATTTAAATGATGCACCCTTTTTTTAGCTTTGTTTTCTTCCATTTTGCTTCAGGATGAATCCTAACAGTGAATATTTACAACATTCTGACCAAGATTTTAAAAAACCAAGGAAGAAGAAGAAAATGTTATCTCTGTTTGTAGTATCTGCTTGCTCTTCCCCAAGATCAATTCAGTGTTATTGAGAGATGAGGAAAAAAATGTTTTATTTGACAAAACCAAATTTATCACTACGTGGTTTTTTCTCCTTTGAAAATCGTTCATCAGAAGAAGAGAAATTCCGATCCTTGGAAGTCTATCAACATATATCAAAATATTAGCAAAAATAATGTTCTGAAAATATGTAGCACATTTTTGTAATTAGTGTACTATCTTTTGAAAACTACTTATGCACCAGAAGAATTAGTTTTATATACTCTAAGATTGTTTTTATCTATCTCTACTGATTGCATTCCTAACTTGGAACTACTTATATAAGAAATTGTGACCACTATTGAAAGACAAATAGGCTGTCCCTGGGTGGTGCAAAATGGTTAACACACTCATCTGCTAACTGAAATTTCGCAGTTCAAGTCCACCCAGAGACACCTTGGAAGAAAGGCCTGACAAACCACTTTTGAAAAATCAGCCATTGGAAACCCTATAGAGCACAGATCTACTTCCGACACACATGGGGTCACCATAAGTTGGAATGGACTCAATGGCAACTGGTTTTTATTGCTTAGACTGAAGTAATAAATGGACTCCAGATTTCATCAGCTTAACAAAATTAAAGCTTATTTCTCAGTCATATTAAAGTTCAAGATGTAGCATCTGGTTGGTGGAGGCTCTTCTTCACCTTGTACCTTAGGAACACAGACACTTTGCTGTGTTCTAAGGACTTTATTAGCTGCTTCTAGGTGATATAAGAGAAGCTCTCCTGCTTCTTCAAAGTCCTGGCCTAGATACTAAGCACATCATTTCCACTCACATTCCACTGAGAAGAACTATTTGCAAGGCCACACCTAGCTTCAAGGGTGATTGAGAAATAAAGCCCCTGGCTTCGAATTATGGAAACATAATTCTTCACTTTAGGAGGGTACATACATTTTGGTGGTTTATAAGCTGTCTTTGCCACCATTGTGCTCATTTAAATATAAAAGATTCAATCAAGAAATATAATCTTTGGACAAGAAAAAAATATTCTTAAAAGCTTCAGGAAAATATGTGGCATAATTAATTTATTTTGATATTCCTTAAATTGTTTTTCAATTACTGCCTTGTTCACCAAGGGCATAAATTTATTCATTTCCATATTTGATCAAACAAAAACACTGTAGAAACGTGTGTAATGATGCAACAGTGTGACCCTGATTTATTCAGTTTTCTAATCATGATTCAAAAACGTATCCATATAACAAATACAAATGTACATGTTTCCTAGGTTTTTTTTTTTTTAAATTTGTATAGGAAATGTCAGTAGATGTTTATGATTCTAACTGTGTGAATACCAATATTAAAAACTAGTATGGAATACCAAAGAATCTCATAATTTTACCAATTACTTATATACATATAATTTCAATACCTATGTCTTTAGTTGCATCAGTTTGCCTAAGCTCAGGATGAATTTCCAGTTGACTAAATTCTCTAGCAGTATAGTATACTATTACTTCAAATTTAGTAAGTTCAAAACTAAATGCATCTTCACCGATCGACTTGAAGCTTGTTGGTCTTCAAATATCTGCCATCTTAGTAAATGACACAACCATCCAATTAATCAAAAAGAATTATACCTGGAGCTTATATGAAAGGTGTCAGCTCCTTGCCAACACACTATAAAGGAAGACTTTTCTGTTAACAAAAGCGCCAACTCAAAAAACAAACAAACAAAAATCCTATTGTTAGCCTTCTTTTTGGAAGAAATGACATTTTGGAAAAACATATCCACACAATGATAATGAATACCAACACAGCAACTATTCTAATCAAGATAGTCCTTCAGACACGATTATTAAATAGTTAAGGAAAGATCACCAAACATTTAAAGGAATTCAACAGTTAGAAAGAGATGAAAGATGAACAAATCCAATGGATCCCAGATAAAAAAGCAATAATACAACAAGAGAAGATAGTTTCATTTAAATTCCAGTGAGTGTCCTCAAATAAATCAAGGAATACTGAATTCATAAAAGGAAACTGCTGGACAAACAGAGAAACAAGAAAACAAAGAGTTCATAGAAATTAAAAATAAAATTTCCATTAAATCAACAAATGAGTATTTTCTGAGTTTAAGCACTATACTAGTAGGGTTGCCAGATAAAACACAGGATACCTAGTTACACTTGAATTTCAGATGAGCAATGAGTAGTTTTTTTCATATACGTATATCCTAAGTGTTGCATGGGATATGTTTATACTAAAAGGCTGTTTGTTGTTTCTCTGACATTCAGGTTTGATCGGACGTCTTGTATTTTTATTTGCTGTATCTGGCAGCTGTAGATGCTAGGCATTATGGTGTGGGGGTTGGGCAGAATACACAAAGAAACTAAATTTAGATTTTTGGGGGGGTTAAAAATATAGTTTTCAGATTAAAAATTAAATAAAATTACTGAATTAAAAAAATAACATAGCTGAAGACTTAAGTAGTAGTCTGAAAGACAGAGTCAGGGAATTTTCTTATAAGTTACATCAAAAATATAAAGAAGAAAAACATGAAGAAAAAATTACAAGAGACAGAGCTTAGATTCAAAAGCTCTAGCACTCATTCAATAAGAGTTCCAGAAGTAGAGACAAGGACAACACAAAAGGGGAAGTTTTATTTTGTTTGTTTTGGGTTTTTTAGTGTTTTCATTTTGCATAGTGAGAGGTTAGAAGAAACCGTCTAAATTTGGGAATTCCTAAATAAAGATATAAATACGTTTTAAAGTGATGTAGGAAATCAATTGATGAATTTATAATAATAACATCACCATCTAGATCAAAAGGAAAAAGGAAGGAGAGAAAAGAAAAACTTTTCTAAAATAATTTTCTTTCAAAATGAGAATAGTATAAATAATGACTCGAGACAAATATATTTATTATTTACCCTGCAATGATCTTTTTAATCTGGGTTCTCCAAAGCCAAGCCCAAGACTAAAGCTTGTAGGCAGGTAGCTTATCTAGGAAATAATATCAGAAATCAGGAGTGATGAAAAAGAAAAAGAAAAAGTGTGTGAAATGGGGAAAGAAGGAAAGCAAATGTAAGAAGAGGTTATTGAGTTGGTGACTAAAAGTCAATTCGTCTGGAATTTCTGAAGAGCTTAGGAAAGCTATTTTGCATTATTCTCCCAGGGAATGAAATGGGGAAACATTGATGTATCCACACCCAGCCCCATTGGTGAAAGCCAACAATGTGTTCTATCTAATGTCAACACAGTCAAAACTGTGATCAAAAACAAGAGTTAACACAGACCTGGGGTAAGTGAATGTGTACAGTTGTCCTTTCCATGGGAAAGCAAACTGCTTTTAATCCTCTCTATTGATTAGCATTAAGAAGATTGCATTCACCAGATCAATAGCTATATACCAAGTGCAGGAGGTTGTATTTATATTTTCTAGAAAAGATACCATACCCAGCAAAGGAATAGAGAGTGGGGTACCATTTGATTAACTTTAGTTATCCCATTATAATCTGTCATGATCAATTTGTGTTTGCAGGGGCCATAGCAGTGAATTGAAAGGATATACAATGTTGCCAATCCCTCCCTGCATGATCCTTTAAATCTTTGATGGTGGCACTAATCTATGCAATTCCTCTAAGAGTGTATTATTCGTTCTGATTTACTATCTTTGCTAGTAGATGGGGAGCAGATTAAGGGGCATCTACCTGACCCTTCCTTATTGATGTCAGGGAATGAATTTGAAGATTCTGCCAGTTGTAAAATTGACACTCAGAAGCCAGGGAAATGATCCCAGGTAGATAAATCAACCATTGAATTCAATGAGAAACTGGCTTGGGCCAGAACTCCACCTATCTCCTGGTCTCCATAAACCTCAATCTATCCAGAAGACCCTAATGGCATCAGGTACTATGGGGGAAAATCAGAAAAAAAATACACAAAAGTTTTTGTGTTTTATTGTGAAAACCTTTCTCGTCGTGGCCCGGCCTTCTTCTCAACCAATGGGCTCTGGGTCTGTGAATTGACTTAAATCTGGAAACTGGGCGAGGAACTGCAATTTTTCCATTGCGATGTCTGACTTCAGCCTTCCACTCGCCAGATACTGTTATTTTTGCTGCTATCGTAAATTCAAGTCACGTAGCATCCTATTTGGCTACCCATCTCTCTTGTCCTGTGGAACACCATGATCTATTAGCTATCCCATGAAATCCATACGGGACAAAGCATCTTGATTGTTTTCCTCTAGCATGCAGATTTTTTGTCAGCAGGGAGAATTTAGGGAAATCTAGGTGTTCAACATTCTCAACCCTGCTGCCTATTTTCAGTAATTATATCTAACTTGTCTCTGCTGGTTAAGTGCTACAAGCTAGCTTCTATCAATCTTGAATCCCATTATCCTTATTGATTCTAGGGACTCTAGTCTCTTAGCACCATATTCTTATTCTCAACCCAAACCTTCAGGAGATAACTACCACTGAGATCCTCCAAGATGCTAATACCTTACTCAGTAGTACATTTCTTATTGCTTTGTTGTTGTTGTTGTTAGTTGCCGTCAAGTCAATTCCAACTCATGGCGATTGCATGTGTGCAGAGTAGAACTGCTCCACAGGGTTTTCAAAGCTGTGACCTTTCAGAAGCAGGTCACTAGGCCTGTCTTCTGTGGTGCCTCTGGATGGATTTGAACTGCCAACCTTTGGGCTAGTAATCAAGCATTTAACTATTTGTGCTGCTGGGGACTCCTTTTATTGCTTAAGTGAAGGGAATGGCCACTGGTACCTACTGGGAAACATAGCCAGCTGGTAGTTTCTCTGGGCTCACATAAAGAAACCATTCAAACACTCCCACTTCCCTGAGCCTTCTGGCCCTTCCTTAATTCTTTGTCAAAGCAGTCTTATTTGTGGACTTTTAAAAATTATTATTATTATTATTATTATTGACCATCATTATGTCCAAGCTTAGAGGTACCATTCCAGAAGCATATTTGAACTATTTCCATGGTATCCTTATCAGAACATTAAAATCTGGCTCCATGTCAATAGGTTTTTCCCTATCCAGGATTACATTGCATCCCGTGAATTCTAACAGTGTCTGGATCCACTCCCACACATGTTCCTCTTGTTCCTGACAGCACATGTTAGCCAGGCCTTGCAGTTTCTTTGGTTTATAAGATATTTCCATTTATAATAAGAACTTTATTTTCTACCTCAGACTATGTTGAACTCTCATCATTATGTGGGCATGGAGGAAATGAGGGATGGTAAGAACAGAAGTTGTGGACTACAAAGCATCAAGTTTTAAGACACTAGTTTTGGGTGAGGTTTATGCAGTTCCCCTAAACAAGAGTAGTCCATTTTCTTCCAGAATGTAGATTCGTTTCCAGCACAGAGAATTTGGGGAAATCTGATTTTTCAATATCCTCAATCTTGCCTATCCTGATGTCTCCATTCCATGTCTCAGGCTCCCATTGCCTTCTCATCAAGGCTTTGTTTCTGACGTAAGAGACCGGCTGAGGCTATATATTCTTTATATCTCTACTACACTTAGAATTAGATGCAGGACCTGAATTTCAGAACAGCATTTCCTGTAAATCTAGGAGATAAGAACATCCTTAGAAGCTGCCATTGAGGCCCTCTGGTTTTGACAGCATGTCTTGAGTTGATCGTTACCCGAAATGAGTCAGTCATTTTCTTTTTTCAGTGCACCCACAGCAGTTTACAATAGCTAGACAACTCCACAATCCTTCAAATTACCTTTGCTCCTTTCCATTCAAGTGCAACAGTCTCTACATAACCCAGTGCTTCCTCTCCCCACTCTACCTTCATTCCAATCCATCACAGGTGAGGCTTAGTAATTTTTATGCCACTGCAAGACAGGAGAAATCACTTCCCATTTTACACCATCCATACGGTTCTTATTGCCATTTTAACAGTGTTTCAGCTCCAAAATCTCATCCTGAGAGTGTGCTTTTTAAGGTGGCCCCTAAAATCAATTCTCTTAGCTGGGTTCTCCACAAAGTAGAGCCTGGAGGCAGAGATAGGTGTGCAAACAATTTATTTGGGAAGTAATCCCAGAAAGCAGAAGTCAGGAATACCAAACCAAGCCAAACCCATTGCCATCAAGTCAATTCAGACTCATAGCAACCCTATAGGACAGGGTAGAATTTCCCCACAGGGTTATGGTTAAGAGTCTGGTTGCTAACCAAAAAGTTGGCAGTTCAAATCCACCAGATGCTCCTTGGAAACCCTATGTGGTAGATCTACTCTGTCCTATAGGGTTGTGTCATGGTTTGAATTACATCCCACAAAAAATGTGTGTATCAACTTGGCTAGGCCATGATTCCTGGTACTGTGTGATTTTCCTATATGTTGTCGACCTGCCTCTATGATGTTAATGAGGGAGGCTGGGTTGCAGTTGTGTTAGTAAGGCAGGACCTGATCTACAAGACTGGATTGTGTCCTGAGGCAATCTCTTGAGATATAAAAGACAGAAGTGAGCAGTGAGATGGGGGACCTCATACCATCAAGAAAGCAGTGCTGGGAGCAGAGTGTGTCGTTTGGACCGGGGTCCCTGCACCGAGAAGCTCCTAGTCCAGGGGAACACTGATGAGAAGGCCGACAGAGAGAGAAAGCCTTCCCCTGGAGCTGATGCCCTGAATTTGGACTTTTAGCCTACTTTGACTATGAGGAAATAAACTTCTCTTCATTAAAACCATCCACTTGTGGTATTTCTGTTATGGCAGTGCTAGATGACTAAGACAGGTCGCTATGAGTCAGAATTGACTTGATGGCAACTGGTTTGGTTTTGTAATCTTTATAGAAGCAGACTGCCACATTTTTCTCCCAAGGAGCTGCCAACCTTTTGGTTAGCAGTCCAGCGCTTTAACCACTGTGCTACCAGGGCTCAGAAGTTAGGAATAGGTGTTGTAAAAGAGGGAAGTAGGAAAAACTAATATAAGGAGGTACAATCAGTTTGGCTACCTCTCCAGGTAACTGATATTCTTTTCCTGGAAAGGTTTATGGAATGAGTTATTTATGCGTTAACTTCCAACCCCTGTTGGGCAAGAGTGTTCCTATGCACTTAAAGTCCCCACATATCTGTGTCCCGCATACCAGTTACCATCCAGTCAGTTCCGACTCATGGTGACCCTGCGTGTGTCAGAGTAGAACTGTGTTCCACAGGATTTTCTATGGCTAATTTTTCAGAAGTAGATCACCAGGCTTTTCTTCCAAGGTGCCTATGGGTGGACTCAACCTTCCAACATTTCACATCACTCACAGACTTTTGTCCTGCTTATGTGAGTGCTAAGTGGGTTCTCTGAAGTATCAGCATGCCTTGGGGTAGGAAGCAAGAAGTAAGCATAGTTCTGAGGTAAGATACTCTCAGGCTATATCTGCATGGAGCTGGTGGAAATCTGCAACAGAACTGATTTCCAGAACACGACTGGTTTAAAAGGTGGGGCTGAGAGGTATTGAAGTGTTGCATAACAGGGGTTCAACACAGATTGCAATCATCTAAGGATTTAAAAGAGAATCAGCTGAAAGTGTTTTAAAATGGAGAGTAGGACTGAGAGGTGTGGTAGGAATAAAGAGGAAGATAACTGATTTCCATTTTATATCCTTTTGAACAATTTGGTTATTCTTTACCATATGAATATGTTACTTTTAACTTAAAGAATAATAATAAGTAAATAAAATATGCTTCCCCTTGAGTCATTCCAACAATGTTTCCCAGTTGCTTTGAATATAAAGTCTAAGCTTGGTAACATGGTATAAACCGCCTTTAGAATATGAATTGACGTCTCTCTGAAGCCTCATCCCTTGCCCCTCCCTTCTTTACACCCCACACTTTATATATCATATTTGACTTTCCTCAAATGTGCCATGCTATCTCCTATTTGTCGTACTGTTACACATGTTATTTTCTCTACCCAGAATGTCCTGGTCCTCATTTTATTTCACTAATAATAGTAGTAATAATAACAATAACATTATTAACAATATGATCTATTTTTAATATGCCAGGCAAATTCATGCAATTCCTGCATGTTTTTCCAGATACGTTTCAAAAACAGCTTCTCCACAGCCTGCTCATTTCCCAGCTAATCTAGATTAGATAACCTTTTCTGAGGCTCTCTAAAATCTTTTGCATGACTCAAAAAAAAAAAAACTATTGCACTTTATTGCAATTATTTTCTCATCTACTTCTGTCACTAGGTTGTGAGTGCTGATCTTCTTTAGGATAGAGTATGTGGTATACTTGTATATCTAGCACATAGCACAATGTCTAACATCCTAAAGCTTGATACCTTATTGGTGTCAATTTCTAATTATAATGACTACTTCAGAGCCATCTTGATACTAAACTTTTCGGCTTTTCAGTATAATTAAAGTTTAAATGATTTCTTTTTACTCCTTATGTTTGTGTGTATGTGTGCTTTAATCCAAGAGCTACATCATTACATTTTCCTTGATACTTACATAAACTTATTTTGATCAATATATTTACTCCATTTATTTAATGTGAATTGTCATAAAAGTCTTCTTTGCAATGCCTCCTATGTTAGCTTTCAGAATTCCCTTCTCTGCCATTCTTAGTCATGTTTGGTAGCAATATACTAGAATATTGATCATCCACATATTATCTAAAATTCATTACTTTATGATCTTATTTTATAATTATTTTTCAACACCCACACAGAACAGCATTAAAATCTCAAGATTCCACCATCCCAGTGGGAATAAATCTCTACGTTAGAAGCTAGAGCTATTTGAGTCAAAATCACTTTTTATATTAGGTCTCACTATAAGTAATTACATTATTTTTGCACAGCTCTGCCCACATTAGAGAAAATTGTTGAACTCTGCCGCCTTTGCGTTATTCTAGGCATGAAACAAGAGAAAATGTGATCATCATATCGGCAGCTCTGTTCAAACTCCCTTCAGAGAAGTTTGGATCATGTAGCACACTGTGTCTGAAAGCAGATATTTATAAATTGCTTTCAATTATATGACACCTTTCTTCTCTCAAGGAGCTTATTCTGATAGTATTTATTCTGTGGCATTTCACATGATTGATTTGTTTTGCTGTGCATGTCCAGAGGCCCCAGGGACATGGTCATGTTTTCACAGACCTCATCAGTGATATTAACTGGGGGCAAAAACCAATGAAGGTAAGTTAATGCAGTCTAGTTGGAGGAACAACGACTCAGCGTGTTGTGTGTTGTTCATCTCATGGAATATTTTTCTGTGTGCTGCAAAAATATTAAGATATATAAGTTATTGAATTTTTTGTTTCTATTCCTGACCTACGCTGACTCAGTAACTTACTGTGGGCAAAGTCACTAAACTTTTGCAGCTGCAACACATTTATTTACTAGAAATTCTACTATTGGCCAGAAGTATTTTAACAGCATTACTTGCCAGATATTATAGCGACTGAGGATATCGTATTGTAAATAAATTAAAATTCCTTGCATGGGGAGAAGTAGCAAATCATAGGCCATATCTTCCTTAGTGGAAAACAAGAGACCTCCTACGGCAGCTCCACTCCAGGGCAACCCTAATGTTACTTGACCCATGAAAATTTCTTGGATTCCCAATAAACGTTTGTCTCAAGAGAACTTTACAGTATTGCCTGACTTCAGACACCAATAATCAAAAATCGTATTTAATATAATAACAGAGATTGGAACAGAAAATAGTTATAAAACCGCCAATATTCAATAAGTACATTTCATAAGACATGACCACGGTACCTTTAATTTATAATATAAATATTTTCTATTCTTTGTCATGAATTTAATGATAATGTACAGATGTATTTAGTTAAATTAACTTTGTATGAAACACTGTAATCTAAAAAAAAAGAAAGAAAGAAATAAAGACATTTAAGTCATCATTAATGTTGTTTCAGTATGAAACCAGACCCTATTTATCTAGGAGCATATTTGTCACTGCTGTGTACGCCCAAACTGTCAGTATGTCAGACTCAGAGAAGAGAGTAAAAGAGTGTGATATACACATGCACATTTATTTTGTATGATTTAATGGTGATTCAATCCCATTTGAAATAAAATTCAATTAATATATCGGCATAAAATTCTACCTATCATTCTTGGCAAAAACTCAGCGTGAATAAAAAACAACAGAATTTAATAAAAGCCTATTGTTTTGTTTTTACTTAACGCAATCATTTTCTACTTTTGTCTATTAGTTAACAATTCCACGTATCTTTGCCCTGGGCCAATATCTATGCTTTGATCACATATTTCTAACACAACTCTGCCAGTGGAGGCAATAGATCCACTGTTGCCTGCCAGTTCGGTTTGGTCCTTACCTCTTTTTCTAATTGTTCTGATGTCCCCAGGATCTCATATGCCAAAATGATCTGTCTCTTTTTCAGCTCCATTTGCCTGACCCAGTTTCCACAAGCAGGGAAATACCTCCTGCACTAAGGCTGTTTTGCAAATGTATGGGTTAGAAACAGCTGAACATTGGAATTACTTCCGAAAAGTTTGCTATGCTCAGTTATGAACACAAAGGTTATTCAAGACTTTTCGTATTGTTCTATGTTAACCATTTTCTTTAACTACCTTGATATTAGAATTCTATCTTAATAGATAAGATTGTTTTCTATAATTTATTTTATTTGTTTATGTTGTTGTTATTGAGAATATACCTAGCAAAACATTTACCAATTCGACAGTTTCTACATGTACAATTCAGTGATATTGACTACATTCTTTGAGCTGTGCAACCATTCTCACTCTCTTATTTGGAGTTGTTCTTCCCCCATGAACATAAACTCACTGCCCTGTAAGGTTCCTATCTAATCTTTCAAGTTGCTGTTGTCATTTTGGTCCCATATAGATAGTTCTTGAAAGAGCATAATGCTCAAGGTAGACATTATTTACTAGCTAAACTATTTTGTGGTTTTAAGAAAACTTCAGGGGATATTCTAGGTTTAAGGTTTAAAGATAATCTCAGGGCAATAGTTTCAGGGGTTCCTTTAGCTTCCATGGCTCCAGAAAGTCTAGAGTCCATGAGAATTTGAAATTCTATTGTATATTTTTCCCCTTTTAATCAGGATTCTTCTATAGCATCTTTGATCAAAATGTTCAGTAATGATAGCCAGGCACCATCCAGTTCTTCAGGTCTCATGGCAGAAGAGGCAGGTGTTCATGGAGGCAATTAGTCACAGATTCCACTTCCTCCTCCTGTTACTGACTCTCCTTCCTCTGTTGCTCCAGGAAAATAGACACCAGTCGTAGTGCCTTGGATGGCCTATTGCAAGCTTTTAAGACCCTGGCACTATGCAACAAACTAGGAGGTAGAACAGAAGCACTAAACACATTATTTGGCTAATTAATTGGGATGTCCCATAAAACCATGAATAATAAATAAGGTTTGATTATCATAAATTTTAACTGAGAATAGTTGTGCTAGTTGTGTGTTTTTGTCCAGTAACATTCAACTGGACAGGTATAGACAATAAATATGTGGAGAGTAGGATTTTCCCTGGCTTATATGTCTGCTTCCAAAAGGTCACAGCCTTGAAAATCCTATGGAGCAGTTCTACTCTGCACCCATGATGTCACCATAAATCAGGATTGACTTAAGGGCAACTAACAACAATAACAACAATCTTTCAGGAACCAAAGACAAAGACCAAATCGAATGTTTTGTATCACAGATATCAGTCCTTGGCATTCCTTGGCTTGTAGCTGCATCACTCCAAATCTGTGCTTCTGTCTTCACATGGCTGTCTTCCTTCTTGTGTCTGTGTCTTTTCTCCTCTTTTATAAGGACATCACTCATATTGAATAAGGACCCACCCAACTCCAAAATGATTTCATGTTAAATTATTACATCTTCAAAGCGTCGATTTTCAAATGAAGTCACATCAGCAGGTAGCAGGAGTTAGGACTTCAACGTATCTTTTTGGGGGATACAATTCAATCCACAATTGTGAGTAAAAATCAAAATAGAAGCGTCCTACCGGAGATACTATTTACAAGATTCATGTATTGTGTGCTGGATATTTCCAGGTAATTCTAAATACCCTTTGATTCTGACTCCACAGTCTGGTGCCCAGTTTCATTATGGGGCTGTCACCACTTTCTATATATGTACTTCCCCTAGTGCGCCACCTGCATTCTAATCTCTCCATATTTAAGAGTAAATGTTCATATTCTCATAGGTAATGTTAAGTGGCTATAATAGCTTTATCTTATTGGCTCCCATGCCTGCGTTCCAACACATAGTTCCTGTGCATTGCAGTAAGATGGGACATTATCTAGTGTCTAAGAGTTTAGTCACCATTCTTGTTGAGCAAAACCTTTAAAACTAATTCCAGATATTATCCACAAAAATAAAATGAATAGAAAAAACTCAGCAACCCTGTGAACAACTTCTTTAATAAACTTTCAGGAAAATTTAAGTACAACTCAAAAACATGAGAAAGAAATGAAGATTTGAAGAGAATTTCATAAGGCAAAGCAAATGCATTGAGAAAAGGGCATACACCACAGAAAATATCACCTTACCGTACACAACTTTTTATATTTTACTGTGCTTTCACATTCATTGTTTCATTTAAACTTTTCTATAAATCTGTGAGATAAGAAGTCAGATATTATGGTCTCCATTTCCAGACAGTTCTGCGATTTGTCCAAAGTCACTTAGCTGGGCATTCAAATCTGGGTATTTCAACTTCCAGTCTAGTGTTCCCTCTACCAGGCTGTACTGCATGTATGAAATGTCCTGTGAAAGACACTGCGAAGATCTCTTCCAAGTTTCACATCTACTTATTTTAATTAATGACCAAAACAAATGCCCTGAGGCATTTGTTCTCATGAAGAGCCAAATGTGAAAGAATTTGATGTCTAAATCAAAATTGCCTTTGAGTTACAGAGACTTACAAACATATCTTTATCTCAAAAACTCATATTGTCTGTTCGTCTAAAATAAAGCTGCTGGCAGGGTTAAATTTCATTTGGTAAAAAATATAGAACTTCTGGGTAGGAAGATTTTCTTTTTTTTTTTTTTTTAATCTGGAGAGAGTTTTTTGGTTGTTGTTTTGTTTTTTTCCATTAAGTAGTTAATTCTAGTGAGTTCCAGATGTCATATTTTTAAAAGGAACTGTTCTCATACTTTTTTCTACTAACCAAAGAAAACTTTTCCCTCTTTAAGTAAATTTATCATATTTCTTTTAGCTGTTATCCTGGGGTCTGCTATCATTTACATCTATTTTTTTTTTAAATGGCTGTTCTCCTTAATTTCTTATTAAAGGACTCAACAGAAATAGATAAAAACGACACCTAGAAAAGAACGTTTGTGCCTCTGGATGTCATCAAATTTCAAATTTAAACTTGAAAAAATATCTGAAGCTAGCCAAAATGAGCACAGAGCAAGCAAGATGACAAATGTTCTTGCTTTCTTTTTTAGGGGAGAAGATTGTTTTGTTTTGTTTTACATTTGGTCAGCTGGCACACTGCACATTAACTTGAGATTTTTTTCCCTCTCTCATTTCAGTTGCTTTTAGATGTGTCCTAAATTAGCTTTTCTTTAAGTCTTGAAGGGAGTTGGCTTCCATCCCCTAAACAGAACAATAGTTTCTCTCGGCTGAGAGTGCCAACTACATATATTATCTGTCCTATTCCCAGCAGGAACATTCCAGTGCCTGCTTGGAAAAATTAGTCCCGTGGACTTTAGATTGGGGAGGGGTAGCTAGTTTCTGTTGTCATCTTTAACTTGTGAGAAAATTGAACTGTTTCTCTCTTTCCATGTCTCCCATTCATCCATTTTAGACTTTTGTAGATGCTTCACTTTTTCTTCATGCCAGTCAAGAATGAACCCATCTTTGGAATGCTTCAAGAACTGGGACACACTTAGCTTGTTAATACTGCTTAGTTTGGCTCAATTCCAATTTGGCTAATTACATTCTGTTCTTCAAGAAAATCTCTTTGCATTTTTACCTGGAGATGAAAAAGATTGTTTTCAACCTCTTCTTCTAAGCTACATCTCAACCCTCAAAAGCTCAGCATGGAACCATCCGAAGTTGCCTGAGGAGAAATGCTCTGAGTGTGGGAGAATCCAAGGGAACACAGACATTCCCAGAGCATACGCTGGACATCCTGGCACTCACTCCAAAATCAGCATTCAGAGAAAAATATACAATTATCTGGCTGCAGAAGCTTGCCCTTTGCTTTAAAAAGGATACACCTTTACCAAGAAGTAGTGATGACAAATTTGAGGATCCAACCCAAATAGCATCCAAGGCAGGCCCTTCCTGGCAACACATGGTATGGTGCTGGTTTTTTTTTTTTTTTTTTTTTTTTAATGAAAACCATCATAAAATAATCCAAAAAGTGAAACTCCTGCAGTTTCCAGTCTCTTCTTTGATGCTACATGTTGCATGCTCTGAATGTGTTTAGCAAGCTGAAGACATTCAATGAAATATATATATTTTACCATGATGTCTTTTTTTACCGCAATGTTTATAATAAGTGTTCTGCTTTTATTTCAATTGCATAAAACTGTGTGACACTTGCCCTTGTTATTTTAGTTTTATTTCAGAGGTTTCTAGAACACTTGTCTCTGCAAGATTTCCTTGATGTTAGATGTAGGAAATTGCTTTAGGCTCTGCTGACTCAACATTTACACATTTTTCTTCTGATGAAATATTTTGTTTGCTTTAAAACTAAATGATGTAATGTAACTTAAAACAATATATAATTACACTAATTATGGTCTAAGATGACAGATTTAGATGGTATCATTACTTTATGTCTGTTTCTGTAGTATATGTAGTCATTATCTATCAAGTATTCACAAGTAGATTGGAAATTTTCAAACAAACTGCCAAAAATACAAACCAAGCACTTAAAAAATGGTTAACTTCAAAAGGTTTAAACATTTAGTTTGTACGGAACCACTGTTATAGGTTGAATTATTCCCTCAAAGAGGTATGTTGAAGTTCTAACCCCAACCTAACATAATCTTAACTCAGTGAATACGACCTTGCTTGGAAATAAGTTCTTCCTTTGAAGATGGTATCAATTAAGTTAAAAGGTCATATGGAAGTAGGGTAGAACCTAATCCATTCTGCATAGTGTCTTATAAAAGGAGAGAAAAGTCACGGACACTGAGTTACACAGGGGGAAGCTAAGTCTATGATCCAAGAAACGCCACCAGAAGCTGGAAGGACAAGGAAGGGCCTTCCCTTGAGCAGACACAGAGAACATGGCCTGCTGACATCCGAATTCAGGGTTCTAGCCCCCAGAACTGTGAGACAATAAATTTCTGTTCTTTAAAACCACTCACTTTGTGGTATTTTGTTACATCAGCCCTAAGAAACTAAGACAACCACCATGAAGTTAGAGGTAAAGATATTCATTTTGCCAGTCTTTGTGACTAGAAATTTCCATGATTAAGCACACTTTGTGATTCATGAGCTAAAATATATTCAGGAAAGGTTTGGTTTTAGTGTTATACTTTTACTTTCTCTATAACATGTTTTCTATGAGTATGTATTAGTCTCTGTCTCACAGACAGCCTGAAAAGAAAGAGATGAATCATCAATAATATATTTCCGAGGTATAACAGAAGTGTATTTTTTTCCCAGACATCAGTGACAGTAAAGTCCTAGAAAATATAGATTCAGATGATGAGGAAGTGGGAATGCCCTGACAAAACTCCAAATTTTCAGTTAACTGTAAGTTTTCAGAAAACTAACAAGTTGCAAATTAATCTTGCTAAGTTCAATGACAGGGTAGAAAAATGGTAGATGAGCTTCCACTTGGAAGCGTGGAAGATAATCTATTTATGGAAAAACCATTAATTACACATGAACCACTATGGACTTCTTCTAGAAGAAAGTAGCCTAATAAACAAGGGTATTTAAAAAAATTTTTTTTGTTTTTGATAGGTATGAATTATGTCATTAATGATACATTACAAGCTATAGAGGGAATGTTGGTAATATTTAGTTGTAGCCCTGACCCCTTTGTATGTATAATATAGAGATCAGTTACCATGTTGTTGTTGTTGTTGTTGGGTGCCGTCAAGTCGGCTCCGACTCATAGCAACCCCATGTACCACAGAATGAAACACTGCCCGGTCCTATGCCATGCTCACAATCATTGTTACACTTCAGCTCATTGTTGCAGCCACTGTGTCAATCCTTCTCGTTGAAGGTCTTCCTCTTTTTTGCTGACCCTGTTCTTTACCAGACATGATGTCCTTCTCCAGGGACTGATCCCTCCTGACAACATGTCCAAACTATGTAAGACGTAGTCTCGCCATCCTTCCTTCTAAGGAGCATTCTGGTTGTACTTCTTCCAAGACAGATTTGTTCGCTCTTTTGGCAGTCCACGGTATAGTCAATATTCTTCGCCAACACCACAATTCAAAGGCATCAATTCTTCTTCTGTCTTCCTTATTCATTGCCCAGCTTTCACATGCATATGATGCAATTGAAAATACCATGGCTTGGGGCAGATGCACCTTAGTCTTCAAAGTGACGTCTTTGCTTTTCAACACTTTAAAGAGGTCTTTTGCTGCAGATTTGCCCAATGCAATGCATCTTTTGATTTCCTGACTGCTACTTCCATTGGTCTTGATTGTGGATCCAAGCAAAATGAAATCTTTGATAACTTCGATCTTTTCTCCGTTTATCCTGATGTTGCTTATTGGTCCAGTTGTGAGGGTTTTTGTTCTCTTTATGTTGAGGTGTAATCCATACTGAAGGCTGTGGTCTTTGATCTTCACCAGTAAGTACTTCAAGTCCTCTTCACTTTCAGCAAGTAAGGTTGTGTCATCTGCATATCTCACATTGTTAATGAGTCTTCCTCCAATCCTGATGCCCCTTTCTTCTTCGCATAGTCCAGCTTCTTGGATTATTTGCTCAGCATACAGATTGAAAATGTATGGTGAAATGATGCAACACTGACATACACCTTTCCTGACTTTAAACCACACAGTATCCTCATGTTCTGTCCAAACAACTGCCTCTTGATCTGTGTACAGGTTCCTCATGAGCACAATGAAGTGTTCTGGAATTCCCATTTTATATGTATAATATAGAGATCAGTTACCATGCTCAGCTAAAATTTCTCAGTTCTATTCTCAAAGAGAGAATATGGTAAGGGGAAAAGAAGATTACTAGTTTGACCTACAAGTGCATTTCTTTTTCCTTTATAATGGTTCTAATGCCTTTATCTATAGGACAAAATCTTTTTTTTTTTATTGTTGTGAAAATATACATAACAAAACATACATCTTCTCAACAATTTTACATGTACAATTCGGTGACATTGATCACATTCTTCAAGTTCTCCCTATCCTTTTGTGAATCATTCCACCACCATTAACATAAACTCATTGCCCCGTAAGTAAAAACTCCTCCATTCTCCCTCCTGCCTATTCCTGGTAACCACTAATAATCTTTGGTTTCCATACATGTGCTTATTTCACATAAGTGAAATCATACAATATGCGTTCTTTTGAGACTGACTTATTTCTCTTAGGATGATGTTGTCAGGGTTTATCCATGTTGTGGCTTGCATCAGGATTTCATTTCTCTTTATGGCTGAGTAGTATTCCATTGTGCGTGTATACCACATTTTGTTCATTCATCTGTTGATGGACATTTCAGTTGTTTCCTTCTTTGGGCTATTGTGAAAAGTGCAGCAATGAACACTGGTGTATGTTTGTTCACATTGCTGCTTTCAAGTCTCTTGGGTATATACATAGGATTGGGATTGCTGGGTCATTTGGTAGTTCTATGGTCAACATTTTGAGGAATTGTCAAACTGTTTTCTACAGTGGCTATACCATTTTATATTCCCACCAGCAATGGTTGAGGGTTCCAGTTTCTCCATAAACTTGCCAATACCCATTGTTTTCCATACAACAAAATTCTTATGAAGCACTGAAGAAAACTAGGTAGTGGAATATGAAGAAACTGAGCATATTGGAGAACAGACATTCCAGAATGTCTACTGATTCCACTGGGTCTTTAATAATTTCTCCATCTTCACCACTAGTCTTAGGACACTTTTTGGACTCAAAGTGTCCTAGCTACTTTATAGGTATCGTGTATGTTATAATCTTGATTCCTATCCAAATTATAAAATACCAAGACTCTCACAGTAGTCCATTTTTAAGTTTCTAAGAATAGAAAATGATAGACCTCTGTTCCCAAAATAAATTGTCCACATCCCTGTGAGGGACCGGAGTCTATTAAATTGGTCCTTAACATTTTCTCTCTCTCTCTCTTTTTTTTTTTTTTAATTATTGTACTTTAGATGAAGGTTTACAGAACAAACTAGTTTCTCATTAAACAATTAGTACACATATTGTTTTGTGACATTGGTTAACAACCCACAACATGTCAACACTCTCTCTTCTTGAACTTGGGTTCCCAGTCACCAGGTTTCCTGTCCCCTCCTGCCTTCTACTCCTTGCCTGTGGGCTGGTGTGCCCCTTTAGTCTCATTTTGTTTTATGGGCCTATCTAATCTTTGGCTGAAGGGTGAACCTCGGGAGTGACTTCATTACTGATCTAAAAGATTGTCTGGGGGCCATACTCTTGGGATTTCTCCAGTCTGTGTCAGGCCAGTAAGTCTGATCTTTTTTATGAGTCAAAATTTTGTTCTATATTTTTCTCCAGCTATGTCTGGGACTCTCTATTGTACTCCCTGGCAGAGCAGTCAGTGGTGGCAGTCGGGCACCATCTAGTTGTGCTGGGCTCAGTCTGGCGGAGGCTGTATTTGTGGTCTGTTAGACTTAGCATTTTCTCTTACATTCTCTCTGAATTTCACTGAAGAAAAAAAAAAGAACATCTAGTAAGGCTAAAGCAACATAAAATTCTTAAATAAAACCAAATCTATTGCCGTCAAGTCAATTTTGACTTATAGCAAACCTATAGAGCAGAGGAGAACTGCCCTATAGAGTTTCCAAGGAGCAGCCAACCTGCCAACCTGTTGATTAGCAGTTGCAGCTGTTAACCACTGTGCCACCAGAGCTCCATAAGATCCTTAGTCTACAGAATTTTCTTAATTATTTTGATGAAGAGATAGATTCTTCTCCTCTCCTCATACTAGAAATATTTAACACAAAAAACTGATTTCCACTTTAACATGTAATATTCATGGATGAAGCTGCGGATCATTTGGTGGTTTTCTCAGCTATGTATGTCTCTTAGGAATAACATCCTTCTGGCAACAGCAACAGCTCAAATTACAAAAGAAAATAATATAATGCCAGTGACCTCTGCTGCTAAGTGCACACAGAAACTTAGAATTTAAAACTTCAAAACGCTTTAATAATTCTTATTGTCACTGTTCTTAATTTCACAGATTCACTCAATTTTAGCTATCTCATTTAGCTGACTTAACACAATGGTGAATGGAAATTTAAACAACGGTGCCTTTTGTGACATACAAAATTACCTGTCATGAGTGGTGTAATTATTCCAAATCCTAACTGTATAGCATGGGATATACTTACATGAATACTGACTTGAGGATTTTGACTCCAATTTAAACTTTTGTAATAGCTGCAGCAAAATTTTCCTGTCTGGATTTTTTTAAAGGCAGAATGTCTTCATATAGGAGCAAAAAATGGAGTAACTGGATAATCCCTGGAAGCCGAATCCAGACAAGTGTTCAAATACAAGATTTCTTTATTTGTATGTGGCTGAGTTTGAATCACAAAGCTGTTTATCTTTTTTTTAATGGAAAATGTGAATGTACCTACCCTTGTTGGAGCTCTATCACTCTAGCTGAGTGACATATAGTATCCAGGGGCCAACTGTGGGAGAATATATCGCTGAGCATTGATAAAGCAATCCCTGGGTGTTCAGGTGGGCTGATTTGATTAAATTGTTTCTAGATTATAAAATTCAGTAAGGATTTTAATGGGAAGTAGAGGGTAGGGAGTTGTGAAGAGCGCATATCTATACAGGATTGAGGATTGGCAGGACTTAAAATCGATGTTTTAGGGAAGGTGATGTTGTGGAAGAAGGTGCAGACAAGAGAGTAAAAGTAGCAATCAATGAAAAGCTGAAGCGAAATAAAATTTCTTTTAATGGATGAAAAAAGATCAGATATGTAGTGGGTGAAAGCACTAAGATTCTCAACAGTAGAGGAGCCAAAACCTGAATCAGAGAAGTCAGAGGTAGACTGGGAAGAGGTAAGAGAGCCTGAATTAAATTATGATATACATTAGTTCACGGAATTAGTCCCCAGTAAGTTTCTTTATATGAAATTCATAGTACCCTGTGTTCTTCCTCCTTCTTTGAAATACTTTTTCAAAGGAGAAAGGAGAAGAAAGGGGGAGCCAACATTTGTCATGGCTTAGTATGAGTCAGGCAAAGTGCTATATGGTCTTGGTTCAGTTCTCATGATGATGAAGTTGGGAAACACTAGAAGAGGGACAAAAACTATAAAAACTAAATACAATTTTTAAACTTTCTAATGTTCCCATGGCTTATTTTATCCGTAATTTCCCACTTACTTTCATGAAGTGATTGGTTTTATAGCAACAGAAGTTTTATGATTTGAGTCATCAAACACTTTGGTTGGAGAAAGACATTGCCAAAGGCAACCCAACACCACCATCAAAGGACACTTTAGGTTTTGTCTGCCACAGAAATAAATAGGTAGATGATAAATAGATAGATGATTAATGCATGAACAGATAGACAGATAGATAGACAGATAAATGGGAAAAGGAAAGGAGAGGAAGGGAATGGGAAGAGAAAGGAAGAGGGAAGGGAAGGAAAGGAAGAGACATTGAAGGATCAAATCAAGAAAAATGGACCTGGGACTAAGACTTTGCCTTAGGTCTGAACAGTACAACAGTCTGTGAGCTTCCTAAGTAACCCATGAAGTAGACATTACCACATATTTCTGTTGGTAATTTAGAGTCATAAAGTTTTGTGATCTGCCTAAGGTCACATTTCTAGCCAACAGAGAGTTGGAATTCAAACACAGTTGTGATCCACACTCCAAAGCTCATAATGCTTCATCATAATGACCGGAGCATGAGAATATTAAGTCAATAATGAGAAAACAGAATCATAATAAAGAGATGAAAATAGGAATATATAGCAAAAAAAGTGATAACATACATTAATAATACCCATTTAAAATAAATTGAAATAGAAAAGAAAAATATTACAGCATATAATAAAAAATAACAGTATAAATATTTATTAGTCTAATAAAGTACAATTTGTACAAAAATAAAATTTTGGTAAAATACCTTAAGTTAACATAAGAAGGAATGATAAACATGAAATAAATGGGAAAATACATTCATGTAACAGGTTGAGAAGAACTAAATTCTGTTGTCTTTGAATGGGACTTCTATTATAGGCCCAGCTTAGCTTTACTGGACATATTCACTATAGTTTGGGAACTAAGAAAAAACACTGGCAGAGGTTTTGATCCCTAGATTGTTATAAGATCTACAATAAATCACTTCAAAGAAATATCCGGACCTTTGTAATTTATGAAAATGAGGCAGCTGACCTAGACCAGTGATTATTAAATATTGTTTTATTATAGACCCACTTTTTCAAATAAATTCTTAAGCTGATTCTCAATAGGTAATGCTAATAAAATTGCACCAGTATAAATACCAAAAAAAATATTTTTCTTCCTTAAGCTTTTGGATTTATGATTTTGAGTAGACATAGCCTTACAACATGAGGAAAATGATGCTAAAATGAAATGTAAGGTATTTCTCCTATGTATTCCTAAAAATGCTAGTTCTTGGAGTTAGTGTTTCTAAAATTATTTCTCACTAATAAGATTGTTAAATGATGAATACAGTATCTCCCTTTTGAAGAGTTATAATACATGTAACATGTTAAAGTATCTGTGAAATCCTGCAGAAAAGAAATCTATTTAACTTTGTCCATCCACAAGTATGGACAATGCCACAGGGCATTTCTTTTTTCCACCTGAAGTGAATGCTCCAAGGTATATATTTTTTAATACGGGTTATAAGCTCGTGAAATTCAAGGACCCCAATGTAAACATCTTGACCTATTTTACAGATTCTGAAATGATAACATCTATATGATAGCCACTGAACGGATATTACTCCTGCAAATTTAAAGACGAATTCTGTAAGCACAGGATTAACTAAGTACAAACCATGGCATATTTACGTTACCTTTTAAAGGGAGAGGGAAGTTGTTGATGATACAAAGAATAGTCAAAAAAGCTCTTGAAGAAAAACAAATTAGAGACATATATCTTAAACTGATATATATATCAGTATGTATATGTACATATATATGTATCCCTTTTGAAAAAAAATATATAATACATCTTGAAAATTCTCACATTTCCCCTTTTCTCTTTGGCTTCATGCTACCTAAGACCTTTTCTTATTGATCTGTCTTCTCTCCACTCAGCTTGTCCCTTAGTCAAGAACAGAAGAGAAAAATGCTCAAAAAAGAGACAATTCTAGAACCTCAGTAGCTTCTCCACCTCCACCCTGCTCCTCTCCTAGATCTGTTCATTCACACTGGTGCTGTACTCACCAACTTGCTCAGTCTTACTTCCATAACAAGACCTTCTCTTCATCCCAAAGCCAGTGCCTTTGGCACAGCTTCTGTAATAAGATAATCAGTGTAGCTCAATTCTGGTTTCCCACTGAAAAGTAGATAAATGAGCTTTAAGCCCTTTTTATACAGAGATTAACATCCACCAAGAATTGGTCAATGTTCAACCATTTCAGGAGACAGTATATATCAAGAACTGATGGTACTGAAGGAAGAGATCCAAGCTGCACTGAAGGTATTGGCTAAAAATTAGACTCTAGGAATTGATGGAATACCAGTTGAGATGTTCAGCAAACAGATGCAGCACTGGAAGCGCTCACTCATCTATGCCAAGAAATTTGGAAGACAGTTACCTCGGCAACCAACTGGAAGAGATCCATATTTGTGCCCATTCCAAAGAAAGGTGATCCAGTAGAATGCAGAAATTATCAAACAACATCATTAATATCACACACAAATAAAATTTTGCTGAAGATCATTCAAAAGCATTTGCAGCAGTACATCGACAGGGAACTGCCAGAAATTCAAGCTGGATTCAGAAGAGGGTGTGGAACAAGGGATGTCATTGCTGATGTCAGACGGATCATGGCTGAAAGCAGAGAATACCAGAAAGATGTTTACCTGTGTTTTATTGACAATGCAAAGGCATTTTACTGTGTGGATCATAACAAATTATAGATAACATTGCAAAGAATGGGAATTCCAGAACACTTAATTGTGCTCATGAACAACCTGTGATTAGACAAAGAAGCAGTCGTTTGAACAGAATGAGGGGATACTGCGTGGTTTAAAATTAAGAAAGGTGTGTGTCAGGGTTGTATTCTTTTACCATACTTATTCAATCTGTATGCTGAGCAAATAATCCGAGTAGCTGGACTATATGAAGAAGAATGCCACGTCATAATTAGAGGAAGATTCATTAATAACCTGCAATATGCAGATGACACAACCTTCCTTGCTGAAAGTGAAGAGGACTTGAAGCACTCACTGATGAAGATCAAAGACTATATAGCGTTCAGTATGGATTACACTTTAACACAAAGTAAACCAAAATCTTCACAAATGGACCAATAAGCGACGTCATGATAAACGGAGAAAAGATTGAAGTTGTCAAGGATTTCATTTTACTTGGATCCACAGTCAACACCTGTGGAAGCAGCCGTTAAGAAATCAAAAGATGCATTGCACAGGGTAAATCTGCTGCAAAAGACCTCTTTAAAGTGTTAAAAGGCAAAAATGTCACTTTAAGGGCTAAGGTGTGCCTGATCCAAGCCATGGTGTTTTCAGTTGCCTCATATGCATGTGAATCTGGACAATGAATAAGGAACACCGAAGAAGAACTGATGCCTTTGAATTATGGTGTTGGCAAAGGATATTGAATATACCATGAACTGGAGAAGAGCAAGTAAATCTGTCTTGGAAGAAGTACAGTCTGCATGCTCATTAGAAAAAAGGATGGTGAGACTTCATCTCACATACTTTGGACATGTTATCAGGAAGGACCTGTCCCTGGAGAAGGACATCATGCTTGGTAAAGTAGAGGGTCAGAGAAAAAGAGGAAGACCCTCAACAAGATGGATTGACACAGTGGCTGCAACAATGTTATGCTCAAGCATAACAAAGATTGTGAGGATGGCACAGGACCAGGCAGTGTTTCATTCTGTTGTACATAGGGTTGCCATGAGTCGGAACCAAATCCATGGCACCTAACAACAACAACATCCATATGCATTTCTAAAAGCATTAAGTGAAAAGGGTGATTTCATATAAGTACGATTGATATTGACTACCTCTACAAATGGCAGTGAATTAGATGATAGATAGGATAGATAGACAGAGAGAGAGAGATTAAAAGATTAAAAGATATAGATTAGAGAGAGAATTTTTGTTTGTTTTAGAAAAGGAGAATAAATAAAAAATAGTACTACTTTTTCTATACTGGATCATGATGGAAAAAATTTTTACTTCTAAAGCATAGGTGATTGCTGTGAGAGGTGGGTGAATCCCTCAAAAAGAGTGAGGCAGAGGGGTTGAAATTAAGGACAGAATCCAGCACCAAAAAGTGAGATCTTTATCCCCAACTCGTCTGCTGCTAAGATTCTTAAACTGATCCTGATACCCACAACCGCTGCTTTAAGAAGGTTCTCCATGCCTGCTGCCAGAAGACAGGATGGTTGTAAAAGGAGGTTGCTGTTATTCTAGAACAGTAAAAAAAGATACATTGCTGCCATCCCAACTGAAATTGCATGATTTATTTCTCATGGGAATTTTTTCATATGTAGTGTTAAGTTTTGCAGCATTGTCAACACAGTATTCTTCTGTTGGTATATAATGTGCTTGATGAGTTGACTTGTAGACAGAAACTCTGGTGTAACATGGTTCCTATACTTTTGGGACACACCAGTCTCATGAAATGGAGATTGTCTGCTCAAATTTTCAAGAAAGAAAAGCGTTGAGGTTTCTCTAATCCAAAATAGGTTAAATATAGGAAATATTCCAGAGAATAACAATCAAAATGAAGAATGAGTTAGACAGTTCATTTATGTGGAAATATCAATGAAGCATAAATTCCACAAGAAAAACTTGCTGAGATTAAAAAAAACAAAGGAAAAATAGTGTGATGGTCTACAGAATTTGAAAGGCACAAACATCAAGGCTAGAGAAATAATTTAGTATGATTTAAGGGTTAGTAGTATGGATAATGAGAATATTTACAAAGTAAAACAGAAGCTGCTTCCTCTATTGAAAACGTAGCAGAGAAATTACACTGACTTGATTGTGGTTTAGGAATCCAAAACAGGTGAAGATTTAGGAAAAAGATCTAAACAATATATTCATTTACTTTAAAAGAAGTAAAATCACCTAATTAGGAGGTCAATAACAATTCCTCTACATTTTCTAGATTTGAATTTTGACCTATAAGGGTATTAGTCTTTTATGAATATTGAACTCAGTTGATTTGTTACCAACTCTTCCCACTACTGGAAAATCAGTTGGAAACCTTAATGTTTGGGTAGCAAGCTGCTTGTGCTTTTCTCTTGTCAGCTAAAAAATCAGCAGATGTATTATAAGCAGTTTAAAAACCATAATTAGCTTATTTTCCAATGATAAATGAATAGCAATCCCACATATTCTTAATAGTCCCCAACGCTGTCCAATAGAAATATAATACAAGCCACGTATGTAATTTTAAATTTTCTAGTAAATACATTTAAAGAAGGAAAAAGAAACAGCTGAAATCTATTTTAATAATATATTTTATTTAAGTCAATTTACCCAAAATATTATTTCAACATGTGGCACTAGCCACATTTCAAGTGGCTAGTGGCTACCATGGGGCCCTGGTTGCCCAGTGGTTAAGAGGTATGGCATGCTACAGCTGTTAACCAAAAGGTCATCAGTTCAAATCCACCAGCTGCTCCTTGGAAACCCTATGGAGCAGTTCTACTCTGTTCTACTAGGTCACTGTGAGTCACAATTGACTCAGTGGTAATGGATTTGGTTTTTTTTTTTTAGTGGCCACCATATTTGACATCACAAGAACTAAGAGAAAGCAGAGGTGCAATGCAAACAAGAAGAGTTTCTGCATAGGTCAATTAAGAAACACTCTTTTAGACTAAAGGTAATGAACATAATGACTGGATTGAGCACTCTACAGGCAACATCACTGGGAACAAGAATGAAAGCTGTGGGTACCCTGGGTGAGGTGAGCTGAGAATGCCGTACAAATAATAATGAACCCTTTTCTGTGATTTGCAGATAAATAAAAATGCTTTTCTTTATACCCTCTATAAGTGATCAGTCAAAAATATATCACAACAGCATAAGAATATCTTCACATTTTGGAATTGTAATGATGCTTCTCACAATGTCGTGACAGGAAAAGAAAATGTAAGAACAGTTACAAATACAATGATCAATGAAAGCACTTAAAGGTAGCACTTAAAACTATTTCTAGGACTATTGAAGATGCCCAGATTCAGAATATCAGTTGCAGGTCTTCCTTCAGAAATATGCCAACATTCATTTCTTTATTCAATAAATATATCTTTAGTATTTACTGCATACTAGGAGCTTTTCTAGGCCCTGAAGACACAACAGGATCTAAAACAGGTGAAATCTATGCTCTCTAGGAGCAAATATTCTAGTGGAGAAACAAATTCATGTGTCTACCAAAGTTTTGTTAAATAGCTTCTTCCTTCACCAACTAATCTGTTGTAAAGTTTGCTGTCTCAAAGAGAACATAGGCGCTCTGTCAGTCTCAAGAAGTCTGGAACCTGTTTTATCCATTTCTGAATCTTTCTCAGTACATGGGAGGGTGTCTTATACATTATTTAATTATATTATTGAATTGAATTAATTGAATAAAACTGAATCAAACCAAATTGAATTGAATTGAATTAGACAGAAGGGAGTGGAAGTTACCGCATTGCTAAAAATCCTAACTCCTTTGCCAGGAATATCTCCATTAAAAATTAATATTAAAACTTAATAAATACAAGAAAGAAAAAAACTACAGACCAATATCTTACATGAACATAGATGCAAAAATCTTCAACCAAGTATTAGCAAATCTTATCCAAGAATGTATAAAAAGATGTATACACCATGACCAAATGGGAGTTATCCCAGGTGTGTGTGGCTGATTCAACATGTGAAAATCAGTTAATGAAATCAAGCAAGCCAACAGGCTAAAGAAGAAAAATCATATGATCATATGAACACATGCAGAAAAAGCATTTGACAAAATCCAACAACCATTAATGATAAAAACTCTCAACAAATTAGTAATAGAGGGGAACCTTCTCAACTTGATCATCTACAAAAAATCTCCAGCTAACATCTTACTTAATAGTGACAAACCAGGTGCTTTCCCACTAAGATCGGGAACAAGGTAAGGATGTCTGCTCCTACCCCTCCTATTCAGCATCATACTGAAGTCCTACCTAATGCAGTATGACAAGAAAAGAAAATTAAAGATATACAGATTTTGGAGGAAGAAATAAAACTATCTTTGTTCACACATGACATGACTGCATATGTGGAAAATCCCAAAGAATGGACCAAAAATTCCTGGAACTAATATGCAATTATACCAGGAGTTCAGGATACAAGCTTAGTATACCAAAATCAGGTGTTTTCGTACATACCAGTAACAATTGGAATTTGAAAATTAAAAACAAAATCCTAAAAATACAAAACTGATGAAAGAAATCAAAGAAGAACTAAACAGAGATATATCCCATGTCCATGGCCAGAAAAACTTAGTATGTTAACATGCCATTCCTTCTTAACTTGATCTATATAGCCAAGGCAATACCAATCAAAACACCAGCAAGTTGTTTTATGGATATCAACAAACTGATTCTAAAGTTTATATGAAAAGGCAAAAACAAACAAACAGAATAGCCAACATAATCCTGAAGAACAACAAAATTGGAGAACTAACACTAACCAACTTAGAGAATAACTATAAAGCTACTGTAATAAAAACACTATGGTACTGACAAAAGAATAGACACATAGATCAATGGAACAAAATAAAGAGCCAAGAAATAAACTCACACACATACAGTCAACTTATCTTCGACAAAAGAGTGAAGGCAACTCAATGGTACCGGAATATTTGGCTATTCATATGCAAAATAAATAAATCTAGACACGGAACTAACACCTTTCACAAAATAATTAACTCAAAATGGATCATAGACCTAATGTAAAGCATAAAACTATAAAACTTCTACAGGATAACTACGAGAAAATCTTGGAGATGTTGGTTTGAGTATGAGCTTTTACATACAATTCCAAAAGCACTATCCATTAAAAAAAAAGTTTGACTACATTGGGAATAAAAATCATTAGTTTGCAAAAGACACTATTAAGAGAATGAAAAGACAAACCACAGAGTGGGATAAAATATTTGCAAAACACATAAAGAACTTGTATCCAAAATATACAAAGAATTCTTAGAACTCAACAATAAGAAAACAGCTTATTTTAAAAATGAGTGAGACAACTCACCAAAGAATATATACAGATGGAAAATAAGCATATGTAAAGGTACTCAACATCATATGTAATTAGGGAACTGCAAATTAATTAAAACAACAAGATACACCACACACCTATTATAATGGCTAAAATCTAAAAAATTGACAGTACCAAACACAATGATGCGGTGCAAGAGCAACTCTCAATCACTGATGGTGGGAATGCAAAATGGTGCAGATACTTTGTAAGTCAGTGTCTGAGGCTGGGTTTCTCTAGAGATGCAAAACCAGTCAAGTGTATAAATATATATAGAGAGAGAGATTTATACCAAGGAAATGGCTCATGCAGTTGTAAAGGCTGGAGTGTCCCAAGTCCATGGGTCAGGATAGAGGTTTCTCTTGACTCACGTAGCTGCAGGGGCTGCTGAACCCAAGATAGTCAGGTCAGAGAGCAGGGCTCTTGCTCACAGGCTGTGAAGATTGATGAATCCCAACACTGGCAGGCAAGACCACAGGTAAGCTGCTAGTTCAAGTCCCAAGAACCAGAGGTCAGATGAACAGGAGCCAGCTGCAGGATCCAGAGCAAGCAAAAGCCCACAAGCCTTGTCAGAATGTCCACTTATATCTGATGCAGGCCACATGCCCAAGGAAACTCCCTTTCAACTGATTGGCTGCTCACAGCAGATCCCATTGTGGGGGTGACCACATATCAAATCTCAACATGGAAGTGATTACAACATCACACAACTGCCGAAAACACTGAGAATCATGGCCAGCCAAGTTGACACACAATCTTAACCATCACAGTTTGGCAGTTTCTTATAAAGCTAAGCATAGTCTTATCATACTACCCTAGTTGAGTTGAAAACTTATGTCCATACAACCATTGCACTTCAGTGTTAATAGCAACTTTATTTATAACTGCCAAAAACTGGAAGCAAACAAAATGTCCTTCAATAGATGAATGAATAAACAAATTATGGTATAGTCATACAAGCGAATATTATTCAGTGATAAAGAGAAATGAGCTATCAAGTCATGAGAAGACATGGAGGCACCTTAAAGGTATATTGCTAAGTAAAAGAAACCATTCTGAAAAGCCCACATGCTGTATTATTAGAGGCTGCACTGAAAAGGCAAAAACTATATAGACTGTAACAAGATCAGTAGTTGACAGAAGTTTGAGGGTAGGTGAGGAAGGAAGGTATGAATAGGTGAAGCGCAGGAGATTTTTCAGGGCTGTTAAACTACCGTATATGACACTGCAATGTTGGACATATAACATTATGCATTTATCAAAGCCCACAGAACTGTACAACAAAGAGTCGATCTTAACGTATGCAAAATTTTTAAAAATTCACTGATGACATCAAGGGATCTCAGGAAAGAATGCAGACCACAACAAGAGGATCTAACTGTATTAAAATGTATGAAACAATCTCATGGAACTGGGTGGGGGAAAAGTGACTAAAGTTTGGAAATGAATGGAGTCTGTGAGACTAAAGGCAAAAGGAACCACATGTAAATACTGGACTCTAGCTCGTAAGGTTTTTTTCCCACAGGGGTGTGGGTTAACAATTGTGATGCACACGTACTGGCACTGAACAATTACGTGAATGGATGGCAGATGATAAGAGTCAGATTTCTCACTCCTGAAGTGGGAATTTACAGATAAGCAAGGGGAAGAGGCTAGAAGGATTCACTTGGTAATGGATTTGGTAATGGATTAGAGTTGGTGATATCATAAAGAGCTCATGTTTTACTTAATATAGATACAAATGGTTATAGATAGAAGTATTTATAGATATGCTATGCATTGTTATTGATTGAATTACGTCCCCACAAAAATGTGTTCTAAATCCTAACCTCTATGCCTGTAGTTATAATCTTATTTGAGAATGGTTTGTCTTTGTAAAGTTAATGAGACAGGATTAGTGTAGGGTGTATCTTGAGTCAATCTCTTTTTAGATACAAAAGAGATTAAACAAGCAAGTGAGTAAGCAGAGATGAGGGAAGAGAGATGCCAAGTCACATGAAGATCGCTCAGGAGCGGAAGCTCAGAAGAGACAAGGACTTTCCTCCAGAGCCAACAGAGACAAGCCTTCCCTTAGAGCCGGCACCCTGAATTCATACTTCTAGATTACTCAATTGTGAGAAAATAAACTTCTGTTTGTTAAAGCCATCCATTTGTGATATTTCTGTTACAGATAAGCAAGGGGAGGAGGCTAGAATGATTCATTTGGTAATGGATTAGAGTTGGTGACACCAGAAAGAGCTCCTGTTTTACTTAATACAGATACAAATGGATACAGAATATGGGAATATGCTTGGGTATATACACACATATATTTCTTTGCTCTTTCAGCTGACAGTCGTAAACAAAACGACATCCCAGCAGCAATGAGCACACCTAGCACCCAGATCTCAGTGTCTGTGGTGCACACACAGGTTGTTCACTAACAGTGATCCCTCCTTAAATATCACCTTTGCTGGAGCCCTGGTGGTGCGGTGGTTAAGAGCTCGGCTGCTAACCAGAAGATGAGCAGGAATCCACCATCTGCTCCTTGGAAACCCTATGGGGCAGTTCTACTCTTTCCTATAGGGTCGCTATGAGTCGGAATCAACTCAAGGGCAAAAGGTTTGGTTTTTGGTTGCTGAGCAAAGCCAGAACACACAAGATGCTCCCAGTGTTATCCCTTGGAAAGTAGACAGCAAACAATAAATGGAATAGGTTCATGATGGAAGGTCAGTGTTTACTCTTCTGTCACTGGATAGGCACATCTTAGGTGTCAGCAGGTGCACTGCGGTTTAGGTACTGGGTTCACCTCACCAGCTCAGGTCAGGTGTGGTATGGCTGCACTTTCTCTCTCTGTGCCTCTCTGATGATTCTGTGGCCTCGCTCTGCCCCCCGCCCCCCCCCCAACACCGACTGGTCCAATTATCAGCCAGGAGCCTCAGGACAGCCCCAGACTGGATCATAACAACTCTGAGAGCAGAACTGCTCTGAGGGTGCCTCCTATACAGGCTACACCCAGGCTCGGGACACAGGACCCGCTGTCCTCCAGACAGGCCCCGCCGTGCTCCGGATATGCTTCTCGGAGCTTTGGGCAGGATTTCCGCCGCTGCCCTCGCTGGCTCAGTTATGGTCCCTGCTGCTTCTGCTACTGAAGCGGCACTCAGCTCATTACAGTTTTCCACCCACTAGTCTCAGACTGCTCTATGTTCTCTGTGCCTCTGCTACTGTTTCTCCTAGCTCTGCCTTCTACTAGGTCCAGAGTTTTTACTGTTACTGATGCCAGTCTCTTCTGAAGAATTGCCAATCTCTTATCCCTGGGCAGACATCTCCACCCTGGGACGAGGATTGGGATGGTGGTGAGGGTGTTCTTCTGCCCAAAGCTCCCTGTTCTCAAGGGACGTCCTAGAGTAGAATGTTCCGCTTTCTCCAACCCCAGAAGTTCCACTGAGACTCCATCTTCTCACCCTTTTACGGGCCTCACCATGTCTCTCCTGAGGCTTAGTCAGCAACTAGCCCCCGCTCATTTGCTTCAGGCGTGGGTCCTACACTCAGAACCAGGACCAAAAGGCCAAATCGTCCAATGCAAAGGGGCCCATACCTCGCAGTTTCTAATACAGGCAGTCGACAGATAGAGAGGAGATTGGTTCCTAAGTGTATCTTTAAGTTGAATTTGTAGGTAAATTGGAACATATGCATAGGTTCCTATTTAGCCTACTTTAGTACAAGAAAAGGCTTGAAACCTTGTCAATGATTTGAAAGCAGCAAGTGAAGATGATTGTGATGAAGAATTTGTTGTGAGTAGGGGTTGGTTCAGTCCTTTAAAAGTGAGGGTGAATTTACATAATGTTAAAGGGCAAGTAGGAGTTATCTGTAAATCTGACTTTTGTAACCCGAAGACTTACTGTACTGTCTCAGTTTTCTAGTGCTGCTGTAACATAAATACCACAAGTGAGTGGCATTAACTGACAGAAATTTATTTTCTCACAGTTTAGGAGACTAGAAGTCAGAATTCAGGATGCCGGTTCTAGGAGCAAGCTTTCTCTCTCTGTCTGTACTGGAGGAAGGTCCTTGCCTCTTCTCAGTTTCTGTTTGTTGGCTCCTTGGTGATGTTCATGTGGCATGGCATCTATCTTCCCTCATCTTTGCTTGCTTCTCTATGCCTAATATGCTCTTTTATATCTCAAGAGAGACTGGTTTAAAACACACCCTACACTAATACTGTCTAGTTATCATAACAAAGAAAACCCTTTCCCAAATGGGATTTAACCACAGGTATGTTGCTGTTGCTGTCAGGTGCCATCGAGTCAGCTCCAACTCAAAGCAACCTTATGTACAATACAACGAAATACTGCCTAGTCCTGCGCCATCCTCATGATTGTTGCTATGCCTGAGCCCATTGTTGTAGCCACTGTGTCAATCCATCTTGTTGAGGGTCTTCCTTTTTTTTGCTGACCCTCTACTTTACCAAGCATGATGTCCTTCTCCAGGGACTGGTCCCTCCTGATAACATATCCAAAGTATTTGAGACTAAGTCTCACCATCCTTGCTTCTAAGAAGCATTCTGTATACTTCTTCCAAGACAACCACAGGTATAGGGATTAGGATTTACAACACATATTTTGAAGTGATGCAATTCAATCCATAACAAATAGCATTCTCCAGTAAAAGGAACTAGGTTTCCTTAAAGAAATAACTGATTCTATAAACGGAGGCAGGAAATATACAAGATGAGCCTGGAACATCTTGTAGTGTCAGAGGGTAAGGAAATGCTCAAAAACAAAACACAATGATGAAGTTATATCAAAGAGACACAGTAACCACCTGAAAGTGCTCCTAATGACCAAAGCTGGAACAATTTGAGCAAAAAATGAAGTAGTATTTTATTATAATCCAAAATATAAAGTAAATATCCATTAGTCTATACTGATAAAAATGATTGAATAAATTAATAAACAGGGGAGAAGAGACAAGTCTCCCATGAAGAAAAATTCCAAATAAATTATATACTCTACCCTAAAGAGGAAGACATAATTCACCCACTTCTCAACTATGGATTGCACATACTGATTTCCTTTCAAAAAGTACAATATGAAAAGAAGGAAAAAAGATAGCTTTACAATGGAGAAACCTGACATACCCTACTTCAGCTAGGTGATCAAGGTCAACATCAACAGTCAAAAATCATATAGACAGTATATACCCTTGATATGATGTGATGAAAATGAAATTTTACCTCTATGATATTCCTCTTAAAAACTCATAACCCCAGTATTATCATGAGAAAAACATCAGACAAGTTCCAACAGAGGGGCATCTTATACTATATTCAACCAGTACTCCTCAAAATTGTCAAGGTTATCAAAAACAATGAAAATCTGAGAAACTGTCACAGGTAAGAGGCGTCTAAAGAGACATAACAACTAAATGAAATGTGGTATCTTGGATGGGATTCTAGAGCAAAAAAAAAAAAAAGACATTAAGGAAATATGAATAAACTATAGACTTTGGTTAATAATATATCAATATTGGTTTATTAATTGTAAAAAATACACCATACCAATGTAAGATGTTAATAATAGGGAAAACCATGTGCATGGGGTGGGGAGTATATGGAAGTATATGGGAACTGTCAATCTTTCTGTAAATCAAACATTGTTCTAAAAATAAATTATATTAATTTAAAAATTAATATTCTGACCAGCCCATTGACACAGTTATACTTTAATATAAATAAGTAAGAACAATTTTTGGAAGCAACATAACTGATAACCAGCTCATGGGCCTTTGTCATACTCACCAAACTGCAGTACCAAGAAGATCCATTGTGAAGGATCCTTACTTGCCATCCTTACTCATTTATTATGAAAAGAACAACACTACAATTCTCCATGGCATCAATTCTTATAAGAATATAAAATATTCAAGTTGCAACCTAGTCTAGCAACTACTCTCTTTCGTCCCATTCACAGATAATCTAGAAAGATTTCTCTAGATTTACTGCCTTTATCTATTTACCTTCCACTCATTCTTCAATCCACAATAGTCTGAATTCTTCCCCAATTAATCTTCCAAGGTCAATAATGTCCTACCTATTGCCAAACCAAAGGACACTCACACTTTGGATTATTGTTTGGAAGAATTTGACACATTATTCTTTCTTTCCTTTTTAAAACACTCTCTGCCTTGACATTCATCATATTTAATTCTCCTGATTTTCTTCCTACCTATGTTGCTGCTGCTTCTTGGTGATTTTGTATATGTGTGTGTATGTGAGGGGGGAAGAGGTGTTATTCCTATCTCGTACTTATATGTTATTGTTCATAAAGTTCAGTCCAGCAATTTTTCTTCACTTTACATTACTTTTTTGTGTGATTATATTAAATCCCATGGCTTTAGTAGCTGCTAATATGCTGATATATCCCAAGTTTCGATCTCTTGTCCAAGGCTCTCTCCTGAGCTTGGAGAAATATTATCTTACTTACACTGGTATTTCCACTTGGCATTCCCACATGCATATCAAAATCAACATGTCCCAAAATAACCCATAATCTCCTTTTTTTCAAAATTCCTTCTCTTCTTATGTTCTCTATCTCAGTATATGGCACCATCATTTTATATTATAAAGACAATAATGTAGGCGTTTTAATCAATTTCATCCTAACTTCCAACATTCAATCATTCCATTGTTGTTTTTAGTTGCTGTTATGTTAATACTTTTCGATTATATATCCCCTAAAAATTTCTCATATCCATCACTTTCTACCTATCATCTCTTGTATAGATTCTTACAACAGCCTCCCACTGGTCTCCACATCTCCATGCTTCTTCCCTCCAATCCTTTGCCCATTCTGTCTCATCCTTCCCTAATTCAAGACACTTTAATTACTTTACTATCTTTTGCTGTTGGTTTAAGATCCAAATCATTTAACTTGGCTGTAGGGTCCTTCATAAACAAGACCCTACTAAGTCCCTCCAATCTAAATTTTCCCTACTTCCCTCTCACACTATGATAAACTGCTTTCAGTTTCTCAGTCTGTGATGTTCCCCCTGCATGGGTCATTTTTCTATCCCCCTCTTATTGTCACTTATTTCAACTTCAGGATTCAACATAAATAGCCCTTCTTTCAGGAAGCTCTTTTATAAATCCTTAAATCTCAGATAGCTGCTTCTCCTACATGTTTCCACAAAGCCTTTTAATTCTACTCTCAAAATACTTATGAAACACACACAAACACAGCACATACATTTTTTTTTAATTTCCTGATTGCTTGTTCATACTACTAATTAAAGTCCAAACTCTATGAAGGTAGTGGGAATATATAACTTATCATTTTCTCCCCAAGAATGTCTAGGGCAATGATTTACACTCAACAAATATTTGATAGGTGGATCAGTGGATAGAAAGATGGATGGAGGGTTGAAGTAACTCATTAAAAACTTGAAACATGGAAATTCTATTTCAACTCAGAGGTTAGAAAACAGAACTTTCTGAATGAATGTCATGCTTGCTTAGTGCTTTTGATCCTAATACATTATCTCTGAAGTAGGCTGGGTTGCTATGTGTATAAAAAATGTGTAAAGAATACCCACTGTATCCCAGGTTTAAAGTGAGGATTTTCAAAAAGAGTATTATTTCTTTAAGTTGCAATAGTCATGTTAATCACCTAATACCATGTTTGAACTACACATGAATGGACAGGACCAAAATTCCAATACATCAAAGGACTCAAGTTTGATAATAACAGCTTGGAAGTAATTAGGGCTTGGTTAAGGAAGGTGTTGTCAGCAATCAAAGAATAACAGTGGGAATGAACCAGGACATATCATGGGACTTTGACCACACACTCTATATGGGAGGTATAAAGAGCTATCCTTGCCAGAATCAAATCCCTAGCTTGGGCAGCCTTTAGACACATCATAACAATTGGGCAGTCCAGGAAGATTTCAAACTTCAAGGAAACAGACCCGGAGCACATTAGGAAAGTTTGAATATTAGAAGTAACAAAATATATAAAATAATAAGGATGAGATCAAAGATATTCTATGCACTCTGCCTCATGTGCATCAGAGGATTGAAAAACAAAACCAAGGAGTGTAAAATTTGAGGGGTCAAAGATACATACATACTGTATTTTCCCCAAATCAACTTTGTTTATTCAAAAGCAACAAGTGCTTTATTTTTATTTTGGTTATACTTTAAAATTAAATTTAAAAATCTATTGTACATAAGAACTCCTACTAAATAATTTACTTTTAAAATTCATAATCATTATGTCATATGTTACATACAAAGAAATAAGCACCAAAAGTGCATTAGTGATAAACTCAATGTTAACACAAAAGTAATAGAGTGATAGATAAAATCTTTCTTTCGATTTCTGATCGAATGCCAACTGTATCATATTACTTATTCCAGGCTTCTCCAGGTTAGGAACATCCAACGTACATACAAGTCATAGTTATGAACCAACCTGCATAAAGCCTATCATATAAACAAATTCTAGGTACATACAATGGTTCATAATAACAAACTGGTACTACTTTGTGACTCACATCAAAATATTATTATTATTACTGTATTATTTTAAAGATGTTTTAGTGTATCTGGAAGTGTTTCTTTAATGTTTTTTTATGCATAGAAAGGTACACTATATACTATATGCTAAGACAAACATTTGACTAATTGACATTAGATACAAACCGTACCTAACCCTTCCAACTTCTTACAAATTCGACTCAAAGACAGACATAGGAATGGAACTCGCTCTTAATCTGGGGACTGCCTGTATTGTGTTTTGTAAATTAAGACACTGTCAAAAGAGGGAATGATGCTAATATTTTATCAATTTTGAAACCTACTTTTACATCTTCGTTCACTGTTGTCGTCACCACGTAGTCATTCACAAATCTTTGGGCTAGGAAACAACCATTCTTTATTTTTGTCCAAATTTTTCTACATAAAGTAGCCGTAATGCTCCAAAAGAAACCCTAGTGGCACGTGTAATGGTTAACAGCTACATCTGCTAACCAAAATGTCAGAAGTTCCAATCCACCAGGTGTTCCTTGGAAACTCTATGGGGCAGTTCTACTCTGTCCTATAGGGTTGCTATGAGTCGGAATCAACTTGACAGCAATGGATTTGGTTTTTTTTTTTTTTTTTTTTTTTGGTTAATGCTCCACATCACCAGGTCGTTGCAAATCCTCCACTTGATCGCTTATGTTCAGATTTAACCTAATCACATGTTCAACATCATTGCAAACCCCTTGAGTCCAGGAGTGCGGTTCAGTTTCTGTTTTTTTCTTCTCTCTTTTTTTTTCTTTTTATCCTTTAGTATGTTACCAAATAATAAGTAAAGGATAGTCTCATAATAAGTGCTCAAAAAGTACTTGTTCAGTGAATGAGTGAACCAGGAGGAAAAGAAATAAACCCCTTAATCCCTTGCTCATTTTGTGCCAAGTACTCTACCTAGATGAAAAGAATGGATTAAAACATACTTGACCACCTATCTTGTACCCATAATATCAAGCTACTGAACTGATAATTTCTGAAAGGTGTGAGATACCTTGGCATGTCTTTTTTTTCTATATTCTTTTGTTGATATATTTCTAGGAGTTCCTCATTTTCTCATTATCTCTCTTTTCCTGCAGCCATGATGCATTTAATTCCTTTTAAACCATAAAGTTGTTGTTACAAATAGTATTCTCTTTGATGAAGAAGACTATACTTGACAGATTAATGATATTAAATTACTTAATAACCACCTATCTTCAAATAAATTATAAAAGATGCAATTCATTTGTTTATTTTTAGTCCTCAGACTTTGTATAGGCTGTTAGCATATAGGAAGGAATTAGAGCCAACTCATTTCTGCCTTAGGAACTAGAGTTGAGCTCTTCCCCCAGCTTAGAATAATTATTTGAATTTCCATGCAGAGTTAAGTTTCAATTACATTAAAACAATATCTAGATATCTTTAAAATCTAAAGGCCCGTTTATTGCATAAGTTGGACTCCAAAATTTGTGGAAATAGTGATTTCATAGAAGTCTGTAGTAACTTGCTCCCTTGGCTCATGTGCCCATGGAACTAAACAACACAGATACAAAATTTTATGGGAAAAATTATATTAGACAGCCAAAGTGGAAACAACATCTAATTTTGCACCTAGTTTCTCTTAAATAAAGAACATTAGGTATTATGAAATATAATCTTTTATTTAGATGTTCATCCCCCAAAGACTAACAATTCCAAATTTTAGAAGACAGGTCTTCCTGTTCGTTTAAGTTGATGAAAAATGAGAATATGCTTTAGTGTTTTTTGTCTACTCGCTTAGATTTTTATTCTTGGATCTTTTTTTTTTTTTGAATCTTGGTAATTTTTGAACAGTTATTTTGACTTAACATTCTCTAACGGTAGAGTTTTTTGTGTGTTTACTTGTTTGATTTTGTTTTTATACAACACACATATACTGTATCTAATTTCCATATTTTCTTTGTTTTTTAAAAATAACTTGATGTGTATAACTAGAATGAAAGACATTATGGAGATACATAACTATATTAGTGACAAACTTAAATTAGTTTTTATGAAATATATCTGTATATTGATGAATAAGTTCTAGAAACCACTTATTTTTGGTTTGTGAATACACTAATTTTCTAAAATAATAGATTTATCTATTTAATTATGCTCTGTTTATATCCGTTGTGACATCATACACTGTCATTTCATAACTTAAAATTTTTAATTTCAACCCATGAGAGTCCCCCCTGCCTTAGACATAGCTATTCAGATTTGTATACCATGATAGCAGATGTTATGATTTTGCTACAGTCATAGGAAAAATCAGAGCCCTGGCGGTACAGTAGTTAAGAGCTACTGCTGCTAACCAAAAGGTAGGCAGTTTGAATCCACCAGTCGCTCCTTGGAAACCCTATAGGACATTTCTACTCTGTCCTATAGGGTCACTATGAGTCGGAATCAACTTGACAACAATAGGTTTTTATAGAAAAAACTTTGAGTCCTGTGTTTCTTTTCCTTAAGTTTCCACACGCAGGTGGCTGGCTGTTCCTCACTTACGAATGAATGTTCAAAACTGCAACTTTTCTTTATGGCAGGCAAAGAACTACTTAAACGTCATTATTTTAGGCTATGGGGACCATGGTCTCTGGGAACATCTAGCTCAATTGGCATAACATAGTTCATAAAGGAAATGTTCTACATTCTACTTTGGTGAGTAGCATCTGGGGTCTTAAAATCTTGTCAGCGGCCATCTAAGATACTCCACTCGTCTCACCCTGTCTGGAGCAAGCGAGAATGAAGAAAACCAAAGACACAATGGAAAGATTAGTCCAAAGGACTAATGGACCACGACTACCACAGCCTCCATCAGACTGAGTCCAGCACAACTAGATGGTGCCTGGCTACCACCACAGACTGCTCTGACAGAAGTCACAATAGGGGGACCCAGAAAGAACCGGAGAAAAACAACGTGTATTAATTGTTTAATGAGAAGCTAATTTACTCTGTAAACCTTCATCTAAAGTACAGTAAAAAAATTTTTAAAGTCATTATTTTAAAAGATGTATATTCTGAGGAACATTTAAAAAATAAATGCCTTTGATAAAATTTACTATTGATTTATAACATTTATTTTTAATACATTTTTGTATTCTAGCTTGTGTTTTATATTTTACACAATCTTTAGCTCAGAGCTAAAGTCAAAATTCCCATGGCTGCCTCTCTCTGAGCGGGCAGTGATTTTTTTTATCTCTTTTATATAGTGACAGTTTAATCACTATATGAAGGTTGTCTGAAATAATCATGAGGAAAAGATTTTACTTTTTCAGTCTCCTTCCAGTTCTACTCTGAAACACATGGGGTCTCTATGAGTTAGAATCAACAGGACGGCAACTGGTTTGTTGGTTGGCTCCCATGATGAGTACTGTATCTTTCATTAAATGTAACAGAAAAAGAAGAAAATGAAAAGCTCTTATAATATGACTTTGCTTTAAATACCAGAGAACCATGTGATTCTCTTAAAGTTAAATTTTTCTAATTCCCCTTCTCCTACTAAAGAAAATACTGATAAATTTGACTATAAAAATTAAAATATGTATGCTAAAATATCACCATGAACAGAACCAAAAGACAAACATCAAATTGAGAAGGAAAAAAATGTAACTTGTAACCTAGACAAAGAAAACATTTATATTGTATGCAAACAATTTTACAAATCAACAATAGATGTCTGGTAATCTTACTGAAATATGGCAAAAGATATCAACTGAGAGTTCACAGAAATGGAAATAAAAATGGTTCTTAAAAATGTGAAGGATGCAAAACTTTAACCATAATAAGATAAATGTAAATTAAAGCAAAGATACCAAGTATCTGTTTGACAAAGATTTCAAAGTTTAATAACAATGACTAAAATTGTGGGAAAATCTGGACTCTCATATATAGCTGATGGGATGGTTACTTGATCTGATCTCCTTGTGGGCAATTTGGAAAAATCTATAAAATATCATTCTTATACCCATTGACCCAATGATTCTACTTAAGAAATTTACTTGCAGGTGTTCCTGAGAAATAATTTTATTAATTTTGTATTGCTGCCATAACAAATTACCACAAACTTAGTGGCTTAGAACAACACACATTTATTATCTCACAGTTCTCTGGTCAGAAATCCAAGGACCTTTGCTGGTTTCTCTGCTTAGAGTCTCAGAAGGCTGAAATCAAGGTGTTGGCAGGGCTGCGTTCCTTCCTGGAGGCTCTAGGGAAGTCTGGCAAGCAGATCCCTCTTGCTGACCAGAGTGATATTTCTTTTGCAAGGCTGCATGAGATTGGACAGCTAGAATAGTGCTGACATGCTGTGTTAGAGTAACTCTCTCTCTCGTCATCAGATACAAGATGAGTTCAGGATTCTGGGCTATTGATATTCATGGTCAACCCTTGAGTTTGAGCCACAATGTGATCCACTGCAAAGGCTCACAACCATAGCGTTCTGACGATATCACTCATGGACAGCTGGTGTGCCAGCAGATATCCTTTACCCTGTGTTCCCTCTGACACTCAGAGCAGTCCCCCAACCCCTCTGCAGGCTTCACACCATATGTCAGGCAGTCCTTCAGGGGTGGTTATCCATACGTCTTCTGAAGACTTTTGAAGCCATTGCCCCTTATAATGCCAAAGGGACCTTCTGATTGATGTCCTCTCTTGCTTCTGGTGGGCATAGTGATATACTCTCCTGGGTTGGCCTTAAGCCATACCTAACAAAGAACAGGTATTCCTTGCACAAATGGAATCATTCTTATAAATCCACCCACAGACCCCGTACCTATTCTTCCACCGGTGAAGGTGTGTGGAAGGCAAGGATGAAGTCAACACTGAAAGAAATCACAGTACAGAAATGCAATATTTTGGACTACAAAGTTTAAGAGAAGATATGGTTGGAAGATGTGTTGGTCCGTAATTATACTATTAAATTCTGAATGGGAGACTTAACAAGACCAGGAAATACATTATCAGTCACAGTTTCCTGCATACTTTGGATAAGACTCGTACTGGTAGTCATCAGCAACAAGGCTGATTTGAGAGAGGCAATGAAAGCCTGGAATGTGATGGATGATGCAGCACCATGAGTAAAGATGCAGCACCAAAGAGCAGTAAATAAATGGTATGAGGGCATTGTTTCAATACAAACAAGTTCCAAAATGGCAATAGCATGGTGAGCAATAACAGCATTGCTACCCTTTTTCATGGTGGGAGATAGGCATTTGACAACAAAGAACATGAAGATGTGGTTTACTAGGCCTGAACATAAAGAGATAATGCCTGGATATTATGACAAATCTTCTCATGCACTGATTGAAGAATTAACAATCAAATACCTCTTTCTTACCACTATTTTAAATCATGGATAAACCACTATGCCTCACAGGGGACCATGAATTTTGTAATATATTTGTAATCAAATTGCTTATATAGACAGGTGTCTGCAAAAAATATTTACCCCAAATCTTATTGGTAGTCTTTATTCACACTTCTCTCCCAGTTCATCTCCTCTCTCTCTCTCTCTTTCTCTCTCTCTCTCTCTCTGCCTTCTGTTATCCAGCTCCCACCTCTACTCTAACTTGCATCTAGTAAGCTGCAGTGAGGCTGAGGTTGAGGACTTTGCCCATAGACCCAATGCCTTGGGTCTTACCTGGTGATTTAACAAAACATTGATATGTACATGCATGGTGCAGGTAACATGGTACTCAGAAATTTATGTCTTGATTTTTTTTAGAACAATCCACAGGGAAGGAAGATAAATGTAGCAAGTGTTTACTATTGAAGAAATTAATGTTTTCTCTTTCTGATAAAGCTAATTGATTAACAAGTTTATTGACTAAATGTCAGAGCATTGGAGCCAGCTTGTTGACATGATTTGGGCTAGGAGACTAATTTTGACATCATTTCAAGTTACTCCTCTGCTCAAAGAAGTTTTGTGATTGCTTAGAATTGTACTTACACGAGCATAGACTTCTGAATACAAGAAGATAAGCCTTCTAAGTATCAAAAGTTAAGGGTAATTAAACGCCATCATAATTTAGCTTTGAAAGTAAACTTTGTGGAGAGAAAATCAATGTTAAATTAAAACACTGAAATAAAGACATCAATCCATGCCCAAGTACTGTATTTCTTGAAATCTTAATTAATTAGAAATGTTAATTTTCTTCTAAGGTGTATATCTGTTGTTGTTAGTTGCCTTGGAGTCGATTCTGACCCATGGAGACCCCCATGACTGCAGAGCAGAACTGTGCTCCATAGGGTTTTCAAGGCTGTGACCTTTGGGAAGCTGATCGCCAGGTCTGTCTTCCGAGGTGCCTCTGGGTGGGTTGCAACCACCAATATTCCAGCTAGCAGTAGAGCGATTAACAGCACCACCCTTGGGCACCCGGTTTGTATCTAAACCCATTGCCATTGAGTCAATTCAGACTCATAGTGACCCTATAGGACAGAACAGAACTATTCCATAGGGTTTTCAAGACTGTAATCTTTACAGAAGCAGACAGCCACATCTTTCTCCCACAGACCTTTCGGGTAGCAGGTCAGCGCTTAACCACTGCACCACAAGGACTCCTCCAGTGTATATTTAACCCATTGCTGTCAAGTCAATTCCAACTCACAGTGACCCTCTGGGACAGAGTAGAACTGCCCCATATGGTTTCCAAGGCTGTAAATCTTTGCAGAAGCAGGCTGCCACATCTTTCTCCCGTAGAACTGGCAAGCTTTCGGTTAGTAGCCGAGCACTTAACTGCTGTGCCACCAGGGCTCCTGGTGTATATCTTGGTATACATAATTTGAAGTTAAAATATATTACATTGCAATTTTAAAAAGTATTTCTATGTATTTTGTCAAAAATACCTGGCAAGTATGCTGGAACAGTTTGTGTTTTGCCTCATCACAATACCCTGCATTAGGGGAATATAGAAACTGCAGAGGTTATTCATTTGGTAAAAGCCACTGAACTTGGCAGAGTGCCTTGGAGAAATCCACAAACCCTGAAGGTCTGGCCTATAGATCCAAACTCATACAAGTGAAGCAAAAACTCATTTCTGAGTCACATGCTGTCTTAAGAAGACATGGCCTCTAACCTAATTTCACCAAGTGAAGGCTGCTTTAGCATCTTCTCCAGTTTCCTGCCCTCTTAACCCTTATCTTTCTGCTTCTATGAAATTCTAATGTCTGCATCAAGTAAGAGTTAAAAACAAATGGTTTCAGCGGAGACCTTGATAACCAATAAGTCAAGGTCAGTGGTCCCAAAGACAGTCTTTTTATGTTTCTCCTTAAAAGAATAAGGCAGATTAAAAAAAAAGTAGAATTCATGAAATGGGAAATGGAAAACATATTGTAGCATTTAAAATAACTGATTTGAATATAAAGAAATTCCCTTTTACCCTCAGTTCTCTCTTTCTCCACAATGAGAGAATGAAACTTTAGAAGGAGTCAAGAGGGCTGTAAGACATGAGAACGTTTTCAACTATTCCAAACCATTATCCATATGTGGATTTTAAAAACCATTAGTCCTGTGAGATTGTTTTTAATTTCTAAGGTTCCACAGGGCATTCTTTGGTCTTACTTCCTGTATTCCTCCTTTGTTTGGATGTTATAAAGCAGCACAAAAACTTTATAGTTCATTCTGATTAATAGCTTTATTTACTCAGGAATATGATCCTCAGCTCAGAAACACTAGATGTAACATTTGATACAAAGGTCACCACTGCTATACTGCTTACAAATTACGATTTTTAATAGCCCTTCTGCCTTACTTTTTGCCCCCACCAACCATATACGACTAGCTTGAAAAGAAAATCTGTTCTTCTAGTGTTGAATATAAAACGCTAGAGTTTTTGTTTAAATTATTTTCAATGAAGCCTCTTGTTAGTTCAATTAATGCATATGGAAACTTGATGGAAGCTGTAATTTGTTACTGTTATATTGCTCATTTGGGAATATGGATACTTTAGAATATGTTTTCAATTTATCACAAGCTATGCTAAAAAAAAATTACCAGTCTTGGAGGAAGTTCAGCCAGAATCCTCCTAAAAAGTAAGAATAGTGAGACTTCATCTCACTTACTTTGAACATGTTATCGGGAGAAACAATCTCTGGAGAAGAACATCATGGCTGGTAAAGTAGAGAATCAGTGAAAAAGGAGACCCTCAATGATATGGATTGACACAGTGACTGTAACAATGGGCTCAAGCATGGCAATGATTGTGAGGAGGGTGCGGGACTGGGCAAAGTTTTGTTCTGTTATACGTGGGGTCGCTATGAGTCAGAGCTGACTTGATGGCACCTACGTGCTAAAATATTTTAGACTAAAATTTCCCATCCATCAAAGGTTATGGTCAACTATCAAATATGAACTAAGAATCTCTAATGTAACTCAAAAAGGCAAGAAGGCCATACAGAAGTAAGATCTATGATACCTGCCCTATTTGGTTGGTCTTAGTGAGAGGTTATACTCTCATAAAAATAATAATTAGCAAATAATTATGAAGAAGGTCCCACATAGATTGGCCACTAGTGTTTGAAAATTCAAATGGCTGTAGAAGCCAAGTTGGACATATGCAACAATGAGGAACTAGACAGCACTCACTCACTCACCAAGTCTCCATGATTGGCTCCAGCCAATATTTGCCAAGTAAGAATGTGGCCCTTGATTTGTTAGTTCTGACTTTTCAAAAATATCAGATCAGGTATTGTGTGTGAAATCTATCAATTTACAAATGCTGGCCACCAACCAAATTTTTTAAAAATGTTCTGCAAACCAACACAAGCACATCTGCAGGCCAGATGTGGCCCACAAGACAGAAATTTGCAGGCATTAGTCTAGGACAATCCCTGGAGGAAGAAGGACATCATGCTTGGTAAAGCAGAAGGTCAATGAGAAAGAGGAAGACCCTCAACAAAATGGACTGACACAGTGACAGCAACGATGGGCTCAAACATGCCTACTATTGTAAGGATGGCACAAGACAGGGCAAAGTTTTGTTCTGTTATACACAGGGTCACTATGAGCTGGAACTGATTCAATAGCACCTAAGGAGGAAGAAGTCTAGACTAGCAACTTCTGACATTGTTTATTACCAGCATCATTCAATTATGTGTGATTTCTCCACTTGACATACATCCCTCTATGCCTTACTCCCCTTTCCATCTATTTGCTGGACTGACTCTTCATTACCTCATTTCCTAGAAAATACCTCTGAACCTATGGAAAGACACTTCTCTAAGCACATGATCCCACCACCTGTCTGTTAATTTGTTGTACTCTGGTGGATGGCATGTTTCTATGATGCTGGACACTTTGCCGCTGGCCTTGCAAATACCAGCAGGGTCACCCATGGTGGAAGTGTTTCAGTGGAGCTTCCAGACTAAGACAGACTAGGAAGAAAGGTCTAGCCATCTACTTCTGAAAATTAGCCAATGAAACCCTATGGATCACAACAGAATATTGTCTGATACAGTGATGGAAGATGTGCTGTCTAGGTTGGAAGGCACTAAAATGCATAGTGACCACAACAATGGACTCGAACATACCACTGATCATGAAGATGGCACAGGATCTGGCAATGTTCCGTACTATTGTACATGAGGTTGCCATGAGTTGGAGTGATCTGGACAGCAACAATAACAAAGCACATGATCACAATGCGAAGTTACAACAAATAAGTCCAGATAGAAATCTGTATAAGGAAGTCCATTTTGTGAGGAGGTAAAAAGAAAGATAAATATATACACAGATATATGACTGAAAAGAAATACACCAAAGTGTATTTAGAAGCCTGTGAGCACGTTCTATACAACGCCATCTTTCCTGCGGATATCCTCTGAGTTTTCAAGTTCCCTACATATCACTATGCTCCCCCCAAGGACTACTTTTCTTTTACAGTCAAATTCACTTATACAAATTGGATAAAAATATGATTTAGTTCAAAAACTCTAAAACAGAGCCTCCACATAGGGCAGACCCAATCTTGTAGAACTTTTTATGTGTTAGACATCAGGTATTCCTTTACTCCTCTGAACTTCATCACATTCTTACTAAAATTAAATTTTTGCATCTTTGCAAAACAATGTTATAATAGGCATTTAGAAATATTTTTTAATAAATTAAGATGCATAGAGATGAATGCAGATGATTAGGCATATAAATTATACTTGTATTACATTTTTAAATTGATTATTGTATTTTAAATTTCTTTTTAAAATTTACCCCTTATTTTTCTTTTATCAAGAAAATTAATCCTGCCTTCCTTCCCCACAACCTCTTCTATCTTTTCTCTTTTTCTTTTCACCTTTTTTTTCTATTTTTTCTCCCTGAAAGCTTCCAAAGGTAGTTGGGAACGAGAAAAAAAATCACATTTAACTATAGAAATAACCTAATTTATTCATAAAAATGAGATGTAAGGAAAAATTAAAATACATATAAATTTAAACACACAGTACACATGTCTTAATAATTAATGGATAACTTAGAAGTAGATTTGGTAAGTGATAAAACATTTACTAGTGACTTAAACAAATAGAGTTTATTTTTTCTCAAATAAGAAACCCTAAGCTAACCATTTGCTAGCACAAGTTTAGCTGTTTTGAGGTGCTGTCAGTGACACAGGCTCTTTCCATTCTTCTTCTCTACCAGTTTAATAGTGTTGACTTTCAAACCCATGCTTATTACCTCATGGTTACAAAATGGATGCTGCAGCTCCAGACATCCTATTGGCACTGTAAAAGAAGAAAAAGTGAAAAGCAGTACCAGCTGCTTTACCCTTTCACCAAAAAAGATGACGCTTTCCCAGACACCCTAGTAGACATCCACTTTAATTTCATTAGAACTATATCAAATGGCCAAACACAGCTGCAAAGGAAGCCGGGGAAAAAAATATTTACCTGGTGATATTGCTGCATCAAACAAAATTCAGTTTTGTAAACAGTGAATATTGGATAAGCAATTAACAATATTTGCCACAGTGATCTCTTTTAAGGATAACAAAAGCATTCCCTATTGTCATATATACCAACTCAAATAAGTTAACAAAAGACCCAGGAAGGCCCTTAGGAACCTATTTAAAAAATAAATTCAGGTGATTTCTCATTAGCATAATGGTTGCTCTTACTGGAGTGGGTGCTTTTAAAGTACTTTGATCCCTTTGAAGAAAATTGTCTTAGTGTTTAAATTTTTCCTTAGCAAGGTTTTTGTCCTGTTGAATTAACAATGCTCATAAAGATAGGATTTTCTTTACAATGGTAAACTTAAGGTAGTCTATTCATATATTACCAATGCCAAGCAGGTAGAGTTTGAATGCTGTATTATTATGTTATTTTAAAAACAAAGTATGATATTTAATTCAGAATGCTAAATTCAGATGTTTTAAGTTGTGTATTCAATATCACACAAATGGTACTAAACCTCCCATTGAAATGACGAATGATTTCATTTCCAATCCCTTATAGAGTTTTACAATGTCCTGATAATGTAGTCTTGACTAAATGGAACTAGTTAAAACCTGTGATGCTGAAAATAGTATTTATACATAAAGAAGTCAAAATAAAGCTCCACACTGCCAGCAAAAAAATAATGCTAACTTCAAGTAAACTAGTTACCTGATTTCTAAGACTGATAACTTCTCTATAGGAAGAAATCACTTAACTCATAGGCTCCCAATGTTCCTTCTCATTTCTAACTTCTCTAGAATATTCCAGATGTCAAGACTTGGGTACCCAATATGAGTCTGAATTAATTGTCCTTTTGGACAATTATGCCACACCTCTCTATTTTTCTCTCTCTCCCTTCGGGTCTTCTCTGGCCCTATTCTCATTTCTCCCTACCTCCCATTCTTTTTCTCTTCAACTTACCAGCCCTGCCAGTTGTCTCCCTTTTAAATTTCCTTGAAGGCTGTTCCAGGTCTCTCAGAAAGTAAGTGGCAGAACCAAAGGTCAAAGATCTAAGGCAGGGTGTTGTCTACAGTACACTTTGTAATTTGGAGCTTGGCTGTTGCATGAGTAACAACCTAAATTACTAACACACTGCTTTAAGAGCTTCATGATTTCAGTCTGGTTTCTTGTTTATTTGTTTTAGAGAAGATTTTCAGCTTTTTCCCTCTTTTACAGCTCTCATTTTGTCTTTTTCCCCCCTTTTCAATTTAGTTAATGTTTTTAGATATTTGATACCAAATGATTTAAATTAAACTTAATTTATGGTGACCGAGAGGATCAATTTTAGAAAATGGAAAGGCCTCTGGGTAAATGCCAGCCTCCTCTTCTCTCTGCCACCCACAGTAACCTATTCATCCAGCACAAAACTGCCGTAATAGAGCCTGATATGGGCTACGAAGAAGTAAGGGAGTTTTTCCAAGTAAAACTCCCTTTTATTATTTTTTCAGATCTCTTTAAATAGCCAACTATGTGTCATTAAATTAATCTTTAAAGTGTCTCTTCAAATGACTAACAATTCTCATTTCAACTGTTACGGCCTAAAATTTCAGTGCAATTATACACAAAGAAATTGCCTTCTTCCTTTGCACCTGATAATGACAAGGTCATAAGCTGCCTTAACTCTATACCTCTGCCTACCCATTTGCAATATAGTTTATTGTGGGTATTAAGTGTTCTTTAATGGAATAGCTTGTAATATTAAGAAAGTGTTTCTGTTCTCTAGAGGTGAAACAATAGCAATTCAGACCTTTACTCAAAAGCTTTTTGAAAAATTAAGGTCCCAACTTGACTTTGAGATGTGAGTTAATTGTATAGCTATCTGAATACTTCACCCTTATTCATCACTCTCCACGTTTCTGGTTTTTGGCACAACTTCACCTTGTTTTGTGAAGCAGTCTTACTTATGAGGACTGAATTTTTGTTTAGCGTATTCATATATTCATTCATTCTTTTATGTAATGCACGGATTATGTTTGGCTTCAGTTAGGAAGAAAAAGGTCTGGAAGAAATAGGTTGTCATCTTCAATTAACTGGGGCTGAAATACAGTCATCACTTTAACAACTAATTTGTTTAGTTCTTAGTTGCCATCAAGTCGGCTACAACTCATGGTGACCTCATGTACAACAGAAAAAAATGTTGCCAATCTTCATGATCATTGACATAATTTGAGTTCAGTGTTGAGGCCACTTGCATTTTGAGTGCCTTCCAACCTAGGGAGCTCATCTTCCAGCCCTATATTGTACAACATTCTGTTGTGATCCATAGAATTTTCACTGGCTAATTTTTGGAAGTAGATGGCCAGGTCTTGCTTCTATCTTAGTCTGGAAGCTCCGCTGAAACCTGTCCACCATGGTTGACCCTACTGGTATTTGAAATACCGGTGGCGTAGCTTCCAGCCTCACAGCAACATGCTAGCCACCACAGTACAACAAACTGACAGATAGGTGGTGAATAATTAATTATTCTTGTTAGGTGCTGTCGACTTGCTTCCAACTCATAGCGAGCCCATGTATAGCAGAATGAAACTCTGTCGGGTCCTTTGCTATTCTCATAATAGCAGGTATGTTTGAACCATTGTTGCAGCCACTGTGTCAATCCATCTCATGAAGGGTCTTCCTCTTTTCTGCTCACCCTCTACTTTACCAAGCATGATGTCCTTCTCCAGGGATTGGTCCCTCCTGAGATCAAGTCTTGCCATCCTCATTATGAGTTGGAATTGACTTGATAGAACAATGACTGAAACAACTGATCAGATGGATAATAATACTAAAACATACCACATAGTAAGAGAAAAGGTAAGGAGGAGCCAAATGCCCTGAAAAGTAAAATTTACTGGGTTTGAAAGTTATTTTTTTCTGGAACTGGAAATTACTTTGGAGATAATCTAGCACAGGCTCTTCACTTTGCAGTGACTGAAATCCAGAGAGGCAAAGTGACATGCCTGGGATCCCAGGACTGCTCATGGCAGTACAGCAGGTCATTTCCTCAGGGACCACCCACTGAAGCTTGTGGCCTCTAGGATATTGTCTTCCCATTTTTCACTAAAGACATTACTTAGACTTATCAATATGTGTGATACGATTTTGAAAGTTGACCATCTTCCTTCATAAGTGGAAAATTGAATACCATGAACATATTTGTCTTTAGGGTAGCTTTTAGTTGATAGAACATATATAGTATTATTAACGTTAATAAATACCCAAAGCCAAGGTGTTTCTAGGAATGTTTGTGGTGGGTGTTCAAAACTAGTAATGATGCTCGAATCAATATTGATGTCTCTGCTGGTTTATGACTTGCCAAATGTGAATTCTCTCCTCAAATACACACATGAATTGGCTGCTGATCATTATTTGACAGGACGTATTTTACCTGCAGCAAAATTCAACATTTTACTACCCGTTGCATGATTTGAAAGCTAATCAATTCTTTTTGCTAAACTAGAAGCTAATCCTATGCAACACTGCTGGATGGAAAATGTAAAATTAGATTTACATGTTTCTGGTTCCCTTTAAATGGTAGTAGGGTTATAATTATCAGGTAAGATTTGCTACTGTGCCATGAGGTTTTGGATTAGCTGTTAGGACATGGGAGTTTCAGCAAATATTGATTATGCTTCTGATAATATTTTTCACACTTAATGAGAGAGTTAATGTCAGGTCAGGTAAGAGAGTTACTGAGAACTCTATTTTGGCTCAGAAATGCAAAGAAAGGTTAAAAAAGAAAGAAAGAAACCACCCAAGACACTAAGATCTGGCTTTTTGCTCAATTTAATAGTTTGAAACTTGAAGAAGAAACTCATATACTAACCTAGAGATTCAAAAACGTCCTGTTATCAGCAGATTTTCAGACCAAGAGAAGGAAGCCTATGTGTGATTAAACTGAAAGAAGATAAATTTTCTTGAAATAATTACTCTCCATCAGTAACACAATCTAGACCTTTAATTCACAGGTGCAAGAAATCAGTATTCGGGTATCTTTTCCAAAGTGTTTATTAAGCAGCTTAAATATTATTGAATAGTTAAGCATTTCAAAGAACTTAAAAGTTGTATTATTTCTCTTAATTAATTGTTTTAAAATTTGACTCTTAAAAATAGTCAAGATATCATAATCACATTTCACAAATGACAAAGTCAACATGCTAATATGAAAGATTAAGTTTTTAATCATGTTCTTTTATTACTTGTGTGTTTTTAAACACAAAAGCAACATGGATTCATGTTGTAGCCATCATATGTCATCCAGACTCAGTCAACAATTCACCTCTTTTAACTATTAATAATAAACTGAAGCATTTATTAATATACTTGTTGATTTACATATTAAACCTAATTCCCAATCCAACATTTCAATATAAAACTGAGGACTGGAATAAATAGCATTAGCTTTTCCTTTATAAAATACCAAGGAAGACTGCCTTTAAAATAAGCCACTTTACTGTTATAACCTATGAATTAATGTGCCTTATAAATACGCATTGTTAACTGATTAAACGCTTATAATTGCAAATTGTAAATTAGGTTGAGGCAGATGGATAGATAAATGAATTGGTTTGAAATATGCTACCTAGTACATTAAAGGAGGCTTCCTTATTTTGGAATTGGCTAGTAATAAGTGTTCAGATAATCTGACGTGATTTTCTGCCCTGAGCACTGATCATGCTCTTGTTCAGTTTTAGTGACTGAAATGAGCATTGTTCTCCACCCCAACCTTCAACACTTCAATTTGCAGTTGATTTTTTACTTATTTTTTTCAGAAATCAGCAGATGATCACATCAGGAAGAGAATGATGTCTGCATTCCAGTTCTTTTCATATTTCCCAGGCTCATGAAAATGATCACTTGTGACTGTATACAGCCTACAAACTCACTATAGATGTTAGTTGGGTTTCATTAATGTCTTTCCACCTTCACTAATTTTCTTATTACTCCTTTTGAGATTTCAGCCCCATTCCATTTATTTAGCACATATGTAATAAGCATTAGCTACACAAAGCCAAACGATGGACTCCAACATGTCGGCGATAGTGAGGATGATGCAGGGCCAGGCAACGTTTTGTTCTGTTGTGCATGAGGTGAACATGAGTCAGAGCTGACACAATAGCACTTATCTGTCTATCATCTGTCTCTCTACCTGTGCCAAAGCATGATGTTCTGAAGGAAAGCATGGTCCACAGGGCAGACGGATAAAGATGAGTTTTAGTTAAATGCAATATAAAGAGCTCTGAACTGGTGGTTTGAACTAAAGAAGCAGAGATTATTTGAATGGGGAGGAGGAGAGGGTATTGGAATTGGTTTTAAAGCTTGGGTAGAATTTTTTTAAATGTCTCAGATTGACATAGCATTTCATGCAAAAGGAAAAGTTTGAACAAATAGCATAAAGATTCACTTCTCTTTCTTAAAATTTAATGTAAGTCAAATTACAGCACTATATCTTTTCAGAATTAATCAAAAGTTACTCCTGATGGAAATACTTCAAAATAAATAAGAATTGGGATCAGGAAAATAAAAGGGAGGTAAAGCAGATTGTAGAGTGAACATTTGTGCAAGGTCCTCTTGGAAAAAGCAAAGGTAGATAAGATAAAGCTGTGACTTTGAAATTGTATTCCTATGTCTGCTAATAGGAGAAAGTTCATAAATCAACCCCAAAGCCAGAGACGGATCCAGGTCAGGATATGTGGCTATATACTTTTGTGCCTAATATGATATTACTGTGAGACCCTGGGATTTTTAATAAACACAACTTGGAATATGCCTACTGTGGCATATTTAAGAAGAACATGAGATGTTTGTAGAGTACAAAGTGTGTGGAGGTGGGGAAAGGTAGAAAGTTGCACCGAATTGACAGGGTTTTACTCTGGAATAACTTGAAAACTGGTCTAAATGGTATAGAATGAATTAACTGAAAAATAAAGAACACCTGCGTTTGAATGTGGGCCCTTCCATGTCCTTGTTTTCAGTCCTAGAATAAGTTACTAATTCTAGTCACTAAAAAAAGAGGAAATAATAATAACTGTCATACTCAATTCATTCAGTCCTAGAATAAGTTACTAATTCTAGTCACTAAAAAAAGAGGAAATAATAATAACTGTCATACTCAATTCATTCAGTCTGTCACATATTTATTATACGCTACTTATTGTACATTCTAACTGAGCCTTGTAATGAGTATGTGTGGTCCATACATACACTCTGATATTAGCCTGTTTCAGAAAAGCTCTTCCGAGGATTTTCAAGTTTATGCTCATTTGCATTTACAATGGCCCAGGTAAATCTTACTGTCCCTTCAATGATGCAGTTAAGAAAATAAAACTTCCAGTCTTTTGGATTTGCATGGGCTTGTCAATGTCTGTTTTGACATTTGAATTTCTGATTTTCTGTGATCTGGCATTTCTGAGTGCTGCCATGAATAAGTAAGAGTCATTAAACAGTTGCACAGTTTGGAGCTTTTCACAGGTCTGCTGAAGGACTCAGCAGGTGACCAGTGAGGACTAGGCACAGGAAAACAGTCAGGCATTTTAATTTGAATGCTATTAACATTCACAGACTGCCATGTGATGGAAATTGTCAGCTATACTTGAGCTCTGCTATTGGAGCAAAAAGGAGCCCTTGTGGTGCAGTGGTTAAATGCTCATCTGCTAACCAAAAGGTAGGTGGTTCTAACCCACCAGCCACTGCATGGCAGAAAGATGTGGCATTCTGCTTCCATAAAGATTACAGCCTTAGAAACCCTATGAGGCAGTTCTACTCTGTCCTACAACATCCTATGAGTCAGAATCGACTTGATGGCAATGAATTTGGTTTTGGTTATTGAAGCAAAGATAGGAGAATCAAAACAATGGGAACTTGGAATTTCCAGGCTGTCTTCAATGGCTGGCCACTGGCACAATCAAGTAAGCATGTAATGTGGCATTCAGGAAGAACAAATGCAGGACTGAAGGAGACAGCTATGGGAATCCCCAGGAAATTCCCAGGTTCTCCAAAGCACGTTTTATTCTCCTAATAAACCTTACTATGAAGAGATATTCTGCTCCCTTGCAGTCAGCTAGCAACATTTCTTTATTGAGAAAAGCACATACACAGAGACACAGGGAGATATACTAAACCTACAGCACAGCTCCTGACTTCAAGGAATGGACAGCCTCTTGATAAAATTATTTGTACATGCAGATACCTCCACAAAACAATAACTGAAGTACACATGGAGCAGTGACAAGTAAGGGAAATTAATATGGCTTAATATAGCTCACAATTCATTTCTGAATGCTGTAGCAATAAAGTTATCAAGAATATCAAGCCAGGCTTATAATGAATAGCATCTTGTAAGAAATTAATTTTGAGATGAGTTTTAACAGAGATGAAGGACAGGGTTGGTGTAGGAAATGGAAAATGGACAGATGAGAAAATTTTATGCAGTATTACCAGCAAGGCTAAAAGTGCTCAGATAAAATCATGGGGCACAAAGAACAAAAATGTAAATGGCATAAAGTCAACCCTGTACAAACTCACAAGTTGTTGGTGTAGTGTCAAGTTTTTGTAAGTGGGCACTAATCTGGTAATATCCATGCTAAATGCAATCCCTTCAGCAACAATCCTGAAATCAAAGTCTCATGCACAGTTTCACAGGGAAAAGACACCTGAGAACAGAATTGAAGTTCCTGAATTATACAGGGAGAGGAAATTAGGTCAAAATGACAGTAGCTGAAACTCTCTGACTGGTAAAACAACATCTGACCACACTCTTGTCCCTTAATTATAGTTTACTGGTGAGATCATTGAGAAAGGAGAACTAGTAACTACCAACTAGTATTGGGATGAACTGAGAACTATAACTTTCCTTTTGTATTTGTTGTTAGCTGCCTTCAAGTCAGCACCAATTCACTTTAGCCGCCTTCAAGTCAGCCCCCAGTTCATGGCAAATGGAGGACTGAAGGAGACAGCTGTGGGAATCCCCAGGACATTCCCAGGTTCAGATCATTGTGATCCATAGAGTTTTATTGGCTGGTTTTTGGAAGTAGATCATCAAGCCTTTCTTCCTAGTCTGTTTTAGTCTGCAAGCTATGCATCACAGCAATACGCAAGCATCCACTGACAGGCAGGTGGTGGCTTTGCTAGAAGTGTATTGGCTTGGAATCAAACCTGGGTATCCTGCATGGAAGAGGAGAATTCTATTACTGAACCACTAGCCCATAAAAATCCCTCCCCTTTTGACCCCACCGTGAAAATTCTCTCATCTACACGCACAGTAGCCAAGGAAGTGAAGCGGGGCCTACACAGTAGATAAATAAAATAAATATAAAATTTGTTCCTGAACTCATCCAACAGAAGTTCTAAAACATTATAAATAGATAGAATTTTGATAAATCATTTCTGTATTTCCAGTTTATTTTTATTAAAATATCAGTTATTTTTCAATTGGCAATGGCCTCCAGTGCTTCAGATGTAAGAGTCTTTACGTTTTAGTCGTTCATCCAGAAAATAGTCATTTGACACTGTTATGGATTGAAATGTATCTCCCCAAAAGATAGGTTGCAGTCCTAATACCCGGCACCTGTGAACATGACCTTGTTTGGAAACAGGGTCTTTGAAGATGTTGTCAGTTAACAGGAGGTCATACTTGAGTACGTAAGCCCTAAGCTAATGTCAGTGACTCCTTATAAAAGAGGACAAGAGACATAGAGAGACAGACAGACAGGGGCAACAGCCATGTGGGATGCATCTGCAAGCCAAGGAACACCTGGGGCAGCCAGAAACTGAGCAATAAAAGATCTTCCCCTAGAGCCTTCCAAGAAAATATGCCCTAGCCAACACCTTGAAGCAGCAGTCAAGAAATCAGACTACAAGTTGCATTGAGCAAATCTGCTGCAAAAGACCTCTTTAGAGTTTTAAAAAGCAAAGATGTTACTTTAAGAACTAAGATGTGCCTGACCCAAGCCATGGTATTTTCAATCCCCTCATATCCATGTGAAAGTTGGACAGTGAATAAGGAAGACCCAAGAAGAATTGATGGCTTTGAACTATGATGTTGGCAAAGAATGTTGAATATACCATGGACTGCCAGAAAAACAAACAAATCTCTCTTGGAAGAAGTACAACCAGAAGGCTCCTTGGAAGCGAGGATGGTGAGACTTCATCTCACGTACTTTAGACCTGTTATCAGGAGAGATCAGTCCCTGGAGAAGGACGTCATGCTTGGTAAAGTAGAGTGTTAGCGAAAAAGAGAAAGACCCTCAACAAGATGGACTGACACAGTGGCTGCAACAATGGACTCAAACATAGCAACAATTGTGAGGATGGTACAGGACTGTTCAGTCTCTTGTACCTAGGGTGGTTATGAGTCGGAACCAGCTCGATGGCGCCTAACAACAACAACAACAGCCAACTTGAATTAGTATTACTAGCCTCTAGAACTGTGAGACAATAAATTTCTGTTCTTATAAACCACCCAGCTCGTGATATTTTGTAATGGCAGCCTAGGATACTAATACGGACACGTAATACTTAAATGAACCTGGAGAAGAATCATTAAAAGAATCCCTCTGTACTATGAAAGCTCACTTGTATACTTCTCAGAGAGTGAGCTTTCAAGAGTTAGAGGTATCTTTATTTCCTTCCTTTTATTTATTATTATCTTACTGTCTTTACGGTTGGGCTTCTCTGATATTAGTACTAGTTTGTACTTACTAAAAGCAGACAGCTATAGTCTTCAATATTCTTCAGTTTAATGGTGCATGAAGCAGCAGAAGTTGATAAGCATGTTTAGGGAGGGAAAAATAAAGGCAGGGCTAAAACAACATTCAACAATTGAGTCGACTTGTTTTACAGCCTAATGATTCTTGAAATTTAATGAAACTTCTATCTCCTAGAGAAAGCACTGCCTCCCACATTTTTTAATAATATGTATTCTGCAGCAAAAAATTGTTTCCTGACTATTGTTTCAGAAAAACCTCCGAGGGAGGTTAGAAAAATGGCGATTTAGGAAAAGCAAGTCACCACTCAAGAAATTTTGCAACAGTGGCTATTGTCAAAACACGACACAGAAAAGAACAGCAAGACTACAGTAAGATAGAAGATAGGAAGGAAATACAGAAGAGTAGAATAAAGAAGACACACAGATAAACAGAGGAAGGAGGGCATGTGAAGACACAGCTACTTGTCAAGGAAGGCCTGGGGCTAGCAGAAGCTGGGAGAGATGAGAAAGGTACTTCCCTTAGAGATTTGGAGAAAGCATGGCCCAGCCAATGCTTATATTTGGACCTCTAGCTTCTAGGACTACGACCCAAAAAAAAAAATATGTTTTTATACGCCATCTGTTGTTGTTGGAGGATCTCTGGTAATGCAGTGTTTAAAGCGTTCAGATGCTAATCAAAGGTTGGCCGTTCAAATCCATCAGCTGCTCCTTGGGAGAAAGATGTGGCAGTATGCTTCCAAGAAGATTACAGCTTTGGAAACCTTATGGGGAAGTTCTAGTCTGTTCTGTAGGGTTGCTATGAGTCGAATCGATTGGACAACAGTGAGTTTTTGGTTGTTGTTGTGTGCCATTGAGTTGATTCCAACTCTACTTCCATTGAGTAGAACTGCCTCATAGAGTTTCCAGGGCTGTAATCTGTACAGAAGTAGATTCCCACATCTTTCTACTGCAGAGAGGCTGGTGGGTTCAAAAAGCCAACTCTGGGGTTAGCAGCCAAGTGATAAACCGCCCAGTTTGTGGTATTTTGGTACGGCAGCCCTGGGAAACTAAAATATTGCTATATAAAATCACCTATACAAGTCGAGTCAGTCTTTTTGTATCCCTTCTTTTCTTTCTTTTCCCCTTTGCCTTCAGTTTCTATACTCACTCCAATCTCTTTGACTCCTTTGATACCATGGTTTCCTCCATGTAAGATTATTGTTTTATACAAATCTAAATTGTACAACTGTTTTCAAGGAAATGTGGAAGATAAAGGCCCAATTTTCTCTCTGTCTCTTGATTCCAATTCCTGAGGGAAATTGATTGTCCCAGCTCATCTTGCATACCATCCCATGACAGAAGTTTCTGGCCAACCTACGTTCATGGGTCTATTTTGAATCCTATCAGTTTGGGCTTGCAAGAGAAGGAGGGACATGTGTGGGTATGTGTATGTGTGCTGAAATACTGTGTATATAGAGCTGTCATTTAGTGAAAACTGCAGGTGGGGGATGGGAGTCAAAGGGATGGACCTGGGGGCTGTTAGTGCTCTTGTCCATAACTCAAGATCTTTGCCTTTCAATTTTCTGTGCATTCCCATGGATGCCAGCTCCCAAACCGTTACCTCTTCTCAGTCAGTAGAAAAACCCTTTTCCTCTAAATCCATCAGGGTAAAGATTAACAGGCAAGTCTGTTGCAAAAGACCTCTTTAAAGTGTTAAAAAGCAGACATCACCATGATATTTTCAATTGCCTCATACACATGCAAAAACTGGACAATGAATGAGGAAGACCAAAGAAGAATTTATGCCTTTGAATTATGGTGTTGGCAAAGATATTGAATATGCCATGGACTTCCAGAAGAAAGAACAAGCCTGTCTTGGAAGAAGTACAGCCAAAGTGTTCCTTGGAAACAAGAATGGCAAAACTTCATTTCATGTAGTTTGGACATGTTATCAGGAAGGACCATCATGCTTGGTAAAGTAGAAGGTTGATGAAAATGAGGAAGACCCTCAACAAGTTGAACTGACACAGTGGCTGCAACAATGGGCTCAAACATAGCAATGATTACGAGGATAGCACAGGAACGCGCAGTGTTTTCTTCTGTTGTACGTAGGGTGGCTTTGAGTTGGAACCAACTTGATGGCACCTAACAACAAAGATTAACAAATGAATTTAGTTCTTTCTATGAAGCAACATATTCAGAATCATGCTGAATTTCCATAATTGAAGAAGGCATTCTTATTGTTTCTAGAGATAATAAATTTTGGCTGGATATAAAACAGCTGTCAACCTTAATCTTGAAAATTTTGGTTTGGAGCCAACTGCCTTGTAGTATTGTGCCTGATTTAATCTGACCAGGCAATAGACAAATACATAACCTCTCACTTGGCTTTTTCTTATTTTTCAGTGATGCTCAAATGCCTTTCAGTGAAAGCTGACGACTACAAAATGACCAATGTATATTATTATTTCCCAAAATGTAATTGTAAGCATTATGCACCTCTTTCCCTTAAGTAAAGTATTTTCAATTTCCTTTATGGTTGTTCAGTCAGCTGGAGTACTTATATGCATTAGTAATAAATAGGAGGTATTTGTCTGAATTCAATTGCTAAAGCAAGCCTTTCCCACAAATACTTGGAAAAACCTACTACCCATAAATTCTTTTATGTATTGCAACTTCTTCACTTTCCTACCTCAAGCAAGTCATTCTCTTGTAAGCACTACTGGAATTTTAGTTAAACTTTCTGTTTTTGCATTGCTCCAAATGTCTGAATCAATAACATGTTATTTGTCCCTTCTGATCAAAAGCCTATTTCCCTTCACTTCTATTAAATTTGTATCAAAGCCAATTTTTCCATTTCAAAGGTAGCTTTTAATTTAATCTTGATAAGGCACACACTATTTTCAGAGAAAGTATCTTTTTCTCTGAAAGAATTTTCCGATTTATTAGATAAAGCTTTAAAACAAAACTTCAATTCTCTGATTTTCATAATATTATAGTAATATCTACAGCATGTTGTTGTTAGTTGCCATCTAGTTGGCTCTGATTCATAGTGACCTTACGTATAACAGAAGGAAATGTTGCCCAGTCCTGTGCCACCCTCACAACTGTAGGAATGTTTGAGCCCATTGTTGTATCCACTGTGTCAATCCATCTCATTGCAGGTCTCCTTTTTTTCGATGGCCCTCTAGTTTACCAAGCATGATGTCCTTCTCCAGTGGTCGGATCCTCTTGATGATGTGTCCAAAGTAAGCAAGACAAAGTCTCACTATCCTTGCTGCTAAGGAGCATTCTGGCTGTATTTCCTCCAAGGCTGATTTATTTGTTCTTCTTGAAGTCCATGGTATATTCAATACTCTTTGCCAACACCACAATTAGAAAGCATCAATTCTTCTTTGGTCTCCCTTTTTCATTGTCCAGCTTTTGCATAAGTATGAGGCGAATGAAAAGACCATGGGTTGGGTGAGGCTCATCTTAGTCAGCAAAGTGACATCTATGCTTTCTAAAATTTTAAATGATCCTTTTGCAGCAGATTACAGATACACTTGCCACCAGTTAGACAGACCTGCGGTACATTTTATAGGTAGAATCTTAGAGTGGTGGTACCATGTCATAAAGGGGAGATGGTAGAGTTTGAGCCACCAAGGGCCATTTATGCTTCATCTCATTTACATTGATGGGTTAGAATTTCCTCTAAAGTTTATCTATGGCATATTGGAAATTACATCAAATTACAAGGCAAATTTCAATAATTTGAATACAGTTCAGACAGTCCACTTATATCATTGAAATGGGTAACACAGATTATTACCACAGTGTTGTCCAATTGTAGAATTGGAAGGGTCCTTATATATGCTCCAGTCTAGAGTTTTCAAATTCCAGTTCCCTAGGGTCTTCAGGGGATATATTCTTTCCTAGGAGTCCTTGAGTGATGCAAATGGTTAACACATTCAGCTACTACCAAAACTTTGTCAATTCGAGTCCACCCAGAGGTGCCTCAGAAGAAAATCCTGGTGATCTACTTCTGAAAAGTCAGCCATTGAAAACCCTACAGAGCACAGTTTTACTCTGACACATGTCACCATGAGTTGGAGTGGACTTGAAGGCAACTGGCATTTTTTTAATTCTTTCCTAGGGAGGCGGAAGTGATGAGAAGATGCAATGTCTTCAGCCCACCTCTATTTCAACCAATGGCATCTACTTTGAACTGCTGTACAAATTAGTATAAACTGAATATCTCTCAAATTCTCTGTCTTTTTTAGTCCCTCACAGTGAGATGCTGTGTATTGGGTATTTTTTCTGAATTCTCACCCTGCATGACTACAAGAAAAATCCAGTTAAAATTGTATTACTCTACCTTAATATTTTTGACAATCCTCAGGGCATATCTATGTACCTCACAAATTTCCTGTGGTTTTGATTTACCATCTTCCACTAGACAACTCCTCCAAACTATATCTTCTTTCTACACAACTGTATCCCAGGCATGGACTCTGTACACTCTCATTCTTTCTCAAAGAAAATTTGGACCACATCAATTAACAAAACTTTACTACAGGTCAAAGATTTTTAAAGTACATTGATAACATCAAGACACTTGACCCTTAAATGTTTCAGCATGTAGCTCTGACATAATCACCACTGTATTATTACAACTGGGTGGTTGATTTTTTTTCAAACTCCCTAAAGGTATGATAGCAACATGTCAGAACCATATTAAGTTCCGGCCAGAGTATTAAATGCTGTATCCCCAAAGAGTGCACCCATATACTTTCCTTTACCCAGATTTATTTTCTACCCATCTTCATCTAGCACCATCAGAATCCAGTCCCAATATACTCTACCTGCTCCTGGTGGGACATGTTGACTAGGTCTTGAGATCCTTCTTGGTATATTTCTTTCTACTCTTGTCCAGCTCATCCCTTTGCCAGTGAAATAATAACTCTAGTTATTGGCCTAGTGGCCAAGAGAGGTAGTGAAGACAGATTTGAGGCAGGCAAGAGTCCACGGATGTACTGAAAAGGAGGTTAGGTATAATCTTTTCTGTACAAAATAATGTCAGTTAGTTAATGTAGGATAAAAGATTTAAAAGAATTAGAAAATCATCATTTTGCAAAGATCAATGTAATAACTGATTTAATAATCAATAGTTGCTAACACTAGTGACTGAGAATTTGTTGAGGATCAGCATATTTACATAGCTTCAAAGTATCAACATACAGAATACATATTAATCACCAATGGGAAAAAGCACCTTTACAGTGAGGAGCTCTAGTGGATGCCACCTGTCATGGATTGAATTGTGTCCCAAAAAAACGTGTCAACTTGACTAGGCCATAATTCCCAGTATTGTGGGGTTATCCTCCATTTTGTGATCTGACGTGATCATCCTATGTGTTGTAAATCCTAGCTCCTCTGCCTGTGGTTGTGATCCTATGTGAGAGTGAGCTGTCCTTTATGTTAATTAGGCAGGACACAATCTACAGGATTAGGTTGTATCATGAGTCAATCTCTTTTGAGATATAAAAGAGTGAAGCAAGCAGAGAGGAGGGGGGACCTCATACCACCAAGAAAGAAGAGCCAGGAGCAGGGTGCATTTTCAGACCCAAAGTTCCTATGCTGAGAAGCTCCTAGACACCACCTTAATCAAGTAGTGAAACTTAACGTTGCCTATAAGAGCAAAAACAGACATCATTAGCCATCTGATTTGATGCAATGGAAGGCGTCTTAGTTATCTCGTGCTGCTGTAACAGAAATACCACAAGTGGTTGGCTTTAACAAACAATAATTTATTTTCTCACTGTTCAGGAGGCTAGAAGTCTGAATTCAGGGTGCTGGCACTAGGGGAAGGCTCTATCTGTCCATTGGCTCTGGAGGAAGGTCTTTGTTTCTTCTGAGCTTCTGCTCCTGGGTAATCTTCATGAGGCTTGGCATCTTTCTTCCCTCATCTCTGCTTCTAATGTGTTTAATCTCTTTTATATCTCAAAAGAGATTGACTCAAGATACATTCAATGCTAATCCTGTCTCATTAACATAAAAAGACAACCCATTCCCAAATGGGATTATAACCACAGGCGTAAAGGTTAGGATTTCCAACACATATTTTTGAGGGACACAATTCAATCCATAACATTAGGTACACAGCATGTCTATGTTCTTGATTTAAATATTTAACTTGAATCTAGTCATAAGGAAGCAGTTGGACAAATCCAGACTGTGAGATATTTTTCAAGATCACTGACCTGGATTCTTCAAAAATGCCATAATCATGAAAAACAAAAAGTATAAGGGAACTCTTCTAAATTAAAAGAGCTTATAAAAATAAGAAAAACAAATATACTATGAGATGATGGATTGAAAATAAAAGATGTAAAAGGACATTTTAGGCTAAATTAAGTAAATATGAATATGGATTATGTATTAGGTATTGTTATTATAACAATATAAAATTTATTGAGTGTGATAGTACAACTGTGATTATGCCAGCTCTGTCTGCTGAAGTATTTAAGGGCCAAGTGTCTTGATGTCACTATGTACTTTAAAATGAAATATATTTTTTAAAGTTAATAGAGAGAGATACTGCAAAATGTTAACAATTGGTGAACCAAGGTAAAGATTACATGAGCATTTGTCATCGTATACTTTCAATTCTTCTACTGGCTTCAAATTTTTCAAAATGAAAAGGTGGAGGGAAAATTCCAAAATCTAACTTTAACCCCAGCCTTGATCGGATTTGTAATTAATAAGATCTGTGTTAATGAAGTTTAACTGTATTTTGAATTCTGATCATGACCTTCTCCACACCAACTTTTTCTTTCTAGCATTAAAAGCAAAATAATTTTTAAGAGACAATACGTGCAAAACCACACTTGTTTTTAACTACGTTCTCATAACTCTGGTAAATAAGGTTGTTTTTTCTAGCAATCACTTTCAACCTGACAAATACCTTCAACTGCCAAAGTAAAATCTCAAGGCTAGTCAATTGCACTGCTTCCTTTTGACATATTTTAGGTTTTAAGAGATTACTTCCTTTGAATGGGGTGAAGGAAGAACCTTTAAGTACTTTGACTGAAAGAGAGTGAGAGAGAAAGTTTTTTTAAGATTGTTTCAACTTGCCTTTTCTAGCAAATATTTTTCCTTTCTCATTACTTCATTCGTTGTCTCTTGAATTCTCTTAAAGCCTTTATACACAAGTTAAAAACACACAATCCTGTCCATCAGAATCACATATTAAACCTGTTTTTGAAGAGAACAAAAATAAAACTAAAATTCTCTATTAGCTATTTTCAGAAGGATTAGGGGAAAATGGAAGTTGAGACTTGTCTTAGTTATCTAGTGCTGTTATAACAGAAATGCCACAAGTGGATAGCTTTAACAAACAGAAGTTTATTCTCTCACAGTCTAGGAGGCTAGAAGTCTGAATTCAGGGTGCCAGCTCCAGAGGAAGGCTTTCTCTCCATGTTGGCTCTGGTGGAAGATCCTTTTCATTAATCGTCCCCTGGTCTAGGAGCTTCTCAGTGCAGAGACCCCAGGTCCAAAGGACATGCTTTGCTCTCGACTCTGTTTTTTGGTGGGAGGAGGTCGCCCTGTCTCTGTGCTCACTTCTTTTTTTATATCTCAAAAGAGGTTGACTCAAGATATAACCTAATCTCGTAGATTAACTCCTGCCTCATAAACATCACTGCCTCTAATCCTGCCTCATTAACATCATAGAGGTAGGATTTACAACACATAAGAAAATCACATCAGATGACAAAATGGTGGACAACCACACAATACTGGGAATCATGGCCTAGCCAAGTTGACACACACTTTGGGGGGACATAATTCAATCCCTGACAAGACTACAAACATGCCTCAAAATACATCCAGTAGAGTTTAAAGAAACTCTTTGATGCCTATTTTAAAATGAAGTGTTAACTCTGTTCTACCATTTTTTAAAAGAGCTATAGTACAATCACTTCAGGAATATGTCTCTCATTTCCTACACTTACAGGCGTCACTATAATTCTTACAGACAAAAGATGTCAAAATAATATTCACATATTTATAAAGCGTCAATCCCCTAGATATGTATGCAATCTTAGAAACAACTTCTTTCAGTTTCAGGTTTTCAATTATTTCAAAAGTGAAGATTTGTCTTCTCTAGTGCATTTTCTGAAACAATAACACTTTGATAGACCTCAAAAATAGATTTTAACAAGCATGTATTCCTTCAAGATTTTTCTTTCTGTTATTTAAAAGCTCTCTCATTTCACAAATGCCCTAGTAGCTATAGATGCATATATTAAAATATATACACACATAGACCTATAAACCCTTATAATGTACTTATATAAAGGTACTACTAATACAATGCATAAAACAGGGAAGCTATTCTTATTTTACCCCAGGAAATATGTGAAGTTAATGCAGAAGATAAAACAGAATCCCAACTCACTGTTTTTTATTGGAAAAACGGTCTAGATATTTTGTGGGAAGAGAAAAGTCTCTATAGGATTGAATTGCAACAGAACTTTTATGTAAAGCAGATTTATTTGAAATATATCGTTCCAGACAGCAGTGAAGAGAACAGTTTTAATCCAAAATGCTTCCAGGCCCAGTCCCTTCTGGCCAATTAATTTGATTTCAGTAAGGCTCTGGTTGCCTCTGCCTAGCAATAGCTATCAAATACAGTGCTGTGCCTTTTAGAAAATTCTTACTTTACATGAGAGCCAAAAGGTAAATCTGTAGAAAACTGGACTAGGAGTTAAAATATGATTTTTAAATGGAAAAATATATCAGCTCAAACTCTAATAAATTTTGAAAAAATTAGGTGACATAAAGTGCCAGTCAACATCTATCAGTCCTCAGTCACATTTCAACAAAGACTGGCAGGGCTGGCGACTACCCGGAGATTTTCAGATGTTTCTCTTTAACTCAAGTTTGGGGGAAACACCAAAATTTTCTGATAAAGTTAGGTTTAAATTCAACAAATAATTATTAGAAAGTATTGGAATAAGTACTGCATAATATATAAAGGTGAGGAAGACAAGGACAAGGAGGCTTAGTGGCACTGTGGTTAAGCGCTCGGCTACTAACTGAAAGGTTGGCAGTTTGAACACATCAGCCTCTATGAAGGAGAAAAATGTGGCAGTCTGCTTCCATAAAGATTACAGCCTGGAAAACCCTGTGGGACAATTCTACTCTGTCCTATAGGGTTGCTATGAATTGGTATCAACTCCACGGCAATGGATGGTAACGGGAAGACATGGACAGTCCCTGCTCTCAGAACAAGCTAATGATCTTATAATACAAGATAATAATCTTACAATACAAGAAGGAATAAGATAACTGCATCAGACCAATCGTTAGAAAAGGACATCATATTTGGTAAAGTGTAGGGTTGGCAAAGGCAAGGGAGAGTTGGATTGACACAACCTCAGTGAGATATGTTGACACAGTGGCCAAAGCAATGGACTTAACCATATCAATGATCATGAAGATGACACAGAACTAGGCAATGTTTTGTTCTGTTATATATAACGTCACCACTAGTCAGAGCTTACTCAAGGGCAACTAACAACAACATCAGTAATTTATTGCTGTGTAACAAATTATCCCAACACTTAAAGTGTCTTAAACAACAACCAGTCTTTTAGCTTACTCTTCTGATGGGCAATTGCTAGTCTGGGCCAAGCTTGGCTAATCTGGCTTGATTTTCTTCATGTATCTACAACATTCTGTGGCATTTGGCAGGCCAGTTTGGGGCTACCTAGTCTCAGATGACCTCATCCACATGTCTTGTTATTTGGCAAAAATCAAAACTAAAAAAAAAAATCATACTGGAACTAGGGTGGTTGGGTGGCAAGGAAATGGGATGGTTGTGATAGACACTTCAGAAAGAATATACATTTTTAATTTAAATCTTACGTTATTGTAAATTACTATCAAATTATTTTGTTTTTAAATGAGGTATTTCTACATTGGCTCATTTTATGCCTTCTTGGTCATCTCATTGTTGCCTCAAATACTTTCTTCTTTTTAATTATACAAGATCTATAAAGCCAGATTAATACATCCCTTGATCTCCAGTGTCTCATAACTTCTATTTCTTAATAGCACAGCATTCTCCAGTATCAAAACCTCCAAATATCCATTCCCTCTTTTTCTCTCTCACTTTCCATATCTGTTAGGTTGCCAATGTCTTCAAAGTACCATTTCCACTATCCTTGTCCCAACTCTTCCTACTGCTCTCACCATATCTCAAGGCCTACTTGTGTCTCCCCTGGATACTGTAATGTGCCCTACAGCAGCCTCATCACACCCAGGCTTGCTCCGCACAATCCTGCTTTCTGCCTCCAATTAATCTTCTTCATGCATAGCTCTAATCAGGCCATTCCCTTCTGCACAGATGCTTCTGTGGCTCCCCACTCTCACCTGAACTTCTCAGCCTACCACTTAACTTTTTGCATACTTGGCCTCATTTATATTTCTAAACTTGTTTCACACTGTTGGACAGCACCATAACTGTGCATCAGTTACAGTGGAAGACTCATCATTCCCTCAAGCTCCATGAAACTTTTGTTCCTCCCTACCACATGGATTTCTCCCCTGATCTCTAATCCCAGCTAGCCTCAACATCCAGTTCATAAACTAATTCCCACATAAAGCCTTTCCCAATAATTTTAGTTGGAAATTTACTTCATCAGAATTATATTAATGGCTTGCTGTGCCAGTATATTTATCAAATATTCATTTGTGTTACAATTATTTAGGTACATGTTTTATCTTTTTTAAGATATTGAATTTCCCAAGAATATTCAACCTTGTCTTCCCCCACAAAATTTTACTGTCTTAAAAATATTACATATGCATGGAATATTTATTCAGCAATACTAAACACTAGACTTGTGCTGGGAACATGGATGTGGTTATACCAATTAAAGAGCTACTACTCTAGACTGCGAGGAAGGCATTTAAATACATAGCAATAGAACAAGGTAATTGTAGTAATAGAAACATGCTAGGTACAGTTATACAGGGTGAGTGATCAATTCCACTTTGGTAGAACATAAAGGGTTCACAGAGGAGAAATCAGCATGACTGGGTTTGAGGAATAAGTAGGAGTTATCAGGAAAGGGGTGTATCAGGGTGGCTTCCTTTCACCATACTTACTCAATTTGTTTGCTGAGTAAATAATCTGAGAAGCTGGACTACATGAAGAAGAAAGGGGTATCAGGATTGGAGGAAGACTCATTAACAGTCTGCAATATGCAGACGACACAACCTTGCTTGTTAAAAGCAAAGAAGACGTGAAGCACTTACTGGTGAAGATCAAAGACTACAGCCTTCAGTATGGATTACACCTCAACATAAAGAAAACAAAAATCCTCACAACTGGACCAATAAGCAACATCATGATAAACGGAGAAACGATTGAGGTAGTCAAGGGTTTCATTTTACTTGGATCCACAATCAACAGCCATGGAAGCAGCAGTCAAGAAGTCAAACGACATATTTCATCGGGCAAATCTGCTTGCTGCAAAATGCCTCTTTAATGTGTTAAAAAGCAAAGATGTCACTTTGAGGACTAACCCAAGCCATGGTCTTTTCAGTCACCTCATATACATGTGAAAGCTGGACAATGAATAAGGAAGACCCAAGAAGAACTGATGCTTTTGAATTATGGTGTTGATAAAGAATATCAAATATACCACGGACTGCCAGAAGAACGAACAAATCTGTCTTGGAGGAAGTACAACCAGAATGCTCCTTAGAAGCAAGGATGGCGAGACTTCATCTCATGCACTTTGGACATGTTATCAGTAGGGACCAGGCCCTGGAGAGGACATCATGCTTGGTAAAGTAGAGGGTCAGTGAAAATGAGGAAGACGCTCAAGGAGATGGATTGACACAGTGGCTGCAACAATGGGCTCAAACATAGCAATGATTGTGAGGATGGCGCAGGACTGGGCAGTGTTGAAAATAGGGTTGCAATGAGTCAGAACTGACTCAACAGCACTTAACAACAATAACAACATCCAAACAACATAGGGAAAAAGCATTTGAGTTAGAGATATGAAAGGATTCAAAGGCAGAAAGGCATGGACTCACTTCATATGTTTGGGGACTAAAATTGTTTTTGTTCCTGTACTATGTAATGAACATCTGGGGAAGTAGTGAAATAACCAGGCAATTTTAATTTTACTGGATTTCATGAACAAAAAACTGTTTTCTTAAATTTGGAATCATCTTTTATATTACCACGTAAGGATGCTGAAAACAACCACAATAACAATAATGAATAACTATTTCTATTTATAGAATACCAATTCTATTTCTTAGAATACTAAAAAAAATTCTGAAATTATATACTTCTAAAAGAAACTTTTTTTAACCCGAATTTAAATTTCAGAATAAAACTCATCATGGTATCCCGAATTTTCTCATGCAATTTGTTTATAGTATTTGGGAGTCATTATTATAAATAATAAAAGGAAGTGTTGGTATTAAAGAATTTTAAACAAGAAAGTAAACCTGATTGTATTACATTTTAGATTAGAATTCTCAGAGATAAATATGCAGGCCATTTTGGTAAGGAGAAAGACTACAGCAAGAAAAACTAGTGTTGGAAAGTTCTCGGTGACAAATGACAGAAGATGAGAGTCTGGAGTATGGTATCATAGTAGCAGGATCAGAGAAGTGGAAGATATTATGGATGTTAAATTGGCATGACTTACTGACTACATGAAGAAGGTAAGGAAAAGGGATATTTCTGACTTTGGGGTGTAAAAAATCAAGGAACAGGGACAGATTTGTGATGGGGAAACAATGAGTTCAGTTTTAGACACTATATAGTTATCTACTGTTACATAATGAATAACCCTAAAACATAGTGACTGTAGACAATAAACATTTATCATCTCATTATTTCTGTGGATCAGGAATTTGGGAGTGCTAGGGACTGAAGGATCTGCTTCCAATTTCACCCACGTGGCTATAGGCAGGAAGCTTCAGTTCCTCACCTTGTGGGCCTCTCTACAAGGCTATATCAGTGTCCTAACAGCACGGCAGCTGACCCCAAAGCAAATGATCCAAGAGAGAGCAAAGAGGAAGCAGATATGCCTATTATGACCTAGTCTCAGAAGTTACACGCTGTTACTTCCACTATACTCTATTCATCAGAAATAGGTCAGTAAGTTCAGCCTACATTCAACGGGTAGGGAATTAAGCTCCAATTTTTGAAGACAAGCATATCAAAGAATGTGTGGACATATTTTAGAACGAACACAGGCATTGCGTTTGAATTTCTTGTGGGACACATGCATGGAAATATCCAGTAGATAGTCTAGAGTTCAGGATCAGGATGCAGAAATGAGAAGTCTTCAGCTATTTAAGGAACTGGAAGCTGTGAGTGGAGGAAACAGTAGACAAGATTGACATCACACAGAAAGTATGTGAAGGCTGAGATCAGAAGAAGGTCAAATGTGGAAGCATGGTGGATACCTACATTGAAGGCAAAAGCAGTAAACGATGTACAAGCTAAGAGAGAATACTTTTTATTTTCCATCATAAAAGCCAAGAGAGATTTTTTTTACTTATTCAGAAAATATTTTGCAGTTCGACATTGGTCAACTGTCACAAATGCCAAGGAAATATCAAGTGAGGTAAGGATTATCCCTAAATTTTTCAGTAAACAGTGTATTGGTGAATTTTTTGCAGTTTGAAAGGTCTGTGTGCACAGTGAATGGAGAATAAGTGATACAGTTTTTCTTGGAAGAAATGTAGCTGAGAAGCAAAGTGGAGAAATGGATCTATAGCTTGTATGAAGGTTTTGTTGTGCTTCATATTTGTTTTTGTCTTAAGTTTTTATTATGACGTTTTCAATTACATCTTAAACTAGAGGTTGGTGTAATGAACCTCATGTACTCATCACCCAGCTTCTTGTCTCTCTTGACACCACATTTCTCATAAACTGGTAAATAGATCTAAAGGCTTCAGTACACATTTTCTTTTTTAATATACAGTCTTGAGCAAGATCATATGGGAGGAAAGCCAATAGAAACTGAGAGGCTAAAAACTCAGAAATGAAAATTGATAGCTGATAAGTCAGGTCCATTTTCAATGTAATTCTTTTTCTTTTTCCAGATGTTATTCTTACATTCTGCAGGAGGCTGATTATTACATTATGGGCCATAGGAAAGAAGAGAGGATTTTGAGTCTGTAAACCCATATTTGGATCCTTACTACAATACTTGACTTTGGCAAAATAGCTTGACATCACCAACTTGAGTCTCTTTATTTATAAAATGTTGATGACTGTAAAAGGAGATGGCAAGGTAATAATTCTTATATAAAACAAATGATAAATAAGGGGTTCTTAGAAAAAATAAATAAAATAATAGAAACAGAAACAACTGAACAACATGAAGAGCTATACCAAGTCCATGTATTATTCACAATTTACCAAAGAGAAAATGAGGCTCCGGTTAAATATATTATCTAATGTCACTCAGCCTGTAGTGAGTTAAAGAGCCTAAATGCTATTTATTCCTTTCCAAATTCAGGGCTCTTTATACTTTACTATGCTGTCATTCTTTCTCGTAGTTGTTACTCAATAAATAATTGTTAAATTAAAATAAGAGGTAAAGCATTCCTGTAGGGGTAAGGATCAAGGATTATATATCAGGGTGGGATGTTTAATGATCTGTAAACTTTAGGATTCTCGATGCCGTACCCTGGTTAGTTTTAACTTAATATATGTATTGCTTAAGGTAATGCTAGCTACTCTAATAAATAAAAGCTAAATATGAATGACTTAATACAATAAGAGTTTAATGCAAGTGTTCTTGATTAATAGCAGACCATCCTCCATATGGTAATTTAGGAATTCAGGAGTTTTCTATCTTGTGGTTCCAACCATTTTCTGTAGCCTCACATTCCATTGGCAAAAACCAGTTAGTTGGCCATACTAGAGGGAAGCAAATGAAGATCCATATAGTCCTTGGCTGGGCAGCTGCTTTGCATCAATAACACAATACCGTGGAGGGAAAAGAGGGTCAGATACATATCATGTGTGGAAAATTGGCAGCTCTGGTTTTCAAAAAATCTCACTGCCAGCATGCTCTCACCAGACCAGGGACCTGTGATGAGGATGGTCAAGTGGGCTGGTATTTTTTCTCCTCTCACTCCTGTGATGCTCCATCCACTCTGCATGTCATTAATTTTTACTCACACACCAGTGCTATCTCCCACTTCAGGTCCATTCTACATACTAGTCCCTCTGCCTGGATTTAATTCCCTATTTCTCTCCTGGACCTCCAGCTCCTACCCATTCACCAGATATTCTCATATACTATGAACTGGCAATGTCATGAATGTCATCGTACATTTTTAAAGTTTTTATTTTGAACTAAGTTTAGACTTAGTTTCAAAAACAGCACAAGAAATTCATATATCCCTCACTCAGCTTTCCCTAATGCTAACATCTTTAAACCTTCTTCAAAGTGATGAGGAGGGCATTAGATTTCAGGAAGGCAGGTTGACCTCATTCACTGCTATATTCTTAATGACTGGCACGATGCCTCAGCCATAACAGACACTCATTAAATATTTGTTGAGGAATGTATGATAACTTCACTAAAGCTCCCTGTCTTAGGCAAGTTTCTCTAGAGAAGCAAAACTAGTGAAATGTGTGTGTATATATATATGTATACATATGTATGTTGTTGTTGTTAGGTGGCTTCAAGTCAGTGCCGACTCATAGGGACCATACATCCAACAGAATGAAACTGCCTGATCCTGTGCCATCCTCTCAATCGCTGTTATGCTTGAGCCCATAGTTGCAGCAACTGTGTCAATCCATCTCCTCGAGGACCTTCCCCTTTTTTGCTGACCCTCTACTTTACCAAGCATGATGTCCTTCTCCAGAGACTGGTCCCTCCTGACAACATGTCCAAAGTATGTGAGATGAAGTCTCGCCATTCTTGCTTCTAAGGAGCATTCTGGCTGTACTTCTTCCAAGACAAATTTGTTTGTTTTTCTGGCAGTCCATGGAATATTCAGTATTCTTTGCTAACACCATAATTCAAAGGCATCAATTCTTTGGTCTTCCTTATTCATTGTTCAGCTTTCACATACATATGAGGCAATTGAAAACATCTCAGCTTGGAGGTGACATCTTTGCTTGGAGGTGTCTTCAAGGTGACATCTTTGCTTTTTAACACTTTAAAGAGGTCTTTTGCAGCAGATTTGCCCAATGTAATGTGTCTTTTGGTTTCTTGACTGCTGCTTCCATGGGTGTTGACTGTGAATCCAAGTAAAATGAAATCCTTGACAACTACAACCTTTTCTCTGTTTATCATGATGTTGCTTATTGATCCAGTTGTGAGGATTTTTGTTTTCTCTATGTTGAGGTGTAATCCATACTGAAGGCTATATAGTCTTTGATCTTCATCAGTTAGTGCTTCAAGTCCTCTTCACTTTCAGCAAGTAAGGTTGTGTCATCTGCATAATGCAGGTTGTTAATAAGTCTTCCTCCAATTCTGATACCCCTTTCTTCTTTATATAGACCGGCTTCCCGGATTATTTGCTCAGCATACAGATTGAATAAATATGGTGAAATGTTACAACCCTGACACACACACCTTTCCTAACTTTAAACCATGCAGTATCCCCTTGTTCTGTCCAAACAACTGCCTCTTAATCTATGTACAAGTTCCTCCTGAGCACAATTAAGTGTTCTGGAATTCCCATTCTCCGCAATGTTATCCATAATTTGTTATGAGCCACACGGTCGAATCCCCTTGCATAGTCAATAAAACACAGGTAAACATCTTTCTGGTATTCTCTGCTTTCAGCTAGGATCCATCTGACATCAGCAATGATATCTCTGGTTCCACACCCTCCTCTGAATTTGGCTTAAATTTCTGTCAGTTCCCGGTGGATGTACTGCTGCAACCATTTTTTAATGATCTTCAGCAAAATTTTACTTGTGTGTGATATTAATGATATTGTTCAGTAATTTCCACATTTGGTTGGCTCAGGTTTCTTGGGAATAGGCATAAATATAGATCTCTTCCAATCATTTGGCCAGGTAGCTGTCTTCCAAATTTCTTGGCATAGATGAGTGAGCACTTCCAGTGCCACATCTGTTTGTTGAAACATTTCGATTGGTATTCTTGCAATTCCTGGAGACTTGTTTTTCTTCAACGCCTTCAGTGCAGCTTGGACCTCTTCCTTCAGTACCATCGGTTCCTGATCATATACTGTCTCCTGAAATGTTTGAACAATGACCAATTCTTTTTGGTATAGTGTCTCTGTGTATTCCTTCCATCTTCTTTTGATGCTTCCTGCATCGTTTAATATTTTCCCCATAGAATCCTTCGCTATTGCAACTTGAGGCTTTAATTTTTTTTTTCAGTTCTTTCAGCTTGAGATATGTCGAGCATGTTCTTCCCTTTTGGTTTTCCACCTCAAGCTCATTGCACATGTCATTATAATACTTTATTTTGTCTTCTTGAGCTGCCCTTTAAAATCTTCTGTTAAGCTCTTTTACTTCATCATTTCTTCCTTTTGCTTTAGCTACATGAATTTCAAGAGCAAATTTAAGAGTCTCTTTTGACATCCATTTTGATCTTCTTTTTCTTTCCTGTCTTTTTAATGCACTCTTGTTTTCTTAATGTATAATGTCATTCCACAACTCGTCTGGTCTTTGGTCATTAGTGTTCAATGCATCAAATCTATTCTTGAGATGGTCTCTAAATTCAGGTGGGATATACTCAAGGTCATACTTTAGCTCTCGTGGACTTGTTCTAATTTTCTTCAGCTTCAACTTGAACTTGCATATGAGCAATTGATGGTCTGTTTCACAGTAGGTCACTGGCCTTGTTCTGACTGATAATATTGAGCTTCTCTGTCATCTCTTTCCACAGATGTAGTTGATTTGATTCCTGTGTATGCCATGTGGCAAACTCCACTCATATAGTCGCCATTTATATTGTTGAAAAATGGTATTTGCAATGAAGAAGTAATTGGTCTTGCAAAATTCTATCATTCAATCTCCAGCATAATTTCTATCACCAAGGTCTTATTTTCCAACTACTGATTCTTCTTCCTTGTTTCCAGTTTCCACATTCCAGCCATCCTGATTGCATGTTCAATCAATTTCAGACTACAGAAGTTGGTAAAAATCTTTAGTTTCTTCATCTTTGGCCTTAGTGGTTGATACATAAATTTGAATAATAGTGTTATTAACTGGTCTTCCTTAGAGGCATATGGATATTCTCCTATCCCTCACAGCTTGCACTTCAGGATAGATCTTGAAATGTTCTTTTTGACAACTAATGCAACGCCATTCCTCTTCAAGTTGTCATTCTCGGTATAGTAGATCATATGACTGTCCAATTCAAAATGGCCAATACCAGTCCATTTCAGCTCACTAATGCCTAGGATATCAATGTTTATGTGTTCCATTTCATTTTTGACAATTTCCAATTTTCCCACATTCACACTTCGTACATTCCATGTTCTGATTATTAATGGATGTTTGTAGCTGTTTCTTCCCATTTTGAGTCATGCCACATCAACAACCCAGGTCCCAAAAGCTTGACTCCACCCACATCATTAAGGTCGACTCTACTTTGAGGAGGCAGCTCTTCCCCAGTCATCTTTTGAGTGCCTTCCAACCTGAGGGGTTCATCTTCCAGCACTATATCAGACAATGTACCGCTGCTATTCATAAAGTTTTCACTGGCTAATTCTTTTCAGAAATAGACCACAAGTTCCTTCTTCCTAGTCTGTCTTAGTCTGGAAGCTCAGCTGAAACCTGTCTGCCATGGGTGACCCTGCTTATATTTGAAGAGCAGTGGCATAACTTCCAACACCATAGCAACATGAAAGCCCCCATAGTACAGCAAACTGACAGGTGCGTGGTGGATATATATATATGTATATATATATATTTATAGAGAGAGATACATATATATATTTATATAGAGAGAGAGGTTTATCTCCAGGAAATGGCTCACACTGCTGCTGAGGCTGGCAAGTCCCAAAGTCTGTGGGTCAGGCGTCAGCTGGAGGCAACATAGCTACAAGGGCTGAGAAACCCAAAATCAGCAGGTCAGACAGCAGGCTGCTGGCTTACAAGGCTGCTGAGCTGGAGAATCCCAAATTCAGCAGATCAGATGACAGGCTGCTGGCTCAAGTCTCAAAAACTGAAGGTCAGATGATGACAAGTTGGAAACAGGATCCAGAGCAAGCAAGTGAGTTTTGCCAGAACATCCATACAGATATTGAGTGCAGGCCACACCCTCAGGGAAACTCCCCTTACAATTGATTGGCTGATCACACCATATCACATCATGGAGTGATTACATTATATCACAAAATGGAGGATAATTACATAATACTGAGAATCATGGCCTAGCCAAGTTGACACATAACATTAACTGTCATACTCCACCTCATTACTTCAGCTATATTTATTTGTGTTTGATGTGGACCTGGAGATTCTGACACTAGAACAGGAACGGGTACATTCCTTCCAAATTCCATAAATGAGAAACAGAAAGCTATGCAACATTAAATATGTCCATGTTATCTGAGCAACTCCGCACTAAAAATGTTAAATAGACATTAGTATTGCTATTCAGTGTAGCATAAAAAAAAAAAAACTTACTGCCATCGAGTTGATTCCAACTCATAGCATACAACCCCATTAATGTGCATATATTTATAACATGCACAGTGGTTATCTTGCCAGAGTAATTAACCAAACTGGTAAGACAACAATCATGAACAGATGCTATTAAGATAATATCCTCATAGTCAAACTAAGTTTTGATTCTTCTCATTTTGTTGTTCACCACAGCACTTAAATGGACACTTTTTTCGATAAAATAGTCCAAAGTCAAACTCTCCTTTATCCATGGTCTCTTGTGCCTCTGTCATATCCATACCCACCCTCCCTGTCACCTCTGCCCAAACATAGGGTTAATTGGAGTCCTTCATTGACTTTGATTCTTTTTTCCATCTCTTTTCAAAGATTCCCCAGGCAAAACATCTAACTCTTTAACCATCAAGATAAAGGGCCAAGCACTGAATTCTTGAAATTAAAGGACCTGGGCTAGGAAAAAACTCAGCACGAGGTCTGTGGATACCCCCAGATGTTCAAAAGCACACTTAGATACAAGTGAAGATTTTGTCTACACTATATCTGACTTCCCAGTTTTTTCCAGGCTTAGAGATCGTGCTGAGTAGGAACACCAGGCTTACATCATTTATATGTAGGGGCTGAATCATTCCACGTGTTTTTACCTTTTATTGATATGGATACTCTCCAGGATTGGTTTGTAACCAAAGTAACTGCTAAAGAAAAAGTAAAAAACATTTGGTTCTGGTGGAAATCTGAAATATTATGATTGCTAATTGTCCTCACCACACCATCCTCAGTCTTGCCTCAAGTTCCTGCTCATATTTCTGTCCTTCTTCCCAAGCACATCTTTGTATCTATTCCAATCCTATCTATTGCCTAAGTCTGTTTGCTTTACTTAATCCATTAAACTTTCCCTGGATATTCCTGGTCAAATTAATCTCCATCTTCTCTAGGTTTCTTCAAAGACATAGAGCCCATTCTCCACATTTTAAGTGAACGATGCCTCCTCATATTTGATAATTATTTCACTTCCATTATTCTCATCTCCTCAAGTAAAACATTTGTTCTTGAAGACAGATTCTGCCTAAACTTTTCTATAGCCCTCACAATACCAAGCATAGATATAAATACAAAGTAGATGTTAAGCACTGGGACACTAACCAAAAGGTTGGTGGTTCAAACCTAACAAACAGCACTGTAGACGAAAGGCCTGGAGGGAGATCTGTTTCCAAAGATCACAGCCATTGAGAAGTCTATGGGTTGCAGTTCTGCTCTGAAACGTATAGTGTCACCATGAGTCAGAATCAACTGGATGGCAACTGTTTTGGTTTTGGTTTAGATGCTTAAAAAACATGCAATGATAGACATTACTAGTAATCAGTTAAAGAATGAGACTCACTTTCTTGATTTTTTCCAAAAAAAAAACCAACAGACTTTTGGTAAAAGCCTCTCATGTCAACCAGTTTTTCAACTCAAAAGCATCCAAACCAGATATGTTATTTGTCTTTTGAAGAGAACTTGTTTCTCAAGTTATTCATTTTTGTCCTCTGATAATGAGATGTGGGATTTATGCACTCTCTTGTGATAATATATTATCTTAGTACTCAGTTAACATCTTCTAATATTCTCTTTTCATTTACCTTTCTGCACATAAATAAATGATTTGACTCAAACTCAAAGGATGCACAAGATTTTATTATTCTATGTTTTATAGTTAAGTCCTACAATAAACTTGAATTCTTTCAAGAGAAGAAATTATTTACAAAATGAAAGTCCTTGGTCCTCATATGTTTCTTAAATGGAATTGTGGAAGACATCAACTCAACTTTATTGTTTTATAAGGGTAGGAACTGTGTTCTAGAGAAGATAAGTGATTTGTGTGTAAAATCAGTGTTCGTTAGTGATATATTAAGATTTAAACCCAGATCTCCTTCAGTTATATCAGAAACAGTAGGAATTATATTTATGAGCTTCAATATTTTATTTAATTCCTGTATATGTTGGGTAAACCGCTTCATATTTTAGCACAGACAGTATATCACCAAAGGTGAAAATACTTTAAATTGACTCACACTCAGTACCTTTTTTGCTGTTATTGAAAATTTTTCTTTTGATGACTTTAACCTTGATTTACATTTTCTTTTATACCTTATCATCTTTAAGGGATAAGCAGACTGAATTAAGCCACAGTACTTCCTTTTTTTTTTAACATTTCAGAGCCAAGAATGTTAGTATTTCAGTATGTTTGCACTTTTAATATTGTTTGATATTTTTATGACAATAATTTTGATATAGTGGAATATTGCAGGGAGTACGGGTTGCTCAACATAAGGAATGACTTTCTGATAACATAAGCCAAGCAATAATGGAGTGGGCTACCTAGAATTTCACAAACCATTTATACCTAGAAAAGTTTGGGCAGAGTCTCAATACTATGCTGGATATAGTAGATGGGATTTTTACACTAGGAGGGAGGCTGATATCATTGATGGCTATTATTTCTTCAAATTATAAGATTCCATAACCTATGACTTCTTAATGATCCATCTTCATTCAATACCAGGTCCACCCCTCTTTGTCAACAGTAGGCAGATATCAGAAATATTCAAGTATTTTTCTCTTTTCCCCAGAATCAAGGGACAACAACAAAAAAAGTATTACATTTTTTACCCAGTTCTTGTTTGTAGTATCAACGAAGATTATAGCTAGAAGAACTTGTGCAGAGTCCCAAGGACCAGTATGGGTCAGATCAGTTATTGGGTTCAAATCTATGCTCTAACACTAGTTGTGTGGCACTGAACAAATTATTTAAGTTCTCTGTGCCTCAGTTTTCTCATATTGAAAATGGATATATGTATCTAGGTTATATGTAATATAGGTTATTATGATGATTTAATAATATAATATGTGTCAGGTGCTTAGAAAAGTGACTTACACTATTTTAATAATAAAAGCTATATGAGGTCTTGTTAAATAAAACTAAGGGGTGAGTGCAGGGAAGCCAGAGTTTAGAACCTGAAAACAAATACCAAGCATTAGGTTTAGGGTGATGAATTTAAAGCAACCAACCAAAGCATCGAGAATTGAAGATATCTGGAACAAAATAAAAAATATGCAAGAAGTTTAATATGAAATAGGTTCAGGCAAACTGGCTCAGAATATAGGCATCATTCCAAGCATCAGTGCTGGAAGTCCACCTTGTTGGATTTTGAACTATGGAGAAGTAATATTAAAATATAGGATCTGGGCAAATAACTTCCTCCTGCCTCTCCCTTACATGTTATTTTATTCTGTAGAACATTTTTTATGAAATACTGGCAGCAACATTAACGGGTTTGCTGAAAGAAGAATGTTGTCCTCCCCAAAGCCTCCCAAACCAAACCAAACCCGTTGCTGTTGGGTGATACCGGCTGGTAGCGACCCTACAGGACAGAATAGAACTGCCCCATAGGGTTTCCAAGGAGTGGCTGGTGGATTCGAACTGCTGAACTTTTAGTTAGTAGCCTGTGCTCTTAACTGCTGCACCACAAGGGCTCCCCAAAGCCTACAATACCCATAAAAGTCAAGTATAAACAATAATCCAGTTATACAAAAACACCTTCAAAAGAAGCCCTCTATTTTTCTGGCCTCCAACAGCTTTCCTACTCCACCCCATCCCCTCCTACATGTAAGTTCTGGAATTGCTGCAAATTTGGAACGTTGAATGATGAAAAATGATGGCCCCCAAAGTATTGTGGAGTTGATCATTAAGTCTTATTAATGCTGAAGCAGGAACAGTATCATAATTTAAGAAAATCATGGTTGCTTTGTAGTACAGTTGAGAGAGGCAACTCTACAAAGTCTTAATATTATTCATATTATCTAAGAAATTGCCAGACATTAAAATTTCCCTTCTGGTTCACGGGCATCATCACTTTAGTAAACACAATCATAAAGAAATTTCAGATTAAACCATGTATGCAGCTAATCACTGCCTCCTTTCCTACTATTATTGGTTACATGTAGCAGTTCACCCCCTTTTACTTCCTAAATATTTGTTATAATATGTATCTATTAACTCTTGATTCTCCTAGCCCAGATCTCTGGCTTTCTCATTTCCTTGGGGTGGTTAAATTGCACTTCTTCCTAAAGCCCTGGGACTTTCCTGTGAAAAAGAGGGTAGAGAGCAGTAAGTGCAAAAGAGAATTGACAATTACCTCTATTCATGTTAAGAGTAGAGAAATGAGGGAGAGGAATATTTGAACATCTCATCTCATAGTAAGAGTAAGAACAGAGCCTGAGTCTTTGGAATGTTTTGTTCAAGTCTTTCACAACCATCGAGGGATCTAAAACATGGAAAGTATTCACTTTCTCAAGACCAGGAGAGGAACACAAAGACCTACAGTCTAGTAAAGCACAAAAACTAAACAGATGGGAATTTCTTTCACGTAATTGAATTCACAGACTCTGAGAGGTGGGAGAGAAAGTAACTTGAAGGAGGTCAACCTGAGAGGAAATTGGTTTCATGGTTAGTAGGAATGGATTCACCTTGTAATAAACACAGTAAACGTAAGAAATACACTCTGAGAAATACTATCTTGAGTCAGTTACTTCAGTTGTGTCTCATAGCTTTCAAAGAGGAACAAAATATCCTCCAAATTTGGAAAATCTTCCTTGTTTGTAATTCTTTTCTTTAAATCTGTGAGGTTAAGTTTCACATGGCATCTTCAGTAGCCATAAAAGGTGTACCACTTAAGAAGGCATCTTCTTTAGGTGATAGATTATGAGGTTGCACTTAAGGAGCAGGGATTCCACAATTCTATATTCCTACGTTTCTCTTAGAGATCTTATTTGTGGAAATCAGGTTGTATTTAAAAAAGACAATTTGTCTTGGAATATGGAATGCAGAGATTATGAAGTAGAATCCCATGCTTTACCAATAAATCGTTCTGTGTCTTTAGACATGCTTCCTAATTGTTAATGTCCTCCCATTTCTCACCTATAAAACCTGGGGATCCAAATTCATACTATGTAACAAATCTTAGCAACCTAATGATGAAATGGTCTTTGCACTGCTACTGAGCTTTGGGATGAGAATTATTCACCTAGTCAAAGAAGTCACTAAAAACTATAAAAGAGGATAAATAAAAATTGAATTCCATCCCCTAAGTATACTAGTGCTTAAATCTTCATCAAGCCATTTTTTAGAATTCCCTTGAGAACAATGTTGATTCTAGGTAGAAATGAAACATATTTCCCCAGTTCATTCTTCTGGTATTTTAATTTTAAAAAGTTGGGTTTTCTAGTGAAAACACTTGGAATAAAGGCTTATAATAGGTTCTAAGGAATGCTTGAAATAACACATATCTCTAAGAAGGAAGTGGAATAACTGTTTATAATGCCAATTTAAGAAATGGTACACTAACAATCATGATTAAATATGAATTGACGCTAATTTTTAAGTTAACCCATCTTTAAATATTTCAATTGATTTCCTTTTAATTATTTTAAAAGGAAATACTTGTGAAACGAATTATCACTCTATTGCTCTAATACACAGATGACTTAAGACTTGTGAAATGTTACTTGGTATTATATAAATGGTCCAAGCTCTTAAACCTTGTGCATGAAGCTGCTCTTTGTCATTTTTTGTCTCTTCCCTTACTGTTGATCATCATTATTAGATGTTACTTCTTAGTGCTATAGTGTACCTTATTTTCATACATTACTTTCCATTTAGGAAATGAGCATAGAATTCCATAGACCAAGAATTCTAAAGTTAATAAGACAAATCTCAAAACTAGTTGAATAAGACAAATATTTACCAAAAAAAAAAAATCTTGACTTAAAATTCAAGATGAAGAGGCTTGACATTAAGGAGTGCACTATGATGAAATGGGTTCTGAAGCATAGAAATAAAGAATAACAAGCTACACAGACGTGGTGAGGGCATAATACAGAGTTTAAAGAATCTCTCACAAATAACATGCTAAGTTTCCTGTCTTCAAAGGAAACATACAAATAACTAAAATGCAAAATGTTTGTATTATTGAAACACAGCAGTTGCATTGAATCTTGGTATGTCTCAGGATCAGAAGCTGGGGCTGGGCATGACTTAGATTTAGTCCTTGGGCTGGATAAAACCACCTTAAAGATGACAGGCATTAAGAAAACGTTTCTGATAACTACCCATCCCACAATAATAAAAATAAAGAAATTTTTTAGAAAAAATTAAATAATGATTCAAAATTCCATAATCACCTTTCCCATTACCTAAAGAAATAAATCAAAAATAGCAAAATGTAGTTAAATATTTACAAAATACAATACCAAAAGAGAAGTATCCTGATGCCATGAACTTCAAAGACTGAAAGCCAAGAAAAAGTTTAGCAGATGTGACATGGTTGGCTCAGCAGTTAACCTCACCATCCTTTCAACACCAAACGTGCTTAGACGGGCAGATCAAGAGTAGTTGAGACCAGTTTGCTATACTGGAGGCTCTTTGCCACAAATATGCCCCCAGGTACACTAAAATGACTTGTAAGAGAATAAACTATGACCTGGCTATCCTCCCACCTCAGATACACTCTTCTAGTAACTATGACTGATGGTTGCAAGGAAGCATTGGAGGAGGGGGCAGTAAATGAGGTATCTGCAAAGTACAAGTACTAAGCAGGAATGACAATAAATAATTAAAAGCAAAATAAATGGATAAGATAAACAACCCCTATTCAATCACTTTTTCAAGAAAATAGGAAAACAGCACTGATTTAAAAAAAACAACAACAGAAAACAACAAATGCTGGCAAGGGTTGTGGGGAGATTAGAACCCCTATCCACTGCTGGTGGGACTGCAAAATGGTACAACAATGATAGGTATGCTACTTCTTCAAAAAGCTAGAAATAGACATACCTTATGATCCAGAAATCCCACTCTAGTTATCCCACTCCTAGAAATTTAATAGCAGCGACATGAACAGACATATGTATACCTATATTCACTGCAGCGTTATTCACAATAGCAAAAAGATGGAAACAACTTAAATGCCCATCAACAGATGAATAGATAAACAAAAGGTGGTATATAGCATACAATGGAATACTATGCAGCTATACAGAATAATGATGAGTTCTCAAAACTTCTTATAACATGGATGAATCTTCTGTGAAGTGAAATAAGTCATTCACAAAAGGATACATTTGCATGTTCTCAGTACTATAAAAAAAAAAGACAACTATAAGTATAGATACATCAGTTAACGCTCATTGCTGGTTACCAGGGATAGCAGGGGGAGGGAGGGGGAATCACTCTCTGGATAGTAGACACTTGTTATTTTTGGTGATGGGAAAGGCAATACTGAATACGGGTGAAGTGTGCACAACTTGACCAAGGTAAACGATGACATTAAGAAATACACAAGAATAAGGGACGTTTTTGGTAAATGCTATAATATACACAATTTTGCAACAACAAATAACAGCAATAACAACAAAAAAAGTGTGTGATTACATAGGTAGATATGTATGCATATATGTGTATAAGACAGTATATGTGTGTATATATGCGTGCATATATAGATGTAACTGTAGGCCTATGTATATACATGTATGTGTGTGCTGTATATATAATCATATATGTAATAAAGCACATAGCGGGCACAGTTACGGATACTTCCTAAACATAACCAAACACCTCATGGGATTGGTTTACTGGGTTTGAAGGCTTAGCACCATGGCCTCATGGGACAACACGGTCAACTGGCATAACATAGTTCATAAAGTTTAGGTTCTGCATCCTGGTTTGGTGAGTTGTGCAGGGGTCTTAAAAGCGTGAGAGCAGCCATCTAAGATACAACCATTGGTCTCTAATCGTTGGGAGCAAAAGAGAAAGAAGGAAAACCAAAGACTCAAAGAAGAAACTAGTCTACAGGACTAATAGCCTACAGGAATTATCTATTCCGAGACCAGAAGAACTAGATGGTGCCCAACTACCACTACCAACCTTCTGACCAGGGACACAATAGATGGTCCCAGATAGAATGGGAGAAAAGTGTAGAGAGAAACTCGAATTCTTTAAAAAAAAAAAAAAAATCAGACTTACTGGACCTGTAAAGACTAGAGGAACCCCTGAGACTATCGTCCTGAGATATCCTTTAAGTTTTGTACTAAAACTACACCTGGAGTTCACCTTTCAGCTACAAACCCGATTGGCTCATAAAATAAACAATATCACTTGTGAGTACCGTGCTTCTTTAAAAAATTATCTATATGAGACCAAATGGTAAACATTTATCCTAAAGCAGAAAATAAGAAGGCAAACAGGGGCAGGGAAGCTAGATTAATGGAAACAGAACAACCTAAACAGAAATAATGAGATTGTTGACACATTGTGGAAAATGTAACTGATGTCACCGAACAATATGTATAGAAATTGTTAAATGAGAACCCAATTTGCTGTATCTACTTTCACTAAAAATAAATAAAACATTTTAAAACAAGTCAAAGGATTATTTTCCCCAGTGAGCAGTCATAGAGCTCTCTAGTTGAGTGTGTGGGTGTCTGCACTTAGTAAATGCTTTGGGGATGACATAAGACCCTTACACTTACAACTTTGCCATCAAACAAAATATAAGCTTCAGGTCTGGAAAATTTCCAAACAGATAAATAGTTGAGTTGTTTTTAAGAACTGAACTGCCAAACCACATCAAAACTAGACACTTTAATGTGAGAACATTCAATTTAGGATAATCTGATTTTAGACATGCCAGTAAATGATTATTTTCAGTTAAGGGAAATAAAATCAATGCTTCTATAAATAAATTAATGAGAATCTTTAATCCCATAAATTTCTGTCTTCTGTACCATTGATGGCTGTCTATTATAACCAAAGTCACAGTCAGGGTTAATCCAAATTGGGGATTGTAGAGTCTTTATTGCAAAATAGGGTTTGTCCCAACTTTCTAACTACAAATGTGATGCACTGGGGCCTAAATTTTGGTGTGTCACTGGAATCACAGCTGGAGCATCACCAGTGACATCTGTCTACAAAATCTGCCACAATTCCATGACCTGTAAAGCTGGAAACTTATAATGTGTTACCTATATATTCATCATAACAAAGTAAGATTGGCCTGACATTTGCTGCTGCAACCACCAAAGTGCAAAACAAATTTGGTTGTGTCTTGAAGATGTCTGTGGGTTAAACTTTAGGCAACATAGACTGTTGTTCACTCTTTCACCAGAGCTACATCCTCCAAATAATACCTTATGAATGTATTTATAACAATATATCCTAAGTGCTATGTCCTATATATGTGTGTATATGCACTTCTTTCATGTGGATATTCAGATGGTAAATCCTTTTATATGAATATTTCCTTTGCATTATTTTTAAATTTAAAAAAAAATTCCAATTCTTTGTTCTAATCTAGGAAACGTCCCTAAATACATCATTTTTTAAAAGGGTTAGTTTTTCCTCTCTCAAATCTTCTTAAAATTCTTCATTTCTAACGTGTTGAATCCAAAGCACATACATCACGTTAAATAAAATAGGTTTTCAAATTTCTACTTTGAATGAATAAAGGAAAAATAATCCCTTGGGGAAAATAAATACGAAAACAAAGCAAAATTGCCAGCTCCTTTATGAAGTTGATATACTCTTGATGTTGTTGCTGTTGTTGTTAGGTGCTGTTGAGTTGGTTCCAACTCATAGTGACCCTATGTATAACAGAACAAAACACTGTCTGGTCCTGCGCCATCCTCACAATTGTTGCTATGTTTGAGCACATTGTTGCAGCTACTGTGTCAATCCATCTCATTGAGGGTCTTCCTCTTTTTCTGCTGACCCTCTACTTTACCAATCACGATGTCCTTCTCCAGGGATGGGTCCCTCCTGATAACACGTTCAAAGTTCATGAGACAAGTCTCACCATCCTTGCTTCTAAGAAACATTCTGAATGTACTTCTTCCTCAATTAAATATAGAATAGGATATAACATAAAGAGTAAACAAGAGCCACAAAATTTTATGTAAAGAGAAATAGATATACAGAGAGAGAAATATAACCATGCTCATGTAGAAATTTTTTCAATAATTCAAGAATAATTTAATCTCATACATGCAATGTGATATACCACTATCTTATGAATAAATGCAATATATATAACAACTTTCAATAACTGGTTAGGATTATGAAGAAAAGAGAAAAATCTTAGAAAACTGAAAATAGAGAACTTTCCTGACTGAAGGAAACCCTTGTGGCATAGTGGTTAAGAGTTTGGTTGCTTACCAAAAGGTTGGCAGTTCGAATCCACCAGGTGCTCCTTGGAAACCCTATGGGGTAGTTCTACTCTGTCCTATAGGGTAGTTATGAGTCAGAATCGACTCGACGACAATGGGTGTTCTTTTTTTTTAAAATCTATCTATCAAAAACTACAGCAAATATCACACTCAATGGTGAAAACTTCAGGCAATTCCCTCTAAGGTGTGCAATCAGACAAGGATGCTCAGTGTTACCACTATAGTTCTAGAGAGAACATGAGATTTTAGTCAAGACAATAATACAAGAAAAAAAATTAAGAGGTATACAAACTGGAAGGGTAGGGGTAGTTCTCAACTGGAGGAGTAATTTTGCCCAAATTTTGACTGCCACAATTGGGAGGTACTTCTAGCATCTAGTAGATACAGGCTAGAGGTGCTGCTAAACATCCTACAATACACTGGACAGTCTCCCACAACAAAGAATTATCCAGTCCAAAATGTCAATAGTGATATCGTTGTGATACCCTGCCCCACACCAGTGAGAAAATATTATTGAAAAAAGATACCAAACACTACTAAAGTGTCCAGGAATTAACCTAATGATACATTTACAGGAAATTCATGGAGAAAACCCCCACATGTCTGTCAGTTTGTCATAGTATTGGGGCTTGCGTGTTGCTGTGATGCTGGAAGCTATGCCACTGGTATTCAGATACCAGCAGGGTCACCCATGGTGGACAGGTTTCTGCTGAGCTTCCAGACTAAGATAGACTAGGAAGAAGGAACTTGCGGTCTATTTCTGAAATGGTAACTATACACATGGACCTTGCCAGATGGAATACACAGGAATCAGATCGGTTACATACGTGGAAAGAGACGATGGAAACGCTCAATATCATCAGTCAGAACAAGGTCAGAGGCCAACTGTAGAACAGACCATCAATTGCTCAGGTGCAAGTTCAAGTTGAAAATGAAGCACTTACTGGTGAAGATCAAAGACCACAGCCTTCAGTATGGATGACACCTCAACATAAAGAAAACAAAAATCCTCACAACTGGACCAATAAGCAACATCATGATAAATGGAGAAAAGATTGAAGTTGTCAAGGATTTCATTTTACTTGGATCTACAATCAACACCCATGGAAGCAGCAGTCAAGAAACCAAAAGACATATTGCACTGAGTAAATCTGCTGCAAAAGACCTCTTTAACGTGTTGAAAAGCAAAGATGTCACCGTGAGGTCTAAGGTGCTCCTAACCCAAGCTGTGGTATTTTCAATGGCATCATATGCATGTGAAAGCTGGACAATGAATAAGGAAGACCGAAGAAGAATTGACACCTTTGAATTATGGTGCTGGCAAAGAATATTGAATATACCACGGACTGCCAAAAGAACGAACAAATCTGTCTTGGAAGAAGTACAACCAGAATGCTCCTTAGAAGCAAGGATGGCAGGACTATGTCTTACATACTTTGGACATGTTGTTAGGAGGGATCAGTCCCTGGAGAAGGACATCATGCTTCGTAAAGTACAGGGTCAGCGAAAAAGAGGAAGACCCTTAACAAGATGAATTGACACAGTGTCTGCAACAATGGGCTCAAGCATAACAACAATTGTGAGCATGGGGCAGGACTGGTCAGTGTTTTGTTCTGTGGTACATAAGTTCGCGATGAGTTGGAACTAACTTGACGGCACCTAACAACAACAACAACATGGAGAAAATGTTAAAACCCTCTTAAATGGCGTAAAAAAAACAAATCCCAAATTGATGCAGAAATAATTTATATTCATGGATATATTTACTTAATTTTATAAAATTATTAATTCTTGCCTAGATGAATCCATGAATTCTAAATAATTTCAATTTTAAAAAATCATCAGTATTTGAGACAATTTATCAATCTAATTCCAAGGTTTTTGTTTGGGGTATTAGATGGCGAGTCTTATTCTGATGCTTTTTGAGAGGTTACTAACTTCTCCAAAAAAAAGAAATAAGAGACAGGAGATAGAAATAAATTGAAATGTGGGACTTAGGGGCGTTGGTTTCTTAGTCCAGTGTAAATTGTAGCAATCCTCAACTTATAAAGTCTAACCTATTTGAAGATAACCAAAATTTTTCATGTTGAACGATAAAATTATGTCTACATCCACTAGAAAATCAGTTTCTTAGAGAACATTAATGATACTTTAACATCGTCATTGTTTAAGTATGCACACATATAAGCTGCAAACAAAGTAAAGTCTAGAATATCAGATGGAAAAATTAGAAATGTCTTTTTTCCTTTGTTCTTCCCTGATATGGCATTCTACTAATTTTGGTACATGTTTTATATCAAAACTCCCTAGGTCTAATCTCTCGAAAACTCATTAATCTGCATTAATAGACTTTCTGGGAAGCTGTAAGTTTAATCAATTCTTATTTGATAAGGGTTTCTAATGCTTTCACTGATGGGATACTTACTAAGCAACAAACTGTTTTAAAACCACCAGCATTTTCTGAAGTCTTGTCAGATGTTGATAAAGTGAAATGTCTCGTACAATACAGGAATGTAATTCTAAATTCTTTATACACTGAGAAGGTTAATAAAATAGAAGGCCTTCAAAATGTTATCTAAATTCTTGAAGAGAGATAACTTATTAAAGCATAGCATTTCTTCATAATCTATTTTTGCATTCAGATAGTGCAGACTATTTTGTCAATGACCTAATGAAATATAAAAGTCCCTGTTAGATTCAATTTTAAATGCCTATCCACCACAGTGAAGGCGATAACTGTGGTTCGCTGTTGCTTTTTGCAGTGAAGACTACCTCTCAAGCTCCACCCTAAGTCAGCTGTTGAAAACTCGATGGAGCACAGTTCTAATCTGACACACATGCGGTCGCCATGAGTTGGAGTTGAACTGACAGCAACTGTTGGGTTTGTTATGGAGTGTTTACAGTTTACAAAACCCTTTACATCAACCATCTTATTTCATCCTCACAACTCCGTGGGACCAGCAGAATAGGGATGATGTTTTTACCACAGGGAAATGTAGGTCAGTGACCTTAAGTACAGATGACTATCAAGTAACAAAATTGGAATCAGGCCCTGGTCTCCAGACCCCAAGAGCAGTACTCTTTTACTACTTCATGCTGGACAAGAACCATAATGATCTGAGTAGAAGTTGCTCCAGGAAAAAAATAAAAATAAAAATACATGAACCAGCGAATATGAAAACCTATCAGAAATGAACAAATTTCTAGGAACACACTACCTACCTAAACTAACACAAACTGAGGTCAAAAAACTGAACAGACCCATAACAAAAGAAGACATTGAAGAGGTAATAAAAAAAAACTCCCAACAAAAAAAGCCATGGCCCAGACAGCTTCACTGGAGAATTCTACAAACATTCAGAAAAGAGCTCACACCAGTACTACTCAAACTATTTCACAGCATAGAAAAAGAAGAAATAGTCTCGAATTTATTCTATGAAGCCAGAAAACCTTGATACCAAGCCAAGAAAAGACACACAAAAAAAGAAAATTACAGACCAATATCCCTCATGAATACAGATCCAAAAATTCTAGCCAATAGAATTCAACAGCATATTAAAAAAAAAAATACATCATGACCAAGTGGGATTCATATCAGGTATGCAATGATGGTTCAACATTACAAAATCAATCACCATAATAAAAATGAAACAGGATCAATAACTGAAAAAAATAGGGACTGGGGCAGAGCCAATATGGTGGACTAGTCAGATGCGCTAAGCCATCCCGCTGCAACGAACCTAAAAAACCAAGTAAAACAGATATAGATGTCAATCCTGGAAACCTGAACCTTAAATGAAGGGATAAAATATTAGACTGGAAGCCACTGAGAAGAAGAAACTGATAGAGAGCAGTAAAGGAGTAGAGATACTGAGTGGAGGTTCCTGGAGAAACAGCATGACTCAGTATGGCCATCTTGGAATAAAGCCAACAACCCCACACGCAGAAAGGCACCTCCATGGAATTCCCACTAGGAGATAGAGGTACAGCTCAGACACATCCAGGGCTAAGTAAGACCATGTCATGGTTTGAATTATGTCCCCCCAAAAATGTGTCTATCAATTTGGCTGGGCCATGATTCCAGAATTATGTGGTTTTTCTCCATTTTGTGATTGTAATTTTACATTAAAGAGGATTAGGGTGGGATTGTAATACCACCCTAACGCAAGTCACATCCCTGATCCAACGTAAAGGGAGTTTCCCTGGGGTGTGGCTTGCACCACCTTTTATCTTTTATAAGAGATAAAAGGAAAGGGAAGCAAGTGGAGAATCAGGGACCTCATACCACCAAGAAAGCAGTGCCAGAAGCAGAGCGCATCCTTTGGACCTGGGGTCCCTGTGCAGAGAAGCTCCTTGTCCAGGGGAACACTGATGAGAAGAAGGCCAACAGAGAGAGAAAGCCTTCTCCTAGAGCTGATGCCCTGAATTTGGACTTTTAGCCTACTTTACTGTGAGGAAATAAAATTCTCTTTGTCAAAGCCATCCACTTGTGTTATTTCTGTTAGAGCAGTACTAGATGACTAAGATGGACCACATTTTCTGGCTGCAACTCAAGGAGGAGCCCAGTCTCTCACCCAGGAACCACAAGAGCATGCTCCTACAACCCTCACCCTTCTGGTGAACAGCAGCAAGAACCACCTCCTCCCGGCAGCCGCGATTGCCAGGAAATACAGTACCAAACCACCCTATTGCCCTCCTCCATCTAGCTCCCTCTGCCCCTGTCTTTGCACCCCCTCATGCTTCTCTCCTCCACCAAGCCAGCTAGACCCCAGCCTCCTCTCTGGCAGCTCAGACCCCACTGTGTCACACTCCATGGCACCAAGGGGGACCAGCCCAAGCCCCAGACAACTCCCCACCAGCTCAGCCCTTGCCGTGCGGTACTCACGGGACCTGAGGGGAACTAACCCAGACTCTAGACCCTTCCCTTCCAGCTCCAGCCCCACCCTGCCATGAGCCTCACTCCAGCACCTGGCCCTGGCCCAGTTAATGCCACAGACAAATGACCCATCTCCACCCCTTCCCCTGCTGCTGGACCTGCCGTGCTGCATCATAGCTGAGGGACTGGGCCAGCACATCTGGAGAAGGTGTTGAGAACTATCATATCCACAGACAAGTAAGCAACAAAGCACTCCCAGCCCACCTGCCCAGACATAACTAAGCAAAACAAAAACAGCAGGGCAAAACAAACAAATCTATAATTCATAAATAAAGTAATACCTGAATGTCTCAGAAACAGCATACAATATCAAAACATAAAAAAACAGGACAAGATGGCTCCAGTAAGTGACTGAAATAAGGCACCAGACAACATTCCAGCAGAAGGCATCGGAACTATCTGATAGGGAATTCAAAAGTCTAATGCTCAGGGCTCTCCAAGAGATTAGAAAAGAGACCAAGGAAAACACAGACAAAATCATGAAAAACACAGACAAAACCTACTGAAATGTAGCCAAAATCAAGGAAAACATAGACAAAGCTATATGAGAATTCAGGAAAATAATACAAGAACAAAATTTCAAAATAAATAAATAATCAGAAATTGTACAAAAAACAGCAATTAGAAATCCAAAAGATAAACAACAAAGTTACAGAAATGGACAACACAATAGAAGACTTCAGGAGCAAATTTGAAACAATGGAAGATAGAATCAGCAAAACTGAAGACAAATCCATGGATGCCACTTTATTTGAGGAAAAATCAGGGAAAAGAATGAAGAAAAATTAAGAAAACCTAATAACTATATGGGATATTAATCAATCTCAAAAATTTGCGCATGGTTGGAGTTCCAGAACAGGGGGAGAAAATGGAAAACACAGAGAGGATCTTTGAAGATTTACTCAGAAAACTGCCCTAATATCATGAAAGATAAAAAACTTACCATGCAAGAAACTCAACAAACCCCATATAAGATAGACCCCAAGAGAAAGTCACTGACATATCATAATCACACTCTTCAAAACCAAGGACAAAGAAAGAATCCTGAGAGCAGCTGGAGAAAAATGAAAAGTCACATACAAAGAGGAAACAATAAGACTAAGCTCTGATTACTCGGCAGAAACCATGCAGACAAGAAGGCAAAGGGATGACATATACATTTTTTCTTTGAAAGAAAAAAATTGCCAAACAAGAATAATAAATTTTGCAAAACTCTGTCTCAAATATGATGGCAAAATTAGGACATTTCTAGATAAACAGCAATTAAGGGAATTTGTAATAACCAAACCAAACTTACAAGAATTATTAAAGGGAGTCCTTCAGCTACAACATCAGACAACAACCTGAATCTAGGACATAGGTCAGTGTCATGGATTGAATTATGTCCCCCCAAAAATGTGTGTATGAATTTTACTGGGCCATGATTCCCGGTATTGTGTGGTTGCCCTTCATTTTGTGATTGTACTTTTATGTTAAAGAGGATTAGGGTGGGATTGTAACATCCTTACTAAGGTCACATCACTGATCCAATGTAAAGGGAGGTTCCCTGGGGTGTGGCCTGCACCACCTTTTATCTTACAAGAGATAAAAGTAAAGGGAAGCAAGCAGAGAGTGGGAAACCTCATACCATCAAGAAAGCAGTGCCAGGAGCAGAGCTCAACCTTTGGATCCCAGGCTCCTAAGCAGAGAAACTCCTAGTCCAGGAGAAGATGGATGACAAGGACCTTCCTCCAGAGCTGACAGAGACAGAAAGCCTTCCTCTGGAGCTGATGTCCTGAATTTGGACTGTTAGCCAACTAGACCATGAGAAAATAAATTTCTCTTTGTTAAAGTCATCTACTTGTGGTATTTCTGTTATAGCATCACTAGATGACTAAGACAGTCAGTGTCAGTCAGATACCGACCTAGGTAACGAACTCTCAAGGATAAAACAAAACTAAAAGATGTAAAACACAAAACTGGAGACATCAATTTGCAAATGAAAACAAAGTCATAACAATAAAAGGAGGAATACTCTGTGTAGGTACAGAACTTTCAAATGGAGAGGAAGTCAAGGTAATATCAAATAATAAATTACTGGTTCAAACCTAGGAAGATAAGGGTAAATTTCAAGGTAACCACAAAGAACATTAACAAACTTACTCATCAAAATAAAGAAGAAAAACATAAAGTCTCAGTAAATGCAAAATCTACAATAACAAAAGAAATGAAAAGAAATTCCATAAACAAAAGGAACTCAGCACAGGAGAGTAAGAGGAACAAAGAAAATGTCAGCACCGCACTCAGACACAAAGGCACTACAAAATGACAGCAGTATACTCACACAAATCAATAATCACACTAAATGTAAATTACTTAATTGTACTGTGAAAAGACAGAGAGTAACAGAATGGATAAAAACATGACCTATCAATATGCCATCTACAAGAGAAACACCTTAGACACAAAGACACAAATATATTTACAATCAAAGGATGGAAAAAATATATCAAGCAAACAGCAACCAAAAAAAAAAGAGCAGGTGTGGCAATACTAATCTCAGATATAATAGACTTTAAGGCAAAATCCACCATAAACAATAAGAAAGGACATTACATAATGATTAAAGAGACTATCCACATGATAACATAACCATAAAGAATATCTATGAATCTAACTACAGGATCCCAAAATACATAAAACAAACTCTAACAGCACTAGAAAGAGAAATTGACAATTCCATAATAATAGTAGGAGACTTCAGCACACCACTGTCAGTAAAAGACAGAACATCTAGAAAGAAACTCAACAAAGATACAGACGATCTAAAGGCCACAATCAACCACCTTGACCTCATAGACAGATATAGAACACTCCATCCAACCACAGCAAAGTATACATTATTTTCCAATGGACAAGGAACATTCTCTAGAATAGACCACATCTTGAGCCAAAAAGCAACCCTCAACAAAATGAAAAACATTGAGATAATACAAAGTGTCTTCTCTGATCAGAACACCATAAAAGGAGAAATGAATAAAAGGAGGAGCAAGGAAAAAAAAATCAGAAACATGGAAACCGAAAAACACCATGCTTAAAAACCACTGTGTAAAAGAAGAAATCAAAGATGGAATCGAAAATTCTCTAGAATCAAACAAGAATGAAAACATAGCATACTAAAACGTTTGGGACACAGCCAAGGCAGTGCTCAGAGGACAATTCATAGCAATAGAGTCACACATCAAAAAAGAAGGGACAAAATCAAAGTGTTAGCCATACAACCCAAACAAATAGAAAGAGAACAGCAAAAAAGCACACAGCCATCAGAAGGAAGGAAATAACAAAGATCACAGCAGAAATAAATGAAATAGAGAATAGAAAAACAAGAGAAAGAATCAACAAAACCAAAAGTTGGTTCTTTGAAAGGATCTACAAAATTGACAAACCACTGGCCAAACTGACAAAATAAAAACAGGAGAGGAAGTAAATAACCCAAATAAGAAATGAAATGGGGACCATTACAAACCACCCAACTTAGAATAAAAAGGATCATAACAGAGTACTACAAAAACTGTACTCTAACCTTCATCTAAAGTACAATAATAAAAAAAAAGAATTTTAAAAAATAGAAAAACTGTAATTTAACAAATTTGAAAACCTAGAGGAAATGGACAAATTTCTAGAAACTCACTACCTACCTGAACTAATATAAACTGAGATCAAAAATCTGAACAGACCCAAAAAAAGAGAATAGATTGAAAAGGTAATAAAAAAAAAAAAAAAAAAAAAAAAAACTCCCACCAAAAAGAAATTGCAGCCCAGATGGCTTCACTGGAGAATTCTACCAAACATTCAGAGAGGAGTTCACACCAGTACTACTCAAACTATTTCAGAACATAGAAAATGAAGGGATACGTCCAAATTCATTCTACGAAGCCAGAATAACCCTGATAACCAACACCAGGCAAAGACACCACCAACCAATATCTGTCATGAATATAGATGCAAAAATTCTTAATAAAATTTTAGCCAACAGAATTCAGCACCATATTAAAAAATAATACACCACAACCAAGTGGGATTCACACCAGGTATGCAAAGATGATTCAACATTAGAAAATCAATAAACATAATACACCACATAAATAAAACAAGAGAAAATAATCAGATGATCATCTCAATCAACACAGGAAAAGGCATTCAATAAAGTTTAACACTCATTACTAATAAAAACTATAAAAAGACAGGAATAGAAGGGAAATTCCTCAACATAATAAAGGGTATCTACACAAAACCAACAGCCAACATCACACTCAACAAAGAGAGGCCAAAAACATTCCCCCTGAGAATGGGAACAAGATAAGGATGCCCTTTATCACATTGTGCTGGAAGTAGTAGCTAGAGCAACAAGGCAAGAAAAAGAAATAAAGGTCATCAAACTGGTAAGTGAAGAAGTAAAACTATTCCCATTCACGGATGATATGATATTATACATAGAGAACCCTAAAGACTCCATGAGAAAACTACTGGGACTATTAGAAAGATTCATCAGAGTAGCAGGATACAAGATAAACATACAAAAATCAGTTGGATTCTTATACACCAATAATGAGAACTACAAAAAGGAAATCAGGAAAGCAATACCATTTATAATAGCTCCTAAAAAAAAAAAAAAAATACTTAGGAGTAAATCTAACCAGGGAAGTGAAAGAGCTATAAAAAGAAAACTGCAAAATGCTATTGCAAGAAACCAAAAGAGACCTACATAACTGGAAAAACATACCATGCTTATGGATAGGTAGACTTAACATTGTGAAAATGTTGATTCTACCCAAAGCAATGTACAACTACAATGCAATTCTGATCCAAATACCAACAGCATTCTTTAATGAGATGGAAAAACTAATCAATAACTTTATATGAAAAAGAAAGAGGCCCTGGATAATTGAAGCACTATCGAAGAGGAAAAACATAGTAGGAAGCCTCACACTACCTGACCTCAGAACCTACTATACAGCCACAGTAGTCAAAACAGCCTGGTACTGGTACAATGACAGATACATTGACCAAAGGAACAGAATCAAGAACCCAGATGTAAATCCATCTTCCTACAGCCACCTGATCTTTGACACCCAAAGTCAATCAAATGGGAAAAAAAGTCTTTTTAACAAATGACGCTGCCAAAACTGGATATCCATCTGTAAAAAAAAGTGAAACCCCTACCTCACACCATACACAAAAACTAATTCAAAATGGATCAAAGACTTTAATATAAAATCAAAAACTATAAAGATCATGGGAGGAAAAATAGGGTGAATGCTAGGAGCCCTAATATACAGCATAAATAGGATATAAACTACAATACACAAATACCAGCAGATAAGCTAGATAACTGGGATCTTTAAAAAATTAAACACTTATGCTCATCAAAAGACTTCTACAGAGGCTAAAAAGAGAAGCCACAGACTGGGAAGAAAATTTTGGCTATCACATGTCTGACTAAGGTCTAATCTCTAGAATATTATCGGAAAATCCAACACCTCTACACCAAAAAGACAAATAATCCAATTAAAAAATGGGCAAAGGACATGAACAGACACTTCACCAAAGAAGACATTCAGGCAGCTAACAGACACATGAAGAAACGTTCAAGATCACCAGCCATTAGAGAAACGCAAATCAAAACTACAACGAGATACCATCTCATTTCGAATTACTGAAGTACTGGCATTAACCAAAAACAACAACAACAACAGAAAATAAAAAAGGTTGGAGCTGTTGCAGGGAGATTGGAACTCTTATGCACTGCTGGTGGGAATGCAAAATAGTACAAGCATTTTGAAAAACGATATGGCACTAAAAAGCTAGAAATAAAAATACCATACCGTCCAGCAATCCTACTCCTAGAAATATATCCTAGAGAAATAAGAGCCATCACATGAATAGACATATGGACACCCATGTTCATTGCAGTATTATTCACAATAGCAAAAAGTTGGAAACAAACTAAGTATCCATCAACAGATGAATGATAAACTATGGTACATACACACAATGGAATACTACACAATGAATCTTCAAAACATCTCACAGCATGGATGAATCTGGAGGGCATTATGCTGAGTGAAATAAGTCAATCACAAAAAGACAAATACTGTATAATACCACTACTATGAAAATGTTTCCATACTGAAAGAAACAATCTTTGATGGTTGCAAGGGGTGGGGTGGGGGGGGAGGCAGTAACTTTGTGAAGGGTAAGACAACACAATAGTGGGAAAGTCAGCACAACTTGACCAAGGCAAAGTCATGGAAACTTCACAGACACATCCAAACTCCCTAAGGGACCGAGTTACTGGGCTGAGGGCTGTGGGGACCATGGTCTCGGGGAACATCTAGCTCAACTGGCATAACATAGTTTATAAAGAAAGTGTTCTACATCCAACTGTGTTGAGCAGCATCTGGGGTCTTAAAAGCCTGCGAGCAGCCACCGAGGTACATCTACTGGTCCCATTCCGGCTGGAGCAAAGGAGAATGAAGAAAACCAACGACACAAGGGAAAGATTAGTCCAAAGGACTAACACACCACAACTACCACAACCTCCACCAGACGGAGCCCAGAACAACCAGATGGTGCCCAGCTACCACCACTGCTTTTCAGAGATCACAATAGCAGGTCCCAGACAGAGTGGGAGAAAAATATAGAACAAAATTCAAATTCATATAAAAAAAAAAGACTGGACTTGCTGTTCTGACAGAGACTGGAGAAACCTCAACAGAATGGCCCCCGAACACTCTTTCAACTCAGTACTGAAGTCACTCCTGCTGTTGTGTGCTGTGCAGTCAATTCCAACTCGTGGCCACCCCATGTGCATCAGTTCCCTTACTCATGATGATCCCTGCATTAAAATAGAACTGTGATCCATAGAGTTTCTAGTGGCTGATTTTTTGGGAGTTGGATCACCAGTCCTTTCTTCTGACGCACCTCTGGGTGGACTCCCATTGTCAGTGAGCATTAGCTATGTGTACCACCCAGGGACTCACTTGTGCCTAGGGCCCACTAAATTAAATTGCTTATTCAGGAATACAGGACAGCACTCTGCTTTCCACATCTTTATGCTTTTCCACCTAGTATTCCTTTCCTTGCTCGTCCTCCTGCAGAAAGAAGCCCTTCTCTTCCTTCAAGACTCAGAGCAAAGGTCACTTCCTCTGTCAAGTTTTCTCTGACTCTCACTGCAGGCCAGATCACAAGAATAAATTACTTTCTGCTTTAGACTGCCATCCTGCCTTCCACTGTCCTCTATTATTACAGAGTGAGACAAGATCTGTGACATAAATGGCTGCTTTTAGGAGGGATTATGACACTGAAGTCCTTGAGAAAAAAGAAGAAAACTATTGTTTTGATATTCGTTAAGCCATTTCAGTGAAATCTCATTATCCTTTGTTCAAACAGAGATTTTTTAGTGCACGGAGATGTTTATTTAAGAGGTAAAATTAAAAGGTTAATTCCAGAATGGGAGGCAAGAGGAGTGTCCCATTGCTATAGGACTTGTTTATATTATCTTGCAACTTCCATGTATAACGTAGCTATAGGCCAAATGTGGAATAAATACGTCAGGGATGATCAATTAGCAAATTCAGTGCTTAAAATTTTATCTATAAATGCATATTATTATCTTCCAACAGTTATTTTTGTGAACTAATGTCGTTATCTTCAGTATTGTTACTGGTTACTGATCAAAAATACTAATCGATTTTGATTTACCGAGTAAAATTCTGGATAGACTCAATTTCGGTTTGAGTGTTTGTGTTTCTATTCATTCATGCATAAAGCCACAATATAACTAAAATCAATTTTTAAAAATTTAATTTTATTTTGTTCAGACATGGATTTTTTTTTTGTTAATCATAATGTATAGTTAAGGCTTTAGCTCTGATGATATTTTAGTACATATAAATATTAGAGAGTTCTGACTTTCTAGTGTAAAATCAAGGTTTATAGGTATAAAATAGTATCAGTTCAAAATTGGCTTCCAATTACAAATGGCGACAACACTTAATGAATTAGCTTTGGAAAAATAAACACTAAAAGGAAGCCACTGTATGAATTTGCAAATATTTTTTCCGGGATTTTTACTGATTACAACAGATTACTGTATATTAAAGCCTTATAGAAGCAAAGAAGTCCTGTGTATTTCTTAACTAGACTTCCCTCCCTAGCTGATCTCTTAAATAATAAACAATAAATCTAAACTGATCAAATGAGAAAACATATGAAATTACATTAAAAGAAAGTGCTGTGAGTATCCTATAGTGTTATTATTCAATCGCACTAAATTAGACCATCTGCATATTAACAATCTGCTACCCACTTTTTTTTTTTTTTTTTTTTTCATTATTCCAAGCTGGCCATTGGCTTATATTATCTTTGTAAGAATCTCTGCATAGATAACTGTAGGGAGAAAAACACACACAAATACAAAATATTTGCACCCTGAATAATACAGGCAAATATTTGTGGATACTTCCAAAGAGGTAATGAAATCACCTGAAGAAATTATTACAGCAAATAATATGTTTTCTGTTTAACTTCATTTTCAATTCTGGTCTGCCCTTTGGTTGTTATTTTGCTTTGTCTCTTGACACACTGCATATTGGAAATCATATATATTTTCATTGTTCTCATTTTCTAGTAGTCCTATATATTGACTTGGGTCTCCAGTTTTGATTATTGAATTTTCTCATGTGATTTTTAATTTAGTTTCACCTTTTCTAACAATAGAAAAGTATTCAAGAAAAAAAGCTTGGTCTCTCCCACTCTACATGTTCAACACAGACTTGAGCAGACCAGGTCAGGCCAGAGCAAGCCAATAAATGTCCTAGCTGTGTGAAAGCTGGTCAGGATGCCAGCTGGCCCGAAAGAATGCCACTCTCAAACAGCCCTCAGGAACAAAGGATGGTGATCCAGCTTCCTTGTGGCCTGCGAAATGGAGTTACTATAATATCGTCTAAGGGTGCAGCCGTGTTTCAGTGGTAGAATTCTCACCTTCCATGAGAGAGATCCACGTTCGATTTCCAGCCAGTGCACGTCATGTGCAGCTACCACCTATCAGTGGAAGCTTGCGTGTTGCTGTGACCCTGAACAGGTTTCATCGGAGCTTCCAAACTAAGACAGACTAAGAATAAAGGCCTGGCAATCTACTTTTGAAAATCAGCCAATGAAAACCCTGTGGCTTACAGTGGTTGGATCCGCAACCAATCATAGGGAAGGCTCAGGACCGGGCAGCAGGAGCCCTGTGGTGCAGTGGTTAAGAAAAGCTCAAGCTACTAACCAAAGGTTGGCAGTTTGAATCTACCAGCCGCTCCTTGGAAACCCTCTGGGGCAGTTCTCTGTCTTACAGGGTTGCTATGAGGTGGAATCAACTCGACGGCAACAGGTTTAGTTTTTTGGTTTGGTGCGTGAGGTTGCCATGAGCTGGGGCTGACCTGACAGCAGCTAAAGACAACGACAATATTGCCTGTTGAAAAAATGCATTTCACCTTCATTTTTACTTTAACATTTTAATTGAACATTTCCATTTCTGCCATGAATTGAAGATTTGGGTACTAAGGATATGCTAAATATCACAAAGATGTGAAATTCCTACGGATGAACTATTTTCTCTGCTGAAGAAAATGAAAGAAGATTGGGATATTGAAAGCTGCTCTAGTTTGCCTCCTAAACTTAACAGGACACTGACATTTTACACTATCTCACACACTGGATTGTTAAAAATGCTTTCACGAGCAAGATTTAACTCACCCTTCTTGGAAAGTTTCTCACAATTACATCGTTCTTATTAACAGGAAGCATCTCTCTTTTTTTGTTCTTTTCCTTCCTGATTTTTAACCAAAATATTTTTCTTTCTAGACTTCGTCTTATTAATTATAGTATTACTCCTTTGTACTATGTTAAATAATCGCTTTATTATTTGAATCTTTCAGAGATGAGTAGGCTGTTACTATGTTCTCCTTTGTTCTTTTGCCAGGCTATGCATATTTTATGCTCTTTTTTCCCCCTCATAAGATTACTAATTCTTCTATTCTCTAAGTCATTTCTATCGCTCTTCTCTGAACCCTTCCCCTTCAGATTGTTTCCAAATCTGAAGTGATTAGACTTCCAATATTCGTTAACTCTGTGCAAGTCACTGTTCTAAGCTCTTTACATTTATTAACCTCTTTAATCCTCACAACAGCTCTATGAGGTAGAGGCTAGTATTTTAGCCTTTTTTCAGAGAAGTAAACTGAAACACAGAGAGGTGAATTAATTTGTCTAAGGTTATTCAGCTAGTAAGGAGCAGGATTAGGATTGGAACCCAGACTTTTTGTTCTACAGCCTATGTCTTAACCACTATACCATATCACTTCTCAGTAACAGTAGGATTTTTAGATTAAGTTTGAACTTTTATTTCTTTTATTTATGGTATAAGCATATTTATGGAAATAGAAAGCTTAATCAGGTTGGGAAAGAGTATATTAAAACAACATTTTCTTATCAGTGACAATACAATGCAGTATACCTTCCATCTCCACTTACTATTTAATCTCAACTCAAAACATGAATCAAACTGCCTGTCATTCCACCATTGTCATTTCATGGGTCCTGAAGATGTTTTTCAACTACAAGAGCTTCTTTTTAAAGTGCAAGTATTCACAGGGAAGTTATGACTTAGCTATTATCGACTAACATCGTATATATCTCTTATTACCGTATGGAGCAGTTCTGCTCTGCATACATGGGGTCGCCATGAGCTGGAATCCACTCGACAGCAACTAGCAATAACAACAACAATCCTAAAAAGAAAGATGACAATCCAAATCGGACACCATGTATGTTGTGCTTCTCTATGTTTTCTGATTTTCCACAATGAACATTTATCAATCTGTCATCAGAAAAATGTTTATTTTTTTAAATCTGTTATTCTAATTTGTAGATTAATTTCTGGATTATAAGGTATGTGCCAATCTTTTTCCAAGTTGAATGATGTGCAGTCTAAAAAAATTATTTACTCATTCATGTATCAAATCTTTACGAGGCACCTATGATGTTGTAAGTATTGAAATAGGTGTGGTAGAAGAAAAAAAAAACAGACCTCAAATAGGTCTCCTGCCCTGAAGCACAGTAAAGGAGATGAAACAAGAATTGACATATAAGATCGATAATAAAACAACAGTTGTTGTTAGCTGCCCACAGGTTGACTCTCAAACCCATGGTGACCCCAAGAACAACGAGATCAGACCACTGTGATCCATAGAGTTTTCATTGGCTGATCTTCTTTCAGAAGTAGATCGCCAGACCTTTTTTTCCTAGTCAAAACAACTATAGGAGTGCTGGTGGTATGGTGGTTAAGGGTATATTACCAAACAGAGATGGCAATTGATATTTTAATCTTAGATGAAACCTGAACAAACATGCACTTAGAATAATCGGAGCAGTAAAAAGGGCAATCTATGGACAGCCATAATAAATTGAGTACTGGAAAAGTTAAGCAAAGAAAATTTCTTAATTAAGATCACTGCTGAATACAATGATTAGCCTAGTGTCTTGCTTACAGCAGATATCAACAAATAAATCTAGAGGGAGCAATAATGTATTCAATGCTGTTTAGATTGTACAAACGTTTGTGGTTTCTTTGATTTACATAATAGATCTCAACCTATCATTCATGAGCCACTTCCCACTGGAAAATTACATAATAAGAAGAATAATAAGAAAGCAGATAATTATCTTACTCTCTTCCAGAACAAAACATTCTCTTTCAGATAGACTCAGCTCTACATTCTTAGACTTTTCGGTAATTGCCTCAACCGCTCTACAAACATCAAACAAAAACAAAACAAAGAAATAGTGTCTGGATGGAGGAGAAGCCCCTCCTCACTCTCTGCCCTCGGAGCCTTCAGTGTTCTCTGATGCTGGGTGGTGCTCTGGTCAAGGCCTTGGACATCTGGCCGCCATTTCATGTGAAGTCGTAGCTGATGGAACACCTGGTCTCCTCTCTCTGAATCTAACTGCAGGTGTCCTCATACCTAATGTCTAATCTCTGTCTCTAGATGCACTTCACTTCTGGCTCTACTCAAGCAGCATATTCAGTGGAAGCCCTGGTGGTGTAGTGGTTAAGAGCTACAGCTGCTAACCAAAAGGTTGGCAGTTCAAACCCAGGCACTCCTTGGAAACCCTATGGGGCAGTTCTGCTCTGCCCTATAAGGTTGTAAGTTGGAATCAACTCGATGTCAATGGGTTTGGTTTTTTATTTTATTTTATTTTATTTATTTATTTATTTTGATTCAGTGCCCAGCTGAGTACCCTCTGTAACCTCTGAGAGAGGGTAATCCTACAAACAGTCTCTCCCTCTACCGTGCTGTTTCTCTTACCTGAATCCCATCCACACAAATCAATATGGTTGGGTCTCAAAGTTTATCAACATAAACATTAAATACAAAGCAGAAAGAATGGCCCAATGTCTTCTTTGAAAGACAAACCATTTGCCTACCGACTCATGGTACCTCATGTGTGTCAGAGTAGAACTGTGCTCCATAGGGTTTTCAATGGCTATCACCTTTAGGAAGTAGACCACCACGCCTTTCTTTCAAGGCATGTTTAAGTAGATTTGAGCCTCCAATCTTTCGACTGGCAGCCAAATGTGTTAACCGTTTGCACCACCCAGGGACTCCTATAATAGCCAAGTCCTCTATTACGTTCATTCTCAGTTTATGAGCCTGTTCCAGTTTGCTAGTATCACCTAAGAGTTTGAATACTTGAGAATCAGTTCATTGAAACTTTTGGCCTTTGTTGTTATGTTGGCTTGTTATTTATTGACTTTATATAAGGCACAGTAGTCCTGGTGGCACAACAGTTAAGCGCTCGGTTGCTAACCCAAATGTTGACTGTTCGAACCCACCCAGCCACTCTGCAAAACAAAGACCTGGAAATCTGCTCCCATAAAGAGTACAGCCTAGAAAACACTATAGGGCAATTCTACTCTGTCACATGGGGTCACTATGAGTCAGAAGCAATTGAATGGCACCCAACAACAACAAGAGAAGACACATTCAATTACTTAACCAAACTTTTTTAATAAAGCAAAAATATTTTGTCTTTTCTTCATGAAGTACAGAATGGCCAGCTGTACCAAAATATTCGTTAATTTTCTTCGTCAGACTTACAATATATAATTAAAAAGAAGAAGAGAAGTAAGAGAAACATACTGAGACAGAGCTATCTTTATAACCACTATGGGGTTGCCCTTTACCTCATCCCCAGTTTCCAGATAATACAAAGCTTCATGCTGCATGTTCACCACAGTCAGGAAGAGAATGAGCTCAACTGTGTATGTAAAAACTTAGTTGTTTTTCTTTGATTCATCCGATAGCATCACATTAGGTCAGTTTCTTGTTTATATTATCTTTATTGTTTCTGGTCTTAGAATAATAAACAATCTTAAGTGGTTTCAATCACAGCAGCAAAACTGTACAAATGAACTTTGGCTTTGTTTCATATTGGATAAGTTTTTTTTATGATTTTATAAATGGTGAAGTTTAGGAATCTTGCCAGCCCTGTTCTATAAACAGTGAAGAGTCACATTTGCCAGCTCTAGGCCTTTAATCATCCAAATAGCCTTCTCCTGATAGAGATACAATATTTTTAACCTGTTCCATGGCAGTGAATAGGAATGATCAAATTAGCCATGGATTCAGCAACAATTTGCATAAACAAGGTATTGGAATGCTTTTGCTAGTCATGTACCCTTAAACTGATACCTGTTTTTCTTATGTCTTCTTCAATTACAGGAAAATATTAATTAATTGTCACTCATTTTCAACAGATTTAACACAAAGTTGTATCAGAAAGGATGTGTTATACTGTGTTAACAAACTGCTCCTCAAAAATCTCAGTGGATTCACACAATACAGATTTATTTCTTGATTACGCCAGAGCACCCAGGAAGGCTCTGAGCGGCCGTTGCTCCGGGACTATCCTGCCTCATGTTTCCATGATCACCTGGGCAGAAGGAGAATAATTCTAGAGGTTATTTCACCAGCGATTAAATGGTTCACTCACATTTTATTATCCCGAACTAGTAACACAGGCCCTCCATCCACAAGTGGGCCGGGAAGTTCAACCTTTCATTTGCTTTAGAGCAGTGACATATACAGTAAAACCTGTGAAAGTCAGATCCTGTGTAAGGCGGAAACCTGTCAGAGAAGGAAAATTCAAACCTTTTCCACTAATAGAGAGTGATAGAAAAGTGGTAAGACAGCACCCTATCAAAGGCAAAAAACTTGCAAGACCCAGGAAAACAAGGTAGTCCCATTGAGTTCCGGCTCTCACAGGTTTCACTGTAGTAAGACACTGATTCATTTACAGAACCTGAAGTTTCGATCTTATGGAATATTCTGGAAGAAAGTCGTCACTTTTTAACGAGCCATCCCAGTCCCGTCAGCGTGTCTTTGCAGTCCAGATTTACAAGTTAAAAATAATTTGCTTCAGAAACGGCTAAGGGTGATGATTGAACAACAGGACGAACGTAATTAATGTTACTAAACCGTTGTATGCAAATGTCTGTCTATCTGTGCTGCACGTGCTGACAGGCTGTGCATCACACTTCCAGGCAGTGATCAGACTGCTAGGAACGGGGCATGTACACCCCCTGGCATCAACTATTCCATGGGTGCTATGTTCATCCGTGATGGAGCTGGACACATGAGATACTTGTACAGTGTTGGCAAAGTGAAAGTCATTATTATTTATAGAAAGCAAACAGTAAACAGTAACAACAGATTCTCGAATGGAGGACCGCTTAAAACCAAAACCTGTTGCCATTGATTGATTCTGACTCACAGCAACCCTACAGGACAGAGTAGAACTGCCCCATAAGGTTTCCAAGGAGCGGCTGGTGGATTCGAACTACCAACCATTTGGTTAGCAGCCGAGCTCTTACCCACTCTGCCACTAGTGCCCCTGGAGAACCACTTACGTTTCCCCAAATAACCCATGTCCATCTTCTGTTACTGGGCAGGCATGCCGTGGTTCAGGTCAGATGTCAGATGCTATCTTTATGTCACTGCTGCCTCTGGCTACCACCATGCTGCTCAGGGGCCTGCACAGCTCCCAAGACTTCTGCTGCTGCTGTAGCTCACTGGCCTCTACCGCTAGCTCCTGCCACGCTACCTGGGCCTGCAGGGCTCTCTTGCTGCCACACCAGCTAGGCCCCCACTAACCAGGGGAGGAGGCAGCAACCACTGCACAGGGCACACACTCAGACCTCTGCCCTGCACAGACAAGTATCACAGCTCTTTTAGCTCTGCCAGCAAGCCTCCTGACAGAAGGTGCTCACCTCTTGCTCTATGGACCAGCAAGCCCATGGCAGCCACTTGAGCCTGTGGGCCAGCAAGCCAATAGCTGCTGTCTCTCACCGTCTCATGCCGTCTTCACTGCTGACTCTTTCTTCTGGATCTAGGAAGTTTTCAGCACGGGGACCCCAGGTCCTTGGTCTAAAGGGTATGCTCCACTCCAGACTCTTCTTATTGATGGTAGTGAGGTCTCCCTCAAACTTCTGTGAGATTGGCCTTCATACAAGCAAACTCCTTGTCAATTTCAAGGCATAGCCCCCCACCTTGACCAAGATCGCAAACTGACCAATCCCCTCAGTAGACCATAAGTCACTCAATTTGCATAGTCCCAGTCAATCATTTTGTGAGAGTTAAAAGACCATGGCTAAAAAGGTCACATAAAATTAATTCACTGCACATTTGAATTATTTGTACATGTGAAGATTGTTGAAATAGCAAATGTTTTGTTACCTATATATTTACAACAATAAAAAATATTAAGAATAAATAATAATAATTTGCAGGCCAAAGAAAGATCAAACAATATTGTGAAGCCTACATGTGGTATTTAAAGATCCTCGAGTATGAACAATTGTTCTAACTATAGAAAATCTTTGGTTCAAGTTTATTTGGGATTTAATGGAAAACTCTGAATGGGATATTTAGAATATTACCTATATTGTTCCCACTAACTGTTTCAGGTTTTTTATAGAATGTGCTAAGTCCCAATTACCATCAAAATTTTAAGAAGACATAGTCTCTTTAACAAATGGTGCTGACATAACTGGATATCCATCTGCAAAAAACTGAAAGAAGACCATACCTCACACCATGCACAAAAACTAACTCGAAATGGATCAAAGACTTAAATATAAAATCAAAAACAATAAATATCATAGAATAAAAAATAGGGATAATGCTAGGAGCCCTAATACATGGCATAAACACAATATGAACCATAAGTAACAATGTACAAGCACCAGAAGAGAGACTAGATAACTGGGAGCTCCTAAAAATCAAACACTTATGCTCATCAAAAGACTTCACCAAAAGAGTCAAAAGACAACCTACAGACTGGGAAAAAAATTTTGGCTATGACAAATCCGATCAGTGTCTAATCACAAAAATCTACAAGATACTGCAAACCTGTAACAACAAAAAGACAAATAACCCAATTAAAAAATGGGCAAAGGATATGAACGGGCACTTCACCAAAGAAGATATTCAGGTGGCTAAAAGACACATAAGGAAATACTCATGATCATTAGCCATTAGAGAAATGCAGAACAAAACTACAATGAGATATCATCTCACCCCAACAAGGCTAGCATTAATCCAAAAAACACAAAATAATACATGCTGGAGAGGTTGTGGAGAGACTGGAACACTTATACACTGTTGGTGGGAATATAAAATGGTGCAACCACTTTATATTGGTGCTTGATTTGGTGCTTCCTTAAAAAGCTAGAAATAGAAGTACCATATGATCCAGCTATCCTGCCCCTTGGAATATATCCTAGAGAAATAAGAGCCATCACACAAATAGATATATGTACACTCATATTCATTGCAGCACTGTTCACAATAGCAAAAAGATGGAAACAACCTAGATGCCCATCAAGGGACAAATGGATAAACAAATGCTATATCCACACAATGAAATACTATGCAACGATAAAGAACAATGATGAAGTCATGAAACTTCTTATAACATGGAGGAATCTGGAGGTCATTATGCTAAGTGAATTTTGTCAGTCACAGAAGGACAAATATTGTATAAGACCACTATTATAAGAACCCAAGAAAAGGTTTAAACACAGAAGAAAACATTCTTTGATGGTTACGAGGGTGGGGAGGGAGGGGAAGGGTTATTTACTAACTAGATAGTAGATAAGAATTATCTTAGGTGAAGGGAAGGACAGCACACACTACAGGGGAAGTAAGCACAACCAAAGCTAAGAAGTGTCCTGAATACAACCACACACTTTGAGAGACAGAATAGCAAGGGTAGGGGTCTGGGGACCATGCTTTCAGGGGACATCTTGGTCAATTGGCATAACAAAGCTTATTGAGAAAATGTTCTGCATCCTACTTCGGTGAGTGGCATCTGGAGTCTTAAAAGCTTACAAGCGGCCATCTAAGATGCATCAATTGGTCCCAACCACCTGAAGTAAAGGAGAATGAAGAACACCAAAGACACAAGGAAAGTATTAGCCCAAGAGACAGACAGGGCCACATAAACCAGAGACTTCATCAGCCTGAGACCAGAAGAACTAGATGGTGCCTGGCTACCACCAATGACCGCCCTAACAGGGAACACAACAGAGAGTCCCTGATGGAGCAGGAGAAAGGCGGGGTGCAGAACTCAAATTCTAGTAAGAAGACAGACTTAATGATCTGACTGAGACTGGCAGAACTGCGGAAAGCACGGCCCCTGGATTCTCTATCAGCCCAGAACTAAAACAATTTCCGAGGCCAAATCTTCAGATAGGGATTGGACTGAACTGTGGGACATAGAGTGATACTCGTGGGGAGTGTGCCTCTTAACTCAAGTAGATGCAGAAGACTAAACAGGCAGCTTCCTTCCAGAGATGAGAGGGGACAGCAGAGAGGGTTAGGAGTTGGTTGAATGGACATGAGGAATCAGGGGTGGAAAGGCGGAGTGTGCTGTCACAGTATGGGGACAGCAATTAGGGTCACACAACAATGTGTGTATAAATTTTTGTATGGGAGACTAACTTCAAACGTAAACTTCATTTAAACTACAACAATAAAAAAATTTTTAAAAAAATTTTAACAAGACAGGGAACTTCCAAGAAAGAACTATTTGAGGTTAAGAATTAGAATTCATTGTTCATCAAACTTAAGAATGTCAATAAAACTATTTGCCTTTAGAAGTCTGTTGCTTATTCTTCATTTGACCTGTCATTAAACATCTTGATTCAGCAGAATTAGAAAAAAATATATTTACGTTTATAAACTAAGTGTTTTGAAAATGTAATTCTATTGAGTGAACCTACTCAGCACTTTTAACTCTAAGCACATAACTGTTTATAATGTTTTGTGTATCTTTGTTCTAATCAGTTAACCTCACTAAGCTTCAATTTCATACTTGCATAAAAGAAGATAATAAGACTGACTTTCCTTCTTTAATGGAGGATAATATTTGAAAATGGGTTGTAAATAGGCAATCATATAAAACGTAATGAAAGCCAACTTCAGAATATAAAGATCCCTCAGATATAAAACTTGAGTTTTATGAGGGGTTAGTGGGGATGGTGAACCATCCACAGAGAAAGGTTGTTTATTTTTGTAAGATTCATTTATATTCTTCTCTACTGTAGATGGATAAACAAATTCAACAGTTTAATTCAGAGTGCTTTCAGTGGCTCCTTTTGGAAATCATATAACCACATTTCAATTAATATAAATCATAGAGGTCAACTAATACAAAGGATAGTGCTGATCACATTAAAACTAATCAATTTAAAATATCAAGACTGCATAACTTTAAAAAAAAACTGCACAGATGTTTCTGCTGCAAAAGCAATATTTCTAATAGAAGCCCAGAAGGAATATTAAATGCTATTTAAGAAGTAGGACATAAGGAGGGAAGAGTATAGTACAATGCAGAGATTAGAGGAGAGTTTACTGTATTCAACTGAAATTGCATAAATATGGACTTTGTGCAGTGGTTTAAATTTTGTTAATATCATTGCCTTTTTAAAATAATTAAATCATTGATGTTAACAAATAAGTAATATGGAAAAGATAGACTATTTCAATTCTTAACACTTTTAAGAGCATTCTTAATTTTTCTTTTGAAGGATCCTTTCTCTCTATGTAAATATTGGGCGACAATTGCTCATCCTACATGACTCAAATGACATTCATTCCCAACCTACTTCAACTCCTCACTCTGATGTTTTTAACTTCTGAAATCCAGAACTCAGAATTTTCCCTATCCTGCCCTAGGGCCCATGGTAATGAGTCTATTGTCCTTTCTCCTCACAGACTTCGTTTCTTGAACCCTTTGTGTCCCCCTAGTCTTTCTGTCCCTCTGTACTTCTTTACCTCTTAGTCTGCCCTAAAGCCCATAGATGGCCCCTTTAACCAGTTTCTAATCAGCATCTTTAAAGCCCCTCTATCACCTACCCACTTTATTTTGAGTCCCTAATATGTAGTATATTTCACAGTCTATTTTCTGACTATGACTCATAGGCTATCAAAGCAGGGCTGAATAAAGACAAGTTCTACCTCAAATTCTTGCAACTAAACACCTCTAAAGGGTATAAAGGAGCCCCGGTGGTGCAGTGGCTAAGAGTTTGGCTGCTAACCAAAAGGTCTGCAGTTCAAATCCACCAGCTACTCCTTGGAAACCCCATGGGGCAGTTATAGTCTGTCCTACAGGGTCACTATGAGTCGAAATCAACTTGACGGCATTGGGTAAAGGATAAACACCTTTTAATTTATCTTTTATCAAAATTAAAATATCAGTTTACTGATAAGAATTCCTTTTCTGGAAAAAAATATAGAAAAGTATACAAATGAGAGTAAAAAATGACCCCAAATCCTACCACTCCACTATCCAAAGGGAATTATCTAAACATTTAGTTTCCTCCCACCATATTGTTTAGTTCCATGTTAATTATTGTAACTCCTCTTCTCTTTCAACTCCTTTCCATATTCTCTGTGAAATCATTAAGGAAAATGTATTAGTTAGAATAAATTTGGCTGCAAGGGACTCGATTCCCCAAATAACAGTGTCTTGTTGTTATTGTCAGGTGCCATCAAGTAGACTCCGACTCATAGCAAACCCATGTGACAGAATAGAACTGCCCCATAGGGTTTTCTAGGTTGTAATCTTTACAGGAGAAGACCACCAGGTCTTTCTCCTGCAGAACCACTGGGTGGGTTTGAACCACTAGTCTTTTAGTTAGCAGCCAAATGCTTAAACATTGCACCACCAGGTCTAATTAACAGTGCCTTAAACAATATGAAAGTATAACTATCTTTCACACAAAAATCCAGAGATAAATGGGTCATGGCTTGAATGGCTCTCAGTGGTACTAGGGACCCAGAATTCTATCCTGGGCTCTTCCTTGCTTGACCTCTATTTCCTGGTGCCATTTCATGGGCCGAAATGGCTGCTACAGCTCCAACCACCTTGTCTGTATTCCAGTCAGCAAGAAAAAGGAAAAACTCAAAGAAGGACAAAGGGCATGAGCTATGTGAACCTTCAGTAAAGTCCCTACAAACTCCAGACAACACTCCACTTGTTTCCCAGTGATCAGAACTGAGTCAAATGATCATAGGAAGCCTGGAAAATGTGATCTTTATTTTCAAAAATGATCCTAGCAAAAATTTTTATCACTTTGGAAGAAAGGGTGAATAGATATGACGAAAAATATACAGTCTCTACCACAAAAATTTTCTCTTCAATGAGTTTTGAAAAAGTGGGCATGTTTGGCTTCATTCCTCTCCTTTCTCCTTGTGGGGAACATTCAGCTTGAGGAGGCTTTCTCTGCCTTTCCAGGAGCAGGCCATTCAACAAGACCACCTCTTCTCCCCATGCCCCCTGTCTTAGTCATCTAGTGCTGCTATAACAGAAACACCACAAGTGGATGCCTTTGACAAAGAGAAGTTTATTCTCTCTCAATCCAGTAGGCTAGAAGTCCGAATTCAAGGTGCCAGCTCCAGGGGAAGGCTTTCTCTCTCTGTCGGCTCTGGAGAAAGGTCCTTGTCATCAATCTTCCCTTGGTCTAGGAGCATCTCAGCGCAGGAACATCAGGTCCAAAGACGCGCTCTGCTCCTGGCACTGCTTTCTTGGTGGTATGAGGTCCCCATGACTCTCTGCTTGCTTGTCTCTTTTATATCTCAAAAGAGATTGGCTTAAGACACTGTCTAATCCTCTAGATCTCATCAGTATAACTGCCACTAATCCATTTTATTGCATCATAGTGGTAGAATTTACAACACATAGGGAAATCACATCAGATGATAAAATGGTAGACAATCATGCAATACTGGGAATCATGACCTAGCCAAGTTGACAGATATTTTTGGGGTACACAATTCAATCCATGACACCACCCAACCACCAGCCCATAACACAGCCTGTCTTGGACCAATGTTGCCAGTTCCTTGGTGGGCAAGGCTACCTAATTCTTGCATTCACAGAGCCAACTCACTTGGTTCCCTCACTAAGCTCTGCCTACCATCTTAGCATTATCAATAGTAAAGGGAATATTTTGTCTCAATCTATGGCTTGTTTTATTTTCAATTTGTTCAGAACTCCAGTGAGATAGAGGAATATCATTATTCAGTCCCCTCAGAGATGCCAACTTATGGATATATATAATTTATTTAATTATTCACTTATTGGTGAACATTTGTTTTTACTCTCTTTTTTTTTTTTGCTATTATTAAAAACAAAGCCTTCCATAAATATTGTTCTACACACATCTTTGAATTAATATAACATTATTCTTTTAGATTTTGAAGGGAATCACAAGATCAAAGAAAAAGTAAATTTTTTTTTCTATTATTTTTAAATCGCGGTGAAATATATTGTGGTTGTCAGTTGCCATAGAGCCAAATCCAACTCATGATGACCCCATGTGGTGAAATATACATAATATAAAATTTACCATTTTAACTATTTTTTAAGTATACAATTCAGTAGCATTGAGTACATTCATAATGTTGTGCACCCATCACCACTATCAATTTCCAGAACATTTTCATCATTCCAAACATAAACTCTGTACTCATAAAGCAATGATTGCCCATTTCCCCATAACACCTGGTAACCTCTATTCTACTTTCTGTCTCTGTCAGCTTGTCTATTCTAGATAACTGATGTAAGTGGGATCATATATTATCTGTCCTTTTGTGTCTGGTGTATTTCACTGAGCATAATGTTTTCAAGATTCATCCATGTTATAGCATGAATCAGATCTTCATTCCTTTTTTTAAAATATTTTATTGTGTTTTCAATGAAAGTTTACACAGCAAATTAGGTTCTCATTTGGACAATTTCTACACAAATCATTCTGCGACATTAGTTACATTGTTCACAATGTGTCAAATTTCTCTTTAATTGCATTCTGGTTTTTCCGGTAGAACTTCATTCCTTTCTAAGGCTAAATAATATTCCATTGTATGTATACACCACATTTTGTTTATCTATTCATCAGTTGATGGACACACGTTATTTCAACCTTTTTGACTATTTTGAAAAATGCTGCTGTGAACACTGGTGTACAGTGTCTATTTAAGTACCTGTTTTCAATTCTTTTGGATACGTATCTAGGAGTAGAATTGCTGGGTCAGATGGTATTTCTATCTTAACTTTATGAGAAACCACCCAACTGTTATGCACAGTGGCTGCACCATTTTACATTTTTACTAGCAATGGAAAAGATTTCTAATTTCTACACATCCTTGCCAACATTTGTTATTGTTTGCTTTTTTGATAATAGCCATCCTACTGGGTGTGAAGTGGTATCTCTTTGTGCCTTTGATTTGCATTTCCCTAAAGACTAATGATGTTGAGCATCTTTTTTATGTGCTTATTGGCCATTGTATATCTTTTTTGGAGAAATATATATTAAAGTCTTTTACCCGTTTTTTGATTGAGTTGTTGATCTTTATATTGTTGAGTTACAGAAGTTCTTTATATATTCTGAATAGTAACTCCATATCAGATATATGATTTGCAAATATTTTCTCCCATTCTGTGGGTTGTCTTTTCACTCTCTTAATAGTGTCTTTTGATGCACAAGTTTTTTAAATTTTGAGGAAGTCCAATATATCTAATTTTTTTTTTTTTGACTATGCTTTTGGTGTCATATTTAAGAAACCACTGACAAATTCAAAGATAGGAAGAGTTCACTTATGTTTTTCTTCTAAGAGTTTTATGACTTCAGCTCTTTCATTTTTTTTTTAATCCATTTTGAATTAATTATTGTATATGATGCAAAGTAAGGGTCAAACTTTATTCCTTCACAAGTGAATATCCATTTTTCCCAGTATCATTTGTTGAAAAAAATGTCCTTTCCCCACTGAGTGGTATGGGCCACTTATTGACCACATATGTGAAGTTTTGTTTCTGGACTCTATTATTTTTCATAGATCTACGAGTCTGTTCTTATGCCAGGATCAGATTCTTTTGATTATTGTAGCTTTGTAGTAAGTTGCAAAATCAGGAAATTTAAGTCTTCCTACTTTATTCTTATCTTTTAAGATTATTTCACCCCTGAAAATTCCATATGAATTTTATGATGAGTTTTTCCATTTATGCCAAAAATACTATTGGGATTTTGACAGGGATTACATTCAATCTGTAGATTACTTTGGGCAGTATTGTCATCTTAACAACATGAAATCTTCCAATCCACAAACACAGATGCATTTCCATTTATTTAGATCTACTTTAATTTCTTTTAGCAATGTTTTGTAGTAATAAGTGTACAACTCTTTTTCTTCCTTGGTTAAATTTTTTCCTAAACAAGGCATTGGCAATAAACAAGGCTCCAGGAATTGGCAAAATACTGATTTAGATGTTTCGACAAATAGATGCAGTGCTGGAAGTGCTCGCTCATCTATGCCAAGAAATTTAGACGACAGCTACATGGCCAACTGATTGGAAGAGATCCATATTTATGCCCATTCCAAAGAAAGGTGATCCAACAGAATGCAGAAATTATAGAACAATATCATTAATATCACACAAAGTAAAATTCTGCTGAAGATCATTCAAAAGCAGTTGCAGCAGTACGTAGACAGGGAACTGCCAGAAATTCAAGCTGGATTCAGAAGAGGACATGGGATGAGGGCTATCATTGCTGATGTCAGATGGATCTCGGCTGAAATCAGAGAATACCTGAAAGATGTTTACCTGAGTTTTGTTGACTGTACAAAAGCATTCGACTGTGTGGATCATAACAAATTATGGATAACATTGCAAAGAATGGGAATTCCAGAACACTTAATTGTGCAGTTGTTTGAACAGAACAAGGGGATACTGCATGGTTTATTAAAATCAGAAAAGGTGTATGTCAGGGTGGTATACTTTCACCATATTTATTCAGTCTATATGCTGAGCAAATAATCTGAGAAGCTGGACTATATGAAGAAGAACACCACATCAGGATTGGAAGAAGACTCATTAGCAACCTGTGTTATGCAGATGGCACAACCTTGCTTGCTGAAAGCGAAGAGGACTTGAAGCACTTACTGATAAAGATCAAACACTACAGCCTTCACTATGGATTACACCTCAACATAAAGAAAACAAAAATCCTCACAACTGGACCAATAAGCAACATCATGATAAATGGAGAAAAGTTTGACGTTGTCAAGGATTCCATTTTACTTGGATCCACAATCAATACTCATGGAGGTAGCAGTCAGGAAATCAAAAGACACATTGCATTGGGCTAATCTGCTACAAAAGACCTCTTTGAAGTGTTAAAAAGCTAAGATGTCACTTTAAGGACAAAGGTGCACCTGACCCAAGCCATGGTATTTTCAACCTCCTCATATGCATGCAAAATCTGGACAATGAATAAGGAAAATCGAAGAATGGATGCCTTTGAATTATGTTGTTAGCGAAGAATATTGAATACACCACAGACTGCCAGAAGAGCAAATAAATCTGTCTTGGAAGAAATACAGCCAGAATGCTCCTTAGAAGTAAGGTTGGCAAGACTTCATCTCACATACTTTGGACATGTTATCAGGAGGGACCACTCCCTGGAGAAGGACATCATGCTCGGTAAAGTAGACGGTCAGCAAAAAAGAGGAAGATCCTTAACGAGATGTACTGACACAGTGGCAGCAATAATGGTCTCAAGCATAACAACGATTGTGAGGATGGCGCAGGACCAGGCAGTGCTTCCTTCTGTTGTATCGTAAGGTCACTATGAGTTGGAAACAGCTTAACGGCACATAGCAACAAGCATTTTTTCTTGTTGATGCTTTTATAAATGGAGTTGTTCATTTCTTTTTCAGATTGATCATTGCTGTTGTATAGAAACACAACTGTGTTTTTTTTGCGTTGATTTTTGTATCATGCAAGTTTTTAAAATTATTAGCTCTAACATTTTATTATTATTATTATTTACAGTTTTCTACATATCCCTTATGTCAGTGTAGAGATAGTTTTATTTCTCCCTTTCCAATTTTGATGCTATTTCTTTTTCTTGCCTAATTTCTCTGTCTAGAACTTCCAGTACTATGGTGAATAAAAGTGATGAAAGTGGGCATCTGTCTTGTTCCTGATCTTAGGGGAAAAGCTGTCAGTCTTTCACCATTGTGTAGAATGTTAGTTGTGCCTTTTTCTTGTTGTTGTTGTTGTTGTTAGGTGCCATCAAGTTGGTTCCGACTCATAGTGACCCTATGAGCCACAGAAGGAAACACTGCCCAGGCCTACGCCATGCTCACAATCGTTGTTATGCTTGAGCCCATTGTTGCAGTCAATGTGTCAATTCATCTTGTTAAGGGTCTTCCTCTTTTCCCTGACCCTTTACTTTACCAAGCATGATGTCCTTCTCCAGGGACTGATCCCTCCTGACATCATGTCCAAAGTATGTAAGACGTAGTCTCACCATCCTTCCTTCTAAGGAGCATTCTGGTTATACTTCTTCCAAGACAGATTTGTTAGTTCTTTCAGCAGTCCGTGGTGTATTCCACATTCTTCACCAACACCACAATTCAAAGGCGTCGTTCTTCGTTCTTCCTTATTCATTGTGCAGCTTTCACATGTATATGATGCGATTGAAAATACCATGGCTTGGGTCAGGCGCACCTTAGTCTTCAAGGAGACATCTTTGCTTTTCAACACTTTAAAGAGGTCTTTTGCAGCAGATTTGCCCAATGCAATGCATCTTTTGATTTCCTGACTGCTGCCTCCATGAGCGTTGATTGTGGATCCAAGTAAAATGAAATCCTTGACAACGTCAAACTTTTCTCCATTTATCATGATGTTGCTTATTGGTCCAGTTGTGAGGATTTTTGTTTTCTTTATGTTGAGGTGTAATCCATACTGAAGGCTGTGGTCTTTGATCTTCACCGGTAAGTGCTTCAAGCCTCTTCACTTTCAGCAAGCAAGATTGTGTCATCTTCATATTGAAGGTTGTTAATGAGTCTTCCTCCAATCCTGATGCCCCTTTCTTCTTCATATATTCCAGCTTCTCGGATTATTTGCTCAGCATACAGATTGAAAATGTATGGTGAAAGGATGCAACCCTGACACACACCTTTCCTGACTTTAGACCATGTGGTAACCCCTTGTTCTGTCCAAAAAACTGCCTCTTTTTCTTTGTACAGGTTCCTCATGAGCACAATTAAGCGTTCTGGAGTTCACATTTTTCACAATGTTATCCATAATTTGTTATGACCCACACAATCTAATGCCTTTGCATAGTCAATAAAACAGGTAAACATCTTTCTGGTACTCTCTGCTTTCAGCCACGATCCATCTGACATCAGCAATGATATCCCTCATTCCATGTCCTCTTCTGAATCTGGCCTGAATTTCTGGCAGTTTCCTGTCGACATACTGCTGCAGCTGCTTTTGAATGATCTTCAGCAAAATTTTACTTGTGTGTGATATTAATGATATTGTTTGATAATTTCCACATTCGGTTGGATCTTTCTTGGGAATAGGCATAAATATGGATCTCTTCCAGTCCATTAGCCACGTAGCTGTCTTCTAAATTTCTTTTTCATATATGGCCTTTATCATGTTAAGTTCCCTTCTATTCCTAGTTTATTGAGTGGTTTTTTTTTTTTTTATCATGAAAGAGTATTGTAATTTGTCAAATGCTTTTTCTGCATCAATTGAGATGATCAGATGTTTTTCCCCGTTTATCCTGTTAATGTGATGTATTATACTGATTGGTCTTTTTATGTTGAACCACCCTTGCTTTCCAGCAATAAATCCTACTTGGCTATGTCATATAATCCTTTCAGTATTATGCTGAATTTGGTTTGCTTAGTATTTTGTTGAGAATTTTTGCATCTACATTCTTAAGAGATATTGGCCTCTAGTTTTCTTTTCTTGTGCCAATATTTGGCTTTGGTATTAGGATAATACTAGTCTCATAGAATGACTTAGGAAATGTTCTCTCCTTTTTAAATTCTGGGAAGATTTTTAAAAGAATTTGTGTTAATTCTTCTTGAAATATTTGGTAGAATTCACCAGTAAAGCCATCTGGTCCTGGGCTTTTCTTTGTTGGAAGTAGAGAGTGCCCTGGAAGGGATGGCTGGTGTCAGAACTAGTAAAAATGTTGGAGTGGGGAGATATGTCTTACCTCCAACTCATAGAGGTCAGCCTTGGACTGATCTTGATTTTCATTATCCCCTCTGAAGTTAGAAGAGGTCTGACACCACCCTTTTACCCCTACAAATATTTGTAGTAATTTGCACTCCTACCAGTAATATAATAGGATATCTATATCCACATATCTTTGCCAGTTCTGTGTAATATCATTTTCTAAAAGGGGATATTTTTCAACTTGGTGAAAAACATGGTTGTTCTTTTTGTGTGTTTTGTTTTTTATCTTTGACTATTAATGCAAACTGATCACAGATAAAGCATACATAGAATACTTGGAATAGATTATTGTTTGTCATTGTTTTGTTGTTATGATTATTTGCATGATTTATACAGTTCACTCAAGAAGTTATCACTTGAATGAACTGCATTAGTCATGCAAAGAGATAAAAATTGTATTTTATTTGATTGTGTGAGTCTGCTTTAGCCCTTGACATAAAGAGTTAGGAACAAATCACACCCTCTGCCCTTACACACACATCCCACAGGAATCATTGATCAATTTCCATAAGGAACAAATAGGAATAGATGAGGAAATGTACTGAGAACCCACACTCTCTTTTCAAGAGTCAAAATAAGGGAAAATTTCAGGAGTGGACAAGAATTGCTCTGCATATGATTAGGTGGCAAGAAAGGAAACCAAGGTTAGAATTTCTCAAAATAGAGCTTAAAGGAAGGTGAGGGGAGTTCGGGCTGTGATTACAAGTTCAATGCAAGACACTACAGACTACAAAACAAAAAGTGCCGGTTTGGCCTAACCTGTGGTTGAGGTCTGACATTTTTTTTCAAGCCCAGTTACTCAGGCAGGATATCTTACTGAAGACCAGAAACAGAGCCTGTGAATTAGAACAGAAATGTATATTCCTTTGCAGCCCACGTTAAGGGCATGATGAAGTTTGTGAGAGATCAAAAATACAAAGAAAAGCACGTGCATCCATCAGAATGAGCAGGGAAAGTCTTCAACAGCCACTTCACGAGGCAGCCTGACCAAGAATGGTAGAGCAGAATGTGGCCAGAGCAGATTACAAATTCCTCCCCAGCTGGGCTTTAAAAGCAGGACTTATGCCCTTGGGACTGAGTAAACCTACAGGATTCTAAGCTGAACAATCAGTTCATAGCAGGCAAATTGGAGATCATGATCATTGTGTTTTTCAAAAATTTTTATTGTTGTTGGTTGCTGTCAAGTTGGCTCTGACTCATGGCAACCTTATCTATAATACAATGAAATGTTGCTCGGTCCTGCACCATCTCCATAGTCTTTGATATGTTTGAGGTCATTATTGAGGCTATTGTGTCAATTCATCTCATTGAAGGATTTCCTCCTTTTCACTGATCTTCTGCTTTACCAACTGGTCTTTCCTGATGTGTCCAAATTAAGCAAGACAAAGTCTCACCATTCTGATAGTATTTATTCTAAGACTGATTTTTTCATTCTTCATAATTCAAATGAATCAATTCTCCTTCTGTCTTCTTTTTTCATTGTCTAGCTTTCAAATGCATACGAGTTATGGAAAACACCATGGCTTGGGTCAGGTGCACCTTAGTCATCAAATCATCATCTTTGCTTTTTAACACTTTAAAGAGATCATGACAATTCAGCTTTATTAATTGTCTGTTCTTACTCTTTGCTAATTTTTTATTATCATGCCTTTTTTCTTAACGTTGTGAAAGGTCTTTTATACATGTTGTAATTATTTTCCTGCATATATTCTACCTCTTAAATCTTGACTGTTTTTCTTCTTTATAAAACCTAATCTCTCAATCATTTTCTCTTACAGTTTCTGTCAATGGCAAAGGGTGTCTCCTACTCATTCATTAATTTGTTGTAAGAATGGCATGATGGGGGCATCTGACCTCCTCTAACTTCACAAGGGGAGAGGAGAATAAAGATTAACAGCCCGAGGCTGATTCCTATGAGGCGTAAGTCAGACACACCTCCTCTCTCCAACCTTTTTACCATTTCTGACATCAATCATCCCTCCCATGACACTCTCTACTTCTCTACTGAGTTTGATAATTCATTGCAATGGCCACACAGAACTCACAGACAATATTCATGACTATGGGATTTATTGGAGAAGTAACAGGTTAAAATTCAGGATCAGAAATGACTCAGGATACAGTTCTTTGGTCACAACAGCTTCTCAGCCTCTCTTTAGCACCTTCAGCCCCTTAGCCCCTCAGCCCGGCCTCTGCCCTGCTCAAGCAAGTGTTACAAAGCTCCTTAGCTCCACAGATAAGTGTCCAGAGACACCTTACTCTGCCAGTAAGCCTCTGTCCAAAGGCTCTCAGCCCTCCAGCTCCATGGGTCAGCAAGTCCAGCTCCACTGAAAGTGCCTGGAGGCACCTCACTCTACCAGCAATCCTCCTGCCCCAAGGTAATCAGCTCTCTCATAACATGGGTTGGGAAGCCCATCATGCTATCTCCTGCCAGTATCCTGGCATTTATGGCCATCTTAACCCACTTTTCCTGCCTCTGCTGCTGCCATTTCTCTTCTGTTGCTGCTCACGTTTGCCTGCCATCTCTGGTGTTACAGCTCTCTCTCTGTCTCCTGGGTCCAGAAGGTTCCCAGTGCAGGGATCCTGGGTCCAAAGTGTAGTCTCCACTCCCATCGCGTCTTGGGTGGTGAGGTCCCCCCATTCTCACTTTTGGGATGGCTGATTTTAAGCCTAGCAGGATGGCAAAACTGACCATCCCCTCGTTAGGGTTCCATACACCTTATCTGCACAACCCCACATCCGCAAGAGTGCCATGCACCTTATTTGCATTATTAGCAAGCTTTCCAATCCCCTTGGTGGGCCACAAGCACCTTATTTGGATGGCCCCACCCAATCATTTGGTGGGAGTTACAAGACCATGGTGAGAAAGGCCATAAAAAAGTGATCCATTGCACCACATTTGTGTATTTCTACATTTTTAAAAGAAAGAAACCAAGGCCAGGCAGCTAGCCAAAATTTCATAAAGTTTCATTCCCAGGTATATTAATTATTTGAGCTTAAAATGTTGCTAATTCAGAAAATGCTCAACAATCATGGTTAAAAAGCTTAAGGACATTTCTTTTCCTGTTTTGGGTTTCTTTTCTGTGTGATAGTTAAAGTGACAAAATTGAGGAGTGCACTGATATAACTTGTAAACCAATGAGCCAGGAAAAGCACATCCCTCACAGTAGGAGACCTTTTGGCTAATGTAAATTTCTCTTTCTTCTCTTATAAAATATGAATATTCATTACGTGTTATTAGTTTAATTTGCTTATTAAAATGGTCCCTTATCTCTAGCTATATACCAAGACTGCAACTTATTTGAAATGACCATAGGTTAAAACATGCGGAAGAATAGAAAATTACACATACACACACACAAAATGTAAGCATTTGTGTATATATACCATGCCCTGTCATTTTGGAGGACTTGATATGAAATTGTTCTTATTTTTCCTGAGAAGAATATGAAAAAGATAATGAAATAATTGTAGTAGATGTTGAAGAAACATGATAATGAGGTATTCTTCTCTGTTCTGTTCACCTGACGTTTTCTCCACAGTCTGAGGCTCAATATGATAGCAGATCTCCACATAAGAAAGTAGAGTAGAAGGCTGGTATTTATTTATCATGAGACTCAGAGATGGGAAGACAGTAGATATGATATGGCATTTATGGTCATCTTAACCTACTTTTCCTTTGATGATCTGGGAAATAAAATAAATGGGATATACTGGAAACTAAGCCTGTTGCCATCGAGTCTATTCTGACTCACAGCGACCCTATAGGACAGAGTAAAACTGCCCCATAGGGTTTCCAAGGAGCAGCTGATGGATTAGAACTGCTGACCTTTTGGTCAGCAGCTGAGATCTTAACCACTGTGCTACCAGGGCCCTAATAATTATGGCTGCCTAGCACTGACTTAATTGAGATACAGAAAAAATACAAGCTATGTCCAAGTAATTGTGGTTGCCTAGAACTAGCTTAACTGAGATATAGAGAAAATAGAAGCTAAGTCCAGATAACAGTTCCAGAATGCTTACTGTGCCTGTAACTTCCAGCTACTCTACATTTTGAGTGAGATGTCTTGCAAGTAATAGACACTAAAAAAAAATCTGTGAAATGGATAAATGAAAGGACACACATAATATTATTAGGTCAGCCTGTTTTTCATGCATTTCTTCCTTTTTTCCATAATCCAGCTCCTCACAAGTATGGTCTAAACACCCAGCAAAGTACTCTTATCTCGCTATGATGCATTTTCTCAAAATGGAGCAAAAGAGACAATCAAACAAAAACTATTTCATCTTGCCACCACAAAATTTTGTCAACCTCCCTGCCATCTGTACCGAACATCCTGTTCTCTCTAGTTACAACCAACAAAGTCTCCCTTTTCAGTCTAAGGCTAACCTCAACATTCATCTGCTCAGGCCTACACAGACTTCAACCTTTTTCTCTTGCATCATCGACTTTTTATGGCAACATTCCCAATGTGGCATCAACTTTTTGTGGGAAAATTTCTGGTGGCATACCAGCATTCCTTAGTATAGTTTCTCCTCATGCTGCTTCCAGCTACAGCCCTATTTCTCTCTTCCCTTTCACATACAGTCAAAGGGTTAATCATTCATGCCCTCTATTCTCTCAATCCATTCCACTTGGCATTTTTCCCACCATGCCACTCTAGATGATCTTTCCAAAGTCACCTACAACCACTCTCTCGCAAAATCCAAACCCTCACGTTACTCTACCTCTCAGCAGTGTTTGACATAGGTGACCACTCATGTCCACTCATTTGTTAACAAATATGTATTGATTATTTATCACCTGTGGGCACCCGTCTGGGTGCTGAGGACGCAGAGGTGAAAGAAAAATAGAAAACTATACTTGCCCATTGGAATGGAGTTTGCATTTTTACATAAAGCCAAAGTTAAAAAATATAAATAAGTAAAATATATGGCCTATTAGGTAGTGAGAAGACCTAAGAAGAAATATAAAGTAGGAATCAGGACTAAGGAGTATTGAGGAGAGCACTTGGAATTTTTGACAGGAAGTCCAGAGTAGGCCTTTCTGAGAGGTGATATTTGAACAAAGGGCTGAAGGAGAAACTTTTCACATATGTTGTTGTTGTTGTAGTTGCTGTCGAGTTGGCTCTGACTTACAGTGACCTTATGTATAACAGAATGAAATGTTGCTCAGTCCCGAGCCATCTTCATGATCACTGGTATGTTTATGTCCATTGTTGTAGCTACTGTGTAATCTCTTGAACCTAGGGGCCTTGTCTTCCCGCAGCATCTCGGACAGTATTCTGTTGTAATCCATAAGGTTTTCATTGGCTAAGTTTTGGAATTATATCACTAGGCCTTCCTTTTTATTCTTTCTTAGTCTTGGAGCTCTGCTGAAACCTGTTCACCATGGGTGACCACACTGGTGTCTGGAATGCTGGTGGCATAGCTTCCAGCATCATGGCAACACACAAGCCACCACAGTACAACAAACTGACAGACAAGTGCCTTATCTAGGGAAATATAATTGCAGATAGAGGGGGAAAAATACAATACGTGCAAAGGCCCTTGGGCAGAGATGTAATTAATGTATTTAAGAAAAATCAAGAATGCCACTATGGAAAAGACTAAGCAAGATGGAAGGAGATGGCAAGAGACAAGGTCAGAGAGGTAAGTGAAGGCCAGACTACAGTCAGTTTTTCTTGGTTTTTATTCTAAGTGAGATGAGAAGCCACCTGAAGATTCTACACAGCAGAGAGATTGAGTCTGACCTATGTTTAACAGAATCAATTCAGCTGTTTTGATGAGTATAAGCTGTAGAGAGATGAATGCAATAGTGGGGAGATCATGAGAGCACTATTGCAATAATTGAAGGAATAGATGGTGGTGGCATGGAAAGCACTGTAGCATGGAAGTGGTAAGAAGTGGTTGGATTCTAGATACATTTTTGGAGAAGGAGTTCACAGGATTTGCCTAATGATCAGTATGTGAGAGTTAAAGATGACTCTAAGGTTTCTGATTTGGGGAGCTGATAGGGTTTACTGCAACGGGAAAAACTGCAAAAGAGGAGTTTGTCGATGAATTATATGGAGCTCTATTTTGAATATGTTAAGTCTGAGATGTCTATTAATTATCCAAGTGGAAATATAGATACAAGTGTGGGGTTTAGGAGAGAGGGTTGGGCTGGACATAAACTTGGAAGATAAGATAATCACACATGGAGACTGAGAGAGAGCAGCCACTCAGGTAGATTGAAGTGTGGTGACCTGAAATCAAAGTGAGGAATCTGTTTCAAGGAAGAGTGTAATAAACATGTCAGATGTAAAGCTATGTTAAGACAGATGAGCAATGAGCACTGAACATGGATTTAGCAACATGCACTAATGGATAAGCTGGTGAAAACACAAATCGCAAGGAGTTGAGACTTGTTAGGTGCCTTTGAGTCGATTTCAGTTCATAGCAACCCCATGTGACGGTGTAGAACTGCCCTGTAGGGTTTTCTTGGCTGCAATCTTTATGGAAGCAGATCGCCAGGTTTTTCTTTCGCGAAGCTGCTGGGTGGGTTCTAACTGACAACCTTTGGGTTAGCAGCCTAGTGCTTAACCATTGTGCCAGCAGAAGTCCTTGAGTTGGGACCATCAGGAAGAAATCAGAGACAGAAAGTGCAGATAACTATTCCAAACAGTTTTACTACAGAAAGGGAGAGAAAATGGGGCAGAAGTAGGATGGGGAAGTGAACTCAAGAGAAATAAGTCATGTTTGTGCTGATGGGATAGTCTAAGTAGGCAGGGGAAAACTAATGTCAAAGAAATGAGGATGAGAGTGTAGGGAGCTAAAGCATCATCTTTACTGGGCAAGAGGAGATGAAGATAGTGGATGGGCTGGTCTTAGCTAGAACACAGGCATCCAAGTAACAGGAGAGAAGTTACAGTGTATGGGCATCGTGACAGGGAGTGGTGTGGATGGAGTAGTCTTGTTAAAGCCCTCTTCTGATTGCTTTCATTTTCTCGGTGTAATTGGAAGCAAGTTTATCAGCTGGGATTAAAGCTGGGGAAAGAAGGGTTAGAGGTTAGACGAGAGGAGAGAAGGTATAAAATTGTTACTCAGCAGAGATGAAAAGTGACTAGATGAGAAAATGTACAATTACTAGCCAGCTTTTCCAGGCAGCAGAAATCCATTTGAAGTTAGAGATCATGCATTAGTGATACCAGCGTGTGTAGATGTTCCGGGTGCCCCATACCACGTCCCCTTGACCTGCTCCTAATTCAACTGCAATTGTGGTGAAGAATTTTCACACACCCTCATAGCATTCCAACTCAAGCCCTTGTTGAGTCTACCAGACATTTTTCAACAGGTCTTTTACTCCAATCAATGGAAATTTGCCCAGCCCTGGGATACCCTGCATCCCAGAGGGGTGAGAGAGTTAATAACCCCTGGTGACAATTTTAACTAATGAGGGCAAGACTAAGTAGATATTAACTGAATCTTTGGAGGGAAAATTCTAAACAGCCTTCCACATGGAGCTTCATGGAGTCCTGGAAAGATAACCAGTTCAATAATGCACACTTTATTGGCATTTTGTCACTGGCTCTACCTCTAATACACATCCACAAATGAAGCAGAATTGACAGAATTATAAGATTATCTATAATGAATCTAAAAACTCATCACCAATGGCTGCTCTAATATCACAGAGATAGAGACAGTGAGATGTATGTGCCTCTTGATGTAAGTATACACCACCACCTTTGAAGCAGTCTTGCCAGAAAATCAAACCTGAGCTGGATCAGGACTTCAGATATAACTACAAACTTCCAAGAATTAGAACAGACAAAAGAATTTATTATGTGATCCAACAGGAATACAGTTAACATTATCCAGAATGTACAAACTCCAGAAAACAAAAAATGACCCAGTTACTTCAACAAAAAACTCCAAGGAAAAAACAGAGAAGGATAGAACGTGTGTGTGAGAGACAGAGAGAGAAAGACAGAGAGACAGTCAGAGATAGGGAGACATAGAGAGAGAGTCAGAGAGATAAAAAGAGACAGTCAGTGAGAGGGAGACAGAGAGAGACAGTCGGAGAGACAGAGTGAAAGAGACAGAGAGAGGAAGCAAATTTACAGGTTAAAAGATACTTAAGAGATATACGAATATATGTCTCTGCAAATGCTATGTCTGGCTACTGTTTGAATACTTATTCAAACATACCAATTAAAAATTACAAGACAATCCAGGAAATCTGCACACTAAATGCATATTTGTTGATATTAAGGAATTATGATTAATATTGTAGGAGTGATACTTATATTGTGGTTTTATTTTTAAGTATCTTCTATACATATTTGCTAAAATAATTACAAAGTAAATAGTATTATATATGGTGGTGATTGGTGATTATATGATTATTTCAAAATAATCCAGTAGAGGGAGGGGAAAGGGGTAAATATATATGAAAACAGATAACCGTGAGTGGAGAAATTTGAAGGGGGTGATGGTTAGACATGGGTTCATTCTACTGTTGTCTTTTGTTTCTGCTTAAAATTTCCCATACTGAAAAGTATTTTTAAAACTCTACTATAACTTACTATCGTGATGATTAGAAATGCAGTGAAAACAAACTGCTACAGAGATGGAAAGAGGACTGACTTAAAATATCAAAAGTATTTTTGTTGACATTCTAGTAGGAAAAGAATTCTTTCTGAGAAACACAACAATGACGTGGAGCAACTGCCTCTTCTTGTTGAAACTTTCCTTGAATTTCTTTTAAAGATAGCTTTCTTTTGTTAAAAAATAAAACTGTTAGAACAATTATAATGCTTTTTCATTAATAAAAAGTTCTATTTTTAAAAAATCTAGGATGATTTTTTTCAGATTTAGCAAACAGGTGGAATTCAGTTCATAATTCTCTTGAAAGCATGTTAAAGTACTTTTCTCTCTTTTCTCATTTCACATCACATGATTCTACGCTATTTTTAAAGAACACGATTTGCCAAGTGGAAAATGTTTTCATATGCTATGAAAGATAAAGAGCTTTCCCCCACCAGGGGTGTTTAACACATTAACCTGTTTTGCTTTCTGAGTATTAATCACACACCCTTGCTTATATCTTTGGATATGTTTTAGTCTGATGAAGGAAAAAACCGTACCGTGGGGAACTTCAGTGTCATCGAAATTCTCCAAAGATGTGACTCCCGTAATCAGCCCGGGCGCGGTGTGTTATCTGAGGCCCGTCCTTAGTCATCATGGTTGTTGACAAACTACTGCAAAGCAGACAATTGACTTGGCAGCGGTAGCTGCTGCCGACTGTCATTCCTTTGGTTTGAAAGTCAGGGGCCCTTTGGTGTGAAGGCAGAGATTTTCTTGGCAGGTGAAAGACTGCTAAGCCGAGGAAACCGTGTCAAATGGAGTATGTCAGAAGCCATCTGAGAACAAGGTCACCCTGACCCTAAATGAATACCACAAAAACCCATCTGAGACATTGTTCTTCAGATCTGGACTTCAAATCAGGGGGAAAGAGATCGCTATTACAAAAACTCTCCTTGCCCTTCAGATTGGGGCCTGGAAAACAGAATCAAAGGCTCTCGTAATTTTCTCCTCACCGTCCTCTTTCCATAGTCACAGATTTTCAGTTTAATCATAGGCAGGGAAACAGAGTCACACAGATGGATCCAAATAAGGGTGCCTTGCGCTCACAGAGGAACAGTGTGGTATACGGTTCACCAAAGACTGCAAATATCCTGTCCCTTTCGTCTACATTGCATTCCAGTAACTTAGTTATTACAAACTAACCACATTTCGTGGATGATAAAATGAGATAGGCCTACTCACTGTATGAACAGGTCATACAGTGAAGAAAGAGGGAAACGCTTATTTGGACTAGTCTCTTTCAGACCTTTGGCACAACACTCTTTCCGTGGAAGCTATTCAAAGACAATGAGGATTTCTCCATCTCTCTCTGCAACTCTCCCACCCTCCTCTTCCCTAATCTTACTTGAACCTAAAAAGGAAATACGTGAAGAACTTTAAACTCTTCTTTAAACACTCACTCCTCTGGCTGAAGCCTCAGCGAGGGTGCCTCCCACCTCCCAAGGCGCCCACTGACCGCACATGGATTCCGCAGCGGCCTGAGGATCCCTTTTGTGGCCGGATTGTAATAACTCTCAGGAATGCACTATCTACCCCGTGAACCAGCACACACTGTAAAAGAATTGTTTTCACATTTCCTCAATAAAATCCAGACAATAAATCTGGTTTCTTTTACTGTTGTAATAGCGAAAATGTGTTTGTGATATTAAAATAAACAAAAAAAAATTTCTGTCGAAACGCAGAACAATACACAGTGTTCATCAGTTTCAGGATCCCTTGTCAAAGGAAATAATTGCAGAACTTTAACATAATGATACAGTGATATAGAGAAAATAGTAACTTCAATATAGCATATGGTTTTAGTCTGCAGGGATGATATCTGAATACATTTAAGCCAATGTTTATAACCAAACGATCAGGAAGCTCGAAAAGCCGTAGCACCAACGCTGCTAGAAGAGGACTAAGCAAAAACGGACCTTTTCTTTCAGGGGGAATAGCTCCCAGGTTTGTACAGGAACACAGACTTGTGGGATGTTGTAGCAGTCCTTAATACTGGGGACAATTCATACTTCCTCTGCTTACGGGATTGAATGATATTTTACATGATGAATAGTTTATAAAGATTACACAAAGGGGCTTTGTGGAAGTGTGGTTAGAAAACTAGAGTTGGATAGTAAAAGCTATTGTAAGCAGTTTAAAATATTATTTAGAAAAGAAACTATTTGTCATCCCAGATTCATCGTCTCTTTCTCATTTTCCTGCTTTGGCCTAAAGTTGGTGCTCATCAAATTTGGACTTAAAAGAATTCTGATAGGATTTCAAGATTCTGTTGAAATTCAGCTTCTTTCCAGATTAATCTACCAGCAGACTCTTCCCTTGACAGAATTCTGATATTTATGAAATGTACCAGCATTTACTGTATATTCTTATCATGCTCACCATCACTACATAATAAATAAAAGCACATTAAAACAGTTGACAGGACATATTTATTTAATGCATCCTGGTGAAAAAAATTCAGTTGCATTGCCATTCCCACAATAAACACTGAAGAAATGAGAATTTAAATTATTTGATCTACCTAATAAGGAAAAATACATATAAAGCAAATGAATGTTCTGCATGATGATATGGAAAATAATAAAGAGATTATTACTAAAGGTTAGCTTTCTTAAGGTTTAAAGCAATTCTAAATGTATAATAGTAAATACCAATTTTCTAGTGATCAAATGCACTTGCAGCTTTATTTAGGGTAGATAGTGAATTAGGTACTTTATTCTGGAGAAACGTCTACATTTGTAAATGCAAGCAAGTAAAAATGCCAGCAAGGATACTATCTTGAGTTTTGGATAATATAAGGCTTTTCTGTTGAATTTTATAATCTAATATTATTTTTTAATATAATGTCATTATTCTATCGAAGAAATTTTGATAAACTGGTACATGTGACTTTACATTCTATAGTTATAAAATGCAAAAAGATTATTGAGCAAGAACACATGAAGTTTCATCCCAAGAAGGTTGTAAGAACTAGATAAGCAGCTATCTCCTGAGTCAAGTCAGGCATAGACAACTCAAAGGAACCTGAGGTTCCATCCAACTCTTTGATCCTCAGAGTGGAGGATCAGCTGTGACACAAGGCTTACAAATAATAATTTCTTGCACTTGTGTTACACAGAGTATTTTGTATGTTCAGAAATTTTTCAGGAAACTCTTATTTACATAAATATGCAAATAAATCATTAAAGGTCCACCAAACAAACTTAAAAAAAAAAAAGAAAGAAAAAAAGAAAAGCTGGTTGAAGTTCTAGAGACCTGGACTTAACATGTTCCACTCAGATTTTCTGTATGACCTTTAAGCCATCTATTTCCTCTTTTTCAATCCTCTCAGCGAAAAACAAGATAATAATTCCTGGCTACCTCGTGGGAGTGTTATAAGGATCAAATGAGACAATGAATATTCATGGACTTACCAATATAAACCATTATTTTTTATTGTGTGTACTCAATGAGAAAGAAAAGTTTGAGGTCTCCAGATAATTGTCCTTAAAATCTGAAACATATGTTGCAGTAATTATCCTTTTGTATCTCCCTCTCTTTTTTTAAAAAATTCTTGAGTGATGGATGCTGCAGACCTAAAAATCATTACGCTGGAATGTCTCCAGCCTCCCTACTCTATGTTGGTGCAACTCCCTAACGATATTAATAGAAACTATCGATAGGATCCCGATTCTAAAATAATTTTGTGAACATTTTAAAAGTTCTGCCATTCCTAATTGGCTAGTGGTTGTTTAAGAAAAATCATGAGTTTATTTTTAAGCAACTCAGAAATGTTCAAATGAGATTTTACTCAAACCCTCTCTGTAATTTTAGCTGAGTGCTTAAATCATCTGGTAAGTTATAACACCACATATTTCAATTGGCAACAAAGAAAACAAGATAGTATATGGTATATTATATGGTAATTCTCCCTAGTATAATAAACACAGTATTCACAGGGAAAGAATATTAACAAGTAAACTCTCAGTGGTGAAAATACACCAGCTTATAAATAAATCACAATCGTTTTCCTGCCGTGGGCTCCAAAATAGAATACACACACCTCACAAGATAGGCAAGAGGGTCATGGAGGTCCATGATGAGCATATTAGAACTTCTAAGAACTTTTATCCAAAAAGTCAGTGATTAAGCTTTATTAATATTTATACTTACAGGGTACATGTTAATAATTGATTAATAAATATATTTACATTGTGAAGAGCATGCTTGCTCAACTATTTTTTATTGATAGGGATACAAAACAAAAAGATCTGGAGAAGCATAAACCTAAACAATAAGGGAAACTTTACATTAATTAAATGTTCTCTCTGAAAGACACTCTATGAGCTTCTTAGGATAAGATGAATCAACAGACCAAGAACTTGAAACAAAAACTATATTAAGTAACCATTTTAAGCCTAGACAGTGATCCACGAATCTAATTCACTGTTTCTCAAAATGGATAACATTAACTGCCAACACATATAGCTGCACTACCAGGTAAATTCTGGGTATGAGGTGACTGAAAATAATTACGGCTTGGGTCAGGTGCACCTTAGTCCTCAAAGTGACATCTTTGCCCAATCTGGAGGGCATTATGCTGAGTGAAATAAGTCAGTCACAAAAGGACAAATATTGTAGGAGACCACTATTATAAGAACTCAAGAAAAGATTTAAACACAGAAGGAAAAAAAAACAACTTTAAAGAGGTCTTTTGCAGCAGATTTGCCCAGTGCAATACATCATTTCATTTCCTGACTGCTGCTTCCATGGGACTTGATTGTGGATTCAAGGAAAATGAAATCCTTGGCGTCAATCTTTTCTCCATTTATCATGATGTTGCTTACTGGTCCATTTGTGAGGATTTTTGTTTTATTTATGTTGAGGTGTAATCCATACTGAAGGCTGTGGTCTTTGATCTTCACCGGTAAGTGCTTCAAGTCCTCTTCACTTTCAGCAAGCAAGGTTTTGTCATCTGCACATCTCAGGTTGTTAATGAGTCCTCTTCCAATCCTGATGCCATGCTCTTCTTCATATAGTCCAGCTTCTCAGATTATTTGCTCAGCATACAGATTGAATAAATAGGATGAAAGGATACCACCCTGATGCACACCTTTCCTCATTTTAAAAAACCACGAAGTATCCCCTTGTTCTATTGGAACGACTGCCTCTTGGTCTAAGTACGGGTTCCTCATGAGCACAATTAAGTGTTCTGGAATTCCTATTCTTTGCAATGTTATCAATAATTTGTTATGTTCCACAAAATCAAATGTCTTTGCATAGTCAAAACACAGGTAAACATCTTCCTGGTATTCTCTGCTTTCAGCCAAAATCCATCTGACATCAGCAATGATATCCCTCATTCCACATCCTATTCTGAATCTGGCTTGAATTTCTGGTGATTGCCTCTCAATGTGCTGCTGCAATCATTCTTGAATTGTCTTCAGCAAAATTTTACTTGAGTGAGATATTAATGATATTGCTCGATAATTTCTGTATTCAGTTGGATCACCTTTCTTTAGAATGGGCACAAATATGGATGTCTTCCAGTTGGTTGGCCAGGTAGCTATCTTCCAAATTTCTTGGCATAGACAAGTAAGCACCTCCAGCAATGCATCATTTTGTTGAAACGTCTCAATTGGTATTCCATCAATTTCTAGAGCCTTGTTTTTTGCCAATGCCTTCAGTGCACCTTGGGCTTCTTCCTTCAGTACCATCAGTTCTTGATCGTATGCTGCCTCCTGAAATTGTTGAGTGTTGACCAATTCTTTCTGATACAGTAACTCTGTGTATGCCTTCCATATGCTTTTGATGCTTCCTGTGCCATTTAACACTTTGCTCACAGAATCTTTCAAAATTGCAACTCGAGGCTTCAATTTTTCCTTCAGTTCTTTCAGCTTGAGAAATGCCAAGTGTGTTCTTCCTTTTTCTAACTCCAGATCCTAGCACATTTCATTATAATATTTTACTTTATCTTGTCGAGCTGCCCTTTGAAAATTTCTGTTCAGCTCTTTTACTTTATCATTTCTTCCATTCACTTTAGCCACTCTAATTTCAAGAATTAGTTTCAGAGTCTCTTTTGACATCCATTTTGGTCTTTTCTTTCTTGCCTGTCTTTTTAATGATCTTTTGCTTTCTTCATGTATGATGTCCTCGATGTCTTCCCACAGATCCTCTGGTCTTCAGTCATTAGTGTTCAATAGGTCAAATCTACTCTTGAGATGATCTTCCAATTCAGGTGGAATATACTCAAGGTCATATTTTGGCTCTCGTGGACTTGTTTTATTTTCTTCAGCTTCATATGAGCATATGAGCAACTGATGGTCTTTTCTGCAGTTGGCCCATGGCCTTGTTCTAACTGATGATATTGAGGTTCTCATTGTCTCTTTCCACAGATGTAGTTCATTCGATTCCTATGATTTCTATCTGGTGAGGTTCCCACGTATAGTCACCGTTTTTGTTGTTGACAAAAGGTATTTGTAATGAAGAAGTTGCTGATCTTGCAAAATTTTATCATGTGATATCTGGCATCATTTCTATCACCTAGGCCATATTTTCCAACTACCAATCCTTCGTCTTTGTTGCCAACTTTTGCATTCAAATCACCAGTAATTATCAATGCATCTTGATTGCATGTTTGATCAATTTCAGACTACGGAAGTTGGTAAAAATCTTCAATTTCCTCATCTTTGGTATTAGTGGTTGGTGTGTAAATTTGAATAATAGCCATATTAACTGGTCTTCCTTGTAGACGTATGGATATTATCCTACCACTGACAGCACTGTACTTCAGCATGGTGGAAATAACATATATGTATATGTGTGTGTATATCTATATATACATATTTCAGCAGCTGATATATTGTTTTGAAACCTCCCCAACTTTAGCAAACCACCTTTTTTTGTTCCTTCACTTCTATGTCTACAACAATAATTAAGAAAGACATCCTTCGTATACTCACAGAGTTTAGGGGCTGGTGGAAAAGACAGAAAAGGAAGCAATTATGCAGTACAATGTGCTAAATTCTGAGTGCAGAGAATTACGTATACAGCTATTTAATCTTGATTTAAAGGTTTAAAATTTTCCTGGGAGAAGTGACTTATAACCAGAAAAAAAAAAAACTGAACCCATTGCCATCGAGTCAGTTCCGACTCATTGTGACCCTATAGGACAGAGTAGAACTGCCCCATACGGTTTCCAAGGAGCACCTGGTGGATTTGAACTGCCGACCTGTTGGTTAGAAGCTGTAGATCTTAACCGCTATGCCACCAGGGTTTCCCTGTGACTTATGAGTCACCCTAAAATATAAATCTTTCTAACTGTTGAGGCGTTCCTGGGTGGTATAAACAGTTAACATGCTTGGCTGTTAGCCAAAAAGTTGGAGGTTTGAGTCTACCACAGGTGCCTCCAAAGAAAAGCCTGGTGATCTACTTCCAAAAGGTCACAACCATTGAAAACTCCATGGAACACAGTTCTACTCTGACACACATGGGGTCACCATGAGTCAGAATTGACTCAATTTCAACTGGTAGTAGTGGTGGATGAAGAAACGGAGACCCCGGTATACCACTATTGGCAGTGTTCATTAGTACATCATTTCTGGAAAGCATTTTGCACTATATATATTTCAGAAGTACATCTTTTAAGGCAGATATTCAATGTTTAAAAAATTTCCTAAGGAAATAATCACTTAATTACATGAACTTTTAGCTACATTGATGTCCTTTTCAGTAGTATTTATAATTACAAAAACAATGAAATCAACCTAAATTCCTCTACACAAGGAATTTGGCATGGTCTTACGGAACATCTAGGTCGACTGCCATAAACCAAAACAAAAAAACCAAACCCATTGCCATCGAGTCAATTCTGACTCATAGTGACACTGTAGGACAGAGTAGAACTGCCCCATAAGGTTTCCAAGGAGCGCCTGGTGGATTCAAACTGCTGACATTTTGGTTAGCAGCTGAACCCTTAACCACTATGCCACCAGGGTAAAATGTTCTACATCCTACTTTGGTGAGTAGCATCCGGGGCCTTAAAAGCTGGTGAGCGGCTAAGATACATTTATTGTTCCCATCCCTTCCAGAGCAAAGGAGAATGAAAAAAACAAAGACACAAGGAAAAGTCAAGTCCAAAGAACTAATGGACCACATGAAGCACAGCCTCCACCAGCCTGAGCCCAGAAGAACTAGATGGTGCCTGGCTACCACCATACTGGTCTGACAGAAATTGGAGGAACCTAGAAGTCTATGACCCCCAGATACCCTGCTAACTCAGAACAGAAGCTACCCCCGAAGTCTACCTTTCAATCAAAGATTAGACAGGCCTATAAAACAAACATAACACACATGAGGGACATATTTCTTAGTTCAATCAAGTATACGAGACCAAATGGACAACACTTGCCCAAAAGCAAAGACAAGAAGGCAGGAAGGGACAGAAAAATGGAAGGAATGGACCCGGGGAAGCCTGGGTATGAAGGGAAAGGGGGAGAGTGCTGACACATGGTGAGGATTGCAACTAATGTCAAAAAACAATTTGTGTATAAATTTTTGAATGAGAAAATAGTCTGTGCTGTAAACTTTACCTCAAGTACAATAGAATTTTAAAAAAAGAAACAGAAAAGAAAAAGAATTTGGTTTAATAAATAATGGTACACTTTCTTGCAACAAAATACCATGCAGCCACTAAAATGAATACTATGGAAAAATCCCATATGGACTGTTAAATAAAAAATGTAGTCTATAAAACAATATTATAATATACTCACTTTAGAATAAAAGATACATGCATGCATTAAAAAAAAAAACTACAGTGTATGTGACAAAACACCAAAATACTAGTACTTAGTGTGCCTAGATAATGAGACTTTGATTCAAGTTTTTTATTTTTTTTTTAATCTATGTCTCCAAAATTTCCATAACAAGCATGGATAACTCATGAAATATATTAATACAAAATACAGCTGAAGTAGCAAAAGAAATTACTGTAAGAGAAAAACTATTCTATAAGCTAATTGAATTATTGTGGGGAGTGAAGATGAATTCTTTTGCCTAACTCCTAACTACTATAGCTTACAAATTATAATAACTATTGCTGCTTTTAATATATATATACATATATATGGTTCCAAAAGAAGCAGATTTTTTTAACATAAATACCGTACTTGGAAGACTTCCAGTTTAAAGGAATGTATGTTAATAGACCTTGATGCAACATTTCTTAATTTCCCACAATAGTATTTGCAAATATTTGCAAAGACCTTTCTGCCATGCTCCAAAGTGCTCAGCAAATGTCTGTTGAATGACTGGTCAAATGCTCTAGAACCAGAAGTAAAGACGTCTCAATAAGTGTCTTCAGAAATCATAAGGAAGAAAGAACATAGACTTTGTGTCTAAGTCCTCCAAGGTGTAAAGCTAGAATCAATGTTGGAAATGGAGATGGGCTCAAAATTGAAGTAGTTACTGATCACCTCTGATGGGAAAGAAACGAAGACTTCAGACCAGTTCATTCCAGTCTGAACTGCTGCTGAGAATTTGCATTTCTAACAAGTTCCCAAGGACCAATTCTGAGAACCACTAGCAGAGCAGTGGTTCTCAAAATATATCATACATCACAAAAAAAGATACCAGACTTACTGGTCTGACAGAGACTGGAGAAACCCCCAAGACTATGGCCCCCAGACACCCTGCTAACTCAGAACAGAAGCCACCCCCGAAGTCCACCTTTCAGCCAAAGTTTAGACAGGCCTATAAAACAAACAACAGCATACGTGAGGAATGCTCAGTCAAGCATATGAGACCAAATGGACAACACCTGCCCAAAAAAAAGGCTGAAAGGGACAGGAAAATGGGATGACTGGACATGGAGAGCCCAGGGTGGAAAGGGAGAGGAGGAGATGGCTGACACATTGCAACGATTGCAACCAATGTCACAGAACAATTTGTGTATAAATTTTTGAAGGATAAACTAATTTGCACTGTAAACTCTCACCTATAACACAATAAAAGTTTTTTTAAATTATCATGCATAAGAATCACCTGGGGATCTTGTTAAAATGGAGATTGTGATTCAGTATATCTGGGGTGGAAATGCAAATTCTCAGCAGGGGCTCTAACCATTATGAACCGGTTCGAAGCCCTGAAAGAAACTCCAAGAAGTGTTAGGTCATGTAAGCCATTGAACAAGATTCAGGGTAAGGAAAATAATCTTAATTGTAACCTGACTACATAATGATCTAATGAGCAAATAATTCTAATTGTAACCTGACTATACGATTATCTACATGGCATAGCAGGGATGAGCCCTATGTCCCCACATACCCCCATCCACCACATTTTCATGACAACTTGGAGAGGAAATGAGGCAGTGGTTGTGAGGTTAGACCAAGTGCATCTGAAGTAACCATTCTGGTTCCATGGCAGGATGCTGGAAACAGCGGTGAGATTCTTTTTACGGAAAGATAAGAGGTGAATTTAGAATTTATAAGATCTTGAATATTTTCTACCTGCAGAAACAAATGGCAATCATCATCTTACTAACCAAAACCCAAAAGTTAAAAACCAAAGATATGGCTTTAAGAATTAGAGAAAAGAGCAATGATATGAGTGGTTTTAGGAATCTAAAATTGGACGAACAATGTAGATCATTATGACATGGCTTTCTTTTTGGCAGTTACTTTGGATACATTAGTCATAATCAACCCTCTTTAATCAGAAATTGGGATTTCCTGAGGACTTTTCATTAATTGCAAACCAGAGCGGTAGGCAAATTATTCTTCACTGTAGATCAGAGTACTCCTTTGTGGGTTCTGTTCATCTCCCACAGAATTAAGTTCAAATAGAATTTTTACTGAATTTTGCTATCATATTACCACACATCCCCTATTAATTCGTTACTGCTAATAGGATACATATGTGTCCCTAAAATGGCATCCTAGGAAATGCCTGAGCTAACGAATAAAAGTGGGCTTCAGCAGGTACAGCTGGGAGCACGTGGGTGAATGGTTTAAGGGCTGATGTTTTATTCAGCATGGAAGCAGTTAAGTCAGCTCCATATTATCCTCTGGTATGCACTGTTTCTAATGACATTAAATCACATTATATTTCTTTATAAGATTTAATGTTTTGCTTTTCTAATTTTACCTTTATAATGAAATTGAAGTAGCTGTGTGCAGTCATTTGGATAAAACTGAAAGACTATCAGCTATACTCCTCAAACTAAATAGCAGCTTTTTTTGTTGTTGTTTAACTGTAGTGAGTGGTCCAATAGTTTTATATAAAAATCTTCTACCTTTTTTGTTGGAATTTGGCCAAAAGCTTTGAAACTAATAAAACTGCTTATCATAAGTGGAGAATTCCTTAGAAAGAAGGTTGTAGCCTTAATGCATTACTCAAATTTAAATGTTTGTGTTTGAAGATATAAATGTTTGAGAACAAGTACCCATCCTTTTGATATTTACATCTAGTAGTTCATGCCCTTTTTTGTCAAAAGACAGCTTCACCAATTTCTAAAAATCACTTCATTTTTATCATGACCTTGAAAACTCAGGTTCAAGGGCAGCCTTGTGCAGGCAAAGCACTGGAATGGAGTCAGTGGCCAAAATATTTTTCAAGTTCTGATGCTGCTAATCATGCAACCTTGCCCAAGTCTTTTCACATCTCCAGCCCTCTTGTTTCTTCAATGGTAAAATTTGGTAGCAATAGTAATTCTTAGTTACATTATTACTATTATTACTAAGATAACAGTGATTAACATTTACTGGGTGCTTACCATATGTCACAGAATAAGCTAGGAACTTTTCCTGTAAAATATAATTTAATTGCCACAAAGAGGCTATAAATAGTAAGAATTATTTCCCCATTTTACTAATGAGGACACTAAGGTACAGAGAAGTTTAGAAACTTGCCCAAGTTCTCATAGGTGGTAGAGGACAGGGTCAGAAAATTAACTCAGGTCTAAACTGGGGATAAAAGATGATAGAACCATCTGCTGAATTACAGCTCTGCACGAAGGTAAGACTAGCTTTTAAAAAAATAAAGCGTCATATAAACATTATACTTATGGAGCAAACATATAACCTATATTTCTAAAAATTATTCCCTGTTGGAATATCTTTATAATCATATCTAATGTCATTTGATTTAAAAGCTTTTTTCAGAAGCGTTGCTACTATTTTGAAGGAGGACCACCTGTAATTTTTATAGAAAATACCATGCAGTGTAATATTACTCCTCATTAATCCTCAATTGGTCATTTTTGTCTTTTAAATCATGTCTACAATTACTATCTGTGCCTGTTTTGGCAGTGCAGTTAAAATCTTTGACTGCAAGATAATTTCATCATTTAGAAGGACAGAACAATGAAACCATCTGTGCTCATATTAATTTTAGTAGAACATATACTTTACTATGTTCGGTGAGAGCAATGAAGTTCAGGTCAATCCTAGTTATTATCAGCCTAGAAAGCCCTTAGAATTAGAATCCATTAAAAAACCAATTTAAAGATTTGATTCTCTTGCTAAAACAGGACTGCTCTACTCACTAACTTCTAGCAACAATAAACTGCTTATATAGTTTTCTTTATACTATGCCTTTGTTCATCTTGAGTTTTAGTTTATAGTATTTTCCTTTCCTTGGTAAATTCTTATGTACTCATTACTCTTTATGACTCAGCTTTGTGTCACTTCCTTCAAGAACATTTTTTTTGACTGCCCAGATATTTTCTAAAACCCACATATACACATACACTTACCCACACAAAATGGAGTCAGTTTTCTTCTCTGGAGAGCTCTATTGCTGCACTTACTGTATTATAGAATAATTGTCTGTTTATGTGTCTTTTTTTTTTTCCTACAAGACTATATGTTACTTGTATCATGCAGCTCTCATGCATAGAAAAATAACCAAAAAAATTCAAAGTTATGCAACAATAACCACGTTTTTCATGGGTCTGTGTGTTAGCTGGGGGTTGGCTGATCTAAATGTTGGTTGCCTTACCTAGGCTGACTCTACTGGTCAATTCTCCTTCAAGATTTAGGTCTAGGTGGGCTTGGCTCCTTGCTTAGGTCCGTATGTGCACTAATTCTGAGGTCTGGTTTCTACTCATGATGATGAAGGAGAAGTAAATAAATCAAGTCCCATTGCACAAACACTTTTTGTGCTACAGCTTACATCATGTCTGCTAATGTCCTTTTGGCAAAAGCAAGTCATATGGGACAGTCAAACCTCAGAGGAGCAGGGAAAATATACTTCACCCCTAAGAGTCCATGACAAGGCTGTGGATGTATAGCAGTACTATGAGGGAGTGAAGAGTTGTGACCAGTAAGTCAAATACCATAGAATAATAACCACTTCTTATTCATCTTCACTTGTTTATCCAATGCCTGGAACTGTGCTTAACCATAGTGAGTACTCAAGACATGTTTGCAGAATGAATGACTCTGATACTGCTCACATTAATCCATTCTGTGAGACATATGCCAAAACCACACCAAACCATCAAAGATTTGAGAAAGAGAGTGATGAACCATTCAAGACCACTTACTCAGACATTCAATAGCTTCCACTACAGAAATATAGCTAGATTATAATTTGGGGCGGGTGGGAGGACGTGGAGGGGCAGGGAAGCATATAGAAGAAACTCATTGGATTCATTCATGTCTGTGGCATCTGGTTTCCCAAAATGGCTGTAACAATTGCTCCTTTCCTTTGTGTCTCTTTCCAGTATGACTACGCCACTGTATTAAGAGACTGAGTCTATTGCCACTCTCTTTGAATCTGAGATGTCCTCATGACCTGCTTGACCTGTAGAATGTGGTCCAAGTGACCCTGTGCTAGTTATGAGCCTGTGTCTTAAAAGTTCTTGCAACTTTTTCTTTTGTTCCTTCAGAATTCATGTAAACAAACCAACTCAGACAAACCATTGTATAAATAAACTCAAGCAAAACAACTGAATGATGAGAGGCCACTTGAAGAGAGACAAGACACGTGGAGGAGAACTGAGATATCCTGCCAGCATGAAGCACTTAGGTTCCAGATACACGAGTGAGGCCACCTTGGATACTTCAGCTTAGGTTGAGCCAACCCAGCCAAAACCAGATGAAGCAAAGACAAACCAACCCTACTGAACTCTGCCTGGACTCTTGAGTAATAAAATGGCTGATGTTTTAACAAATCACTAACTTTTGGGGCAGTTTGTAACAATAGCAATATATAACTAAAAGAATGCTCGAAACTGCTCTTGAAAGAACAGAGAATCCTGATACTGAAAACTCTGAAATGGATAAACTGGAATCACCTTATGAATGACTACTAAAAAATTTGCATCTGAAATAAAGTACATTTTGTATTAAGATATTTAGTGAGATAAGCACAAAGAAATTTAGATAAAAGGAAATCAGACCTCTCAGTATTTCTTGTCTAATCTTGGGTATATGGATATAAATATTGTACCATTTAACATTGTTAGAAAAATCAGCAAGATGTCAGAGCATTTTAAACATTAAGTGTAATATGAATGATATACTGTATGTAAATTGTACATTGTAATTTTAAAAGTCTCTACTTTTATATAAATAATCTTTGTACCATTAAAACCAATGCCTAGTCCCTATAAATGCTTAACCTCATGTAAAAAATAGTAATTAGTAAATAAGTAAATTTGGAAGACTCAATTCCAAGCAAAATTCAGCTGGTCATTTTTTTTTAAAGTCCACTGATAATGTTAACTTAAGGGAAATTGATCTTCTGAGAGGTGTGATTTCAAATCAAGTTGACATTTTTTAGGAATACTCTTCCGTCTTAGAAAGACGAAAACGCACTCGTTTGGATTCCAAACTTCCTTTAAATCCTGTGTAAAGAATGTAAAAATAAACACGTTTCGGGTTCGAATTCAATTCCACCTGAATATATTACAGGGCAAGTATGTCACATCCAATATTGAGGGAAATATGAGGCTTCTTGGGAAATGTAAGCATTTCTACTTTAGCAAGTCTAATCTAATCCATCATCAACAGTGAGTACTGGGGAAAAAGGGACGGGAGTCGTTTGGAAAGAGTCCAAAGATCGTTAAAACTGACAGAAAAATGCTATTAATTTTGCATTTTGACTATAGAATTAGCAACAGGAAAGCATTTTAATTAAGGTTACACTCATTTCACATTATGTATTCTAACGCTGCATTGTTATGAAGAATTGTGCTTCTGGCAACGTGTTGAAGAGAGTTCTCTCTAAATTGTGATCCTTCTTCCTGAGGGAAAACGACACTGCTCGTGATTACTGTGGAGAGGCTAATGGGGGCCATGAGTGACAAGTAGAACCAAGAGTCATTCCACCTTCTGCGCTCACATACAGACAGTTCATCCACTCCAGCTGCTTTCTGCAGCACCTGTTGTTTCCTGGCGTCTCCCTTTGAGTGCCATGTGTAATTCACAGCTTTATTCATAAAAATCCACTCATCCTCGGATCCTGTGTGCAGACTAGCCTGTCTGCTGCTTGTTTCCCAGAAGTCCACAGTTACAGCATGTTATTTGAAGAAGTGCATCACTGCATTCTTAAACCAGTGTTTCAACTTGCTATTGCTCTCTTTCAGCTTACCAGGCAAGAGCCATGTGGCTGTTTGGCTCTAACACTTTACCACACCCATTTTAGTTGACAGGCGTGTGAGTTGTACCATGATGTATTTTCATTAAAGATCCTGTCTTGTCATTATTGCTGAATTAATTAGTAAGATTGGATGACTTTAAATGTCACTTACCCTCACTAGGCTTTAGATATCTGAAAGTTGTAATTTGTGCTGTGTCTGGTTTTCCCACTTTCGGGACACATGGTGGAGCCTACTTCCTTGCCCCTTTCTGTGAAGTGTGATCATCTGACCAGTTTTAGCCAATGAAATATGAGCAGAGGTGTCATATGATTCTTTGCAGTGGAAACTTTAAGTGCCAGTGTGTAATTTGCCAACTTCCTTCCTAACTTGGGTATCACGAAAGTACATTTTGAAATGGACCCTAGGTTAGCCTGGGTTTCTGAGTGATTAGAACGAGCAGACACCCCTCCCACCAGCCAACTAAGGATGAACGTGTAGCATTTATTATTTTAAGACACTGAGATTTGGGGGTTGTTTGCCAGGCAGCCTAATCTAGTCTATGGGAACTTACTCAGTGTGGTTACAGCCTTCACAATACTGGTTATGACGTATTTTCACAGAAGCACCCTTGGATCTGCTTTATTTAGGAACGAAGATGTTTAATGATATTAACAGAAGAAGTAATTCTGAGAAGGCAAGGCATGCATTTGCAGCTGGGACCCCACTCAGGAAGATATTTTCCCTATCAAATGTGCAGAACACCTCTCCCAATTGCAGTGCAGCCAAGAATGCCTCACATAAAAAGACTGTACTAATCAGGACAGAGAGAAAGAAGGTGTCATGTGAGCAAACAAAAGAAATTAACTTGGATAATTCATAAAATAGACAGCAAGAATTCTATAAACCTTAGAAGAGAAAGCAAACATCTCCAACAATTGAGTGAAAAAGGTTTGAGCAAACCTAATAGGAGTGCATCAGGACACAAATGTGACATCGCAGTACAGAAGGGAGGGTGACACTTCAGAATACAGAAGTCAGTTAATAGAATAAAAAAAACTTGTATTCAAACAAGACCAGAATTAGATGTTTATAAAAAAACAGTTTTCGCATCTCTTAAATAAATGTTAGAAATTTTATTGGAACACTAAGTGTGGTGATTGTAGTTGTTTACGTTTAGGTTTCAGTTCATCAGATAATGAAGGATTCCTTTTTGTCCTCTTTAAAAGTTCACAAATGAAAGAGAACCCTTACTTACTGTAAGTGTTGTCAGACACCTACCTTGAATGGGCTATAGATACTTTCTGTTATGTCAAGGTTCTGGTGCCCAAAGTAAGCAATGAGAGAAACAGCACAAGAAATATAGTGTTGCTCTACACAGTCTTATTTCTAGAAGTTTGTGCGCTACATCTCACAAACTTGTATGGTTTCTAAAGCACTCATCACATTTAGAGTAGGATGAATCTAGATCTCTCTAATTAGCTATTCACAAAACTGCATGTATTAGGAGTCTTACTATATATATAGAGAGAGAGAGAGACAGAAAAAAGAAAGAGATACAGTATGTTTACAATCGCTTTAGTTTGGTCTAGGGTCTAATACCATGGTATAATATTCTGTCTGCCAGTCTCAAAGCTCTGTATTCACATGAAACACCAGTCTTGTAATTATAAAAAGCAGTGGTATACTGTGACATGGAATGATTTCAGTGAACTTCACTTAAGAAATGAATTTGGAATTGTGCTATGTTTAAAATTTTCATTTTAAAAATCAAGGACTACCAGTACTTGTCTAGAAGTATGGTCTTCGTTTTTTGGTTTTTTTTTTTCCATAATAATTGCCATCCTTTACTGAATGTGTTACTATGTCCGTAGTCCAATGGCTAAACAATGGCAAGGCTGGAATTTAAAGTCTTGTTAATAACAAAGCCTGTATTCTTTTCTTTAAACCACACTGCCTCTATTTAATTAAGCAAGGGTAATTAAAAGATTGTCTTACATTATTACAAAAGATTGTCTGTCATATGCCTTCTCTTATTCAGAGCCAATTCCAATTCTGGCAGTAGATTTTGTATTTCTGCCCTGGGTTTTATGCTTTTTACTCACAACTTCTCATTCTTGATTCAGTCAACAATTATTTTAAAAAATATCCTTTTTAGGCCAGACACTCATCTCACCCCTGGAGATTCAGAGATGGTCCTTGGTCTCAACGACTATATAATCTGGTAAAAAAAAAAAAAAAACAAAAAAAAACAACTATCTGGTACAGCTAATGTGTAGGCTTCCCTCACTGTTTTCTTAGGGTGTGTGACTGCTAGGTGCATCTACTTTCATTCTCCTAAAACCACTGGAATCTCTGAGAGCAGACAGCCAGGAGGAGAAAAGGGAGCTCACACCATTATTGGTTGAATTTCAAGGGTTCCAGGATTCTAAAACCATAGAGAAACCAAAAGATAGGCAGTTCAAATCCATCAGTTGCTCCTTGGAAACCCTATGGGGCAGTTCTACTCTGTCCTGTAGGGTCACTGTGAGTCAGAATCAACAAGACAGCAACAGGTATGGGTTTTAAAACTATAGAGAAGGTGTGATAGAAAAGGTATAAGATGAAGGCAAGTTGTGGAGTTCCGCTCATAGGTGAAACTGTGAGTTTTTTACTCTCAATACATAACTGAGAACCCTGGTGCACCATGGTTAAATGTTTGGCTGCTAACCGAAAAGGTCAGTGGTTTGAACACACCGGCTGCTCTACAGAAGAACAGACCTAGTAATCTGCTCCCATAAAGATTACAGCCTAGGAAACTCTATGGGACAGTTCTGCTCTGTCCTATAGGGTCTCTGTGGGTCAGAATCGAACTGATGGCACAGAGCAACAATACCTTAGTATAAATGCGTTTTCTATTTGTAAAGGGGAGACCACTGGAAGCTTTTCAGTGTAATCCTACACAGCTGGAAAGAAATCTGGGGAGATGTGTATTTTGTCTAAAAAAAAAACTATGACAGAAAAAGTTGATAGCCTTCAAACAGGATCAATATGAGTTATATCTGCAATGATGGAAGGAAAGTGACTAATAAATGTTATACCTCAATGAGATATTTACTACTTTTTTTAATATGAATGTCTAGTATATGATTATCTCTCAAGGTTCTGAGATCACATTTCAAAATATTCTCTGAGGTTTTAGGGTTTATTTTTTTATCTGATGAGTTGAAGCGGGGACAGAGAAAGAACGAGTACGTGGAGTTTTGGAAGTTCCAGAATGAAACATGCTCTATCAAGTGTCTATTATGTATAGTCATAAATGGAGTTGGGTGGCCATGAAATCTCATAAGTTGTTAGAACACCTTTTAATTGACCCTATTAAACTATAAATGTCATATGACTCATTTTAGATTTTATGTTTATAAGGAGACATTAAAAACTGTGATGAATACAGAGCACAATAATCAGGAGAGTGAGAAGTCCAGAAAATATGTCAATTTTAGAAGAGCTGATGAATTGGGTATTGTTAATAATGTTTAGAACAAGAGGGATAAAAAACACCCTTTGCCGTGGAGTTGATTCGGACTCACAGAGGCTTTACAGGACAGAGCAAAACTGCTCCATAGGGTTTCCAAGGCTGTAATCTTTATGGAAGCAGACTGCCACATCTTTCTCCTGCAGAGCAGCGGGTGGGTTCTAACCACTGACCTTTTAGTTAGCAGCCAAATGCTTAACCACTGCATAACCGGGGCTCCTTAGGCAAGGAATAGAGGAGCCTAATCTCTACAAAATACCTGAAAAGATGGCAGGCAGAAGGGGCAGAAGACATTAGCTGTATTGTTCCAGGAGATTAGTGTGGAATGTAGACGATACAATTAGGTAAGGACCTGAAAAAAAATGTGAAAATAAGTCTGTTCAATAATGGGAAAAAAAACTTCCTGTTAAGCAGGGAGTTTCTCTTCACTTAAGGTATTTTAAAAAGTCACTATCTGCATACTTCACAAACATTATAAAAAAAATTTTTTTTTTAGTTCTTACTAAAACCAGGGACTATGTTATCATAGCATCTCATGAATTATGTTACTTACTACTGACAGTAACACTCTGGGATTGGTACTATTATTATCTCAATTTTTTCAGGTGAGGAGAATGAAGTTTTAAATTTTTTTTTTTAAGTCCCCAAGGTTTATAATGGATAACGATATAATTTCTATGACAATAGTAGCACAAGGAAGGGGGGAAGGGAGTGGAGCTATGGTAGAGCAAAGTTTTTGTACACTATTGAAATCAAGTTGATATTGGTCTGAACTAGATTCTTTTAACTTAAGATATTAATTGTAATCCTGAAGGCAATCAATAACAAAAAAACTCATAAAATATAATAGTGGAAACAATAAGGAAATTAAAATTATACACTAAAAAATGTCTATTTAAAACAAAAAAGTCAGTGATAGGAGAAATAAAGGAACAAAAAAAGTCATAAAGCATATAAAAAGCAAATAGCAAAGTGACAAACGTGAATCCAGCCTTATCAGTAATTACATTAAATGCAAATGGACTAAGCATTCCAATGAAAAAGGATGCGATTGGAAAAAATAGATTAAAAGGAAAATTATCCAAATATATGCTGTCTACATTTTAGATTCAAAACCAAAAGTAGGTTTAAAGTAAAAGGATAGAAAAAGATATATCATGCAAGCAGTAAATAAAAAAGCTGGAGTGGCAATATTAATAACAGACAAAGTAGACTTAAAGAAAAAAATTGTAACTAGAGACAAAATAGGACATATTATAGCAATAAAAGGGGAAATTCAGCAGGAATGCATAATAATTATAAACATATATGCACCTAGCAAAAAAGTCCCAAAATACATGAAGAAAAAAATGACTGAATTAAATAGAGAAATGGACTGTCCAACTTAATAGTTAGAGAAGAAAATTTAACAAACTAGGGACAGAAAAAGCTTCCTCAACTGGACAAAGGCCATCCACAAAATACCTACAGCTAACATCATATGTAATTGTGAAAGACTGAACAGTTTCCTCCAAAGATCAAGAACAAGAAAAGGCTGTCCACTTTCACACATCTGTTCAACATTGTACTGGAGACTCTAGTTATAGTAATTAGGCAAGAAAAAACTAAAAATTTAAAGGAAAAAATAAAACAATCTCTATTCACAGATTGCATGATGTTGTCTATAGAAAATCCTAACGAATCCACAAAAAAAATTATCAGCCCTAGTGGAGTTCCCCACTCCATCAATTCACTTGTACAATCTGCCTCATAAAAGTAGCTCCATGAGTCCAGAAGGATTGTCTATTTTCATTAAATCAACCAATCAACAGGTCAGATAGTATAAACTGAATTGTCCAATCAAAGCTTTCCAAACTTTAAATATGTAAGGCTCAGAATTCTACGATTCTACAGAACAGAGATAAGGCAAATGGCAAATGTGAGGGAGGATATTCAGATATTCACAGATCTTTGCCAGATATTTATTACATGCACTCAGTGCACTGAGGAGGCACAGCTGTTTCAGTTCTTAGACTAAAGGTGACGTAGAAGCAGTGATTCTGAGAGCTCAAAGAGAGCTTAGAGATCATCTAAACCAACATCATTTTATAGACTAGAAAACTGCAATGCCAAGGGGAAAAAAAAAAAAGGTGTAATTAGGTCACATAGCTAGCTGCAGATTTAGGACTTGTTGCATGGACTTCTGCTGTATGTCCTTTGGCAGTTGTGATTCTACCTCTTTGAAGCAACTGCAAATAGTCCTATCTTCCTTAACAGTACAAAGTGTGCAACCTATCGGTAAAGTCCATTTCGGGAAGTTTCAATTACTTCTCTTGACCCCCTAAACTGCTCAGAGACAACCCCAGCGCCATGAAATACATTTTCTAGTTAGATCATAGTTTGATTCCATGCTATGTGCATAGGTTGACATGACTCTTTTGAAGACAGCAAGGGTCACTGGGTAATATTCTTTCTTCAGAAACCAAGAACTCAACCTTATAGGTGACTCAGGAAAATAGTTTCTTTATCATTATTTCTTCCTACTTTTCTCTTTCATTCTTCTTTGTTGCTTTAAACTCCTTTGCATTTCCACTGGCCTTTTTCCCACGTCTCTGCCGTTAAGTCCAAATATATGGCAGAAAGAGTGTGGAGCCAAGTCAGAGGGTTGAAGACGATATTCTCTTCCCTTTGCTAGCCACAAGGACTGCCTTTATTCTCCCCACCCAAAATATAGGCACAAGCTGCAGCCTACTGCCTGCTTTCTGTTAGTTCCATCCTTGTTTATTTTAAAGTCTCAGCACATTGTATACAGATGACAACATAAAATAGTGTAAGTCCTCTCACAATTTCTCATGAAATAAAAAACTAGCAACAGAGGTGGGGAAGATTGACATTCTGTTCATTTATTATAATAGTAGTATTTTGTTTTTATTTTAAACAAACTGCAGTTTGGAAAAGCAATGTGTTTTATTTATCTTGTCAAGTTCTTATGAAAGTATTTTAGTTGGATTTCATCCAAAATCTATAACTCACCATGTAATGCATAATTTTCCTGTCATATGGTTGCAAATTTTGACACTTAGTTTGCCAGGGAACACAGGTATGAATATGAAAGAGGCCCCCTCTGAGATTTACTGCTTAGTATCCAACTAGTTCCACAGTCTTTCATTGTCAAAGCTCAACCATCCATTATTTACCAAGCAGATTTTTGCCCTTTGTTTCTGCTCAGATTCACTTAAAAATCAGCCCTTGAAAGATGGAGAGGCTAGTTTATTTATTTTAATTGTTTTCACTCTCAGTATTAAATGTCATAAACTGTACTGGATAAAAGATTTTCACAGCAAAAATAAATGAGACAATTTTACGATTCCGGATATTAACAGTGAAACTTTTTATTACTGTTTCAGTCTTACATAGAAATCTCTCTTCCCTTCCCGCTTTATCCACCTCTAAATTCTTTGTTCAGGTACACAAAAGTGTCATTAGTGACAGCAAAATGGGCACTTTTTAACCAAAGAACTATTAAAATTTAAATACCTTTAAAAGTCAGCATTTTCCAGGTTAAATTAGAGCACTACTCTAGTATCTGCAATTTAAATAAGTCCTCTGAGAAATTGGCCTCCATACCAGTGACGTGATGCTGAACTGAACAGATCTCCAAAATATCCTAACAGATTTCTTTCTTTCATTCTAGAATTGTTTCCATCTGGTGCCTAGATATTAAACCTGGAATACATAAAGGCACTCCCCTCTCACCCTATTTGACTTCCAAATGCTGGAAAATAATTTGCATTGTCAATGAATTGAGGATTAAAATTTTGAATTTAGCTATGAAGCTGTAAAATGCAAAATTTAAAGTGATAGGACTTCAAAGTAGCAGATTTCTCTTTCTTTTAATTTTGAGAGATAGAGACCTGAAATGATTATTGTTTGTAGTGCATTCTAATTCAAGCCTGTTGTACTTGAAAAGAATGAAACTTTTTTTAAATTTTGTCCCAAGTTCAGAATGCTGAAACATGGATTTCTAAAGGGTATTATAGGCCATAGACCAATGTATCTGAGTTTGCCTATAATTGTATCAGACTGTGAGCATCTAAAAATACATGTATTTAGATAGAGAGAGAGAGAGATAGTATAATGATTAAGGTTGTGTGTCAGCTTGGCTGGGCCATGATTCTCAATGGTTTGGCAGTTATGTAATGATGTAATTTGGCAGTTACAATGATGTAGTCATCCTCCCTGTAGTGATCTGATGTGATCAGCCAATCAGTTGTAAGGGGTGCTTCCTCAGGGGTGTGGCCTGTGTCCAATATAGATATGGATGCTCCGGCAAAGCTCACTCACTTGTTCTGGATCCTGTATCCAGCTCTTCATCATCTGACCTCCAGTTCTTGGGACTTGAGCCAGCAGCCTGTTGTATTGCCTGCCAATCTCAGGATTCATCAGCCTCCACAGCCTGTGAGCCAGCAACCTGCCATCTTACCTCCCAATCTTGGTTCATCAGCCTCTGCAGTCTGTGAGCCAGCGGCCTGCCATCTGACCCATTCATCTTGGATTCCTCAGCCCCTGCAACTGCGTGAGTCAGGGAAGCCTCCAGCCTGACGCTTGACCACTCAGCTGGGGACTTGCCAGCCTCTACAACCACATGAGCCATTTCCTTGAGATAAATATATATATATATATATATATATATATATATATATGCCTTTTATATATATATATATATATATATATGCTTCTCTGGAGAACCCAGCCTAAGACAGATAGATATAAATATATAGGCAGAGAGATAGAAAGCTAAATATTTAGATATATACATGGTGAAGTTTCTAAGACCCTAGGTTATTGACAGTGATTTCTGCTGAGAATTTGAGAATTATAAGGAGCCCTCACAGCAATAGAAAACAACGTTTGACTTTTAACACTGGTGAAAATCTTCATAACACCTTAACTGGAAAGTACAGTCTTACTTCTAAGAAATAGAATTACTTCCAGAAATGTTTAAACCACTAGAGGAATGTTTATATGAAATAAGCGATAGTGGCATGGAGTGAATAAACCAACTCTATGTGTGTTGCAGTGTAAAAGCCTGGTTGCACGCAAATCGAGAGCTATAAGAGAACAGGGTGCATAATACAGTCATTACACTCCATCCCTTTATTTCTGTAATTAGCCTGATAACTTCCACCCAACCCTTTGTAACAGATCAGTGGATAGCAATATGCCTTCCAGAGCATCCAATTCTCTTTTCAAATCTTCACAATTCGTGTCTGTCCTCTCCTCACCATGCCTCTCTTTCTGAAGTCTCGAAATAATTTCTTTAAATTGTCTCTTACTTAATTACTTCTTTTGATCTCTTTCTCCTAAATTTGATCTGCCTTGATTTTCTGGAATATTCTCTGATGAGCGAAGTAAAATTGTACACCCTTCATTTCATGGCTAGTGAAAAAATAACTTTGAGTTCCTACCAGATCATGGAGCTGCTCATTATCTCTGATCAAAGTGCTTATATTTAACTTTAAAAACAAGTTTGAGAAGACTCACAAGAAAGGAATTGGCATGACCTTGGGAAGGACAGTTTTTCTGATAAGCACATAAGCATTTGGCTGGTTCTGATAAACATTTGCGGGATTCTTTTGAAGTATTTTTATTCGGCTACATCTCAGCAAGACTCAACACTTTGACCTAAAAATCTTCAAATAAAAAGATTCATTAAAATGAGCAAGAATTTTCCCTAAACTTCAAGTTGTCATAGAATGAATTTGTATAGTTCCTTGCCATGTAAAATATTTTATTATAAATTTAGAGCTAATATTGGAATGAGACTAGTCTACCAAGACATATTCTCAAAATACATTATATACTTCAAAATTTGAGAAAGTCTTGAAATATCCACTGCAGTTTGTAACACATGAGCATTATTACTGAAAATTACAATGTGTATGTCTGACTAAAAGCAGCAATCACAAAAATCTACGCTAAGAAGTGATTGATGCATTTGTTTTATATCTTTTCATTCATTTTCTGAAAGCAGAAAGAAAGAAAAGATGATTTAATTTCACTGGATTAAGAGTTGAGTTTTCTTTTCTGTCTCTTTTTCTCCCTCTCCCCCATCTGCCCTCCACGTCACACACAGCCCTAAGTTTTCTTCATTTGTATTACAGTGGCAAGGATTCGGAAAAGGGGTGGAGTCTGATTTTTTGGGTGGTCTTCACAAAGCTTTAGTCTTTGGCTAACCTTTCCTTAGATTGGAAAGTAGCCAAATATTTCCTAAGGACAGAGTCACTTTGAAAAGAGTCACTAAGGACAGAGTCTCTTTGAAAGCTGTATATGTATGTCAGGATGCATGTCAATATATTTGCTCTGGTTTAAAACAAAAAACACCAACAAGGCCTTGCCAGACAAAGCAACAGCTATTTTTCCCAAACTTAAAACACATCCGTGTGTGAGTAAGTTATGGTTCTTATTTGGTTTCAGTGTTCATTTATTTCAGTTTATTGTTTGACATCTCCCACTAACTGAGCCAGGAAACTCATGGCAGTGCTTCAAAAAATAACTCCACCCCCACTTTATTTTTTTCTTCCTTTTTTCTGACTCTTTACTCTCTCTTACCCTCACAAAGTTTCATGGAACAAGTGCGCAAAACAAACTTCAAAAAAATAGTATTTGTTTTTTGTATCTAAGTATGGTTTTAGAAACCATACATAAAGTCTCCCTCACAGCTCCTCTTTTTTATTATAAAATTATATCAGATTTAGATTTGTTTTCAAATGTCAGTTGTATTTTTTTAATTAAAGGAAGAAATAAACTATCCCTTTTCCTTAAGCAGACCCACAAAGAATGTAGGAGTTATGTCTCCCGACAATGACTTAACAACAGAGGTTTGAGTCCCCTGAATTGTGGTGAAGATTAGAGGGGAAAAAAAATCACCTGTACAACGAGCATGCACTACCATGGAATTTGAAAGGGCCTACAGAGTTGCTACAAGGTCGCTATGAGTCAGAATCCACACGACAGCAACGAGTTTGGTGTTTTAATCTTGTTGGGGAGCGCTGGTGGCGCAGTGGTCAAGAGCTAGACTGCTAATCAAAAGAAGTCAGCAGTTCAAATCCACCAGCTGCTTCTTGGAAACCTTGTGGGGCCCTTCTACTCTGTCCTCTAGGGTCGTTATGAGTCGGAATGGACTCAACAGCAATGGGTTTGGTTTTTGTGGTTTTTAATCTTGTTGGTACCCGGCAACATCTAGTAAAAATATCCACAGGTTACAAAAAATGCCAACATCACTTCAAGGAAAACAGCCGAACTTTTGTCAGAAGACAAAGCAGCAAATCCATCTAGGTCTGGAATTTTCCACACAAAACCCTGAATCAAAGAAAAGTTTGAACACTTTCCAACAAGATCAATATAAGCAAGCCACGACTGATACAACTTTTAAGAGTTACAAATGTCCGTTATTCTGATCTCGTCAACACTTCAGAGCAATCTTATTTTATTTGATTGCTGTTGGTTAAAGCGAGGAAAGAGATATTTCAAATGCAGGATTTGTTACATATTACTGGTTTCCTTTCTTAAGTGGATTTCCCTTCATAGAATGCCAAAAGCCTTGTAAACTTGATCAGACTGGTACTGAAAAAGTAAACAACACTACACAAGGATGAGAACATTTTATCCAGGTTAGTACAAATGGATAGGCTTTGTTTTTTAAATTAAAAATTCCATGGAAACTGATGCACAAAAAGAGGTAGCATTTCAAGCTCACATTAGAAAGGCCATTAGCAAAAGCCAACTACATAGAATTGAGTGTATCTGTCCTGGAATAAAAAAGGGCTAAATTGATTCAGCAGAGATTTAAGCCTATAAAAGGAGTAAGTCTGGGTATTACAATTTGTGTCTTAAAGAACTACAAGCTATTTAATTTCAGTTCTCCTTTTATTTTATTTTATTTTATTTGAGTTCTTGAGTAAGCTATAGAAAGTACTCCATATTAGCCAAACCATCTTCAGTATGATAATGGACCCAAAACAAAAAGCCCCAAATAATCTTCTTTGAATGTGCTTCTACTCCAAGAAAAAGTGAGAATTGGTTTTCTCCAGAAAGTTAGAAACCTAATTTCTATGATGATGATTTTTCCTTATTTTCAAATGAGAAAAGAGTAAAAATCAAGCTTGTTTGAATTTTAGAAGTCTATATTTGGGGAAAATCTTTTTCACTTTTATAATTTTTAGAATAATGCTAATAATTACTAGCATCTGTTGTGTTTTAATATGGCAAATTTAGCACGTGTATCTAATTGCAGTATCTTCCAAAATCCTACTGAAACTACAGTAAAGAATGTGCTTTTAAGACATAAACCCACAAGAACATGGAGAACAAAAAGGCAACCATACCACATCTAAAAGTTAAATGAGAGAGAGAATCTAGAGGCAACCTTCCCTGAAGTCTCCATCATCAATGCGAAAACTTAAGATAAAACCTAACTCACACCACAGTATACCTAAAAGACATAGTAAACAGCAACATGTACCTTCATAACTGGAATTAAAGAGGGGTGGGGATAAAATAAAGGCGCTCAGGTAAAGCTCTTTGATAAACAGTGAGATCCCAAACAACTGCCCCTCCAACACACTTACAGAATGCTGGAATTGATTAAGAAAAAAAAGAGAGAGTATTCATTTTTTGTGGCTGCTGTAACAAATCACCACAAACTTGGTGGCTTAAAACAACAGAAACGTAGTCTGTCTTAGTTCTGGAGGCCAGAAGTCCAAAATCAGTTTCAATGAGCTGAAATCAAGAGTCAGCAGAACCATTCTCCCTCTGCAGGCCATAGGGGAGAATCCATTCCTTGCTTCTTCAGTTTCTAGTGGCTGCCATTTCTTAAGTGGTCATGTTATTCTAATCTCTGCTTCCATGATCACATTGCCTCCTCCTTTTCTGTGTGTGTCAAATTTATGTCTCTCTCTTATAATGATATATGTGATCGCTTTTAGGGCCCGCCCAGATAATCCAGCATATTCTCCTCAGGTCAAGGGCCTTAACTTTATCACATCTGCACAGACACTTTTTCCTTATAAGGTAATATTTACAGGTTCCATGGATTAGGACCTGATATTGGGTGGCCAGTATTCAGCTTACTACAGAAGGTATCTGATTTAAGAGTACCAGGCAGAGTTAAGGGCACAGATATCACAGTGACTACCTACCCAGTGAATGGAGACAACACAGTGTTTTCTTCACTTAGCTCCCATGATGCTAAAAGTCAGACCCTCACCTTCCAGGGAAGAGATCAAAAAGTCAAACTTCTAGAGATAAAAACATTCTACTTTGGAGAAGCATACCATATAATAAATATAAAAGGAATGTTATAATCAGAAAAACGACCATTTTGCAAACCCCAATATAATAATAAATCAGGCAAAAATCATTAATGAATGCCAAAGAATGGAAACCCTGGTGGCTCAATGGCTAAGAGCTCAGCTGCTAACCAAAACGTTGGCAGTTTGAATCCACCAGGTGCTCCTTGGAAACTCTGTGGGACAGTTCTACTCCATCCTACAGGGTAGCTATGAGTCAGAATTGACTCAACAATGGTTGGTTTTTTTTTTTTTTTTTAAAGCATAGTTTACACTCTTCTATCTATATTATATATTTTAAATTTTTTAAAGCTACTAGTCTTCTTGGTCTAGTAATTTTATGTTTGCTGATATTTCTCACTCATTCACATCTCCCTCCCATTTCCTTTGCATAACCTCAACCCAGTGAACTTCTCTTAGCAATTGGCAGCAGTACTGATAAAAGTAGGTTGAACTATAAATTCATGGCACATTCTCCAAAGAAGACTTTTATTATTTGACACAAATGAATAATTCTGGCAATAATACAGAGGTTATTTAACAGTCCTGCTCTATCCTGGAAAATAAGTTATATCTCTGTTTTAAACCATTTTCACAAACAATAGAGGGGCATATTCACAAGACTCAGCAAAGATACGTTTTTAAACTATATTTTCTGAGCTTTTTGTGCTAATGGAGGATAAGAATAAAATGTTCTTCAGTTTCTATACATTTTCTTAGATGAGATTGAAGCAAAGAGACTGGTAATGTTTATCTGCTGTTTTTCTGCTATCTGTGATTAATATCTTGAGGGAACGAACTGCCTAAAACTAAACATCAAGCTAGTGAACATATGCATCATTCCCAAAAGTTTCCTCACGCCCCTTTGTAATCTCTTCTACCTGTCCCTTCTCACCACCCCTAGGCACCCACTGAGCTACTACTATAGATTAGTTTTCATTTCTAGAAGTTATATAAATGGAATCATATACTATGTAGTCATTTTCATTTGGCTTCTTTTACTCAGCATATGTTGAAATTCAGTCATCTAGAGTGTATTATAGGTCATTCCATTTTATTGCTAAGTAATTTTCCATTTTATGCATATGTCAAAATTTGTTCATTCATTTATCTGACGGTGAACATGTCTGTTGTTTTAGTTTTTGCCTATTACAGAGAAAGATGCTATGAACATTCACGTAGAAGTCTTCGTACACATGTATTTTTCATTTCTCTTGAGTAAATATCTAGGAGCAAAATGGCTGGATCATATTATAGGTGTATGTTTAACATTTTGCGAAACTGCCAAAAATGCTTCCTGGAGTTAGTCTACCATTTTGCATTCTCACCAGCAGCGAGAAAACGTTCCAGTTCTTCCACATCCCCTCCAAGCCTTGATATGCTCAGAGTTTTTAATTTCGGCCATCCTAATAGGCGTTTAGTAGTATCTCCTTATGGCTTCAATTTGCATTACTCTTAAGACTAATATTATTGAGTATCTTTTTACAGTTGTTCGCCATGTGTATATCTTCTTTGGTGACGTGTCTGTTCAAATATTTTGCCCTATCATTTTGTTTTTTTTTTATTATTGAGTTTTAGAGTTCTTCGTATGTTCTGGGTGCACTTCCTTTATCACATATATGATTTGCAAATATTTTTACTCTGTGGATTGTCTTTTCATTCTGCTAACCGTGTCGTTTGAAGAGCAAAAGTTTTTCATTTTGATGAAGCACAATTATCAATTTGTTCTTTTAGGGATTGTGTTTGGGTGTCATATATAAGAAATCTTTCCTTAACCTAAAGTCATGTTTTCTTCCAGAAGTCTTTATACCTTTAGGTTTGACATTTAAGTCTATAAACCATTTTGAGTTAATTTTTGTTTATATTGAAGATATGGATTAAAGTTCATTTTGTTACATATGAGTATCCAATTTTCCACCATCATGTTTAAAAAGACTGTTCTTTCTCCACTAATTTAACTTTGCATCTTCGTTGAAACTCATTATCTGTATATGCATACGTCTATTTATGGACTCTTTTTGTTGTTGTTGTTGTTCCATTGATTTATTTGTCTATTTTAATGCCAGCATAGCACTGTCCTGGTTATTATAACTTGATATGAGATAATTTTAGCCCTGATTTTTTTCTTTTTAGAAGTTATTTTGACTATCCCAGATCCTTTGCATTTCCATATAAATTTTAAAATTAGTTTGTAAATTTCTAAAATAGATTCCTAGGAGTTTGTTTGGAATTGTGTTACTATTCAAGAATATAAGTTGGTTGAGATCAGGTACTCTGTCCTATCATCTTTGTGTACACAGTACTGTGCCCTATATACAGCATATACTCAATAAAGAAAAAAAGAGTAACATGAAAGTAAAATATGAGAAAGAGAAGAAAATAGGACAAAATAGAAAGAAACATAAAAATAAAGATAAGTATATGAGTAAATGAAGCCCTGGTGGCACAGTGGTAAGAGCTACGGCTGCTAACCAAAAGGTCGGCACTTCGAATCCACCAGCTGCTCCTTAGAAATCCAATGGGGCAGTTCTGCCCTGTCCTATAGGGTCACTATGAGTCAGAATGGACTCAGCAGTAACAGATTTGGTTTTTTGGTTTATATGAGTAAATGAAAGAGACAAGGAAGAAGAGGGGAATAAAGAAAAGAAGAACATGAAAGAGAAGAGAAAGAGACAAAAATAAAAGACAGAATTCTTTGTTATCACACAACATAACATGGCAAGAAACTCTCAAGACTTATCCAAGTTTTAGCAAAAGCCGTGAAGGTTACAGAATTTCTGTCTGAAATCAATAAATAAAAGTGGAGCAAGTCAAAGAAAACACATAACGTAGCTTTCTTTTATAAGAATTTATGAAAATTGTTGCTGTTGTTGTTCTGTGTACCATCGAGTAGATTATGACTCATAATAACCCTATAGGACAGAGTAAAACTACCTCAAAGTGTTCCCAAGGCTGTAATATTTATGAAAGCAGACCGCCACATCTTTTCTCCCAGCAGTTGGTGGGTTCGTATAGCCACCCCTTCAGTTAGCAGCTGAGGGCTTTACCACTGCACCACCAGGACTCTCCTGAAAGTGATTAAAGATATTAAAAAATAACTAAAGATGAGCAATTATTTTTGCATCAATATGTTAAAGAAAATAAAGAATATTATATAAATAATTTTAACGTGTTTTTAAGAACATTCTATCCGATTGAAATACTATTACAAAATGAGAATGGTAATTTTTTTATATAATTGAGTTTTTTTTTCTGTTTCTTTTTTTTCTTTTAGGCATGGCCTAAAACCCAGTTCTGACTCATAGGACAGAGTAGAACTGCCCCAAGGATTTCCAAGGCTTGGGTGGTGGATTCAAACTGCTGACCTTTTGGTTAGCAGCAAAGCTCTTAACCACTGAGCCACCAAGGATCCTTGCATGGCCTAGAAGATCAATTTACAGCAAGAGGTGCAGGTAGTGGTAAAGCATGGGAGAGTAGATTTAAGATGCTGTGGAAGAAATGCCAATATAATAAGGACAGAGGTAATTCTTAGCTCCTGACATCCAAATTAGGATTAGGCAGCAAAATCATAGACTTGCAAACCCTTGGTTACCATATGGCCAAAAAATAACCTGAAATTGCGTGAAAGTCTGGCTGACGAGACCATCACAAATGGTACCCACAGGTTCAGAAGAGGCTCTGCAGTGAGTGCTGTTAATTGGAGAGTCACAATCAGTGCTCAGAGCCTATCCCTTTACTCCCTTCCTTCAGTTAACCAATACACCTGACTTTTCCCACCTGCGTTCACTCAGGCAGACTTTTTAGTCCTTGTTATGGATTGAATTGTGTTCCCCAAAAATGTGTGTCAGCTTGGCTAGGCCATAATTCCAAGTATTATGTGATTGTCCACCATTTTGTCATCTGACATGATTTTCCTATGTGTTTTAAATCCTATCTTTATGATGTTAATGAGGTGGGATTAGCAGCAGCTATGTTAATGAGGCAGGACTCCAACTACAAGATTAGATTGTATCTTGAGTCAACCTCTTTTGAAATATAAAAGAAAGAAGAGAGTAGAGAGACAGGGGGACCTCACACCACCAAGAAACAGGAGCCAGGAGAACAGTGCGTCCTCTGGAACTGGGGTCCCTGTGCTGAGAAACTCCTCGACTGGGGAAGATTGATGACAAGGACCTTTCCCCAGAGCCAACAGAGAAAGTCTTCCCCTGGAGCTGGCACCCTGAATTTTAAACTTCTAGCCTCCTAGACTGTGAGAGAATAAACTTCTCTTTGTTAAAGCCGTCCACTTGTGGGATTTCTGTTATAGCAGCACCAGGTGACTAAGACAGTCCTCAGCAACTGTCATATCATTTAGGATGTTATTTCTGATTCACCATTCTGATTTAGATGCCTCTTGTCTGTAGTTCCGCAATACCAAGTGAAAAAGTTCTATTGGAGTCCATATCACACTGTGCTTCAACACTTTTTTTTTAAGCTGTGCATCTTCCCCAAATGACTGTAAGTTCTTTAAAGTAATACAATATTTCTTATTTGATGACATATCTGTATTGGATGCTCATTAAATGTTTGTTGAGTGAGTAATTTTAGGCTAGAGTTCTGACAAAGCATATTCATGTTTTTAAGACTTCAGAATCCAAGGCTTCAACGATAAGGCCGTCATTTTTGCACTTAAGCTCGTTTGATTGAATTTTGTATATAATTCAAGTGCTTACAATCTTACCATCAACAGCTAAAAGAAAATGCTTGATGACCAATCCCAGTTATTTCATGTAAATTCAACCAAATAATTTTAATTTCACACTTATATGGTATGTTAGTCATTCTAGAATATATCTTTGTTATTATGGAGATAATTTTCAGCTTTATTAGTTATCTCATTGGGAAATATGGGCATTTTCTTTAGTCTTGATCTTACAGTACTTTACGCAGTAGGTTTAGCACAAACCCAGAATAAAAGAGTTACAAACAATCCACCTGGGAATAAAATAGAGCGGAAAATCAACAAACTATCACCTCTCTTTCCTCTTTTTTCTATGAATGGTATAAACCTGAAAAACCCGTTGCTGTTGATTCTGACTCAAAGAAACCCTATAGGACAGAGTAGAACTTCCCCATAGGGTTTCCAAGCAGCAGATGGTGGATTCAAACTGCCAACCCTTGGTTAGAAGTCAAGCTCTTAACCACCGTGCTACCAGGGCTCCATGAATGTTATAGTTGAGTAGAAATCAAGACAGTATTAATTAGAGGGATTTAATGAATCAAAGTAGTCCTCTTGTTTTGGCTTAGAACTATAATGTGTTGTATCCAATGAACCCTTCATTTTCAATACACCTGTAAAACCTCAATGTATGCATAATTAATTGTATACAGTACAGGAATTTAGAAATAAAGACCCAAAACCTCTACAAAGCTCAGCTTGGCTAAAGTTACATTTGATTTTAACTATAAAAAATTTCACAAAACTTCATCTAGTTTTACATATGACACACAAATTTTGTATTCATTGAATTTTGCCTTAAAAAAACTGAGGACCTGAACAGTTCCTTGCAACTTGAAACAAAATGTAGATGAATATCATGATCAGTCCACAGACTCTTCCCATTATTTTGATGTTGTTGAGAAATTCTGGGGTTAAATCAGGGTAAATATGAATAGTGCCTCCGGCTGGGAGAGTAAACCAAGTTCCCAAAGAAATAAACTCACACTAGCAAGGTTGGGACAGGTGGATAACCAGGCTGCAGAAGCTAACAGTAAATCAGGCATTCAAAGGGCCTAGCAGGGCATGGAAGGCATACCTTGTCCCTTTCATACCCTGCTAATATATCCATTCAAATGTGTGGTACCCAGTAGGAGATACACAAAGATAGGCAGTGCCAATGATTGAAGTTAGATGAGCAGCAGTCATTGTCAGATACCTCTCCATGTTAGGCATGACCAGCAGCATCCTGTGAGCAGAGGTGACAAAGATTGGTCTTGGGGCAAAGTGTTCCAAAAGATCTAAGCAGGTTCCCAGCCAATAGATAAAATAACAATTTATGTAGACTCCTCATCTGTCTCAGTTATCTAGTGTTGTTATAAGAGAAATACCACAAGTGGGTGGCTGTAACAAACAGAAATTTATTTTCTCACAGTCTAGGAGGCGAGAAGTCCAAATTCAAGGTGCCAGTTCTAGGACAAGGCTTTCTCTTTCTGTCAACTCTAGGGGAAGGTCCTTATTCCTTGGCTCCTTGGTCATCTTCATGTGGCATGGTGTCTATTCTCTCCCATCTCTGCTTGCTTAATCTGCTCCTTTTGTATTTTGTAAGAGATTGACTCAAAGCGCACCCTACACTAATCCTGCCTCATTAGCATAACAAAGCCAACCCATTCCCAAATGGGATTATAGCCACAGGCATAGATGTTAGAATTGACAACACATATTTTGGGGGACACACTTCAATCCATAACATCATCTTAGAGGAATCCAGGGGAATTACTGAACTATCTCCAGTAGGAAGTTTATATTGGAGATTCTGAAAAAAAGACCAAGGTTCACTTGTGTCAAGAGGGTCTTCCTAATGCAATCTGGTGGATAATGTTTCTACTACACAGATATGATCTTCAGCACCCAAGCACTGCTTCCCCCATCTCCTCTGAGTGTAATCATCAGGGCTGACAACTCAAAGATGAATCCCTCCCCACAAATTGCCCTAGACTAGAGGAAGCCACTTGCCACTTAGCCTAAGATCATGTCATCCTCTCCACCCCACCAACACCCAAGGCAGTCCTCAACCAACGAATGATGTGGGAATATAAAGACCTAGAACTTTTTCCTCAACTAGAAAAGCTCTGAAGGGTCACAGTTCCAGATCTCCCTATGAGATAAGCTGAGATCTCTATTGCAACTTCATAATAGTTGAACTTCTCTTTCTGCTCAATCCTGCTTCCTTCACTCCCCTATAGTGCTGTTTTCTAAAGCACTCCTGTGGACTGTACAGTCACTCTGTAAGGAGCTTTATTATATCACACTAGTGCATTTCCCTCTTTCTTCCTGTCTTTCTTCTAATTAGACAAATCCACACAGGATGAGGTAGGTACTGTGTGCCACATAGGAAAATGAGTATCAGTAGTTAGCTATATCTTTCTTCCTTACAACAAAATACTACTTTAGTTATTTATAGCTTCATCTTAAAGAAAAAAAAAAGAATATAAATTCTGTTTACTTTTGATCATTTTAAATATTTTTATCTGTAATTATATTGTGTGATAAAGAATTTGGCTGGCCTTTGTGCCCAGTTTCTGGAAGGTAGTCTCTAAACCTTACAATTTTCTGAGTGATAGGAAGGTCTTTTTTACTCATGGCGGACTCTTCAGACTATACCCTAATAGTCTGTGTCAATGAACTAACTCATGGTGGGTTCCTAAATAGTTTACGCTAATAAGATGAATCAGAATGGGCTGACCACAACAGAAAGACCAATGTGTGATTAGAGGGTTGGGACTTTGAGTCTGACCTCCCGAGAGGGGAGGAGACTGGAGACTGAGCTTAAACATGTGGGCAATGATTCAATCAATCATGCTACCTACAGAATAAAATCTCAATTAAAACTCTGGACACCAAAGCTCAGATAAGCTTCCCTGGCTAATAATACTCTGCACATAGATGTAACATGTCCTGTGAATAAGAAAGCTTCACATTTGGGATCCTCCTCGATCTCGCCATATGTGTCTCTCCTTTTGCTGGTTCTAGTTTTCCTATACTAAAACTGCAGTTGTAAGTAGAGTACTTTCCTGAGTTCTGTGAGTTGTTTTAAAGAATTATCAAACCTGAGGGTAGTCATGGAAAATCCCAAGTTTGTAGCCAGCTGGCAGAAGTGAGGGTGGCCCTGGGAACCCCTGAACTTGCAGTTAGTGTCTGGAGTAAGGACAATCTTATAGAGAACCTTAATCTGTGAAGTTTGGGCTAATTCCAGGCGTTTGGTGTCAGAAGTCATTGCAGCGAGGTTTATGGTAGCCGGACTCAGATATTTTAGTTTAAAAAGTTGTTTCTGTTAACTCAACATTATCAATCTAATTACTAAGGAAAATTTGGATTTTCTATTAGAATACAGCTTCTACATATTACCTACATTTTATATTGAGGTAAACTGCACCCTCTTAACATTTCAAATTCACTAAACTTTTTAAAGTCAATTTTAAAATTAGACCACTTCACTACACTTCGAAAAATTGAATTTTGAAGAGAAAGAATTGGATTATTATATATTAACTATTACATATTACAGATAGATGAAAGAGAGATAATATATCCAAAAAACAAACCCATTGCCATCGAGTCGATTCAGACTCATAGTGACCCTACAGGAGAGAGCAGAACTGCCCCATAGGGTTTCCAAGGGGCAGCTGGTGGATTCGAAATGCCAACCTTTTGGTTAGCAGCCATAGCTCTTAACCATTGTGCCATCAGGGCTCCAGGTAGTATACTGATAGGTGATAGACAGATAAGCAGATAGATAGGTAGATAGACAGATTGACAGATAGACAGATAGATTATCACACGTTTATGAGGAGAAAATGGTGGATTCAGATGGTAAAAACAAGAGAGCTAAGCAGAGAAATTCAACCCCCAAATAAAAGATGATTCCTTTATCAAATAATGATACAGTCACCAGTGGCAATAAAATTTGGATGTTAGTAGCACAAAGGAAGATTTACAAATGAAGTAAGCACAGTTAAAATTATTCCAACACCTTCAATCACAACTCTTATTATTGCAAAAACAATGCAATTGAACCACTTGGAACTAGAAATTTTATAGCTTGCCATTCATCATCCAAAATAACTTGGTTAATGGCTGTTTATATGGGGATATCACAGAGGAAAGAAATCTATTATCACTGCAGTTATAATTCATGTTTATCATAAAGATTGTTGTATAGACAAAACAATGTGGAATGTTGAGTAATTTTCTGAGGGACTAAATCAATGTACATAGAGTATTAGGGTTTTTAAGATTTCACTTAAACCTCATGCCATTTATTAATGGCAATTTTTGCCTACATTATCACATAATCAGTTTTTCAAATACTAAATTAAGTTGGAGACAATATAGCACCAAAATAATAATTTAGTTCAAGTAATAGAAAATAAAGAAAACTGCAACTAAGTATGCTTAGATATGCTCAATCATTTTCAGCGACTTGCCCAGTCTGGCTGTGTAGCAAGAACATTTCTGACCCTTTATGATCAGCTCACGTATTTTTTGTCAGTTGACCCAAACACTTAGTAGAAATGGTACTTTGCTCTGAAGATAATCAGCAAAATATATAAGAAATCATGGAGACAAATGCAAGTCTATGTGTGTAGCATACATCCTGAATATACCAAAGTAATGCACGTTTGCCTTTTTTAAAGAGCTAGTAACTTTTCAGGAGCCTTGATAGCACAGTGGTTAAAGCATCACTGCTAACCAAAAGGTCAAAGGTTCGAACCCACTAGCTGCTCCGACAGAGGAAGATGTGGCAGTCTGCTTCTGTAAAGATTTACAGCCTTGGAAACCCTCTGGGGCAGTTCTGCTCTGTCCTATAGGGTTGCTATGAGTGGGAATAGACTCAGTGGCAGTGGTTTTGGTTGGGGTTTGGTGTAACTTTTTTAAAAAGAGAAAAAATCAATATAGTTTATAGCACACAATTGAAGTAAAAAGGTATGGGTTCTATTCTTAAGCACAGCAGAGTAATAAGCTGTTTAGACATGTGTTGAATCCCTGCTGGGCAACTTATACACTGTATGTTATTAAACAAGCCACTTAAACTCTATGAGAATCCATTTCCTCCTCTTTACAAAGGGAAAATTAACATCTACCTTAAGAGTTGGGAAAATGTGGGAGAATCTGTAGAAAACAACCAGGAGGATGCCAGGCATACAATATGCATCCTCCTATATATATTGATTCCCTTCCCTCCCTAGTCCCGGTCCTATTGTTAGTGCACTGGGAGGTTTTAATCAAGTCACTCTTTGTGGCTCTGTTTTATCCTCCGTAAACATACAGAGCTGAACTAGTTCAACAATTTTTCACCCCAATGTCATGACACCCTGTTATGTCATGAGCAGCTGGGCAATGTGTCACAGTTAGTTCAACCCAATAATAGTTAAAGTATCAAGATTTGCAGATAATTTTCTTTTAAAAATGTACAGCTGTTCCAAGGTTATCCCCATTATAACATCACAATCAGTCTCTGGCAGTTCCATTTGCTTTTGAGGTGGAGTAAATGAGGCAAAGTTTCAGATAAAGATGGAACTGATCATAACACACAGCCTACTTTATCTCCATGTAACAGCCTTTATGCGTCCTTAATAGTTTGGTGATTATAAATTATTATAGTTCTTATAGTTTATACTTTTCTTACAGCAAATTTCTTAGTAATTTTATCTAACATATATTTTTAAAAGGAAGACGATAAAGCTAGTCAGGGTAAAATATCTGTGGTTCTATACGCTTTACTTCTCTTCAAAACTCTGGCATTTCTCAAATCGGAATACACTGGTAAAAGTGTTCCTAAGTGTGAACATCATCATCCCTGGGGGAAAAAATATTAGGAACCAATGGATTACATCATCTCTGAGAACACTTCCAGCTGCAAACATTTATGATTCAATATTGTCCCAAATTTTTTGCAAGTAAACACCCCATAGTAAAAGAAACCCTTCAGAGACTCTTGGGAGTTTTTTTTTATAATAATGTTTATGAACATTACAAAGTATTACAGCATAATTTGGGTGTATTATAACAGCACAGTGGAATTGTTCTTTGGTTCAAATGGCAGAACTCACTTTAGTAAAGAATGTATTTAGAACATGAGGTAGAATACGTGGTCCAAAAACAAAGAAAAGGATCTTCAATGAATTTGTCTCGATTTTGCAGCGTTGTTGCGTGCCTTTGAATCGACTCTGACTCGTAGTGACCCCATATGACAGAGTCAAACTGCCCTATAGGGTTTTGTTGGCTGTAATCTTTATGGAGGCAGATCACCAGGTCTTTCTCCCACAGAGCAACCGAATGAGTTCAAACCGCCAACCTTTCAGTTAGCAGCCAAGCACTTAACCGTTTGCACCACCAGGGCTCCTTATGATTTTTCAGTACCTGTGGTTATCTGTCCTTTCACAACTCCAATGTCTTATATTTTTTCTAATATGGAAAGTGCAGTACCCTTGACAAAATAAAGCAATATTTTTTTGTTATTGTCTTTATTTGGCAGTTAAGTATGGTTACAAGAGGTGTATATCAACGCGAAGTCAACAATAGGTGGACTATTGCAGATTTGTACTGTAACAATTTAGCTAAGCTGAAACTACATTTCCTAGAATTCCTATCCCTGCAGAATGCCAGGTTAGTATAAAACCAAAAAACCCAAGCCTGTTGCTGTCGAGTCGATTCCGACTCATAGGGACCCTGTAGGACAGAGTAGATCTACCCCATAGAGTTTCCAAGGAGCTGCTGGTGAATTCGAATTGCCAGCTTTTTGGTTAGCAGTCTGAGCTCTTAACCACTGCGCCACCAGGGCTCCCAGGTTAGCATAGGTCTTAGATATTTTGCATGAGATTTGGAAGCAGATGTGGCTCTGAAGTCATATTATTTGTCTAATCAGAAAGTTGGAGCCGGACTTAAGGCTCTGGTGCAGCTAATACATGTTGTCCCTTAACTGCTGGTTCACCTTGTTGGCGTGAGGAAGTGGCTGGACCTGCAGCAGCTCCAGGTTCTGCCAGATCTCCTCTTCTGGCATCTCTTACTTCAGGGCCAGGTGCATGTTCCGTTCCATGTTAAAGGGCACCGGCCTCTCCTAGAAGACACCACGTCATCTAAGTTGGAGGCTTGGAGGCAGTGAGAAACTGAAAGGAGTCTATCCTCACGGGTTCCAGTTTGACCCTGCTTCCCACTTCAGACTGCCTGCCCTGCTAACTTCAGGCTGCAGCACCAGCACAGAAAGAAACAGCCACATCCTCCAGACAGCTTCACTGACTCCCACAACCACATCAAGTCACATCCCTATAACAACTCCTGTATTTATAAGTAGGCAGACATAGACATTCATCCATGCTACATACTCCTGCTCCAATCAAACCCTGACACTACAGGCTTCCCAGTGCCTGACAGCATGCTTGGTACATAGCAGCTGCTCAGCTAATGTTTGGTGAATGACTGAGTGACTGAAGGGACAAACGAATGAATGAGGCACTGTCCCTACCCTCAAGGAGCTCACAGACCAGCAGGGGGCCAGAGAGATCTGAGGAGTTGGGCAAACGATGCAGCAACAGCAATTGCGGGATTTTGGCATCCCTAGTGGGTTTGCCCTATGGCCTCTCAGTCCCTGACTTAGTCCCTGCGAAGTATTTTTTGAAGCACTGCTATATCAATTTTTTTTAACATGCTGCTTTAAAAAAAAAAAAAAAACTAGCATAGCGCATTTACGAAAATACCTTGTGGGGGGCGGGGGGAGGGCATGGCTGGCTAACATAGAAGGCTTACATTATTTGTGTAAAAATACAGTACATATTGTGGAGCAAAATGTTAGCATTTTATCTTTTCAGCATGGACACCCTATATTATAAAAAAATAAATAAGCAAAAAATCAAGCCAATTGCCGCTGAGTCAGTTCTGACTCATGGTAACCCTGTGTGTTTCAGAATGTAACTGTGCTCCATAGACTTTTCAGGAGCCCTGGTGGTGCAGTGGTTAAGTGATACAGATGCTGACCCAAAGGTCAGCAGTTCAAATCCACCACCTGCTCCTTGGGATAGTTCTACTCTGTCCTCTAGAGTCACTCAGAATCCACTTGAGGGTAATGGTTAGTGACTTTTTAGAGGAGATCACTAGGCCTTTATTCCGATGCACTTCCGAGTGGGTTCAAACCACCAACCTTTTGGTTAGTAGCTGAGCACTTAACCATTTGTGCTACTCAGGGACTTCCCTATATTATAAGATCAAATTAAAATGCTTAAAGTAATGAATTTATTTTCCAGGTTGTGGGATAGGAGAGCATAAGAGAAAAATGAGAGAAAACAGTAAGTATGTTCTTGGGAAAATGTGGTTTTCCAGTACATTGAGGATGGATTTCCTGGAATGTAAAAAGTAATAAAAGTATATCTTAGGAACAGATTTTTTCACATAAAAAGTTTCTCAGGGCAGAAATCTCAAACGAAAGTGAGTTTGGAGGTAATATTTCTGCCAAAGCAGAGGATAGGAAGAAATAAAGAGAGGGAGGGAGGGAAGGAAGAAAAGAAGAGTTGCCCTAGAACTCATAACACGGATGATAAACTATCATATTCTTGGGCAGAGGGGCCTCATCCAGAGAAAAGCATAGCAAGGATAATAGACTTGTTTTTTGCTTGGAGAAAATATTATATATTTAGAGTTTACTATATATTAGATACTATCCTAAGTTTCGTACTGCATGTGACCAATACAATAAATGAAATTAAAAATAGTGAAAAGGAAGATGGCAATCTAATATACAGAAACTATTGTAAACAATCAGTGTACCAAACACATTCTTCATAAAAATCCAGAAGGCAAGAACTATTACTTCCATTTTACAGATGAGGAAACCAAGACTCAGATACATTAATAGCCACAAATAAAGATCAAGATTCAAACATGTTTGAATGCTCTACCTGATTACAGAGTCCATACATTCTCTACTGCTCCTAATAGCCTCTCCTAGGAATACTCACAATGTTTCTGGGAGTGGACACCCAGTGTGTACAGAAGGAAATCTTTTCCTCATACCCAGCTCAACATCATGGTCAAATTGGCTTTGTCATGCTCTAATTGGCTTTTTTTTTAAAAGAAATAACAGTTCAAAAAACGCACACACATACACATACACACACTACCATGAAAAGTGAGTTTTATTCCCAGTCCAAGTAGAAAAAATATATATATGCTCAAATAAAGTTTGGATTCTGAATTAGTCTTTTTTTTTTAACTGCAGAATATTTCAGGGTATTTAATGTATTAATGTTCATTATAAAACTCCAAACAGTACACTTTTTCCCTGCATTGATCTACTAGCTAGCATTCTCTGGTATTCCAGAAATCACCAGAAAGAGTGGTGTTCAACCTTAGTTATGAGTAGTTTTGAAACAGTCATTCTTTTTAAAACTCCTTAGCATAATGTAACCTGGAATTTACTATCCCTAGCTGTCATGAATTGACCTGTGACCCCCCAAAATATCTGTCAACTTGGCTGGGTCATGATTCCCAGTATTGTATGATTGTGTACCATTTTGTAATCTGATGTGATTTCCTTATGTATTGTAAACTCTGTCACTATGATGTAATAAGATGGATTAGCAGCAGTTATACTGATGAGGTCTACAAGATTGGATAGTGTCTTAAGCCAATCTCTTTTGAGACATAAAAGAGAGAAGCGAGCAGAGACACATGGGGACCTCATACCACCAAGTAAGCAATATCAAGAGCAGAGCACGTCCTTTGGACCTGAAGTTCCTGCACTGAGATGCTTCTAGAACATCAGAAGACTGATGCATCACAAGGACCTTCCTCCAGAGCCGACAGAGAGAGAAACCCTTCCCCTGGAGCTGATGCCTTGAATTCGGACTTGTACCCACTAGACTGTGAGAATACATTTCCCTTTGTTAAAAGCCATCCACTTGTGGTATTTCAGTTACAGCAGCACTAGATGACTAAGACACTAGCATTATGAGAAATATTTTTTCTTTGTTTGTTTTTTTACCAAACTTTAATGGATGTAACAAGAGGAAATATTTCTAAACATACAACTGTCTTGCTTAAACTCCTCTAAAATATACCTCTGTTTGACCTGCTGGTTTTCAAATTCTGTTTCCTGCTTACATTTCCAAACTTTTCTCTCCCACCTTCCTAAGTACCTAAATTGATTTTTTAAGATGTATGTAAGAAGTCAGCTCCTTGACTTTCTAAAGAAATCTTACTTCAGGAGGTAGGACATACCAATCCCACTCCCATCCATAACACTTAGGATGTATGTAATTTAAGGCAGGTTTACATCAACCAGTGCGCTCAGCTGCTAACCAGAAGGCTGGAGGTTCAACTATACCCATAGATGCCTCAGAAGGAAGGCCTGGTGATCTACTTCTGAAAAATCAGCCATTGAAAACCATCAAAACAATATGTATTAATTGTTTATTGAGAAACTAGTTTGTTCTCTAAACCTTCATCTAAAGTACAATAAAATAAATGAATAAATAAAAGAAAAAACTAAGACGTCAGCTCTTCTGTGAAGTACTCAGTCTTTGAGAGTTACCCCGCCTCTCTTCTATGTTCCCAAGATCTTTAGAAGCCTACCAAATTGTTACACTTATCACATAGTAATATAATTATGTGTTTATTTTTCCATCTGTTCAACTAGATCCAGAGAACCTGGGGGTCAAGGACAAATTCTTAGTATCAGTACTGGTATCAGTAACACTACTAGCATTTGACTATGTGGATCATAACAAATTATGGATAACATTGTGAAGAATGAGAATTCCAGAACACTTAATTGGGCTCATGAGGCACCTATACATAGACCAAGAGGCAGTCGTTCCAATAGAACAAGGGGATACCGCATGGTTTAAAGTCAGGAAAGGTGTGCATCAGGGTTGTATCCTTTCACCATACTTACTCAATCTGTATGCTGAATAATCCAAGAAAATGGACTCTCTGAAGAAGAGCAAGGCATCAGGATTGGAGGAAGACTCATTAACAACCTGCAATATGCAGATGACAACTGCTTGCTGAAAGTGAAGAGGACTTGAAGCTCCTACCGATGAAGATCAAAGACCACAGACTTCAGTATGGATTACACATCAACATAAAGAAAACAAATATCCTCTTAGCTGGACCAATAAGCAACATCATGCTAAACAGAGAAAAGACTGAAGTTGTCAAGGATTTCATTTTACTTGGATCCACAATCAGTGCCCATGGAAGCAGCAGTCAAGAAATCAAATGACAGACTTCCGGGCAACATGGCATTATAGTCAGAATCACCACACTGGCCCTCCACAGCAAAGATCAGAAAAACTAAGTCAAACAGAGTCACACGTCAATCCTGAAACCCTAAGCATCAAATGAAGAGATAAAGAACTCAGCCAAGCACCAAATGGAATAAGAAACTGACCGAGAACAAAGAGCGAGGAGAGATACTTGCAGAGGTCCCCTATCAGCTACTGCAGCACGGATCCTCCACCTTGGACTCCTATTGGAGCTCAGTGAACAGGGGGTACGAGAAAGCAGCTTCACGGAACTTCCAGAAGGAGACAGAACAACCGGTAACCAGCGATATAGGCTTTCCCACCCCCTACCCTTCTTCACCCCCACTTAGCCTCCTCTGCTTCTTGCAGCCACAGTCTCTTGGCCTGGAAGCACAAACTTCATCCCAGTGTCACTTGGATTCCAACCTCCCACACTGGCCAGCTCCCTGAGTGCCTTTTGTTGGCTGCTGGTGTTGCTTTTTTCTGCTTCTTTAGATTTCTTCCTTACTTCTCACCACCACCCCCTCCTTTCTCTCAAATACCCGGCTCTGTGTGCCATCTTTGCTTCTTCCTGGGGGGCTGCAGGACATCACTCGACTGCAGAGCTGCTTCCCGGCCCGTGCCGCCACTCTGGTGGGACCCCCGGGGCTTTTCTGTTTGTTTGTTTGCTCTGTTTTGATTTGTTTTCTTTTTCTTTTCCTGACTTGGGAGCCCCTTCTGGCTGGGCGGTGCTGCGTGGCTTGGAAGCTGTTCCCTTACTCTGTGCAGATGCACAGGGACATCACTTGGGGCATTTTTTTTTCCTTTGTTTTTTTGGTTTTGGGTTTTTTTGTTTCTTTGTTTTGTTTTCTTCTCTCTCTTATTCCCTTTTTGTCTTTCTTCATTTCCAGTTTCTCGATTTATTCATTTTTTCTTTTACCCTTTTTCTTTTGTTTTCATTTTTCTTTTTCCCCATTTCTCAGTCTCTCATCTCTCCATTCCAATAGCAAGCTCCCTTAGCACTCTTTTTGTTTGTGTCTATGTTTTTGGCTCCTGTTCCTCTCTGCTCTCTCTCATCTTTCCCATACCCATCTTAGTTCCACACATCACAATCTACCCCCTCCTTCCTGCCTACCTGCACCATGTGCTGAACATCACACTCCCAAGCAGCACAGGCATGGCCTACTGGAACCTGCCCTGCACTGATTCCTGGGCTGCACTGTCAGCCCTGTTACGCACCACAAACAAACCATCCCAGCAACTCCCCTTCAGCTGGACCTGCCCTGCTGTACCATACCTGAGTGACTGACCCTGCCCATTGGAGAAGGAGGTGAAAAGTATCATGCTCACAGATGAGCAAACAACAAAGAACACACAGCCCGCCTGCTTAGACATAACCAACTAAAACAAAAAGCAGGACAAAACAAACAAATCTGCAATCAATAAATGAGGAAAATAACCACTGAATGCCCCAAAGACAGCGGACAATATCAAAACATTTACAAAAACAGGACAGGATTGTTCCAGTAGACATCCAAAATAAAACACCAGATGACCTCCCAGTAGAAGAAAAGGCACTAGACCTGATAGGGAATTCAAATCTCTAATATTCAGAATTACCCAAGAGTTTAAGCAAAACGCAGACAAAAGTGAGGAAAAAATAGACAAATTCATGGAAAAGGCAGACAAACACATGGGAAATACAGACAAAAAATGGAAGAATTCAAGAAAATAATACAGGAACAAAATGCTAAAATAAATTTCACAGCTAGAAATCATACAAAAACAACAATTAGAAATCCAAAAGATAAACAACAAGATTTCAGAAATGGACAATGTCATAGAAGGGCTAAGGAACAGGAGTGATTGGAGTTCCAGAACAGGGGAAGAAAACAGAAAACACAGAGAGGATTATTGAAGAATTGCTGACAGAAAACTTCCCCAATATCATGAAAGATGAAAAGCTGACCATCCAAGAAGCTCAATGAACCCTACAGAGGATAGACCACAAAAGAAAATCACCAAGGCATATCATAATCACACTCACCAAAACCAAAGACAAACAAAGAATCCTGAGAGCAGCTCGAGAAAAACAAAAACTCACATACAGAGGAGAAACAGTAAGACTAAGCTTGAATTATTTGGCAGAAACCATGCAGATAAGAAGTCAATGGTATGACATATATAAAACCATGAAAGAAAAAGATTGCCAGCCAAGAATAATATATCCTGCAAAACTCTTTTTCAAATATGATGGTGAAATTAGGTCATTTCCAGATAAACAGAAATTAAGGAACTATGTAAAAACCAAACCAAACTTACAAGACTTATTAAAGGGAGTCCTTCGATCTGAGAACAAACAACATCAGACCACAGGCTGAATATAGGACACAGGATTGTACTAGCCAGATATCCACATAGGAAATGAACTCTTGAGGACTATGCAAAACCAAAAGAATTACAACAGGGAGCCAAAGAGGTTAATCTGTAAATGACAACAATATCAGAACAATAAAAGAGGGAATAAATGGTGTAGGTATAGAATCTTCTAGTGGAGAGGAAGGCAAGGCGATACCAAGTAATAATCGACTGGTTCAAATCTAGGAAGATAAGGGTGAATTTCAAGGTAACCATAAAGAAAGTTAACAAATCTACTCACCAAAATAAAGAAGAAAAACATAAAGTCTCAGTAAAAACAAAACCTACCAAAAAAAAAGAAATGAAAAAAAATCCAGAAACAAAAGGAACTCAGCACAGGGGAGTAAGAGGAACAAAGAAAACATCAGCACCACAAAGAAAAGCACTACAAAATGCAATCCCACTCCTAGGAATATATCCTAGAGAATAGACATATGCACACCTATATTCACTGCAGCACTTTTCACAATAGCAAAAAGATGGAAACAACCTAGATGCTCATCAACAGATGAATGGATAAACAAAGTATGGTATATACACACAACAGAGTATTTATGCAAAGATAAAGAACAATGATGAATCTGTGAAGCATCTCATAATATGGATGAAACTGGAGGACATTATGCTGAGTGAAACAAGTTAATCACAAATGGATAAATATTGTATGAGACCCCTATTGTAAAAACTAATGTAAAAGTACACACAAAAAGAAACAATCTTTGTTGCTTACGAGGGATGGGAAGATTAGGGGTAGAAAAACACTCAATAGACAATAGATAAGTGCTAACTTTGGTGAAGGGTAAGACAGTACACAATACTGGGGAATCCAGCACAACTTGTAAAAGGAAAGGTCATGGAAGCTCAATAGACACTTCCAAACTTCCTGAGGGACTGGATTGCTGGGCAAAGGGCTGTGGGGACCATGGTCTCGGGGAACATCTAGCTCAATTGGCATAACAGTTTATAAAGACAATGTTCTACACTCTACCTTGGTGAGTAGCATCTGGGTTCTTAAAAGCCTGAGAGCAGCCATCTAAGATACTCCACTGGTCTCAACCCTTCAGGAGCAAGGTAGAATGAAGAGAACAAGATACAAGGAAAAGAGTAGTCCAAAGGACTAATGGACCACAGCTACCAAGGCCTCCACCAGACTGAGTCCAGTACAGCTAGATGATGCCCAGCTACCACCACTGACTGCTCTGACCGGGATCACAATAGAGGGTCCTGGACAGAGCTGGAAAAGGATGTAGGACAAAATTCTAACTCAGGAAAAAAAGATCAGATTTACTGGCCTGACAGACTAGAGAAACCCTGAGAGTATGGCCCCTGAACACCCTTCTAGCTCAGTGGTGAAGTCACTCCCGAAGTTCACCGCTCAGCTGGGGATTGAACAGCCTCATAAAACAAAACAGGACTAATGAGGCACAGCAGTCCAGGGAGAAGGACTAGAAGGCAGGAGGGGACAGGAAAGCTGGTGATAAGGAACCCAAGGCTGAGAAGGGACAGTGTTGACATGTCATGGGGTTGTTAACCATTGTCGTAGGGCAATATGTGTACTAACTGTTTAGTGAGAAACTATTTGTTCTGCAAACCTTCACCTAAGGTACAAAAAAAAAAAGAGAATCATCTATGTGAGATCAAATTGACAACAGCAACTCAAAAGGTTTGATGGGAAGCCTAGGGGTCAGTGAGTTGAAGATAATGGCGATGGAATAATTTGGAAAAGGATAGTGAGAATAGCAGCACAACTGGAAGAAAGTAATCAGTGTCACTGAATTGTACACGTAGAAAGTTTTGAAATGGTGTAACTTTGGCTATGTATGTTCTCACCAAAAAAAAAGGTCCTCCAAGGTCGAGAAAGGAGACTGTTGATGTGTCATGGTATTGTTAATCATTGTCATAGGGTAATATGTGTACTAACTGTTTAATGAGAAACTATTTGTTCTGTAAACCTTCGGCTAAAGTACAATGAAAAGAGATTTTTTTCTAATTTAAAAAAAAGAAATCAAATGATGTATTGTATTGGACAAATCTGCTGCCAAAGACCTCTTTCAAGTGTTAAAAAGCAAAGATGTCACTGTGAGGACTAAGATGTGCCTGACCCAAGCCATGGTGTTTTCAATCACCTCATATACATACGAAAGCTGGACAATGAATAAGGAAAACTGAAGAAAAATTCATGCTTTTGAATTATTGTGTTGGCAAAGAATATTGACTATACCATGGATTATCAAAAGAACTAACAGATGTGTCTTGGAAGAAGTACAGCCAGAATGCTCCTTAGAAATGAGACTTAATCTCATGTACTTTGGGCATATTATCAGGAGGGACCACTCCATGGAGAAGGAAATCATGCTTGGTAAAGTAGAGGGTCATCGAAAAAGAGGAAGGCCCTCACGGAGATAGATTGATACAGTGGCTGCAACAATGGGCTCAAGCATCACAAAGATTGTGAGGATGATGAAGGACCAGACAGTGTTTCATTCGGTTGTACATGAGGTCACTATGAGTTAGAACTAACTCGACGGCACCTAACTACAACAGCATGAAAAGATAGCTATATAGGAACCATTTAACTGTATAAACATTCCACATCCTCAGTAGTCTATCTGATCGCAGTTAGTTAGTTCCCAGGATGTCCACCAAGATGGTTAGAGATTAAAGGAGAAAGCCTAGTCATGGAGATTTATCCCCAAGGAAGACTAGAGAATCACATCATGCAGCTGTTTCTGAAGATGGAATAGGATAAGCAGAAGCAGAGCTACCAATCATTTTAGACAGCCAGATATCTGAACACAGAAAGGGGGGAATTTTTTTAAAAAGAACAACAGAACAAAATTTGTTTAAAAGCATTGTAAATAAATTTGCTAAGGGAAGAACAAAGAGAAGTTTTAGGCAGCACAGTGAGTACACTCCTTTCTCTGATTAAACAAACAATCAGGTCCTTTAAACAAGGATGCTCGCTGCCTAAAGAGAAGATCCAACAGTCACCATGAGCTAACCAGTCCAAGTTAGAGATCCTATTCAACTAAGCAAACTATATACACACATTCTGCATTCATGTCTATTTCCCCAAACCCAAAGATATCCAAGAAATATTCATTAATAAATGCTTATTGAATCTTTCCTCTGTGCCATGTACCATGATTGGTGCTGGGGAGAAAGAATTTCAAAGAGAAAGCTGTAGTCCTATAGTCACCCGATCCTGTATAGTGGTCTTAACTTTTTCTTTCCTATAGCACACAAACTAACATATAAACAATGGTTTTATCAGTAATATGCCTCTTTACATAGTGATTTGAAACGAGCATCCCTCTACTCTGAAAGGGTACATACCAGCATCTTTGAAAAATCATAGTATTTTGACTATTTTGAAAGTACCCACTTTGAGATTTTGGTATGTACTCTCCCTCAAAGATATGGAGCCCTGGTGGCACAGTGGTTAAGAGCTATGGCTGCTAACCAAAAGTTCGGCAGTTCAAATCCACCAGCTGCTCCTTGGAAACCCTATGGGGCAGTTCTACTCTGTCCTATAGGGCCACTATGAGTCAGAATCAACATGACGGCAATGGGTTTGCGTCCTAGTCATCCTAGTGCTGCTATAACAAAAATACCACAAGTGGATGGCTTTAACAAAGAGAAATGTATTTCCTCACAGTAAAGTAGGCTAAAAGTCCAAATTCAGAGCGTCAGCTCCAGAGGAAGGCTTTCTCTCTCTATTGGCCTTCTCATCAGTCTTCCCCCAGACTAGAAGATTCTCCTCACAGGGACCCTGGGTCCAAAGGATGCACTCTGCTCCTGGTGCTGCTTTCTTGGTGGTATGAGATCTCTGCTTGTTTCCCTTTCCTTTTATCTATTGTATGACAAAAGGTGGTGCAGGCCACACCCCCAGAGAAACTCCCTTTACATTGGATCAGGGATGTGACCTTAGTAAGGGTGTTACAATCCCACCCGAATCCTCTTTAACATAAAATCACAATCACAAAATGGAGGACAACCACACAATACTGGGAATCATGGCCCAGCCAAATTGATACACGTATTTTTTAGGGGACATAATTCAATCCATGACAGTTTTTTTTTTTTTTTTTTTTCTCAAGGATATCTATTCCAAGCTGAGAATCATAGGTTTAGTGGATTTGGGTTCTGGAAAATAAAGAAAAAAGTGGAGACAGACACATCAACTTGTATATTGTTGTTGTTATGTGCTGTCAAGTAGATTCCAACTCACAGTGATCCTACGTACAACAGAACAAAAGACTGCCGTGTCCTGTACCATCCTCATGATCATTGCTATTTTTGAGCCCAGTGTTGCAGCCACTATGTCAATCGATCTTGTTGAGAGCCTTCCTCTTTTTTACTGACCCTCTATCTTACCAAACATGATGTCCTTCTCCAGGGACTGCTCCCTCCTAATAACATATCCAAAGTATGTGAGACAAAGTCTCACCATCCTTGCTTCCAAGGAGCACTCAGGCTGCACTTCCTTCAAGACAAACTTGTTCATTCTTCTGGCAGTCCATGGTATATTCAATATTCTTCATGAGAGCGTAAGATAAAAATTGTATACTACAAAGTCACTAATGAAAATTTCTTAAATGCAGTATATATGGTTTTATTTGTGCAACTTTATACTGTTACATGTACATAAAAATGTGCTATATATTAAGTAAAAGTACCTTCTTACAAAAATTATAGCAAATGTTTCACAACTTGAAAAGCTTTAGCAAATTTATTAAAATATGAACTTGCTAGCTCTTCTTATTATAATAATTTTTATCTTATCAAGACAAATTTCTGTTTCTATAACTCTTCTAATCGATGTTTCTAAATTATTCTCAGTACAATATTTTAAGCCATCATCGCCTACCTGCCTGGCAGCACAAAAGCTACATTTCTCTTCTTTGCCAAAGATGGAAAAAAGAAAATCCTTGATGTAATTCACATATCTCTTTCTTTAGATATGCATGAACTCTTTTGGGCTTCAGCATATCCACAGCCTGAAGTTGACACTTCTGCCCCAACTTTTAATTTATTCCATTCTTTGGCAAGTAGTGTACTTGAATTTGAGTAAGTTAAATGTCCATCTGGTGCTATGCTACTGTAATTAGAACATGAACCAAAGGTGTCTAGAATAGAATCGCTACAGATGCATAGAGGACAAAGTCCCTAACTCTCTCTTGGAGAAATCAAGAAGAGCATCGGAAAGAAGATAATATTTGGAGTCTTAGAAAATGAATAGAAAAGCAACAGTTGAAGAATGGTGGTGGTGTGAACGTAATGGGAACAAATCTGAAGGAAGAATGCTAAAAATAAATCCCGGATGGATTAAAGATCTAAATGTAAAAAGTTAAATAATAAACACTTTGAAGAAAATCAAGAAGACTGTTTGTATAATCTTGTAGTAGGGCGAGTTACTTAAGAACACCAAAAACTCAAGAGACCATGAGAGAAAAGAGGCATATTTGGCTTTATATAAATTTTTTTAAAACATTTGTGTTGTAACATAAAACTAGACTAGTTGCCATCCAGTCAATTCCGACTCAAGGCAACCTCACGTGTGTTTGAGTAGAACTGTACTCCATAGGGTTTTCAGTGGCTGGTTTTTCAGAAGTCGATCGTCAGGCCTTTCTTTTTGATGTGCCTCTGGGTAGACGTGAACATCCAACATTTTGGTTAGCAGCCGAGTCTGTGGACTGTTTGCACCACCCAGGGCACAAAGTTGAAAGATAAATGATGAACTGGGAAAATTATCTGCAGTATGAATGACAACCAAATATTAATCTCTAACATATAAATACTTTGCAAAAAAAGAAAAAAACACCAGAAGAAGAAAGGCAAACAGCCCAATTAAATAGTGAGCAGAAGATACAAATTTGAAATTGAGAGGAAGAAAAAAGCACATGGTCAAAGAACATATGAAAAGAAGTTCAATATCCTAAGTAATCGAGAAAAAAAAGTGAATTCAGCACAAATGAGATACCATGCTTACTGCTACATGTCTAAAACTTTAAAGAGAAAACAATCTAGAGTTGCTGAGGCTAGAGGAAAATTCGAGTTCTCATATACAGCTGGTAAGAATGTGAATTACAACAAAACTTGGGAAACTAATCTGACACTAGTTGTTTGTGGTAGCAAAAAATTGGTAACATCTTGACTGTCTGTCTATATGGGACATTCGTGTTCCATCCAACCATAGCAAAGAATATCATATTGTTACTAAAAGATCTAGTTAGATCTACTTCTTTACTTGGAGAGAAGTCTATGACATACTATTAAAAGAAAAAGAGCAAATTGTAGGATAATGTGTATTGTACAATCCTATTAAAATAAAAAGTTACATATTCCAAAAAAAAAAGGATAGTAGTGGAGATAGTTGAGCATTCTGTGCAAAATCATGAATAAGAGACATAAAAAAAACTATATGTTTGGGAAATGCTGAAAAGTCTGAATTATTAAAGAAAAGGATATTGATGAGTATATACAGAGAGAGAAGGGTTGGTAAAAATAATAATAATGATGATGATGTTTATGATGGAACCAGTAAAGTAGACTGATGCCAGATCATGGAAGGTTTTGAAGCCTTGAGAAGGCATATAGACTTAATCGTATCATTAAAAGATAACTTATAACAATATTAAAGCAAAGAGTAAACTGATTAGTTTTTTGCTTACTTGTTTTAGAAACATAACTCTGATACCAATAATGAGTATAGATTAAAAAATTTTTAAAAAAACCCGTTGCCGTTGAGTCGATTCCGACTCATAGTAACCCTATAGGACAGAGTAGAATTGCCCCATAGTGTTTCCAAGGAGTGGCTAGTGGATTCGAACTGCCAACCTTTTGGTTAGCAGCCGAACTCTTAACCAGTGCACCACCACGAATCCTGAGTATGGATTAAGGATAGAAAAAAAAAAAGAATATGTAAATCTATGGATCCTCTAAAAAAGGAGGCCTTGGTTTAAGCGGAGGTGGGAATGAAAAGAGGATTCACAGATTCAACACGTGGACTTGGCGATTTGGTCCACTGCAACACGCTGTGGAGGTCAATAATGTAGACTTAAAACTAGACTTCCAGGGTTTGCATCTAGTTCCATCATTATAGCTCCATAGGGAAATTAACTCCTCTAAGCCTCAGTTGTCTGTCAGTTAAATAGCACCTCTCATATAAGATTATAATTGACATAATGCATGTAAAGTACTCAGCACCATCTCAGGGATGCACAAAGAATTCACTAACTGTTAAATATCATTACTGGCTATGGTGAGAGGAGAGAGATAAAAGAGGGAGAAATCAAGGTTAATTCTGTAAGAGAAAAGCTTTTGAATAAAGGTAATTTTTCTCTGTCTCTCTCAGAGTTGTTATCTGCTCCTCTTCCCCACCCTCAACTCAAGAACAGCGTTTACACCTTTATCACTAGGCCAGGAAGCTGAGTCATCTGGGTCTCTTCCACTTACCCCTTCAGATCAATTCTCCACCTACACTCTGGTCAGGAGACTGATGGGATTGCATCAATGTATACACTGCATTAATGGGCTCATATCTCTCTGACTTTCTGTTGTATTCAGCCAATGGGAAACAGCTAGAAAGATCAGAGTGAGGAGAGAGGTCAGGGTATTTACTACCTCAACCCTCTCCTTGCAGGATTACTACAGGCTGGCTACATGCACCAAGCAAAGACTCCAACTTCTGCCCAACAGTTGTGCTGTCTCCAGCCTGAATCCTACACTGTCCGTTGTGGTTTCCCCCACACCATTGTAAAGAGCCCTTCTGTTAACCTCTCCTGAAATCACCCAGTTTGAGTGTGTCATCTCTGTCCTGCCAAGATCCTGACCAACACACTGAGATAGGAGTGTCCTGGAATCAAAACCCCTGGGGAGAGTGAGAATAATAGAAACACACTTAGATACATTTTATGGGGACAGTGGCGCAACAAGCTCTAAAAATCTTGGAGTATATTTTTCCCTGGGCCTAGCCTGGGTAGTCACCAACCAGTTAAAGAAACCCAGTAGAGAGAGCAGGGCAACATCCAGCATGGCAAGGGTATTGTAAAGTAGCAATTACTGAGGGAGATGCCTAGGCAGGAGAGTGTAAGGTGGCCTTACAAGGTAAATATGGCCCTGCCAGACAGGTACCTAAGGATGGGCAATAGAAGAGGCTAGAAATTTTGCAAAGTCAACAATGTAGTTAGAGGCAGTTACAAGGAAAGGGGTGATCAAGAGTAGGTGCAGCGGAATACATTCCCCCAAAAACTGATGGGGCAATTCACACTCAGGGGAGACCAGCTGAGGGCACTGGTAGACCAGATAGGCTAGACTACGCTGCAAAAGATGGAGACTGGTGCCAAAGACCAGGTGAGAAGGGCTGGACCAAGTGAATGAGTGGAGAAGAACCATGACCCAGATGTCCATCTTCCAATTCCGAAAGGAGATAAAAGCTTCTTTCTGCACCTGAATGCCAGTTTGGAAAGGAGGAGGGGAAAGACAGTAAGGTAGAGTAGAACTGAAAAACGGAAGATCCCAGGGTAACACCAATATTTAAAGGATCCCGAGTCAATTTTGACTCATAGCAACCCTGTAGGACAGAGTAGAAATACCCTATAGGGTTTCCAAGGTTGTAATCTTTATGGAAGCAGACTGTCACATCTTTCTCCCATGGAGAGGCTGGTGGGTTCGAACCACCAACTTTTGTTAGCAGCCAACCACTTAACCACTGTGACACCAGGGCTCCTTATTTAAAGGATAGAGGTGGAGAAATCAGCACGAGAAACAAGGAACAGAGAGACCAGAAGGCAATCCAGAGACATGATTGAAGAAAAACTTCACAACCAGGAGAGGAAGAGACAATTCTAAAAAGGGAACAATCAACACTGCCAAACTCTTCAGAGAAAAAAAGATTATTTGAGCATGTTCCTCAAATACAAAAGAAAAGATCTAAGTCTACAGGTTTCTTGTGCTGTCAATGGGTTGAGACCTTGCCTAATACTGACTGGCTAAAGGAGTTATTATGTTTAACTGTAAAAAGAACCCACTGCCATCAAGTCAATTCCGACCTATGGCAACCCCATAGGGTTTCCAAGGCTGTAAATCTCTACGGAAGCAGACTCCCACATTTTCTCCCGAGGAGCCACTGGTGGTTTTGAACCACGGACCTTTCAGTCAGCAGGTGATTGCGTTAACCACTGCTCCACCATTCCAGAAATTTAATATAGAGGTTACTTACTCATACGCATATTTGAAAAACGTCAAATATATTCATGCAACTATTCAAAAATATGAAGCAGCTCTATAGTAAATTAACATTAGCATTTTTAACAGAAGGATCTCTACCTGGATTTAAATACATGAATCTTTAATGTTCATTTCTTCATGTTCATCAAAAAGATACACATGGCACAGTGTCCACTTTTGTTACAGTTAATTGTGCACTTGTCCTTGCTCTCTGCTAGTTATTTGCATTCAGATGAGGAAGGAAGAAAGGACAGAAGAAACTAATGGGGGAAAAAGGGAACAATTTGGTAGCAAGATTTTGTATCAAATAATTGTTGTTTGAAACATATATTTCTCTGTCACCAGGACTTCAGCAGACATTTCAGAACTTGATGGTTGATGTGGCTTAGTGCCCAAAAGAAACTGTGTTTAAGTTATAAACGACTATGATCTGGGACAGAAGACTGCACATAAATGTGTCACAAAATGAGGTAATGATATTTAACACATACTGATTGGAAATACTTGGTCTCATATTTGCTCTACTGGCCAGTGATCTAATTTTTCTTTGAACTTAAGGAGTCATAGTTGTTTTTCCAAAAGATATTATGTTTATGGGGATAGACTAATGAACATGCTATGTACCTATTTCTCTAAACGCAGCATGTTCTGTCCTTGATTAAGTCATTGCTATGTAACAGTGATACTGAAGGGGCTGCCTGGTCTGTAAAAGAAGTCTTGTCCTTCCTGGATGGTGTCTCAACCATAAATTTTGTGCACATGTTTGGATACCTACGTCTCAATGAGATATTTTGACCATTGATGGGCAGAAAGTTATCAGTGATTATCCACCTGCTCAGCATGAACTAAAAAATCCGTTGTTGTCAAGTCCATTCCGATTCATATCAACCCTCTAGGACAGAGTAGGGTTTAGCCCCATAGGATTTATAAGGCTGTAAATCTTTACGGAAGCAGACTGCTACATCTTTCTCCCACAGAGTGGCTGGTGGATTCGAACTGCCGACATCTTGGTTAGCAGCAAAGCAAATGCTTAACCCCTGCACCACCAGGGATCCCTAGCATGAACTGATCATAAAAGTGCAAATTTGCAGAAACATAGCTGCCTCTGTGATTAGGAAAGAGTTTTAGTAGTCTTTAGGGAGTTTCAACCCTTAACATCGAGGTTGGGGAAGGGGTGCAAATAGGACACAAAGTTTGGGACTTAACTTTCCAGATGCTGCCTCCAGGAGGAGCTTCTTACCCCCTGCCTTGAGAACAAAGACTGAAAGTGTTATCTTATGCACTCTAGCATTTTACATATAAATATTTTACATAGAAGCTGGTCACTGTATGCCCGGGACCTAATGCAGTGGATCTAGGATATGCCACTCACAAGCACCCTTCTGGACCAAGCCTCTCTCGATCCCAGCTTCTGGGAGTACTGGCTGCTGGTAACTCACAGCTGAGTTCCTCTCCTGGAATCTGGGGAGCATCTAATCCGAGCTTATGCCCCTCCCCAAGGACAGTCCATATCCAATGACTGGTTAATTGATGGTGAGGATGGGAGAAGGACTGGTCCTCCAAACTTTAATTTGGGACAACTCTGAAAAGCCATGTATGCTTCAGAGCTTCTTTGATGCCACTACAAAGCAGTTTCAATCTCTCCCTCTGCCGAATCCTGCTTCTCCCAATCTCTTCAGGACTAATTCCTGAAAGCATTCACCAATAAAATTCCCACATGTAAATCTCCAACTGAAAACCAGTTTCCGGGAATACTGAACCAGTAATCATTTCCCCTATCCTTAATATTAAATCGGAATAGATACATTTGGTAGTTAGCAGATGCCTGGTCCCCTCACCCCCAGATTGACTACTTGGCCTTGGGATAAAAGCTATTATAATAAGAAAAGTCCAAGTGGATGCCTCTGAAATTACCTCCAACCAAGACAGTAAATCAAAAACAATCTCATATCCTATCAACATATTTCAATGGCAAAGATTAGTGCCACCATTACCAATTGCCAGTGAATTGATTCCCACTCATGGAGAATCATGTGTGCCAGAGTAGAACTGTGCTTCATAGGATTTTCAATGGCTGGCTTTTCTTTCTTTCAAGGTCTTTCTTTCAAGGCACCTCTGTGTGGCCTCAAACCTCCAACCTTTCCATAAAGCATGTTAACTGTTTGCACTACCCAGGAACTCCATTAGATGAGGATAAAAAAACTTAAAATTTGACCAAGTACTAGTACCAATCACAGTTGTTATGCCTGATTTGACATCTTTGCTAGAAGTTAACATAGCCTTGGGTATATGGAATGCAACCATTAATCTGACAAATACATTCTCTTCTAACCCTGTTGACAAGTAGGATCAGAATTATTTGCATTCAATTGGGACAGAAAACAGCACACATCTATATTGCACCAGGGCTGTTAACTTTTCTACCCTTCAACATAAGAAAGACCAAAGGGACTTGGACAGTCTGGACATTTCACAGAACGTCACATTGGTGTACTATCTTGATGATACTAAGATAATCAGACAAGGTAAGTCAGAAGGAGCAAGACCATTGGCAATTTGGTAATTCATGTTTGCTTCAAAGCATAGATATAAACATTATGAAGCTTCAAAGTACCACCACACTGGTGAAGTTTTACAGTCTAATTGTCTGCAGCATTTATAACATCCTCTCTAAAGTAAAGGACAACTTATTACATCTTGCACCTCCACTGCTAAGATGGAAGAATTTTATGGATTGAATTGTGTCCCCCAAAAGCCTAGCTTCTATGCCTGTGGTGATCCAACAGAATTCAGAAATTATCAAACAATATCATTAATATCACATGCAAGTAAAATTTTACTGAAGATAATTCAAAAATAGCTGCAGCAGTACATCAACAGGGAACTGCCAGAAATTCAAGCTAGATTCAGAAGAGGGTGTGGAACAAGGGATATCATTGCTGATGTCAGGTTTATTTTGGCTGTAAGCAGAGAATACCAGAAAGATGTTTACTTGAGTTTTATTGACTATACAAAGGCATTCAACTGTATGGATCATAACAAATTATAGATAACATTGTGAAGAATGGGAATTTCAGAACACTTAATTGTGCTCATGCAGAACCTCTACATAGGCCATAGGCAGTCGTTCCAATAGAATAAGGGGATACTCCTTGGTTTAAAGTCAGGATGGGTATGCATCAGGGTTGTATCCTTTCACCATATTTATACAATCTTTATGCTGAACATATAATTTGAGACTCTGGGCTATATGAAGAACAGGGCATCAGGATTAGAGGAAGACTCATTAACAACCTGCAATATGCAGACGACACAACCTTGCTTACAGAAAGCAAAGAGGACTTAAAGTACTTACCGATGAAGATCAAACACTACAGCCTTCACTATGGATTACACCTCAACATAAAGAAAACAAAAATCCTTACAATTGGACCATTAAGCAACATCACGATAAACAGAGAAAATATTGAAGTTGTCAAAGATTTCATTTTACTTGGATTCACAATCAACAGCCATGGAAGCAGCAGTCAAGAAATCAAATGATGCATTGCATTGGGCAAATCTACTGCAAAAGACCTCTTTGAAGTGTTAAAAAGCAAAGATGTCACTTTGAGGACTAATGTACACCTGACCCAAGCCATGGTACTTTCAATTGCCTCATATGTGTGCCAAAGCTGGACAATGAATAAGGAAAAGCAAAGAAGAATTGATGCACTTGAATTACACTGTTTGTGAAGAATATTGGCTATACCATGGACTGCCAGAAGAACCAACCAGTCAGTTGTGGAAGAAGTACAGTCAGACTACTCCTTGGAAGCAAGGATGGTAAGACTTTGTTCCACGTTACTTTGGGCATGTTATCAGGAGGGACCAATCCCTGGAGGAGGACATATGCCTGGTAAAGCAGAGTGTCAGCAAAAAAGAGGAAGACCCTCAGTGAGATGGGTTGACACAGTGGCTGCAACAATGGGCTCAAGCAAAACAACGATTGTGAGGATGGCACAAGACCAGGTAGTGTTTTGTTCTATTGTACTTAGGACTGCTGTGAGTTGGAACCCACTAGAAGCACCTAACAACAACATGCTTGTGGTTATAATTCCATTTGAGAATTGGTTGTCTTTGTTATGTTAATGAGACAGGATTAGTGAGAGAAGCTGACATGGGGGAAGAGAGATACCAAGCCACATGGAGATCTCCAAGAAACTAGGAAACAAACTGAAAAGACAAACGCCATCCCCCAGAGCCGACAGAGAGAAAGACTTGCCCTAGAGCCGGCACCCTGAATTTGACTTCTAACCTCCTAAACTACGAGAAAATTAATTTCTGTTTGTTAAAGCCATCCACTTATGATATTTCTATTATAGTATCACTAGATAACTAAGACAAATCACAATGCTTGACTGGCTTCTTCAAGGTCTGGAGACAGCATATTCCACACTTGGGAATACTGCTTCAATCCATTTACAAAGTAGAAGTTTTGAATAGGACTCAGAGCAGGAAAGAGCTCTGCAACCATTCTAAGCTGAGGTGCAAGCAAATGTGTCTCTTGGATTCTGTCAGACCCACTAGGCAATAAGGTCAGGCAGGCCCAATAGCCAAAGCCAGCACAATGAGTTTAGTACAATGGAGAAGCCATGATGGTAGGGATAGAGTCTATGCATGGGCTCAACAGCGTAGGCTCCCATTCACTGAGGATGATCTAGCTACTATCACTGCTTATTGTCCCACCTGCCAGCCACAGAGAGTGAGGCAGAAACCTCAATACAACAACATCTTTCAAGGAGACCATCAGCCATTTAGAGGCAAATTGATTATATAGGACCCCTTCCACCCTAGAAGGAGTCCCTGAGTGGGGCAAACAATTAATATGCTTGGCTGCTAACCAAAAGGTTGGAGGTTTGAGTCCACCCAGAGGTGCCTTGGAAGAAAAGTCTGACAATCTACTTCCAAAAAATCAGCCATTGAAAACTCTATGGAACACAGTTCTACCATGACACACATGGGGTCACCACGAGTAGGGGTTGACTCAACAGCAACTGGTTTTTAAGTTCCACCCTAGAAGGTGCAGCAATTCATCCTGAATGGAATTGGCACTTATTCTGGGTGTGGGTTGATCTTCCTTGACTTACAGAATGTTTGCTGCATTGATACAGTATATTGCAAAAATATTATTTCATACCAAAGGACCCATTTTATAGCATGTGATTATGGAATCCATTAGTTCTATCATATACCATATCAACCAGAAGCTGCCAACTTGATGAAGTGATAGAATGTCGTTTTGAAGGTGCAGCCCTTTTGTCAGCTTTGACACGAAACCTGTGAAAATCGGGTGCCATCCTTCAGGAAGCAGGAAACATTTCAATTAGTGACAATTATATGGTTCTGTGGCTCAAACTGGTAGACTATAGGGGTGAAAGTAGGAGTGACCCTGCCTAATATGACTCTTAGTGACCCACTTGGGGAATCAGTGCTTCCTGTCCTTGCAACTTTACACTCTCTTGATCTAGGGTTCCTGATGCCTAGAGAGGGGTACAGTGGACACAGAAAAAGCTGACACCAGGACATTTCAGGTACCTTGAGGTAGGAGGTTGGCATACAGGTAAAGAAGTCACTTACTGGCCTGAGATAGCTGCTACGACACAATGAGGACAAGAAAGAAGAGGTTGGCAACCAGGTGATACACTGGGACTTATCGTCTGCCCAGATTTGACAGTAGTAGGCTGCTGTATGGCCTGAGAAGGGCATGGATGGTTTCCAACAGTTCACAGCCTTCAGAGATGAGAATCAAAATCACTCACTAGAGAAGCTACCTAGATCAGCTAACCGAGGGGAAGGGGATCTAGAACGGGTAGAAGAGTAAGACAATAGTATCAGTTGTAGCCTCAGACCAGCTGTAGCATCAGTGGCTGTTTTTTATTACATATTAAAATGACAGTATTTTTTGATACATTGGATTAAAGAAAATATATTATTGAAGTTTAATTTTACCTGTTTTCTTTCACTTTTTTTTTTTAATGTGGCTTCTTGAAATTTTAAAATAACATTTGGGGCTCACATGTGTGGTCCACGTTGTATTTCTACTGGGCAGGGTTGGGCAGGTATAATATCTGCATGTAGCATACATTTCACCTAAAACCACTCACCAATAAGTAACCTTCAGTTTCTAAATATATATGATTTAGTCAATGAAGTAAAACTTATGCAGGTGACCACAGTCTGCAAGGGAGGAAGGGCATAACTAAGCTACTCAGAAACTGAAAAGGAAACATCTTTCCAGCTGACTCCTTTTCCCATTTTATAGGCATGTCAAAAATCCCACCCATAAAGCAGGAGAGGAAGCTGCAGGGATCTGATTATTTCATAATTTTAAAAGACCACAGGAATCTTTCCTAAGTAATTTTTCTGAACTCAAAACCTATGTCCATATCACCACATCAAACAAATATCTCTGCAACAACAGACCTGTACAGATTGTGGAGGATACTACAGATTGGTATGCCTGGAGGAAATGCATCTTAAAAATGAAAACTCTAAATAAGATATGAAAAAAAAATCAAACCTGTTGCCATCAAGTCAATTCCGACTCATAGTAACCCTATAGGACAGGGTAGAACTGCCCCATAGGGTTTCCAAGGAGTGGCTGGTGGATTCGAACTGCTGACCTTTTGGTCAGCAGCCGAGCTCTTAACCACTGTACCATCAGGGCTCCAAATAAGATAGAGTCATTGCATTTTTAGAAACAAAGTTTAAAATAATGCAGTAACCACAATTTTCAGCCATCCACCATAAAATTATCTGTTGAAATCACCACTTTGGGATATGGATAGCTAAATAGCAATATATAAACAAACAACATCAAAGTGCCTTTCTGGCTAACTGCCACCCTGCCGCTTCTGAACTGAAGCCAATTATAATTACATCACTCTCGCTTGGTGTTCTTTACTGACCTTCCTACTTATGTTGCCAAAATGTATTAAATTTCTCCTCTCCAATTTGTCTTTTTCCCTTTGTCTTTGTTTCTTTAAATAATGACTTGACATCACTTGACCTCAACCTACAATTTTGGCTGATAATATCACTGAGCAACTCACTTAAATAAATGGCCTTGCATAATCATCTGTTGTGTCACAGAAAAATTCATGCAAGAAAAGACTGAATTTGTATGACATGTAACTGAAGAAAATTCTTTTAAAAGCCCTAAAACTCATACCTCCACTAGGGAGGTGAGATGAGATATGCTATAAAGCTGCAGAAATCCAGTTTCCATGGTACTATGGCTATAAAAATATATAGTTAGTAAACTCACTTGCACGTGTTTATTTTAGAATTCTTTATTGTGTGTGTGTGTACTTTAGGTGAAACTTTACAGAGCAAATTAATTTCTCATTAAACAGTTAATACACAAATTGTTTTGCGACATTGGTTGCCAACCTCGTGATGTGTCTACACACTCCCCTTCTCCACCCCGGGTTCCCTGTTTCCATTTGTCCAGTTTTCCTGTCCTTTCCTGTTTTCTTGTCTTTGCTTTTGGGCTTGTAATGTCCATTAGTCTCGGGTACATGACTGAATTACAAAGTACGTTCCTCATGTGTGTTATTGTTGGCCCTATAGATCTGTCTAATCTTTGGCTGAAGGGTGAACCTCAGGAGTGATTTCAGTAATGAATTAAAAGGATGTCCGGGAGTCATACTCTCAGGGTTTCTCCAGTCTCTGTCAGACCAGCAAGCCTGATCTTTGTTTTGTTTTGCGTGTGTGTGTGTGTGTGTGTGTGTGTGTGTGTTTGTGTATGAATTTGAATTTTGTTCTACATTTTTCTCCCGCTCTGTCTGGGACCCTGCATTGTGATCCCTGTCAGAGCAGTCAGTGATGGTAACCAGGCACCATCTAGTTGTTTATTTTAGAATTCTTTAAGTAAAAGTCACTCTGTCCAGTAAATTGAAAACAAAAGTGATGTTCCATTAGCTTAGGTCTTCAAACATAATTGAAGTCTTGAATGTGTTTGAAAATCCACAAATAATAAGAAAGAAAACTAAAATAATTTTGTATCGGTTTGAAAGAAAATTAATTTCTTTGGAATGTTAAAATTCAAGGTTATGTTTCTGAAAACAAAAGTGTGTTCCAGTTAATAAAGAGTATTTACTGGTAGGATGATCATGAGGAGCCCTGGTGGCACAGTGGTTAAGCACTCGGCAGCGTACTGAAAGGTCAGAGATTTGAACCCACCAGCTGCTCCACTGGAGAAAAGACCTGGCGATCTGCTCCCATAAAGATTGCAGCCTAAGACACCCTATGGGACAGTTCTACTCTGACATATAGGGTTGCTATGAGTTGGAATCAATTCAACAGTGCACAACAGGATGATTATGTAATAAAGTGTGTTCTAGTCTATATTACAATATAATAATGTAGTACTGTATAATATAATAATATATGTTCCTGGGTGGTTCAGATGGTTAAGCATTGGACTACTAACCAAAAGGTTAGCGATTCAAACCTACACAGGGGCACCTTGGAAGTAAGTCCTGTTGATCTGCTTCTGAAGACTCACAGCCTTGAAAAAACCCTGTGGAGAAGGTCTGCTCTGCACACATGGGTTTGCCATGAGTCAGAGCCTACTCAACAGCAACTAACAAAAACATAATATCATTATAATAGTAATATAATATAATGCTTTACTATAATGCATAAAGTAATATATCCTAATTAAGGGCCAATACAATTATTCAAGAATGATTATCTTTTCTTTGTTTAAAAGGCTATGACTGATCTTGCCCTTTTCCTTATTGTACCCTCAGAGCTTAGCACAGTGCCTGGTATATATTTGGTATTAATACATGTGCTCTAAATGGTTCAATAGTTATAGAATACTAACACAAAGCAGGGACTTTAGAGTCAAATTGTTGTTAGTGACCATCGAGTCAGCCCTAACTCATGGTGACCCACATGTGTTACGGAGTAGAACTGCTAAGGTTTTCTTGGCTGTAATCTTTAGAGAAGTAGATCACCAGGACTTTTCTTCTGTGGAGCTGATGGTTAGGTTTGAACCAGTAACCTTTCGATTAGCAGCCAGTTTCAAATTGCTTGTACCACTCAGACTCCTGGAGAGTCGAATTATCCGGGTTCAAATCCTAGCTGTGTTATTTACTGGATGTGTTGACTTAGACAAATTATTTAATATATCCTCCATTTTATGGAGCCCTGGTGGCACAATGGTTAAAGCACTTGGCTGTTAATCAAAAAGTCAGCAGTTGAAACCCACCAGCTGCTCTGTGGGAGAAAGATGTAGCAGTCTGCTTCCACAAAGATTTATAGCCTTGAAAACCCTATGTTGCAGTTCTACTTTGTCCTATAGGATCGCTCTGAGTTGGAATCTACTGGATGGCAGTGAGTTTGTCCTTCATTTTCTCATCTGAAAAACTGGCATAATTATAGCCCTGATCTCATAAGAGTATTATGAGGAATAATGAGTCAATACATGTAAATCTTTTAGAACAGTAACTGCTGCATACAAAGAGCTCATCAGACTTCTTTATAGTACAAGTTCTTTTCACATGTAACATTATATAACATTCAGAATTTCATAAAATCTTGTGACCTAGGTAAAATAAGTACATATTGTTAGTTTTATTTACAGCTGAAGAAACAAAAGCCCAAGGTCACACTATCAGAAAGGAGCAAAGCCAGAACTCAAACTCAAGTTTTTAAAATCTGAATTCCAAATCTTTTTCACTATATCAAAAGATATACAGCTAGAAGGGGTTCTTTGGATCCTTTTCCTAATAGTATCAGACATGTGAGTATAGTTATTGAATAATCATGACAGAACTGTTGGAATTCACTACTCTCCATGACCAAGTCATGACAGAGGAAATAATCATAATGAATGATCAGTTTCTTTTTTCACTGATTTGCTCACATGGTCATGGGTACACAGCTCTTAAGCACAAGTCTTAGCACTATACCACAGGTTAACAGGTCCTGCATGCCCTCAGAGCTCATTATCTAAAAGGAAAAATAGAATATATACATGTATATAAATCATGTGGGGAGATACAACAGAGAGGTGTCACACAAAAGAACATACAGCACAAAGGCAAGAAATGCTAAGAAAACATTGTGATAAACAGATTACTAAAACTGGGCAAGACACCTGGTTCTCTTCTTAAGAAAGGAACTTATCTTGAACTAATGCATGTAAGATCAATGGGTCTTATTTTCATCTTACATAAAACTCAAAGGTGGATCTGTAATATAATTTCCAGCTTTATACTATTGCTAAATACACTCATATACTGTCTTAGGTTGGGTTCTCTAGAGGAGAAAAACCAGTGAAGCGTATATATACAAATAGAGAGAGAGATATTTATCTCAAGGAAATGGCTCACGCAGTTATGGAAGCTGGCAAGTCTCAAATCCATGGATCAGGTGTCAGGCTGGAGGCTTCTTCTGACTCACATGGTTGCAGGGGCTGACGAACTCAAAATCTGCAGGTCAGGTTGAAGACTGCTGGCTCACAGGGTTGCAGGACCTGGAAAATCCCAAGATCTGCAGGCCAGGCAACAAGCTTCTGGTTCATGTCCCAAGAACTGGAGGTCAGAGGATGACAAATTGGATGAAGGATCCAGAGCATGCAAGCTTTGCCAGAACATCCATACATGTTGGATGCAGGCCACACTCCCAAGGAAACTCCCTTTTCAACTGCTTGGCTGCTCACATCAGATTACAAAATGGGGGATGATTACATCATTACTTAACTGCCAAACTACATCATTACATAATTGCCAAACCACTGAGAATCATTGCCCAGCCAAGCTGACAGAGAACTTTAACCATCACATACACCAACAGAGGAATGTGAATTAGTAAAATATTTTTGGAGAAACCTTGCAAAATTGAAAAACCACACACGTATTGACCCAGAGACCCCACCAGATCCACTTATTTCCACCTCTGCTATTAGTACTGCTCACAGCCACCATCGTGTCTTGCCTGAAATTACTATAATATCATTCTTTCTGGTCTCCCTGCTCCCACTCCTGACTTACTACAATACATCCTTCACACAGCAACTGGAGTGATCATCAGGTAATGCAAAACAGATCAAGCTTCTTCCCTGCTTAAAATCCACCAATGGCTTCTCATCATGATTGGGAGAAAATCCAAATTCCTTCGATGACCTACAAAGCCCGAGAGATCTGCCCACCTCTCTGCTCTCAATCGAATCACTCTCCTTCTCACATACCACACTTTGGCCACTCTAGCCTTCTTTCTGTTCCTGACTTAGGGCTTTGCACAAGCTGTTCCATCTGCCTGGGATACTCTTTCCTCTGCTCATCTGTGCAGATTTCAACTTAAACACCATCTGTTTAAACAGGCTGTACCAGAAAGTCCAATCTAAAGGAGCTACCTAACCAATCTCCAGTATTTTAGTTTTCTGCAGAGCACTATCATGAGGTGGTAATTTCCTTGTTTAATTACCCAATCATATTTTTGTCCATACATGTTTTAATGTATTTATTTATTTGTTCGCTTATTATTTATTTATTTTCCCCTCACCCTCACCGACTCCAAAGAATTTAAGCTCATAAGTACAGGGAGTTTGCCAATTCTGTTCATCACTCTATCCCCAGTTCCAATAACAATGCCTAGCACATACTAGGCACTAATCAATGAGTGTCAAATTCTAGGAATATAACCTATGAATAGTTCGCATGTACTATGATTCCAAGCATGCACACAGTGTAAATTTCCAGCATTATAGTTCACACAAATATCATTCATTAAATCCCTACTAGTTCCACGTTTTAAAGAACTGGGAATAAACCGGGGGTGACCAGAATATCAGAGGGACAAAAACGTAATCTGAGTTCCTCTGCAAGAACATGAAAGGAAAAAAGATAAAGAAAAGACTTTTAATATGAAAGAAAATTTAAATGTCATGTAGAGTCAGTCCTGAGCAGCTAACATTCATTTAATAGGATAACAAAAGAGTGAACAGAGAAAACAAAATGGGAGAAAAGAGCAAAGAAATATAGGAAAACATTTCTGAAAGCTGAGGTAAACCAAGTCTTCAAACCAAAAAAAGCCTACCAAGTGTTGAACATGCAGAGTTTTGAAAAAGAGAAAAAAAATAAGCCAAAAATGCCTTATGCATATCTTCATTAAGGTCCAGAATATGAAGGACAGATAGAAGATCCTAAACTACATTCAACACACTCTTCCTAAAACTTACTTGGGGGCATACTCTAAAAAAATAGGTAAGAAAAGGTTAAAAACATAAAGACAAAGGATCCAAAAAATGGCAAAACAACCTCAGATCTCAGTAAAAAGAAGACAGTGGTGGTGCAGTGGTTAAGAGTTCAGCGTGCTAACCAAAAGGTCGGCAGTTCGAATCCACCTGCTGCTCCTTGGAAACCCTATGGGGCAGTTCTATTCTATCCTATAGGGTCACTATGAGTCGGAATCACTATGACTCGATGGCAATGGGTATATACGGGTAATATTATGGCTACAAAACAAGCTTGAAAACAATGGATACAGATAACAAGAGGAAAGAGGAGGACTCCAAGAAAAATGTCTTCAAAACAAAAAATAAAATGGGAATCTCAAGGCTGTGTGATTGAGAACTTGAAAGATTTTAATGACATATAAACAAGACAATGTAGAAAGAAATTAGAAATTCCAGAAAAACAATACACGTCAACTCATGGTCCAAATATGAAATAAACTAAAGTGAGGCATTATTTTGAACAAATGATAGAAAGACAATCCATTTAATCTTGATATTTGGAACACTCTATCTAGGGGTTAGAATGCCAAGCACAGTAGAATATTTTTAGTGACATGGGATTACTTTCATTTGCTGTGAACTGAATCACACTACTTGATTCTATAGTTGATAACATTTACATTTTCGAAGTGTTATAAAGACTTTCTTTCCAGACTTTAGAATCAGTGTATAGATTAAGGTGCCCAAAATAATATGGTTGCATAATATAATGTAAAGTTTATACTTTGACAGTAAAGATGTAGCTGACAGAAGTTAGAAAGTGAAGGCTGGTGGGAAGGTGTAGGAAAGTGTAAGAGTGCTAATTTCCTCATCCTACATAGAGGAGACTCAGAAGGAACTATCTAAAGATGATGGAAAAAGAACCGCAGATTTGAGTTTAGTATATAAATTTATAAATGTTACCAATAGAAAAAACAATCATTATATCTAGTTGGTAAGCTGAAGGATCTGAACGAGTCAGATACGAACAGAAATTATCTCATTTACCTCTAAAAACTGCCTTCAAATGTTCTCTGTTGGATTTCTCTTCCCTTCCATTATTAACGTCTGGGTGAATCTGTTACCTCTCTGGTCACTTTCACCTATAAGAACAAGTCACAAATAAGAAAATGTTTAAAACATAAAGACAAGAGATCAAAAGTATGGCAAAAACAACCTAGGATCTCAGCAAAAAAAAGAAAAAAAAAGACTTTTTTTAATTATACAAAAAAGAGCCCTGGTGGCGCAGCGGTTAAGCATTTGCTAACCAAAAGCTCGGCATTCGAATCTACCAGCCGCTCCTTGGAAACCCTGTGGGGCAGTTCTACTCTGCCCTATAGGGTCACTGTGAGTCAGAATTGACTGGACAACAAGAGCTTTTTTTGGTTACACAAAAATACTATACGATTTTTGTAATTATGGACTTTCAGGTTGAAAAGTACACTATGGTCTAGATCAAAACTTCAAACTCACATACAGGTCAAAATTTCTCCGTTTACTCATCCTCCCCTTAGGTCTAGACCTAGGGTTAATGCTAAGTTGGTGAAAGGAAAAGCTTCCATTCAATATCCTGTTACAAATATAATCAACAAAACTTGGGTAGGGGAACAGAGAAGGGGAGAAGTATATGTTTATGAATAACTTATACTTGGTATAATAATAAGTATAAATTTTGCATCTTTCATGCCATAAAATCAACTGCCACTGTTTGAAGTTAAAATAACAAGAAATAGTGGCGTAAGTTTAAAAAGTTTAAATCATGATGGTAACCACTAGGAGACCTAAAAACAGAAATCAACGAAGTTATCCTGGAGAGTGGGACTGTGGATGGTGACTTCTACTTTCTATTTAATACTATTAGATACCCTAAAATATTTTTACCCTGTGTATATATTATATTAGGCACCCCGGTGACACAGTGGTTAAGCACTCAGCTGCTAACCAAAAAGTCTGCAGTTTGAACCCACCAGCTACTCTGCGGGAGAAATATATGGCAGTCTGCTTTTATAAGGGATTTACAGCCTTGGAGACGGTACAGGACAGTTCTACTCTGTCCTATTGGGTCATCGTGAGTCAGAATCCACTCAACAGGCAACAGGTTATATACTACATTACAAGATAGATTGATACAGTGGCTGCAACAATGGGCTCAAGCAAAGCTACTATTGTGAAGATGGCACAGGACCAGACATCCTTTTGTAACACATAGGATCGCTATGAGTTGGAGCCAACTCAACGGCAATACACATTTATACAAAAAAAAAAAAGGTGTAAATAATAGTAAAGCGCAATATTAGAAGAAAGAGAGAGTGGCCAAGAAGGCCAGTGTCAAATCCTGCTGAGAAGCTGAAGTAAAATAAGAGTTGAAAACTGATCACTCGGATGGCAGTTATGAAAGTCATTGTTAATATCAAGTGAGTTTTACTTGCGTGATGTGAGCAGCTGCTAAATTGTAGTGGGTTGAGAATGAGTAGGTACAGGAAGACTGGAGAGGGATTGAATGCAGACGCATCGATCTATAGATTTAAGTGCACAGATTTGGTGATAAGAAGTTGAGAAAACTCATCTAGTGGTTTCTATATACTCCGTGAAGAATATAAGAAAGCTACATGCAGAGGCTTGAGAAGAATAGAAAAGTTTTGAAATAGTTTCCACACAGAGTAGGAGAGAATTGACCAATAGCTGGCTCTCTGGGCAACGTTAATGGTCCAAGTGAGGAACTAATGAATTTATGTTAGAAATAATCTGCTGAGTTCATGATTTTCTCTAGTAGCGCTCATTTGCCCATACACACGCTTAAAGGAAGCAGATATTTGGGTCAATGAAGGTTTGGTGTTTTTGGCAGAGAGATGTGATGAAAGACAGAGACCAAGGAAATTTTGCCTATTTTTTATAGAGGTATTGAAATTGTACCACGTAACGTTATTTTTAAAAAAATATGTAAAACCAGTTGTTGAGTTGACTGACTGATGGCCGCCCCATGTGTGTCAGAGTAGAGCTGTGCTCCATAGGTTTTCAATGGCTGAGTTTTCAGAAGTAAATTATCAGGCCTTTCTTCTGAGACGCCTCTGGGGAGACTTGAACTTCCAACTTTTTGGTTAGCAGCCAAGCACATTAACCATTTGCACCACGCAGAGATGGAAAAAATTTACAACTTCCTTCTTTCTCTAACTGAATTTGACTTCTCTCTCAATCTCCATTTAGCCCAGAGGCAGAAAAAAATTTACTTAAAAAAATTAATATATGGAATCTAAACTGGATAAGAAGGAGAAAGTGAAGCCTGAAGAGGTTTAATAACTAAGAAAGATGACACAAGAGAGACAGGGTTTAGGTAGTTCCCACCTACAGATGATTATGAGGCTATAAATGGTTTCCAGCCTAGTCCAAAACTGGCTCCAAAGCTGGGTAACGGCCTAGTTGATCACTACTGAGGAAGGCAGGGGCTGGTAATAAACTATTGCCAGATGCAAAAGCTGACGAGAATATTAAGAAGTCCTTGTCTCGGCAATTGTAATACTTAAGAGTCTTTCTATCCGTTTTTTCCATCCCAGTTTTGTCATGTGATTTTCATTTCAATGGAGAATAAAGATACTTGATCATTGTAATGGCTTTATTATCTGCTTTAAAACTAATGTCATTTTCAGTTCTTGTTCAGAAGAAAAGTGAAATTATTTCTGACTGCATAAGAAAGGTGGTATTTAGTAGTTTAAATCCCTCTCCTGTACTTAAAATTGGTTTCTGTCTCTAGCATCAGTTACACAATTGTCTACCCTTTGCATTTTAAGTGAATCCCAGCCACAAAAGCTTACTCAGCTGGGGTGTTTCTTAATCCTATCAACTCAAGCCAGAATCATCCTTTTTCACCCATATATATTTAGCTTTCAGGTCTAAAATCCAAAGAAACATTTAAATTATTGAAGTCAACCTTGTGAGACAGGATTTGTCACACTGTAAGGCAAATAATTTAAAGCAATTCCGATATAAATTTGAATGTCATTGGCTAGCCAAGACTATCTCCCAAATTAAATCAGTAAAATAATATTTATTATGTTTTGGTGTTTTGTTTTAATGACCAAGTTTGGACATGATTTTTATGCTTCATTATTTTTATTATTCCTATAATAGGGAGTTTATTATGGTGAAAAGTTAATTTAACAAACATCTATTCAGTATCTGGGGACAGTGCTGGTTCAGTGGTAGAATTCTCCCCTTCCATATGGAAGACTTGGGTTTGATTCCCAGACAATGTACCTCATACCCAACCACAGCCCCTCTCTTGCTATGAGTGTTGCTATGATGCCAAACCAGTTTCAATGGAGCTTCCAGACTAAGATGGACAAGGAAGAGAGGCCTCGTGATCTACTTCCAAAAATCAGTCAGTGAAAACACTATGGATTACAACAGTTCAATCAAGTTGTGCAGGGGGTCACCACGAGTCAGGGACCAACTTGACAGCAGCTAACAGCACTGAGTAACCACTGTGTTTAAGACACTATGCTATGTGCCACTGGCATAAAAAGTCGGAAGTCACAATTCTTGCTATATAGGTTATTTTAATCCCCTGATGTGAATAAATCATGTCCACGCATAACTAGAATATGTGTCAAAATGCTTGCCATTAAATATTTGCAAACTGAAGGCTATAGTGTTTCAAAAAGGGCAGATCTTACAATGGTACCTGAATTAAAGTGGGGAAGGAGTATTGAGGCAGTGAAGTAATGCAGAATTAAGGAGAATGGTAGGAAGAAGGAGATATCTGATTAGTGAGAGAGATGAAGGACTCCAACATAACTCCAGATTTTTCAGGCTGAGTCAGTGGGTGAAAATGGTTACATCTGGCAGAAATTTGAAATGTAGGTATTATAATAAGTTGTTTTGTGGAGGAAGGTGATATATCTGATTTAAGGAAAGTACTGTTGTTATTGTTGCTGTTAGGTGCCATAGAGTCGGTTCCAACTCATAGCGATCCCTTGAACAACAGAACTAAATACTGCTGGGTCATGCACCATTCTCACAATCCTTGGTGTGTTTGAGACCATTGTAGACACTGTGTTACTCCATCTCATTGAGGAGTTTCCTCTTTTTGCCAACCTTCTACCTACCAACCATGATGTCCTTCTCCAGGGTCTAGTCCCTCCTGATGACAGGTCCAAGGTACCTGAGACAGAGTCTCGCCATCCTTACTTCCAAGGAGCACTTTGGCTGCACTTCTTCCAAGACAGATTTGTTCATTCTTCTAGCAGTCCACGGTATATTCAATGTTCTTCGCCAACACCATAATTTAAATGCGTCAGTTCTTGTTTGGTCTTCCTTATTCATTGCCCAGCTTTCACATGAATACGAGGTGATAGAAAATATCATGGCTTGGGTCAGGCATGCCTTAGTCCTTAAAGTGACATCTTTTTAACACTTTTTAGCTTTTTAACACTTTAAAGAGATCGTTTGCAGCAGATGTGCCCAATACAATACATCGTTCTATTTCTTGACTGCTGCTTCCATGCCTGTTGATTGTGGATCCAAGTAAAAAGAAATCCTTGACAACGTCAATATTTTCTCTATTTATCATAATGTTGCTTAATGGTCCAGTTGTGATGATTTTTGTTTTCTTTATGTTGAGCTGTAAGTAATCCATACTGAAGGCTGTGGTCTTTGATCTTCATCAGTAAGTGCTTCAAGTCCTCTTCACTTTCAGCAAGCAAGGTTGCATCATCTGCATATCAAAGGCTGTTAATGAGTCTTCCACCAATCCTGATACCACATTCTTCTTTGTATAGTCCGGCTTCTCAGATTATTTGCTCAGCATACAGATTGAATAAGTATGGTGAAATGATGCAACTTTGACACACATCTTTCCTGATATTAAACCATGCAGTATCTCCTTGTTCTATTCAAACGACTGCCTCTTGGTCTAAGCACAAGTTTCACAAAAGCACAATTGTTTTGGAATTCCCATTCTTCACAATGGTATCCATAACTTTTTATGATCCACACAGTCAAGTGCCTCTTCATGATCAACAAAACACACGTAAACATCTTTCTGGTTATCTTTGTTTTCACCCAAGATCATCTAACATCAGTAATGATATCCCTCATTTCACATACTCTTCTGATTCCAGCTTGAATTTCTGGCAGTTCCCTGTCAATGTACTGCTGCAATCATTTTTGTATCATCTTCAGCAAAATTTTACTTGTGCGTGATATTAATGATATTGTTTGATAATTTCTGCATTTTGTTGGATCACTTTTCTTTGAAACGGGCACAAATACGAATCTCTTCCAGTCGATTGGCCAGGTAACTCTCTTCCAAATTTCTTGGCATAGACAAGTGAGCACCTCCAGCACTGCATCCATTTGTTGAAACACCTCAGTTGGTATTCTGTCAATTCCTGGAGCCCTGTTTTTTTGCCAATGACTTCTGTGCAGCTTGGACTTCTTCCTTCAGTACCATCAGTTCTTGATCATATGCTACCTCCTGAAATGGTTGAACATCAACCAATTCTTTTTGGTACGGTGACTCTGTATATTCCTTCCATCTTCTTTTGATGCTTCCTGTGTCATTCAATATTTTGCCCATAGAATCCTTCAAAATTGCAATTCAATTTTTTTCTTGAATTTTTTTCTTCAGTTCTTTCAACTTGAAAAACGCCAAGCATGTTCCTCCCTTTTTGGTTTTCTAACTTCAGGTCTTTGCACATTTCACTATAATACTTTGTCTTCTCAAGCTGCCCTTTGTAATCTTTCATTCAGCTCTTTTACTTCATCATTTCTTCCATTCAATTTAACTACTCGATGTTCAAGAGCAAGTTTCAGAGTCTCTTCTGACAGCCACACTGGTCTTTTCTTTCTTTCCTGTCTTTTTAATGACCTTTTGTTTTCTTCACATATGATGTCCTTGATGTCATTCCACAACTTGTCTGGTCTTCAGTCATTAGTGTTCAATGCGTCCAATCTATTCTTGAGAAAGTCTCCAAATTCAGGTGGGATATACTCAAGGTTGTATTTTGTTTCTCCAATTTTCTTCATCTTCAACTTGAACTTGCATATGAGCATGATGGCCTGTTCCGAAGTCAGCCCCTGACTTTATTGTGACTGATGATATTGAGCTCTTCCATCGTCTCCTTCCATAGATGCAGTTGATTTGATTCCTGTGTTTTGCACCCGGTGAGGTCCATGGGTATGGTTGCCATTTATGTTGTTGAAAAAAGGTATTTGCAATGAATAAGTCGTTGGTCTTGCAAAATTCTGTCACGCGATCTCCAGCATCATTTCTATCACCAAAGCCATTATTTTCCAACTACAGATCCTTCTTCTTTGTTTCCAACTTTTGCATTCTAATATCAGAAATTATCAATGCACCTTGATTGCATGTTTGATCAATTTAAGACTTCAGAAATTGGTAAAAACTTCAATTTCCTTGTCTTTGGCATTAGCGGTTGGTATGTAAATTTGAATAATAGCTGTATTAACTGGAAATAACGAGGTCTATCAGGCAGTTGGAAATGCATAGCTAGAGCTTTGGAACAAAGTCAGGGAGCAGAGTTGTAAAACTGGGAGTCATCTGCATCAAGCAATAATCTTGGGTGGTGAAAATCGACTAAAAACAAATTGTGGATGGTGTTAAGATTGTCTTAGGAAAGAAATTTAGGGAATTGTGGAGAGAAGAAAAAGACACAGCAAAAGGAACTAGCAAAGAGGATAAAGACAAAATTGACATTCAGAGATAGTCAAAGAACCAAGATGACATCGAAGAAATCAGAAGAGGAAATTTTTTCAGTAAGACTAGTGTGATCAACTTTGTCCAATGCCACAGAGACTTTAGAGATAGACCATTTCCAAAATTACTCAGTATTGTTAATCTTGGGAATACAGAGCATATTACTCCTAATAAGAGCTGCCAGCATTAATTAATTTTCAAACTGATAATTATATTTTAATTCACTTTTGAAGTTTGAGAAGGGAATATACACATAAAACTATGAGTACAAATGTCTTTGAACTTGTCTTAGTTGAGTTTCTCCTTTACCAGGCAAATATTCACAGATGTCCCCAAAGAAGTTGGCTTCTTTTGTCATCATGATTACACCTCCTTTTCTAACCTTCTTTTCCAGGTCGATGTGTTACAGATTGAATTGTGTCTTCAAAAAAAAAAAAATGTGTTGAAATCCTAAACCTTGTAGCTGTAAATATAACCCTGTTTGGAAATGGGGGGGGAGGTGTTTTGTTAATGAGGTCATACCAGTGTAAGGTATAAACCTCACCACTTCTGAGTTATTAAAAAAACCAAAATAGACACAGAGACACACACAGGGGAAAGACAGATGCCAAAGAACACCAAGAAATGCAAAGAAACACCAAGCATCGCCAGCAGACACCAGAAACTAGGAAAGAGGTTCACAAAAGGAATCTAAATAGCCAAGATCGTGAAAGCTGGAGACCACAGCTTTTCAGAACTGTGAGAAAATTAATTTCTGTTCTTTAAAGCCGCCCACTTGTCGTATTTCTGTTACGGCAGAACTAGGAAGCTAAGACAAGATGTCACTGGTCTCAGGATAGAAATGTTCCTCTCCCAATTCAATGTGTGCTAAAACTCTGCCCTGTTCTTCAGCTTCCGGCACTCAATACCACATAACATTTGGAGATCGGGCTGCAAGCTGAAGTTATAACCACAGTTGTTAATGATCTGAGGAGCATTTGCACTAAAAATTCAAATCAACTGGAAAATAAAATAAAAATCCAAAGACCATGGCACTTTGATGAAGAAAAGCATCCCTTAAAATAACACCATATAATCAACGTCTAATTTAACCTATCCTAAAATTGACATTGATACACAACACGTTTGATTATTATATGAATTTTTTCAAATCAGAATGTGTTAGTTGTCTAATACTGCTATAACAGAAACACCACAAATGGGTGGCTTTAACAAACAGATATTTATTTTCTCACAGTTTAGGGGGCTAGAAGTTTGAATTCAGGGTGCCAACTCTAAGGAAGCCTCTCTCTCTCTCTGTCAGCTCTGGAGGAAGGTCTTTGTCTCTTCGAGCTTCTGCTCCTGGGTGATCTTCATGCAGTTTGACATCTCTCTTCCCCCATCTCAGCTTCTTTTGCTTGCTGGTTTAATCTCTTTTATATCTTAAAAGAGATTTACTTAGGACACACCCCCACACTAATCCTGTTCCTTAACATAACAAATCCCATTGCCGAATGGGATTATAAACACAGGCATAGAGGTTCGGATTTACAACACAGATTTTTGGGAGACACAATTCAGTCCATAACATTCCACCCTTTGGCCCCCAAAATTCATGTCCTTCCCACATGCAAGACACATTCACCCCATCACATCATCCCAAAAGTCTTAAATCAACTCCAAGTCCAAAATCTCATCTTCTGCATCATCTAAATCAAATATGGTGAGATTTTTAGATGTATTCCATCCTGAGGCCAAATTGCTCTTCATCTGGGAACCTGTCAAATCTAGATTATAAATTATCTGTTTCTAATTACAATGGTGGAACAGACACAAGGTAGACATTTCCATTACAAATGGGAGAAATTGGAGAGAAAGAAGGGATAACAGGCACCAAGTAAGTCCAAAACCCAGCAGAACAATTTACATTAGATTTCAAGTTTTGAAAATAATCCTCTCTTCTCTGAGACCATCTGGGCAATGGCTCTGCTCTCCAGACTCTGGGTGTTGGCCACACTCTGTTGATTCTCTGTGGAGGTCTCTCGGCCCTGGGCTTCAGCTTCGTCTTCCAGGCCCACTGGGATGGCAACTCTGCTCCCTAGGCTATGGAGGGCCACATTCTCTTAGTCCATCTAAGTGGTGACCTCACCCCCTTGGCCCTGGCAATCCCTGTTTTTCTGCCCATTGGGCATAGTAGTCCCACCCCCTCAGCTTTGGGCTTCTGCCCCATCCCCCTGGCACATCTTAATGGCAGTCTCACACTCCAGAACCGAACTGGCAAAGATCCGACTCTTTGAAACCTAGGAGGCTGTGGCCCCACCCTTTGAAACCAAGAAGGCTCTGCTTCCCGTGCTCCTTCCAACAGTTCTGCTTGTCTCTGAGCTGCTCCAAGTATAGTCCTTTTCTTTTCTTGGAGAACAACTGGTGTAGCTGCTTCGGCCCATTTCCTACCTGTAGAATTCCAAGAGGCAGACAGTTTTCTTTCCTTTCATCCTGTTTCTGACCCCTTCAGAAGTAGTCTGAGTCTATGAAAACGATGTCACTATAAATTCAGTTATTAATACAGTTGGTTACCCTCTTCTGGGCTTTTCAGGAAGTATTAATGTTTAAAAAAAAAAAAAGCCGCTGCAACAGATCATGCAGTGTGTACCTTGAGGCAATAAAGAACTGTAAAACAATCAGATAGCCCAAGGATTACTGCATTTAGAAAGATGTGTTAGAGTCTTATAACTCAAAGTATGGTCCTCTGATCAGCAGCACCTAGGAGTTTTTTAAAAAATGCAGAATCCCAGGTCCCAATATTTTGTCTGCATTTTATAATATCCCAAAATAATTTGTACACACCTTAGAGTTTGAAAAGCACTGTTTCAATGATTTTGGGAATGCCTTCTAATCTCAAAAATGTATGAGCCAAGATACATGCATTTAAATGAAATCAACTGTGATATACACTAGGGTATCTTATTGGAAATAATTCTGGTGTGAATATTTCCATAAAGTGAAGAATCATTTTTAAAATTACTTCCAATTTATGTTAGGGAATTTTTGTATTTGGACTTTATACTGCATATGAAGGCCAGTCTAGGAATTACAAAAGCAGAAGTGTAAACAAATAAAATTCTCTCAAAATAAAATATTAGACAAGCAATACATAAATTGCACTTTTTCTGAAAATATGCTGTCTCTGCAGTTTATTAGTTCAAAGTTGATTCTGTATGAAATTGATTTTAATACAGTGAGCAGTTGAGTGAAATTACCTATGCACTATTTATAGACAAGGAAGACTCTAAGTAAATTAATTCAAATGAAAAAAAATTTTTTCTTAAAGATAAACATTATTTTACAAATTTACAAGTCTCTATTTACATGCAAGTAATTGCTATATAAGCAAGGGCAAGCATTGTTATGTTTGTGCATTCGACTAACTGCAAAGGATTCTTACCTAGTAATTAAAGTTTAACTTAAAAAGGCAACATTTAGTTTACTTAGTTTGCCTGGCAGTTCACATAAAAATAATAAAACTGTTTTTAAATTTCCTAAAGTAGATTTTTCATTAATTCAGACAAGCCCATATTAGGCTTAATTACTGAATTTTAGGTGATTACTTATTTAATAACTGAATCTTTTCTTCCCATAAGATCCTTTGAAAGTGTTTAAGAACAATGTTATCATTCCTATTTTATGAATTTCTTAAAATCGAAACTAAATAAACAGTAAGATATTTCAATCAAAACTAAATCAACTTTCTGTTTATAAGACCAAGGTTCAACGTTTTGTAGAGCAAAAATCCTTATAAACCTACATACAATTTTATCACTTTTAAATATACGATTGTCTTGTAATTGTCCTCTGATCGTTTTTAGTGCCTGTTTTCTACCTGCAATGACAGGCTTTGGTGCATATTTTGACAATTTTACATAAAACAAAAATGCTGCACACAAAATAGAAACCAAATTTAGTAGTGTGATGCAGATCTTGCTTGAGCATTGCAAAGAAAGTGCTGTGTTACACATGCTTGAAACTTTCACAACTACCTAATTCCACTCTACTCCTTAAAAAAGGCATAATTTGAAAATGTATTTTTTTTAATGTGTTTATCACTGCTGGAAGGTCCCTGGGTGGCACAAACGGTTTGCACTCATCTACTAAGCTAAAGGTTGGCAGTTTGAAAGTGGCACTGTGGAAAGAAGGCCTGGCACTGTGCTTCTATAAAGATTACAGCCAAGAAAACCCCTCTGGAGTTCAGTTCTACTCTGTAACACATGGGATCACCATTAATCGGAATCAACTTGACAGCAGTGGGTTTATCACTGGTGGATCACCATAAAAACTGAATTTTGTAATTTCTGCTGGCCTGTGCTATTTTATCATTTATAAAATCTGTAATCACCCTAGCAAAGATAAGTCCTCCTGACTTTTAAACTGCCTCTGAAATTGAAAGTTTTCAAACAATATGGCAGACAACTTTAGCAGTGCATACAGCACGCGCTTTAATTGCATTTAAGTCCTTGGACTTCTTTATGTATTGCATATATTTAAAATTTCTTTAAATAGAAGTCGTAAGGTTATTAATAACTAACATCCACTGGCAATTTTCTTGTGCCTGTCACATATCTGATATTGAATATGTTGTTGTTGTTGTTAGGTTTTGTCGAGTCAGTCCCAACTCATAGCTACCCTTTGTACAACAGAATGAAACACTGGTCCTTTGCCATCCTCACAATCGTTATTATTTATTTATTAGCCTTATGTAACACTAGCTTTTTAAGTTATTAAAAGAAGCTTATGACCAGAATCACACACTTAAAATAATTAAAGAATAAATTGCTTATTTCTATAAATTGGTTACTTCTAATAATCTAAAAGAAAATGAGAGCAGAATAAATATTTTGGAGCCTTCTTTGGGGTGCTAAGCAGGGTTGAGGACTGGGTTAAAAATGAAGCAAGCTGAAAAATAGGTCATATATATACAGTTTAATAGTTGTCTCTTAGGACACTATTTTATGAAGAACCTGAGAAAAAACTTTTTTCTGTTTCCTTCTGACTGCTTGTGCTGTGTAAATATTACCTCAGATAAATGCATATTTTGGCTAAATAAGTTTGCATAAACATAAGCCTGTTTTATGTTGGTTTCCTTAGTTTTTCTGAATTAATTCAAAATTCAAACCACGATTCCCCCTAAAACACTCTATAAAATAGCATTCATGACTTCATACCATGAGGATGATATTTTCCTTTATAAATGCCACATAAAATCTGTGGTAAATTTTTAAATAGAAAAATTGTGAAAATCCCAGGGTAACCACAAATTGTCCTCCATCCCCTGTCCAATAAATTCTAACTTTAGGTTTTTACTATCTGACAAAAATCCTTTATAGTCCTGGGGGGTGGGAGGAGTGGCAGAATTAACCTTTTGTTTCTTATACATTTGACTGTGTGACTATTTTCCAGTTGAGAATGCATTATTGAGCATAAATATTATAATTCATATCTGCACAAAGAAAGTTTAAGATGGCATTTTTTTCAGAAATAATACTCAGGGAATGCAAGACAGAATTTTACCATACAGAAGGAAAAGAAACAAAAATAAATTTTAAAAAATATATCAAGTTTCCAAAAATACACTGGAGCCAAAGACATGTAATCTTTTACTGAAAGAACAAATAGTAAGTATCTTTTTAAATTGACTTTGAATGATATAGTCATGAACATGAGTTTATTTTTCAAGACTAGAACGTTAAAATTTGACTAATATATGTTTTTGTGTTAGATGATAAGTTTAAGCTTTTCACTTGGTTAATCACCAAGATTAGCAATTGGTACAAAAATGTGGTACCGTATTTTTATGCAAATAACGCACACCTTCTACACTTGCTTGCCAACCACACTCTCCCAGCCCCGCAAGGTATTTTTGTAATTGCACTATGCTGATTTTTTTACAGCAACATGTGAAAAAAAATTTGGCATAGCAGTGCTTATGAAAATACCTCGTGGGGAGGGCTCATGGTTGGCAAACAAGCATAGAAGGTGCATGTTATTTTGTGTAAAAAATACGGTAATTCATTTAAATTGGCTACAAAAAATATTACATTTAGCATCCTATTAAAGTATATTCATGCTCAGAAATTAACTAAAAATAGGAATACCCTATGTTGTCACATATTATGTCATTTAACACAAAATATCAGTGGAAAATTTTCTATGTGAAAAAAGATAAAGGGAACAGCTAATATCACAGCTGTTATTAAGTTAATATGGCTGGTAGTCCCTTTCTCTGACTGAGTTACATGCTGAATTACATTTATCAAAGTAGGATCGGCTTCTCTGTTGCATATAAAATCAAATTTTAGTTTCTACTATTAACTGAGATGAATTATTACATTGGCATACCATGATATCACTTGCCCTCATGTAGCAGGCTTCCAGACCTTTTCAATCGACATGTTCAATGCTATCTCTCACCTTTTTTTTTTTATTTTTGCAATTATTCTGGATAAAATTTGGGGAGGTAGAAATATTTTATGCACACACAATACTTCCTATCCATGTTTGAGAGACTGAGTCTGTGGTTTTCAGGTTCCCAAGACATCTAGAAAAATTAATACAAATTAAATCAATGCCCTGCCCAGTAGACCGTTAGAAGCTCCTTCTTACTGCTGTGTCCTAGATATAACATCTCATCTTCCAGACTGTGAGGATGGGAAACACAGGGAAGCAAAATACTATGTTCAGCAGTGAAAGGAAGAAAATTTGCCACACGGCAGGGATTTCCCCATTGACCAATTAAAATAAGAAGCTCCATATTCTCTTTTTAAACTGGAGGATGGTCACAACAAAGGATTTTTAGAGTAGGAGATAAAATAGAGACTAACTGATGAGCATCTTCAAGGCTTCTCAGGGACATTAAACATCCCCCTGACAAAGACCAGACGGAAGACACACACTGATATGCTTTATGTTCTTTGGAATATTGGGACATGTTAGGGAGGAACTAGCAATTTTGTTCTCTGAGATCACAGTAAAAAACTACATATTCAACCATTTCAAACCCACTTCAGAAAAGAAAAAGAAAGCATACCAAATGATAGCCCATCAGAGCTGGCATTTCCTTTCTTTTAAATCTAACACACGACCTCAATGTTAAAAATCAATTATAACAGTAGCAGTTAGAATTAACAACGAATATGGATTATGTGTTGATTTTTGGTTTTGGGGTGGAGAGCTCCTCATCTGAGTCTAACCCTTGAATTTGCTATTGAGCTATGGGGCTTATTTGGCTTTTTAAATACAACTTATTTTTGTCTTTATGTGTACATTATTAAAAAATGAAAAGAGAGCATTAAAGGAAACTAATGCATATGAGGAACTATTCTGAGACTGACTGCGCTCTTTGGCTCTGGGAATTAAAATGTTAACAAGGTGGGAAAGCAGCACTTTTAAGAATATGAGGCAATAAACATGAGGTTGGAAGAAGGTAGAAAAATAGAGGGAGCCTCACTGTTGACATCAGACACTGAATTCCCAATACCAAGACTGAAGACTGTTCACTCACTGCATAAACACCAATTACCCATCTTACCCCAAGTTCAGCCAAAGGACAAATTGGATGCTGCTCTGTGGATACTACTCTTAAAAGATTATTCCCCTGAATCAGCTAACAGTGACCTCCATCTAGTTAGAAAGACTGTCCTCAAGAGTTATCCTCACATGTTAAAGGTGAGGGTCTACTGACAGCACGAGTCATATGGCTAAATCCAGCAACCGTAAAGATGTTCCACTGTACCTAATATCTAACCTGCAACTTAATTATCATTTAGTTTTTATTAAATAAATAATTCTCTGTGCAAGTGGTCATGTATTCTATTTCTTTCCCCAATATAGGTGACTTTATACTGAAAGAACTGAAACTAATAAAATCTGAGGAAGGGAAATCTAAAATGTAACCATCGTTTTACTATTTCCAGGAGACCTGGTGGTGCAATGGCGAAGAGCTCAGCTGCTGACCAAAAGGTTGGCAGTTCAAATCCACCATCTGCTCCCTGGAAACTCTGTGGGGCGGTTCTACTCTGTCCTATAGGTTTGCTATGAGTTAGAATCGACTTGACAGCAATGGGTTTTTTTTCACTAGTTCCATGTTCACTCTTGGCAAAATTAAGCCTATTCTCCCACTTCCGTCTATAAGAAAATAATCTGTATTTTGCAGGTTTATTAGTGACTTAATATAGCATATATTCTCTTTGGGTATTTGCATTTTAAAAAAAAATTAAGGACAAAAAGGCTAATGGAAACTAATAAACTGCTAATAATAAAATTCTCTCTCCTATATTCTTTTACCTGAGTGACAGGAAATTATTTGCTGCTCCTGAGAAACTGATATAATTTCTCTCTGTGGATGATGAAAATAATTTGATTGACTGCCGTGAATACAGAGCCCAATTGCAGACCATCTTTATTAACTTTTTCAGATCCTGGGGCCCTCTACTTATCTCTCTACTAACCTATTATAATTTATATTTCCTGTGATCCTAAATTTTTATAAGGAAGCTTGCTTTGAGAGGGAATGAAGCTATGTGCATAACACCTGCCCTGTCTAAGTCTCCCAAGATTTGATCCCCTCCACCGTGATCACCCAATCCCACCTTCCCAGAAACAGTTTGAAAGTTTTCTCTTTTCAGTTTTCCTCCTTCCGTGACAATGCTCCCATATGTACAATATGAGGAGCAGTGGTATTTCAATGGTAGAATTCTCACCTTCCATCAGGGAGACCCGGGGTTGATTCCTGGTCAATGCACCTCATCAGTAGCCACGCTCGTCTGTCAGTGGAAGCTTATGTATTGCTATGATGCTGAACAGGTTTTAGTGGAGCGAAGACAGACTAGGAAGGAAGGCCTGGCTATCTACTTCCAAAAAATGAGCCAATAAAAATCCTATGGATTACAATAGTCCAATTCCGTTGTATACAAGGTTGCCTGAATCCAGGGCCAACTCAACAATGGCTAACAACAAACAACAGTGTACAATATAGTCCTTCTCCTACTTGAAATAAAATTAGTTCAGAGTGCTGCTAATACAATTCTGAAATAAGATCAGTTTGTGATCTGTTCCTCTATCTTCCTTTGAGTCCTCTGGTGTGTGTTAGGCTTCCAGGACACCGGCCACAAGTGACTTCATGCGTTTCCTCAGCCCCTGCCTCACTCTGACTCCAGCGCCCTTGTCTCACCAAACTTCTCCATTCCCACTCCAAAACTTCTCTGGAATTCCTCACATCAATAATAAAATAGCTTTATAGTAAAACTCGAAGTGCGTTTATGTAGTTAGTGTGTATCTTGGTGTAACCTTGACATCGAACAAAGCCAAATTTCTCTTCGCAAACACATGGGTAGGGTTTTCTGCCTTATGTGGGATTTGCGCTCCACCTCATTCTCCAGCTGAAGAATACAACTGAATTTACTGCAATACATGCACGTGTTTCTCCAAAAACACTCTGTAAAGAATCTATATTTAAGCGTTCATCTTAAAAATTTCTGAGAGAAAATTCCTGGGGAACACTTTTAGTTTCGTTTGTTGTCAAACAGGTAAGGAGGTATTTTTCCTTTAACTTTTTGCATATTAACTATAGAGCTCTAATTGGCCTAAATATTCTTGATGGAGTTTCCACACCTCTAATTAACTTCCAAGCGTCTCTCACTTTTTAGATAACACATATTTAATGCCCTAAATCTAAACTAACCCATTGCCAGAGGAGTCGATTTCGGCTCGTAGTAACCCTACAGGACAGAGTAGAACTGCCCCATAGGGTTTCCAAGGCTGTAATCATTACAGAAGAAGTAGACTGCCATAGCTTTCTCTCACAGAGCAGCTGGTTTGTACCACCGACCTTTCGGTTAGCAGCCAAGTGTTTCACCACTGCACTACCAGGGCTTCCTAAAACTAAACTAAAATAAACAAAATGCTGGGTTGTAATGTAAGTCAAGCACCACTGACTTACTTCCTGAATTTCTAGCCCATCAACCCTCAAGCTGTGCAGTCCTTTGCAGCCAGCAGGAGTCACTGCTTCTCTAAATGCTGAATGTTTTCATTTTGTCCTTTGTATCATTTTAACAAGCAATTCATGTGTTTCGACAATTTTCTGCATGATCCCAATTCTATCCCATTAGTTTTTCACTCCATTGTATTCTGCATTTATTGCCTCTTTGTTTTTAGAAAGTATTTTTAAATAACTTCAAGTTAACTTGTTTTTTGTATATTTGCGCTACATTGGGTAATAATTTCTCTAAACTTCTGTTTTGGGTAGCAGCATGCTTCTTCCCTCTGCCTCTAGATATATTCAGAATGGTGGAAGGGATCTTATTCCCTTATTTAAAGTTTTTAGGAAACAATGATTTAGCACCATTATTTAGCAGGCAATGGTTATGGAAATAATTGTTGCAATAAATTCACTCCAATGAGCTCACAAGGAAAGGGTTATCTAGGTCAACGTTGTAAAAACTTCTCAGCCCTGAATTGTTTCCCGAATATTCCACTGTTAATTATTTAAGCAACATATCTCAGTAAAAATACTGTCATACAGACGCCACTTTACATTTGTTCAACTTACTAACTTCCTAGTCAGAAGAGAAGGCAGTAGAATAACAAAACATGTCATTTTCCCCAATATTCAAATAAAATTGTTCAAAAACTCATATATGTAAATGAAAATTCACTCACTTGATTATAGACTCTAGTTACCAGTATATATTTTGAAAATTCACCAAAAGAAAAGGAGTCTAACCACTGCCAAGAGGAGAAGCTGTGGTAGCGCAGTGGTTAAGTGTTCGGCTGCTAACTGAAAGGTCAGCAGTTCAAACCCAGCAGCCACTCTACAGTTTGCTTCCATAATTACAGCCTTGGAAATCCTATGGGATGTTCCGGTCTGTACTATAGGGTCACTAGGAGTTGAAATTGTTGGCAACTAGTTTCATTTCTTTGGTTTAACCATAGTCAAAAAGATTTTTAAATATTCTGAAATTTGGCCTGGGTATTTAGCATTCTAAACTATTATAAACTATGGAAAAATAACCAGATCTATGGGGGGAAAATCCATTTTCATGGAAAGCTTTCAGTTCAGCAAAAAAAAATTGCTACTTTAAAAACAACCTATAACTAAGCAGTTACTTATCAACTGATTCTCAGCTGCTTAATTTACGATTAATTGCTATAGTATTTGAGATTTTTTTAAGTTAATTTCAGTTTAGAGAGCTGATATTTTTTAAATTATTATTAAAATGGTCATTGTTATTAGTTAATATAATCAAGATCATGAAACCAAAGTACGTAAGTAAACAAGCGGCAGAAGCTAACATAACATTGGTTTGGAGGTTGGGGGGTGAGAGTTGTGTTTTTAATTGAAACCACTGTGAGACAGAGAAAAGAAAGGCTCTCTGGATACAAACCAAATCATTTCTACAAAATCATATCTAATATCGGAGTCCGTCTATACCAAGCATTGACTTAAAGTGCAACTCATTGTCCTTTTCATTTCGAAATGTTTAAATGATCTTGTTTCCTTTTTCGCATTTTAGCTGAATTTGTGTGCAGGACATTGTTGTTCCAGCTCAAAAATCTCCTGTATGGAAGAGGGGTTGGCGGCCCTGTGAAAGACAGTGAACATTGTGGAATTCAGCGCAACGCATTTGGTAACACAGGGAGGGCATGAATAATATTTGGAGATCTAGCACATCTTAGTGGAAGCAATTATAACTACAACTGCTTTGAAGACATTTAAATTTTAAATTCCATTGTTTTAGTGAAATTCCTTTTCACTTAAATAGAGGGGCTTTTTCAGGCTGATTTTTTTTCCTTAACTGTACATGTTACTTCCCCAAAATTCCCACAGTTAAGAAGATGAATTTCATCATGGATTTTGAAAGGTAGAAATTATAATTTCTTTTCAGTATATATATAATTATCTACTACAACCTCCCTAAAGCTATCAAATTAGGGGCAGTGCAATTTTCTTTGCTACCACAGTCAAGTGTAAAGTGTTAGATCTACCTTGTTAAATTATTGCTGTGCGTTTGACTTGTAAAAGCCTGTCAGATCAGCACTTGGGATGCTTCAAATACTTGGTTTCACCTAGGTTGTATATGTTGTACCATTAACTCTTCATTTCCTTTATTTTATACTGTTAAAGTGGGGCCCTAGTGGTGCCGCGGTTGAGCGTTTGGCTGCTAAGCAAAAGGTCAGCAGTTTGAATTCACCAGCTGCTCCTTGGAAACCCTATGGGCCATTGGAATTGACTCGAGAGCAATGGGTTTGGTTTGGTTTTATTAAAGTGCCATCAAGAAAAAGATTATGAAAAAGACCTCCTAAATATATATTCTGCTACAGAGATCATCTCAAGAGCTTTCAATTTTATCAGGAGATCTTCCATCTTCCTCCACCTCAGAGCTGAGATTAATAAGACATTCAAAAAAAAAAAAAATTCAAAACATTCATTCTAAAACATGAAGATATAATATTTATGAATCCTTAGGTAAAATTCACTTGTTTACTATCTAGGCACCTCAACTATCTGCCACATGGCTGAAAACTAAGAAGGAAGTAAATATTGCTTCTAAACAATCAGAACTACATATTGTAGAGCAGGGGACTTCCAAAATAGTGGAGCACGAAGTTCACCAAATGCCCTCCCCCTAAAGCAATAATAATGTTAAAGAAAATTGTCAAAAACTATTTCAGGACTTTGGAAATTGACCAAAGCCATACAATAAATTGCAAAGCATTTATTCAAGAAAAACTTCTAGACCCTCAGTGAGATGGATTGACACAATGGCTGCAACAATGGGCTCAAGCATAACAATGATTGTGAGGATGGCACAGGACCAGGCAGTATTTCATTCTGTTGTACATAGGGTCACTACAACTGGGAACTGACTTGAAGGCACCTAACAATAATAACAACCCTCAAAAAAATCAGTGAATCTCCAGAGAATTATTCTGAGTAAAAAAGTCAATCCCCAAAACTTATATACTATATGATTTCATTTGTGGAGCATTCTTGAAAAGACACAATCATAGAAATGAAGAACAGTTTAGTGTTCGCCACATTTCAGGTGAGTGTGCGAGGGAGAGAATGTGGTAAGTGTGGTTATAAAAGGGTAACAGGAAGGATCATTATGGTGATGAAACTGTTCTGTATCTTGACTGTATCAGTGTCAACATCCTGGTTGTGATACTGTACTGTAATTTTGCAATATTTACCACTGAGGAAAACTCAGTAAAGGGTACAAGATCTATCTCAGTATTATTTCTTACAGCTGAATGTGAACCTACAATTATCTGAAAATAAAAATTGTAATTTTTTAAAAAGTTAAAAAAAAGACAAACTTCTAAACCTCCAGGAAAAACAGTGGGAGTCTGTGACATATTTGTCTGGGGCTACTCCCATCTCCTTTGCCCCCAAGCTTTTTTGAAATGGGACGATAGCGAGAGGAAAGACAAATTATTAAAATTAGGAATGAAAGAGAGGTTAGCACCGCTGAAAAACCAGCTGCCAGTTGCCATCTGAGTCTATTTCAACTCATGGAGACTCCATGTGTATCAGAGTAGAACTGTGCTCTATAAAGTTTTCAGTGACTGAATTTTTTAAAGTAGATCACCAAGGCTTTCTTCTGAGGTGCATCTGGGTGAACACGGAACCATTTTTACCACTCAAGGACTCCTATAACAGCTAGTCCTACAGAAATTTAAAGAATTATAAGAAAATACTATTTTAAAAAATTTTATGCTAAGCTATTAGACAACTTAGATGAAACAAATTCCTAGAAAGACACAAGCTCAAAAAAAAAAAAAAATAACAGAAAAAACTACCTGACTGACTGAAAAAGAAACAGAAAATCTTAGTAGTCCTATATATTAGTTTCAGGTTGCTTTTATAATAAATTACCACAAATAGTGGTTTAAAATACCACAAATTTATTTACTTACTCTTCTGGAGGTCAGAAGTCCAAAACAGGTCTCATTGGACTAAAATCAATGTGTTAGCAGCTCTAGGAAATAATCAATTTCCTTGCCTTTACCAGCTTCTAGAGACCACTCACAACCTTTGGCTGTGTCCCCATTCCTCCGTCTTCGAAGCTGAAAAGATCAGGCCAAGTCCTTCTCACACTGCCATCTTTCTGGTTCTCTCTCTTCTATTGTTCCCTTTCACTTCTAAGGACTCTTGGGATTATATTGGACCCACCTGGATAATCTAGGATAATCTCCCATTACAAATTCATCAGATTAGCAACCATAATTCCATCTGCAACCTTAATTTGCCTTTGTCACCTAACCTAACATATTCACAGGTTCTGGAAATTAAGACATGGACATCTTTGGTGAGCCATTAATCTGTCTACCACAACCTGCAAAAAGTAAAGAAAATTAAATTACTAATTTAGTCTTCTTTAGAGGAAAGTAAAAGCACAAGCAGTGTCTCATGAATTCTATCATATATTTAAAGAAAAAAATTGTACCAATCATTCACAAACTCTTCCAGATAATAGAGGAGAAGAGACCATTTCACAACTGATTTCATGAGGCCAGAATTACTCTGATACTAAAGCCAGGCAAAACATCACAAGAAAAAAAAACAAAGCCACAGATCAATGTCCCTCATGAACATGAATACAAAAATCCTCAGAAAAATATTAGCAAGCCGCATCCAATTGGAATTAAAACCGAGCAAGATTAGTTTAACATCTGAAAATCAATTATTGAAATACACCAAAGTCAAGCACCCATTCATGATAAACAACTGTCAAGAAATTAGGAATAAACGTAAACTTCCTGAACATACTAAAGGAAATATATGAAAAACCTTCAACTGACATCATACATGACAGTGAAAGATTGAAAGCTTCCCCCAACATAGATAACAAGGCAAGGATTTCCACTCTTGCCACTTCTATTTAATATTGTACTGGCAGTTCTAGCCAATAAAATAACAGAAAGAGAGAGAGAGAGGAGGGAGTGAGGGAAAAAAAGGAACTAAACCTTCCATATTAGAAAAATAAAAGAAAACCTGTCTTTATTTGCTGATAACATGACCCTCCATGTAAAAAATCCTGAGGAATACACAAAATGTACTAGAACTAACAATCAATTTCAAAAAGGTTACACGATAGATAACCAATCCAAAAGTGTGTTGTAGCCCCCATATACTAACAATGAGCAATCCAAAAATGAAATTCAAAAAACAATTCCATTAACAATAGCATTTAAAAGAATAAAATAACTAGAAATAATTTTAACAAAAAAGTGCAAGACTTGTACACTAAAAATCACACAACAGTGCAAAGAAAAATTAAGCAAGCTCTAAATAAATAAAATGACATCCCATGTTCATGGATCAGAAGACAATATTATTAACACGCCAATACTGTCCAAATTAATCTACAGATTCAACCCAATCCTTATCAAAATTGCAGCAGGATTTTTTGCAGAAAATGAAACACTGGTCCTAAAATTTATAAGGAAATGCAAACATCCAAGAAAATTAGCCAAAAATATTCAAAAAATTTTTAAACAAAAACAATATGAGAGAACTTATACTTACTAATTTCAACACTTACTATAAAACTACAATAATGAAGACAAAATTAAAAGATAAGCCACAGACTGGTAGATAACATTTGCAAATGATATATCTGATACAGGACTCATATCTAGAATACATAAACACGTACACTTCAATAATAGGAAGAAGACAAACAACACAGTTAAAAAATGGGCAATGGATTTGAGCAGACACTTCACCGAAGAAGATATACGGATAGCAAATAAGCACATGAAAAGAGACTCAACGTCCATAATCATTAGAGAAATACAGATTAAAACTATAATGAGATATTGCTTTATACTCACTAAAATGGCTACAATCAAAAACACAGACAATAATAGGTGTTGGCAAAGATGTGGAGAAATTGGTACCCTCATACACAGCTGGTGGGAATATAAAATGCCACAGCCACTTTGAAAACATTTTGGCAATTTCTTTCAAAAAGTTAAACACAAGCTTACCATACAACCCAGCAATTTTACTTCTAGAAATTTACCAGCAAAAAGGAAAACATATGTCCACACAAAGATTTGTATGTGAATGTTCGTAGCAACATTATTCATAGTGGCTAAAAACTGGAAACAAACTAAATGTTCGTTAAGAGGTGAACGTATAAACAAAATGAATACTGTTCATCAATAAAAGGAACAAACTATTAGTACGAGCTATAACAAAAATGAACTTAAAAAAAAATCATTACACAAAGTGAAAGAAGCCAGACACAAATGTACGATTCCTTTTATATGCAAGGTGCAGAAAAGGCAAATCTGTAGAGGCAAAAGTAGAGCACTTGTTGCCTGAGGCTGGGAATGAGAGTAAGGCTTGATTAAAAAAGGGACACAGTGATCTTTTTGAGAAAATGAAAATGTTGTAAACCTTAATTCTGGCTATTGTTTCAAAACTATAAAATGTACTGAAAGTAATTGAATTTGACACTTGAAATGAGTAAATTTTGTTATGTAAATTAAGCTTCAATAAAGTCAATTTAAAAATTAAATACTAAAATAATTTATCTGTTAACGACAATAAATTTCACTCAAAGGAAATCCCCCATGGACTCTTATATAAAGCCTACTGACTCTTTCCCCAGAGTTCTAGCAAATCCTCATTGCCAGACATTTCCTGATCAAGAAGGGGGAAAAAAAGAAGTAGAATGATGATTACTACTCTATTCGGAAGCCCAAAGAACCAGAAGTGACAATTGATAGAAAAGGGACTAGAGAAGCCAGCATGTGATCAAGTGCCATAGTTTGTGACCATTTAGCTTAGAAGCAAACAATACTACCCTGTTCAGTTTGTCCTTCGTAACATCCCTGCATCTGAGAACAGCACGATAATGAGATTTCATCATGAACAAACCCAAATCCAAAAAAACTAACTTAATTTTTTTAAATACAAATATATTACTATGCATTATTTAACAACCTTCTCACTTCTGAATTCTTTTTCAAGGTGGACTGATGCATAGGAAGAGGTAAGGATTTGGATCCTAAATTAACTATGTCACCTCACTACCTTCAATATTTCTTACTGAACATCTTTGCTTTGCTCTCCCTCAAGTAGAATATATTCTCAAACACTCGTACTAACGGTACCCAGAGGTTTTACAGCTATAATGTGCTATAATACAATTTAGAAAGGGGAGAGATAGATCATCTTTTTTAACGTCAAAGAAAAAAGATATGAGAGATAAGTTAGAACAGAGACCTGGAAGACCACAGACAGGCTCCCAAGTACATTAAATTCAGAAAAGAGTACTTATGGAAGTGATGGATACAAATAATGGATTCCCTTCTACTGATCCATGATGACTTACCCTCTAGAAAACATTCCTGGACTCCAGGGCTATGAATACTTCAGCTTCAGGATTATTGGACTTGAAGATTATGGATACGTAGACTGATTGGTGTTTTATCTTACTAAATACATATTTAGCTGAAATTGAGATTTTTTTTTTTCATTGTCACCTTAGAGCTGAACAGTTAACTGGAAGCAAATATTAAATTCATGTTTAAAAACATGTCATTAACCAAAAATATTAATAGGGAATTTCTAATCCCTTTGTAGTGCATTGTAAAAACAGTAGCTACACAAAATTCTGTTTAAATTTATGACAGTGTTTCTCAATATCAGCACTATCCATATATTGACACAGATAATTCTTGTTCAGGGGTCCGTCTTGTGCATTGCACAATGTGTAGCTGGATCTCTCTACCCACTAGATAGATGCCACTAGAAACAACCCCCCTGCCCCAAGCTGTGACAACCAAAAACGTCTACAGGTATGGCCAAATGTCCCTGAGGAGCAAAAATCAACCCAGGATGAGAACTACTGGACCAGACCTATCTAGCCTATTTCTTTCTGAGAGCACATGGAAGGTTATTGTTTTGGGTTTTGGTTTCCAATCATAATCTGATGTATCCCTCTTTTCCTTTCTAAATTTAAACTCGTCTTTTCTGGAACCTCTTTTACTATTTGAATTAGTACATTCTGTACCTTTGTAATAAAATTTCTCTTTATTTAGTCACCTTGAATGAAAATCCCAGCTCTCCTAAGATCATTACTTCTACAACTCTCTTAATATTGAGAGGTGAGACCAGCAAGCTCTTCACTCTTCCCTCTTATTCTCATACCATTGATTCTCAACCTCTCTTGTTTCTAACAAAACAAAAACTCTGCTTCCTTGAGGTTCATGCCATTTGGCTATAACACCAATTCCCTGTGCTCTTTATTGTCATCTATGACCTCATGTTCTCTTCCCTGGCACCCATGAATCCCAGGCTCTCTTTTCAGGTTGAGTTTTATCATCCATCCAATTCATCCTGCACAATAAAGCCAAAGTGATCCATGTAAAAATGTAGGTCTCTTCCCTTCATGATCTAGCTCTTTCTTATGTCTTTAGCCTGGGTATTATTCTTTCTCTCTCTATCTCATACACACACACAACTGCTCAGCTTCACGCATCAGCTGAAGTTCTCCCAGTTCCCTAAATGCTCCATGTTCTTTCTCCACTCTACACTTTTGCATGCCTTGTTCCTTTCACTTGAATACTTTTCCCTCTCTCTTCTTCATCTCGCTAATTCCTATTTATCCTTTAGCTTTCAGCTTAAACCTCACTTCCCTAGCTTCCCCCAGCTACTTACCACCCCAAATAAGTACTTCCATAACCTCTAGTACTTTTCCAAAAACTTATAAGGGATTATTTACTTCTCTTTATCATCCATTGGAGCCCTGGTGGCACAGTGGTTAAGAGATATGGCTGCTAACCAAAATGTCTACAGTTTGAATCCACCAGCTTCTCCTTGGAAATCCTATGGACCAGTTCTTCTCCGTCCTATAGGGTTGCTATGAGTCAGAATTGACTCGATGGCAACGGGTTTGGTTTTGGTTATCATCCATTAAAGTGTAAGCTCTAAGAAAGATGAGATGTTGCTCCCCACTATATTCTCAAAGATTAAAGAGACTCTATCACATAAAAACAAAAACAAACCCATTGCTGTTGAGTCGATTCCAACTCATAGAGACCTGGTCACATAGTTGGTGCTAAATATATATTTGTTGAATGAATGAAAGGATTTTATAATACAATCATCTGAATAACTTACGGCATGCTCATAATTAAATTGGGTTGATTGGAGGCCAACTGTGAAAATTTTTGGTTAAACGTTTCTGTTCCAATCAGTTCTGTCATTCTTCCAGCATCTGGAAACTTTTGAGAGCACTGACAGCACTTTATATTTGTGGAAACTCTCTGGCAATTTCTAACCTTTTTGTTCTGGAGTTTCTTATTATGACAGCATAGTAAGTATGATGCTTAAGGTTGTGCATCAACTTGGCTGAGCCATAATTCTCAGTGGTTTTGCAGTTATGATGTAGTTTGGCAGCTATGTAATAATATAATCACCTCCATGATGAGATCTGCTATGAGCAGCCAGTCAGTTGAAAGTGAGTTTCCTTGGGGGTGTGGCCTGTGTCCAACATATGGTACTGTTTCTCCCATGGCCAGGATTCAAGGATCCAGGAATCAAGGGGCAGAAATGGGCACGGCACCACTCACTATTACCCTTAGTAAACCACTCATAAAAGTTCTGCTTCCTGTCCCCGAGACCCTGTGCTCTGCAGGTCTAGAGGTCTTAGTTCCAAAGGGAGGAATGCTCCAACCAGGAGACACAAAACTGATTCAATCGAACTAGAAGTTAAGAATGCCACCTGGCCACTTTGGGTTCCTCGTGCCGTTGGATCGACAGGCAAAGAAGGGAGTTACCGTATTGGCTGGTGTGATTGATCCTGATTACCAAGAGGAAAGCGGATTGCTATTACATAATGGAGATAAAGAAGAGTATGTCTGGAACACAGGTGGTCTCTTAGGGCGTTTCTTAGTACTACCATGTCCTGCAACCCAATTCTGACATGACTACTAATGACCCAGACCCTTCGGGAATGAAGGATTGGGTCACCGTGCCAGGTAAAGAACCACGACCAGCTGAGGTGCTTGCTGAGGGCAAAGGGAATACAGAACGGGTGGTGGAAGAAGGTGGTTCTAAATATCACCTACAATCATGTGACCAGCTGCAGAAACGAGGACTGTAATTGTTGAGTATTTCTTCTTTGTACATGTACATCAAATATTTTTGTTTTCTTCACTTATAAAACATAAGATGTAAACAGGGCTAGTGCATTTTTGGTTGTGTGCATGTCAGTTGTATCATGTTAGGCACAGGTATGACTTTATAATTGCCTTTATGTAGAGACTGCGTATGGTTTAGAGAGATGTGTATGGGTGTCAAATTGACAAAGGGTGAACTGTGATGGTTAAAGCAGTGTGTCCACTTGGCTGGGCCAGGATTCTCAGTGGTTTGACAGTTATGATGTAGTTTGGCAGCTATGTAGCAATGTAATCACCTCCATGATGACATCTGCTATCAGCAGCCAATCAGCTGAAAGAGATTTCCTTGGGGGTGTGGCCTGCTTCCAATACATGTGGACTTTCTAGCAAAGCTCACTGGCTTTTGCTTGCTCTGGGTCCTTATCTGACCTCTGGTTCTTGGGACTTGAGCTAGCAGCTTACCTGCTGATTGTGGGTTTACCAGCCCCTGCAGCTATGTGAGTAAGGAGAAGCACCCAGCCTGACCCACGGATTTGGAACTTTCCAACCTCTACAATCATGTGAGCTATCTCCTTGATATAAACATATATATGTATACATGCATATATACATAAACATACATACGTACACTTCACTGGTTCTGCTTCTCTAGAGAACCCAACCTAAGGCAGTAGAGATTAAAAAAAAACAATCTTCCATCCCCTTATCTACTCACACATTTTATCTTGGGGTGAAAGCCAACTTGGGGAAAATTATCAGCCTAACCAAACCTTCAGAAGCCTTCAGGGAAAAGAAAAGGACAGAATCTGACACATCTGGACTTGGTTTTCTGTAACTTAGCCCTCTGTCCGTATTACAGGCTATAGATGGTTGTCCTGAAATATTTCTAGATATACTGTTACACTACTCAAAACATGTTTTAGTTTTTCCCTTATTAACTTTCAATTCTTAGGATGAAATTAGATAGATCACTGCCTGTAACTCACATCAGTCCTTTGGTCTGACAACTATTTGACTGTTTCACTGGAGGCTAGTTACTAAAAAGTTATTAAAAATAGAACATCTCAAATTACCCCATAGCTACTTCCCCTAAATTGGAAGCTAGACTCACTTTAAAATTGTAGTAGATATCCATAATAGATGTAATTTCTAAGATCTGTTGTAGAAGTTCTTTTTAAAAGCTATATTGTTCCTATGGATGTCATCATATAGTCTAGTTATTCTTGGTAGGTTGCTTATTGTATGATAGTCTTCTTCAAAGAAAAAGAAAACAGCAAGTGGATCATTTGATCAAAATTGTTTTATTTGTTTGGGAAAATGTTTCACAGGAGGCTCTGACTGGGAGGAGAAAGAAAATTCTTCTGAGTTTATTTCTTTTTAGAAATTGTGTTTCTATAATCAGTAATGTCAGCTCTTTGTAATATAATGTTTTATTCTTTCCTTTCATTAAATGATGGACACATTCACCCTCTTGTTATCTTTTTCTTCCAGTGGAAAAATTAAACTATTCTTACTGCTGGAAACAGGGACAGCGGCCAAGTCCCCAACACCTGCAATTTATTGAAAGGAGAATTCTGTTCTGCTCCATCAGATTCTGCTCACATAAACCATACAATAACTACAGGAGTGGTGATATGTACATCCTCCTCATTAAAGTTAATCAGCTTCCAGTTATAAAAAGAGAGTGCCCCAAACTGTCCACTCATATAATGGAATACACTTTAAATAGCTACACTTAAAATTATTTTTTAAAAAATAGGGATCCTACTTGCATACTATTTCATGAGCATCAATTTTTCCTCTGATTTTCAAGCATTTAGTCACATACACACAGTACAAATCTAATTTTGTACAGCCAATATGCATAATTACATCATATCTACTAGATAGAAAAGAGGGGAGACCGGAAATACCTATCCTGAAGACCATAGTATTTTTGGCTTATATTTACATATCAGATTAAATTGGCTTTTTCAAATGACTAGTCACAATCACATTATTTCACATAAAAATAAGTATAGATTTGGCAACGGATATTGATGAGGGTTTCACAACATGATTGATGTAATTAGTGTCACTGAATTGTACACATGAAAAATGGTGAATTGACAAATGTTGTGTTTTTTATATATATGTTTATATATATATAAAACAATCAATCAGTGATTCATTCATTCATTGAACAAATATTTACTGAAAGCCAAATACGTCCCAGGCACTATGGTAGCACTGGCTTGAATTAACTATGGGCATCTATCCCATTGTCCACAAAAGATTTTCCACAACACACAAGGTATTTATAGTATAAGCCTCCTCCAAACACCTTTTCTCATACTTCATTGAGCCGTTTTAAGCTCTTTATGCCAGTACATCAATAGATAAAAAAGCATTCTTATCCTTAGCCATTCTGATCCTAACTTACTTATTTGCTATTCCCATTATGACTTAAACATACCAACAGTCCATGAAGATGGCACAGGACTGGGCGATGTTTCATTCTGTTACACATAAAGCTGCCATGAGCCAGAGCCAACTCAAAGGCAACTAACAACAACAACAGCAACTACGGCCATACTTCACTGTGACTTCTAGTTCACTGAAAGGTCCACTTTCCCTTGATCTATTCTCTCTCTCTTTCTTCCTTATCTTCCTGGTATTCTATATCCTTTATTTCAGCCAATCTTGGGCCAACACCCAAAATTCCTTTGCTTTGGTGAATTTTCATGAGATGTTATATCAGTCAAGGTTCAATCCAAAAACAGAACAGCCAGGAAAAGTATAGAATCTAGGATTTACTATAGGGATTTGACCTTATGTAATTTTAGGAGTTGTTTTAAGCTTATGTGAGGCTGTTGCTTCTGTTTTCACTGCTGCGCCTGGCCCCAAAATCAGAGAAGTTGAAGCTGGAGATCCAGCAGGAACTCCAGAATCTGTGTGCCTGTCTGCTGCCCCATGCCAACAAAATGAGCCAGCCAACCAGCTACAATGTATGGGAGCTGCAACAGGTCCGGGTGCCACTGCACTGATCTTCCAAGCATGAAAAGAATATAACGACTGCTTCTGCTACACCTTCAAAATCACCTGCAAAATGTCTCTTACAGTCCTTGAGAGCCAATACCTTTCTAGGGAAGCAAATATAGTCCGAGCTTAGCTAACACCATACAAATTCACCATAGTCCACCCTTTGTCAACTTAGTATCAAAATACAAAACTGAACTTGCAAATAAAGACAATAAAAAAATTATGCTTTTACATAACATAATTAAGTAGACTAACATAATGTAATTATCCCTCATACAACCAAAAACGTATTAGTTCTCTACCAGGGATGTAGTGAGGGTAACCAACACCCAGGGCAATCTTTAAGTTACATCCTCTCCCAATTCAAGTACCCAGGCACAATCTCTAAACTGTGCACCCCACCCACCCCACCCCCCGCCCAATTTCAAGATGAATGGATGCTGATAGCAGTGATGCCTTCCCCCTTCTTGAGCGGCTGCCTCAGCTAGGAAACTTTATTATTTGTGGCACCTCATCTGGCACCCGTTTGGACTTGTGCCCAGGGGCAAGTGCTTCCCTCTGTCCCCACCCCCCCATTGCTAGCCTCTAGCTCCCTCTGTAAAAAAGAATATAAAGTTCCTTTATGCATTTTAGTGTGGTGTTCCTTCCTCTTCTAGCTAAGTCAAACTTCCCCTTTGATACACTATAGCCTAAATACTGAGATATAAGGTTAACTACTATTAAGACAAGTTGTGTTAATGGTAGGAAAATGATAGAGGAAAAGACAAAAATGGATTAATATATATGCAAACATATTCATAACAAAATAAATAAAACATTCTTATAACTATTACAATCCTTGTTTCTGAAACTGATCAAGAGATCACAGTATTTATAACTGCCTTCTTCTACCAGCCATTCCATATTCTCTTTGCCTTCAGCAAGCTCTTTAGCAAGTCATGGTTCCTTGTCTGAAAAGGGTAACCCAAACCTTAATTCCTGAACGATCTGAATCATTGGCATCCTGTATGTTTTGGATTGTAGACTTTCATTAACTTTAACAAGAGGAAAGGAGAATGCAAAGAGGCACCTCAGGGGATCTCTTGCATTCCAGAAATACTCCTCCTTACCTCCATTAGGTAGAAGCACCCTAATTTCTTCTACATAGTCAGGATTAATACTTGACCGGTAGCAACCCCCTTCTTTGCCTATTGAGGTACTAGCCTGAAGAGTTCAAAGTAACCAGGGACCAGATTCAACTTTCAATTTAATGGAACTATTGCTGTATTCTCTGGTGGAAACATCCTCTCTTAAGAATTAAAACTTCGGGAGCAAGGGAGAATGAAGAGAACAGGATACAAGGAAAAGATTAGTCCGAAGGACTAATGGACCACAGCTACCAAGGCCTCCACCAGACTGAGTCCAGTACAGCTAGATGGTGCCCGGCTACCACCACCAACTGCTCTGACCGGAATCACAACAAAAGGTTCTGGACAGAGCTGGAGAAGGATGTAGAACAAAATTCTAATACACACAAAAAAGACCAGATTTACTGGCCTGAAAGAATCTGGAGAAACACCGAGAATATGGCCCCCAGACACCCTTTTAGCTCAGTGGTGAAGTCACTTCCGAGGTTCACTGTTCAGCCAGGGATTGGACAGCCCCATAAAACAAAATGGGACTAATGAGGCACAGCAGTCCAGGGACAAGGACTAGAAGGGAGAAGGGGAGAGGAAAGCTGGTGATAAGAAACCCAAGGTTGAGTAAGGACAGTGTTGACATGTAGTGGGGTTGTTAACCATTGTCATAGGGCAACATGTGTACTGTTTAATGACAAACTGTTTTGTTCTGTAAACCTTCATCTAAAGTGAGAATAGCAGCACAACTGGAAGAACTTAATTGATGTCACTGAACTGTGCATGTGGAAATTTTTGAAATGGTGTATCTTTGGCTATGTATATTTTCACCAAAAAAAAAAAAAGGTCAAGAAGGGAGAGGGTTGACGTGCTGTGGGGTTGTTAACCAATGTCATAAAACAATATGTATACTGACTCTTTAATTAGAAACTATTTATTCTGTAAATCTTCACCTAAACTACAATAAAAAAAATTTTTAACCACTCAAAAAAAAAAAAAGGAAAAGAATTAAAACTTCTAGACCAACAGAGCACCAAAATGTTGCTAGTTCATGTTTATGGTTCACAGTGAGAGGATCTATTCCTGTGTCCACCCTTTAATTCCCAAAACTGTGAATGCTTTCTATGGAAGCAGCTTGCCACATATTGGTTACTGCTGTAGAACATACACCGTATCCTGGAAGAAAGTATCATAGTTCCACAAATTGTTGCCTCTAGCTGGCACCATAACAGAGTCTTCAAAAAGCCATTCCATCATTCTATTAGGCTAACTGCTTCCAGGTGAGGGGGAATATGTCAAGATCAATGAGCATGAGCCTTTTGATGAACTCCATTTGCTGCAAAATAGGTTATTTGGTCAGAAGCAGTGCTGTGTGGAATGCCATACCTATTAATAAGGTAATTAATTAGTTCATCAATGGTATTTTTGGCAGAAGCATTGTGGAAAGAAAAGGTAAATCTATGCCCATTGTAAAGGTCAATTCCAGTGAGAACAAATGCTACCCTTTCCATGGCAGAAATGGTCCCATGTAATCAACCTTCCGCCAGGTAGTTGGCTAATGCCCCCAGGGAAAGATGCCATACTGGTTCAGTTTTGGTCTCCGCTGTTGGTAGGTTGAACACTCAGTGGTGTCTGAAGCCTGATGGACCCTAGTGAGTGGAAGTCCACATTGCCAAGCCCATGTATAATCTCCATCCATATCACCATGGTTACTTTGTTCATGGGCCCACTGAGCAAGGACAGGGGTATCAGTGGAAAGACGCTGACTAATATCCAATGAACAGGTCATCTTATCCACTTATTATTAAGATTTTCCTCTGCAGAAATTGCTCTTTGGTGAGCATTCACAAGGGATATAAATATATATACATTCTATGCCCATTCTGAAAGGTTTATTAGTATACTTTTTCCCCTAACCTTTGTGTCATCAATTTTTCCAGTCATGTTCTTTCCAAATCCCTAACCATCTAGCCAAACCATTAGCTGCGCATGAAGCAAGATAGATCTCTACTTCCAGCCATCCCTACTTCTAGGAAGAATGAACAACCAGGTCCCTGTTCTCAGCCCACTGGGAAGATTTTTCCTTCTTCACTGACGTTCAGGGTCACCCCAGAGTGTGACTATAGTGCTGCAGCCATTCATATTTGTGTGGTGGCAGCATAATGTGAAGAACTGTCTTCCTCAGTTAAAACTGGTTTTAAGAAAAGTCCCATTAGATCATTGGTACATGCAAGTTAAGAGGAAGGAGACAATGTAGGAAGAATCTCAGCCACTTGTATATGTAACTTATGCCTTCAGTACCTGCTTAAGCTTGATCTCAATATATACAACCTTTGTCTGATGATAAATTTTGCTGTGCACTCCCAACTTGAGAATATTCTCCTTTTGAGAATCAGCTTGACCATGTGCCACCAAGTTACCACGTAACCTAGGCTTCTCATAATAAATTGGATAAGACACAACATAACTGTACTCCAAAATCCTAAAAGTCTTGGTGCTATGATTTACGTATAAGGTCCTGCCAAATGCTCCATACAATAACCCTATCCACCACTGACACATCAAGCACCACGTTATCTCCTGGGTGTGAGCAAGTTGCAGAACAGCTTACATGGCAGCCTGGACTTGTTATAGGGATTTATCTTATTCTGGGCCTCTCTCAAAACTACTAGAAACTTTTCAAGTTACTTGGTAAGTGGTCTGGAATAGCACACTCAAATAAGTATATACATTGCCTCTGAAGTCCAAAGAAACTCACTCGGCATAATACTCCTTTCATAGTGTTGTTGTTGCTGTTGTTGTTAGGTACCATCGAGTTGGTTCTGACTCATAGCAACCCCATGTACGACAGAACAGAACACTGCCTGGACCTGCGCCATCCTCACAATTGCTGTCATGCTTGAGTCCATTGTTGCAGCCACTGTATCCGTACATCTTGTTGAAGGTCTCCCTTTTTTTGCTGAATTTACCAAGCAGGACGTCATCATCATGCTTCTTAGTGGCAGAAGAGTCAAAATGCAGAATCTTGTCCTTTAGTCTGGAAAAGATCTGAAGATACTCCAGACTGCTGGACTCATAGACATTTCACTATGGTGGAAGATCACTGAATTTTGCAGGACTTATTTTTTGCCTTCTGGCATACATAGATCACCTTACCCAATCAGCATCCTATCATTAATGTAATGATTCATTGTGATGTCCTGTGGAAGGGAAAGGTGATTAAGGTCCCTGAAGACTAGATTGTGACATAAGATTCTGATGGAGTTTAATAAAAATATAGAGAATAAAATCATTTGCCATGTTAATAGCTATACACCAGGTGACAGGGGATGGGTTGGTTTGTTCCAGCAGTAAAATATATCTGGAACAGCAGCTGCAATTGAAATCACTTCCTAATTAAATTTGCGATAATCACTGCCATTTGCCAAGATCCGCCTGTCTTCTGCACAGGCCAGATAAGCAAGTTGAATGAGATATGGCAGAAATCACCACCCCCACAACTTTCAGATCTTTGATGGGGGCATTAATCTTTGCAACCCCTCCAGGAATACTGTATTACTTTTGGTTTACTACTTTGATAAGTAGAGATAGTTCAGGCTAGCCAAATTTAGCATTCCCTACCAAAAGTCAGGATACGTATGTGAGAATTTTGCCACTTTCTGAGCATGTTCATTCTAATTATGCCTTCTGGAACTGAGGAATAACCTCAGGGTGGGTTCAGAGACCCACCTGGCCCACTATTAGATGGACACAAACCAAAATTCTATTGATCACCTAATCTTATTAAGTCCCAACTCTGATTGGTGAACCATAATGGCACTTAGGAACTCCATGAATTCATATCAGTTCTAAATCAGTGTCCCGAAATTCCTGAAAAGTCTAATTTCCCCTTCCTCAGTGCACAATCATCTGGTAAGTGGCTACAGGCTAGGAGGAATATTCACAGCATATGTTTTTGGCTGTGAAGCAGAGTTCTTTCTCAATGGGATCCCCCTTCATTCAGGGGCCCCTGGGTCTATGAACCTGTTCAGCCTGGGAACTGGTTGCAAGCTCATTCTTCTCATTCCAGTCACTAGGCTCTGCAGACTCTCCAATCCCTTCCCTAAGTGCCGTCTCACTCTACGCTCTTACCATAGTAAAATTCAGCCACACCTATGGATTCAGTTACCACACGTAATCAAAAGTCTTACGTTTATATCCCCAATTTAGACCACTCCTCTGAGCTTCAGGTTGTATATATAAGTACCCACCAAAATATACCTCAGACTCAAAAAGTCCTAAATCAAACACAATCTCATCCCACTGTTCCACACCACAGTGAAAAAAATCACCATCCGAGTGAATCTCAATCCTAGTAGTCATCTTTAACACCTACCTCCAACTCTCTCAATCCATCTTTGATCCTTGTAGATTTTATCTCCTAAATATTTCTCAAACCCACTACCTCTCTCCATTTTCCCTCCCAACATCCTAGTCAAACCCTCACCTTTACTGTTGCAATAGTCTCCTACTTGTTCTCCTTATGTCCGTATTTGTTTTTCTCTAATCTATTTTCCGCGTGGCAGGCAGAGTTAATGAGATTATAAGCTTCTAAAAGTAAAGTGTTTCTATATAATTAATGTTCCTTCCACTGTGTCCTACACCAGTAATTCAGAAGGTATTTACTGCTTCTGCTGACGTGTCTGCCGCTAAGGATTATTATGGTGAAGAAATTTAAAATGGACATAATAGTGCTTTAGCCAAGAATCTTAAAGAAGCAATAAACAGTAGTTTAATTCTAGAAAGACGCAGAAACATCTACTTTAAGCTTCTTTCTGTATATGGAAACCTCATCACTTTCCACAGATCCTGTAATGTCAGTGATCCCACAGACGTGTTTGTTTTTCTGAGCCTTTGTCTGATCCTACGGTTCAGATAGAATTAGTTGGCTGAGATATCAGAAAGGAGTTAATTGCCTTACTGATTGAGATATCTCTATTTAATTTTAAATTAAAGGTATTTGAATGATGTTTTTTTGTACCATATTTCTTCATACAATCAATATTGATCTATATTGCTTGCATAAGAATTATGCTTATCAACTTACTCGGGTTAAATCAATTTCTGGCCAGAATTCTGTCACATGACCTTGTCTAACTAGAAAAGAGATTGGGAAACATAGCCTAGCTATACACTCAGGTAGAAAACAAAAGAAAGAGGGGGAAGCGTAATGCTCCTGTCAGTGCAGTATTGGTAGAGAACTTCACTGTTCTCTTTGATAGACTTTCAAGCAATTTTCCATTTTATTTTTTCCCCTATCTTCATGTTTCCTTTTTAAAGACCTTTCCACTTATGTTATAGATGCCCACATTGTGCATTCAATCCCTAGCCCCTTTATTAAAGAACCTGCCCACATGCACTTCTCTGATAGTCTGCTCCCTGATAAGGGCAGTGGGTCACATATGCTTACCATCTGGCAACCAAAGCTACAACGATGAAAAACACTTGATACAAACCAGGCTGTCTCAGCTTGGCTTCTCCAAAAACCAGAGCCTGTGATGAGACTTGTGAGCAGGTAGTATATTCATGCAATGATCCTGGTGAGCAAGAGAGAGGGGATGAGAAGCGTGAGACAGGGAAGGAAGAAGTGCCATTGTACGAGTGTGTTGTTGAGGTTGCTGTTGTGGGCATAGGGGCTCAATTCTGCTTGGACCTCAAGAGAAGTACATAGAATGCTTCCGACAATCATCTGCTGGAAGGATGAAAAGCAGGAGCATTTATCCATCAGCTCTCATTCGTCATTGTTTGAGAGCACTAACTCCTAAGGATGCTGACCGTCTCACACCTGCAAGCCAAAGTGTGGACAGAGTGACTCCCAGGGACATCTCTCCCATCAGAGGAACTCCAGGACAGAAAGTGAAGGTTTGTGGATGAGACACTATCAAACTTAAGTGAGTGGAACCCTGCCCAGAACTCTCCACCTGGCCGCAGTTAAATCACACGTGTGGCTGAGTGGAAGTGAACCAGGTCACCAGATTCTTTCTCCTAGGGACTTGGGACTGGGAATCAGAATCTCTCATCAGTTGGTTGATGGCACTTCAGCAGGCAGGAATTGTAGGGGCTAGGAGAGCCATAGGACACCTGGTAGAGCAAATGGTTAAGCACTCCGCTGCTAACTGAAAGATCAGTGGTTCAAACCCAGCCACCCTGCTCTGCAGAAGTAAGACCTGGTGATCTGCTTCCATGAAGATTACAGCCAAGAAAACCCTATGGGACAGTGCTGCTATGTCGCATGGGCTTGTAGTGGGTCGGACTCAGCTTGATGGCACCTAACAACAACAGGAGGGCCGTGGGTAGCACAGTTTGCTCTCAGGTTGGCTATTTGAATCCGCCCAGCAGTGCCATGGAAGAAAAGTCTGGCAATCCACTTTTATAAGATTGCTGTTGTTGTCATTGTTACCCTCTGCCACTGAGTAGATTCCAACTCCTAGCAACCCTATAGGGTTTCCAAGGTTGTAAATCTCTGTGGAAGCAGACTGCCACATATTTCTCCTGCGGAGGTGCTGGTGGTTTCAAACTGCCGACCATTGTGTTAGCAGTCAATTGCTTTAACCACTGCGCCAGCAGTGTTGTTGTTAGTTGATGTTGAGTGAGTTCCAACTCATGACAACCCCAGGTGTGCAGATTAGAACTGCTCCTTAGGGTTTTCAAGGAAGTGACCTTTTGGAAGCAGATTGCCAGGCCTGTCTTCCAAGGCACCTCTGGGTGGATTCAAATCAAAGCTTTCAGCTAGTAGTCAAGCAGTTAACCATCTGCACCACCCCAGGAGCCATTCCGTACGATTTCAAAAAAAAAAAAGTTGCCGTCAAGTCAATTCCAACTCATAGTAAACCTACAGGACAGAGTAGACCTGCCCCATAGGGTTTCCAAGGAGCAGCTGGTGGATTCGAACTGCCGACCTTTGACAACCATTAAAAACACGTGGGGTTGCCATGAGTCAGAATCAACTGACAGCGACAAGTTTGCTTTTTTGGTTTTAGGAGGGCCGTATTAAGACAAAATTTCATCCTGAAGAGAGACAGACAAATAAAGCAGGCCTACAGTCTATGCAAAGACAAGAGTGTGTTTTTCCAGACAAGAGAGAACTAGAGACGGCGTCTGCTTTGCCGCCTGCCTCCTCCCCGTTTCAGGTTTCTCACAAAGCTCACTGACCTGTGTCCCTTGGAGTCCAGATGAAAACTCTATATTCTCCAAATAAATGTCTCTCTCTCTCTTTTTTTTTTTTTTTTTTTTTTTTTTGTTGGTAACCCAAATGTCACACGGACCCTCCTGCCTCTCAAGATCTGGACAAATTTGAATGTATCCCTGTGAATGTGGATGCATTTTCCAAAATTACTATAAATATTCAGATTCCTTATGGGAGGCAGGATAAATAAATAAATCATTATGGTATAAGAAAAAATGGACTGCACATATGCTATCTTACTATTGCTGCTTCTGAAGTGTGTGCCCATTATTGCCAGATTTTACAAGATGGCAAGATATCTGAATCTTGATGTAAACCCTCCCAATTTAAAAGATGTCATGTAATTTAAAATGTTTTAAGCACTCTACCAGCTAATCAAAGCGCAGTTGGGCCCCAGATCTAGCTTTTAGTAGGTTTCCAGGCTCAAAACACTCACAATAAGAGCTGTGAGTTTAACAGGCATTATTAAAGATTTGGAGAGGTCCCAAAGAGAATTCACATTCTATCACTACAGTCTTCCACTCTCCTCTCTTTCTCTAACCCTTTCTCTCCTTCTCACCCTTTTCTTTTGTTGCCCCAGCACACCAAGTCCCACCACTTCTATTACAAAGGCAGTGTCTTAAATAACTTTCTAAATAATTCTGTGCAAAAATAATTTTGTTGATTGCTGTTTAAAAAATGAAATATTCTCTTCCTTATTAAACGTAAGTTAGACTGATTGACATTCAGCTTTTAGGAACAAAAATAATCTCTAACTATAGCACTAGTACTTATATATTTTCTTTCTAGAAAAAGTGAGATGGTCTTTCTTAACTAAGAAGCAAGTAAGTCTTCAATCTACACATGTGTGATATTAATGAGAATAAAGTTTTAGCGTAGTGAATGGGGCATATCACGTATTAACATTCCCATAGTTTTGAACTATGTTTCAGCAGAAACAGACAAGAAGTGTTGGAGAGATATCAAAATAGAACTCTCATTTTCTAGCTTCTAAATTAGCAATGTATTAGAAAGCCATCTGAATATCTGGAAATAGCAGAAAGGCGAGCTGCCGCCTCTCTAATATAATGCCAAACTCCCAGGAGTAGTTTACTGTCAGAGTTTTATCATGTATTACGGAGACAAGTATTGGCAGGCTTCCATAAGATCCATATAAGCTTTTATCTCTTCCCTAGATCAGGTCGTGTGACCAATAGCTGGATCCTTACAAGGGTTTCTACCATCTTTTTAGTAATACACTTGGTGATTGAGTTGACACCCATAAATCTAGTCCAGAGCTACTATCCTACTGAGGTTTATACTGTTGATCCCCAACCATCCACCACATGTGTGCATTAACATTTCATAAAAGCTCCACTAACAGGTCTCCTGAAAGCTTGTTCATATATAGCCTAGAGTTTTCTAAGCCCTTTTTCTTTCCCAATAACCAAAAATACTATTATACCTTAATAACAATTCAAAAACAGAAGATAACTAGCTTCTATTCTGCACTAAAATGTCATAACAATTATTTATAGGTGACCCTCACCTGAAAAGTCTTAGTTGTTATCTCTCCCTATAGAATCACAAAATGTCAGCATTTGAAGATTGGTTAAAAATCAGCTAGACAGCAGTTGCAAACTGCCCGTTTACAGGGTGGATCTGTTTTGCAGATACAAGCAAAATGTTTAGTACAAGCATCCTTTTAAACATTTAGAATTATTTACCACATTTGAAAATGTGTAGTTGCCACGCAGCAGCAGCCAAGTATACTTCCTTTTCCAATGCACGTGGAACATTCTCCGTAATAGACCACATATTAGGCCATAAAGCAAGCCTTAACAGAATCCAAAGCATCAAAATATTACAAAGCATCTTTTCTGACCATAAAGCCATAAAAGTAGAAATCAGTAACAGACAAAGCAAGGGGAAAAAAATCAAACACATGGAAACTGAACAACACCTCGCTCAAAAACTACTGGGTTGTAGAAGAAATTAAGGATGGAATACAGAAATTCATAGAATCAAATGAGAATGAAAACACATCCTATTAGAAGCTCTGGGACACAGCAAAAGCAGTGCTCAGAGGTCAGTTTATAGCAATAAATGCACACATCCAAAAAGAAAAAAGGGCCATCATCAAAACATTAACCCTACAACTGGAACAAGTAGAAAGAGAGCAGCAAAAGAAGCCCCTGGGTGCCAGAAGAAAGGAAATAGTAAGAATTAGAGCAGAATTAAATGAAATAGAGAATAGAAAAACAGTTGAAAGAGTTAACAAGACCAAAAGCTGGTTCTTTGAAAAGATCAACAAAATTGATAAACCATTGGCCCAAACTGACAAAAGAAAAACAGGAGAGGAAGCAAATAACCCATATAAGAAATGAGATCCACAACAGATCCAACTGAAATTAGAAGAATCATAACAGGATACTATGAAAAATAGTACTCTAACAAATTTGAAAACCTAGAGGAAATGGACAAATTTCTAGAAACTCACCACCTACCTAAACTAACACAAACTGAGTTAGAACAACTAAATAAACCCATAACAAAAGAAGAGATTGAAAAGGTAATTGAAAATGTGGAGCTGTACACCAACATTTAAAGATCTGGTAACACAGGCCAGTGTTCCTATATAGCAATGTTGGGCTACAGCCTGGAAGCCCCTGATATCTGTGGGCAGGACATGTGTTTTCCACTTGACCACAGTCTTCACCATGCCGTGCTATTACACACCACATGCTTTATTCAACCAAATTTCCTGCCTGGATTTTGTTGGCTTTTGAAAACTTGATTTGCATCATCATAGAAATTGGAAAATCTTTTATTTAGAGAGTTTAATTGATTCTCCTAAGAGAGGATAGGCAGTAAGTGACAAAGGTACCTGAAGTCAAATCCTGTGTCTTCACCAAATTCTTGTAAACCATAGAACTAATTCTTCATGAAACATTACAGGGCTCTAAGTGACACAATCTGAGGAAATCTGCACTACACCCACTCCTCACTTATCGCCATGATTAGGTTCCAAAGACCAGGTTGTTATGTGAAAATCAGCGTTGTGTGAAAATGGAGGATGACTACATCATTACATAACTGCCAAATTACATCATCACATAACTGACAGATTATTTCATTATATAACTATCAAACCACTGAGACTCACGGCCCAGGCAAGTTGACACATAACCTTAACTATCACAGCCAGTGTTACTCTTGCCTCACACCTCAGTGTTCATTACTGCCAGACGTACATCATTAATGTGCAAAATAGTCGGATAGTAGATTTTTTACTATTGTCATAAATGTAAAATGTCGGGTAATGAGATCGTCAATAAGTGAGGAGTAGGTGTATACTACTATACCTCTTTTTGTAAAGTTTTTAATACTTTAGGACCTCTGTCTATTTCAAACATCCCCTTCAATTTAAACAATAAATAAAAAATATTTAATTCTGTGTAACTAAAATAGATATTCTCATTCTTATTAAATATTACATTTCAGCAAGGTTACAGGCTTTAGTGATGATTTATATTTTTTTAATTGGTAGCCTTCAATTAGATTTCCTTTTTATCTAACAAATTTAACACCAAAAAAGAAAACGTCAATGGATGGACAAATGTACTTTTTTTCTGTAACTTGAATAATTTTTAACAATCATTGCATTTTTATAATGGGAAGCGTGTGACTATTTATCTATTAAAATAATACCTTTTCTGTTTTTGTAGTCAGAATATAGTCTTTAAAATAATTTCACGTGAAGATTTCTGAAATAAAAATAAACTTGGCAAGAATACGATAAAATTATAATTTACTTTTTTAAAAGTTACAAACAAAAACAACCACTTGGGAATTTTAAGATATTCTCCTACACACACACACACACACACACACACACACACACACACACACACACTTGATCGAATGGGACACCCTGTCTGCCAGCCTGTCCCCCATTTCCTGCATCCCGATTTGCTCATAGAACACCCACACCCACTTGAGGGAAGCACACCAGAAGAATTTATCAGTGACCTATGTAATTGCCAACAAAACAAATACACATACTAGTTCCTAATCCTGATCAATCAAGACATTTATTTGTAATAATGAAAAGATAATAAAAAAAATCAATGAACTTATGAAAAATATCACAGCTCAAAAGAGAGAGGCTGAGCAAATGATCCCCACAGAGTTGGATAGATTTTTAAAAATGAAAGGAAATGTAAAATTTAGTGAAATTTGAAAGGGTATGTTGTTCATATAAATATGCACAAACTACCATTGAGAAAAACACTCTTGAAATTAGAAATATTTCATAAGAACATAAAACATCACTGTAAAATTAAAAAGTTAACAGAGTAATGGAACAGTAGAAGAGATACTACTAACTGGGGATTTTGAGGACTAATTCAAGTAATTCTCCAAGGAAGCAACATAAGAATATAAAATAATTAAAATATATTTTAAAATATGCAGGACACAGAGGATAGAAGCAGGATATCAACTTCAGAAATAGAAAAGGAACAGATTGAAGAGTAATCAAAATAAAACAACATTAATTGACCTTGAACTGAAGAAAATATGAGTCTTCACATGAACACACTAAAAGCAGAGCAGATTATTTAGGAGAAAAAAAAAAGCTATTTGTAGAAATAACCTAGGCTATTTCTAAGGCTCTAAAGTCATTTGAATCGCTTCTAAACATAAAAACAAAAGCAAATCAGATAACCTACAAAGGAAAATAAATTAGCAAGCAGCAAATTTCCATCTACAACACTAAACAGCAGAATACAATAAACAATAACATTTCTGAGAATTCAATAAGCATCCAAACAATCGTTCATAGATGAGAGGAAAGGGATAGTAAGAGTGTGTGCTTGCGTGTGTGTGTGCACACAAATGCAAACATGCAAACATGTTAAGGGCCAAGGAGTGGAAGGTAGTGACAGATGTTGTTTTTGCGTGCCCAGCAACCCTTCTTTGTGGAGCTGCTTCTCTCCTGCTGCTCACCATTCTGACAGGTTGATAATTAGAGGACACTGCCCACTTGATCAGTTTGGGGCACTCAGGTTTTCTCCCTCAGTGATTTGAATCTTCAGTAGAGATGTATGTGGATTGAGCATGACTGAAGTAGAATCTTCTAATAATATTTTTCTAGAGAGACTGACCCTGATATTCTTCTTCTTAAAAGTCTTCTTCCCATAGGCAAATGGGCAAGAGTAACCCATGGAATGCAGTGGCATTTTGTCACTGGTAGTAGCATGGAATGAAGTGTAGCAAAAGGGCAAGTGATAAGACATCAACTGACTCTGGCACTTGTTTGCTATGGCAACAACAGTGATTAATAAGATTATAGAATTACTTGACTTCCTCTGAAGGCCCTAGAAAGCACACATAGTTAAAAAAAAAAAAAAAAAAAAAAAAAAACACTAAACGGTGATATGAAACTAAGGATATTTGCAAATGACCAAAGATTTCCATAGTAGCTTTGGAGTCCCTCATCTCCTATAGTCACAGGGAAGATATGGCTGAGAACCAAGAAGGAATTGGCTGAAAGGATAGCAGAGTTTAAGTGCCAGCTAAATGCTTAATAATGACAAATCTTCTATACTGGGCAACACCACTAAAGAAGGTATGGTACTCTAAGACACAGGGTGGTGGCGTTTAGCAATTGGAGACAAGGATGAGAATCTCGAAACTCCATATTTCCCTGAAACACCATTGCAGCCCCCTTCTCCCTGCTTTCTTCTGCATCTAGCTCCTGGAGGCTGCATTTGAGGCACTGTCCTCACCAGAGCTGAAATGGCTACCATCACTGCAAAGTACCCAAGCTGCCAAAGCAGAGGCCACTGCTGAGTGTCAGACGTGGCACCTTCTCTAGGAGACAAGTCGAGTATCTGTAGTAGATTGATTATTTGGACCTACCATCAAAGTGGGCAGTCATTTATCTGCATAGGGTTAGATGTATATTTAGAATATGGATATTCTATCCCTGATTGCAGAATTTCTTGATGCACCATTATTTATGGACTTACAGATGGCCTTATCCATTACACAACTTTATCTTTGACTGGGAACACATTTTAAGGCAAGTAAAGTCCAACAGTTGACTCGTAACTATAGAATTCACTGGTCTTGCCATATGTTCCGTAATTCAGAAGGAGCTAGCTTAATAAAATGATAGAATAACTAGATAAAGGCTCAGTTCAGGTCTAACTGATTGAAAACATCTGTGAATTTGAGCAAACTGCATGGGTAAAAAAAAACTAAGAGGAAGAGGTGAAAGTGGCTCCTTTTACTATTATTCTTAATAACCTATTGGAAGTTCCTCTTCTAGTTCGGTGGAGTAAACCTGTAATACCCAACCATCCTGCAAATAACAATTAAACACTGACCAAAATTCTAAAAGCAACTAGTGAGAGGCTGTATAGCAGAAACAAAAGAAGGCAGATATTAGGGGAGAGTCAAAATTTGTGGGAAGGGATCAAGGGCCTAAACTAATTTAAAAAAAAAAAAAAATTCAAATCTTTCATGCCTTAAGAACCAGAGAACAGACTGCAGGGCAAACATAGCCACTGAAAATTGAGGAGAGAATATCAGAAACAAGAGAGCCAGAGAAGATCAATCACAAATTTTGTTAAAACTCTTCCTAAATCTCTGGCTCATCCATTAACTATGCATGAGGAGAGTAGATTCAAAGCAGCTTACAGCTAAGGCTAAAGAACAGAACTGACATTTGAGCTGCCACTCACTGTAGGGGAGACAGAATTGCAGCTTGAATCTAACCAATGTAATTGCCTGATAAAAGAAAACATCAATACTCCTTAGAAGAATATAATAAATTCAAAGTCTCCAAAACTCGATTTCATCATATTCACAATGTCTAAGTTACAATCCAAAATTACTTGACATTAAAAAAAAAAAAAAATCAGAAAAATATGACCCATTTAAAGCAGAAAAGACAATTCACAGTGGTCAACTCCAAGATGACCCAGCTATTGTAGTTATCAAACCAGGACTTTGAAACAGCTATCTCAGCAATACTCAGATGAGATGAAGGCAAATATGTTTGTAATTAATAAAAAGATAGGAAATCTCAGCAGCAATATGGAAAATATTTTTAAACCAAATAATAATCCTAGAATTGAAAAAGAAATAGCTGAAATAAAGAAATTACTGGATTGGGATTAATATAAGAATAGAAAATACATAGGGAAGAGTAAATAAGCTCAAAAATAGTTCAATAGAAATTTCCCAATCTGTAGGAGACAGAAAGAAATTTTTTAAAGAAAATAAATGGGTACTTAGAGGGATGTGGGAAAATATCCAAAAAAAAACCTAGCGTGTGTGTGTGTGTGTGTGTGTGTGTGTGTGTGTGTGTATAACTGGAGTACTAGAAGTAGACGAGAGAATGGGTAGAAAATATATTTGGGTAATAATGGCCAAAAACTTCTTAAATTAGAAAAATAAATAAATTTACAGATTCAAGAAGCCCAGTTAACCCCAAACAACATACATACGAAGACAACCACATTTAAACTGTAATAACCCATTGCCGTCTAGTCGATTCAGACTCTCAGTAATCCTATAGGACAGAGTAGAACTGTCCCATAGGGTTTCCAAGGAGCAGCTGGTGGATTCGAGCTGCCAACCTTTTGGTTAACAGTCGTAGCTCTTAACCACTGTGCAACCAGGGATCCATATTCAAACTGCTGAAAAGCAAAAAGAATGAAATTTTGGAAGAGGACAGAAAAAAATAAAACATTACTCACAGGGGAGCAGTGAGTAATAACTGTGGACTTCTCTTCAGAAACTGTAGGAGCTAGAAGATAATGCAGTAATGTCTTTGAAGTGCTCAAAGTAAGAAACAAAGCCTTCGTATACTCTCAGTTGTATGAAATATCTAGAGTAGGTAAATGTATAGCGACTGAAGTTTATTAGCAGTTACCAGGGGTGTGAAGGAGGGGGAAGAGGGAGTCGTTGCTTAGGGGGTACTCAGCTTCTGTTACGAGTGATGGAAAAATATGGAAATGAATAGTGGTGATGATTGCATAATGCAGTGAATCTAATTAATGTCACTGAATTGCACATGTGAAAAATGTTGAAATGGCGAACGTTTTGTTTTATATGCATATATATATATATGTATTTGCCATAATAATTTTTTAAGCCAGTCAGTAAATTAAAATGGAATTCTGTAAAATACTCAAACTATTGGGAAATAGTTTTGCTTCCCATCATATGATCTTGAGTGTGGCGTGCTTGAAAGTCCTATTGTCCAATAGTGGATGTTTTCATCAGAGAATATGGAAGGCTTCTGATGAGCTGGAGGTAGAGACTGCCCCTTGACTATTTTGAATTACTTACAACATTAAACCACCAAGCAGAGAAAGGAAATTAATTTTCTGGGAGGGGTTATTTATACCAATTACCTGGGGAAAATAGAGTTGCTGGTACACATTGGGGACAAGAAAGATTGTTTGTAGCTCAAAGCATTCACTGGGGCATCTCTTAATGGTTTCATGCTCTGTAGTCATGGTCAATGGAAAACTGAAGCAACTATAAAGATTGGACTACCAACAACTCAGATCCTACAAAAATGTACTTTTCCTATTTTGTGTCACTGAACCAGGTAAAGAATCATATCCAGCCAAGGTTTTGGCAGATGGTAAGAGAAACATGGAATCAGAGATGGAAGAATACAGTTCTAATTGCCGACTTAGGTTTCATGGTTATCTATAAAGATTACACTGTAAGCAGCTATGTTTTACCTTACTTAAATTTTTCTCCTCCTCTATCTTAGTTATCTAGTGCTGCTATAATAGAAATACCACTAGTGGATGGCTTTAACAAAGATAAATTTGTTCTCTCACAGTCTAGGAGTCCGAATTCAGGGTGCCAGCTCCAGGGGAAGGCTTTCTCTCTCTGTTGGCAGTGGGGGAAGATCCTTGTCATCAATCTTCCCTGGTCGAGGAGCTTCTCAGCTCAGGAACCCGGGTCCAAAGGACGTGTTATTCTCCTGGCTCTTATTTCTTGGTGGTATGAGATCCCCCTGTCTCTTGCTTGCTTCTCTCTTTTGTATCTCAAAAGAGATTGACTTAAAACACAACTTAATCTTGTAGATTGAGTCCTGCCTCATTAACATACTGCCTCTAATCCTGCCTCGTTAACATCATAGAGGTAGGATTTACAACATGTAGGAAAGTCTCATCAGATGACAAAATGGTGGACGATCATACAGTACCGGAAATCATGCCCTAGCCAAGTTGACAGATGTTTTGGAGGGACACAATTCAATCCATGACACCCTCCTTCTATATGGAGAACATTAAATCATGTTTGGTAAAGTAGGGGGACAACGAAATTGAAGGAAACCCTCAATGAGTTGGATTGACACAATAGCTGCAACAATGGACTCAAACATACCAATAGTCATGAAGATGGTGCAGGATCAAGCAACGTTTCATTCTGTTATACATAAGTTCACCATGAATCAGAGCTAGTTTGATGGCAACAGCAACAATGTAGGTTTCAGTACAAGTATGACTGGGTTGATATTATCCTATAATGACACAATAACTAATAAAAATTCATTTGTCCCTTGTGTTGGCAACACAAACTTATCACCCAGAAACTCGCCAAAAAAAGTCAATGCTGAGAGCCCTAAGAGGGGAACTGTACCAAAATTCTCCATTTTCTACTGTAGATCCACTCTCCACCCATCTTTCTGCCCCAGGAACATGATCTCTATCAAAATTCCCATGCTTTCCATCTTCCGGTTGGCTTCTAGAGAGCCCTAGTAGAAGAATCAACGGAGGCAGAAAAGTAAATTCAGCATGTTTATTCTCCAAGATCCGTTTTTGCAAGGTCACCTTAAGCTGTTTCCCCTGTTCCAAAGTCAACACTAAGTTCAGGTTAATACACTCATCCCTTATGATTCCCATACCTGCACCTTTATAAATAGCCCCTTCATAAACAAACCCTCCTTGAATGTTCTATTTTGAATATACTATTCCTAATGGAAACCTGACTGATACAAGAGTCATATTTTATTTGCATAATATTTTAAAAATAAATTGAAACACTAGATAAAAGGAAACAGTATGCACAAGGAAGCCAAAAGAAACTTCAGCTCAAAGCATTTTATCAAAATAGCTTTTTAAATAGTTTCCTCCCTGAGAAGAGTTGTAGAAAGCTCTATTATGTAAGTTTTTCCCCCTACAAAACATATTTTTGCTACTTTTTTATCATCTCTTGAAGATTTTTTCTCATTTTATTAAATTAGTATATGTAATTTCTCCACTTTTTTCATCTGTAAGCCCATTTCCTAGAAACTACTTCTACTCTTATACCATTTTTGTTTGATTTTTACCTCCATGCTTTTTAATAATATGCTTTTCATCCTATTTCCTAATTTATCCATTTTAAATGTAATGTAATAAGTTCCATTTATTATAATAAATAAAGAATCAGCTGGCTTACCACCACGCTCCTTCCAACCAGCTGTTACATATCTCTATTTTGAGTTCTTCATGTGGTTACATCATAAATCTAGTAAAATACTAACATATTTATTCCTTATCTCCACTGTTGTGGACAATATATTTTATACCAGAAAACCAACTGCATATTTTGGCCACATAGCTAATGGTTAAATATTAAAATCGAAATTTGGATGAAGTCAGTGCTGAAGCTGAATTATCACCAATTTAAAAGACATAAAGATATAAAAATCTGGGAGGGCTTCTGGACCACAGCCTACGTGTGAATCTGGACTGTCACAGTGAAGGTCTCAGGTTGGCTGGGCCAAGGTCAGGTGTGTGTGTGGTACATATGGGCACTGCTGGGAATTCTTGAGGCTCCTCCCCACTATACAAGGCAATATCACCTGATAAATGTTCGGGTTTTAGATTCAGACCCAGGTTCAATTTCCTTACGTGTGACCTTGGATAAATGCTTTAACCTCTCTGGGCCTCTACTTCTCCATCTGTAAAAGGGACAATGATGATACTACATACAGAAAGCTTTTAGCAAAAAGACAGAGGTGAACATATACTTGACATCAGTTACTAGTGATAACCTAAGTCAATATAACATGCAGGCTTGGATCACTGAGTCTTTGCAGTTGGGCTCAAAGGCTGCCTGAGTTTGACTATAAAATTTTCAGTTTATGGTCTTGCTGTTTCTTAGCAGCATTGCCTTGAAAAAAGTGAAATTCCAGGCTAATCTAGAACATGAATACATCCAGAACTTCAAAATACTACAAGCAGGTTTTAAGAAAATGAATATTGACAAAATAATCTATTGTTGTTTTTGTTAGTTGTCAGTTCCAACTCACGGAGAACTCATGAGTGCAGAGCAGAACTGCTCCATAGGGTTTTCAAGGCCGTGACTTTTCAGAAGCAGATCTCCAGGCCTGTCTTCCGAGGTGCCTCAGATTGGGTTTAAACCACCAACTTTTCAGCTTAATCACTTGTACCACCCAGGCCTCCCATAACAAAATAATACCTGTGGACAAATTAATAAAAGGAAAGGTTGAGGACAATTTTGAATTCATTCAGTGGTTCAAATTTTTGGAAGCAAACGATGATGAAAGTTGACTATGGCCCTGTAGCTGCCGGACAAGGTCGAGAAATTGCAATGGGTCCTTCCCTTGTTGTTCCAGTTCTGAAGAAACTGAAGAAACTTCTCAGCCTTAACAGTGCAAACCTTCTGGGGTAGAAAATTAGGGCAAAGGTAACTCCTCAGGGCTTAGGGGAAAAATCCTTCAAGCTGTTTTTCCAAACAACCAAGGCAGAAGGTCACATAAAGGAACTCATCTCGCCATACTTACCATTGAAGATTTGGAGAAGAACAGAGATTTCAACTTTGGAAAGCTGAGGAAAACTGAGTTGATTTGCCAGGAGAATGACCTAGTATTGCAAAAGATTATGGGCATGCTCTATGCCGCAGATGAAAGCTTTGTGATACCTGATGAAGGGGGCCCACCGGAAGAACAAGAAGAGTATTAGCAGCCTGGACCAGCAAAGCAGCGTTTGAATTCTTTACTCCAAATCATGTGCTTGACTATAAAATTATTCCTTTTTATTATTCCTACAGGAATCACTGGTTTCTTTTCCTAAGCAAAAAGTACCTCTTCTTAAGGTGCATTTTGTAGAAGCTTTCTCTTTTTCCGATAAGTTTGACTTAGGGGCTTTTTCCTTGTAGCGGTGTTAACATCTAGTAGTTCACCTAGAGAACAAACAGGATTCCACATGAGTGAAAAGGTATCAGTAGAGAAATGTGAAGACTGAATTAAATTTTAAGCTAATGTGAAATCTTGGCAAAGAGCATTTAATAAATAAATGCCTTCAGTGTATTTAAAATATGCTTCCATACTTCAAAATATAAAATGTAGCATAACAGGAGATTTTGTGTGTTTGACATTGTTTGGGGAGGAAGGGCCAGACCTTAGAACTTGCTATTGACAGGCCGCGTAGGACAGCTTGAATACTTGGAGGCCTAGACACTGGTGCAGAAGGAAAGTTTAGAAGTTGCTCTGTAAAGCCATTTGGTGTCATTAACCAATTGCAATCCTGCTAAAAACAAGTATCAAGACGCATTGTTGCCTGGATGAATAGAGAGTGTGTTTCAGCCCTGAGGTGCTTGAGTTAAAGAGTTTGATTTTTACTGAGTATTTCTCCAATAATTTTTTCAATTATCCATGAAATTTCTAGGTACTGTGTTTTTTAGGAAATGAGATGTGCCCAGTTTTTCAATCTAACAACTACTTGGAGGGACTTGACCTCATCTCTGGGTTTTGAATGTGGATTGTATCCCTTTTTACTATCTTTTAAGTTTACATTTAACATGTTTCTCATCTCGGCTCCCCTTCCCCCCTGGGAACTCCTCTTTGGCCCCTTAAAGTTTACTACTAGATTGGAAGTACAGCAGGCAGGTGATGACTCTGTAAGTTCTTTCTGGACTTCTGGCAAAAGGAATGATCAGTGAAGGTCATCACTACCTTGGGATCTACAAGGCTTGGGTGTTTCCGATACCTGTTGTCCACAGCTCTCCAATGTTAATGGAGTACTTTGCCAGTGCACTAATCTCTTTGGAGATATAAATTCATTAGCATATTACTTAATGTTAATTTTCTTTTGCAGAAAATACAGTACCATTTCTGATTCTATTATTAATATTTAAAATATTCCTGCAATGTGTATCACCCACTACTGAGTTTGCTCAGCCCCTGATATATTTACTGATTTGTTCTGGTGATAGCTTATAGAAAGTAGAAAGTAGGTATTTTATGATAAAATTTTTGTGTAGTGTCTACTCTGTGTGGAATTCAGAGAAAATGCAGATTCAGTGATTAACAATGCCAAAAAAAAAAAAATGCAAGTAATTAGCCATTGCTCAAATTACCCCATCCTGGTGAGCTGATACTGACTCACAGTGACGATATAGGACAGAGTAGAACTGCCCCATAGGGTTTCCAAGGCTGTAATCTTTACAGAAGCAGACTGCCACATCCTTCTCTTGTAGAGCGGCTGGTTGATTTGAACCACTAACCTTTCAGTTAGCAGCCAAGCCCTTAACCACTGCACCACCAGGCCTCCTTGTTCAAATGACCAAAAACAAAACTGGTTGCCGTTGAGTTGATTCAAACTCATAGTGACCCTACAGAACACAGTAGAACTGCCCCATAGGGTTTCCAAGGAGTGGCAGGTAGATTCGAACTGCCAACCTTTTGGTTAGCAGCTGAGCTCTTAAGTACTGTGCCACCAGGGCTCCTTGTTCAAATGACAGTGGTGCTGTTTTTCCTTTGTGGACATTTAAACCTTGTTATCCTAAAATTCTAGTGTATTGGGAACCCAATAAACTTTCTTTCTTTCTGTGACATTCTTGACAGATTTTTTTCCTACTTCTGACAATTTTTAAATAACGTTTTGTATTTCAAGAGAAAAAAAGAATAAATATAAACTCTTTATGGATGTTTATTTATTACACTTTTACTAGGTAAAAGTTTCAGTTAAATTTTTAAGTTCAGCATTATAGTACACGAAAAGTAATTCCTCAACATTCTGAGCTGTTACATTGCTTCATGGTCTTCATATTATATATTTGGGATATTCAACATTCATTCATTTTCATTTGGTACATTTAATAATATTATTACACATACAACAGAAAATAATTCAGGAAAAAATCTTCAGTTATCATATATTCCAGTAAAATTTGTATCTAGGTTTCAAAGCCACCACTTATCTGTCAGTTTGTCGTACTGTAGTGGCTTACGTGTTACTGCGATGCTGGAAGCTATGCCAGTGGTATTTAAAATATCAGCAGGGTCACCCATGATGGACAAGTTTCAGCAGAGTTTCCAGACTAAGACAGACTGGGAAGAAGGACCCAGCGATCTACTTCTGAAAAAATTGGCCATTGAAACCTTATGGATAGCAGTGGAACATTGTCTGGTATAGTACCAGAAGATGAGCATCTCAGATTGGAAGACATACAAAATACGACTGCGGAAGAGAAAAGCTTCATTTGCTGATGTGGAACATCTCAAAACGAGAAGAAACAGCTGCAAACGTCCATTAATATTTGGAATGTGGAATGTATGAAGTATGGATCAAGGAAAATTGGAAGCTGTCAAAAATGAAATGGAATGCATAAAGATCGATATCCTAGGTGTTAGTGAGCTGAAATGGACTGATATTGGCAATTTTGAATCAGGCAATCATATGGTTTACTATGCCAGGAATGACAAATTGAAGAGGAACAGTGTCACATTCATCATCAAAAAGGATATTTCAAGATCCATCCTGAAATACAACACTGTCAGTGACAGGATAATATCCATATGCCTACAAGGAAGACCAGTTAATAAGCTGTTAGACAAATTTATGCACCAACCACTAATGCCAAAGATAAAGAAATTGAAGATTTTTACCAACTTGGGAAGTCTGAAATTGATCAAACATGCATCAAGATGCATTGCTAATTACTGGTGATTGGAATGTGAACGTTGGAAATGAAGAAGGATCAACAGTTGGAAAATATGGCCTTGGTGGTAGAAATGATGTGGGAGATCACGATAGAATTTTTGTAAGACTAACAACTTATTCATTGTAAATACTTTTTATCAACAACATAAACAGTGACTGTACATGTGGACCTTGCCAGATGGAATACACAGGAATCAAACTGACTACATCTGTGGAAAGAGACAATGGAGAAGGTCAATATCATCAGTCAGAACAAGGCTAGGGGCCATCTGTGGAAAAGACCATCAATAGCTCATATGCAAGTTCGAGTTGAAGCTGAAGAAAATTAAAACAAGTCCACAAAAGCCAAAGTATGACCCTGAGTACATCCCACCTGAATTTGGAGACCATTTAAAGAATAGATTTGACGCATTCAACACTATTGGCCGAAGACCCAGATGAGTTGTGGGATGACATAAAAGATATCAGACATGAAGAAAGCAAAAGGTCATTAAAAAGACAGTAAAGAAAAAAAAAAGACCAAAATGGATGTCAGAAGAGACCCTGAAACTTGCTCTTGAACGTAGAGTAGCTAAAGCAAAACAAAGAAATGATGAAGTAAAAGAGCTGAACAGAAGATTTCAAAGGGTGTCTCAAGAAGACACAGTATTATAATGAAATGTGCAAAGACCTGACGTTAGAAAAGGAAAAGGGAAGAACACGTTCAAAGCATATCTCAAGCTGAAAGAACTGAAGAAAAAATTCAAGGCTTGTGTTGTGATATTGAAGCATTCCATGTGCAAAATATTGAACACCATTGGAACCATCAAAACAAAATGGAAAGAATACACAGAGTTACTGTACCAAAAAAGAATTAGTCAACTTCAACCATTTCAGGAGGTAGCATATGATGAAGAACTGATGGTACTGAAGGAAGAAGTCCAAGCTCCACTGAAGGCATTGACAAAAAACAAGCCTCCAAAAATGGATGGAATACCAATTGAGATGTTTCAACAAATGGACACAAAACTGGAAGTGATCACTCATCTATTCCAGGAAATTTGGAAAATAGCTACTTAGCCAACTGACTGGAAGAGATCCATATCCGTGCCCATTCCAAAGAAAGGTGATCCAACAAAATGCAGGAATTATCAAACCATATCATTAATATTACATGCAAGTAAAATTATGCTGAAGATAATTCAAAAATGGTTGCAGCAGTACATCAACAGGGAACTGCTAGAAATTCAAGCCGGATTCAGAAGAGGATGTGGAACAAGACATATCATTGCTGATGTCAGATGGATCTTGGCGGAAAGCAGAGAATACCAGAAAGATGTTTACCTGTGTTTTATTCACTATGCAAAGGCATTCCACTGTGTGGATCATAACAAATTATGGCTAACATTGCAACAGATGGAAATTCCAGACCACTTAGTTGTGCTCATGCAGAACCTGTACATGGACCAAGAGGCAATTGTTCAAACAGAACAATGGGATATTGCACGGTTTAAAATCAGGAAAGGTGTGCAACAGGGTTGTATTCTTTCACCATATTTACTCAATCTATATGCTGACCAAATAATCCGAGAAGCTGGACTATATAAAGAAGAACACAGCATCAGGATTGAAGGAAGATTCATTAATAACCTGCATTATGCAGGTGACACAACATTCCTTGCTGAAAGCAAAGAGGACTTGGAGCACTTACTGATGAAGATCAAAGACTACAGCCATCAGTATGAATTACACCTTAACATAAAGAAAACAAAAATCTTCATAACTGTACCAATAAGCAACATCATGATAAATGGAGAAAATACTGAAATATTATCAAGGATTTCATTTTACTAGGATCCACAATCAACGTCCATTGAAGCAGCAGTCAAAAAATCAAACAACCAAAGTGCTTCATAGTTCAGTCAAGTATACAAGACCAAATGGGCAACAGGTGTCCAAAAGCAAAGATAAGAAGTCAGGAAGGGATAGGAAAATTGAACAAAAGGACATGGGAAACCCAGGGTGGAAAGGGGTAGAATGCTGACACATTTTGGGGACTGCAACCAATGTCACAAAACAATTTGCATATAAATTTTTGAATGAGAAAATAATTTGTACTGTGAACTTCCACCTAACCCAAACAAACTCATTGCCTTCAAGTTGATTCCAACTCATACTGACCCTATAGGACAGAGTAGAACTGTCCCATAGGGTTTCCAAGGCTGTAACCTTTGCAGAAGCAGACAGCCACATCTTTCTCCTGCAGTTAGCAGCTGAGCACGTTAACTGTTTGCACCACCAAGGGACTCCAGGCTAATATAAGAGTTGCAATACTGGCTGGGGGTGAGATTGGTAATGAAAGGAACCGGGGCTGCTGCTATACTGGGAGAGAATGAGAAACGTGTCTTGAACACAGATCACCTGGCTTCCTATTAGTATCGCCATATCAAATGGTGAAAATTAATGGTAAACTGCAGTTAATCCCATATACTCAGGCACCACAGACTCCAGTCCATTAGGAATAAAATTTGAATTATCCCACCAGATAAATAACCCAAACTAGGTGAGCTGTTGGCTTAGGACAAAGGAATATGGAAGATGTGGCGGAGGAAGTAAGTTAGGAGTTTTAGTGGATTCTTGCTGCTGATATCCTCTAGCCCAGTATCCCTTGTTTGGATTATACAAGCATGAATTTGGGAGGCAGGGATCATTGGGAGATATTTAGAAGGCTGCCTACCACAAATGTATGAAGTATTACTTAAGATTTAATGATGAGCAAAAATGAACATAATCCCTGTTCTCACAGGATTTACTGTTAAGTGAAGAATATTGGAAGTAATTTAATCACACAAATGAATATAATTACAAACTGAGATAAGTACTGAGATTAGTAATCCTTATCTATGAATATATATGCTAAAGGAAACTGACCTAGACTAGATGGTCAGGGAAGGGAGGATTCTCTAAGTTATGATGAAACCAAACCAAATCCATTGCTGTCAAGTCGATTCGGACTCATATCTAAATAGTGAGTAGGAGTTAACCAGGTGAAGGGGGACAGCAGGGAAAAGTGGGGTGGGATAACCTTCCTGGCAGTGGTAACAGCACGTGCAAAGGCACTGGGGAGGAAGGAAGAATGGCAGACACCTAAAGAACCAAATAAAGGACGGTGTGGTCGCCAGACAGAAGAGTAGGAGGGAGTCTGTGGAAAATGGTACAAGTGGTGAGTGGTACATGTTTTTCAGGCTTAAGGTTTCAACCCATTAGTGGATTCCAAATTTAATTCAGCAGATTGTAACCAACATTTAGAAAGAAAGAAAGAAAAAGAGATAATATCAGAGTATAATATAATGGTAAAGAGAACTATACTTTTTGTGTGAAATTTTGTTTCAATTTGTTTGCTTTTGTGTATTTATTGGGTTATGATGTAAACTATATTTCTTACTGTAGTCTGGGCTGAAAAGTTTAGAAGACCCCACTCTAGGTCATGGTAATGATTTTGACCTTTAGCCTAAGAGAATAAACCAGGAGATGGCGGTTGGGGGTATGATGAGATTTGTGTCTGGAAAACATTAGGAGATCAGTCTGGCTGCATTCTGTAATCTCCACATCCCATTCCTTCCATCTTTCCCCAAGTGGTCCAGAAAACAAGTGCCATCATATATTGCTCTGTAAGAGTAATTGTCACAACCTTTTGAAGAGCAATCTGACAACATCTATTAACCTCCTCTCAGCTCTCCTCCTTGAGCTGTGCTATATAGAATTCACTGCTGTTGCCTCATTCCATTTCCATTACCACGTGATCAGACTCACCCCCTCCATTAACTTCTGAGACATTCCACCTGTGTGTTCTTGTACTACCTGTGTGTTTCCACCATTTAACCATTTAAGTACAACAGTTATGATGGTAGTGACATTGATGACTCAAGTTTTTTACATTTTGAGTTTGAGTTAATAAAACCAAAACCAAATTCGTTGCTGTGGAGTCAATTCTGACTCATAGGAGTACTCATATACAGCTTTGTTAGAAATGGGAGAATGAGCCATTCAACAGACTGGCAATATAAACCGAAAATTCACCTGCCCAGGCACGATATTTGAAGCTAGTTGTACATAAGATCTTGGGGAAGTAACATAGAAAGAGAGGTGCAGAGAACTAGGCTTAGTAGGCATTTTCAGAGAGTTGATGAAAAAAACTATAAAAGAAATAGAGACGTTTCATTTAAGCCATATATTATAATTATAACTTAATACTCATCCCTTGCCAGAGGTACTAAAAGAGAATTACCGTAATATCAGCTGATTTTTAATTGCACCTCTTATTTCTTCTGACCTTTCTAATGTAGGAGCTAAGTTGCTAAGTATTGACAGAGAAAAGGAGAACTGGAGATTCATATAATGCATTTCCTGTGTAATTGGTCACTGGAAAAATCAGATTATGGTTAATTAAGCAGTATTTTAAATTTTTTATTAAGGTGGAATGGGCGTCAGATCCCGTTATTGAAAACTAACTAGTCATTGTTCAAAGATGGAAGCATTTCTAGTATAATTGAAAATTTTAGTTTTCTCACATAGAAAAGAGCAGAAGTAATTCTCATTCCTCAGGAACTCTATGGTGAAAGCATAACTTCAACATTCAAGAAGAGAGAGCCCTAAATTCCTCCGAAATCAAATTAAGTCAGTAGATGGTTTATGAAGAAACAAAAAGAAGGCAAACAGAACTCATCAAATGTGTTGTTCATGCAAATGGTTAGAAAACTCATTGTGAATAAATTCTTTTCCTAAATTTTATGGACACAGCACAAATTTCTCTTGGGAAGAAACAATTTGGAATGAAGAGAAAAGTTAAAAATATTTCTGTTTATTCAAATTCAGCAAATTAATGCGAGGAATTTAAATTACTGTAAAAGTCTGTGGTTGAAAGTTGCACTGGTATAACAGCCATGGTAGGCAGAATAATGGCCTCCCAAAGATGTCCACACCCTAACCCCTGGAGCCTGTGAACATGGTACCTTACATGGAAAGAGAGACTTTGAAGATGTGATTAAGAGTACAGAACTTGAAATGGGGAGATTATTTTGGATTACATGGGTGGGCCCAATCTAACCATCTGAGCCCTGAAAAGTAGAACATCTTTCTAGCTGGGTCAGACAGATGAGATGGAAGAAGGAGGAGAGATTTGAAGCTTGAGAGGGACTCAACCTATCGTTGCTAACTTTGAAGATGGAAAAAGGGGGCCATAAGCCAAGAAACATGGTGATATCTACAAGGCTGGGAACGGCCCTCAGCTGACGGCATAAAAGGGAAAGGGGACCTCAGTCCTAGATCGGCCAGGAAGTGAATGATCAAGGAAACATATCCTCCCCTAAAGATTCCAGAGGGAATACAGCTTTCGACTATAGCTCGATGAGACCCATATCAGACTTCTGACCTACAGCACTTTAAGATAATACATTTGTGTGGTTTTAAGCCACTAAGTTTGTGGTAATTTGTTATAGCAGCAATGAAAATTTAATACAGCAGCTTTATTTGAAGTATCCATAATTATTAAATAAATGGCCTCCAGTAAATCCAGTCTAAAGAGGTTTGTACATTTAATGTAAAGTGGATTTTAGCTTGCAATTAACAAAATGAAATCCAAATTCCTAAAATACCTTTGAAGTACAGTTTAATTAAAGAACGTGAAGTTCGAATCATGTTTTCAGTTATTTTTGCAAACCATTAAAATAATAAATCAGATCTTTAACTTTCTCATACCAACGACAATATATTTGTGAAAGGAAGAAATCTCTCTAATCTTTTCTGTAAAATGATTAGTGGAACGCTAGGGTGGTAATACATGCAGGTCGGATGTTTTCTTGACCATAATAATAATACTACCATATAAGGTCACTGTGTATTACCTTCAACTAAAGAATAAGAATGCAACTTAACTCAGTAATCTTTTAATGCACGCGATATGGTATTGTGGAATGGACATGGTTCTTAGAATCAGAAGACCTGGGTTTGAATCCCAGCTTCATCATATACTGTGTCAGGCAAGTTAATGAATCTTTAAATGACAGCTTTCTAATTTGTAATATTGGAATAATATAGCGACCCTATAGGACAGAGTAGAACTGCCCCATAGGGTTTCCAAGGAGTGGCTGGTGGATTCGAACTGTCAAACTTTTGGCTAACAGCCCTGAACTATTGGACTAATATCCGCCTTAAACATTTGTTTTTGATATTGAATTAAAACGCTCTTCAGATCTTATATGTTGTGGGCGGGCCTAATCCAATTACATGTATATGTATGGCATGATGTGCAAACCCTGAGTACCAATGTGATATTCTGGGACCTTCCACTGGAGATTTAAAAGTGATTTCGGATCAAAAAATATTACAGAAAAGAGAAATTTGGGTGGAGTGGGGGAGCAAGGCAGAGGTAATAGCAGAAGAGGTATTGGCAAACCAGGATACTGAGACCGAAGTGGAAAAACAATCTCCAACTCCACCAGGCTACCATTAAAACCCCTGAGATATCAGGGAGGAGAGACCTATCATATGCCTGCTTCTGGGCAGCACTGGTTTTCAGTGCTAGTTTGTGAAGCATCTGGTCAGTGCTCATCTAGACCCTTCAGTCAAAGATTAGACAGGTCCATAAAACAAAACGAGACTAAAGGAGCACACCAGCCCAGGGGCAAGGACTAGAAGGAAGGAGGGGACAGGAAAGCTGATAATAGGGAACCCAAGGTCAAGAAGGGAGAGTGTTGACATGTTGTGGGGTTGGTAACCAATGACACAAAACAATATGTGTACCAATTGTTTAATGAGAAGCTAGTTAGTTCTGTAAACCTTCATCTAAAGTACAATTAAAAAAAAATCAACAATTAAAGCAAAGATGAGAATGTAAGGGGACAGGGAAACTAGATTAATGGAAACAGAACAACCAGAACTGAAAGAACGAGAATGTTCACACATTGTGAAGAATGTAACCAATGTCACTGAACAACTTGTATAGAAATTGTTGAGTGTGAACCTAAACTGCTGTGTAAACCTTCACCAAAAACACAATAAAATATTATTTAAAAAAAAAAGAAAAAGAAGCAGATAAAACCAGATATTTTGCTCATATTAATGCTCTGTCCAGGAATAAATTTGAAGGATGATAGAGAGATGGATGGATGGATGGAGGGATGGATAGATAAAATTAAAAGTACAGTATCTGAAACTTTGACATGGTGTTAACCTCTGGAAAGAAGAAATAAGAAAAAATGTTTTAATGTTAAGAAGTGGAGCCTAATAATATCTGTTCTGGGAAATAATTTATCTTATTTATTATTTAAGCTTATTAATGTTTAATCTTCTGAAGTACATTTGAAAAATTCAGAGATTAATAAGGCACATGTACAAGGATGACTCAAACTCATAAAAAATTTTGTATTTTTCTAGTACCTATCACAGCACCTGGCTCTTTTTACAATATCAATAAATGTTTCCTTGAATAACTGATGGGATCATTTCAAGGTGTCGTGTGACATCATCACCAGTGTGGTAGAACAGAAATGTGGTGAACTTTGGAACAAAAAACATCTCGATCCAAATCTCACCTCAATACTTACTAACTCTATGGCCTCGGGAAATCCCTTAGGATTGTTGTAGGCAGAAAAACAGCCTACAACAGATGTCCACGTTCTAATTCCCTGGTCCGGTGAAAATACTACTTTACATGGCAAAACATGTGATTAAGTGGAGGATCCTGATATGGGGAAATTATCCTTGATTATCTGAGTGGGCCCAGTGTAATCATAAGAGTCCTTATAAGAGGGAGGAAGGAGGACCAGAGTCAGAGACGGAGATGTGATGATGGAAGCAGAGTTTGGGGTGATGCGGTACCACGAGCCTAGGAATGCAAGCAGACTCTAGCCCACCGCCGTGGAGTTGATTCTGACTCATAGCGACCCTATAGCCTCTAGAAGCTGGAAAAGCAAGGAAATGGATCCTCCTCTAAAGCATCCAGAAGAAACGCAGCCCTGCCTACGCCTTGATTTTAGGACTTCTGACCTCCAGAACTATAAAAGAATAAATGCATGTTATTTTAAGCCACTGAGTTTGAGGTAATTTGTCACGGCAACAGTAGGAAATTAATCTAGGGGCTCTGAGGCTCCGTTCCCTTCTGTGAAAAGTGGGAGTAATATATTTGTAATGTGAGGATTAAAAAATGAGTTCAAAGCACTCAGCACATAGTAAGTTCGTAAGAGGTGGCAGCTATTATGGCTCTTACTTTATTGTTAGAGACGCTGCTTAGCATATTGGCTAAAATACTGGACTCTGCAGTGAGACGGGCACTATTCCTTTCCAGGCTCTTCACTCACTAATTCTGGGCTCCTTCATTTGTAAAATAAAGTCAATAAACAGTTCTTATCATAAGATCATTATGAGGATTCATTGAAATAATTTATAAAAAATACTTAGCACAGTGCTTAGCACATGGTTACCAGTAAAACCAGATGTCGTCGAGTCGATTCCAACTCCTGAATATCATGTGTATCAGAGTAGAACTGTGCTCCGTGGGATTTTCAAGGCTGTGACCTTTCAGAAGTAGACGGCCAGGTCATTCTTCCGAGGAGCCTCTAGGTGGACTTGAACCTCCAACCTTTGGGTGAGCAGCCAAGTACTTTAACCGTTTGCACCGCCCAGTGACCCTATGATACATGATTAACTGGTGGCTGATGAGTCAATTCCAACTCATAGTGACCTTATAGGGTAGAGTAGAACTGCCCCATAGAGTTTTCAAGGACAGCCGGGTAGATTTGTACTGCTGATCTTTTGGTTAGCAGCCGTAGATCTTAACCACTACGCCACCAGGGTTTCGAATGGTATATGGTTAGCATGTAGTAAATGTTGGCTACTCTTCCTCCTCCTCCTCCTCCCGTTTGTCTTTGCACTCACCTCTCAAGCACTCAACAACTACCCCTGTAGTTTCAGATGGTGCCCTATAATTTCCCGCCACCAGATGACTATATCTTGCCAGGGTCACTCTGAACTTCAAAGGCTGAAATTTGCCTGAGGTTTAAAATGGTAGCTTTATCCTGGGCTCACCCAGAGCTAACCTTAACTGTTAATTCCCTCCATTCCATTCCAAATAAAAAATCTTTATTAAAATAACTAAGCTAGGCTTAAGTTAACATTAACAAATATTAAAACCAATGATGTTTTTAGCTTTAGTAAGCCAAACCCTTAAGATACAATTACATTTTTCATCCTTGGCCTAAGCATTTCTTTCCCAGTTTATTCTCAGCTGATCCTTTAAATAGAGTACTAAAAATATATGTTCTAGTGTTCACATCTTGATAAATCATGAAGGGCCTCTTAAATAGCCCGTTTCAGTACCCCTCTTGTACCTTACAAACTTTTAATTATAAATCAAAGACAGAATCAAAACATTCAACTTGCATAGGCGTGACTTATTACTAGATTTTAAATCATTTAAAAAATGAGAAACTGGAAAACTAGAGAGGGTTAATTTCTATGTTTCATTGTTTTCTTCTGATAATATGTTCACGAATATCACAATAAATGTTACCATGAAAACACTAGGAAAAAAAAGAATATTCAGCTTGCATGGACACTTGATTCATTTTCTATTTTAGGTTTAAAGCTAAGGTGTATATATTCACAATATTTATATCTGTACTCATTCACATCAAATGAGTCAGTCAACATAGGAAATTTAGTGTCTATGAAATAAAGTTGAATTAGAGTACATATATAACTTGTCAACCAAACAGGACACTTCTGAGAGTAAAAGGGAGCGCTGTGAATAATTATGTTGGGACAAAAGGCATAAACTCAGGCTATTCTGGACATGTGGTCAATGTGGTCATCATTATTTGAATGTGAGCATCGTCCCAGGTGAGGGCAGTTGGAGGGGTAGGGGGAGAAGGTATCAGCACTATACCAGCCTAAAGAAAGCAGACTCTGCCTCTAAATTTACCCTTCCCCTTAGCTGGTGTCAAAGTGTCCTTCAAGTGTTGCTTGGCTCTGTGGGTTTCACGATAACTTAGAACACAGGAGAAGGAAGCAGAAGCCCTTGTATATTCATTATAATTCTTTCCAACCCCATAATTATCTTCATTACCACTCTGTTTCTGATGTAATTTCACTCACATTCATCATTCAATGAGCTTTTATTTAGCACCCATTATGTGCTAGGTAAAAGGAGCCCTGGTGGTGCAGTGGTTAAGCGCTCGGCTGCTAACTGAAAAGTTGGCAGTTTGAACTCACCAGCCCCTCTGCGGGAGGAAGATGCAGCAGTCTGCTTCTGTAAAGATTTACAGCCTTGGAAACCCTATGGGGCAGTTCTACTCAGTCATATAGGGTGGCTGAGTCGGAATCGAGTGTATGGCAACAGGTATGCGCTAGGTATATTTAGAGCTGAATAAGAATTCTCCAGGACCAGAAAAATCATATAAAGGGAATAGATATAAATATGAGCATTCATAATACTGTCAAATTAGTGTGGTCCTAATTATAAAAGTAGGGTAATGGAAAATATGTATAATAGGTAAAGTGATAGCATTCAGGACCCATTCCTTCAAGTCGATTCCAACTCATAGCCACCCTATAGGACAGAGTAGACAGTGTTTCCAAGAGTGGCTGGTGAATTTGAACTGCTGACCTTTTGGTTAGCAGCCAAGCTCTTAACCACTGCACCACTAAAGCCCCAGCATTCAGGAAAGACAGCCTAAAAAAACAAAGAGAGTAAGAAAAGCATTTGTAGAGGATACAACCCTTGAAATATACATAAGGCTGTCATGAGTCAGAACTAGCTCAGTGGCAACTAACAACAACAGCAAACCTTTGAAATAAAAACCATCCCACAAGGCATTTCAGGCAGAAGAAACAAAGGAAAAAGGGCCAGAGACTTGAGAACTTGGGGCTGCGGAAAGATATGAGCATTTTGGTATGAGAGTATACAGTACATGATGAGATAGTGCACTGCAAATACATATATTTACCACAATAAAAAAAAAGAGAGAAGAAAATGGTTAAAATGACAAATGTTTTATTATATAAATTTTTATGAGTATCAGTTTCCTCTGTGAAGCAGGAAGTAAAGCCTGGCTGAGAGCGAAAAGTCAGAAGTGGTTTGGGGCTTGGAGAGAGGGATGAAAGTTTGGAATTTCCACCAAGAGGTTGCTAAACAGGCTTAGCAGCATCAGAGGCAGAACGAGCTACATAGTCTGTGGGGCCCAATGCAAAATGAAAATCAGGGTCCCTTGTTCAGAAATTGTTAAGAATTTCAAGATATTAAAAGCAGAGCATTAACCCCCCAGTGAAGGGACAGGTCGTACGCCTGTGAAACCAGCACTGATCAGAAGTCACAGGTAAAATGATTCTGTAAGTCTGTGTTGGCATCAGCCTGAACTTACACATACCAGATTTCTGATTCACTCTGTTATTTCTAAAAGCAAAACAAAACAAAACAAAAAAACTCTCTATGAGGAAGAAGAAGAGAGACAGGTGATGATGAATTCCCTCTAATCATTGGCAGTTTTCCACCTCTTTATTTTGTAGCTGAGTGAAATAATTACTCTCCTCTTTCCATATAGAGGAAACCCTGGTGGCATAGTGGTTAAGTGCTATGGCTGCTAACCAAAAGGTCAGCAGTTCAAATCCACTTAGAAACTCCATGGGGCAGTTATACTCTGTCCAATAAGGTTGCAATGAGTCAGAATCAACTCAATGGTAACTTTTTTTCCTCCCATATAGAGGCTGTCAATTTTATTTGTGAACAACTTTTGCTGATTATCCCAAAGTCTTTTGCTAGATTTCTCCATAGCAATAACATCAGATAAACTATCAGCTAAAAAAGTGACTGTCTTCCTTACAACCAAAATCACAATTTTTAACAGAAGATAAAATCCTCTCACTTCACAAGATTAGAAAATATCAGAGTGCAATAGAAAAAAAAAAGTTATTTCTGTAAAGGAATTTTGAAACTGTCAAATTTCCGGTATCTATGTAGAGGTAGAATAGTTACAGACACATTGTATAAACACTATGTAGCAGATTTCAAACTATATGTCAGTTTTGGGTAATTGACATTTTACCAGGGCATTTCCTCCAACATAAACATCACTTTCTTCAAAAAAAAAAAAAAAAGTGTTTCCCAAATTAAACTTCTTTTCAATCATTAGTTAGAATTATTTTTTTTAGAGCTAACGAGATAATAAAATATTTTTTTAAATAGTTAGGCAGTCTGACTTGTTTATATAACTCTTTAATCATTTTTGTTGCCGATGAGCTCTCAAGATAATGAGTGTGCCTGCTGGTTATGTTTTCAAAAACATTTGTATTATCAGACCAGCTGAAACTATGCAAAATATGTTTGGAGAGATTTCATGGCAGCCAGAATGCACCTGAAGAAACATTTTCAAAATAAATAGAACTTAGAGATAAAAAGAAGTGGTATTTTCTAGTTCTCCCTCTCGTCTTAAGAAAATTTAGTAGTATTAAATATACCCTTTTCAAAATTCTCTAGGAATGTAAACTATAACCCTTTGGTTATGTACGTACCTCTTTCCTTCTGTCTTTCCTTTGTTTTTACTGTCACTATAGAAAATTCTGCAGAATTGGACGAGGATCAAATTTTGAGCCTGCTAATTATTATGTCTATATTTTGAGAAGTCTTTCAAAATCAGTGAGTCTCTGTTTTTCCATCTGTACAATAAAATATATCACTCCTGAAATGAGTATGGAAGGACCTTGGAAAAAGTAAAGCATTATAGACAGAGAAGCTCCTCACATGTGTGAACCTAACTTCTTTCTCTATAACGGAGTGTGACCTGGCACATATAACCTTCCTGAGCTGCAGCCCTTCAGTAATAATAAGCATGTTATTACCATAATAATAATAATAATAATAATAACAGTACTTACAGGGCTTAGGTAAGGATCAAGTGAGAGTACATCATTTAAAAAGTGATAACTCAATTGTAACATATATATTTGTTGTTGTTAGCTACTGTCAAGTTGACTCTGATCCCTGGCAACCTTATATACAACAGAACAAAACACTACCTGGTCCTGCATCATCCTCACAACTGCCAGCATGTTCAAGTCCATCACTGTGGTCTTTGTGCCAATCCATCTCACCAGGAGTCTCCCACACCCTTGTTGGTGCTCTACTTCACCAAACATGATGCCCTCCTCCAGTAATTGACGTCTCCTGTTGTTGTGGCCAAAGCAAGCAAGTTGGACAATGTTCTACTGTGATTCATAATGTTTTCATTGACTAATTTTTGGAAGTACCTCACCAGGCTTTTCTTCCCAGTCTGTCTTAGTCTTGAAGCTCTGCTGAAACCTGTCTACTATGGATGACCCTGCTGATACATGAAATACCAGTGGTATAGCTTCCAGTATCATAGCAACATGTAAGCTACACAGTACAATGAATTGACATATGGGTAGTGGAGATACATCTATTTGTCGTTGTTTTTAGTTGTCGTCAAGTCAATTCCAACTCGTGGCAACGCCATATGTGCAGTGTAGAACTTCTACATGGTGTTTTCAAGGCTGTGACCTTTCAGAAGCAGAGTGCCAGATCTCTCTTCCAAGGCAACTCTGGGTTTGAACTGCCAACTTTTCAACCTTTTGGCTAGTAGTTCAGCATTTAACTGTTTGCAACACCCAGGGACTGGAGATACATATAGAGATAGATATAGATATATTACTTTTTATTATTTATATTCATATACATAGATAGAGATGATGATATGCTGTTATAGGAAACATGAGTCTTACCCTCAGAAATTCCCAATGTAACAGAAGGGCAATTTGTTGTTGTTAGGTGTCATCAAGCTGGCTCCAACACATAGTAACCCTGTGTAAAACAGAATGAAACACTGCCGGTCCTGCGTCATCCTTACAATCATTACTATGCTTGAACCCATTGTTGCAGCCACTGTGTCAATCCATCTGGTTGAGGGTCTTCCTCTTTTTCGCTGACCCTCTACTTTACCAACTATGATGTCCTTCTCCAGGGACTGGTCCCTCCTGATAACACGTCCAAAGTATGTGAGATGAAGTTTCGCCATCCTCACTTCTAAGGAGCATTCTGGCTGTACTTCTTGCAAGACAGTTTTGTTTTTTTCTCTGGAAGTCCATGGTACATTCAATATTCTTCTCCAACACCGTAATTCAAATGCACCAATTCTTCAGTCTTCCTTATTCATTGTCTAGCTATTGCAGGCATATGAGGTGACTGAAAATACCATGGCTTAAGTCAGGCAAACCTTAGTCCTCACAGTGACATCACAGCAACACACAAGTCACCACAGTATGACAAACTGACTGAAAAGTGATGGGAAGACACAATAAGGATACACCAATAACTGTAGCACAAGGAAAGATTATAAATGCCAAAAACAGTAGCATGTGGGAATACCTCTCTGCTTCCTGCTTGTTCCTCTTACACAGAACCATTTTTTTCGCCAACTGAGGTGTCCTGGTTTGACTAACTTAGCTTTCAGGAAAAGAAATATCAGTCAGCATTCTTAGAGACAAGCAGGGTCAACTTATGTAATTTGTGCGATCCAGTATAATATGAAAATGCAGGGCTCCACGTTCAAAAACTATTAAAAATTTCAAGACAGCAGCAACAAGAGAGTATTAAGCCAAGTGCAGGGATCATTCAAGCACAGAGCCCCGTATGGCTGCACGGGTCACACACCCCTGCAGTCAGCCCCAGGTACAAACAAGAAAGTGACTCAGGCCCATTTCAGCAGAAATTATTAAATTTCCAGGAAGGTTGACACACACAACTCAAAGCTGCGCAGAAAGAAACAGCACTGAAAATTACAGCCCTCAATTAATCTAGGGAGGATACCCTTGCTACCGGCACAAGTACTTTATGTTCTAGCTTGCGTTGCCGCTGCCATGGACCTAAGAGCTTCATCTTATTGCAGCCACCGCCAATACTAAATTCTCTACAGTTCCTCTTTTCTGGTGTAGAAACGTCTGACTGACAGAGCCTAAGCCATTCTTCTAGCTGCAAGGGATACTGAGAGAGCAACCATCCATCATTTTTCTCTAGTAGGAAGGAACGGGCCCTGATGGCACAGTGGTTAAAGTGATAAACCGCTATTTGAACGCTGGTGGTTTTAAACCACCAGCGGCTCTGTGGGAGAAAGATGTGGCAGTCTGCTTCAGTAGAGATTTATAGCTTTGGAAACCCTACGGGGTTGCTATGAGTCAGAATCGACTCGACAGCAGTGGGTTTGGGTTTTTTGTATAGTAGAAGGAAAAAGCCCTGGTTGAGTAGTGGTTAAGCCCTCGGCTGCTAACCAAAAAGTCTCCAGTTTGGACCCACCAGCTGCTCTGCAAGAGAAAGATATGGCAGTCTGTTTCCATAGAGATTACTGCCTTGGAAACCCTATGGGGCAGTTATACTCTGTCCTGTAGGGTCACTATGAGTCGGAATCTACTGGTCGGCAGTGGGGTTTATAATAGAAAGGGGGCTCTGCCTCCCACCAGATGACATCACACAGGGAATTACCCAAACATAAAAAGGGGGGTCATATGCTAGGCCACCAATAAAGACAACAGAAGTCCTTTAGAAAATATAAAATAATTTTCTCAGGCAGGCGACAAAGTTAAGAAGTTTGGTATTCTTGTTTATTTCATTCTGGAACTCATAAATTTATCTTGTAAACAAGATCCTGATAGTAACAGATGTGTATACTATGTAAAATCTCTACTCAGGCACTCTTCTTTCCAGCTTCTTTCCTTAGAAACTATCCTTAAAAAAAAAAGTTGCTGTAGCAACGCTGTATAACAGAAGAGAACTGCCCCATAGGATCTCCAAGGCTGCAAATCTTCACGGAAGCAGACTGCCACATCTTTCTCCTGCGAAGGGGCCGGTGGGTTTGAACTGCCAAACTTTCAGGGTAGTAGCCCAGTACTTAACCACCGTGCCACCAGGGCTCCTTAGAAACCATTCTGAAGGTCTCCGATTTGTTTTCCATATTTTCTCAGAAAGAAGGTTGATCCTAAGCCCTAGTTGCAGGGAAAATGCATTATTTTTCGCTGTCTGTCTATATATACCCTTCTTCTGCGTTACATTCTCTCACTGCAATTGTGTGATTTTGATGAGGCTGCCACTCACCCTCCCCTGTGGCTATATTCATTTTTAAGTCAATAACGCCCAGGCCCAGCCAATTCGAAAACTCCATTCCCCCAGCCACAGTGGTCCAGGAGGGAGCCTTTCAGACTTCAATGAGCACATCAAACACCTGGAGGTCTTGTTAATATGCAGCTTCTGATCCAGTAGACGTGAGTAGGACCAGAGCATCTGCATTTCTTATTTTTTTTTCTTTTTCCTTTTCTTTTTTTAAAATTTTATTGTGTTTTAGGTGAAAATTTACGGCACAAATTAGTTTTTCATTCAAAAACATACACACAGATTGTTTTGTGACACTGGTTGCAAACCCCATAAATGTGTCAGCACTCTCCTTTCCCTTTCCACCCAGGGTTCTCAGGGTCCATCCGTCCATTTCTCCTGTCCCTTCCTGCCTTCTCGCCTTTGCTTTTGGGCGGCGGGTGTTGCCCATTTGGTCTCATATGCTTGATTGAACTAAGAAGCACATCCCTCATGCGTGTTACTGTTTGTTGTATAGGCCTGTCTAACCTTTGAGAATCTGCATTTCTAACAAGCTCACAGATGCTGCTGATGGTGCTGATCTGTGCACAACACTTGGAGTAGCAAGGAACTAGATATCTCACAAGTGTCTAGGGTTGCCCACTTTAACCAAGCAAGGCCAGCTGGTCAATACGTAGAGAACCAAGGGATGGAGGAGCAGAGGTGAGAAGACAGAGGATAATAAGGGATAATAAGTCCGTTTCATTGTTGATCTAGCGAGGTGCCTGGTGCCAGTTCCTCCCCACCCCAGTTATACAGGCCAATAAATCCCCTCTTTGTTTAAATAAGGCTGAGTTGGACTTCTTAACTTGCAACCAAAAGAATACATAGAATATAAAAATTCTTTCGACTTAATCTAACAGTGTGGTTCCAACTGTCCTGGGCAAAGCCATATCTCATCTGCTACGGTTGCTACCTATCTTAAAGAATTATGAATTCTGACTCATGATTATAAGAAATAAATAGGAACAAACATATAGTTGCCAAACAACTTGTTACATGTTTGAAACTCACTTATTTTTTTCTATTACATTAATCATCTTCTAAGAAAGTTAATGCAATATCTTTTAAGGCTTCTCTGATCAAATGACTAAAACAAATGGTATTCACTAGAAATTTTTATCCCCAGTCTGCTGGCTTTCTCTAAGTGTCTACCTATGGACTTCTCTGTTAAAAAAAAAGAAAAAGAAACCAAACCTGTTGCCGTCAAGTAGATTCTGACTCATAGCAACTCTGTAGGACAGAGTAGAACTGCCCCATAGGGTTTCCAAGGAGCAGCTGGTAGATTCAAACTGCCGACCTTTTGATTAACAGCCAAACACTTAACCACTGCGCGCCATCATGGCTCCACTGATTTCTCCAGGTGGTGCAAAAAAATTAACCTGCTTGGCTGTTAACTGAAAGGTTGTTGGTGCTTCAAGTCCTCCCAGAGTGCCTCAGCAGAAAAGCCTGGCAAGCTACTTCCAAAAAATCAGCTGTTGAAAACTCATGCTCTGACACACAGGCGGTGGCCATGAGTCAGACTCAACTCAATGGCAACTGGTTGGATTGACTTCTCTGCGGGTGAGTATACTTCTGGAACCAAGAAAAGTTGTACAATGCAGCTCCAGTCTATTGCAGGTTGCAGACATTTGTGGAACTTAAGTGAGTATTTTAAATGGCACGCTATTAGGTCTGTGGTCCTAAAATTCCACCAAGTTTCTTCTACAAACTACAGTTATCGGTAAAAGAATAAAACAATTGTTTTTAATCATCATTGAAGATAAGTTGAGAACACAACAGACAGTCCGTGATGGAGCAGGAGAAAAGTGGGGTGTAGAACTCAAGTTCTAGTAAAAAGACCAGACTTAATGGTCTGGCTGAGACTGGAGGAACCCAAAAATTATGCCTCCTGGACTCTCTGTCAACCCAGAACAAAAACCATTCCCAAGGCCAACTCTTCAGACAAAGATAGACTGGACTATGGGTCATAAAATGATACTTTTGAAGAGTGTGCTTCTCAGCTCGAGTAGATTCATGAGACTAAATGGGTAACTCCCGTTAGGAGGCGAGGTGAGAAGCCAGAGAAGGTTAGGAGCTGGTTGAATGGACACAGGAAATCAGGGGTGGAAAGGAAGAGTGTGCTGTCACAGTATAGGGAGAGCAACTAGGGTCACATAACAATGTATGTATAAATTTTTGTATGAGAGACTAACTCCAATTGTAAACTTTCACTTAAACTACAACAATAAAAAAAAGTAAGTTGAGATAATTTTTCATCTTTAAAATTAGACTCCTCCATTAACTGCATTGTTAATTAAATCAGTGTTCCTCTTCACACAGCATGAATTATTAATCACCCTTGGAGAAGAAATGGGTGGCAATTTTGAAGACAAGGTTAAGTAAAAACTTGGAGAAGTCTCCCTAGTGAAAAATGACTCATTGTGCTGATGGGGGACACTGTCACAGTTATCTGAGACAGAATAGATATTCCTAAGTACCAATACAGTCATTAGCAAATTCACAAAACACAATTGTCATACTTTCATTAGAGTAACTTATTTTTACTCTAAGTAGTAGTTCACTAAAGCCTTTATTTTATGAGGCTAGGATTGTCAAGAAACCAAGACAACTTTATTGAGTCAGCTTTAGCTCACAGCCTACAAATACTCCCTTCTGGAGGCGTTGCCTGTTCCTGTGGGCTAGGTGAGGTGCCTTGCGTGGGCTCCCCTTACTCCCCCATCACTGCCTGAAGCACACCACACTCGTTCACTCTTCTGAATCCCTCACTGTCTCTCCCCACACTCCTCCACACAGTTAAGTGTTTTGCACAGTGTTAGTGTTTTAAATATTTATTTACTATGTTATTGTTGGGTGCCGCCCAGTCGACTCTGACTTATAGCGACCCCATGTGACAGAGTAGAACTGCCCCATTGGGTTTGCTAGGCTACAATCTTTGGGAAGCAAATGACCAAGTCTTTCTTCACCTGAACCACTGAGTAGGTTTGAACCACCAACCTTTCAGTTAGCAGCAGAGTGCTTCACCATCGTGTCACGGGGGCTTCTTTGTTCACTCTACGAACATGAAAGATGGAAGATACTACATTATAACCAATTTAAATTCATAACAGAAGGGGCACTGGTACTACTATCGTAAGTTGCTTGCATAGTGCTGATGCAATCTTTGAGAAAATTGCATATGTCTTTGTGTTGTTTTCTTTTTTAATGTACTGTATTAACATAAAAAGGTTTTGTTTCTCCTGTACAAAATAAAACCACCCAATGCTGCTGAATTTGGCTAAATAAGTGAAGGATATTGTGCTTGCATTCATTGAACTTCGAATCCAAAGCCATAACTAAGGGTTTAATAGTAACAATGAAATAAAGAACAGGCCTTCTCAAAGGACCTTTCAAACACTAGCTCAAGGTAAAAGAGGGAACTAGTGTTACAGCTTTCTCTGCTATTGAATTATATCAACAACAACCACTAGGGGGAGCTTTATCTCTTCTTATTTTCGGTAAACAGCCATTAGAATGCCCACTGAAGAACACTTTTACTCTATCAGTAAGTTAATATTTCCATTCTTCATTGAATATGCTAATTAATTTACCCTCAAATTTGATATTAGTCCTTACATGTTTGATATCGGTAGGACAGTAATTTCATTCATATTTATGGAATACTAGTTAATTTACTCTCAAATACAACAGCTTTCCTTAGGTGATGGAAGTTAAGTCTTTAGGCAAATTTCCTTCGATTTTCATGGCTCCGATGAAGTAATAAGAAAATAAAGTCTTCAATAATAAAAGTAGTAAACTTTTCCATTCTAAAATTAGATGATTTAGCATCTTTAGCCCAATGACGAGACTCTCAAACATTGTTAGTTCATGTTACACAGTGTCACATAAGAAGCCAAAAGAAAACAACATATTTTTATTTTATTCTTTCATATTTACTGCTAGATAATCTATTCCTGAATTAACAATTACCCCAAAATTTAGAGGCTTCAACAGTTAACGCTTTATTATTGCACCGTTTCTGTGGTCAGGAATACAGGAGGGGCTTAGCCGGGTACTTTTGGTTCAGTGTCATTCATGAAGCTGCAGTGGACATGTGGCTGGGACTCCAGTCACCGGAAGGCCTAACTGCGGCTGGAGGCTCCAGTTCCAAGATGGCTCACTCACATGGCTAGGGGCAGGAGGCCTCAGTTACTCACTGGCTATCGGCAAACGGGTTCGTTTCTCGCCACGGGCTGCTTGAGTGTCTATACAACATGGCAGCTGTCTTCACGTAGAATAAGTGATCCCAGAGAGAGCAAGGAGACCACAATGTCTTTTATGACGTAGAATTGGAAGTCACACATCGTTACTTCCACCATATTCTATGTGTTAGAAGCTAGGTATTATTCGGTCAAGCCCATATTCAAGGGGAGAGCAATTGATCCCCACTTCTTGAAAGAAAGGTTATCGAAGAATTTGTGAACGTATTTTAAAACTATCACACTTACCAAGAGATTCGTGCACCTGTTAGGCACTACATACTAAAACACTAGAGTCACATTAGACACCACCATCGTTGTTTTCCGTGCCACACTGATTTTCACGCGGGACTTGCTTCTTATCACAGCACCCGCTGCAAATCCAGCTTCTAAAAGATCTGCCTTCTCTAAAAGCAATGCAGCATGATCTAACGTTCAAACTGTAAGCTACCTTGAGCTGGTAGTTGAGTGGTGTCTGACAGATGTTGCTGTGTTTCCCTCGAAAATTTAAAATACCTCGCATCACCCCTGTGAGTTGGCTGCAGCACCCTGGGGTGCCTCAGCACACAGTTTGGCAACCATAGACTTCATGGCTTGTTTCTCAGAGACGAAAATTAAGCTCGAAAGTGTGTTTAAAAAGCCATTTTAGATATGTCAAGCTTCTCTAGTATTCTTACTTCTGGGAGATAATAAAAGGAAAATCAAGAGGCTGTTTCTATCTATGATACTGAAATAAAATGAAAGCTTTATTTTGTTATAAATCCTGCTGAATGGGAAAATATTCTAAAGACAGCATATTTTTCCTCTGCCCATTTTCACCAAACAACAGCTGGATTTGAACAAGAAGCCATCCAAAAGAGAAAAACTACAACTTAAAAAAAAAGTTTAGTTTGAAAAAAAACCTGTATCCAAGAAATAATTCTCTTTTCTTTTTTTTTTTTTTAAAAAAAAAACTTTTTTCCTCCTTCCCTGGTATAATAATATTTGCAGTGTTGGCTCTGTATCATTGCCAACTGATTATATGGTAATTGTTATGGATTGAATGGTGTCCCCCAAAAATAAGTGTTGTAAATCCTAACCTCTACGCCTGTGGTTATAATCCAGTTTGGAAATGGTTGTCTTTGTTATGTTAATGAGACAGAATTAGTATTCGGTGTATCTTGAGTCAATCTCTTTTGAGATATAGAGGAGATTAAATGCAAGCTAGCAAGCAGAAATGGGAGGAGAGAGATGCCAAGCCACGTGAAGATCACCCAGGAGCAGAAGCTCAGAAGAGACAACGACCTTCTTCTAGAGCCAACAGAGAGAGAGAAATCTTTCCCCTAGAGCTGGCACTCTGAATTTGGACTCCTAGCTCCTAAATAGTAAAAATAAAATTCTGTTTGTTAAGGCCATCCACTTGTGATGTTTCTGTTATAGCAGCACTAGATAACCAAGACAGTAGTTCTACTTCCTCAGTCATAAGAAGTTAGTCTTCAATAAAAAGAAAGCTCAAGTAATGAAAGGTCTTTTTGTTAATGCCAGCAGATAGAAAATTTTTTTTTAAAACACATTTCTCTCTACTTCTTCCAGAAAGCCCACAAACATAACAAAAATCTTTTTTTTCCCGTATCTTTTGAAGACCTAAAAGGATTTTTTTAATTTAATTTTTTTTAATTGTACTTTAGATGAAGGTTTATAGAACAAACTAGCTTCTCCCTAAACAATTAGTACTCATATTATTTTGTGACATTGGTTACCAACCCCTCGAGTTGTCAACACAGTCCCTTCTCAACCTTGGCCTCCCTATTACCAGTTTTCCTGTCCCCTCCTGCCTTCTAGTCCTTGGCCCTGGGCTGGTGTGCCCTTTTAGTCTCATTTTGTTTTCTGGGCCTGTCTAATCTTTGGCTGCAGAGTACAAAAATAATTTTTAAGGGCATAATTTTAAAAAGAACAGAAGAGATCATTACAGCAGAGAAATACTGTCAACAAAATATCGGAAGAGGGAAAGCTGATAACCTACCAGTAAATGACAGGTTTCAGCTTTCTCTGCTCTGCTAAGTGCCCAAAAAAGAAAAAAGTCAACTATTAGGAAGCTGATTCATGCCACAGAAACCCAGAAAATTTCTGTTCATGGAGGAACCAGGGGCCTCTGAAGGCAATGGAGTTGCAAGTAGGTTATAAAACAGGAGAATGTGTTAAAAGTTTGGAGAATTAACAGACTCTTTAATCCCCTCCCACTGTCCATGCAGGCACGTGATCTACATATCACAGAAGAGAGTGAATTTCTTACTGATAACAGGCATGTTCAATGAGTCTACATTTCAAAGAGTGAAACCCCTACTCCCCTTCTCCTACTACCAACCACTTGCCTTTGTGTCAACTCTGACTCATAGTAATGAGTGTCAGAGTACAACTGTGCTCCATAGGGTTTTCAATGGTTGATTTTTCTAAAGTAGATTACCAGGCCTTTCTTCTGAGGTGCCTCTGTGGGAACTGGAACCTCCAACCTTTCAGTCAGTATTCAAGTGTATTAATCATTTACACTACCCAGAGACTCCCTTTCCCATACTAAAACCAAAAAAAAAAAAAAAACCCACTGCCATCCAGTTGATTCTGACTCATAGCGAACCTATAGGACAGAGCAGAACTGCCCCACAGGGTTTCTAAGGAGTGACTGGTGGATTCGAACTGCCAACCTTTCGGTTAGCAGCCTGAACTCTTAACCACTGTGCCACCGGGCCCTGAGAAAGCTGACTACCAGACTTACACCCCATCAGATGAGATACTAGAGAAGTCCTCTCGGGAAACTGTTTGACCCTATAAATATTGACAGCCAGGAGTCCCATAACAAGACAGCCAGCTTCTGGGGAAACTGTTTATAAATATTGACAGCCAGGAGACCCACAACAAGACAGCCAGCTTTTGCCTGATTACTCTACAATGAGACCTGCAACTCGATAAACTTCACTCATTAACACAGGGCTCCCAATCAGCACTTTAGTGCCCCATTTGAAACTTACATAAATATTGCCAGATTAGTACAAAGAAATTCTAAATTCCTTTCATTCAGATTCCCCAAATATTAACATTTTGTGGAATATGCATGATCACCAACTCTCTCTACATATGTGTGCATGTGTTTGTATGTCTGGGGGACATATTTATATATATCCATTATCATTAATCATATTTATATATATCCATTATCATTAATAATGATGTCCCATCACCCCTATATACTCCAGCGTGTACTTCCCCAAAGCAAGGACACTTTCCTGCATAACTAGCATAAAATTCTCCAACTAAAGATATCAATATTGACACAACACTACCTTCTAACCTGCAGATTCCACTCAAATTTTGCTGTCTAACACCGTTTTGTTTTTATTCCTTTCTGGTCCAGGATCATACCCAGAAATAAGTGTTGCATTTAGTTCTTATGTCTTCTCAGACACCTTCAACCTGGAACAGTATTTATCGGTCTTTTATGTCCTTAGCAATGTTTAAAGAGTAAAAGCTTCACATTCTGTAGAATGACCTCATACTGTTACTTAGGACCAAGCACAGGTCATGTATCCTTGGTAAGACTATGGAAATCATGCTGTGCTTTTCTTAGTCGTAACATCAGTAGGCATAAAGAAAGGAAATGAAAGCAGAGTTTGCTATTGTTGACAACTGAGAAAGATCTGAGATTTTACCCTACTTGCAAGCTAATAACTTAGCACACAAAAAAATAAAAAATAAAAACCCTTGCTGTCCAGTCGATTCTGATTCACAGCAATCCTATAGGACAGAGTAGAACTGCCCCATAGGGTTTCCAGCGAGTGGCTGTTGGATTCAAACTGTCAACCTTTTGGTTAGCAGCTGAGCTCTTAACCACTGTACCACTAGGGCTCCCAAAAGTTAGCCCACCACAGTTTCGTAAATGTTGGCTAAAGACATGAGACTCCTGGATCAGAGACAAAGGATTTTATCACTACTTGTGGCACAGCAGTTTTGCAGACATGAACTTCATCTTCACTCTGGTTCTCCTTGCCATCCAAGTCCAATGGGGGTGACAGAGAGTGGCCCAGATGGGTGCTACACATGCAGTGGGTTTATATCACAGCTGAGGAACCCTGACCTTAGGGAACCCCAATCTTTTATAATGGGCTAAAAGCAAACTTGCAAGACCTTTGTCCCACAGGATTTTTATATTATTTATTATACTGAACAACAAACAAACCTGCCCTCTGCTGCAGAGGAAGGTACTGTATCATCCAAGGCTGTTTGCTACACATTAAAAAAAAAAAATCATACCAGTTGCCGTTGAGTCAGAGTTGGCTCATGGTGACCCCATGTATGTCCAAGTAGAACAGTGCTCCATAGATTTTTCAATGGCTGACTTTTCAGAAGTAGATCACCAGACCTTTTTTCCAAGGTGCCTCTGATGGACTCAAACCTCCAAACTTTCAGTTAGTAGCCAAGTGTGTTAACCATTTGCATCAGCAGGGACTTGCTGTAGATACATCCTTAAAATGATAGTCAGAAACAAAAGCTGTCAGTGCTCTGCTCATAGTATGTACAGAAATGTGAGAGACTCATGGAAAATTGTTTCCCAAAAACTGTGTGATTCATCTCTGAAAATAATTACAGTCATAACAGTAAACTCTGCATATTGAGTTAACCAAAATTATGGCAAATACATTGGGAATGTGGAGGAACAGGATGAGTGTGTTGGGGAAGGTTAAAGGACATCAGCTGTTGCTGCAAGTCAATTCCAACTCATAGTGACCCTATAGGACAGAGTAGAACTGTCCCATAAGGTTTTCAAGGAGCAGATGGTGGACTCAAACTGCCGACCTTTTGGTTAGCAGCCAAGCTCTTGTTAAAGGATAAAAGATAGTAAATCTTAATATCCTACAGTAGAAAGTAATTAGATAACATCTACATTAGAAAATTAAGAAATAACAGTAAAAGTGTGCTAGTTAAAAATATGGAAAATAGCTAAACTGATTAATGTGGTATTGCCTCTCAGATACAGTTTTTATAATATGGGAAAGATGGAACAAGTAACTGCTTTTTTTTATAAGCTATTTGATGCTTTAAACTATGCATATGATTATCTTCATAAAAATTAAAATATAATTTAAAACAAGAAAGAGAGATCAATCCTGGAGCCCAGCAGTTTTATTATAATCATTAGATTATAGTTTGAGGAAATTTAATCTGCCCCAACTATCCCTAAGGAACTAATTGACATACAGGGACTCTGATTTATAAAAGGTGTTTTTTAAAATGCATAAAGTCAGCCCCTTATCTTAAGGAACAAATATTCACTGAAGGTTTATAGGGCAACCCCCTCAGCCCTGGAAGGTATGATTGGATCTCTGCTTTAGTGTGTGCTGCCCTCAACAACTGCATGCCCTTCTCAAAGGGCGCTGGGAGAGAGAAAATGACCTCACTGGTGGAATGCTGACTGTAATAAGCTCCCTCAGCTGCTCTGGGCTCTAACTTCCCTTTGTACAGCCCTCCAGGCTATTAACTCTCAGAAGCCTATCCATCTCTGCAGACAACATGGATGAGGCGGAAGTAGGAAAAAAGATAATAAAAAAGAAGAAAGCTAATTATTAAATTTTATGAAGGGTCAATTGTTATGTTATATAATCCTTTTCCCCCACACACTGGCTCATTGTATTTAAAAAAATATAAAACTAAACTAAAATTACAGAAGCCTTTAAAGTAGCAAGTCAAAACTCCTCAGCCCCACTCACCATTCCCTAATCCTACCTCCATAAGAAGATATTTTTAACAGTTTGAAATCTTTCCTTCCAGACTTTGTCTATATAAATAAAAAGATTCATGCATATATATGCAGGTCTATACTGAATTTTTTTTTACCTAAATGCTGTCATACTGTACATATTATTTTACCTTTTGTTTACTTCACTTCAATAATTGCATGATTGTCCTATCAGTACACAAAATCTACCTTTCTCTTTTTTTTCTAATGGCTGCATTGTTTTCCATGGTAGAGTTATACCATAACTTACCTAACAGTTTCTATCACTGAGTATTTAATTTCTTTCTTTTTTTTTTTCCTATTATAAACAATGCTACAGTAAGCATCCTTATAAATACATTGTTGTGTTTTTATACAAGTATAAGATGTTGCTGTGTTTATAAATTCCTCCAAGTGGAATAAATTCCTCCAAGTGGAATCTGTGTCAATGGACATACAGAACTTTAATACTGTCACATCATATCATCTTTACAACCATACCATGAGGTTGATAATATTACATTGCCTCCATTTTTAATGATAAGGAAATTGAGAACCAGAACGTGTAAGTATTTTCACCCAAGGTCTGGCATACTGAGTGCCAAGACTAATGCTCCATTTTTCTGAATCCAAGTCCAAGGCTGGTCTAAGCATACAATTGCAGGACCCACAGTAGGAAGGGTGGACGATCTGGAATTGGCAACAGCAGGAGGCATCTAGACAGCTTTAAAGAACACTTAAGATTGGTAGTACCGGTAGCGACCTATGCCTAGAGCACCAACCTATTGCTTTCCCTAAAGGTAAGGGCAGTGGAGGACAGCTTTGCAGAGAAAGCAAAGAAACAAGGATTTGACAGCCCATTAAATAAAAGTAGCCCTAACCTTAGCCATTCTAATGGCAAAGGAGAAGCAGCTGTTTGGAAGAAGCAGTTTTAACAGTTTGAGATAATCACACTTCAGTCACAATAAGTGACACTGAATTACAGAGGAACTTGGTGGCTACAACAGAGTAAAACTAACATAGAAATATATACATACATAAGCAAGTGTAGAGTATTAGTTATACCTCAGAGAAGGTTTTGGTTTTGAAACGTATGAGTTGGAATCAGCTTGACAGCACCGGGTTTATTCTTCTTCTATAATCCCCCCAAAAAATTTTCTTCTTTTTTACAGTGTGAGAGTGCCATTTATTGAGTGCCTACACCTTCCAGGCCTTATGCTGAGGTTTTAAGTACAATATGTCTTCCTTTAATCCTTGCAAAAATCAAAGTTGTTCACTTTTCATTAAAAAAAAAAAAAAAACTATGAGTAGACAGTCAAGGATTAGCAAACATCTGTAGAAAACTTATGTTAACAATATAGAACCAAAACAAATAAACAGAAAAAGGAACTGAGAAAATTAACATTCTGCAGAGGGAAGAAAACCAGAAAAAATAAAATAAAAAAGCAAATATTTTAACATCTTCTGAGAGATGACAAAATTTTGCATACAGAAAAAATAGAAATCTATGTTTTTAAAAAGAACATTTAGAAAATAAATAAAAGGAACATTTATAAATAAAAATGTGAAATAAAAAATATGCATGAGTGTAGACAGACAGAATTAAGGAAATCTCTAGAGAGTCAGACAAAATAAGAAAAAAATAATTAAAGAGCCAGACTAGGAAATCATACATTCACACAAAGAAAGCAGAGAGGAAATCATTGACGAAATAATTCAACAAAATTGCCAAGAACTAAAAAACACAAGTTTCCAGATTGAAAGAGTTCATTGTATACTCACCATCATGAATAAAAATAGAGTTACACCATGAAGCTTCAGAAAAATTGCAGAAAAGAGAAAATCCTAAGAGTTTCCAGAAAGAAAAGAAAGGTCACATAAAATAATCTGGAATTAGAATGACTTTGGACTTCCCCAGAGTAACACTGGATGGCAAAAGGAATGACATCTGAAAATTCTGAAGGAATATTTTTCCAACCTGGAATATTATATTAAGTAAACCCTGGTGGCATAATGGTTAAGAGTTCAGCTACTTACAAAAAGGCTGGCAGTTTGAACCCACCAGGCGCTCTTTGGAAACCCTATGGGGCAGTTCTACTCTGTCCTATAGGGTCACTAGGAGTCGGAATCAACTCAAAGGCAATGGGTTTTGGGTTAAACTTGTAATTGATTTTAATGATTGGAGATAGCTTTTCGACATACAAGGACACAAAAAAATTTACTTCCTATGCACTACATGGCAAAGCTGTGAATAGTTTATGTAATTATAATGTGAACACTGAATACTGATCCAAATAAAATTATAATATAGCCATAGTGGCAAGATGAGTGCATGGGAAGGATGAGGGAGGAGAGAGAACTAAATCCTCATCTTCTACAGTGGGAAGTTGATAGGTAATACTGAAAAATCAAGAAATAACAATCTAAGTATGTTATTTAGAGACAAAGAGTAAATACAAAATTCAGCAGCTAAGAACGGCAGCCATTCCTGGAAACCACCTTCCAGCCAAGCAATAGAAAGGCCTATAAAATAAACAATCACATCAGAAAAGAAGATGCTCCATAAAACAAACAATTATATGAGACTAAAAGGGCAACATACGCCCAAAAAAAGTAAAGACGAGAAGGCAGGAAGAGGTAGGAAAACTGGAAGAAAGGTAACGGGGAACCCGAGGAGGAAACGGGTAGAGCGTCGACACTGTGGAGATTACAGCCATTGTCATGGAACAACACTTCGTGTGCAATTCGTTGTATGGGAAACTGAATTGCTCTGTAAACTTTCACCTAAACCACAATAAAATACATATATTTTTTTAATTCAGCAGCTAAAATGGGTGAACGTGGTTTCATCTGGGAAGAGGATGGGTGGAGAAGGGCAGGGAACTGCTTTTTTCCATAATTATTTGATCCTTTAAGCTTTATAATTTTGTATCTTTGATACAAATAAATTTGATACAAATGAAAAATAAAAAAAAGAAGGGAAAAAGGGAAGGAGAAAGAAAGTAACCTGTTTTTCATCTGGTATAACTAAAAACACTAATAGAAATATCAAGACCAAACTACATTTTACTGGATTTTCCAAGATGTATTTTGTTCTGTTTTGGTGGCTTGCAGGAAAAAGGTGGGGGGGGGGGGGGTCTATAACGTGAATAATGCTTCTTAATGTTTACAGGGATCAGGAAATGGGGACAAGCTTGGGTGATGCAGTAGCATGCCTTGGAAATATGTATTCAGAAATAAGTTATTCAGTATTTGTTTTTAAGGCAATGATCTTTGGTTTTTCTTAGCTAGGTTTAACATAACCAACAGATGTTATTCAGCAATCTGTAAAAGGCAATTGTGAAAATAGAGTGGGAGGGATCTACTCACACAATTCTTTCTTTGCTATGTTCTTATGGTTGCTACTACTTCACCCTAGCAGATACTGCCTTTTCCGAAGGCATCAGCTGCCTGATTGTAATTTGATGTTTAGAAATCTTAGCCAACATGTTCTTATTGGACCTAAAAAAAAAATGCGGTGCAGATGATGCCTTCCAGTTATTGACTTATCCTCTTCAAGGATTTGGGAAAAGGCCATTTTTTATTTCCATCAGTGGCACATTTTGTGCAGTGCCCTGTGTTGAGGCTATTGGCAACAGCTGCAGTCTGGTAGAGCTATATGCCCAGGACCCACAAAACCCTTTGTCACGGGCACACATTCTCTCACTTTCTCTGAGTGCAATATACACATGCCTTCTACATTTGTTTGTCAACCACTCCCTACCCCAGCAAAGTATTTTTGCCAGGGCTTCAAACCAGTTCTAAATGATTCAGTCATGACCATCATAAATAAGTTCACCATACGTGTTGCATAGCAACCAAATCTGTTGCCTATCAGATTTTGACCCAAGTAGGAAACAAAGAGCACTGCCCGACTCAAAGACGGCAGTCAATCATGCCACTTCGAATGTTTCAGGAGCCTGACATGGGAAATTGGACTATTGGCAGGCCTGTGGAGAGCGACAAACATTCAAAGCATGTGGTCAGCCACCATCTTTAAACAGGACACTACTATTTGTTTCCTACTTGGGTCAAAATCTGATGGGCAACAGATTTGGTTGCTACGCAACGTGTATGCTGCGCTTGTTACAATGACCGTGACTGAATTGTTTCGAACCAGTTCAAAGCTCTGATTTTCATAAGCGCTGCTATGCCAATTTTTTTTTTACAGTAGCATTTACAAAAATACCTTGCTGGAGGAGGAAGCAGCTGGCAAAAGAACGTAGAAGGCATGCATTATCTGTGTAAAAATAAGGTACTCATAAAGCTATAAAAAAATTAGTAGGTACAAAGAACCTCAATCGTCATCAATTCCCAATAAGGATGCCCATGTTGTTGTTGTTAGTAGCCATTCAGGTGATTCCGACTCATGGCAACCTTATGAATAACAGAATGAAACATTACCTGGTCCTGCACCATCTTCCTAATCATTGGTTTACTTGAGTCCACTGTTGAGGCTATTGTGTCAATCCATATTATTAAGTGTTGACCTTATTTTTGTTGACCCTCTACTTTACTAAACACCATGGCTTTTTCTAGTGATTGGTCTTTCCTGATGACATGTCCAAAACAAGTGATCTGAAATCTCACCATCCTCACTTCTAAGGCACAATATGTTATACTTCTTCTAAGACTGATTTGTTCATTCTTTTGTCAGTCCTTGTTCAGTGCCATCGAGTCAGTTCCAACTCATAATGACCCCACGTACAACAGAATGAAACACTTCCCAGTCCTGCGTCATCCTCACAATCGTTGCTATGGTTGAGCCCGTTGTTGCAGCCTCTGTGTCAACTCATCTCATTGAGGGTCTTCTTCTTTTTCACTGACCTTCTACTTTATCAAGCATGATATCATTCTCGAGGGACTGGTTGCTCCTGATAACATGTCCAAAATGAGATGAAGTCTCACCATTCTCACTTCTAAGGGACACTCTGGCTGTACTTCTTCCAAGACAGATTGTTTGGTCTTCGTGGTATATTCAATATTCTTCACCAACAGCATAATTCAAATGCATTAATTCTTCTTCAGTCTTCCTTGTTCATTGTCCAGCTTTCACACGCATATGAGGCGATTGAAAATACCATGGCTTAGGTCAGATGTACCTTAGTCCTCAAAGTAACAACTTTGCATTTTAAAACTTTAAAGAGGTCTTTTGCAGCAGATTTGCCCAATGCAGTAAGTCATTTGATATATTGACTGTTGCTTCCATAAACAAGGGTGTCCATAGCTGTTTTTTTTTTTTTACTGTAATCCATTATAAAACATTCACTAATTCAACTCAAATCTTTGCATTTAAAAATAGAGAAACAACCAGAATTCTCTTAACGTCAACAATTGCTGTAGCAGTGAGATTCTCAGAGGACCACCCTCTCCTTTTATTAGCATGGAGAACCCAGCATGCTAAGGCAGGAAAAGGAGACACATCTAGGACTGTATTCTGACTCCACCTGTTTTCTAGCTGTGTGATTTTTAAGGACATTTAAACTCTCTGTACCTCCATCTCTTTATCTGCAAAATAAAGAAATTAATGCCTTCTTTACATATGCTGGTCACCATGAGTAGAAGACCACATGTTGGCAACTGGTTACCATGGTAAGCACCTTGCTTAAGGAAGACACTCAACAAATATTAGGGCTCCCTTTCCTCTTATTTCATAAGGCATGAGGAATGAGTGTGCAGGTGTCATGCCTACTTTTCCTTTTACATGAATCACACTCTCTCCTCTTATCTGGCATAGGACAAAGAAAACAAATCAACTTATGAAAGAACACCTTGTAAATCTGCAATCTGAAAAATCAGATCCATCCGTTGGGTTCTGCTCTTTCTCCCTAGAGTCTAGACTTTGTCAAATCATAGGCCAAGATTTTTTTTTCTAGTGGCACTATCAAATCAAAGGTTAGCCAGGCCCAGTTGGATTGCCCTCTTTGGGAAGGTTCTTCACACAGAGGTTACATGCTAAAGGTAACTCACTTGTGTTCTGTCCTTGGTTGAATAGCATCCCCCCAAAACTCTTGTCTTTCCCGGAACATCATTACATGATCTTATTTGGAAATAGGGTCATTGCAGATGTAGTTAAGATGAGGTCATATTGGAGCTGAGTGGACCCTTAATCCAATATGACTGTCATCCTTGTAAGAAGAGGAGAAGAGACACACCATGGAGGCAGAGACTGGAGTGATGCATCTACAAGCCAAGGAATGCAAAGAATTTCTGGCAACACCAGAGACTAAGAGAAGGGCATAGAACAGATTCTCCCCGAGAGCCTTCTGAGAGAACGTGGCCCTACAGACAACTTGACTGCAGACTTCTAGCCCCGAGAACTGTGAGAGAATAAATTTCTGTTGTTTTAAGTTATCCAGTTTGTGGTAACTTGTTATGGAAGCCCTAGGAACCAAACACATGTTCCTTTTCAGAAAGTTAGAAGGAACACCAATAAAGAATAACCATAAACCACAAAGAAATACATAGAAACGGGGGATAAGATTTTTCATAAATTAGCAGAAGATTATAATCAGGACTCCTTCATCTTTTTTCCTTGGGTATCACCTATCATATGAGCTTGTGTTTGTGTAGAATAGAATACATAGAAATCTAAAAAGACATCAACCCGTTGCCATTGAGTCTGACTCATGGTGACCTCGTATGTTGAAGAGAAGAACTGTGCTCCATAGGGTTTTCGATGGCTGATTTTTCAGAATTAGATCACCAGACCTTTCTTCTGAAGCACCTCTGCTGTCATGGACTGAATTGTGTCCCCCAAAAAATATGTGTAGCAACTTGGCTAGGTCATGATTCCCAGTATAGGATGATTGTGTTATCTGATGTGATTTCCTTATGTGTTGTAAACTCTATCACTATAATGAGATTATATGTGATCTCCTTATGTGTTGTAAATTCTATCACTGTGATGAGGTTATACTGATGAGGTTGACAAGATTAGATAGTGTCTTAATGCAATCTCTTTTGAGATATAAAAGAGAGAAGTGAGCAGAGGCACATGGGAACCTCACACCACCAAGAAAGTTGTGCTGGGAGCAGAGCGTATTCCTTGGGCCTGAGGTTCCTGTGCTGAGATGCTCCCAGACCCAGGAAAGACTGAGGCATCACAAGGACCTTTCTCCAGAGGCAACAGAAAGAGAGAGCCTTTTCCTGGAGCTGATGCCCTGAATTTGGACTTGTAGCCTATGGGACTGTGAAGACAATAAATTCTGTTAAAACCATTCACTTGTGGTACTTCTGTTAGAGAAGCACTAGATGACTGAGACATCTGGGTAGACTCGAATCTCTGACCTTTTTGTTAGTAGCCAAGTACACCGACTGTTCGCACCACCCAGGGACTTCTGAAAAGACATTAGAGATTCTTAAAACAGATAACCCTAATTTACAGAAATAGAAACTGTTTACAGAGGTCGAGTCTTTTCCAACTTAATACAGTTAATTACTGATGGATCTCATGTCTATCCGTATATTTTTGTCTTTAGTTTATGTCTGTATTTTTGTGTGCTGTATATTTATATCACTGTAGTGTTCTGCTATTTAGGAATTAGCTAATAGGCTTTATTTTAAGAAACTTTCAATAAAAGTCATGCTTTCTATTTAGGTGAGAAATCTTGAGGGTGTGTATAAAAGAGAGGCTGGGTGTTTAAAAAATCAGGAAATTGTCTGACACCTTGTTGGCACATCTGGAAACAAAAATGAGACTGTTGCTTCTCTCCTTTGTATTGTTATTGAGCTCTGTGCTGAATGCAAAAATGTCAACGATGCTTTGCTAAAACCCAAATGTTCCTTATGCAACCTGCACATAAAATTATTTCTTCCTACCATAAATCCTGCTTCTTCCTACCATAATTCTGCTATCTAAGAAACAAACACGCCCTGTTGGAATGAAGGAGGATAGACCACAGGACATCTGAATCAGATGTCAATCTAGTTTTCCAGCTTGTCATGGATCCTTAGACTCCATTTGAGGAGATGTCATAAATGAAACTGATTTACCATAAAATCTGTCTGCTTTTCATTAAATCTTGCTCTTGGATTCAGTAAGGCATTCAAGTTACCAGCGTTTTACTGTTTTGTCCCTGCAGGGCTATCTCTGGGTCTTGTTAGTCCAAAATGGACTGCGCAGAAAAGAGGGCTTGGAGGAAGAGGTTTATTCGCATGGGTTGTTTGGCACATTGCTTAAACTAGGGACATTAGCAGTTTCTGGAAGAGAAGAGCATTGGTCAGACCCTTGGGGCAAGAGTGGGAAATGGAACTTACACTGTCACTTGCTTGACAGAAACACGTCAGTTGAGACAGATACAGGGCAGGAAATAAGAAATCTGTTTTCAGAGACTTAGTTGAATGGGTGAAGGCTCTGGAGTTCTTTATATCCCGGTTAAAATCCCAGAGCTGCTATTTACCCATTGCTTGACTTTGTTGAAATTACTTAACCTTTAAAACTCACCTTCTTCATCTATATAATAGGCAAAATATGACTAACTCAAGGAGCCGCTGTGACGATTAAAGAAGTTAACATATACAATATGCTCATCCAAGACATGGTACCTAGTATGTACACGATGGTCCTTGGGTGATGCAAATGGTTAGTGCTTTTGGCTGCTAACAAAAGGTTGGAGGCTCCAGTCCACCCTGATGTGCTCTGAAGAAAGGTCTGGCAATCTACTTTAAAAAAATCAGCCATTGGAAAAAATCTATGAAGCCCAGTTCTATTCTGATACTCACAGGGTAGCTACGAGTCAGAATTGACTAGATGGCAATTGGAATGTACACAGTATGCTAGCAGTCATAATTGTTCTATGTTTCTATAATGATCTTAAATCCCATAAAGTATAAGACACTATTATGCTTTCAAAATACCTATGTATAAGTGGTCATAATATGAACTTAGAAATAGATATATGTCTAACTTTGAGAGGCTTTCTAACATTAGCTACAAATTATTAGAAAACCGTAATAAGAAAGTTATTTAGAAAATTTCTGAACTTAGACATAGAAGCATGTGAAGTATGTAAAGAACATAAACAGCCTGTAAGTTCACTTTGATCCAGCACGCTGTGACACAAGAAAACATAAAATCTCTAAACAACCTCCCTAATCTCTAACCTTGAAGAAAAGATGTGTCATTTGGCTACTCTCTAAACTGGGAAAAAAGACATATTCGTCTTTGATGTCACACTGGCAAGCCACTGCCGTGTGGAGCCAAGGTGACAAATTCACATATAAACCCTAAATTTTTGCTCATTTACTGAGTGAAGGCAGAGATGGAACTGAGATTCTGTCTGCCAACAACTACCTCGGACCACACCTACGAGGAACCTCCAGAGTTCGAGTTGTGGTTAAGCCTTCCTCCAGAGACCTCATTAAAGGTAAAAGTCTGAAGTCTAAAGAGTTAGACTCTAACCATTGAACTAACATTGTAATTGTTAATTCTGATTCTCTAGTTCTGAATGAATGTTGTGAGGTCTTACTTGTGTGCCTTGCCACGACTACCTTACAATAAACTAAACGAGTTTATGCATGCCAAACCTAAGTAGCTTTCTATTAATTTCTAAGATAAAATTCTACATAATATTAATGATTATGATGATGTTGACATTTATCCTAATCTAAGCACTGCCATTTACCAGCTATGTGTCCATGGGGGTAGAATTCTAGTTTCATTTTCTTCATCTGGAAATTGAGGATAATAATATTTACCTTGCAGGGTTGTTTTGTTTTGGTTCACTGTTTAATTTTTTGTTTTGTTATTTTATTTTTATTTATTATTGTTAGTAGCCAAGTAGCTTGACGCCTAACCTAAAGATTGGCTGTTCGAATCCACCCAGCAGTTCCACAGAAGAAAAGGCCTGGCAATCTGCTTCCATTAAGATTACAGCTAAAAGAAACCCTATGGAGCTCAGTTCTACTCTGTAACACATGGGGTCACGATGAGTTGGAATCAACTCAAGGGCAACAAACAACAACAAATATACAGGTAATAAAACATTTGCCATTTCAACCACCTTCATATGTACAGTTCAGTGACACTAATTATGTTCATCGTGTTGTTCAACCATCACCTTATCTGCTCCTGAATTGCTGCAGGTATTTTTTTTTTTAAGTGCTAGAAATGGTGTGTGGCAAAAGTCTAGCCCTACTATCTAGCCTCGCCCAGGTAGATTCTTAATAATTTGTCGTTCTTGTTTTCACTACCACCTATTTTTTATACAACAATATGTTTAAACTTGAGAGAAATCATGTTCCATAGAAAGATTGGCTCTTCTTGATATGTTCCGTATATAGTGGTCCATCTGAAAAGTGTTTACTCAAGAGATAGACTACGTTTCTCTTTTTCTCATAACACCCTGGCTAAGTTCCCTTAGGAATAACTCCCAAAAAAAGTTATGTTTGAAACTTAAAGTAGTGTTCTATACTATTAGCAGCGCTTATCAGAACCACTTTGAAAGGGACACAAAAAAATTCCCCAGTTAATGGAGGTAGCCGCTGTCATTACTTTGGGCAAGGCAGAAAAAAAACAACTAGGATTAGAGAGAGTCCTAATCCTAGGACTGGAGCCCTGATGGTGGCAGTTCAAATCCACCAGCTGCTCCTTGGAAACCCTATGGCAACGGGTGTGGTGTATGCCTGTGGGTGTAATTCCATTTCATGAATAGGATTTTCTTTGTTATGTTAATGAGGCCCTGTAAGCATAGGATGTGTCTTAAACCAATCACTTTTGAGATATAAAAGATCAGTTTAGACACAAAGACAAACACAGAGAAGACAGACATCATATGAAAGATGCCAAAAAATGCTGAGAACAACCTGGAGAAAGTGAGACAAGAATTTCCCTCGGAGTGAACAGAAAGAGAGCCTTTCCCCAGAGCTGGCGCCCTGAATTTGGACTTCTAGCCTCCTAAACTCTGAGAAAATAAATTTCTTTAGTTAACACCACCCACTTGTGGTATTTCTGTTATAACAGTACTCAATAACTAAGACAGTGAGCCTAGGGAACATTTTATTCTCTGGCCTTGACCTCACCAGCTTCTAATTGCCACATGCTAGTTTATCCATCAAAGAAGAACAGGTTTTATTCAAGTAGCGTTCTACAGGAACCGTTCCATCTAACATGTCCACCCTGGACACCAGATTCCTGACTTAATTATCAGTTGAATCAGCCTGGTTCCAGAACACCTTTTAAACAAAAGGCATTCTTCTCAACTGAGAAAAATAGAGATTAGTTGAGAATGCAGCACTCAAAATATGGAAGAACATGACTTTTAGTTGATGGCATTTAACTTGAGGTTGCTAGACTGCAATAGAAAGTAAACAAACTATCAATCCAATCCTATGTGACTTAATAGTGATAATTGAATGTGAAGAAAATAACACGTCTAACAGTGTTGCCAGGGGTTCACAACCCTCTGCTAGAAGCAGAGACGAAAAAGGGCAGGCATTCATGTTTACCATTCAGAAAGTTTCTCTGGAATATTTTGTCCTCTCATTGTGTTTCTCATACCATGATTGTGCTAAATAGCACAACTTATATTCACATTTAAGAGTAGATTAGGAACTATCAACACGTGAAAGTCAATAGTGGGGGAAATCGAGAGACTGGGTGTGTGTTTGCTGGTGGCCTGGTGTTTCATGATTTATATTCACAGAGATTTACTTATCCTTGGGTTATCCTATAGTTTAATAGAGGAAATACTCTTACATCAACATTTAAATACTAACTGTGCCTCTTTTTCTATAAGAAAAAAGCCTAGTCAGGTTATATTGGGGAAAAGAAAAGGAGGAAAATTAATTGAAAATTAAGTCAGAGGTACTCTATCATTATTAGAGTAAATATGCTGCTGCTTACTTACTTTGTTGTTGTTGCTATTAGCTACTGTCAAGTCAGTGACAATGGTCCCAACTCATTGGAACCCCATGCACAACGGAATTAATGCTGCCAGGTCCTCCACTATCCCCATGGTCAGACCGTTGTGAGCCATAGGGTTTTCAAGGGCAGATTTTCAAAAGTAGGTCACCAGGCTTTTCTTCCTGAGAGGACAGAGAATCTCTGCTGAAACCTGTTCAGCATCATAGCTATGCACAAGCCTTCACTGATAAATAGATGGTGGCTGCACATCATTGAACAGAAATCGAACCCAAGTCTCCAGCATGGAAGGCAAGAATTCTACCACTGAACCATAATTGCCCCCATCTTATTTACTCTAATGGTTCTAAATTTCCTTGAACTCATTTGCAGAGGCAAAGGAGGCTCTACCATTTTAAAATGCAATTATCTGTGTTATAAATAAAATTGCTGCATTTCCCTTTTCCAGTAAATGAAGTGAAAAATTGAACTAATGGATTTATAACAGAGTGAAGCAAGTCAGGAATTCTCGTCCCATTGGGGATAGTAAAAGTTCATTTTCAGGTATTCCATTAAGTAGAAACTTCTTTTATATAACTGTCAGTATGGGAAGAAGGGTATCCATGGATGTTGGATGGCCAAAGGGGCAACTGGTAGGTTGGTCTTGATTGTATGAAGCATCCCACCTCTCACTGGATCCTTGTTCCCCAGCCATCATCTTCATTTCCACCTTACCGGTTAGGATACAAGCAAGTAACTAAGATTCAACCAGTCAGGTACTCATGTTCAGGATTCTGAATTTTGAATGAGTAACACAGAGAAAATGGACAATTAAATTCCATTTGGGCTGCACTCATGATGACCATGTACTCTGTAGAGCCAGCAGCTTCCTCACCAGAGGCCTATCGTGCTGCCTGCTTGATGGCCAGCCCAAGCTATCTTGGTTCTTTTCATAAAAGGGACAAAAGTCAGGAGGTGGAGCCAACATGGTGCCCCATATAGATGCAGTATGCCATCCTTCTGCAACAAAGACCTGAAAAACTAAGAAAAACAGATACAAACATCAATCCTGGAACCCTAAGCATCAAATGAAGGGATAAAGAACTAGATCAAACACAAAATGGAAGAAGAAACTCATGGAAAATAGAGAACAAGGTGAGATGCAACCAAGTGGAAGTCCCTGCCAACTAACACAGCACAGCACTGCCATCTTGGAACACAGCTAGCAATGACCCCATACAGGGCATGGGAAGACAACTTCTCAGAGCTCCCTGCAGGAAACAGAGCAGCCAGTAACCAGAGAAACACACTTTCCCACACCTCACTCTTCTTCCCTGTATGCTACCCCTACTTCCCACCAGCCCCCACTGTGCCACCTTGGCTAAAGCATCGTAGATGCTCAGGCCTACCACTGCAAGGGACCCATACTAACCTCTCCTCCTGCCACTCGACTAGCTGCTGAACAGTGGGAAGCAAGCCCACATCACTGCCCATCCGAAACCCTGCCAATCTGGAGAGGGACTGTAAACACTCCCACACCACTGGACCAACATCAGAAGGTAAACAGCGTTTGCCCAGTCTTATCTCAGCCACCTCACCAAACCACTGTATAGTGAAGTGGGCTTGCCCTGCCTACTGCTGTCCTGCCCAACCAGACAAGGTGGTGAGAGCTACCTCACCCACAGATGGGCAAGCAGCAAAGCATGCCCTTCCCACCTGCGCTGACATATCAAACTAAAACAAAAAAGCAGGATGAAACAAACAAACATGCCATCAATACATAAAGAAAATAATACCTTAATGTCTCGGAGACAGCAGACAATATCAAAACATATAAAAAAGCAGGACAAGATGGCCCCAGCAAGCAATGAAAATAAATAATCAGATATCCTTCCAATAGAAGAAAAGGCAGTGGAACTATCTGATATGAAATTCAGAAGACTAATATTTAGGGCTCTCCAAGAGATCAAGGAAAACACTGACAAAACCAAGAAAAAAATAGACAAAATCAAAGAAAACACAGACAAAGCAATACAAGAATTCAGGAAAATAGTACAAGAACAAAACATCAAAATAAATAAACAATTAGAAATTATGCAAAAGCAACAACTAGAAATGCAGAAGATAGACAACAAAAATCCAGAAATAGACAACTCAATAAAAGGTTTTAGGAAGAAATTTGAAGCAATGAAAGACAGGATGAGCAAGATTGAAGACAAATCCATGGATGCCACTTTGAGGAAAAATCATAGAAAAGAATGAAGAAAAATGAATAAAACCTAAGAATTATGTGAGACACAATCGAGGGCAAAAATTTGTGCGTGATCAGAGTTCAAGAACAGAGAGAGAAAATGGAAAATACCAGGACTATTATTGAAGAATTGCTGACAGAAAACTTCCCAAATATCATGAAAGATGAAAAACTGACCATTCAAGAAGGGCAATGAACCCCATATAGGATAGAGACCAAAAGAAAGTCATCAAGACACCATAATCACACTTGCCAAAACCAAATGCAGAGAAAGAATCCTGAGAGCAGCTAAGGAAATAGAAAAGTCACTTACAAAAGAGAAACAATAAGACTAAGCTATGATTACTTGGCAGAAACTATGCAGGCAAGAAAGCAATGGGATGACATATATAAAACCTTGAAAGAAAAAAACTGCCAACCAAGAATAATATATCCTACAAAACTCTCTCTCAAATACAACGGTGAAATTAGGACATTTCCATAAAAACAGAAATTAAGGGAATTCATAAAAACCAAACCAAACTTACAAGAAATATTAAATAGAGTCCTTTAGTTAGAGAACCAACAATATCAGACAACTGGGCTCTAGGACACAGGACAGCATCAGCCAGATACCAACCTAGGTAAAGAACGCTCAGTAAAAAAACAAAGCTAAAAGACTTCAAACAGGAAGACAGAGATGTCAATCTATAAATGACAACATCAAAACAATAAAAGGGGGAATAAACAGTGTAGGTATGAATTTACAAATGAAGAGGTGATATCAAGTAATAAAAGACTGGCTCAAACTTAGGAAGATAAGAGTAATTTTCAAGGTAAGCACAAAGAAAGATAACAAACCTACTCATTAGAATAAAAAAGAAGAAAAACATAAAGACTCAGAAAACACAAAATATATAATAATGAAAGAAAAGGAAAGAAAATTCACAAACAAAATGAACTCAGCACAGGAAAGTAAGAGGAACAAAGAAAACAGCAGCACCACAAATAAAAGTACATCAATATGACAGCAATAAACTCCTACCTATCAATAAACACACCATAAAGAGAGAAAGAGTGGCAGAATGGATAAAAAAAAACACAACCCATCAATATACTGTCTATAAGAGACACACCTTAGACACAAAGACATAAATATATTCAAAATCAAAAGATGGAAAAAATATACATATCAAGCAAAGAGTAACCAAAAAAGGGCAGGAGTGGCAATACTAATCTCAGATGAAACAGACTTTAAGACAAAATCAACCATAAAAGACAAGGAAAGACATTGTATAATGATTAAAGGGACAATCCACCAAAGAGACATAACCTAAATAAATATCTACGCACCCAATGACAGGGCTCCAAAATACATTAAACAAACTTTAACAGCACTGAAAAGAGAAACAGACAGTTCCACAATACTAGGTTGAGACTTCAACACACTACTCTTGGTAAAGGACAGAACATCTAGAAAGAAACTCCACAAAGATACAGAAGACCTAAAACCCACAATCAACCAATTTGACCTCATAGATATATAGAACATGCCTCCCAACAGCAGCAAAGTATACATTCTTTTCCAATGCACATGGAACATTCACCAGAATAGACCACATTTTAGCCACAAAGCAATTCTTAATAAAATACAAAACGTCAAAATAATACATAGCTTTCTCTCTGATTACAACACCATAAAAGTAGAAATCAATAACAGGAAGCGCAAGGAAAAAAATCCAACACTGTAAAACTGAAAAACAGTTTACTTAAAGACAACTGGGTAATAGAAAAAATCAAAGAGGAAATCAAAAAATTCCTAGAATCAAATGAGAATGAAAATATATCATACCAAAACCTTTGGGACACAGCAAAGGCAGTGCTCAGATGTGAATTTATAGCAACAAATACACACATCAAAAAAAGAATGGGCCAAAATCAAAACATTAGCCCTACAACTCAAACAAATAGAAAACGAATAGCAAAATTAGCCCACAGCCACCAGAAGAAAGGAAGTAACAAAGATTACAGCAGAAATAAATGAAATAGAGAACAGAAAAACAATAGAAAGAATCAACAAGACCAAAAGTTGATTATTTGAAAAGATCAACAAAATCAACAAACCACTGACCAAACATTCAAAAGAAAAATAGCAATGAAATTAAATAACCCAAATAAGAAATGAGATGAGTGACATTACAACAGACCAAACTGAAATAAAAAGGATCTTAACAGAATTCTATGAAAAATTGTACTCCAACAAATCTGAGAACCTAAAGGAAATGGACAAATTTCTAGAAATGCATAACCTGCCTAAACTAACACAAACTGAGATAGGAAATCTGAACAGACCCATAACAATAAAAGAGATCAAAGAGGTAATTAAAAAAAAAAAAAAAAAAAACCCTGGCCTGGTTAGCTTCACTGGAGAATTCTACCAAACATTCAGAGAAGAGCTCACACCAGTACTACTCAAACGATTTCATAGCATAGAAAAGGAAGGAATATCCCTGAATTCTTTTTATGAAGACACCACAAAAAAGAAAATTACAGACCAATATTTCTCATGAATATATATGCAAAAGTTCTCAACAAAATTCTAGCCAATAGAATTCAGCATCATATCAAAAAAATTGGGATTCATACCAGGTATGCAAGGATGCTTCAACATTTAAAACATCAATCAACATAAATCCATCATATAAATAGAACAAAAGAAAAGAATCACATCACCACCTCAATCGATGGAGAAAAGGCATTTGATAAAGTCCAATACTTACTCCTGATACAAACTCAATAAAATAGGAAGAGAAGGGAAATTTCTCAACATAATAAAGGCATCTATATAAAACCAAGGAGCCCTAGTGGCACAGTGATTAAATGTTAGGCTGCTAACCAAAAGGTTGGCAGCTCAAATCCACCAGTCACTCCCTGGAAATCCTATGGGGCAGTTCGACTCTGTCCTATAGGGTCACTATGAGTCAGCATCAGCTCAGGTTTTGTTTCTTGGTTATATAAACCTAACAGCCAACATCATTTGCAAAGGAGAGAGGCTGAAACCATTCCCCCGAGAACAGGAACAAGACAAGGATGCCCTTTATCACGACTGCTATCTAACATTGTCCTGGAAGTCCTAGCTAGAGCAATAAGGCAAGAAAAAGAAATAAAGGGCATCCAAATTGGAAAGGAAGAAGTAAAACTATCCCTTTTCACAGATGGTATGATCCTATACATACACACACACACCAAAAAAAAAAAAAAAAACAACCCTTGCCACCAAGTTGATTCCAACTCATAGAGACCCTACAGGACCGAGAACTGCCCCAGGGTTTCCAAGAAGCAGTTAATGAATTTAAACTGCCAACCTTTTGGTTAGCAGCCACGCTTTTAACCACTGTGCCACCAGGGCTCCATCTTCTACATAGAGAACCCCAAATATTCTACAAGAAAACTACTGGAATTAATGGAAAGATTCAGCAGAATAGCAGGATACAAGATCAACATACAAAAATCAGTTGGATTCCTATACACCAACAAAGAGAACTTGGAAAAGGAAATCAGGAAAACAATACTATTCATAATAGGCCTCAAAAATAAAATACTTAGGAATACTTCAGGGACATAAAAGACCTATACAAAGAAAACTACAAAATATAATGCAAGAAACCTACATAAATGGAAAAACATACCATGCTCCTGGATAGGAAGACTTAACATTGAGAAAATGTCAATTCTACCCAAAGTGATGTACAGATATAATGCAATCCCAGTCAAATACCAACAGCATTCTTTAGCAAGATGGAAAAACTAATCACCAACTTTATATGGAAAGGAAAGAGGCCCCAGATAAGCAAAGGATTATTGAAGACAAAGAACAAAGTAGGAGGCCTCACACTACCTGATCTCAGAACCTACTATGCAGTCACAGTAGTCAAAACAGCCTGGTATTGGTACAATGACAGACACGTAGACCAATGGAACAGAATCGAGAATCCAGATGTAAATATAGCCACTTATGGTCAGCTGATCTTTGACAAATGACCAAAGCCCATTAAATGGGGAAAAGACAGTCTCTTTAACAAATGGTGCTGACAAAACTGGATATCCATCTATAAAAAATGAAACAGGAACCATATCTCACACCATAAGCAAAAACAAACTCAAAACGGACCAAAGACCTAAATATAAAACCTAAAATGATAAAGATCATGGAAGAAAAAATAGGGACAACGCTAGGGACCCTAATACATGGCATAAATAGAATTCAAACCATGACTAACAATGCACAAACACCAGAAGAGAACTAGATAACCAGGATCTTTTAAAAATTAAACACGCTCATCAAAAGACTTCACCAAAGGAGTAAAAAGAGAACCTACAGACTGAGAAAAAAAATTTTGGCTACGACATAGCCAACAAGGGTCTAATCTCTAAAATATAAAGACTACCTCAATAACAGAAAGACAATCCAATTAAAAAAGGGGCAAAGGATATTAACACACACTTCAGTAAAGAAGACATTCAGGCAGCTAACAGAACACATGAGGAAATGCTCACCATCATTAGCCATTAGAGTAATGCAAATCAGACTACAACGAGATACCATCTCACCCTGACATTACTGGCACAAATCAAAAAACAAAAAATAAAAAATGTTGGAGGCGTTGTGGGGAGATTGGAACTCTTACGCACTGCTGGTGAGAATGTAAAATGGTACAACTGCTACGGAAAATGATACGGCGCTTCCTTAAAAAGCCAGAAATAGAAATACCATACAATCTAGGAATCCCACTCGGAGGAATATATCCTATAGAAATAAGAGCAGTCACATGAATACACATATGCACACCACGTTCATTGCAGAATTATTCACAATAGCAAAAAGATGGAAACAAGCTAAGTGCCCAGATAAATGGATAAACCAATTATGGTACATACACACAATGGAATACTATGCAATGAAAAAGAACAATGATGAATCCAGGAAACATCTCACAACATGGATGAATCTGAAGGGCATTATGCTGAGCAAAATAAATCAAACACAAAAGGACAAATATTGTATGAGACTACTATTATAAAAACCCAAGAAAAAGTTTACACACTGAAAAATAAACAATCTTTGATGGTTTGAGGGAGGAAAGGAGTCGGGAGAGGAAATCTCTAACTAGACAGCAGAGAAGTGTTAACTTTGGTGAAGGGAAAGACAACGCACAATATAGGGGAAGTCAGCACAACTTGACCAAGGCAAAGACATAGAAGCTTCCTAGACACATCCAAACACCTTGAGGGACCGATTTACTGGGGCTGAGGGCTGGGAACCATGGTCTCGAGGGACATCTAGGTCAATTGGTGTAACATAGTTCCTAAAGAAAATGTTCTACATCCTACTTTGGTGAGTAGTGTCTGGGGTCTTAAAAGCTTGCAAGTGGTCATCTAAGATATGTCTATTGGTCCCATCCCATCCAGAGCAAGAGAGAATGAAGAAAACCAAAGACACAAGGAAAATATTAGTCCAGAGGACTACTGGACCACATAAACCACAGCCTCCACCAGCCTCAGCCCAGAAGAACTAGATGGTGCCTGGCTACCATCACCGACCACTCTGACAGGGATCACAACAGATAGTCCTGGACAGAGTGGCAGAAAAATGTAGAAAAAATTCACAAAAAAAGACTAGACTTACTGGTCTGACAGAGACTGGAGGAATCCCTGAGACTATGGTTCCCAAATACCTTGCTAACTCAGAACTGAAGCCACTCCCGAAGCCCACCTTTCAGCCAAAGATTATACAGGCCTATAAAACAAACAATACACGCGTGAGGAACTTGCTTCTTAGTTCAATCAAGTACATGTGTATTGTTTGTTTCATAGCTTCCCCATGATTAAAGGCTGATAAGATGAAAAAAAAGGATTAAAGTCAAACTGGTCCTGCAATCTCTTATTGATTTTTGTTGTTAGCTGCTGTTGAGTTAGCCCCAGTCTCATAGCGACCCCAAGCACAATGGAATGAAAAGCTGCCCAGTCCTGTATTATCTCTATGATCAGTTGCAGATTGGACCATTGTGATCCATATGGTTTTCACTGACTGATTTTTAGAAGTAGATTGCCAGGTCTTTCTTTCTAGTTCATCTTAGTCTGGAAGCTCCACTGAAATTTATTCAGCATCAGAGCAGCCTGTCAGCCTCCACTGATAGAGGGGGGTGGTGCCTGTACATGAGGTACATTAGCCAGAATCAAACCTGAGTGTTCCGCATAAAACATGAGTATTCTACCACTGAAATACCACTGCCCCCTTTTATTGATTCTTGGAGCTCTCAACGTACTTTTGTAAAAATGGCATAGCAAGGGCATCTGATCTCCTCTAACTTCACAAGGGGGAAGAAGAATCAAGATCAACAGCCCAAGGCTGATTCCTGTGAGGTGATGGTCAGACATGCCTCCACCCTCCAATCTTTTTACCAATTCTGACATCAGTGGTCCCTCCCACAGCACTCTACTCCTCTGCTGGATTCGATAATTCATTGCAATGGCCACACAGAACTCACAGACCATGCTCACAACTATGGAGTCTATTAGGGAAGGAACACGTTACAATTCAGGATCAAGAACACTCAGGATACAGTTCTTCCATCAGGACAGCCTCTTCTCAACCATGCCCTCAGTTGGGTCTCTCTCTGGCCCTCAGCCTCTCGGCTTGGTCTCTGCCCTGCTCAGGCAAGTGTTACAAAGCTCCTTTAGCTCTGCCAATAAGTGCCTAGAGGCACCCTACTCCAACAATAAGCCTCGGCCAAAAGCACTCAGCTCTAGCTCCATGGGTGGGCAAACCTAGCTCCACCAAGTGACCAGACGCACCCTACCCACCAGCAAACTTCCTGCCTGAAGGCACTCAGGTTTCTCTCTCACTCAGAAGGCTGGGAAGCCCGCCGTGCCGTCTCCTGCCTCTGCTGTCGCTGTTTCTCCGCCGCTGCTTCTCGCCGTCTTTGGTGTTACAGCTCTCTCTCTCTCCCTCTTTCTCTCTCTCCTGGTTTCTTGGTTCCAGAAGCTTCTCAGAGCAGGGATCCTAGGTCCAAAGGACGAGATCCACTCCTGGTTCTTCTTTCTTGATGGTGGTGATATCCTCCCTTCCTGCCTCTGGGATGGCTCATTTTAAGCCTAGCGGGATGGCAAAACTGGCCAATTCCCTCGTTAGGGTTCCATACACCTTGTTGCATGGTCCCACTCCCACAAGGGTGCCATGCACCTTATTTACCTTATTAGCCAAGGTATCCACAACCACCTCATTTGCATAGTCCTCACCCAGTCATTTGGTGGGAGACAGAAGGGCCATATTAAGTAATTCACTGCACTGCACTTTTTAACAAGTTTTTTTTTGCTTAAGATTACTGTAAAAGCAGCCTTGCAGTTAAAGGCAGCCTAACTTGATAACACCAGCCAAGACGGCAAAAGTCTGCATCACTTCTAATCCCAGTGGAGGATCAGGGAGCTAAACAGGAGCCTGAGACCAAAGCTGAGTCACAGAGAGTTATGAAAAAACTAAAGGTCAGTGGGCAGACACTTTGCTTGTGCATCTCCCCAAGCAGCTGGATGCTAGGCCTTCAACAGCTCAGCCAATTCCCAGGCCATCGGCTGGTGAGGATGGGGGTCCTCTCATAGCCCCTGCTCTAGTCAGGTATACCTCAGAAAATGGCTAGTAACTGAATCTTCCAGCGTGCGCCATTCTCCACCACTCCACGGACAGATGCAGAAAAAGCAGATACTGACAGGTTGTGGACACTGGGGGCACACATGGATATCTGTAATCATTGACTAAACCTTAAAACTCTCTAACCAACAAAAACCAATAAGGTAAAGAATACCCATGGAAGGATCTTTCGCAACTATGTGGAGATGTACTTCTTCCCTTGAGACAGAAACAAAAGTGGAAAAAATGGGAAAATAGGCAGCAAGTTTAGAGATAAGAATATATGAACATGTTGCCATCAAATTGTGAACTGTCCCATAGGGTTTCCAAGGAACGGCTGGTGGATTTGAACTGTTGGTCTTTTGGTTAGCGGCCAAGCTCTTAACCACTGCACCACCAGGGCTCCAAGAATATATGAGGTAACTTACATTTGTGCTTTCTATTTTCTGTATGAAGCAGGAAGTCAGGACACCTGCTAAAAGTGAGGAATTGAGAGAATGGACAGAGGTTTGAGGAGAGGGTAACAGTTTTGAATAATCAAGATCAAGCAAAGGTATAAAAGAAGAATCCCGAATGGTGGTTAGGTCCTGATGAATTGAAAATAACAAACTTAGATGGATTCAGTCTAATGTGCTTTTTCTCCCCCAACACTGAGCCCAGAAGAAGCTGTAGAAACAATGGTTAGATCACTCCAGGGCTAAGGGCTAGCGGAAGTCTAAAGGGGAGATTGAAGGTTCTGACAAGGGGGTAACTGGGTTGTTGAAAACATAGAGTCTGTGGTAGTTGAGGGAGGGAAGTGAAAGTAGGAGGGAACTAACCAAATGGGAAACCAGGGAGGAGGCCACAGCCAGGAGGTTGTGACAAGGATGAAAAACAGATGTTTGTTGGAGGAAGGAAGTGGGACAGGTGGGGTAAGTAAGAGGGACAGAGCTTTGTGGTCGGAAAATGGAATAGTCAATGTGAAAAGAATGTGACTTCGGAAATGAGTGCCAGGGAGGTGATTAGGGCAGGAGGTTCACTGTCCCTGAGATTAGGATGCTAGACTCAGTATTAATGAGGATATTGAAGTTACCCTGGAGTATAGCAGGAGTTAAGTAGAAAAGATGCATATGAGTCAGGTGTCAGTTTCCTAAATGACTGTAGAACAACGACCAACCGAGAGGTGGGGGATGACTGGGTGAAGACAGTAGCAGAGCTGAGTTGCATGGTTCTAAATGAAGAGGTGAGGTAGAACAGTAACATAGAAATGAAGAGTGAAAACTAGCTAGACTGTTTTCATTTAACGATATGTTTTAGTTATCATCTAACACTAAGTTCTGTGGTGGGATGGGTGTCCAGGGTGGTTGATTCAAAGGCTCAATAATGATACTAAGACCTTGGTTCTTTCTGTCTTTATGCACAGTCGAGAGCAGCTGCCTAACTTGAAGTCTTAAAATGGCTTCTAGTAGCAATCGGAGCTATGTGCTCCCTGTGTACATTCAACAAGAGAAAGAGAGACTGGCTTCTCATCCAGCACTTTCAAAAGGAGGAGAGAACTTTCAAAATACCTCCAGAAAACCTCCTCCTGCATCTCATTGCCTGGAATTGGGTCACATAGCAATTTCTGAACAAATCACTGACATGAAAATAGCATTTCCCTTAGAGTAGATGTGCCCAACTATTACGCTGAACTCAACTGTCCCTATTACATTGTTGCTTCTCAATAAATATGTTAGTTGTTTCCTATTGCTGCTTAGGTCTGTGGGAGGCGGAAATGGTTTGCTGCTCAGCTACTAACCAAAAGGTTGGCCACCAGCCACGCCACAGAAGAAAGTCCTGATGATGTACTTCTGTAAGTACACATGAGGTCACCATGAGTTGGAATCGACTCAATGACAATGGGTTTGGTTTTTGGTTTTATTGCCGCTGTAACAAATTACCACAAACTTAGTGGCTTACAATGATGCAAACTTATTCTGTTACAGTTCTGGAGGTCAGAAGCCTAAAATCAATCTCAGTGGGCTTTGACTGAGATGTCTGCAGGGGGCTGCATTGCTTCTGGAGGCTCTTGGGGAGAAGCCATTTCCTTGCTTTTCCAGCTTGTAAAGGCCACCTGCTCATGGCCCCTTCCTCCACTTTCAAAGCACGTTACCCCAATCTCTGCTTCTGTCATTACATCGCTTTCTTTGACTTTGATCCTCTTGGCTCCCTCTTAATAAGGCCCTTGTGATTACGCTGGACCCACCTAGATAATCCAGGATAAAGTCACTATCTCAAGACACTTAACGTAATCGTATTTGTGAGGTTCCTTTTGCTATGTAAGGTAACATATTCACAGGTCCCAGGGATTAAAACATGGACATTTTTTCAGGGAGGTGGGAGCAGATCTTGGGGTGGTCCACCACAACCTCCGTTATTCATATATGCATTGTGAATCCAAGATTTTCTCAGCTTCTTCCCTTGATGTAGTAGGACTAGAGTAAGTAAGAAATAATGACTTCAAGTCTCTAACTAAACAAAATTTTGGCATTTTATTAAAGAATCAAGTTTGCATTGGTGCCTATTATGGATTGAATTGTGTCCCCCAAAAATGTGTGTCAACTTGGCTAGGCCATGATTCCCAGCATTGTGTGAATGTCCAACATTTTGTCATCTGGTATGATTTTCTTATGCATTGTAAATCGTACCTCTAGGATGTTAATGAGGCAGAATTAAAGGCAGTTATGTTAATGAGGTAGGACTCAGTCTACAAGACTAGATTGTGTCTTGAGTCAATCTCTCTTGAAATATAAAAGAAAGAAGGGAGCAGAGAGACAAGGGGACCTCATACCATCAAGAAAGTAGAGCCAGGAGTGAAATATGTCTTTTGGACCTGAGGTTCCTGTGCTGAAAAACTCCTTGACCCAGGAAGATTGATGACAAGGACCTTCCCCTAGAGCTGACAGAGAGAGAAAGCCTTCCCCTGGAGCTGGCACCCTGAATTCGGGCTTCTAGCCTCCTAGACTGTGAAAGAATAAATTTTTCTTTGTCAAAGCCATCCACTTGTGGTATTTCTGTTATAGCAGCGCTAGATGACTAAGACAGTGCCACACGAGACACTACTGGATTCATAACATTTGCATAAGAGCAGAATCAGTATGACTGTGACTGGAGATAAGTGCTGCAAGCACTTTTCATTCTGTCTTGGGAACTGCTGCAATCTTATAGGATCTTTGTTGAGGCTCCAGAAAAGTCCTTAGGCTTATCCCACTCAGTCTAGAGAGAGGCTCCTCCAGCTGTTGTTAGCTGCTGTGGAGTCAGCCCCCAACTCCCACGTCATCCCTATGATCTGTTGCAGATCAACCCTCGTGATCCACATGGTTTTCATCGGCTGATTTTAGGAAGTAGATCTCCAGATCTTTCCTCCTTACCCATCTTAGTCTGGAACTTCCATTGAAACCTGCTCAGCATCACAGCAGCACGCAAGTTGCACTGACAGGTGGTGGCTGTACATGAGGTGCATTGGCCAGGAATCAAAATCAAGTCTCCTGCATGGAAGGCAGGAATCTACCACTATACCACCAATGCCCCACCCCCCTCCTTCAGTTGAGTATCCTGGAGCAGGCATATTGCTCCAGAGTCAGGCCTGTAGGTCCTACATGCTGAACCTGGAGACCATAAACGATACTCAGCCCTGGAAGTCCTTGCCGACTTCTGAGGTAGGCATAGAGACAATGGACAGATGCCAAAACAAAGAGGAAACTTTCAGTCCTCTGCTTGAAAACAACCCGTGGTTCCCCCACACAGAAAAATGTCCCAACTCCTTAGAACTGCATCAACAACTATTTACAAGCAGGCACTACCAACTGTGCCAGCTTCATTGCCCACCTTGCATTCCAGAAACCTTCTTAACATCCCTGAAGACTCCTTTATATCTCCATAGTTTTGACTATTAATTTTCCTCTACCAAGAATTTCTTCCCATGCTCTTCCAATTTGCGACTCCCTGTTCTTCCTTTAAGGATAAGGTCAAATATCCCCTCCTCTGAAGCCTTTCCAGACATCCCAAACAGCACCTCCTTTGTTTCTCTGTGTTCCCATAACAATTTCCACCTGTCTTCACTGAGGTACTTTTCACATTGTTTTGCAATTGCATACTTCTGCACTTGCCTCCCCTAATTACAGAGCAAGTAACTTCAAACAAGTTTATTCTCCTTTTAATTCTGAGTGCCTTGTACAGTGCTTGGAAAATAAAATGTGTCTATGTTTGATGACGGTTAAGCACCCAGGTGCTAACCAAAGGTTAGCCGTTCGAGCCCACCTAGCATCTCTGCAAAAGAAAGACCTGGTGATCTGCTCCCGTAAGATGACAGTCTAGGCAGAAGGGGACAAGGAAGTCCCCTGGTGATAGGGAACACAAGGTGGAGTAAGGATATTCTTGATGTGCTGTGAGATTGTTAACCATTGTCATAGGGCAACATGTGTAGTAACTGTTAAATGAAAAACTATTTTGTTCTGTAAGCCTTCATCTTGGGTGAGAATGGCAGCACAGTTGGAGGAGTGTAGTCAATGTCACTGAACTGTGAATGTAGAAATTCTTGAAACGGTGTATCTTTGGCCATCTGTAATTTTCATCAAAAAAAAAAAAAAAAAGGTTGAGAATTTAGAGGCTTGATACGTTGTGGGGTTGTTAACCAATGTCATAGAACAACATGTGTACTACTATTTCATGAGAAACTATTTGCTCTGTAAGCTTTCACCTGAAGTACAAGAAAGTATAAAAAAGGAAAGAAAAAAAAAAGATGACAGTCTAGGAAACCCTATGGGGAAGTTCTACTCTGTCACTTGGGGTCGCTATGAGTCAGAAGCACCTCAGTGGCACCCAACAACAATGTTTGATGAGTATATAGATAATTTATCTTGAAAAATATACTTTTAAAGTTATCGTTTGCTCTGTGGAATCACTTTTTCCTGCTTTGATAGTGACTTGTCAATTATTCTTTATTAACATAACCCACTATATTAACTCTTAAGGAGTCCCTGGGCGGTACAAATGATTAAGTGCTTGACCACTAGCTGAAAGGTTGGCGGTTTGAACCAACTCAGAGGAACCTCACAAGAAAGGCCTGGGAATCTGCTTCCAAAAGGCTACAGCCTTGAAAACCCCATGGAGCAGTTCTACTCCACACACATGGGGTCACCATAAGTCAGAATCGATTTGAGGGCAACTAACAACAACAAAAACTGTAAGTAGTTAAGCCCATCACTGTGATTAAATAATTGGAGTATTCATTTTCAGCAAGGAGTTTGGTATTGTTCAGCCACTACTTTAGACATATGTTGATGATATATAGAGACACAGTGCCAAATGAGATATAGTAAAGCAAACCTGTAGGGCAGGATGGAAGTGTCAAAACTGTTTGGTCATTGTACATTTTTTAAATGTGTGGGCAGTTTTCCTGGAAGCCCAACCCACTAGGTGGCTTGTTTTGAACATAGCAGCATTAACTTCTTAAGCAATTGTTTTATTGTATATAACACATACATAAAACTACTGCATGGGGCAATTTAGTCAGAGTGTTTAATTTGCTCCTCTGCTAATAAAACAGAAACTTTTTTTTTCTTTCTATGATAAGGTAATCTTAAATACCTTTCCCAGGCTGAGAGAACACTGGGCCTGTTACTCCCACAACATACTTCTTCTAAGAACACAGAACTCCCATCTGATCAGGGCAGCTCTTGTCAGGCCTTGTTATTTCCAAATTATGTAATCCCTTTCTTTATTAAGGAATGGTATGAGATTTAACCCTTTGAGCAAAGTTCATATCTTTATTTAAATATTATGTGAGAAATAAAGTACAAATGCAAAGCTTTCTCCCCCCATTCCATTCCAAATCCCAGCAGTAAATAATGGAGAGGCCAGGAAGAGAAAGGAGGAGGGGAAGGAAGACTTACTGTGTCCATATATTTTGCCAGACAAGACTTCTAGACTGTCACTTCCCCCAGAGTAGACAGTGTCGTATTTCTCTTTACATCCTCAATACGTAGCAGAGTTCCTGGCACCTAGGCGGGTGTTCGACAAATATTTATTGACTGAATCAATTTCAACCCATTCCAGATGTTATCTCATGTAATCCTTCCAACCACGCTCTAAAGTTGGAATTATTTTCTTCATTTAACAAAGAGATCAAGTAACTTGCCCAAGATCATACTGAAATGACTGGATTAAAAACTAAGGATGTGAAACCAAAAGGCATCGTAGAGGTCTAGTAGAAAAATGAGACTTTTTACAGATGAAACAAAAGATCCAGCAAATTTAAGTGACAGGCTTGTACAACACATTGCTACAGAAACGAAAATCAAGAAAAACACGTGTGCAAGCTTAAAACATTCTAGACAATGCCTCTGAACATCCTGTACTAATGTACATGATTCAATTCAACGTTTTATGAAGAGCTTTTTTGAGCATCCCTGCAATATGATAGGAATCAAGATGACTAAGCAATAGATCTTGCCCTTAAGGATCTCAGCATGTGGTGAAGGTGAAAGATGTAAACAGAAATAGTGTAATAAAAAAGACCCTATGCTTTCACAGAGTTAGGAACCAAGTACTGTGCGGGAACAAATGACAGAAGAAATAACTCTGCACTAAAGAGGAAGAGGAATAGGGATATTGTTCAAGAAACAAGAGCAGAAGCAAAGCACGAAGTCACAAAAGGTCGTGCTGCGGTAAGAGAATCATGAGAAAATCTGCAGGGTGATTGATAAGTGTACGTGGGAGGAAATGGCAGGCTATGGCACTGGAACTGCAGGTTGTTACCAGATACTCACGTCCCTTTGATAAAGGGACAAGGATGATTCTCTTAAACTTTTGGTGCCAAGTACTCAGAAGAAGGCTCCTGTGTGTTAACCCATGGCATCAGTATACGTGTCCTATGAGGCAAGTTCCTTTCATCTCTAGGGGCTCTTTCCCAATCTTCTGGTTTCCTTCACTGTCTTTGATCATTCTAGAAATAAAAATGAGTCTGATAATTGAAATCTTTATCCAAACTCACAACCAATAATTTCAATGTATAAAAGCATTATAGGTTGCCTGGGTGGCACAAACAGTTGAGCCCTCGGCTACTAACCAAAAGGTTGGCAGTTCAAATCCATCCAGAGTCACCTCAGAAGAAAAGCCTGGGCAATCTCCTTCCAAAAGATCACAGCCATTGAGAAAAAAAGCATTATATCCCTCCTAACACTGCAACAAAGTAAAAGTTTCCTCCTCTGGATGAACCTATCTTTTTCCCACGTCCGAAAAAAAGATTTGTTCTACGAGGCATTGATTTAAAAACATACACGGCTCACCGTATGATCCAGCAATCCCACTCCTTGGAATATATCCTAGAGAAATAAGAGCCGTCGCACGAATGGATATATGCATGCCTGGGTTCACTGTAGCACTACTCACAATAGCAAAAAGGTGGAAACAACCTAGGCACCCACCAACAGATGAATGGATAAACAAATCATGGTATATTCACACAATGGAATACTACGCAACAATAAAGGACAACGATGAATCTGTGAAACATAACATGGAGGAATCTGGAAGGCATTTTGCTGAGTGAATTTAGTCAGTTGCAAAAGCACAAATATTGTATAAGACCACTATTATAAGCACTCAAGAAAAGGTTAAACACAGAAGAAAACATTCTTTGATGGTTACAAGGGTGGGGAGGGAGGGAGAGGGGTATTCACTAACTAGATAGGAGACAAGAATTGTCTTAGGGGAAGGGAAGGACAGCAGACACTACGGGGGAAGCCAGCACAATTGGAGTAAACCAAAGATAAGAAGTTTCCTAAATACAACCAAACACTTCAAGGAATAGAGTAGCAGGGGCAAGGGTCTGGGGACCATGCCTTCAGGGGACATCTAGGTCAACTGGCATAACAAAGTTTATTAAGAAAATGTTCTGCATCCCACTTTGGTGAGTGGCATCTGGGGTCTTAAAAGCTAGCGAGCAGCCATCTAAGATGCATCAATTTGTTCCAACCCACCTGGTGTAAAGGAGAATGAAGAACACCATAGACACAAGGAAAGTATTAGCCCAAGAGACAGAAAGGGCCACATAAACCAGAGACTTCATCAGCCTGAGACCAGAAGAACTAGATGGTGCCCAATCACCACCAAAGACCGCCCTGACATGGAACACAACAGAGAGTCCCTGACAGAGCAGGAGAAAAGTGGGGTGCAGAACTCAAATTTTAGTAAAAAGACCAGACTTAATGGTTTGATTGAGACTGGAGAGACCCCAGAAGACATGGCCCCCAGACTCTCTGTTAGCCCAAAACTAAAACCATTCCCAAGGCCAACTTTTCAGACAAAGATTAGACTGGAGTATGGGACATAAAATGATACTCGTGAAGAGTGTGCCTCCTGGCTCAAGTAGGTACATGAGACTAAATGGGTGGCTCTTGTCCAGAGGTGAGATGAGAAGGCACAGAGAGAGACAGAAGCTGGCTGAATGGACACGGGAAATCCGGGGTGGGAAGGAGGAGTGTGCTGTCACAGTACAGAGAGAGCAACAAGGGTCACATAACAATGTACGTATAAATTTTTGTATGACAGACTAACTTGAATTGTAAACTTTCACTTAAAGCATAACAATTAAAAAAAAATACATGGCTCAATTTACATACAGCATATATAGGTCGACAAGACGGGCAGATAGCTTAGAAACCAAAACGTAATTAAAACAACTCAGGCAACTGTTTTTTCAACTGAGTTTTGATAAGTGATATAGAGACTTCAAATTAAGTATATTTTTGTGCCTTTAGGAGCACTGCTACAATAACTTATCATTAATTTTTTTGACCAGGTAATATAAATTATGATGTTACCTAATATTTGAGAGTATCTTGAGACAAATACTCCAACCACATTATCTTTCCTGAGAGTGTGGAAGTCCCACAAGCCTATGTGTACCTAACCATGGCATGTGTACATGACATTATGATTTCACTTATCAGGGAATGGAATGAGTCACACCTGAAATTGCTTGATCTCATGGAAGTCAAACAACTTGTGACTTTCTAAAATATGGAGTCAGTTTATTTCACAGAGAGTGCATAGCCAAAAATGCACTACTTATTCTATTCCACTGAAGCAAGGGAAGACTAATTTCGGCTGGGTGCACATCCACCTTTCTTTTTTTTTACTCTTGAGGAACTTGTGTTACTTCAGAAAGAATAGAACAATTCTTTCTGCTACATTTTTTTCTTTGGAGCCCTGGTGACGCAGCAGTTAAGCACTTTGCTGCTAACCAAAAGGTCAGCAGTTTGAACCGACCCAGTAGCTCCGTGGGAGAAAGATGTGGCAGTCTGCTTCTGTAAAGATTTACAGTGTTGGAAACCCTATGGGGCAGCTCTACTCTGTCCTATTGGATCACCAGGAGTTGGAATCAACTCGACAGCAATGAGTTTGTTTTGGTTTTGGTTTTTGATTCAGTCATTGATATGCTTCTATAGTTCCATTTCCTGAAGTTGTTCCTGTCTTCTTTTAAAGTAGTCCCACCTGAGCTTCAAATATTTCACTTGCTTCTTAAGTTGGTAGACGTAGAGACTCTGCTAGATGAGTCAGAATGTCTTAGTCCCATTTCCTTTTCTTTTGCTTTCTAAGTATTCAGTTTCCTAACACATTGTCTAGATTTGGCCTTCTGGAGTGCCTGATAATGAAAGACATAAATTTACTATATTTAGAATATATTCTCTACTGGTTCCTGGGTCTGCTAAAGGCACCCAATCATGCAAACAAGACTTGTCCATCCTTATCTCCTTTACTTAAACAATTCTACCTGAATTTTATCCTCCCATCAGCCTAACATTCATTTTATTTAAACCTGATTCCTATCTATTCTTGTCCTGGCTAGCTTTCCAGTTATGTGTTCCCTCCTACCTTCCCTGGAGGTCTTCAGATTTTCTGAGCATAATCCCTAATGCCATGTACTTTACAAGCTTCCCTGCTTATCAGAAGTATATCATCTTGAAGCACCTAAACAGTGCCTGATGCATTCTGTGCTAAATTTCCACATCATCCTCTCTCTCAAATCTGTCCACATTATCTAAACCCTCCCTGTATACAGTTGTTTCAGCCTTTGAGGGTTGGTTCTTCAAAAGGTATTATTTACTATCTACAGCTTTCAGAAGGCACATCTCAATGCTTTCTCAGGTTCTTGTTGCATCTGGTAAAGTCAGTGCAATATGCTCTCTATAATCTTGCCTCTCTTCCAGCATTAGATTTCTTTGCGCTATATTCCTTTTTGTTTGATACATCTTTAAGAGTAGTTAGGCTAATTTAAACAGAAAAAGGGATCTATTGGAAGGGCATTTGGCCTCCACAGCTCTGGGAAGTCTAGAGAACTACATGCAGAATGGGTCGGAAAAAAGGGAGACTACACCACCAAAACCACAGACAAAATGATGCCACGGAACAAGTCCAGGGGGACACTACTGCATACGAGGGTGGCACTGATACTGTCCACCCTGCCAGCATGGACACTGGCCCCACCACTGCACTGGCTTCCAGTGTGCACACCAACACCCCCACAACCAGAAAAGATTTCCCCAGTGTTTCTGACCTTTTGCATCACCCAGATTTGGAGTCTGAGATAAAGGGGTCTGATTGCCAAGCCTAAGTCATGTGTCCAGGCCCTGGCTTTAAGGGAGGTTGGGAAACTAGTTTTCAAGCCTATTCAGGTTCTACAGTGAAGATGAGCTCAGCTCCCCAACAAGACCCATACAGTACAGATTTCTCAAACATAGGAAGAGAATTCAGATACTAAACAGACAAAAAGAAAAAAAAAAAATGCCCACTATGTCTTGATCGCAGCACTCTGCCTTGTATTTACTCTGCCTTATGGAATACTGGGTTAACCACATATCTGTCTGTCACACTGTAGTTGGGATCCTTAAATGAAATGTGCCTTTTTCATCTTTTCTTTCTTTCACCTAGCACTGCAGATCCCAAACTGTGCTCTGACGTGCCCCAGTGTGCCACAGAGAACTCAAGAGACCTGGCAGAACATTTAAATTTCCAAGGACAGCCCAGTAATATATGTTAGATACCACACAAGCAGTAACCTCAAATTCGTTCACAGTTTCCATGGTAGATCATCCTACATTCCATTCAAAGGCATTCCTTTTCCTGCAAAATTGGGAGGTTACCATGATACAAAGCAAGTGCCACATAAAAATTAATGTGGAATAGGAAATGAGGATAGTAGTGTCCGATCTGTCTCCAAGGTTTGTGAACTTGTTCCATGCCCTACAGGCACACACATCTCGTTAATAATTCTGATTGTTTGAGAATGAAATTTAAAAACTATTTTTTTCTTTATTTATATGTATTTATTTTTAAATGGCTGCTGCAATGAGGAAACAGTTCCTACAAGATTGCCCTCCCTTCAGATATCAGCTGCAAGTTCAGGAGTCATTAGAACCATCCTTACTTCAGACTCTCTGGCTACAAATTTGGGGATTCCCATGATCACCCGTAGGATCAACAATTCAATAGAACAACTCACAGAACTTGGAAAAGTACTATCCTAACAATCACACTTTTACTACAGTGAAAGTCTACAAATTTAAACTAGCTGAAGAAAGAGATCCTGGGTGGTGCAAACAATTAAGAGCTTGACTACCAGCTGAAAAGTTGGTGGTTCAAACCCACCTAGAGGTACCTCAGAAGAAAGCCCTGGTGATCTGCTTCCAAAAGGTCACAGCTTTGAAAATCCTATGGAGCAGTTCTACTCTGCATACATGGGGTCGTCATGAGTCAGAATCAACTGGATGATAACTAACAACAACAACAAGGGAAGAGACACATAGTGCAGAATATGGGAGGAATCCAAATGCAGAGATTCTCGTCATTCTCTCCCCATGGAGTCATGGACGGCATTACCTCCTCCAGGACACAATGTGTGACAATATGCACAGGGTATTGCCAACCAGGGAAGCTCACCTGAGCATTTGCTACTTAATTGTTAAAACATAAATACTTATTAAGGTGTTTGACCCTAATAGCTTAATAAATGGAACAGTTAAGTATTTATTCTGATCTTGGTGCATCATGAAAACTTTAAGAAACTAATGGTACTACAAATCAAAAGAGTTTGGGAAATTACGAACTAGCACAATATCTATTGATTAAAAAATAAATGTTTTATTCTTCATACTCCTGCATTGCTCAGGAGAAACTTCCAGTGTCATTTCTCAAAGAAGAATAACTTATGAGTAAAGTCAAGGGGTAATAGATGAGCTGTAACCTCCCACTCATATGATAGGTGTCAAGTAGTTGACCAGAATTTCCATATGCAGAGACTACATCCAGGAGAGACATGGTGAAGAAAACACACAGGAGGACACAAGCAAATGCTTGAAAGCCCTAAATGACAAAGACAGATTCAGCAACCACTCAGCCTTCTAGAAAAGGGGTTCATGTGTCCACTGCCTAGCAGGATTATACCATATCACTGCTGACAAACGTAAGCGTGTATATACATACATCACATAGCTTGGAAAATTATTCTGTGATAAGTGGAGAAAATATAAGCATGATACTTAAAACTTCCAAGTTTGAGAAGAAGAAATAGCAATCAAGAATGTTACTGAACTCACTCAAGAGAAAATAGAAAGTTTCAAGAGACTCATAAAAAGCAAAGAGCTTGAATCAGTGATCAGAAACCTCCCAACAAAAAAAAAATCCTGGACCGGGTGGTTTTACCAACATCTGGAAAAGAAATGACACCAATCCTATTTAAACTCTTCCAAAAGATAAAAAAGAAAGGAATACGCCCTAGCTCCTTCTATGAAGCAAACATAATCCTGATACCAAAACCAAACAAAAATACCATAAGAAAAGGAAACTACAGGCCAATATCCCTTAAGAATATAAATGCAAAAATCCTCAACAAAATACTAGCGAACAGAATCCAATATCATATTAAAAGAGCCATACACCATGACTGTCATGGTTTGAATAATTATGTCCCCAAAAAAAAACGTGTGTATCCATTTGTCTGGGCCATCATTCCTAGAATTGTGTGGTTGGCCTCCATTTTGTGATTGTAATTTTATGTTAAAGAGGATTAGGGTAGGATTGTAACACCATCTTTACCCAGGTCACATCCCTGATCCAATGTAAAGGGAGTTTCCCTAGGGTGTGGGCTGCACCACCTTTTACCTTACAAGAGATAAAAGGAAAGGGAAGCAAGCAGAAAGTTGGGGACCCCATACCAACAAGAAGGCAGTGCCGGGAGCAGAGCACGTCCTTTGGACCAGGGTCCCTGTGCAGAGAAGCTCCTAGTCCTGGGGAATACTGAAGAGAAGAAGGCCAACAGAGAGAAAAAGCCTTTCCCTGGAGCTGATGCCCTTAATTTGGACTTTTAGCCTACTTTAACTGTGAGGAAATACATTTCTCTTTGTTAAAGCCATCCACTTGTGGTAGTTCTGTTGTAGCAGCACTGGATAACTAAGGCAATAACCAAGTGGGATTTATGCCAGGAATGCAGGGATGATTAAACATTAGAAAATCAATCAATGTAATACACCACATCAATAGAACAAAGGAAAAGAACCACATGATCATCTCTATGGATGCAGAAAAAGCATGATAAAGTCCAACACCCTTTCTTGAAGAAAACCTTCAAGAAGATTGGAATAGAAGGGAAAATCCTCAATAAGATTCAGGACATATGTGAAAAGCCAACAGACAACATTATACTTAATGGAGAAAGACTGAGAGCTTTCCCCTTGAAACTGGGAATAAAACAAGTCAAGTGTGCCTGCTCTCACCACTTCTATTCACTATTGTATTAGAAGTCCTAGCCAGAGCAATAAGACAAGAAAAAATTATAATAAAAGGTATTCAGATTGAAAAAAAAGAAGTAAAATTATCTCTATTCACAGATGACATGATCCTATACATTGAAAATTCCAAAAAGTCCACCAGAAAACTTCTAGAGCTAATAGAGGAATTTAGCAAAGTTGCAGGGTACAAAGTCGACAAGCAAAAAATCAGCTGGGTTTCTATACAACAACAATGAGAAACCTGAAAGGGAAATTAGGGAAACATTTCCATTTAAAATAACATCTAAGAGAATAAAATAATTATGAATAAATTTAACCAGGGATACAAAGGGCCTTACAGTGAAAATTATAAAACACTGCTGAAAGACTGGATTGAAAGACTTAATATTGTTAAGATGTTAATACTGTCCAAAGCAATCTACAGATTCAATGCAATTCCAATCAAAATCCCAACAGCCTTTTTTACAGAAGTGGAAAAGCCAATCCTCAACTTTATATGGAATGTCAAGAAGCACTGAATATTTAAATCAATGTTGAAAGAGAAGAACAAAATAGGAGGACTAACATATCCTGATTTTAAAACATATTGTACAGCTACAGAAATCAAAACAGCCTAGTATTGCTATAACAATAGACACAAAGAACAAAGAAATACAGTTGAGAGTCCAGAAATAAACCAATACATCTATGGTACACTGATTTTTGACCAGGGTGTTAAGTCCATTCAATGGGGAAAAAAGAATCTCTTCGGTAAGTGGTGCTAGGAAACTTGGATTTTCACATGCAGAAAAATGAAACAGGAACCACGCCTCACACCATACACAAAAATAAATTCAAAATGGATTAGGAACCTAAATGTGAAAACTAAAACCATAAAATTCTTAGAAGAAAACGCTGGGGCAAGGCTGTAGGGCTTAGTTTTTAACAATGAATTATATTATAAGAAAAGCACAAACAGCAAAAGACAAAATAGATAAATGAGACTTCATAAACATTCAGAACTTTTGTTCATCAAAAGACTTGACCAAAAAAATGAAAAGAAAAGCTACTGACTGGGAGAATATCTTCAGAAATCATATATTTGATAAGAATCTAATAATCAAAGTATATATAAAACTTCAACAACTAAAACAAGAAAAAGACAAATAACCCAATCATAAAATGGGCAAAGGATTTGAATAGGCATTTCACAAAAGAGGGCATTCCAATGGCCACCAAACACATGAAAAGATGTACAGAGAGATGTAAATCAAACCATAATGACATACCATTTCACTGCCACTAGGATGGCTAAGACTGAAAAAAAACAAAAACAAAAAAACAGAAAATAACATATATTGGCGAGATATGGTAAAATTGGAAAGACTGCTCATTGCTGGAAGGAATGCCAAATGATACAGCCACTGTGGAAAACAGTGTGGCAGTTCGTCAAAAAACGAGAAATAGAACTACCATATGACCCAGCAATTCCAAGCCTAGGTATATACCCAAAAAACTTGAAAGCAGAGACTCAGAGACTTGTAGACCAATATTCAAAGCAGCACTATTCACAGCAGCCAAAAGACAACCTAAATGTCCATAAACGGAAGAACTGGATAAACAAAATATGGTACATACATACCATGGAATACTACTCAGCCAGTAGGAGACGTGAAGTCTTGACACATGCTGCAATATGGATGGAGATTGAAAACACTATGCTGAGTAAAAGGAGTCACTTATTGGACAAATATTGTATGAACTCACTTATATAAAAGGCAAGAACAGCCAAATGTATAGAGACCAAAGTTTATTAGCTGTTGCCAGGGGTGGCAGGGAGGGGAAAAGGGAGAGTTATTGTTTTTTGGAGTACTGAATTTCGGTTTATGGTGATGGAAAATTCACATTGATTAAGGGTAGGTTTGCACAGCCGATTACTGTAAGTGCTGTCAGTAAGTTGTACACCTGTACAAAGCTGCATTGGTAAAAGTTGTGTGATAGATGTATTTACAACTGCAACAACAAAAAACAAAGAGTAGAATACAGGGGCAAGATGGCGCTCTAGGCAGAAACACCACGCCGTCCCTCCACAGCAAAGATCCGAAAAACTAAGCCTAACAGAGAATCAACAATCCTGAAAACCTAGAACACCAAATGAAGAGATAAAGAACTCAGCCAAACACCAAACGGAGTGAGAATACTAAAAGAGAACGGAGAGCGAGGAGAGACTCAGGCAGAGATTCCTTACCAGCTAACTCAGCGCGGATCCACCATCTTGGATTCCTATCAGAGACCAGCAAACGGGAGAACAGCCTTGCAGAGCATCTGGTCGGAGACAGAACGACCGGTAAACTGCGGTGCGCGCTCTCCCACCACCCACCCCTCTCCGCCTCAGCTGGGGATCCCCTGCTTTCTGTGGCCAGGGTCTCTGGGCTGGGGGGTGCTGGTGCTTGGATTCCGCGCGCCTGGGCTGGCGGCTTTCTGGGAGCCGTTTGCTGGCAGCTAGCGAACCTTTCTCTGCCGCCTCCCCCTCCTTTTGCCTGGGTGCCTGGTTCCGAGTGCCGTCTCTGCTCTCTCCTGCGGGGCTGTAGGGCTGCGTGCGGGCGTGTGGCTGTTTCTGGGTCTGGGCTTCCGCATGGGTGGGATCCCGGGGCCTTTGTTCGTTCGCCCCTCTGCTTTCCGTGGCCGGGGTCCCTGGGCGGGGGGGCGCCGGTGCTTGGGTTCCGCGCGCCCGGGCTGGGGGCTTTCTGGGAGCCGTTTGCTGGCACCTAGCGGACCTTTTTCTGCCGCCTCCCCCTCCTTTTGCCTGGGTGCCTGGGTCCGGGTGCTGTCTCTGCTCTCTCCTGCGGGGCTGTGGAGCTGCGTGCGGGCGTGTGGCTGTTTCTGGGTCTGGGCTCCCGCGTGGGTGGGATCCCGGGGCCTTTGTTCGTTCACCCCTCTGCTTTCCGTGGCCGGGGTCCCTGGGCGGGGGGGCGCCGGTGCTTGGGTTCCGCGCGCCCGGGCTGGGGGCTTTCTGGGAGCCGTTTGCTGGCACCTAGCGGACCTTTTCCTGCCGCCTCCCCCTCCTTTTGCCTGGGTGCCTGGTTCCGAGGGCCGTCTCTGCTCTCTCCTGCGAGGCTGTAGGGCTGCGTTCGGGCGTGTGGCTGTTTCCAGGTCTGGGCTCCCGCGCGGGTGGGATCCTGGGGCCTTTGTTCGTTGGCCCCTCTGCTTCCCGTGGCCACGGTCACTTAACCCCGAGACTATCGGCTTCTTGGAATTCGCGCCCCTGAGTGGGGGCTCTCTGGGTCCCATTTGTAGGCACTGACTGCTGGTGTTGCCCTTTTATTTTATTTTTTTTTTTCCTCAATTTTATTTTTCTTCCTTTTTTGATTAGTTTTGTCATATTTTACCTCTTTTTCTCTTTTGTCTTTCTTCATTGCTTAATTTCTTGTCCCTCTATCTCTTCCTTCTCTTTCTGATCCCTGAATACCAGGCGATGTATGCCTCTGTACCTTCTGGCCAGGCTGAGCTGTGAAAATTGAGACCGACTCCCCCAGACCTCATAGCTGCATCGGTGCGATCCCTGGGAACTTTGCAGTTTTTTAACTTTTCTGATTTTCATTTGGTCATTCTTTCCTTTTCTTTCTCTTCCCCCTTCTGGTTTCCTCCATCCCATAGTCTCTCATCTGTACATTCCAACGACAAACTCCTCTAGCATTCTTTTATGTTTGTACGCTTTTTGCTCCTCCTCCTCTCTCCTCTCTCCCATATCCAGCTTAGCTTCACACATAACCATCTTCCCGCTGCACCCTACCTACCTGCACCGTGCACTAGACATCACATCACCAAGCGGTGCAGGCACGCCCTATTGGAACCTGCCCAGCACTGACTACCGACCGTCCTGGTGGCTGCGGTGAGTGCCACAAGCAACCCATCCCAGTGGCTCCTCCTCAACTAGATCTGCCCAGCTGTACCACAAGAAAGAAAAAAAAAAAAAAAAACTACAATTAATAAACGAGAGAAATATTTACTGAATGCCCCGAAAACAGCAAACAATATCAAAACATTTACAAAAACAAGACAAGATGGCTCCAATAGGCGTCCAAATTAAAACACCAGATAACTCTCCTGTGGAAGAAAATGCACTAGAAGTACCTGATACGGAACTCAAATCACTAATACTCGGAATTTTCCAAGAACTGAGGCAAAAAGCTGACAAACATGAGGAAAAAATAGACAAATTTATGGAAAATACAGACAAAAAATTGGAAGAATTCAGGAAGATGATGCAAGAACAAAATGCCAAAATAAATTCACAACTCGAAATTATACAAAAACAACAATTAGAAATCCAAAAGATAAACAACAAGATTTCAGAAATGGACGGTGTCATAGAAGGGCTGAGAAGTAGATTTGAAACCATGGAAGACAGGATCAGTGGAACTGAAGACAAACACTTGGATACAACTCTGTTTCAGGAAAACTCAGAAAAAAGAACAAAGAAAAATGAAGAGACCCTGAGAGTTATGTGGGACACAATTAAAAGCAAAAACTTACGAGTGATTGGCATACCAGAACAGGGGGAGAAAACAGAAAACACAGAGAGGATCATTGAGGAACTGCTGACAGAAAACTTTCCCAATATCATGAAAGATGAAAAGCTGGTCATCCAAGAAGCTCAACGAACCCCATATAGAATAGACCCCAAAAGAAAATCACCAAGACATATCATATTCACACTCGCTAAAACTAAAGACAAACAAAGAATCCTGAGAGCAGCTCGGGAAAAACAAGAAGTCACATACAGAGGAGAAACAATAAGACTAAGCTCAGATTATTCAGCAGAAACCATGCAGGCAAGAAGGCAATGGGATGACATATATAAAATCTTGAAAGAAAAAAATTGTCAGCCAAGAATAATATATCTTGCAAAACTCTCATTCAGATTTGATGGTGAAATTAGGTCATTTCCAGATAAACAGAAACTAAAGGAATATGCAAAAGTCAAACCAAACTTACAAGAATTATTAAAGGGAGTTCTTCGATCTGAGGACAAACAGCTTAAGCCCTCAGGCAGGACCTAGGACCTAGGATGCAGGTTAACATGAACCAGATACCATTCTAGGAACTGAACTACAGACGACTTTCCAAAAACAAAAGATATACAACAGGGAATCAGAGAAATCAATCAAAGGATGACAACAACATCAAAACAATGAAAGAGGGAACAAATGGCATAGGTATAGAACCTTCTAAAGGAGAAGAAGGCAAGGCGATACCAAGTAACGGTAGACTGCTTTATAATTATAAAGATAAGGGTAAAATTCATGGTAACCACAAAAAAAGTTAACAAACCAACTCATAAAAATAAAGACGAAAAACATAAAGTCTCAACAAAAACAAAAGAAATGAACACAAAATCCACAAACAAAAGGAACTCAGCACAAGAGAGTAAGAAGAACAAAGAAAACTTCAGCATCACAAAAAAAAGCACTACAAAGTGACAGCAACAAACTCACATCTATCAATAATTACACTGAACGTAATGGACTCAATGCACCCATAAAGCGACGGAGAGTGGCAGAATGGATAAGAAAACAGGATCCATCTATTTGCTGTCTACAAGAGACACATCTTAGAAACAAAGATGTGAATTTATTAAAAATCAAAGGTTGGAAAAAAATATATCAAGCTAACAACTATCAAAAAAGAGCAGGAGTGGCAATTCTAATCTCAGATAAAATAGACTTTAAAACAAAATCTACCATAAAAGACAAAGAAGGACACTATATAATGATTAAGGGGATGATCCATCATGAAGACATAACCATAATAAATATCTATGCACCCAATGACAGGGCTCCAAAATACATAAAAAAAACTCTAACAGCACTGAAAAGAGAAATTGACAGTTCCACAATAATAGTAGGAGACTTCAACACACCACTCTCAGTAAAGGACAGAACAACTAAAAAGAAACTTAGCAAAGATACAGAAGACCTAAAGGACACAATCAGCCAACTGGACCTCATAGACATATATAGAACACTCCATCCAACCGCTGCAAAGTACACATTCTTTTCCAATGCACATGGAACGTTCTCCAGAATAGACCACATCTTAGGCCACAGAGCAATCCTCAACAAGATCCAAAATGCTGAGATAAGTCACAGTATCTTCTCTGACCACAATGCCATCAAGGTAGAAATTAACACTAGAAAGAGCAAGGAAAAAAAATCAAACACATGGAAACTGAATAATAATCTGCTTACACATCAATGGGTAATAGAAGAAATCAGAGATGGAATTAAAAAATTCCTAGAATCAAATGAAAATGAAAACACATCATACCAAAACCTTTGGGACACAGCAAAGGCAGTCCTCAGAGGACAATTTATAGCAATAGATGCACATATCAAAAAAGAAGAAAGGGACAAAATCAAAACATTAACTACAGAACTCAAACAAATAGAAAGAGAACAACAAAAAAAGCCTACAACCACCGGAAGAAAGGAAATAGTAAAGATCAGAGCAGAAATCAATGAAATAGAGAACAGAAAAACAATAGAAAGAATCAACAAAACCAAAAGTTGGTTCTTTGAAAGAATCAACAAAAATCGACAAACCACTGGCCAGACTGACAAAAGAAAAACAGCAGAGGGCACAAATAACCCAAATAAGAAATGAAATGGGGGACATTACAACAGACCCAACTGAAATAAAAAGGATTATAACAGAATATTATGAAAAACTATATTCCAACAAATTTGAAAACCTAGAGGAAATGGATAAATTTCTAGAAACATACGGCCTACCCAAACTACAACAAAGTGATATTGAAAATCTGAACAGACCCATAACAAGAGAAGAGATTGAAAAGGTAATAAAAAAACTCCCAACCAAAAAAAGCCCTGGCCCAGATGGCTTCACTGGAGAATTCTACAAAACATTTACAGAAGAGCTCGTACCAGTTCTACTCAAGTTATTTCAGAGCATAGAAGAGGAAGCAACACTTCCAAATTCATTCTATGAAGCCAGCATAACGCTGATACCAAAACCAGGCAAAGACATCACAAAAAAAGAAAATTACAGACCAATATCTCTCATGAATATAGATGCAAAAATTCTGAACAAAATTTTAGCCAATAGAATTCAGTATCATATCAAAAAAATAATACACCACGACCAAGTAGGATTCATACCAGGTATGCAAGGATGGTTTAACATTAGAAAATCCATCAACGTAATCCACCACATAAATAAAAGGAAAGAAAAAAATCACATGATTATCTCAATTGATGCAGAAAAGGCATTTGACAAAGTCCAACACCCATTCCTGATAAAAGCTCTCAATAAAATAGGTATAGAAGGGAAATTTCTCAACATCATAAAGGGCATCTATGCAAAACCAACAGCCAACATCATTCTTAATGGAGAAAGGCTGAAAACATTCCCCCTGAAAACAGGAACAAGACAAGGATGCCCTTTATCACCACTCCTATTTAACATTGTGCTGGAAGTTCTCGCTAGAGCAGTAAGGAAAGAGAAAGAAATAAAGGGCATCCAAATTGGTAATGAAGAAGTTAAACTCTCCCTGTTTGCAGATGATATGATACTATACATAGAAAACCCTAAAGACTCCACGAGAAATTTACTGGAACTAATAGAAAGATTCAGCAGAGTAGCAGGATACAAGATAAACATTCAAAAATCAGTTGGATTCCTATACACCAGTAAAGAGAACGATGAAAAGGAGATCAGGAAATCAATACCATTTTCAATAGCCCCTAAAAAGATAAAATACTTGGGAATAAATCTGACCAGGAATATAAAAGACCTATACAAAGAAAACTACAAAACACTGCTGCATGAAACCCAAAGGGATCTACATAAATGGAAAAACATACCATGCTCATGGATAGGCAGACTCAACATTGTGAAAATGGCAATTCTACCTAAAGCAATTTACAAATACAATGCAATTCCGATACAAATACCAACAGCATTCTTCAAAGAGATGGAAAAACTAATTATTAACTTTATATGGAAAGGGAAGAAACCCCGAATAAGTAAAGCACTACTGAAGAAGAAGAATAAAGTTGGAGGACTCACACTACCTGACTTGAGAACCTACTATACAGCTACAGTACTCAAAACAGCCTGGTACTGGTACAACAACAGAGACATTGACCAATGGAACAGAATTGAGAATCAGATGTAAATCCATCCACCTATGGTCACCTGATTTTTGACAAGGGCCCAAAATACATCAAATGGGGAAAAGACAGTCTTTTTAACAAATGGTGCTGGCAAAACTGGATATCCATTTGTAGAAAAATGAAACAGGACCCATACCTCACACCATATACAAAAACTACTTCAAAATGGATCAAAGACCTGAATATAAAGCCTCAATCTATAAAATTCATAGAAGAAAAAATAGGACCAACACTTCAGACCTTAATACATGGCATTAACAGGATACAAACCATAAACATCAACACAAAAAACCCAACAGATAAACTAGATAATTGGGATCTTCTAAAAATCAAACATCTATGCTCTTCAAAAGATTTCACCAAAAGAGTTAAAAGAGAACCTACAGACTGGGAAAAAATTTTTGGACAGTACAAGTCAGACAAAGGTCTAATCTCCATAATCTACAAGAAAATCCAACACCTCTACAACAAAAAGACAACCAATCCTATCAAAAAATGGGCAAAGGAAATGAACAGACACTTCACCAAGGAAGACATTCAAATGGCCAACAGACACATGAGGAAATGCTCGCGATCACTAGCCATTAGAGAAATGCAAATTAAAACCACAATGAGATACCATCTCACCCCGGCATTACTGGCACGAATCAAAAACACTGGAAATAACAAATGTTGGAGGGGCTGCGGGGAGTCGGGAACTCTTTTACACTGCTGGTGGGAATGCAAAATGATACAGCCATTTTGGAAAATGATATGGCGTTTCCTCAGAAAGCTAGAAATAGACGTACCATTCGATCCAGCAATCCCACTCCTAGGAATATATCCTAGAGAAATAAGAGTCATCACTCGAATAGACATATGCACACCTATGTTCATGGCAGCATTATTCACAATAGCAAAACGATGGAAACAACCTCGATGTCCATCAACAGACGAATGGATACACAAACTATGGTACATACACACAATGGAGTACTATGCAACGAGAAAGAACAATGAATCGGTGAACCATCTCATAACATGGATGAAACTGGAGGACATCATGCTGAGTGAAATAAGTCAATCACAAAAGGACAAATATTGTATGAGACCTCTATTGTAAAAACCCATGAAAAAATTCACATGCAAAATGTAACAATCCTTGTTGGTTACCAGGGATGGGAGGGGGGGGGGGAATACTAAATAGGTAATAGGTAAGTGGTAACTTGGGTGAGAGATGAGATAGTACATAGTACAGGGGAAACTAACACAACCTGCACAAGGAAAGGTCATGGAGGCCCTATAGACACATCCAAACCCCCCGAGGGACTGAGTTGTTGGACGGAGGGCTCTGGGGACCATGATCTCGGGGAACATCTAGCTCAATTGGCATGACACTACTTATAAAGATAATGCTCTACATTCTACCTTGGTGAGTAGTGTCTGGGGTCTTAAAAGCCTATGAGCGGCCATCTAAGATACTCCACTGATCTCATCCCTTCGGGAACAAGGGAGAACGAAGAAAACAGGATACAAGGAAAAGATTAGTCCGAAGGACTAATGGTCCACAGCTACCAAGGCCTCCACGGGACTGAGCCCAGTACAGCTGGATGGTGCCCGGCTACCACCAACGACTCCTCTGACCAGGATCACAACAGAGGGTTCTGGGCAGAGCTGGAGTAGGATGTAGAGTATAATTTTAACTCCCAAAAAAAAAAAAAAAAAAAAAGAAGACCAGATATACTGGCCTAAAGAATACTAGAGAAACCTCGAGAGTGTGGCCCCCAGACACCCTTTCAGCTCAGAGGGGAAGTTACCTTCAAGGTTCGATGTTAAGCCTGGGAATGGACACCCCAGTAAAACTAAATGGGGCTAACGATGTACAGGAGTCCGGTGACAAGGGCCAGAAGGCAGAGGGAGAGTAGGAAACTGATGATAAGGAACACAAATTGAATAAGGACACTGTCGATGTATTGTGAGATTGTTGACCACTGCTATAGGGCAACATTTGTAGTAACTATTAAATGGGAGGCTGTTTTGTCCTGTAAGCCTTCATCTTGGGCGAGAATGGCAGCACAATTGGAAGAGCATAGTCAATATCACTTAAATGTGTAAGTAAAAAGTTTTGAAATGGTGTTTAAATAAAATAAGAATAAATAAATAAATAAATAAATAAATAAATAAACAAATGAGACTAAAGAGGTACAATAGTCCACTGACAAGGTCCAGAAGACAGAAGGGGACAAGGAAGCCCCCTGGTGATAGGGAACACAAGGTGGAGTAAGGATATTCTTGATGTGCTGTGAGATTGTTAACCATTGTCATAGGGCAACATGTGTAGTAACTGTTAAATGAATAACTATTTTTTCTGTAAGCCTTCATCTTAAGTGAGAATAACAGCACAGTTGGAAGAGCGTAGTCAATGTCACTGAACTGTGAATGTAGAAATTTTTGAAACGGTGTATCTTTGGCCATCTGTAATTTTCATCAAAAAAAAAGGTTGAGAATTTAGAGGCTTAATACGTTGTGGGGTTGTTAACCAATGTCAAAAAACAACATGTGTACTACTATTTCATGAGAAACTATTTGCTCTGTAAGCTTTCACCTGAAGTACAATAAAATATATATTTAAAAAAAAAAAAAAAAAAACAAAGAGTAGCTGCCGAGGCTACTTATGTATAATCAAACACCTCCTGGGATTTGGTTCCTTGATTTGCAGGTTTAGGGTCATGTTTTCATGGGACATCCTTGTCAATTGGCCTAGTGTGTTTAGTGCTTCTGTTCTACCTCCTAGCTCCTTGCATAGTGTTTGGGGTCTTAAAAGCTTGCAAGCAGCCCTCCAAGGCACTCTGTTTACCTGGAGCAAAGAGGAAGAAGGAGAGTCAGGAATAGGAGGAGGATATTGAATGTGTGGCTAATTGCCTCCATGAACAACTGCCTCCTTTGCCATGAGACCAGAAGAACTGGATGGGGCCCAGCTCTCATTACTGAACAAATTTCTATAGAAGAATCCTGATCAAAAGGGACAATGCAGAATAGAATTTCAAATTCTCATGGAATCCATACTTTCTGGAGCTATGGAGGCTGGATGAACCCCTGAAACTATTGTCCTGAGATAATCTTTAAAGCTTAAACCAAAGCTATCCCCTGAAGTTTTCTAATAAAAAATAGTTTAGCTTTACTAGTAAAGAATATCTGCCTTCAGCATTATGCTCTTTTAAGATCCATCTATATGGGATGAAATTGACAATAGCAACTGGTACTTTTATGTAGATTGTATATTTTTCAATAATATTCTTTTTAAACTTTTTCATAAAACTGAAAAAGTTACCTTTCATAGTTTATCAATTTAAAAACATTCACAACTACAATTGACTATATTTTTTAGAGTGTGATTTTTCTGTAACTTTTTGTTTTGAAAATTTTTAAACCTACAAAAAAAATAAGCCTATATACATATGTTAAACTCACCCATTGTTAATTTGTCCACGTTCTTAGTCTGCCTCTCTTTCTCTCGCTCTCCTGAGACATTTGAAAATAAACTACAGATATTCCTAAATACTTCAGCACTTACCTCCTAAAATCATAGACATTCTCTTATATATTCTCTTACATGACCACAATACAATTCTCAAAGTCACTATTTGCCCAATATTATTTTCTCAATAATGTACTTTATTGCAATTTTTCCCATCCAGGATCACACACTGCATTTGTTTATCGTATTTCTTTAGTCTCTTTCAATCTGGAACAGTTCCCCTCCCTCCCTTTTGTAGATGGCACTGCCATGTTTGTAGAGTATGGATCAGTTGGTTTATAGAATGTCTCTCACTTTTTCGGTTTGCCTGATTTTTTCCTTGTGATTTAACAGAGCACTTTGGCAGAAATACTACAAAAATAAAACTGCCCTTCTCAATGCATCTGAGGGCTCGTAACGTCGCTTTGTTTGATTATCAGTCATGTTACGCTGAATCACTTCTTCACTGTGAAGGTACCTTTTTTTCCTTTTGTATTTAATAAGTAATCTGATTCATAGCAGAAAGCAGCCGTGGTTCAGTGGTAGAACTCTCACCTTCCATTCAGGATACCCAGGTTCAGGTCCCAGCCAATGCACCTTGAGGGTAGCCACCACCGGTCTGTCAGGGGAGGCTTGCATTTGCTATGATGCTGAACAAATTTCAGCATAGCTTCCAGACTCAGATGAACTAGGTAGAAAGGCCTGGCAATCTACTTCCAAAAACCAGCCAATACAACCCTATAGATTGGTCCAATCTACAACCAATCATAGGACTGGCACAGGACCAGACACCATTTCCTTCCATTGTGCATGGGGTCTCCATGAGTCAGCAGCTTAAAAAAAACTTGTTTATAGCAGCTGTATTCATAATTACCAAAAACTGGAATCAAGCCAACTGTGCTTCAATGTGCAAATGGATAAACAAGTGGTACATCCATACATTGGAATATACTCAGCAATAAAAAGGAACGAACTATTGATACTCATACCAGCTTGCATGAATGTCAAAGGCATTATGCTGAGTGAAAAAAGCCAGTCTATATGACATTCCTAGAAAGACAAAACCATGGTGATGGAGAATACCTCTGTGGCTATCAGAGGTTAGGTTACTTTTGGCATACAGTTTCACAAATTTCAACACCAGTATAGATTCACGTAACTATCACCAAAATCAGGATACAGAACTGCCCTACTACCTCAAGACTCCTTTGTGCAATTCCTTTATAGTGGTACTGCCTTTAGCCCTTATCCTGGGACAAGGATTGAGGGGGGGTGGTTCTTCATTATAGAGATTCTGTGACCCCAAGGGAAGGCTTATCCCTTCTCCGAGAGCTGAATTTTCACACTCTCTAAGCCCAAAGCTCCAGTGAGTTTCCATTTTCCAAGGCCTTTATTGGGCTCACTACATGGCCTCCTGAGGCTTAGTCAGCATTGAGCCCCCAGGCGATCCCTCTTAGTCCAGTTGGCCCTCACTCATTGGGCTCAGATGTGGTCCTGCTCTCAGCTCCAGGACCAAAAGACTAAATCATTTACCACAAAGGGGTTCCACACCTCGCAGATGGTGAGGAAATGTAAACTATAACTAGATGTTCTCGGACACAGCTAAAACACAGGAGATCTATTACTAAGGGAAGAGAAGAATAGTGAATATTGTTGTATGTCTTTGTTTGGGTTTCTGCAAAAGTAGAGACAGAAGCTGCATCTTGAGGATGAACTGTCATCCCACCCTGTGCTGCCCAGGGCTTCAAACCAGTTTGTTCCAGTTCGACTCCCTACCCCCTGCTGAGAATTTGCATTTCTGACCCAGGTATACTGAGTCAGAATCTACATTTTAAGAATCACCTGAGGGTCTTGTTAAAATGTAGATTCTGATTCAGTATATCTGGGGTAGAAATGCAAATTCTGAGCAGGGGGATTCAAACCAGAACGAACCAGTTTGAAGCCCTGGTGCTACCTCATTGTGGGCTGTTAGAGAGAGAAAGCAAACTTCTGTCTTCTTAAGCCACTGTAGTGGTGGGGATCTCTCTGTTGCAGTAGTTGACACTGTATCCTTAGAGAGGCTGAGACACTTGACAAAGTCACACAGTTTTTGAGTAAGGTATAGAGCAAAGGTTTCTATCCAGGTCTGTGGGACCTCACAGCCCAAGCTCATAGTGAGCCATTAATTTTGTTTTGGGTGTGTGACACCCCTCATATGTTGGGGCAATAAAAAGGCTGAGAGATGTTGCATTATCTATAACACTTCCCAGAAAAGAAGGTATACCTCCTTTTTTCCTGTGAGGGAAAGAAGTGACCCATCAAGATACAAATGAAAACGGAAGAAATCATGAAGCTATGAGGAAAACTTGAATCTATTCAGGTCAGTTCTGTCTTTTTTTATAAGGCCCAAGACAAAATATTTAATCATTTACCTTCAAAACCAAGGAAGAACATAGTATCTGTTTCCACCGGATGAATGGAAACATCAAGAACCTGTACTGGGAAACATCAAGAACATTTTGCTCTGTAACTGTCATTCATTAAAATTAAATAAATACATTTTAATTCAGCTTGACTGAAGGAGAAGAATGATAGCATGACCTAGCTAAGATATGCGTAGCAATCAGAGAACACCAGAGTCTCTGTGAAATATTTCAACTTTACTAAATACAAAATGACATTGGCCTGGATGCATCTGTAGCCAAGTCAAGAAATCTGAATTGATGAAACAGCAGAATCCCGAGCCACAGGCTTAGCAACTGCAGGAATTTCCAAAAGTGAAGTGTTTCTTAAATATACCCTAAAAATTTTATCAAAAGCAGGCCACAGCTGGAGGTTAGAGGAAAACAAGGTTACACAATCCTAACAAGAACAATATTTCATGTTTGATCTTGAATGAACCAAACCTATTTCCACAGTTCCAGGAAGTTTCCTATATAAAGCACTTTAAACACAAAATGTTCAAAACTGAACTCATTACCTTCTGGAATTTACTGGTGGTTTATTCTCTTTTAATTGTTGATGCCATTATCTTCCTAATCACCCAAACTGGAATTTCAGTCTTGTGTAGACCTAAGAACAAAACTTTCTCTGTCGTCTCTTTATATAGAACAATATCCTGAGATTCCCAGGTAACCCTTTTTAAAACTGTTACCATTTGCAACCACTCATCTGGTGAATCAAAATCATCTTGCCACTGTTCAATAAAGAAAACTCAGACATAAAGGAACTGTAATGCTGAGGCTGGTATAAGACACCACCATCATCCATAACCTCTATATCGATTTTGCACTCAAATATCATAATTTTCAGTATTTTAATTTATAAAATAAATGCATACTAATTAAATTTGCCTTTAATCTATTTTGATATTGATGTACCATATAAGATTTCTTTTTATTGTGCCTTAGGTGAAAGTTTATACCGCAAATTAGTTTCTCATTCAAAAATCCATGCACATACTGTGTTGTGACATTGGTTGCAATCCCCTCAATGTTACAGCATGCTCCCCCTTTCCACATACAAGATTTATTCTGGAAAAAATTTTCTTCTGCTAAAATCACTTGAAAATAATCATTGATCTATAAAATAAAAAGCAAGCACCTTAGCAAGGTGCACAATAGCATGACACCACTTAATCTCTTCAACCCCATCTCTTGCTACTCAGTCACACGTACCAAAAAAAAAAAAAAAATCCATTGCCATCGAGTCGATTCCAACTCATAGCGACCCTATAGGACAGAGTAGAACTGCCCCATACGGTTTCCAAGGAGGGGCTGGTGGATACGAACTACCTACCTTTTGGTTAGCAGCCGTAGCTTGCCGTAGCTCTTAACCACTGCAACACCAGGGCTCATGCATTCCTGAAAAACCCCTTTGTTTCCCATTCTGTTTCTTTTTCCTTCATCCTCGTCTACAATGCTTCGCTTCTTCGCTTCACATAAGGCATGTGCCTAAACATTCTTTAAGACTCACCTCGGATCTCTCCGGAATATCTTTCCTGACCCACCAAGGCCAGTTAGGAGTACATCTTCTGTACATCCCTTATTATATGTTTTCAATTTTTATATTTATTTATCTAACTTGTTCACTAAATTCTGGGCTTCTGAGAAGGGGCTGTAGTAGACACTGCCTAGCTCAGGGGCAAGTTACCAGTTGCCAGGGAGTTGACTCCAACTCAAGGCAACCCCATGTGTGTCAGAGCAGAACTGTGCTCTATAGTGTTTTCAATGGCTGATTTTTCTGAAGTATATCAACAGATCTTTCTTTCAAGGGGCCTCTGGGTGGACTCAAACCTCCAATTTTTTTATTAGCAACTGACTGTGTTAACCGTTTGCACCACCCAGCGACTCCCTAGCACCGGTAGACATTCAGAAATATTTGATAAAGGAAGGCAGGAAGGAAGGAGAGAAAGAAGGCAAGTACATATTTAAAAAAACAAACAAACCCATGACCATTGAGTCGATTCCGACTCACAGCAACCCTATAGGACAGAGTAGAACTACCCCATTTGGTTTCCAAGGCTATAATACTTATGCAAGCAGACTACCACATCTTTCTCCATGGAGCATCTGTTGGATTAGAACCGCCGACCTTTCTGTTAGCATTGGATCACTTAACCACTGTGCCACCAGGACTCCTAAGTATATATCAACGGATTCATAAATGGGATAAGGGTTGCTGTTATGGTATATTTTGAGAGGAATATTTGCCAGTCTCTTTGCTTAAAATTATCTTTAATATCCGGCTTCCTACTAACTGAAATTCCCACCATTAGAGATTCATTTGGGGGCTTAAGAGTTAGGACTCCAGAAGTACCCATTTAAGCTAGAAGTACTGATCTGAATCTAAACTGTAACAGCATGTCCCTGAGGCTTCAGAGGAGGCTGACTGGAAGGAGAGTACACGCTGGGGAAAAAAGGACAGAAAAGCCGAAGATGAGACCATTCCTCACCAGTTTCCCAGAGACGGTGGGAGACAGAAGCATGGAACTGAAAAACTCACAGCAGCAATTCAGTGCCCTGTTATGATATCTTTAAACACTCCCTTTTTGTGGTTTTTCAGCAACTCTGTGAGACAGAGGGGGCGTGCATTTATTCATTTGGAGAAACCGAGCTCTGAAAAGTTTAGATAGAGGCAAAGCTGGCAACAGCATTTGACCTTGTCAATAGTCCCCTTTCTCCCAGACCAACGTCCTGTGGAAGGGAGAGAAACGATGTTGCCGCCCTAATGATAACGTGCTGATTCTGTTTGTTTAACTAAGGCTATACCAGATTAGCAGACCGTAATTACAGCTGAAACCCACGTCTCTGATACAGCTGAGAGAATGTCTGTTTCAGGGAACTGAACTCTCAGGAAGCATTTTGCGGAAGGTTAAACCAGGCAGTCTGGCTCTCGGAAAGTGATAGTGCCGTTTCAGTGTCCCATTGAATACACTACCTGAAAAGCGGGATTTCCCACAGCTTAGGTTTCAGATGGTTTACTTCGATTTCTTGCAGAGATAATGAAGTTAGTTCATCTTTACACGTATTTTTAGTAGCTGCATTTACCACTGTAAAACCTTGAGCACTTCCTTTTTGTGTCTGCGTAGGAGGAAATCTGCTTTCTTAGTGTTACACAAAGTTACTAGAAGTTGTTTTAGAGAATATTTCCCCCCACACCCCACAATTCTCTTCTCTTTAAATGAAGTCTGTCACTAACGGTAACATCTTTCATCTGGTCGAATCTGAATTTTATTTTCAATTGCTTGAGACTCAGGAAATCAATCAGTTGGCTCAGTCACTCCCTGGTGGTTATCGATGGTGGACCGAGAATGTTCTCACTTTTTGTCAGAATCTATTACATTTCCTGCTGTCTATCTGGTCCTTCTTCTCGCTCTTGTTTACTTTTTAAATCATAGAACAAGTTGCAACCTGAAATTTCAAGAAATAAATCAAGGTCAGTTAAGTCAGCTGTGTGGAGTAAGGGGCGAAGCATTTGAAAGGTTCTGTTTTGTTTTCCCTGAACCACCCCAGACTTTCCTTAAATAGAGCCCACATTTTGTGGGCTCGCTAATGAATACCGCCCTAGTAGCAGCCACATACGTGAGGCATGCTATTACCTTTATTTTTCATTCCCTCTCCTTAATTAGGGTCTTTAAAGGGAGGCTGTCTGCAGCTTCTGAGGAACGGCGTTAGCTTCATCAGAATGAAATGCCTGACCTGAAGCTCTTTCTCGAAGAATCAAGAATCGACTGTTTCTGTTTGAGGGGGCTGCGCTGAGTCTGTGACATTCTCTACATTTGTAGAATGAAGGAGGAATACGTCAACTGAGGATTAGCCATGGAGGTTATGAAATCCTTTTCCTGAAGGCCTTGTTTTCTAGGGCCGATTTTAGTGTACCTCAGTAATAAGGTAAACGGATGGACTAGATCAGTTTTTCAAACTTTCTTGACTGAAACCGTATAACCAATTACACACACACACACACAAAACAGAAGTTTCATAAAACAATGTCCCTACTATCTGCAAGGCCGTCCACTTTCCATTCTGTTTTATTTCATTTTTAAACTGCAAATCACCACCCACTAAACTGATTTCACACACTAAGGATTTGCAGCCAACCGTTTGAAAAACACTCAACAGGATGCCTTTTTACTTTCTCTAACACCGTAATTCAATATACAGTGATTTTGAATTGAGGACTAGACAAGCCTGATGAGTTTGAGGTATGGAATAAAGGGATCTGGTCAGCTCTGGGTTTGTTGTATTTTTAAATCTTTCTCTGTAGGTTCATTCTCTTCACCCCAGAGAGGACTCCATTGTCTTTGCTCAAAGAGCAGACACTGGTCTGGCTGTTTCCCTCTGCTTCTCTTTGATCCTAGCAGATGTGATCCGCCCCTTGCCCCTCCTCCCCTCCAAGGCTGGTAGAGGCTGTGGTGACTCTCTGGGGGGTTTGCTCTGCCAGGGAGGGGTTTGCTGGGCCAGGGAGTTCTGCTGTTTGGTTGCTCCCACCTCCAACCTGCTCCATCCCCGCACTGAGCTTTCATTCTGGATCCACCAGGTTAATGGGATTATTGTTCTTCTCTTATTTCATATGGGGCTTATCAGTTTGTTCCTAGGCAATCCTAAATTTGTTGCTGAAATGACATGAACAGGTAAAGATTTTGTTTTAGGAATAAGTGTTTCTTCATCAGCCAGGATTTAATCTGGGAATAATTTTTATCCACTATCGATTACTCTTGAAGGTGATTTAAAAATACACCTTTTTAACAGGCGAGAGACAATGCAATGTATTGTAAGCCATGTTTTTAAAAAATTCATATATCATCATCAGATGAATTATATGGCATTTTCGGTTCAAATGTTAATTTTGGTTAGGAAGACTATTATAGCAGCACCAGATAACCAAGACGAAGAAAAATGGATAGACTGATAATATCACTTATTTTATGTAGGGATGGATTACCCGAAAAGCAAGGCACGCACAGGTCCACTTGTGCTTACTTACTAAACTGTAGTGTAGTGCACGATTTCACCTGTTTTTGTGATGAAACCCATGTGAAATTATACACTACAGATTAGTTAAACCAAAAACTCAAACCCATTGCCATTGGGTGGATTCCAACTCACAGCGACCCTATAGGACAGAGAAGAACTGCCCCAAAGGGTTCATAAGGAGTGGCTGGTGGATTCCAACTGCTGACCTTTTTGGTTAGCAACCATAGCGCTTAACCGCTATGCCACCAGGGCTCCAGAGATTAGTTAAATAAATGCAATTAAGCCATGCTTACCTTGCTTACTGTAAGCTGGTATGTACCTTGCTTACTGGTTAATCTGCCCCTGATTTTATGCATCATACTGAACGATGTTTATTGAGCACCTATTAGGTACATTGGGACAGTGCTAGTTTGGTGGTAGAATTCTCATCTTCCATGCAGGGCAGCTTCCAGACTAAGGCAGACTAGGAAGAAAAGCCTGATGATCTACTTCCAAAACTCAGCCAATGAAAACTCTGCGGATCACAATGGTCTCATCCACAGCTGATCCTGTGATGGTACAGGACCTGGCAGCATCTCATTTCATCGTGCATGTGGTCACCATGAGTCTGGGGCTTACTTGAGGACAGCTTGCAACAACATTAGGTACAAAGCAAGATGTGTAAAACACATTTCCTGACTTCGAGGCACCTAAAACGTCTAAAAGGAGATATGAAATGCATGCAAATAACTATCATGTAAAATAAGATTTTAATAAGTAACTTATACACAGTACAGTACAAACTCTAATCACAGTATCTCTCCTTTTTTCAGAACTCCTAAGAGTGAAATGAGAGAAATCACTTGTTTCTGGTTTGTCTTTTCAAAATATGAGATTGTCAAATATTTCTATTCCTCATTTTGATTAAATGCATGATTGAGTTAATTAATATTGCATTGATCTTTCTTTTTCTTTTTTTATCCTTTATTTTAATAATTTATTTTATTTTGTTGTTAGTTGTTGAGAATATACACAGCAAAAACATACACCAATTCAACAATTTCTACATGCACAATCCAGTGACATTGATTACGTTCTTTAAGTTGTATAACCATTTTCTCCTTTTCTGAGATGTTCCTTGTCCATTAACATAACTCACTACTCCCTAAATTTCCTATCTAATCTTTCAAGTGGTTGTTGTCAATTTGATCCCATATAGATAGATCTTAAAAGAACACCCAGCTCAAGGCAGACATTCTTTACTAGTTAAACTATTGCTTGGTTTTGAGAAGACTTCAGGGAATATTTTTTGTCTTAAAGTTTAAGGATTATCTCTGGTCAGTAGTTTCAGCAGTTCATCCAGACTCCATGGCTCCAGAAAGTATGGATACCATGATAATTTGAAATTATCCTCTGCATTTCCCCCGTTTGGTCAGGATTCTTCTGTAGAATCTTTGATCAAAATGTTCAGTAACGGAAGCCGGGCACCATCCAGTTCTTCTGGTCTCATGGCAAAGGAGGCAATTGTTCATGGAGGCAATTAGCCACACATTCAATATCCCCCTCCTATTCCTGACTCTCCTTCTTCCTCTTTGCTCCAGGTGAACAGAGTGCCTTGGAGGGCTGCTTGCAAGCTTTTAAGACCCCGAGCACTATGCAAGGAGCTAGGAGGAAGAACAGAAGCACTAAACACATTACTAGGCCAATTGATTGAGATGTCCCATGAAAACATGACCCTAAACATCCAAATCAAGGGACCAAATCCCATGAGGTGTTTGACTGTACCTAAGCAGCCTCAGCAGCTACTCTTTACTTTTTGTTGTTGTTGTAGTTGTAAATATATCTATCACACAACTTTTGCCAATTCAACTTTGTACAGATATACAACTTATTGACAGCACTTATAATAATCTGCTGTGCAACACTACCTTAATCAATGTGAATTTTCCATCACCATAAACTGAAACTCAGTACTCCAAAAACAGTAACTCCCCCCTTTTCCCCTGCCTCCTACCCCAGGTAACAACTAATAAACTTTGGTCTCCATACATTTGCCTTTTCTTTTTATATAAGTGAGGTCATACAATATTTGTCGTTTTGTGATTGACTTATTTCACTCAGCATAATGTCTTCCAGCTCACTCTGTATTGTAGCATATATCACGACTTCATTTCTCCTACTGGCTAAGTAGTATTCCATTATGTGCATGTATCACATTTTGTTTATTCATTCATCTGTTGATGGGCATTTAGGTTGTTTCCACCTTTTGGCTATTGTGAATAGTGCTGCAATTAATAGTGGTGTACAAGTCTTTGCTTGAGTCTCTGCTTTCCAGTGTTTTGAATATATACCTAAAAGTAGAATTGCTGGGTCATATGGTAGTTCTACTTTTAGTTTTCTGAGGAACTGCCACACTGTTTTCCACAATAGCTATACCATTTTGCATTCCCACCAGCAATAGATAAGCGTTACAATTTCACCACATCCTAGCCAACATTTCTCATTTTCTGTTTTGTAGTGTGTTTGCTGTTTATTTGTTTGTTTTGTTTTGTTTTGTTTTGTTTCTTAGCCATCCTGTTGTTGTTGTTAAGGGCCTTCAAGTAGGTCCTGACTCCTAGCGACCCTATGAACAACAGAACGAAATACTGCCCAGTCCTGTGCCATCTTCACAGTCATTGTAATGCTTGAGCCCATTGTTGCACCCACTGTGTCAATCCATCTCATTGAGGGGCTTCCTCTTTTTTGCTGACCCTCCACTTTACCAAACATGATGTCTTCTCCAGGGACTGATTCCTCCTGATAACATGTTCAAAGTATGTGGGATGTAGTCTCGCCATCCTTGCTTCTAAGGAGCATTCTGGCTGTACTTCTTCCAAGACAGATTTGTTTGTTCTTTTGGTAGTCCATGGTATATTTAATATTCTTCACCAACACCATAATTCAAGGGCATCAATTCTTCTTCAGTCCTCCTTATTCGTTGTCCAGCTTTCTCATCCATAGGAGGCGAGTGAAAACACCACGGCTTGGGTCAGGTGCACCTTAGTCTTCAAAGAGACATCTTTCTTTTTAACACTTTAAAGAGGTCTTTTGCAGCAGATTTGCCCAACGCAAGGCATCGTTTGATTCTCGACTGCTGCTTCCATTGGTGTTGATTGTGGAACCAAGTAAAATGAAATCCTTGACAACGTCAATCTTTTCTCTGTTTATCATGATGTTGCTTATTGATCCAGTTGTGAGGATTTTTGTTTTCTTTATGTTAAGGTGTAATCCATACTGAAGGCAGTAGTCTTTGATATTCATCAGTAAGTGCTTCAAGTCCTCTTCACTTTCAGCAAAACAAGGTTGTGTCATCTGTATAATGCAGGTTGTTAATGTCTTCCTCCAATCCTGATGCCTGGTTCTCAGATTATTTGCTCAGCATACAGACTGAATAAGTATGATGAAAAGACACAACCCTGAAGCACACCTTTCCTGGCTTTAAACTGCACAGTATCCCCTTGTGCTGTTCAAAAGACTGCCTCTTGATCTATGTACAGGTTCATCATGAGCACAATTAAGTATTCTGGATTTCCACTCTTCGTAATGTTATCCATAATTTGTTTGATTCACACAGTCAAATGCATTTCCATAGTCAATAAACACGGGTAAACATCTGTCTTAGTCATCTAGTGCTGCTATAACAGAAATACCACAAGTGGATGGCTTTAACAAAGAGAAGTTTATTCTCTCACAGTCCAGTAGACTAGAAGTCTGAATTCAGGGCGCCAGCTCTAGGGGAAGGCTTTCTCTCTCTGTCAGCTCTGAAGGAAGGTCCTGTGATGCCACAGTCTTCCTTTTGGTTTGAGAGCTTCTCAGGTGCAGGGCGCCGGGGTCCAAAGGATGCACTTTGCTCCCAGCCCTGCTTTCTTGGTGGTATGAGGTCCCCAACTCTCTGCTTGCTTCCCTTTCCTTTTATCTCTTGTAAGATAAAAGGTGGTGCAGGCCACACCCCAGGGAAACTTGCTTTCCCGTTGGATCAGGGAGGCGACCTTAGACAGGGTGTTACACTTCCACCCTAATCCTCTTTAACATAAAGTTACAATCACAAAATGGAGGCCAACCACACAATACTGGGAATCATGGCCCAGCCAAATTGATACACACATTTTTGAGGGGACATAATTCAGTTCATGACAACATCTTCCTGGTATTCTCTGCTTTCAGCCAGGATCCATCTGACATCAGCAATGATATCTCTGTTCCACGTTCTCTTCTGAATCCAGCTTGAATTTCTGGCAGTTCCCTACTGATGTACTCCTGCAGCCACTTTGGAATGATCTTCAGCAAAATTTTACTTGCCTGTGATATTAATGAGGTTATTCGATAATTTCCACATTCTGTTGGATCACCTTTCTTTGGAATAGGCATAAATATGGATCTCTTCCAGTCAGTTGGCCAGGTAGCTGTCTTCCAAATTTCTTGGCATAGATGAGTGAGCACTTCCAGCATTGCATCTATATATTGAGACATCTCAATTGGTTTGTATCACTAAGGCCATATTTTCCAACTACCAATCCTTCGTCTTTGTTTCCAACTTTCGTGTTCCAATCACCAATAATTATCAATGCATCCTGATTGCATGTTCAATCAATTTCAGACTGCAGAAGCTGGTAAAAAACCTTCAATTTCCTCATCTTTGGCCTTTGTGGTTGGTGCGTAAATTTGGATAATAATCACATTAACTGGTCTTCCTTGTAGGTGTATGGATATTATCCTATCACTGACAGCATTGTACTTCAGTATAGATCTTGAAATGTTCTTTTTGATGATGAATGCAATGCCATTCGTCTTCAAGTTGTCATTCTAGGCATAGTAGACCATATGATTGTTCAATTCAAAATGACCAATACAAGTCCATATCAGTTCATGAATGCCTACGATATCAATGTTTATACATTCCATTTTGACGATTTTCAATTTCCCTAGATTCATACTTCATACATTCCACATTCAGATTGTTAATGAATGTTTGCAGCTGTTTCTTCTCATTTATTTTTATTTTTTGTTTCTTCTCATTTTGAGTCGTGCCATATCAGCAAATGAAGGGTCCTGAATGCTTGACTCCATCTACATAATTAAAGTCTACTCTACTTTGAGGAGGCAGCTCTTCCCCAGTCGTCTTTTGAGTGCCTTCCAACCTGAGGGGCTCATCTTCAGGCACTATATCAGACAGTGTCCTGCTGCTATTTATAAGGTTTTCACTGGCTAATTCTTTTCAGAAGTAGACTGCCAGGCCCTTCTTCCTAGTCTGTCTTAGTCTGGAAGCTCAGCTGAAACCTGTCCACCATGAGTGACCCTGCTGGTATTTAAATACCAGTGGCATAGCTTCCAGCATCACAGCAACGTGCAAGCCCCCATAGTACAACAAACTGACAGGCAGGTGGGGTTAGCCATCCTAGTGGGGTGAAATGGTATTTTACTGTGATTTCAATTTGCATCTCTCTGATGGCTAATGATACTGAGCATCTTTTCATGTGTTTGGTGGCCATTTGAATGTCCTCTTTGGTGAAATGTCTATTCAAGTCCTTGCCCATTTTATGATTGGGTTATTTGTCTTTTTGTTGTTAAGTTGTCAAAGTTTTATATATATTTTGGTTATTCTTTCTTATTCTTTTTTATTGTGGTGAAATACACATAACAAAACATTTCAACAATTTTTATGTGTACATTCAGTGGTATTAATTACATACCCTATGCTGTGCAACCATCATCACTATTTGTTTCCAAATTTTATCACCCTTAACAGAAACTCAGCACCCCTTAAGCAATAGCCTTCTTATCCCCCCAACCCCACCTCTTGTAAGCCACTAAAAAATTTGGTCTCTATGCATTTGCCTATTCTGTATATTTTATATAAGTGGGATCATACAATATTTTTCTTTTGTGTCTGACTAATTTCATTAAGCATGATGTTTTCAAGGTTCATCCATGTTGTACCATGTATCAGAACTACATTTCCCTTTATGACCTAGTAATACACCACTGTATTATTTGAATATATACATAGGAGTAGAATTGCTAGGTTATATGGTAGTTCTATGTTTAAATTTTTAAGGAACCATTGTACTGTTTTCCACAACAGCTATACCATTTTACAATCCCATCAACAATGGATGAGGGTTCCAATTTCTCCACATCCTTACCAACACTTGTTATTTTCCATTTTTCTGATAATAACCATCCTAGTGGGGTAAGTGGTATCTCATTGTGGTTTTGATTTGTATTTCCCTAATGGCTGATGGCACTGAGCATCTTTTTATGTGCGTGTTGGCCATTTGTATACTCTCTCTGTGAAACGTCTTGTTCAAGTCCTTTGCTCTTTTTTAATTAGGTTATTTGTCTTTTTGTTGTTGAATTTTAGGAGTTATTTATATATTCTGAATATTAAACTCTTATCAAATATACAGTTCCCAAATATTTTCTCCCATTCTATAGGTTGCCTATTTGTTGATAAAGTCCTTCGATGCACAAAAGACTTTAATTTTGATAAAGTCCAATTTATCTATTAGTGTTCTGTTCTTGTGCTTTTAGTGTTATATCTAAGAATCCGTTGTCAAAAACTAGGTTCCAAAGACTTATTCCTGTTTTTTCCTAAGAGTTTTATGGTTTTAGCTCTTATATTAAGGTCTTTGAGCCATCTAGAGTTCATTTTTGTACATGGTGTGAGGTATAGGTCCAACTTCACTTTTTTGCATATAGAAATCCAGCTTTTTCCAGCACCATTTATTAAAGAGACTATTGTTCCTTCATTAGATAGACTTAGTACCCTTGTCAAAAATCAATTAACCACTTCCATAACACTCACCGTAACAACCCTCTGACAACAAAGACTCGTGAAACTAGGAAAAATAGACACAAAAAAATGACCTTGGATCACGGAGCATCAAACAGAGGGTTGAAAAAACAGACTGAGCTCTGACTGGAAGGAGAGGCAGAATGACGCCAGCAGAAAAACACAGATTTGCAGATCGACCTCTCTCTGCCTGCTGGTGTGGAGCAGCATGATCATTTTGGGACCGTATCAACAACAACCTGGAGTGAGGAACACAGGAAAGCAACCACAAAGGGAGTACAGCTGGTGGCAGAGATTCTGTGCAAACAACCCAGGAAAGAAATGACAAGGTGGGCAGGATATGGCCAGGGACGGGGCACCCCTGTGGGGGAAGCATGGGAGTGATATAACTTTAAAATCGGGGAACCACAGGAAACTGTCTCTAGAGCAAGAGAAACAGACTGAGTCATCTAAGCCTTAGAGAAGGAGAAAGTGTAAACAGAGAGTGCACAATTGCAGGGGAGTGAACGGAAGAAACAGAGGGGCAGGTGAGAGCTCCATCTCCTCTCATAAGGGCAAGAAGGGAGGAAAATAGATATTAGTACAGAGAATGCTTGTCGGTGGAAGCACCCAGCATTAATACATGAGCCACCCAATGAAAAGGCAGCCTACAGAGTAACAACTAGAGCCCACTCCCAGAACGGCCCAGAACAAGCAGGCACCCCTCCAGCCATTATTAGCGTGTGCCCTGAGGTGCAGGCTGATGGAGCCAAGGCTTGCAAGCCCAGCCCCGCCCACAGCCTCCCCCTTGAGGCGTAGCTGGCTCGCACTTGTGTGCCCATGTCCAGCCACGCCCATCTTCCCCCTATGAGTCACAGGAGGCCCACTCCAATGCAGACAAGCCAGGCCATGGACACTACCCCTCCCTGAGGAGCAGGTGGCCCATCCTGAAGGTCACAAACCTGGCAACCCCAACCACTCCTCCCTGTGACTCAGGAGGCCCACACTGATGCACATAAACCTGGACACACCCACCAACTTTCCAGGGGTGCAGGCTGCTCACAGTTACCCACACAAGCCCAGCCACACCCACCATCCCCTCCCTGAGATGTAGGAGGCTCTAGCTGACATGTGTAAGCCCTGCTATGACCATCACCTCTCCCTGATGCTCAAGAGGTCTGTGTTGAAGGGCACAAACATAGCCACACCCACCACTCCCTCCCTGAGGTGCAAGTGACACACATCTTCATGCACAAGCCTGGCTCACCCACCCCATGAGCAGTGACCCATGCATCCTTGACTCCACCAGGCAACAACTGGTAGTGAGTACTCACAGCTCCCAACCCAGTAACCAGCAAGAATGCTCTTCCACCCATGTACCAGTGACCAGCCAGACAGACACATCACCTCATCAGCAATGCCAGTCACACCCTGACAGGCACCATCTGCACTTCTGCCAAATGAGGAGCAAGAAACCCTACTGCCCACATCCAATGTCCACCCAGCTGCAACATCACATATCCAACACCCCAACAGTACCTGCAGACCAACTGCACTTGCATTGAAACCCCTTCACACTACCAACTGAGATGCCAATTTGTGCAAAACAGTGAGCCTAACCCATCCATTTGGGTAGCGCTCCCTCACAGCAGAAATGGAGATGCCCTGCCCTGACCTCCAGAGGATGCCCTAGCTGCTAGCACCAATCTGGAAGGACCCCATTGTCCCTCAAGGGCTGTGGAGGGACTCTATCCACCCAACACTTGTCACTCGATATCAGGGGAAAAAAAACAGCTCTCCTCCTCTACTCAATCCAGTAAGGGAAGCATACAAGCCTAACCACAGAGGGCTTGCATGTGAGTGTGACCTACTATACCCACTTGTGAGAGGAAATCATGCCCAGCCAATAGACACCACCAAAGTCATACATAGACCAGAATCACAAAATAACAATTAAAATAATACAAAGGAAAAAAGACATTCTAAAGATAAACAGAAGAAACAAGCTCCTGATACATCAAAATAAAATTTTTTTTATTTTATTTATTTTTTTATTGTACTTCAGGTGAAGGCTTACAGAACAAATAGTTTCTCATGAAACAGAAGTACACATGTTGTTTTATGACATTGGTTAACAACCCCAGAACATATAAACCCTCTAACTTCTCAACCTTTTTTTTTTTTTTGGTGAAAATACACATAGCCAAAGATACACCGTTTCAAAAATTTCTACATGCACAGTTCAGTGACATTGACTACGCTTTTCCAATTGTGCTGTTATTCTCACTTAAGATGAAGGCTTACAGAACAAAATAGTTTCTCATTTAACCATTACTACAAATGTTGCCCTATGACTACGGTTAACAATATCACAACTCATCAACAATATCCTTACTCAGCGTTGGGTTCCCTATCACCAGCTTCCTTGTCTCCTTCTGCTTTCTGACCCTTGTCACTGGACTCCTGTACCTCGTTAGTCTCATTTGGTTTTACGGCGCTGTCCACTCCCAGGCTGAACAGTGAACCTTGGAGGTAACTTCACCTCTGAGCTGAAAGGGTGTCTGGGGGCCACACTCTCGGGGTTTCTCCAGTCTTCTTTAGGCCAGTAGATCTGGTCTTTTTTGTGTGTGTTAGAATTATGCTCTACATCCTTCTCCAGCTCTGTCCAGAACCCTCTGATGTGATCCCAGTCAGAGCAGTCAGTGGTGGTAGCCAGGCACCATCTAGCTGGACTGGACTCAGTCTGGTGGAGGCCTTGGTAGCTGTGGACAATTAGTCCTTCGGACTGATCTTTTCCTTGTATCCTGTTCTCTTCATTCTCCCTTGCTCCCGAAGGGATGAGAGCAGTGGAGTATCTTAGATGGCGGCTCACAGGCTTTTAAGACCCCAGACACTACTCACCAAGGTAGAATGTAGAGCACTGTCTTTATAAGCTGTGTCATGCCAATTGAGCTAGATGTTCCCTGAGACCATGGTCCCCACAGCCCTCCACCCAGCAATTCAATCCCTCAGGGAGTTTGGATGTGTCCTTGGGGCTTCCATGACCTTTCCTTGTACAAGTTATGCTAGTTTCTCCTGTATCAAAATAAATTTTTAAAAAATCAGTGCAAAACAAACATACATACAATAAGTAAAGAAATATATAAATAAATGAATTAACATCTTAATGCCTCAGAGACAGCAGACAATAACAAATTATATGAACAAACAGGATAAGATGCCTCAAACAAGTGAGCAAAATAAAAGAGCAGAAAACCCTCCTGAGAAAGAAATGGTAGTGGAACTACCTGACAACAAATTCAAAAGACTTATACAAAGGATCCTCAAAGAGATCAAGGAAAACACAGACAAAACCCTAGAAGAATTCAGGTAAACAATACAAGAACAAAATGACAAAATAAATAGACAATTAGAAACCATACAAAAACAACAACTAGAAATCCAGACAATTAGCAATAAAATATCAGAAATAGTTAAATCAATGGATAGACGTAGAAGTAGAATTGAAGCAATGGAAGAAAGAATCAGTGAAACTGAGGACAAATCCCTTGACGCTACTCTGAGGAACAATCAGAAAAAAGAATTAAGAAAAATGAAGACAGCGTAAGAGTTATGTGGGATACTATCAAGAGAAAGAATTTACATGTAATTTGATTTCCAGAGGAGAAAAACAAGCACAGAGAGAATATTTGAAAATTTATTGACAGAAAACTTCCCTAATATCATTAAAGTTGAGAAAGTTTCCATCCAAGAAGCTCAACGACCCCATATAGGATAGATCCCAAAAGAAAGTCACCAATACATATCATAATCAAACTTTCCAAAACCAAAGACAAAGAAAGAGTTATGAGAGCAGCTCATAAAAAAAAAAAAATCACCTATAAAGGGGCACCAATAAAACTAAGCACTGATTTTTCAGCAGAAACCATGCAGGCAAGAAGGCAGTGGGGTGATATATATATAAAACCCTGAAAGAAAAGAATTGCCAACCAAGAATTATATATCCAGCAAAATTGTGTTTCAAATAGGATAGTAAAACTAGGACATTCCCAGATAAACAGAAATTAAGAGAATTTATAAGAACCAGACCAAACTTACAAGATACTAAAGGAAATCCTTCAGGCAGAAAACAAATGACATGAGAAAACAACCTGAGATTAAGACACAAGACGACATCACCCAGACACCAACCCAGACAAAGAATTCTCAAATGTAAAATAAAGTTGAAAAACTGAAAACAGGGAACAAGAGATGTCCATCTGTAAATGATGACAACTTTAAAACAAAAAGGGTGAATAAATGGTGTTGTTATAGAAGTACCATATGGAAAGGAAGGCAAGAAAATATCAAGATATAACAGACTGTTTTAAACTTAGGAAGAGAAAGGTAATTTCAGAGTAACCACAAAGAAAATTAATAAATCTACTCATCAAAATAAAGAAGAAAATCAAAAAGACTCGCAAACATAAAATCATCAACGGTGGCTAATGGTTCAATGACAGACACATAGACCAACGGAATAGAATTGAGAACGCAGAAGTAAATTCATCCATATATGGGCAGCTGATCTTCAACAAAGGGTCAAATGTCATTCAGTGGGGAAGAAACAGTTTCATTAACAAATGGTGCTGGCAAAACTGGATATCCATATGCAGAAAAATGAAACAAGTTCCATACCTCACACCACACACAAAAACTAACTCAAAATGGATCAGAGGTAAATGTTAAAGCAAAAACTATAAATTTCCTGGAAGATAACACCGGGTCAAAACTAGGGGACCTAATTTTTGGCATAAATAGTCCATCAAATAAAACTAAAAATGCACAAATGACAGAAGATAGATTAGATAACTGGTGCCTCCTAAAAAATTAAACACTTAAGCTGATCAAAAGACTTTGTCAAGAGAGTAAAAAGAGAACTTAAAGACTAGTAAAAAATCTTTGGCAATGACATATCTGACAAGGATCTAACCTTTAAAATATATAGAAAACTTCAACAACTCAACAACAAAAAGACAAACAATCCAGTCAAAAAATGGGCCAATGACATGAACTGACACTTCTCCAAAGAGGACATTCAGGTGGCTAACAAATACATGAAAAAATTCTCGCCATCATTAGAGAGATGCAGATTGAAACTACAATGAGACACCATCCCACTCCTGTGAAAACGGCAATGATTAAAAAAACATAAAACAACAAATGCTGGTGAGGTTTTGGGGGGATTGCAACTCTTATACATTGCCACTGCGATTTTAAAATAGTACAACCACTATGGAAAACAGTATGGTTCTTCCTCAAAAAGCTACAATTAGAAATACCTTATGATCCAGCAATCCCACTCGTAGGTGTATATCCTAGAGATATAAGAGTAGTCACATGAATAGACATATGCACACCTATGTTCACTGCAGCATTATTCACAATAGCTAAAAGAAGGAAACAACCTAAATGCCCATCAATAGAAGAATGATTAAAATAATTGTGGTACATACATACAATGTAATACTATGCAACTATAAAGAACAATGAGAACTCCGTGAAACATAACCTGAATGAATCTGGAGGATATTATGCTGAGTGAAACAGGTCAATCACAAAAGAACAAGTATTTTAGGGTCTCACTTTTATAAAAAGTCAAGAATGGTATACACACAGAAAGCAACGTTCTTTGATGGTTACCAGGGATGGGACGGGGAGGGAAGGAGGGGGAATCACTTTCTAGATAGTAAACACTTGTTATTTCTGGTGTTGGGAAAAATAATTTCCAATAAGGGTGAAGTCTACACAACTTGTCCAAGTTAAATGATGACACTAAGAAGTACCCAAGAATAAGGGACCATTTTGATAAATGCTATAACATATAATTTTGCAGCAACAATAATAACAACCAAAAAAAAAAAAAAAACGCGTATGGTTACATAGGTAGACATGTACGTGTAAATGTGTATAGGAAGGCACATGTGAGTATATTCATGTATATGTAAAGATGTATCTGTAGGCATATGTATATACATGTTTATGTGCACCTTGTATATATTAATATATATAGTTAACCACATAGAGGGCACAGTTATGGATACTTCCTAGACGTAACCAAATACCTTGCAGGATTGGATTACTGGGTTTGGACGCTTGGGGACATACTGTATTTTTACACAAACTATGCATACCTTCTACGTTTGCTTGCCAATCCCTCCCGCTCCCGCCACGAGGTATTTTTGTAAGCACCACTATGCCAATTTTTTTTACATGTTGCTGTAAAAAAAAAAAAAATTGGCAAAGTGCGCTTACGAAAATACTTTGTAGGGGGAGGGAGCGGCTGGAAAACAAAAATAGAAGGCACGCATTATTTGTGTAAACATACATTGTCTCGTGAGACAACTCGGTCAATTCGCATAACATAGTTCATAATGATAATGTTCTACGTCCTAGTCTGGTGAGTTGCGTCTGGGGTCCTAAAAGCTGAGAGTGATTGTCTAAGATACAACTATTGGTTTCTACTCATCTGGAACAAAAGAGAATGAAGGAAACAAAAGACTCAAAGAAGAAATGAGTCCATAGGACTAATAGCCCATATGAACCACAGCTTTATATAGCCTGAGACCAGAAGAACTAGATGGTGCCTGGTTACCACTATGGACCAACCGTTCTGACCAGGGACACACTAGAAGGTCCCGGATAAAAAGGGAGAAAAATGTAGAACAAAACTCCAGTTCCTAAAGAAGGACAGACTTACTAGACCAGCAAATACTAGTGGAACCCCTAAGACTGTTGCCCTAAGATACCCTTTGAACTTAGAACTGAAGACACTCCTGGTGGTCACTTTTCATCCAAGTAACAGACTGAATTCTAAAATAAACAATATCACCTGTGAATACTGTGCTCCCTCAATAATCAACTATCTGAGACCAAACTGTCAACATTTACCCTAAAACAAAGATGAGAAGCTAAGGAGGGGCAGGGAAGCTAGATAAATAGAAATAGAACAAAAAGAATGGAAATAATGAGAATGTTGACATATTGTAAAAAATGTAACCAGTGTCATAGAGCAAGCTGTATAAAAATTGCTAAATGGGAATCTAGCTTGCTATGTAAACTTTTACCTACAATAATAATTTAAAAAAGATATTATGAGAGAAGGGGACAGAAGAGGTGGTTGAAAGTAGTTGAATGCTAGACATGTTTTGAAGGTAGAGTCATCAGGATTTCCTGAAAGAGCAGATAAGAGTTGTAAGAGAAAGAAAGGAGTCAAAGGTGAATTTGAGGTTTTGGGCTCAGTAGTATGCTATTTACTGAGATAGGGAAGCCCATGGGAGAAAAGGGGATTGGGGTAGGCAAGATCAGAGAAAGCGAGGGCTTCCAACTTGTCAACTTGTTTGAGGTGTCTACTAAACATCTGAATAGAAATGTCAGATGAGCAGTTGGGTTATAAATCTGGACTTCAAGCAGAGGTCTGGGCTGGAAATATACATTTGGGGGCACGTGGGTGTTATTTAGTCCTGAAACCAGATGAGATCACCTAAGGACTTAATGTAGATAGTGAAGAGGAAGAGCTCTGAGAACCAAACCTTAGGATGCTCTGAAATTTAGAGGTCAGGAAGACGAGGAAAAACAATTAAGGTGGACAGAACATGAGTAGCCAATAAAAAAGAAGAAAACCCAACACAGTGGTTTTCTGGAAGGCAAGTGAAGAATTTCAAGGAAGAAAGGAATGATCAATGTGTCAAATGCTGTTGATAGGCCAAGAAAGATTAAGATGGAGGACAGACCATTGTATATGACAACATGAAGGTCAGTAGTGATCTTGACAAGAACTGTTTGTAGAGAAATGTGGATGAAAAATTGGTTGGAGTGGGTTCAAGAGAAAGTGGGAAAAGAAAAAGAAGAGATAACAAGTATAAAGAACTCTTTCAAGAATTTTACATGTCTAGGGGAACAAAAGGAGCCCTGGTGGGACAGTGGTTAAGTGCTAGACTACTAAGCGAAAGGTCAGCAGTTCGAACCCACCAGCTGCTGCTGCGTGGGAGAAAGATTTGGCTGTTTGCTTCCATAAAGATTACAGCCTTGGAAACCTTATTGGGCAGTTCCATCCTGTCCTATAGGGTTGCTATGAGCCAGAACTGAGTCAACGACAATGGGTTTGGTTTTTTTTGTTTGTTTGTTTGTTTAGAGAAACAAAGAAATAGAGGTAGCTAGAGGTGAAGTGACATCAAGGAATATTTCTTTAAAGATGGAAGCTATTGCCACATGCCTGTTTGCTAAAGAAATGGTATGGCAGAGAGAAAAAAAAATGACAATGAAGGAAACAGAGGGGTCATCTGTTTGATTAAAGGAGACAGGATGGGATCTAATTCACACAAGAGGGAATTCCTTGCATAGACTCAGACACAAAGAACTCTAACAATTGTTTATTATGGTGAAAAACTAGAAATTAATGAAAAGTTTATCAATAAGGACTAGATAAGTGATTTATGGAGTGTAAGTATAATAAAATAAAACACAATCATTAACACTGATGGTGAAGATTCTATATCTACATGGTAATGTGTTTACAATAAAAACAAAATAATAAAAAACTAAAAAGAAAATCAATTAACCATAGATGTATATTTCTGGACTCTATTCCATTTGTCTATGTGTCTATCATTATACCAGTATCAGATTGTTTTTATTATTGTAACTTTATGGTATGTTTTGAAATCAGGAAGTATGAGTCCTCCACTTTGTTCTTCTTTTTCCAGATCACTTTGGCTATTTAGGGCCCCTTGCAATTCCATATAAATTTGAGGATTGATGTTTTCATTTCTGCAAAGAAGTCTGTTGGAATTTTGATGGGAGTTGTGTTGAATCTCTAGGTCACTTTGAGTAGTACTGACATCTTAATGATACTAAGTTTTCCGGTCCATGAACCAAGAATGTCTTTCCATATATTTAGGTTTTCTTTCTTTCAGCAATGTCTTACAGTTTTCAGTGTACAGGTCTCTCACCCCGCTGGTTAAATTTATTCCTGGGTATTTTATTCTTTTAGATACTATTGTAAGTGAATTATTTTCTTAGTTTCCTTTTCAGATTGCTCATTGCTGGTGAATAGAAACCTAACTGATTTTGTATGTTGACCTTTGTATTCTACTGCTTTACTGCATTTACTTATTAGCTCTAGTTGCTTCCTTGTGGATTCTTTGGGATTTTCTATATACAGGATCATGTCATCTGTGAGTAAGGATAGTTTTACTTCTTCTTTCCCCTTTTAGATAACTTTAATATCTTTTTCTTGCCTTATTGTTCTGGCTAGGACTTTCAGTACAATATTGAATAGCAGTAGTGGAAGCAGGCATCTTTGTTTTATTCCTCATCTTAAGGGGAAAGCTTTCAAACTTTCTTCTTTGAATATGATGTTAGATGTGAGTTTTTCGTAAATGCCCTTTATCAGATTGACAAATTTCCCTTCTCTTCCTGGTCTGTTGACTGTCTTTATCATGAAAGGATGTTGGCTTTTGTCAAACGTCTTTTCTGCATTGATTAAGATGATCATGTGTTTCTTTTTTAATTTGGTTTCTTGATGTTCTCAAATAAACTGGCTTCCCATGAACTAAACTGGTAAGGTAAAAGAGCCCTGCACCACGATGGAGAAATGAAGAAATGAGAAATGAAAAGAAAGATGCACATAAATAAGCTCATTAGGACTCATTTCTTTCCTTCCTCTTTAAATTCACAGAGTAATACTATCCAACAGAAATATAATGTGACCCATATATGTTTTATAGTAGCCTCATTTTAAAAAGTTTTAAAAAAGATAAAATATATTGTAATAATATATTTTATTGAACCCAATGTATCCAAAATGTTATCATTACGATCTGTAATCAATGTAAATAATATTAATAAAATATTTTACATTTTTTGTACTAAATCTCCTAAACCTAGTATGTATTTTACACCACAGTGCATCTCACTTTTGATTACTCACATTTCAAGAGTTCAATAACCACAACCTGCTAGTAGCTACTGTATTGGACAACATACACCTACAAAGAGAGGCAGATGGGAGAATGCCTCTGGTTAATGGGTATCTCTATCAATCATCTAGAGGAAGGGAGTCTTCATGGAGAAAAAACTTTAAAACCATTTTTCTTTTTATATTTATGGAGAAATGGGAGTTACCAACTCATGATCCGTTTCTTTCTCTTCTTCTAAGTTCTCAGGCCTGGAGAAATGAGGCAGAACTAGGATGGAACCTCTTCTACTTCTCCAGTGCCCTAGGATCAGCATCCGCTTCAAGAAAAACAAACATTAGTGTCATGCTTTACTGTTGATAAATGCTTTCACATACAGTATCTCATTGAATTATTTTAATCATATGTGAGTATGCAAGTCAATAGAAGTATTATTATCCCCATTTTACAGATAAATGAACTGAGCTCAGGGAGATTCAACAACTTACCCAAAGTAACAGAGTTACCATCTGAGTGTTTTGAAACTAGTATATGTCCCACTAAGCCAGAGCTGCCTGGGAAAGGAAGTTAAAAAAAAAAAAAAAAAAACTTTACAGAAGTATGGCAACATCCCCATCCCCCTAACCAAAGAAAAATTTCGATGATCACTTTACAAAAGTAATGGAACTTCTTGGCCAGTTGTATTGAGCTTTTAACTGGACTTTTTGTATATTTTTTTAAATTGAGTATTGTTGTCTAGTAATTTAGAACATCTCATTATCGAAAGTAAGTTAATGTGTTAGAAGGCAATGTTTCTGCATTGGCTCTGAAATGTGTTGCAATCATTTCTGTCTGGGAAAACAAACAAAAGTGGATCAGCAGCATGGCTGTTATATGAGATGCTGGCCGAGTCCCAGCCACTAAGACGTTGGCTTACCTACCAACAATACCTCCCTTTCAGGTAATGCCAACTCTTTTGTGAGAAGATCATAATTCTCTGGAAGTGAGCTTTTGTGTTTCTGCTCTAGTCAGCAAGATCTAACTTTACCGCTGCCATGTAGAAAATTACAGGAATTCTATCAAGTTTTGAAACATTCTTCTTCTGACCCTGTGTGAAAAAGCCTGGGACAGACTTTAAAGACTCAGAGAGCCCATGCCTTGAGAACTGGAATTCTTTTGAAAGGTTTCTAGAATAAAGGACATTCAATATGTTTATCATTCTCAATTTTAGAAATACAATAGGCTCAAGAACCAAATTAGTAATGATCTCTTTTAACTGCTCATGTTTTTTTCTGCTCTACCCAACTGCGTTCCTATTTTTCTCTCTTTCCCTCTACTCGAGCCATTTTGCTTCCTGTTTAGGCCACCAATTCATACCCATTCAAAATATATGATTTTGGTCTTTCACTTATACCTATTGTCTTAGTTCTTGGCTATTCCTTCTCTCAGTTAACCTTTGACAAATCATAATGAACGAGTTTGGTTAGTTATAGAGAGCAGGAGTCACCACGGTAATTGGGATAGTCTGGGAGCATTTTAAAAACCATTTGGATAGCCCTAAGAGAGTGGACACAATAGTAAGAGCCAGCTGGGAATCAGAGAGTCCTGTTCATCTCATTCACAGTCAAACCTCTGGGGTTTCCTGACAGCTGCCACAGTGATGCCAATAATAGTGACTCCTTGACTGAAGTGCTGAGTAATGAATCCTTTGCCCTACTTACATGTCCCGTATTGTGATTTCCTAAAGTAGGCAAACCATGCTGGAAACACAAAAGGAAGACATTATGGCCCACTAAGCCACTCTCATTGTCTGCTTTATCACTCAGTTCCATCCTTTCCTTCCTCAACAGGAAATGGGGAGTACATAAATGATAAGTAATGTCACACTTGCAGAGAAGTATTAAAATATCCAGACATTTTTGTAGTAACCAGCATTTTTCTCAGTGGAAGTAAAAGGCATAATTAAAGGAATGCACCAGTTCTCTATTCCTACCTTCTCAATAACCCCATCTCTAGACATCATACTCCCAGAACCTAATAACCAGGCATTACGGCAAATTACCTGACTCACTGGGCAGACTCAAGGAGTTTATTAGCTATGTTTCCTTAGACTTTTTTTAAAAATAATTTTTTAGCCCAACAATTTAGTAGTTAATCAGGAAAGTAAGCCAACTTTGTTAGTAGCTAAGAGTTAATGTTACTATGAATACTCTGATCCAAAGAAGCACATATTAGAGTAAACACAAGTTTATTCCATCATTATTTGCACAAGTTTGCACACTACATGGGATAACAGACATATATAGGTGGACATATACTTTTATAGTATAAATTCCACTGTACTCTCAAAGAACTTCAAAGGACTCAGATGCTGCTATTTCACTAGTCAAATTCGGTCCATCTCTCTGTATCCTACACTTAAGATTCAAGAAATTTCTCTTTCCAGGTGTCCTATTTATCTAGTACTGCTATAACAGAAATATTACTAGTGGATGGCTTTAACAAACAGAAATTTATTCTCCCGCAGTCTAGGAGGCTGTAAGTCCAAATTCAGGGTGCCAGCTCCCGGAGAAGGCTTTATCTCTCTGTTGGTTCTGGGGGAAGGTTCTTGTCATCAATCTTCCTCTGGTTTAGGAGCTTCTCAGTACAGGGACCCCAGGTCCAAAGGATGTGCTGTGCTCCTGGTGTTTCTTTCTTGGTGGTATGAGGTCCCTCTCCTCTCTGCTCGCTTCTCTTTTGTATCTCAAAAGAGACTGACTCAAAATACAACCTAATCCTGTAGATTGAGTCCTGCATCATTATCATAACTGCCTTTAATCCTGCCTCATTACCATCATAGAGGTTAAGATTTACAACACGTGGGATAATAACAGCAGATCACAAAACAGTGGACAACCACACAATGCTGGGAATCTTGGCCTAGCCAACTTGGCACACATTTTTGAGGGACACAGTTCAACCCAAAGCACCAGGCCATCCCATAATTTCTTTGTTGGTTATAAGACGTGTTGACAATTAAAACTTCAAATTCCATGGGTGGAAAAGCAGTCTATCTGACCTAAGTACTCTGGCTTTCTCAACCTCTATAATTCCAACAGCATTTATTCTATCTTTTCAACACACATTAAAAGCTATCTTAAAAACGTATCTTGCTTAGGTTTAAATGCCAAGACTTTCTCTAAACATTGACTTGGTTTATAAATTATAGAGAAAAGCAGCCAGAAAAATGACCTGATTGTCCATGTAGTGTCTTTATTGGCTTGGTTTCAGGTCTTCTGTTTGAAAGAGTAGATGGACACATTCCCAGGAACTCTAATCTTCTTTTATTGTTTCACGAGATCACTTCTCAGAATGTTAAACACACATACACATTGAGAAAGTTCGTGGTTTAGTAGAATTGCCTGTGGTGATTGTGTTGGGACGAGTGCCAAAATAGTAATGTTCTTACCTGTGAACATCACTGATGCTGGCAAGAAGACACCAAGCCAACCTCCTTACAGATCTTTCATGCCAAAAAAAACTGCAGAGAAAGATGTAGCTCTCTGAGAGAGAGAGAAGCTATTGTTCCTTTTTAAATGAGTAGGGATTAAAGTTATGAACTGAAGTGAAGTGAGACCAAAAAATAAATATTTTTCAGGAAACAGTAAAATTTTAGAGCCTCAGAAGATCGGATGGGGGCATAAGACTTATTCTCTTTATCTTCATCACCATCATCATCCTACATGTCAGTTATGTTTATTTCATTAAAAATTAGAAAACACAGAGAAGCATAAAAATCATTAAGATAGCTCACAATTCTAACACTGAAATAGACAAACATTTATAGACCATCTCTGTGTGCTTGCATACACATACATAATGTGAATTCAGATACAGACATTATAGAAAAATCTTTCTTATTAAATTGATACCAGAAATTATATTTTGTTGTATAAATTGCATTTTCATTTAACAATAGCTCATGAAAATCAATCCATGTCCATAAATAAATACCTACTGCATCACTGTTAATAGATGCATACTATTCTTTTATACCAACGATTGTGAGGATGGCGCAGGACTGGGCAGTGTTTTGTTCTGTTATACATAGGTCAAAAGTCCCTGAGTGGCACAAGTGGTTTGCATGCGACTACTAACCTAAAGGTTAGTGCTTCAAACTCACCCAGCAGCTCAGTGGAAGAAGACCTGGTGAACTGCTTCTGTAAATGCTACAGACAAGAAAATCCTATGAAGCAGTTCTACATGAAGTTGCAATGTGTCAGAATCCACCGGAAGGGGCAACTAGCAACAACAACAACAGTTGTTTTATGTGATTATACCAGATGTTATTTAATCAGTATCCTATGATTGGGTATTTGAGCTCTTTCCAACTTTCACAATTATAAACAACTCTTCAATAAACATCTTTATGTATACATTTTTGTGCACGTATTTTGCCATTTTGTCGGGTAAATTCTCAGATTGTGATATCCTATGTCAAGTGTAATGCATGTTTTTGTTTTGTTTTGTTTTTTAAATAAAATTCTAAATTGCCCTGTAGAAGAATGATACCAATTTGTATTCCATCATCAATGTGTGATATCTCTTTTTATCATGGTTTTACCATCATCTGAGGAGCATTTTCAAATAGATGTTAGATAGGTAGGTAGGTAGGTAGATAGACAGACAGATAGATAGACAGACATAGAGATAGGTAGATAGATGGATGGATGGATGGATGGATGGATGGATGGATGGATGGATGGATGGATGGATAGACGGATGGATAGATAGACAGGTGTTTTCAATCTGTTAGGTGATCATTAACTCATCTCTTACTCTCTTGATGGACTTTACTTTGACTATTATAAAGTTGTATGCTTTCTCTAAGGAGCCCTAGTGGTGCAGTGGTTAAAAGCTTAGCTGCTAATGGAAAGGTCTATGGTTTGAACCCACCAGCCACTCCATGTGAGAAAGATGTGGCAGTCTGCTTCCATTAAGATTACCAAAACAAAAACGAAACCGACTGCCATTGAGTTGATTCCGACTCATAGCAACCCTATAGGACAGAGTAGAACTGCCCCATAGGGTTTCCAAGGCCGTAATCTTTACGGAATCAGACTGCTACATCTTTCTCCTGAGGAGTGGCCTGCTGATCTTTCAGTTAGCAGCTAAGCTCTTATTCCCTGTCCTAAAGTGTGACCCTGCTGGAGCAAGACTCACAAGGACACAGCAACTGGGCCCTAAGGTATAAAGACAATAGCTAGGACAATCTTGGAAAACGTCTTTTAGGGAAACTTTCACATAAACAAATCATAAACAGCACAAATGACCCACATACTTTCCACTCTTCTCTTTTTCTATTAGCGTTTGGTGAATAGTAAGATTGTTGGACCAATGAAGACCTTCCTGACTGTCGTTACTGAAATCTTTACCTATGATTGTTAAGAAAGACAATTCAAAATGTAGGATCACAGTTTGTAGCCAGTCTGTAAAAAGGTGAAGCTTTCAATGGTTTTGCCCATTTGTATGTTAATATATACTGATGATTCTGTAACATTCCTGGGACTTGGGCAGACATGGCTGTGGCAGCATGCCTTGTCCATCTCCCCATTCTTGCCTGTTCTATACTATTCCTTGGAGTTGGGCAGACATGCCTCTAGCAGCATGCTTGTCTTTTTTTTCCTCTTTTGTCTATTCTGTAATATTCCTTGGATTTGGACAGACATGGCTCTAGCAGCATGCTTGTCCATTTTCCCACTTTTGTCTGTTTTGTAACATTTCCTTGTACTAGAGCAGTATCTTAGTCATCTAGTGCTGCTATAACAGAAATACCACAAGTGGATGCCTTTAACAAAGAGAAATTTATTTTCTCACAGTCTAGTAGGCTAGAAGTCCCAATTCAGGGCTTCAGCTCCAGGGAAAGATTTTCTCTCTCTGTCAGCTCTGGAGGAAGGTCCTTGTCGTTAATCCTCCCCTGGACTAGGAGCTTCTCTGCTCAGGAACCCCAGGTCCAAAGGATGTGCTCTGCTCCCAGCACTGCTTTCTTGGTGGTATGAGGTCCCCAACTCTCTGCTTGCTTACCTTTTCTTTTATCTCTTGTAAGATAAAAGGTGGTGCAGGCCACACTCCATGGAAACTCGCTTACCATTGGATCAGGGATGTGACCTTAGTAACGGTGTTATTACATCCCACCCTGATCTTCTTTAACATAAAATTACAATCACAAAATGGAGGACAACCACACAATACTAGGAATCACGGCCCAGTCAAATTGATACACACATTTTGGGGGGACATAATTCAATCCATGACAGGCAGCCATGGCTGTGGCAGCATGGTTGCCCATTTCCTACTTTTGCCTCTTTGAACATATGTCAGATAAAACTTTCTTTTAGCTTTACTAAACTTGTGATGTTTTTACCCTACAACAACAACCAGGGCCCCACCAGGGCTCCTTACAGCCTTGGAAACACTATAGGGCAAGTTCTACTCTGTCCTATATAGTCACTATGAGTCAGAATCAACTCGAAGGTAATTTTTTTTTTATTGCTTTCTCTATGTCTATTGAACATTTATACTTCTTATTTTTTGATTCGCCTTTGCCCTTTTATTTTTTATTTGTCTCTTCCTAAATGAATAGTAACATCACTCTATTATATAAGTTATTAGAACTTTATCAAAAGTATTGCAAACGTTTTCCCAAGGTAATCCAGATTTCAGTTGTCCCCCAGTTTGAAGGAGAAGGGGGAACAGTGTCCACATAAGCTGCCTTTGTGTTTGTCCCATGCTTCATGACTACCAGGATACATGACAACACTCAGCATGACTCTACCACTCCTAAAGAATCCTCTCACATAAAATACGTAAACATAACTGGGATTTTTACAGGGAAGATGGAGAACAGGTTTTGCAAAACATACTCCAAGGAAAAATCTCTAGTAGACAAGTCTGTTCTTATCCATTATCAGCTGTATCTGGACTGGGATGGGGGTGGTTTGCAAACAATTCAGTTCTTCTCCTCAACCTACTTCCTCAAACTTTTCTTGATGCTCAGCCAAACAAAGTGCCCCTCCAGTTACCAGAACTCACCCTTCTTGACAGGCAGCTTGGCGATTATCTTAATTTGAACATGCCCTTTGGGATATTATGTCCAACTCCAGCGGTTTATCAGAATATTTGTTCTGATTCTTTTCTGTTAAATCCCACAAGAGTGTTAAATTTTCTTAATCTAGGTTCTACACATTTCTTGTCAATTTTATTTTCTAGGTATCTTGTTCTTTTTTTGGTTGCTATTGTAATGTAACTTTCTCTATTACATTATCTAATCAATTCTTCATTATATATAGGATCTGGGTGCAATTTGTGTGTGAGAGAGAAATTAACCATCATTCTGAATTATCTCACTGTTTCTTATAATTTTTTTTTACTTCTCTGTTTTTCTTGATACATTATCATCATCTGCAAATAACGACAATTGTGTCTCCTATTCTCAAGTATTCATAACTCTTATTACTTTCTCATTTCTAATTACATTGGCCAGTACTTTAAACTAGGCGTACTAGTAGTGATAGTAGGGTTCTGTCATTACAACATCTAATGCTTTCATTAAAAACGATACTGTGTTCAGCCAGGGACTGGACAACCCAATAAAACAAAACGGGACTAATGAGGCATAGCAGTCCAGGGACAAGGACTAGAAGGCAGAAGGGGACAGGAAAGCTGGTGATAGGGAACCCAAGGTTGAGAAGGGACAGTGTTGACATGTCGCGGGATCGTTAACCATTGTCATAGGGCAATAGGTGTACTAACTGTTTAACGAGAAACTATTCTGTAAATCTTCACCTAAAGTACAAAAAAAATAAAAGAATTATCTACGTGATATCAAATTGACAACAGCAAATCAAAAGGTTTGATGGGAAACCTAGGGGACAGTGAGTTGAAGATAATGGTGATGGAATCATTTGGAAAAGGATAGTGAGAATAGCAGCACAACTGCAGGAATGTAATTGATGTCACTGAACTGTACATGTAGAAATGTTTTAAATGGTGTATCTTTGGGCATGTATATTTTCACCAAAAAAAAAAAAAAAAAAGATCCTCCAAGGTCAAGAAGGGAGAGTGCTGACATGTCATAGGGTTGTTAACCCATGTCATAAAACAATATGTGTACTGACTGTTTAATGAGAAACTATTTGTACAATTTAAAAAAAATAGGAATAGAGTACAAAAATGATACTGGCTTTGGTATCTATATTGTGTGTGTGTCCCAGATAAATTGTTGATGTCAAAGAAGTTTACAAGTTTACATCCACTGATGGTTTGGATTTCTTGTTTGTATATTTGTTTTCTTTTACTTTTTTTTTTCAATTAGTAAAGCATGCTGAATTAGTCAGACGTACATCCCTGAAAAACCTCTCTGTATGTGTGACTGAAGGAGCCCTGGTGGCTCCATGGTTAAGCACTAGGCTGCTAACAGAATGGTCGGCAGTTCAAAACCAACAGTCGCTGCACAGGAGAAAGATGTGGCAGTCTGCTTCTGTAGAGATTATAGCCTTGGAAACCCTACAAGGTAGTTCTACTCTGTCCTAGTTGCTATGAATCAGATCCAACTCGATGGCAATGGGTACTATCATGTAGACAGCCAAAATTGATAAAATACTTCAAAAATAATACATAATAATGTTGGGCATTGCCATGGATTGAATTGTGTCCCCCAAAAATATGTGTCAACTTGGCCAGACCATGATTCCCAGGATTGTGTGATTGTCCACCATTTTGTCATCAAATGTGATTTTCCTATGTGTTATAAATCCTACGTCTCTGATCCTAGATCATACTTAATGAGGCAGGATTAGAGGCAGTTATGTTAATGAGGCAGAACTCAATCTATAAGATTAGGTGTATCTTAAGTCAATCTCTTTTGAGATATAAAAGAGAGAAGCAAGCAGAGAGACAGGGGGACCTCCTACAACCAAGAGAGTAGTGCTAGGAGCACAGCGAGATCCCTGCGCTGAGAGGCTCCTAGACCAGGGGAAGATTGATGACAAGGACCTTCCTCCAGACCCCACAGAGAGAGAGAAAGCCTTCCCCTGGAGCTGACACCCTGAATTTGGACTTCTAGCCTACTAGATATCATACTTCGTAAAGTAGAGGGTCGGCAAAAAAGAGGAAGACCCTCAACAAGATGGACTGACACAGTGGCTGCAACAATGGGCTCAAGCATAACAATGATTGTGACTATGGCACAGGACTAGGCAATGTTTCGTTCTATCGTACATAGTGTCGCTATGAGTCAGAACTGACTCGACAGCACCTAACAACAACAAGCCTACTAGACTGTAAGTGAATAAACTTCTGTCTGTTAAAGCCATCCACTTGCGGTATTTCTGTTATAGCGGCACTAGATGACTAAGACAGGCATGTTGACTTAAAAATAAAGTAAGTACCACAAAACCCAGGAGAGACAGAAATTAATACGAGCTTAATGAATGATGGAGAGTACTGTGGAAGATTTATTTTTTTCCAGCTAAAGAAGAATTTAGAGATGAGAGAGAAAGAGGGGCTGAGGACAGACAGAGAGGAAAAAAAAAAAATTACAGAGTGTTGGAGAAGGCAGGCAGTGTGATTAAGGGTTTTTGTGTTTAGGCTGAAATATACATGTGCAGGAAAGCGTTCTTGTTCTACTTATAAGAGGGATGTTTGTGAAGAAAAACAATTTATTATTTAGTCAGATAGTTACTGGAACAGGAAATAAAGAACTATAATTTGAGATAAGAAGATAACCTCTAGTACAATAATTATATTGGGTCAAAGAAGAATGAATAAGAATTTTTAAAATAGTACAAAGTGAATAAAAGTTTCACCAAACCAGGAATTTGTTACAAGCATGGTTTGAATTTCCTTTACCAGAGTTTATTATTATGTCATTTTATTTAAATATAACAGTAACGTTTCTGAAAACATCTAATTAATGTCATAGTGGTACTTTTTTCCAACACTACCATTTTATCCAAAAAATTAGGAAAGAGAAAAAATCGAGAGGCTGAGTAATTTCATTAAGCTATGGGGTGGGGGGGGGGGGGGTAGTGGTGGTATAGTGGTAGAATTCTCACTTTCCATGAGGGAGATCCAGGTTTGATTCCCAGCCAATACACCTCATGTGCAGTAACCATCTGTCAGTGGGGTTTGCGTGTTGCTATGATGCCGAACAGGTTTCAGCATAGCTTCCAGAAAGACTATAAAGAAAGGCCTGGCAATCTACTTCTGAAAATCAGTCATTGAAAACCCTGTGGATCACAATGGTTGATCTTGTTGTGCTTGGGGTCACCATGAGTCAGGGTCTGATTTAACGGCAGCTAACAACTGAAAACAAAGAGAAGTGAGGAGAAATAATTATAAAAGTTCAAATAAGGTCCTTTATAGTATAGCTCCTGTGATGGGTTAATTTTATCTGTCAGCTTGACTAGGCTATGATGATCTCTTGTTTGGTCAAACACTAGCCTAAACTCTTACTAAGTAGTTACATGTGATTAAATCTGTTGGCCTTAAGTAAAGCCGATTACCCTCCATCGTGTGGGTAGGCATCATCCAATCAGCTGAAGGCCTTAAGAGCCACAGGGGAGTTTTCCCTAGGGTATATTCTGCCTCCAGACTGAAAATAGACATTTTGTCAAAACTCCCTCATTCTTCACTCTTTCTGCCACCTGATCTGTGGATTTTGGGACACAAGACTGCAGGAATCTCCAACTTATCATGTGGCCTCCAGATTTTGGATTTGTCAGAACCCCCCCAATCTCATAAACCAATTCCTGAAAATTATGTATGTGTGTGTGTGTGTGTGTGTGTGTGTGTGTGTTGTTGTCATTAGGTGCTATGGAGTCAGCTCTGACTCACAGGAACCTTATGTATAACAGAACAAAATGCTGCCCGGTCCTGCACCATCCTCACAATCTTTGCTGTGTTTGAGCCCATTGTTGTAGCTACTGTGTCAATTCATCTCATGGAGGATCTCTTTTGTTTTTGATGACCCTTTACTTTACCAAACATAATGTTCTTCTCTAGCGATTGGTCCCTGCTAATGACGTGTCCAAAGCCAGGCTTCAAACTGGTTCATTCCGGTTCAAACCCTTGCTGAGAATTTGCATTTCCACCCCCAGATATACTGAATCAGAATCTACAGTTTAACAAGATCTCCAGGTGATTCTTATGTATAATGAATTTTGAGAATCACTGTTCTACTAGTGGTTCTCAGAGCTGGTTCCTAACCAGCAGCATCAGTGTCACCTGGGAACTTGTTAGAAACGCAAATTCTCAGTCAGGGTTCAAACCAGAACGAACAGATTTGAAGCCCTGGTCCAAAGCATCCATCCCACTTCTGGTTCTCACTGATTCTATTTCTCCAGAGAACCTTGACTTGACTAAGACAGCCCCTCATAACTTGTTTCTATTCTTATCATCCGGAACTGCCCACATTACATTAAACTTCTTGGAGAACATCACATCATCCCTGACACCCCACCCTCTGACTGCTCCCTCCTTTTCCTATAGATACTTGTACTCACAGTTTCAGACACAGGATTGTGGTGAATCCTCACCCATATCCTAGCCCTTCCCTTGGCTCCTACTGCACATCCTGCATACTCCTGATTTCCTTCACTGCCTCCCTCAGTGGAGACACCATTGCTGGTGTCTTAATTGTACAGTAAGCATTTACTATATACAATACAGTAAAAAAAATCATGCAAATAAAAATTAACTCTTTTTAGAAAATCTTAAGAGGTTTGGGGCACAAGCCTTCTCTCTACTGTACTTATTTTTCTCAATACCTTTGTGGTCAACTGTCACATACTGACTGCATAGCTCATATATACAACTATCAAAAAATCAAATGGAGAAAGCCATCTCTCCCTATTGTCCGGAGGAAGAGGAGTAAGCATATGAATCATGGAATTATAGACTTAGAAAGACTCGCGAACATCATTCACCTAGCAGTTTCTAATCTTGGCTGAGCGTCTCATAAAATGCCAATGTCCAGGTCTTACTCCAAGGAAATCTGATTTAGCTTGTCTGGGAGAGTCCCTGAGTGGCACAAACAGTTAAGCACTTGACTACTAACTGAATGGTTGGCTGTTCGAATCCACCCAGAGGTGCCTCTGAAGAAAGCCCTGATAATCTACTTCTGAAAGGTCACAGCCATTCTATCGGGTGCAGTTCTATTCTGAAGTACATGGGGTCACCATGAGTCAGAATCAACTCCACGGCAATTGTTTTTTTTTTTTGGTCTGGGGTGGCCAAGCAGTGGTATTTTTTTCAAATTCCCCAGATGCTTCTAATAGCCCAAGCCCAAGCCCAATGCCATCGAGTAGATTCTGATTCATAGTGACCCAATAGGACAGAGTAGAACTGCCCCATAGAGTTTCCAAGGAGCAGCTGGTGGATTTGAATTGCCAACCTTTTGGTTAGCAGCCGAACGCTTAACCACTGTGCCACCAGGGCTTTGTGGGTAAGATTAGCTGGACTGAAAGTAAAGCAACCACAAGCTGTGTGTGATGGCACTTCAAAATAGAAGCAGTAATGTAGAGTGAAGACAAACAAAAAAAAAAAAAAAATTTCAACTGTCAGGCAAAGGAGTGATCTATACAGGAAATAACTTGGCTGAATAAACATAACTAGCTAATACTAGGTTATTGAAACCTGAGATTCATTTCTAAATCTAAGCTGGACTTTATAGCAACTCTATTTACTTGTAATTTCCTGTCTATATAAACCTTATGCTGGTAGTAAGCGTGTATTTACAGTTCTCTTTAAGCCTTATCCCCGAGAAAAGGAATACAAGAGAGGAATCAGGCTCATAGGAACCGACAATGGAAGTTGCATTGGAGCAAGGGGTCAAATTTTTCTCGGATTCGTCTCGTAAATTTAGAATGTTTAAAAAATTAAATTGGTGATGACAATGAATAAGACCAATTAATATTTATTGGCAGAGGGGCAGAGGGGCAAAGGGGCAGAGAAGAATTTGTTGGTGGATTTCCCAACGACAGCTCCAATCTCTTCATCATCCTTCCAAGCCAACAGATGGTCTTCAGGTCTAAGACTTAGAGAAATACAGTCTTATCCCAGTTAAAGGCTGCCTACCTTATTATTTGACCTTTAATTTCGTATTGTTTTTGTTATCATTAGCTACCATCCAGTCGGTCCCGACTCATGACGACCCCATGCACGCCAGAATGAAAGGCTGCCCAGTCCTGCACCATCCCCATGATTGGTTTTGGATTGGAACATTGTGACTCATAGAGCTTTCATTGACTGATTTTCAGAAGTAGATTTCCAGGCCTTTCTTCCTAGTCTGCTTAGTCTGGAAGCTCCACTGAACTTTCAACTATTTCAGGAGGTACCATACGATCAGGAACCAATGGTACTGAAGGAAGATGTCCAAGCTGCACTGAAGGCACTGGCAAAAATCAAGGCTCTTGGAACGGACAGGACACCAATTGAGATGTTTCAATAAACGGATGCATCACTGAAGTCTATGCCAAGAAATTTGGAAGGCAGCTACCTGGCCAATCAACTGGATCCATACTTATGCCTATTCCAAAGAAAGGTGACCCAACAGAACATGGAAATTATCGAATAACATCATTAATATCACACACAAATAAAATGTTGCTGAAGATCATTCAAAAGTGGCTGCAGCAGTACATTGACAGGTAATTGCCAGAAATTCAGGCTGGATTCAGAACAGGACATGGAACGAGGGATATCATTGCTTATGTCAGATGGATTCTGGCTGAAAGCAGAGAATAACAGAAAAATATCTACCTGTGTTTCATTGACTATGCAAAGGCATTCGAATGTGTGGATCATAACAAATTATGGATAATACTGTGAAGAACGGGAATTCCAAAACACTTAATTGTGCTCATGAGGAACGTGTACATGGATCAAGAGGCAGTCGTTGAAATAAAACAAGGGAATACCACGTGGTTTAAAGTCAGAAAAGGTGTGCATCAAGGTTGCATCCTTTCACCATACTTACTCAATCTGTATGCTGAGCAAATAATCCGAGAAACTGGACTATATGAAGAAGAACACAGCATCAGGATTGGAGGAAGACTCATTAGACCCTGCGTTACGCAGATGACACAACCTTCTTGCTGAAAGTGAAGAGGACTTAAAGCACTTACTGATGAAGATCAAAGATTACAGCCTTCAGTATGGTTTCCACCTCAACACAAAGAACACAAAATTCCTCACAACTGGACCAATAAGCAGCATCCTGACAAATGGAGAAAAGATTGAAGTTGTCAAGGATTTCATATTACTTGGATCCACAATCAACACCCATTGAAGCAGCAGTCAAGGAATCAAAAGACCCATCGCATTGGGCAAATCTGCTGCAAAGGACCTCTTTGAAGTGTTAAAAAGCAAAGATGTCACCTTGGAGACTAAGGTGCACCTGACCCAAGCCATTGTGATTGTGTTTTCAGTCACCTCATATGCATGCGAAAGCTGGATGATGAATCAGGCAGACCAAAAAAGAACTGATGACTTTGAATTGTGGTATTGGCGAAGAATACTGAATATACCATAGCTTGCCAGAAAAATGAACAAGCCTATCTTAGAGGAAGTACAGCCAGAATGCTCCTTAGAAGCAAGGATGGTGAGACTAAGTCTCACATACTTGGGACATGTTATCAGGAGGAATCAGTCCCTGGAGAAGGACATCATACTTAGTAAAGTGGAGGATCAGTGAAAAAGACGAAGACCCTCAATGAGATAGATTAACACAGTGGCTGCAACAATGGGCTCAAGCACAACAATGATTGTGAGGATGGCGCAGGACTGGGCAGTGTTTCATTCTGTTGTACACAGACAGGGTCGCTGTGGGTCAGAACCAACTCGACAGCAACTAACAACAACAACAATGCTCCTTGAAGACTGCATACACATATGGCACCCTCAGTAATTGTTAACAGTGTTAGCTAATTTTATTATATCATTTTCCTTCTAGACTATATACCTTATAGAATTCTTTCTACATAAGTGAGATCATAACGTGTACTTTTTCTTTGAGAGTTTATCTTTATAGTAATAGTAGTGGAAATGTATTTGGCATGGTGGAAACTATATTCTCATTTTACATACATTTCTCTACTGGTGATAAAAAAGGAAACCAGCTAAAGTCATCTCATGATGCTGCTTTTGATAGTGTCAAAATAGATGAACAACTGGTTTCGTTATTGATGGAAAATGTTTCATCAAAACTGTGAAACTCCTGCTGGTTTAACTAAGAAGAAAAAAAAGAAGAATCAATAGTGTTCATAAGACTGCTGTTAAATAGAAAAAAACAATCTTTAATTGGGTACCATTTGTTAGTGATTTCCTTTTCAATTTCCACAAGAAAAAAATAACAATAATTTGATACTAATTGTTTCAAAGGGTAGAGAGAGGTGCTGATGTCTGATGTTAGTAAATGGTCTCTGAAATAATAGACTTATATTGTAAAATGAGGATAGGAGGGCATTTGTTTTATTAGGTCCAGGAGCTTTTGGCCTGTGGGGATGAAATTCACCACTGATACTTTAAATGAATTTCCTTTTATACCCCAAACCCAATCCATTGCCATCGAATCGATTCTGACTTACAGCAACTCTATAGGACGGAGTGTAACTGCCTCATATAGTTTCCAAGAAGCCGACTTTTTGGTTAGCCACTGAACTCTTAACCACTGCACCACGAGGGCTCCAGCAAACTAACATAGTCATTATGGATATCTAGCCAAGAAACACATCTTCCCAGCAACAGTCTTTGCTGTATGATTCCAGGGAGCCCATTTCCACATTGGGGTCATACCAACCAGCAGATCTTTAGCTTTGCCCATTGACTTCTAGGATCAAGGCTATGTACAGAACTATGGGCAACAATTTCTCTGGAAGGCAGAAGACTGTAAGAATAGTTAAGACTAACACTGGGAAGTTCCATCTTCGGGATTTCTTTCACCTTCCAGATTCGCAGTACATATTTGTGTGGTCAACATAAAATTTGACATGGGCATTGAAAATTACTTTTGCCTTTCATCAGACATTGCAAGTTGACCTACCCCATGTCTCCTCGTCTCTCCTTCCTTCTGAATGGAAACCCAATTTGTTCAGGGTGGCAAAGTATCCCGTTGTGGTGGATAAAATGTAAGTGAAAGTATACTGGATGGAGTTTCCAGAGAAATTATTGTTTTCCTGACTAAAGGGGTCAGTCTCAGTTGGTTTAGTCCTCTTAGTCTTTTCCCATTTCTCTTTTCCCACTCTTCCTGCCTGGAACATGGATATGATGCCTGGATATAAAGAATCCATCTTGCAACCAATGAGGACAAAAGCCACACAGAATGGATGGCGGGTAGGAAGCTAGAAGGAGCTTGCAGACAATCTTGAACACCAGCCCTGTCCAGCCTGTCTCAAGGGTCGCCAGATAAATTTGTACATGGGACATAGTTATAATAAAAAATATTCATTGTTTATCTGCAATTCAAATTTAACTGGGTGTCTTGTATTTTTATTTGCTAAATCTGGCAATCTTACCTGCTTCTAGACTCTTGTTATTTGACTACAATAAAACCCTATTTGGGTGAACTAGAAAATAAATAAATAACGTGTACTTTACTGCAATTTGCCATTTTTCACTGACAATATATCTTTTTTTTTTTTTAAACAATATATCTTGGACATCTTTTTAGATCAGCATACGTAAATAAAGCTCTATCGCCATCATTTCTAAGGAGTCATAGTATGCTACTGTATGGGTTATGTCCTATCATAATTTACTTATTCAATTCACTATTGATGGATAATTAGGTTAATTCCTAATTTATTGCTATTACAAATAATGCTGCAATAAACATTTTTCACCAAGAATTCTTTAACAAAGTAATGACACAGTCAGACGTATGAGATTTATTGTGTCCTAGTTTGAAAAGAAATTCGTTGTCAGCTGGAGAGAATTCCATCACTGGCACCACATAAGCAGAGGCTATCGGACCACCAAAGAGGAAGACTACAGAGGTGAACTGTGTGCTGAAGGGGAGGTTGGGCTGCATGACCTAGACATTCAGTTGCAATCCTAAATCTGGATTGTGGTGATGCCTTCTGGGAATAGTGACGTGTGTATGCCTGTCTCTTTTTCCCTAACCATGGCTGTAGACTAATGTATTCCTGTGGTTTATGTGTCTACTATTTAGAATTCTTCTGTCTTCTTGGAACTGTCAGGCAATCAACTGCCACTTCTTGATGCTTTTGCTGTGTCTGCCTCGCCAGCTACTAATGGATGCGAAAGCCCTTTGTATAATTGTTAATGCCAGGGAAATGTGCAGCAATGGGCTGCGCTGGTCTCCCATGGGCTGGATGAACCCAGATAACCATGCTTATTATAATTTTGTCTAAAATTAAAGTAAGTAAATAATGAGTTAAAGCCTTTTTTTTTTTTTAAATGGGTGAAAAGTACTGACTGACTTAGTGTATGAATCTTGTAACATCTATTTATATTCTTAGAGATTTGGGAGGATTATTCTAATTTTCCACCTAGATTCTAGACACTTGAGGTTGCTGGGTGGGGTGATTGTGCACAGGTGTGATGTACTAAGTTCCCTATCATTTCTGCCTAAGTCGTCTGTCAAACAAGGTACCAAATATACAAATAAACATCATAAAAAAGCAAACAAATATTTCTGCAGTCTCAATCAATACTTCTCGTAAGATGAAACATTAATACATTACCTCAGCTTTACTGTTCAGTATCAGTTTCCTTTCCTTATAAAATTAAGTTTGTGTTCATAAAACAACATTAGAAATTCAGAGAAGGGAAGACATCTTTTTATTTAAAAAATATTTTTTAAAAATCCCACTATTTATTTTAGTCTACCACTTTTTAGTACCTAGGCATTAAAATACATCATGATTAGGAGCTAAGTGTATTCCATAATCTGTCATCATTCTCTCACTTCAAGAGACCTATTATTAACCTTTCCATTAATTCTCTATCTCAGAGACCCTCGTAAGTCAACACTTACCCTAAATTACTACTCAAATAAAACCCTAGTTTTGCATCTTCATCCTCTCTGTTCTAGTCTGAAAAGCCTACAAGCTTTGCTGTCTAGTCCCCATTTCTGCCTCACTCCAGAATCTGGCTTGAAGCCGTGGGCTTCCTCACGTCTAATTGCTGGCAAGTAAATTGCTCCAGTAAGCAGCTCTCTCACATGTCTGTGTTTTAAAAATAGCTAATATGACTCATTCATGATTCGTACCCAAACTAATAGGATAGCTCTTGTGCCCGAGGGATGGCAGAGTGGAGGAGGGCAGTGTGTGAAAAACGAGAGCACCAATATTCAGAAATAATTTTTTAAACTTCATATTGGTGTTGGATTTGTCCGTGATATTTCCAGTAGGAAACACATCTGCAAGCAATTTTATGCAGACATATTCTTTCTTAACTGCTTTACCTGAGGATACTTATTTTCTTAAAAGTCTGGCAGGACTAGTACAGCACTGCCTTAGTTATCTAGTGCCACTATAACAGAAATACCACAAGCAGGTGGCTTTGACAAACAGACATTATTTTGTCACAGTTTAGGAGGCTGCAAGTTGGAATTCAGGGTGCTGGCTCTAAGGGAAGGCTTTTTCTGTCTGTCGGCTCTGGGAGAAGGTCCTTGTATCTTCAGCTTCTATTCCTTGGCACCTTGGTGATCTTCATGTAGCATGACATTTATCTTCTCCCATCTCTTGCTTGTTTAATCTCTTTTATATCTCAAAAGAGATTGATTTAAGACACACCCTACACTAATACTGTCTCATTAACAGAACAAAAAAAAACCCATTCCCAAATGGAATTATAACCAAAATATAGGAGTTAGGATTTACAAGACATTTTGGGGCATATAATTTGTCATGGATTTGATTGTCTCCTCCTAAAATATGTGTCCCAGTATTGCGTGGTTGCCCTCCATTTTATGATTGTAATTTTCCTATGTGTTGTAAATCCTAATCTCTGCCTGTGGTTAAGGAGGCAAGATTAAATTATGTTAAAGAGGATTAGGGTGGGATTGTAACACCCTCAGTGAGCCACATCCCTGATCCAATGTGAAGGGAGTTTCCCTGGGGTGTAGCCTGCACCATCTTTAATCTTACAAAAAATAAAAGGAAAAGGAAGTGAGCAGAGAAGGCGAACCTCATACCACCAAGAAAGCAGTGCCAAGAGCAAAGCGCATCCTTTGGACCCAGAGTTCCTACACTGCAAAGCTCTGAGACCAGAGGAAGATTGGTGACAAGGACCTTCCTCCAGAGCCAACAGAGAAAGCCTTCCCCTAGAGCTGGCACCCTGAATTCTGACTCGTAGCCTACTGGACTGTGAGAAAATAAATTTCTCTTTGTTAAAGTCATCCACTTGTGGTATTTCTGTTATAGATGCACTAGATGACTAAGACATAATTCAGTTTATAACAGGCAGTGTCATGCTTATTTATGGATCCCACTGTTTAAACTAATATTATAATAACACTAAGGTCCCTACAGCCCCCCAGGTGGTGCAAATGATTAAGTGCCAAACTACTAACCAAAAGACTGGTGGTTCAGACTCACCCAGAGCCACCTCAGAAGTAAAGCCTGATGATCTGCTTCCAAAGGTCACAGCTTTGAAAACCCTGCAGAGTAGTTCTACTTTGTAACACATGGGGTTGCCATGAGTCAGAATTGACCGGACAGCAATGGGTCTCGTTTTTTTTTTGCTCTTGTTTTTGTTTTTTTTAATGATAACACTAAGCACGGCTCTGGCTTCAGAAACGGCTTCTGTCACACTGTCTTCTGCCTTAGCATCCTGAGATGAACCTTTTAACCCATTCATTTCTTCATTCAAGAAATCATCATCGAATACCTTCTATGGTAGGCAGAGCTACCATGTTCCCCAAATCCAGGGAGCACCATTCTCATTATGTTGTCTGGAGTTGAGCTACAGGGAGTGTTCTCCACAGTTGTGTATTTAGGGCAGGGTATGGAAACTCTGTATGACATAGTCACCTAGACCTGGCCCTCCTGAAAAAAAACCTGTTGCCGTCGAGTCGATTCCGACTCATAGTGACCCTACAGGACAGAGTAGAACTGCCCCACAGGGTTTCCAAAGAGCGCCTGGTGGATTCGAACTGCCAACCTTCTGGTTAGCAGCCGAACTCTTAACCTCTATGCCACCAGGGTTTTCTGGTCCTCCAGGAGTAACTAATAATCATTTTTACTACAAGGAGGTTATTGTGCATTTGTTATTCATTCATGCCTGCTGGTTATTAATTAATGAATAGCCCAGGTTTACATTAGCCTTGGCTTCCGTCTGGTGGCTTTCTCAACCTCCAGAGACTCTCTCTATCCCTGATATGAAAGTATACTTAGTTATCCCTGTTCAAAGCAGGCAGAGATTTGAACCCAACCATGAGCCACATAATAAAAATGCTGGCTTTCATATAAGGTTTCTGTACTATAAAGTGTTGATAGCTCTTATCAGCCAGTGGAATAAAGTCCAGTCTTGCACCCAACACAGCTGACAATACAACCTTCATAATCCACAGTCAAGTTTGATTATCACAGTTGTTCCCTCTATGTTTTTATAAAACTATGACAACAGAAAAATTACTTCTTTTTAATACAATCAAACAAGGAATTTCATAAAATCTAACCACGAGGGGTTTATTTATTATCATTTGTAAAAAATGTTCTCCTTCAAGTAAGAAAACTTTTCTTCTAATAGTAACTGATCTTTGAAATAATTTTTTTCATCCCTGCCAAACATTGCCAAGACTTGACATAACTACTTATGTTAGTTGGATCAAAAATACCTTGTGATCCAGGTAGAAATAATTCTTCAAGCAGGGGAATTTATGACTGTGCCTTTTACCATCCATTAAGCAACTTTTTATGTTGGTTCTACTTGTAATGTGTATTCATTCAGCTTGTAAGAGGAAACAACAGCCAGCATTCTTCACTAGTTTATAATAAGAAAAAACTGTTCTGAATAACTCTTACTAAATACTCCTCTGTACTGAGTATAGGAAGGAGGGTAGATATAAAGAGGAACAGGACACTGTCCATGCTGTCTAGGTGCGTACAACCTGGTGCCTGAGACAGACATCTACTCCAAAAAACACAACAAAAGGAAAACCAACAAGGGCTATTACTGTGGATTAACAAAGTTCTTTGAGAATATGGGAAGATTAATTTCACATGGGGGTTTTGTGCGTCTAGCAACCACATAGGGACATCAGCGGCACGGAAAAACAAGAAGATTAAGGGATGAAGGGAGACGTGAAAATTTTAAGAATGGAATCTGGCTGAGGAATGCGAATTTAACTCCTATAAGTCCTGGGTCTTGGAACTAATGTGTCCAGAGTGGTGTTTCCTCATTGAGGTCTTACGTGTTCTCCTCATTTCAAACAGGTACAATCTAAAATGTATTATTTAAGCCTGCTGCAATCTCTCCCACCCTACCTTCTGTCACTGGTCTCCTGGCCTTTCTGTTCCTGTAGTTCCTATAAACGTGTTTCACTTCTGCCAAATGGACTTTCTCTCCAACCTCCCAGCATGTCTCGAACTCTGTGACTTCGGTGGTTTTCCTCATGTTCTGCCACCCCCCTGGAATCCTTTACCCATTCTTCTCCAGCTATCCAACTTATCCACTTAGCATTTATTTAAATAAGTATATGTAACATAATAATATAATAGAAGTAATGCAGTTTTTTTTTTAACTGAGGGTCTAGTATGTTTTAAGGAGTATGTAGGATAGAAAGTTAAACTAGATCAGCTCCCTACTAACTGGGGAGTTTACTGTCTGTCTAAATCCTGTCCGTCATTGGAGAAAACATCTCCAGACCAGCCTGACCTGAGGTGATCTACTTTACTGTGAATTTCTATGGTATGTTCAGAAAGTTCAGTTGCAATTACACAGTTGATCTAAACTATTTCTAGCAGATCTCCTTTAAAAAAAAAAATGTTATTTGATTGTGTTTTATTGCTTAGCTTAGCGTTGGTTGAATAATTTTAAGTTCCTTCAGAGCAGAGATCATATTTCATCTATCTTTGTTTTTCTAATAGCACTAACTAAAGTACTTTCTATATTATGGGGTCTATAGATGCTAGGGAAGCCCTGGTGGCATAGTGGTTAAGAGCTATGGCTGTTAACCAAAAGGTCGGCAGTTCGAATCCACCAGGCGTTCTTTGGAAACCCTGTGGAGCAGTTCTACTCCGTCCTATAGGGTCAACTATGAGTTGGAATCAACTCGACAGCAATGGGTTTGGTTTTTGGTTTTATAGGTGCTAGGAGCCCTGGTGGTGCAGTAGTTAACAGCTTGGCTGCTAACAAAAAGGTCGGCAGTTCGAATCTACCGGCTGCTGCTTGGAAACCCTGTGGGGCAGTTCTACTGTGTCCTATAGGCTTACTATCAGTCTATGAGTTGGAATTGACTCAGTGGCTACGGGCTTGTTTGTTTGTTTTTTTAATAGCTGCTAAATCCCTGGGTGGCTCAAAAGTTAACATGCTCAGCTGCTAACCAAAAGGTTGGAGGTTTGAATCTATTCAGAGGCACCTCAGAAGAAAAGCTTGGCTATCTACTTCCAAAAAATCAGCCACTGAAAACTCCACAGAGCACAGTTGTACTCTGACATACACGGGACCACCATTAATCAGAACCAACTCAACAGCACCTAACAACAATATTATATGTATTTATTTAAATAACAGCAACTGGTTTTTTATAGGTGCTGAATAAATAATTGATCCTTACCAAAAACAAAAGTTAATACACATATGGTGTGTGTGTGTGTGTGTGTGTGCGTGTGTGTGTGTGTGTGTGTGCATGGACTAGGGTGTTAAAGCACAGTAGAAGTATCTGCACATTTTTGAATTTCAGGGACCAACAATATTTTCTTAATTATATATACATGCCAAAATTTAATTTTCTTAATTAGGGTTATTTTAAAAATCCATAGATACATAAATTATACCACCATAAAGTTATGAGGAAAACCTGTTGTTATCAGTCATTAACAACTTTTCATATCAGTTTTTCATAAAAATTTTTAAAAAATTTGTTCACAAAAGGAGGAACAATATTATCTCAGAATAAGAATAGCATTTTAAATTGAGTAAACTTATATAAACAATCACTAGACCATTCTAATTATTTTTATTTTGCCATTTAAGTTAGCTACGGAAAATCAGAGACAGTAAAAGCTAGAAAGAAAATGTCATAAGCTTATTGGTTACTGATTATTTCAATTAATCCTTGCAATAGTCTTTGTCTCAATAGCTCCAGTCAGACTTTCCCTTTAACCCAGAATTCAAACCCAGATCTCTGTGATACCGAAGTCATTGCTATCTCTACTACATTTTCAGGTACTACTCCTAGCGGGGAAGCACAAGGAAGCTTCAAGAGGGTGGTAGCATTTTGAGTTGAGCCCCAGTGATAGGTTTCTGTGTGCACACATTGAGGGTAAAATATTCCAGGTGGGAGGAACAAGCTGTGCTAAAACATAAATGCAGGGAATGAAGGATAGATATAGTGGATACTGTGGTGTGAAGCCTAGATGCTCCCTCAAGACTGAGGCACTCATGCCTCCAACTGTTGGGAGTGTTGGTGACTGATGGCTCTCCCAGATTTGCCTTCAGTCAAAAAGAATCACCTTACCCAGTGGCAGCCCACATCTTATGACTACTCAGTGCTTAATGGTAGGTGGAATTTAAAAGGCCTAGCCCCCTTGCCTCAAGGTGGGGCAACTCTTGGGGGTCAGCCCAGCTCCCAAACTCTGTGCAAGACTGGCTAAGGACTTTTTTGCAACTGCACCACAACCATCTTCTGCCCAATCCTACTTCCTTCACTCTTTGAGAAACTTCCGCATGCAAGCCTCCATCTCAGAAACTAGGCCTACGACAGTAGGATATAATAATGATAAGGAACCAAAGACAGGAGGTAGGGTATATCATGACGCTAAGAGAGAAGTAACATTCTGTCTGGAGAAAACTTTGAACTCCATGCTAAGGACTTTGGGCTTTATTCTGTGGACCAGTGGTTTCCAAAGTGAAGGGACCAAAGTGATGCATGGGGATATGGATAAAAATATTTCTTAATATCTGTCTTAGTTAGCTAGTGCTGCTATAACAGAAATACCATAAGTGGATGACCTTAACATAGAGACATTTACTATCTCACAGTCTAGGAGGCTAGAAGTCAAAATTCAGGGCACCGGCTCCAGGGAAAGGCTTTCTCTCTCTTGTTGGCTCTGGGGAAGATCCTTGTAATCAATCTTCCCCTGGTCTAGGAGCCTCTCAGGCACAGGGACCCCAGGTTCAAAGGTCATGCTCTACTCCCAGCACTGATTTTTTGGTGGTATGAGGTCCCCCTGTCTCTCTGCTTGCTTCTCGCTTTTGTATCTCAAAGAGATTGGTTTAAAACACAAGCTAATCTTACAGATTGAGTCCTGCCTCATTAACATAACTGCCTCTAATCATGCCTCATTAACATCATAGATAGGATTTACAATACACAGGAAAATCACATCAGATGACAAAATGGTGGACAATCACATAATACTGAGAATCATGGCCTAGCCAAGTTGACATAAATTATAAGGGGACACAATTCAATCCGTGACAATATCTCATACTTTTATAAATGTCTATTTTTTGTATGTTTTATAATATGGACAATGTCTTAGTTATCTAGTGCTGCTATGATAGAAATACCACAAGTGGATGGTTTTGACAAAGAGAAATTTACTCTTTCATGGTCTAGGAAACTAGAAGCCCGAATTCAGGGTGCCAGCTCCAGGGGAAGTCCTTCTCTTTCTTGTCGGCTCTGGGGGAAGGTCCTTGTAATTGATCTTCCTCTGGTCTAGGAGCTTCTCAGCACAGGGACCCCAGGTCCAAAGGACATGCTCCATTCCCAGTGCTTCTTTCTTGGTGGTATGAGGTCCCTCTCCTCTCTGCTCTATTCTCTCTTATATATCTCAAAAGAGATTGACTCAAAATATAATTTAATCCTGTACATTGGGTCCTGCCTCATTAATGTAACTGCCTCTAATTCTGCCTCACTAACATCATAGAGGTTAGGATTTACAACACACAAGAAAATTACATCAGATCACAAAATGAAGGACAACCACACAATACTGGGAATCATGGCCTAGCCAAGTTGATACACAATTTTGGGGGATACAATTCAACCCATAACAGATAATATATTAGTAAAATGTATTGGCATGTGCTTAATTTTTTTTTTTTTAACCAATAGATGGGTACAATCCAAATTTGGTACCACAGCTGTAGACAGTGAATGGGGTCTCTTTTGAGGACAAGAGGAATATTATGCTCAAGATATAAATTAGAATATTGGTTCCCAACCTTCAACCAAGGAGAATTACCTGGGGAACTACTTAGAAAATACTGATGATCAGTCCGCATGCTCCAAACTAATTATATAAAATCTCTATGGTGGGAACGAGCACAGTATTTTTTCTTTTTCCTTGATAATTTTAACGTGCCGAGGTTAAGAACCACTGGATTAGAATTACAATCAAGCTTGGTCTGAGTAGGCAATGAAACATTATAATCATTAATTAATTCAAAGTATAAAGGTCCTCAAAAGTGACCATCCAGCTAAGGAGCCCTGGTGGAGCAGGACCCACCAGCTGCTCCTGTGGGACAGTTCTACTCGGTCCTATAGGGTCACTATGAGTTTGACAGCAACGGGTTTGTTTTTTGTTTTTTATAGTGTCAGTATTGACAACAAATACAGATTTTCTCCCCAGTCTTTTGGCCATTTCCTTATAATAAGGCCTCGCAGTCACATGGCCCTTCCAGTTCTCTCAGTGGGAAGTAATGAGTAACTCACTCATTAAGAGACCTTTTACATAAGCCACTTTCTTATCTTCAGGATTTGAGCTAGCTCTCTCAGCCTCTCAGCTTGTCTTCACAAGTTTACACAATAATAAAATACACACAGCGACCCTCTTACTCTTCTTTTGCCACTCGATTATTTAATACTGATTAGTTCTGAAATGCAAATAGCCCTATCAAATAGCAAGCTACTTGCCTTCACCTGGCCTAAGGCTGCATTAGAGTGAAAGTTAAAACCATTTTATGCGAAGACAAATAGTCCAAAGGCCCCTAGGAAATCTCCAGTTTTTTCAGGATTATATTCAGGATATGAAATTCCTTGTATTAACAGATTATTTTTCTCCTAAAGGCTTATGTTTCCAAACTCTCAATCCTGGTTTCACTTGTAATTAACCCCATGCTTACCGGTACCTGACCTTTCAAGCCAAACATACTGCCCTTAGCATTTCTGCTTGTATCACAATACAACAAATACCAGTATGCTGGGGAACTTTTACAGGAGAATCTTACTTAGGTTATGGCATTAGCCCCACTATTTGCTTTTCTTAAGCAGAGAGGAACAACTTTAGAGATGCAAATACCTTCAAGATTACCTAATTCACCCTCTTCAATTTACAGATAAGCACCCAAGGTCTAGCTTACCTTCAGTAGGTCAGTATTTGGGCTGGAGGAAGTAGGGCTGGGTTGCAGAATAGTAAATTCCTAGTGGGGTGGAAACTGAGCTGGCATTGGCAGAAGGTTGTCAAACCAGCTGGAGTCCCTGACCTAAAATTCAAGGCTTGAAAGTGATTTAGGAAATAATATTGGAGTTATTATTCCCTGTCCTTGAGCATAGATAATGTGACCCAGCTGGAGCTGGGCTCACAAGGACTCACAAGGACATAATCAACGGGGCCTTGAGGTATAAAGACAATAGTAAGATAATCTTGGAAAGTATCTTTTAGGGAAATTTTCACATAAAGCCAATCAAACAGAGCACAAAAGACTTTCCACTCTTACCTTTTTCTATTAGCATTTAGTGAATAGTAATTTGTTGGACCAATGAAGACCCTCCTGACTTTCATTAGTGAAACCTGTACCAATGATTGTTAAGAAAGATGATTCAAAATGTAGGATCACAGTTTCTCGCCAATCTGTGAAAAAGTGAAGCTTTCAATAGTGTTGCCCACTTGTAATGTTAATATATACTGATGACTCTATAATGGTCTTCGGACTCTGGCAGACCTGGCTGGGACAGCATGCTTGTCTGCTTTCCCACTTTTGTCTGTTCTGTGGTATTTCCTTGGACTCAGGCAGATGTGGCTCTGGCAGCACGGTTGTCCATCTCCCACTTTTGTCCTTTTTAAATATACGCCGAATAAAACTTTCTTTTTGCTTTACTAAACATTGTGATGTTTTTCCCCTACAACAAAAGGAAGGATCAGAGGCTGAGCAACACCTAAGACAATTTACCAAGTCTGTTGTTAGGAACTGTCGATTAGTTCTGACTCATAGAGACCCTATGTACAACAGAACGAAACACTGCCCAGTCCTGCGCCATCTTTATAATCATTGCTGTGTTTGAGCCCACCATTGTAGCCACTGTGACAATCCATCTTGTTGAAAGTATCCCTCTTTTTTGTTGACCTTTGCTTTACCAAACATGATGTCCTTCTCCAGGGACTGGTCCCTCCTGATAACATGTCCAAGACAAAGTCTCACCATCCTCATTTCTAAGGAGCATTCTGGCTATACTTCCAAGACAGATTTGTTCATTCTTCTGGCATTCCATGGTGTAGTCAATATTCTTCACCAACACCATAATTCAAAGGCATTAATTCTTCTTTGGTCTTTCTTACTCATTGTGGAGCTTTCCCATGCATATGAGGTGATTCAAAATAACAGGGCTTGGATCAGATGCATCTTAGTTCTCAAAGTGACATCTTTGCTTTTTAACACTTGAAAGAGGTCCTTTGCAGTAGATTTGCCCAATGTAACATGTCGTTTGATTTTTTAACTGCTCCTTCCATGGGCATTGATTGCGGATCCAAGTAAAATGAAATCTTTGACAACTTCAGTATTTCCTAGGGCTTGTTAAATGACAGATTATGGGGTCAAGTTATACAAATTTTAACAAGCATTTTATTTGAGAGTAGACCAAATTGCTGCAGTAAGGAAACCTGGCACTCAACAGGAGACACCAAGGGCTTCAATTTGAGAAAGATGTTGTTAGTTGCCCTCGAGATGTGACTCATGGAGACCCCATGTGTGCAGAGAACTGTGCCCAGTAGGGTTTTCAAGGCTGTGACCTTTCAGAAGCCTGTCTTCTGAGTTGCCTCTGGGTGGGTTCAAACACCAACCATTTGGTTAGTAGTTGAGCACCACCCAGGAAACCCTAAGACAGCAATCTCTGTTTATAAAGATGTTTTCAGAAAGTTGGTTGGGGAAAAAAGGGATTCGATTCTGAAAAGGTGTCATTTAAGCAAAGAGGTCCTTTCAAAGGGGGGGGGGGGGCGGGTGGAATTTGTGGCTGGGCCACATGTCCTTGTTTTATTCGTAATAGGAGCAAAGGTTCTTAGCTTTACTATGAGGAAGTTTCAAGGGAATGTAGGTTTGGAAAATCCCGATTAAGTACGGTTTATAATTTCAGGTGGAAGCCATTGGGTCTGGTCGAAACTGGTTATGATCATTTCTGGTTGACAAGCTGATTTCCCAGAAGCAGCAGGAATCAGTGAGGCTGCTTTCAGGCTCCCTGCCCCAGGCAGCATAAGCCAAGGGACTCTGGGTGCAGGCTCCTCACCTCCTGAGGTGACCCCCATACTGGATGGCCTCAGTAGAGCCAAGTGCTCTGGGCAAACCAGGTACTCCTCTAAACGTATGTGCAAATTTCAGTGGGATAGTTTAGAAATGACTACTGTTAACCTAACTAAACTAGGCCCAAAATGGAGTCGCTTGTGTTGAGCCTCACGTCAGCAAAACTGAAACCTGTTTCTACGTCTTGTAAATGCCTAATCTTCCCAGGAGCCAAAATCCAAGTCAATCAACTCTCCGGGACACGGAAACATAAGCTGGCAAATCAAGACTTGCCTGTTCAATTTAACCTATTTCAAAATTTCCTCATATTCCAAAATACGAAAAGAAAATGCCTGCCAGCCAATCCGAAATTTGCCCAGCATGATTTCTTGTTCCGGTGTGTACGCTGTTACAAAAACGCTTTCGCTTGTACCGTGCTTTGGAATTCTTGTCTGGCTTCCAGACCAGACGTTCCCAGGCTCATGAACTGAAAAATAAGACTCGTGAGTTTGTACACAAATTTAATATTGTGCAAATTTTGTTTTTAACGCTGCAGACCGGGGAACAAAATGCAAAGCAAGCCACAAGCTATGAAAAACAGTCTGCTTCCTTTCTCCTTAAAAACATCTGTCATTAGCTCTCCCTTTTTTTTAATGTTTAATTTTATTTTTGGGGCAAACGTACACAGCACACCAGCTCCCATTCCCCAGTTTCTAGACACAATGATCAGTGACCTTGGCTGCGTCTTCACATTGTGTCAACCTTCTCATTATCTGTTTTAGTTGTTTCACTTCCATTTACTTAAACTCCCTGCCCGCCAACTTTCTCAGCTATGCTTTAAAATAGCTGTTGACCCTTTGGTCTTACATAGATCATTTAAAACACACACGCAATACTCAAGAGTGAGATCTTTATTGTTTGAGCTAAATTGTTACTTAGTTTAAAGGTGACATCAGGGGTTAGTCTCAGTTTAAGGTTTGAAGAGCCACTCAGGGCCATAGTCTCGCGGACTCCTCCAGCCTCATTAGGTCCAGTAACTTCACATGCTTTCAGAATTTTAAGTTCTGTTCTACATTTTTCTCCCTTTTTATCAGGATTTATCTATTGTCCCTCTGATCAGGACATTCAATAGTGGTATCTGGGCACCGTCTAGTTCTTCTGGTCTCAAGATGAAGGAGGCAGTGGTTCATGAGACAATCACTGTCATTAGTTCTTAACTCACAAACATCTCCTGTGTTTTGAGTAAGTTTCTCATATCCTTGCTTATTTAAAAGAAAATCCACCGATAATTCAAGAATTCTATGTTTTGAGAAAAGGTATTACCAGACTGAAAATCAGCTAATGCACAGGAAAATCTGTGAGCAAACTTAATCTTTTAAATTTTGTCAGAAGCAGTTGATAGGTCACCAAGGTACACAAAGAGCGGTAAAATTCACAGAATCTACAGTTTTCTCACAACCTCTAGTAAAAATGTTAGCTCCCAACATTACTTTCCCCAAATAAAGAGATTAATTAATTAATTAACACAGAAAAAGAACATTCTTCTTAGAGTGTTTAAAACATGCAAAAGAAAGAGAGGTAACTTTTTGGAAATGGTTGCTATGAAAACTGGTTACTGTAGAGTCCACTCCGATTCCCACCAGCAGCAACCTCATGTGTGTCAGAGTAGAGCTGTGTTCTTTAGTGTTTTCAATGGCTAATTTCTCAGAAGTAGATAACCAGGGCTTTCTTCTGAGGTGTCTCTGGGTGGAATCAAACCTCCAACCTTTTGGTTAGTAGCTGAGCACATTAACCATTTGCACCACCCAGGGACTCCCAATTATCATTTTGTAGTCAAGGAAACTGAGGTTCAGCGAAGCTGTCTTGCCCAAGGTCATGCAACTTGGAAGAATAAGGTCTAGATTAGAATGGAAAGCATCAGACTCCAAAATCCTTCCTATTTGCTATTTGTATGCAAATGTTTTCTTGCTTCAACCCTATGTAACTATTCTAAATAATAGGCTTGGGATATGGGTAAGGCAATGAATGGCATTGAGTAATGGCCCAAATAACCACTGAAGTAAATTACTTCCAAATAGTGGGGAGAGTCCTCATAAAGCACCCTGCCTGGAGCTTGTTTTCATCCTTCCAAAAGTTGGCCATCAATAAAACCCTTCCCCATAGCCTAGAGGAGCCCTGGTGGCATCACAGTTAAGAGCTTGGCTGCTAACCGAAAGGTTGGCAGTTCAAATCCACCAGCTGCTCCTTGGAAATTCTATGGGGCCTTGGAAATTCTATGGGGCAGTTCTACTCTGTCCTATAGGGTCAGTATGAGCCGGAATTGACCCCACGGCAACAGGTTTTGGTTTGGTTGGTAGCAACGGAGGGGAAAAGAAAGGTGTTTTGCAGAGTGCCAAAAAAGGAGAATCATATTATTTACATGGAGCTGACTGTAGCAAATAGAAACAAACATATCTAGAACAATTAACATAATGGAGATGAAAGTCTGTACATGTCGATGAAGCTGTACATCTAACATGAAATTAACATAATGTAAATGAAACTATAGCTGTTTCAGTCTGAGTCTTGAAGGGCTGTAGACAGACTACACAGTTTCTATATTGAGCTCCATACCATTCCCAGGCTAGCATGCAACTGTGCGGCACACCCTAGGATAAAAACTGGCAGGAGATTTCAGAAATGATCTTGGGGCGAATCAGAGCCAGAACAATAAAAAGAAGAGAACAAGCTCAGAGCTGTTTATTCACTTTCAGTTACAGGTTTTACCAATACCCTACTGAGAAGGTGTTGCGAGTAAATATCCTTGTCAGAAACTATCGTGGTTTTCAGGAACTGTGTATGTAGACTTAAGGAGTCCTGGTGGGACAACTGTTAAGCATTTGGCTGCTAACTGAAAGGTTGGTAGTTGAAGCAAAGGAGAATCAAAAAGACCAAAGACACAGAGAAAGATTAGTCCAAAGGACTAATGGACCACAACTACCACAACCTCCTCCAGACTGAGCCCAGAACAACTAGATGGTGCCCAGTTACCACCACCGATGGCTCTGGCAGGATCACAAAAGAGGGTCCCAGATACAGTGGGAGAAAAATATAGAACAAAATTCAAATTCAAAAAAAAATAAAAGACTGGGTTTGCTGGTCTAACAGAGACTGGAGAAACCCGGAGAGTATGGCCCCTGGAGACTCTTATAACTCAGTACTGAAGTCACTCCTGAGGTCCACCCTTCAGCTGAAGATTAAACAAGTCTAAAGGGCCAACAATAACACATGTGAGGGACGTGCTTCGTAGTTCAATCATGTATACGAGACTAATGGGCATACCAGCCCCAAAGCAAAGACGAGAAGGCAGGAAGGGACAGGAATACTGGACAAATGAAACAGAGAACCTGGAGTGGAGAACAGGAGTGTTGACACATCACAGGGCTGGCAACCAACATCTCAAAACAATTTATGTATTAACTATTTAATGAGAAACTAATTTGCTCTGTAAGCTTTCACCTAAACCACAACATAAAAAAAAGAACTCTAGGACACACTTAATTAGACTCCAAAAAAAGAAGAAAGGTTGATGGTTCAAACTCATCCAGTGGCTCCGCACAAGAAAGATCTGGTGATCTGCTCCTATAAGGATTGTTGTGTTGTTGTTGTTGTTGTGTGCCATCCGGTGGATCCCAACTCATAGCGATCCCATGTGACAGAGTAGAACTGCCTCATAGGGTTTTCTAGGCTGTAATCTTTATGGAGCAGTTCTGTTCTGTCACATGGGGTCATTATTAGATGAAATTAGCTCAACAGCACTTAACAACAACAAATGTATACTTATTTAGACTTAGGAAAGCCAGACCTAGGATAAAACTATGGACAAAGGTAGTCACAAATTTGTATTTCTCCAGATCTGCTCCTGCTACACTTTTGGGACTCTTAAAAAAAAAAAAAAATTTGCCGTAGAGTTGATTCCAACTCATAGTTACCCTATAGGACAGAGTAGAACTGCCCCACCGGGTTTCCAAGGCTGTAACTTTTACAGAAGCAGACTGCCACATCTCTCTCCCAGGGAACAGCTAGTGGGTTTGAACCGCAGACCTTTTGGTTAGCAGCCAAGTGCTTAACCACTGTACCACCAGAGCTCTAGTTTTCTCATATTCTTCTAGAATCATTCTAAGGGGAACTAGAGACTATTTTCCGTGAGCAAGTTGGTGCACTTCTTGGAACCATTTTTGTCCTCTCCTACTCCAACTCACTGCAGTTGGCAATTGAGATTTTGGTCACTTCCAATCCACAAAGCAGCAACTATGCGGCCAGTGTTTGCTGAAGACACGCTGCTGCTATTGAGCATACATACATGAGAGACAGAATATACAAACAATGACCAGACCATATACACAAACAGAACTCTGACCCACAACCTGCAGCAATCAGCCCAGGAAGCCCAGCCACAACCTCTGTAGCAATCAGGTGCAATCAGGACTTAATGCATATCTGCTAACTTCCCTAATTTTTTCTTTTTTTAACTTTTATTTATTTATTTTGTAAATTGTTTCAAGATTAGACATTTTTTAGAAAAGAATCATAAGAAAACTTTCTGAGTTTAAATAAAGAGTATCTGTGTATCACAGATTCCTATGTCTCTCTAACAAGATCTGACACAATACAACCTGGAATCAGTTCTCATCAGAGCACTGCTGACTTTCCCGGGCTCTTTTTTTTTTTTTTTTTCAATCCTAACTTTATTATTATTTTTAATTATTGTACTTTAGATGAATGCTTACAGAATAAACTAGCTTCTCATTAAACAATTAGTACACATATTGTTTTGTGACATTGGTTACCAGCCCCAAGACTTGTCAACACTCTTCCCTTCTTGACCTTGGGTTCTGCATTACCAATACCAGCTTTCTTGCCCCCTCCTGCCTTCTAGTCAGGTCATACCTGAAGCCTTCCCTTTTTTCCACTGTAAAGCTTTCCCACTCCTCTACCTGCCTTTGAGTCTCTGCCAAATGCAAGTGATGCTGGTTGACTCCCTGGCTATCACAAGTTCGAAATAAACAGCCTTTGCTTTTTCTCATTTGGATGGTCTTTATTTATTTACACAGGGGTTTGCCCTTGTTGGGGCCAATGTCAGATGCAGAAGGCAACGTTTCTTTATCTGATCTAGGAAGTCAGATGGCCTGGTTCAAATTCCAGCTTTGCCATTCACTAGGTATATTAATACTGAAACGTGTGTATCTACCAAATGTGAGTTTCAACAGTCCCTACCTCATAGGATTGTGACAATGATTCGATCGCACAATGCATTTAACATGCTTAGTTAACATTTATTGGGTGCTTATTATGAGCTAAGCAATGTATTAATATTATTATCAGTACAGTAGCAGCTGGAAGGCACCACTCTCAATGTTCCATGCAATAAATAGCTCTGCCAATTTATATTTAGTCTTTAATTGCAGCCCATCGCTTTAGGGCCGAAACTGGCCTGGAACACCATGAGTGGCCAACATTTTACTACATTCAGAAATGATCTTCTTCACAGGGGTGAACCAAGTGAAATGCTGCCAGAATCCAGGATATTTAATAAATTGTACTTAGTTCATTAGTTACATCTTTCCAGTAAAATAATAATTTTTGTTTCCTTTTAAAGTGCTAATTTTAAAAAATATCAGATAAAAAGGAAAAAAACCCCACAATTTTCAGGAACTTTCAGGTATTGTTAAGGAGGGCCCCAAATGTGATAAAATCCACTAAAATAAGCAGTCAAAATGTGTTGTCCAGACTTAAAAGACACAAGTAAAGTACTTCTTACATAATCGTCTAGTTTTTCTGGGTTCATCAATGTTACTAATTTCATCCATTCATTCTTCCCGGGAATTTGTCCCATAGACATACACACATGTATATTACATAGGCATCAATTACACTTAGATTAGATTGTCTTTATCTTTTATATCCATTAATGTCTATCTGCTTTAATCTTTGTCTGTATTTCATTCTGCTTTCATTGTGATTACCTCTCTTAGTAATGTAGTTTTCACCTATGTTTATTATGTCCCTTATGAAGTCCTGGTGGCACAGTGGTTAAGAGCTACGGCTGCTAACTAAAAAAGGTTAGCAGTTTGAATCCACCAGCCACTCCTTGAAAACACTATGGGGCAGTTCGACTCTATCCTATGGGATCACTATGAGTTGGAATTGACTCGATGGCAACGAGTTTGGTTTTTTTCACCAATCCTTACATCCCTGGGTGATGCAAATAGTTCGCACTTGGTTACTGAAAAGAAACCCTGGTGGCACAGTGGTTAAGAGCTTGGTTGCTAACCTAAAGACTGGCAGTTTGAATCCACCAGCCACTCCTGAGAAACCTTATGGGGCAGTTCTACACTGTCCTATAGGGTCACTGTGAGTTGGAACTGACTCGATGGCAACGGGTTTGATTTACTAACTGAAAGGCTGGCAGTTTGAAACCGCCTAGCAGCACCTCAGAAGAATGGCCTGGCAATCTGCTTCCATAAAGGTTACTGCCAAGAAAACCCTGTGGAGCTCAGTCCTACTCGGTAACACATGGAGTCGGTATTATCATTTACTCTACCAGTTGTCCGTCAGTTTGTTGTACCATGGTGGCTTGCGTGTTGCTGTGATGCTGGAAACGATGCCCCTGGTATTTCGAATACTAGCAGAGTCATCCACAGTGGACAGATTCGGCAGAACTTCCAGACTAAGCCAGGCTAGGAAGAAAGGTCTGGTGATCTACTTCTGAAAATTAGTCAACGAAAATCTTATAGATCACAACAGAACATTCTTAACCTTGCTTGCTTTGACATGTCATCAGGAGGGATCAATCACTGGAGGAGGACATCATGTTTGAAGAAGTAGAGCACCAACAAGGGTGTGGGAGACCCTCAGTGAGATGGATTAGCACGGGAGCCGTAATGATGGACTCGAACATGTTGGTTATTGTGAGGATGATACAGGACTGGGCAACGTTTCGTTCTGCTCTACTTAAGGTCACCATGAATCAGAGTCAGCGACAGCAGCCAACAACAACCACTTATTATCAATTCATTAGTTGTGTAATAATGTTGTTTTGGTCCTCATTTTTTCCCTTAGGACTGCAATATTTCTCTTTCTTGGAAATATTCTATTGTTTTATCACTTTATCTGTGAATTCTTGATTTATTCAACTCATGTTTTTATCAAGCTATTTTATAGTATAAAACAATTGTAAGAAATTTTCTTATGTTCCATTCTTTATAATATGTAGCCCTAAATATCTCCTAGTACGATTTAGACTAACAAAAGTGAGAGCATACGTAGATAATCATAGGACTGGGCAATGTTTTGTTCTGTTATACAAAAGGTTGCAATTTTCTTCATTATACTTTTCTGTATTTCAAAATGTGAATTAATAAAAATGATTTTTTTTAAGGAGCAAGAGTTGTCCAAAAGATTTTCCATAAAATGCATGTTATTATTGATACACTTATTTTATGTTATATGTTCTTGCTTTAGTATTCTAAAAGTAACATATGTTCATTCTTTAAAAAAAGATACATTGTCATGGATTGAATTGTGTCCCTCCGAAATGAGTGCCAACTTGGCTAGGCATTGACTCCCAGTATCGTGTGACTGTCCACCATTTTGTGAGCTGATGGGATCCTGTGCGTCGTAAATCTTGCTTCTCTGATGTTAATGAGGCAGGGTTAGAGGCAGTTACGTTAATGAGGCAGGACTCAATCTACAATATTAGGTTGTGTCTTAAATCAATCTGTTTTGAGATATAAAAGAGAGAAGTGAGCAGAGAGACAGGGGGACCTCATACCACCAAGAAACAAGAGCCAGGAGAATAGCATGTCTTTTGGACCCGGGGTCCCTGCGCTGAGAAGCTCCTCGACCAGGGAAGACCGATGACAAGCACCTTCCCCCAGGGCCTAAAGAGAGAGAAAGCCTTCCCCTGGAGTTGGCACCCTGAATTCAGACTTCTAGCCTCCTAGACTGTGAGAGAATAAATTTCTCTTTGTTAAAGCCATCCACTTGTGGTATTTCTCTTACAGCAACACTAGATACCTAAGACATAGATCAGTGCAAACAGTCATGATAGTCTATATGCCAATACACAGTGGTAGGCCCTGCAAACAAGTTTATACATTTTTTTTTCCAGTTCCTTGATATATACATACATATATATTCCACTAGAATGAATCTCCTTCTTGAAAGAGGTAAGCCAAAGCTGTTACCATCAAGTCGATTCCAACTCATAGCTACTCTATAGGACAGAGCAGAACTGCCCCACAGGGTTTCCAAGGAGCACCTGGTGGAGTTGAACTGCCAACCTTTCGGTTAGCACCTGAACTCTTAACCACTGCACCACCATGGCTCCTTGAGAGAGATAGTGACTATTTATTCACTGATCTACCCCCAGTGCCCAGAACAGTGCCTGCACATACCTGGCACTCAAGAAACACTTCTTACATTAATAAATGGTTTTAAATTGAGAAGCATTTACAGATTTGTATTTCTCTTTATTTGTCTACTTCATATAATAAGCTACTCCCCATTTGACTAAATATTTTTCTGAAACATTTTAGTGTCTGCTAATAATGCAACATACAGAATCATTTATTTAGCTACTTTTCCTCTTGCTGCACATCTAAATTGTTTCTAAGATGTCATTTTTATAGAAGTTCAAGGAATATCCTTTTACAAAAAACTTTGTCTGCATATCCATGTGTTTATTTCCTCAGAATCGATTCTAAAAAGTAGAATTACTAGATAAATGAGCATGAATATTTTTAAAGTTGTGTAATTTAGTATTAACAATAATCTTTACAATTATAACTAACATTTATTGAATACTTACTCCGTACCAGACATTTTACTAAGAACTTTACCCTCAGTGTCTCTAAATTATCACAGTGAACCTAGGATGTTAGTTACTATTATTTTCCCCCCTTAAACATAAGAAGATGTACGCTGAGAGAGTAACTTTCCTGAAGTCACACAATTAATAAATGGTGGAGCCAGGATTGGAAGCAAGGCACAATGACCCCAGGGCCTAACTTTATCCTGACAAGTGAAAGCTTGGGAATAAGACTGGCTGGGTTTGCATCTCACTTCCACCATTTACTAGCTTTGGGATGCTAGGAAAGTTTCTTAATCTCTTTGGCCTTGGTTTTCTGTAAAACAGACACAATAATAATATCTTCTCCAAGAGTGAGAATTAAAAGCGATAACATGCAAGTAAAACTCTAAGTAGTGCTGACACATAAGAAGAGCTCGATATAAGTTGGCTACCACAATTGCTATCCTTGTTATTTATAAAGCTGTTAATATACCGTGCATATTTTCCAGAAAACCCTTCCCAACTACAGTCCCATCAGGAGTGTTGACACATTTGTATGGCTACAGATGATTTCCCAAGAGTTCCAAGAGTGCCAAGAAAAATAATGCAGCAAAGAGATGACCTACATATAACATAATCCACTTCCTGTCGCTTACACATCATATATCCCTCCTAACATTGTCATTTCAATTTCCCCTACTAAGCTTCCTTTCTATTCTTTGCCATTGTATTCATTTTGGAAAGAGGAATGAGAATAAGTGAGATGGAAAGGACAGAGTATTTTTGGTAAATCAAACTCCTAAAATAAATTTGATATGAAACTGCTGGTTGATGAGGACAAAATGAGATTGTTTGACATTATGAAGATAAGTCCATTATTATTCTATAATTTTTTTGATGCATAAAAGATGATAGAAAGGGAAAAATGAAAACTAAATGGATGATCTTCTCTGCTTAACATTTGAATCATTAAAAGACAGACATATTTAATTTATAAATTCCTACCACTCTTTTCATACAATTTATTTTTCTCACTCTCCTTTTGGCAAAATCAGTTTTATTGTTATAATGAAAATTTTCTCATAATCTGCCATCTGCTAACAGTAGTGGTATCAACAGTTAAAAACTAAAATTTAATTGTACCCAATGGGCAAAAAAATTAAATATACATTCATCAAAATATATACATTGAGAAAGGTAAAAAAATTTTTTTAATTTTGTATTTTTCAAAAAACAATTTTCCTTAAAAATTTTCAAATTAAAGGCAAAATGTAAATTAAAGAATATTCCAATCTTACCTCAAAATTATTTTTAAATGCTGAATTTTTATTTAACTCTTTGACAAGTTAGTTGTTTTATGAATTTTTAAAATTAAAATAAGTAGAATATTAGCCTCAACTATCCATCCAGTTGTCAACGTAAAGAATCAATATTCCACTTCAGAATGTTCAGACATATATATGCACAATTAAGAGTAACATGAATTGTTTAACCCTGCAAAGTGTCCCTCAACCTCATGTGCCACTGTTGCAAATATTATATAACTCTTGAGTGCCTTAAGAAGGTACTCACAAATTGTGAACATGAAGAGAAGCAAGAAGAGGGAAGCTCCCCACTAACTGGAAAATGGAACTCCCATTAAACAAGATCTACTTACTGTGTTCATGCTACCTGAGGGGAAGGATTTGACAATTTGTGCTTCCTCTTACCTAGGCATCCCTGCCCTGCTCCCTGCAATTTAAGGCCGTGTGTTGTTGGACATTGACAGCAACATCCCTTCAAACCTTCACATTGGGTCACAGTGACCTTTAGTTTCAGGACATAAGGCAAGAGATGTGGAGAAGCTTTCTCTGGTCTAAACGATCTGAGCCATAGGAGTGAATGTTAGGATGACAGGCTATTCTGCATTACATCCCAAATGACAAAGGTGCCCGTGTGTTCTTGAATATATTTATTTTGTGACTCTTTCTGTGATTTACGTGCCTTCCAAGATGTGGACCCAGAACAGTGGCCCCTCTTGCCTGGGTCTAAGAGCAGAACTACCGCAGGGAGTTGAGTATTGCTCCTGTCTTCAGAGCCCCTCCAGAGCACCGAGTTGGGGTTGCTACCTTTAGGGTGGCTGGTGCAGAGCCCTTTAAAATTTGCAGTAGATCCTCAAGGGCAGGCATTCCTGGAGAGGACAGAATCCCAAATTAGAGTTCTAAGGGGCCAGGTCGTCCAGTGGTTAAAGCACTCGGCTGCTAACTGAAAGGTTGGCAATTCGAACCCACCAGCTGCTCAGCAGGAGAAACATATCGTAGTCTGCTTCCTTAAACCTTTCCAAACCTACAGTCTTGGAAACCCTATGGGGCAGGTCTACTCTGTCCTACCGTGTTGCTGTGAGTTGGAATCGTCTTAATGGCAGTGGGTTTGGTTTGGTTTAGGAGTAAAGGGCCCAAGATGGCTGGTTCAGGAGAGAGCGCAGGGCCAAATTCTCACAGACTCAAAACCCCTACTCCCCCTTTTTAATTAGGATCAGGGCCAGCTCCCCAGTCCCACATCTTATTTCAGGAGCCCTGCTGCCTTTACCTGCACCTGGGTCTTGGTTGGGGCCACTCTAGTCCAAATCTATAAATCTACTTGAAACTAGGTAAAAGGCTTGAGGGGCAAGGAGAGAAATATTTGTCTCTCCCTTCCCAGAAGACCCCTGGGCTCCTAATGTAAATGGTTTCTCCCAACCTCTCAGCTCCGGAACTGGCTTTAAACAAAAAGTCTCTCCTTACCTTTCTCTGGGCATTGCCCTTGCCTTCCTGGCATAGCAGGGGCATAATGATCTGCTCAAAGGTGATCTTCTATCTGTTGAAGGAGTGAATGGCACCGTCTTTTGCATAAGAAGGGAAAAAATTCATGCAATCTTTTATATAGCATAAGGTTAGCAGATAACCCCACTAAACACATCAACAAAACAGTTTCATGCCTACCGTAGTACCGCCTTATCCGAGCGTGCCTAAACCGCAGATAGTACAGAACCCTGTATATACTATGATTTGTCCCATACATACATATGTATGATAAAGTTTAATTTATAAATTAGGCATAGTAAGAGATTAACAACAATAGTTAATAATAAAAGAGAACAATTATAACAATATACTGTTATGAAATTTATGTGAATGAGGCAGAGGGACGGCTGAGATTTCATCACGCTACTACTCAACATTTCTGAACCGCTGTTGACTGCGGGGTAACTGAAACCGAGGAACTGAAACCAAGGACGGCGGGGAGGGGCTGCTGTATACACTGGTAATTCAGCAGAACTCTACAAACAGTACTGAACTATTATCATGATAATTTAATACACAAGTAATTTAATACCTTTTATCTTGTTGGTGTTCCAGGAAAGTGTGTTTCTCTATTGTTTGCCAAGGTAATTTATTTGTGGTTACTCTTAATTAATCCTGTTATTATATGTTAAATGCTTGTCAAGATTCTGGATTTCACCACAGATGGGCAACCATAGAGTATACATATTTAAAGATGAGTGTAAATATTCTTATTACAGAGAAGATAAAATAAATCTTTTTTTAAAATTTTTTATGCAGATAGCACATGTAAAAAGGACACTTTTACTTCTTAGGATATGGACTTGATGCAATCACACAGTGGAAAACTTTAAAATTATTTATATCATATATAATATTTATTTTTTTCTGATTACAAAATTAATAGTCACTTCAGAAAACTTGGAAAGTACAGAAAAGCATCAAGAGGAAAATAAAAATCACCCATATTTCTTTATCCAAATTTAAACCTAGTTCACATTTTGATGTGAGTCCTACCAGTACTTTTCAGCACATATACATGTATTATTTCCAAACAACCGGGTTCTTAGTATTTACCTGGTTTTGTTCACTTAACATATTATCCAATACTCTTCTGTGATATTTTTTAATGGCTGAAGAAGAGCATGTCACACAGCTGTTTAGCCACATCCCCATTTTTACACATTTTAAGTTATTTTTTGTGCTTTGCTATTATTTACTTCAAGTACATTCTTAGAAGTAGAATTTTTGGTTAAAAGTGTCTATACATATTGCAGTTTCATGACAGTACCAGTTACTGTTGAGTCGATTGCGACTTGTGTGATTCCATGTGGATCCTAATCGAGCACTGCTCCTTGGGGTTTTCAATGTCTTATTTTTCAAAAGTACATCACCAAGCCTTTCTTCCCAAGTACCTCACCTACTGCTAATTGCACACAACGTTCCCCCACCCATACCACATTCACACTGAAGTCCTAGTTTCTACATAGTTTATACACCCACCAGAAATACATACAAGTGCCTGTCTCCCAGAATCTTCCACCGTGGGACCCTACATATTTTTCAGTATTGCCAATTTCTTTAAGTCCTAGAGAAGGTTTTTGTTTTCATTTTCTTTATGTTTAATTGCTTCTCTGTGTACCTTACCCATTGTCTAACTGGGTTTTTCAAGTTTCTTAATTTTTTTTTTTTTTTTTACTTTGAAAAAATAAATATTAAGGTACTTATCCTTCTCGTGTATTTGCAAATATTTTCCCAGTTTGTCATTTTCTCCTGTAATTTTGTTTGACTTTTTTTTGACATACAGATGTTTTAAATTGTTTATATCATCACACTTATCATTTTCTTCATGTTTTCTCCTTCTGGTTTTATGTAATTACACAGGAGAGTTGACTGGCTGAAAATTCACCCAGCACACTTACGACTTGTGCATTTTTCCATATACAGGCTACATTTCAATGAAATTTACCACAAATAGTAAAAGTCTTTTCCAGTCTACACACACCCACATACAAACATATATTCTTCTGGTTATTTTATTTCTTCATTTTTTATTCTTTAATCCAGTTGGATACGAAGTTGTAAAGTGAAGCAACTAAATGTACTTTTCCAAATGGTCAACTTTTCCAATTTTAGCAAGACCATTTGTCTTTTAATATGGATACGTTAGTAGCTGGTTTAGTTTTTGGTTTAGTTTTGTTTTCTTAATTCTGCATTCTCATTTGCAAAATGAATAAAATGGGTTGATCTCTTGGCTTTTCACTGTGTCTATAATTTTTATAATTCAGTAGCATAGATGTTACCTGCGCATCAGGGTTGTATCCTTTCATCATGCTTATTCAATCTGTATGATGAGCAAATACTCTGAGAAGCCAGACTACATGAAGAAGAACAGGGTATCAGGATTGGAGGAAGACTCATTAACAACCTTCAATATGCAGATGACACAACCTTGCTTGCAGAAAGTGAAGAGGGCTTGAAGCACTTACTGATGAAGATCAAAGACTACAGACTTCAGTGTGGATTACACCTTAACACAGAGAAAACAAAACAACTGGACCAATAAGCAACATCATGATCAAAAGAGAAAAGATTGAAGCTGTCAAGGATTTCGTTTTACTTGGATCCACAATCAGCGCCCATGGAAGCAGCCCTCAAGAAATCAAGCGACATATTATACTGGGCTAATCTGCTACAAAAGATCTCCTTAAAGTGTTAAACAGCAAAGATGTCACTTTGAGGACTAAGAAATGCTTGACCCAAGCCATGGTGTTTTCAGTTGTCTCATATGTATGCAAAAGCTGGACAATAAATAAGGAAGACCAGAGAAGAATTGATGCATTTAAAGTACGGTGTTGGTGAAGAGTACTGAATACACTGTGGACTGCAAGAAGAAGAAACAAATCTGTCTTGGAAGAAGCACAGCAAGAATGCTCCTTAGAAGCAAGGATGGCAAGACTTTGTCTCACATACTTTGGATATGTTATCAGGAGGGACCAGTCCCTGGAGAAGGACATCATGCTCGGTAAAGTAGAGGGTCAGAGAAAAAGAGGAAGACCATCAACGAGATGGAGGGACACAAGGGCTGCAAACATGGACTCAAGCGTAACAACAATGTGAGGATGGCACAGAACTGGGCAGTGTTTCGTTTTGTTGTACATAGAGTTGCTAGAGTCGGAATCGATTTGACAGCACCTAACAACAACAACAAGAAACAGAGATGTTAGAGAATAACCTATGGAGATTTAAGACCATAAAAAGGAGGCAACCCTGAAACAAAACACCAACTGTCTTAGTCATCTAGTGCTGCTATAACAGAAATACCACAAGTGGATGGTTTTAACAAAGAGAAGTTTATTTCCTCACAGTAAAGTAGGCTAAAAGTCCAAATTCAGGGAGTCAGCTCCAGGGGAAGGCTTTCTCTCTCTGTCAGCCTTCTCATCAATGTTCCCCCAGACTAGGAGCTTCTCCACGCAGGGACTCCAGGTCTAAAGGACACGCTCTGCTCCTGGCACTGCTTTCTTGGTGGTATGAGGTCCCCATGCTCTGTGCTCGGTTCTCTCTTTCATATCTCAAGAGATTGCCTCAAGACACAATCCAATCTTATAGATTGAGTCCTGCCTCACTAACACAACTGCCGCCCAACCTGCCTCATTAATATCATAGAGGCAGGGTTTACAACATATAGGAAAATCACACAATACCAGGAATCATGGCCCAGCCAAATTGATACACACATTTTTTGCGGGACATAATTTAATCCACGAAACCAACCATTCATCTAACAAGTGTAGAGATATATGAATAATCAACCTATTAATGGCAATTGTTTTCATACTAGTAAAGTCCATGATATAAAAAAAAAAAGATGAAAATGAAAGTAGAGAAGTTATTTCTTCTAGACTCCTAAGATAAATAGCCCAGGAAAAAAAATATCAGAAGAAGCAAATCTAGCCACGCTGGCAGCAGAGAAGGTCCTACCTTTGGTAATGGAATATCCGTTTGGCCCGTAGTTCCTGCTTGTCCGCATATCCCTTCATCAGCTCCTGATATTGATCTTGGAAACGCTGCAGCCTTTGACCTAGTTAGATGCAGCAGGCTCTGGTAATTGTATTAACATTCTCATGTCCCTCAAGTCAATTATTAGTTGCCCTTGAGTGCTTCCTGTAATGGACACATTCATCGAGTAAGTTTTGGTATTGAAGTTTTTAATCAGAAACTGAATCCAGTGGTGCTTAGCCTAGCAGCGAGCTGGAGGTAATTTTACTCATTATCACGGAATCACTATTGTATCCAGTGCTTCTCAAGGTCTCCTGGCTGGAGGAGCAAACATTGCTGTCACCTAGAGTAACAATCATTCCATGACCTTTCGCTCCTGGGTTCACTATCATGACCACCTACTGCTCCCTGTAGTAGTAGCTAGGAATCCTGCGAATTTATGGAGGCACTTTTGCTCCCCATAACTATGAGAACCACCTCTAACCATGGTAACCTAAGACACTATGAGGTACAGAAAGTAATCTGGCCTTTGTTTTGGGTTCCTGAGAGCTAAACCACACCTAGACTAATGAGAGACAACCTGGGAGCCTGATATTGACTAGCCTCAGGGGGCATGATGTAATCAATCTATCATAACCACGTAGGGAGGCTGATAAGAACCCTGAACCCTAAGGTTCCTGTGAACTTCCCGGTTCACTGAAGCTTCCTGGTTGAGAGCTTCCTGGTTGACAAGAACATCTGTTTTTGGGAGGTTAGCATATCCACTTGGGACATGGAAGCTCCACGCTGGAACCCTTCCCAGACCTTGCCCTATGCATCTCTTTGTTTGTAACCTTTTTGGTTATAAATTTGTAGCCATAAGGATGGTATATTCTCCAAGAGATTCTGAGTCATTCTAGCAAATTGTTGAACTCAAAGGAACAGTGACAGCCAGTAGATCAGGAAATAAGGGTGCCGTGTGGACTCTAAAGCTTGTGGTTGGCATCCTTGAAGGGGTAGTGGGAAACCAGCCCCAAATCTCTGGCCAGTAGGGCAGAAGGTTTGGTGTCTTGTGGACCCCCAAGCTTGTAGACGGCATCTGCCTATTTGACAGTCTGAAGGACTGTGTTCTTCTAACCTGTGAGCTCTGACCCAGCTCCAGGAGCCTAGGGTCAGAGACAAAGCGCCATGTGGGCACCTGGTGATGAGAATGCAGAAGTGGAAAGATGAGGACTGGATCAATTTTCACCTTTTCGGGATTGGATTCATGCTGAATCTTACTACACAACTGGGGATGAAGGTGGGATGTGCCCTTAGCGCAAGCAGTCTGCTAACTTGGAGGCCCCTAGAACACGGGCTTCCTGTAATTGGTGTACTCCTCGTTTGATACTGACACCCAGGTACTCCAGTAATTCTAGATACCAGTGTTCATTAAAAGCCTTTAATAATGTTGACAAGAAAATCGATACCTATTGCTAGGGCAAAGTCAGTAATGAATTCCACTTCGCACTTACTACTGGGGGCACACGACTGTTATCAACCAACATTGGTTTTCTGTCACTTTAATCTCAAGAGCCCTAGCATACCTGGGATCTCATTTTGAGTAAGAGAAGACAGGAATGAAAAGATGAAAACTGCCTTCTGCATCGATACTGACGATTCAAACATAATCATGCCATTTTGACTCTTTCCCATTCAAGGAATCTTCTAATGAATTTCATTTTCTACTAAATATATTGGAGCAAGGCTTGGTAATCTCATCCAGGAGGACAGAGAACTTGTCTTGTCCCCTAATCTATCCCTTAATATCTAAAATAATACCCAGCACATATTCATTGAAAAAAAGTGATTAATTTTTTAAAGTTATTTATTTTTAGAATAAGTAATACACGCACATAGTATAAGATTCAAAACATCCAAAAGGATAAGTGAAATGAAATGCTGCCTGGTCTTAAGCCATTCCCATGATCAGCTGCAGACAGAACCACTGTGATCCATAGGGGTTCTCATTGGCTGATTTTTTGGAAATAGATTGCCAGGCCTTTCTAGTTCATCTTAGTTTGGAGGCTCCGTTGAAACCTGTTCAGCATCATAGGAACATGTAAGCCTCCACTGACAGACAGGTGGTGGCTGTGCATGAGGTGCATTGGCTGGGAATTGAACCCAGGTCTCCCGCATAGAAGGTGAGAATTCTTCCACTGAACCCCAATTGCCTTGTTGGTTGGGCATTTTGGACTTTAGGCCACCAGTAATGTAAGATAATAAATGAGTGTTGTTTAAAGCCACAAAAAAAACCCAAAAAGATATACAGTGAAAATTTAGTTTCCCTTCCTGGTCTGCTAGTCACTCATCTTTTCTCTTCAGAAGGAATCACTGCTATCACTTCTTTCTGTATCTGTCCAGAAATAATCATATGCAGTTAAATAACACATATTTCTCACAGATGGTGGTATATGATAGACAGGGTGTTGCATTTAGTTTTATTTTTTCAGCTAACAACATAATCTTGATATATTGTTATTTCAAAGAAAAATATATAAATATTTCATAAAGAGCTGCCTTAAGGAAAGATATTTTTATTTTCTCACACAGCAAATACAAGAATTCAGTTAAAACTGTCCTTTGCTTCCAATGAGAATTTTAGAAATTATAAACTTGATTTAAAAAAAAAGATTGAGTTTCCAAAGGAGATGTCTTAGCTATCTAGTGCTGCTATAACAAAAATACCACAAGTGGGTGGCTTTAATAAACAGAAATTTATTTTCTCACAGTTTAGGAGGCTACAAGTCCGAATTCAGGGTGCTGGCTCTAGGGGAAGGCTTTCTCTCTCTGTTGGCTCTGGAGGAAGGTCCTTGTCTCTTTTCAGCTTCTGTTCCTAGGTTCCTTGGCGATGGTGTGGCTTGTGTCTGCCACTCTGCTTGTGCTTGTTTATTTGCTTAGTCCACTCTTCCCTATCTCATAAGGGATTGGTTTACAAAACACAACCTACACTAATACTGCCTCATTAGCATAAGAAAGAAAAAACATTCCCAAATGGGATTATAACCACAGTTATAGGGGTTAGGATTTACAACACATGTTTTTGGGGAACGTAATTCGATCCATAACAGGAGAGAACAAGAATTAATCCAGAAATCCAATGTCGTTCTGGATTGGAGTATACCCAACAATTCAAAATTCTTCCAGAATATCCTCATTCTTGTGGATACCAGCAGAATCTTTCCAAAGATCCATAAGGGTCTCTCTCCTTTTGAGATTGTGAACAGTAAAAAACTACATCTGGAAAATATTTACCTAAAGAAAGCCAAACTGAGACAAAAACAGAGCCAAAGGAGTTGTGTCATGTTATGACCTTTTGAACCTCTGGATTCAGCTATGCCTGAAGCAGGATCAGGACTAGGGTGAGGCAAGTGAGGCACTGGCCTCAGGTGCAAAATTTAAGGAGATGCAAAAAGAAAAACAAGATAAATAATATTTTTATTTCAGTGTTTTAAAATATCTAAATTAATGCAAAAACACTAAGATAAAAAATACTAAATTTTTAAATAAAGACAGGATTTGACTGTGCGCTTGCACAACTAACCTCCTGTCTTAGTCATCTAGTGCTGCTCTAACAGAGATACCACAAGTGGATGGCTTTCACAAACAGAAATCTATTTCCTTACAGTAAAGTAGGCTAGAAGTCCAAATTCAGGGCTTCAGCTCCAGGGGAAGGCTTTCTCTCTCTGTCGGCTTTGGAGGAAGGTCCTCGTAGTCATCAGTCTTCCTCCGGACTAGGAGTTTCTCTGCACAGGAACCTCAGGTCCAAAGGACACGCTCTGCTCCTGGTGCTTCTTTCTTGGTGGTATGAAGTACCCAAGTCTCTGCTTGCTTCCCTTTCCTTTTATCTCTTGAGAGATAAAAGGTGGTGCAGGCCACACTCCAGGGAAACTCCCTTTACATTGGATCAGGGATATGACCTGGGTAAGGGTGGTGTTACAACCTCACCTAATCCTGTTTAACATAAAATTACGATCACAAAATGGAGGCCAACCACACAATTCTGGGAATCATGGCCCAGCCAAATTGATACACACATTTTTGGGGGGACATAATGCAAACCATGACACCTCCCTGGACTCCCCTGAATCCCAGCTCCAAGGTTTCCTGGTTGAATGAGCAGATACAGTTCATTTTATGTTTTTTTTTTTTTCCACTCAAGTTAATTTTAGCTGTGTTTCTGTCATTTGCAACTGAAAGAACCCTAATGCATCACTTCACAGTGTTATTGTAAGAATTACATGATTTAATGCATGTGGAGCGCTTAGTAAATACTTGGTGTACATATAAATGTTAGCTGTTTTGGCTTGTTACTGATTGAATTGTGTTGTAAATCCTAACCCTTATACCTGTGCATGTAATACCATTTGGAAATAGGGTTTATTTGTTATGTTAATAAGGTCATATCAGTGTAAGGTGTATTTTAAGCCAATCACTTTTGAGATGTAAAAGGAACAGATTAGTCACAGAAGCAAACAAACACAGATAGGTGAAGACAGATACCACGCCACATGAAGACCTCCAAGGAACCAAGTAACAGAAGCTGAAAAGAGACAAGGACCTTCCTCCAGAGCCAACAGAGACAGAAAGCCTTCCCCTAAGCCAGCACCCTGAATTTGGGCTTGTAGCCTCCTAAACTGTGAGAAAATAAATTTCTGTTTATTAAAGCCACCCACACTGGTAATTCTGTTACAGCAGCACTAAGAAACTAAGATATGGCTATTGTGATTCACCAAGATGTTGCTTCACCTACCCTACCATTCTGAAATACGTATGTGAAACCACTCCACAAATTTATTGCAGGTATCTTCAAAATTGTAAAATCAGCCCTGTCTACGTGGTCGCATGGGGATACCCCAGGTGCTGTGCTCTGAGCTCACCATGGCACATGCACTGGAGTCAAGCTTCCCATAGGCTGCTCCCAACCAATGACCAAGTGTGGCAGGGAAACAGACGCAGTCCCATTTCTCACCTGGTAGCTTCAGTCTGAGGACTCCACATTGGCATTACCAAAATTTTTTTAGAACTGTACTGCAGTTTAGACGCTTCCTACCCATCCTTTCTTCATTCCTAGGGGTCAGATCGGCACTGAAGTCTGAAGGCTCTCTCAGCCTCCTCTGTTCCCTCTCAATTTTCCTTAATCGTTATTTTCGCTCAAAAATTTCTTGCACTTTTAATCTTGTCTTGACATCTGCCTCTTGAAGGACTTGAATTAACCCGAGTCCAGAGTCTGCCTTTTCTTCCCTGTGTACGTATTTCTCCCTAAATGACTCGGGCCAAGCAGAACTATTAAACTTCTTACATACTGCCTCAGTTATCTAGTGCACGCTGTAACAGAAATACCACGAGTAGATGGCTTTAACAAACAGAAATTTTTTTCTCATGGTTTAAGAGGCTAGAAGTCTGAATTCAAGATGCCTGCTCTAGGGGAGGAAAACCTGGTGGCATAGTGGTTAAGAGCTTTGGCTGCTAATAGAAACGTCGGCAGTTCGAATCTACCAGGTGTTCCTTGGAAACCGTATGGGGCAGTTCTACCCTGCTCTAGGGGTAGGCTTTGTCTCCCTGTCGGTTCTAGAGGAAGGTCTTTGTCTCTTCTCAGCTTCTGCTCCTGGGTGATCGTCATGTGGCTTGGCAAGTCTCTTCCCTGTCTCTGCTTCTTTTGTTTGCCTGTTTAATCCCTTTTATATCTCAAAAAAACACTGACTTAAGAGTTCCGGCAAAATGGCACTCTAGGCAGAAGCACCACGCCGTCCCTCCACAGCAAAGGTCCAAAAAACTAAGCCGAACAGAGAATACAACAATCCTGAAACCCTAAAACATCAAATGAAGAGATAAAGAACTCAGCCAAGCACCAAATGGAGTGAGAAAACTGACAGAGAATGGAGAGCGAAGAGAGATTCATGCAGAGGTCCCCTACCAGCTAACGCAGCGTGGATCTGCCATCTTGGACTCTTATCGGAGACCAGCAAACAGGGGGTACGAGAAAGCAGCCTCACAGAGTGTCCAGCGGGAGACAAAACAACCGGTAATTTGCGATATACGCTTTCCCACCACCCACCCTTCTTCACCTCGACTCAGCCTCCTCTGCTTCCCGCGGCCACAATCTCTTGGCCAGGAAACACCAGCTGCTTGGATTCCACACACCCAAACGGGCCGCTCTCTGAGTGCCATTTGTTGGCTGCTGGTGTTGCTTTTTACCCCTTTTTTTGATTTCTTCCTTGCCTCTCGCCACCTCCCCCTCCTTTCATTTGAGTACCTCGCTCCGTGCGCCATCTTTGCTTCTTCCTGAGGAGCTGCAGAGCTCCACTAATTTGTGATATGTGCTTTCCCACTCTCTACCCTTCTTCACCCACACTCAGCCCCCTCTGCTTCCCATGGACACAGTCTCTTGTCCAGAAACACCAGCCCGCACTAGCTGGCTCTCTGAGTGCCATTTGTTGGCTGCTAGTGTTGCTTTTTTTTTCTGCTTCTTTTGATTTCTTACTTGCCTCTCGCAACCTCCCCCTCCTTTCGCTCGAGTATGTGGCTCCGTGCGCCATCTTTGCTGCTTCCTGAGGGGCTGCAGAGCTCCATTTGAGCGTGGAACTGCTTCCCGGTCTGGGCTGCCATGCTGGTGAGATCCCGGGGCTTTTGTTTGTTTGTTTGTTTTGAATTGTTTGCTTTCTTTTCCTTTTCTTGAGTTAGGAGCCCTTTCGGGCCAGGCAGAGCTGCATGGAAAGGAGACTCCCCATCGGCTTCCACAGACGTGCAGAGGGATCCCTGAGAGCATTTTTTTTGTGGTTTTTTTTTTTTTCCTTTTTCTGTTTTCTTGGGGGCCTTTCTTGTTCTTTTTATTTTTTTTTAATTTGTTTTATTTTCTTTTCCCTCTTTTTCCCTTTTTGTCTTTCTACACTGCTCAGTTTCTCGTCTCTCTATATCTTCCTTCTCTTTCTGTTCCCTGAATACCTGGCATTGTATACCCCTACGCCTTCTAGCCAGGCTGTACTGTAACACCTGAGACAGACTTCCCCAGACCTCATAGCTGCACCGGTAGGATTCCTGGGGACTTTGCGGTTCTTTAACCTTTCTGATTTTTATTTATTCATTCTTTTCTTTTCTTCCACTTCCCCTTTCTGTTTTTCTCCATTTCATAGTCTCTCATCTCTCCACTCCATTGGCAAGCTCCCCTAGCATTCTTTTATGTTTGTTTGTATGTTTTTGGCTCCTGTTCCTCCCTCCTCTCTCCCATATCCGTCTTGGCTCCACACATAACAATCTCCCCGCTGCATCCTGCCTACCTGCACCGTGCACTTGACATCACACCACCAAACAGCACAGACACGGCCTACTGGAACCTGCCCTGCACTGATTACTGACCCGCTCTGGTGGCTGTAGTAAGTGCCACAAACAACCCGTCCCAGTAACTCCTCTTCAGGTAGACCTGCCCTGCCATACCATATCTGAGTGACTGACCTTACCAGTTGGAGAAGGAGGTGAAAATTACTGTGCCCACAGACGAGCAAACAACAAAGAACACACAGTCTGCCTGCTCAGATATAGTCAATTTTTTTTTTAAAAAAGGGATGAAATAAACAAATCATAATCAATAAACGAGAAAAATAACTACTGAATGCCCCAAAGACAGCAGACAATATCAAAACATTTACAAAACAGGACAGGATGTTTCCAGTAGGCGTCCAAAATAAAACGCCAGATGACTCTCCAGGGGAAGAAAATGCACTAGAAGTACCTGAGAGGGAATTCAAATCTCTAATACTCAGAATTCTCCAAGAACTGAGGCAAAAAGCTGACAAACACGAGGAAAAAATAGACAAATTCATGGAAAATACAGAGAAAAAATTGGAAGAATTCAGGAAAATAATGCAGGAACAAAATGCCAAAATAAATTCACAAATTTAAATTTAAATTCAGAAATTATACAAAGACAACAATTAGAAATCCAAAAGATAAACAACAACATTTCAGAAATGGACGGTGTCATAGAAGGACTGATAAGCAGATTTGAAACAGTGGAAGACAGGATCAGTGGAATTGAAGACAAACACTTGGATACAACTCTGTTTCAGGAAAACTCAGAAAAAATAACAAAGAAAAATGAAGAGACTCTGAGCGTTATGTGGGACACAGTCAAAAGCAAAAATTTTTGAGTGATTGGAATTCCAGAACAGGGGGAGAAAACAGAAAACACAGAGAGGATCATTGAGGAACTGCTGACAGAAAACTTCCCCAATATCATGAAAGATGAAAAGCTGGCCATCCAAGAAGCTCAACGAACCCCATATAGAAGAGACCCCAAAAGAAAATCACCAAGGCATATCATATTCACACTCACCAAAACAAAAGACAGACAAAGAATCCTGAGAGCAGCTCATGAAAAACAAGAAGTCACATACAGAGGAGAAACAATAAGACTAAGCTCAGATTATTCAGCAGAAACCACGCAGGCAACAAGGCAATGGGATGACATATATAAAATCTAGAAAGAAAAAAATTGCCAGCCAAGAATAATATATCCTGCAAAACTCTTGTTCAAATTTGATGGTGAAATTAGGTCATTTCCAGATAAACAGAAATTGAGGGAATATGTAAAAGTCAAACCAAACTTACAAGAACTATTAAAGGGAGTTCTTCAGTCTGAGGACAAACAGTTTCAGCTCACAGGCAGAAGCTAGGATGCAGGATCATACCAGCCAGATACCAATCTAGTAAATGAACTCTCGAGGACTATCCAAAACCAAAAGAAATACAACAGGGAATCAGAGCAGTTAATCAGTAAATGACAACAACATCAAAACAATAAAAAAGGGAATAAATGGCATAGGTATAGAACCTTCTAATGGAGAGGAAGGCAAGGCGATACCAAGTAAGGGTAGACTGCTTCACACTTAGAAAGATAAGGGTAAAATTCATGGTAACCACAAAGAAAGTTAACAAACATACTCATAAAAAAAAGAGGAAAAATATAAGGTCTCAGCAAAAACAAAACCTACAAAAACAAGAAATGAAAAAAAAATCCACAAACAAAAGTAACTTAGCAGCACAAGAGAGTAAGAAGAACAAAGAAAACTTCAGCACCACAAAAAAAAAGCACTACAAAATGACAGCAACAAACTCACATCTATCAATAATTACACTGAATGTAAATGGACTCCATGCACCCATAAAGAGATGGAGAGTGATAGAATGAATAAGAAAACAGGATCCATCAATATGCTGTCTACAAGAGACACACCTTAGAAACAAAGATGTGAATTTATTAAAAGTCAAAGGTTGGAAAAAAATATATCAAGCTAACAACTACCAAAAAAGAGCAGGAGTGGCAATTCTAATCCCAGATAAAATAGACTTTAAAACAAAATCTACCATAAAAGACAAAGAAGGACTCTATATAATGATTAAGGAGATGACCCATCGTGAAGACATAACCATAATAAACATCTACGCTCCCAATGACAGGGCTCCAAAATACATAACACAAACTCTAACAACACTGAAAAGAGAAATTGACAGTTCCACAATAATAGTAGGAGACTTCAACACACCACTCTCAGTAAAGGACAGAACAACTAAGAAGAAACTCAGCAAAGATACAAAAGACCTAAAGGGCACAATCAGCCAACTTGACCTCATAGACATATATAGAACACTCCATCCAACCACTGAAAAGTACACATTCTTTTCCAATGCACATGGAACGTTCTCCAGAATAGACCACATTTTAGGCCACAGAGCAATCCTCAACAAGATCCAAAACGTTGGGATAATTCAAAGTATCTTCTCTGACCACAATGCCATCAAGGTAGAAATTAACAATAGACAGAGCAAGGAAAAAAAAAATCAACTACATGGAAACTGAATTATACCCTGCTTATACATCAGTGGGTAATAGAAGAAATCAGAGATGGAATCAAAAAATTCCTACAATCAAATGAGAATGAAAACATATCATACCAAAACCTTTGGGACACAGCAAAGGCAGTCCTCAGAAGACAATTTATAGCAATAGATGCACATATCAAAAAAGAAGAAAGGGATAAAATCAAAACATTAACTACAAAACTCAAACAAATAGAAAGAGAACAGCAAAAAAAGCCCACAACCACCGGAAGAAAGGAAATAGTAAAGATCAGAGCAGAAATAAATGAAATAGAGAACAGAAAAACAATAGAAAGAATCAACAAAACCAAAAGTTGGTTCTTTGAAAGAATCAACAAAATCGACAAACCACTGGCCAGACTGACAAAAGAAAAACAGGAGAAGACACAAATAACCCAAATAAGAAATGAAATGGGGGACATTACAACAGAACTAACTGAAATAAAAAGGATTATACAGAATATTATGAAAAACCATACTCCAACAAATTTGAAAACCTAGAGGAAATGGATAAATATCTAGAAACACACAGCCTACCCAAACTACAACAAAGTGATGTTGAAAATCTGAACAGACCCATAACAAGAGAAGATATTGAAAAGGTAATAAAACAGCTCCCAACCAAAAAAAGCCCTGGCCCAGATGGCTTCACTGGAGAATTCTACAAAACATTTACAGAAGAGCTTGTACCAGTACTACTCAAGCTATTTCAGAGCATAGAAGAGGAAGCAACACTTCCAAATTCATTCTACAAAGCCAGCATAACACTGATACCAAAACCAGGCAAAGACCTCACAAAAAAGGAAAATTACAGACCGATTTCTCTCATGAATATAGATACAAAAATTCTCAACAAAATTCTACCCAGTAGAATTCAGCATCATATCAAAAAAATAATACACCATGACCAAGTAGGATTCATACCAGGTATGCAAGGATGGTTCAACATTATACAATCAATCTACGTAACCCACCACATAAGTAAAAGGAAAGAAAAGAATCACATGATCATCTCCATTGACGCAGAAAAGGCATTTGACAAAGTCCAACACCCATTCCTGATAAAAACTCTCAATAAAATAGGTATAGAAGGGAAATTTCTCAACATAATAAAGGGCATCTATGCAAAACCAATGGCCAACATCATTCTTAATGGAGAGAGGCTGAAAACATTCCCCTTGAAAACAGGAACAAGACAAGGATGCCCTTTATCACCACTCCTATTTAACCTTGTGCTGGAAATTCTAGCTAGAGCAATAAGGCAAGAAAAAGAAATGAAGGGCATCCAAATTGGTAATGAAGAAGTTAAACTGTCCCTGTTTGCAGATGATATGATACTATACATAGAAAACCCTAAAGACTCCACGAGAAATCTGCTGCAACTAATAGAAAGATTCAGCAGAGTAGCAGGATACAAGATAAACATTCAAAAATCAGTTGGATTCCTATACACCAATAAGGAGAACAATGAAAAGGAAATCAGGAAAACAATACCATTTTCAATAGCCCCTAAAAAGATAAAATACTTAGGAATAAATCTGACCAAGGATGTCAAAGACCTATACAAAGAAAACTACAAAACACTACTGCATGAAACCCAAAGGGATCTACATAAATGGAAAAACATACCATGCTCATGGATAGACAGACTCAACATTGTGAAAATGACAATTCTACCCCAAACAATTTACAAATACAATGCAATCCTGATCCAAATACCAACAACATTCTTCAAAAAGATGGAAAAACTAATCATTAACTTTATATGGAAAGGGAAGAAGCCCCAAATAAGTAAAGCACTACTGAAGAAGAAGAATGAAGTTGGAGGACTCACACTACCTGACTTCAGAACCTACCATACAGCTACAGTAGTCAAAACAGCCTGGTACTGGTACAATGACAGATACATTAACCAATGGAACAGAATTGAGAACCCAGATGTAAATCCATCCACCTATGGTCACCTGATCTTCGACAAGGGCCCAAAGTCCATCAAATGGGGAAAAGACAGTCTTTTTAACAAATGGCGCTGGCAAAACTGGATATCCATTTGCAAAAAAATGAAACAGGACCCATACCTCACACCGTATACAAAAACTACTTCAAAATGGATCAAAGACCTGAATATAAAGCCTAAAACTATAAAGTTCATAGAAGAAAAAATAGGACCAACACTTCAGGCCTTAATACATGGCATTAACAGGATACAAACCATAACCATCAATGCACAAACCCCAACAGATAAGCTAGATAACTGGGATCTTCTAAAAATCAAACACCTATGCTCTTCAAAAGACTTCACCAAAAGAGTCAAAAGAGAACCTACAGAGTGGGAAAAAATTTTCGGACAGTACAAGTCAGACAAAGGTCTAATCTCCATAATCTACAAGAAAATCCAACACCTCTCCAACAAAAAGACAAATAATCCTATTAAAAAATGGGCAAAGGAAATGAACAGACACTTCACCAAAGAAGACATTCAAATGGCCAACAGACACATGAGGAAATGCTTGCGATCACTAGCTATTAGAGAAATGCAAATTAATACCACAATGAGATACCATCTCACCCCGGCATTACTGGCACGAATCGAAAACACTGGAAATAACAAATGTTGGAGGGGCTGCGGGGAGATCGGAACTCTTATGCACTGCTGGTGGGAATACAAAATGATACAACCATTTTGGAAAATGATATGGCGCTTCCTCAGAAAGCTAGAAATAGACACACCATTCGATCCAGCAATCCCACTCCTAGGAATATATCCTAGAGAAATAAGAGTCGTCACTCGAATAGACATATGCACACCTATGTTCATGGCAGCTTTGTTCACAATAGCAAAACGGTGGAAACAACCTAGATGCCCATCAACAGATGAATGGATAAACAAACTATGGTACATACACACAATGGAGTACTATGCAACAAGAAAGAACAACGATGAATCTGTGAACCATCTCATAACATGGATGAAACAGGAGGACATTATGCTGAGTGAAATAAGTCAATCACAAAAGGACAAATATTGTATGAGACCTCTATTGTAAAAACTCATGAAAAAGTTCACACACAAAATGTAACAATCTTTGTTGGTTACCAGGGATGGGAGGGATGGGGGGAAATATTAAACAGGCAATAGATAAGTGGAATCTTGGGTGAAGGGTGAGACAGTACACGATACAGGGGAAACTAGCACAACTTGTGCAAGGAAAGGTGATGAAAGCCCCATAGACACATCCAAACTCCCTGTGGGACTGAATTGCTGGGCGGAGGGCTGTGGGGACCATGGTCTCGGGGAACATCTAGCTCAATTGGCATGACACAGCTTATAAAGACAGTGCTCTACATTCTACCTTGGTGAGTAGTGTCTGGGGTCTTAAAAGCCTGTAAGCGGCCATCTAAGATACTCCACTGGTCTCATCCCTTCGGGAGCAAGGGAGAATGAAGAGAGCAGTATACAATGAAAAGATTAGTCCAAAGGACTAATTGTCCACAGCTACCAAGGCCTCCACCGGACTGAGTCCAGTACAGCTAGATGGTGCCTGGCTACCACCACTGACTGCTCTGACCAGGATCACAACAGAGGGTTCTGGACAGAGCTGGAGAAGGATGTAGAGCATAATTCTAACTCACAAAAAAAAAGACCAGATTTACTGGTCTAAAGGAAACTGGAGAAACCCCAAGAGTATGGCCCCTAGACACCCTTTCAGCTCAGCGGTGAAGTTACCTCCAAGGTTCACTGTCCAGCCTGGGAGTGGACAGCTCCGTAAAACCAAATGAGACTAACAAGGTACAGGAGTCCAGCGACAAGGGCCAGAAGGCAGACGGGGACAAGGAAGCTGGTGATAGGGAACCTAAGGTTGAGTAAGGATATTGTTGATGTGTTGTGAGATTGTTAACCATTGTCATAGGGCAACATTTGTAGTAACGGTTAAATGAGAAACTATTTTGTTCTGTAAGCCTTCATCTTAAGTGAGAATAACAGCACAATTGGAAGAGCATAGTCAATGTCACTGAACTGTGCATGTAGAAATTTTTGAAATGGTGTATCTTTGGCTATGTGTATTTTCACCAAAAAAAAAAGGTTGAGAAGTTAGAGCATTGATATGTTGCGGGGTTGTTAACCAATCATAAAACAACATGTGTACTACTGTTTCATGAGAAACTATTTGTTCTGTAAGCCTTCACCTGCAGTACAATAAAAAAAATTTTTTAAATCCAAAAAAAATATTAACAAAGTGAATTTAGTAAAATAGTAAAAGAATTATATACCATGAAATAAATAAATAAATAAATAAATAAATAATATATCTCTAACAAAAAGAAAACAAGAAACACTGACTTAAAAGACACCCTACACTAATTTAGTCTTATTAACATATGAGAGACAACCCACAAGAGATGTACAGTGATTCCTTATCCACCACAATGTGAGAAAGTTTGCATGTCACAACATGCAGGGTCTGTGCCAGTCAACCAAAGAGCCTCCTTCTTAGCCTAGAGCAGGTATAAGTTATACCGCCTGCTACAAGAACACCTGGGCCTCCCTCCTTCACATCTCTGAGTCCTGTCAATGCTATCCAGTGCTCCAGTAAGAACACGATCGTTCTTATATAACTATAGAGTTTGTCATTCAGATCTCACACATACTTTCTTCCACAAGGCTGTTCCAAGATTAATAATCTCCTAGCTGGCCCCAACCATTCTGTGGTCACCTTCCAGCAATCTAAGATGAGGTAAATATTTTTGATAGATCGATCAGCATTAATCCAAAGCCAGAGACTCTTTGGCACATCAGGTAGAACTCTTTAAACTCCAATAAATTGAATGCAAAATTGTGTACATGTATGCAGTTATTGATTTTTCTAGTGAGAGGATCGATAACTTTAATCAAATAACCACCCTAGAAAACTTAAGAACCATGTAGCAGATGCTGTGGAGTCCCTGGGTGGTACAAATGGTTAACGTACTTAGTTGCTTACCAAAAGGTTGGTGGTTTGAGTCCACCCAGAGGCACCTCGGAAGAAAGGCCTGGTGATCTACTTCCAAAAAACTGACCATTGAAAACCCTATGGAGCACAGTTCTACTCTGACACACTTGGAGTCGCCATGAGTCGGAATCTACTCCACTCCACGGCAACTGGCAGCGGCAGATGTGTTAGGTGTCTGTCCCATATCCCCTCAACATTTACTGATCCCGTACTTCTATGGATAAGTGCCAATGATTCACTGCCTGAGGGCTTTCTCCAGCTGCAGGAATATGTTAGACCCTTAAGGGACAGATGAGGAATGCTAGAGATTAATACCTTCAGGATCGGCTTTCGACCACTGACAGAGGGGAGATGGTGAATAAATACCCCAGCTCCTCACCCTTCAGATAGTACACTCCAAAACCTACTCTAAACAATCTCCCAGGTTCCCCTATTGAGATTGACCTGTTACCCACGGAGGTAATCGCTCATTAACACACACTCTATTGGCTTTCTTCGTTGGCTGTTTCACTTCTCCACTCTCCCACTAGTGCTGCCTGGGATCACCTTCAAAATAAAAACCTGTTCTCAAAGCTGTAACTCAGGGTCAGCTTCTGGGAAACGCAGAGCAAGTGAAATCACTACTCTATTGGTTCCCATAATAGACCATCTATTCTAGCTACCAACTGGGTCATCTATACCCAGGTCAACCAATATTAAAATCAGAAGGCCTGGTAAATGAGCCCAGTTCTATATCCATCTTGGAAACCTACCTGTGTTTCACTAATCCCTCCTCATCTGGCTAAATTGGACCCTGCTTTGTATTCAACCTCAACACACCACACCACACTACAGACATCATACACATTCTCACACACACACACACACACACCACAAATACATTACTCTTCTCAAGGAGCCCTGGTGGTGAAGTGGTTAAGAGCTCAGGCTACTAATCAAAAAGTCAACAGTTTGAATCCACCGGCCACTACTTGGAAACCCTGCCCTAAGTGTCACTACGAGCCAGAATTGATTTGATGGCAACAGGTTGGTTTGTTTGTTTTTTGGTTGTTGTTGGGCACAGAAATCTAGAATATTAAGACAAGTAAAACCAAAAAAACCCAAACTCGTTGCCATCGAGTCGATTCCAACTCATAGCAACCTTATAGGACAGAGCAGAACTGGATTCGAACTGCTGACCTTTTGGTTAGCAGCCAAGCTCTTAATCACTTAAAAATTTTCTCTTCAGGAGTAAAAAGGAGTGGCCTAGGATGCCAGCAGGCTAAATGTTTAATTTATCTCCTTATTTTGTTGAAGATTACAGTCTACTTGGTTTATTTATTTTTTGACTTGGTTGGAGGCTTTTCTTGCTTGCTGTTTTTACTTGGCTTTCATCTTTCTTAAGAGATTATTTGGAGTCTTAGAAGCTATTACAAGAGGTTGACCTCTGGAAACTGCTGGCACATTGTTTGGTAGGTGGATTTTTGCAGTTTTGCAAACCAAACCTAATTATCCATTTTGAGTTGTCATCTGAGTTTCTATTTGAGGTGCCAGTGTTTGCCCATTTGATTCTTCTCCTGTCCATTAAGAAACTTTAGCGCATGATAGAGCAGCTACACAAAAAAAATTTCCAGGAAACCAGCAGCCATTTGTCAAGAGCCATATGGGATATGCTGGCACTATTCACCACAAATCCATTCCTCTCCTTAATCAAGCAAGTAGGAAATTTATAATACTGGAATAGCGAACTCAAAAAAGATGTGACCGAACACATCTATGGGACACAGTCTGGAAAATTTCTACCATGTTAACAGATTCCAACGTATGCATTGAGTACATTTCTAGTTGGCCAAGCCAAAGAGCACTTAATTTCCTTCTGAATAAAGCAAAAACTAAAGCGCTATAAATTGGAATCACTTGAATACTTTTTGAAGCAATAACCAAAAAATGAAACCAAACCTTTTGTCACCCAGTCAATTTTGACTCATGGTTAACCTATGTGTTACAGAGTAGAACTGCTCCATAGGGGTTTCTTGGCTGTAATCTTTATGGAAGCAGATCACCAGGGCTTTCTTCCATGGTACCATTGGGTGGGCTCAAACTGCCAACCTTTAGGTTAGTAGTCAAGCACAAATCATTTGCACCACCCAGGTACCTTCTGAATCAATACATGTTAAATATGTTTTAAATGTTCTTTCCTCTTTTTTTTCTTAAGTCTTTTCAAAGGATCAACTGCTACCCTCACCCCCACGCAGCATCTGCTGCCAACTCTTAAGTTTGACTGACTCACTGACTCAATAGAAATTAATCTTCCTTCAATGATACTCCTTATATTCCCTGTCCCATTTCTTCATTGTTTAGCAATAGCAGCACCAGGAAATATGAAAAAAAAATCACCCGTAGTTTGTTTGTTTGTTTATGTTACTGCTTGATTCTTTAGTCCCTTCACATCATGTCCTCTCAGATCTAATAATTCAAACCTTCTTTCAGATCCTGGTCCTCATAACAGCCTCTTCCCCCATAGTCCCTTTGCCACTGACATTGCTTCTGACTGGAATGCGTCTTCCTCCTTTAGTTTACCTCTGACTCAGCCTTCAGGACTCAAGGCAGGTACTGCTTCCTTTGGGACGATTTCTCTGACCTCACTGACTGGATAAAACCCATGGCCATCAAGTCAATTCCAATTCATAGAGACCCTATAGGGCAGAGAAGAACTGCCACACAGGGTTTCCAAGGAGTGGCTGGTGGATTTCAACTGCTGACCTTTTGGTTAACTGAGCTCTTAACCACTGCACCGCCAGGGCTGCCACTGACTAGATAAAATCCTTCTATTGTACATCTCTCAGAATGTTCCTTGGAAGCGAGGATGGCGAGACTTGGACTTGGGACCATCATCAGGAAAGACCAATTGTTAGAAAAGGACATCATGTTTGGTAAAGTAGAGAGTCAGTAAAAACAAGGGAAACCCTCCATGAGAAAGACCGACATTACAGCTACAACAATGGACTCACACATTCCAATAATCATGAAGATGGCGCAGGACCAGGCAATGTTTCATTCTGTTATATTGAAGGCTGCCATGAGTTGGAGCCAACTAACAACAACATAGGCCTCCCAGCAGCACACAGCCTTCCTTTATAACACTTTTCATATGGTTAGGCTAGGTTTTATTATTGGATTATCATCTGGTCATTATCTTCTCCACTATTTCGAGTGTAATTTTTCAATGAAGCAGATAAAATGTGGAGAAAATCCAAACCAAACTCATTGTCGTCCAGTCAATTCTGACTCATAGTGGTCCTATAGGACAAGGTAGAACTTCCCCATGGGGTTTCCAAGGAGCGGCTGGTGGATTCGAACTGCGGACCTTTCGGTTAGCAGCTGAACATTTAACACTGCACCACCAGGGCTCCATGTATACGTGGAGAGGAGGGGGTATTTCTGACATAGGGAACAACATGAGTAAACAAACACACATCAAAATAAGGGGTCTGCTTTGGGAGTAACAAATAGTTCAGTACGACTAGTCCTGGAGTTTCTAAAAGGGTGCTGAAGAACCATAGTTTATTTTTATATGCAATAAAGTTTACATAAAGGTGAAACCATGATTCTCAACAGTGAAAAGAACAGTTTTTAGTAAGGGAGACTTCTTAAACCTTTTAAGTGTTTTTGAATAAAGAATGCTTAAACCAAACCAAACCTGGTGCTGCCAAGTCGATTCCAACTGATGGTGACCCTCTGTGTTACGGAGTAGAACTGCTCCACAGGCCTTCTTGGCTGTAATCTTTAGGAAGCAGTTTGCTAAGCCTTTCTTCCACGGAGCCTCTGGGTGGGGTTCAAACTGCCAACCTTTAGGTTAGTAGTCAGGTGCGAACCATTTGTGCCACTCAGAGACCTAAGGGACGCTTAACTGACCTACGGAATGCTTAGCTGACTTTTAAACTCATCAGAGTAGGAACAGGTACAATCATCTTGACAGCATGACCATGTGCAGAACAGTAGAGTTCTTCCTAGTCAGAAATTGAGAAGTTTCCTCTTCCTTTAGAGCTTGAGTTGTGAGTTGGGATAATATGTTACTACCAAAAAACAAAAACAAAACAACCCATTGCCATCGAGTCAAGTCCAACTCATAAGGAGTCTACAGGACAGAGCAGAACTGCCCCATAGGGTTTCCAAGGAGTGGCTGGTGGATTTGAACTGCCGACCTTTCAGTTAGCAGCTGAGCTCTTAACCACTGCGCCACCAGGGTGCCTTCTTTCTACCAGCAATCCTAAATTAGAAATAACCAACATACCTATTAATGGCTGTCCTAGCCAGGGAGTCACCTAGCTGTCCAAAGAACAGCCTTTCCCTGCCACTTCCACTGTCCCTGAGCACTCCACTCACTTCATCTTCGGTTTTTGTTTGTTTTTTCACTATTGATTAGCAGAATGCACAGCTAATATCTCCCCAAATCCCTTAATAAGGTCACCAAAGCTGCCTGGGATCTGTGGTTCCCAGGCTTCCCACTGCTTACTGACTTGCCCTTTCTGCTACTCATTCTTTCAACCCTAATTAGGGTCTTTAACCCAACTTTCCACTACGTTCTCCACCAGCATCTATCCATGCTACATTATCGAAGCATCTGCCCACTTCTTCCTCACACTTCCTTAAATGCAAACGTACCCCTTTATCCTTAACACTACAACCAATATAGAGCAGTACCACACCACAGAATCTGCAACTTTCCTTGAAATAATCTGTGTTTTGTTGTTGATAAGGTTTGACAGAGAAGTCTGGGCTCCCAACTCCGTGTCTGAGCAATAGAAGATACGGAGTACCTAGCTGACCCCGTGAATGCAAATTCCCATAGAAGTAGTCTTACAAATGACACTTCATCATGCTATAATTCAGGAACACTATAGGCTAAATAAGGAGCCTTGGTGGCACAATGGTTAAGCACTCGGCTGCTAACCGAAAGGCTGGTGGTTCAAACTCACCAGAGGCTCTGTGGGAGAAAATACCTGCTCCCGTAAATATTACAGGAAACCTTATGGGGCAGTTGTACTCTGTCCTATATGTTGCTATGAGTCAGAATCGACTTGACGCTATACAACAACATAAACTAAACAGGTGTTTGTGGGTTTCCTTGGGAAGTTAGCCACATTTACAGCATGGTTAAGAGTCCTTACGTGGCACAAACAGTTAAGTGCTTGATTACTAGCTGAAAGGTTGGTGAGTCGAACCTGTCCAGAGGGACCTCAGAAGACATGCCTGGCAATCTTCTTCCAAAAGGTCACACAGTCTTAAAAACCCTATGGAGCAGTTCTAATCTGCACACATGGGGTTACATGGGTCAGGATTGACTCAACAGTAACTAACAACAGCAGCATGATTACTGTGAGAAGTGGTGTTTACATTTACAACCAATGTAAAATAAACTAACTCCTCAAAGAAGAGTAATCTGGGTTCCCAAATCTGGATCGCCAGCCAGGCTGGCTCTTTTCTGACATCTCCACTTGGATGCGCCCCAGGCGCCCAAAACCTAACATTTACACTCCACTAAACCGGCTTGTCCTCTATTCCCTATTTAGCTAATAGCACCCTTACCCACTGGATCACCTGAACCTAGAAACCTGAGACAGCCTTGATTCTTCCCTATTCCTCACTGCCCACTAGGCTCAAATCCTCCTAGTCCCTCCTCTGAAATCTCTCTCAATCCTCTCTCATCACCACACTTTGAGTTCAGACCCATCAACTTTTACTGCAACTATGACAATAGCTTCTTCTTCCTTTTTGTTTCACCCACCCCTCTTCAGGTCATCCTTGGCAATGCCGCTAGAGTTTTCCTTCCAAAACACAGATAGGATTATGCCAGGCCTCTACTGAAAAAAAAAAAGGCATCTTGGATAACTTTTTCTGCTAAACCGAAAAGCTGATTTCAGAAGAAAAGGATCCTTCCACACTCTGCATCACAGCTGAGCACCTGGCCTATGACTGTGGCTTTTGCCGACAGCATCTCTCCAGGAGTGTCAGATGTAAGCCCTTCAATAAAACTACAGAAGAGCAGCTCTAACGCACAACCTTGCTGGCTGAAAGTGAAGAGCACTTGAAGAACTTACCGATAAAGATAAAAAACTACAGCCTTCAGTATGGATTATACCTCAACATAAAGAAAACAAAAATCCTCACAACTGAATCAATAAGCAACATCGTGATAAATGGAGAAAATATTGAAGCTGTCAAAGATGTCATTGTACTTGGATCCACAATCAACACCCATGGAAGCAGCAGTCAAGAAATCAAACGACATATTGCATTGGGCAAATCTGCTACAAAGGACCTCTTTAAAGTGTTAAAAAGCAAAGATATTACTTTAAGGACTAAGGTGCACCTGACCCAAGCCATGGTGTTGTCAATCCCCTCATATGCATTGGAAATCTGGACAATGAATAAGGAAGACTGAAGAAGAATTGATGCCTTTGAATTATGGTGTTGGTGAAGAATATTGAATATTCCATGGACTGCCGTAAGAATGAACAAATGTATCTTGGAAGAAGTAAAGCCAGAATGCTCCTTAGAAGCAAAGATAGTGAGACCTCATTCTCAGATACTTTGGAAATGTTATCAGGAGGGACCAGTCCTTGGAGAAGGACATCACGCGTGGTAAGGCAGAGGGTTAGTGCAAAAGAGGAAGACCCTTAACAAGACGGATTGATACAGTGGCTGCAACAATGGGAGCAAACATAGCCGTGACTGTGAGAATGGCACAGGATTGGGCAGTGGTTTGTTCTGTTGTACATAGGGTCGCTATTAGTTGGAACCAACTCAATGGCACCTAACAATTTGTTTAAAGAAATGTGAGATAATTGGAAGTATAGATAGGAAATAGGAGGCCAAGCATTTGAAATAAAGATTAAACACCTACAAATAGAATACGTAATTGAAATAAAAATCCACATGGAGACTTAAATAGCAGATTCAACATAACTGGAGAGTAATGTTGCTGGCTAGCAGAAAAAATGGATATATTTACCCAGAATTCAGCTCAGAGTATCAAATACTTTGAAAATGTGAAAGGAGAAGATATAAAGGATAGAATAAGAAGGTGTAACATATATCTAATTGGAGTTACATAAAAGGATAATAGATAGAATGTGAGAAAAGCAATATTCAACAAGAATTTGAATATTGAGATTTTTTCAGAATTATGGAAAGACGAATTCTCTCAAGTTCAAGAAATCCTAGGCAGAATTGAAAAAAAAACTAACCACACTGCAATGAAATTGTGGAATAACAAAATCAAAGAGACCATTTAAGCAGCCAGATTAAATACAAGAACCATTAGACTGACTTCATTAGAGAAGCAAAGGAAGCCAGGATATAGTGGAATAATATTTTGAAAGCACTGAGAGAAAAGACCGGTTAACCCTGAATTCTATACCAAGACCTCTACCTTTCAAGAATGACAGCAAAAAGGTCTCAGGTAGAAAGGGAGAAAGATGTGGAACAAAACTCAAATTCCTAAAAAAGGCCAGACTTACTGGACTAATGAAGACTAGAGGAACCCCTGAGACAATCGCCCTAAAATACCCTTTGAACTTGGAACTGAAGCCTCTCCAGGTGCTCACCTTTCATCCAAATAACAGATGGGCTTATAAAATAAACAGTATCACTCATGAGTACCAGAAACCAAAACCTGTTGCCGATGAATCGATTCTGACTCATAGCAACCCTACAGGACAGAGTAGAGCTGCCCCATAGGATTTCCAAGGTTGTAATCTTTACAGAGGAGCCCTGGTGGTGCAGTGGTTAAGAGTCTGGCTGCTAACCAAATGTTAGCAGTTCAAGTCTACCAGCTGCTTCTTGGAAATAACTTTTTCAGTAACTTTTAGTTTTAATCTTTACAGAAGTAGACTGCCACATCTTTATCCCACAGAGTGGCTGGAGGGTTTGAACTGCCAACTTCTCAGTTAGTAGCCAAGCACTTAACCACTACACCACCAGAGCTCCTTCAGGGAAGCGAGATTAATGGAAACAGAACAAACAGAATGGAAATAACGGGAATGTTGACACATTGTGAAAAATGTAACCAATGCCATGGAACAATTTGTATAAAAATTGTTAAATGGGAACCTAATTTGCTGTGTAAACTTTCACCTAAAACACAGTAAAATATTTAAAAAAAGAATGACAGCTAATTAAAAATAAATATATTTAGATGGACAAAAACAAAGTTTACCTTCAAGGGATCCTCAGTAAAGGAACTTCTAAAGGGCATAATTCTGGAAGAAGGAAGATGATCCCAGAAGTGGTTTGAGATGCAAGCAGGAATGGTGAACAAGGAAATAATAACAATAATAACACGTAACATAATTTGAGTACTTACTAGGTTCCAGGCACCACGACAAATGCTTTATATGGATGAACTCATTCAAGAAAATTTCCAAGAAAGACAAGCATTTGCAGGCACTCTGAATGCCTCACACAATGGAAGAAAATAAGATTTCTGCAGCAAACAGAGATCCCCTCCATGGCATCAATAGTTTAGCACTGGGTTACTAACCAAAAAGTTGTCAGTTTGAGCCTACCCAGAAGCTCGTTAGAAGAAAGCCTTGTTGATCTTTCGAAAGGTCGGGTCACAGCCATGAAAACATTACAGAGGTCAGTTCTACTCTGAAACACATGGGGTCATCATGAGTTGGAATAGACTAGACGGCAACTGGTTTTTGTTGTTGTTGTTTTGGCGGGGCAAAGAGAAGTTATAGCAATCAAAATGAAAAAGCAAAGACTCCAGCTTAACGTAGGGGATCTTTAAAATCAAAACGAAGCCCATTGCTGTCAAGCTGATTCTCACTCATAGCAACCCTATAGGACAGGATAGAACTGCCCCACAGGGTTTCCAAGGAGCAGCTGGTGGAGTCAAACTACTGACCTTTTGGTTAGCAGCCGAGTTCTTAGCCACTGAGCCGCCAAGGCTACAGGGGATCTTCAAGGTAGATGTTTTGTACTGAGGGTCCATGTACAGGCTTCAAGGATGCTTGTATGTGGAATTTTCTATGCTTGTTACTTTATTCAGGTTCCATTACTTTACCAAATTCTGAAAAAGTTTTACAGCAAGTTTTTTTGGTTTCGTGTGTTTTAGCCACATAACCAAAACCAAACCCGCTGTTATCAAGTCAATTCCGACTTCTAGTGACCCTATAGGACAGAGTAGAACTGCCCCAGCTGTTTCCAAGGAGCAGCTGGATGATTTGAACTGTTGACCTTTTGGTTAACAGAACATCTAAGCTCTTAGTCACTCTCCACCAGGCCTTTTTTAACTACATAAGGGGGAAACAGCCTTTTCATTTGTGGATTTTGTAAACTTATCTTTGCATGCCCACAATTTTGGTCTGTATAAACTTATCACTTTTGTGTATTTATTTTGGAATCTGCATTATCAGGAATCTAAAAAACAAAGGACTCAACATTGCTAGGCCACTGGCTAAGGGCTGATTTATGAATATTAGGGTATTAGTGTTTATGTACATGACATAAAACTAAAAATGTGTGTATTTATAAATGTATTGCTTAGGGGTATGTAGATGACTTTTTCTCATTAGAAAAAGATGACATGTAGGTTATTTTAATGGTATTAATCTAAAAAAACCAATGTTCTGGGTAACATAAACTGTCATTTCTTGTTAAGAACAGCACTATCACTTTCTAGAAATTATAAAAATCAGTGGTGTGATGTATAATAGGAAGTTTCTGATTTCACAAGCCTTCATATTCCAAGCTGGGAAGAAGTGAAAATCTTTCATTCTTAAGTGTAAGTCAACCCCTGAATGTGTTAGTAAGATTTTAATTGTCTGTGGGTGTGTCAAAAGATCCATTACTGCTGAGAAATCTTTGTAAAGGTGGATGCTTTATTAACCACCGAGTTATTTATGGCTCTAAAATTATCACCTTTTTGATGGACTGGAATTACCTTTCTGCTGGTTTAAAGATTATACATTGAGGAGTCCATAGTACTTTACTAAGACGGGACAATTCATTTAATGGTTGTGCACTATTTGTTAGCTTCCTTTGAGGATACCCGACAATGTATAATTGTATGTTCCAGAATTATGTGATTGTCTCATTACAGCAGTCACAAAGCAACATCTAAAAGTGACTTATATGTGTGTTTAAAGAACAGTAGTTCCCTAAACAAGTAAGCTGCTCTTTTCATAGTTACTTAAATCTTAGAGATAGATTTTTAAAACTTTGTGTTCAGTAATTTAAAGAAGTATATAAAACATTACCTCATTGCAGTGGAGTCAATTCTGACTCATCGTAACTCTAGAGGACAGAGTAGAACTGCCCCATAGCGTTTCCAAGGAGTGGCTGTTGGATTCAAACTGCCGACATTTTGGTTAGCAGACACGTTCTTAAACACTGCACCACCAGGGCTCCATGTAAAACGTTAAGTTTATAAAATTTTACATTTTTTAAAAAGTCCATTCTAAAAATTTAAGATGTAACATTTGTGATTTATTATATGGATATTTAAATGACTTTTATTAACATACGATACAGAAAATAAACATTCAACTCAATACTTGAGAGCCTACTATGTGCTGTGCTTCCATGAGCAACAAAGATGAAGAATGTGCCTTTTCAGCCTCCCAGGAGTGTTCAGACTGAAAGAAGTGATTGAAGAGGTATGCAAATGACTACCTCAGAAGAAGGCAAAGGTAAGGATTATTTAAAGAAAAAAAAAAAAGAAGCAGAAGAAGGAAAGGGATTAAGATGAAAAGTCTTTTGGGCGATCTCTAAAGAGTTACTCTAGTAAATGCTTAAGATGATCCCTGAAGGGTGGATTTGATTTCTACATGGAGGAGACATTAACCATCAACTACAGCAAGTTTACAATAAATGTGTGCCACTATGAAGCAGTTAATACTAAGAAATACTAAGAAAGGTTCTCACAAGACAGTTTGAAATAGATGAGAACAACTTCAACACTTGATCTCTTCTACTTAATTTCATAAAGTATGATGTAGTGATGGAAAATTTTAATTTCAAATATTATGTATCTACAATTATACCCAGTAGAATTCTTGTTTCCTCAACTAATAGTAAGTCCCTAGCAGTTACTCATGCTGTCTCACATCTATACGCCTTTGATATGCCAAGATTCTACTTAAGACAAGTTAAATCGGAATCACTGAGTGAAGCTGTAGCATTGCGATTTTTAAAAAGTTCTCCAGGTAGTTTTAATGTGCAGCAGGGGGTGCAAACCACCAGGCTAAACTGAAGTTGGACAATTTTGGTCTTTATTGTAACTGATTTACTTCCTCTGCCCTTTCACTTTTCTGCTTCGATAAATAAGAATTTTCCAATATTATCTTTATTAGCAGCTACCACTGAGTATTTACTATGTGCCAGGCACTATGCCAAACATTTTTTGTGCATTATCTCATCTAATTTTCATAGCAACCCCCTGAGGTAGGTTTTATTTCTAAATAACTTGCCCAGTTATTGCCCCACTGTGCCCAAGCTCTCCACCATTGCACTACACTGTTCTCCTCTATTTCACTCCTGATATGGAACTAACATTCAGAACTCCAAAATCTCTCTGCAGTCATAAATAAACCTTATCTGGGAGGAACAACCCCATCACAAGCAGCGAAATGACACAAGAGTAAGTACTACGGACATGAGGAGACAAAAACGACAGTAAAGTGTTGACGGGACACTCAAGCTCTAAATCCCCGCATCCCCGCCCCCATGCCTTTAACCACACCTACTTAGCCCCATTTTGAAAACTCACTGATCCTTATCTAACAATTTCAGGGTTAGTTGTTGGTTGCCTTGACGTTCATTTTGACTCATAGCAACCCCATGTGACAGCGTAGGATTGCCCTGTAGGGTTTTCTAGGCTGTAATCTTTAAGGGAATCTTGGGAAGCTGATGGCCAGGTCTTTCGCCCGCGGAGCTCCCGGGTGGGTTCGAACAACTAACCTTTTGGTTAGCGCTGCGCTAACCAAATAGAATATCCTTTAAATGCAAGGAAAAAACAAAAAACAGGGTATTTTCCAAAACCATAGTTGCAGTTTAGGAGTTCGTCATTACTACAGATTGGGAAGTCTCCTCGAGCCTTCCTCCACACCGGCCCTCCCCGACTCAAAGGGAGCGAGCAAGTGGGGTGTGTGCCCAGCCCGCGTCCCCCAGACTCAGGTGCGAGAGCCCAGCCCCCGCAGTAAACGCGGAGATCGGGCAGTCAGTGGTCCTTCAACTCCTGCCTTCCCGAGGACCGGGGAGGGTAGGCGCTGGAGGACAGGTCAGGGTGGGCGCTGGAGAGCCGAGGCTTTAGCCGCCCGTCAGGGTCGTAGGGAGACGGTGAGGATAATCTGGGGCCACGCCCGGGGCGAGAGCGCGACCGCAGTTTCAGCTGCCTGGGGAGAGGGGCTGGCCCGACCCCCGGGCACAAAACCCCCGTTTAATTGAAGGCGTGGAGGCAGGGACCTGGCTCCGGCTTGAGGTGGGCGGCCGCCTGGGCACCCTGACACTCCGCATTGCAGCGGGCGCGACAGTTCGCCGCCCGCAGGATCCCCGCGGGCAGCCGCCGCGCAGTGTCCGGTTGCCATGGCAACCCCACGCGGCGGGTGGACAGGGAGCGCGTTGCCCGGCTGGGCCGTAGCCGGAAGTGACGCGACTTCACCTGCCGAGCGAGGGCGGGGGAGCAGAGGTGCCGCCGCCGCCGCGAGCCAGTCGGGAGCGCGCGAGGCGCAAGGAGACCTGGACTCCGGGTGGGAGCCGCCTGCCTGTAGCTGCCGCGCACGGCTCGGCCGCCACCATGGCGCTTCTCTTGCCCTTCGTGCTCCTGTGCGGACTCGCGGGTGAGTGCAGGCGACACGGCCCCCAGCACCCCGCCGCCGCCCAACCTGCGGCTACCCGGGAACAATGGGCGTGGGGGAGGGGGCTGGCGCGGTTTGGGGGCGCCGCGGCGGTGGTGGGGTGCGGACTGCATTGCACGCGGTGGTTTGGGGGACTGGGCGCGGGAGCCGGGAGGGTGCAGCGTCTGGGCAGGGGGCCGTGCGGGGGGCGGGGGTGTCTCGAGGCCGCTGACCGAGCCCCGGAATGAGGAGCCGCGGTGGCAGGGTTCGCGGGTGGGCGCGGCGTGCCGGTGCCCCTGGTGCTCCCAAACCATTCTTTGCCGCGGGTGCGGGCTGTGCTTCGTGCACTCCTGCCCTTTCCCCCTGTTAGCCTCTAGTCCTGTCCGTCCGGGAGTACCCGATTTCAAAAGCCTTGGACGGCGAGTTTTCAGGTGTTGAGTAGTCCAGGCGGAGAGGCTGAATTTCAAACGCCATTATTGACTAGACACTGAGCTTTTCACTTCGGCGGATCGTCCAAGGTACCTCTAGGAAAGAGGCGCTGAAGGAACGCTACCCTAGGCTTGCTTGATTTCGTACAAGAGGCGAGTCCTGGCAAGAGCTCGGTAAAAACAGTTGGGTGAATTATGAAGTAGATCGAGGGAAATCAATAGTAGGGAAACCAATATTTCTTCAAAAAGGCAGTATTGATTTCTGCGGTCCAGAGCAAAGGGAAATTTAGTAACCTGGGTTTCGAGTTTGCGATGAGCTGTTTCATTTTGAATATGAGGGGATGGGATGACTTGTACAGGGTAATTCCTTCACCAGGTACATTTTTCCTCTGCGCCTTACTCTGGGAGGGGGAAGAAAAAGGTATTTAAAAAATGCGCCGACCATTAGGGTGCATAATTATTTTGACATTTAGAAAAAAACTGATCAGTTTCTCTATCAGTGTTTCAACCAACTAATCTTGTTTGTCAGGCTAAGCACTTGTCGCATTGTATATAACCAAAAGAAAAAAATCCATAGGTGAGGCCATAGGACGCACGCTTTTTAGCCTCCGGAAGGATAATAGTGCTCTGTAAAGCAGGATCGGGTGGCTCTTTTCTGCTGGGATGGCTCTCTGCTTCCTATTGAAATGTTAATTCCATTGTTGGTTGCCACAGCTGTGAGCATTAGTCATGGGATGAACATTCTATTAACAAGTCAAATCTTCGATAAGGGAGCCCTAGTGGCGATGATTCAGCGCTCCCTGCCAACCCAAAGGTCAACGGTTCCAACCTGCCCAGAGGCTCCGTGGGAGCAAGACCTGGCGATCTGCTCCCGTAAAGATTACCGCCACGAAAACCCTATGGGGCAGTTCTGCTCTGTCACATGGAGTCATTATGAGTTGAAGTCACCTTTGACTGCACCCAGCAATCCTTGATCAAAGTCTGTAACACTACCTCCACCTTTTTGATACGTGTAATTGACTTGATTTAAATTTCCAAAGTAAAGCTTCCTGAAAAGATTAAGGTTACATCACCAGTTTACATGGTACGTTCCCACCTTTGTTTTGTCAGGACCGAAACTGAAGTTGAAGCTGGCAATGTTTATGTTATCTTAGAGAAAAAGAGCGTTTTAGACCACTTCTAAAGCAGAACTAAGTGGAAGGACATAGAGGACATTTTTCTCCCGGGATATCCAGATAATTGTATTTCTTTTTTGCTGGAATGCATCACTTTGATGGACACAATCTCAGCCAAGGATATTTTGATACATACAAAGTCATTATGCTCAAAATGTGTACACCAGGGTACAGTGAACATCTCCTTAGAGGACAATGTCTTTAGCTACACAAGACAACTATTTTTATTCTAATTGTCCATCTTAGAAATCAACACAGAAACTGTGTAATTGATACATGGCTTTGAGTACTTCATATATTTCTGACCATTTTAGGAATGTGTTGCTAAGAACTCAAGTTCAAGTCATACTACTAGTAACAGTTTACTCCTACTCACCACTGCTGTTTACAGTAGTGGTAGCAGTGAAACAGTAGTAGCAGCCCCAAACCAAACCCGTTGCTGTCGAGTCGATTCCAACTCCTAGCGACCCTATAGGACAGAGTAGAAATGCCCCATAGGATTTCAAAGCTGTAAATCTTTACGGAAGCCGACTGCCACATGTTTTCTCTTGCGGAGTGGCTGGTGGGTTTGAACTGCCAACTTTTCTGTAAGCAGCTGAGCACTTAACCACCGTGCCACCAGGGCTCCTTGTAGTAGCAGCAACAGTAGTAAAATTAATCCCTTATTTGAGCACTTATTAAATGCCAGGCACTGTTCTAAGAGTTTTACATATACTCACTCAATCTTCCTAGCAACCTTGGAGGGTATGTATTATAATTATCCTTGTTGTACAAGTGGGAAAAACAGTGAGGCGCAGAGGGGGTAAATAGCTTAGCTTGCTAAGGTTACAAAATTGCTCCCCACTCTGTGCTCTTATCTGTGCTGTTCTGCCTTTCAAACAGCCAGATACTTCTCTCTTTGATTGTCTCTCATTGATGTCCTGATGTCTACCAGTGGTCATCTGTCATTTATTAAGAACCTTTCGTTGGTATGACTTTGTGCCAAGCACTGAGGGCTTTTATTACAAGCCGTTTAATTTCCTGATCTTAGTTAAATTCTTTCAGAGTTGAGACTGTGGTTGTAAATGGACGCATGCACCCACAAGTTTCGGGTGCTGTTGTTTTTCACACTGTCAGTGTGAGTGGAAGTAAAAAAGAACTGGCCAATGATTCTGGTCTCCCAACCATATTTGATGATGGGCAAACTGTTGTCCTCTCTATGATGCTTCAATTGCTTTATGTGTTAAGAATGAGAATCATGCTATCTCATAGTTGTAGTGGGGAGTACAGATATTTTAGCACTTTGCTTTACCTGGAATCTTTTCCTTTACATAAAAAATTTAAGGTTATTAGGTGTGAACTTGATTTCCTCCATGTGCCTCCCTGTTAATAGTTATATTCCTGCCATCATACCACCATCAGAACAAAAATTGCCCCCCAAGGCTAGCCTCCCTACATTGACCCCTTACCCTATTGTGGAATTTCCATCAATTACCAAATATATCTGTTGGCACTAGATCAAAGGGCAGGAGAACTGTCTGTGTTGTTCGCTATTACAGTCTCAGTGTTAGCTCATGGGGCATGGCTGATAGCAAGGGTTCAGCAAATGTTTGTTGTATGACTGTTTTCAACCTGTCCTCTGCTATGTATACACACATATGTATACACACAGTTATGCACACACATATACGTGTATGTACACCTTCTCACTTACCGACTATCTTGTTATCTGACATTTCACATTTACAACAATAGTAAAAAAAGTCCACTCTTCAACTCTTGTGAATTAACGACGTACATCTGGTAATAACGACTGCTGAGGCGCAAGGCAAGAGTAACGCGGGCTGTGATGGTTAAAGTTACATGTCTCCTTGGCTGGGCCATGATTTTCAGTGGTTCGTCAGTTATGTGATGATGTAATTTGGCAGTTAATATAATGATGTAGTCATCCTTCACTTTGTGATGTGTGGTCATCGTACATTTTTTACATAATGCCAATTTTGCATAATGACCTGGTCTTTGGAACTAACCATGCAGATACGTGAAGAAAAGGTTGTGTGTTTGCGTGTATGTATAGTGCAATTCGATCTCCCTTTTTCTCCCTTCTTGTCCTAGAAAGATTGTCTTTAGAGTGATCATTCCGCTAGCCCACTAGCATTGTCTCATTCTGTTGTTAGTGTAAAGAAGTTGAGACTCTGTTTTGTTTTATCTCTGGCCTTATTCTATTCTACCCCCTTGCTTCAGTTGCCAAAGGTGACAATAAGCCATGTGTCAAATCCGTCATCCCTTTAGAGCTCCTTCACACCTCTTTTTGTTCTTTCCCACCCTGTTGACCTTCCCTTCACTGCCTGCCTTCTCCAGTAGTCAGTCTTCCCCATGGTTTGGCACATATCCCTTGTCTCAGTCTTCATCTTAAACCTGGGTGGCCTCATCTACCATCAGGTACCCTCCAAGTAATTGCTTGTAAATATTTCCAACTCAGCCCTCCTCTCCTTTGAATCCTCAGCCCCTGTTTCCAACTGCCTAACATTCACCATCCACCTGAATGCACTTAACCTCATACTCTGCATGTCCCCCACCCAACTAATCAGTTTAAATGACCCAGTCATTCAGATATTTATTAATGGTGTACTATGTACTATGCCCTGTGCTAGGTGCCCCTACAACTGAATAGGATTTTGCAAGATGCAAAATGTTCAGTAGAACATCCAGGCAGATGGTACAGCTTTTGTAAAGACAGAGATCTGAAAGGGCATGATGTATTTTGGGAGTTGAGAAGTTCAGCATACATAAAGAATCTAAACAACACTTCTTAAGCTTTAATGTGCATATGAATCATTCTGATTCATTCTGAGATTCTGCATTTTTAACAAGTTATGTGGAGCTACTGCTGCTGGTCACTGCTACAGCTACACTTTGGGTGGACAAAGATCTAAAGGCTATGTGGACAGGCTTGATAGGAGATGAGACATGTCTGTCAGGTATTACTCCTTCCCACTTCTGGGTGGGCTGGGTGGTGCAAACTGTTAATGTGCTTGTCTGCTAACTGAAAGATTGGCCATTTGAGTCCACCCAGAAGTGCCTTGAAAGAAAGGCCTGGTGATGTACTTCTGAAAAATCAGCCACTAAAAACCCTTTAGAGCACAGTTCTACTCTGACACCCATAGGATCACAGTGAGTTGGCAGCTGGTGATGGTGGATGCAGCAGTGAATGTAATCTGGAGGAATAAAGAGAAGAGGAGAGGGAAATGACAATGAGCTTTAAGTTTGGACAGGTTGTATTTGAGGTGCCTAGGGGTTATGGTAGTAAAAATGTTTAGTAGGAAGTTTTAAACAAAGGACTGGATCTCAGGAGAGAGGCAAAGATTAATAATACAGAATTGAGGATTGCTGCTGATAAGTGGCATCTGTGTAAGGTTGACCAAGAAAAGCAGGTAGGACGAGAGAAGATGAATTATGACACTAGGAACAGCAACACCTAACTAGTAGACAGAAGATGAGGAACCTGGGAACAAGGAGTGATAGGAAATAGAGGAGAATTAGAAGGTGCTGGTGTTCTAGAGACTGATGAAAAACGAGGCCAGTGGGTCTTATCATTAGATTATTGATAATATGCAGGAAGTTGTTTCTGTAGTGGTGATAGTGAAGCTAGTTTTTTTTTTTTTTTTTTAAACTGTGCTTTAGATGAAGGTTTACAGGACAAACTAGCTTCTCATTAAACAGTACACATATTGTTTTATGACGCAGCTAGATTTTAAGATGTTGAGGAGCGGGCATCAGGTAAATGGAGAATGAGAAAGGAACTTTGCATTTGCACTTGGGTTTGACAGCAGAGGGACCGTGAGGCCTTAATTTCAGAGGGAAATAGCAGACTCCAGGGGAGAAGGAAGAAGCCAGTCAGTAAGAACTCTCTTAACTTTCCAACACCAGACTTAGAACCTTGTTGATATTATCATTCTTCCTTCCAGCAAAGAATTACCCTTTACCTTCTCGGGGATGTCACTCTACTATCCCCTCTCTTATATCTGGATCCCATCAATTTTGTTTTTTTTTTAAATATTTTATTGTGTTTTAGGAGCCCTGGTGGTGCAGTGGTTAAGCACTCAGCTGCTAACTGGAAGGTCAGTGGTTTGAACCCACCAGCCGCTCCACAGAAGGATGTGACAGTCAGCTTCCATAAAGATTACAGCCTTGGAAACCCTATGGGGCAGTTCTACTCTGTCTTATAGGGTTGCTATGAGTTAGAATCAACTCAGTGGCAACGGGAATAGGAAAAAAAATTTGTGTTTTAGGTGAAAGCTTACGCAGCAAATTAGTTTCCCATTCAACAGTTCATACACAAATTGTTCGATGACATTGATTGCTATCCCCCAGTGTGTTAGCACTCTCCCCATTTCCACCCTGCCTTCCCCTGTCCAGTTTCCCTGCCCCTCCTTGCCTTCTCATCTTTGCTTTTGGGCAAATGTTGCCCGTTTGGTCTCATATAGTTGATTGTTCTAAGGAGTACATTCCTCTTGGGTGTTATTTTTTATTTTATAGGCCAATCTATTATTTGGCTAAAAGGTGACTTCCAGGAGTGGCTTCAGTTTCAAAGAGTGTTTTAGGGTGATAGTCTTGGAGGTTCCTCCGATCTCTATCAGTCCAGTAAGTCTGGTCTTTTTTATGAATTGGATCCCATCAATTTTAAACAAGCTTAAGTATCCTGCCTTATATCCCTTCAACCCCAAATGCATTTTAGCAACTGCTGTGTCTCTGTTTTCCTTCTCAACCAGATTACTTGAAGGAGTTGCCTACATTTGCTGACTCCATTATTTTCCTTCAGGTCCACTCAGTCTTCACCCTTTGCAGTCTGGCTTTCCTCCACCTCCACTCCTGTGAAGCTGCAGTTGACACTGTTTCTGTATCCAGTGGACATGTCACACTTTTTACCTTTGAACCACTCATTGCAAATAGCACTATGGAACCATCTCTTTTCCCTTTCCAGATATTCTTCTCCTTTTCCTTTGTGGGCTCAATGTCTTCCTTGTACCTTAGATGGTGGGGTTCCTCAGCCTATGGCTTCAGTTACAGTTATGTGCTTCCAGCCTCCAGTTTTTTTCTAGCCTCTGCCGTGTTTACCCTTAATTTCAAACTGCCTACTTGACATCTCTACTTAAGACTTCCCATAGATACTTCCAATCAAACCCATCCAGACACTGTTCCCTGTCATTGGATGGCATTTTCAGCCACCAAAATGCCCAGGCAGAAATTTGGGTACCTTACTTCACTCTTCCTGTTCGCGCACTTGCTCACATCCAATCATTTTCTAAGTCATGTGTGTCCCTTCAGTCACAACCCATAGTCCACATTATACCATCATTTCTTCAGCTTGTTGAAGGAGCTTCATAATTGGCTTCTGGTTAAGAGAACTGTTTTCTGTGCTCCAGGCACATCTCGTTACTGGAGCATGTCCTAACACTTCCAGCGAGCCTTTATTTTAATTGTCTGTTTTCTCTCACCAGAGTCTATGTTTCATGAGGTCTGTTTGATCTTCTTTCTATTCGCAGTATGTAACACCGTGCCTGTTCATTGAATAAATGGGGAAAGGTGTTGTAAACAGGAATTTGTGTTTGTTAGCTTGAGGAAAGGCCTAAAGGGAATAGAACAGATAGATTTGAAGATCAGAAAGATTTGAAGATCAAGAGAAGATATTTCCTGCAGTTGGAGAGCAAGGACAGGCCCAGTATCCTGCACAGGTCAGCTTTGTATGTGTGTGTTTTTCCATGAGTTCAGTAACTGAGTGGATTTATATTGGCGCTCTAATCTCAAATTTTAATCTCTTTGCAGCCTTTTATTTCCCCTCCCCTTGTCTTCACCTTTCCTCTGTCGAAAATACACAAGTCATTATCAGGTGAGAACTTGATGCTTTCTGTAGTTAAATAAGGGAAAGAATTAAGGTTGGGAACTTATGACTTGGTTCATTTGGTGGCCAGCAAGTAGTGGATGTGAAGTTTGATAGTTACTGAAGTAACTCAGAAAAAAGATTATCTAACCAAGAAGCGCTTAATGGCTTTATTGTGCTGCCTTTCATCTACCTTGCGTTTGTTAGGGAAAAAAATCTAATCATCTATGATAAATTTTAGGCTGATTTTGGACTTAGATTGGTTTCTATTAAGAGTGTGGGCTTCGTAGAAGTACAGAGCAGTAATCTTTTCTAGCTCTGGTTTCCCTACCCTTTTTTTTCTATCTGATTTCTTTGGTGGGGCTAAAATCAGAAATGGAGGAGTGTAGGGGGCTGGAAGAATGGCATCTGGGCATCTGGAAGTTGGAAGTGAGTTCATGGTTTGGTTCGGCATTCTCTTGGGACTGTATTATTGGTGTTCTTTTGTAACTTGTTCACTGTTTTGAATCCATTACCATCTCCATGTAAAAGAAAATGGGAACAAAGTTGAAAATGTTTCTTCGTGGTCGTTAAGAGCTGTAGAAGACAAATGGTCATTTAAAAAAACACAAACAAAAAAAACCAAACTTGTTGTCGTCAACTCTATTTCTACTCCTAGCGACTCTGTAGGACAGAGTAGAACTGCCCCGTAGGGTTTCCAAAGAGCAGCTAATGGATTTGAACTGCCAGCGTTTTAGTTAGCAGCTCCTAACCACTACACCATCCCCATGTGAAAGAAAATGGGAACAAAGTAGAAAATGTTTCTGCATGGTCGGTAAGAGCTGTACTAGGCAGATGGTCATGGGGGGGGGATATTTTGTCTCTTTTGTGCCTTCCCACTTGTCTTTTCAGTGGCCTTTTTTCTCTCACTCACCTCATTGCCCCACCCATTCTGGTTTCCAATAAGGAGTTAGCCAATTAAGAATTTAAGCCTTAAGGGTCTTAGTTGACTCAGCAGTATTTGCATTTAATTTTAATTGGCAGAGCACTTGTAGAAGAAGACTGTTTTCTGCCCTCTTGACAAAGGGAAAGTAGGATAAGGGAACGAGATAATAATAACCAAAAAAAAAAAAAAAAAAAAAAACAAAGCACCAAACCCGTTGCCGTCAAGTCGATTCTGACTCATAGTGACCCTGTAGGATACAGTAGAACTGCTCCATAGGGTTTCCAGGGAGCGGCTGGTGGACTCAAACTGCAGAGCTTTTTTGGTTAGCAGCTAAACTCTTAACCACTGTGCCACCAGGGCTCCAGAGATAATAACAGCAGTCTATTTTTAGGTTAGGTGTGACATCAGTGGCATGACTCAGTTTGTCATTTGGTAGTTGGTGAGAAGAAGGACTAACAATCAAATTAACTTAATGTTTGCACATCCGGAGACAAATACTATTATCTCTGGAAACTATGAAATTATTGTCATTCCTTCAAAGATTTTTTTTTACAAGCTGGAATGGGAATACTTTGATTCCATTTACTTCTAAGAAATAAAAACTGTATGCAAATTTTAAAAAGAAACAATGTAACTATCATGGTTACTTTCCATACTGTGTGTGAATTTAATAGGTTTCTTCTCCAAAGGAAGGACGATTTGGCTGCACAGATAAAGTGCTCTCCAGAAATCCCAAGGGACATCCAGATGCAGTGAACTGAATTTGTTGAGCAATGTCTTTGTTCTGTTGTTCCGGTGAGGCCTCAGCCTCTTTCGGATTGGATTAGCAAATGGAAGAGTGCTTTGAACTCATTGAGTACTGGGCAGTTCCCAAAGGGATTTTCTCTAATGGACCAGACAAAAACGTTTGTTTGACTTTGTTTTATGCTGGAAGTAGTTCTGCAGTAAGAATTCAGAAGACTCTGTAGCCTACCTTTGTTATACAATATGAAATCTGAACTGTTAAATCTCGGACAGAAAAGTAATAGTACTTTATGTTTGAATCCACTCTCCTGACAACCCCGGGGGTAGGAAGAATACATCACATTATTCTCATTTCGTAAGAATCAAGTCCTAAGACCAAGGCCTAAGTCCAGTAAGTTGTGGTGTTGGCCTGTAACAGTGCTGTCCAAGAAGAATATAATGCAAGCCACGTGTGTAATTTAACATTTTCTAGTAGCCACGTTAAAAAGAAAATAACTTTAATATATTTTGTTTAATCCCATATATATGGAAGATATCATTTCCGCATGTAATCAAAATAAAAATATTATTGATGAGATAGTTAATTTTTTTCATACTAAGTATTTGAAACCTGTATTGGACTTAACAGCACATTTCAGTTTTCACTAACCGCATTTCAGGTGCTCCGTAGCCATTTGTGGCTAGCAGCAGCTGTATTGGACAACACAGGTTAGAGCTTGGAGCTTTAGTTCTGTTCCCTTTCCACCATATTCAGTCCTGGAACATTCACAGGTACGGTGTGCCATCAGAATAGCACCCGTGCAAAATAGCTTTGTCAAATGGAGCATCCCTTTGGAATTGCTCTTAGGAGATTTGACCTCTAAAATAATTGTTGGTGTCACATAGGATCTCCTCGGAAGGAGCTAAATAAAGTCTCACTCATTTAGTTTCTCGTAATCATCAGAGCATTTGTCACACACAAAATGATATCAATTGTCCTTATTTTATAGTTATATGCATTCACGTTTATACAGCAGAAAAAATAAAATATATGTACAAAACATCATATTTTTACCTTCCCTGTGGGGGAAGTAGGAGCCCTGCTGGTGCAGTGGTTAAGAGCTCGGCTGCTAACCAGAAGGTCAGCAGTTCAAATCCACCAGCTGCTCCTTGGAAACCCTATGGGGCAGTTCTACTCTGTTGTGTAGGATTGCTATGAGTCGAAATCAGCTCAACAGCAATGGGATGAATGGGAGAAATAAATGCATTTATGGAGATGTACAAAATAAGCAGGAGTAGAATGGCCTCTGGTAATGGTTGCTGGGGAAATTTGAATTCACTTTGGGATGTAAGGAATTAATGCCAAGATTGAGGCAGTCAGTTCAGAAATGCTCACAACAGGGATGATTTTCTTACTGTACTTAATCTTAGGATTTTCCATAAGGAGATGCATGGTTTACTCATTTTAGTATTATGCCTATTTCTTTGGTTTCCTGTTGTCTGTGATCTCATCTCTTCAAGACACTTGTCACCTGAGGTTTTCTTTTTTTGTCAAATACTCAGTCATTTTTCCTGTTTCATGTTGATTAAATAGACAGAGAAGAGAGTCTGAGGTTTTACAAGCAAGGAGGCAAAGGAAGATTTCTTAAAATAGAGCAATACAGAGTATTCTCTGAAGGTGATGAAAATATTCACCATGGCAACCAGCGTGCTTTTCCCATAATGAAAAATATCCTATTTGCATTTGTTTTACCAGAGAATTCTGAAATTAGCATCTGTATATTGGAGAACATGGGGGAATATACTATATTTAAACTGAAAAGAAGAAGATTGGAATTGAAATTTGAATGCTTCCCTGAGAAAGAGAGAGTGTGTGTGTGTTTTGGGTTGCGAATCCAGTTCAGCAAATACTTACAGAAATCTATCTGCATGTCCACATTCTTCATTTCTCTGTCTGGCCTTTCATTATCCATTTTTCCTGTCCTGATTTTCTATATTATTAAATATTTTCTATAAGCAACTTTAAATCCCTTTAGAAGACTGTTTCCCACCTTTTATCCTTTTTTTTTTTTTTTTTAAATTTTATTGTACTTCAGGTGAAGGCTTACAGAACAAATAGTATCTCATGAAACAGTAGTACACATGTTGTTTTATGACATTGGTTAACAACCCCACAACATATTAACCCTCTAACTTCTCAACTTTTTTTTTTTTGGTGAAAATACACATAGCCAAAGATACACTGTTTCAAAAATTTCTACATACACAGTTCAGTGACATTGACTACGCTCTTCCAATTGTGCTGTTATTCTCACTTAAGACGAAGGCTTACAGAACAAAATAGTTTCTCATTTAACACTTACTACAGATGTTGCCCTATGACAATGGTTAACAATCTCACAACACATCAACAGTATCCTTACTCAACCTTGGGTTCCCTATCACCAGCTTCCTTGTCTCCTTCTGCCTTCTGGCCCTTGTCGCTGGACTCCTGTACCTTGTTAGTCTCATTTGGTTTTATGGGGCTGTCAACTCCCAGGCTGAACAGTGAACCTCGGAGGTAACTTCACCACTGAGCTAAAAGGGTGTCTGGGAGCCATACTCTCGAGGTTTCTCCAAGTCCTTTAGGCCAGTAAATCTGGTCTTTTTTGTGTGTGTTAGAATTATGTTCTACATCCTTCTCCAGCTCTGTCCAGAACCCTCTGTTGTGATCCTGGTCAGAGCAGTCAGTGGTGGTAGCCAGGCACCATCTAGCTGTACTGGACTCAGTGTGGTGGAGGCCTTGGTAGCTGTGGATCGTTAGTCCTTCGGACTGATCTTTTCCTTGTATCCTGTTCTCTTCATTCTCCCTTGCTCCCGAAGGGATGAGAGCAGTGGAGTATCTTAGATGGTGGCTCACAGGCTTTTAAGACCCCAGACACTACTCACCAAGGTAGAATGTAGAGCATTGTCTTTATAAGCTGTGTCATACCAATTGAGCTAGATGTTCCCTGAGACTATGGTCCCCACAGCCCTCCACCTAGCAATTCAGTCCCTCAGGGGGTTTGGATGTGTCTATGGGGCTTCCATGACCTTTCCTTGTACAGGTTGTGCTAGTTTCCCCTGTATTGTGTACTGTCGCACCGTTCACCCAAGATACCACTTATCTATTGCCTATTTAGTATTTCCCCCCCACCCCTCCCATCCCTGGTAACCAACAAAGATTGTTACATTTTGTGTGTGAACTTTTTCATGGGTTTTTACAATAGAGATCTCATACAATATTTGTCCTTTTGTGATTGACTTATTTCACTCAGCATAATGTCCTCCTGTTTCATCCATGTTATGAGATGGTTCACAGATTCATTGTTGTTCTTTCTCATTGCATAGTACTCCATTGGGTGTACGTACCATAGTTTGTGTATCCATTCATCTGTTGATGGGCATATAGGTTGTTTCCACCGTTTTGCTATTGTGAACAATGTTGCCATGAACATAGGTGTGCATATGTCTATTCGAGTGACGACTCTTATTTCTCTAGGATATATTCCTAGGAGTGGGATTGCTGGATCGAATGGTGTGTCTATTTCTAGCTTTCTGAGGAAGCGCCATATCATTTTCCAAAATGGTTGTATCATTTTGTATTCCCACCAGCCGTGCATAAGAGTTCCGATCTCCCCGCAGCCCCTCCAACATTTGTTATTTCCAGTGTTTTTGATTCGTGCCAGTGATGCCGGGGTGAGATGGTATCTCATTGTGGTATTAATTTGCATTTCTCTAATGGCTAGTGATCGCAAGCATTTCCTCATGTGTCTGTTGGCCATTTGAATGTCTTCTTTGGTGAAGTGTCTGTTCATTTCCTTTGCCCATTTTTTAATAGGATTATTTGTCTTTTTGTTGGAGAGGTGTTGGATTTTCTTGTAGATTATGGAGATTAGACCTTTGTCTGACTTGTACTGTCCGAAAATTTTTTCCCACTCTGTAGGTTCTCTTTTTACTCTTTTGGTGAAGTCTTTTGAAGAGCATAGGTGTTTGATTTTTAGAAGATCCCAGTTATCTAGTTTATCTGTTGGGGTTTGTGCGTTGATGGTTATGGTTTGTATCCTGTTAATGCCATGTATTAAGGCCTGAAGTGTTGGTCCTATTTTTTCTTCTATGAACTTTGTAGTTTTAGGCTTTATATTCAGGTCTTTGATCCATTTTGAAGTAGTTTTTGTATACGGTGTGAGGTATGGGTCCTATTTCATTTTTTTGCAAATGGATATCCAGTTTTGCCAGCACCATTTGTTAAAAAGACCGTCTTTTCCCCATTTGATGGACTTTGGGCCCTTGTCGAAGATCACCACCTTGTATCCTTTTGAGACTCCTGTCCTGTTTTTACACCAAACTTGTAGTTGCTTCTCCACATTGACCAAGAAATGCCCTCATAGTATCTCCCCACCTCCAGTCATGACATTATCTTGGCATTTTTATATGTACCTTTTAGATTGACTTTTCTAGCATTCTTACACCACAGTTCCTTGACCTCTGTCCGTTTTGCTTAGGCAGTGCTCTCCTTAAACTTAATTGTCTACCTCTGAAATCTCAAACTTAATACGTCGCTGTCTCCCAGCTTTCACACACTTCATCACACGTCTCCTTGATGCCTGTGAGATCTCCAGGTTCTTGCCCTCTTCTCTGCTCCACTGGTCTTCTGGCCACTTTAACACTGGAATTTCTTCACTAATCCTAGATCCAGTTGTCAGATCCCAGCTCCTGTCCTTGCCATGAATCAATCCCACAGGCCAGTTTCCTTCTCTGCTCATGGACTGTGGTGTCCAGCCAGAGAAAAAGTGCCAGTGCACGGCTGTATGTATTGGGGACTGTATTGTTTTTATCATTCAACTTGGTAGACTTTTTTTTTTTGTAATTAAATACATTTATACAGACATCAGAGCCCTGGTGACACAGTGGTTAAGAGCTCAGCTGCTAACCAAAAGGTCGGCAGTTTGAATCCACCAGCCGCTCCTTAGAACCCTATGGGGCAGTTCTTCTCTGTCCTGTAGGGTCGCTATGAGTCAGAATCAACTTGATGGCAATAGGTTTGGTTTATACAGACATCATATTTGGTAAAGTAGAGGGTCAGCAAAAAACGAGGGAAATCCTCGATGAGATGGATTGACCATAGCCACCACGGACTCAAACATACCAACGATCAGGAACATGGCACAGAACCAGGCAACATTTCTTTCTGTTATGCATAAGCTTGCCTTGAGTTGGAGCCGACCCAAGAGCAACTAACAACAACGATATACAGCATTAGAACATTATGTTTTTACCAAAGGAAGTTTGAAAATAGCAGTTTTCTGTCCCTAGCTCCTTTAGCTCTTTGCAAAATTAAAAAAAAGTAAAAACCTTTTAATTGAAGTATGACATTAATACACAGAAATGCACGAATGTAAGTGTATAGTTCAGAGCATTACCACAGAGTGGATACGTCTGTCACCCAGGTCAAGAAATAGACCACAACCTGAATCTCAGAAGCCTTCTAGTGCCGCTTGTATTCACTTCCTTTATTCCCTTCTGACTTCTAACAATATAGATTAGTTTTAACACTATATAAATGGAGTTATACAGTATATGTATTTTGTTTTAGTTTTATGTGTTATCATGTTTATAAAATTATTCATGTTGGGTAGCTGCAGTTCACTCATTTTCTTTGTTACATAGTATTGCATTCTGTGACTCCTCCGCAATTGATTTACTCATTCTACTGTTGATGGACATTTTTCTCCTCAGTTTTTGGCTATCGTGAGCAGTGTTGCTGTGATACTCTTGTAGTTTATTTTAGTGCACATGTGCATGCAATTCTACATATGAGTGCAATTTCTGGATCATAAGTTATACATAATGTTTAACGTTAATTGATACTGCCAAACAGTTTTCCAAAGTCATTGAACCAGTTGACACTCCCACCAGTAGAATCTGAGAGTTCCAGTTGCTCCACATCCTCACCCTAGTCTTTTTTTTCATTTTGGTGAGTGTGTAGTGACATCTCATTGTGTGTGTGCTTTTAACATTTTTATTAAGGAAATTTCTAAACATATTGAAACTAGAGAAAATATTATGATAGACCCTGTATATCTTCATTCAGCTTCATGAATTACCTACTCATCTCGGTTGAACTCTTGAGATGCCATTCTACAGTTCTCTTCTCCCATTCCTTTTCACAGATATTTTCAGATTTAGACTAGTCTCCAGAAACCTTCTACCCACACTTTCTTTTGCCTCTTTCATTCTAACTAAATATGTGCCTCCTTTATTACAGAAAAAATAGAGGCTATCACATACAAATTCACTTAATTCTTTGTCCTCCAATATATAAACTTATCCATAACTTTACCAGTCCTTAACCTTTTTCTCTCCAGTCTTAATTAAAGATGCCTTATCCTCTATTTTCTTGGTCTCATTCTTTTCTGGGGTCTTTATCTTTCAGTCTCTGAGTGTTTTATATATATTTTCAACCTCTCTCATTCTACTTGCTCTTTCCTTTCGACTAATAAATGTGATCAACATTTCTCATTTCAGAACAGCCTTTCCTTCACCACACATCACACACTGTCTACTACCTATTTTTCTCCTTTCCTTGAAAGCCAGGTTCCTCAAAACTGAAGCCAGTCTGTCTCTACTCACGTGTCAACCACTGTAGTCAGATATATCCTGTTGCAACTCCCCAAAGTCTTCACTGAATCAGATTTGGCCTAGGTCACCAGTGACCTTCTCATTGCCAGACCTAGCAGATACATTTCATTTATTTATGTAACACATTTTGTGTGTTTTGTATGGTAGGCACTGCTAAGTGTTGGGGATAAAAGATTAAAAAAGATCTTCCCAAGACCTAAAGAGTTTATACCATAGTAGGAGTTGACAGGTTTTAAGGTGACAATGGATTGTTATAATAGCCACTATTTATTGAATAGATACCAGGTAGGTAGGTACTCGAAACTGTTGTAAGAGCTTTACATACATTATTTTATTTAATTGCCGCAGTGAAGTAGGCATTAATCCCTGTTTTAAAGAGGAAAGCATTGAGTCTTAAAAGTGTTAGATACTTGCCCACAGTCATATGTTTAATAAGCTAGAACCAGAATTTGAACCCAGATCTGACTTCAACACTGATGCTATTAATGGGCAAAGCTGCTTCCATAATTCACTATGCTGATGCTTAAGAAATGTCTGTACATATTGTGAAGTGAGCTCAGAAAACTGGTAACTAAAGCCCCTTCAGGTGTGAGGCAGGTGAGGCGAGGGGATGGGTGTTAGGCTTCTTGGTTGATTGATGGTCTAGAATTAGAACATGTGTTGAGCTGAAATAGATGATTTAGTTTAACACCCTTAATTTATATCTGAGCCCTAGAGAAGCAATTTGTCCAAAATGGTACACTGTTTTGTTTTTTTTTGTGACAAGTTTGACAATAGGTTGCTAGTCTGGTATTTATTTCCCTGTTTCAAAAAAGAAAAACCAGTTCACCCAAACTCTTGAACCATGAGCTATGTACCATGCTGTTTGTTTAGAAATGTAGTATAGAAAAGGAATAATGCAATGCCCAAACTTTCCTCCACTGTGGTGGTTGGAAATGAGTTTCTAATAATGTACTCACTGTGCTTTATAGTGATTTTAAAAATGAAATCTCTATGTCCAGGGTGTTCGCTGGTGACTTTTTACAGGATGTGTGGCTTGGGAGCTAGGCTGCTTAGATTTCTATCTTGCTCCCTTAGTAGCTTCGATTTTGAGCACCTTATTTAACTCCACAATGTCTCTGCTTCTTTACTGTGCAGTAAATGGGGATAATTTAATACTATTAATACTTCCCTCATAGAGTTATGAAAATTGAAAGAGTGAGTATGTATAAAATATTTGGAAAAGTGCTTGGCACATGGTGAACACTCACTCATTGTTAGTTGCTCTTTATTGTTCAGATGATGATTTCCCATTTCTTTTCCAGTTTGTCGGGAGAAAGATGTGGCAGTCTGCTCCCGGAAAGATTACAGTCTTGGAAACCCTATGGGGCAGTTCTACTCTGTCCTATAGGGAGGGTCGTTATGAGTTGGAATTGACTTGACGACAATGGATTTGGTTTTGGTTTTATCCCAGTTTATATCTAGGCACGTTTTTTTTCTTTTAACTCATTTGGGAAGGAGACCTGGGAATTGACTCAAAAGAACTGTGTAGAAAAGCAAGTGAGTATACTTATGTCATTAATCATTGTTATGAATTTATCTGACTGTAAGTATTAATTTTTTTGGCTCTCAGTGCAAATTAACATGTTATCCTGAGTAGCACACGTGGGAACTAAAACTCCTAGACTGCAAAGAGCATAATTTCTACCTGTAGTTGTTTTCTTCTCTCCCCAGTAATATTTAAAGGCCCAGTTGGAGCAGTTAAACTAATATTAACATACTGAAGGTGTTTTTTCTTTTATAGAAACAGGGATACTCACTATTTAGGTGATTTTCAAATATTGCTAATCCCAAAGCAACTTGCTGGTGAGATGGACCACAGGCCGGAGTTATTACATTATTAACAAGCTGCCCAATCCCCTTGGTGGGCCACAAGCATCTCATTTGCATACTCCATCCCAGTCATTTGGTGGGAGTTACAAAGACTATGGCTACAAGGACTATGTTAAATAATTCACTGCACCACAGCCCACCCCCTGGCTCTTCTAGCACTTGGCCCTTTCATACTTGAAGGATTAACTTTCCCCTCCCAATCATTTTGCCAGTCCAAAATAGTCATTAATAATTAGCCCTTCAGTTGGGCAAAGAGTCCTACTCCAGGGTGAAGTTACTCAGGTAGCAGCCATTCACGTCTGCTGCTGGTATCCAAATCAGTCATGTTCTCCAGAAGTCATCTTGGCTTCACTCTCTCTGGCCTCTGATAAAATTTAACTGAGAGAAGATTATTCCCTTGCTTTGAGCCTCACAAGGTATCAGAATAGCAAAACTTTTAAGGGACTTTAGGTTCGGCCACTGTACTCCAGTCCAGCAGTGCCTCCCCTTAGTCCACTCTTTCACAGTTACTGCTTCTAAAAGTACAGTTTTTACAATCACAGTTAACCCTGTTACCAGTCAGTACTGACAACTGAATCCTATAATCCTGTTAGCATCTTCCCCTACCCTCTCTTCCCCAGACACATCAGGAAAAGAGGAATCTATTCAGTGGGGATCTTCCATTGTCCTCCTCATTTTGAGCGTAAGCACACTCACAAAGCATGTAAGCCAGCCACGTTATACCTTTATCTGCCCCCGCTCCCCGTTTTAGATAGCCAATGTTTAAATTGCCTGTCTCTATCAAACCAGTACTGTGAGAAGACAAGCATGTTCCTTGATTGTGAAGAATCTTCTGTTCCAGGTGGAACTTTGAGCGTCTGCATTCGTAAGCAAAGTCCAGTCCAGGGCAAGCCATCAAATTGCAGCAGTTTACACAAGCTCATGGTGTCAAACATCTCTCTCTTCATTTGGTTTGGTTCTGGTCAGCTCATTCTTAGCCATCCAAGCTAGGTCAGTGGGTGTCAGCCATAAGCTCAGGAGTCCATGAATGTCCTGGCACTTCAGACCAACCATCCCCTTCTCTCTCTCTCTTATCTCTAGCCCCTATGGTCTAGGTCACTGGGCACCACCCATAAGCTCAGGAGTCCACCCAACTCCCTTCGCTTCCAATCAGCCAGCCCTTTCTCTCTTTCTCACCACTAGCCGCCATGGGCTAGGTCAATGCGTGCCAGTGGTACATGTCCAAATTCAGCCCATCTCTTTATTGCTGCACCTCCCCTACTTCACTCATCAAGTAGACACAGGTGGCCACCACAAATAAGCATACCAGGCTGTCTACTGACCGACTTCCTTTAAGTGCCGGTCCTGAAAGGGGGATTTTCTGATAGGCACTGAATTTTCTTGCCTCAGTGCACCCAAAGGCAAACAGCTTGCTTGAAATTTAGAAAGCAAAACAGTCATTTTTTTTTCCTGCAGGTCCTTCCTTCAAATGCAAATCTGTTCTCTTAGCATTTCTGGGTAGGTCTGCATGTCTTTTTGTACAAAAATTTCCTGGGTGAGGCTCAGGTTTTCCACTTAAGCCCCCAGTACTCTATACACAGGGCTACAGGCTTAAAACAAGCCTGTGTTTCTTTGGGCAAGTCATAGTTCCTCTTTTAGCAAATCCAATCAAGTATTGGCTGAAGGTGGAGTTACACACTCTCTGTGATCTATAATACCCAATATTTCTATCATATATTTAAGTCTGCTTTACAACACTAGATAGGAGATACATTCAATATCCATGGTACATTCAAATAAGCACATAACCCTTTTTAAAAACATTCCAGTTTCATCTTCTCCAACTCTTGACTATCTTCCCATTCGTATGCATATGGCGTCAGGCCTCTGGCTGGGTGAAACCAGAAGACCTTTGCCACCTTATCAGTCATCTCATCTAACCCCGCCTGGCCCTCCACATGCTGCTTTTCTCTCCTCAAATGTAGCATAACATCTCTCACTTTTCCTTTTAGTCATTACACATAACAACAAAAGTAACCATCTAAGAATCGAAAGTTTCACTTCCCACACTCCTTCATTCTTTCTCTTAAAAAGTCTCATGCTTCCATGAGTCTGGTGCCATTGCAGCAAATCCTGCTTCTGACACCAACTGTAAAAATGACGGGGTGGCAGTGTCAGACTTCCTCCTCTCACTTCAAGAGGGGTAGAGAGAATCATTATCAGCATCAGTAGCCCCAGGCTGATTCCTAGGAGGCAGAGGTCAGACATACCTCTTCTGCCCAATCTTTTTACCATTTCTGACACTAACCATCCTTTCCACGACACTGTACTTCTCTGCTAGGTTCATTAATTCATTGCAGTGGCCACACAGAACTCACAGATCATATTCACAGTTATGGAGTTTATCAGGGAAGTAACATGTTACAATTCAGGTTCAGAGAAGCTCAGGATACAGTTCTTTGATCAGGACAGCCTCTTCTCAGCCTGTCCCAGGCAGGCCTCTCCCTGCTCCTTGGCCCTTCAGCCCCTTGGCCCCTTGGCATGGCCCTTGCCCTGCTAAGGCAAGTGTTAGAGCTCCTTTTCCTCCACCAGTAAGTGCCCAGAGGCACCCAACTCTGCCAGGAAGCCTCAGCCTGAAGGCGCTCAGCTCTGTCACTCCATGGGGTCTCCTGCCAGTCTTCTGGTTCTACTGCCTCTGCAACCACCATTTCTCTGCTGCTGCTGCTTGCCAACTCTCTCACTGGCTCTGGCTCTGGCTCTGGCGCTCTCTCTCTCTCTCCCCTCCCCCCCATTAGGGGTCCATATACCTTGTTTGCATGGTCATACCCCCACAAGGGTGCCATGCACTTTATTTACATTATTAGCAAGCTGTTGGATCCCCTTAGTAGGCCACAAGCACCTATTGACAGTCCCACCCTGTCTTTCAGCAGGAGTTACAAAGACTATGGCTAGAAGGGCCATGTAAGTGATTCCCTGCACTGCAGGGCAAAGGAAACAGCCAGATAACATGGTGGTTGTGTTTTTGCACAGGGTTTGGAATACCCAGTGACTTGCTTGCTAACCCAGACATCTTCGGTATTACTAGTTGTCTTAGTCATCTAGTGCTGCTATAACAGAAATACCACAAGTGAATGCCTTTAACAAAGAAAACTTTATTTTCTCAGAGTTAAGTAGGCTAAAAGTCCAAACTCAGGCCGTCAGCTCCACAGGAAGGTTTTCTCTCTGTCGGCCTTCTCATCAGTCTTCCCTTGGTCTGGGAGCATCTCAGCGCAGGAACCTCAGTTCCAAAGGACACACTCTGCTCCCGGGCTGCTTTCTTGTTGGTATGAGGTCCCCCACTCTCTGCTTGCTTGTCTTTCCTTTTATCTCTTATGATAAAAGGTGGTATAGGCCACAACCCAGGGAAACTCCCTTTACATTGGATCAGGGATGTGGCCTTAGTAAAGATGTTACAATCCCACCAAATTACAATCACAAAATGGAGGACAACCACACAGTATCGGGAATCATGGCCCAGCCAAAATGATGCACACATTTTGGGGGGACATAATTCAATCCATGACAGTAGTCGAACAAAAAATTATATTTGTCAATTCCTTAAACATAGTACTTCCTGATTTGTCGAGTTTATTTTTTTAAATAGCTTTAGTGAATCATTTTTGCTGTTGTTATTGCATTTTTTGTAAGATTTCTGAATTCTGTTAGCTGAAGTCACCAATACTTTTGAATGTGTATTCCCTATTTAAAATAGTAACCTTTTGTACATTCTTTGACGTTTCTCAAAAAGCTCAGTATTAAATAAATTCATGACAGTTGACCGTAAGGTCATCGTAACATACTCCTTTGCAAGAAATCAAAGCCATATGCAGGATTTTTGGAATGTAAATTTAAATTCCTTTCATTTTTATTTCTAAACTTTTTCCATTCCGTTAATATCTTTGGAATGACTCCAGATATTTTGAGAGAGAGAAACCATGCATTGGTGTGTGATTATTTTCTTTTATAAGACAGAGTAGAACTGCCCCATAGGGTTTCCATGGAGCAGCTGGTAGATTCAAACTGCTAGCCTTTTGGTTAACAGCCAAGCTCTTAACCACTGTACCACGCGGGCTCCCATATTGTCCTAGAGATAGCTGAAGAGAGACAGGCAACTGTTCTTCATCTGCAGTTGTGATTTTAGAATGTCCACAAATTAAGGTTTTTTAGAACAACACACTACTTTCATGTTAACTATATGTAAAATAGCATACACATTAATTTCTTACCAGATTTGCTGACATTTCTCATATGTGGTTATTAAAATAGTAGGTATTCAGTCCTTGCTCTGTCAGCCCATGACCAGGCTCACACAACTCCCTCCAGGCTGTACCTGCTTTTGGATTGTTGCCTCCCTGTTGGCCCTTCTTACCATGCTTTCCCCCGTAAGGGCTGGTTGGTCTCCTCTCCCGTCACCACTCCTCTTGCATATAGCTCCTTCACTTTTCCGCTACCCTGGGCTCTCTGCTACCACTTGATGTTTAGCAGTTTTGTCCAACACTGAGTCTTGGGCTTTTTGCTGAATAAAGTTTGGGCCATCTGCTACAGAGATGAGCTGCCGAGACCCTGTTGAGTGAGTGGAAGTGTGCTTAAGGGTTGTTGTTTGCTGCTGTTGAGTCAGCCCCGAAGCATGGCAACCCCCCGCCTAACAGAATCAGACCATTGCAATCCATAGGATTTTTTCATTGGCTGATTTTTGGAAGTACATTGCCAGACTTTTCTTCTTAGTCCGTCCTAGTCTGAAAGTTCTGCTGTGACCTGTTCAGCATCATAACAGCATGCAAGCATCCATTGATAGGTGAGTAGTAGCTGCGTTTGAGGTTCATTAGCTAGGAATTGAACCGAGGTCTTCTGCGTGGTAGACAAGAAATCTACCACTGAACCACCAAAGTCCTCTGTGCCTAAGGGTAGGGACATGTAAACAACTATTGTAAAGGAACATATTGTGTGATTTAGGAGAGGAAGCAATTAATGCTCCCTGTGGGGATCAAGGAAAGCCACAGAGGACCTCTAGCTTTTTATCAAACTACAGGTAAAACTTTGATAAAAAGCTAGAGGTTCTCCAAGTGGGAAAAGGTGGAGCAGAGGGAAAGATGGATATTTCAGACATAGGGAAAAGTGTGCACAAACTTCAGAGGGTTCCTCCCTTAGTGCTTCCTCTGATATGTTTGTTCTGTGATTGACCCCAGACCCGGATTCTTTCCCTGTTGTTCCATCTTTAATACAGAAATATCTTAGTCTCACCTAATTTCTGCTGCATTTCATCTTGTCAGTTTCCTGCACTATTTTGAAATGTACCGTCTTTTATCTCTGGTGGGTTCATTTATACAAAGGTGCTTGTGCCTGTGAGCTTTGCTTTGCCTCTTCTTCCCTGGACTTCGTTGAACTATGCTTCTTTTTGAACACCTTTCAAATCTCAAAACTGACCTGCTCACCCCTAGCTTACCCACAAGTGCTTAAGTGCTGTTTTATTCTGTAGTGTTGAAGCACTGGCTGGATTGCTGAGGCCTCAAGCAGTTCATGTAGTTGCCTGTCTCCTAACTCATAGCTCCTCTCTGCACCACAGTCCCTGGGTGGTGCAAATGGTCAATGCACCCAGCTGCTAATCAAAAGGTTGGAGGTTCAAGTCCACCTGAGGCTTCTCAGAAGAAAGGCCTGGCGTTCTACTTCCAAAAAATCAGCCATTGAAAACCCTGTGGAGCACAGTTCTATTCTGACACACATGGGATTGCCATGAATCAGAACTGGCTCTACTGCAGCTGGTGATGTGGCAGTGTCTTTGCACTCAGATGGAAAGACCTCATCTGTCACTGCTTGCATTCTTTCGTCAGACATGGTCTTAAAAATCCCTGTGCCTAAGGCGTCACTAGCCAGACTTCACAGTTAGTATCTTGCTGGTATAGGGAAAAACACAGAAAATATATTTCAAAACATTCTTTTTTATCTCCTCAGGGATAAAACAACAGAAAACTTTTCTTCCTTTCTTCATTTGGCAAATGTTTGTTGAATGCTAGCTGAGTACCTGAAATTTTGCTAGACTAAGGGAAACCATGGATGACCAAGATGGGCATGGTCTTTGTCCCCAAAGTCAGATGCGAAGAGTTCATTGGGGACATAAGGGCGGACACATAGTAAAGAAGCAATTTCAATGAAGTGCTTATGATGGAGGCGTTATTAGTTGTCTGGAGAGTACATAGGAGATTTCTGATTCAGTTAATATTTGGGCCCAAATAATGCTTTCCAGAAGAAATGACTCTGAACTGAAACCAGAGTAGCAGAAGTTAGCCAAGAAGGTGTGAGGGATTAGGGAAGGAGGTACCATAATATATGAAAAAGCTCTGTGGGAGAGAGGATGAAGAACTGGCTAAAGCTTTCAATATGAAGGTGGAGAGTGGTAAAAGATTTGTTAGTTGCCAGTGGAGTTAGCTTCAACTCATGGCGACCTTATGTATATACGTTTTCTGGTCCTGCGCCATTGTTACAATCGGTATGTTTGAGTCTATTTTTATGGCTGTTGTGTCAATCCATCTCATTGAGGGTTTCCTTTATTTTAACTGACCCTACACTTTACCAACCATGATGTCCGCTTCTAGTGAGTGGTTTTTCCTAATGACATGTCCAAAGTAAGCAAGTCAAAGTGGAGACTGGCGTTCGGGAAGCTTCTAATCATAAAGGGCTTTGAAAGGAGAATGAAAGTGTGAATCAGTGGGGAGGCACCAGAGATTTTCAAGCATGGCAGTGATGTTATTGGTTTTTTTCTTTTTTTGTATAAAAAATTGTATAAAGAGCACTCTGGGTGAAGTATGGAAAATGGGTTGGAATGTGGAAGAGTGGATGCAGGAAAAGTCAGCAGGCTGAGACCTCAAGGAATAATAGTGGCCTGGACTTAGACAAAAATGGTGGGATTTAGGCAATAAAGAGACAGAATTAACAGGACATTGGATTTTTTTTTTTTTTTTTTGAGAAAGGAAGTGAACATTGATAGCTGCCTGTCCCACTCTTTTAGTTTTATTTCCAGGTTTGTGCAAATGGATTGGTGATGCCTGGTCTTAGGCAGGGGTTGATGGCTGAAAGTGATAATGGTTGGTCACTGAGATAGGAAATCCAGAGGAGAAATCTTGGGTTGGGCTGGAAACAGACCCATCTTTGTTATCACTGTTCTCCCTGCCTCCAAATCAAGTATATGGGTCCCACTTTAAAATTACCATCATATTTTCTTGTACTGTTAGGGTCTTCTTAAATTCTTGTATTATAAGGGCTCTTCTAGCCCAGCTTTATAACCATTGGTGGTTTGTGCTTTCCTCATTTTGGATTTTTAAGGGACCTACTGAGACACACTGTTCCCTAAACCCACCACCTGTCTGTCAGCTTGTTGTACTGTAGTGGTTTGCATGGTGCTGTCATGCTGGAAGCTATGCCACTGGTATTGCAAGTGCCATCGGGGTCACTCATGGTGGACAGGTTTCAGCGGAGCTTCCACACTAACAGACTTGGATGAAAGGCCTGGAGATCTACTTCAGAAAATTAGCCAATGAAAACCCTATGGATCACAACAGAATATTGTCTGATATATGCTGGAAGATGAGCCCCTATGTTGGAAGGCACTCAGAACACACAGTGCCCGCAACATGGATTCGAGGATACCAACGATTGTGAAGATGGTGCAGGACAGGGCAACATTTGCTTCTGTTGTACACGGGGTCACTCAGTTGGAGCTAACTCAGTGGCAACTATGGACAGCAACATTACCTGAACAGTTTTTTTTTTTTTTTTCCTTTTCTTGAATTCTCTTACCTCATTTCCCCATTTTTCTTGTTATCAGTGCCTTCATTATCTTCTCTTACTTCCCTTTTCTCCTTCCACGTTAGTCTGGACTAAAGAGCCGGGTGTTACTCACCAATTACCTGGATTTTACGGGAGAAACATTTCTTTGCCTTCCTTGTCTGTAATGCCTGTTTCACAGATTTTGAGGATTAAATGAAATAATAAACATAAAGCCCCCTGCACAATGCCTGGCTTGCAGATAGTAAGTGTAAATCCTGTACACCTCAGTATCTTAATGTACATAATGAATTGTTTTTCCTCCTTAGCAGTTCCCAGGTAGTTTGTCTTTTTGGCTATAGATTGATAAGCACATTCTTTGCATTGTTTTGTGAATTCTCAATGTGTTTAAATCCTCAAGTTTTCTGGGTACATTAGCCTGATGTCTAGTCCCCAGCATACCTCTTCCATGATGAAAAACTGCATCACTCCTTGAAACTGCAAGATGTCAAAAAAAATGTTTTTTTTAATATGTTTAAGGTCATGTTCTTTTTGAAAGTTTCTATTTGATTAGGTGATTATTGTTTCTGTCGATTGCATGGACTAAAACCTGGAGGTGACAATATATAGTCATATTCCTATTAATGTGCAAGGAAGTTGATTTTACCGCCCAGGAGCCAAGTGTTAATAAGGTCCTTTTGCTGGAGGAGACTAGTTCTGGCCTCATAGATTTGCTGTAGCTCCAGGTGGAAGAGCTTGAATTTCTTACCCTAAATTTCCAGCCTGTTGTTGGACATTTGGGTTGTTTTCAGATATTTTCCTATGATGGAGTGCTTCAGTGAATAATATCCTAGCACACAGGAGCTCTTGACTTGTGAGAGAGTTCAGCCTCAATTCCTAAAAGTAGGTTTGCACATTTGTATTCCTCACGTCTTCCATTGTGTTGAGAATACGTGGTATCAATTTATTCTCCATGTATGGGAGTGTCAATTTCCAACACTTTTGCCAAATGTGGCCTTTGTTAAACTTTTTGATCCTGCCATTCTTAGAGATGAGAATAATAGTGGCCACGTTGTTTTAATTTATATTTCTCTAATTATAAGTACGGTTGAGTATCTTCTCACTAGTTTTTGGCTATGTACATTTCTTTTACTTTGAACTGCCACTTTATACCCTTTGTTTTTCTCTGAGATTGATCATTTTTCTCATTATTTATTGGAAAATGTTGCATTTATCTCTCCCCTTTACATTTTATGCGAGGATTTGTCTTCGTTTATGCTGCTTATGCTGCACCAAATTAATTTTTTTTATTTCTAATTTTTACTTTCCATTTTAAAATAGCTTCAGACTTAATGTAAAAGTTGCAGAAGTAGTACAGAACTTTCCTCCGATGTTAAACATGTTACATGACCACGATACAGTGACCAAAATCAGGAGTTTAACATTGATCGATGCTATTGTCTAATGTATAGATCTGATTCAGATTTAGCCACTTGCCTTACTTATGTCCTTTTTCTGGTTTGGGATCCAGTCCAGGATCGAATCTTGTATTTAGCTCTTCTGTTTTCTTTTATCTCCTTCGTTCTGAAACAGTTTTGCAGAATTTTATGACCTTGAGTTTATTGAAGCGTGCCAGCCAATTTATTTTGCAGACTATCAATCATTTTGGACTTGTCTGAGTCTAAAGTCAGGTTGTTCATTTTTTGATAAAAATACACGTTAAGTAATGTGTTTTTTTTCAGGGCATCATATCGGAAAACACATGATTGTCCGTTTCTTCTGAGGATGGTAACTTTAATAATTTGGTTGAGGTGGTGGCAGCCAGGTTTCTCCATTTTAAAGTTACTACCTTTCCTATAATTACTGTGTCTTATGGAAAGATACTTTGAGACTGTGTAAATAACCTTTTTCTCATTATACTTTGGTTCACAATTTTTCGGCATCCATTGATGATTCTTGCTGGAACAATTATTTGACAACGTTTTTTGCAAATGTAACTTAAAACTTTTAATAGTTAAATGGATATCTTTCCCTCTGTCTTGGTCATCCAGTGGTGCTGTAACAGAAGTACCACAAGTAGACAGCTTTCACAGAGAGAAATTTATTTTCTCATAGTCTAGTAGGCTAAAAGTCCAAATTCCAGAGTGTCAGCTCCAGGGGAAGGCTTTCTCTTGTCAGCTCTGGGGGAAGGTCCTTGTCATCAAAATTCCCCTGGACTAGAAGCTTGTCTGCACAGGAACTCTGGGTCCAAAGGACACCCTCTGCTCCTGCCACTGCTTTCTTGGTGGTATATGAGGTCCCCAACTCTCTGCTTGCTTCCCTTTCCTTTTATCTCTTGTAAGATAAAAGGTAGTGCGGGCCACACCCCGGGAAACTCCCTTTACATTGGATCAGGGATGTGACCTGAGCAAGAGTGTTACATTCCACCCTAATCCTCTTTAACCACAGGCAGAGATTATGATTTATAACACATAGGACAATCACAAAATGGGGGACAACACACATGGCCTAACCAAGTTGACAGACACAATTCAATCCATCACATCTTTCACTCCTGTTTTGTTCTCTACCTTTCTCTAAAGCATTCCTCAAATCATTATTAAAAATTCTCACACATGTTTACCTTTCTTTATCAACCATAAAGTTTCCTGAACATTTTCTAACTCCTGTGATTTTAGGATTGTTGTTGTTAGTTGCCATCAAAGTGATTCCGACTCATGATGACCCCATATGTGCAGAGTAGAATTGCTCCATAGGGTCTTGCGGAAGCAGATAGTCAGGTCTGTCTTCTGAGGCCTCTGGGTGGGTGCAAACCATCAACCTTTCAGCTAGTAGTCAAGCACTTAATTGTTTGCAACACCCAGGGACTCCTGATTTTAAGATTAGCAAAAGAATATGATAGCTGTAGACTCCCCGGGTTGGTATATAGTGTAAAGTTGAAAAACAAAATTAAAGAAATGGAGGCAGACCATCAGTTCAAAACACTGCCTCCCTTCTAGAGGAATAGGTTCTTCTATTATTTCCAGTTCTACATGCTCCATCCTTCGGGTAGCAACAGATCTTCTTAAAAAAAAAAAAAAAAAATTTGCTGTGGAGTTGACTCTGAACTATGACAACCCCATATATCAGACTAAAACTGCTCCATAAGGTTTTCAATGGCTGACTTTTTGGAATTATATCACCGGACCTTTCTTCCGAGGTGCATTTAGGTGGACTCAAACTGCCAACCTTTTGGTTAGCAGCTGAGCGCTTCACTGTTTATGCCACTCAGGAACTCCAAGGAAAGCCAGTATCAGGTGGGAAATGCCTAGACATGGCAACCCTCCTCCCCACAAAATGATTCCTAATGGGTCTGTTACATTGTCTGTTCATCAGCCTTCTTCCTTCACTTTAAAAACAATATTTTATGTAGCCGATTATTGTACGTGCTGTCAATAAATTGTACACCTGTAAAAACTTGAATTGACAAAAGTTGTATGACAGTTATATTTATAACAAACACACACACACAAAAAGAGTAGCTGCTGAGGCTGCTTGTGTAGAATCAAACACCTTGTGAAATTTGGTTCCTTAGTTCGGAGGTTTAGGGTCATAGTTTCATGGAACATCCCAGTTAATCGGCCCAATAACGGGTTTAGTGCTTCTGTTTACTTCCTAGTTGTTGTGTAGTGCCTGGGGTCTTAGAAGCTTGCAAGTGGTCATCCAAGGCACAACAGTTGGTCTCTCTTCACCTTGACCTACAGAGGAAGAAGAATAAGGAATAGGAGGAGGAAATGAAATGTGTGGCTAATTGCCTCCTTGGCCATGAGACCAGAAGACCTGGATGGTGCCCAGCTACTATTACTGAACATTTTGATCAAAGACTATAGAAGAATCCTGATGAAAAAGGGGGAAATGCAGAAGAGAATTTCAAATTCTTATGGACTCCAGACTTTCTGGAGCCATTGAGGCTGGATAAACCCCTTAAACTATTGCCCTGAGGTGATCTTTAAGCCTAAAACCAAAAATACCTCCTGAGGTCTTCTTAAAAACAAACAATAATTTAGCTTAACTAGTAGAGAATAGACCCGATGCCATTGAGTTGATTCCAACTGATAGCGACCTGGTAGGACAGAGTAGAACTGCCCCATAGGGTTTCCAAGGAGCAGCTGGTGGATTCAAAGTGCTGACCTTTTGGTTAGCAGCCGAGCTTTTAACCACTGCACCACCAGAGGTAGTATTTGGGAATTCCAGGCCACAGTGGTTAAGAGCACATCAAAACATTATTATTACGACCCTTTTGTTATGTTAAAGATATTTTAGTGTATCTAGAAGTGTTTCTTTAATGTTTTTTATGCCTAGAAAGTTACATTATATACTAAGACAAACATTTGACTGACGTTAGATACGAACCATACCTAACTGTTAAGACCTATGTACAAATTTGACTTACAGACAGACTTAGGAATGGAATCTGGGGACTGTGTTAATATAATATGGTGTTCACACAACATCCAAATCACATAACTTCCTATTTCACAGAATGTATCGTGGACGTTAAGCAAGCATAACTCTATGTGGGATCACATTGACACCAGCAAGTTGAAAGATTAGATAGGAACCTTAGGAGACAGTGAGTTTATGTTAATGGGAGAGGAACAACTCAGAAAAGGAGGGTGAGAATGGTTGCACAACTCAAAGAATGTAATCAGAGTTATTAAATTGTACATTTAGAAGCTTTTGAATTGATGTTTGTTTTGCTGTGTGTGTTCTCAACAATAACAACAACAAAAATAAAATAAATTTAAAAAAATAATACCTTAAGCCTAATTAAGATATAAAAACATTCACTGTGGGAAGTGGTACCATCCAGGGCTAAAATGCTCTTTTATGAGCTCCTGTCATGTTGATGGAAACCCTGGTGGAGTAATGGTTAAGTGCTGCGGCTGCTAACCAAGAGGGCGGCAGTTCCAATCTGCCAGGCGCTCCTGGGAAACTATGGGGCAGTTCTACTCTGTCATATAGGTTTGCTGTGAGTCAGAATCAACTCGACAGCAATGTTTTTTTTTTAATTTGTCATGTTGATGCTCACATAGAAGTCATTCTGGGCAAAAGAGAAGCTCTAGAGATCCAAGTGATTTGGAATTTGGAGATTTAAAAAAAAAAAAAAGCAGGCAGAAAAATGGGGTATGTTATTTCAGTCACTGCCAAAATGGCATGTGGTTCAGTTTGTTTATTTAAATAATCCATTGCCGAGCACTTAGACTAAATGGGTCCTGCAAATACTTGTGGATCAGTCATGTTTCATCACACTCAGCATGTAAGTGAGTAAAATTGAGATTTGTTAGTTGACTTAATTTTCAGACCGTGTTTGAACTTGCAAGTAGTTTACAACTAAAAGTATCACTCATTTGCTGAGTAACTAAAATTGGGTAATGATAGGAAAGAATCCCCAGAGACACTGAATAAAAACCAGTTGTCTGCCTTTTGTCTTATCCAGCTGGTGACTCTTACGTACTTGAGCACTGGAAAAACTATAACTATTCTTAAGTCAGTCTTTTAAAATAAAAGTAATCTTTATGTACCAAACCAGGAAGAGTGAAAAATAGTATCTTGAAATCAAAGTGGTATTTTGTTCTGACTGTGTAGTGTAAGTACTGAAAGCGTGAATTGGAAGGATTAGAACTTTTCTGCATTTAGATGTCTAATTGATGACATTTAACTTTTTGACTTGTACAGAATAAAAACTCTAAAAGCACACAGTAACCAGGAAGTTTTAATTGTTATTTATAGCAATTTTTTATTCTCAGTTGTATGTTTTCACCTTCTATATTTTAAGGCTATGTCTTAATTTATTTTGAAATGGAATTTTCATCCTGGAGTGTACTTAATATTGTTCTTATCTTACTTGATCCATAAAATATTAATACCCAGACCAATTAAATACGGGCAACAAATTGTTGTATTAGGAGTTCTTGAAGCAGCAAGGAAAATCCACCAACTTCTTTATGTGGCAGGTTATTACTTTTTTTTTCCTTTTTAAAAGAATATCTTCAAACTTGATCAAATTTTTAATCCAATTATCAATTCTTTTCTACTGTGTGCAAGGAATTACAATAGGACAATAGAAGATAGAGGTACCCACAATTTCTGCCGACTCTAATGGAGCTGGAAACCCTGGTGGCGTAGTGGTTAAGAGCTACGTTTGCTAATCAAAAGGTTTGCAGTTCGAATCCACCAGTGGCCCTTGGAAACCGTATGGGGCAGTTCTACTCTGTCCTATAAAGTCGTTAGGAGTCAGAATCATCTCGATGGCAACAAGTTTTTTTTTTTTTTTTTGTCTAATGGAGCTGGAGCCCTGGTAGCATAGTGGTTGAGAGCTCAACTGCTAACCAGAAGGTCTACCAGCCGTTCCTTGGAAACCCTATGGGGCAGTTCTACTCTGACCTGTAGAGTCCCTATGAGTCAGAATCGACACATTGGCAACAGGTTTGATTTTTGATTTTCTAATGGAGCCAATGACATAATTGGTAAATTAGGGTATGTATTTATTTTTTATTGTACTTTGGGTGAAGGCTTACAGAACAAATAGTCTCTCATGAAACAGTTGCACATATATTGTTTTATGACATTGGTTAACAACCCCACAACATGTCAACCCTCTAACTTCTCAACCTTTTTTTTTTTTGGTGAAAATACACATAGCCGAAGATACACCATTTCAAAAATTTCTACATGCACAGTTCAGTGACGTTGACTACGCTCTTCCAATTGTGCTGTTATTCTCACTTAAGATGAAGGCTTACAGAACAAAATAGTTTCTCATTTAACAGTTACTACAAATGTTGCCCTATGACAATGGTTAACAATCTCACAACACATCGACAATATCCTTACTCAACCTTGGGTTCCCTATCACCAGCTTCCTTGTACCTTTCTGCCTTTGGGCCTTGTCACTGACTACTGTACCTCATTAGTCTTATTTGGTTTTATGGGGCTATCCACTCCCAGGCTGAACGGTGAACCTCGGAGATAACTTCACCACTGAGCTAAAAGCGTGTCTGGGGGCCATACTCTCGGGGTTTCTCCAGTCTCCTTTAGGCCAGTAAATCTGGTCTTCTTTTTTGTGAGTTAGAATTATGTTCCACATCCTTCTCCAGCTCTGTCCAGAACCCTCTGTTGTGATCCTGGTCAGAGCAGTCAGCGGTGGTAGCCGGGCACCATCTAGCTGTACTGGACTTGGTCCGCTGGAGGCCCTGGTAGCTGTGGACCATTAGTCCTTCGGACTAATCTTTTCCTTGTAAAGGATATATATTTTTTTAAAAATCATTTAAAAATGCAAGGTATGACTTGAAAAAGATAAGCAACTCATCAGCATCTAGGAGATGTGATAAAACTCTGGAGCCCACCTAAGTCAGCTTAACAATAAAATTTAAAAAAATAAATCAAATTAGTATATGCTAAATGCTGACTGGATGATTCAAATAGTAGAAAGTAAAGTCCTATGAACATCCATAGAAGGAAGGAAAGAAAAACCATTGTAGGCTGGAGAGGTAGAGGAATGCCTTAGTGGATGAGGTAGGAATGCAACCGAGTGTATTAGGTAAGAATGACAGGAAGTTATTTATTCAGAGGATTAAATAATTATTCGAGAGAGACACTTCAGATTTTACACATAAATATCAAACCATACAATTTTAAAAAGTGGTGTTATTAGGTGCCATTGAGTCTATATTTGACTCATAGTGACCCCATGTGACAGAGTAGAACTGCCCCATAGGGTTTTCTAGGCTGTAATCTTTACAGAAACAGGTTGCCAGTTCTTTCTCCCATGGAACCCACCATTGCTTCCTGGGCTTAACCATTGCGTCCTGGGCTTAACCATTGCATCCTGGGCTCCCTTGTAATAGGAGACAGGAATAGTATGGATCTTTTGGGGGATAGTAAGAGGGCAGCAGTGGTTTAGTGGTAGAATTTTCGCCTTCCAGGGGAGACCCAGATTCTGTTCCCAGCCAGTGCACCTCATGCACACGCACCGAGGCTAAGCAGGTTTCAGTGGAGCTTCTAGACTAAGACGGACTAGGAGGAAAGGCCTGGTGATCTGCTTCGGGAAATTAGCCAGTGAAAACCCAGTGAATCACAATGGTCCAGTCTTCAAGCAGTCATGGGGTTGCTGCAGGAGCAGTGGACTTCTATTCTGTTGTGAATGAGTTTGCCATAAGTCGGGGGCTGACTTGACAGCAGCTAACAGTTACAAAAAAGTGGTCCATTTGGGCTGAATCCATGGATTTGGATGGTGTAGCATCAATCTTTGCTATATAACAAATCAACCTAAATTCTACAGACTTAAAACAAAAGTCGTATATTATTTATGATTCGGCAGGTTGGTAGTTTATACTAGGCTGAGATGGAAAGTTCTATGCTCACTCCTGGGGCCTCTGACAGCTGGTTTGGACTGTAGCTTGGTATCCTGGGGTGGCCACACGTTGGGCAGTTGTCTTCTCTGTGGTCTGCTCACGTGGTGTCTGCGGTCTGAGAAGCCCAAGGCCTCTTGAGACCTGGACTTGAAGTTCACATGGAAGCACTTATGCTATGTTGCTCAAAGCAAGGTCAGCCTCAGATTTAAGGGAAGAGGTGCAGAGAGTTTGTGTCCATTTGTAATCTTCCACTTAAGTGGTACATTTGAATGTGGTTAAAAGTTTAGGGTGGTGGTTGTAAGTGGTCTTGAATGGAACCAGGCTTTTTTTTCCCCTCAGTCTATTAACTTCAACTTTATTAACATTTTCTTACTACTGATAGCTTATGTGTGTTAAGAATACTTTAGGGCTAGTGAAAATGATCATACAATGGCTAATAATTTAATTCTTTTGTCAGAATTTATTACTTGAAACAGTGTCGGACTAGTCATTGTGGAGAATTGAGAATTAGAATTTTGGATTTATTTATCCTTAAATTTGCTGTAATGTGTTCCTATTTATGGTGGGAGGAGGGGGGAGGAAAGGAGGGAAAGGCAGGTCCATGGGGCATAATCTTAGTGTTTAGGGCCCTTCTAGGTCACCCCTCAGCCCTGAATGTCAGTGTCAGGTCCAAATGGTAGAACTTTCTAATGGAGAGCAGTGCTTTCATTTGCAGCTTATGGGTCATCATGCATTAGGTATTTGAGTTTATACTTAAGAAAATATTAGGTTATCACAGGGAAAATGCAGATGTGACGAGATAGGGCTATGCAAACTTTGACATGTAAGTAGAAAAAAAAATTAGGTTTTGTGTGACTGTTCATTTACAGATTAAATTTGCATTTTAAATCCAGATGTTAGCTTGTTCAAACTTGATCTTATTTTAAGACAGAAGTCGTGAACACACCTATTTTTGTCTTTTTTATTGTTGTAGTTTAAGTGAAAGTTTACAATTCAAGTTAGTCTCTCATACAAAATTTTATACATACCTTGTTCTGTGACCCTTGTTGCTCTCCCTATACTGTGACAGCACACTCCTCCTTTCCACCCCTGATTTCCCGTGTCCATTCAACCATCTCCTGACTGTCTCTGCTTTCTCATCTCACCTCTGGACAGAAGCTGCCTATTTAGTCTCATGTACCTACTTGAGCTAAGAAGCACACTCCTCACAAGTATCATTTTATATCCCACAGTCCAGTCCAGTCCAGTCTTTGTCTGAAGAGTTGGCCTCAGGAATTGTTTTAGTTCTGGGTTGTCAGAGAGTCCAGGGGCCTTGCTTTCTGGGGTTCCTCCAGTCTCAGTCAGAACGTTAAGGGTTGTCAGAGAGTCCAGGGGCCTTGCTTTCTGGGGTTCCTCCAGTCTCAGTCAGAACGTTAAGTCTGGTCTTTTTATTAGAGTTTGAGTTCTGCACCCCACCCTTCCCCAACTCCATCAGGGACTCTCTGTTGTGTTCCCTGTCAGGGCGGTCATTGGTAGCCGGGCACCATCCAGTTCTTCTGGTCTCAGGCTGATGAAGTCTCTGGTCTGTGTGGCCCTTTCTGTCTCTTGGGCTAATAGTTTCCTTGTGTCTTTGGTGTTCTTCATTCTCCTTTACTCCAGGTGGTTGGGACCAATTGATGCATCTTAGATAGCTGCTTGCTAGTTTTTAAGACCCCAGACCAGACGCCACTCACCAAGGTAGGATGCAGAACATTTTCTTAATAAACTTTGTTACAGCAGTTGACCTAGATGTCCCCTGAAAGCATGGTCCCCAGACCCCACCTCTGCTACTCTGTCCCTCAAAGTGTTTGATTGTATTCAGGAAACTTCTTATATTTGGTTTAGTCCTTTTATGCTGACTTCCCCTGTAATATGTGCTGTCCTTCCCTTCACCTGAAAACAGACCATTTTTATATGGGAAATTAATAAGAACAGAATTGTTTTTCTCCTGAAAAACAGGATGTGACTGGATTAAACTCTGTTTTTCTCTTATAGATCAAGAAATGATACAATTTTGCTCATAGTATATTTTCCACCTTGTATGCATGTCAGAGATACTGGTATCATGACAGTAAACTTAGCAGCAAGGAGGAACCTTTTTTTCAGCTATTGCAGAGTTGCAGTGTGTTTAAGCTACCTCTTTTTAACAAACTACTGGAAGGATGTGTGTAGGGGTTTTTGTTTGGAGCTCAGGATATCTTATTTTGACTTACTTGTTTTTCAAATACGTCATTCAGGATTAATTTTCTCTGTGGGCTGAATAGAAGTTGTAGGTCCTTGAGTGCAATAATTTGCTCTTGGCCACTGTCTTAGTCATTTAGTGCTGCTATAACAGAAATACTACAAGTGGATGGCTTTTAAAGAGAAGTTTATTCTCACAGTCGGTAGACTACAAGTCCAAATTCAGAGAATCAGCTCCAGGGGCAGACTTTTTCTTTTCTCTGTCGGCTCTGGAGGAAGGTATTTGTCATCAGTTTTCCCCGGTCGAGGAGCTTCTCAGCGCAGGGACCCTCGGTCCAAAGGACGCACTATGCTCCCAGTGCTTCTTTCTTGGTGATATGAGGTCCCCCTGTCTCTCTGTTCGCTTCTCTCTTTTATATCTCAACAGAGATTGGCTAAAGACACAATCGAATCTTGTAGATTAGGTCCTGCCTCACTAACATAACTGCCGCTAATCCCATCTCATCAACATCATAAACCAAACCGTTGCTGTCTAGTCGATTCTGACTCATAGCGACCCTGTAGACAGCGTAGAACTGCCCCATAGGGTTTCCAAGGAGCACCTGGTGGATTCGAACTGCAGACGTTTTGGCTAGCAGCCATAGCTCTTAACCACTAGGCCACCAGGGTTTCCAGTCAATCAACATCATAGGAATAGGATTTACAACACAGGAAAATCACATCAGATGACAAAATGTGGAGAATCACACAATACTGAGAATCATGGCCTAGCCAAATTGATACACATATTTTTGGAGGACACAGTTCAATCCATGACAGCTACTAACTGAAAAGTTGGAGGTTCTCATCCATCCGGTAGTGCTGTGGAAAAAAGGCCTGACAATTTGCTTCTGTAGGGTTACAGCCATTGAAAATCCTGTGGAGCACAGTTCTCTGAAGTACATGGGATCACCATGAAATGGAATTGACTTGATAGCAACAGTTTTTGTTTTTTTTTAAATAGAATATAAATTTCAAAATTGCTTATGCAATTTTAAGATGTCTTTTTAAACAGCATATAATAAATGTGATTGATGACTGTTTTTCAGAAGGGAAATAAGAAGGGATGGATAGTAAGAAATGCCTTAGAGAAAATAGATTTAACTATTTTGTAAATTAAAAAATAGAAGTTGACAGTGCCTCTTTCTGAATTGTCTTCATCAAAATTTGGACTTAAAGAAGCCTTGGCAGAAGACTTGTCAGAATGCATTAGCATGTGCTCTACCAACAGTGAGTTCCCGGTGTGGAGGTGGCACTGTGGCAAGTGTGAATTAATGTAGCCTTGAATTAGTGTGACAAAACTGACCTTTTAGAGCATCTGGTTAAGTTCAGTTTTAGTGAAAACTTACATAATGTTGGAAAATTCACAGTACTCTTAAAGGAAATTGTATCCATAAAGATAGGTGTGAATATTGTGAGTCCAGTTTTACAGAGGCACAAATTAAAAACTGGGGATTGCTGAGTTAGAATTCAGTTATTCTGGCCCCAGATTACACTCTTCCTCCTGAGTTGCTGTGGTGCAGGAAGCGAGCTACCAGGTAATTGTTGTTATTGTTGATGATGTTGAGTTGATTCAGACTCATGGCGACCCCATGTGTGCAGAACTGCTCCATAGAGTTTTTTTTTTTTTTAATAATATTTTATTGTCTTTTAGGTGAAAGTTTACACAGCAAATTAGGTTCCCATTTAATAATTTTTATATAAATTGTTCTGTGACATTGTTCACAATTTTCACAATGTGTCAGCATTCTCATTATTTCCATTCTGTTTGTCCCATTGATCTAGCTTCCCTTCCTCTCCTTGCCTTCTCATCTTTGCTTTTGGGTAAATGTTGACCGTTTGGTCTCATATAGTTGATTGTTTAATGGAACACATTACTCACACGGGTGATCCTGTTTATTTTATAAGCCAATCTATGATTTGGCTGAAAGATGACCTCCAGGAATAGCTTCAGTTCCAAGTTCAAAGGTTATCTTAGGGTGATAGTCTCTGAGGTTCCTCTACTGTCAGTCCAGTAGGTCTGGCCTTTTTTAGGAATTTGAATTTTGTTCTACCTTTTTCTCCCATTCTGTCCGGGACCTTCTACTATATCCCTGGTCAGAACAGTTCAGAGTGGCAGCAGGGCAACATCTAGTTTTTTTTTTTTAAATGTGGTTTATGTGAAAGTTTACAGAGCAAATTAGTTTCTCATGCAACAATTTATACACAGATTTCTTTGTGACATTGGTGCAATACCCACAATGTGTCAGCATTCTCCCCTTCCCCACCCTGTGTTCCTTGTTTCCATCCGTCCATTTTTCCTGTCCCTTCCTACCTTCTTGTCATTGCTTTTGGGCAGGTGTTGCCTGTTTGGTCTTGTATACATGATTGAACTAAGAAGCACGCTCCTCATGTGTGTTATTGTTTGTTTGATAGGCCTGTCTTATCTTTGGCTGAAGGGTGAACTTTGGGAGTGGCTTCAGTTCTGAGTTAAAAGGGTGTCTGCCAGGCTATAGTCTCGGGATTTCCTCCAGTCTCTGTCAGACCAGTAAGTCAGGTCTTTTTTTTGTGAATTTGAATTTTATTATACATTTTTCTCCCTCTCTGTCCAGGACCATCTGTTGTAATCCCTGTTAGAGCAATTGGTGGTGGTAGCTGGGCACCATTTAGTTCATCTGAGCTCAGGCTGGTGGATGGTGGAGGCTGTGGGACTTGTGGTTCATTAGTCCTTTGTACTAATATTTCCCTTGTGTCTTTGGTTTTCTTCATTCTCCTTGGCTCTGGACAGGATGGGACCAGTAGATGTACCTTAGATGGCCACTCATAAGCTTTTAAGACCCCAGATGCTATTCACCAAAGTTGAATGTAGAACATTTTCTTTATGAACTATGGTATGCCAGTTGACTAGATGACCCCTGCAACCATGGTCCCTGTCCCTCACCCCTGTAACTCAGTCCCTCTGGATGATTGTACGTGTCTATGAAGCTTTTATGACTTTGCCTTGGTCAAGTTGTGCTGACATCCCCTATATTGTGAACTGTCTTTCCCTTCACCAGAGTTAACATTTATCCACTATCTAGTTAGTGATTTCTCCTCCCAAACCATCCCCTCCCTCATAACCATCAAAGATCATTTCTTTTCTGTGTGTAAACTTTTTCTTGCGTTTTTGTAATAGTGGTCTCATATAGTATTTGTCCTTTTGTGATTGACTTACTTCACTCAGCATAATGCCCTCCAGATTCCTCCATGTTGTGAGATGTTTCAGATTCATCATTGTTCTTTATCATTGCATAGTATTTCATTGTGTATACGTACCATAATTTGTTTATCCATTTATCTGTTGATGGACATTTAGGTTGTTTCCATCTTTTTGCTGTTATGAATAATGCAGTGAACATAGGTGTGCATATGTCTATTCATGTGACGGCTCTTAATTTCTCTAGGATATATTCCTAGGAGGGGGATTGGCTGAATCATATGGTATTTCTGTTTCTAGCTTTTTAAGGAAGCGCCATATCGTTTTGCATATTAGTTGTACCGTTTTATGTTCTCACCAGCAGTGCATAAGAGTTCCAATCTCCCCGCAGCCTCTCCAACATTTATTTTCTGTTTTTCGTTTTAGTGCCAGTAATGTCGAGGTGAGATGGTGTCTCAGTGTAGTTTTGATTTGCATTTCTCTAGTAGCTGATGATCGTGAACATTTCCTCATGTGTCTGTTAGTCGCCTGGATGTCTTCTTTGGTGAAGTGCCTGTTCGTATCCTTTGCCCATTATCTTATCAATTATAGCAGTTAGACCCTTGTTGGATATGTCATAGCCAAATATTTTTTCCTAATCTGTAGCGTCTCTTTTTACTCTTTGGTGAAGCCTTTTGATGAGCATAAGTGTTAAACTTTTAGGAGCTCCTGGTTATCTAGTTTATCTTCTGGTGTTTGTGTATTGTTAATTATGGTTTGTATTAAATTTATGCCATTTATTAGGGTCCCTAGCATTGTCCTTATTTTTTCTTCCATGATCTTTATCATTTTAGGTTTTGTATTTAGGTCTTTGATCCATTTTGAAATTTGTTTTTGTGCATGGCGTGAGGTCTGAGTACCATCTAGTTCTCCTGGTCTCAGATTAGAAGAGGCTGTGGTTCGTCTGGGTTATTAGTCCTGTGGACCAGTTTCTTCTTTGAGCCTTTGATTTCCTTCATTCCCTCTTGCTCCATATGAGTAGAGACCAATACTTGTATCCTAGATGGCCTCCTGGAAGCTTTTAAAACCCCAGATACTACTTACCAAACTAGGATATAGAACATTATCTTTATGAACTACGTTATGCCAGTTGACTAAGTTGTCCCCCAAGACTATGGTCCTGTGTCTTTTAACCCAATAAACCAATCCTGCAAGTTTTTCGGATATGTCTAGGAAGCCTCTGTAACTGTGCCCCCGTGTGCTTTGTTATATATATGGATATATATGCAGCACACACAAACATGTATATACTTATGTCTACAGATACATCTATACATGCACATGCATTTATTCACATATACCTTCTTATATACATATATGCATACATATCTACCTAGGTAACCACACACATCTTTTTTGGTTGTTACTGTTGTTGCTCCATAGAGTTTTCAATGCCGTGACCTTGCAGAAGCAGATCACCAGGCCTGTCTCCCGAGGCGCCTGTGGATGGATTCGAACTGCTATTTGCACCATCCAGGAACTCCACCAGGGTAATAGCAGATACTTATTTAGTCCATGTACATGTTTCTGTCTCTAGATTTCACCAGAAGTTTGACTATAACTACTGCTGACCAGATGATTGAAAAAGCCAAAGGGGAAACTGCCTATTTGCCATGCAAATTCACCCTTAGTCCAGAAGACCAGGGGCCACTGGACATCGAGTGGCTGCTGTCACCAGCTGATAATCAGAAGGTGGATCAAGTGGTAAGTTGGATAAGGGCTTGCTCACACAGCAGATGTTTGTGGAGCTTGTGTTATGTACGCATTGTTGTGCTGATTGCCTGGGTGGGCATGGGGACCTGGGAAGAAAGCCCCAGACTTTTCGGATTTTTAGTCTGGATGAGGAACATATTCACTCTGGTGGAATGTGAGGTATATGTGACAGAGTGAGATGGATAATAAGTGACCTGAGATTTCAGAGGAAGAAGAGGTCACTGGACTTCAAGGAGGAAGAGAAACTTGTGAGTTAAGCTTCTGAAAATCTGGATTTGGAATATATTTGACGCCGACAGTGGAGGGGCCGGGATAATATGGAGTAGACACAATAGTGTGGCAGGAATGTGCATACTGTGTTAGGGGACCATGAGTAATCTGCACTTTGTTAAAAGTTAGAAGTGAATTTTTAAGTTTTACACAAGGATTCTGTCACTGTTAGAAACTAACACGGAGTAACAAAGTTATGTGTTATTACAGAGCCTGATTTCCTTATTTTTTCAAGTTAGAAATCCTGTACAATGAATTTCTTAAATCAAAGTCTTTATAGCATAGAAACAACCTATAAAAATTTCATTTTAAATTTTAAAAACTAAGTATCAAAACATTGTTACAGAACTTTTCTCTAATTGCAAAATAATGAGTCTACTGTAGAAAAGTTGGAAAATAAAAAAATAGCACAAAGGAGGGAAATTGCCCAATAATCTCACCTTCAACTATCTATATCACACTTTTCCTTTTAATGGTTTCAGAATATTTTGTTTGATTTTGAATGTTGCATATTGGTCTGATACAGTTAATTTTTAAAAGTTAATAAATTATGTAGAGCATAGGGAAAGAAAATATTTAGGGAAATGTGGTAATATATGTATTTATTTGGGGGAGAATTTTATTTTTACTTATGGTTCATATAAAAGTAAAAAAAAAAAACCCATTACCATTGAGTCGATTTGGAGATCCAGAAACTTAAAGGACTATGCCTTCCATCACACAGCTGGCAGCTAATGCCTTTGAGGGTTTGAGCCCAGCTCTCTGACTCCCACACCTGTGTATCTGTTATCCTTTGCACTATCCTGTAGTGTCTCTCATGTTTGTTTGCCAAGTCTTCGTTTTCTCATGTGTGAAATAGGAGCAAATATACCTACCTCACAGGTTAAGAGAATTCAGTGAAACCCTGTTTGCACAGCATTTTGTAAGCTTAAAAGTGAATAGAAATGTTAGTTAAGAATGTTAGCACAGTACACTGTGCCATGTCGGATGGATGGTGGTTTGCATCTTAACTGTGTAACTTTGCCAAAGTTGCTGTGTGAGAGCCACAGCTTTCCCATCCTAAATGTTAAACGTGGACAGTGCCCATCCTTGTAAGACTGTCAAGAGGAATATATGAAGACGTGTAAAATTGCCTGGTAAATGTTAGTTCCTAATCTTTTTTTTTTAATTGTGCTTTAGGTGAAAGTTTACAGTGCAGATTAGTCTCTAATTCAAAAATTTGTACACAAATTGTTTTGCAACATTGTTTGCAACCTTCACAATGTGTCAGCACTGTCCCCCTTTCCCACGTCCCCCGAGTTCCCCATGCCCATTTGTCCCGTTTTCCTGTCTTCTTGTCTTTGCTTTTGGGCAGTTGTAGTTCCTAATTTCTTAACTACTGTTCATGACATTGTTTTCTTGGGAAATTACTGTAATGGTTTACAAAATAATCAACAGTGTGAACACGTTTGTCAGGCCCTCCTTGAAAGCTTACTCTGTGTGTGTGCCTAGCAAACATAAACCAAAAAACCAAATCCATTGCCGTAGAGTCAAACACAAGGAATGGGAAATACAGTAGATTGAACCTAATGGCTTTTCACAACAGCAGTTCAATAGTTAGATACAGAGCAAGATATAGTAACCTCATCTAAGAGTTCTTAGTGTTGCTGTTGACAAGTACGTGTGCAAGGAAGGTGGAGCAATAAAGTAATGGTTTGTGTTTGCAGAGTATATCAGCTGTGAGTCCTTCAACTACTCTTATTCCCTTGGCAAACTGGTATTGAGTGCATTCTAGTTGGAAACACTTAATAGATAAATAAGAGATCTTTACTGGATTGGGGGTGGTCAGCCTGGTAGGGGAGGTGGTAATGCAGAAAAGAACTCAAGTTTCTGTCTTCAAGAAATATTTATAGACTAAACCTTGGGAAAAGCTGTTCTTGGGTGACATTTAATCTGCTTTTACTGCCCATAATTAGCATCTCAGATAAAAAGTTGTTTGAAGATATAGGCACGTTTCCTGATTATTGAGTTTGGTACCACTCTTCTTTGGCCTTTGGGTCTCATAGCAACCAGAATAAAAGATTTCATTAGCAAATGTGCAGAATTATAAAATGTGCTAAATTAATTTTATTGATGGTTAGAGATGAGTATTACAATTTTCTTCCAGGTCAGTTTTTTTTTTTTAAATAATGTGTTTTCAGTGAGGGTTTAGACACAGCATTTTAGGTTCCCATTCAACAATTACTGCACAAGTTATTGAGTGACGCTGGTTACATTCATCACAATGCATGAACATTTTCATTATTTTCGTTCTCGTTCCATTTCCATCCAAGTCAATTTTAACACACATTTTATTTCCCCTCTAATTCTAGCCTTCACATATTTCCATCAAAGCCCATAATAGTGGCTTAGAAAACTCAGTGGAATCTTTGTTCTTAGTTACAGAAGAGTCTTTGGAAGATCGTGTTAATCTGAAAATACATATCTTAAGAGGTTTTTTCATTTGTTAGCTTGTTTATGATTTTTATCTATTAGAGTTTAGAACCCTCAACTGCTCCAATTTAGTACAAAGACAAAAACAGTGGTGTCTTTTTTTTTTCTTTGATTCCACAGGTAAATTACCAGAAACCTTTGGGGATAGGGTTATACTTGATGTTATAGGCTTAATTTGCATACTGCAGCCTATAAGGCAGTTGGAAATTAGAAAACCAGTTGCCCTCAAGTGAATTCCGACTCATGGCAACCCCATGTGTGTCAGAGTAGAACTGTGTGCTCCATAAGATTTTCAATGACTGATTTTTTGGAAGTAGATCCCTAGGTCTGTCTTCTGAGATGGCTTTAGGTGGACTGGAACCTCCAACCTTTTAGTTAGCAGCCAAGTGCCTTAACTGTTACCACCACCCAGGGACTCCAGGAAAATAGAATGTCTAGAACTTACCAGACCTGAGTTTTTGTCCAGTGTTACTCAATAACTGTCTTATATAGGGCTGTATTATTTAATCATGTTGGGTCTTGGTTTCTCAATTAAAATGGGAGTGTTAGACTAGACTGAAGGATCGCATTGATCCCTTTCTATTTTTTCATTCTGTAACTTGGATGATTGTAGGTTTTTCAGAAATGTGTTTTCTTATTCTGTTTTTTTCTTTATCCCACAATAGTGTGATGTATTCGACATTCCTTTAATGAGACAGATTTTTTTATTTGGTTGGTTGGTTGGTAAGCTTTCTCTTATTTTGGTTTTCTTTTAGATTATTTTATATTCTGGAGACAAAATTTATGATGACTACTATCCAGATCTGAAAGGACGAGTACATTTTACAAGTAATGATCTCACATCTGGTGATGCATCAATAAATGTAACAAATTTGCAGTTACCAGATATTGGCACATATCAGTGCAAAGTGAAAAAAGCTCCTGGTGTTGGAAATAAGAAGATTCAGCTGACAGTTCTTGGTAAGTTATTTGTATTAATATTACTTATTAATGGAATGAGTATTAACAGTATTATAGTAGCAGCATTTCTGTAAGACAAAAGCTTTGTTTATCAGAGTAGTAATTTTAAACATTTAAAGTACCTCTAATGTCCTCAAACAGTATAAAACAGAAAAATAACATACTTTTTTGGATTTAAAACATAAGAGTGACCAACTTCTTTGTCAAATTTGTAAGAGTTTGAAAGTAAGTGGAAGAGTATTGTGATATGGGGGAAGAACCTTAAGGTAGAGTAAGAGATACAAGGTTTTTACTTTGTTTTGTCCTCAGAATTAACTGGAACATCTTCATTTCCCTGGGCCTCAGCCTGTCTCTTTGAAAAATAAGATTTAATATTTGTTAAATTTCCCCGTGAGATCTCATTCAGTTCAAAATTGTTGTGTGCTTTAAGCTTTATCCTCATTACCCCCAAATAAATGAGGCTTCTATTGTGAATAATTTGAGTATTCAGGAGATGGAAATGGTAGAAGGAATATTGAACTGGAGTATGGCCATTGGACATCAGAGAAAGTCATATAACCTCCCTGAACATCACTGTTTTTTATCCTTAAAATGAGAGGATTAGATAGATGATCACCAGGGTGTCTTGTAGCTCTGTATATGATAGTTAAGAAGGAGATGAGTATAAACTGCTTTATAAACTGTCAAAGATTGGAACGTTCCTTATCCTTCTCTAATTTCTGTGGTAATCTGCACAGGCAGTCTTAACTTCTTCAATCTGAGACACTCTCAAATGTTATAATTCATAAATATACTTCTAAAACCTTATCTTGGTAGACTTGACACAAAATATACAAGGGCTACAATGTAGAAAAACATAACTGTCCAGCTGTCTATTCTATGACAGTAAATATCCCTGTTCTTGACCTAAAGTCTCCTGTTTTTGGAAGGGACTCAGGGACCAACTTTATATAGGAAATGCTGATTGCTAGAATTGCCTAGCATATCCTGGAAATAACTAATCAAGGCAGGTCTCCCCACATCAGCTGTTACCTCATTCCTTTTGTTGTAGATAACTGATTAGGAGTGGAGTAGAAAAGTAGTTAAATGTGTTGGGTTCCAGAGTCATTTAGAATATCATTGTTTTATAAAGAATGAATATCAGAGCAGATGCAGACTAGGAGCATTGCTGATTTTTGTGCTTCCCACCTGACAACTTCTGGGGCTTCCTTGGTTGGTGAGGCAGTTTTCTGATTACTGGCAGCATCAATGGGTAGGCACAAAAGGAGGACAAGGTACCCCATCCTACATGGCACTGAATCAGAATGTTTCCTGTGATATGAAAGTAAGTGAACCTGGACAAGGAACCAGGAAAAGGAATATGATGACACTGGTAAGCCTGGCTTGCTGTGTCTACAGTGAGTAAACATGGAGTAACCTTTCTTTTCATAAGTGTATGTTATTGTTAGGTGCCATGGAGTTGCTTCCAACTCATAGTGATCCTGTGTATAACAGAATGAAACACTGCCTGGTCCTGCACCATCCTCACAATTGTTGTTATGCTTGAGCCCATTGTTACAGCCGTTGTGTCTGTCTGTCTCATTGAGGGTCTTCCTCTTTTTTGCTGACCCTCTACCAAGCATGATGTCCTTCTCCAGGGATTGGTCCCTCTTGATGATAATGATGATGTTGTTAGGCACTATCGAGTCGTTTCTGAATCACAGTGACCCCATGTACAACCGAATGAAATACTGCCTGGTCCTGCACCCGTCTCATAATCATTGCATGCATATGAGGTGACTGACAGGCATTCCTTAGTCCTCAAAGTGACATCTTTGCTTTTTATTAACACTTTAAAGAGGTCTTTTGCAGCAGATTTGCCCAATGCAATGTGTAGTTTGATTTCTTGACTGCTACTGGCATGCAGTAAGTGCATAAAACAGGTAAAAGTTTAACAGCTGGTCTGAACTCATCCCAGACCCAGGGATACCTGGGACTATGATCTTGAATGCCCCTTCTTTCAACACTGTTCTCCAAGAAGTATTAAGATATATATCGAATTTCAGCTGGTTCATGATGTACCAAGCAGATTATACCTGGTCATAAGAATTATCTTGAAACCTCTGTTCCATGGGGCATCTGCACTGGAAGGAATGTGATTGGCATGTATTCCCAGAAGAACTGTGGACAAGCACAATTTGTGTGTATGTGTGTGTATATTGCTGGATCCCATAGGACCAGGTTCTGGGTTAAATTTGCAGGTTCTGATTGAAGGGATCACTGCAGCAGAGGACAGTGTAACTCTGCCTTTGAGTATTACAGCACATAATCCCAGAAGGAGGCGTGTTTGCATACTGATTGCGTGTAATACGGCCAAGTGTGCGCTCATGGCAGCAGCCATGATTACCCAGCAGGTGGAAAGGCCTGTCTAATTAAACCTCACAAACCCAACGTCTGATTCCTTGGAACCGATAAGCTTTGTTTATGCTGACTCCTTTTGTTAAATCTACGGGAGATTACCATGGCCAGGCAAGCTGTGAATTAAACCCAAAGAGAGGAGAAAGGGTCAAACTGAGATAAGAGGAGAAAGGGTTAAATTGAGATAAGAGGAGAAAGGGTTAAATTGCCATAAGAGGAAAGAGGAAGAGGCCTTGCTGAAAGGAGCCCAGAAATATTTGTTGTTGTTAGCTGCCCCTACCATTGAGAAATAAAAAACCAAATCAGTTGCCATTGCATGAATTCCATCTGTGTCAAAATAGTAGAGTTGTGCCCCGTAGAGTTTTCAATGGCCATGACCTTTTGGAAGTAGATCGCCAGGCCTTTCTTCTCCGGTACCTCTGGGTGGATTCGAACCACCAGCCTTTCAGTTAGTAGCTGAGCACTTAACCATTTCCACTGCCCAGGGACTCTTCCCCCTGACTATAATGGGTGAGACTAATACTCTGATCCCTCGAGGCTGCCTCAGAGCCAGCGAAGAACCTCTCTAGCTTGCTCTTCCATCTTTTCAGAGGAGTCCTGGCCACTCCTGGTAAAAGCCACTTTTGTTTTCTCTTGGCAGTGAAAATCTGGCTCAGGCTTATCTGTTCGCATTGCCTGAAAATCCTGCCTTGGTAATCTGGAGGAAAGATACGATGAAATGCCCTCTCTAGTGGTCTGTCTGAATGGTAGTTCATTGGAGTTTTCACTGGATTCACTGTTAGTTGCTCTGCCGAATACTTTGATTCTTTTGTGGAAGATCTGAGGGAGATGTTACCATGGTATCCATAGGGTAATGGTAGTTTACCACTGAGCCCTTGTGATCTGCATAGCCATGAACCCAATGTGTCTCTCAGCAGTTGTATGGCTGTGTTGCTAAACCTCCCCATAGGCCAGAGCCTGCTCTGCTCTTGTAGATATACCAAAGGGCACGAGGATACTGCTTGATAAAGTTAAAAGGGGCGATGATAACAAAAGGAACTGATTGAGGGTTAATATGGTGGCCACATATCACCAGCTCTGTTCCCCTAGTATTAAGACCTTTTGCTATAAACAGACTGACTTGTTCTGGAGACTAGAGCATGCACAGTTAAAATGGTTTCCAGGACATACATAGTGCACTCAAACTGCATCCATGCTACCAGAACACAGTGGCAACAAAAGCATGCGTGGTGACTCAGTTAGCACAAGCACTGGAGGTCCTCAGGCATCTGCAAGCCATTGGTATGGGCCAGGACATTTTTAGATTTATTTAAAAGTTGCAAAAATAGCAGAGCGTTCCTGTATACTCATCATCCATTTTCACAGTACAGTTATCAAAATCAAGAAATTAACATTGGTGCATTGGTGTTTTGTTCTGTTGTACATAGGGTTGCTATGAGTCAGAACTGACTCAGCAGCACCTAACAAGAACAACAGTGCTATTAACTGAAATAACAGACCTAATTTGAATTTGATGGTTTTCCACATTACATGTATGTCTCCTTAGTCTCCTTCAGTTATGTCAAGGGGTATGGGATTCAACATATCTTACTGTTACTCATGATTGCTTGGTGTAAGTTTTATCGAATGGGCTTCTCCACCATAAAGTTATTATTTTTCCCTCAGTAATTAAAAAATATCTTGGGGGGAGATAGTTTGAGACTTTGAAAATATCCTGTTTTTCCTCAAACTTTTGCCTACCGAATTTAGCATCTATTGATGGATCTTGCCTGGAGTTGGGATATTTTGAACCATGCAGAAATGGCATTCTTGGAAGGATGACATCATGATAAAAGTACATCCTGTCCTGTATAGGGGTTTAGAGTGCTTTTCCTGTAGACTGATTAGGCCACTAGCATGGAAGGATGATGATACAATATATGTATGGAGCACAGCATTACTAAATTGGTGCAGGTGTAACTGGACAGTCATGTACCCTTAACTGGGAGGGACTGTTGGCTCTGCTAGTGCTCCTGGAGTTCAGTTTTCTGAGGATAATGGCCAACTCTCCTGAAAGCCCAGGCCAAAGAAACATTTAGGGGACAAGACTTTGTTTTTCCTTTGTGATTTTATCTTTCTTCCTCTTCCATTCTAACAAGACTACCATGGATTAAGAGTTGCTCTTCCTAGTGATGGAATCTTTGGGGTTGGGGATTTAAAAGAGTTGTATGTTCTCTTCCCCATGGAAAGCATGTGGGCCACTCCAGAGTGACAGTTGGAAACCAGTGGTGATAAAGTGTTGTTCTGTTGTGGCTGCGATATGTTGCGATCCCAGACCCAGTGTGGCCCTGGGGTTTCTGAACAGTGGCTTTTAGTAACTGCCATGTTGGATATGCTTGGCCATATGGGAAAGGGAAATTTTAGGGTTAGAATACGATATTACCAATAGATGTGTGATGTACGAGCCTTGCTTTCATATCTCCTTTACTGCTAGCATGTAAAAGGATTTGTTGGTAGTTTGAAGAAATGGAGGCGAACTAGGCTTATTTCAGTGAAAACTTACAGGATGAAATAATTCGTGAAATTTGTATAAAAGTCCAATTGATGTAACCCACATGGCAACTGATCAGTCTAAAAAAAAAAACACAAGCAAATTTGATTAGAAAACTCAGCCTTGTTGGTCCTTATTAAAAAGTAAAAGTAGCAGTAGATGAAGGGGAGAATTCTGTACAGTCAAACTTAGTTGAAGATATCCCACTGGATAGGACAAGTACTGTTGGCTAACTTTGGAAAACAGTTCAGCAGTCTCTTGGTGTATACAGTAACCATATAACCCAGCAATTACCAAAAGAGAGGAAAAGATAGGCCTGTGTGTTCATGGATGACCAAGCAGTGTTGTTCCCAATAGCACAAAACTGTAAATACACCTTCATATTTGTTTATTCATATAGTGAAAGAATAAAAACCCATACAACGCTGAAAAGGTGAAAATCAGCTCAAATTAAAAAAGGAAAAGCAGTCCTGATATTTATAACACTTGGAAGACAGAGGCAGATAAAGCCAGCTGCAGGGTTTATAAGAAACACAGTTTCTTCCAAGGTTGTAGAAAAAAACCAAAACCGAACCCCTTGCTGTCGAGTTGATTCTGACTCATAGTGACCCTATAGCACAGAGTAGAACTGCCCCATAGGGTTTCTAAGGAGCAGATGGTGGATTAGAACCGCTGACCTTTTGGTTAGCAGCAGAGCTCTTACCTGCTTTGCCACCAGGGCTCCTGAAGTTGTAGAGCAGTTGTAAAATACAGATCACTCCTGTCTTCCCAATGTTATCCCCAGACCCATTTAGCTCTACTCATCCTTTACTGGGTATACTCAATTGCTAAACTGCCCTCACCTCCTTATAGAACCCAGTCCCTGTTTAATCCCCACTTCTCCTGATCCCACCCCAGAAACAGCATCTGATTCAGAACGGATCCCCACTTCCCTTAGACTCTCTTCAGAATCCTTCAGAATCCCTCCTCTCTTGTTCAGTGGCATTCCATGCTTCCTCTAGAGTGCCTTCCTGATGCGTCATTCGGATTTTTACAGATTACATGCTTACTCATGGTGGGTTTGGCTGATCAGGCTTTAAGAGTAGCCCAGAAACTGGAAACAGCATTCATCAGTAGGTGGATAAGCAAACTTGTGTCATCGTGGTTCATTGGAATACTACTTGGAAATTAAAATGAATGAACTACTGGTATATGCAGCAACATGGATCACTCTCAGAAACATGTTGAATAAAAGAAGAGAGACCAAAAAGCATATGCTGTTATATTCCATTTATATGAGTCTAGAAGAAGCAGAACTAATCTACAGGAACAGAAATCTAATCAATGGCTGACTGGCTGGAGTTGGGGAGGGAGGTGGACTGCAACAGGTATGAGGAAACTTTCTTGAAAGGTGGTTGGGGTAGTGCTTGTCAAAAATGACCATCCCACAGATTAAGATAGCTAATTTTATTGTATGTGTACTGTGCCTTAATGAAGTCAGGAAGAGTGTGAGGTGACAGGTGTCGATCCAGGGTTGAGATTGGGTGAACTGCAGGGAGTAGGGTTAGGAGCTGCTTTAAACTTTTTTACCCAGGAAGACCTGAAACATAACCTCAAATTCGCCTTTTTATAACATTGCTTTCTGGAAGGTATAGAGTTAATGTAATTGTGGAATGTTAATTGATCCTTGCTGCACTAAGCAGATTGTCCCTGTTACTAGAATTATGTGTTGTAAACCCTCTGATTGACGGGTAGCAGCACCCAGAGGGATGTGACTTGGCACATACTCCCAGAGGGCTACATGTCAAGCGTGGAGTCAAAGAATAGGTAAGGAATGGAGAAGAAAGCCTCCTTGAGCCTTAACTGGTCCAACCCACATCATCCTTGCTTTTTTGAAGTGTGCCCTGTGGGATGGAGGGGCACAGAGCCCGCGCCTGTTACATCGCCAGACTCCTGATGCAATTGCTGCTTGCCTGAGCTCCTTGCCTGTTTTTTGTTGGTTAAAGCTGAGTAGACTGGTGTTAAGAACTTGTGGCTTTTCAGTCTTTTTGTTCATTCTGAATGCAGGATCAGTGAGTTGGTGTCTGTGCAGCATGCTGTGTGTTTAAATATTCATTATGAAAATGAACTCCATTCTCTTGTATAATAAAGTTTTGTTTTTTTCTTTTCCCAGTTAAGCCTTCGGGTACAAAATGTTACGTAGATGGATCAGAAGAAATCGGAAATGACTTTAAACTAAAATGTGAGCCACAAGAAGGTTCACTTCCATTACGATATGAGTGGCAAAAATTGTCTGACTCTCAGAAGATGCCTACTGCATGGTTAGCAGGTACTGCTGATTATACGATTTGTAAGATGTGCTGTTAGTTTGAACTTAAACCCAGTGGGGTTTGTGTGTGTGTGTGTGTGTGTGTGTATGTGTGTGTGTGTGCTTTTAATTACTGAATGCCTTCCCTTTTCTACACAGAACAATCAAGGTTCTGTGGAAATTGATTCAGTGTTATATAATGACATCTCAGTGTCATACGGTATGAATTAATAAATAATATTTCTATAATGATTTCACCTTTTAGTGTATTTAGTAACTTTGTGATAGATTTTTTTTTTTAATTGATGGTAATACTGATAGGAAATGTTCATATCATAAATTTGACGGTGGCTAAATTATAACAAGAACTGGATCTTGACTGTTTTGCCTCATTAGTAATTCATGTTGGAGATACAATAATTTACCCATGGTGTGTTAATTGACCTGGTAGTTCAAACCAATTACCAATTTAAAGGAATGCAACACTTGAACATGGTCTACCCTCCTTCCATCCTCCCCACCCTGGTCTTAAGGAGGATTTCTCTTGGCTTCTGTTTCTTTTTTCAAACCAAGAGCCCAAACTAGATAATCTAAGATCCCTTCTGACTTTCTCTTCTATGTTTCTTCCATACGGTAAGTGTTTGCGGATCTTTCTGTTGCACCAAGAACCTTTATGGCATGGGGCACTTCTTAAATAAATCAAATGTGGCACAGAGTGGGTTTAGGGGTAGGATCAGCCCCTCTGCTTCAGCTGAGCATCTCTGCCTCGCTAAAGGAATCGTGCTTTCTTTTGCCTTGATACAAGTAAACTGGAGGCACGATTGCTTGATTCTGGAGACATGCATGTGGCTTACTGGACAGTTTGTGCAGCCCAGTTTTAGTCTGTTGTGCTTTTAACTGGACTGATAAACTTAGTAGGGTTTACCTTTACTAAAATCTCAGAGCTGAGATCTGAAATAGTACAGACAGTCCCCAGGTTATGAACAAGATACTTTTCTAAGCCTGTCTTTAAATCGAATTAGTAGGTAAGTTGAAACAGGTACATATGGTTCTTATTTAGCATCAGTTAGTCAAATGTTTATCTTAGTATATTTGTCTTAGAACTGCCCCCCATAGGGTTTCCAGGAGTGACTGGTGTATTCGAACTGCTGACCTTTTGGTTAGCAGCCTTAACGCCTAACCAGCGTGCCGTCAGGGCCCCATATGCATATAAAACACTTAAGAAACACTTCCAGACCACTCAGTGTTTTCACGAGTGTCACGAAGTAGTGTGCGCGTTATTATGAAACCTTGTATTTAACTTGAATTTTTAATATAATAGGCTTTATGTCAGTCTGTTCTTAAGTATGAGTTGTCTGTAAGTTGGATGTTCGTAACCCAGGGGCTGCCTGTACTGTAAAAATGGATGTTGTTCTTTTTCTCCCCCTTCCTCACCATAGAAATGACTTCATCTGTTATATCTGTAAAAAATGCCTCTGCTGAGTATTCTGGGACATACAGTTGCACAGTCCAAAACAGAGTGGGCACTGACCAGTGCCAGCTGCACCTGGCTGTTGTGCCTTGTGAGTATCTTCCTGTCTGAGAGATAACATTCTCGGGGTTTCTGTTATTTGTATAGAGCTCTTTGACTCAGTCAGCAAGTGTCTGCTAATTTGTGCTAAGCATTTTGTAGCTTGGTTATTAGCTTTCCTAACTTACGAAAGGAGAAAATACTCTGTTTTATTAATAAAATCTTCATTATTGTGGCAATATTAAGGAGATAAAAGTTGTCAAATCAACTCTCATGTACCGTATTTAACCATTATAAATACGAGCAGCTTAGAACCTTCTTATATGCTAACCAAGATAGTTTTGAGTATTAAAAATGTTTAGCCTTGTTTTATCATTTCTATGCTTTATGTAAATTACACATTTCAGAGGAAAGTTCTTTTAATGAATTTTCCCCCTAGATCGTAAAAGGCTAAATAATTTATCTTTTCTTAAAGTTAATAGATGCAATGAAGTGACCTATTAAGGTGTATCCTGCCTTCAATATGAATAGATACAGTTTTCTTTTAACTGTTAATTGTATTTTTATTAACCTCTTATTCTAGCTTCAAACAGAGCTGCAACAATTGCAGGAGCTATTATAGGAACTTTGCTTGTTCTAGTGCTCATTGGTCTAATTATCTTTTGCTGCCATAAAAAGCGCAGAGAAGAAAAATATGAAAAGGAAGTTCATCATGATATCAGGTAATTAAATGAAAAAGGGGTTGACTAATGTATACCAAATATATGATGTCTCTAAAGCATTGGTTCTCTTAACCTGCCAAAGAAAATACCCTGTGAGAATTGATTAAAAGCTGCAGCTCCTCCACTCAGCCCATTTGGAAACTTTTTTTCTCAGTTTCGTATTTGTAGATCAACCACCCTTCATGGTGCCCTGCTGTCCCAATTTTCTTGGACTCCACTTTATGAACCACTGCAGAATGATTGTCTTAAGACTGCCATCTCCCAATAAAATAACAAGCATGACATTTTCAAAAAAATGGGCAGATGTTGAGGTTTTAAAAGAAGGCCTGAATGTATCATTATGGGTAGTTCATAAAACCATTGGTAGTGTGAGTGTATTTTCTCAAATGTTCTAAACCAGCATATCTTAACTAGAAGTACACACTGGATTTCAGAACTTTTAACAATCATAATATGACTAAAGAACACCCTGGAAATTGACATTTGGTAGGTCTGGGGTGTCTGGGCACTTCTATTGTTAAAATGACCAGAGGTAACCGAGATATATATTTGTAAATGTTCGGTGTAAAGATTATGCCTAAATTCCCAATTTTTGCAAGCTAAATCTGTAAGGATTTCCATTAAAGTGTTAAATAACTAACTTTCATAGCAAAAAGGATTTCTTTTTCTTTTTGTTGAATTATATCCAGGTATTAGTGCTTTATCACCTATAAAGTATTACATGAATGTAAATAGTTTATTTTGATCAGTGGTACTAGAATCTGAAAATATTGAGCTTTGTTCCTTGTAAGACAACATAGAACCATATGAATTTGTGTAAAAACCGTAGTTTCGTTTTCTGTAAAGATACACACCTTAATTAAAATGTTAAATTGAGAATAGATACAAAGTTCACGACATTGCCACTGGTCTGCTTTTTTTGTGTATTATACACACATACTTTTTATATACTTAGTATATACTAGTAATATACTAGAGGATCTTCCCCCATCCCTACCCATGATTCATAGCTTACATAACTGTAGGTTTTTAAAAACTTGTTCTTTTAACTCGTACTGGGGACTTTGCTTTCCAGGGAAGACGTGCCCCCTCCAAAGAGCCGAACATCCACTGCCAGGAGCTACATAGGCAGCAATCATTCATCCCTGGGATCCATGTCTCCTTCCAACATGGAAGGCTATTCCAAGACTCAGTATAACCAAGTACCAAGTGAAGACTTTGAACATGCTCCTCAGAGCCCGACTCTCCCGCCCACTAAGGTAGCTGCCCCTAATCTCAGTAGAATGGGAGCGGTGCCTGTGATGATCCCAGCCCAGAGCAAGGACGGGTCCATAGTATAGAGCCTCAGTACCTTTCACCTGTGCTCTCCATGCTTCTTCTCTTGAAATAATGAACACCTATTCTCTTCTAAATTTTGTTACCATCCTCAAAAGGTACCAAAAAGAAGTTAATCAGAAACCATGAGATGTTTACTTCAAAAACTTTTGTTTGGTTATATTGAAATAGTAAGGCATTAAAGTTACTAAAGGTAAATACACTGTCCAAAAAAGATGGATTTTCTGTAAGAGGTTGATTTTATAAGTTTCTAGATATTAATACCTAAGTAAGATGTAGCACTTTGAATTTGAAACCGTAGCTGAAGAAATTGGTGAACTTACATGCACACCAAGTTGATACTTGAATCATCTGAAGGTGGTACTTTCTAACTTCTACCGTTCATTTCTGGATGCTTTCTCACTTAATTTACGGTCCATTAGTCTCCTCCACGAAATTGGTAAAGAAATGTTCATGGCAAAAATACTTACATACATATATGTTTGTTCTTGAATTTATAGCTTCTGTTAAAACTCTAAGTGTGTTTGGAATATTTTTAATAACATGGAAAACATCAACATGTTTTAGAAGTTACTAGTTTTACTTCTGAGTCATGTAATCATTCATAAGCCTTGTCTATAAAATGATTTCTTCAATATTTAACCCTGATAGACTGCTGCAGGGCCAGGGATATAGTACGCTCTTCTATATGCTAAAGTCAAGGAGCATCTATCAGGTTCATTAGAAATGAACGAATGTCAGCAGCACACAGATATGACAGCAGTGGTGCAGTAGTAGGCATGGGTTTTGTTGGTGAGTGATCCAAGGCTTCCAGGCTGATGGCAGTGTTCATGGCGGTGACTAGCCAGATCAAAGACTAGGATTTTGTAGCATCTTCTACTCACTGAACTCATGGACCTAGGCTGTTTAAAGAAGAATGGCTGTTCCTAGCTAAACACTAGCTCTCCACATTAGGTGATATTTTTCTAATAAGAAAAAATTATAACTCATTTATTACTTGGTAGTTACAGATTGAAATTCCCTAATTATTGGTTCCAAATTTTAAAATTTCTCTCGTTCATTTTTTTTTAATGTTGTTGCATATTTTATGTGTAAGAAACATTATATAATCCTTACCCTCTTGAACGCAGTTCCTGCAGGATAGTTTCCTCATAGACTCAGAACAATCAAATACATTTTAAGAGAGTAAGTCTCCTCCATCAATTCTGTATTTCAGACTTGGGAGGATGTACAGTTGCTATTGTATGGCCAACATATCTTTGTGTAGTTCCAGAAAATCAAGTTGAGCTTTGAAAAAGTTTGAGTCGTAGTTTTGTGAAAGTGATTTATCCTTTAAAAAGAGAGAAAGAAAAGAAAAAGGAGTATAAGAATTACTTCTGCCTGCCAAATGTGTTAAATATTGTTTTAGTAGAAGAAAGTGAATCCATTGTATTTCCCTTAAAGATTGTGAGGGAGTGTGGATATACTGGAATGAGCCAGCAGTTTCTCTGTAGTAAATAAGGTCTGCAATAAATTATTTCACTAGCTGTAAAAACTTTTCCCTAGATTTTGGTAGGGAGTTGGTTTCTGTTAACCTCTTTGAGTGCTGTGGTGGTAAATGCAACATTATAAATTAATGTTGGCATGAATTTATGATTAAGCAGAGTATTGTGTATACTTTTTAATGGTAACTTAAGCTGAATGTGTGTAATGGATTAGTGTATAGTTTTTCGTGTTTGGAAGTATTTTTCAAATAGGTTTTTAACGTTACATACAATTGCTTTTATACTTGTGTTAACGTTTTTCATCTGTGCCTTTTGGGTAATGTAATTTTTATTATCAATTCCTGGTGCCTATGAGCTAGTTATCACCTGAAAGGTGCTTAGAGCTGAAGGTACTGTTTCTAAAAATGCATCACTGTGACACCTTTCTGTCCTCACACTTAACTGAATCTTGCCCCTTCTTCTGTATTCTTTTTGGATGCAATTACATGATTGTGTTGTTCATAGAGATTTCAAAATGTCAGTACCCCCAGCATTCTTTGACTGTGTTCATGGCTTCTGATTTTATTATAACAGTAACTATTTTTAAATGCCAGATGTCTGGACTTTTTTATATGAATACCATGTATTTTTAAGATACTGTAAGAATAAATAAGTAGTAGAACACAAACTTTAATAGTCGTAAAGTTGGTCCTTTCTATTCCTGATTGTCATACGCTAAAGATTATACCATCACTCTAAGTAGAAATTGGAGCCCTGGTAGAGCAGTGGTTAAGAGCTCAGCTGCTAATCAAAAGGTCTGTAGTTTGAATCCATGAGCCACTCCTTGGAAACCTGATGGGCAGTTCTACTCTGTCCTATAGGGTTGCTGTGAGTCAGAATCTACCCGATGGCAACAGGTTTGGTTTATAAGTGGAAATTACTCTAAAAGGTGGACATCTGTGAGAACTCTTTCCCTTAACCTTCCTGTTTATCTAGAATTTGGCTCTAAGCAAATCAGAATCTCTTCCAGAAAGGCTTTCTGTGTAGATCCATGCCAACTACAGTCTGAGGAACGAGCTAGTACCCTGAAGAGACCTATTGCGTGTGATTAAGCTGAGAGGACAGAATTGAGTTTTAGACGTGTCTCTCTAAACACTCTCCTTGTAAATTTTAGTTGATCCAAAGGCCAGGTAGTATCACTGATAACTTCCCAAATTCTCACTGATAATTTCAGCTAATCAGATATTTGTTATAGAATTATTATTAGTTATCATCAGTAGTTCAACAACAAGAAAAACATGTTATACAAGCATTTCCATTAGAGAGCCAAACATCAGTCAAGGACGGCGCTGCATCTTCAAAGCAAAGTCGTTCAACACCCCTGTACGCCTAAGGGACCCCAAACCATTTTAAGTTACACGGAGTAAAAGTAACTATAAAAACAAATGATACCGTGGAGTATGTGGGTCTGCGTCTTGAATGTGGAGTAGCTTACAGGTTTTTTTTTTCCCTTCTTAGCGATCTTACTAACTTTCCCCAGTTAGAAAGGGAAAAGGGAAAAGAAAAAATTCTTGTTGATCACACTGACCAATTATTCTGGAAAAACAACTGTGTTTAAGTTTTACTGTCTGCCATGGCATTTTTATAATGGAAATACAGCCTGAGTGCGTCTTGGGGGATGTTAATTGAAGAGACTCAAACTATTATTCATATAGATTATGGATATAAGAAATATCTGACTTTTAATTATTTGCCTCAATTTATATGTTGCTTTTACCATTCCTCAAGTTAACAAATGCTTAATTGAAGATTGAGTCCTAGAAATTTAGAGTATTAGTTCAAGGGGCAAGTAAAACATGTTGATTAAATATAAAAAGAGCTGATTGCATGAAGTTGGATATGGAATTCTATAATGTATGGCTTCTTCAAAGAACTACTCTTAGTGTCTTTGTGTGTGCGTAGCATGTGTATTTGAAGTTACATGAATGTTAAAAGTTTTTTCCTAATTACTTTTTATCTCAACAGTGTTTAGGGCTCTCGGATGCCTTATTCCAGGGTGAACAGAAAAAGTCCATATTTTATGTGGTTAATGCTTTGATGTGTCACATGAGGAGTAGTTTGTAGAAAATATTGGCACAATTTTAACTTGTTCAGTGGCTTGTGACATTATATGTATAATATGTACATGTATATATATCTTTATCACATTTCTGTGTTTAGTAGTATGAATATTCTGGGCAAGTTTTAATATTTCAAATACCTTTGGATACTCTTTCAATAAAGGCAACACGTTCTGCAATAGAATTTCTTACCTGTTTGCCTATTTTGACACTAAATTTTAGTCCATAACTGCGCACAACTTCCATTTTTAAACGTTACAGAAGCAGGGAAGAAAAACAAATTTGTGAATTGTGGTTCTGTTTATGGCTTTTTAAGCAAGACTGATGGTTTATTTTGTGGACGGTAACACCAGCAAATATTTGCTTTATCTGGCCTCTTATTAATTAAAATCGAGTTTTCCAAAACCCTATTTTTATCATTTAAAAGTGTGGTGGATAAAAGTTGGGTTTGATTTTGGTCATGGACATTAAAAGCTCCAATCAGTGAAGAACCTTGGGTTCTCTGTTAATTTAGTTAATGACGCAAGCGTTAGGAGAACCACAGTTCACCGATTCGCTTATTCTTGTCCCTAACTGTGCGTTGTAGTGATAACACAGTTGTGCTGCCGAGAAAAAAAACACTTTGACGTGTCACATATGCAAAGGAGAGAATTGGTAGCGTCAGTTTCAAAATAATTTTGTATTTAAAATTTCTGGCTTTAAGTATTCAATGGTGCAGATTTTGAACTTTGTAAGAACAAAATTTGTCTAAAAAAAAACAAAAACTTGCTCTAGTTTTGTGACCTTGTGTACTTTTGAAATAAAACCAAGAAAGCAGTTTTCTGCCTCGCAACTTGAGAGTGTGGTGTGGCTTCATTGTGCCTTTTTTAAATGTTTTACTAAAGTTTGAATATGCTATTCTTCCCTGCTCTCCTGAGTCAGGGTTTCCTCCCACCTCCCCTTGCATCCTCTAATAAACAGAATAAAAAGCACAACAATCACACATCAGTGAAAACATGCCAACATACATGCATACATTCACACACACACACGCAAAACCAGCCCAAACCCACTGCCATCGAGTCGATTCTGACTAATAGTGACTCTATAGGACAGAGTAGAGCTACCCCACAGGGTTTTGTAGGCTGTAAATCTTTACAGAAGCACACTGCCACATCTTTCTGCCTTGGAGTGGCTGGTGGATTTGAACTGCAGACCTTTTGGTTTGCAGGTGAGTGCTTTAACCACTGCACCACCAGGGCTCCTTGAGAGTGAGAGAGAAAGATATATATTTCCCCACTCTGCATTTATATGACAGGATATATTTTATTATTTGGGGCTGAAGCCCTTAAAGTTCTGTGATTACTTCAGAATTTACAGTGTGAACTCAAGATTTTCAGATGCATACGTGTATGTATTAAGTATGTATACATCTACTTAGGGCGTAAAGCTATTTTCATTGACTTCTAAATGTTACGTTAGGTGTTAGGGGATTGAATTGTGTCCCCCCAGAATCTATGTTGCAGTTGTTTACCCCTGTACTTGTGGATGTAATCCCGTTTGGGAATAGGGTTTTCTTTATTAATGAAGCCACATCAGTGGAGGGTGGGTCTTAAACCAGTCACCTCTGAGATATAAACCAAGCTGATCAGGCAGAGAGCAGGAAGCAGAAAGATGGGGAGGAGATGCCACATTGCATGAAGATCACCAAGGAGCCCAGGAACAAGGGCCTTCCCCCAGAGCTGACAAAGAGAGAAAGCCTTCCTCTAGACACGGCACCCTGAATTTAAACTTCTAGCCTGCTAAACTGTGAGAAAATAAGTTTCTGTTTGTTGAAGCCACCCACTTGTGTTATTTCTCTTATAGCAGCACTAGATAACTAAGACATCAGGAAAAATAAGGATGGGGTAGTAAATGCTTCTGTAAGAAGACATTTTGAGGAGTATTTTATTTATACCAAGGTGTCTAAATCTCAGCGCTCTGAACGTTTTGGGCCAGATAATTCTTTGTTGTGGGGGACCATCCTGTGCATTGTAGGATGATTAGCAGCATCCGTGACCTCTATCCACTCACTAGATGGCCATGAGCACTTGCCACCCTCCCAGTGTGACAACCAAAAATGTCTCCAAACATTGCCAAATGTCCCTAGGGGTGAGAGTGGAGAGCAAAATCATGCCCAGTTGAGTACCGCTGGTTTACACGCACAGACACATACCAGTTGTGTCAAATTGATTCTGACTCATGGTGACCCCATGTATGTCAGAGTAGAACTGTGTTCCACAGGGTTTTCAATGGCTGTGATCTTTCGGAAGTAGATCGCCAATCCTTTCTTTCAAGGTGCCTCTGGGTGGACTTGAGCCTACAAGCTTTGGAGTTTGATGTGTTAGAATACCAGTTATTAGTAGATGCTTTATTTAGCTTCAGTTTCCTAGTGCTTAAAATTGTGATAAAAAGATCTACTTCACACGGGATGCTGAAAGGATTTAAAGAGAGAAAATTGATATAATAATTGTTTGTATTTGTCCCTGGTAGCTGGGATGCTGATAAATGATACACAGATTTTCAAAGAATTGAGATTGTAATAAAATACGCTAAGTGAAACTACCAAGTATAATTTAATAGCTGTAACGTAGACCATATTTTAACTTCGCAGCTCTAAAGGCCAGATCTTATTTCTGTTTAATTAAATACCAAATGGCAAAACATATACAAAGTAATTTGTTATTAAATAAAAATGGTCTAGTTTTAAGTCTAAGGCACAATCAAATGCGATTTCTAAATGCAGTAAAAGCAGCAATGGAAAGATCAGGAAGCCAGACCTAGAAACTAAGATTTTTTGCGAGTGTTCCTGAAGTAGAAATCAAATGCGCTTTGTTGTTTTGTTACTTAGGTGATTATTTTGAATTTGTTAAATCTTAGTACAAAAGAAAGTAGTTGTCCTAAGTTAACTTAAGAAAAAGAAGCTGTTAAGTTCTCTTTGATCATAGTTATCCAGAGAAGAATTGCTGGGGTGAATGAAGAACCAGAAATATATTTCAGTCTAGTTAACCAAGAACTAAGTCCTCGCTCAGTTGGTTTCTTCTTGTTTCACTGCTGAGCTGTGAAAATTCTAAGTCTATCATGGAGAATGGGAGAGGCAGGAGAAACCTAAATTCAGGCAATTACAGAGGTAAAGCCTGATGTAAACCACCAGCAAATTATTAGAAGCCATCATGATCTTGGCTTGTCCTTCCCTAAGTCGTTCTTAAGCAAATCACCAGGCCTGTCTTCCGAGGCACTTCTGGGTCGGTTCAAACTGCCAACCTTCCAGATGGTAGTTGAGCGCTTAACTGATTATGCCACCCAAGGACTCCTGTGATAGCCATACTCGATAGTTAAGGAGCCCTGGTTTCACACCTTAGGGAACATGGAATTTATTCAGCTAGGAACAACCCCTCCCTGCTTACCTGCCCAGTGCATATTTGCCCTGCAAGTGTAAGTTCAAGCACTATCACCCTTTGAGTCTTTTTTTAATTCCCACCTCTTACCCCCCATTCACAAAGCTAAACTAAGGGTGCATCTGAGCCCTCAGCATCTCCGGAGCAAGTCTTCTATGGCACAAAGCATTTTGCATTCTAATTATTTTATATGCTTAATATACCTCCTTTATGAGTCTGATGATAGTTTATTCACCTCTATTCCCAGTGTCTTAACTCTGACTTGCAATTGCTCGGTAAATGCTGAATGAGTATCTAGAATGGAAATATGGACACTTAGGGCAAGTATGAGCTCGTTAAGTACACTTATTATTCTCTGCAAGATGACTGGCCTGGTCTCTGTTTAAAGGCAAGATCATGAGAAATAGAGTCAGTGTGTGTGGTGAGGTTAGCAATTCTATACTGACAGGTAATGTCTGCTCTTGGTTTAAAAAGTTAGCTTGCAGAAATACCAAATGGGGTGAACCAACTTAATAGCATGGAGACGAACCTAATTGTGCTAGAAACCTAAAGAGATAGAAAAGCTTTTTAGAAATAAATTTATAAAACCCTCTGTCTTAGTTATCTAGTGCTCCTATAATAGAAATACCATAAATGAATGGCTTTAACAAAAAAATTTATTTTCTCACAGTTTAGGAGGCTAGATGTCCGAATTCAGGGTGCTGGCTCTAGGGGAAGGCTTTCTCTCTGTTGGCCCTAGAGGTAGTTCCTTGTCTCTTTTGAGCTTCTGCTCCTGGGCGATCTTCGTGTGGCTTGGCATCTCTCTTCCCCCATCTCTGCTACTTTCGTTTGTTTGTTGAATCTCTTTTATATCTCAAAAGAGATTGACTTAAGACACAACCTACATTGATCCTGTCTCATTAACATAACAAAGACCCATTCCCAAATGGGATTATAGCCACAAATGTAGGGTTTAGGATTTACAACACATATTTTTGGGGGACACAATTCCATCTGTAAAATTCTACCCTTCCTTCCTCCCCCAATTCATGTCCTTGCCACATGCAAAACATTCACCCCATCACATCATTCCAAAAGTCTTAAATCAACTCCCAAGTCCAAAATCTCATCCTCTGAATCATCTAAATTGAATAATGGGTGAGACTTTAGGCAGATTCCATCCTGGGGCAAAATTCCACTCCATCTGTGAACCTGTGAAATCTAGACTACAAGTTATGTGCTTCCAAAGTACAATGGTGGAATGGGCACAACAGACATTTCCATTGCAAATGGGAGGAATTGGAGAGAAAGAAGGGATAACAGGCACCAAGCAAGTCCAAAACCCAGCAGAACAATTTACATTAGCTCTCCAGGGTTGAAAATAATCATCTGTTCTTGAGACCATCTGTGCAGCGGCCCTGCCCTCCAGACTGGGTATTGGCCACACTCTCTGGATTCTGGGTGGAGGTCCCTTGGCCCTGGGCTTCAGCCCTACTTTTCAGGCCCACTGGGATGGCAACCCTGCTCCCTTGGTTTTGGGAGGCCCCATTCTCCTACTCCATGTGAGTGGCAACCTCGGGCCCCTGCAGGCCCCATTTTTCTGTTTCTTGGCCATGGAAGCCACACCCTCTCAGTTTGGGCAGCATCCCTATCCCCCTGGCACACCTTAATGGCAGCCCCACACTGTGGGACCGAGTTGACAAAGACCCAAATCTTTGAAACTTGGGAGGCTGTGGCTCCACCCTTTGAAACTGAGAAGACCCTGCTTCCCATGCTCCTTCCAACAGTTCTGCTGATCTCTGAGCTGCTCCAGGGATGGTCCATTTCTTTTCTTGGAGGACAACAGATGTAGCTCCTTTGGCCTGTTTCCTGCCTGTACAATTCCAAGAGGCAGACAGATTTCTTTTCTTGCGTTCTTTGTCCTCTTCAGTCTAAGCTGATGGGTTTTCTGCTGTGGTAGATCCTAACTGTGGTTAGATCCATCAGTCATAGGCTTAATCTCTTTAACAAAAGATTGTGTAGAAAAGTCCTTGGTGTCCTTTCAAGTTCCATAAGTAGCAAGGAGAAATCACGTGGCCCCTATAAGATCTAGCTTAGAAATCTCCTCAGCCAAATATCCAAGTTCGTCACTTACCAGTTCTACCTTTCACCAAACATTTGAACAAATTCAGACCAAAAATTCAGGCAAGTTCTTTGCCACTATAAAAAAGCACTGCCCTTCCTCCATTGTCCAATCACATGTTCGTCATTTAAAGCCTCACCAGAAGCACATTTAACATCCACATGTCTAGCAGCATTCCGTTGCTGGCGCCATATGTATTCTCTAAGATGCTAGACCTTCTCTACGGCTCTCCTCACTTCCTTCTGAGCCCTCACCAGAATTAACCTTTGATGTCCTTAATTCTACCAACAATCCCTTCAAGGCAATCTGTTGTTTGTTGTTGTTAGGTGCCATCAAGTCAATTCCAACCCATAGCAACCCTGTGTACAACAGAATGAAACACTGCCTGGTCCTGTGCCATCCTCACAATTGTTATGCTTTAGCCCATTGTTGAAGCCACCGTATCAATCCATCTAATCAAGGGTCTTCCTCTTTTTCACTGACCCTCTACTTTACCAAGCATGATGTCCGTCTCCAGGGACTAATCCCTCCTGATAACATGCCCGAAGTATATGAGACATAGTCTCACCATCCTTGCTTCTAAGGAGCATTCTGTTTGTACTTGCTCCGAGACAGATTCGTTCGTTCTTTTGGCAGTCCATGGTACTTTCAGTCCTCTTTGCCAACACCACAATTTAAAGGCGTCAATTCTTCAGTCTTCCTTATTGTCCAGCTTTCGCATGCATATGAGGCAATTGAAAACACTATGGCATGGGTCAGGTGCATCTTAGTCTTCAAGGTGACATCTTTGCTTTTTAACACTTTAAAGAAGTCTTTTGCAGCAGATATGCCCAATGCAATGGACCTTTTGATTTCCTGACTGCTGCTTCCATGGGTGTTGATAGTGGATACAAGTGAAATGAAATCCTTGACAACTTCCATCTTTTCTCCATTTATCATGGTTGCTTATTGGTCCAGTTCTGAGGATTTTTGTTTTTTTTATGTTGAGGTGTAGTCCATACTGAAGGCTGTGGTCTTTGATCTTCATCAGTAAGTGCTTCAAGTCCTCTTCGCTTTCAGCAAGCAAGGTTGTGTCATCTGCATAACGCATGTTGTTAATGAGTCTTCCTCCAATCCTGATGTCGCATTCTTCTTCATATAGTTCAGCTTCTCGGATTATTTGCTCAGCACACAGACTGAGTAAGTATGGTGAAAGGATACAACCCTGCCGCATGCCTTTCCTGACTTGAAACCACTCAGTATTCCCTTGTTCTGTTCGAATGACTGCCTCTTGATCTATGTGCAGGTTCCTCATGAGCACAATTAAGTGTTCTGGAATTCCCATTCTTCTCAATGTTATCCATAATTTGTGATGATCCACACAGTTGAATGCCTTTGCATAGTCAATAAAACACAGGTAAAAACCTTTCTTGTATTCTCTGCTTTCAGCCAGGATCCATCTGACATCAGCAATGATATCCCTGGTTCCACCTCGTCTTCTGAATCCGGTTTGAATTTCTGGCAGTTTCCTGTTGATGTACTTGCTGCAACTGCTTTTGAATGATCTTCAGCAAAATTTTACTTGGATGTGATATTAATGATATTGTTCGATAATTTCCACATTCTATCGGATCACCTTTCTTTGGAGTGGGCATAAATATAGATCTCTTCCAGTCGGTTGGCCAGGTAGCTGCCTTCCAAATTTTTTTGGCATAGACGAGTGAACATTTCCAGCAATGCCTCCGTTTGTTGAAACGTCTCAGTTGGTATTCTGTCAATTCCTGGAGCCTTGTTTTCACCAATGCCTTCAGCACAGCTTCAACCTCTTCCTTCAGTACCATCAATTCCTGATCATATGCTACCCCCTGAAATGTTTGAATATCGACCACTTCTTTTTGGTACAGTGACTCTGTGTGTTCCTTCCATCTTCTTTTGATGCATCCTGTGTCGTTTAATATTTTACCCATAGAATCCTTCCATACTGCAAGTTGAGGCTTGAATTTTTTCTTCAGTTCTTCAGCTTAAGAAATGCCAACGGTGTTCTTCCCCCACGCATCTGCCACTTTGTCATACTGTGGGGGCTTGTGTGTTGCTGAAGACTATGCCACCGTTATTCAGTTACCAGCAGGGTCACCCATGGTGGACAGGTTTCAGTTAGCTTCCATACTAAGAAGAAGGACCTGGCAGTCTACTTCTGAAAAGAATTAGCCAGTGACAGCCTCATGAATAGCAGCAGAACATTGATATAGTGACGGAAGATGAGCCCCTCAAGGCATTCTAGGCTTTTACTAGTAGGCACCTTAAAACTCTTCCAGCCTCTACCCATTACCCAATTCCAAACCCACTTCCGTATTTTAAGTATCTGTCAGAGTAGCACTCCCACTTCTCTGTACCAAATTCTGCCTTAGTTTTCTAGAGCTGCTAAAACAGAAATACCACAAATGGGTAGCTTTAACAAATAGAAATTTATTTTCTCACAGTTTAGGAGGCTAGAAGTCCAAATTCAGGGTGCTGGCTCTAGGGGAAGGCTTTCTCTGCCAGCTCTGGAGGAAGGTCCTTGTCTCTGAGCTTCTGCTCCTGGGTGATTTTCATGTGGCTTGGCATCTCTCTTCCCCCATCCCTGCTGCTTTTGCTTGCTTGTTGAATCTCTTTTATACCTCAAGAGAGATTGGCTTAAACACACTCTGCACTGATAATCCTGTCTCATTAACATAAGAAAGACTACCCATTCCCAAATGGTATTTTAACCACAGATAGAAAAAACCTGTTGCCATCGAATGGATTCCAATTCATTAGGGTTAGAATTTACAACACATGTTTTTGGTGGACACACAATTCAATTCATAGCACCCTCCTTGGAGATTCTGAGTAGGTCTAGGGGTTGAGGTCAGTGACTCTTTTCTCCCTCCCATGTATTTAGATAATGAACCAACTTTGGGAACGCCCGAATTGTTTAGGAAACCTTTTTGCAGATGACAGATTTCCATGCTGAGTCACTAATGGTAGAGTATTTTTTTCCTCGGGCTTCAGAAACATTTAGGTACACTTTGAGTGAGGCTCATAAAGTTTACATGCTTCAAAACTGTTGCCAACGTTGCTCTACAAATATTTCTGGGAATCAGAATTTAGGGAGAACTGCTTAGAGTTCTGAAACACTGTTTCTTAGAAGATGTTAGTTTTCAGTAAAATTGCACAATATTATGTCAGTTATTTTCAAGTCTTTTTTAAATGACTAGCCTTCTGAAATGACTAGTCATTTCCGATCAATTTCTGCATGTAATGATGATTGCAAATGATGGAGGCCTAATAGCGAAAATTGATGTAGAACACGTGCTCAGAGGGTGTTTTGTTTTGTTAATTTTTAAGTGCCATTCTAAAATACCAGCACCTAAATAACTATCCCAACAGCCTCAGTCTCCCTGGGAGTGTATAAGCTTTATTTCAAACGTGGGGTAACTTTAATACACTTTATGAGTCAGAATCGACTTGAAGGCAACGGGTTTGGTTTGGTTTTTTTGGATAATACACTTTGTTGACCTTTTATCTGTTTGTCAACTGAAAAAGAGGTAGTTAATGGAATGGTTATGAATTTGTCTCATAAATGTTGCTGACTTTTTTTAGGGAAGTAAGGTTTTTAGAGAAGTTCTGCATATTCTTCACAGGATCATTTTTTATGGGTCTGAACAGTTTTGTAACGTTTCAGACAGACGATGCACATGGTATATAGAGTGAATGTCAGTCACCCTCTCACCCATGTTTCTCAGTTTCTGTCCCAGTTCTGCTTCAAGAGGCATAAGCAATTGTTTGTGAAAATGTCTTATTTTTTAAAAAAATTTTTTATTGTACTTTAGATGAAAGTTTACAGAACAAATACTTTCTCGTTAAACAGTCAGTACACATATTGTTTTATGACATTGGTTAACAACCCTGCGACATGTCAACACTCTCCCTTCTTGACCTCAGTGGACTTTTCTTTTTTTTCTGGTGAAAATATATTTAGCCAAAGATACACCATTTCAAAAATTCCTACATGTACAATTCGGTGACATCGATTACTTTCTTCCAGTTGTGCTGCTATTCTCACTATCCTTTTCCAAATTATTCCATCACCATTATCTTCAACTCACTGCCCCCAGGCTTATCCAGTCTTTTGAGTTGCTTTTGTCAACTTGATCTCACATAGATAATTCTTTTTTTTTCTTTTTTGTACTTTAGATGAAGTTTTACAGAACAAAGATTTTCTCATTAAAACAGTACACATATTGCCGTATGACGATGGTTAGCAACCCCACAACATGTCAACACTGTCCCTTCTCCTATCACCAGCTTTCCTGTCCCCTCCTGCCTTCTAGTCCTAAAATTTCTTATGTGTTTGAATAAGTAATTGAATTAGTTTCCTAGGAGTTCCATTACAAGGTATCACGAACTGGGTGACTGGAGGTTAGAAGTCTGAAATCAGGGTGTTGGCTGCGTTGATTCCTTCTGAAGGCCTTGAGGTAGAATCTGTTCCGCGCCCCTCTCCTAGCTTTTAGCAGCTCCTGGTGGTCCTTGGCATTGCAGTCCCTGCCTCCGTCTTCCCATGGCCATTATCCCTGTGTGTGTGTCTTTCCACCTCTCTTCTCTTTTATAAGGACACCACTCACATTGCGTGAGGGCCCACCACACTCCAGCATAATCTCCTGTTAACTGATGACATCTTCAAATATCCTATTTTCAAACAATGTTACATTCACAGGTACAGGGGTTAGGACTTCCACATATCTTTTCGAGGGAGCACAATTCAATCCATAATACTAATCTATTCACAGGGCACAAAATTCAGAAGTGTAAGAGCATATAGTGAAAACTACGATCAATTTCATGTTCTTTATTCCAGAAATTCTCTGTGCCTGTACAGTTGCGTATGTGTGTTTATGGGTCTATCCTGAGTATTTATTTTTACAAATTAATCGTGAATAGATTGGTCATGGGGAGGGGCGTGAGAGGATATTAGGTTTTTAATTGGAGCAACTGAGAATTATGATGTTGAGCTAGGAAGGAGAAGAAGAAACAAATGTGAGAGTAGAAATAGTCCTGTTTTAACCATGCAACCTTTGAAATATCTATTAGAATCCAGGCAAGATGACAGTAGGCAAGTGAGTCACAAACCTGGACCTAAGTAGAAAATTCAGAGCTGGAGATGAAAATTTGGTAATCATCAGCATTTAGACGGATTTTAAAGACGTAGGAGTAGATGAAATCACCACGGCACAGAGTGTAGAGAGAAAAATGAAGGCAGAGGATGGAGCTCTGAGTCATGAAACATTTGGACGTTAAGATAAGTTCAATTTTGAACATAGTGAGTTTGAAGATTTTATTAGGTATGCAGGTGGATTTGTTGAATAGATAAATGAATATATGCCTCTGGAGTGTGGGAGAGAGGACTGGGCTAGAGTTGAAAGGTTGGGATTCATAAGCATATAAATATTAGAGCTCACCAAGGAAGTGAGTGCAGATAAAGACAGAGGCCAAACCTGGGGCACTTCAACTTTCATAGGAACTAGGGAAATGAAAAAAAATGTATATACATAAGGGCCGATATTTTGGCATATAATGCTGTCGGCCATTGGGAAAAAATAGTATTCCTGGCAACTTTGGATGAAGTGCCTAACTCTATCTGCTACTTCTCAATTTTAGGATTATTATTTATTTATTTTGGGATCACTCTATGGGAAGAGGGGAAAGGAAAAAAAATACCCAAATTGACTGAACAAATTTTATTTTGGTAATAAATGCAATTATGTGCATACAGCACGTGAGGGTACCTTCAAAACAGGATAACACTTCAGACAGGATAACATCAAATGAACTCGAGAGACTACCTGCCCTACTTCCATCTCTGTCTCCACCACTTAATAGCTGGATGACCTCAGATAAACTACTTAACCTCTCCACATTCCTTTTCCTCACCAGTAAAATGGGGGTTATAGTACATACCTTGTAGAATTGTTAGGAGATTGGTAAATTAATTCATGCCAAGCACTTAGGGTGGCAAGTGCGTGGTCAGTACTCAGGCAATGCTGGCTGCTATCATCTTCATCATCATCATCATCATCATCTTATTATGATATCTGCCTCATATCTCATTAAGATAGGATAAGGTGACCCTATATTCCAGTTTTCTCAGGACAGTCCTGCTTTATGCTTGTTATCGCATTATAATTACTCACAAATAAACCTTTTACTCTCAGAAATGTCTCAGTTTGAACAGTAAGACCTATGGTTAACCTACCTGGCGAGTTTAGAATAGCCCTGATGTAGAGCCTTGGTGATATGGTACTTGGCATGAAGAAGAGATACTTTACTCACATCTCTGACTCTTCAATCAAAAGCAACACCAATGTATTTAAATACCGTTAAATATCCATTTTTTTAGACTATCCCCAAAAGTCTAGAACATATACTAGTACAGGTATACCATAATATGTGGCATTGTTCCATGTATTATTTAGATATAGCTATTAGCAGTGGAAAATATTGGAAGTATTTCCATCTCTGTAAGCCAGGATGTGCTTAACTCATTGCGTATTCCACATTTCCAGATTTGGTTTTCATCTGACTTCATGGTTTGAAAAAAAAAAATTGTTTCCTTGCTAAAAAACAACATTATAACAACAGTAAATGAATTTGAGACTATTTTACCCAAATAACATCACCACAACAAAACTTATTTGTCTTCTGGTACATTTATGTATAAATGAGGCTGTATACATAAATTTAATTAATGTGGGCTGTGGAGAAGGAGCCTGAAAAGAGAGAAGAGCCACAGTGGAATGAAGGATTTAAATGAAGGGATTAACTTGAATAGGGTCAGGAGAACGTTTTTCCCAGAATGATGAGGGAAAGTGAGGTTGGGTGCAGATTTAATATGCTTGTGGTTTTGTGGACGGGATGTTAGAATTAGATGATCTCACTTTTCTTTGTGAAGTTGAGGCAAGGTCATACCTTGGGAGAGCTGAGCAGAGGGGGATGGCTAGGAGGTAAGAGAACTTGAAGGAAGAGGTGAAATTTAGGAAATTCTGTGTGAAGAATGGGAGAGAAAAGAGACTAGGAACAAGAAGGGGGACTCTGAAAGGCTGTAAGATCACAGATGAGGTTTGATCATGCACTTGTCATGCTTGGCCTGTTTAGGGCCTGGGACTGTAGCTGGCAAATATAAGTGCTCTATGAAAGCTTGTTTGCATTATTTGTTTCATTCCTGTTGCTTTTTTTATTAAAAGAAACTATCTTTCTTGTTCATTTACTAAAGCTTACAAGGAGAGAAGGCATAAAACAATAATAAATTGGTTCAAATTTGTATTAGTTTATATGCACCTGGAAGTGGCCCAAGAAATGTCCTTTCCTTCAAGACCAGCACTGTCCAGTATGGTAGGCAATAGTTACATTTCAAGCTCAATAGCCACATGTGACTAGTAGCTACCATATTGGACAAAACAGATATAGAACATTTCCATCATTGCAGAGGGTTCTATTGGACAACCCTGTCCTATTCAATCTCAAAAGATCATATCATAACATTTAGAACTCAAGTTTGAGAGAAAACTCTGGGTGCCAATCTTAGGTTTGCCATTACTTAACTGTTCGACCTTGGACAAATTATTTAACCTCTTCATGCATGTTTTTCTTAATTTTAAAATGGAACTGATAGAATTACCTTATAAAATTAAATGAGATAATAACCACAGCAGTTAATAGCTTACCATGTGTCAAGTCTGCTCAACCATTTATAGTGGAAGCATCTAGCCTCGTTAAGACATGAAGAGAAAATGGACCCATTTAGAAAGAAATAGGATGCTACCCAATTATGGCAGCAAATAGATGACTCTTTGCCTCTGTCGATAACCAGTGTTCACATAGACAAGGGTTGATTTCCTGGTTTCAAACTTACTTCCAGATTAATTTTCTAAAATACTATGTTCACTCTCTTGCTCAAAAGCTTTCCTGGACAACTTCCAGCTTAAAAAATCCTACTCCTAGCCTAACTTTAGACTTTCATATCTGTCCCTCCACTATCATAACCTAAGCTTATATTTGCACATACATGTATATGTATGTTTTCAAAAAGATAAAATCGTATACATACTTGCTGATTTTTTTATTTAACAATTTCTCTCAGAGATTATTCTGTTATCTATATATGTATAACCACCATATTTATTTCAAGACTGCATAGTATTGCAGCAAAATAACACACTATGATTTATTTAACTGGACTCCAATGTAAATGATAGGCATTTACACTGATCCCATTCTTTTGGTATAACTAGTAAAATTACAATCGATATGTTTGTATTATACATCGGTTTACATATGCATAACTATCCCTTAAGGTAAATTTCTAGAAGGCGAGTTGCTGAGTAAAGAATATGTGCATTTAAATGTCGATAGCTATTATTAAAACATCGTCCTAAGTATCATAGCAGCTTATGCTCCCATGGATGAGAGTCCTTATTCCCCAAATCCTCACCGAGATGCCGAGCCGACTCTTTGATCTTTCTCCACCGCAGAGGAGAAAATCATCTCATGATTTAAAACTCTATTTCTCTTTCTGTGTTGCAGTTGAGCATCTTTTCATACATTTCAGAACCGTTTGTGTTTTCCTTTTTGGTAACTGTTCATATCCTTTGCCCATTTTTCTTTTGCACTATTATTCTGCTTATTGGGGGGACCTCTTAAATATTAATAAAATTAGCCCTTTGTGATATAAATTGAAACTTTTTTGTCTCACTCTGTCATTTTTGACTCTCTTTATGGTCTTACTCTTTTCTGACCATGTGATCCCAATTCTTCCCAAGTCCCCTCACCAGAGAAACCTCTAATTGTCCTGCTTCAATGTGGCTTCTCCCTTCTTGAAATTGTACCCAAGACCTGGAAGTTGCCAGTCTTTTCAAGTTTGTCTCCTCTCCCTAAGCAGATGTCAAACTTCTCAAAGGCAGGGACATTTTTATCTCCATAATGTTTAGCACGTAGTGAATTCTCAGTAATCTTTTTTCTTTTTTAATTGTGCTTTGGATGAAGGTTTACAGAGAAAATTAGTTTCTCATTAAACAATTAATACACATTGCTTTATGACATTGGTTGCCACTCCCACAACATGTCAACACTCTCCCTTCTCAACCTTGAGTTCCCCATTACCAGCTTTCCTATCCCCTCCTGCCTTCTCGTCCTTGCCCCTGGGCTGGTTGTGCCCATTTAGTCTTGTTTTCTTTTATGGGCCTGTCTAATCTTTGGCTGAAGGGTGAACCTCAGGAGATTCTCAGTAATCATTGTCAACGATAATAATTAACAGCATCTCTAACTCTGTTCCTGTCAAGTCAGCACCCCATGTCTCCTGATCAGTGTGTTTCTTCTTAAGGTGTCTTTGGTTTGTCAACTTGCTGGGGTTCTTGTCCTGAGCAGTTTTATGGAATCAGCACAAACCAAATGAAGAAAATGAGTTATTCTGAACTTGAAGATACGTCTAGAGCGTGTGTTAGGTCAGTTGTCACATAAAATTATTCTAAGTTGAACGTTGGCTGCTGGCTCTGTGCTCTTTTAATGTTGCTAAGTAGGAACTTTACTTCTCTCTTACACAGTCCCAGAACTGTCAAGAGTGAGACCTTTTCTAGGGAACAATAGAATGACCTTGCAGTTCTGGGAGGAGAGGAGAGGATAGAAAAGATATGAACGACTGCAACTTACAAACTCTTGCAAAATTATAGTCTTCCAGCATTCTGCCTCCACCAGTCTTTTAACCTGCTGACGAGGAGGTGACAGTTTAGGTTTTCACAGAAACACCAGCACACAAAATAAAATTTAATAATTACATGAGAGGAAATGCAGTCTGTGCCCCGTCAACTAAAAGATGAAGACACTACCTGCTACGTCCAGGACAAGGTAAAGGTGTACTTTATAGCACCAACAGGGCTCTATGACATCAGGTAGGTAGGTAGGTAAGTAGGTATAGATTTGGCTTAAACTTCCTGTAATGTCATGGACAAAATATATGTGTGATATAGTTAAGTGAGGAGAATTTACATAGCAGTTCTAATTTTGTAAAAGAAAAGCTAATTGGCTATTTTAAATGTTAAATTAAAACTTAAAAAATATTTTTAAATGTCTGTGGAGGGGTTAAAGGAAAGATAGACCAAATTTTAATAGAGGTTAACTTCAAGTGGTGGTTGTGTTTTTCAAATTTTCACCAAAGTACACGTATTACTTTTATACATTGATCATGTATCACTTCAGTGCCAAAGCAAGACTGGAAACAAAATACCTCTTGAAGGTAACATCAGATGATTGCGCCATGCTCACACACACCCTTTGAGATTCATTCCACTCCCCCGGCATCAGCGAGTATATAGTTTAATGATTAAACACTTGAGTGTTTGTTAAGAAATACAAATTCTGGGTACTGTCCTAGCCTCTCATTTGCCCAATGTCATGGTACAGAAGAGAAAATGGATTTTTAAAATTCAGCATGACTCTAGTTATCACATATAGTTCATCTGTGGACCCTTTCTAAACGGACAATTTATAGAAGCTAAAAAAGACCTCATTATGACCTGGTCTCATCCAAGTGAAAATATCCTCCAGGGCAGAAATACAGGGCTACTCCTGGGTGTAACATCTCACATAGGAAGGATCTTAACCCTCTTCCTTCTCTTTGTTCCTGTGCTAGAAAGAGATCTATGTGGCCACAGGTTAGTGCCTTCCAAGCTTACACACGTCAAAAATGCGTGTTCCTAGCTTTTTGTGTGCAGTCAGCTCAGGTGGGAAAGATTGTGCTTGCAGTCAATTTAAGATAAACAGAAAGGTTCTGCTAGAAATAGTATAATGGTTAAAGGTTGGGCTCTGGAATTAGACAGATACAGGTTCAAATCTTGGCTCAGCCATTAAGCAAATCAGGAAAAAAACTGTATATACCTCATGGATATTCATGCGATAGTCATGTATAGTGCTTAGCACAGCACTTGACCACTATTATGCATGAGTAAGCAATGATTCTTATTATGTAAGAATGTAGCTTCTAGATTTTTATTTGTTGGGATCTGTAACAGCTAAGTGAAAGTAGTCTTCTAAGAGGAGAGAGTATTGTAGAGCAGGTTTGGCTAATCTACACATCCAACGTCACCCTGCATCCATCCATTTACCTTCTTTGGTCACTCTGTCTCAGAAAGCCAACTCTCAGTTCTTAATGTATTTGGACATTGGACTGTTAAGGATGGCCTTGCAAATGTGAACGTTAAGGTCTTGCTCCCAAGATGGTATAGCTAGTCTAAAGCAAGAGTAGGGAACAGCTATTTGAGAAAGAAAATTCTTGCTCAATGAAAGATGGCATTTTATAAGTTTGTTTTTAAGCCTGACCTGGATAAATCGTTGTCATGTAACACATAGCAATAACAATCTTAACTACAGTGCTCTATGTAGTCTAGTTCAATGGCATTTTATGAAGAAACCAAGGTCCATCCAAAAAAGGTTTTGACTTCCCAAGGCCACGTTGGAGCCCTGGTGGCGTCATGATTAAGAGCTCGGCTGCTAACCTAAAGGTCTGCTCATTGGAAATGTTATGGGGCAGTTCTACTCTGTCCTTTAGGATTGTTATGCGTGGGAATCGACTCCAAGGCACTGGGTTTAAGGCCACATAGTTAGGAATCCAGGTGTCCTGATTCTTGGCCTAGTGTTTTACCAGAAACCATGAGTCCTTGGCAATCCAGGCCGCGAAAGAGTAGCGAAAGCAAAGAAGGGAAGAGTTACAAGTGTGCTGTGGCCCTCTCTGACCTTACATGTCCTCTTTCAGCAACACTAGGCAGGGAGGTCAATGAAAGGAGAGGAGATCCTCTCCTACCCAGTACCCTCCATTCCCTCTCTGAATCGTGGCCACTGATGCCCAGGGCACCCTGCACACAGACAGCTGCAGGCTCTGCTCCAGGAGGCGCGGGCACGCCTGCTGGCTACAGAGTGGGTGCTTGACGAGGCTGTTTTGTTTGGGTCTAAACCTGTTCATGCATGTTATACTTGCTGACTACATGCTGTAATTAAATAGTACACAAGCCAAAGAAATGCATGGGGCAAGAAAGAAGAGGTTGCACCTTTGAAAACAAAATAGAATGTTTTGGGAGGAGATGACAGAGACATGTTGCTTAAAAAAAAAAAATGCTATCAAATAGATACAGTCAAGACAACATTAAAATACTGAGGAAAATAAAAATCTAATTCTTCTGTCACACTGCTACAAAAATGTCTTAACTCTACTGCGGAGAGATCAAACTTTAAATGAGAACCATATATTATGGGTGCAGTTCATGGGGAAACCAAAGCACAGATAATTCCAAACAACAGACACATATTTTAAGAAAAATTCCGGACTCTGCATCAAAAATTTGGTGACTGAAAGTATAATGATACAAATGTTTAAGATGTTTAAGGTATATATAATTTTTAATGGATTCCCATCTAAACTTTTTTGATTGACACTCCTGATTGTATTAGTCAAGAAGGATTTTACTGTAAACCCGTATGCCAAATCCATGTCAGGTCCCATATTTTAACTTTCATGTATTCCTTCCCAAATGATGTTTTCAAAATTATGTATTGAAGGATCTGATCTAGCTATCGATTTTAAATTTTAATTAGGTCTATTATATCACTAGACAGTATTATTATTTCTGTTTTTTAACCTGAGCCTTTTATTAACTTTGTACCCTAAATATCTTTGCCTTTCTTTTTTTTTCCTAATGGTAGCTTTACCGATACACTAGTCCAGACATACGTAGTTTTTCTTATATATGCCTAAGAGTTCTGGACATCTGGTGTACACAGCAAGAAGGAAATCAGCAATACTCTTCAGCCTAGATTATCAGAACTTTTTTCGAGAAGGACTGATTGGCATAATGAGTCATCTGTGTCTCTCTCTCTGTCTTTCTTACACACACACACCCAGCAGAAGACAGAATTGGAGGGGTTACGGTTAACCAGAGAAAAGAAGAAACTCAGAACAGTCAGATTTCACTTACTAATATTTTAGATGACAAAACAGAATTTTCTATTTTTTATGTTCCAAGCATTTTAGACAAAGTTCAGAAATTTTAAATACACTTCCATTATTATTTAATCAATATATTTTATTTTCAGTTCTTTAGAGAATCAATTCTTAGTGTTTGATGATCTGTAAGATGCAAAAACAATGTTTCTTCCATTGAATTTAATTAAACAAATGGCCAACCATGCTGGTTATTTTTCTGTTGAATTTTATAGTTTTATTTATGAATTTGACTCTAGAAAATTTATCTTGTATGTATTTTCTATGTGTGAATTAAAAGGGCTGGCAATTTTGTTACAGAATCAGCTGTCCATATCTGGACTTTCAAAGAACACTCCCTTCCACTACCAAAGGTGGTAATATTTAGATATATGGCTGAAAAGACTTTTCCAAAAGAGAGCTGTAGCTTAATATCTAATAATAGAGATCAGTTAAATACATCAAGGCACGTAAACCATGAAACTAGTGAAAATCATGTTTTAGACAAATTCAACAATATAAGAAAATGTTCACCATATTTTCAAATTTAGTGACTGTAAAATAAATACATTTTGTATCATAGCATTATAGGAGTATATAAAATAAAAGCTCTCCTTTTAAACATCCCCTAGCCACTAAATTATCAACAGTGGTTATCTCTGCTGGAGAGATTATAGGTGATTTTATTATCTTTCCTTCTGCTTTTGTGTATTTAATTCTTTTCTAAATGCATACATGAAAAATAATTTTAATAAAGAGATATTTGTTGTAGTATAACTACCTGTTGCCGTCAAGTTGATTCTAAATCACAGCGACCCTATAGTATAACTATGGCATACTTAATTAAAATTCTCTATTAACAACAATTTCTACATGTAGCTCCATAAGAAAAGCAGTGATTTTAACTATAACCACTAACGCTTTTCATGGAGAAGGGAGAATATTATTTGCAACACAACGTTTAGTTTGAAAGGTAGAAAAGAATATCTGATGCCCTCTTGTGGCCGATAATTTTATAGGTGATTTATTTCTTTTCATTGAAATTGGTCTAAACCAAGAGAATAATACTAAAATAATATTTATTTTATTGCTTTTTTCCTTTTATTTTTTTAAATTTTATTGTGCTTTAGGTGAAAGCTTACAGTGCAAATTAGTTTCTTGTTCAAACATTTATATACAAATTATTTTGTGACATTTGTTGCAATCCCCACAATGTGCCAGCACTCTCCCCCCTTTCCATCCCGGGTTCCCCACGTCCATTCGTCCAGTTTTCCTGTCCCTTCCTGCCTTCTTGTCTTGCCTTTGGGCAGGAGTTGACTATTTGGTCTCGTATACTTGATTGAACTAAGAAGCACTTTGCTCACGTGTGTTACTGTTTGTTTTATAGGCCTGTCTAATCTTTGGCTAAAAGGTGACCTTCAGGAGCTGAGTTAGCAGGGTGTCATAGTCTCGGGGGTTCCTCCAGTATCTGTCAGACCAGTAAGTCTGGTCTTTTTTTGTGAACTTGAATTTTGTTCTACACTTTTCTCCCGCGCTGTCCCAGACCCTCTATTGTGATCCCTGTCAGAGCGATCAGTGGTGGTAGCCCGGCACCATCTAGCTCCTCTGGGCTCAGGCTGGTGGAGGCTGTGGTTCATATGGTCCTTTAGTCCTTTGGGCTAATATTTTCCTTGTGTCTTTGTTTTTTTTTCATTCTCCTTTGCTCTGGACGGGATGGGACCAATAAATGTATCTTAGATGGCTGCTTTCAAGCTTTTAAGACCCAGACGCTACTCTCCAAAGTAGGATGTAGAACATTTTCTTTATGAACTATGTTTTTAGTGCATTTTTAAATTACAAAAGATAATGCTCACACAGTCAATATTATTAACAGTTTAAGGATAATCATTATTACAATTTAGGGGCTATCTTCTCAGCCTCCTATCCAGCTTCTGAGTACCTGGATGGTACAAATGGTTAACACACTCAGCTACTATAACTAAGGTTGGAAGTTCAAGTCTATACAGAGGTACCTCAGAAGAAAGGCCTGGTGATCTACTTCCAGGAAATCAGCCATCGAAAACATTCCTTTAATAATTTTTTTAAAGAAATGTTTGTCTTTTTTATCCCTCCAGTTACAATGTTCAGTATAAAACTCCAAAGACTGAAAAGTATAAAGTAGAAAAATAAAGTTCTCGCTATCTGCCCATCTCCCCCTATTCTTGTGAACATTAACGTTTTTCCAAACAATTTTGGCATCATTTTAGATATAACATTTTTCTACCACTTGGAATATTCCCCCAACTTGCAATATTTTGTTCCATATCGTTACAAATTGATCTACCTCATTTTTCTTTCATGTCTATATGGTATTTTCCAGTGTTTCCCTGAAAGGATGTTCAAATTTTACGTAATTATTCATCTATTAATAGCTATTTGCATTTCTGGTATTTTTGCCATCTAAAACAATGTTGCAATGAAAATTTTTACATAGATCACAGCCCCCTTGTTTGAATATTTCTCTACATAAATTTATGGAAGTACAGCTGCCTGGTCAAAGGATATGCACACTAAAATTTTTACATGCCCTTCAAAAAGGTTATCCCCTTTAACTTCTACAAATAGCAGACGAGAGGGACTGCTTCCTTGCGTACCCTCATCTACATTGGGCATTATTATCTTGTAATTGCCAAAATAAGTCTGCTTTAATTTGCCTTTCATGACTAGTGAAGTTTAATAACTACATACATTTGTTGGCCAAGACACTAAAATTGTATACAAATGTTATCCATTCAACTTCTAGCCTGGATAGAGATGCTTACCGCCATATTCCCTGGAGTTTTGTATTACATATATCTAGTGGTAGAGTTTTTTAGTCAAGCTATAGCTGTCTAAATAATATTTTGTATTTCCAAGTCCTAGGAAATTTATGCAAAAGTCACCCATGATTATGTTTGTTATTTTCTTGGGAGTCATTTCTGTAACTAGCTATTCCTTTCTTGAGGGTAGAAAAAATGCAATACTTTTATTTATGCTAATTGTGTTTAATAAACATCAAGCCACCCCTAGTTGCAGTGATGTATCTGCTGCAAGTCCTGAGGATGAATTTGCTTTTGATAAGGATTAAATGTGTTTCTATTTTGGTCCTTAAATTATCCTTAAAATTTTATGTGAAAGAAGAACAAAGGAATCTGGAAGATGGCCTAATGCTACTAATATGGGAGGTGGTGATGTTTTCTGCAATGAATAAAGTGTACACATTTTAAACAGGAACTGCATGAGCCTTCTTAATTATTGTGCTTGCTTGACAACTTCCCAGTGTGATGAGTCGATGCCAAAATGCTCTTTCTATAATGCAGGGGTACTATGTTTCTGTAAGATCCTCACAGACTTACTGCTTCACCCACTGGAATACAGATTCCAGAGATAATATGGAAAATTTTGGCAAAAGGAGTACTAACATCATACACCATGTTGAATCACCAAATATTTGATAACTAGAAAAAAGAATTACAGCCGTGATAAACTTAACCAAAAAAAAAAACCAAATCCTTTGCCATCGAGTCGATTCTGACTCACAGTGATCCTATAGGACAGAGTAGAACTGCTCCACAGGGTTTCCAAGGAGCACCTGTTGGATTCGAACCGCCAGCCTTTTGGTTAGCAGCCATAGCATGCTGTAGCTCTTAACCACGGTCCCACCAGGACCCCGATAAACTTAGGCATTACTACTATTATTTCTCTTTGTGATCTTTTTTCTTGACCAATCACTGGTGAGCTTTGCTTTGTCATCTCAACCCTCAGTCCATTGGGTTATATTGCCTATTGCAATTTGATTTCTAGTTCAAGCTAACCGAATTCCTATCAAGTTACTAGTTAACCCTCTTTTCAGAAACATCTGACTAGTCTGCAACAAGCAACTTTTGTCAGGGCCTTACTAGTGGTTCATCAATAGATAATTTGATGTCTTATATTCTCACTGTGTTTTGTATCAGTTCCTTTTTTTAATCTTGACCTGATACTGAGGCACACGAATTTCAAGAATTGGTAGATTTTATAGGCAACAAACTGCATCTAGTTCCAAGGCATCAGTGGAGCACGGGCTTCACAAAAGCCCAGCTTAGTTGTGTCATGGCTTCACTGCTTAGCTTTCTGTGATCTTGGGCATTACTAACTTCTCTGAGCTACAGTCCTTATTCAAAACCAGGAATAATGGTACCTATCTCATTGGGTAAAGGATCCCTGGTGACACAGTGGTTAAGCACTCAGCTGCTAACTAAAAGGTTGGCAGTTTGACCCCACTAGCTGCTCTGCTGGACAAAGATATGGCAGTCTGCTTCTGTAAAGATTATAGCCTTGGAAACTCTTTGGGGAAGTTCTACTCCGTACTATAGGGTCGCTGACTTAGAATCGACTCGACAGCAACGGGTTTGGTTTGGTTATCTCATAGGGTTGTTATGAGGACTTAAACAAGTTGCTGGCATATAGCAATAAAAACAAAAAACTAAGTTATTATTTACTCTCATCTGTAAAATGGATATAGTAACTGCTCTGCAAGACAAAATGCATATACTAGGTGTTTGTAAGTTGTTTTTCTCCCCGCTCTTCCCAATTATCAAATAAGAAATTATCACTTAACAGCAATAGCCGAGATGATAGGGAAATATATCAGATAGCTGAGAAGTCAACACAAACGCTTTCTATTTTAGCTTGAAATCATAGAAATTTAACCTGTTGCCGTCGAAGTCAATTCTGACTCATAGTGACCCTATAGGACAGAGTAGAACTGCCCCATAGGGTTTCCAAGGCTGTAGACACCTGCCACATCTTTCTCCTGTGAAGCGCCCAGTGGGTTCAAACCGCCAACTTTTTGGTTAGGAGCCAAGTGCTTAACCACGGTGCCACCAGGGATCCTCACAGAAGTTTGCTGAAGTTAAATACTCTGAGGTAAAATTACACTAAAAAACTAGAATCACTTCAGTATTGATGTAAATGAACTTATCAAAAATAATTTATATATATATTTTTAAATATCCATGTCCAAGTTCAACCTCTAGAATTTGACTTTGCAGTTATGCCTACCGAAGTAAAACGGAGAATTAAAACAAATTATTTTCATCAGTCACACACCACTCCTGCTTGCAACGGCCAGATAAGGCTTTGAAGCTGGAATAATACAGCTGTTTTGTCTTCACTGGACTAATCCTGGCGTTGACTAACGGAGGTAGACTTAAGAGAAGTTAACACCTAGAATCATAATTATCATTAGAAAAGGATTGGCAAACTTTCTGCCATATGCTTACTGGGCCAATGCCTAGGACTGCTGAAGGATAGTTTTACTTCATTAGGAATGGACTGAAAAAGCTGTATTTTGTTTTAAAGGGCAGAATCTTCTACAAGTAGATGTCTAATATACTGTCAAATTCTAAACTGGCATTTTCCCCGAGGCCCTGCCATTTAGTTGTCAGCACTAACGAGTAAGAGACGTTAAAAGATTCTATAATAATATAAGGTGGAAAGAATGATCTGGTTAGTAGGTGTGTGTCAAAGCTAACACTTCCCTTCTTGGCAGTGTAGCTTATTATGCTTCTGATTTTCTCAACAAGCCCTTACCTACAGCATGCACAAACTGTAAGAATAAATACAATCTATTAACTTCATGGTAAATATGCTCAAAACTTGCCACCTTTAATTGCCCACAAATCTGCCATTGTCACTACAAAACCTCTGGGGGTCTATAAGATAAGGGTGTGAAGGCTTTGATAGTCAAAAATGAGTTTTTAAACTTAAATAAAACTAATGTCCCTTGTGGTATCAGCTACCCCTAGTTTGAACAGGCCATCCACTATGTATTTCAGGGAGAAAAAAAGGGTATTATGGTTTAGAAATATGTTAAAAGTTGTATATGGCTTTACAGTCAAAGTAACATTAAAAGTTTCCAAGGTTTAAAAATGGGTTTTCTGATGAAGTTGCAAACATTTTAAATGCCACAGTAGAAACTGACTTAACGCTTTCAAATCACTGAGCTAGACCCTTATGACTTGTACACTTTTCTGTATACTTACCAAAAATTTACCCAAGTTATTAATTAGCAAAAAAAAAAAAAAAAGGAACAACAGGAATTTTTGGGACAGGCAAGGCCTTCCAAAGATTCATCAGCCAGTTGTGATTTTTTGGTAAGTCAAATAATCGAAGACTAGAAATTTGAAGATTTGAGTGATAGGAAAAGTACTGCTGATCTTAGTTTTTAACTTTTGGGGAAAAAAATCCAAACTCGTTTCGTTTTTTTTTTTTGTAGTTCAGCTACGCTTATGAGACTGATGGGATTACAGTGGTATAAATATGAAGGACTACTGAAGAATCTGAAGTATTGTACTATTTGGCTTTACTTGAGTATTTATTAAATAACTCAACATCAGACTTGAACATATTGGAAAGAGCTTTCTTACAAGTCAGAATTGAAGAGCTGCTGCAAAAATACTTTTGCTTTATAAATGGCATTAGGCATGTAAGTGAGATGTCGTATCAAAATTAGTACAGGCCAATTTCTTGGTTAGGAAAATCCTATGTACAGTAACTGATAATAAAAAATGTTTTATTATATTTATATTTTCTATCAGCTACCATTAACAAATTTTAGACTTTTTATATGTATATTTTGACCCTTGACTTGTGAGAAAAGACAGTTAATAAAAAGCTGATTTTTTTAAAGGAAAAACTGAAATTCTTATACTGTTTATTTTTTGTTAAGTATTTAATTAAACACATCGAAGTGGAACAAATCCTTTGCTTTCTCCCTTCTTTTTTATGCACAGAAGAGAAACACACATTGTCATGCCTCAAACTATTTTTTATTTGCAACTACATGATTTCACACAATTCTTCTAAACAATGACATAAAATAGATATCCTCGTGTATAAATAACTTACATACTCTCCGTAAAGTAAATGATTAAAGGTGCTAAAACAGATTGTCCACTTCTACAGTGTTCTCGTATCCAACAAAGTTGATGAACAATATATAAATACTCAAGGTCAATATTAAAAACTCAGGCACTTGACTAACTTTAATAAAGTTTCTCAAACTATATCAATATATCTAAAGTGCATATATATTTTTTTAAGAAAGATTATTCTCAGTAACTTCTCTATAAAAATAAGTTTGATGGTTGGTCCATCTAACATTACTACGAGTATGAACTTTGAACTTTTAATATATAGCCAGGCTTATTCTACCTTTCTTTCAACATGACAGTAACAGAATCAAAAGGAGCTAGTGAGGTGTTAACATGTGAGGATTAATCCAGTGATTCCGGTCACAATGCATTCCAGGAGGTACCCATGTCACTGGAATTGGGCGATACGGTTTATTCTTCCTTCCCTGATTTGGATAACCAAATGGAACAGGAGGTGGGTAGTGACTCTGATGGCCATTCCCTCGGTACATTCCTGGTTTTTTTCTGGGCAAAGGATGCCACATTGGAAGAGGTGGGAATATTAGTTCTGAAATCTGTAAAAAAGAGAAACCTTAATACAATGGAAAAAGTAATCATTTTATGTTAAGACTAAGTGACCCTTCAGATTCCTAACTAAAGACAAAATCACTCACCCAAAACCCAAGTGACATTCCTAAATGTCTAAATATATTTTAAAAACTTCGTTTTTAATAGGAGATGAATTATTTTTAAATTTTATTTTTGGTGAAAATATACACAGCAGATCCTACACCCATTCAACAAGTTCTAAATGTACATTCAGTGACACTGGTTACATTCTTCACTTCATGTCACCGTTCTCTCTCTCTCCATATTATTTCACCACCGCTGACTTAGACTCACTGCCCCATAAACTGCTCTTTTATGCTTTAGAGTTACTGTTGTCAATTTGATCTGATAGAGATAATTCTTTAAAAGAGCATAATGCTCAAGGTGAACAGTCTTCGTTAATTCAGCTAAACTGTTGTTTACTTTGAAGATGACTTCAAGGGATCAGCTCCTTTATTTATATATAACACACTTGCCATTGTGCCTGTTTTCTGGTGTACAACTTAGTGATATCAGTTACATTAGTCGAGTAGTATAACCACTGCCCTTTATCAATGCCAATCTTCCCATCACCACAGATATAAACTCACCAATTCCCTTACTCCATACCCCAGTCCCGGCCCAGGTAACCACTAATAACCATTCGTTTTTATATATTTACCTATATAATAGTGATTCATGTTTTTATGAATGAATGTGGAAATAAATGAATAAACTAAATACAAACAGTCTCTAAAACAACTTCGAAAAAGGACACTGAACTGTACATGTATAAATTGTTGAGATCATGTATGTTTTGTTATATTTTCACAATTAAAAAAAAAGAGGGGGTGGGTGGGTAAGGGATGGCCTGTACCCTCAGGGTTTTTCAACTAGAAAAGATGAAAACACAGAATGCGCGGAATCTTGTATGACACATCATGTTTTATACCAGTGGTTTGCACAGCTGGCTGGTTAAACAAGGAGACGCATAAAGAGCTTTGAAATACAAAATGTTCATGGACCAGCCCTAGTCTACTGAACAGTAAGATTAACGAAATCTTCTGAATAGTGCCCAGGTATTTTGACGAAGCTCTCTAGCTGATTCTGATATATCCACATTGGTGTTTGGGAACAACAGGTCTTATACTCTCCCACAAGACAGGTGAGCACATTAAGTTCACATTATTCAAAACGTTCTCAGCAGTTGTGGACCTCTCTGCGCAGAATGTCACACCCTATGAGTTTCAAATCTCTCTAGTCTCTTATCTGCCCTCCTTAGTACAAGTTTTTTTTTTTTTTTTAATTATTATTTATATTCTGTATAGCATTGTCTTCACATGATAGAAAACTCAAAAGATACAAAAGTATATACAATAGAAAGTCCCTCTTCCTTACCTAACCACCAGCTACCCAATTACCTTCTCAGGAATAAGATACTCATCAATTCTTGGGTATACCTTCAGAGATATTCTATGCATACACCTGTGTATGTATCTATACACTTTAAACGCACACATACTATCCTGTACCCTGCTTTTTGTACTTTATAACAATACGTATTGTAGACATGTGTATCAATACATAAAGAGCTTCCTCATGCGTGTTTTACAGTTACGTAATACTGCAATGACTATACCATAATTAAATTAAATGGTCTCCTACTGATGGGACATTTAGGCTGCTTCCAACTCTTTTGCTATTAAAACACGCTGTAAAAAAAAGCAAAAAAAAAAAAAAAAAAAAAAGCTGCAATGAATAACCTTAGCACAGTTAATTCTTCATTACCTATAATGCAGAAAATACAGAAGAATTTATAGTACAAACTACTAACTGACCTACACTGCAACACAGTTGCAAAATAAAATTTTTCTTTTTCTATATTGCGGTTTTGGTAAAACCAGAATTGCCAGAAAGCAGATAAAAGCCTGGAACTTACATTACACCTACTTCCAGTTAATTCTAACATCCCACAGGCAACCACTGTTCTGAATACTATCACCAGATTAACTTTCCCTGGTTTTGAACTCCATATAAATGGAATCATCCACCATGTATTCTTTTGTCTGGCTTCTTTCGCTCAACCTAATGTTTCTAAGGTTCTTCTATACTGTGTGTATCATTAGTTCTGTTTTATTAATTATTAGTCTACTATATGAACACACCACAATTTGTTTATCCATTCAGCTGTTAATGGACATTTTGTTTCCAGTTTACTATTATGAATAAAGTGGCTATAAACAGTCTAATACAAGGTTTTGTAGACATCTTTTCATTTCTCTTGGGTAAATACTTAGGAATGGAACTGCTGAGTAATAGGGTAGATATATGTTGAATTTTAAGCAGTTTTCCAAAGTGGTTGTACCATTTTACACCCTCACAAGCAGGAAAATGTGGCCTTGGTGATAGAAATAACACTGGAGATGGCATGGTAGAACACTGCAAGACCAATGATCTACTCGTCGGAAATACTTTTTTTCAACACCACAAAAATGACTATACATGTGCACCTCACCAAATGGAATACACAGGAATCAAATCAACTACATCTGTGAAAAGAGATGATGGAGATGTTTAATTTTATCAAGACAAAGCCAGGGGCCAACTGCAGAACAGATCATCAATTGCTCATATACAAGTTCAAGCTGAGGCTGAAGAAAAACAAAGCAAGTCCACGAGAGCCGAAGTACAAACTTGAATACATCTGCCTTAATTTAGAAACCATCTCAATTTGACGCACTGAACACTAATGACCAAAGACCAGAAAAGTTGTGGGATGCCATCAAAGACATCATACATGAAGAAAGTAAAAGGTCATTAAAAAGACAGGAAAGAAAATATAAAATAGATGTCCAAAGAGACTCTGCAACTTGCTCTTGCGCACATAGTAGCTAAAAGCATACAGAAGAAATGATGAAGTCAAAGAGCTGAACAGAAGATTTCAGGGCAGCTCGAGGAGACAAGGTAAAGTATTACAATGAAATGTGCAAAGACCTGGAAAGTTAGAAAACTAAAAGGAAGAACAGGATCAGCATTTCTTAAGCTGAAAGAACTGAAGAGAAAATTCAAGCCTTGAATTCAATACTGAAAGATTCTATGAGCAAAATACTGAATGACGCAGAAAGCATTAGAAGAAGATGGAAGGAACATACAGAGTCACTGTACCAAAAAGAACTGGTCGACGTTCAACCATTTCAGGAGGTAGCATATCATCAAGAAGCAAAAATAAAACCCAAACCCACTGCCATTGAGTCGATTCCGACTCATAAAACAGCTGGTACTGAAAGAAGTACAAAGCCAAACTGAAAGCAGTGGGGAAAATCAAGGCTCCAGGAATTGATGGATTATCAATTGAGATCCTCCAACAAATGGATGCACACGCTTTGCCACCTATGCCATGAAATTTGGAAGACAGCTACACGACCGACTGGAAAAGATTCATCTCCGTGACTATTTCAAAGAAAGGCAGTCAAATGGAATGTGAAAATTATTGAACGTCATTAATATCGCAAGCTAGCAAAATTTTGCTGAAGCTAATTCAAAACTGGCTGCAGTCATGTATCAACAGGAAACTGCTGAAGTTCAAGCTGGATTCAGAAGAGGATGTAGAACAAGGAATATCACTGTTGACATCACATGGATCTTGGCCAAAAGCACGAGAACATAAGAAAGATGTTTACCTGTGTTTTATTGACTACGTGAAGACATTTAACTGTGTGGATAATAACAAATCATGGGTAACATTACAAAGGATGGGAATTCCGGAATAATTAATTGTGCTCATAAGGAACCTGTACATAGACCATGAGGCAGTCGTCTGAACAGAACAAGGGGATACTGTGTGGTTTAAAATCAGAAAAGGTGTGTGTCGGGGCTTATGCTTTCACCTTCCTTATTCAATCTGTATGCTGAGCAAATAATCTGAGAAGCTCGACTATATGAAGAATGAGGTATCAGGATTGGAGGGAGACTTATTAATGACCTGTGATTCATGACACAACCCTGTTTGTTCCAAGTGAAGACAACTTGAAGCACTTACTGATAAAAGTCAAAGACTATAGCCTTCAATATGGATTATGTCTGAATGTGAAAACAAAAGTCCTCACAACTGGGCCCATAAACAACGGCATGATAAACAGTGAAGAAATAGAAGTTGTTAAGGATTTCATTCTATTTGGACCAACCATCAACACCCATGGAAGCAGCAGTCAAGAAATCAAACAGTGTACTGTGCGCTCGGCAAACCTGCAGCAAAAGAGCTTTTAAAAATGTTAAAAAGCAAAGATGTCACCTTGATGACTGTGGTGCACCTGACCTAAGCCATGGTATTTTCAATGGCCTCATACACATGCAAAAACTAGACAATGAAAAAGGAAGACAGAAGAATTGACACATTCGAATTATGGTGTTGACCAAGAATACCGAATATACCAGGGACTGCCAGAGGAGCAAACAATCACGCTTGGAGGAAGCACATTCAGAATGCTCCTCAGAAGCGAGGAGTGGCAAGACTCTGTCTTGCTTCCTTTGGACACATCATCAGGAAGAACCAATTGCTGGAGAAAGACATCATGCTTAGTGAAGCAGAGGGTCAGTGAAAGAGGGAAGCCCTCAATCAGATTTACATAGTGGCTGCAACAATGGCTCAAACATAGTTACAACTGTGAGGATGGTGCAGGATCAGGCACCATTTCCTTCTGTTATACATAAGGTTGCTGTGAGCTGGAGGCAACCTGACGACACCTAACAGGCACAGAATAAGGCTCAACTCAAAAGATCTCTAAACTTTTCTGACTTTAAAAATACCTTTTCTGTTGAAGAGTTGTCTAGTTGAGATTTGTTTTGTTTTAATATTTTATTGTGTTTTCGGTGAAAGTTTACACAGTGGTTGAGATTTTTTTAAAGACATTAAATGTTTTTTGGTATGGGGGTATAAAAAAAATAAGCGAATGAGTCCCTATATGCATGCACACTTGTTATATGACTTTTTAACCATTAAAGCATAGACGGAGACACTTTTGGCTTCAGTAAAAAATTAAATGAAATATATTTTAATGACGTTTCTCTTTAAACATGAAATAGGAGGGAAGAACAAGGAAGTCAAGCACAAAGGTAAGAACTGAAAGTGTTAAGAACCACAAAAAATGAGTGTTCATGTTTGAATAAAGAATTTTAAAACCTCAACAATGTTTTATCACGATTCTTCTATTCTTTGCCACACTTTTTTCAAATATATTTACCCTAACTACGGTGTAGTAAAGCAGACTTCTGATAAAGTGAACCAAAAAACCAAAACCAAACCGGTTGCTGTTGAGTGGATTCCGACTCATAGCGACCCTATAGGACAGAGTAGAACTGCCCCAATTAAGGTTTCCAAGGAGCGGCTGGTGGATGTGAACTCCCAACCTTTTGGTTAGCAGTCAAACACTTAACCACTGCGCCACCAGGGCTCCTGATTGAAAGTGAACCAGGATACCTATTTACATGTTAGAGGTCCAACTTCCTTTTGGTGTGGAAAGACAAAAATTGTAATCTAGAATCTCAAATCAGAAACCTTGGGCAACATGTGCAGGACTTACTAGAGCAACCTGGCAAGCCCGGCTCACGCCCTTCAACACGCAGCCGTTTCACGGTTACCTGGTACACAGGGCTGGGGGTTGCAGTCACCAAAGTGGGTTTCACATCCTTACTGGTTTCTTCATCTGAAGAAGAGGATCCTGAATGATAATCAGAGGTAACCTTATCAAGGGCCCTGGTAACTTTCTTGGAGATCTCATCCTTGTTCTCATCCTCGTGTTCAAAGCTGGCAACAATGAAGGCATTGTTTTTCTCTCCATACCTAAGAATAAAATAAAATACTTAACAAACCTTGAAGTCACATCAAAACAGCAAAAAACAGCCATAAAAACAATTAAACGGGTCTGGATATGCCACTGGTCTGAGGCCAAAAACACTCCCAGAACTTGACCGTACACATTTAATACCCTAAACCCAGCTCCATACACACCAGCAGACAAGCCACAACTCTCTCTGCCTGGTCTATTTAAGTACTAATAAAAGTAACCCATTCTCTTTCCCAGCTGTCTTTCTTTTCTACTGCCTCCTAACAAAGATAATTATTTAAGACATTAAAGACAAAGTCATTGTTTTGATTACATTTTCGTATGTACCGTTGACACTATGGTTTACAGTAACATTTTCTAATGTGTTTTAAACTATCCCCTGTAATATACTTACTAGTAATTCAAATCACAGATCACTTGATGTGTCTTATGGAATTTACTTTCACCAAAATTAAATAAAAAAGAGGTCTGTGTTTCCTTCATCCACACTGACAAAAATGAGAACCGAGACACTAATTGAGGTTAAAGGGGGAAAGACTATTGTTGAGTAAAACAAAGGGGTTTTCCTTAAGTTATACTGCCTACCTCATATAAAGTAAAGTGAGCAAGACTTTTTATCCTTTCAAAACATTTTGAAATCTTGATTTCAGAAAAAATTTATTTTTTAATATATAACCTAGGCTGCTGGTTGCAAAAACAAACAGAATAAATCTTGTGATGAGGGAAAATGGCATAATGAACAGTAAAGTTTTTATCCGAAGAACAAGAGAGAAATCCACAAATCTATTTAAATAGACTGCACAATGTAAACACTATGGAACAATTTCTACTAAGTGTTAGAAGAAAGAAAATTAGTTGTTAAAAACAGTTCGTACACAACATGTAATTAAAGTTAGAAATACAAAGTGATTCTAAGCTTCAAAACAAATAACTAAGTGGAAATAATGTCAAGCTTGTCATTTGACAGAAAAATAGGGTTTACTGATGTCATTTTATCTCAGGATAACTCATCTCAAATTATCTCTGAATCAGGATGATTATCTGATAAAGTAAAAGGCCTGACTGCTCTAAGGCCTTTGAAAGTGTATGTGGAACACAAGTAATCTCCTAGCTGAGTTCTATTTCTTTATGTAGCTGTGCTGTCTTCCACTTCAACAGGTTGGAAAGGGTCATATATGCTACCCAAATATGGCACATAGCTTTCTTCTCTATTCTTTTTCAATTTACCTCATAAAAGGTGCTATGGGATGGTAGAAAGATCACTGGACTTGTATCTGGTCTGGCTTCACCACTAACTAGCTCCGTGACCAGGAGGCAAGTCATTTAATCTCTTCAGGCTTCAGTTTTCTATCTGCTGGGTGAGGAAGTTGGAGCTAGCTGGATACTTGCTGGTCTTTGGCTGGAGATTCTTCTTAGTAGAAGATGCCTGACCACTTGGGCGAATTCCTTACAACACAGAATTCATGCACTATAATTCCAGGTTTACTTATCATACAGCTTTAGCAGTGGAAATTTACTCTTCCTTCCTCTACATGGTTGAAAGACCCCACAAATCTTGATACAATCAAAGGTTAATTCATGAGTTAACGCTTACTCCTACCCTAAGTCTTCCCCATTAATGGAGTAAAAATTCAAGCAAAACAGAAAGATGGGGAATTGGAGAAAAATCCCTGCCTTTGTAGGAACAGAAACCTAAATCAAGGACAAACATCTAATAACTGAAGATCAGATTTATTAACTCAAATTTCTTTGACATGCGAGTTCAAACAGGATCTCCATCTTTCCTTTGGGGTGTCTTGGTATGAGGGCTCTCTCAGCGCTAAGTGAAACTGCTGACTATATTACTGTAATATCAGAATGTGCAGTTAATTCCTCAGAACTAGTAACGAACCACTTTAAAAGTTTCCATTTTTCAATGACACAGTGCTAAAACATTTCAGTTAATTTGAAATATATCAGTAGTATCTAATACTCAGGGCCGGATTAAGCCATGCGAGGGCCCTAAACACTGATGGTCTGTGGTGCCCCCAGCTCTGCTTACTCATGCATTCAAATGCGATATGTAAATTATACGTATACGTGTGTATGTGTATATACATGTGTTTGTGTCTTAGTTATCCATGATGTAACTTTTTAAATGCGACTATAATGTTAGCGACTGAATACAAAAGTGGGGTATGCCTAACACCTTGTTTATTGGCAAATATAGATTACTATCAAGCACTGTGTCCCATGCAACAGACAACAAAAAATGAAACTCATCTGATACATAAATTAAAACTTTTCGTGTTAGATAAATATTAGTATTTCCAGTATCTTTGGACGTTTACTAGGTATTATGTTAAATTATTCCCCATGCCAGTATTATATTAAATGTGTACTAGGTTGCATCTACATGTATGCCGAACGTATTTTAAAGTTATAAATATTGTTTACAAAACTTAGGACGTAACTTTGTATGTAAAAGCTATACAGTTAAAAACTAACTTGACTGAATTCATTCCAACGGCTGACTTATTTGTGTTCCCTCTCTTTTGTGCATCATTAAGGACTGGAGTTCCCACTGGTTGTTTACCAGGACGTACCCAAGAGTATACTCTTGTGTTTATACCACAGCAAAGAGCACTGCTGGCCCTCCTGGCTGGAGCTGCTGGATCAGCAGACACGGATGTACAAAATGGTTCTCTCAAAATGGATCGGAGACCTGTTATCTATTAATATAATCTATCCTTGCCCAGTAATGGCTCATGTTGGATCCAGTTGCATATTAGGTGAATGTAGCCAAGAGTTAGACTCAACAGCTCACCCTCACCTCTTGTTTATTGGAAAGAAAACAGTATACTCCCAAGAGATCCGCCAAGGTAAGGAGTTTCAATTACATGGGAGGGGACCATAGGAGATAGATGTTAACGAAGGTGCTGGAGTGGAGGGGCCTCATAGCTTAAACCTTGCATGTTATGACCCTTGTGACCCTGTTGGGCTTTACTTCCAGCTGTCACATTCTCATGCAGTAGAGCTGGTATCAATTTCATTTAGTGCCCTGCCAGTTCCCTTCCACTGTGTTCTATGTTCACTTTTCCTTGTGTCCTATGGGTCTTTGCTTTGGACAACTGGTGCCCCTACTTTGTTGATGCCCTGCTAATACTCTATAGCAGGGGAGACAAAAAAAGGATTGCAGAAGTTACAAAAAAAAAAAAAAAGCTAGAAATAGACATACCATTCAATCCAGCAATCCCACTCCTAGGAATATATCCTAGATAAATAAGAGTCGTCACTTGAATAGACATATGCACACCTATGTTCATGGCAGCATTGTTCACAATAGCAAAACGATGGAAACAACGTAGGTGCCCATCAACAGATGAATGGATAAACAAACTATGATACATACACACAATGGAGTACTATGCAATGAGAAAGAACAACGACGAATCTGTGAACCATCTCATAACATGGATGAAACTGGAGGACATTATGCTGAGTGAAATAAGTCAATCACAAAAGGACAAATATTGTATGAGACCTCTGTTGTAAAAACCCATGAAAAAGTTCACACGCAAAATGTAACAATCCTTGTTGGTTACCAGGGATGGGAGGGGTGGGGGGGGGGAAATACTAAACAGGCAATAGATAAGTGGTATCTTGGGTGAAAGGTGAGACAGTACACAATACAGGGGAAACTAACACAACTTGTACTAGGAAAGGTCATGGAGGCCCCATGGACACATCCAAACTCCCCGAGGGACTGAGTTGCTGGATGGTCTCGGGGAACATCTAGCTCAATTGGCATAACACTACTTATAAAGATAATGCTCTACATTCTACCTTGGTGAGTAGTGTCTGGGGTCTGAAAAGCCTGTGAGCGGCCATCTAAGATACTCCACTGGTCTCATCCCTTCGGGAGCAAGGGAGAATGAAGAGAGCAGTATACAATGAAAAGATTAGTCCAAAGGACTAATTGTCCACAGCTACCAAGACCTCCACCGGACTGAGTCCAGTACAGTTAGATGGTGCCCGGCTACCACCGCTGACTGCTCTGACCAGGATCACAACAGAGGGTTCTGGACAGAGCTGGAGAAGGATGGAGAGCATAATTCTAACTCACAAAAAAAAAAAAAAAAAGACCAGATTTACTGGCCTAAAGGAGACTGGAGAAACCTCAAGAGTATGGCCCCCAGACACCCTTTTAGCTCAGTGGTGAAGTTACCTTCGAGGTTCACTGTTCAGCCTGGAAGTGGACAGCCCGGTAAAACCAAATGAGACTAACGAAGTACAGGAGTCCAGTGACAAGGGCCAGAAGGCAGAAGGGGAGTAGGAAGCTGATGATAGGGAACACAAGGTTGAGTAAGGATATTGTTGATGTGTTGTGAGATTGTTAACCATTGTTATAGGGCAACATTTGTAGTAACTGTTAAATGGGGGCTATTTTGTCCTGTAAGCCTTCATCTTAAGTGAGAATAACAGCACAATTAGAAGAGCGTAGTCAATGTCACTTAAATGGGTATGTAAAAATTTCTGAAATGGCGTATCTTTGGCTATGTGTATTTTCACCAAAAAAAAAAAAAAAAAAAAAAAGTTGAGAATTTAGAGGGTTAGAATATTGTGGGGTTGTTAAGCAATGTCATAAAACAGCATGTGTGCTACTGTTACATGAGACACTATTTGTTCTGTAAGCCTTCACCTGAAGTACAATATTAAAAAAAAAAAAAAAAGTTGTAGAATGCTGAGTAGATAATGAAGCTATCAGCTATTCTCAGACCTTGTCATCACGGGAAAAATCTGTCAGCTGTTCTATATCCTCTAAATATTTAACTAAGTAACACCCTTTCTAACTATATGGAACTCTTTGCACCCTTCCAACATTTAATGCTGATGAAATAAGACTGTGAAGAATGTTCCCCTGACTGCATCTCAATTTTTTTCATAACCTTAAATTAGTCTCTAGTATACCAGTAAGCTATTATGTTTCAACCACTTTCAGATATTTGTTCTATTATATAACTACTATATCAGGTTTAATTTTCAGAATATTTATCTTTCCAGTTTTGGTCCAAAAGCACTTCACAATATCTCAGTCTATTAACTTATAGAAATCACTTCTATTCAATTGCTAGCAAGTCTGTCCTTCTGGTGTTCAGTTACTCCTGAATGAGTACCCTACATTCTGAAAGTGATTTTTATTAGCTGTTAAAAAAAATTGTATCTGTTGTGCTGTGAATTACTTAATATGGCCCTTCTAGCCATAATCTTTACAACTTCTACCAAATAACTAGGTGAGACTATGCAAATGAGGTGCCTGTGGTCCACCAAGGGGATTGGATAGCTTGCTAATATAAAGAGCAGGCACCCTTGTGGGGGTGGGACCATGCAAATAAGGTGTATGGAACCATAATGAGGAGACTGGTCAGTCTTTTTCATCCTGCTAGGCTTAAAATGAGGCATCCCAGAGGTGGAAGAGGGAACCTCATGACCACCACGAAGAAGAAGAGATGGTGTGGTGGGCTTCCTGGCCTAGGGAGCAAGACCACCGAGTGCCTTCAGGCAGGAGGCTTGATGGCAGAGTAGGGTGCCTCTGGGCACTTGGCGAGGCTGTCTGCCAATCCACGGAGTTAAAGCTGAATGCCTTTGGCTGAACCTTACTGGTAGAGTTAGGGTGCCTCTAAGCACTTACTGGCAGAGCTAAAAGAGCTTCGTAACACTTGCCTGAGCAGGGCAAAGACTGAGGGGCCAAAGAGAGGTGTGCCTATGGGCACAGCTGAAAAGAGGCTGTCCTAATCAAAGAACTGTATCCTAAGCCTTCTGGAACCTGAATTGTAACCCGTTACCTCCCTAATAAACCCCGTAACTGTGAGTATGATCTGTGAGCTCTGTGTGGCCACTGCAACAAATTACCAAACCCAGCAAAGAAGCAGAGAGTTCTGTGGGAGGAACAGTTGGTGTCATAACTGGTAAAAAGGTTGGTCTGACCTCCGCCTCATAGGAAGCAGCCATGGGTAACTGATGCTGATAATTCTCTCTCCCCTTCATGAAGTTAGAGAAGGTCAGATGCCCCGCCACAACATTTTTACATCACAACCTATTTTTGGAAAAATCTTTATCATATACAAAATTATTAGAACATAAAGATTTTCTTAAAATAATAAGCAGTGGTAGGAAAAGGGACAAGTGAACATCAATGAAAGAGGTTAACTGACCTATAGGAGTCTGGGTGTCTAAGTTCTACTTGTTCTACAATAAATTTCTTGGCCAACGCTCTAAAAAAACCCTGCCCAATCAGTTTCTTACTTTCTTCAGCTGCAAAAGAGAAATGTGAGTAGTCCTTCACCATCACCTCTAGAAAAGTGCTTAATAAAATTCTCTTCTAACAAAGCCAAACCACCAGCTCCTGCTTGTAAAGCTATACAGACAAGCAGTGCATGAGAAAATTTCACGGAATATCAGTTCTGGCACATAATCAGTGAGCTGGTAAAATCGAGAACTCACCGACAGCACACCTCACATGGGTCCACCCAGAGAGTGAGCTCCTTTGGCAAGCCCAGGTCACTGTACAAGATGCAGCTGTTCTCGCAGGCTTTCAGGACATCAGGATCAACTCTCTGAAACTTATTGACACGAATGCATCTACAACAAAGTGGAATTATATCAATGGCTTTAACTAAATTTTAACCATAAATCTAGCTGCATCTATCAGTATTTGTCAGAATATTTAAAAAAAAAAAAAAAAATCCTGATTAGGTAATAAGTGTAAACTACAGGCAAAGAGGCAGAATCAACAAGACTATTCAGTCTAGTGGACAGAGGACACCTATGTGAGCCCAGACAAATCACTAGAACTGACTCTACCTCAGTTAATCCAGAGACCATTCAATCTTACATGTACATTAAACGAACAAAGAAGGAGTATGAAAGTTGCATAAAATTACTTAGAGCTCTGAACGTAAAAATTTTTCTAGGCCAAGTTCCTATTCAACAAAACTGCCAACTAACAAAGACTTCAATCAATGTTTCAAATAATATTTGAAAATTCTTATGGCAGGTTTTGATCTGTTATTACCTTGCTTTTACATCCTAGATAATAAAGTATTAAAAAGTATGCTCTTTACTTAAATTGTTCTATAAATATAGAATTAGTCAAGGACACAGAACCATTCATCTCGTATTTAAGAGCAAAATACAATCCTGAAGTGTTATTGTTTTTCTCATTTAACTTCTCAGTTACCCCAGGATTTTCTTTTTAAAAAATATTTGTCAAAACAAGTAAGGTGAGGTTACTTATGTACAACCAAATACCTCATGGGATTTAGTTCCAGGGTTTGGAGGTTTAGGGTCATGGTTTCGTGGAATATCCCAGTTAATTGGCCTAATAATGGGTTTAGTGCTTCTGTTCTACCTCCTAGTTCACTGAGTAGTGCCTGGGGTCTTAAAACCTTGCAAGCAGCTGTCAAAGACTTAACAATTGGTCTCTCTTCATCTGGAGCAGCGGAAGGAGAGTCAGGAAAAAGAGGAGGATATGAAATGTGTGGCTAACTGCCTCCTTTGCCATGAGACCAGAAGGCCTGCATAGTGCCCAACTACCATTATTGAACACTTTCATCAAAGATTCCATAGAAGAATCCTGATCAAACAGGGGAAATGCAGAAAAGAATTTCAAATTCTCATGGACTCCAGATTTCCTGGAGCCATGGAGGGTGGATGAGCCCCTGAAATTAGTGCCCTGAGATAATCTTTAAACTTTAAACCAAAAATATCTCTTGAAGTCATCTTAAAACCAAACAATAGTTTAGCTAAACTAGTAAAAAAAGGTCTGTCTTGAGCATTATGCTTTTTCCAGAACTATCTATATGGGACCAAACTGACAACAGCAACTCGAAACATTAGATAGAAACCTTAGGGGGCAGCGAGGTTATGTTACTGACAGAGGAATAACTCAGAAGAGGAGGGTGAGAATGGCTGCACAACTCGAATAATATAATCAATGTCACTAGCTTATGTAGAAACTGTTTAAATGGTTTATATTTTACTGTGTATATTCTTAACAACAGCAAAATAAAAATTTAGAAAAGAAAAATTACTAAACCAAAGAGCCTCTTCCATTTTTTTTTTAAACTTAAGAAATACCTCATTTACCTAATGGAATGCCAAAGATGCCTTCCAGGATGAATATGTCAAAAGTAGCATTTTGCCTCTTCCTCAGACTTTTTAAGTTATAAAATATGGAAAATACAAATTAATTGGCAAACAGTAATTATACCATAAAATACAATGCTCTCTCAATGGAGTAACATACCATTTAAAGTTAAAAAAAAAAAAAAAAATTAGTTGGCTTTGATTTTCACTAAACACAATGAAAAACATTTTCATGACAGCTAACAATAAATGTTTCTAAACAATAATAGTAAGGGTTTACTATACAACAGATAGTTTTCTAAATGCTTTGCATGTGCTAACTCTTTTATTCTCATAACTGTCATATGAGTTAGATACTATTACTACCCCTTGTAAGGAAAAAGGAGGCAGAGAATTTAAGTAACTTTCTCAACATCACACAGGTAGTCACTGGTGGATCCAAGGTTTGAATCCAGGCCATCCAACTCCAAACTCAGGTTATTAAACAGTACCCTATTCTGTCTTTACGTATCTAATGTCATGTTAACAATACAGCTAATTCTGAATGAAAAGAACTATCTTACAGTATATAAGATGCCAGCTGGTCCTTTTTATAAAATAATCCTATGCCAGATTCAAATGTATATAAGACTATTCAAAGTCCCATGGGCCCCAGGATCAAAATCACCTAAGGGTAGGAAGATACATCTTAGCTGTATATGTTTTTCTTATAGACTATGAAGGTGTGTTGGCTGTAAGCTTAAAAAATATATATTAAAATACAGATACTTAGAGAGACTTTGCTTCAACAAAATTTGCATACCTTACATATTCACACTGGTTTTTCAATCTACATACCATGACTACTTATCCATTAACTACTCTTCAAAAACAAGATTTTAAAAGTTGCACAAAAAATAGTGTATCATTTCCCTAATGTTGACAGTTTAGTTCTATCCAATTTTTGCTGTTATAAAGTATAAGAAATGTCCATATTCATACGTATTTGTCTGCATTTCTGATTATGCTTCTAGAATAGTTTGAGACTTACTGTTCAAACAATTTGAACATTTTCGTAGATCATAATATTGCCAACTTGTCCTCCACAAACACTGTTATCTATATATATATATATACATATATATATATATATATTGCAAAAAACAATTTTAATTTATATATATTTTGGAACAAAAAAGAACACTTCCAACCTACCTATGGATTGAACAGTCTATTAACTCTGGTTAATACTATATTCTATTCATTTTTATAATAGTAAAGACCCACAATTAAATCTAGTAGTTTTCTACTTCAAAGACAGCTTCAAAAGGACTCAATAATGATACTTCTAACCACACGCCAACTTAATCCTGCTTGACTAACTTTTTTCTCAGGTTTTTAGAATTAACGGAAATGAAAATGTACACTGTCTGACCTTTAAGCATTTACTTGACAGTGTCTCCTTTTTCAGTGATAGTATGGTAGCTTGGCACTTTCAAAGCCTTCATCCAATGTCAATTAGATCAGTATAAAAGGCCTCAACAGCTCTACCTCACAAAAGCTGTTCAGACTATCAGAAATGTGATGCAAAATACTACTACTACTACTACTACTGAGAGGATCATGAGAAGTAAAAATAAAGACAAGCCTACTTTATATAGACTACCCATATTTTTACTTTCACATTTTCCAATTTACTAGGAAATCTCTTTGGATAAAAATAAAGGGGAAAATATACCAATTAACCTTATTCTTCTCTTGTCAATAGGATACAGGCTTACCTGAGTTTTAGAAAATGAGAAATAAAAAAAACTTATTTTCACCTTTTTCCTAGACTCCTTGAATAGTCCTGTACTTGCGGCTCAGCAACTAAAAGGAACTCCTTTTTACCTCAAAGCATGAAAGTGTTGATTTGTGGAGGAAACTCTGGGGACAGTAATATGCACAAATCACAGAGAATTTCTGTAGCTGTCATGACAGTCGCAAGTGTTTCACTTTTATTTTTGTGACCACATCCACAAACGGGGCAAAGTTTAACAGCTGAGTTTAGCAACAGAACATTCTCAAACCAGGTTCCCAAGCAGTCACATAAATACTAGGGAATAAGCATGCCAGGACATGTTTTGCAGGAGCCTGCTCTTTACTTTAAACTGTAAATGTAACGTATAAACCGAGTACAAAAGAGAGGTGCAAGTGAGAACTACCCTCCCTCCCAGCACCAAGGCAGTGGCCACACTGTGGTGTACAAAAAGCCCATTTAAGAATTTGGTGTCATTGAGACCTGAGTTCAAATCCTAGAGCCAACACTGACCAGCTGTGGCTCACAGGTGAGTTACCTAAATCTATAAAATAGGTATGCTGGCTTCTACCACAAAATTACACAAGTTAAAATTATTCTGGTTAGTATCAAGAACCTAGTGTTAGGTGTCTAATCTTAGTTCCCTTTCTCCATAAAACTTTCTTTCGCCTAAAAACATGTAACATGTAAATTTATTTTTAGACACAAGAAAACTCAATTCCCTCAACTCTTACCACGACCAATTGTGGGTGATAGTTTCAGGGGTCCTCAAAAATTTTGTGCAAACCCTCAGTACGTCTGATATATAGAAAAACGAATGCAGTTAAGAGTCAAACTATAAGCCACAAAAAGACTAAGCCCTATGATCCTACAGTGTCGGCCTCCTAACTACAGGCAGTGGGACTCCATCAAGAAATATCTGTGCTGTATTTTGCAGATAAAACTGTGCTAGGCATGATTCAGATACCCTTTCGTCCTCTTGCTTTGCACCCATTTCCAGAATTGACTGCCCTCTTTGCTTAGTCCAATCCAACTGTCCAGTCTACTCCTTTACCTGTAGGCCTGTCCTTTTGATGGTTTTTCAGGATACCAATGATTTTTATACTTTTCTTGAAGTATTAGAGTCAATTTCTCAGCAAATCTCTCAACTGCCTCTTTTTTCAACTTATCATGTTTTCGAACTAGCCTTGTGAAAAAGAAGACAACAGCAGCAATTTCGTTCTTCATCTTGCCCTGCAAAGATAAAACAGGTTTTCTTAAAAAACACAAAGTATAAAAACTGGGAGATAAAGCTCTGTAAAATTTCCCTCCTTTGTTACTCCCCTTTCTCCTCCCAATTTTATCTTGTGTTTCATTGGCTCATATCTGAAGTAGGGAACAATCACTAATTTATGTTTATGTCATAAAGAGTTTATTATTATAAAATACTAAGAATCTTATCACTTAGCTTTATGAAGAAGTTCAGTAGAGAGAGTATACCAAATTGCTCCTGTTGTGGGCCCTGGTGGCGCAATGGTTAAGCGTTCTGCTGCTAACCAAAACGATGGCAGTTTGAATCCACCAGCTGGTCCTTGGAAACCCTATGGGGCAGTTCTACCCTGTCCTATAGGGTCACTGTAAGTCGGAATCGACTTGATGGCAACAGGTTTGGTTTGGTTTTTGGTATCAGAGAAGCACTATAATAGTTTTTACAAAGTATGTCAATATTTAACTACAATAAGTTTAAAATTCTGTGAAATGATTTGAGTTTTAAAACACAAAATAGTCCACTTTAAGATTCAGCATTACAGAACCATTTTGGAAAATAGTTTGGCAGTTCCTAAAAGGGTTAAATATAGAATTTACCATATGACCTAGCAATTACATTCCTAGGTATATATCTAAGAAAAATGAAAACATATGTATACACAAAACTTGTACATAAATGTTCATAGGAGCCTTATTCATAATAGCCAAAAAGTGGAAGCAACTCAAATGTCCATCAGCTTAAGAATAGAGAAATAAAATGCAGCACACCTCCACACACTGGAATATTATTCAGCCATAAAAAGGAATACAGTACTGATACATGCTACAACACAGATGCACCGTAAAAACATGACGCTAAGGGGAAGAAGCCAGTCATAAAAGACCATATATTGTATGGTCTTATGTGAAACGTCCACTATAGGCAAATCTATAGAGGCAGGAAGTAGATTAGTGCTTAGGGTTAGGGGAAGTGGAGGAGGTAAGGGGAGTGATTGCTAATGGGTAAAGGGTTTCTTTTTGGAGTGATGAAACTATTCTACAATTGATTGTGGTGAGGCCTGTAAAACTCTACACCATCAAACTGTACATTTGAAATAAGTGAATTGTATGGTATGTGAATTACATCTCAATAAAACTGTTACATATTTTTTAAAAAATCCAATATTGAATTTATGTAAGTGCTTTTTCAGGAAGGGAGATACATTTACCTAAAAGATATGACATTAAAACAGTGGCTCTATCAAAACATATTTAAAGACAATGGAAATTCAGGCTCATCCACAGAAAATAAAACCAAAAGAAATATGCAGAGATTTAGCTGCACTTTGGAACTGCCTCAAAGGACTTCTTTTTTTTTTTTTAAAAAAAAACGGCAGATCTGATTTATCACTGATTAATTCATAAAGGCAAAACCCTTATTCTGGGATTGTTTCGATGTATATTCTGTCTTTACGCAATGAGCTCATTCATTTGGCTGCTATAAGTAACTTGGAGTTACTCAGACGCTGTGCTTACTAAGCAACATCACCTTTTTTGGAGCCAATTATTAAAGATATACAGCTTCTGCTATGTTTAGAATAAAAACTGGCTAACCTAGCCATAGTTTGTGTTCCCACACATCCAAAAAATAAAGCTGATTCTGTTAGCTTCCTTTTTTTTCTTTTCTCAAATCTGCTCTTTGAGTCTCTCTTCTTAATGTGATTCCTTTACTTTGTGTGCAAATTCAAACAAGGGACCCTCCTTGTAATATAAATTCCACACAGTTATCTGAGAGGTGTGCTGGCAGCCACAGCCACCCTGATTCTGGATGGGAAGACACCCAAACCTTCTTCCTGGAACCTTAGAATGCCAAATCCACCTACTGCAACCAGCTACCAGGCACAGGTTTGCATTGGCACAGACAACCCTAACCCACCACAACCACTGTGCAGCCTCCTCCTGAAAAATGCGAACCACTTCTACTTTATAAAGCTACATTTATACAGCACCATGTTACGACGGAAAAGAAAACCCACTGCAATTTAACATACGGTTTGGGATGAAAGTTGCTGATGGAATTACATTAGCCTCCACCCTACCAAAGAAAACAAGGAACCACACTAAAGGGATGTTCTGAATCCTTAACTAGATCACTCTCCCCATTCATTAAATTTGCCAGCTATACACTACATATCACAGTGTTGGGTTTGTTTTTCTGTTTCACATTAAAAAATAAAAAGGAAGGAAGGAAGGAAAGAACCACTTAGTGGTCCTCCTTTTTACTTCTGGTTGCAATACAGATGAGTCATATGAAATTTTTTTTTTTTTTTTCCATTTTGAAGGAATGATGACTGGAAAAGCTGAAAAACTAACCCACCCCCACCAGTATTCTAGGAATACCAAAAGGTAAAAGGGAGAGAGTAATAATGTCAGGGAGAGAAAAAAACAGAGGCAAGTGGGACTAAGAAGACTTCAGGCGTCTTGAGTAAATGAGCAGCCACAATTCTTTCACCCACACTCGGAATAGAAAGCTCCCATTTTAAACATCGCACGGTGACGTCATCCTGGGACGTAGTCACCGCGGCGGCTGCCCCTCAAGTTCTACTTTGTTCCACAGGCTCCTCTGCTCAGGACTGCACATGGATAAAATCCGAAGGGAAGCCAAGCCCTGCCTTCCAGGAGTTTATAACTTTTCCCTCCCTTGTATCGAAAACCTAATCGCCACCGTTTCTAGAAGCAAATATTTCCCCTGATAGACGTTCCAAGGTTGAGGAAACGGGAACACCGGCCTGTGGGGTGAGGAGACCTTGACCTGCCTCGGGGGCGTTACAAACGGGGCTCTCCCGACGATGGGGAGAAAAACAGCGTTCAAAGAGGCCGGGAGATCTACTTTGTGAGCCATCCAGACCTGCTGCTGAGCACTCGCGCTCGGCTTTTAGGAGTGCTAGGTGAGTAGACATCAAGCATCCCCACCTCTGAAAGAAAGGCCTGCGAGCTGCAACCAACTTCTGCAATCCCGGGTTTCCCCCAAGTTGAGGGGAAGGGTCCCGGGGCCGAGCCGCCCTCCTGCCCCCAAGCATCCCTGCTCGTGTGCGCCCGAACAGGCGTCCAGTCGGCGGGTGGCCCTGGGTTCGAGGACCAGGCTTCCCTCACGCGCGACCCCCCCCCCCCCCACACACACAGCAAACCTGGCCTCGAAAAGGAGAGCGCAAACCCGGGGACGCGGAGGGGGTGGGAATGGGAAGGCGCGGGGCTGTCGCCCACCCCGAAGCGGAAGGTAACGCGCGCCCCAGCGCGGTGGAAACGTGGCAGGAGCCTCGCTCCAGGCGGCGTCTCCTCCCCCAGGAGCCCGCAGAGGGTCCCCACAGTAACCCTCGCGGACCGCCCCGCCGCCCCCGGCCCTTCCCTCACGGGAGCCGGCGCCGGTGCAGCCCGGCAAGGTCCCGCACTCCACTTTCCCCCGGCGCAGCCCCGTCAGCGAGCCTTCGACGTGGCCGCAGGGGCGCCCGGACCACCCTCCCCCCGCCGATGCCCTCAGCCCCGCCATGTCCGCCTCCCCCGGCCCGGTCTCCTCACCGCCGCCGCCGCTCCGGGGCCGCACAGTGGGCGGCCCGGACACTCTCCCGGGCCGGGAACCGAGGGCGCCGCGTCCGCGGGCCCGCGCTCGGCAGAGGCAACGCGGTGAACCTCGTCCGGCGCGTGCAGCTCCCGCGTCGTCGAGCGGCCGAGCGCGCGCTGAGAGGGCGGGCGGGCTGACGGGCGGGCGAGCGAGCGCGCGCGGCCCCGAGGCAGCGCGCGGGGGGCTCGAGGTCCGGAAGAGGGGAGGGGCGATGACCCGGGAAAAGGTTGGCGCCGCGCGGGACCGGCTCGCGCGCCCCGGGGGGAGGAGCCTGAGGGGCGGGGCTTCGCTGCGAGCCCGCCCCCCGAGACCCGGGTAGCGCCGCGCGTCCCCGACGCGCTCTCGGCCCCGCCACGCGCTGGGCGCCCACCCTCGAGTCAAACAGCTAGTCCCACTGCTGATTGGGCTGCCTCAGGCGGAAGACCTGCGCTGAGGGTGGAACGGTCCCCCGTCCGGTTGTACCACCTGCTGCAGCGCCCTCGGGGGTCGTGTGGGCCGCGTCTCCTCCGCTGCCCTCGCCGCTTTACTCCCCTCGGCTCTTTCCTTTTCCACTCCGCGCCCTGACACCCTCCTGCCAGGAAGGTCGAGTTCGAGACCCGGCTCTAGCTCCAGCACTCTTGACCCAGGGCTTCACGGAGCGACACGGAACAGACGACAGGGGAACCCTTGCATTTATGTGATTGATCTTCACCCTTTTTACTGTTTTAATTACAGACACGTTAACTGGCTAATCATCAGCCGCCCTTCTATACTTTAGGTTATTTGTTTAAAACTCCTAGTTAGTCCCCTCGCTTGCCAGGCCGGTGGCTCCCCGAGAGCAGGGGCTGCCTCCTCTTGGCCGTTGTGCCTTGACCTGGCGTTGAGTAAATAGTGTGCACAAAGGATGGCTCCCGGGATGTTGGCTAAGTGAATGAAGCCTTGAGAGTCCAAGCTTTCTATTTCTGAGACACTTGTACTCAGGAATGTCCCAGATACAAAGCTTAATCTTTGAGCAAATACAAACATGGAAAAGGTACATCAACTTTCTGAAGAAAAGGAGGAACATCTTTCCAACGTTTTATACTGAATTGGCATCGTGGTATTAGTTTTGTGAAAGCACATATAGCGAACAGGCCAAAACAGTACAAGATATTTGTACTTTTTTTTAATTAGAAGAGGGCTATTTTTCACTCTGGCTAGAACATGCTGTAAGATTCTCAAGAACTAGTTTTTCAAGTTATGCATTGACCACATTCTTCACTGCCCACTAGACCTGGGAGCACATTTTCAGCCCAGTTTTATGAATATTTTAAATTTTTATTACTGATGTTGGTGATTATAGCTTATTAGCAATTCAAAATGATAATTATTTAGCAGTAATAAATATGTAAACCCGAAACCAGTACAATAAACTTTATTTAAAAAAAAAATTACACTGTTCTAGGCTACTTTAAAGAGGATACACTACTAATATTTACACCCTGGACTATTCCGGGGAACATGAGAGCATTTTCATTCTAAACTCATAACAATCTGGGTGAGGTTACTCTACTGATGAAGCTTTTTATCTTTGCAATTCCATGAAATAGCCAGGTAGCCACAAACATTACGCAATTTGTCTAGAAATTTCAATAGGCTGGAAATGGTATTTTGTATAATGTTTATAAGTGTGTCCCATATGATTCAGTACCACAGGCAAATACCTGAAAACATTTCAAAATAACTTTTTAAAAAATCTCATAGCTGGAACACTGTGAAGCAGATACATAACAATATACCATAAATACATCCCTTTTCTCTCCAATCCACTTCTGTCACACAGTAGCTGCTTTTGTGCCTCTGTCTTTCAAAACTTACCCTACTCTCCAGCCCTAGCTATGAGCTTCAGGTCCCCCACCCGCACCCCCACCCCGCCCCGGGCTCTGTTTCTTCCTGATTCCGAATCAGGAGACTGAAAGAATTGATCTAGCAAGGCAGGACCCTCTCTCCTCCTTAGGAGGCCAGAAGAGAGGAGCAGCGCTGATATAAACAATTACACCTTAATATATATTTTCCCTTTTCATAGCTGATTCCCTTTCACAGCCAACTAAACGTTTGCTAATGTTGTGTCTTGATGAGTGTACCATATATGAATGATGTAAATCTGGCAGTAACAAAACACTGAGTTGCGAGGTGAGAGTAACGCTGGCTGTGATGGTTAAGGTTATGTGTCACCTCGGCTGGGCCGTGATTCTCAGTGGTTTGGCAGTTATGCAATGATGTAATTTGGTAGTTATGTAATGACACAGCCATCCTCCGTTTTTGTGATCTGATGTAGTCATCCCCCATTTTCGTACGATGCGGATTTTCACATAACGACCTGATCTTTAGAACCTAACCATGTCGATGAGTGAGGCATGGGTATAGGGTCGCTATGAGTCGGAATCCACTCAACGGCAATGGGTTTGGTTTTTGGTGTTTTGAGTGTAGTTTGTTTTCAGTACAAGTGGTTTGTTTTGAAAACCATGATAGGGCTGGGACTTTATAATCACATATGTACCCAAAAGTCATGTAGGACATAACTAACTCACACTAACAAAATCTGTGAGTAACCTCCAAAACTGGGATGTATTTTCCACTAAATAACTCTGTAACTCTTTAATATCTTCTATTCCTTTGAGATCAGACAAGTTTATCATTGAAAACAGCAGAGTTTCAGGTACCATCTTCTCAATCTGCATGTCAAATTTGAGTCTGAATACAAAACCATTAATTTTCTCACTTTTGTAGAGGGTTCAGGGAAATGTGTGCAGCCTTTGGGGACCACTGGAGGTCCAGCAAGTGGGATCTAAGACTTTTTTAATCCCCAAAATACTTCAATACAGTTCTTCAGGAATTTCCAGAACCTAGTCATTTGGCTAAATTAAAACAAACTAAACCTCCCTTCTTTGCTTCAGCTTAAAAAAAAAAAAAAAACACACACACACATTCACTGGCAATGGTTAAAAAACATAAAGAAAATTTGTAATCTTTATTACTTTCTCCATTACATCATGCAATAAAACTGGCTTCCAAAAGTCCCAACACAAACTCTCTTGATGAATGAGGCAATGGAAACTGGGCATACCAACATCCTATTAACTGTTCACACCCTGCCCCCTGCCCCAAAAGTGCCCCATGTTTTCCGAGAGAAAATGTTTTTATTAAACTTCTTAGATTCTTTAAGGTAATTGGTTAGGATTTGTTAATCCATTTGAACTAGGTTAGGAAAATGTACAGGTTCTAATACTTAGGTGGGGGCCGTACACTCTGGGCTCAGGTAAAGCTTCATGTTGGAAACCCCTGGTGTAAAATTTCCCTGCTTGGCAGGGGAGGTGCCATTGTTGTTGGGTTTCTTTGACAACAATCTTCTGTTCTCCATACAGAGAAGGGACTTATTTGTAACTAGTGCATAAACTCCCACCCTTATTCAGTGTAGCAATAAATTAGGATTATAGGCATGTGCAATTAGCAAAATGTTCAGAAATATCGTAAAAGAAAGCACTGCTTGAAATATAACCTTCATTCAACAGTATTTCTTTAAAGGTACAATGGTAAGTAGGTTTCAAAACACAAATCCCTTCATGAACAACATAAAGCATGCTTTTATTTAGAAAAAAAATCCACTTATTTTTCTTTGTCTTTGACCTTTTCAGTCTGTTTTGTAGTGGTGCTGATGCGTGAAGATGCGGAGGGAGGATTGGATGCTTTTTTGAGGGCCAACTTCTGCATAACCTTTTTGGACTCTACACCATGTCAAAAACTTGTGCTAAGGCACTGGGGACAATGAGTCAGAGGGGTTCAACAGATGAATAAATAAATTGCTCACAATCTAATGGAAGATGGAGGCATGTGAATAACCTCCTTGACGTATGCAAATTGCATTATTTATGCCACATAAAGGCAATAGTGTTGTAGGTATGTAAAAGGGATTAGATGTGATTGGACTCCCAGCTGAAAGGAGGTTTCACAGACTTGTGAGTGAGTCATTGCAAACCTTCCTTACTACTTTTTAAATGTAGGCAAGTGAAGGGAGAGGCCATAAGCATAAAGAAGTTGCTTCTAAGGGAGAGTCATTGCTTTGATCCGGGCAACCTCAATCGCTCCACAGAGATGGCTAGAATTAATCAAATTCACACAGCAAGTCCTGACATTTGATGCTCTAATTAGTGGTGATTATGGGTAAGCTTTAAAAATCTGCTTCGTCAGCAGATGATCCAATGAGATGATACCATAAAGAGCATGTTCCCACCCCACCCCGGACAAAGGAGGAGCTCAAAACATGGAACTAGCTGTAGTACATAGTAATTGTTTGCAATGTGGTTGGCAAAAATGTTTTGTTATGGTGCTTATAGGATTGCTTTAGGGAGATAATTGCAGGTCATGTTTTTCTTGGCCCTATAGGAAGGCTTCAGCTAACTCTTTTTGTGACACAAAAAGCAATAGGTTGGTTGGTAGATAGTTACTGAGAGCTATCACTGAGTCAGCTCTGACTCATGTTGACCTTACGTATAACAGAATGAAACATTGCCCTGTCCTGCGCCTTCCCCCTAATCTTTCTCATTTTCATGCCCGTTGTTGCAGCCACCATGTCAATCCATCCACACAGGGTTTCCCTTGTTTCTGCTGACTTTCCACTTTACCAGTCATGATGTCCTTCAATAGACACATATACACATTTATCCATACATACAGAGATTTTTGGCAGATTATTTTTCAGTGTTTTTACACTAGCCTAATCGTGGTGGTGCAATGGTTAAGCACTCAGCTGCTAACTGAAAGGTTGGGGTTCGAACACGCAGGAGAAAGACCTGGTGGTCTGCTCTGGAAAAGATTACAGCCAAGAAAACCCTATGGGGCAGTTCTACTCTGCCACATGGGGTCACTATGAGTCAAAATGCTATGACTTGACAGCACGCAACAACAACAACATGCTCACGAATAATTTCTTTTTTCTAAAGGAAAGTTGGTAAGAGTAATAATTTAGCTGTGACCTATATCACTAGCAGAGTCCCAGCGTGATGCAAACAGTTAATGCATGCAGCTGCTAACCAAAAGGTTGGAAGTTCAAGTCTACCCAGAAGTGCCTCTCAAGAAAGACCTGGTGATCTACTTCCCAAAAATCATCCATTGAAAACCTACAGAGATGTCATGGGGTCACCGGGACTTGGAGTTGGCTTGCTGGCAACTTTTTTTTTTTTTTAATATATCACTAGAAACAAATGAAGCATAATGGTGGAGATGGAGGGGAAGGTGCAGGGGTAATGTGTGGAATGAAACAGTAGAAAAAAATTGGGTTGGTAATTTTCTGTTTTGTTTTTATTTTGTTTTTAATTACAGACATGGAAATGCTGAACTCTCATAGTGCTGAGGAAACAAAATAAATTGAAAGAATAATACTCCTCACCAGATGTTCCGTATAAATATTAAATGTTATATGAATGTGTGCACAATTCTAGGATGTTTAAATATCTCAAAGCAACAGCTATTGGGGGAATATAATTCACTCATCTTCTGATGTGTATGTGTAGCCTATGCTAAGTTCATTGGGATTTTTCCAACTGTATATAATTTGGAAGCCCTAAAATTAAGTGATAACCATTTATTTTGGATTTTCTGCAATGATACTGATTTCTTCCAATTTTATTATTTTTAAGACAGGTAATTCATTAAATACATAACTAAATAGTTAAAAATATTTTGGCTTGTAGGATTAGTCATGTATTTATGTTTACAAATCAGAAAGGACAATCTAGAATAGACTTTTTAAAAGGAGTAAGCCAAAGGCTCCAGTTTTCTTCTCACTTTTACACTCATTTCCTTGATGTTTGAGCTTATCATCTCATGGCTCTGAATACTGTCTGTGTGCTTTTCTCCCCATTGCTGCTACAGAGTAGAACGACTCCATAGGGTTTTCTTGGCCATACTTTTTAAGTAAGCAGATCACCAGGTCTTTCTTCTGTGGTACCACTGGGTGGGTTCAAACCACCAACCTTTAGGTTAATAGTTGAACTCGAACTGCTCCCCCCCACCCAGGGATCCTGTCTATGTGCTAAAGACTCCCAAATTAGTATTTCCAACTCCCGACTGTCCTCTGAACTCTGAACTTGTTTGTATATCCAACGGTTTAATGAACATCTTCGCTTGAATGTCTGATAACCAAAACCGAATGTTGCCATCAAGTCGATTCCAACTCATTGCAATGTCTGTAGGACAGAGAAGAACCGCCCCATAGGGTTTCCAAGGCTGTAATCTTTATGGCAGCAGACTGCCACATCTTTCTCCCACGGAGTAGCTGTTGGGTTTGAACCACCAACCTTTCAGTTAGCAGACGAGCGCTTAACCAGGGATGGATTACCCAGTAAGCAAGGTAAGCACGTGCTCAGGGCATCAACAGGACAAGGTTACCAGTTGTCCAAAGTAAAGACCGATAGATACCAAGCAGACAGCACACAAGAAAAAGTGAGTACTGTAGTATAAGGGAACTGGCAGGGCACTAAATAAAATTAATACCAATTCAAGAGTGTAAGAATGTGCAGACTGGAAATTAAGTTTACACAGGGTCATGAGGGCGCCCATGCACAAGGTTGTTTAAGTTATGAGGCCCCTACCACTTCAACACCTTTGTTGACATCTGTCTCCTATGGTCCCCTCCCATGTAATTGAAACTCCTTATCTTGGTGGGTGTCTTAGGCTGGGTTCTTTAGAGAAGCAAAACCAGTAAAGCATGTAAATATATACAAAGAGAGAGATTTATATCAAGGAAATGGCTCACACAGTTGTAGAGGCTGGAAAGTCCCAAGTCCGTGGGTCAGGCTTCTCCTGATGCATGTAGCCACAGGGGCTGGCGAACCCAAGATTGGCAGGTCGGAGAGTAAGGCTCTTGTTCACAGGCTGTGAAGATTGATGAACCCAAAGATCTGCCGGCAAGACCACAGGTAAGCTGCTAGCTCAAGTCCCAAGAACTGGAAATTAGATGAAAAGGAGCCAGCTGCAGGATCCAGAACGTGTGAAAGCCCACAAACCTTGCCAGAATATCCACTTATATTCAATGCAGGCCATACGCCCAAGGAAACTCCCTGTCAATTGATTGGCTACTCACAGTAGATCCCATCATGGAGGTGATCACACAATATCAAATATCATCATGGAAGTGATCACACCATTATACAACTATCAAATCACTGAGGATCATGGCCCAGCCGAGTTGATGCACAACCTTAACCATTATAGTGGATCTCTTGGGACTATACTATTTCTTTCTAATAAATAAGTGGTGGGGTGGTCTGTCGAGTCTAACTCTTGCTACATTCACCCAATATGCAACTGGATCCAACATGAGCCATTACTGGGCAAGGGCAGATTATATTAATAGATAACAGGTCTCTGACCCATTTTGAGAGAACCATCTTGTACATCCATGTCTGCTGATCCAGCGACTCCAGCCAGGAGAACCAGCCGTGCTCTTGCTGCAATACAAACACAAGGATATGATCTTGCACAAGTCCTGGTAAACAATCAATGGGAATTCCAGTGTCAGATGATGTGCAAAAGTGAGGGAACTTGAATAAATCAGCCATTGCAATGAATTCAATCAAGTTACTTTTTAACTGTATGACATTTATGTACAGAGTTATGTCCTAAGTTTTGTAAACAAAATTTATAACTGTAAAATATGTTTGGAATACATGTGGATGCAATCTACCATGCATTTAATATAATGCTAACATGGGTAATAATTTAACATGATACTAACATAGCAACATCCAAAAATACTGGAAATATTAATATCTAACACAAAAAGTTTTAATTTATGTATCGATTGAGTTTCATTTTTTTGTTGTCTGTTGCGAGGGACACAGTGCTTGATATTAATGTATATATGCTAATAAACAAGGTGTTAGGCACATTAAGAAGATGCAAAATTTAATATTTATTTATTGTGCAAAGTGTTTCTGTTTTGCAACAATGAGTGTGTTTCTAAATTCATCTTCCAAGAAAGCATCAAAGAGCATTTATCAGAACGTTACATTTATATTTTATCAGAATATTTACGTATCTCTATGTAAGGAAATTGAACGGTACCTCAAAGAAATAAATGAATACTTAGACAGTAAAAATTATATACATTTATTTTATTTTCCATTTCCCTTCAGACTTACTTGTAAGAAATTGATTGGTATTGCTATGGTAAGAGAAACAAACTTGCTCCTCGAGAAGTGGTGCTATTGTTACATCAATTATGTACGTATCTCCGAATATGGGAGTTGAACAATACCGCAAAGAAGTAAAATGTACATTTCATAAATTTTGTATACGATAACAATTGTGTTTTCCTTTTCATTTCTGATCGATCAGGTATAATGTCACGTTCAGTTCTCTCATCAGCCACGTAAGAACGCGCCAGTGGCACTGTAAGCACGTAACTTGTGAAGCGTCTGGTCCTGTCCTGCGCAAAGCGAACCAAAATGCATCTTCAAATTGAGCATACCCTTGTATTTATATCACATTCTTTGCGATCTCTCTCGCCTCTGTTGAGTATCGGCAGTAGTCCACTGAACTGTGAAGACGTAGCATCAAAGGACAGAAAGTGAGTGCATGAGTTTTTAACTATTATTTCAGGACAAAAAAACACTCATGGAGATCTGCAAAAGGCCTGCCAACAAACATTATATGACAAACAAATGAAATTATTTCCAACTACCTCGTAAATTTTATTTCTTTTTACTATCTCAGATTTGAAGAACAAAATTACATGTTCCAAGTAAGTTTTTTACTTACTGATTTTCAAATATAAACTTTCATGTTAATGTCCAAATTTGAATATAAATTTTATAAGTTTTATTTCTTTTCAGTTATTCAAATTTATTTGCTATGGTAGAACCAAATTTAAAAAGTGACATAATTTTATATCCAGGTAAAATGAAATGGCAATAACTAAGTAGAGCATAAAAACGAAAGCTTACAGAAGATAAAAAGAAAAGGATTTGTGAGTCCCTAAAGACAATTGCAAAATTAACTTCCTTTTTAAAACATAATCAGAAGAGACTTTTTCCATTGAACATCAAGTTTAATGAGTGCAAATTGTTTTATTAGTACTGCTAGTGCTGAAATTAGGCCTCTTTATAGTGTTAAAAGCAAAGACGTCACCTTGAGGGCTAAGGTGCGCCTGACCCAAGCCATAGTGTTTTCAATCGCCTCATATGCATGTGAAAGCTGGACGATGAATAAGGAAGACCAAAGAAGAACTGATGCCTTTGAATGATGGTGTTGGTGAAGAATATTGAACAGACCATGGACTGCCAAAAGAATGAACAAATCTGTCTTGGAAAAAGTACAACCAGAATGCTCCTTAGAAGCAAGGATGGCGAGACTATGTCTTGCATTCTTGGGACATGTTATCAGGAGGGATCAATCCCTGGAGAAGGACATCATGCTTGGTAAAGTAGAGGGTCAGCGAAGAAGACAAGGACCCTCAACGAGATGGATTGACACAGTGGCTGCAACAGTGAGCTCAAGCATAACAATGATTGTGAGGATGGCACAGGACTGGGCAGTGTTTTCTTCTATTGTACCTGGGGTCCCTATTAGTCGGAACTGACTCGACGGCACCTAACGACAACAGCAACAAGTGCTGAAATTACTAATAGCAACACAACTGTAACAGAATTTGTTCTGAATTCTGCATCCATTCCTTGGTGGAGTAAAAAAAGAAATAATAATGGTGTAGAAAGTGAAACTATTGTAGAATCTGAAGTTGTCACATCTGCAGACCCCAGAAATAACATCAATAACCCCATAAATACAGATCCTGCTTTGTGGGATAATTTTTTTTCTAATGATGTAAATTTTGGATTGGAAGACGGGCAAGTGATTGTCAGCATCACAGTGGACCATTTGAAAAACTGTGTCAAAAATTTCTGGATGGTAAACAAAGTAGTTTCTGTGGCCAGAATATATTTCTAAGGTGTGAAGCTAAGTAAATTATAAGACGGAGTGGCTACTGTATTCCTCATCAGTTGGCTCTGTATATTTTGTTTGCAAACTATTCAGTCATAAATCATTTAATTCTTGATTTGCTATGGATGGATTTAGCAATTGGCATAAGTCGAATATGATTGATAAACATAAAAACAGTTCAATTCACAGAGATTGTATGTTGTCATATATAAACCAAAGACATGGTTTTGGTTTAACTCATGAACTGAAAACACAAATTAATTAATAAAGAATCAGTATGAGAAAGCCGTTTTGCAGTGCATTGTTGCTTTTATTATAATTGCTGAACATGGACTGTCTTTTTGAGAAAGAAGTGAAGTGTTTGGGTCTCCACAAAATGGAAATTTTTTTAGTTTACTTATTGCTCAGTTTGATCCATTTTTAGCAAGTCACATTTCAAAATATGTTAACACAGGAAAGGGCAACCCATCACATATGTCTAAAACAACGTGTGAAGAATTAATAATCTTAGTAAGTGATAAAGTTCAGTGAACTATTTTCAATGAAATAAGTATAGCTTGATATTTCAGTTTGTCTGTAGATTCCAATCCTGATCTTTCTCATACAGGTCAGCTAAGTATTGTTTTAAGATATGTATCTCCAACAGATGGAAAAGCCTGTCAAGCGATTTATCACATTTACTAGCTTAAAAAGTCACATCAGTGAAGAAATTGCAAATCAAGTACTTTACTATTTATGTGAAGTTTGCAAAATTGATTCTTTTAAGGACAGAGGCCAGTCCTATGATAATGCTGCCAATATGTTGGTGCATTATGAAGGCATGCAACAGAATATTTTAGAATGTGATGAACATGCCATTTTCATGCTGTCCATTCGCTTAATCTTGTAGAACGTAGTGCAGTAGATTGTTGTTCAGAAGCAATTGATTTTTTTTTGTTACTGTTCATTTACACATTTTTTGCTGCCTCTACTCACTGATGGGCAGTTCTTAAAACATATTTAGGCAATAATTGAATATTAAAATGTCTTTCTAATACACATTGGGAAGCGCATGCTGTAGCAATGAGTGCAGTCCTGGAATCGTACACTCAGATTCTAGACGCCTTAGATAATATTGCTGAACGCCAGACACGAAAAGGAGCTACCAAAAGAGAAGCTTAAAAAAAATCACCAACAAAATGCAAACATTAGAGTATGTATTTATGTTGGTTATGTGGAATAATATAGTGCATCATTTTCATCAGATGAGTCAAGCTCTCCAAGATTCAGAAGTAAATTTAAAGACATGCACAGATCTCTACCAGTCATTAACAGGTATTTACATACTTTAAGTGAAAATTTTGAAAATTTTTAAACACAACAAAACAAAACCTGCCAAATACTGATTATCAAGCAGTTCACCATCACAGAAGCATTAGAAAGAAACAAGTAAATGATGAAAGTACTCCAGAAGTTCTGAGTGCCAGAGATCAGTTTTGTATAACCACAAACTACACCGCCATTGACACACTTGAATCTTGCATGAAAAGAAGGGCGAAGGTGTATGTGTATGAAATTCTTTCAAACAGATTTTCCTTCTTAAAAAAATGTGGATATACCTGATGAAGAATGCATGAAGGCCTCCAAGAAATTAGTGCAGGTTTATCCAGAATGACTTAAATACAAACTTTTACAAAGAAGTATGACAATTTCACACTTACATGAGAACTAAGTTTACAGATTTAGGAAAGACAGATTTTCCTCATGTAGGCATGTATGAGTCCATATTAAAAGATAAAATACACTGCATATTTCCTAATGTTGAAGTAGCTTTACACATATTCCTAACTTTAACGATCGCAAACTGCACAACAGAATGCTCATTTTTGTCTCTAAAGAGACTCAAAAACCCTCAGCGTACAACAATTCAATAAAGACTTGATTCATTATCCTTATTATGTATGGAAGTAGATATTGTTTGGCAGCTTAATTGTGACAAAATCATTGAAGAATTTCTAAGAACAAAGAATAGAAAGAAATGTTTTTAATTATAGCATGTTAGAGATGAAAGGTCTATCTAAAAACAAAATATAGTAATTTGTTGTAATATTTGTTTTCTGACCATTATATTTTCTTTTATACCATCTTTTCATTTCTTCACTTATAGCATTTATTATAAAACAAGCATCAAAATTGAAGTATGAGCCATTTAAAGAAAAATTGGTGGGAGATCAACAGAATTTTACATTGATTGTTGAAACAACTAAGTTCACAGACTCCTTTTCTTTGCTTTAGAATATGTGGAATATTCTTTTTGTAGAAAATCCGGTATGTAGCAAAAATCTTAATAGCCAACATCCACTAAAAATTTTATAATTCAGTTCACCTCATTCCACTAAAATGTCATATGCCATTTTTGTGTTCAATTGCTAATATTATTAAACAAAACAAAACAAAACCAATCCCATTGCCATTGAATTGATTCTGACTCATAGCAACCCTATAGGACAGAGTAGAACTGCCCCATAGGGTTTCTGAGGAGCAGCTGGTGGATTCGAACTGCCGACATTTTGGTTAGCAGCCAAGCTGTTAACCACTGAGGCACTAGAGCTCCTGCTAATATTATAGTCGCATTTAAAAAGAAGTTACATCATGGATAGATAAGACACACACACAAACATGTATAGAAACCAAACCCGTTGCCATCAAGTCGATTCCAACTCATTGCGACCTATAGGATAGAGTAGAACTGCCCCATAAGGTTTCCAAGGAGCAGCTGGTGGATTCCAACTTCCGGCCTTTTGGTTAGCAGCCAAGCTCTTAACCACTGAGACACCAGGCCTCCAAACATATATATATATACATATATATCTCACATGTATATATATATAATTCTCACATATGTATATGTAACTCACATACACATCCTGTTTGAATGTGTAAGCAGAGAAGGGACACCTCAGATCATCAGTGTTTAGGGCCCTCACATGCCTTAATCCAGCCCTAGCTTAACCACTGTGCCACCAGGGCTCCTATGAGTGGCTGATAGACATTTCATATATAACATGTCCCAAGATGAACCCTTGGTCATCCCTGCATCTCTCCACCGCCCACTAAACATGCTCCTCCTGCATTCTTTGTTATATGAGTATAACTCTTCTAGCAATGTTGTTGTTGTTAGGTGCTGTTGAGTTGGTTCCGACTCATAGAGACCCTATGTACAACGGAACAAAACACTGCCCAGTCTTGCACCATCCTCACAATCGTTGTTATGCTTGAGCCCATGGTTGCAGCCACTGTGTCAATCCATCTTGTTGAAGGTCTCCCTCTTTTTCACTGATCCTCTACTTTACCAAGCATGATGTCCTTCTCCAGGGACTGGTTCTTTCTGATAACAGTCAAAGTAGACATGTTATTTGCTTGCTTCTAATGAGCATTCTGACTGTACTTCCAAGATAGATTTGTTCATTCTTCCGGCAGTCCATAGTCAGTATTCTTTGCCAACACCATAATTCAAAGGCAACAATTCTGCTTGGGTCTTCCTTATTCATTGTCCAGCTGTCACAGCATATGAGGCAATGGAAAACACCGTGGTGTGGGTCAGGTGCACCTTAGTCCTTAAAGTGACACCTTTGCTTTTTAACACTTCAAAGATGTCTTTTTCAACTGATTTGCCCGATGCAACATTTCATTTGATTTCTTGACTACTGTTTCCATGGGTGTTGATTGTGGATCCAAGTAAAATGAAATCCTTGACAACTTCAATCTTTTCTCCATTTATGATGATGTTGCTTATTGGTCCAGTTGTGAGCAATTTTTGTTTTCTTTTTGTTGAGGTATAATCCATACTGAAGGCTGTGGTCTTTTTTTTTTTTTTTTTTTTTTTTTTAATTGTGCTTTAGGTGAAAGTTGACAGCTCAAGTTAATTTCTCATAAAAAATTTATACACATATTGTTATGTGTCATTAGTTACAATCCCTTCGATGTGACAGCACACTCCCCCTTTCCACCCCAGGTTTCTTGTGTCGATTCAACCAGTTCCTGTCCCTTCTGCCTTCTCATCCTGCCTCTGGACAGGAGCCGCCCATTTGGTCTTATGTATCTGACTGAAATAAGAATCTCACTCCTCGTGAGTATTATTTTTTATTTTATAGTCCAGTCTAATCTTTGTCTGAAGAGTGGGCTTTGGGAATGGTTTTAGTTCTGGTTAACAGTGTCCGGGGGCCATAGTTTTGGGGGTTCCTCCAGCCGCTGTCAGACCATTAAGTGTAGTCTTTTCACATGAATTTGAGTTCTGCTCTGCACTTTTCTCCTGCTCCGTCCGGGATTGGCTGTTGTGCTCCCTGTCAGGGAGGTCTTTGGGTAGCTGGGCACCATCTATTTCTTCTGATCTTGGGCTGGTGGAGTCTCTGGTTTATGTCGACATTTTGTCTCTTGGGCTAATATTTTCTTTCTGTCTTTGGTGTTCTTTATTCTTCTTTGCTACAAGTGGGTTGGGACCAATTGATGCATCTCAGATGTCTGCTCACAAGCTTTTAAGACTTCAGATGCCACTCACCAAAGTGGGATACAGAACATTTTCTTGATAAACTTTGTCATGCCAGTTGACTAGATGTACCCTGAAACTATGGTCCCGAGTCCCCAAAGCTGTGGTCTTTGATCTCCATCAGTAAGGGCTTCAAGTCCTCTTCACTTTCAGCAAGCAAGGTTGTGTCATCTGCTTAATGCAGGCTGTAAATGAGTCTTCCTCCAATCCTGATGCCACGTTCTTCTTCATATAGTCCAGCTTCTTGGATTATTGCTCAGCATATAGATTGAATAAGTATGGTGAAAGGATACAACCCTGATGCACACCTTTCTTGATTTTAAACCATGCAGTATCCCCTTGTTCTGTTGGAACGACTGGTCTATGTACAGGTTCCTTATGAGCACAGTTAAGTGTTCTGGAATTCCCATTCTTTGCAGTGTTATCCATAATTTGTTATGACCCACACAATCGAATGTCTTTGCATAGTCGACAAAACACAAGTAAACATCTTTCTGGTATTCTCTACTTTCAGCCAACATCCATTTGACATCAGTAGTGATGTCCCTTGTTCCACATCCTCTTCTGAATCCAGCTTGAATTTCCGGCAGTTCCCTGTTGATGTACTGCTGCAGCTGCTTTTGAATGATCTTCAGCAAAATTTTACTTGTGTGTGTTATTAATGATATTGTTCAATAATTTCCACATTCTGTTGGATCACCTTTCTTTGGAATGGGCACAAATATGAGTCTCTTCCAGTCGGTTGGCCAGGTAGCTGTCTTCTAAATTTCTTGGCATAGCAAAGCTTTCAGTATCACAGCAACTTGCAAGCCACCACAGTACAACAAACTGACAGACACACAGTGGTCTAGCAATGGCTCAGATCAAAGATTTTTAGTCAACAGTGACTCCTGTCTTTCCTCCACACTGCAGGGCTCATTCATGAGAAAATCCTTTTGCCTTATATTTTGATTTTCAACTGCTTTTGACTCACTCGAACAGCAATTTCATGTGGTTCAATCTAATATATCCTGAATCTGACCACTCCTACCTCCATTGCTATCTTCCTAGTCCAGGCTATTGCTTAAACTATTGCAGCATCTATTTAAATGCGTTTTACACAGGGTGGTTCAGAGTGATCCTTTTATAATGTAAAATCATGTTCTGCCTCTACCCAAAATCCTCCATTGGCTCTCCATCTCATCCAGACTAAAAGACAAAGGTCTACCATGGGCTACAAGGCCCCACGGTAGCTGCCCCTTCAAGTGCTCTCTTCCCTGAACTCATCCTCCCTACCTCTCTTGCTTCATTTCCTAGCACATTCCTCTTTCATTTCAATCTAGTGTCATGGTCTGAATTAGTTTAAGAAATGACCCCAAATTGCCACAAATTTAGCAGCTTCAAACAACACAAATTTATTATCTCACAGTTCTGTAAGTCAGAAGTCTGGGTTGACTCAACTGATTTCTTGGCTCCGGGACTCTCTTGAAATCAAGGTCTCTGCCAGCTGGGCTCTTATTGGAAAGCCCTGTGAAGAATCCACTTCCAAGCTCTTTTAGGTTGTTGGCAGAATCCAGTGCTTTGTGTTTATAAAAGTGAGGTTCTTGTTTCCTTGCTGGCTGTCAGCTAGGGGGCTGCCCTTAACCCTAGGGGCCCCTTCTCCATCTTTGCACATAGGCCTCCTACATCTCAGAGCCAGCAACACTGCATCATAACCTCTCACTTCTAGTTTCTCCTTCTGCTGAATCTCTCTTCCTCCAGCAGAAGAAAGTCCTCTAGCTATGAGTCGGAATTGACTCGACAGCAGTGGGTTTTTTTATGATTAGATTGAGCCCACAGAGATAATCCAGGATAATCTCTTTGTTTTAAGGTGCAAAATTTTAATTCCATCTGCAAAGTTCCTTTACTATGTAATATCACATATTCACAAGTTATGAGGACTAGGACATAGGCATCTTTGGAAAACCATTATTCTTTCTACCATAGGACCTCTTGGCCAAGCACGCTTCTTTCTGAGGGCCCATACGTTTGCTGTTCTGCTACGTGGAATGTTCTTTCCCTAGATGATTACATACAGGGTTCACTCCATCGCTTCCTTCAGATCTCTGTTTCATTATCACCAGGTCCTACCAACCTCCCCTGACCAGCTTTTAAAAGAAAGCTCCCCCATTACTCTCTACTTCCCTTAAACTACTTTTGATTTTCTTTGTCTGATCACAATCTGACATAGAATATATTTGTTTACTTGTTTATTATCTGTTTCCCTCTACTAATAAGTCCCTTGAGAACAAGAATGTTGATTTATTCTCTGCTGAAACCCTAATATCTAGAACAGTTCCTGGAATAAGGTAGAATGTTCAATAAATATTTGTTGAATGAATACAAATCACAAAAAAAAAAAAAAAAAAAAAAAAGCCCCAGAGGCCTCACTCCACTAATCATGTAATCATGTCTTTGAGAACAATGCATTAACTAACTCAGGCTTGACCTAATAGAACCACGTACAAAAATATCTTATTTATGAGAGTATCATTAGTTTGTCAAATGACTTGCTGAAGTCAGTAGTCACAACTTCTGTGGACTCCTCAATCTGTCATAAAAACCAATAGTTTGGCATAACTGTCCTTGGCGTACCTAAACTAGCCAAGTTTTCATGTTTTCCATCTCGAAATGGTGACAAACTTTTAAATTATCTCCTCTAAAATCTTGAAAGAACTCAAGGTCAAGTCTGTAGTTTTCAGAATCCACTTTTCTCCATCTTTCAAAATCAGAAATACCTCTACTGAAAATTCTTGACATTTCTCTTATTTTTAAACATTTCCTCCAAGATTATTGACCATGCACTCTTAATCTAAAAATAACTCTAGAGCCAGAGATGTGCATTTATGGTTACCATGTGTTGCCTTCTTTTTCTGTAACCCCTCTCTTTAGGATATTTGTTCTGTGCTTTCTAGTTTACAGTTATTTTCCTTGAAGCAAAAAGTGAAAACAAAATGAGATTTTGAAAGTTTTGCTTTCTGTCTCCATCACCTGTGCAGGGGTCTGCGTTCTTTCTCCAAGCTTAGCTCAACAGCCCCTCCTGCAGCCTCAGCTTACTCTGACATTTGGCCTTCTCTTCTTTCCTGTTAGGTATTATTTTTCATAATATGGGCAGGCTGTTTTAGAGTTACCCACCGCAGTAGTTAAGAGCTCAGTTGCTAACCAAAAGGTTGGCAGTTTAGATCCACTAGCCCTCCTTGGAAACCCTATGGGGCAGTTCCACCCTGTCCTGTAGGGTTGCTATAAGTTGGAATCGACTCAAAGGCAACAACTTTTGAGTTCTGAAAGGTCAAGAATCCAAGTTTTTTTTTTTTTCATTGAAAGAACTTAGAACCCTCATTGTCTTTCCCCATTATCATACAGATAAGTAAACTGTGTTCCAGCAAAGCTGATTTAATTACCCCATGTCACACAGCGTGGTGGTATTGGAAGCAAGATTAGGTTTCCTAACTCCAGATTTAGGGTTTTTTCCATTATTCCATGATAGAATTTGGACTGGCTAAGAGGAAGGGAAAGAGCCCTGGTGGCGTAGTGGTTAAGAGCTTGGCTGCTAACCAAAAGGTAAGCAGTTCAAATCTACCAGGCACTCCTTGGAAACACTATGGGGAAGTTCTACTTTGTCCTACAGGGTCGCTATGAGTTGGAATGGACTTGATGGCACCTAACAACAACAACAAGAGGAAGGGAAGGAGTCTTGGTGGCGCAAACGATTAAGTGCTCGGTTGCTAACAGAAAAGTTGGCTACTGAAACCTACCCAGTGGAGCCTCAGAAGAAAGACCTAGTGATCTATTTTTGTAAAGATTACAGCCAACAAAACCCTATGGGGGCAGTTCTGCTCTGTCTCATAGGGTTGCTATGAATTGGAATCAACTTGATGGCATCCAACAACAACAAAAGCAAGTGGAAGGTGTTTTAAGAACTGGAGAAAATTTAGTACACAGTGTATCAAAGAGGTGTGCAGTGACCAGTGTAGCTGGAAGGGTGGAGGATTTGATTTAGAGATTGATAAGAGACAAGCCTGAAAAGACAGGTAGGAATCAGATTGTGAGCAACTTTGAATACTAGAGCATAAAGGGAGTAGATAGTGGAGAGCTATTGAAAAATTTGGAACAGGGAAGTGACAGACAAAAGCAATTTCTTAGGACAAAAAAAAAAAAGCAATTTATTAACCTACTGGGAAGGATGAGCGAGGCTAGGGACCGGGGTAGGGGCCAGAGCCAGGAAGACATGTAAGGAGGAGCCAGCTTTATGATCCATGATAAAAAAATTAAGGCTCAGACTGACAAAAAAGATGAGTGTGTGAAGAAATTGTAAGTATGGATCAATAAACCATGGTGTATTTGTTTTCTAGGGCTGCTGTGACAAATTACCACGAACTAGGTGGCTTAAAGCAACAGAAATTTATTCTCTCACAGTCTGGAGGAGGCTAAAAGTCCAAAATCAAGGTGTGGGCAGGGCCATGCTCTCTCTGAAGACTCTAAGGAAGGAATACTTCTTGCCTTTTCTAGCTTCTGGTGGTCCCCATGGAGCCCCGGTGGTACAGTGGTTAAGAGCTCAGCTGCTAACAGGAAGGTCGGCAGTTTGAATCCACCAGCCACTCCTTGGAAACCCTACAGAGCAGTTCTACTCTGTCCTATAGTGCTGCTGTGAGTTGGAATCAACTCGACAGCAATGGGTTTGTTTTGTTTTGTTTTTTTGGTGGTCCCACATGTTCCTTGGTTTGTGGCAGCATAATTCTAATCTCTGCCTCCATTTTCACATGGCCAACTTCCCTCTGTATCTGTCAGTCTGTGTCTCTTCTCCTCTTTATATAAGGAGACCAGTCATATCAGATTAGGGCCCACCCCATGAGTCGGAATCAACTTGATGCAACTAACAGCAACAACTACTGCACTTGAATTAACTAATTACATCTACAGAGGCAATCTTTCCAAATAAGGTCACATTTATAGTTACCAGGGATTAAAACTTTACCCTATCTTTTTTGGAAGACACGTTCAAACCGTAATACGTGGTAACTAGTTGAATTCTTTTTATTTTGGTCTAGTTCAGTAGCTTCCTTCTTCTTTTAGTTGACTAAATTTTTAGCTGCTTTTTTTTTTAATAGCAGGAAATTCACTTTTTCTCACATCAGTGTAGTGCATATTCTTAAAGCCCAACTTTGCTCTTTCTCAAAAATAAATTTAAATAACAATCAGATATATGTCGTATACTTTGAGGACTATAAAAGTACTGCATTGAAATACTAATTCATTCAGCAAACCTTAAAAAGAAGCATCTGTTCTTTTCTAGGTATTTTGCCAACTTTGGGGCCCTTAGAAATCACACAGTGTGGTTCCTGCCTTCAAGGAGCTTACAATTTATTAGAGAAGGTAAGACAGACAAGTAAAATACTAACACATGGTTTTAATGTTCCCATACAGGTATTTTTAAAATACTATGAAAACACAAAGGGAAGAAATAACAAATTCTGCCTTTAGAGAGAGGGAAAATCAATGAAGTTAAAGGAAAAATAAATTTTGTTTAGGAAAACACCTGGGTAGGCCATTTTGTTTATGGATATCAGGCTCTCTGAGCATAGCTAGAATGACCCAGGATATGAGCAAATTGGACGGAAAATGAAGGGGCACTTGAGGATCTAGCCAGAAGATTAAGAGCGAGATTCTAAGGAGAAATCAAGGCTACCCAAAAATATCTTGAGCTGAGTCTTGAGGGAAGAAGATACTCAAATGAAAACGTTTCTAAGATTCAAGGTTGGTAGAGTCCTAAGAACAGTAATATGCCGTTTTTTATTTTTAAATTTGAAAATTGTATGTAGGGGGAGATTCCAAACACACACACCAATGGAGAGACCAGCCTAATCACACCGCCGTAGCCACCATCAAGATTTAACAATTGTCAAGATTCTGCCACAGTTGCTTAAGCTTTGTCCTACTCTTTGCTGAATTATTTGAAAATAAGTCCTGTCATTTCATTTTTGTATACCTAAGGGTAAGGATCCCTGAGTTGTGTAAATGATTGAATGCATGACTACTAGCCAGAAGGTTAGGGGTTCGAACCCACCCAGAGGCACCTCAGAAGACAGGCCTGGCAGTCTGCTTCTGAAAGGTCACAACCTTGAAAACCTTGTGGAGCAGTTCTGCTCTGCACACATGGGTTGCCATGAGTTGGAATTGACTCATTGGCAACTAACACACCAACATACTTAAGGACGCATCTCTTAAAAATGTAGACTTTTATCTATCTATATATAAAACTTAATGGCATTTTCATGCCTAACAAAATTAATAGTTCCTTAATATCATTTTGGTATCACTGAAAACTCAGTACATGTTAAAATATCTTGAAATCTCAAAAATTTCTTGTTACAGTTGATTGGTTGACTCCAAGTCCACACATTATATTTGAATGTTTTGCCTCTCAAATCTTTTTAATGTAGAGAAGACTTACTTTCTTCTTTTTCTTTTCTTTCCTCATGCTGTTGACTTATTGAGGTCCCTGGGTGACACAAATGGTTTACTCTCAACTACTAACCTAAACATGGTGGTTCAAACCCACCCAGCCACACCACAGAAGAAAGACCTGGTGATTTGCTTCTGTAAAGATTACAGTCATGAAAACCCTATGGAGCAGTTCTACCCTGTAACACATTGGGTTGCCATGAGTCAGAATCCGCTTAACAGCAGCAGGATTGTTTTATGGATGAAACTGGATCTACTCTCCTTTAAAATGTCACACATTCTGAGTCTGTTCTAATATTTTTTTAAGTTATTTTCTATACTGATCTGCAGTGTGATCCCCTACCTTTCATCACAAACTTTCAGTAAATTCTGTTCCCTACTTAGCTTGAGTTAAAGGTTTTTGTTGTTATCGTTGTTTTCCAGTTGTCGTTCCGTCAACTCCAACTCATGACTACCACATGTGTATCAGAGCAGAACTGTGCTCCATAGGGTTCCGATGGCTGATTTGTTGGAAGTAGATCACCAGGCCTTTCTTCTGAGGCACTTCTGGGTGAACTGGTACCTCCAACTTTTCAGTTAGCAACCAAGAGCACATTAACTGTTTGCAACACCCAGGGACTTCGAGTTAGAAATTCTTAGGGGAGCAAAAGAGTAGGGAAGATGCTGTCCAGGAGGGTGGGGGGTTGTGGAAATGCAGGGCACAGAACTAGAAAACAAGGGAAGTGGGAAGGACAGCCAGAGATGATGCAAAGAAACATAAGCCCTCTCCCTGACTCCCTTACAGTCACAAAGAAAAGGAACAGAAAATGAAGACATCAAGTATAGACTCTCTAAAATAGGTTGTAGCAAGATCAGGATTATATTATTAAATGATGATAGAAACCTGAACAGTAAAATGTATTAAATGCGCTAAGTAGGTTATTTTTACATTGCCGTTTTAGTTTCTTAGCTTAAGTCCAGAACTTGCTGATCTTTTTTCTGGGGAAATGATAAGATTATGACCCTCATTATTGTGGAATCATGTAGCATTCAGTGTTAAAGAGTTTAGTATAGTTTTACAGTTTGTAGCTTTTATAGTCTTAGACCATAAATAAAATGGTCAAACTGAAAATGTCTTGCTCTTACTCTATTTCGTTGCTCCGCTGCTTTCCACACACTTTTGCTTTTTGTTGGCCAGCACGTTAATTCATTTGAAGCCAAGTATTTGATTGTGTCGAATAAAAATACCGCAGCGGCCAGGTAGCAGCTGACTTTGTTTTTACTCGAGTGTGAGATAGCACTCACAGATGTCTGCTTGTATTCTTCTTTAATGAAGTCATTTTCATGAATTCCAAATACGTAAAACTTTGCCAGAATTACCTTTGAAAATTTTGTGCACAGTCATCAATGCAGATTCCAGGAACCCCTCAAATATATCAAATATTCTTTCTCATAGGGGCCGTGGTGAGATCAACAGGATAGGATTAACAATTTTAGCTTTCTTTTATTCACTCTTGGTATCGTTTTTAGTTTGTCGGACCCACTGTAAGCTAAAGACATCTGTTTGTTGTGCTTGGCCGCTACCAAGTATGGTAGAATAGATGCCACTTGATTATGGTGACAGAGAGGGAAAGTGAGATTTACTTCATACTATTTTTTTAAAAATGTTTGAATCTGGGAAATTTCAACAGGAAGCAGCAAACATGTTTGAGAATTTGGGTGTAAATAACTTATTTATTCCCATTTCAGTATCACAAAGTGAAAGATTCAGACTGGACCATGTGGAAGCCTACAAAATTCACACTTCTCTCCAAGAGTTGGAAAAGGTTTACAGTCTGTAGTTAAGACTGGGACCTGAGTTAATAAAGCTGGAGAAAACATCTGTGGAATACAAAGTTTAAGGGTTCAGAGAGCAGCTTAAGAGAAAACAATGTGAGCTAACAGCCCGATGGGAAAGACCAAGGATAGGAAGAACTAAAAAAAGAACAGATAAGGAAAACACTCAGAATAACAGAGTTGCATATTGATGTGGATGCTCAGCTAAAAGGGGTTAGAAAAGACTGGTCAAGGTTTCCAAAGGGCAACAGTTTCAACACATGAGCCAAGTTTGCAAGTATGTGGTCATTAGAAGTATTACTTCTACTTAGAACTAAAGGGGACAGACGTAGGTCAAAGCCTGATTCTGCTGGTCCAAAGAATTTGAAAGAAGCAGCTCATATGCTGTGGTAGGTCTATGATCAAGATGGTTTCAGGGTTTAGATGGTCTAATGCTTTAAACCTGTGCTAAGATAATTGTATAACATGAGGTCGCACCCAGAATTTCCTTTAACTATATGGGTTGTTATGAGTTGGAATTGACTCGATGGCAATGGGTTTCGTGGTTTGTTTGTTTGTTTTTTTTTTTGGTTATGTGAAACATATCTCAAAAAGGCCTCACACACGCTAGTAAAGATTAGCAGGTGAGGTCATTTGGACTGGTGGTATGTTCTGGAATAAAGTGAACAGAAGAGGAAATAAATTTTCAAAAGGTCATGAACCCAAAATTATGATCTTTAGAGGAGATATTTCATCTGTCTTAAATGCTGCATCATAAACCCATTGCCATCGAGTCGATTCGGACTCATAGAGACCCTATAGGACAGAGTAGAACTACCCCATAGGGTTTCCAAGGACTGGCTGATGGATTTGAACTGCTGACCTTTTGGTTAACAGCTGTAGCTCTTAATCACTGTGCCACTAGGGCCCCCTCTACATAATAGTGGGGCCCTATATGGGAGGTTCTTCCATCTGGGACCTGCCTTGGCCAGAATAATGTAGGGACACCTTATTCTATCATAGCTAAAAGACAAAGTACATTTTAAGGCTTTGCAAAATTTTGCTCATGTTGCTTATCTTTTTTAATTCTGGCTTTATGTACTAAAAAGGAGATAGCCTAAACAAGACTCATTTTGGACTAAGATCATTATAATCTCTTCCAGTAAGTCAAAAATGAGACATGCAAAAATGTGGAAGAAAACTTCCAGATGTACAGTTCAGTTGGTGGACTTAAACCAGTTATTTCTACTTAGAACACTGGACATTCTTGTGTTTACTCATGTATCCCCAAATACTCTAGCCTGCTCTGGAAATCAGTAGAGAAAAATAGTGGTAATGTTTCATGCGTGCAATGTGTCAAAGATTACATTTTGGAGGACTGCAGAAAGAACGCACTAGAGATGCACTAAATCCCTTTTTACTGGTTCTTAATGATGAAAGAGGAATCATTTTAGAGTTTCTGAGTCCTTGGACGCAACCACAATAATATCATGATAACGTTCTCTAGTGGGCATTGGTGGTGTAGTGGTAGACTTCTCACCTTCCATGCAGGAGATCTGGGTTCAATCCTTGGCCAATGTACCTCTTGCACAGCAGCCACATCCATCAGTGGAGGCTTGAGTGTTGCTATGATGCTAGACAGGTTTCAGCAGAGGTTGCAGCCTAAAACAGACTAGGAAGAAACCTCTGGTGATCTACTTCCCAAAATCAGGCAGTGAAAACTCTATGGATCACAAAGATCAGATCCCTAACTGATCGTGGGGATGGCGCAGGATGAGGCAGCGTTTTATCCTGTCGTGCATAGTGTTGGCATGAGTCGGGGGCTGGCTCGACAACGTTATTCTCTAATGAGTATATACGAATTAGATTCTATAGGGAAGTAATGAATCACTTTCCTGAGAATAGGATAGGAGGAAGAGATTACAAAGGAGCATAGGAAGACTTCTGGGTGTGATGAATATGTTTATTATGTTGATTGTTGTGATGGTTTCACTAGAGTATACATATGTCAAAATTCATCAAATTGTACACTTAATATGCTATAGATCATATTTCTATTATACTTCAGTAAAGCTGTGGAAAAAAAGCAAAAAGATTGATGCACAAATGTATTCATTATTGTTGTTGTTAGTTGCTGTCGAGTCAGTTCCGACTCATAGTGACCCCATGTACAACAGAACGAAACTCTGCCCAGTCCTGAGCCATCCTCATAATCGTTGCTATGCTGGCAGCCACTGTCAATCCATTTTGTTTAAGGTCTTCCTCTTTTTCACTGACCCTCTACTTTACCAAGCATGATGTCCTTCTCTAGGGATTGATCCCTCCTGATAACATGCTCACGTAACCGAAAGTCAGGCACAGGGACTTGGGCAATACTGTCAGGGCCCAGTATCCCTCTCCAATGCTCTCTGCTCTTCTCCATCTCTCTGACACCATTCTTAGACAGCCTCTCCTCTGTGATGGTGAAAATGGCTACAGCAGCTGTCGACCTTACTTCTTCTCAGCCACAAGGCCACCAGAAAAGAGTATCTGCCCCTGTCCTGGAAGTCTCCGCCAAAGTCTTGCTGCATCTCCTTGGGCTGGATTGGGTCGCTTGCCCTTCCCTAACCTGATTAGCCCAGCCTGGGGAATGTGATGGGTTGACCGGCTCAGGCCTGTGTCCAGTGCTCCACCTGGAGCCAGGAGTGGGGTCAGAGTCACCAAAACCACACGGTCTCAGAGTGGCAGGGGTACTGCCCTGAAGGGAAATAGGATTGTGATTACCAAATCTAGCAGGAATGGATCGCCAGAACCAATGAAAGTCCACTGTACTAATATTTATTCAGCACACAAAACGTATAAGGAACATCACATTTCCTCATTTACTCCTCCTTTTAACAACCCTGTAACACAGGGATGATATTATTGCAATTTTACAAATGAGGTAACTGAGATGCAGAGGTGTCACACAGACCCAAACCCATTTAGCCAGATTATCTGGCTTCAAAGACCAAGCAATTGAACCCCCTGCCACACTGCCTCTCAATTAACTCATTGCCAAAATAATATGTGATCTACCTATGGTCAAGAAATAAAATAACACAGCAGTCAAATCTAGCAAGAGAACTCCCAAAGGGAAAGATACATAACAAACTTGCATAGGTCTAATTTCCTAAAGGAGCTATGGAAAGGTATAATAAAGCTCCTGGACAAAACCACATGCCAAGATGCCATTCTTGGGGAGATGGCAAACTTAAGGAGACAGTTAGCATTCAGCAGTTACATTTATCAAACGTTTATTGACTGACTTTCCTTCACCCATTTTCCCCAAGGTCTGTGGTAGCTTTATCACTTCAACTAATGCATGATATGGAATAGCCTCTATATGTGTCTGAGGCCACGGTAGGTGGTTTAAGTTCCTTGAGGTCACAGCTCTGTCTTTAATATGGTGCCTACACTTGTTAGACTCTGGTGAGGAATATTTCAGCCCTCATGTGGATCGCTACAGTCTAACAAGGGAGACACAGATATACAGTTAAGTCTAATCTAATAAAGCAAGGATAAGTGCTAAAGGGTATTTCAACACTGAGTTCCACTGCATGTAACAGAAACCTCATTGCAGTGGCTTAAACAAGGAAGAAGATTATTTTTCTCACCCAATGAGAAGCACCAAGGGCAGAATCTGGAGTTGATGCAACTTCTCTTACAATAACTGTGTATGTGCACTGACTCCTTCTAGCTTCCAGCTCCTCATCCTTAGTATGGGACCAGGACTGGCTACATAATTTTGGGGCCCCAGTGCAAAATGAAAATTGGGGGCCCAATGTTCAAACATTGGAGTCCCTGGGTTGTACAAATGGTTAACCCATTTGGCTGCTAACCAAGGAATTGGAAGCTCGAGTCCACCCAGAGGAGCCTCAGAAGAAAGGCCTGGTGATCTACTTTCCCCTCAAAAAATCAGCCATTGAAAATCCTAAGGAGCACAGCTCTGCTCTGACATACACGGGGTCACCATGAGTTGAAATCAACCTTATGGCAACTAGTGTGTTGCTGTTCAAACATTATTAAGAATTTCAAGATGTCGATGGTAGAGCATTAAAGCACAAGGCAGAGCTCTGTGTGACTGCCCGAGTCACACGCCCACAAAGCCAGTCTTTTATCTTTATGGTTGCAAGATGTCTCCAGACAGCACATTCAAGGTCTATGCATCAAGACAGGAAAGACAAGGCAAAAGGTACATACTGAGTCTGTCCCTTTTTATCAGGGAAACAATAGCTTTCCAGAAAGGTCCACTTACATCTCATTAGCCAGAAACGAATCACATGTCTACCCTTAGCTGCAAAAGAACTGGGAAAATAAGTTTTTGTAACTGGGTATATTGTTGCTCCAAAGAAAATTGGGGTTCTGTTTTTGTTTTTTTTTTAAATTTTGTTTAGGTGAACATTGACAGCTCCAGTTAGTTTCTCATACAAAAATTTATGCACACATTGTTATGTGACCCTAGTTGCTATCCCTATAATGTGACTGCACATTCTTCCTTTCCACCCAGGATTTCCCGAGTCCATTCAACCAGCTCTTATCCCTCTCTGCCTTCTCATCTCACCTCTAGACAGCAGCTGCCCATTTAGTCTCGTATCTACTTGAACTAAGAAGCACACTCTTCATGAATATCATTTTATGTCTTATAGTCCAGTCAATTCCTTGTCTGAAGAGTCGGCTTCAGGAATGGTTTTAGCTCTGGGTTAACAGAGAGTCCAGGAATCATGTCTTCTGGGGTTCCTCCAGTCTCAGTCAGACCATTAAGTGGGGTTCTACTTTTAAGAAGACAGGGGAGGGGGCTATTAAGTAGGCAACTAGCAGACATGACATTAATACTAATATTTAATATTCCGGTTTATCCAATGCCACATAACCGATCACCCCAAAAGCTAGTGGCTAAAAATAACAACATGTAATTTGCTCCCAAATCTGCAGTTTTGGCAAGGCTCAGCAGGGACAGGTTGTCTCTGCTTCACATGGCATCAGCTCTGATGGCTTCCAAGGCTGAAAGATGGAATCATCTGATTCTGTTACCCAGTACCTCAGCTGGGGCAGTCGCTGGAACATCTTTATGTGAGTCTTCCATGTAGCTACTTGGCTTCCTCACAGCATGGTGGCTGAGTTCTAAGGGCAAGGCTGAATTGTCTTTTATGACTTAGTCTGAGAAGGCCCACTGCACTCAGTTCAAGAGGAGGAAATCTAAACTCCACTTCTCAACAGGGGAGGGCCTACATCATATTTTAAGAACCTGTGGGATGGGATATATTGGTGCTGCATCTTTGGAAAATATAGTTTGCTAGTAAGTGCTTATCTGCCTGAACATAGTTATTTCATTTCTGTAAACATTAGCCCAAGCATCCTTTTAAAAACAAAAACTGGAGGGGAGGGGCAAGATGGCGCTCTAGGCAGAAACACCACGCCGTCCCTCCACAGCAAAGATCTGAAAAACTAAGCCAAACAGAGAATCAACAATCCTGAAACCCTAGAACACCAAATGAAGAGATAAAGAACTCAGCCAAACACCAAACGGAGTGAGAATACTAAAAGAGAACGGAGAGCGAGGAGAGACTCAGGCAGAGATTCCTTACCAGCTAACGCAGCGCGGATCCACCATCTTGGATTCCTATCGGAGACCAGCAAACGGGAGAGCAGCCTTGCAGAGCATCTGGTCGGAGACAGAACGACCGGTAAACTGCGGTGCGCGCTCTCCCACCACCCACCCCTCTCCGCCTCAGCTGGGGATCCCCTGCTTTCCGTGGCCAGGGTCTCTGAGCTGGGGGGTGCTGGTGCTTGGATTCCGCGCGCCTGGGCTGGCGGCTTTCTGGGAGCCGTTTGCTGGCAGCTAGCGAACCTTTCTCTGCCGCCTCCCCCTCCTTTTGCCTGGGTGCCTGGTTCCGAGTGCCGTCTCTGCTCTCTCCTGCGGGGCTGTAGGGCTGCGTGCGGGCGTGTGGCTGTTTCTAGGTCTGGGCTCCCGCGTGGGTGGGATCCCGGGGCCTTTGTTCGTTCGCCCCTCTGCTTTCCGTGGCCGGAGTCCCTGAGCAGGGGGGCGCCGGTGCTTGGATTCCGCGCGCCCGGGCTGGAGGCTTTCTGGGAGCCGTTTGCTGGCACCTAGTGAACCTTTTTCTCCCGCCTCCCCCTCCTTTTGCCTGGGTGCCTGGTTCCGAGTGCTGTCTCTGCTCTCTCCTGCGGGGCTGTAGGGCTGCGTGCGGGAGTGTGGCTGTTTCTAGGTCTGGGCCCCCGCGTGGGTGGGATCCCGGGGCCTTTGTTCGTTCGCCCCTCTGCTTTCCGTGGCCGGAGTCCCTGAGCAGGGGGGCGCCGGTGCTTGGATTCCGCGCGCCCGGGCTGGAGGCTTTCTGGGAGCCATTTGCTGGCACCTAGCGAACCTTTTTCTGCCGCCTCCCCCTCCTTTTGCCTGGGTGCCTGGTTCCGAGTGCCGTCTCTGCTCTCTCCTGCGGGGCTGTAGGGCTGCGTGCGGGCGTGTGGCTGTTTCTAGGTCTGGGCTCCCGCGTGGGTGGGATCCCGGGGCCTTTGTTTGTTCGCCCCTCTGCTTCCCGTGGCCACGGTCACTTAACCCCGAGACTACCGGCTTCTTGGAATTCGCGCCCCTGAGTGGGGGCTCTCTGGGTCCCATTTGTAGGCACTGACTGCTGGTGTTGCCCTTTTTTTTTTTTCTCTCAATTTTATTTTTCTTCCTTTTTTGATTAGTTTTGTCATCTTTTACCTCTTTTTCTCTTTTGTCTTTCTTCATTGCTTAATTTCTTGTCTCTCTATCTCTTCCTTCTCTTTCTGATCCCTGAATTCCAGGCGATGTATGCCTCTGTACCTTCTGGCCAGGCTGAGCTGTGAAAATTGAGACCGACTCCCCCAGACCTCATAGCTGCATCGGTGGGATCCCTGGGAACTTTGCAGTTCTTTAACTTTTCTGATTTTTATCTGGTCATTCTTTCCTTTTCTTTCTCTTCCCCCTTCTGGTTTCCTCCATCCCATAGTCTCTCATCTGTACATTCCAACGACAAGCTCCCCTAGCATTCTTTTATGTTTGTACGCTTTTTGCTCCTCCTCCTCTCTCCTCTCTCCCATATCCAGCTTAGCTTCACACATAACCATCTTCCCGCTGCACCCTACCTACCTGCACCGTGCACTAGACATCACATCACCAAGCGGTGCAGGCACGCCCTATTGGAACCTGCCCAGCACTGACTACTGACCGTCCTGGTGGCTGCAGTGAGTGCCACAAGCAACCCATCCCAGTTGCTCCTCCTCAACTAGATCTGCCCAGCTGTACCACAAGAACGAAAAAAAAAAAAAATCTACAATCAATAAACGAGAGAAATATCTACTGAATGCCCCGAAAACAGCAAACAATATCAAAACATTTACAAAAACAAGACAAGATGGCTCCAATAGGAGTCCAAATTAAAACACCAGATAACTCTCCTGTGGAAGAAAATGCACTAGAAGTACCTGATACGGAACTCAAATCACTAATACTCGGAATTTTCCAAGAACTGAGGCAAAAAGCTGACAAACATGAGGAAAAAATAGACAAATTTATGGAAAATACAGACAAAAAATTGGAAGAATTCAGGAAGATGATGCAAGAACAAAATGCCAAAATAAATTCACAACTCGAAATTATACAAAAACAACAATTAGAAGTCCAAAAGATAAACAACAAGATTTCAGAAATGGACGGTGTCATAGAAGGGCTGAGAAGTAGATTTGAAACCATGGAAGACAGGATCAGTGGAACTGAAGACAAACACTTGGATACAACTCTGTTTCAGGAAAACTCAGAAAAAAGAACAAAGAAAAATGAAGAGACCCTGAGAGTTATGTGGGACACAATTAAAAGCAAAAACTTACGAGTGATTGGCATACCAGAACAGGGGGAGAAAACAGAAAACACAGAGAGGATCATTGAGGAACTGCTGACAGAAAACTTTCCCAATATCATGAAAGATGAAAAGCTGGTCATCCAAGAAGCTCAACGAACCCCATATAGAAGAGACCCCAAAAGAAAATCACCAAGACATATCATATTCACACTCGCTAAAACTAAAGACAAACAAAGAATCCTGAGAGCAGCTCGTGAAAAACAAGAAGTCACATACAGAGGAGAAACAATAAGACTAAGCTCAGATTATTCAGCAGAAACCATGCAGGCAAGAAGGCAATGGGATGACATATATAAAATCTTGAAAGAAAAAAATTGTCAGCCAAGAATAATATATCCTGCAAAACTCTCATTCAGATTTGATGGTGAAATTAGGTCATTTCCAGATAAACAGAAACTAAAGGAATATGCAAAAGTCAAACCAAACTTACAAGAATTATTAAAGGGAGTTCTTCGATCTGAGGACAAACAGCTTAAGCCCTCAGGCAGGACCTAGGACCTAGGACGCAGGTTAACATGAACCAGATACCATTCTAGGAACTGAACTACAGACGACTTTCCAAAAACAAAAGATATACAACAGGGAATCAGAGAAATCAATCAAAGGATGACAACAACATCAAAACAATGAAAGAGGGAACAAACGGCATAGGTATAGAACCTTCTAAAGGAGAAGAAGGCAAGGCGATACCAAGTAACGGTAGACTGCTTCAAAATTATAAAGATAAGGGTAAAATTCATGGTAACCACAAAAAAAGTTAACAAACCAACTCATAAAAATAAAGACGAAAAACATAAAGTCTCCACAAAAACAAAACCTACAAAAACAAAAGAAATGAACACAAAATCCACAAACAAAAGGAACTCAGCACAAGAGAGTAAGAAGAACAAAGAAAACTTCAGCATCACAAAAAAAAGCACTACAAAATGACAGCAACAAACTCACATCTATCAATAATTACACTGAACGTAAATGGACTCAATGCACCCATAAAGCGACGGAGAGTGGCAGAATGGATAAGAAAACAGGATCCATCTATTTGCTGTCTACAAGAGACACATCTTAGAAACAAAGATGTGAATTTATTAAAAATCAAAGGTTGGAAAAAAATATATCAAGCTAACAACTATCAAAAAAGAGCAGGAGTGGCAATTCTAATCTCAGATAAAATAGACTTTAAAACAAAATCTACCATAAAAGACAAAGAAGGACACTATATAATGATTAAGGGGATGATCCATCATGAAGACATAACCATAATAAATATCTATGCACCCAATGACAGGGCTCCAAAATACATAAAAAAAACTCTAACAGCACTGAAAAGAGAAATTGACAGTTCCACAATAATAGTAGGAGACTTCAACACACCACTCTCAGTAAAGGACAGAACAACTAAAAAGAAACTCAGCAAAGATACAGAAGACCTAAAGGACACAATCAGCCAACTGGACCTCATAGACATATATAGAACAATCCATCCAACCGCTGCAAAGTACACATTCTTTTCCAATGCACATGGAACGTTCTCCAGAATAGACCACATCTTAGGCCACAGAGCAATCCTCAACAAGATCCAAAATGCTGAGATAATTCACAGTATCTTCTCTGACCACAATGCCATCAAGGTAGAAATTAACACTAGAAAGAGCAAGGAAAAAAAATCAAACACATGGAAACTGAATAATAATCTGCTTACACATCAATGGGTAATAGAAGAAATCAGAGATGGAATTAAAAAATTCCTAGAATCAAATGAAAATGAAAACACATCATACCAAAACGTTTGGGACACAGCAAAGGCAGTCCTCAGAGGACAATTTATAGCAATAGATGCACATATCAAAAAAGAAGAAAGGGACAAAATCAAAACATTAACTACAGAACTCAAACAAATAGAAAGAGAACAACAAAAAAAGCCTACAACCACCGGAAGAAAGGAAATAGTAAAGATCAGAGCAGAAATCAATGAAATAGAGAACAGAAAAACAATAGAAAGAATCAACAAAACCAAAAGTTGGTTCTTTGAAAGAATCAACAAAAATCGACAAACCACTGGCCAGACTGACAAAAGAAAAGCAGCAGAGGGCACAAATAACCCAAATAAGAAATGAAATGGGGGACATTACAACAGACCCAACTGAAATAAAAAGGATTATAACAGAATATTATGAAAAACTATATTCCAACAAATTTGAAAACCTAGAGGAAATGGATAAATTTCTAGAAACATACGGCCTACCCAAACTACTACAAAGTGATATTGAAAATCTGAACAGACCCATAACAAGAGAAGAGATTGAAAAGGTAATAAAAAAACTCCCAACCAAAAAAAGCCCTGGCCCAGATGGCTTCACTGGAGAATTCTACAAAACATTTACAGAAGAGCTCGTACCAGTTCTACTCAAGTTATGTCAGAGCATAGAAGAGGAAGCAACACTTCCAAATTCATTCTATGAAGCCAGCATAACGCTGATACCAAAACCAGGCAAAGACATCACAAAAAAAGAAAATTACAGACCAATATCTCTCATGAATATAGATGCAAAAATTCTGAACAAAATTCTAGCCAATAGAATTCAGTATCATATCAAAAAAATAATACACCACGACCAAGTAGGATTCATACCAGGTATGCAAGGATGGTTTAACATTAGAAAATCCATCAACGTAATCCACCACATAAATAAAAGGAAAGAAAAAAATCACATGATTATCTCAATTGATGCAGAAAAGGCATTTGACAAAGTCCAACACCCATTCCTGATAAAAGCTCTCAATAAAATAGGTATAGAAGGGAAATTTCTCAACATAATAAAGGGCATCTATGCAAAACCAACAGCCAACATCATTCTTAATGGAGAAAGGCTGAAAACATTCCCCCTGAAAACAGGAACAAGACAAGGATGCCCTTTATCACCACTCCTATTTAACATTGTGCTGGAAGTTCTAGCTAGAGCAGTAAGGCAAGAAAAAGAAATAAAGGGCATCCAGATTGGTAATGAAGAAGTTAAACTCTCCCTGTTTGCAGATGATATGATACTATACATAGAAAACCCTAAAGACTCCACGAGAAATTTACTGGAAGTAATAGAAAGATTCAGCAGAGTAGCAGGATACAAGATAAACATTCAAAAATCAGTTGGATTCCTATACACCGGTAAAGAGAACGATGAAAAGGAGATCAGGAAATCAATACCATTTTCAATAGCCCCTAAAAAGATAAAATACTTAGGAATAAATCTGACCAGGAATATAAAAGACCTATACAACGAAAACTACAAAACACTGCTGCATGAAACCCAAAGGGATCTACATAAATGGAAAAACATACCATGCTCATGGATAGGCAGACTCAACGTTGTGAAAATGGCAATTCTACCTAAAGCAATCTACAAATACAATGCAATTCCGATACAAATACCAACAACATTCTTCAAAGAGATGGAAAAACTAATTATTAACTTTATATGGAAAGGGAAGAAACCTCGAATAAGTAAAGCACTACTGAAGAAGAAGAATAAAGTTGGAGGACTCACACTACCTGACTTGAAAACCTACTATACAGCTACAGTACTCAAAACAGCCTGGTACTGGTACAACAACAGAGACATTGACCAATAGAACAGAATTGAGAACTCAGATGTAAATCCATCCACCTACGGTCACCTGATTTTTGACAAGGGCCCAAAATACATCAAATGGGGAAAAGACAGTCTTTTTAACAAATGGTGCTGGCAAAACTGGATATCCATTTGTAGAAAAATGAAACAGGACCCATACCTCACACCATATACAAAAACTACTTCAAAATGGATCAAAGACCTGAATATAAAGCCTCAAACTATAAAATTCATAGAAGAAAAAATAGGACCAACACTTCAGACCTTAATACATGGCATTAACAGGATACAAACCATAAACATCAACACAAAAAACCCAACAGATAAACTAGATAATTGGGATCTTCTAAAAATCAAACATCTATGCTCTTCAAAAGATTTCACCAAAAGAGTTAAAAGAGAACCTACAGACTGGGAAAAAACTTTTGGACAGTACAAGTCAGACAAAGGTCTAATCTCCATAATCTACAAGAAAATCCAACACCTCTACAACAAAAAGACAACCAATCCTATCAAAAAATGGGCAAAGGAAATGAACAGACACTTCACCAAGGAAGACATTCAAATGGCCAACAGACACATGAGGAAATGCTCCCGATCACTAGCCATTAGAGAAATGCAAATTAAAACCACAATGAGATACCATCTCACCCCGGCATTACTGGCACGAATCAAAAACACTGGAAATAACAAATGTTGGAGGGGCTGCGGGGAGACGGGAACTCTTATACACTGCTGGTGGGAATGCAAAATGATACAGCCATTTTGGAAAATGATATGGCGTTTCCTCAGAAAGCTAGAAATAGACGTACCATTCGATCCAGCAATCCCACTCCTAGGAATATATCCTAGAGAAATAAGAGTCATCACTCGAATAGACATATGCACACCTATGTTCATGGCAGCATTATTCACAATAGCAAAACGATGGAAACAACCTCGATGTCCATCAACAGACGAATGGATACACAAACTATGGTACATACACACAATGAAGTACTATGCAACGAGAAAGAACAATGAATCGGTGAACCATCTCATAACATGGATGAAACTGGAGGACATCATGCTGAGTGAAATAAGTCAATCACAAAAGGACAAATATTGTATGAGACCTCTATTGTAAAAACCCATGAAAAAATTCACATGCAAAATGTAACAATCCTTGTTGGTTACCAGGGATGGGAGGTGGGGGGGATACTAAATAGGTAATAGGTAAGTGGTAACTTGGGTGAGAGATGAGATAGTACATAGTACAGGGGAAACTAACACAACCTGCACAAGGAAAGGTCATGGAGGCCCTATGGACACATCCAAACCCCCCGAGGGACTGAGTTGTTGGACGGAGGGCTCTGGGGACCATGATCTCGGGGAACATCTAGCTCAATTGGCATGACACTACTTATAATGCTCTACATTCTACCTTGGTGAGTAGTGTCTGGGGTCTTAAAAGCCTATGAGCGGCCATCTAAGATACTCCACTGATCTCATCCCTTCGGGAATAAGGGAGAACGAAGAGAACAGGATACAAGGAAAAGATTAGTCCGAAGGACTAATGGTCCACAGCTACCAAGGCCTCCACGGGACTGAGCCCAGTACAGCTGGATGGTGCCCGGCTACCACCAATGACTCCTCTGACCAGGATCACAACAGAGGGTTCTGGGCAGAGCTGGAGTAGGATGTAGAGCATAATTTTAACTCCCAAAAAAAAAAAAAAAAGAAGACCAGATATACTGGCCTAAAGAATACTAGCGAAACCTCGAGAGTGTGGCCCCCAGACACCCTTTCAGCTCAGAGGGGAAGTTACCTTCAAGGTTCGATGTTAAGCCTGGGAATGGACACCCCAGTAAAACTAAATGGGACTAACGATGTACAGGAGTCCGGTGACAAGGGCCAGAAGGCAGAGGGAGAGTAGGAAACTGATGATAAGGAACACAAATTGAATAAGGACACTGTCGATGTACTGTGAGATTGTTGACCACTGCTATAGGGCAACATTTGTAGTAACTATTAAATGGGAGGCTGTTTTGTCCTGTAAGCCTTCATCTTGGGCGAGAATGGCAGCACAATTGGAAAAGCATAGTCAATATCACTTAAATGTGTATGTAAAAAGCTTTGAAATGGCGTTTAAATAAAATAAAAATAAATAAATAAATAAATAAACAAATGAGACTAAAGAGGTACAATAGTCCACTGACAAGGTCCAGAAGACAGAAGGGGACAAGGAAGCCCCCTGGTGATAGGGAACACAAGGTGGAGTAAGGATATTCTTGATGTGCTGTGAGATTGTTAACCATTGTCATAGGGCAACATGTGTAGTAACTGTTAAATGAAAAACTATTTTGTTCTGTAAGCCTTCATCTTAAGTGAGAATAACAGCACAGTTGGAAGAGCGTAGTCAATGTCACTGAACTGTGAATGTAGAAAATTTTGAAACGGTGTATCTTTGGCCATCTGTAATTTTCATCAAAAAAAAAGGTTGAGAATTTAGAGGCTTAATACGTTGTGGGGTTGTTAACCAATGTCAAAAAAAACAACATGTGTACTACTATTTCATGAGAAACTATTTGCTCTGTAAGCTTTCACCTGAAGTACAATAAAATATATATATAAAAAAAAAACAAAAAAAAAAAAACTGGACCATGTTGTTTGCCTGTTTTAACTGTTTCAATACGTCCCATTATAACTCAGATACAATCAAATCTCCTTACTATGGTTTATGAGGACTGGCTTCTCTCTCCAATTTCATCTGATTTTCTTTTCCACTTTTCTCCCTATGCTTCTGCTACAGGTCTGCCAGCATATCACCTTCTTTTGTTCTAGTCCTTTGTACATGCTGTTTGCTCCTCCTGCTCATTGAATGGACCTACCTCTGCTCATTCTTTGCCTTCTGTTCATTAAATAGGTGATTAACCAAGACATTTGTAGTTAGTAATTATATATCAACATTTATTTTTACTCATTTATTGTTTATTTCCCTCTCTGAAGTGAAATTTTATGACTGTAGAAACCTTGTCAGTTTGGTTGATGCTGTAAATCTGTATCTGGACATGTGTTTGGAATTTTATCATAATTTTAAGAACTAGGGAATTTTATCATCTCCGTTTTACTGATAGGAACTGATGCCCAAGTTCCATAAGCAGTGTCATAGCTAGACCTGGACCCCAGGCATTTAGATTTAAGAAGCAATTCTCCTATTCCCCATGCTCAAAATGTTTTGCAAAAGATAGGAAAGATGAATTAATTAGGCCTATCATAGCTGGTTGGGAAAGGGCTTCATGGAGGCCCTTTGAGCAAGACCTTTGGAACTCGGCCTTGGGAGATGTGGACGACTTTGCTGGATAGTGATGGGAAGAAGGGCATTTTAGCTGGTAGGGACAGAGTGAACAGAGCAGAGTTAGGAAGCACTGGTTACAGTCTGGGAATAGTGAGCGCTGAACAGTGAGAATAGGGTGTGGGGGAGTTAAACTGGAAAGGTAGTTTGCATCATTCTATAGGTAATTAGACTACATCAACATTTTTTTGTTTTGTTTAAGAGGAGACTGTATCTATGCTTTAGGAAGATAAAGCTGCACAGGATAAGTGTAAGGAGTCAGCTGTTGCTCTTGAAGAAATCACACAAATATTTAGAGTCCCATTCTACTTATTCATGAGATGAGGCTATAAATAACATCATGCGCGTTGTTTTTTGTGAGGGTTAAATAAGGTGATTCCTGAGAAAATACTTTGTATACAATAAAGTACTACACAAATGCTTGTTAGGATTTCCGTCACAGGATGATCCTGTAGTGGGGAAGATTTTTGAAGTAAGTGGGCAAACAGACCGTTACGGACTGAACTGAATCCTTCAAAAATATGTGCTGTAAATCCTAACCTCTATTCCTGTAGTCATAATCCCGTTTGGGAATGGATTGTCTTTGTTATGTTAATGAGGCAGGATCAGCGCAGGGTTATCTTGAGTCGATCTCTTTTGAGATATAGAAGAGATAAAACCAGTAACCAAAAAGCAGAGATGGAGGAAGAGAGATGCCAAGCCACGTGAAGACTTCCCAGGAGCAGCCAAGGAACTTCCTCCAGAGTCGACAAATAGAAATCCTTCCCCTAGAGCCCGCACCCTGAATTCAGACTTCGAGCCTCCTAAACTGTGAGAAAATAAACTTCTGTTTGTTAAAGCCACCCACTTGCGGTATTTCTTAGCAGCACTAGATAACTAAGACGCAGACCAGTTGGGGTACATCGGAGAGCCAGGTAAAAAGTGATCAGAGTCTAAAAGAGGGCAAGATGATATTATTGTCTAACAAGGCAAGTTAAAATGGGTTTATGCTTGTAAAGTTCTTAGAAGAGTACCTGGCTCATAGTTCATAATTTTTTTGTTCATTGCCACTGAATCAGCTCTGACTCATGGCAAACTTATGTACAACAAAATGAAATGTTGCTTAGTCCTGGGCCGTCTTCATGATCAGGAGTATGTCTGAGTTCATTTTTGCTACCATTGTGACAATTTTTTCTCATTGAGGATTTTCCTGGCCTTCACTGGCCCTCCACTTTACCACACATGATGTCCTTTTCTAGCAAGTGGCTTTTCCTGATGATGTATCCAAAGTAAGCAAGTCAAAGTTTCACCATCCTCAATTTTAAGGAGCATTCTGGTTTTATTTCTTTTAAAACAGTTTTATCCGTTCTTCTGGTAGTCCAAGATATACTCAGTATTCTTGGCCAACATCACAGTTCAAACACATCAATTCTTCTTCTATCCTTCTTATTCATTATCCAACTTTTTCATGCATTGCAAAGAATGTAAATATCAGAACACTCAATTGTACTCATCTGGAACCTGTACATGAATCAAAAGTCAGTCGTTTGAACAGAACAAGGAATACTGAATGGTTTAAAATCAGAAAAGGTGTGCGGCAGGGTTGTATCATTTCATCTTACTTACTCAGTCTGTATAAAAAATCCCAAACCTATTGCTGTTGAGTTAATTCCCACTCATAGCGACCCTATAGGACAGAGTAGAACTGCCCCATAGGGTTTCCAAGGCTGTAATCTTTATGGAAGCAGACTGCCTGCCACATCTTTCTCCCAGGAAACAGCTGGTGGGTTTGAACCACCAACCTTTTGGTGAGGAGTTGAGCATTTAACCACTGTACCACCAAAGCTTCTTATTCAATCTGTATGCTGAACAAATAATCCAAGAAACTGGACTATATGAAGAATGGGGCATCAAGATTGGAGGAAGATTCATCAACAACCTTCAATATACAGATGACCCAACCTTGCTTGCAGAACATGAAGATGACTTGAAGCACTTACTGGTGAAGGTCAAAGACTACAGCCTTCAATATGGATTATACCTGAATGTGAATAAAACAAAATCCTCACAATTGGACCAGTAAGTAACATCATGATAAATGGAGAAGAAACTGAAGTTGTCAACCATCTCATTCTCCTTGGATCAACAATCAACATCCATGGAAACAGTAGCCAAGAAATCAAACAACATAGTGCTTTGGGCAAATGTGCTGCAAAAGACCTCTTCAAAGTTTTAAAAAGCGAACATGTCACTCTGAAAACGAATGTGTCTGACCCAAGCCACAGTCATTTCAATTGCCTCATTTGCATGCAAGAGATAAGTAATTATGTGTGTGCGTTTATGTGTGTGTGTGTGTATTAAGTAATGGGAAGACAAAAGATATTTAAGGGATAGAACCAATCAAGATTATATGCTTTATTGTGTGCAGGCCAATTACAGAGAGGAAGGAATTAAAGTTAACAAAAAAAAATTATAACCTGAGATACTTGGGGTGAGTGATTCCATTAACTGATATAGGCAAGAAAGGACAGGTTTTATGGAGAAGAAATTAAGACTTCCTTCAAACATGATATGTTCTCCATTAAGAACTAATAGTAGATGTTCAAAGGCTGTTGAAAATGGGGACATGATGTACAGGCTGGAAGGAGCTCATAGTAAGAGGACTAGATTTGGGGATTTTTGCTTAGAATGATTAGTTGGATCAGACCATCAGGAATAGAGTGAACAGGGTTTAGAGAAATACTCAAAAGAAAAATCTTAGATCAATGCTTCCCATGCTTCACTGTATATATGAATCACCTGGGTGTGTTATTAAGCTGCAGATTCTCATTCAGTAGAACTGAGGTGCGGCCTGAGATGCTGTATTTCTAAGGAGCTCCAGGTCACAGCAGTATTGCTAGTACATGGCCACACTTTTGAGTAACAGGTTCCTTGAACCTGAGATATTGAGTTAGGGTTAACAGATTCCGAGTCAGAAAAAAAAAAAAAAAAACTGAGGCAAAAGGAGAGAGATAAAGACAGAGACAGAGAATGCAAATAGGGAACGAATTTTATGAATGGAGGAGAAGAAATTTTCAAAAAAACACAGCTCCTTCGTGCAAGGTCAATGAATAAGGCTGTTAATTTTGGCAATTAAACCAAAACGTATAAATGTGAGAATAGTTTCTGTAGATAATGGAGGTCAGATTAGAGATTGATGATGAGACTGGGGGAAAGGTCTTCCATATGGGTAGCCAACACTACCTAAGATTAAATTTTGTGGAGGCACAGAAATAATTTTTAACTGATATTATATTAGGGACACCATGCAAAGAGTCTATAAAATAAATGCCATAGTCAAAACAGTTAACAACAAATGACAGCATATGGGTTCTAGTCAGAGCCAATCTCAGCACCTTGCAGACTGGGTCACTGACTAACAGCATCACTGGGTCACTTGGAACCTGAGCCTAAGTTGACACTGATAAAACCACAGAACCACGTGAGCCGTTACTTCCTTTCATGCCTCTCATGCCTATCACATGTATATGTATGTGTGTGAGTGTGTGTGTGTGTGTTTGTATCTTTAAAATACACAAATGGTAGAACATTCTATGCACTGTTTTGAAAGCTTTTTTTTTTTTTGCTAAACAAAATATTTTGAGGATTTTTTCTTATCCGTACATAGAAATTTTCCTTTTAAAAAATATTACTGCATAGTACTTTGTGTGGAAGTAAAACAATTTATTTAACCTGTATCCTACTGATATATAATTAGGTTGCTTCTAGTCTTCTGCTATGCTAAACAAGGCTGCAATAGATAACATTTTGCCTGTGTCATGTTTTATATTTACAAGTTATTTGTGGCATAAATTCCTGGAAGTGTGGTTGCTGGGTCAAAAGTTACTTGATTTTTTTAAAAGTTTTGGTAGATATTGACAAATTCCTCTCCATAGGCTATGTACTAATTTACACACCCATCAACTATGTAGGAAAGTGCTTATTTCTTCTCATCCTTAGCAACAAAATGTTAATATTTGCCATTCTGAGAATTTAAAAATACGTCATTAACAATTCTCATACTTTGAGTGAGGGTGGGCATCTTTTCAAATCTTTAACCCTGTATTTCTTTTTCCGTAAATGGTCCACCATCTTCTTTGCCTATTTTCTTACTAGACTGTTGATATTTTATTTTTTTCTAGTAGGTCTTCATATAGTAAGGAAAATAGCTCTTTACTGAGATATGAGCTGCAATTTTTTCCCTCCTAATTTGTTGATTTTCATTTTGATTTTGGTGTTTGTTAGGCAGAACAATTTTATTTGAATGATGATTTGTTTATGAATCTCTTCAATTTGCTAATTATATCTTATGTCATACTTATACTTTAACTATTTTAAAAAAATTCTGTTTGTTCTAGTTGTTGTTAGGTGCTGTCAAATCAGTTCCGACTCACAGTGACCCTATGTATAACAGAACGATCCTGCGCCATCCTCACAATTGTTGCTATGTCTGAGCCCATTGTTCAAGCCACTGTGTCAATCCATCTCATTGAGAGTTTTCCTCTTTTTTGCTGACCCTCTACTTTACCGAGCATGATGCCCTTCTCCAGGGACAGGTCCCTTCTGATAACACATCCAAACTATGTGAGACGAAGTCTTCTCATCCTTACTTCTAATGAGCATTCTGGCTGTACTTCTTCCAAGACAGATTGGTTCGTTCTTCTGGCAGTCCATGGTATAATCAATATTCTTCACCAACACCATAATCAAAAGCATCAGTTCTTCAGTCTTCCTTATTTATTGTCCAGCTTTCACATACATACGAGACGATTGAAAATACCAGGGCTTTGGTCATGGTGGTTTGGGGTCATGGTTTCTTCTAGTACTTCAGTTTTTCTGTGTTTATTTTAACCCTTCAATCTCTGGTCCATCTGGAATCCTGGTATTCTTTCTAACTCCTGCTACCATCATGGATCGCTTCAGTGTTTATGACCTACTCACCCCCCACTACCGTGTTCCTTGATCTCTGCTCCAACAGCCACCTCCTTCTAAACCTCTCACAACCACATCCTGGAGCTTCTCATCACCCAAGTGACCCTTCTCCATTTCTGAAAGCATAAACTGTCACCTCCCACTCCCTCATCACAACCTCCTATCCTTCTAGTTCTCTTGATATCTTAGTTCTACCACAAATTCATAATAATTTCATCAAAACCTCCACCCTTTAACGCCTCCCTTTTTTCCCATATTGTCTGCCCCTCTTAGGCAGGGCCACATAATGACTTTTATGGGCCCTAAGTATTTGTACCTTCATGGGCCTCTTCCTCTGTAAAACAAATATTAAAGTTTTATTTTACAACTGTGCTCAGATAAAAATAAATATATTAATTATGCTAAAAAAATTTTTCTTTGATATACATGTTTATTTTTTTTCTAATTCTGAAAGAAATTAGAACAGAAGTGAACTGTAGAAGTCCTGTGAGTCCTCGGCTGTGTGCATACTGTGTCTAAAGGATGAGTCAGCCCTGCTCCTAGGCACTGATTTACGGCTCTAACACTCTCTCGACACCACCCTCTGTTCTCTTGGCCCCTTGTTTTTCTGTGTTTCTGCACTGCCATTCCCCTCTCCTAGATAAATCTGTTGAACTCTGCTTGAGAAAAATCATAAAGAGAATTTGTGCTATCACAGGTTTAGGGTCTGTGACATGAACTGGGCCCTCAACACTGCTTACCAATTTTTCTACATGCCCCTGATCAATTCTCTGTTTCCTTCCTCAAAGTAACTATTGCAAATCGTTTAACATTCTCCTCAACTAAGAGAAAATAAAGTGTGAATTTTCTTAACTTCCTATGCTTCATGTTCCTCTTAGCTTTTTCTCTTTTTTTTCCATTAGCTTTTGCTGCGTAACAAAACACACCCAAATAAGATGGCTCTAAAGATTCTGTGGGTTGACTGGGCACAGCTTGTCCCTTCTCATGTTGGGTCTCTCATGTAATTGCTATCAGATGTCAGCTTGGCCTATAGCAATTGAATATCTGACTAGACTGGATGTCCAAGATGTCTCTCCCATGCTTGTGGTCACCCTCTCTATGTGGTTTGGGCTGCTGATGGCATGGTGGCTCGATTCTAAGAGGGAGCATCTCAACAGCAAGCATTCTGAGAAAACTAGGTCATATGCCACTGAAGTACAGGATGTTAGATCTACAAAGTTCTATTAGTCAAGCTCAGTTAGATGCAAGGGTAGGAGAATTAGACTCCACCTCTGGATGGGGTAGTGGCACTGTCATATTGTTGAAGAACATGTGAAATGGAAGATGCAATCTGCAACACTCTTAAAACAAAATTGATTCCATTCACACTCATTTTTATTTTCTTCTTTGCCATCTCAGAGAAAATGATCTCCCTAAATTTGTTCACAGGAGCTTCTTCCTAGCTTCACCTTCAGAGACTTCATTTTATCAGCTATTTCTCCCTCTTCTGTTTTCAATCATTCTCCCTCTACTGGTTGCTTTCTCTATGCTTATGCACAGAATCCAAGAAGCTGGTCTATATGAAGAAAAACATCAGGATTGGAGGAAGACTTATTAACAACCTGCAATATGCAGATGATACAACCTTGCTTGCAGAAAGTAAAGAGGCCTTGAAGCACTTACAGATGAAGATCAAAGACTACATCCTTCAATATGGATTGCACTTCAACATAAAGAAAACAAAAATCCTCACAACTGGACCAATAAGCAACGTCATGATAAACGGGGGAAAGATTGAAGTTGTCAAGGATTCCATTTTACTTTGATCCACAATCAACGCTCTTGGGACCATGTGTCAGGAAATCAAACGACATGTTGCACTGGATAAATCTGCTGCAAAAGATCTCTTTAAAGTGTTGAAAAGCAAAGATGTCACTTCGAGGACTAAGGTGTGCCTGACCCAAGCCATGGTATTTTCAGTTGCCTCGTATGCATGTGAAAGCTGGAGAATGAGGAAGAGTTGGAATCAACTCAACGGCGGTGGGTTTGGTTTTTTTTTTTGGTTTTGAATTATGGTGTTGGTGAAGAATATTGAATATACCATGGACTGCAAGAAGAATGAACAAATCTATCTTGGAAGAACAAAGATGACTAAACTTGTTCTCACATACTTTGGACATGTTATCAGGAAGGACTAATCCCTGGAGAAGGACATCATGCTTCATATTAGTTGGATCGACACAGAGGCTGCAACGATGGGCTCAAGCTTAATGATTGTGAGGATAGCACAGGACCAGGCAGCATTTTGTTCTGTTATACACAGGGTCACTATGAGTTGGAAGCAACTCGACGGCACCTGACAATAACGAATAGCAAGTCTCTCCCTTTAGAGGAAAAAAAAAAAAAACCTTTCGGTTTTATAGTCTACTCTAGATAACTGCCCTATATTTTTCTTTCTATATACAAGCACAGTTTTTGAAAATTGGGTCTATTGTTATTGTTTTTCATTTTGACACTTCCCATTCACTTCTAACCTATTGGATACTGGATATGGGCTGCCACCCCTACCTACATATTGAAACTATTCTTCCTTTGGACACTGAAGACTTCCTAATTGCTTAATCTAACAGGCACTTTAAAATCTTTATCTCAAACTTTGGGTAGTATTTAAGGTATTGATTACTCCCCTGTTCTTGAGACTATCCTTGGGCTTTTATGAACCCCTCTCTACTGGTTTTCTCTATGATTTCTTGGCACAATATAAATGGCAAAGTGTTAGAGAATGAAAGTAAAGATAGGGTAGTATATTAGTTTCTTATGGCTACTGAAACAAATCACCACAAACTTGACGGCTTGAAACTACAGTAACTTGTTGTCTCACCATTCTAGGGGCCAGAAATCCAAAATCAATAACACTGGGCCAAAGTCAAGGTGTCAGCAGGGTCATGCTCCCTCTGAAGGCGCGAGGAGAGAACTTGTTCCTTGCCTCTTCCAGCTTCTGATGGCTGCTGGCGTTCCTTGGCCCCTTCACACCAATCTTCAAGGCCAACATCTTCAAATCATTCTCTGTTCCGTCTTCACATGGCCTTCTCTTTGTATGTCAAATCTCCCTCTGCTTCTCTCTTATAAAGACAGTCGTGGTGGCATTTGGAGCCTACCCAGATAATCCAGGATAATCGCCACATCTAAAGAGCCTTAATTTAACTGTATCGGCAAAGCAATTTTTTTCCAAAGAAGGTAACATTGACAGGTTCCAGGGATTAGGATGTGGATATCTTTTTGAGGCAGGAGGCTGTGTTCTCAGTTTCACACCCATGGAGAGGAAAACAGACCTAGGAATTCAAAACTGTATGGAAGGTAACAGATAATTAGCTGAGATGAGCCTAGCTAGTACAAGCAAATCACATGAAGTTCAAAAGAGCAGTAGAACTTAGTGAAGACTTTTTTTTTTTAAAAAAGGTATGAAACTACAGTCAGAGGAAGAAAAATGGCAACTTTTTTGCAGGTTTAAGGAACAGTTGTCACTAGAATGGATTCAAAGGACGGAATTATGAGAAAGCTAAGTTTCAGTAAAGACAAGGAGGTAGAAATAGCCTTAGATGAATATCTACCTTGAGCTAACAGTTATGCTATAGTGAAATCTAGTTAGTATGGGGAGAGGGCACTATAAATCAGTCTGAAATATAGTTTATTTTAAACTATTAGTGGTAGTACAAACCATTTATCATAGTTTCCAAGTCACTGTCTTAGAATAAATACTGTGTAGTTAATGTATAACTAATTAATTATGGTTGGTATAGAAAGACTATTAAAATTCCAGACAATAGTTCTTGACTATGAACTTAGTCAAGAACTTTAATTAAATGGAATTACTTGAATTAATGATCTAATGGACACAATGATATTTAGCATGGTTTGCAGTCTAACCTCCCCTAGCCGGAGAACAATTGTCCCAGGACGCTCATTTGAGCGCTGACCTGTAAGCACCCTTGGCTGTATAACCAAGTAGTCATTCAAATGTACCAGTTGTCCTCGAGTCATTGCTGACGCATGGTGCCACCATGTGTGTCAGGGTAGAACCATAAGAGTTTTCCTTGGCTGATTTTTTGGGAGTAGGCACCTCTAGGGGGGCTGGAACATGCAACTTTTCAGTTAGCAGCCAAGCATCTTAACCATTTATACCACCCAGGGACTCCCATTCAAATGTTGTTGCTGTGTGTCATCCAGTCAATTCCAACTCACAGTGACAGAGTAAAACTACCCCATAGGGTTTCGAAGGCTGTAATCTTTACGCAAATAGACTGCCACAACTTTCTTCCAAATAGAACCACAATCTTTTGGTTAACAGCAGAGCTTAACCATGTGCCACCAGGGCTCCTCCAGGCCAATAATAATAATAATAATAATAATAAAAAAAAACTAAATCCATTGCAGTCAAGTCGATTCCAACTCATAGCAACCCTATGGGACAGGGTGGAACTGCCCCATAGGGTTTCCAAGCAGCAGCTTGTGGATTCAAACTGCTGACCTTTGGGTTAGCAGCTGAGCTCTTAACCACTGTGCCACCAGGGCTCTGCGATTCAAATATACAGCTCCTTAAATCGAATTTATATACCATTTTCTTCTCCTTTATTCCCTATCTAAAATGGTAAGACTTTAAAAAGCAACCAATCGTTAGTAATAGTAAAATCATATTTCAAATGATTGTGAATTTGCTTTGAAATGTGGGAAAAGATTTTAGTGTTGAACATTATAGACTGAAATTCGAAAAGGATAAAGGCAAAAATGCACCATAATTGCTCCTGAAACAGAGACTATTGATTTCTTCCCCATCATCTGATCAAATAGAAAGTGAAGGGAGAAAAATGCAAGTTCAAAGGGATCAGCTACTCAGGTATCAGGCAGGAGCTTAGAGTGAAAATGTCCGCCTCGTTAAAAACATTTAAAGGAAGCAGCTTGTCTTCGTGTGGGAATCATTATTCTCAGTCTGAGTGCAGCCTCTGGAGTTTTCACCTCAGAAGGGCACATTCTGTGCAATTTCTAAGAAGTGTCCTTTAACGGGAGGGGCTTTTGTTAAGTTGATTCACGGAGGTAGACGATTGTGGAGCCTTTTTACTGGACCACAAAAGACTGTCGAGTAATTAAATAGATTTCTTTTCCCTAAGACTGCTCCATGGTTTTAAAAAACACTCTGTTGAGCATGTAAAATCAATTTCCATTACTGGCCTTGACCTTTGCAGTTTTATAAACATGTTTTTTTCCTGGGTTTGGAATGTGGTTCAAAAGCAATAGTAGAACACTAGAGGATGAAACAGGTCAGCTTAATACAAGTTACTGCTTTTTCCAGTGAAAATCTCCTTTTTCTCACAGGCATTCCTTCAACTGTGCATGTTATAAATATAAGTTTATGAATACCTGCTTCTCTATGTTTATATTATATATGTATGCATGCATTTATATTTGAGGCAGGATTTTCTTTTAATTGCGCTACAGATTTGTGCTTTGTTCTCACTGCTAAAAGGTATTTTCCCCCTTCCCATTGCAAGAAAGTAGCCAAGCCATTGTGTTCCTTTGCCCCAGGGGTTTTGGTTGCTGAATGGAAAGCTGATGTTGTCAGAGGATGGCTTAATTCTGGTTTTTGTTTGTTTCTTTGCTTTGGAAGACTGGACCCATTGTGGGGATTGCCTCCCATTACCCTGAGTGGGGCATTGGTGGTTCAGTAGCAGAACTCTCGCCTTCCACGCAGGAGACCTGGCTACACAGCCACCACCCTTCTGTCACTGGGGGCTTTTGTGTTGCTAGGATGCTGAGTAGGTTTTAGTGACGCTTCCAGACTAAGATGGGTTAGGAAGAAAGACCTGTCGATCCACTTCTGAAAATCACACAGTAAAAACCCTATGGATCCCAACAGTCTGATTGCCAACCCATCATGGGGGATGGTGGAGGACCGGGCAGCATTTCATTCCATTGTGTTTGGGGTCCCCATGAGTTGGGAGTGAACTGACAACAGCTAAAAACAACAAGACCCAGGGTGGAAGAGAAGAAAGCTGAGGGCTTTTAGGAGCAGTGTTTGGGGGCATTGGAGACCGAGTAGCAATTCCTTGAGACAGGGTAGGGAGTGGTTTGGTGGTTCCAGAGAGAGTAGCTCAGACGCTTGCTTGTTAACAACCCGAGTTGGGAGACTGCCATAGGACTCTAGGGAGAAGAACTCAAGGATCCATGGCCTCGGGGAATCTTGGTGACAGAGACCCTTGCCCAAGCTTATCAGTGAGTACAACTTTCTTCAGGGACTATGTGGGCCAGAACAAAACAAAAAACACCAAACCCATTGTAGTAGAGTCGGTTCCGACTCATAGCGACCTTCTAGGACAGAGTAGAACTGCCCCATAGGGTTTCCATAGAGCGCCAGGACAAGGAGCGTGTTAATAGGAATCAGTGGGGCTGGCTAGCTTATAAAGATTAACTGTATGTTAATTTCTTAACTATAGGAGCGTGTTAATAGGAATCAGTGGGGCTGGCTAGCTTATAAAGATTAACTGTATGTTAATTTCTTAACTATACGTCACATTTTCTTTTAGCAAAACATTCAGAGGCAAAGTCAACTTAAAGGTTGTTCACCACATTCTTCATATTCTTCTAGCTTTCTATTTTTCAAGTTAGAAATTTCTAAGTAACTTTCTAATGACTTACAGATTTGTAATGACTTTTGCTTCATAGTTAGAGAGCCTCACAAAGGTAGACATATTTCTATTTTTGAGTTTACATTATGAGTACTTATATACACAGTGAAACTTTGAGAGCCTGAACTCGACGGGACTCCCTTGTTTTTCCGGGTCTCAAAAGTTTTCCGCCTTTGACAGGGTGCAGCCTTACCACTTTTCTATTGCTCCTTTTAATGGAAAATGTTTGCGTTTTCCTTCTCTGACAGGTTTCCACCTTACACAGGTTCTGGCTTTCACAGGTTTTACTGTATGTAGTGTGAAAGCATTATCAAAACATGCATAACAGTAACTTACGCCTATGTGGTTTGACAGCCTTGTAGAAACGTACAGAACAGTGTGGTCTATCCTTAGCCATTGTGCTGGCTACTCCGAACTTTCCTTCAGTCTGGAATTTATGTCAGTCTGTTCTGAGAAATTGACTTGAATTGTTTCTTAACTAATTTCCTTCCCTTATTTTCTGTCTTGTGCCTCCTGGGAACTCCTTTTATTTGAATATTGGACTTGTAAACATGTCCTCTAATTATCTGAATTGTTCTCCTTTTTTCCATTTCTTTGTTTGCTCTGGTTTCCAAGAGATTTCTCCAGTTTCATGTTCTAACCCTTCTATTGAGTTTTTCACTTATGCCACTGTGTTTTTTAAAGGTCTAAGATCTTATTGTTTTATTCTTTTAATACTCCTTGTTTTACAGCGAGACTTTGGCTTGCTTACTTTGGACACGGCATCGGGAAAGACCAGTCGCTAAAAAGGACATCATGTTTGGTAATGTAGAGGGTTAGTGAAAAAGAGGGAAACCCTCGAGGAGACGGATGTACACAATAACCAAAACAGTGGACTCAGACATAGCAAGGATCATGAAGATGGTGTAGGACCGAGCAATGTTTCATTCTGTTATGCCTAAAGTTGCCATATGTTGAAGCCACTTTAATGACAAGTAACAACGACAACAATACTTGTTTCTTAAAAACATTATTTTATTTCCCTGAAGATATGAATGATTATATAGTTTCTTCTCTCTGTGTCGTCTCTGCTTCTGCCAGCTTGCCTTAAACTTTATTAATTTTTCTCTTTACCTTTTGTATTGAAGGATGTGTTAGATATCTGGAGGTCTTTCATTGTTTGCACATATTAAAGAGTATGACACACTTTGAGTGTAAGGGTGGAGATTGTAGACTCCTTGTAGGGTTATCTGTGTAGACCAGTGCTGTCCAACATAACTTTATGTGATGATGGACATATTTTATATCTGCACTGTCCAGTATCATAGCCACAAGCCACATGTGTCTATTGATCACTGGAAATGCGACTAGTGTGTCTGAAAAATTGAATTTTTAATTTAATTTTATTTAATTAATTTAAAATTTAATGCAAATAGCCACATGTGCCTAGTGGCTACTATACTGGACAGTGCAGGTCTAGGCTATGTCTTTGAATTTTTTCTCTGGTCAGTCTGGTTGGATTCACTAGAGTACAATCTTTTAAATCCTTTCTGGAGGGTTGAAGCCTGACTGTTAGCATTTGAGAGCTAGGTAGAGGAAGACCATTGGAGAGTAGGGACGAGTTCTCATTTTCAGTATGCCAACATCCACCTAATCCTGATTTTAGTTCAGTACTGCAGCCCTCAATGTTCCCAGAGCTCTCTGCTTCAGCTTTTCCAAAAAAGAAACTTCCAGACTTCAGCTGGGGTAGGGAAGGGAATTTGAGGCTCAACTGCTTCTAGTTTTTTTTTTCTTTTTTTGTTCCATCTTCAGTTCTACTTCCAGAGCCATCCGGTACCACTGAGTCCAAAGACTTGTGTGTAATCAATGACTTCTTAGCTTTTCTGCCACCATTTTGGGACCTAGCACTCTTGGGTCACTACGTCAACTACCTTTCATCTGCTTCCCAAATTCTAAAATTTGATGTTGTCATCTCCTCACTCATTCGTTGTCCTTATGGTTTTACCTTGGAAGAAAAAAAATTTACAGAGTTCTGGTGGGGCTTCGGAAAGATCTAAAAATGAGCAAGTATGTTCAATCAACCCTCTTTACTCCACTGTTGGCTTATTTCATATGTGGGTCTATATTTATGATTTTTCTAATGTAATCATTTACTATGCTGCTTTCTAAGGTGATGTTTAAAAGAATGATTTACAATGTCACCTAACAGTTGTAATTTAGAATCCGTACCTCCAGGAATAATTACAAATCTATGTAAAATATTTTTGCCTCCTTTTTTTTTTTTTTTTTTTTTACCAATTCTATCATTCATCCTCTATAAGCATTTTAAACTTCCTCTAACTGAAAATGAATCAGGATAATACATCTTCTCACAATTTGCTTTTCAAAATAATTGTATAGGCTTCTCTTTAACGGACAGACTTCGTAGAAATTTAATATAAGGTGACTTCTTTTAACTGTAAGAAAAATGTTGGGGAAAATACCTATTATTCAGGCATATACAATTGCCTTTTCAAAATAATTTAGTAGGCCTCTTATAACATGAGTAGGATTTGTAAACGTTCAAATATAAGGCAATTCTTTTTATTTCTATGGAATGATTTCTGGGGAAAACACCAACCTATTTTCAGGTATATATAGTACTTGGGCAAATCTGTGTAAAATATAAAGCATGGGCATGACTTAAATCCATAATCAGTGCTATTGTATTATTCTTCTCTCTCCCACTAAGGGAGTGGTCAATAATGATTAAGGTTGAATTTCCCTGGGGTGCAGATTCAGATTAATTATGATTTATAGAAAATGAAGTGCCATGTATCATGCATCCACATTTTGTGGAATTTATGCCCAGTTTGTGCTTGACTGCTAACCTTAGGCACTGTGGAAGAAAGCCCTGGCAATCTACTTCTGTGAGAATTACAGTCAAGAAAACCCTATGAAGTAGTTCTACTCTGTAACACATGGTATCGCCATGGGTTGGAATCAAGTTGATGGCAACAGGTTTGATTTTTGGTTTGGTTTATATATTTACAGAAATATGTATGATAAAGGAAGTCAGCAGTCATAAGCAGGTTAAACCATTTTAACTTTATAAAGTAATAAATTTTAAACTTGAGTTTCAGTTTGTTTGGACTTTTTATGGAGGTAGATGGTTTATTTCTGCTCCTCATTTCTTAACTGTAAGCAGACTTTTCTTCCAAAATAAAGATGGTAGCTCGTTTCTGATCTACCACAAGTGAGCACATTCAACATCTGTGCATAGAATTTTCAAAGTGCTCAAGTCCTCTACAAGACTGTTATTGTTAATAGGTTGAATTGTGTTTCCCACAAAGATATGCTCAAGTCCTAACTCTTCATACCTGTGGATATAACCTTTTTTGGAAATAGATTTTTTTGCAGATACAATTAATTAAATTAGCATGAGGTCATAGTGGAGTAAGGTAGGAGCTAGTACAATATGACAGGTGTCTTTATAAAAAGGGGGGAAGAGACAGACAGAGAGGGAAGTTGGCTATATGAAGATGGAGGCAGAGAGATTGAATTTACGCTGCCACAATCCAACACCTGGGACTACCAGAAGCTGGAAGAGAGAAGCTACAGACTTCAGAGAGCACGTGGCCCAGCTGTCAACTTGATTTTGGACTTCTAGCCCATAGACCTGTGAGAGAATAAATATGTTGTTTTAAGCCACCCAGTTTGTGGTAATTTGTTAAGGCAGCCCTGCAGTTACCTTGGGGAATAAGCAGCTAGAGCTGGTGGTCTTTGCATGTCTTCTGGGTACTAAAATGAACCTCTTCTCAATGTGTTGGCCTTCAGTTTTGCTAAATCTACAGTTTGACTTCTTCGTAAATCTTTGCAGTTGCCAAGTCACCCTTGTGTTTGTTTTTCTGTTCAGTGGCTGAAGCTATTGCCCCACCCCTCATTGTCCTCCCTTTTCCCTGAATTCCTACACCTCCTAAAGTTTGACTGCGCAATTTAGTATCTAATTATATGGTGTCATTTTGTTGCTGCTTGCTTCAGGCAGTCCCATTCCTCCCTCCTTCCATCCAACTGATCTCCCAGGAGACTAAAGTCATTCCTTACGTGTCTCTGTCACCCTAGAGGGCGGTGCATGCACAGGCACTTAGGTAAGACTTTCTCATAGTGGGAGACAAAACTACTCTCTGCCCCAAGTGTTGTACAGGCACTGTATATATTATATCTCATCCTTATATAGATCCTGCAAGGGGTCAGAGCTTTTGTTGAATCTGAGACTCAGAGAAGGTAAGTAACTTTCATACAGCTAGTAAGCATCAGAGCCAGGATTTGGACCCAGGATTTGAAACCATGATCTTTCTACTGCGGTATATCAACTCACCTCATTCTCAGAGCTCATATATAGTTCAAATAAACATATTAAAACAGCACTACTAGTTTTCATCTAACTCTATGTCATGGATTGGATTGTGTCCCCCAGAAATGTGTGTCAACTTGACTGGTCCATGATTCCCCGTATTGTGTGGTTGTCCACCATTTTGTGATCTGATGTGATTTTCCTATGTTGTAAATCCTACCTCTATGATGTTAATGAGGTGGGATTAGTGGCAGTCATGTTAATGAGACAGGACTCAATCTACAAGATTAGGTTTTGTCTAAAGCCAATCTCTTGAGATATAAAGGAGAGAAGCAAACAGAGAGATATGAGGACCTCATACCACCAAGAAACAAGAGCCAGGAGATAGCGCATTCTTTGGACCCGGGGTCCCTGCGCTGAGAAGCTCCTCGACAGGGGAAGATAGATGACAAGGATCTTCCCCTAGAGCCAACAAAGAGAGAAACCCTTCCCCTGAAGCCGATGCCCTGAATTTGGGCTTCTAGCATACTAGACTGTTAGAGAATAAACTTTTGTTTGTTGAAGCCATCCATTTGTGGTATTTCTGTTACAGCAGCACTAGATAACTAAAACAGTCTGTAATTTGGACTACTAACCTAGATGGAATTCAAATCTTGTCCTGATGACTTTCTGTTGGCTCCTCTGTTTTGAGGATTAGGTGACCAGCTTTCTAAGCAAAAGCACTCATCTCCTCAGGGCCTGTGCTAATTTCCTAGGGCTGACATAACCAAATACCACCAACTGGGTGGCTTACAAAAACAGAGATGTATTGTCTCACGGTTCTGGAGGCTGGGAGTCTGCCATCAGGGTGTTGGCTTTGTTGTTTCTTTTTGAGGCTTTGAGGGACAATCTGTTCCTTTCCCTTCTCCCAGCTTCTAGTAGCTTCAGATGTTCCTTGGCTTGTAGATGCATGTTCACATGGACATCGTCTCTTTGTAGCTTCTCCTTTTTTATAAGGACACCAGTCATATAGGGTTAGGACCCACTCTGCTCTGGTATGGCCTCATGTTAAACTAACAACGTCTTCAAAGACCCTATTTCTAAACAGGGTCACATTCACAAGTACAGGCGGTTAGAATTTCAAAATATTTCATTGGGGGATGCAGTTCAGTCTGTTTTAGAGACATTGGAACGCTGTTGCAAGTTAAAACAGAGAGGTTTATTACAGGTTTAAAAGAATTGTAATTTGGGAACTACGTAGCCCATTGAAAATGGAACCAGGCAAACCCAGGGCAATTTCATTACACAAGTATTCTTATGCGGTAGAAAGAGTAACCAAACCACAGGGAGGGCAATTACAGGAAAATCAATGAATATTGTAATAATTATACTCTGGTTGGTTACTGATTATTAATAGTATAGTCAGTGATTACAGATAGTTTCACAGGATGCTTAAATCATGGTCACAAGATGCTTACATGTATTTTCTTTGTCTATCTTGCAAAAATATCTTGTTGGCAACAGCACCCTGACAGCACTCTTCCTGAGTACGTGTATTTTGAGGGGTGCAGATAGTCACTTGATTAAGACCCCTCGAGGCATATGGCTTCACATCCTGGTTTTGACCACCGAGGAAAAACATGTTCTCAAAAAACGTAGCTGTTAGTCTAGAAATCCAGATTAAAATTAGACAGCATTGTCAGCGTATTATGCCTCTGTCTCAGTGACTGCACTGAAAGTTGTCTTATCCTGAGACACGTCTATAACTGGGTCATTGGAGCCTGACGAAAGCTCCAGAGCGTCAAGACTTCATCAATCAACAGCCTTGTTTTGAAACCCAGGAACTCTCCTGACACCAAGCACGGCAGGGCTGTGGTGGTGATGTTAGGCCTATAACTTCTCTCTTCATTTCCTTCTCTGTGTTTCATCACTCTCCCCTTTCTAAAATAACACTTCCTCTATGATGTAATAATGGGCAAGCGCTCTGAGTTTTCAGGTGACAAACAAGTGCCAGGAATATTTTATTTGTCTTGGAAAGATACAAATTCCTGGGTCTATACAGATTCCAGTGGCTTTCAGAGTGCCAGAGCCTGCTGCTCTCCTTACAAAAGGCCACCAACTGGAGTGATTTCTGTGACACGGTGCTGATATTTTAGTACAGTTTTGGAGAAGGGAAGAGGTGGGGTTTCTCTGGAGCCAGATGAACCCACAATTAGTTCTCACCCAGGCTGCTTAAGCAATTACAGTGAAACCAAATCACATTACTTTTTTCCTATGCTTCTGATAAAAGCTTCAGCCCTGCTTCTTCTGCCCCACAGGGCACTTGGCTGGCCATTACTCCCAATACCACAGTTATCCTTCTTTGCTTTTGTTTCCAGGCTACAAATGTCACTGTGTAAAAAAGTGGGGGGTGGGGGAAATAATGTACACCTCTAGGTCTCCTTACTTCACAGGCACCTAGCAACCCTGTCTCCAGGCAGACAGCGCGGATCTCACTGGCAGTTTACTGCCCACTCACAGCAGAGGCGGCATGCTCTCTGCAAATAGCCTATACCTTTGCCATTGCCAGCTTGGTGGTGGGGTGGTGGTGTCATTTGGTGCCCTCAGGGATGTTTGGTTCTTGTTCTGGGAAGGCTAGGGCAAAGCAATGACTATTTCCCCAAAGATGTTTATGGAGTCAGAAATTAGGTCAGGCAGTTCCCTGCTTGGGTTGCGTAGCCTAAAGTCAAAAGCAATAGTTTTCAACCTGTTTTTTCTAGTCTTTACCACATTTATGAAACTTCCAGAATGTTCTGGAACATAGGAAAAAGATATTTCCCAAGTATATCTATACAACTAGCAGCCCCCCTGGCCATTTTGTCCATCCACCAACCTACGCAACAATCTCTTATTGGCCATTCCCATAGTTACCAACAATTCCTGTAGTAACCACCATAACTGTTCTCTTCCTCCCAAATGTCAATTGGGTTGAAGAGAGCCTTGCACTGGTTTACCAATCAACCCACATAGACTTTCCATCTCAGGTCACTGTACCACAGGGAACTATGTATGGATGTTGAGACTGGTAATGTGATTTTTGTACATTCAAAACTAAAACCAAAACCAAACCAGCTGCTGTTGAGTTAATTCCAACTCATGGCAACCCCATGTGTTTCAGAGAAGAACTGCACTCCATAGGGTTTTCAATGGCTATGGTCTTTCAGAAGTGGATCACCAGGTCTTTCCCCCGAAGCACTTCTGGGTAGACTCGAACCAGAGAGCCGAGCGCTTAATCCTTTCACACCACCCAGGGACTCCTTCTGTACATCAGGGTGTTGCTAAAGATTCTTTGTTTCTTAAGTACTTGTATTGAGTCTGCATATTAAGCTTCCTAAATTGCTTCCCTTCGGGAAGAGACACAGCTTTTCCTCTCTGGTGATTGTTCAAAGAGTGGAAGGACTGAGGGGTTCCTAAGAATGTAAAGCTTGATGTAGGGAACAGTGCATACTGCTGGGTAGAAGGCTGTTCCCAGGATAGCAAGAAAGGAAAAAGTTTTAACTTCCAATAGTTATTCACTCGCTCACTCATTCACCAAACAATTATTGAATTCCTACCATGTGCCAGGCACTCAGCTAGGTGCAAGGGAAACAAATATGAATGAGAAATCTTATTGACAAGCTCATAGCCTGGAGGATATTCTAGTGAAAATAACAATTAGGAACAATGTCAGATTTGATGTAATATAAGAACATGAAAAGTGCTTTGGGAGCTCTCAGGAGATGGGGGAAGAAGAAAGGTTTATGTCATTTAATTTTTAATAACAGCTGTGTTTAACAACTGGCTCACAAAATTCCTAAAAATGTAACACTTGGCTTTCATAAGCCAGTGTGAGTCTGCTCCAGCACACCATGGGATGAAGTTGAAATGGGGAAATACAGATATATCTTGTAAATCATGCTAAGGAGTTTGAACTCTCTCCATGTGGCAGGATAATTTGAAATATCAATTCATATTTTTTTCTTGTTTTATATGTTTTTACCTTCTCCAAACAAAGAAAGTACTTAACTTTTGTTTTCTCTTGGCTTAAGAGTTTTTGTGTTGCTGGCAGAAACCAGGTATTTCTAATGAGCGAGGGTTGGCATTACCAATCTTTATTGGCCCACGTGTGTAGTCAAGGTGAAGATCAGCAGTAAGCGTTGTAGACTAACACCAGAGGGCCCATTCTTTTATAATCTGTGTGAAATCCCTGTAAATTTCAAAAGATCTTGGTGGAAGGGAAAAAAAAAGTTGCCATCTAGTTGAGTCCACTCAGAGGCATGTTGAAAGAAAGGCCTGGTAATTTACTTCCAAAAAATCAGCCTTTGAATATCCTGTGGAGCACAGTTCTGCTCTGACCCACATGGGATTGCCATGAGTCGGAACCAAATGAATGGCAACTGGTAAGTATCTCTTTCACTAAACCTGCTCTGTCCAATATAGTAGCCACTAGCCACATGAGGCTATTGAGCCCTTGAAAAGTGACTTGTCTAAGTTGAGACGTGTGATTGTTAAGGTTGTGTGTCAACTTGGCTGGGCCATGATTCTCAGTGGTTTGGCAGTTACTATGTAGTTTGGCAGTTGTATAATGATGTGATCACTTCCATGATAAGATCTAATGTGATCACTTCCATGGTGGAATCTACTGTGAGTAGTCAATCAGTTGAAAGGGAATTTCATTGGGGATGTGGCCTGCATCCAATATAAGTGGACTTTCTGGCAAGGCTTGTCGGCTTTTGCTTGCACTGGACTCCTGTTCATCTGATCTCTGGTTCTTGGGACTTGAGTTAGCAGCTTATCTGCTGTCTTGCCTGCCGATCTTGGGATTCATCGGGTCTTTGCAGCCTGTGAGCCAGAGCCCTGCTGTCCGACCCACTTATCCTGAGTTTAACAGTCCATGAGGATACATGAATCAGATGAAGCCTCTAGTCTGACCCAAGGACTTGGGACTTTCCAGCCTCTACAACCTCATGAGCCATTTCCTTAATATAAATCATTCTATGTATGTATTTATAGGGTTACTATGAGTCAGAACTAACTTGACGGCAATGGTTTCGTTTGCTTTTTTTGTGTATGTATTTGTACGCTTTCCTGGTTTTGCTTCTTTAGAAAACCCAGCCTAAAACAGATGTGATAAAATACATACCAAATTCTGGTGTGATAAAATACACTCCAGATTTTGAAGACTTAGTACAAAAAATAAAGGAAAATATCTCATTAACATTTTATTATATTGATTACATGTTGAAATGATAGTGTTTTGTTTTAAATATTTGGTTTAGTACTTTGAGTTAAGTAAAATATATTAGTATTATAAAGTATAAAGAAAATAATAATAAATAGAATATTAACATTGTTTGCACCTGTTTATTTTTCAATGAACTACTAGGAAATTTAAAATTACGTCTGGACTTAAGTTATGTTTCTATTGGATAGCACCTTATGAGACTGTGATACCCTTGAGCACAGGCGCTGACTGCGTTGGTTACCACCGTGTTCTGAGCGCCTGGCATGGTACCTGACACTTTGGAGGTGCTCAATAAATAGACGCTGAATAAATGAGAGTAGGTAAATGAATAAGCCCAAAATGCACAAGCAAATACATTGTATTACAAATGAGTCTGGGAGTTAGCCCAAGGATGCATGACTCAGTACCTGACGGTGCTTCTGGAAACCAGAGCATTCTTAAATTGCTCTGAAGATGATATTCTGACCAGTGGGACTGCACTTGTATAAAGATCAATGAGTGCATCAATGAAGACACAGAATCACTATTGGGTATGTGCTGAGTAAGGATTTGATCCTGCTTAAGTCAACGTCATGTAACTATGAAAATCGTTGGAACTCTATGATGGTTAGAGAAGGGTATCAGCTCTATGTTTCCAACCCTCAACCTTATTCCCAGGCAGTTGTTGCAAAAGCACATCTCAGACCATATTCCTCTAATTGTCCAAGGAGTTTTTTAGTAAGCAGGCACAAAACAATCATACAGCCTGTCTATACTTGGAAATGTTTTCACTCTCACTCAACACAATGACCAGCACCTTCTTGAAAGACTCTCTCCAAGACGGAGACAAACGGGTTCTGATGGCAGAAGGGTCAGGCCTTTCGGTCAGAGCAGATGACAGAACCATCCATGACAGGCAGTGACACAGGGCCAGTGGGGCCTTGGATGTGGGAGCTGTCCTCTCTTATGAACTGCTGGCCCAGCAGGTATTTATTTCCACATTGTACCTGCAAAGGTGGAGGTGCTTCCCTTCTAACAATCACGTAACTTAAAACCACTTATTTCCTCGATTAAAATTGTTTTTAGCATGCAATATAGTCGATTTTGATTTAAAAAAAAATACTTTCGAATGCCACCTGGCAGTTCTGAGGGTGTTAATTCTATTAGGCCACTTTATATGCTAATTGAGCCCTAGAGTGTAGATTAGAGTTAACTTGTGCACACAGAGGTCCCAATGTTTATATACTGCATGTCTTAGTCATCTAGTGCTGCTATAACAGAAATACCACAAGTGGATGGCTTTAACAAAGAGAAGTTTATTCTCTCACAGTCCAGTAGGCTACAAATCCAAATTCAGGGCATCAGCTCCAGGAGAAGGCTTTCTCTCTCTGTCGGCTCTGGAGGAATGTCCTTGTGATGCATCAGTCTTCCTTTGGTCTGGGAGCATCTCAGCACAGGAACCTCAGGTCCAAAGGACATACTCTGCTCCCAGCAGTGCTTTCATGGTAAGTGTGAGGTTCCCATGTGTCTCTGCTTGCTTCTCTCTTTTATATCTCAACAAAGATTGGATTAAGACACTACCCAATCTTTTAGACGTCATCAGTGTAACCTCGTCATAGTGACAGAGTTTACAACACATAAGGAGACCACATCAGATTACACAATCATACAATACTGGGAATCATGACCTATCCATGTTGACAGATATTTTGGGGGGACACAATTCAATCCATGACATTCCACCCTTTGGCCCCCTGAAAATTCATGTCCTTGCCACATGTAAAACTTATTCACCCCATCATATCATAACAAAAGTCTTAAATCAACTCCAAGTCCAAAATCCAAAAAATTCCTCTTCATCTGTGAAATCTAGAATACAAGTTATCTGCTTCCAAAGGTACAATGGCAGAACAGGCACAAGCTAGACATTTCCATTACAAATGGGAGAAACTGGAGGAAAAGAAGGGATAACAGGCACCAAGCAAGTCAGCAGAAAACATTACATTAGCCTTCAAGGCTTTGAAAATAATCATCTGTTCTCTGAGACAATTTACACAATGGCCCTGCCCTCCAGACTCTTAAGTATTGGCCACAGTCTCCAGATTCTGAGTGGAGGCCCCTCGGCCCTGGGCTTCAGCTCTGCCTTCCAGGCCCACTGGGATGGCAACTCTGCTCCCTTGGCTTCAGGCACACCATTCTCCTACTCCATCAGAGTGACAACTCCACCCTTAGAAACGCCAGAGGCCATGGCTCCACCCTTCGAAACCCCTGAGGTCATGGCCATACCTTTTTGAAACTGAAGCAGCTTGGCTTCTTGTGTTCCTTGTCTCTTGATCTTCTGCTTCCTGTGGCCTCTCAGCCCTCAGGCCTAATGCCCACATCTGCCCTGCTGGGGCGAGTGTTCCAAAGCTCAGTAGCTCCACCAATAAGTACCTGGAGGCACCCCATTCTGCCAGTAAACTTCAGCTGGAAGGCACTCAGCTCTCTTGCTCCGTGGGTTGGCTCCAGCACTGTCTGGTTCTGGTCTCCTGGTTTTGCTTCTTCCACTTCTTTGCCGCTGCTGTTTCTCTGCTACTGCTGTTTCTCTGCTACTGCTGGTCCTCTGCCACTGCTGAACCTCTATCCATTCATAGTTCCAAAACTGCTTCCACGTTTTAGGTGTCTGTTAGAGCAGCATCCCACTCTCGGTACCAAATTCTGTCTTAGTCATCTAGTGCTGCTCTAACAGAAATACCACAAGTGGATGGCTTTAACAAAGAGACTGCAGTATTGTAAGCAAATTACAACAGACAATGAAACTGAGAGACACCAAGGAAAAGATTTTAAGAAAGCTCCAACATCAAAATGAAATTGTGACCCCTGCTTTGCATTTTGCTAGTAGTTATGGCCACCTAATGATTGTAAGATCTAATTCTACATGTTGCCAATTATTATGCTGGAAGGACTAAGCATATTGGGGCTTTATAACATTTAAACAAAACAATTTTACATCAGTTTGTTGCTTTGATTGATGGCGTAGCATCACTGCTCCTTTCTGAGATTTTCCATTTAAAAAGATAGCCTTTACTCAGGGTTTTATTTGATGGATTTTTTTTTTTTTTGCAACAGGAAAAACCATGAGTACTATGGATAGCTGGGGGGAAAAATATTCCAGAGAGGTTGTCATAGGAACTGTGCAGGAGAGCAGCCATGCACAGGTGACCAGAATGTACCATCCAGAGAAGAAAGGATGTGGTCTTGAAGCTGCTCATTCTGTCAGTTTTGGGGAATAAAATGCTCACAGAAATTATTCTTAGTGATAGCAAGGATAGGTGGGATACTAGGAGGCTGCAGGACTAATAATATGTATCCCATATGGTATGATTTTTGTGGAGATTAAAAATAGATTAAATATATAAAAACAAAACAAAAAAACCTGTTGCCATTGAGTCGGTTCCGACTCATAGCTACCCTATAGGACAGAGTAGAACCGCCCGATAGCGTTTCCAAGGAGTGGCTGGTGGACTTGAACTGCTGGTGGATTCGAACTGCTGGTGGATTCGAACTGCTGATCTTTTGGTTAGCAGCCAAGCTCTTAACCACTATACCACCAGGGCTCCATACTATATACAGTCTCTGAAAAATCTTAACAGTAATAACAATAATCTTTACATTTATTATCTCGTATAATCCTCACTAGCCCTCTGAGGAAGACACATTCATTATTCTCATTTTACAGATGAGAAAACTGAGATGCAGACAAGCTGAATTGTTCAAAGTCACACAGCAAGTGGTAGACTTGGTACTCAAATGCAACATTGCCTTACTCTAGGGCCCATGCTCTTAATTTCTCTGCTGGACTGAACTAGGAGGCAATCAGTAACTGGTAATAATTATAAAAACAATTCTTTGTTGGTAGAATACTAGTGGGATTTCAGTTGCCATGAGATAACTATAGCAGAATGTCATAGCATTTGTTGGTTTTGTTGATATGATTTCTCCCTTAAGTTTATTTTTACTAAAACACACTGAGGAAAATGCCATTGTATAGGATGGCAACCACTTTGTTCCATTCTCCCCTCCATGACTGTCCATTTGCTGAGCTCCAGACTGCTCCCAGTCAATAGCACACAACCAATAGTACACAACTTGAAATCTAGTGATCATCCCAACCCAATCTTAGTCTTTTACAGAGTTCTAAGGAAACCAGGAATCTTTCTTTCCTTCCTTCCTGCCTTCCTTCCTTCCTCTCTTTTTCCCTCCCTCCCTTGTTCCCTCTCTCCCTCCTTTTGCTTTCTCTCTGTCTTCCTCCTAAAGGAGAAACTCATAGCTGGAGCTTCCTTATCATACCTTTCCAAATATTTGAAGACCCCGCAGTGGCCTGAGGAATCCCTGGATGGTGCAAATCGTTAAGCACTGGACTACTAACCCCAAAATAAAATCAACAAAGTCAAACCCACCCAGAGATACCTTGTAAGTAAGACCTGGCGATCTACTTCCGAGAGGTCACAGCTTTGAAAACTCCATGGAGCAATTTTATTCTGCACACATGGGGTCGTCATCAGTTGGAATTGACTTGATGGCAAACAACTACAGTAGCCTGAGCACCGTAGGTTTATTAAAATCAGTGTTATCTTTCGTAGTTATCTAGTGCTGCTATAATGGAAATACCACAGGTGGGTGGCTTTAACAAATAGAATTTTTTTTTCTCTCACAGTTTAAGAGGCTAGAGGTTCAAATTCAGAGTGCTGGCTCTTGGGGAAGGCTTTCTTTCTCTGTCTGCTCTGGAGGAAGGTCCTCATCTCTTCAAAGCTTCTGCTCCTGGGCAATCTTCACGTGGCTTGGCATCTCTCTTCCCTCATCTCTGCTTCTTAGCTTGCTTGTTTAATCTCTTTTCTATCTCAGAAGAGATTGACTCAAGATACACCCTACATTAATCCCACCTCATTAACATAACAAAGATAACCCATTCCTGAATGAGACTATAACCATAGGCGTAGAGGTTAGGATTTACAATATATTTTTTGGGGGTGCAATTCAATCCATAACACTTTCCCTCCCAGCATCTCCATCTTGGTATTCTGTGACTGTGTCTTTTTCCCAGGTGTGGAATGGGAACCCGTTGTCTAAAATGGCACAGGTCCACTTTCGAATTGGCTGGGGGGAGACTATGTCCCAGGAGAGTCAATCAAGGTACTTGCTTTCTTTTGCATCCTTGTGCTTGTCTCCCACTTTCCCAGCCTCTCCCAGGGAATCGTGCCTTCCTTGGAACTAACGCCACCCTTTGATCATTACTAGATGGGAGTTCTTACATGACTGCATTGTCATTAATTTCTTATATGTCTGTTTACCACCCCCACCCACTCCATCCCCAATTAAATTCTGAATTCATCTACACAGATTGTGGCTATGAATTATTCATTTCTGTACTCCCAGCACCTACCACAATTCCTGGTTCAAAGATGGCACTAATTCACATTTGAATATCTTGAGTGGATATACGTATATAGTTTTATCATCTCTTTATTTCTAGTGAAGGGAATTTTGTGATATAGAGTCAAGTGAAAGAAATTTTGAACACATTATATATAGGGTCACTATGAATCAGAATCGACTTGATGGTAATGGGTTTGGTTTTGGTTTACGAGCAGTTAATATTATCAAGAAAAAAGCACTCATCTTTATTTTAAATGCTCCAGTTAGAAAATTTTGGAATGCCTGAGACTCTGCCTGTGGAGGAGAATCCCAGCATAGCGGAGGTTGAGATGCCAGAAAAAAAATGGTCATCAGGACTTCAAGGATCTTACTGCTCATTCCACTCCCAAGATGGAATCAGCACCCTGGAAGGTGTGTGTGTTGGAGGAGGGGTGGGTAGAAAAGTTTGAGGGCAGGCAGGGAAAGAAAGGAGATTGCAGAGGAAAGGGACTCCCAGGTGCCCACGCAAGGCAAATTCATTGGAATTACAAGGCAACTCATTGGAAAATAAACATTTTGCCTCGTCCTCTGGACTCCTTTTGTGTGTCTGGACTAGTTAATAGTAGGATTGTTTCTTTTTGGCAATGAGCGTTCTCCTCGGACACTGTGGGCAGAGCAGAGGGGTACATATCTAGACTGCTATGAAATGCATCCGGCATGTTGTGCTGAACTATGAAAAGATTGCACTTCTCGTCCACTCCTCAGTCCAGACCAACGGGAGGTGTCTGATCTATCAGGGAATCTGCTTTGAAACCAAGTATAGTCTCTCCGCCCTTCACTCAGCTCTCCCAGAGATACAGTCCAAGGAGGTTGACTCCTTCTGAAAGTTTTAGTTAAGAGCTGGGTCGTGAGCATTTGTTATTTTTAGACAACAATAGAGGACAGATGGAGCAAGATGCGGAACTAGCAGTGCATGCTTTCGTGCTACGGGGAACACAGTCCTTCGGGAGCTTACTGTGCATAAGAAAATTGCCAACTCCCCACAGATTTGTGTGGGGAACACCAAAGAAGCAGACTCAATTATTTGTGAAGAAGCATAACAGTCATCCACTGTTGTTAGGTGCCGTCGAGTGGATTTTCGATTTTCGACTCCTAGTGACCTCTTGTAACAGAGTAGAACTGCCCCATAGGGTTTTCTAGGCTGTAATCTTTGTAGAAGCAGATGGCCAGGTCTTTCTTATGCAGATTTGTTAGATGGATTCAACCACCAACTTTTGGTTAGCAGCCAAACACTTAACCATTGCACCTCTAAGGCTCCTTAGTTAGTCATCCATTTGACTGTGTATATTACTAAAAAAAAACAAAAAACGAACACACGTGAAGGTCAAATCTATCCTCTACGTCCCTAGTTATAATTCAGAGAGTAGGGGGAAAGGGAATGGAGAAAAAAGTAAGAATATAAAAAAGACTGTCTGGAGTTTGGGAATGGTAAGCAGCAGCGATGGAAGATATTTCTGTCTTTGATGTCAAACATGCACATGGTCACGTTTCCCCTCCTAAAGGCATTTAACTTTGTGGGATTGAATTCTTTCTGATACTTAGAAAAATATAAATGCCATCAGCTGTTTGACCTCATCTGGACGGTCTGGAAACTGTGAGTAAGCAAGTTAACGGCACAAAAAGCACTAAAATCCTACAACACGCCAGTTTAGGATGACTCATAGCAAACAGTCACAAAGCAGGTCAAATGGTGTGTTTCTGATCTTAAAACACACAGACAATAGTAGGAGTACTTAAAATGTATATCTGGAAAACAGAAGACATTTGTACTATTTACCAGCCAGTGAGAGCTAAATAACATTGGAACATGCTTATTTATTTAAAGTTATATTTCAGAAAATTAAAAAAACAAAAAATATCTGAAAACAAACAAAAAGAATGTTTTGCAAATTTGAACGGTTTTGAAAATCATCACAAAAAGAGAAAAAGGCCTCTCATGTGATGTGTAAGAAAGATCTGTTGAAGAAAATGTGCTTCTAAGGAGTAGGATTGATAATGTGACATGTACTCACTTTGATCTAAATTTAACATCTCCCTACATTTTCAACATCCCAGTACCCTCCTGGTTACTATAGTGATCATATCTTGCAACTCAACATGTAATTTCTAGGTAATAGACAACAACCCTAGATACCAGAGTGTGCGTAGGTAAAAATCTATTTGATCTCCAACTATATTAAATGTTATCTGGAGTTACCTGCGGGAAAAGCATCTCTTTTTTTAGCATGTTTTAGTCCTGGCTACATCTAATGAGGAAATCAAGACATCTCCAAATATAAGTTGTAGAAGAAGAATCAAGAGGCATGTTTAGGCCCAAATTTTGAGTGTAAGATCCTTGACGTGATGTCACAGCATTGCCAGGGAAACAAAAGATAAGGGTTCTAAAATAAATACTTCTCAGCTGGAGCTGACCCAGAAAGTCACTCTTGATGCTTGATGAAGCTGTGGGGAAAGCAATACCCTCAACAGTTGCAACATCTATTCTGCCTAGTGATGTACCATATCCAATATTTTTTCCTCTTCTAGAATGGGCAGATACATGATGTGGGAGGTTTTTTCTCACAAAAACAGCTTGCATTAGAAACTTCTAGGTAAAAGCAAAAGAATCACTTGACCACTGAATAAACAGAGAGTAAGTACCTGTAAATTATCCAGCTTTTTGTATTTGTAAGCATTGCAGTGTCGGTATATTCTTAAATCTTTTGTGAAGGACCATTTGGAGCAGAGCACAGAGCAGACAGTTCTAATGGTGTGATCAACAGGCATTCGTTATTCACAGCATAAACAGGACAAAGATGAGGAGAGCAGCACAGCTCATCATCAGCCCAGGTTCCGCAAAGTTGGGCTCCCACCCGCAGGGATAGATCACATCCAAGCATGCCCCAGTTCACGTCTTGGGAGGAGAATGCCTAAACTCATCTCTCCCAGGATTAAATACTAACTGGATAGCCGTGTCTACATGCCAAATGGCATGTAGAGAGAGGCAGGTAGGGGAAAGGGCAATAAAAGAGAGGTAATAAAAGGTAAAGACGGGTAATAAAAGTAGAAAGTCCCCTGCAGGCAGTGGACATCATTTATTGCTCCTGTTCAGAGAGGGCTGGATTTGCTGGTGCCGGAAAACAGACGTTCCTCCTTTACCCCACTAAGATAGCTTGTAAGAGTTCTGGGTGTCTTCAGAGGACAATCATCTCCCCCTAAACAAATACTTTTCCCCCCATTAGCAGCTAGGGAGACGGCAAGGGGTCAATTATAATATGGCACACCTGTGCAGCCAGCAACCATCTTATCAGGAGGCCTCTGTAAGGCGTCTAAAGATTCATACCTCAGTAGCACAAAAATATTCCACTATGTAGATTTCTGGGTACTGGCCTTAAAATGCAATGAAGTCTTTCTGCATTAAAATAGCAGTAAGTTCATTCAAATGCAGGGCTCTGAAACAAGAACCCACAATTTTAAATCTAGCTTTTCCATTGTCACATAATAAGCAAAAGCAAACCCAAGTAAACAAAAAGTTTAAAAAAAAAAACAAAAATAAAGAAGAAAATCAAGGGGCATTGAAAGGAAAGAAGGAATATTATGAAATCGAAGTGTTAGAATATGTTCAGAACAGCAGAGAGTCCCTGATGGAACAGGAGAAAAGTGGGGTGCAGTACTCAAATTCTAGTAAAAAGACCAGACTTAATGGTCTGACTGAGACTGGAGGAACCCCAGAAAGCAAGGCCCCCAGACTCTCTGTCAGCCCAGGACTAAAACCATTCCCGAGGCCAACTCTTCAGACAAAGATTAGACTGGACTATGGGACATAAAATGATACTCATGAAGAGTGTAGTTCTTAGCTCAAGGAGATACATGAGACTAAATGGGCAGCTCCGGTCCAGAGGTGAGATGAGAAGGCAGAGAGGGTCAGGAGCTGGTTGAATGGATATGGAAAATCAGGGGTTCAAAGAGGAGTGTGCTGTCATAGGACAGGGAGAGCAATTAGGGTCATATAACAATGTATGTATAAATATTTGTATGAGAGACTAACTTGAACTGTAAACTTTCACTTAAGGTACAACAATAAAAAACATACCCTGCCTGAAAAAAAAAAAAAGAATATGTTCAGAAACCTACAAGTAATATTGATCCTAACATTTATTAAACTCTTCCTGTACGCCCATCCCCTGCTAGGCATCTTACCTGCGTTACTGAATTTCATCCTCATGATAGTGCTATGAGGTGACCATTACTAATATCTCCATTTTACAGATGAGTAATTGAGGCTGAGAGGTTAAAGTAACTTGCTCAAGGGATCACAGTCAAGCTATGAAGTGGTGAAATCTGTATTTAAAAATAAATAAATTTATTAAAAGCCCAGGCAGAACTCCAGAATCTAAACTCTCAGTGGCTATTACAGGGAGAGAAGAGAGTTAAAACATAAAAAAGAGAAAATATGTAACAGAAGAGAAATTCAGGTCTGCTGTACAGAGTCCCTGGTGGTGCTGATGGTTAAGTGTTTTGCTACTAGAAGGTTGGCAGTTAGAATTCACCCAGAGGTGCCTAGGAAGAAAAGACTGGAGATCTGCTTCCAAAAGATCACATTGAGAACTCTTCAGAGTACAGTTCTACTCTGAAACGCTTGGGTTTGCAATGAGTTGGAATCAACCGTTTGGATGGGAACTGGTTTTTTGGTTTGGTGCTGTGTACAGAGATGACACAGGACTCAAAGTATCAAAATATAGTCTAAGGGATCCATGGGGCTTGCACTATAACCTCAGCCAATGAATTCACAAAGTAGGGTTGCCAGGAACCCAAAGTTCCCCATGCAAGGAGGAAACTAGAAACTGGGATGTAGATTTGACTTTCACAAGGCCTTTTCGTGATTCCAGTTAGGGGAATTTTCATGTGCCCTTTGATAAAAATACACAGATGTGTATATCCACGTTCTTAAATTGGAAAGCAGAGCAGGTAGGAGTTCTTTTTAACACCTCATATTCAAGAATATGGAGCCCTGGTGGAGCAGTGACTAAGAGCTCCGCTGTTAACAAAAGGTCAGCAGTTCAAATCCGCCAGCAGCTCCTAGGAAAACCCATGGGGCAGTTCTACTCTGTCCTTCCTGTAGGGTCGCTATGAGTCGGAATCGACTCGAAGGCAATAGGTTTTTGTTTTTTTTTTTCAAGAATATAATAATTTTAGACTTTAAGTTTCTTTCCCCCCTCTTTATGGACCGAAAATGGGTGGCCGACATATTACCGTTCTTGGGAACTCAGGGTGGGTGTCGCACTGTGATAACCATATTTCTTTATAGGCCAGGACAAGTTTAGCAGTACATTCTGAATGTTCCAACATATATTATTGATTATTCTTCGATGTTAATCCACGACAGATGAAATAAAAGATAGAGCGGTCTCTTGTAAAATGAGTCACATAAAATTTAATGGGTCCGTACCAAACTTCCAAATCAGTAATAGAAAAGTACAGTAACCGCGACACACCACATGAGGGCGCACTGGGACTTTTAAATATCAATAACTGGCTAGGCTAAGTGCTTAAGACTAAGTGCGGATTTCGGGGGCAGATTTCTGCAATCATTGAATATCAAATCCAAAAGATTTTCTTTAACAATCTTTGTGAGATTTGAAAAGAATAATCAGACTTCTTAAGACACACTGTTTCTTCTTTTCGTAACAGGAAAGGAAGTTATTTTTCTAAAAAGTTATTTTCCTAAAAAGTTATTTTCCTGGGTTGATATTTATTCGATGTATACTGCGTATCCTTACCAATCATCAAGATGGTTTGGGGAAAATTAAAAGGAAATAATTGCTTCCTTTTTTAATCAGTTATGCAAGTTACAAATTGGTGAAATTGGGGTTCATTTTATCAGGTAGGATAAAGATTCAGTGGAGAGAATTACGGCAAATTAATACATTCAAATAATCTTCCTCTTCCTCTTCACACACATAATCAGATGATACATGATATATTGAAGAATGGTTCTTATTGACAAGACAGTCTGTCATTTTTAGGGCCTAAGATAGCCTCTTTAATAACCATTGAAATCTGAATATGGGGTTGAAAGAAGAATTTGTATGTTGCGCCCTGAAGTTTAGGATTAAAAAGAAAAATAGGTAAAAGGCAAAATCCCCACAGCACATGCAGTTTAGGGTAATCCTGGAAGTATATGTGGTGTTTCCGTATTGGAAATTTCTCTGTATTTTCACTGGAAATGTTCCTTTAGTCCAGGTCTTGGCAAACTTTTTCTGTAAAGGGCTAGATAGTAAATTCTTCTGGATTTGCAGGCGATACAATCTCTGACTACTTCCGGCAACTCAACTTTGACATTATAGTGTGAAAGCAGCCATAGATAAGTTAAAAGAATGGATGTGGTTGTGTTCCAAGAAGATTTTGTTTACAAAAACAGGTGCCGGCCAACCAAGGCACAACAAATGGTCTCCATTCACCTGGAGCAACAGAAAAGGAGAGAGAGTCAGGAATAGGAGAAAATGGAAGGTGTGGCTAATGGCTTCCATTAACAACTGCCTCCCCTGCCAAGAGACCAGAACAGCTGGGTGGTGCCTGGTTGCCATTACTGAACACTTTGATCAAAGATTCTATAGAAGAATCCTAATCAAAAGGGAGAAAATGCAGAACTGAATTTCAGATCCTTAGAAAATCCAGCCTTTCTGGAGTCATGGAGGTTGGATGAACCCTGAAACTATTGCCCTCAGATAATCTTTATTTTTTTAATTTTTATTTATTTATTTCTTTTTGTTGTGCTTTAGGTTAAAGTTTACCGAGCAAATGAGTTTCTCATTAAACAGTTAGTTCACAAATTATTTGGTGACGTTGGTTGCTAACCTCCCAATGTGTCCACACTCTCCCCTCCTCCACCTCAGGTTTCCTGTTTCCATTTGTCCAGTTCTCCTGTCCTTTCATGTCTTTGCTTTTGGGCTGGTGTGCCCGTTAGTCTTGTATACATGATTGAACTATGAAGCATGTTCCTCACATGTGTTATTCTTGGCCCTGTAGACCTGTCCAATCTTTGGCTGAAGGGTGAACCTAAGGTGTAACTTCAGTACTGAGTTAAAAGGGCATCTGGGAGTCATAATCTCGGGATTTCTCCAGTCTCTGTCAGACCAACAAGCCTGGTCTTTTGTGTGTGTGTGTGTGTGTGTGTGTGTGTGTGTGTGTGTGTGTGTGTGTGTGTGTGTGTGTGTGTGTGTGTGTGTGTGTGTGTGTGTGTGTGTGTGTGTGTGTGTGTGTGTGTGTGTGTGTGTGTGTGTGTGTGTGTGTGTGTGTGTGTGAATTTGAATTTTGTACTACATTTTTCTCCTGCTCCATCTAGTTGTTCTGGCCTCAGTCTGGTGGATGTTGTGGTAGTTGTGGTCCATTAGTCCTTTGGACTAATCTTTCCCTTATGTCTTTGGTTTTCTTCATTCTCCTTTGCTCCACCTGGGATGGAACCAGTAGATGTATGTTAGATAACCGTTTGCAGGCTTTTAAGACCCCAGATGCTACTCATCACAGTCGGATGTAGAACATTTCCTGTATAGACTATGTTATGCCAATTGAGCTAGATGTCCCCCAAGACCATGGTCCCCAGCCCTCAGCCCAGTAGCTTGGTCCCGCAGGGTGTTTGGATGTGTCTGTGATGTTTCTATGATTTTGCCCTGGTCAAGTTGCCCTGACTTCCCCAACTGAGACAATCTTTAAATCTTAAACCAAAAATATCCCCTGAAGCCTTCTTAAAACCAAACAGTAATTTAGCTTAACAGTAAAAAATGTCTACCTTGAGCATTATACTCTTTTAAGGTTTGTCTATATGGGAATAAATTGATAACAGCAACTCAAAAGATTAGATAGTGTCATGGATTAAATTGTGTCCCCTAAAAACGTGTGTATCAATTTGGCTAGGTCATGATTCCTGGTACTGTGTGACTGTCCACATTTTGTCACCTGATGTGATTTTCCTATGCGTTAATGTGCCTCTATGATGTTAACGAGGGGGGATGGGCAGCAGCTGTGTTGATGAGGCAGGACTCAATCTACAGGATTGGACTGTGTCTTCAGCTGGATTCTTCTGGGATATAAAAAAGAGAAGCTAGCAGAGAGACAGGCGGGCGTCATACCACCAAGAAAGCAGTTCCTGGAGCAGAGTGCATCCTTTGGACCCAAGGTACCTGCACAGAGAAGCTCCTAGTCCAGGGGAAGATTGATGGGAAAGACCTTCCTCCAGAGCCAACACAGAGAGAAAGCCTACCTCTGGAGCTGACACCCTGAGTTTGGACTTCTAGCCTACTTTACTGTGAGGAAAATAAATTTCTCTTTGTTAAAGCCATCTACTTTCTGTTACAGCAGCACTAGATAACTAAGACAGATAGTAACCTTAGGGGGCGGTGAGTTTATGTTAATGGAGAAGAAATATTTTAGAAAAGGAGGGTGAAAATGGCTGTACAACTCAGAGAATGTAATCAGTGTCACTGAATTGTACATGTAGAAACTGTTGAATTGGTATGTGTTTTACTGTGTGTATTCTCAACAACAACAAAAATAAAAATAAATTATATATATACTTATATATATATAAAGATGCACATTTCCCTGAGCAATTAAAAAAGAAAAGTGCTCAGCAGGATTTGGCCAGTGGCTTGTATTTTTTCTGAACCTTGCCTTAGTGTATTTGTGAACCCCCTCACAGTGAAGGGGTGAGTGAGGAGAAATAAATTTTGATACCTGACATAGAGATACAAAGAACTTGTAACTGAAGAGCATAAGGATATAAACAGCTCCATCTCAAGTCCTAAGAGATACTCAACAGAGTCCTTAGCAAGAAGCAAAAATAAAACTGTCTTACAAAAAAGTGTGTTTTAGAACATTGGTTAAAACATATGCGCAGCTCAACACCTAAAATAAAGAAAGCCCTGAAGGTGCAGTAAATCTAAACATGTCAGTGAGATGCTGAAGTTGTCCCGAGCATGGCAGCCCCGACTTTCTGAGTCACCAAAACTGAGCAAAATGTTGAACACTGCAGGATACTATATATAGGGTTTTGCAGTAAGACAATTGTGGGCGATAAATTAGCCCCAAGAGTGCACCCTCATTCTATGAACATAATGAAAACCTGTTGCTGTCGAGTTGATTCAAACTCATAGCAATCCCACGTGTGTCAGGGTAGAACTGTGCGCCAAAGGATCTTCTTTTTAAAAAAAATATTTTATTGTGTTGTGGGTGAAAGTTTACGCAGCAAATTAGGTTCTCATTTAACAATTTTTATGCAGATTTTTTCATGACATGGATTGCGGTTTTCACGATGTGTCAGCGTTCTCGTTATTTCCATTCTGTTTGTTCTGTTTCTATTGATCTAGCTTCCCTTCGTCTCCTTGCTTTCTCATCTTTGCTTTTGGGTAAATGTTGACTGTTTGGTCTCATATAGTTGATTGTATAAGGAAGCACATTACTCACAGGTGTTATAAGCCAATCTATTATTAGGCTGAAAGGTGACCTCCAGAACTAACTTCAGCTCCAAGTTCAAAGAGTGTCTTAGGACAATAGTCTTTGGGGTTCCTCTAGTCTCTGTCCATCCAATAGGTCTGGTCTTTTTTAGGAATTTGATTTTTGCTCTACATTTTTCTCTCATCCTATCCAGGACCTTCTATTGTGTCAGAACAGTTGGTAGTGGTAGCTGGGCACCACGTAGTTCTTCTGGTCTCGGGTTAGAAGAGGCAGTGGCTTATGTGGGTTATAAGTCCTGTGGATTAGTTTCTTCTTTGAGTCTTTGGTTTCCTTCATTCTCCTTTGTTTCAGACGAGTAGAGTCCAATAGTTGTATCTTAGATGGCATGCAGCTTTTAAGACCCCGAAGGCTACTCATCAAACTAGGAGGTAGAACATTATCTTTATGACCTATGTCATGCCAATTGACTAAGTTGTCCCATGAGACTATGGCCCTAAGCCTTTTAACCCAGTAAACTAATCCTTCAAGTTGTTTGGATATGTCTAGGAGGGCTCCGTGACTGCGACCTCTATGTGTTTTATTATATATATGGATATATAGGCAGCACACAAACGTGTATACGTATGCATACAGATACACCTATACATGCACGTGCATTTACTTGCATATGCCTTCTTATATACACATAAGGATACATATCTACCTATGTAGCCGCACACAGATTTTCTGGTTGTTATTGCTGTTGTTGCAAAATTATATGTTAAAGCAATTACTGAAATTGTTTCTTTTTCTTGCGTACTTCTTAGTGTCTTCATTTACCTTGGTCAAGTTGCGCAGACTTCACATATTTGGTATGACCTTTCCCATCACCGCCCCATTCCCAACAAGTGTCCACAATCTATAAAGTAATTCCCCCTCCTTCTCTCTTTCATCTCTGGTAGCCATCAAAGAACTTTGCTTTCTGTGTATATATCTATTCTTGACTTTTTATAATAGTGGGACCGTACATTATCTGTCCTTTTGTGATTGACTTATTTCACTCAGCATAATGTCCACCAGATTTATCTATGTTATGTTTTGCAGACTCCTCATTATTCTTTATAGTTATATAGTATTCCATTGTATGTATGTACCACAATTTGTTTATCCATTCATCGGCCCTGAGGTTGTTGCTCCATAGGATTTTCAATGGCTGGTTTTTCAGAAGTAGATTACCAGGCCCTTCTTCCCAGGCACCTGTGGGTGGACTCGAACCTCCAAACTTTCAGTTAGAGTGTTAACCATTTGCACCACCCAGGGACTCCATGAACATAATGAAGCATCCCCTAAGCCTCAACTCAAGGATGTTTTCTAAAGGACCACTGGAACCTAAAATATTCTGAAAATATATTTCATGGCTCATAGAAAGATGGTTTATACATTTTCTGAGAATGACAGATGCATTATACTTTGATTTGGGAGATGAGCAAAGTTTTTTCATGAAACTAATTAATTAATTGTTCAAAAAAAAATCTTGGAAGAATATATACTGCAATGGTTCTCAAGTCTGGCTCCAGAAAATCTGAAGATTTTTAAAAGCATGGTATCCCAGGTTGCATTCCAGATCTATTAGGTTTTCTGGGACCTGTGGCCCAGGCAGTCTTACAAAGCTGCCTAGGTGGGGTTTGTAGCGGCCAGGCTAGCACCAGGCCATGGATTGGCATTGGGAACCACTAGGACAAAGGACAAACCCCAGGTCTGAAGTTTGACAACATTAGGTTCAACCTACTCTGTCTTATATTAACCATTTGACCCTGAGCTAGTGATCTAACATTTCTAAGCTTCAGTTACCATATTCGTTACATGGAGCCAATATTTGCCCTCTACGGAAAGAATGGAAAATCAAGTCATGTGACTCTGTTGGAGTACAAATGCTTTTAGCTCTTTTACATCCTCTCTCCCTTTTCTTCCTGGGGCAATATAATTGGTTTTGCCCCATTCATCATTACACAGAATTTTACTAAAAGTGAGAGCATTCTTTAAGAAAATGCATAATTTTAGTTTTGCTCCATAGAAACATTTCTTCTTGAATTTCCTGAGAACTTTGTGTTCAGATCACTTTAGTGGGTCTGGAATAGTGTGAGTGATGGAGCTGACACGCCCAGCCAGCTCTATTAAACACTAGCTGGGGAGAAGCCAAAGAAGGGAGATGTCAAGTCCTCAGATGTTCCATCCTGTGCTAGACTTTCTTTGTAACTTGGCTTAAGGCAATTCCAAACTCTTACTGCTTGTTACTTAGCTTTCAATTTCAAATTCCTATTGCAGTTGAGTTTTGTTCTTACATGCCAGAGTAAGAGGTTCTTGCTTCTTTATCAGAAGTTCAGGCAGCTGGCAATGAGGCCACGCCTACTGCTCCTTCTTTTTTTTCTGCCCCCCTCTTCTTCCCTCTAGTTTGCCTGGAAGAACACCAGGCCCTCTGAATCTAAAACCCAGTGCCATCGAGTAGCTTCCGACTCATAGCGACCTTATAGAACAGAGTAGAACTACCCCACAAAGGGTTTCCAAGACTGTAAACTTTTATGGAAGCAGACTGCCACATCTTTCTCCCACAGAGCAGCAGGTGGGTTCGAACTGCTGATCTTTTGGTTAGCAGCCAGGTGCTTGACCACTGCACCACCAGGGCTTCTCTTTCTTTTTTTCTTTTTTAAATTGTGATTTAGGTGAACGTTTACAGAGCAAATTAATTTCTCATTAAACAGTTAATATACAAATTGTTTTGTGATACTGGTAGCCAATCCCGCGGTGTGTCAACACTCTCCCCTCTCCACCTCAGTTTCCCTGTTTTCATTCGTCCAGTTTTCCTGTCCCTTCCTGCCTTCTTGTCTTTGCTTTGGGGCTGGTGTGCCCATTCGTCTCGTCTACTTGATTGAACTGAGAAGCACATCCCTCACGTGTATTATTGTTGCCCCTATAAACCCAAAAACCAAACCCACTGCTGTAGAGTTGATTCTGACTCATAGCGACACTATAGGACAGAGTAGAACTGCCCCATAGGGTTTCCAAGGAATGCCTGGTGGATTTGAACTGCTGAACTTTTGGTTAGTGGCTGTAGCTCTTAACCACTAAGCCAGACCTGTCTAATCCTTGGCTAAAGGGTGAACCTCAGGAGTGACTTCAGTGCTGAGTTAAAAAGGGGTCTGGGGGCCATACTCTTGGGGTTTCTCCAGTCTCTGTCAGAACAGCAGGCCTGGTCTTTTTTTGTGTGTGTGTGAATTTGAATTTTGTTCTACATTTTTCTCCTGCTCTGTCTGGGACCCTCTATTGTGATACCTGCCAGAGCAGGTGGTGGTGGTAACCAGGCAATATCTAGTTGTTCTGGGCTCAGTCTGGTGGAGGTTGTGGTGGTTGTGGCAGTTGCGGTTCATTAGTCCTTTGGACTAATCTTTCCCTTGTGTCTTTGGTCTTCTTCAATCTCCTTTGCTCTACCCAGGATGGGACCAGTAGATGTTTCTTAGATGGCTGTTCACAGGCTTTTAAGACTCCAGTCACTACTCACCACAGTCAGATGTAAAACATTTTCTTTATAGGCTATGTTATACCAATTGAGCTAGATGTCCCCCGAGACCATGGTCCCCAGCCCTCAGCCCAGTAGCTTGGCCTCTCAAAGAAGGTTCCTCCCTCTGAATCTAGAGTGTGGAAAATAACAATTGTTACTTGGCAAGCAACGTGATACCAAGTAGGAAGCTGGCATTTCCCTTCCTCTGGCCAGGAGCATTGCTCTTACTTGTAGGCAATTTTTCATCTGCTCCTGGAGGAGGAGGGGCTGTTCCTCCTTCTTGAATCCATAAAGCTGTATGTAGCACACTCATCGAGAAGGAAAATAACTTCACAGTGCACGTTGTTAGAGCTCCCTACATGGCAGTAAAGTATTGTGGAGCAGGAGAAAAATGGAGTTTGGCAATCATTCATTATTTTGTTCAAAGAAGAAAGCCAGGGGAAATAAAATTCTGGGTAAAGGAAGAGTTGCTTTTGGTGTACAGATCCGTTATGGCTTCGGTACTCATCCAGGCTAACAAGTTAGGAAGCCAAATTTGCATTTCATGAGTTTGTAGACCCAGCATTGGAGTCAAGTTTCTGTGTAGATAAAACCTGAGGGTTTTGTTGTATTCTAATTTAGAGCTGGGCTTGAGCCAAACTTGGAATGAAGAATCCTAGATCAGCAGGTTTACTGCTTAATTTCGCTATTGGTTCTATTTAGCAACTTCCAGCAGAGTAAAAGAGGCAGTTGTAACTGTTCAAGGAAACAAGATATGGCAAATGGTTAGCATTTGGATATTAAACTGCTTTTTAGGATGATAGCTGTATAAATTAAGTGGCACCTCTAAGGTCTAAAAATAAATCTAAATTTTAAGCAGTTCCCTTAAATATATGCACATTTCTCAGAATCTTAGAAGAAATAAACTTTCCAAGAGCACAACATGATTTTATATTATTTTTGCCAAAAGAAAAGAAATCACCCCGGCCAAATGTTAAAGCAACGTACACCTGTTCAAATTAGTCAGAAGTGAAACTTGTAAGTAAAGCCAAAATACTCATGAAAAAAAAGCTACCAAAAGATTAGTGGCCTACCACTGAATTTTTGTTTTAATTTTTAGCTTACTAGTTCTGAATGGGGGCAGGGAGAGCTATCTTACCTCTAAGATAAAATAATAATGCTTTTTATTTTTCTAAAATGACATTTCAAGGAATTACTTTGCAGTCAGAATAATAGCATTACTTTTGGTGACTGCAAATGATTGCTCTGTACATTTCCAGGAGCTTTTTAATATTTATAGTGGGAAAATTGGCTTAAGCCAGGTGAAAGAGTCTCAATGCCACGGTACTTACGGTGTGTTTTTATGGATGGGCTGTGGTAGCTGGCGATATCAGTTAATAACAGTGCTTCCCCCATGCAATGAATACTTTGACTAAAATTATAAAATAGGTAACCAGTGGTATGGAAGTAAAATAGATGATTGTTATGGATTGAATTGTGGCCCCCAAAAACCTGCGTCAACTTGGCTAGGCTATGACTCCCAGTATTGTGTGGCTGTCCACCATTTTGTGATCTGATGTGATTATCCTGTGTTATAGATCCTAACCTCTATGATGTTAATGAGGCAGGATTAGAGGCAGTTCTGTTAATGAGGCAGGACTCAATCTACAGGGTTAGATTGTATGTTGAGTCAATCTCTTGAGATACAAAAGAGAGAACTGAGCAGAGAGAAGTGGGACCTCATGGCACCAAGAAAGAAGTGCCTGGAGTGGAGCACACCCTTTGGACCCAGAGTTCCTGCGCTGAGAAACTCCTAGGCTAGAGGAAGATTGATGACAAGGACTTTCCGCCAGAGCTGACAGAGAGAGAAGGCAGTCCCCTGGAGCTGGCACCCTGAATTCGGACTTCTAGCCTCCTAGACTGTGAGAGAATAAACTCTCTTTGTTAAAGCCATCCACTGGTGGTATTTCTGTTATAGCCACACTAGGTAACTAAGATACCAATGTAGCTAAAATTTCACTTTTTCAAACTTGATGTCATCTTTGCATTCTTTCCCTCCGCTTCTAATCTGTAACCAAGTTCTCAGTCTTTTCTTCTCTATACTTCCTGCCACTACTTTGCACAGTTCTTCCCTCTCTCCCTCTCCTAAATGACTCCAATAGTCTTCTAAACGTTTTTCCCGAATTTTTCCCTGCCCTTTCATTCTTCTGAAACAGAGACCTGATTATGTCATCACCCTACGGACAATCTTTGCTTGCCACAACGCTGAAGATTCTGGTAAGGAATAGTGTCTTTGGGGTTTTCTCTGCTTTGGGGTACCACTATCATCACCAGATGCCATTGAGTTGATTCTGACTCTGGGACCCCGTGCGTGTCAGAGTAGACCTGGGCTCCATATAGTTTTCAATGGCTGATTTTTCAGAAGTAGATCACCAAGGCTTTCGTCTGAGGCATCTCTGAGTGGACTTGAACCTCCAACCTTTCAGTTATCAGCTGAGTGCATAACCATTTGCACCACCCAGGGACTCTGCTTTAGAGTAAAAGATTCACTAATAGTGAGGATGTAGTCCCAGAGAGGAAACCCTGGTGCAGTAGAGGTTAAGTGCTTCAGCTGCTAACTAAAAGGTCAGCAGTTTGAATCCACCAGGAGCTCCTTAGAAGCTCTATGGGGCAGTTCTACTCTGTCCTATAGGGTTACTATGAGTTGGAATTGACTCAATGGCAATGGTTTTGTTTTCTAGTCTCAGAGAAGGAAGTATGGTTAGGCCGGTTGCTAGGCCCCAACCAAGTGACTCAGGGTTTTTCCAGAAGCTGCAAGCCTAAATAAATTCCCCTTATGACAGGTGTGTCAGAAAGGGAATTGGAGTTGCCAGTGTTAGGCATATGAAAGTCCCTGGTATCATAAAACTTAAATTCTAGTTGGTAAGATGGTCCAAAAACAAGTTAAAAAAATACCATATTTCCAGTAATGGTTAAGTGCTTGTTCTAGTAGAGGAGACAGACAATAATCAAATGCCAAACCAGATTATTCAGACAGTGATAATTGCCATGAAAAAACTTTAAGTGATGATGTGTCCTAGAGGGTCTGCTTGTTAAGGGTGGTAGGGCATGACTAGACCAGTGGTTGGGAAGGGCTCCCAGAGATGACTTTTATGTTGAAAAGTGATTATGCGGAAGGAGCTGGCTGTGCAAAGAGATGGCAGAGACAGTTCCAGGAAGAGGAAACCTCAAGTGGCACAACCTGGAGATCTGAATGAACTTGAGTGTTTGAAGAACAGAAAGAGGCACAATGTGACTACAGTCTAGTAAGAGAGGGGCCAATCTGTGGGAGATGTGGTTAGAGAAGGAAAGAAGGCAGATTATGGGACCTTGGAATTTTCGTTGCATGCCAAGTGCAATGGGAAGCCATTGGAGAGCTTTAAGCAATTTACAATTCTGAGAAATATTTAAGAGACATAATTAGCATAACTAGGTGATATTCAAAATATATTTATAGGAGTAAGTAGAGTGAGAGAGTTCAAAGGTGACGATCAGGTTTTTAACTTAGCTAATTGTGTGGATGTTGCTGCTATGGAAGGAGAAAGCTTTGTATGAAAGTTGATGTTTTATTTTAGGCATGCTGAAATTCAGGTTCCTACGGAGCATCCAGGAGCCCTGGTGGCATAGTGGTTAAGTGTTCAGCTGCTAAACGAAAGGTGGGCGGTTCGAACCCACTGGCTGCTCCTCAAGATTAAGATGTGGCAGTCTGTTCCCATAAAGATTACAGCTTTGGAAACCCTATGGAGCAGTTCTACTCTGTCCTATAGGTCGCTACGAGAGGAATTGATGTGACGGCAAAGTATTTTTTTTTTAATGGGGCACCCAAGGAGCCCTAGTGGTACAGTGGTCAAACATTCAGCAGCTAACCAAAAGGTCAGCAATTCGAACCCACCAGCTGCTCCATGGGAGAAAGATGTGGCAGCCTGCTTCCGTAAAGATTTACAGCCTTGCCTACCATCACTGAACAATTTGATCAAAGATTTCATAGGAGAATCCTGATTAAAAGTTGTGGGGTGGGGAGCAGAATACAGAACAGAATTTCAGACTCTCATGGACTCCAGATTTCCTGGAGCCATGAATATTGGATGAAGCCCTGAAACTATTGCCCTGAGAAAATCTTTAAGTCTTAAACCAAAAAATATTCCCTGAAGTCTTCTTAAAACCAAAGAATAGTTTATCTTAACTAGTAAAAAATATCTGCCTTGAGCATTATGCTCTTTCAAGAACTATCTATATGGGATCATATTGACAACAGAACTCAAAAGATTAGACAGGAGCCTTAGGGGGCAGTGAATTTATGTTAATTGGGGAGGAACAACTCAAAAGGAGGGTGAGAATAGTTACATAACTCAAAGAATGTAATCAATGTCACTTAAACGGTACATGTAGAAACTACTGAATTGGTGTATGTTTTGCTGTGTGTATTCTCAACAAAATAAAGTTATTTAAAAAAAATTTATAGCCTTCAAAACCCTATGGGGGCAGTTCTACCCTGTCCTATAGGGTTGCTATGAGTCGGAATTGACTCAACGGCAATAGGTTTGGGGTTTTTTTTTGGTATGGGGCATCCAAGGAGCACTGGTGGCACAATGGTTAAGTGTTCGGCTGCTGACAGAAAGATTGCCAGTTCGAATCCACCCAGTGGCTCCATGAGAGACAGATCTGGTGATTCGGTCCTGTAAAGATTGAAAAAAAAACCCACTGCTGTTCCGTTGATTCTGACTGATAGTAATTACAGTCTAGAAAATCCCATGGGGCAGTTCTACTCCATCACATCGGGTTGCTAGGTGTCAAAATCAACTTGATGGCACTTAATAACAACAAAAACATGGGACATCCGTATAAAGTGTTAAGTAACAAATTAGATATGTTTGTCTGAAGCTTTGGGTAGAACTCCCAGTCAGACATATAAAGAGTTTGTCATATTCAAACCAAAAAACCAAATCCATTGCCATTGAGTTGATTCTGGTTCATGACAATCCCATGTGTTAGAAAGCAGAAATGCTCCATAGGGTTTTTTTGACTTTAATCTTTATAGACAGACCACCAGACATCTCTTCCATGGTGCTGCTGGGTAGGTTCCAACCACCAACCTTTAGGTTAGTAGTTGAGCACAAACCATTTGCACCACCCAGTGACCTTCATCATCATATAGGTGGCTGTTAAAACAACAAGAGTGGCTGAAATTATGCAGAAATCATGCAGCATGAATGAGCTGAGAATGGACACTTGGAAACACCAGTATTTTAAGAGTGGATGGAGGTAACAGTACTGTATTAGTTTCCTATGGCTACTGTAACAAAATGCCACAAACTAGATGACTTATAAGTTTTGGATGATGAGTCCAAAGTAAGCCAGTAGAAGTCTTGGACAATGTGATGGTTAAGATTGTGTGTCATCTTGGCTGGGTCATGATTCTCAGTGTTTTAATGTGATCATTCCCATGACTGAATACACTGCGAGTAGCCAATCAGATGAAAGGGAGTCTCCTTAGGGGTGTGGCCTACATCTGAATATAAGCAGACGTTCTGGCTTTTTGCTCACTCTGGATTCTGTGGCTGCCTCCTGTCGTCTCATCTCCAGTTCTTGGGACTTGAGCTGTCAGCTTATCTGCTAAACTTGGGATTCATCGATCTTCAGAGGCTGTGAGTGGGAGCCCTGCTCTCCAACCTGCCAATCTTGGGCTTGCCAGCTTCTGCCGCTGCGTGACTTGGGAGAGGCCTCTACCCCGATCCGTGGACTTGGGACGTTCTAGCCTCTACAATCACATGAGCTGTTTCCTTGATATCAATCTCTCTCTATGTATATATATTTATATGCTTTGCTGGTTTTGCTTCTCTAGAGAACACAGCCTAAGACAGACTATATTCTGTGATCCATAGGGTTTTCACTGCTAATTTTCAGAAGGAGATTACTAGGGCTTTCTTTCTAGTCTGTCTTAGTCTGGAAGTTCTGTTGAAACCTGTCCACCATGGATGACCCTGCTGGCATCTGAAATACCAGTGGCATACAGTGGCATCACTAGGGTTGGTGTCACTCAATGCAGTAACTCATGATGTCACACCCCCCATGGACCTCCCCCTGTACCAGACCATACAGAATCCTTAGTAATGTTTATTATCAATTTTAATCATAGAATAATACATGACAAATACAGCTGTAAATTGCTTAAATGTACTATTTCTTAGATTATATGAATACTAACAACAAAATTGTAAAAGCTTTCTACATTGAATTACAACATTATTAGTAGCTGAGTGGAAGTCTTTTTTGATTTTTCTCCTTCTTTCCCTTTAATTACTATTTCATTCTCACAAATTTATTGATATAGATTCACAATATTAATTACCACAGTACTGTAGCTAAAATACCAGAAATTTTGACAAAATCGTGACTATAAAAACACTGTCAGCAACAAAAACAATGCATCCAGACTAGAAACCACGTGATTGGAAGCATCAGTGTAACTGGGTAATAATGACAGCTCTGGCTGGAGCCCATTAGAAGCTTCAAAGAGTAAATGAGCACAGAGTTTTAGCCTTGTAGGTACACTGATACATGTAAACTGGGCTTACCAAAAATGTTTTTGTTATTATAACTAACTACAGGGATATTTTTATAAAAAATAATAAATTTCTGCTGAACTACTTTACAAAAATTTTATAGACAGTCATTTTGGTGTCACCCCCTCTGACAGTGTGACTTGGTGCAGTCCACACCCCCTGCATCACCTTGGTGATGTCACTGGTGGCATAGCTTCCGGTATCATAGCAACACACAAACCACCACAGTACGACAAACTGACAGATGGGTATTGGTAGCTCCTGGTAGCCCTAGGCTTTCCTAGGCTTGTAGATGCACCTTCAAGTGTCTGTCCTTCTTCTATCTCTCTGTTGCCTCCTTTTTTTAAGGACAGTACTCAGACTGGATTACGTTCCACTCTACTTGAGTTAACTGATAGTATTTTTAAAGACCTTATTTCCAAACAAGGTCACATTCACAGGTACCAAGGGTTAGAACTTCGACATAACTTTTTGGGGAACACAGTTCAATCCATAAAAGGAAATATGGAAACAAATCAAAGGAATCATTTTTACAGTGAAGACTTAGTTATATTCATTAGATTTGATAGTATGGAGATAATGGGTGATCTTGGGGATGAAAATTGAAGCAGACAGTGAATGTTGACTACTCTTTGAGAAACTTGGTAGAGAATAGGAGAAAAATTGTAGGGAGTGGTACAAGATCAGTGAATTTTATAGGTTGAGAGAGACTTGGGACTATACGCTAGAGAAGAAACCAATAGAAAAAAACTGAATGTTCAATAGAGAAATGAATAATTGGAGTGAGATCTTGGAATAAAGGAAGAAAGGATTTGGAGGACTTAGCTTTAAATAATGGGAAGGACACTTTATTCTCTTAGGATGAAATGAGGTAAGTAGGTAGAAGTGTGGCTGTCCATATATTTGCCTGTGAGGTGATGGGATTTTAAACTGAGGGGATTAATAGCAGATGGTCTCAATTGTCTTATTTAATCTAGTTAGGCAGTTAGAGGTTATCAGTCCAAGAGCTCTGTTTATATTTTCGAGACTCAATCCAGCAGGAAAGATTATAGGAGCAAGGCTAGGACCGGAAGTGGGAAGGATGGAGATGAGTCCTCTGGTTGAGAGTATGGGATAGCTGGTTTAGAGGAAGGAGCTGGAGTGTAAGGAAAACAACCTCAGAAATGAGGAGAAATAATTAGGCAAAAGCCCATCCCTGGATCAAAATGTTTAGTAGGAAAATAAATGATACTAAGGTTAGGATTTGTTTACTAGCAAAAGAATCTCAGCCAGTGGACACCTGTGGAGTTCAGTACCTCTTACATAGCCATCAGGCCCTGTCCTAGGACTTTGAGTTAATTTTGAGACATACCAGAAGGGAGGCTATGATTAAGTAACTTCCTTTCTCTGACTGGAATTGGATCATGTCTTAGTCATCTAGTGCTGCTATAACAGAAATACCACAAGTGGATGGCTTTAACAAAGAGAAGTTTATTCTCTCACATTCCAGTAGGCTACAAGTCCAAATTCAAGGCATCAGCTCCAGGGGAAGGCTTTCTCTCCCTGTTGGCTCTGGAGAAAGGTCTTTGTGATGTATCAGTCTTCCCTTGGTCTGGAAGCATCTCAGCGCAGGAACTTCAGGTCCAAAGGATGCACTCTGCTCCTGGCACTGCTTTCTTAGTGGTATGATGTTCCAGTGCGTCTCTACTGGCATCTTTCTTTTATATCTCAAAAGAGATTGGATTAAGACACTATCTAATTTTGTAAACCTCATCAGTATAACCTCATCATAGTGATAGAGTTTACAACACACAAGGAAATCACATCAGATTACACAGTCGTACAATACCGGGAATCATGACCTAGCCAAGTTGACAGATGTTTCTGGGGGACACAATTCAATCCATGACATGCCAGGAGTGAGCTTTCGGTGAGAGATGATCTTCAGAGACCTAAGCTGTAGGTAGCAGGAGATCCCGGGTCTGGGGAAGCCTATGATAGGTGTTCAGCATAAGCAAAGGAAGCCTTGTTACTTTCCTCTTCCCTCATCTCACCTTCTTTTACCTCCTCCTGCCCCTTGTCTTCCTTTCTTCTCTTTATCTTTCTTCCTCCTCCTCCTCCTTCTCTCTCTCTCTCCTTTTTCCTGCTAGTATTGCCTCTCTTAAAATTTTATGGATACTATATATAGAAAATAGATGGGGAGTAGTTAAGACCACAGGCAGTCCGGGGTTAGGAATGCTGGATTTATGGGCAACTCCTACTTGCCCTTTAATGTTAGTAAATTGGCCCTTACTCTGAAATAATTGAACCAACCCCTACTGGCAACAAATTCTTCATCGGACTCACCTTCACTTGGTGCACGTGCATTTTTAAACCATTGAAAAGGCTTTGAGCCTTTTCTTCCACTAAAGTAAAGCTAAATAAGAACTATATGCACCTGATTCACCTTCAAGTTCGACTGAAAGACTTAAAGACACAGTTAGGAACAGACCTTGTTCGTAACCCAGGGATAGCCTGTATCTGCCTTTGCTACCCTGGTGATGCAGTGGTTAAGAGCTTGGCTGCTAACCAGAAGGTCTGCAGTTCGAGTCCACCAGCCGCTCCTTGGAAACTCTATGGGGCAGTTCTACTCTGTCCTATAGTGTCACTATGCTTCGGAATCTACTTGAGGGTAACTTTGTTTTTTTTTAATTGTACTTCAGGTGAAGGCTTACAGAACAAATAGTTTCTCATGAAACAGTAGCACACATATTGTTTTATGACATTGGTTAACAACCCCAAGACATGTCAACCTTGAGGGCAACATTTTTTTAATTCTTGTTGTTGTCTTTGAATTCTCAGTTCCCTGCAGGGCCACAACCCTCCCCAAGACAGATCAGTTGAACTGAGGAGTTACAACCAGGCAGTTTTAAAGGGCAGCACCACTGCTTCTGGCTACAGAATCCCTGTTCACTTGATTGTATCTCAAGAAAATGCCTAGATTATCTCATGCTCTCACCACTGAACAAGTGTGAGCCTGCTGGAAGTTCTCCCTCCCTTCTGTCTCCCATTCCTGATCTAAGGAGACTGGCTACGCAGCCCCAGGCACCTATGAAAAGGATGGGAAGGAAGGTAGAAGTGCAGTCCAGTTGCCAGGGTTGGATTCCAACTCTTCAACAAGATTCTCAACACTCCCTTAAGCGGTTTGGTGACACTGAACACTTCTTATCAGGGCAGAGACCAAACTCTTAAGTTATTTACCCCTCTCCTCCATCCACTCCTTAGCACTGATGGCTCAGTGGTTAAGAGCTCGGCTGCTAACCAAAAGGTTGTCAGTTTGAATCCACCAGTCGATTCTTGGAAACCCTATGGGGCAGTTCTACTCTCTGTCCTGCTCTGTCCTGTAGGGTTGCTATGAGTCAGAATCGACTCAACAGCAATGGTTTCGTTTGGTTTGGTTTGGTTTCTATCCACTCCCATACACCTGCAGTCCTGCTTCAGTGAGTCTGTATAAGTCAAATTGCAGCTAGGATGGATTCCGGGGGGGAGTACTAAGGGGTGGGGACATCAACTTCACCCAGCTGGGGAAAGACAGAGGGCAAGGACACCTCCTGGGCTATATGACCAGGGGGAGTTAAAAAATGAGGTTTTGATTCATATTTAGGCCTGCAGAGGGGAACCATGAAGCCCACAAATCTAGGTGAGGCAGGAGGCAGTAAGATGACCCCAGGGGAGAGGTAAGAATTCAGTGGGTGAGAGAGGACTGGCCTCTCTTAGCTCCAGCTACCCCTTGACCAGTTCTCCCTGCCCTCCTGGGGTTGTCTATTGCACAAGCTCTTCTCTGTGTTCCTTAGACCATTTTTGTTTGGTTTGGCTTAGAGTTGTGAAAACACTTCTGATTGTGTAGCAGGTGGGATAGGGATAGGATCAGGAGGAGAGGGAAGAGGGTTTTTGACTTGGCCTCCAGGTCTGTTTGTTCCAGGGCTCCCAAGAGGGATCTCTGGATATAGTTTTGTACATCAATCACTTATCTGGTATAGTCCTATTCTGTGAGTAGGTGAACTAACTTGGAATTTCTTAGAACCACCCATGCACTGTGTTATGAACATATGGTTTCAAGGCCTGGACAATTAAACTAGATGTGAATTCCTAAAGTACTCATCATTTGAATCTATCTGTACGTAAAAAGTCTTTGTTATTCCTTGCCCTGGAGTGGATCGAATTAATTCATAGTCCTGCTCTGAGCTAGAACACTTTTAGGACCAACCCAAGGAAATTCCTCTTGGCCAGCTCTGGAGGAACAGTGGGCTACCTATCATGAACAGAAACCCAGAGAAGCCCAAACAAAACAAACAAAGCAATATTCATCTTCATGCAAGCCATGTTCCCAGTCGGTTACTCTCCAGTCTCTTGGCCCAGTTATACTTGTTGTAGTTGTTAGGTGCCGTCCAGTTGGTTCCGACTCATAGCTACACTATGTACAACAGAACAAAACACGTGGCTGGTCCTGTGCCATCCTCGCAATGGTTGTTATGCTTGAGCCCATTAGTGCAGCCACTGTGTCAGTCCATCTCATTGAAGGTCTTCCTCTTTTTCACTAACCCTCCACTTTACCAAGCATGATGTCCTTCTCCAGGGACTGGTCCCTCCTGATAACATGTCCAAAGTACATGAGACAGAGTCTTGCTGTCGCTGCTTCTAAGGAGCATTCTGGCTGTACTTCTTCCAAGACAGATTTGTTCATTCTTCTGGCAGTCCATAGAATATTCAATATTTTTCACCAACACCATAATTCAAAGGCATCAATTCTTTTTTGGTCTTCCTTCTTCATTGTCCAGTTTTCGCATACATATGAGGCAATTGAAAACACCATGGCTTGGATCAGGTGCACCTTAGTCCTCAAAGTGACATCTTTGCTTTTTAGCACTTTAAAGAGATCTTTTGCAGCAGATATGCCCAATGCAATGCATCTTTTGATTTCTTGACAGGTGCTTCCACGGGTGTTGATTGTGACCCTAAGAAAAATGCTTGACAACTTCAATCTTTTCTCCATTTATCATGATGTTGCTTATTGGTCCAGTTGTGAAGATTTTTGTTTTCTTTATGTTGAGGTGTAATCCATACTAAAGGCTATAGTCTTTGATTTTCATCAATAAGTGATTCAAGCCCTCTTCACTTTCAGCAAGCAAGGTTGTATCATCTGCATAACGCAGGTTGTTAATGAGTCTTCCTCCAGTCATGATGCTGAGTTCTTTTTCAGATAGTCCTGTTTCTTGGATTATTTGCTCAGCATACAGACTGAATAAGTATGGTGAAAGAATACAACCCTGACGCACACCTTTCCTGACTTTAAACCATGCAGTATCCCCTTGTTCTGTTTGAACGACTACCTCTTGATCTATGTACAAGTTCCTCATGAGCACAGTTAAGTGTTCTGAAATTCCCATTCTTTGCAGTGTTATCCATAATTTGTTATGATCCACACAGTCAAATTCCTTTGCATAGTCAATAAAACACAGATAAACATCTTTCTTGTATTCTCTGCTTTCAGCCAGGATCCATCTGACTTGAGCAATGATATCCCTCATTCCACATCCTCTTCTGAATCCTGCATGAGCTTCTGGCATCCTGTTGATGTACTGCTGCAATCACTTTTGAATGATCTTCAGTGAAATTTTACTTGTGTGTAATGTTAATGACGTTGTTTGATAATTTCCGCATTCTGTTGGATCACCTTTCTTTAGAATGGGCACAAATATGGATCTCTTCCAGTTGGTTGGCCAGGAAGCTGTCTTCCAAATTTCTTGACATAGATGAGTGAGCACCTCCAGTGCTATGTCCATTTGTTGAAACGTTTCAATTAGTATTCAGTCGATTCCTAAAGCTTTGTTTTTTTGCCATTGCCTTCAGAGCAGCTTGGACTTCTTCCTTCAGTACTACTGGTTATGGATCATATGCTACCTCTTGAAATGGATGAACGTCAACCAATTCTTTTTGGTACAGTGACACTGTGTATTCCTTCTATCTTTTTTTGATGCTTCCTGTGTCATTCAATATTTTCCCTGAAGAATCCTTCAGTATTGCAACTCCAGGCTTGAATTTTTTTCTTCAGTTCTTTCAGCTTGAGGTATGCTGAGTGTGGTCTTCGCTTTTGGTGTTCTAACTTCAGGTCTTTGCATATGTCATTATAATACTTTACTTTGTCTCCGCGAGCCACCCTTTAAACTCTTCTATTCAGCTCTTTTACTTCATCATTTCTTCCATTTGCTTTAGCTACTCAACGTTAAAGAGCAAGTGTCAGAGTCTCGTCTGGCATCCATTTTGATCTTTTCTTCCTTTCCTGTCTTTTTAATGACCTCTTGCATTCTTTATGTATGATGTCCTGATGTCATTCCACAACTCATCTGGTCTTCAGTCATTAGTGTTCAATGCATCAAATCTATTCTTGAGAGAGTCTCTAAATTCAGGTGGGTGTACTTGTCTTAGTTATCTACTGCTGCTATAACAGAAATACCACAAGTGGATGGCTTTAACAAACAGAAATGTATTCTCTCACAGTCTAGGAGGCTAGAATCCAAATTCAGGGTGTTAACTCCAGGGGAAGGCTTTCTTCTCCGTCAGCTCTGAGAGAAGGTCCTCGTCATCAATCTTTCCCTGGTCTAGTTGCTTCTCAGGGCAGGGACCCTGGGTGGAAAGGACTTGCTCCGCTCCCAGCTCTACTTTCTTGGTGTAGGAGGTCCCTCTCTCTCTGCTCGATTCTCTCTTGTATATTTCAAAAGAGATTGACTCAACATACAACCTAATCCTGTAGATTGAGTTCTGCCTCGTTAACATCATAGAGGTAGGATTTACAACACATGGGAAAATCACATCAGATCACAAAATGGTTGATCACCACACAATACTGGGAACTATGGCCTAACCAAGAGGACATATTAGGGGGATACAATTCAATCCATGACAATACTCAAGGTCATATTTTGGATCTTGTAGACTTGCCGTACTTTTCTTCAGCTTCAACTTGAACTTGCATACAAGCAATTGATGGTCTGTTCTGCAGTCAACCCCTAGCCTTGTTCTGACCGATGATATTGAGCTTCTCCATTGTCTCTTTCCACAGATGTAGTCGATTTGATTCCTGTATTTTCCATCTGGCAAGGTCCACTTATATAGCTGCCGTTTACGTTGGTGAAAAAAGGTATTTGCAATGAAGAAGTTGTTGGTGTTGCAAAATTCTATCATGTGATCTGGCATCATTTTCTAACACCAAGGCCATATTTTCCAATTACCGATCCTTCTTCTTTGTTTCCAACTTTCGAATTCCAGTCGCCAGTAATTATCAATGCCTCTTGATTGCACGCTTGATCAATTTTGGACTGCAGAAGTTGGTAAAAATCTTCAATTTCTTCATCTTCGGCCTTCGTGGTTGGTTGTAAATTTGAATAATAGTTATATTAACTGGTCTTCCTTGTAGGTGTATGGATATTATCCTATTGCTGACAGCGTTGTACTTCAGGATAGATCTTGAAATGTTGTGTTTGAAGATGAATGCAACACCATTCCTCTTCAGTTTGTCGTTCCCGGTATAGAAGACCATATGATTGTCCAATTCAAAATGGCCAGTACCAGTCCATTTCAGCTCATTAATGCCTAGGATATTGATCTTTATTCATTCTATTTTATTTTGGACAACTTCCAATTTTCCTAGATTCATACTTCATACATTCCATGTTCCTAATTCTAATGGATGTTTACAGCTGTTTCTTCTTATTTTGAGTCATGCAACATCAGCAAACGAAAGTCCCAAAAGCTTCTCCATCCACATCATTAAGGTCGATTCTACTTTGAGGAGGAAGCTCTTCCCCAGTCATAGTTTGAGAGCCTTCCAACCTGAGGAGCTCATCTTCTAGCACTGTATCAGACAATGTTCCGCTGCTATTCATAAGGTTTTCACTGGCAGGTTTTTTTCAGAAACAGACTGCCAGCTCATTCTTCCTAGTCTGTCTTAGTCTGGGAGTTCCATTGAAACCTGTCCACCATGGGTGACCCTGCTGGTATTTAAAATACCACTGGCATAGCTTCCAGCATCACGGCAACACTCAAGCCACCATAGTAGGACAAACTGACAGAGGCTGTGATAGATATAGAACAGCACTGATGATGAACCTGTTGCAACAATTTGATCTCTTCTATCTGATTAGCCTGAGAGGTAGACTGGCTCCTGATAAATGATAGTGACCTTTGGAATCTTACAGGGAATTGATAATGATGTTTATATCCAGGAAAGGCCCAGAAAGGTAATCTCCCTGCCCTTCTTGAAAGGTGATGACTGAATTAGAAAAAATCTCCAAGAGACTTCTGGGCAGCTGCTGTACCCAGGTAGTCAGGCAATACATCAATATAAATAAAGGAAACATCCTTTATCCCTTGAAGTGGAAGTTAAACTCTCCTGTGGAGTAACTTTCCCAATGCTCTCTACAAGCATCTTGTTTTCTTTTTAACTTTTTTTTCTGTCTTTTTTTTCCTCAACTCTCAACTTGCCAAAGGCATGCATGAGATCTCATGGACTGCTCATGACTCAAAAGGTGGAAACCCATATTTCCTCAGGCACAGTGGTTGGGAGGGATATAATAAGGGTGCTTACCCCAATAATAGCAGGTTCTGCTAAGATCCTTCATTAGAATAATTGCTAAGTTCCAGATCCAAATTTTAAAACACTTAAGGACATTTCTCTTTGGATGTCAGAAAGGCATCCCCAATAATTCCAAAGCTAAACTCATGATCTTCTGAGTAAAACTATACCTCAAATTTCTCATCCAGTTTAGTCATTCATTTACTTACCACATATTTATTGAACACTTGCTAGGCATCATTGCTGGTGTTGTGAATATGACAGTAAAAATCAACAAACCAAATCAAACCCATTGCCATCGAGTTGATTCTGACTCATAGCAACCCAATAGGACAGAGTAGAACTGCTCAATAGGGTTTCCAAGGAGTGGCTGGTGGATTTAAACTGCCAACCTTTTGGTTAGCAGCCAAGCTCTTAACCACTGTGCCGCCAGGGCACCAAAAGTCAACAAGGCACCACAAGGGCTTGAAAAATCAACAAGAACCCTGTCTTAGTCATCTAGTGCTGCTGTAACAGAGATACCACAAGTGGATGGCTTTAACAAAGAGAAGTTTGTTCTCTCACAGTCCAGTAAGCTACATGTCCAAACTCAGGGCAGCAGCTCCAGGGGAACACTTTCTCTGTCTACTCTGGAGGAAGGTCTGTGTCATCAATCTTCCCTTGGTCTGGGAGCTTCTCTGCGCAGGAACCTCAGGTCCAAAAGATGCGCTCTGCTCCCGGCACTGCTTTCTTGGTGGTGTGAGGTTCCCATGTGTCTCTGATCACTTCTCTCTTTTATATCTCAAAAGAGATTGGCTTAAGACACTATTCAATCAGTATAACTGCCACTAATCCATCTTATTAGATCATAGTGATTGAATTTACAGCACGTAAGGAAATTACATCAGATTACAAAAATGGTATACAATTATACAATACTGGGAATCATGACCCAGCCAAGTTGACAAATACTTTTGGGGGACACAATTCAATCCATGACAGACCCTGAAAATCATTTGTGTAAATCACAAAACATTCTATCTTTTATCATCCCCCTTCCCAAGTCCAAACCATCATCATGTATTGCTGAATTTATCTTCTGAATATTTTTCAGATCCATCTGTTTCTTTCTAACTTTACCGCCTTCTCTGGGGGACAAACTACCATATTATCTTGCCTGGACCATTGTAATAGGCTTCTAATTGCCCATCACACTGAACGCTGCTCCTATCTAATAAGTTTCTACACTGCAGGTAGAGATCCCTCCACTGCCTCCTTAAAAAACTTCATTGACTTCCCAATACTTTTAGAATAAAAGCAAGCCTCTAAACATGGCCATCAAGTTCTGGGTGTTGTGGTTCTTCTTCACTGACCAGCCTTAGCTTGCACCATGACCCGCTGCTCACTTTCTTAGCACTAGCCACACTGATCATCTTTCATTCTCTCAAATTTTAAAACATGTACAGATCACTTGGGAATCTTGTTAAAATTCAGATTCCAATTAAATAAATCTGGATGGAGCTTGAGATTCTGCATTTCTAACCAACTCCCAGGTGATGCCGATGCTGTTGGTCCAGGAATCCTCCTTAAATTCCAAGATTTTCCAGTCTCTGTGCTTCCTTTGCATATACTTTTCCATATATTGTTTTCAATTTTCCCCAGTGCCCTTCCCTTCTCTCTTTACTTGGTTAATGACACATTGCTCAGATCTCAATTCATTATCACTTCTCTGACCTTCCCAACCAGGCCAGATTTCTCCAATCCCCTTGTGAAATATCATGGAATCTTGTGCCTCTTCTTGTGTCAACTTGGCTAGCTTATGTTGTCTATTTGCTTGATTAAACACTAGTCTAGATGTTGCTATGAAGGTATTTACATATGATTAGCATGTAAATGCTTTCGACTGGCCCAGGCATCGCTGGGATTTGAACCCAGGATCTCCTGTTTACTAGACAGACACTTTAACTAGCTACAACTGATTGTAAAATGGTTGAGTACTCAGCAGCTAACAAAAGGTTGGACTCACCAGCTGCTCTGTGGGAAAAAAGACCTGGCAATCTGTTCCCGTAAAGATCACTAAAAACCAAACCAAACTCTTTGCCACCGAGTCGATTCTGACTTGTAGTGACTCTATAGAACAGAGTAGAACTGCCCCATAGGGTTCCAAGGAGCAGCTGGTGGATTCAAACTGCCAACCTTTTGGTTAGCAGCCAAGCTTTTAACCACTGTGCCACCAGGGTTCCCCTGTAAAGATTACAGCCTACGAAACCCTATGGGAGACTTCGACTCTATTATATAGGGTCTGAATCCGCACACAACAACAGCAGCATTTAAATCAATTGATCTTAAGCAAACTACTCTCCATAACGTGTGTGAGCCTCATCCAATCAGTTGAAGGCCCTAAAAACTGAGGTTTCCTTAGGGAGAAAGATTTTGCCTTTCCTCAAGACTGAAAATAGACATCCTGCCAAATCCTTCCCCTCACTGCCTCTCTGCCTGGCCTATGGATTTTGGGACAAGAAACAGCTGGATTTTGGACCTGTAAGCCCCTGCAACCACAAACTTTAATAAATCTCTCTTTTTCCCTCTCATATACATGTCTTATTGATTCTGTTCTGAAGAACCCCGTCTAAGACACCCCCACTAGGCAATAAGTTCCATGATGGAGTGTCTGTGTCTGTTTCTGACTACCATTGTATTCCCAGAGTTCAGCACAGTGTGGGACTCTCAAAGTAGACATTCAGTAAATTTTTTTTGATTGAATGAATGAGTGGTACTTAAGTCCCCAAAAGTCTTTCCCTTCACTATTCACTATTAGGGGTGTGGCTGAGAAGCTCACATGGTGACCTGAGGTTAATAACCTCATGTCCTTGCAAGCAACAGAGGTTCTCTCTGGTTATTTCAAATAACAAGGAGTTGATTGTAAGGATGTATGTGAAAATGAGGAAGATAGGGATCTCAGCTGGATAGGCAGTTCACTCAGATAGCAGAATACTAAAAAGTTGTCGTGGGTTAAATGCAGCTGTCGTGGCAGCTCTCATCAGCATCAGCATGTCAACAGAGTTGATTGCTCTCTGCCCTATGGCTCCACTACTAACACAGCTCAGTTACTTTTCCTGTTTCTGAATCACTTGTAATATCTTTGAATTTCTGCTCTTGCCACCACTTGGTTACCTCTTATACCAACTGCTCACTAACAGTTTTCACCACTTTCTGATGTCTTTGATATCACTGTGTCTGCTGCCTGCCTTCTTAGCTTCTAGTCCCTGCTAATTGCTGCTTATATTCTCTATACACCTTGCATTCAAATTCACCTAGAGGATTTGACTGCTTCATCTAATTACTGTTACCTTTTTCTGATTCTCATGCCAGAACAAGCCGAGGCCTATGTCAGCTTTGATGCCTATGAGTTTTAGTCTTGATTCAAGCAGGTCAGAGCAGGACAGTATGTTCACAGGCAGTGGCATGCTAGAGGCTGCTCCTCCTGGTTACCGAGAGTTAATTGTGAAATATTTAGGAATTTGAAGAGCCTGGTTGTTAAACAGTTGTTAGCTTGAAATCAGCCACAATAGGCATACTTACACAACTTACACTACAGAAATCAGCAAAGACTACAAACAGTGCTCTTTTGTCCCAGAGAGCCAGTTTGCCAGCACACTACAGAATGGAGTGGAACACAAGCTCCACCACAGGAAGCATTCAGAACCATTTCTCTTGGTCGTGTGGTCAACATCCTGAGGCTTGCCTGATGGGGACAATGTAAGTGGCAAGGCCACTGCTTGGTTGGTTCAGTCTAACCTGGTCATTTCCAAGGCTTCCAAAGTAGAGGTGGGGCCAAGATGGCAGAGTAGTCAGATGCTTCCCGTGGTCCCTCTTACAACAAAGACTGGAAAAAACAAGTGAATTGATTATATATGACAATCTAGGAGTCTTGAACATTAAAGTCAAAGTTGAGGAATCAGACTGAGTGGCAGGGGAAGGGAGAGACAGTTCAGAAGCAGCAAGGAGTTGCCAGACCTGACCTGGCAGGAGCCGTCACCCTTCAGGCCTGATTGGCTCATGTGCACGATGAGGCAAGCAGTGGTGCTTGGGAGGCATTTTCCACATTGGGAGAGACTCAGCAGCAGAGAGTCTACTCGGGCACCCAGAACCAGTGAAAAGCAGTGCTCATTCAGCAAAAGATAAGTACTTGTGTCTGGCCTACCACATGGATCAAAAAACAACTCCTTTGGGAAAAACCTCTCTCACTTACCTCCCCCCTCCCTGCTCTGCACTGGTCCCGGGCCAGCTTCAGGGATGCTGAGTCCCCTGGGCTGGAAGTAGGACCCGTCATGTGTGCTGAGCCATTCACCTGGCCTTGGAGAGGGAAAAAATTAACAAATGGAAAAAATAATCTCCCAGTGCCTCTAAGCCAGGAACTCAGGGTAGGCACAACTCCTCTGCCCAGGCACAGGTATAAGAGGTCCACAGAATCTGAATGCCTTTCACCCCTGCATAGACCTGTGTGGGCCCATTTCAACAGCATAGGCCCTCATTATCACAGTACAACAGGATATATACCTGAAGTCTAACTTCAACTGTTTCAGCTATATGAAGTGGCAGGTTTGCAACACTTGAAACTCCTCTACCAATTAAGCAGGGTCCTCACCTACCCTCATCAAGAGCTGAGGACTGGGGGTTTCAACCATGCCACCTAGCCACCCGAGACAGGGGTCCAAGAATAAGTGGTGCCCCCAGTCCTTACAGCCAACAGCACTGGGTGCTCATAGTCCAGCTGCAAAACCCACCCACCTATGTGCTCTAGGGAACAGGGACATGTTTTCCTCCCAGACACTCAGGGGCAGCCGTCAGCCCCCTGCCTTGGTCATCATGTGACCCCCTACTGCAGTCAGATACCTGTGCCTACACCAATCACCCATGCCTGTCAAGAACTGTAGGTGAGACCCTGCTCCACACACTTGGTGACTGACTACCTGGACACCTTAGCTGAATTCATACTAGAAAAGTAAATGGATTTCTGGGCTCACATACCTAGTAACAGCTCTTACCACCTGGTGACAGGACGTTAGAACTTCAAAGGCGGCAATAATCAAACTAGCTCACACGAGCAGCCTATTTGCACACATCAAAACAAAACAAGAAGCTAGGACACAGTAAGAAAACATAAAATAAATAATTATAATAACTTATTGATAGCTCGGAGAAAACTGTCCATATCAAACCATATAAAGAGGCAGACCATGATGGCTTCAGCTAGCTCCCAAGATAAAGAATCAATACATTTTCTGGAGGAAGAGAATTTCTTGGAATTACCAGTGGTAGAATACAGAAGATCAATATACAGAACTCTTCAAGGGTTCGGGAAGGAGATCAGGCAAAATGCAGAACAAGCCAAGAAACACATAGACAAAGTAATAAAGGATCTTATGAAGGTTATCCAAGGCTTCCAAAGTAGGCACAGACTGTTCATCATTGTTGCCATTTCCAATTGCTTCTATACTTATATGTTAAGTTGAGTTTCCTGGGAAACAAAGCCTGAGATGGAAATTTGTGTGCAAAAATTTATGGGGAGTACCCTTAGTTTTAACACTATAGGGGAGAAGGAGGTAGGATTGCACAGAGGGAAGAGTTGAATTGCAATGTAGTCACCACAAAGACCTCAGTGAATCCCATGGCAAGGGACAAGCTATTAGATGGGAGCTGCCCATAGGCAGAGGGCGTGACCTTGGGCAAGGTGACTCTCTTTAGCTGTGGGCAATTCCCAGGGAGGAATTCAGCTGGGAACTATCAGGTGCCAACATTCCCAGCAGCTGGAGGAATGAGTGCCTAGGTCCTAAAGGAGAATCTGGGTGGCTCTCACACATCTACTACATGTAGAAGGAAAAGAAGTGTGTCAAAGTTGTTGAAGTTTCTCCAAAGTGTATTCAAGTTATTTTATTAAGTCCCCAAGCAGACATGATTTGATCATTTTTTACAAATCTCCAAGGGCTATAACTCTAATTTTATGCAGTCTCTCCATCTTCCAGAGCTTTCATCTCCTAAAAAGAATTGTGACCTGAGTTTCCTCACCAGCAGGATCAGAGGACAATATGATTGACGTTTCACAGTATCACACCTACAAATCATTTATGCCCAGCTCTCCTTGTTGTCTCTACACTCAGCAGGATTCCTTTCTCCAGAATTACTGTAACAAACCAATGATTATGCTGCCTCCTCTTTTCTCTTCACATTCACGCATCTCCATCCCGGCATTGGTGTCAATGTTTCGCATCCCTCTTTTTCTGACAGGCCTCTTAAACCCTTTTGTAGGTGGATCTCATCAGCCTATGTTGAGTTGCCCAATTACAGATTTGGGCGTCCCCAGATAGCATTACCTTGTGGCAGATTAAAGATGGCTACAAATTCTCTGACTCTTCTCCCATCAATGGGGTTGCGGGGGAGGAGGATCTGTATCCTTTTCCCTTGAAAATGATCTGATGACTGCTTTGACCAATAGAAAAGAGTGGAAATGATAGTGTGGCAGTTACCTGGCCTATCCCTTAAGAAACTGGCAGATTCCATTTTTAGTTCTTAGAAAACTTTTTCTAGGATGACTAAGCCATATAAGAAGTCCGACTACCTGAGATCACTGTGCTGGAGAGGCTTTGTACAGGTGTTTCAGTCAATGACCCCAGGTGTGCCCAGCCAAGGTGTCAGATATGTATGTTAATGTCATGTAACTAGCCCTCCAATTGGGCCCTCCATTCAGCCCATCCATCAGCTCAGCTAATGCCACATGGAGAAGAATCACCCAGCTAAGTCCTGCCAGAATTCCTGAGACACAATATCTTAAGATATAATAAAAGGAGTATTGCTTTAAGCTAGTGAGGTTTGGTTGATCTTATACACGGCACTAAATCACAGAAACACCAGGTACTTGGCATTCTTAGTCATTGACTATGACAGTTATATATTCTTCATAGTTGTTTTATAAATGCTGCAGCTAAATGTTCCAACATATATTAACAATTGAAATGTGTTGTTCAAACTTCATTAAGAAATGAAGAGTCTAAGAATACTTTCTGTCATCTGCCTAGATATGTACATGGATATATGTTTAAGAGGTCAAGTCTTTTTTTCTGTTATATGAGTAGATACGGAGAGGGCCAGGTCTTTGTCTTTCTCTGCATTTTCTCCCTTTTTTCCTCTTCCCCTTGGATTATAGTCATTTTGATCCAATTTATAACTTTGTAGAAAGGAATTAGGAGAGGTCAGTCGATAGAGGGTTAAAAACTATGGCATTTGGGGTTATTTTCCCCTCTTCAGAATGAAGTGGAATCCTCGGACATATGCCACTTAGCACTTGGAGGGATATATCTCTCCCTAAGAACAGAGAGTTGGATTTCCAATTCTTGGACACAATGAATTTTTCCATTTGAATAAAATCTTCAAAAGTCTGACCTTGCTAAGAAGATGCTGTTATATGGTCTCCTTCCACTGGGGAGAAATGGTCTTTTCACTGAAAATTTTCAACTGTTTAAAAAAAGAGGGAGTATAGAATCTTTACTGAACTGTGGTGAAAATGTAGACTTCATGGAAAGAAATATGATCGAGAAATTATTCCTAAATCAAATCATACTATGCATAAAGAGAAAGTAACTACTGCATACTGGATTTTGTCCTCATGAGCCTTGCTATCGTAAAATCTTCTGTGGTCAGAAAAACGCAAATAACCTGGAGAAGCCTTCTGAGAATTATTTGTAATTTGGTTCATACTTTTGTATTCTCTGCTGTTATGGGGGTTGTTGCAGTACATTAACAGGGAACTGCCAGAAATTCAAGCCAGATTCAGAAGTGAGTGTGGAGTGAGTGATATCACTGCTGATGCCAAATGGATCTTGGCTGAAAGCAGAGAATATCAGAAAGATGTTTACCTGTGTTTATTGACTATGCAAAGGCATTTGGCTGTGTGTATTATAGCAAATTATGGATAACATTGCGAAGAATGGGAATTTCGGAACACTTAATTGTGCTCATGAGGAACCTGTACATAGACCAAGAGGCATTGTTCCAACAGAACAAGGGGATACTGCATGGTTTAAAATCAAGAAAGGTGTGCATCAAGATTGTATCCTTTCACCGTACTTATCCAATCTGTATGCTGAGCAAATAGTCTGAGAAGCTGGACTATATGAAGAACATGGCATCAGGATTGGAGGAAGACTCATTAACAACCTGCCATATGCAGATAACACAACCTTGTTCGCTGAAAGTGAAGAGGACTTGAAGCACTTACTGATGAAGATCAAAGACTACAGCCTTCAGTATGGGTTACACCTCAACATAAAGAAAACAAAAATCCTCACAACTGGACCAATAAGCAACATCATGATAAACAGAGAGAAGAATGAAAGTTGTCAAGGATTTCATTTTACTGGGATCCATGATCAACGCCCATGGAAGCACCAGCCAAGAAATCAAACGTGTATTGCACTGGCAGATCTGCTGCAAAAGACCTCTTTGAAGTGTTGAAAAGCAAACTTTGAGGACTAAGGTGTGCCTGACCCAAGCCATGGTATTTTCAATCGCCTCATATGGGTGCAAAAGCTGGACAATGAATAAGGAAGCCCAAAGAAGAATTGATGCCTTTGAATTACGGTGTTGAAGAAGAATATTGAATATACCATGGACTGCCAGAAGAACAGACAAATCTGTCTTGGAAGAAGTACAGCCAGAATGCTCCTTAAAAGCGAGGATAGTGAGACTTCGTTTCATGTACTTTGGACATATTAGAAGGAGGGAATCATTCCCTGGAGAAGGATATCATGCTTGGGAAAGTAGAGGGTCAGAGATAAAGAAGAAAACCCCCAACAAGATGGATTAACACAGTGGCTGCAACAACGGGCTCAAACATAACAACTATTGTGAGGATGATGGAGGACAGGCAGTGTTTCGTTACGTTGTACATAGGGTTGGTATGAGTTGGAAATGACTTGTCAGCACCTAACAACAGCAAAAACTGTTACAGGTTGAGTTTTGTGCCGCCAAAAGGATACGTCGAGAGAGTTGGAGTTCAGTTATTTTGGTGTCTCTCTCTCATCGCTGCCTCCCATTACAGTGTTCCTTCCTCCCTTCCCTTGTTCCTTTCCCTTCACTTACAACTTCCTTTTAAATGAAAGTTATCCTTCCCTGTTTAAAAAAAAAAGAAAACGATATGTTGAAATCTTAACACCCCTCTCCCCTACCTGGGAATGTGACCTTACTTGGAGATAGTGTTTTTGCAGATGTAATCAAGTTAAGATGAACTAGAACTATGCTCCGTAGGGTTTTCAATGGCTGATTTTTTTGGAAGTAGATCAGCAGACATTTTTCCTAGGTGCCTCTCGGTGGACTCAAATCTTCAGCCTTTTGGTTAGCCACTGAATGTGTTAACCTTTTTCACCACCCAGGAACCCCAAGAATGTATTAGGATAAGCTGTATGGAATGGCCTATATTCAACCACTTTTCATCTACAAAAATGGCAATATGATATAATTCAACCAAATATATTCTGTTGCCAGTATCAAAATCAGTTTGATTTAATAAGTGCTCATTTACACCTTCTCCTCACTCATCAACTATCTTGTTATCTGACATTTTGCAAAAAAATCTATTATCTGACTATTTTGTGCATTAACAGCATATGTCTGGCAGTAATAACAGCCGAGGTTCAAGGCAAGAGTAACGCTAGCTTTGATGGTTAAGGTGGTTTGGCAGTTATGCAATGATGTAATCATCCTCCATTTTGTGAGCTGATGTAGTCATCCTCCATGTTCGAAGAACACCAATTTCATGTAACCACCTGGTCTTTGGAAACTAACCATGTCAATAAGTGATGAGAGAGTGTACTTATTTCTGAACAAGTCCCCTATTAAGTATCTCTGTATGACTCAGCTTCCATATTTGAAAAGTGGGGATAAAGATAGATTCATTTTTATTTTTAATCAGTTTATCTAGCCTGGCACACTTTGGCTTACTATTTCCATCCTCCACAGGCAGGAACCCTAGGTGCCACTCTCAGATTGGCTAGCCCACACCTTTACTTTGCTGCTTGGATTGCTAAATCATTTCTTGCAGGGCCTCTTAGTCGCAGGTTGAAATTACTTTGTTCAAAGCCACCTACATCTCAACTCATTAACTCCAACACATTTACACTGAGCACATTTACATTCAATTTGATATCTCCAAACCCAAACCCATTGCCCTCAAGTCAATTCCAACTCATAACGAACCTATAGGACAGAGTAGAACTGCTCAGTGGGGTTTCCAAGGCTGTAATCTTTACAGAAGCACATTGCCCCAGTTAATATCTCCAGGTTCTGCCTTATTAGATCAGTGGTTCTCAGTCCTGGATGCACAATAGAACTACCTGGTGAACTTTAAAAACCTACTGATGCTTGGATTCCAACCCCAGACATTCTGATTCCATTGGTCTGTGGGGGTGTCAGGGCATCAGTATTTTTTAAAAAGCTCCTTAGGTGATTGTAATATGCAACCCAAATTGAGGTAATTCTAATATGCAGAGATAGTTTAGAATCCAAGTTCCCCAAGAAATCACTCAGTCTTGTAGATCTTGATTTCTGCTTCTTTTCTCCCATATGGAGGAGGCCCTGCATCCAGAGGACTTATACCAGAACATATATTAGGACTCTTGTCTGGTTTCTACATGTTGTTGGCCCTTTCTGTCTCATTCCCTATCTTTCTGCATCAGTAGATTATTGGTGAGGAAGAGGTTCTTTCCACTGGGAAGCCTAGGGGAAGAGAGATGCACAGAAGGTTCTTTCCACTGGGAAGCCTAGGGGAAGAGAGATGCACAGAAGGTTGCTGACATTGGAAACCCCAGGGGATTTGGGGAGGAAGGCCTTAGCCACTGCTGCTGGGATTCTCTTGTTCTCCATGGGAAATTCCAGGAAACTTGAACGTGGCCATGAGAACTGGCCAGGAGATACATGAGGGAAGCCTTCGAGTCTTCTGAGATATGTGAGTGGTGGCCCTGACCTATATCATCTTTGGATCATCTCCGACTCATGCATCCCGTCCTATGTACCTATGGGTACAATGTGAAGTCTGGACACAAGCCAGTTACCATTTTCAATATCTTTGCCAGCCAGATTTCCTCTCCTCATCTTGCCTGAAATTTTGAAGTTGATTCCAAATACACCTGCTCCATGAAGACTTTCTTTAGTTCACACCCTGCTAGCCTCATGCATTGCTTTGAACTTCCATAACATCTGGCACCATGCAGAGGAGAAATAGCAATGGATTGGGAACCAGAGCAGGCTCCAGTTCTGCACAAACTAAATTCTCTTAATCAGTATTTGTGGAATGAATGAATGAGTGAGTGAGTTGCCTTGAGCAAGAAATTTTCTGAGCCTCCGTTACCTTGTTGAAGTCCCTGGGTGGCAGAAACAGTTAATGTGCTCAGCTACTAACTGAAAGGTTGGTGGTTCGAGTTCACCCAGAGGTGCTTCAGAAGAAAGCCCTGGCTGTCTACTTCCAAAATGTCACAGCTATTGAAAACTCTATGGAGCACAGTTCTACTCTGATGCTCATGGGGTCACTGTGATAGAAATTGACATGATGACAACTGGTTTGTTTCTTTGTCTGTAGAATAGGACTCTCAGAGAGAACTTCATTTCTCTGCAGTTCTTGTTTAAAGGCAGATTGCTGCCCACCCAGAACTGCTGAGCATTTGTCTTAGTTACCTAGTGCTACTATAGCAGAAATACCACAAGGATGACTTTAAGGAACAGAAATTTATTTTCTCACAGTTTAAGAGGCTTGAAATCTGAATTCAGGGCACTGGCTCTAGGAGAAGGCTTTCTCTGTTGGCTTTTGGGGAAAGTCCTTGTCTATTTTCAGCTTCTGTTCCTCGGATCCTTGGCAATCTTCATGTAGTGTAGCGTCTATCCTATCCCATCTGTGCTTGCTTGCTTCTCTGCCTAATCTGCTCTTTTTATGTCTCAGAAGAGATTGGCTTAAAACACACAGCACACTGATACAGCCTCATTAACATAACAAAGAAAAACTGTTTCCAAACTCAAAACCAAACCATACCCTTTGAGTCAATTCTGACTCATAGTAACCCTACAGGATAGAGTAGAACTGACCCAGAGGGTTTGCAAGGCTGCAATCTTTTTTAAAAAATAATGCAATATAATTTATTACATACAATTACAGAAAATTATAATTATTTTATGATGATCATAGATTATATTTCTTATGTCATATAATTATTTTGTTATAATATAGTTCTCTTACTAAGTTTTAATTTTTTAAAAAACATGTCTGTCCTCCAATGGACACTAATTTTTTTTTTTAATTTTATTATGTTTTAGGTGAAAGTTTACGATGCAAATTAGTTTCTCATTCAAAAATTTATACACAAACTCTTTTTGTGACATTAGTTGCAATCAAGGCTATAATCTTTATGGAAGCAGACTGCCACAGCTTTCTTCAGTGGAGAGGCTGGTAGATTCAAACTGCCAGCCTTTCGGCTAGCCGCCGAGCACTTTAACCACTGCACCACCTGGGCTCCTTACTGTATTCCCAAATGGGATTATATCCACAGGTACAGGAGTTAGGATTCCAACACATATTTTGGGGGGACACAATTCAATTCATAACAGCCTAAGAATCTGAATGTTTAACATGAACCCAAGTGATTATTATAACCTCTATAAAGCTGACTGAATTAGAGGTTGTCGTTTCAATTAAAGCAATATGATAGCAGTTGGGATTCCAGAGATTGAAAAATCTTTGAGCTGAAGATAGACAGAAGAGATCTCTTGGCTGGAAAAGTATTAGGAAGTGGAAAGAACTTGAAATACTCCAGGAACATTAGGCTCATCTGTGGATATATGCTGGGGCAGAGTAAAAAACAAAAAAACAAAAAAACAAAAAAAAAAAACCATTGTTGTCGAGTTGTACTCATAGCAACCCTATAGAACAGGGTAGAACTGTCCCATAGAGTTTCCAAGGAGCATCTGGTGGATTCAAACCACCAACTTTTTGGTTCGTAGCCATAATTCTTAACCACTACACCACCAGGGTTTCCAGAATAAGAGTAGTACATTGGATATCATTGGTTCTTCACATATCCTCTGCCTCCTCAGTCAATAATCACCTGCAAAATATCTGCTCTGTATCAGGCTAAGCCAGGCACTGGGGACACAGGAGTGATTTTTCTACAAGGTTCTATGTAGATGTGGCCCCTATTATTATTTATACTTGAAAGTGTCAGCACCAGAACCAGGAACCGGAAGCCATAGGAGGTAACTGAGTCCTATTTCTAAGATGCTCAACTATCTTCTTACAAGGTTTTGACCTAATAATTGTTGCTTCTTTTTCAGCTGGGGTCTATGGATTGTGTTTTCCTAGGAAAGACTTTCTGAATTTTATTAATGTGATAAGTAGGGGAGAATAAGATTGTCTTCATAAGAATTTTTTAGTAAATAGCTTTGTGTAATGTACAAAATCTAAGTGGGACTACATGTTGTATTACAGGTTTGTGGGCCAGAAATCCTCTAAAGATAGAAAGTCACCAACTGTGATGACAATTATTCCTGTTCAAATCAACACTCAGTTTTGGATAAATTTTCTAGTCATCAAAGAAGCAGACTTGCTGTGTTTCCTGTTAGAAAAGTGAGATCCTAACAATATTACTAAGCCACTGTGTGATCTTAAGTATGTTAAAGTTTTTCAATATCTTGGTTTCACATTCTGTAAAATGGAGATAAAACTATATTGCATACATCTTTCAGAAGCACCATGAGGATTAATGAGATAGTATTAACTGGCATATTAAAGTCACTCAAATTGTTTAAAATTTAGATTTTTAATTCATTTCCTAATACTAAAAAAGTCATGCATTACAAAAAAAAAAAAAGCCAAGAAAACCAACTATGCAGGATTAAGGTTTTAGTGAGCTGTAAAAGTTTTTTCCCTTAAAGAAAAAACAGATGACAAGGAGGTTTATTAAGCTTCTGTACATAATCTTCCCTCTTACCTGAATTCTGTGTTTTGTCCATACTTTAGATGAGAATTTGCTTACAGTACTAGCAATTGTGATCCATATGCCGGACAATCTGTTTAATTTAAGAACCACTGAAATGAACTAGAAGCTTTCATTGCTGATAAGAATTTGCTTTACTGAGTAATGAGGGTGATAAGGCTTAAATCTTGTCTAAACCAAAACCCTAAGTAAGCAATAAACCCAGAGCCCGCCCAGCTCCCGGTAGAGTGTTGTTATCTTATCTCTAGGACAGCTCAGTCCCTGCTGGAGGAAACCCCATGAACCAGAACTCATGAACTAAAGGCTGGAGAGGAGCTATCCATCATCGCGGGCCCATCCATCATCCCCGGCCCATACATCATGCTGCTGCCCCATATTGTGCAAGTAGTTTGCCTGCCATGAATTCCATCAGTGGCTGTATTTCATAAGTTGAGCCTGTTGATCAGACAGAGTCACCCTGAAATCCCATCTGGTGAGCGAGGCATCACATGGCTGCATGTCTCTCCCAGGTAGATGGAATTTCCCAGCATCTGTTGGTTTTAAAGACCATGGAAAGCAACTTAGAAAAGGATAAGGGAGCATCTCTGCCACCACAAAAGTGAACACAAACAACAGGAGCTGGAGGTAAGATAGGGAGAGAGGCGTTGGAGGGAAGAAAAAAAGAGGGAACAGAAAAAGCAGGAAACAAGACATGGGAAGAAGAAAACAATGTAAGGAAGGTGGGGAGAAGGAGATATCAGAATGTCTTAGTTATCCAGTGCTGCTGTAACAGAAATACCACAAGTGGATGGCTTTAACAAACAGAAATTTATTCTCTCACAATCTAAGAAGTGCCAGCTCTAGGGGAAGGCTTTGTCTCTCTGTTGGCTCTGGGGAAAGGTCCTTGTCATCAGTCTTTCCTTGGTCTAGGAGCTTCTCCGCACAGAAACCTCAGGTCCAAAGGAGGCACTCTGCTCCTGGCGCTGCTTTCTTGGTGCTATGAGGTCCCCATGCCCAAGTCTTCCTGCTCACTTCTCTCTTTTATATCTCAAAGAGATTGGATTAAGATGCAACTTAATCTTGTAGATTGAGTCCTGCCCCATTAACATAACTGCTGCTAATCCCACTACATTAATATTATAGAGATAGGATTAACAACACATAGGAAAATCACATCAGATGATAAAATGGTGGACAGTCACACAATACTGGGAATGATGGCCTAGCCAAGTTGACAGATATTTTGGGGAGACACAATTCAATCCATGACACAGAATGACATGAAAACTGGGGACAAAAGGAAAAGAAAGAAAGCACAGATAGAAATAAACAAAAAGGTATTTATTTTTACATTTACTGAGCTGAGATGATAGGTTTTGGGGCAAGGCTTCTACAAATTTCCCCTTGTCAAGCCAATATGTATGTTCTTTCCTGGGAATCTTTTGTTTTTAAAAGTGTTTTCCTATATCTAGTCCACTTAAGGTGTCCCTGGGTGGTGCAAATGATTAATGCACTCAGCTGCTAACTGAAAGATTGGAGGTACAAGTCCACCCATAGGTGCCTTGGAGGAAAGCCTTGGTGATCTACTTTTGCAAAATTGGCCATTGAAAATCCCGTGGATCACAGTTCTACTCTGGCATACATAGGGTCACCATGAGTGAGAGTCTACTGGGTGACAACTGGTTTAATATATTCGGGAAAAAAGGGTGACTTTAACAGAAAGTAAGGTAAGTATTTTAAGATTTAAAATGAAGAAAATCAATTGTTGTTAAATACTGTTGTACAACTTGAAAAAAGTTCAATGGAGTGTTACAAAGGCAAATGCCAACTGAGGTGTGGGAAAAGATAAGACTTGGTGAATCTCAGATCTGGAGTAAAAGTCTGAATAAGCAAGAAGGCTAAAATCTCCCTTTGGATGCTCCTATATTCCGAATCACCAGAAACAAGGGAAAACAACGTTTTGGTTGGGATAAGAATTAACCTGCAGATTTCTTTCTGTATTTTTCAAGTGGAGCAAGTTCTGTGCAAGAGCCTGTTGTGCAGTTTTATTTTTAATACTTCAAGTAAAGGTATCTATCTTGAATATCATTAGAATTATACGAATGATTTAGTATGTAATTTCTTTTCTGACTATCCAAACTCTTGATTATACATGATTCTCTTCAGGACATGCACTTATACACACATGCACGTGCACCCCCCCCCCCAACATGCACCTTTATACTAGGAAAAAAACAATCCAAATAAAGAAAATTCTATAACTGGGAAGGGCCTATTTCTGATTAAATTCCAGGGTTATATTAGGGTCCTTTTTTTTAAGGGCTCTTCCAACTAAGTGGTCAAATCCAACCCATGGATAGCTGTCTGCTACTATATTCCTTCTAAGGTTTAAATCTTGTCTAAACCGAAACCAGTTGCCATTGAGTCAATTCTGACTCATGGCAACCCCATGTATTTCAGAGTAGAACTGCGCTCCATAGAGTTCTCGATGGCTGATTTTCAGTAGATCGCCAGGCTTTCCTCCAAGGCACTTTTAGATGAATTCGAACCTCCAAATGGGTTAGTAGCTGAGCATATTAATCATTTGCACCACACAGGGACCCCCTATAAATGCAACATCTCAGAGAATACTCAATGTGTTTTACCTTGACCTTTGTCACCACCTCCTTTCTCCGTACCTGGCTTCCTTCTGACCGTTTATCTTCTTGTTAACCATCATTTCCCTAAATCTCTATTCTCTCCACTGCCTGACTCCTCCTTCACCTTCACAACCTACTCTTGACAACGTTCTGCTCAGTCTGCTTCTCAAATACATCTCAATTCCATTTTACTCTACTGTCAGTAGCCTGGCCTGAGCCACTACCACTTTTCTCTTGGACTAATTCATAGCCTCCAGTGAAACGGGAGTACTGTTTTTGAGACATGGTTCTCTTTATATCAGTTCCCCATGCTTTAAGATTTTCAGAGGCTTCATTTTTTTCCTGAGCACAAAATCCAAATTCCCAAAAAGGGGTAATTATAGATCTAGCCTTGCTACATCAGCACCATGCTTATCGCTCCAGCCAGACCTTTTAGCATTTCCACCTTGTTGTCCTCTTTATTCACTATCGCTCCTTCTGCTTTTACCCATCATCCTTTCCATTTGTCTCCTCTGTCAACACTCCTGCCATTTCCTTCCGTCCCTACTCTTGTTTCTGTTCTCCAGTCCTTCTCTCAACGCTGTGCTGACCTCTCCAAATACCTCACTTGTCCATCCTTCAGGGATTAGTTTAGATGCTACTCCCCCATATCTCTCCCCAGAAAATCTTCCTGACCCTCTTTTTCACTACTTAGGTTGGGTATCTGTCTTAGTCATCTAGTGCTGCTATAACAGAAATACCACAAGTGGATGGCTTTAACAAACAGAAATTTATTTTCTCATAGTTTAGTGCCTAGAAGTCTGAATTCAGAGCGCTGGCTCAAGGGGAAGCTTTCTCTCTCTGTCAGCTCTGGAGGAAGGTCCTTGTCTCTCCAGCTTCTGCTTCCTGGTTCCTTGGAGATCTCCATGTGTCTTAGCATCTGTCTTACCCCATCTCTGCTTGTTTGGCTTGCTTGTTTAATCTATTTTATATCAAAAGAGTTTGATTTAAGACACACCCTACACTGATCCTGTCTCATCAACATAACAGAGAAAACAAATTCCCAAATGGGATTATAATCACAGGCAGAGAGGTTAGCATTTACAACACATGTTTTTGGGGACACAATTTCAATCCATAACAGTTTCCTTCATCCTGTGTGTCTGTTTTCTATAAAACCATCCTGCCTTATACCACTCTTCAGAGCTCTAGTTTGACTTCCAAACTAGACACTAATTCGTGAATTGCTAAATAAAGCCAATAAGTTTGAACAGAAATAAATGTTTTGTCGAAAATTTCTTTGAACACAACTTTACAGATGAACAGAAGGTTCACCCACTTTGCACTAATATGGCAAGTAAATGGCGTAGGGGTCTCTTGTAACCTGGAGTTTCTCCTTAGTGCAGAAGTTTTCTTTTTGCTATACTATAAAGAATTGAACTTTACCCAAAGTAATTTGGTCTTTGTCTTTGGTTCCTGAGAGATATCTCTAAATTCATGGGTTCTGAGTAATTGAGCTATCTTTGTTATCTAAGAGGCCTCCAGACCGCACCTGAAAATTCATGTGGATGAGGTAGCTATTGTGTGAAGGCTAGCTGGGCCAGAAAGACCACTGATGGCAAGACATCCAGCCCCAACCTCTCCTCCCACCCCATTGATCTGCTGACTCCCACTACTCTGTTGGTTTGATAATTTGCTAGAATGGCTCACAGAACTCAGCAAAGCTCTATACTTACGATCACAGTTTTATTATAGCAAAAAGGATACAAATGAAGAGATGTATAGGGTGAGGTCTGGGAGGGATCCTAACTTGGAGCTTCTATGTCCCCAAAATGGACATGCAACCTTCCCACATGCAGCGATGTCCAGGAAGCCCATGAAACTTCTGTGTCCAGAGGCTTTATTGGGGCTTCATTGTATCAGCACGATTGATTGCATCATGGTACCCCACCCTGAGGGCAGCAAATATCATGTCACTTGGTGATCTTTCTGGCCTGGCCAGCTGTCACACAAGACTCACCTCATTAGTATGAGCCCTCAGGTATGATCTGGAGGCTTCTGGGATAACAAAGACACCTCAATTCCTTAGGAAATTCCAAAGGTTTAGAGTTATCTCTCAGGAATCAAGAACGAAGACCACATTACCTTCCATAAAGTTAAATTCTTTACCCCATATATAGAAATACTATTGATGACTATTCTACATTGTGCTCTGAATTAGCCATAACTTATGGGAAAATTTCACAGTGTTTCCCTGACATTGGCGTCCCTGCGTGGTGCAAATTGCTATTAACCAAAAGGTTGGAGGTGTGAGTCCACTCCTCAGAAGAAAGGCCTGGCAATCTACTTCCAAAAAAAAAATAAAAAATCAGCCATTGAAAAACCTGTGGAACACAGTTTAGAGTCGACTTCACAACAACTGATTTTAGTTTTTGTTTTTTCCTGATAGTTGGCTCAGAATTTAATTTTCTCTACTCCGCTCTCCTATCCTAAGTGAGCGATCACAATTAGGAGCAACTGGATCGTGCAGTTTAACAAGTTACGATTCTTAAGTAGGCAGTTAGGCACAATTGGGATTACTCATAGAAAATCACTGGTTGTAACTGAAGACCTTTGTTTTGTTATATGCTGTTATGGATTGAATTATGTGTCCCCAAAGTATATGCTGTAAATCCTAACCTCTCTGCCTGTGGTTTGGAGCCTTGGTGGTGCAGTGATTAAGAGCTTGGCTCCTAATCAAAAGGTTGGTAGTTCGAATCCACCAACTGCTCCTTGGAAACCCTGTGAGGTCACTATGAGTCGGAATTTACTCACAGCAATGGGGTTTGGTTTTGGTTTATACCTGTAGTTATAATCCCATTTTGGAATGAGTTGTCTTTGTTATGTTAATAAGGCAGGATTAGTCTAGAGTGTATCTTGAGTCAATCTCTTTTGAGATATAAAAAGAGGTTAAGCGAGTGAGCAGAGCAGGGAAGGGAGGAAGAGAAATGCCAAGCCACATGAAGATCACCCAGGAGCATGACAGTGTTGACATATCATGGGGTTGTTAACCATTGTCATAGGGCAATATGTGTACTAACTGTTTAATGAGAAACTATTCATCTAAGCCAACGCCCTTCATCTAAGGTAAAAAAAAGAATTATCTATGTGAGATCAAAGTGACAATGGCAACTCAAAAGGTTTAATGGGAAGCCTAGGGGGCAGCGAGTTAAAGACAATGGTGGGGAATAATTTGGAAAAGGATAGTGAAAATAGCAGCACAACTGGAAGAATGTAATCAATTTCACTGAATTGTCCATGTAGATACTTGAAATGGTGTAACTTTAGCTATGCATATTTTCACCAAAAAAGAAAAAAAAAAGGTCCTCCAAGGTTGAGAAGGGAGAGTGTTGACATGTAGTGGGGTTGTTAACCAATGTCATAAAACAATATGTGTACTGACTGTTTAATGAGAAACTATTTGTTCTGTAAACCTTCATCTAAAGTGCAATAATATTTTTTTTTTGAAAAAAAAAAGATGACCCAGGAGCAGAAGCTCAGAAGAGAGAAAGACCTTCCTCCAGAGCTAAGAAAGAAAAAAAGGCTTCCCCTAGAGCCAATGCCCTAAATTTGGACTTTTAGCCTCCTAAACTGTGAGAAAATAAATTTCTATTTTTATAGCCACCTACTTGTGGTAGTTCTGTTATAGCAGCACTAGAAAACTAAGACACACGCCTACACATACAGTTATATTCTTAAACCGATATCCAAATACAGTTAACTTTAACAATGATGGCGAGAGTGCATGCTTCCATAATGGAATATATCAGGTCAGAATAGATCATGAAGGAAAAAATACACTAGTGGACTGTAGGTAGCAATTCCGATATCATTCAGAATCACTGATCTATCTCTTCTCTTTTAGCCTCTCTTCTAAACACCCCTGTGTTCTAGCTTCCATCATGTCAATATTTAACAGTCAGACTTTTGCTCTCATTTTCTGTGAATGCTGATATGTTTGATCCTCATTCTCTTCCCTTTTAAAACACTACCTGTTTTTTCTTGGTTATTTCTAAAGGAATAGTTTTCAGTTTGAATTGATACAAAACACTTTAATACTGAAAAAATGTGTTCTGTAGCAGGAAATCTAGATGTTCTCTGGTAACTATTGAACACAGCTCACAAATTTCTGTCACCTACATTCATTCACATTTAGAAATAAAGTGAATTTACATCTATCTATAGTGTTATGTCAATAGAAGTCCTGTATTTCATTACAACTGAACATAGTGAATTATGGAAAAACGTTTAAGAGTGTCTTGGTGTTTTCATTATGACTGTGATTGACTTACTGTGACATTCCATCTTCCTAATGAATGTAATATCCTTGTTACTGTCTCCTCATTCAGCAGAAATACATAAACAAAGAGGGGAAGTAATTAATTTTAACTTATATTTAACTTTGACTTAGTGGTTCCCGGCTTTGGAAGGCAGCCACAAAAAGGCAAATTCTCATGATGCCAGACTACAAGGCAGTTTCCTGCACCAGCCAGCTATTGTAGCTTTCTTCTTAGAAAAGTCCAAAATAGAACTTCTTCATAATATATATTGAAAGGCACATAGAGGTACATTCTCTTGCTTCTGAGCATCCATCCTATAAACACCCCTTGTGTGCCCCTCCCGCTTTGCGGCTGCCGTGACGTTCCTGTTTGGCCCTGAAGTGGGGCACTTCTTTATTCTGTTGGTCCAGCTGACTCAGTCCTGGGGCTGCACATACCCAAACCTTCACATGCCTGTCACCTCCCCCTGTATTAGGCTCACAGCCAGCACTCACCCACCTGTATTGTCACTCCTCTCTTCATGATACCAGAACAGAGTTGAGTTTTATAACTCTGGGATGTACTTGGTACAATCCAAACTGGAATTCCTTTAGGAACTTACATGGTGGACAATCTCACTCACCTCTCCTAAGAGTTGACTCAAACATACCAACCATCATGAAGATGACAGGATCAGGCAATATTTCATTCTGTTAAATATATGGTTACAGTGAGTCGAAGCCAACTTGACGTCAACTAAGAACAACAAGGGTGAATGGCTTTTGCCCATTTGCTTGGGAAGAAATCATCAGATAATAATGTTTGTGTGGAAAGTGTGTTAAACAACTGACTTGGGGGGATGGTAATTTGTGAAAAACTGGACTTGCCTGGGCATCCAACACTATTCATATTCATTTACTGTTTATATTTACTTAGTAACAAAATGAATTATGATTTTAAGAAATGTATTGATTTGTAAACAATTGAAATAGAGTATTATTGTATGCATAGTATAACAAATAGGTCAGAACATGGGCCTCTGTGGATGGCCTTCAACACATATTTACCAAGTGTTGCAATTCTAGAATTGAGTCAAAGGATAACTATGTGAAATCAAGACGACCGAGAATAATTTTGAGTCTGACCCTTCGTTCACTACTCCCATCCCTAACCCATGTATAGTCAAAAGGCAGATTTAAGCGTACATGGTGTGTTATTAGTTATTTAGTATGTGTGTCTGTGCTTTTAATTATTCCTACAGGAAATGTAGTCTACTGAGCCTTAATCATTGTGTCCTTTGGGAATTTAGTGAGAAATAATTCTTGAGGAAGAAAGGAAATCCTTGTATTGGGGACATCAAATGTTAAGGTAGGTGGTTCAGAAAGCTACTTGTGGCTGAAGAAATGAGGATGGATTTCCTTAATTACAATGAAAAACTCAGAGCTGAAATCACATGGGAAATAAATCTGTAGAAGAAATAAACAGAGAGCAGCTTCTTAGACAAAAATTAAGTGATTAAGTGGCCAAAAATTACCTATCACTATAATCATCTTGGGTGTTTTCCTTGAGGAAAGAAAAATAGATAGTTTGAGGGCTAAAAATGGGGGAAAGGAGAGGGGAGAAAAAGCTGGATATAGGAAAGCTTTTATTCTGCAGCCAAAATCTTCCTACTGATGCTTTAACTTTTTGAAGGCTAAAGGTTGAATGACGATTAAGCTTTCTCTAAGAGATGAAGTTTCTTGTGTATACCCTCAGTCTTTTACTGTTCTACTTTTATACTGTAAACGTCATGGCTTTCTAAAAGCTGCTTTACAGAAAGGTACCTTCAAACATAATCAGGGTGGAACTGTGAGTACAAGACGATGGGGCAAAGTGAGAAGCGCCAGGACAGGGAGCTGAGCTAGAAGAGCTGACAGTGCAGAGAAGACATCTCATCTCAGCGTAGAAACATCTGTCCATGGGGAGAGAACGGTTACAGGAAGGAAAATCAAGTCAAAAGTTTATGGCAAACTAGAGAGGAGGCAAGGTTTAGAGTCCAGGAAACTGGGTCTGCGTTTAATGTCCAAAGATGCAGGTCTGTGTCAACAGACTTGACAAAGAGAAAGATCAGAAATGGTGTCCAGAATTGCAGGCCGGCAGAACTCAATTCAAATCATTAAGCGAGTGAAAAGCACATGGTGTGCCAGAAACTCTGCTAAGTGCACAGAACAGAAGGCACAGAGATGTAAACCCAGGGGCATAGGGAGGGTAACGAGAGCCCGGGGTTAATCTCTAAGCTACACCTCCCAGCGTTTCAAGATGAATAAACTTTGATAGCTGCAACACATCAATAGAAATGACTAAACGCTTCTTGTCCTGCTGCCTCAGTCAGGCGTCTTTCATATTTGTGGCGCTGAGAAATGTCATTCTGCGCCTCTTCTAGTGGGCACCTTTGGACTTGGGTTCGGGTGCCAAGTGCCCCTCTCTGCTCCCTGCCCCCCATGCCTCTGTGTAAACCAGGGTTTGTGAGTGTCCAGGGGCTTAAGTGACAGAAGGAGGAAACACAGGGTACAGACTCTGGGAATGAAAAGCTGGTAAAAGTATCTGCAGTCCTTGGAGAAACGTGGAGAGGATTGCCCCGGAGGCCCTTATAACTCAGTACTGAAGTCACTCCTGAGGTTCACCCCTCAGCCAGATTAGACAGTACCATAAAATAACACAAGACTAAATGGGCACTCCAGCCAGGGGCAAAGACGAGAAGGTAGGAGGGGACAGGAAAGCTGGTAACTGGGAACCCAAGGCCGAGAAGAGGAGAGTGTTGACATGTCATAGGGTTGGCAACCAATTTCACAAAATAATATGTGTATTAATTGTTTAATGAGAAACTAGTTGGCTCTGTAAACCTTTATCTAAAGTACAAAAATAAAAAAGTATCTATGGTCTCACTGTAAGTGGGGATATAGCTGGGAAATGATTCTTGGTCAGTGCCCAGATGAGGAGAGTTGATCCTTTACCTCTAAATTAAACCCACTCCTGGTGTGAGCATGAGCAGGCAAAGGTGTGATTTTGGGCTGAGTTGGAATGAACACCACGGCAACAAGATTAGTTTTGGTAATTGACTCAACGTCACCTAACTACAATAACAAACGGGTCCTGTAAGTGCTGCTTGGTTACTAACCAAAAGGTTGGCTGTTCGAATCCACACAGAGGCATGGTGATCTACTTCTGAAGGGTTACAGGCTGGAAAACCCTATGGAGCACAGTTCTACTCTGCACACATGGGGTCGCCATAAGTCAAAACCAACTTAGTGGTGACTGGCCTGATTTTTTTGGTTTTATAAATATTACTCAAAAATTTGGCTTGAAAGAAGGTAAAATTGAGTTTATCCAACAATGTTTCAGGGAAATATTCCTGAAGATTCTAGGGAACAGGAGACAGGAAACTGAGCAAATGATGGTGACAATATCAAACGTGTGTCCGTGAGCTCACTGAGAAAGGAGACTTCTTAGTCATCTCTGAGTTTTTAGGACCTAGAGCTTGGGGCTAGGTTGTGACTTAATAGTTGACTCTTCTTCATAGAATCTCTTAAAATTCCAATTTAGAGAGTTTGGGGGAGCAATTTTTATCTTCTCAGCAAAAGATCTGAATAATTAAAACAGATTCTAGCCACACTGCGGTTGTAGAGTGTCAAAGTTTCAGGCACAGTCTAAGATGACACTTTTTTCTTTGTTTTAATCAGCCTGTAGTTTTAAATATTGTTGAATTTGGATGACATTGGGGAGAGTTTGCCCCAGTCACAAGCATTCCTTATTATATGACATGATTGTTTAAACAGCCTCACACCTGAAGGCATTTAAGTCTGCCCCCTTTTCTTCCCCAAGACCTGGACAAAGAATCCCAGCCAGCTCAGTGAACTAATGTAAAAAAAAAAAGAAAGAAGTTCATATAGGATGTTTCCAAATTTACATCACTACATCAAGTGGCTTTCTAGACTAAGGGCAGATACGTACATCCTTTTAGTTGATTATTTGGGCTCTCAGTGCCCAGTTGCCCTATTAGCAGGAAGTCTAGAACTCTTTCTTAAGGTCCTGCTCAATTGTTCAAGGACTCTAGACCAGCGGCACGTATTTGTGAACACCACGGTTTCCAAGCACCATCAGAGACCAATGGGCATAGCTGGTTTATAAAGTTTTTCTGGTGCATCCTCGCAGGTGTAGCCCTTGCTTTCCAAACACACCTGCTGAGACCGTGTTACCCGAATAGGGTCCGTGCCCTGGAGCAGTCAAGCCAGTGAAACACACTCTGAGTCAGAAAGAGTAAGAAAGTTTTAATTTAGGAAGTGTACACCACTGGGGATCCTACAGCAACGCAGGCTGTCTTTAGGAAGTCCCAAAAGGCATCTTTACATTAGAGCTTATATATGATTTTTATAAAGGTTAAAAGTGTTGTTATTCACTCCAACATAATTATAAAAGACTCTTTTTCATACTAAAGAGATAGGGACGTTGCCTTATCAGGCTAAAGATATCAGTCTCTGACATCTGGGCTCTAATCTTCCTGTGGGGGATCCTAAGTCATAAAACAGAGTCATTAACAAAGGTATGCACAAAACAAAGCCATTAACGTAGGTATGTGAAAAGGGAGAAGGCAAAGAAAAAAGAAAAAAAAAAAAAACTTATAGGTTCATTATGGCGTTAGTTATGTCAATCCCTCAGTTGTCCATTCTGAAAAGGAGAAAACATGCTGGGGAGTACCAGGGTCACAGCCAGATTATACACCATGTCAGAGAGCTTCTAGCATCATCTGCACACTATGATCAAACCAGAGCTTCCACTCTCCCCCAAGAGCCACTTCCAGTTCCTTCATAGACCCCGGTCCCCACCCCAGATGGACTCTCCTCTCAAAGTAACTGCAGTGAGGGACACCCTGGCTGACCTTGAGAGGTCAAGGCTTTGGGAGCACAGTGGACTATTGGTAACTTTTCTCCCAGAAATCTCTGGATTCTTTATATAAATTGACTCATTTCTTCTCTGGTGACAGCTTTGTTTACCTGGTGTTTTCTTAAATAATAAAACCTTGCTGGAATAACACAAGCTTCTCTTTTACTTTCTCCAACACTGCACCCACCCCGTGTGGGCCTTTTGGTCCTATGTTTACTTAACTAAGGGAGACCACTCAAACACTTCCAGGCCTTCAGACTGGTTCATTCCACTTCGAACCCCTGCTAAGAATTTGCAGAGAACAAGTTCTGAGAACACTTCTTAGAACAGAGAGGATTTACTTCCAGGTGACTTCCCCCAATTTATTTTTAAACCACACCAAGCATCCTGTTTACTTCGTGCACAAGCACCTTACTATATTCACATTTTTCATATAAAGCTTTGTATTGACTTCAAAAGTAAAAACTCAGGGTAATAAATCCACTTGGAAAGATGTATGACCAGATCTAGTAATATGGATAAATTCTGTGAAATAGTTACTGGAATGTGAATGAGGCTGTGGAATCTCAGTTCTTACAAGGCTCACTTTTACCGCATATAGTAATCAAGGTCAGTTGATAGAACATTGTAGACACGCAGTTACTTTCTGACAAGGTCTCAGTTATGCTCCCTTCTGTTTTCTACATAATTTTAAAATCTCAAAGAAGTTGCCCCTGGAAGACTCTAGAATTGTTGAAGAGATACTCTATATAGGAGAATCCTTGCAGATTAAAAAAAAAAAAAAAAAGATTATCATTTCTATCAATGTGATTCCATGTCGTTGGATTAAAAAAGTAATGTATCACATTTGGTAAAAGGTAGCTCTTTTACTAAATTATAGACATATTAACTAAAGGAAAATATCATATCAAAGATATGCCAGTTCCCTTCCTGATATTCTGCATGTCTGAGCTTCTCAGATAAAGAGTCAATGAGAAGGCTTTAGACATAGGACTTCTACTACCAACTGTTGAAATAATTGGGTATGGAAATGTTGCAGCAAAAACATAGGCATTTATAATTTTTATTGACTTGTCTTCAGCTTTGATTCTAAAATAAACTTAATTATGAGCTAAATTACATGTGCTCAGTAGACCTCTGTTTTTAAAATTGTTAATTTTAAAGAAGTAATGAATCTAATTGGTTAAAAATAACATAAAAATGTATACCATGAGAAATTTTCCACCCACCCCTATGTTGTGTTAACCCAGTTGGCACCCTTCTCCCAACAAGGTAACCACATTTATTCTGCAAATCCAGAGATTTTTAATGTGTGTATGTATGCATGAATATATGTGTGTGTACGTATATATGTATGTATGTGTATAGCAAAAAACCAAACCCTTTGCTGTTGAGTAGATTCCTACTCATTGTCCCTAGGGTTTCTAAGGTGGATTCGAACTGCTGACCTTTTGGTTAGCAGCCATAGCTCTTAACCACTACACCACCAGGGTTTCCATATATGTGTACAGACAGATAAATAGAAGTGTGTGTGTTTGCATGTGTCTATTGAGAGAGAGAAATGGAAACCAACTCAGATAATATATAAGCAAATAAAAATGTTATTTTTCTGCCTTTTTTACACAAATGGAAGCACACTATACACATTGTTCTACATCATGGTTTTTTTTTTTTTTTAAAGTATTTAATAATATATCTTGGAGGTAACAACACTTAAATAGCTTTCTTGTTCTTTTTATAACTGCATAATATTTTATTGGGTTGTTTCCAGTTGTGTGCCATTACAAAAACTGCTCCAGTGAATAACTTTGTAATTATGTCATTTATACATGTGCAAGTATTTCTGTAGAATAAAATTTTAGAATTGGAATTGATGGTTCCAAGAATATATTACAAATTTGTAATTCTGGTAGATGTTGTCCAGCTATATTCCTTTAGGAATTGTGCCCAGTTCCGCCCACCAGCAAATTATGAGACTGCTGATTTCTCCATAGTTTAATCAACATGATGTATTATAAACGTTTGGTTTTTTATCCATCTGATAGATAAAACTGAGTAATTCATTGTAGCTTTAATCTGTATTCCTTACATTATGGGTATAATTGTATAGCTTTTTCATAGATTTAAGAATATTTATATTTCATTTTCTGTGATTTATCCATTCATACCCTTTATCCACTTTTATTATTATTATTTTATTTGTTGAAACTCACACTTCATATATTAGTGATATTAGGTCTTTATGTACAATGTAAATTTCAAATATCTTTACCAGTTTTTCATTTGTCTTTTGATTTTGTTTATAGGTTTTTGTTTTCAGTTCTTTGGTTTGTTTTATTTTGCCACATAGACATTTTGATTTTTACGTAGTTGAATATATCAGTCCTTTGAGGCTCTGAATTTTTGAGTCATAGAGAGAAAGGTCTTTCCATGCCTTCTAGTACATTTATGATTTCCTTTTATAAAATTTCAACTTTTGATCCATTTAAAATTTTTTCTGGTGTTCTTTGACATTTGAATTCTATTTTAATTTTTTTTTCCAAATGGCTCCCCAGTTGTCCCATTAGCATATATTGAATAGTTTGTCTTCTCCCTATTGACCTGAAGCTTCTTACCGGGTGCAGTGAGTTTGCCACTCTTAATATACACTAAATTTCCTTCGGTGTTTTGGTCTATTTTTAGACACCCTATTCTGTGCCTTGATGTTTGTTTATTCATGTGTCAGACAACACTGTTTTAACTGTTAAGCCTTTTAATATATTTCAACATCAAGAAGAATTAATTCTCCCACATTACTCTTCACTGCTATGGTTTGCCTGGTTGTTTTTGCTTATCAACTTTTTCAAATGAACTTTAGTATATTATCTTGTCTACTTAAAAAAACTGTTACAATTTTTATTGAGATTGTATTAAAACGATAGGCAAACTTAGGGATCCTTGGTTGTTGTTGAAATTGTGCACAGCAAAACATACACCAAGTTAACAATTTCTATGTGTACAGTTCAGTGACATTGATTACATTCTTCAAGTTGTGCAACAATTCTCACCCTCCTTTTCCAAATTATTCCTCCACCATTAACATGAACTCACCGCTCCCTAAGTTTCTTCTCTCACCTTTTGAGTTGCTGTTGTCAATTTGATCCCATATAGATAGATCTTTAAAAGAGCACAATGTTCAAGGCAGATATTCTTTATTAACTAAGCTAAACCACTGTTTGGTTTAAAGAAAATTTCAGGGGATATTTTTGGTTTAACGTATAAAGATTATCTCAGGGCAATAGTTTCAGGGGTTCTTCAAGCCTTTATCACTCCAGAAAGTCAGGATTCCAAAAGAATTTTGTATTCTGTTCCTCATTTTTTCCCCCTTTTGGTTTTTTTATCCATCTGATAGACAAAACTGGAGTCCTTGATCAAAATGTTTCATAATGGTAGCTGGTCATATCCAGTTCTTCTGGTCTCATGAGAAAGAAGGCATTTGTTCATGGAGGCAATTAGTCATGCATTCCATTTTCTCCTTTTATTCCTGCTTGTTTTACTTACTCTGTTGCTCCAGGTAAATAGAGAGCAGTTGTTGTAACTTGTCTGGCACTTGCAAAAACAGATTCCTTATGAGCAAAACTTTGTCTCCCATCAGACTTGTTACACTTGGGTTATAATGAAAAGACCATTTTTAGATAACTTGGATGGACTTTACCATTTCCAACCTCCCATTTTCTATAGAAAATTATAGAAGGGTAAATATCTTTCTTTGCACTGATGTCATGGTTTTATTGTTTTAAAGAAGAAGAATATAATAAACAAGCAGATCTACTATCTAAATACTGCCAGTGGAAAAAACTTGCAGGTGCCTACCAAAATTGGTTTTCAATCAGCTGCTAACCTAAAGGTTAGCAATTTGAATGTCCCCAGAAGCTCTGCAGAAGAAAGCCCTGGCAAACTGTTTCCGTAAAGATTACAGAAAAGAAAACCCTATGGATCAGTTCTACTCTGTAACACATGGGATCGCCATGAATTAGAAGTGACTTGACAGCAACAGTTTATTCCAGAGCTATTTTCCTAGCTGCCTCATCTCTTTAGCCTTGTCCCTTTGGGATACAGGTAGATAATAATACTTGGCCCATCCTGTTATTCTTAACAGGATGGAAAATCTATTTTTTTTTAAGTGGGGAAATTTTGTTGAGCCTTCAGGAAAAGGAGCTACAAAACTAACAGTCTTTCAGAATAATTATTCTAAGAGAATTGTTGTAGTTGTTAGATGCAGCTGAGTTGCTTTTGACTCATAGTAACCCCATGTGAGAATAGAACCGCCCCACTGGGTTTTCTAGGGTGTAATCTTTATGGAAGAAGGTCTTTCTCCTGTGGAGTTGCTGGGTGGGTTTGAACCACTAACCTTTTGGTTAGCAGCCTAGTGCTTAACCGTTGAACCGCCAGGCTCCTGTCTAAGAGAATTAGAATTTCTAATTTGCTTATATTTTAGGGCAATAATTTAGTTGTTTATCTTTTAAACATTTTTAGAATTCTTATTTTACTTTATTTCCTTTTTTTAATTCTACAATCTCTTAACATAGCTCTAAACCCAAAAAAATAAGTGGTATGCAATGGAAAGTCTCCATGCCACCTATGCCTCAGTCCCTCAGTTCACTTCTTTGGAGGTTGCCAATCTCATGTTTTGTTTGTATCCATCCAGAGATATTTTTTGTATAAACAAACATATATAAATTCTTTTTCTGTTTTTTTCTTAATTTATTGAGGTGAAATTCACATAACAAAATTAACCATTTTAAAGTGAACAATTCAGTGGCACTTAGTATTTTCAGAACGTTGTGCAACCTCCAGCTCTATCTAGTTCCAAAACATTGCCATCACTCCAGAATAAGACCTCATACCCAACAAGTGGTTACTTCCCATTCCTCTCCCTTCGCCCCCCTTAACAATCCTCCCCCTGCAACCACAAATCTGCATTCTGTCTCTATGGATTTAGCTATTCTGGATATTTCATACAGATGGAATCATGCAATATGTGAGCTTTTGTGTCTGGCTCCCCATCATTTGTGAAGTAATAGTCTAGTGTATCAGTACATAAAGCACTTCCTCATTCTTTGTTCTGCCTGCAGAGTATTCGGTTCTGTAGCTATACTTCAGTTTATTTAACCAATCCTCCTATTCATGCCTGGTGGTTCCTAATCCTTTCTTAAAATCGTTAATACAGACACTAATACTTCATTGGCAAACCTGGTACAGAGCCAATTTGCCTGTATATCTTTAAGCTAAAAGTTTAACTTGTGGCTCATATTGCACATGTATTTTAAGTTTTTTTTTTTTTTTTTTTTATTGTACTTCAGGTGAAGGCTTACAGAACAAATAGTTTCTCATGAAACAGAAGTACACATGTTGTTTTATGACATTGGTTAACAACCCCACAACATATCAACCCTCTAACTTCTCAACCTTTTTTTTTTTTTGGTGAAAGTATACATAGCCAAAGATACACCATTTCAAAAATTTCTACATGCACAGTTCAGTGACATTGACTACGCTCTTCCAATTGTGCTGTTATTCTCACTTAAGATGAAGGCTTACGGAACAAAATAGTTTCTCATTTAACAGTTACTACAAATGTTGCCCTATGACAATGGTTAACAATCTCACAACACATCAACAATATCCTTACTCAACCTTGGGTTCCCTATCACCAGCTTCCTTGTCCCCTTCTGCTTTCTGGCCCTTGTCACTGGACTCCTGTACCTCGTTAGTCTCATTTGGTTTTACGGGGCTGTCCACTCCCAAGCTGAACAGTGAACCTGGGAGGTAACTTCACCACTGAGCTAAAAGCGTGTCTGGAGGCCATACTCTCGGGGTTTCTCCAGTCTCCCTTAGGCCAGTAAATCTGGTCTTTTTTTGTGAGTTAGAATTATGCTCTACATCCTTCTCCAGCTCTGTCCAGAACCCTCTGTTGTGATCCTGGTTGGAACAGTCAGTGGTGGTAACCGGGCACCATCTAGCTGTACTGGACTCAGTCCGGTGGAGGCCTTGGTAGCTGTGGACAATTAGTCCTTCGGACTAATTTTTTCCTTGTATCCCGTTCTCTTCATTCCCCCTTGCTCCCAAAGGGATGAGAGCAGTGGAGTATCTTAGATGGCCGCTCACAGGCTTTTAAGACCTCAGACACTACTCACCAAGGTAGAATGTAGAGCATTGTCTTTATAACCTGTGTCATGCCAATTGAGCTAGATGTTCCCGGAGACCATATTCCCCACAGCCCTCCGCCCAGCAATTCAGTCCCTCAGGGAGTTTGGATGTGTCCATGGGGCTTCCATGACCTTTCCTTGTACAAGTTGTGCTAGTTTCCCCTGTATTGTGTACTGTCTCACCCTTCACCCAAGATATCACTTATCTATTGTCTATTTTGTATTTCCCCCCCACCCCTCCCATCCCTGGTAACCAACAAAGATTGTTACACTTTGTGTGTGAACTTTTTCATGGGTTTTTACAATAGAGGTCTCATACAATATTTGTCCTTTTGTGATTGACTTATTTCACTCAGCATAATGTCCTCCAGTTTCATCCATGTTACGTGATGGACATTGTCAACTTGCTGTCCATAGAAGTAGTACCAGTTTACATTCCCCCAGCTATCTACGCATTGCTTTTTATTTATTTATTTTTTCTTCTTCTTTTTTTTCTTTTTTTAATGCATTGCTTTTTAAATGATGTCCTCAAAGCACCAAATTACTTTGTATCATTTGAGCACTGTGCGGAATCAACCGTAGTCTTTGTCCTCAAGAACTAACATTCAAAAAGGGCAAATATTTTTCCAAGTGCAGACATATTTTTTAATTGTAGTTTTGCTTATTGTACTCTATTTGTCCACATTTCTTCTTCTGGCTTTATGAGTGGGAGGGAGCCAGGAATAGGCTCGGTTAAACAAAGAGCAGAAAGTCAGGAAGAGTGTAAGAAAACAGGCAGAAACAGCAGGAAGATGGATAAGAAATGGTATTCCTCCCTCTCCTTGGGGTCCTTCATGCTGTTGGAGATGTCTCTTGCCTGTGGATTTAAAGAGGCTGGAGGCTCCCAATTAGTCATCCGTGACACTGTGCAGGAGACAAGGGTGGGGTGAGAAGATGAGCTGGAAGTCTGGTGTTTAAAAGTGGAAGTTTAAACATAGCCTTGCTCGAGAAAACATTCCAAACTACAAATTATTGTTGACTTAGAAATAAAAAAAAAAACCAAAACCTGTTCCCTTGAAGAATTCTGATGTGAAAGAATAAAAAGGAGATTTACAAAAAGCAGCCTATGCATTGGCTGGCAAGGACCAGGAAGAAATATCTAATCTCTCAGGGGTGGGCCAGCAACATGGCACTGTCTCCAAATGGCTTCAAGCTCATTTTTGCTCATCTCATTTTACCTGTGAAGTACAAGTACAAATGTATTTTTCTCTTTGCCAAAATAGCTTCACAAGGAGCTTAAGTGTTTTGTCCTATGATCAGAACAGTCGAGATGTGACCGAGACTATATAGGACCTTGAGGAGATGAGATCTATCTCCCACCATTACAAAGCTCAGGTCACTGTTCTCAGTCTGAGAAGCCCACACTCCTTTGCCTGGCACTCAATGCCCTCACTCCAAAAATTGCACCACGCTATTATTCTGGCTTATTCTCAATTAATCCTTTTGACAAAACCTACTCTCCAACACAACACAATTTTATGCTTGTCTGGAAACATACTCTACTCTTTTCCACCTCATGTCTTTATGCCCCTCCTGTCTCTGGAAGGTTCTCATCCCCATTACTGCACGTCAAAATTCCAGCCACAGAGGGCTTTCACTAAGCTTTCCCTAGCTCCGCCCTGACAAACTCTGTGTGATCTCTCCCTTGTCTAAATACACACTATACTTTCTGATACTTCTCATCCAACATTCTGGATAGAGCTATTCTTGTTTATGAACCTGCTTCTCTCCTCTCACTGAAGTGGATTTGTCATTGTTGTTGGTTGCCATTGAGATAATTCCCCATGTGTTCAGAGTAGAACTGCACTCTATAGGGTTTTCAAGGTTGTGACCGTTTGGAAGCAGATCACCAGGGCTTACCTCTGAGCCTTTTCTGGCTGGGTTTGAACTGCCAACCTTTCGGTTACTAGTCCAGTGCTTACAAGCCTTACAAGTCCTCTTATGGCACAAAGGATCTCTGGGTGGTGCAAATAATTAACATGCTCGGCTGCTAACTGAAAGGTTGGAGGTTAGAGTCCACCCAGAGGCATCTTGGAAGAAAGGTCTGGCAATCTACTTCCAAAAAATCTGCCATTGAAAACCCTGTGGAGTACAGTTCTACTCTGGCACATATGGGGTCGCCATGAGTTGGAATCCACTCATTGGCAACTGTTTTTTTTTATGGCACGAATAATTATCCTTATATTCATATAAAGATGTATCTATATTCATATCTATACTTATACCTGAAGAAATATATATATATGTGTGTGTATGTATATTCATCATATGGATAAAGTAAATGAACAAATGAATAAATGTAACTTCTGTGGATTCAATCTGAGGGCATTTATCATAAGTCATATGTACATTTGTAATTGGAGGCTATTGTTTCCTCCATTCTAGTAAACCAGTGGCTCTCAAACTTTAGCATGCCATCAGAATCACCTGGAAAACCTGTTAAAACACAGGTTGCTGGTTCCCACCCTCGGAGTTTGGCTCAGTAGATCTGAGATTATACATTTCTAACAAATTCCCAAGTGATGCTGATGTTCAGGCACCAGATTTGGAGACCCTTTGTAATAAGCTTTAGTAATTCTGTGTGTGTGTCAGAAGAATTGTTCTCCAGCCTTTTTTGTCCAATTAGCCTCAATCTGTTTACCCAGGAGGATGTTTGACAGAGCCTAGAAATAATTTTGACTGTGCCAGTGTACGGATGAACTCTGACTGATGGGAAGACCAACCTTCATGGCTGGCATTGTTTGGGAACTGCTCGAACCTTTGATGGAACCCAAAGAAATCCTTTTGTCATGTTCCTTCCCTCCCAGTGACATTTAAAGGCCAATCAGTATTTTGACGCCAATAGTCTGTTGTATTAGTGTCTGGGATGGTATAAACCACATGAAGGTCAGTTAGTTTGCTAACATGGAATCTGTGTGGTCCTAATGCCTAGATTTCAAAAGGCTAGGATCACAAGAACGTAATTTGTAGGACTGAGTACAAAATGAAACTGAGGGGTCCGTTGTTTAAGAGAACAACAATGAGCCCTGGCAGTGTAGTGGTTAAGAGCTGGGCTGCTAACCAGAAGGTTGGCAGTTTGAATCCACCAGCTGCTCCTTGGAAACCCTATAGGGCAGTTCTACTCTGTCCTGTAGGGTTGCTATGAGTCGGAATTGACTCAATGGCAACGAGTTTATGGGTTGTTTAAAAATTATGAAGAATTTCAAAATGGTGACAGCAGAGCATTAAACCAAGTGTGGGGCCTTCTGAGCATGGACCCCTGGCCCAGGCTGCACATCTATGAAGTTGGTCCTGACTTTGGCCACGAGAGGGCTTCCAGCCATTTCTGGAAGAGAAAGCAGATGCCAGGGAAATGGACTGGGTGAAACGAGAGGATGGTGTGTAATGAATATGTGGATTGTGGAGCAAGATTCTGGTGTGAGAAAGAAACAGCTTCCCTGGCCCTTCTTTCTTCCCGTAGTTAAGGGTCTTGCTGTCCTTTCCATCGGAACACAGAGCAGTGAAGGGCTGACATGTCCCTCAGGGTATATAGGCTATGATGGGTTAAGAAAGAATGCCAAGGACACCCCCAACATACCTGCCCTCTCCAGAGCAATGATGAACTCCTGAAAGGCCCCACGCTGGCTGGAAGCAGCGACACCACCCCGGGGAGTTACCAGAACTTGCTTCCGTGATCCTCCTTTAGGGCACCTCCTTCCTCAGGTGCTTCCCCTTTCACTTTTTTTAACTATATGTTCTGTTTTTCTGTGGAAAAACTTTTTTTTTTTGGAAAAAAATTTCATTTGTTTAAAAAAATTAAGGAATGTCTGGGTTTTCTGCTCAGTGCCCACTGGATGGCAGCTCCTTAGGAGGCAGGTGCTGTCTCTTTCATCTTTGTTTCCTAGATCCCAGCACATTGCCAGGCCCACAGACTAAGCCCATTTCATTTATGTTGAAAAATTGAACAGAATTGTTTTTAGCACTCACTATGAGGCCTTCACAGTCTCTCCACAGGGTCCAGCACAGTGTTATTGCTTAAATATTGAAAAAGAAAAAGCTAATTTGAGGCACACATTTAGGTTATGAGCTAAGGTTTTGACAGCTTTATATGGAAGTGCTCTTGTTACAATAAAACCTGTCTTGGTTATTTAGTGCTGCTATAACAGAAATACCATAAGTGGGTGGCTTTTACAAACAGGAATTGATTTTCTCACACTTTAGGAGGCTAGAAGTCTGAATTCAGGGCACTGGCTTTAGGGGAAGGCTTTCTCTCTCTGTTGGCTCTCCAGGAAAGTCCTTGTCTCTTTTCAGCTTCTTGCTTCTTGGCTCCTTGGTGATCTTCAGGTGTCATAGCATCTGTCTTCCCCATCTCTGCTTGCTTGGTTGCTCAGTCTGCTCTTTAGATCTCAGAAGAGACTGATTTAATACAGCCAGAATGCTCCTTAGAAGTGAGGATGGTGAGGCTACATCTCACATACTCTGGACGTGTTATCAGGAGGGACCAGTCCCTGGAGAAGGACATCATGCTTGGTAAAGTAGATGGTCAGCGAAAAAGAGGAAGACCCTCACGAGATGGACTGATACAGTGGCTGCAACGATGGGCTCAGGCATAGCAGCGAGTGTGAGGATGGCACAGGACCGGGCAGTGTTTCGTTCTGGGGTACATAGGGTTGCTATGTGTCAGAATCTGACCTGACTTGACAGCACACAACAGCAACAACAACAATGCTAATACTGTTCCATTAACATAACAAAAAAAAAACCACTCCCAAATAGGATTACAACCACAGGTATAGGGGCCAAGATCCACAACACACATTTTGAGGGAACACAATTCAATCCATAACAAACCCTTTGTGGGATCATGTGCCCAAGACATTTTTAGGGCCTTCTGAGGTGATTTCATTTGACACAAAGTGGCCCTGTGATCAGGGTACACCAATTAACAAGTTTGAACCTTATTTTCCTCATGCATTAATTTATCATTTAATTGAGCAATCACTTCATTAAGACCCATTTGTTGATTCAGGCTTTGCTAAGCACTAATAATATTAATACACACAAATATCCATGAGTACATAGTTCTTCTCTTCTTACCAGCTAGTGTCATAAATATGTAAGAAAATAATGCATTTGTGACACATATCAAAATTGTGGCAGAAAGAAGTGCTCTGTGGACATAGCAGAGGAGTTGCCTTTCTCTGCCTGGGGAGTTGAGACAGATTTCAAGGACCTGGCACATGTCTCCAAGGGTGGTAGATGGATGCCCCAGAAATGGACTCAAATTCCTCTTGCCAAGTGTGTCAAACTGGAAGAATCTCTAAAGTTCCTTCCACAGCTAATATATTAGGAGACTATTTTAAGAGATGGCCTAAAAAATGTTTGGGAGTAACACAGGTTTCTATTTTCCCCTATTTTTTCAGGCTTTCGGCTGATCTCCCATTCCAAGACATAGCTATTTCGACTACACGGTTCTATTTGTTGTGGTGAGCAGACGGCTGTTTAATACTTTTATTAAGGAGCATCATTTCTGTTTTCACCACCCCCATATACTGTTTTCTTCCTTTTTCTTTTCTTTTTTTTAAGATCCTTGAAAAAGCCTTTGTTTATGAAACCCTCTTGAGCAACAGCTAATTCTTTTCCTCAGCAAAATTAAAGGCGAACCATCCTTGAAACTCGTAGACCACATTTATGCATTTCTGAATTCTTGAATTTCTCATAAGAGTCTCTTGTCTTCTGATGAAAATACTTGCTGATAGTCATTTGTAATGCAGAACAGCTTCCCTAACCCTCTCTAGAGGGAGGAAGGGAATCGGTTTTTAAAGAGGTCATGTAACATTTAGGACTTTATGACAATTCTAATTTTAGAGAACATTTTAATTTGACTTTTCAATTTTTGTTATAAGGTGTAAAGTATAATCCTTCCAAGTCTTCAAAGGCTGAGAACTTGTTAAAGAGGGAGACTCCCTAAGGTCCAAAGTCCCTGCAACCTTGAGCTGCTGCTATGTTCTCAAATTTGTACAATGGAGCCTCCAGAGGTTTGTGGGCTTGAAAAAGGCCAGCAACTTCTTAGAAACCAGGTTCTGTATCTACTGTTGTAAGGGAAAAACATCATAAAGTTTAGTAAAGCAAACAGAAAGTTTTATTCAGCATATATTCAAAAGGACAAAAGCGGGAAGTGGACAAGCATGATGCCAAAGCTAAAATGTCTGCCCGAATCTGAGGAAGGTTACAGAATCATCAGTATATATCAACATCACAAAATGGGTAGAATCGTTGCAAGCGTCACCTTTTCACAGATTGGCTAGAAATTGTAATCTTACATTTTGAATCGTCTTTATTAACAATCACTGGTACAGGTTTCAGTAAAGACAGTCAGGAGGGTCTTCACTGGTGCAACAAATTTCTATTCACTAGATGCTAATAGAAAAAGACAAAAAGTGGGAAGTCTTTTCTGTTCTGTTCGATTGCCCTTTTGTGAAAACTTCCTTAAAGATAATTTCTAAGATTGTCCCATCTATTGTCTTTATCTCAGGGCCCAGTTGATGTGTCTTTTTTGAGTCCCTGAGGGCCCATGCTCAAGGTCAGGGAATAATGATTCCAAATATTATTTTCTAAATCACTACCAAATTAAAATGTTAATTCTCATCCCATGATGACATTGCTTCTATTTTATGTCTTCTAAAATGTTTTGAATAATGTAGGGGGAAGTAATCTACAATAATGTTTTGAGTACATTTTAGTACTTCTACAAACTTCTGGACGTCACTATGAGTCGGAATCAACTTGACGGCAGTGGGTTTGGTTTTGGTTTGGTAGGGGGGAAATATCACAGATATGAGTTCTTCTTTTTTTGCTTTTATAGTGCCACACAAGTAACTGTTTAATAAATATCTTTTGGCAATCTCTGTGTCATTATTGAAGGAAGCAGGGAAGCTACTGAGGTTTGTGCCTTGCCATTTGGTACAAGGAGTCCCTGGGTGGTGTAAATGGTTAACATGCTTGGCTGCTAACCAAAAGGTTGGAGGTTCTGAGTCCCCCCAGAGGCATCTCGGAATAAAGATCTGGCAATCTACTTCCAAAAAATCAGCCATTGAAAACCCTGTGGAACACTGTGCTTATTCTGACACACATGGGGTGGCCATGAGTCAGAGTCAACTCAACAGCAACTGGTTTATTTGGTACAAAGATGCTGTCACCCTTACATCCCTAGTTCTGCTCCAGGTTTAGGGGTGGGAGTAGGTTGAAAGAACTATAGGAAAAGGGGCACAGGGGGAGGGTGCTTTCAGCCTCCCAAGGAGCTACCATAGACCACCCCATAGTCTTTACACCATTTGGACAAGAAATGGTTTCTGTCTATTTTATGGCATTGTTCCGTCTCCCTCCTTCCCCACATCCTCCCTCTGAACAGCATGATTGAAAGATGATCTTGCCAGCACTCAGTAGTTCCAGGAAAGCTGAGAATGTTGAAATATTTGTGTCTGATTCTCTCTCCTACGTGTTTGTCCATGCATCAAAAAAGGAAGAAAAAAAAAAGATCCTAAGAATTACTGAAATAGGATTTATTTGGTAACTATTATAAACTGCTAGTACATCAGCCTTTTCTCTCAACTTTACACTCCTCATGTGGAAACTGTTTGTTTCAAATACTGCTTTTGTTGCTGAACTAACTAAAGACAAAGTACAGATGAAATGCGATGACAAATTCCAAGAAATGTTTCACTATTCGTTCAGTCAGAATGAGGTGCAGTTGCTCACTTTAAAAATGAAATCATCTTGCTCAGCAGAATTTGCTTTTGTTTTCCTCCCTGTAATTTACTGCCTGGTTATGGTTTAATAACAAGATGTACTCTAGTTCGCTGCCCTCATAAAACCTGCAGGCTGAGAAACAGTTACAGTGGGATAGGTTTCTGCTCTGGGTAAAGAAATGAATTCCTATAGCTTAATCTTGGTGGACGTGGAGCTGTGAAATTATAGGCAAATTGAGTTTACCAGGCATTTTTCTGAAAACAGGTTGCTAGTCACTCAAGAGCTACAAACCTTGTGGAGGCCTATCTCATGCAGTACACTCAACTGCTCTCACCTGGTTAAATTTCTGAACATTTATTCATGCTGATTGTGAGTGTCAGTGACACAATGCTGCAAGAGTTGTGATTGCGTTGAATAGTGCTTCTAGAGTCTTAATAAGGAAGAGAAAGTATTTTTAAGTACCACAGGGATTAAAGCTACAGCGATTTCAACACAGATTTGTTTTTGAGAGAAGCGTTTTTTACTTTGTTGGTATTGAAGGGAATACAGGTGATGGGGTTTAGAATCATTGAATTATGGAAAGCATCCCTTTATGTGCCATAACAAAAACAAAATGTGAGTTTTTTAACGACCCAAGGATAGGTCAGTAAATAGCCGTTTAGCTGAGACAGAAACCTTTTATTAATCGTCTTCTAGTTTTTAAACTAAAATATCATCTAGGATCTGGCTCACTTAATATCATGTGTTTGATGTATAATTTCTCCTTTCATATAGATACTCTTTAGTATGAGGGCTGCTTGCAAGGCAAATCTACTGATGCTTAAAAACCCAAAGAAACAGGACAAACTATAAGAGGTGATATGAAGAGTATGTTTTCCAAATAGATATTAGAATTACAGAATGTTGGAGCTAGTGGTTAAGAACGCAAACCCTGTGGACCAGATGCCAGCTCCACCACTTACAACCACACGACACGGTCAACTCAATCTTATTGTGCCTCGGTTTTCAATCTACAAATAGTACTCAGCTCTTAGGCTTGTTAAAAATGTTAACTCACTTAATTTATGGAAAGCATTACAATAACTCCCAGCCCATGGTAATTGCTGTGTAATTTATCCTTATTGCTTTTATCATTTTTTTCCAACTTCCTCCGATCAGGTGTCCCTTTAGTCCAGTGCTCTTGTATACTAATATTACCCAGGAAAGAAGGAATCTAATGTGTAGCTTCAAAAATGCTATGTTAGGCTGGCAAACACAGAGACTGACTCTGTGTGTGTGTGTCTATATACACATATATGGCAGTCTGTACTTCAAAACACGAGATGAAGACTCACCATCCTTGCTTCTAAGGAGCATTCTAGCTACACTTCTTCCAAGACAGGTTTGTTTGTTCTTCTGGCAGTCCATGGTATATTCAATATTCTTCCCCAACACCACAACTGAAAGGTGTCAGTTCTTTGGTCTTCCTTATTCACTGTCCAGCTTTCACATGCATATGAGGTGACTGAAAATACCATGGCTTAAGTCAGGAGCACCTTAGTCCTCGAAGTGACATCTTTGCTTTTTAACACTTGAAAGAACTCTTTTGCAGTAGATTTGCCCAGTGCAATATGTCATTTGATTTCTTGACTGATGCTTCCATGGGTATTGATTGTGGATCCACGTAAAATGAAATCCTTAACAACTTCAATCTTTTCTCTGTTTATCATGAGGTTGCTTATTGGTCCAGTTGTGAGGATTTTTGTTTTTTGTATGTTGAGGTGTAATCCATACTGAAGGCTGTAGTCTTTGATCTTCATCAGTAAGTGCTTCAAGTCCTCTTCACTTTAAGAAAGCAAGGTTGTGTCATCTGCATATCCCAGGTTGTTAATGAGTCTTCCACCAATCGTGATGCCATGTTCTTCTTCATATAGACAGCTTCTCTCTGATTATTTGCTTATCATACAGATATACAGGCTGAACAAGTGTGGTGAAAAGATACAACCCTAACACATATCCTTCCTGATTTTAAAGTAGACAGTATCCCCTTGTTCTGTTTGAATGACTGCCTCTTGGTCTATGTACAGGTTCCTCATGAGCACAATTTGATGTTCTGGAATTCCCATTCTTCTCAATGTTATCCATAATTTGGACATGTTATCAGGAGGGACCAGTCTTTGGAGAAGGACATCATGCTTGGTAAAGTAGAGGGTCAGTGAAAAAAAGGAAGACCCTCAATGAGATGGATTGACAGGGTGGCTGCAACGAAGTGCTCAAACATAGCAACAATTGTGAGGATGGTGCAGGACTGGACAGTTTTTCGTTCTGTTGTACATAGGGTTGCTATGAGCCAGAACCCACTCGACGGGTGTCCCTGGCTGGCAGAAATGGTTAAACACTCGGCTACTAACCAAAAGGGTGGCGGTTTGAATCCACCCAGAGGTGCCTCAGAAGAAAGGCCTGGTGAAAAACCTATGGAGTGCAATTCTATTCTGAAACACATGGGATCACCATAAGTCAGAACTAACTTGACTATAAATGGTTATACTTCAAAGGTTAGTACAGCAGGGTACTGCAAAGAAATTGAGACCAGCTGGAGACAGGAAAGGCTTTAAACAACAACTTATGTCAGTTAAAAATTTTTCTAGAAGAAGAAGGATGTCAACCACAAAACATTGTTTACCTCACTCGGGGTTAAAGTTTAAGTTGCTTCCTCCTAATCTTTCTGCTTTCAGCTGTCTTTCAAATCAACCAATTAAAACTAGAATCCTGGGCATGTGTGGTAAGAGACCAGGTTGACCGCCAAATAGCCCCAGCCCGTAATAAGTATTGCCTAGGAACCAAAAGACCCATGCCAAGGAATCAAAATCACCCGACATACATCACTGAGCAAAGACCAAGCCCATCTGAGAAGCGAGAAGTCCATCGGCCACTTCCATGCCAAATCTTAGCCCGACCCCTTTTTAAACATGTATGAAATTAATGAATATGTATGACTTCTCCTTTCCTTCGTAGTACAAAACTTCCTCCAGCACTTTGTTTGGCGAGACAGTGCTTTGGGAGCAATCCCTCTGTCTCCTTACTCACTGCGGGTGATGAACTATATCTTGCTTTAAATGCACTTGATTCTTAGTTATTCTTAACTAGAATACAAGTAGCGAACCCACTGCGTTCGGTAACAAATTGTCTCCACCTCCCTCTATTGAAGAAAGGCCATCTAGACTACCGCAGGTGCTTCCTAAGTAACCTCTCCTTGGACATTAGTTTTACCACCCTGCCACAGGGTGACCTTTCATACAAATGTTGGAGCCTCTTCTACTAGTGGAAACCCTGGTGGTGTAGTGATTAAGAGCTACAGTTGCTAACCAAAATGGCAGTTTGAATCCACCAGGCGCTCCTTGGAAACTCTGGGGCAGTTCTACTCTGTCCTATAGGGTTGCTATGAGTTGGAATTGACTTGACGGCGATGGGCTTGGTTTTTTTCAAAGAACTGTTTTTACCGCAATAATGCGGATTGGAGCCACCTGCCGCAATAGCCAATTCTGAGACAGGGGTGAGGTAAGCAGCAAGAGTTTTATTATATAGCGATACATAGGAGACAGAGGGGAATAGATTCCTCCAAAAAACCCATCTCCCCCACTGGAGATTGGCTGAAGGCTTTTATAGGGACAGGATTATGGGTCTTAGAAGTTTGTGTTAGTTTCCCCTTGAGGTGGTGATGTCTCAGATGAGTTAATTTTCTACTGGTATTCTTGGGGGTTATCTGGTGACATCCTTGGGGATTATCTGGCAAGATCCTGGTTTTTCTTGTCACAAGATGGGTACTTTGTTTGGTTTTCAAGCTTAGATCATTATCACTTGTCTTCTACCCTCCAACGAGGAACATCGGTTAATCTTAAACCTTTTGTAGAGACTGGAGAAAGAAGCTCATGAGACAATGTGGTGGTTAGCAATGGGGAGTAAATAATAGTGAACCAGGCCTGTGCAGCCTCTTCCACTGTCTTGACCGGATAGTTTGTTACAGGTTCTATTTGTAACAGCTGTGGAGGACTTTGGAGCTGGGTAACTCGTCTGTAGTGATAATGGTCACAAACACCAGCCCCAGGACCAGGGACACACCTCGAGAAGCTGTGCATTTTTAAGTGATACCAAGTTTTTATCACTGACCACAATCAGTGCTGGATTTTTTTTGTTTTAGTTTTCAAGAACTTTGCTCTGTTCTGAAAATAAAAAAGTGCTTTTACCTTAAGGCCAAAATGTAAATGTGTGACATGTACTTTCCCTCAGGCAAGTGACTCACTGTGGATGCAATGACAATCTATCTTTCCATTTGATAGTTGATCAGTGAACTGGATGTGAAACTGCAGGAAATCTGCCATGTTAGGAAATTAGATAAGCAAGAGCCTCTAAAATAAACCTCCACATTTTAAAATGATCTCTCACTCCACCCCAAGTTAATGGCTGTCTAGATTTGGAAACAGTGTATACATAGATCCAATTTATTCACTGAACATTAATTTAATGAGCACCTATTAACTACCAGTCACTGTTCAAGGAATGCTGATCCGAAGACATGTTCTGCCCTTAGGGCATTCTCAGTCTTTGAAGGACAATGACGCAAAACAAATGTTTGCTAAAATAGTAAAAAAGTGTCATGGAAGCACAGCTATCTGGGGAAAAGCTTTCCAGACAATTAGACATTTAAAATGAGTCTTAAAAGATAAAAAGGAATTTCTGGAGAAAGAAGGGGCGGGAGGCAGGGCATTCCAGAAACAGTCTAGAGAGGACAGAAGCTGAGAAGAGGGGCTATATAAGATGTGGACCAGGAATTTGAGAACCCTGGGAAGTCGTTCAGTGGTAGAATTCTCCACGTCCATGCTGGAGACCTGTGTTCAATTCCCGGCCAATGCACCTCATGTGCAACCACCACCCGTCTGGAGACTTGCATGTTGCTATGATGCTGGATGGCGCAGTGGTTAAGAGATAGGCTGCTAACCAAAAAGTTGGCAGTTCAAATCCAGCAGCTGCTCCTTGAAAACCGGATAGGGTAGTTCTACTATGTCCTATAGGGTCGCTATGAGTTTGGCATTGGCTCGACAGCAATGGGTTTGGGTTTATGAAGCTGAACAGGTTTCAGTGGAGCTTCCAGACTAGAATGAACTAGGAAAAAAAGGGCTGGTGATGTAACCGGACTGTTCCGGCCCTGCTCAGCACAACCATAGAGACGTGAAATGGGTGAAAGCGAAAGAAGAGGCTTTGTTTGGTCGGCCAAGCAAAGGAGCACACTGGGACTTGCGTTGCCAACATGGCTCCCAGAAAAATAGCCCAAGGGGTTTATATGGGTGAAGTAAATCAGGTCTGGGGTCTTCAGGAATGCCTCAAGGTGGGGCCAGCTTGCTGACTGATCTGGCCCGAAAAGGTGTTCCAGGGCAGTACAGCCTTTCTGCGCTTGCTCAGTCTAAAAAGCGGGGGGAGTCTCTCAAGCTGGATATTAGGTTCCGACCCCTCGCTTCTGAAAGCCTCCCCCAATCTTGGGCTATTAAAGTTTGGCTCTGTTGGGTGGGAGAAAAGTTCCCGGGTCACCCGGGAGAGGGGGGGGGGTCAATGGGTCTGCGCATGTCAGGTGGGCCAGATCTAGTTCTTCCCAGTTTCCGCTGGTCCTGCAACCCCAGTCTCTTGTTTTCCTCAACTTGGCCAGAAACAGAAAGCATACCTAAATAAAGAGACAGCTTAAAGACAGGGAGTTAGATCCTATATCATAGGAGATGGCAGGAACAGTCCTTTGCTTATTCAAGATGGCGGAAAGGCTGCCGGTCTCAGTGATCTACTTCTGAAAATCAGCTATTCTGGAAATCAGCCAGTGAAAACCCCATGGATTACCACAGCCCTATTCCCAACCTACCTGGGTAGCTTTTCGTTCAGGTTTTATTCCATTGTGCTTGGGGTCACCAGGAGTGGGGCAACTGCAGAGCAGCTAACAACAACAATGGGAAGGCTGGAGGGAATAAATTCATAGAAAAGTGTGGTGAGAGAAAAAAAAACAAAGAATACCCTTTGCTGTCCAACCGATTCTGATTCATAGCGACCCTATAGAGATAAGGTAAGTAAAAGTGGGTTGGGTTCAATGGTGCAGAGCCTTGAGTATCTTCTTGAGAGACTTGTGAGCCCCACCCTCAGGGAACACAATACTTTTTTAAAGTAGGAGCCTGCAGTGGATAAACTTGTCTTTGAAATTTCCCCTGCGAGAGAGCCTGGAGTATGGATCAGTGGGAGGCGGGCCTGGACACAGGGAGAGGAGTTAGGCTCCTGAATAGCCAAAGCATTACAGGGCATTGTTTGAATTCAGTCAAGAGGGCAGAAAGAGGTCCCAGACATATTTGGGGGCAGTGTTAATAGATCTTAGATGACTGACTAAATGTGAAGAGAGATAGAACTAAGGATTAGAATAAAGGATTAGAACTGGCACTTTAAACACACACACCAGAATTAAGCTACCTGCCTGGGCTCACCTCCTTTACTGTGCGATGTTGGGGTACCAAAAAAAAACAAAAACAAAAATAGAACACTTAACTATATTATATATATATAACAAAACCGCCGCCACCGAGTTGATTCTGACCCATAGCGGCACTATTGGACAGAGTGGAACTGCCCTATTGGGTTTCCAAGGCTGTAAATCTTTACGGAAGCAGACTGCCACATCTTTCTCCCCACTGAGCAGCTGGTGGGTTCCAACCGTGGACCTTTTGGTTAGCAGCCGAGTGCTTAACCTCTGCACCACCAGGGCTCCTACGATGCTGGGTTAAGTTCTTAAATTCTCTGTGCCCCAATTTCCTCATCTGTAGAATGGGGATAATAACTGTATCTATCTCATACAGAAATTGTGAAAATTAAATGTGATAATGCAAATAAAGCACTAAGAACAATGTTTGCCCTTCAATAAGACTCCACAAATGCTAGATGGTATTTATTACCCACAATAATAGTAATAACAGTAATAATTAACTTTTAGAATTGCTGGAAGAGGCTGCATAGGCCCAGCTCACTGTTATTACTCCCCATTGCTAAGCCCCACATTGTCTCATGATCTTGTTTGTCCCTCCTGTTCCAGTCTCTACAAAAAGTTTTAATATTAACCGATGTTCCTCCTTGGAGGGTACAACACAAGTGATAATGATCTAGGAATGAAAAACAGAACAAAGCATCCATCTTGGGAAAAGAAAACCAGGATGCTGCCAGATAATCCCCAAGAAAAGATTAACTTATCTGGGACGTGACCACCTCCACGAGGAACTAACAACTTCTAAGAGCTGTTGTAGGGGAAAAACATCATAAAGTTTAGTAAAGCAAAAGAAAATTTTATTCAACATATATCAAAGGGGCAGAAGTGGGAAATGGACTACTATATTCAAACAACATCACAGAATAGGCAAGACTGGGAAAAAGGACAAGCATGCTACCACAGCCATGTCTGCCCGAGTTCAAAGAACAGTTACAGAGCCATCAGTATATATCAACATCACAAAATGGGTAGAATCATTGAAAGCATCACTTTTTCACTGCTTGGCTAGAAATTGTAATCTTACATTTTGAATCATCTTTCTTAACAGTCATTGGTATGGATTTCAATAACGAAAGTCAGGAGGGTCTTCATTGGTCCAACAGATTCCTATTCACTAAATGCTAATAGAAAAAGATAAGAGTGGAAAGTCTTTTGTGTTGTGTTTGATCGGCTTTATGTGAAAGTTTTCCTAAAAGATATTTTCCAAGATTATCTTAGCTATTGTCTTTATACCTCAGGGCCCAGTTGATGTGTCCTTGTGAGTCCTTGTGAGCTCAGCTCCAGCTGGGTCACATTCTGTATGCTCAAGGAGAGGGAATAGTAACTCCAATATTATTTCCTAAATCAGACCCAAAATCCTGTCGCTATAAAAGCCTTCAGCTGATCTCCAGTGGGGGAGACGGGTTTTTGGAGGAATCTATTCCCCTCTGTCTGCTATATATAGATATATAATAAAACTCTTTCTGCTCACCTCACCCCAACATTTGAAAGTCTAAGGATCAAGGATTTGTGTTGAGAGCCATTATATGATTTTTTTTCTTAGAAAAAACATTTTCAATTATTTTTTTGTTTCAGGCACAATAAATAGCAGTTGCTATGCCTCTTCCCACCCCTATCCTCATCCTCACTCCCAGTGACAATTTTGATCATATAATGCAGGTGGAGTCAGCCAGGCCTTTCCATCATAAAATTAGTTTTTGTAATTCATAATTATTTGGGGGGGAAGGGTGTATTTTGAGATTATATAAATATCCAGTCTCTTATGACAAACTCAATTTATTCATTTATATGTTTTTATTAGTATGGACCCATAGTTTCCTATTTTATTCAATTGACTCATTATTTATTTTGATGATTAAATTATCCCTGATTCGGCCAGAAGAAGCCCCTTCAACATGGCTTCTGTGTCCTTTTGACATGTCTCTGTCAACTGGAAATGACCACAACCAGTTTAGGCCACCCTTACTTAACTGGCATTTTCCAAACTCACATTCTCTTCATCATGGTAAAGCCAAGAACCTGGAGCCTTAAAAAAAACTGGCTCTTAATAGCCACATTTGAGTCAAACAATGGTCTAGATAAACTAGTAAGACCCTTTTTTGCCTTGGGCATTGTGCTCCTTTGAGGAATTCAGTCAGTTTCGGGGAAACAGACCCCCAAAGGTCAGACTGGGAGCTATGTTTAGGGTCAATCAGTAATTATTTTAATTGTTCTTCAAGACAAAGCTGTATGAAAATCCTTCCTGACCACACACTTGTTTATCAGATGTTCCCACCCATTTTTCTGTGGCAATGCCTGTAAGATTTGGTACAAGAATTTTGGAAATTCTTCTCATCTTTGCAACATTTCTAACACTCTAGTTGAAATGTTACCCCAATTTGCAAATTGTATATTCAATAAACTTCCATCAATTTTTATTATTGGCTTAAATATGATTTTTGTTTTAACAGACTGAATTGTTCCAAAAGGAGAGAAGAGGCAGCACACCTTTTTTGGTTTTCTTAGGGCATTTTGCTGGTGCTATTTCTGGCATCTCCAGTAATGAGGTTTTACCTAAGCTGGCGGATCAGAACAACTCAGCACACCCAGATGTGTGGCCAAGCCGTAGCTGCATTCAGACACGAATTCTTGTTCAACAGCAGTCTCAGTTTCTCTTCCTGTCCAGTAGCACAACAGGAAACTAAGCCGTGGGTAATTGGATAGATCCTCCTTTCACTGACAATGAGCGTTAAGTTAGTAGCAATGACGAAGAAGAGGGTTGCTTAACTAACAGTTTCGGGTCCTGTTCCAAAGTTCTTTGTAGCTAACTAGGTTTCCATTTCAAATTCATTTAGGTATGAGATTGGAATTTGGTTTCTTAATGAGCTTCTTTGTTGTTTCAGCTATCCTACCTAGCCTTATCACTGGTACTAGGGTCTGGTACAAAATACATTTCTGTACAAGAGATGATAATAGGGACTTTGTACATGTTGTTGTGATTTCGTTTTGTTAACACAGGAAATCCCACCCACACCATCCACCCATATACGACTGCAATAATATATGACTTTAGATTCTGTAACTTGAAAAACCAGTCAGGAGCAACAGGGTGTTTTCCCTTTTTTTCTAGATAATAACAAAGAACATTTATAAGCTCTGAAGAGAAATTTCCTAGGAATGAATTTTGCTGAAGCTGGCTTTCTGAGGTAAGGAAGCCAGTTGCTTTAGCCAGGTTCTAACGATAGGGACTGCTCCCATAGCCTAGCCTGGTTGCCTTCCAGAATGAGGACACTAAAATAGCCTCTGGATTCACTAGTGATTATCCTGGTTCTCACAAACCCTTGGGTAGCAGGGAAAGCTTGCCCCACCTTTTCTTTTTCTGATGTTGTATTCTCCTGGCTATTTTATGATCCATCAGAATGTGGAGAAATAACCTGGAATTCTCTTAGATAAAAGACCTTGTGTGATAAAAACAAAAGCTAAGAATCCCCAAGAAGATAAAATACTTAGGAATAAATCTAACCAGAGACGTAAAAGATCTATACAATGAAAACTACAAGACACTTCTGCAAGAAACCAAAAGAGACCTGCATAAGTGGAAAAACATACCTTGCTAATGGATAGGAAGACTCAACATTGTGAAAATGTCAATTCTACCCAAAGCGATCTACAGATACAGTGCAATCTTGATCCAAATTCCAATGGCATTTTTTAATGAGATGGAGAAACAAATCTCCAACTTCATATGGAAAGGGAAGAGGCCCCTGATAAGTAAAGCATTACTCAAGAAGAACAAAGTGGGAGGCCTCATGCTACCTGATTTTAGAACCTATTATACTGCCACGGTAGTCAAAACAGCCTGGTACTGGTACAACAACAGACACATAGACCAATGGAACAGAATTGAGAATCCAGATATAAATTCATCCACCTATGAGCAGCTGATATTTGACAAAGGGCCAAAGTCCCTTAATTGGGGAAAAGACAGTCTCTTTAACAAAACAAAAGCTAAAAACCCAATTGGAGATGATATCATATCATGGGAACACTGGAAATGGAATCAGAAGATTTGGGGTTTTGTCCTCGGCTCTGGAGCTAACAAGGTTTCTTAAGTTTCTGGAAGTTTCTTAAGTGATTTAGGTCATCTGAGGGGGATTAGAGTAGTTTCTAAAAATAGTGCTGTGTAGGTACTTAGGGCCCCACAGGTCCCTCAGAGCTGTCTCAGTGGCCAACAGTGGCAGGTTCAGGGAACTGGGCCAGGGGTCACTGACAGGGATATGCAGGGGACTTAGCTCCCACGACCTCCACTGTTCTTCAAGCAGAGCAACAGCAGCTCTACTTTCATACATTTTACATATTAGGATTTCTTGAAGAATTTCTTTTGAAGGAAGGACTTAGCTAAAAAAAATTTTTTTAAAAAAGCGATAAGACTCTGTAAGTCTCCTTTAGCTATATATATACATATAGTGATTTCCTACAATATTTAAATATTTTAAATGCAGGTTCACTTTGTCCTCTGAGATGAGACCAATCTATGTTAATTCTGGGACAGAAATTCAGTCCATACTTTTTTGAACAGCAGTGTAGCCCTACAAGACAGGGACACCCATTGTCCTGTACTTTATTCACACACATATAAAGATGCGAAGAGATGGAAGAAGCAAAGGAAATGTAGTACAGGTCGCTAGCTCCTCAACTTCCCCTCTGTTCTCTTTTCTGTTAAGGGAGAGAAGCCCCCCCTTTCTATAGGGCAGCAGGGCCCAGGGTCCCCACATTTTTTCTGATGCTTTTGTGAGAAGCAATATGACAGCCACAGAGGAGACAAACTTAGGAGGGAGCCCAGATGCTACCTTTTCTAGTTCCAGAGCTATCCTATCAGGACAAAAAGGAGCAACCCTAACCAGATTTACTGGCCTGACAGAGTCTGGAGAAACCCCGAGAGTATGGCCCCCAGACACCCTTTTAGCTCAGTGGTGAAGTCACTTTCGATGTTCACTGTTCAGCCAGGGATTGGACTGCCCCATAAAACAAAACAGGACTAATGAGGCACAGCAGACCAGGGACAAGGACTAGAAGGCAGAAGGGGACAGGAAAGCTGGTGATAAGGAACCCAAGATTGAGAAGGGACAGTGTTGACGTGTAGTGGGGTTGTTAACCATTGTCATAGGGCAACATGTGTACTAACCGTTTAATGAGAAACTATTTTGTTCTGTAAATCTTCATCTAAAGTGGGAATACCGGCACAATTGGAAGAGCGTAGTTGATGTCACTGAACTGTGCACGTAGAAATTTTTGAAATGGTCGAGAAGGGAGAGGGTTGACATGTTGTGGGGTTGTTAGCCAATGTCATAAAACAATATGTGTACTACTGTTCAATGAGAAACTATTTGTTCTGTAAACCTTCACCTGAAGTACAATTAAAAAAATAAATAAATAAATAAAGAACTTGTGCTGTAGGCTGGTGGTGGCTTGGATTGAGTGGTGTCTTTCTCTGATGCAAAATAACTCTCCAGACAGGTTTTTGTGGGGTAGGAGGGAGCTAGACAAAGAAGAAAGGAGGAAACCAAACATGCAATATCCTAACAACCTTCAATAATTTGTCTAAAATTATTAGGCATTGAAGCTACAAGGGGCCATATATATTTTACTGTTTGTATAAAATGCAGTCTTCACCAAATAATTTAAGATTGAACACCAGACAAGGAGAAAGATGGGCAATTCGATAACTGTCATTGTTACATAAAGGATTATTTAAAAAAAAATAATAAAAAGCTGTTCCTGTAGGTCCTCTTAGACAATATGGAAAAATTCAGAATTTCCTCATGAGCGCATCTCCTTCTCCAGAGATCTTGAAGACATGAGCTCAGGGGTTTGGGGCAGTGCTGTAGAAGCAGCTGTCTGCATGAGGTAGTGCCAGGTCTATGGCTTCCAGATTTATTGAATTCATGCAGCATTTAATTTTGTTAAGTAAGTAACCGAATAAATGAAAAACTACGATCTACTGTCATTGTCATTTCATTAAAGAAAGAACAAGTTGCTATCCCCATGATAAGAAACATATGATTTCAGAATAAAGGATAATTCTATAGACTAAAAGGAGCCCTGGTGGCACAGGGTTTAAGAGCTTGGCTGCTAACCAAAAGGTCGGCAATTTGAATCCACCAGCTGCTCCTTGGAAATCCTACAGGGAAATTCAGCTCTGTCCTATAGAGTGGCTATGAGTTGGAATTGACTCAATGGCAACAGCTTAAAAGGAGCCCTGGTGGCACAGTGGTTAAGTGCTCGGCTGCTAACCAAAAGGTCAGTAGTTCGAACCCACCCAATGCCTTCGAAGAGGAAAGATACAGCAGTCTACTTCCATAAAGAAACATCATGGGGCAATTCTACTCTGTCCCACAGGGTCACTGTGAGTTGAAATCGGCTTGATGGCAATGGGTGTGGTTTAGTTTTCTATAGACTAAGATAGTCGAGGAAAAAAGGCCTGGCTAGCTACTTCCGAAAATCAGCCAGTGAAAACCTATGGATCACAATGGTCTGATCTGTTGTGCTTGGGTTGCCATCCGTTGGGTCTGACTACGGCAGCTAACGATTGAATAAAATCATCCTACTGAACAGCTCTCTACATTGCCTTTACATTCTCATTTTCTGTGCCCAGGTGAAAACGTCCTCAGAGCCAGCCTTTAGGAACTGTGCTGCAGTTTGTGTGGGAGACCCAACCCACTGATCCTAAGAAGACATCGTCCCCCAGATAATTTCTCCTGATATTAGAATACGGAAAAGTAGTAAGGAGTCAAGGCTTAAAGACTTTTTTCTTTCTTTCTGCAATGTAAACGCTCTTAAATAGCAGTACATAAAAAAAATCCCTGGGTGGTGCAGATGGTTAATGTTCTCAGTGCTAACTGAAAGGCTGGTGGATTGAGTCCAGCCAGACACACCTTGGAAGAAAGGCTTGGCAATCTACTTCTGAAAAATCAGCCACTGAAAACCTACGGTGCACAGTTCTGCTTTGACACACATGGGGTCAGTTGGAACTGACTCCATGGCAACCGATTTTTATGAATCAGCTGATTCGGCCATCTTTTCTCTTTTGTCACAATCTTAGAAATAGCTTGCTTGCAGTAAAAGCACCTCACAGTTTCTTCTTCAATGAAACCACAATGCCTTTGTGCCTTTTCAGCTCAGATCAAGGGCCTCTGAAGATTCACCATTGTAGGTCTCTTGAAATCCATTTTATTTGTAGAATGGTAGCATATGAAGGTGCCCTAAAGATCATCAAGTTCATTTCTATTAATTACAGGCGAGAAAATGGAGGCTAAGAGATGAAGCAGGCAGCAACACCCAGCAGTGGGAGAGAAGGACTAGAACTCAAGTTCCTGGAAGCTAGTTTAGCAATTGCCATGCTTCTTATAACTTTCTCTTCTGCCTGTATCACTTTTCCATTCAGTTGTCCCTTCCCCCTTGAATAGCCTTTCTCTTTTTACATTGCCTTTTATTTGAGGTTTCAGATCTGAAACTGTGTTTAGCTATGCCTTGGCTTTTGTCCACATACTGTAGACTGACAATCCTCCTATAAATCTTTTTTTTTAATCTAGATTAGAAATTTCTTCCTAACTTCCCTCTGGTGAAGCTTGATACCAACTGATCTATAAGGGTTTGGCCTTCAAAACAGTCTTAGTCCACTTTCGCCTGTAGGACCAAGTCCTCAGAGAGCAAGTGAAAATTACTGCTTGAAAAAGAATGAGTTAAAGCTACAGAATTCATTTTTTTCACATACCATTTGCAATAGCTTTTCTTTATTATTGTACTTCAGGTGAAAGTAGCTCAAGGTAGTCTCTCATACAAAATTTTATGCACACATTGTCATGCGACACTAGTTGCAATCCCTACAATGTGACAGCACATTTCCCCCTTCCCACCTGGGTTTCCCGTGTCTATCCAACCAGCTCCTGTCCCTGCCTGCCTTCTCATCCTGCCTCCGAACAGGAGCTGTCCATTTGGTCTCGTGTATCTGCCTGAACTAAGAAGCACACTCTCACGAGTATTATTTTATGTTTTATAGTCTTTGTCTGAAGAGTTGTCTTTTGGAATGGCTTTAGTTCTGGGTTAACATAGTGTTCGGGTGCAGTAGCTTTTCAGATTTCTCACTGTCCCACGAAGAAATTTTACCTACTACATAGAGATTTTGCAGATTTTCTTCTTTGAACCATAAGTTTATCTGAGTTCTATATTCTAATCTATTTTCAGTTTATTCCAATTTAAAAAATATTACATCTCCGTATGTATTTACACTAAAAGCTGAACACAAATTCAGAGAAAGCCAACAGTGAGTCATGGACCCTAATCTTGGATCCCTTCTAAATAGTCTGTTGTCAGGACCTTTTTCCGTTGCTTAAGAATCAACAGTTCAATGCTTCGCTACTTCCCTTGAGCTTCTGACCCCATCATCTTTTTCTTCTTCTCAGCAGAAGACCTCACCTCTGATTTCTCATAGAAAATTGAGGCAGCCAGGTACTGACTTTCTCAACTTAGTCGCCAATAAATTCCCCTCAAACACCATCATCAGTAGTTTCTCTAAAGTCTCAAAGCTTGAGGTCATCCTAAACCTCTTCAAAGACAGATTCTAGGTATGATAGCCCATTCTATCTTGTTGAGACTTTTACTCTTTTGATTATTGCTACCTTTCCATCTTTAGCCTTTCCACTGGCTCTGTCCTCTGGATTTATCCATGTTAAAGCACTTTCAGACTTTCAAAAAATTACGTTGGACTTATATCCCCTGTTTCAACCTCATTTCATGGTCAAACCTCTTAAAAAGGTCATATTCCAATTCCACTATCCTACCTTCCACCTCCACTTCACTCCATTGTGGTCTACTTGTGCTCCCCCTGCTCCATTAAAACTGTTCTCAATGTTTTTCTAGTTGCTAAATTCAATAGACCCTTTTCAATCCTTATTTTTTTAATCTCCTGGCAGAATTGTTTTTCAGTTGACCTACAGTCTTGTCAGCTTTTGTATCCCTGGGCCCAAAGCTTACAGGGATACAAAATCAAATCTCAATTTGACAAAAGGATTGAAATGGAAAACAGGTGGGAGTCAAATAGTGAAGGCTGTAAATGCTGAGCTGAGGGTTCGTCCTTATTCTGTAGTCAACGGTAATCTAGAAAGGTCTTTGAGTAGGGAAGTGGTATTGTCACATCTTTTGGGAAGCAAACTCTGAGGCAGTGGATGTCTTGGAGCTGTGTTTCTCAAAATTCAGTGCACACCAGCAGCATTATCATCTGGGAATTTGATAAGATAAAAATTATTGGGCTCCATGTCTGACCTAAAAATCTAGAAGCTTTGAGGGTGGGGCTCAGCAATGTAAGTTTGATGAAACACAAAGTTAGAGAACCACTGGTTTGGAAGAAATGGAGACAGAGCAAGTACAAGTTATTACAGGCCTGAAAAAGTCATGGAGGTTGGGTGGAGAGGGGTATGTGGAGAGAAGGTGTGGTGGTTACTGGTTGAGGGACCAAGGTATTTTTTTGGGTAACTACTCTTTTAGAGGACATGAAATCTTGGTGCTGCCTCTGAAGTTTCTCATTCACCCATTCATTCGTGACTTAGCTGGTGTTACTTTGTATTACCAGGGGAGACACAGGCCAGAGCTAGTCAAGGTCATCCCTGTTTCCATTAGATTCCTCCTCCCCACAAGATCTTGCTAGATACAAACTGCGAGAACTTTCAGTTATTAGTGGCAAACAGTGGGAAGTTCCCAAAAGTCACCTCTCCTGTTAACAATAAACACTTTTATCAGTAACTCATATCTGCATTACCAAGAGTTTCAATTTCTCTTCAGAATCTTCCCATCAGTTTCAGCTGACCCAGCAAGCAGCTCACGTGGTCCTGAGGCTAGTTCAGAGATGTGGTGACCTTCAGTAGCTCACTTTCAGAAACCAGTTTTGTAAGATCTCACAATGTAAGAGCATTGGGACCTAGTATCCAATGGATGAGGTTAGGTGTAACAGGGTTCTCAGTTGCAAGCTAGAGAAAGCAACTAGTTGATTTAGGTTGAAAAGGTATTTACTCAGTGACAGACTGCCCAGAAGGCTTGGAAATGGGGCAGGGACAAAGGCAGTTAATAAGTTACTAAATTCATGGCCAAATTCATACACAGCAATGGCAACTCAACACCAGATGCCAGGAGCTTACCTGTGTCCCCACTGGAATATAGGATACCAGATGTTGACCTGCTGTTATACACTGCTACTGTCAACATTCATCCTCCTGATCCAGTTTCCCTGATTCACCAGGGAAGGTGTGGTGTCTCAGATATTAAGGGAGGTTGGGATTGTAAGTTTTTGCTTTTTGAAACGAAAATGGTCTGTGCCACCCAAACACTGGAATGAGGTTCAGGTGTAGAACAGCAAAAAAAAAGAAAAATCCACTGATGTAATACAGATTTAGAAATTCCAAAAGTAAAACCTTTCAAAAAGCTTTTTATGAATAATTTAAAAATACCAATAGATAAATTATATGATTTGTTCTGCCTGCACTACCCTCCCATTCTATACAGCACTCACTGACACCTACTTGTCAGTCCCTAAGGCATCTCCAAACAACTCCAGGTCCTATAATGACATTAAACAGTAGTTTGAAAAACCCCAAGAAGACTTGGAAACTAGGCAGAAACAAAGGTGATAAGTCAGCAGTATGCTTACATTCTGCCAATTGTTTGCTCTTAGTGAATTCAGGCTTAGAATAGTTAGGCAACGAATTTCCCTAAAAGTCACAAACCGGTTAAAGCTAAACACAGAACTTCATGTGTGGTCTAGTACTCTTCCCAATAATTTCCCCAAACCAAACTCAGCTGTTCTGTTTCCTGTTCTGAAAAATCCAAGTGTGACTGAGATTGTTAGTTTGATGAGATCTTCAAGCATTAGGACTCTTAGCATCTCATGAAACGTTTAAATTCTCAAGCTTTCCCTGTTCTGTAATGTGCATCTGATCTTTTGTACAACTGTCGTTGTTTCCTAGTTTTACATTATTTATTGCAGAAAAAATATATTTAAAGAATAATTTTGGGGAAAAAATGGTACAAAAGATTCTGATTCAAAATGTTAACAAGTGACCTTGAAAATTTTTCACATTCCTGTTTTTAATATTCTTTTAAAAGCCAATTTAATACAAGATCAACAAACAAAAATAAGTTGGATTTTTATACACCAGCAATGAGAAAACTTAAAAGGAAATTAGGGAGATAATTTCATTTACAGTAGCATCTAAGAGAATAAAATACCCAGGAATAAATCTAACCAGGGACATGAAGGACTTATACAACAGAAGTTATAAAACACTGCTGCAAGAGATTAGAGAAGACTTAAATAAAAAGGAAGTTGTTCCATGTTCACGGATTGGAAGACTTAATATTGTCAAGATGTCAATACTACCCAAGTTGATCTATAGATTGAACACAACACTGATAAAAATTCCAAGTTTTCTTTACAGAAATAGAAAAATTAATCTTCAACTTTGTATGGAAGGGCAAGAGGCCCCAAATAGCTAAAATAATGTTGAAATAGAAGAACAGAATAGGAGGATTCACACTTCCTGATTTTAAAATGCCCTGGTGGTGCAGTGGTTAAGAGCTTGGCTGCTGACCAAAAGGTCGGCAGTTTGAATCCACCAGCTACTCCCTGGAAACCCTATGGGCAGTTCTGCTCTGTCCTATAGGGTCACTATGAGTTGGAATCGACTCAACAGCAACAGGCATACAGTTATAGGAATCAAACAGCCTGGTACTGGTGTAACAATAGACACATATTCCAATGAAATAGAGCAGAAATAAACACGCATCTCTGGTCAAATGATTTTTGACAAAGGTGCTAAGTCATTTTGATGGGGAAAGAAGAGTCTCTTCAATAAACGGTGCTTGCAAAACTGGATTTCCACGTGCAGAAAAATGAAACAGGATCCATGTCTTACACCCTACACAAAAACAAATTCAAATGGATTAAGGACCTAAATGTGCAAACTAGAACCATAAAATTGTTAGAAGAAAAAGCAGGGGCAACATTGTCAGGCCTAGCTTTCAAAAATGGATTATCTAGTAACAAAAGTACAAATGGCAAAAGACAATAAATAAGTGGGACCTCAAAAATTAAAAACTTTTGTTCATCAAAAGACTTTACCAAAAAGTGAAAAGACAAGCTACAGACTGGGAGAATATCTTCGGAAACCATAAATCGGGTAAGAATCTAACCAAAATACATATAAAACTTTGAAAAGTTAACAACAAATAGACAACCCATTCATAAAATGGGCAAAGGACTTGAACAGACATTTCATCGAAGAGGACATTCAAATGGCCACCAAACACATGAAAAGATGCTCAACGTCATTAGCCATCAGAGGTGCAAATCAAAACTACAGTAAGATACCATTTCACTCCCACTAGGATTGCTAGGAAGTCCTGAGAGTGCAGTAGTTAAGAACTTGGCTGCTAACTAAAAGCCCAGCAGTTTGAATCCACCTCGGAAATAAACCCTGTGGGGCAGTTCTACTCCATCCTGTAGGGTCACTATGAGTTGGAATCGACTCAAGAGCAAGGGGTTTGTTTTTATGGTTTAGGATGGCTAAGATTAAAACAAACAAACAAACAAAAAAAAACAGCAAATGTTGGCAAGAATGTGGGGAAAACTGAACCCTTAATCCATTGCTGGTGGGAATGCAAAATGATACAGCAGTTGTGGAAAAGAATGTGGTGGTCCTCAAAAAACTAAAAATAGAACCACCATACGACCCAGCAATTTCACTCCTAGGAATATACCCAAAAGACTTGAAAGCAGAGACTCAGAGACTTGTATGCCAATGTTCATTGCAGCACTATTCACAACAGCAAAAATGTGGAAACCTAAATGCCCATCAGCAGATGAATGGATTAACAAAATGTGGTACATACATACAGTGGAGTATTACTCAGCCAGTAGGAGAAGTGAAGTCTTGATACATGCTGTATAGTATGGGGCTTGAAGACATTATGCTTAGTGAAATAAGCCAATTACAAAAGGACAAATACTGTAGGACTTCACTTACATAGACAAGAAAAAGCAAATGTACAGAGACCAGTTTATTAGCAGCTACCAGGGGCAGGAGGGAGGGGGAAAATAGGGACTAATGGTGATGAGAAAATAGCATTAAGGGTAGGGTTGCACAGACTTATTTTAATTGCTGTCAATAAGCTGTAGACTTGTAAAAAGCTGAATTGGCAAAAGTTGTGTGATATATTTACAATAGTGACCAAAAAAAAAGTAGCTGCTAAGGCTGCTTATGGATTTGGTTCCTTGGTTTGGAGGTTTGGGGTCATGGTTTCATGAGGCATCCCAGTTATTTGGCTTAATAACGTTGTTTAGTGCTTCTGTTCTACCTAGTTGGTTGCTCAGTGTCTGAGATCTTAAAAGCCTGCAAGTGGCCATCCAAGGCACAACAGTTGGTCTCTATTCACCTGGAGCAACAAGGAGAGCCAAGAACAGAAACAGGATATGGAATGTGTGGCCAACCGCCTCCATGAATAACTGCCTCCTTTGCCATAAGACCAGAGGAACTGGATGGTGCCCAGCTACCATTACTAAACATTTTGATCAAACATTCCACAGAATCCTGATCAAAAGGGGGAAATTGGAAAACAAAATTAAAATTCTCATGGACTCAACTTTCTGGAGTCATGGAGGTTAGATAAATCCCTGAAACCACTGCCCTAATCTTTAAACCTTCAAACAAATATATCCCCTGAAGTCATCTTAAAACTGAACAAGTTTAGCTTAACTAGTAAAAAAGGTCTGCCTTGAGCATTATGATCTTTTGAGAACTACTATATGGGATCAAATTAACAACTCAAAAGATTAGATATGAACCTTAGGGAGCAGTGAGTTTATGTTAACGAGGGAGGAACAACTTGGAAAAGGAGGGTGAGAATGGTTGCACAACTTAAAGAATGTAATCAGGCACTACATGGTACATGTAGAACTGTTGAATTGGTTTATTTTTTGCTGTACATACTCTCAACAAAAAAGCCAATTTAAAAAATTCATAAAGGCTGTATTCATAATAGTTCCAAATGTCCATCAATGGGCAAATGGATAAACAAAGTATAATACACTCATACAATGGAATACTACTTAGCAAAAGAATAAACTACTGATCCTTGCACTAACATGGAGAAATCTCAGAAGCATTCAGTTAAGGGAAAAAAAAAGCCAGAGGTGATTGAGTACCTACATGTATAAAACATTCTAAAGCAGGCAAACACAAATGACAGTGATAGAGATCAGAACAGTGGGCGGAAGAGGAATGGGGAGCCAAGAGATTGGAAAGGGGACAAAAGAGTGACGGTTATACAGTTGTTTACATTTGTTGAAACTCCAGCAGTAAACTTAAATCTGTCACTTCAATTATAAAAAATGCATCAACATCCAGTAAGTCACAGAAATTACATTTCCTAGTTCTGGACAGACAGAACATTAAGCATCAAAGATTAGGTTTTAAAGATTATCACAAGAAATTATTAACATAAGAAATTGGTAAGATGCTAATTTAAAGTATAGAATTCCAAGGCCTGCATAACAAAACTCTTCTTACAGATCAACCATTTAAAAAATTTGTTGTTGTTAGTTGACACTGAGTCGTTTCCACCTGTGCGAAGTAGAACTGCTCCGCAGGGTTTTCAAGGCTGTGACCTTTCGGAAGCAGATCACCAGGTCTGTCTTCTGAGGTGCCTCTGGGGCGGGGAGTTAAACGGCCAAACTTCCAGGTAGTACTCGAGAGTGCTGTCTGTGCTGCCCGGAGACTATTTAGAAAACAAGTACTCTAAAAATATTCACAGGAGCTGGCAGATAACAAAATATTCGTTTTATTGTAAAATTAAAAATAGACAAGCAAATGTAGTTACAGTTCCAAAGTACAGCAATACAAATGTATAAATTATTGCAGTTTTAAAAGAAAAGTATAACAGCCAAATAATGTCTAAATAAAGTTTTTTGAAAACAACTTGGTTTTTTAACCACAGTAGTTCCATTTTCTTATTCTAAATATCTTAGCACAATTCTGTAAAAAAACATTTCTAACATCAAAGAGAGATTAAGTTCAATGCCCATATGCGACTCAGATTTACATCAAGGCTAACAGAGGTACACAGAAGTAGCAAAAAAGTAGGAATGACATTTAATAGAAGTCACCACGGACACTTTCTAAATTACCTCATTTTGGAAGAAATGGGATGGAAACCAACATTCCAGACATGCTGAAGGAAGAAATCCACATTTACTAAAGTTTCCTTTTGCTTTATGGACAGTTGGGGAAAGTTCAACCTTTTTCTTGAGTGGGGCTAGGGATGAAGGACAATTCTCATCTCCATGACTTCTGTTTGACTTTGGTAAACTTAAAACTGTAGAATAATCCAGTATCACTACAATGCGTTAGTAATCTGGACTGAAAAGAATAGGGAAGTGTATCTTACAAACTAGATGCTAAAAAAAATCTTAAGAGACTCACTATGATATAGTTCATACCAAGGTAACCATAGTCACAAGTTGCTTAATCAGTCAGATGCATTCTAACAAGGGCAGTAAAGAAAGGATGAAGTGAAAGGGAGAAAATACTGAGATATAAGAGAGCGCCTTGTTCCAAACAGCATTACAGCCCTCCTCCAAGATATCTTTGCTTTGTGCATTACCAGGTGCCGCAGTTATGCCAGAGACCTATTACCTTATTATTCTGGTAAATAAGCTCCCCGCTACCCCTATCCCACTCTCACAAAATTTAACTTAGCAAAAACAATCTGTTGAGAGTTTTATCTTTTAGTGACTTTCACCACAAATTTCCTCAAATAATTATTCTCGATAACCTGAAGTTAAAAAGGCAATTAAACACTGAAATGAAAAGTCAATTATCTCTGCTTCATAGCAATATCTGAATAAAATACATTAAAAAAAAATTTTTAGAGTACTAAACTTCTTAATAAGTACTCAAAAATATTTAAATATCTTACTTGAGCATAAGCAATGATAAACAACATCTATCAGTAAACTAACTGGCCTAAGTCAGAGAAAGTTAACACTACAAGAACAATTCCATTGTACCACTTAAAAAGTTTCACGTATATGTAACCTAATTTTACGCTCACTAAACTGAACCTCCCAGTAACAAGCCACACACACATTATTCTTTAAAAATTCCTGCATAAGTTTAGCACATATACATTCTGTATTACATCTTATATTAACAAAAGCATTTCCTGCAAAACAAAACCAAAACTGGTAAATATTAACACACAAATGGATCCAAATTTTTTTAAAAAATGTAAAAATCCTAGCAAAAATTGACAGACAAGCCTCAACAGTGTCAACAGGGTAAAGAATACATAAACAAATTAAAAAAAGAGACCACTTTCAACCATTTTCAGTGACAAAGTATATAGTAAAATGAAAACCCAAGAAATTGCAATGTATGTGTCAAGATGGCAACAATAAAATAGAATATATTTGCACTATATTTCTGAAATCACTTTCCAATATGAACTTGATATTTTAAAAATAATCCTTAAATGTATACAAAAATGGGCACTTTGTGGTGAAATGAACATAATAATTCTACAGACTAAGAACGTTTCTTTGCTCAAACATTCTGCATAAGAAACTACATCCTGGAACAAAACACTATTCTGCTGCCTGAATCATCTATTACTGGTATCACAATGTCTTAAGTGCATGCCTTTTTTTAAGACTAAACTTAGGTATTAAATACTACGATTTAACGATAATACGATTCTCTCAAAATAAGAAAAAATATTTTTAGCTCAATAATAAAGCTGAAGAGATTTTAAAACTTTAATCTTAACAAAAACAATCTCATATAGTCAAAACCACTTTTGACTTCTAACTTTTTAACTCAATTCAACTTCTCTAGTTATGAAACCTAACTTGAAAAAATTATATTAGTATTACTTCATTGCGCTTAATCATACAAATTCTAAAAATGTCAGTAATGGCTGATTGGCCATCTGCCTTTTGACATTTCTGAAACTGAAGCTACAGATTATACTGAGATTTTCTTCTAAACTTCCTTAATAACAAAATAGCCACATCTACCAAAACCATTAGTTGCGGTATTGTAGGTTCTCTCAAGTTAGAATTCAACTCTGACCCTTGTCCTTATAGCTGCATACACAATGATTGCATATTTAATCAAGAAAACTAATATAACATAGGTGTATACATGTTTACAAATTATTTGGATAAACTTTCGTGCAAAACACGTCAACAAAAAAAATTTCATCCAAATAAAATACTAGTGTGAATACCAGCACCACAGATATTTTTAAAGAGCACCTTTCCTTTGAAGAGCTTAAGCAGAAATATCTAAATGGAACAAACGAATCCCCAGTTAAGACTTAACACCTGTATAATCCATCCAATCGTTCCAAACTGATTAGTAAGAAGCTACAAATTTGCCAGAAACTCTTTAAGAGATAAGCGAACGCTTTCTTTGGATGACACTGTTGTATTCAGGACTGTACTATATGGCTCATATTCTGGAAATATGCTACTATTGATTTATCAAATGCAAACACATCCCGAACTTTTTAATGACTATCCCTAAGTCATCTAAATAGAAGCCTAAATGTGGATGAACACACTAGCTGGTAAAAATCTTAATGAATTATGCCAAAAGAGAGTAAAGTCAAATTCGAAAATGTGACGTAGCAACTAAGCACACTACTTACTGGCACAATCAGGAAATGTCTTTAGGCAACTTGTAAATTTATAGAGAACTTGATATTGCACATATTAAAGTTAAAGCTTATTAAAACTAAAGCAGTGCATCCCCATTCCCTGGATTTTAAATTCATTTTGGATGTCCCAAAGAACTGAGAAAAACTGAATGCATCCTTCAAAAGCTCCCTGCAAAAAGTAATTATGTCATACTTAAGAAGGGAAAAAAAGAAATAAAATAAAATTGATGGGATTATCAAATACCGCCCTCAGGTTAATTTAACACATTTTAGCATTACAAAAAGTTGTGTTCTACCAGACTGAGATGTCTGCTTTGTCAAATACTGTTTTTGTTCAAGACTAAAATCTGACCCAAGCCAGAGTAGGCTGCCAAATTTAAGGCAGAAGTCATTCATATATTTACGCATGAAGCTGCCAAGTAGATTCTCTCAAGCAAAAGATCTCCCTCATAAATACATTCTAAGCACCAGTTGTAAACAGAATTTAGAGTCCAGTTTTACACTGAACTGGTTATAGCTTTTACTGTAATACACTACTGAAAAACTTACCTAGCTGGTTGAGACAATCTATTAGCTAAGAACTCTCTGGAAGCAACATGAGCAACTTAAAAGAATGTCCTTTTTAAAATAGGCTTATTTTTTTGAATTAGAATTTCTGTTTTTCTTGTTGTCAAGCAATCCTCTTTTCCTTTAGATTCTAAATTTTGGAAAAATACCCCACAGAATGCTTTCTTTGGGCACTAATTTCAATGACGTTGATAAAGAATCTGGACAGCTTAAAAAATTCTTGAACCTTTACCCAAAGTGGGACACTGAATAGTTTTTAATTTTTGTCAAAGACAATTTCCAGCACATTCAATCTGAGGAAAGTTGGATATTACATTTGACTGGGAAGTGAGGCTTGACTTAAACTCTGTCCAAATTCTAACACATCAAAGCAATTAGAATGAAAGTAATAATGAAGTACTAAAGACTTTTCTCTATGGAGACAAGCTGACATACAAAAACTGGATTAGCATTTTCTTCCTGAACTGAGAATAGTTTTTGTTAGAAAAAATAATGCATTTTATTTACTTGTATTTCATTAATTCCCCTTTCATGAGTTACTAGAAGTTAAAACAATTCAACTAGATATACTTCTACTCCAAAATACATTTTTTCTTTGGAAAACAAGGTAATAGTTGTAAAAACATTGTATTAATAAAATGCAGCGATCTGAAATATGGATGAACATATTCACACATGAAAGTGTAAATATCATATATAGAGCCATTTAAATACACATTTATAAAGAGAATGGAAAGGTACCTAAAATAGCATTTATATATAAAATTTTCATATTAAAATATTGCTCATAATAAATAAGAGGTGAATATTATGAATTTTATTTCCCTCTTAAAAATTTTATTTAGTAGTTCAGAATAATCTAAGGAGTTTGTTAACTTTCTATAATTCTGACAGATGAATTATGTTAAATTATATTTAATAAAATCACATTGTAACAGTATACTGAAGAAGTCACCTGTGGTAAGAATCAGAGAGGGGGTGTTTAGTAATTATGGGAAAAAGATTCCCAAAATGATTAACCCTAGAAGACCAGAGTATAATGATCTGCTTTATTTGATGAAGATGTCAGTATCCCTTAAACACTGCAAATTTAATAACCATATAAAAGACTGAACTATAACTTTCTTCAAACTTTGTGTGCCTGGCAGACCAATAAACCACAGAGCATATGAAGTGAGTGTAAGTTTAGTTCAGTTGTTTATGGGCAGGTGTGCCTTCATTCCTGTGCGCCCCACTTGCAGACATGGTAACTTAGAATAGTTCTTGAGAAGCTGTTCGATGGCAACATGGCGGACATGGAGCTCTGAGGCCAAAGAATCTTTTTCTTGCACTTGATGTGTTAACTCTTCAAAAACTTCTGTAAAGATTTAAAAAGCAGTTTCATTTTTAATACAAAAAAAAGCTAACCCTATGATTTACTTCAAGTACTCTAAGTGAAATGAATGCATTAGGGAAATTTTCTCAGTGACATTGATTTGACTCAGAGGAAACAGTTGTGTACTCCACAAAGTCTTTTAAGTTTTGATTATCCTAAAAAGTCTATATATTTTACTATATATTTTACTATATATTTTACACAGTCTAGCCAGCTGGGAAGGAGCCCTGATGGCACAACGGTTAAGGACTTGGCTGCAAATCAAAAGATTAGTGGTTCAAATCCACCCAGTGGCTCTGCAGGAGAAAGACCTGGTCATCTGCTTCAGCCTAGAAAACCCTATGGGGACAGTTCTACTCTGTCACATGGGTCGCTATGAGTCAGAACTGACTCAATGGTACCCAACAACAATAAGCCAACTGGGATACTGTACTCCTTTTCTCCATCAAGTGAAACATCAAAGTTATAAGCAATAACTACAGAGACACAGCAGAAATGGTGGCTATGACTCTGCATCTGAACCACTCATCAGACTCTGCAAACAGCTTCAATCAACAGCTAGTATGACTTACGGACAGGAAGTGCCACTAGTACCCAGGTCTGAAAACTCTTAAGAGGCTTTGGAATCAGAGTACTTGGATTTTTGAATACTGACTCCTATTCTTATAAGCTTCAGGCAAGTAACAAATTTTTAAATTTCCCTGGAAGTGTATCAGGGATAACAACAGTGAACATCTCACAGGGTTACTGTGAGGATGAAATAAGATCATATTTGTAAAGTACTTATAACAAAGTACTTGACAAATATAAGTTGCTATTACTATTGCTATTGTTGTTTACTATTACTATTGTCATTTACATTATTCTGAGAGGCTGTGTCATCAAGAAAGATCACTAGCTTTGGACTTAAAAAGATAGGGGTTAGAATCCTTAGGAGTCCCTGGGTGATGCAAATGGGTACCATGCGTGGTTGCTAACCAAAAGGTTGGAGGTTCAAGTCCATCCAGAGGTGCCTCAAAGAAAGGTCTGCTGATCTACTACTTCTGAAAAATCAGCCATTAAAGACTCTACAGAGAACAGTTCTCCTGACACACACGGGGTTGCCATAAGTCAGATACTGTCTTGATGCAACTGGTTAGAATCCTTAACCTGCTACTGACTGAATGCATGATCTCTGTAAGCAACTTAACAGCTTTAAGTACAGTTTCTTCAGTAAAATGAGAATAAATTGAAAAAAAGAAAACAGACAACTGGGGAAATTTGAAAACTATTAACTGTTAGTGTTAACATATTTGATGACGTTAAGAAATTATTAGCTTTTTTTCAGGTGTTCACTATACTAGTCTCATTACTCTTGCATATGTTTCCAATTGTTCATAATTAAAACAACAAAGAAAACAGAGCTAATACCACCTACCTTAAAGAACTACTATGGAACACACCTGCAGCATGCCTGGCACATTACCTGTTGTTGCTAAGTCGATTCCGACTCATAGTGACCCTATAGGACAGAGTAAAACTGCCCCACAGGGTTTCCAAGGAGCAGTGGTAGATTCGAACTGCCGATATTTCAGTAAATAGTTAATAAAATGTTAATAATACGTAAAGATACGGTGTAGTCTCCATTTTCAAGTAAAATAGAAAAACCTATTTCCCCCGCAGTTCAAAAAGAAGTTATTTTCTTAGTTTTCTTGCTCTGGAAAGTATTGCAGGTTCAAGTCTCATTTCCAAATTTAAATGCAGATGACGCTACCGATGTCCTGTAATACAGGATTTCCGGTATCAAAATTTTCACATACAAAAAGCATTGATTCCCTACCTTGGATTTGCTGTCGGAGCTTTGCATTCAGTTGCTGTACCTCAGCAAGAGTCATTGAATTCACTGAAACATAAATTATTGTCAAAACCTAAGAAAATAGGCTGCCTACATCAGTAACACAGTACCAGACTGAAAAAATTATTTCCACTTATCTGCCAACACAACATTCAGCAGTACCCCAGGACTCATTCATTAACTTTTGCAGTTTGGAATAGTTTTCAAATTCTGACCTTAACTCACTGCCAGTACATAACCACCCTCTACCTGAAACAAAAGTTTCACCAAAAAATACTTAGTATTAAGTGCAGTGTATTCTGATATTCTGTATTATTTCAGTTTTTAAAAACTGCTAGTAACTAACCATTAAACTGATTTTGACCGAAGCACTCTATAGTTCATGACCTGCACTGTGAAAAACACTATTTGAGTATTGTGGAAATAGTTGAAAAAATCAATCTATCTAGTTAGATAGATAATTCATATGCAGAATTAACAAGCTGTATAAAAGGAACCCATAGTCCCTTCTAGCTCTAAAATAACTTTAATAAAATCACCTCAGCTTCTGTGAGTTTTTGCAGAAATTAGATGCAGACTGAATGAGTCACTTTTTCCAAGTTTAAAATAAATACATATTACCTTTGACCTTTAGTAAAATGTCAGGTTTTTGCTTTTGAAATGCCACCTCCAATCTATTAGTCTTATAGGATGAGCAATGTTACTATGTGTGTTACTCAAAGGCTGAGGTTGTACTTCTAAGCTATATGAACCCTGAACTTTGCAATTCGCAGTTTGTTGGTATTATTCAGTTTAATCATTTTGAGACTGCAGAATTTCAATGCTTAGGACATACTCAGCAGCATGCCAGAGAAGATGGAAGAATTTTAAGACATCTCATTTTTTGCTAGGGTGAACCTGTCACTTTACTGTACTTATTACATCTATGATTCCACTTTAAAATTACTGACACATCACACATATATAATAATGTAAAACAAAAAACAAAAAACCAATCTTTTCTCCCCGTTTTACTTACATTCTTCTCTGCTGTAATGTGGGTGCTGGGTCTGGACAATGGCCTCTGGATTAGAGACCGTCTCTTCTTTTTTCTGTGACTGGTTATGACTGTGAGGCCATAATATACTATTATGGCATAAACTGGTACCTGAATCTTTTAACATACCAAGCCCAAAGTCTGTATTTTCCCTCTGCTCCAAAATTCTTTGTGTACAGCTTGAGAGGCCACCTGTAGTTCCATCTATCCATTTTGGAGAATACTTTGGTACTTGAGAGTCAAACTGTGGCAGTAACTTTTTATCTGGTTTATGCCTGAAATTAAACAGGTGATGCTGGGGATTTTTAGAACACTCAGAATCTGCATCTAGATCCTTATTTTGTGCATACTGTACAATCCAGTTTATCTTTTTACTCAAAATGGTTTTAACTTCTTCATAAGTGCTTTTTGAAAGCTTAGATCGAGGACAGTCCTGGTTTGCAATCAAATGGTATTTTTCAAAGCAGTCTTTATGGCCCCTTAATGATCTAGTGTGCAAGAGATTAGATTTTGGTACTCCTGTAGGGAAAAAAAAAAACAAAAAACAGAAAAGTTGAGAAACTTTTATGTATTTTTTAATAAACTGCTTTAGAATATGCAAATCTTAGTAAAACATGGAGTCACTGACAATCTGTAAATCAGAAGAAAAATGCTAAAGAATATTAGAAAAATACATAAGATTTGGCCGGAAACCCTGGTGACACAGTGGTTAAGAGCTGCAGCTGCTAACCAAAAGGTTGGCAGTTTGAATCCACCAGGCGCTCCTTGGAAATCCTATGGGGCATTTCTACCCTTTAGGGTTGCTATGAGTTGGAACTGACTCAACGACAATGGGTTTGTTTTGGTTTTAAGATGTGGTCTAACAATTTCTGTTTCAATTTATACAGTCAGTAATACTGAAGTGTTATGAATAGCAAAGCCTTTCTTAGAACTTAATGATTCAATTTCAATCTTAGTTCAGAGACATGTTATTGCATACAATATAAACACTACTACTGAACTCAGCAATTTAACTTTACAGAATCTTGGCATTTATAATACTTTCTCCACTAATCCTCCTGAGGTCCACACTTGCAAAATTTTCTATTTCAAAGCTCAACAAGGGAAACGCTTAACAATTTTTTTTTTTTTTTAAACAGAGTAAATCATGTTCTTAAATTATTATGTTGTTGTTGGGGAAAGATCAATCAAAACAGGAAAATACAAATTAATAACCCTAAAAAGTCAGTGAACTGCTTATACTTTTTCTTAAAAGAGGAAAGCTTCCAATGTGTTTTGCATTTGTTTTATTACAACTTTATTAAAATAATTTCATCTTCTAGAAGGAATGCATCATGTATAATTATTTTTCATATAATAGTAAACTCAATCTGCCAAGCTACAACAACAGCCAGCATAATTCTTCCTTTCACAAATTCCTCATTATAGACCATAAACAATGAAAATACTTGTATTACACTTTATATCTCCCAACTTCTAGTAGAATTTAAGTATCTTAATTGAACCCATTGCCGTTAAGAATTGATTCCAATTCATAGTCACCCTATGGGTCATCAACTGATTTTCAAAATACAGAAGTTCACACATTTTCATAAGTTCAAGCCACGTAATTCGAATCACACAGCAGTGGGTTTGTACTGAAGGTGAACCAGGGATGTGGAGCTAAAAACTAATGCCTGGCGGACATAACCAGCCTACATCTGCTCAGCTTTGAAAACTAAGTGGAGAGTTATTCAGGTGCACTAGTTTAAAAAAAAAACTTTTAGCTGACTCGTTAGAAAAAAATTACATTCTGTATTAGTCATCTATTGCTTTGAAAATCGAAGTCATTACAATTTTATTACCTGAACTCCAAACTCTGGCTAAGAGCAAGATAATGAAATATCTGCACTTTAATGGTATTAAGTCAGGTATGAAAGTGGTTGCAAATATTTATTTGTTCTAAAAAGATACAACATCAGGCAATGGTGGAACTTGCTGAGATGTCTAGAACAAGCGTTCAGTCAGCTCTGTCATCTCAGAAGTGTGCTACGTAGGTAACACCTCCTGAATACGAACAGTGTATGTGTATGTGAACCAACCACTCTCACATGGTAAAGTCAAATATCTGAGCCACGTTTCTTCCACTGAGTACAAAAATATTTTAAAACAGAATTTCATTCACATTCTATTTACCACTTTGCTATTTGTCCAGCAACGTGCGTATGCGTGTGTGTGTGTTATTATCAGTTTCTGTATGATCAGGTCAAAATTCTAGCAACATTAGAATACTTAAGTGCAAAATCTCAAAGCTCTGCTTAATCATAGCAAGTACATCGTCAAAACTAGTTAAATCAACATAAAAAGGAAGTTCACGAGCCTTGCTTATGCAAACAAAAATTTTAAAAATTTTGTATGTTTTAGATCATAAATAAGACAAAAATGTAGTTAGCACAAGTTATAGAGCTATTCTGCTATTTGACTCCAAACATATTGCTCTAGGTAAACAGCAGGTAGGCAGAGAGAGCCTGAAACTTGTTTACTTTACTAACTTAGGAAAATTTATTAAAGCGCTTCCTTTCTCTCTGCAAACTCTCTTAGGCCTCACTGCCAACGCATGGCTAACAAACGGTCTCACTATCAGTCCATGTCTCAAACTCTAATATACGTATCAATTATTTAGTTGAATCTAAATATAACAAATTGTAAGTTTCTCCTTCAGTCTATAGGAAAGCAAATTCTTTAGCTAGTGTATAAAAAGGGTTCCAAACTAAGCTACAGAAAATAATTAAATGCTGCTGTTCAGTATTGTCTTTTGCATTTATTTGGAAACCTCAGAAATTGTATTTACAAAAGATAAAAATGAAACAACTAATTTCCTGATGTACTCCAGAGCTTCAACAGTGGGTCAATACAAGAGTTACCTATTTTAGGAATAATGTGAGCTTTAAAATTAAAGGTTTTTTAATCCAATGTTTTTCTTTATAATTATTCATGTAATATTAACTTTCCTTCCTCCAAAAATGATTTTTAACTTTTATTTAAACTCCAGAATCAATGCTAAGAACCACAATAGGGAAAAGATTATTGTTGTTGTTAGATGTCACTGAGTTGGTACTGACATATAGTGACACTATGAAAAACAAAATGAAACACTGCCCAGTCCTGTGTCATCCTCCCAATCATTGCTATGCTTGAGTCCAATGTTGCAGCCACTGTGTCAATCCACCTTGTTAAGGGTACTCCTGTTTTATGCTCACCCTCTACTTAACCAACTATGGTGTGCTTCTTAAGTACCTCCTGATAACATGTCCAACGTACATGAGATGAAGTCTTGCCATCCTCGCTTCTAAGGAGCATTCTGACTGTACTTCTTCCAAGATGGATTTGTTTGTTCTTCTGACAATCCATGCTATATTCAATATTCTTTGCCAACACTGTAATTCAAAGGCATCAATTCTTCAGTCTTTATTCATTGTCCAGCTTTCCCATGCATATGAGGTGATTTAAAATACCACGGCTTGGGGTCAGGCACACCTTAGTCCTCAAAGTGACATCTTTACTTTTTAGCACTTTAAAGAGGTCTTTTGCAGCAGATTTGCCCAATGTAATAAATACACTGTTTGATTTCTTGACTGCTGCTTCCATGGGTGTTGTCTGTGGATCCGAGTAAAATGAAATCCTTGATTAACTTCAACATTTTCTCTGTTCATCATGATTTGCTTAGTGGTCCAGTTGTAAGGATCTCTGTTTGCTTTATGTTGAGAAGTAATCCATACTGAGGGCTGGAGTCTTCCATCTTCATCAGTAAGTGCTTCAAGTCCTCTTCACTTTCAGCAAGCAAGGTTGTGTCATCTGCATATTGCAGGTCGTTAACGAGTCTTCCTCCAATCCTGATGCCAAGTTCTTCATATAGTCCAGCTTCTCAGATTTTTGCTCAGCATACATTATGTATGGTGAAAAGATACAACCCTGACGTACACCTTTCCTGATTTGAAACCATGCAGTATCCCCCTTGTTCTGTTTGAACAACTGCCTCTTGGTCTATGTACAGGTTCCTCATGAGCACAATTAAGTGTCCTGGAATTTCCATTCTTCATAATGTTATCCATAATTTGTTATGATTCACATAGTCAAATGAATTTTCATAGTCAATAAAACACAGATAAATACCTTTCTGGTATTCTCTGCTTTCAGTCATGATTCATCTGACATCAGCAACAACATCCTTTGTTCCACATCCTTTTCCAAATCTGGCTTGAATTTCTGGCAGTTCCTGGTTGATGTACTGCCATAACCATTTTTGAATTATCTTCAGCAAAATTTAACTGCGTGTGATATTAATGATTTTGTTCGATAATTTTCACATTCTGTTGGATCACCTTTCTTTAGAATGGGCACATATACGGATCTCTTCCAGTCAGTTGGCTAGGCAGCTGTCTTCCAAATTTCTTGGCATAGACAAGCCAGTGCTTCCAGCACTGCATCTATTTGTTGAAACATCTCAATCAATATTTAGTCAATTCCTAAAGCCTTGTTTTCCACTAATGCCTTCAGTGCAACTTGGACTTTTTCCTTCAATATCTGTGGTTTTTGATCATATGCTACCTCCTGAAATGGTTGAATTTTGTCAACCAATTCTTTTTGGTACAGTGACTTTTGGGTATTCATCTTTTGATGCTTCCTGTGTCATTCAATATTTTGCCCATAGAATCCTTCAAAATTGCAACTCGACACTTGATAATTTTTTCTTCAGTTCTTTCAGCTTGAGAAATGCCAAGCCGTGTTCTTCCCTTTTGGTTTTCTAACTCCAGGTCTTTGCACATTTCATTATAGTACTTTACTTTATATGCATACAAATAATCTGGTCAGATGAACAGAAAATCATCAAACTACAATACTAAATTTATAGTGAAACATAAACACAAAATAAATTTCAAATTCAGGCATTCAAGAGAAAAGTCCCACACATAAAAGGCATGAAAAAAAAGTGCTGCAGGCAAGAGCTCTGAATACACATTTAGAATAGCCTTTTATTGGACATTTCCACTTAAATGTCCCATAGGCTCCTCAAACTCTCCCTGCCTACACTAAACTCCTCTCCCTCCATTCTCACCACCCAAACCTCAACCCAATCCTCCTCCTGAGTGTGGCACAACCAACCACTCAAGGAAGAATCCCAGGTATCCTCCTTCACAGCTTCTCTTGCCCCTCAATCCCAGATGTTTTGCGGGTCATCTTTATTGATTTTTCCATATAATGTAGCACCTACAACATCTCAAATCCTTCTACTTCACTCCATTACTACTCCTACTATACTATCTGGGTCACTCCATCACCTCCTGTCTATAGTCTTCACTTCCTCTAAGAAGCTTCCTCTAACCAATAGATACAGGTTAGGCTGACCTACTGTAGCATGTAACACACCAGATTTTACAATTGCCGGTTTACTGGCCTTTAGCTCCTGTTAAGATAGTAAGTTTATTGAGAAGAGAGACTATATTTGTCTTATATGTATCCTCAGTGTTATAATGCCTGGCACAGTGGTTGCTTAAAAAAAAAAACAAACCTTGTTACTAATTATCATTCAAGGTCTACTACAATGCCCATCCTGGAAAGGGAGAAAGGGAACCAAATGTATGGGTCTGCCAGGCTGCTCAGAGGACAATTAAAGGCATCTCTCAGTGCAGTTACTCCTATATTTAGTGTAATGCACCATTAGTTTGAAGAACTGATGTGTGTCGCGGATAGGAATGGCATTCCTGTGGTATCATTCAATCTGCCAAACAAAATCATGAACTTCTACTCAGTTTTTTTACAGAAATTCACACAGTGAATATAAAGGAAAGCTGTTTTACACAAATTTGTAGAGCATTCATCCAGATTTATACCTCTAACTTCTTTAGCTAAGTCAGTTATACTAAAATTTTAAAATGTGACTGAATTTTAAAGTTCAATTTGAAAATACTTGTTTTATATACTTTAAAATATCTATGTAGTAGCAAAGAAAGCTAAAAATTCAAGAAATACAACTCACCGACCAATTTATAGGTATACTTGAACAAGCCACTTTTTAGTCTAGAAAAGAATGTGAGTAGTCCCCTTAATTTGTATCAGCAGTATACATGTGATCTTATAAACTCTTGGAGTAATTTTGTTTTTCCACCTCATCAGTTTAAATTAATATAGGACAAACAACTACTGCCATTACCAGAGATCCCAGTAAGTTTCCCATCTGACTTTTCAGTTTTAATTGCATTTACAAGCGTAAACTGCTCCGAGCACTAATTTGTTTCCTCAGCACTTTGAAAAGTAATGAATCTAAACGAATTTAAATTAAATGAGTTAATACTTTTGAGCAGTTGAATTATAAGGAATTTCCAAACAGTTCAACAAAGATTACAATTTCTTTGCTAATAAAATTTTGAAGGCCATTGTAATTAATTAACATCCTCTTATGAAAACACACCTCAAAGATGTCCATGTTACATTGTTTTTTGCCCTGAGGTCATTTTTAGAGAACTAAGATCTTAATTGGCAACCACAATCACTAACTTTTTAAAGCAATAGTTTTTCCTAAATAAACGCTGCTTGGAAATCTATATAGGCTGTATATTTCTGTATGAACGCTGGTATTTTTATATAGTTAAGCAATTTTTTTCAACAGGTTTCATTCTCTGATCATTTTCCACTCTTATCTCTGATTTTTTATACCATTCTCACACACTTTCAGATGGATCTTGGCTGAAAGAAGAGAATACCAGAAAGATGTTTACCTGTGTTTCACTGACTTTGCAAAGGCATTCTACTGTGTGGATCATGACAAATTATGGTTAACACTGCGAAGAACAGGAATTCCAGGACACTTAATTGTGCTCAAGAGGAGCCTGTACACAGACCAAGAGGCAGTTGTTTGAACAGAACAAGGGGATACCCCATGGTTTCAAATCAGGAAAGGTGTGTGTTAGGGTTATATCCTTTACCATACTCATGCAATCTGTATGCTGAGCAAATAATCTGAGAAGCTGGACTATATGAAGAAGAATGGGGCATCAGGATTGGAGGAAGACTCATTAACAACCTGAGATATACAGATGACACAACCTTGCTTGCTGAAAGTGAAGAGGACTTGAAGCACTTACTGATGAAGATCAACAACTACAGCCTTCACTATGGATTATACCTCAACATAAAGACAACAAAAATCCTTACAACTGGACCAGTAAGCAACATTTTGATAAATGGAAAAAAAACTGAAGTTGTCAAGGATTTTATTTTACTTGAATCTATAATTAACGTCCATGGAAGTAGCAGTCAAGAAATCAAACGACATATTGCACTGGGTGAATCTGCCGCAAAAAACCTCTTTAAAGTGTTAAAAAGCAAAGATGTCACTTTGAGGCTAAGGTACGCCTGACTCAAACCATGGTATTTTCAAATCATGTCATATGCATGGGAAAGCTGGACAATGAATAAGGAAGACTGAAGAACTGATGTCTTTGAATTATGGTGGTGGTGAAGAATACTGAATATACCATCGACTGCCAGAAGAATGAACAACTCTTGTCTTGCAAGAAGAACAGTCAAAATGCTCCTCAGAAGCGAGGATGGCAAGGCTTTGTCTTATGTACTCTGGACATGTCATCAGGAGGAATCAATCCCTGGAGAACATCATGCTTGGTAAAGCAGAGAGTCCACGAAAAAGAAGACCCTCAATGAGATGGACTGACTGCATCTCATCACCGTCATTTCACTCCAGTAGTTTCAACAATGGGCTCGACATAGCGAAGATTGTGAGGATGGTGTAGGAACGGGCAGCATTTCGTTCTGTTGAACATAGGGTTGCTACAAGTCAGATATGACTCTAGGGCACCTAACAACAACAATCCATCTGGCATGCTATCCAAACTTCTATCCTTTAACTCCTCTTTAAGATTTATCTGCTTTAAGGAAACTTGGTTAAACCCACAGAATGGCAAAGACTACTCAAATGTAGACTGATTTTCTCTACCTACCACAGTCACTCCTTTAAAATAAGGATACTTCCAGTTTTCTTATACTCTACGTGCTAATCTGCCTATATTTCACATTTCTCCTCCTAAAATGATACTCCAAATATCACTAAAAAATAGCCATAAAAACCAAAACTCTTTAAGTTCTACCACATGCCCCATTATCCTCCTTTTAACTCTAGCCTCCTGAAGACGACCTTATTTGATACTGATGCTGCATGGCTTTATACTTCACATGTTCTTGAATCATATTATCTGACTGCCTTACACATGTTTAGTGTCTGTCCAAATTGCTTACAGACTCTAGTTTGAATTTGATTACTATACTCTATTACTCAATCAAAAGAATGGCTTCATATAATTTGATGCTTTGTATGTTGGAGGAATATAATACAACCAGTCGTTGTTGATTCCAAGACATAGCAACCCTACATGACAGAGTAGAACTGCCCCAAAGAGTTTCCTAGGCTGTAATCTTTACAGGTGCAGATCACCAGGTCTTTTCTCCTGAAGAGTGGCTGGTGGGTTCAAATGGCCGATCTTTTTCATTAGTAGTCGAGCGAGTGCTTAACCACTGTGCCACCAGGGGTCCTACACAACCAGTAGCTGGACACAAAGCTGTAATATGCAGCATCACACATTTGTAGGTTAGAAAGCGATAAGACAGCAAGAACATTAACTTTTACCTCAAGCTTAAAGCAGAACCAGAGAAACAGCAGTATAAAGTTTTCCATATGGTAGGTTTGTGTAATCTTTCTTAATGTTTAGGGAAGCAAGAAAATTTAGTTATGGTTAAGTTCCAGGTTGTTAACATGCTGTGAAAAAGTTTTTAAGCATAGTGCCTTCAAACATGACAAACATTTGGGTAACAATGCGTGCATTATTGCTTCAAAGCCTTTTTTCTGAAGGCTCATATTTTGCCCAGCTTAAAGAATTTCCCAAGCACTAAGGTGTTTTTCTTTTTATGATGAATTTACCTTAGTTGCTAAGAAAGAAGAGAACGAGCACCTGCATGTTTAAATGCTGCTCATTTTATTAAGAAGTCATCTTGTGCTCCTTTAACAAGTGCTAATTGTGAAAAAAGTGAGGCTGGGTAAACCCTGACATACTAAGAAAGACTGAAAGGACTGAGGTAAGATATCCTTGTTTTTGAGATTTCCAGTTTTGATGAAAGGAGTAGAGAAAAAGCCCTATAAACAGAGGTGAAACACCCATAGCCTGAAGACACGTTTTAGCCTAAAGTGTTTTAAAAGGGGAAAAAAATTAGATTCACATGATTTTCAATTTCTTGGTTTCTCATAAAAACAAAATCTGGCAGCAACTGGCTAGTACTAGAGGAGCAGCTACTCTCTAAAAATAGTGTGTTCTTCAATTCAGAACAGTTCCTACCACCCCCTTATTTGCGGCACATGTACTCGTGAACTAGCAGGCTCCCAGGAATGTTACTTAGTGACACCTGTGCCTCAGGAAGACCGCACCTCAGTACAGGTTTGGAAAGATGCTGTGTAAGTACTTCTCGTCCCAATGGTGCCTGGACACCCAACTAGAGTAGACTTCTCTGTGTCTGACAAACAAGCAGCAGCAGCCAAGCCAGGATTCAAGACGCATCATTACATCTCTTGCCAACTACAGCCACTTAATGGGAGGATGCTCAGATCATCTGTCTTGTCATGGGCTAAAGGTGGAAGATTAGACCAAAGGTGGGAAGGCAAGGATGGATAGTTGGGGCCCACTTCCTTCCTGAACCCATAACAGAATAGGCTTCTGCCTTGAGGAAATTTTTATCCCTTGTCCTATGTCAGTGCCTTAGTGAGTACTGTGATAAACAGAGCACCGTCCTCGTCCTCATCTCATGTCTTCAGCTAACAACACAGGACCCACTTAAAAAGAGTCTGCCATGTTCCAGTACCCACCACGGTGTTGAAAAGTAATAGGTAACTGCTTATCTCTGTACTGAGAGCATATGGGATTATTGGCAACCTACACTAAGCACACAGATGGGTTCAGTAACTCGCTTTTCCACATTTTGAGAATCATTGCCCTAAAGAAAGACAAACCAACAGGTGGCCTTTAGACAGCAGATTTCAGCTTATAGTTTTTGTGTGTGCTAAAAGAAAGATTAAACTGTTAATCAAAATAGCTTAATTCAATAAATGAATTTTAAGTGCAAATTTTAGTGAGCTAAGAGTTCACAGAGATAATGTTAAAAGATAAATCTCAACTTCAAATAACCAAGAAAACCAAAGTAGAACTGGATTCTTGTTCTGATAGGATGTATAAATTGCAAATGACTTGTCAAACAGAATACCTCTCTCAGTGAATCCTCCTTTTTCATTGTAACAGTTGGAAAATTAGGGAAACACACCTACGTAACAACTGTTTATTGCTAAAAGGGTACAAAAAAAAAATAACAATCCACACTCAATCTACTCCCTAATTTAGCTACCTGTTTCTACCAGCACTATCCAACAGAACTTTCTGTGATGATGGATATGTTATATATCTGCACTATCCAATGTGGTTGCCACTAGCCACATGTGGCTATTGAGCATTTGAAATGTGAGGAACTAGTTTTAATTTATTTAATTTAAACTTAAATAAACACATTGTAGCTAGGCCATTGTATTAGACAGGACTGCTTGTCCATAGGTAAATGATTAAGCAAAAGGCTACTTGGAACATGAACATGGATGGAGGCTATCACCATCTCTTTTGAAATACTACTGTTGATATAAGATGGGATACTAAACTCATAGCAGCAAAGAATATAAAAGCTGAATTTGTTTTTCTGGTACATTAAAATATATCCAATTTAGACTATAATTTTTAAGTGGTACAACCAATTTAAAAAAGTTATATCATAAAAAGTGCTAAGTCAATAATCACAAATAACTATTTGTTACATTTTCCCCTACATTGCTCTGATCAAGTAAATGTACTGACATTTACTCTAAAAAAACTCTTGTGCATGAGGTTGTCACAACAGACTTCTAATAACCAGATGAATGGGGCAAACCATTGTGACAAAGTATATTTATAGGTTTGAAAGCAAGAAATGTGACAACCTCTTGAACTCTTTACCCTTCATCTCCTGAACTGCAGTGTGCCTAGCTAAGGTTCTGATTGAGAAACTTGTTTTTCTCCTTTATAAATAAAAAAAAAAAAAAAAGAAAGAAAAGCTTTCTTGCGGCCATTTATAAAACATCAGTTTTACATCCCAATTTTTGCATACAGCTGAATCACTGTTCCAGAAATTCTAGTTAACTATTCCTCAAATAATTAATGTTTTATAAAAACATCTGATAAGTAGAGATATACTTTCTAATAGGAAGTTTGAATTCACCCAAAGGCACCTTGGAAGAAAGTCCTGGAGCTCTACTTCCAAAAGGTCAAAGCCACTGAAAACTAAATGCTGCATTAATTCTACTCTGAAACACATGGGGTTGCAACTGGTTGGTTGGGGATACTGCGTGGTTTAAAGTCATGAAAGGTGTGCGTCAGGGTTGAATTCTTTCACCTACCTAATTCAATCTGTTTGCTGACCAAGTAATCCAAGAAGCTGGACTATATGAAGAAGAACGGGGCATCAGGATTGGAGGAAGACTCATTAACAACCTGTGTTATGCAGATGACACAACCTTGCTTGCTGAAAGTGAAGAGGACTTGAAACACTTACTGATTAAAATCAAAGACTATGGCCTTCAGTATGTATTACACCTCAGCAAAAAGAAAACAAAAATCCTCACAACTGGACCAATCAGCAACATCATGATAAACAGAGAAAATACTGAAGTTGTCAAGGATTTCATTTTGCTTGGATCCACAATCAATGCCCATGGAAGGAGCAGTCAAGAAATCAAGACACATTGCACTGTACAAATCTGCTGCAAAAGACCTCTTTTAAAGCGTTGAAAAGCAAAGAAGTCACCTTGAAGACTAAGGTGCGCCTGACCCAAGCCATGGTATTTTCAATCGCATCACATACATGCAAAAGCTGGACAATGAATAAGGAAGACCGAAGAAGAATTGATGCCTTTGAATTATGGTTTTGGCGAAGAATACTGAATATACCACAGACTGCCGAAAGACTGATCAAATCTGTCTTGGAAGAAGTACAACCAGAATGCTCCTCAGAAGCAAGGATAGCGAGACTACATCTTGCATACTTTGGACATTTTGTCAGAAAAGTTCAGTCCCTGGAGAAGGACATTATGCTTGGTAAAGTACAGGGTCAGCGAAAAAGAGGAAGATCCTCGATGAGACGGACTGACACAGTGGCTGCAACAATGGGCTCAAGCACAGCAACGACTGCAAGCATGGCGCAGGACCAGGTGGTGTTTCTCTCTTTAGTACAAAGGGTCGCTATGACTCAGAACCAACCTGACAGCACCGAACAACAAGAAGTTTGGGGCAAAATGCTGTTTGATTTTTATGCCCCCAGTTGAATAAGATAACCAGACATCACTGTTAGTATGTTATTGGTTACATTATGTTTCTGGAGGAGCCCTGGTGGCGCAGTGGTTAAGCATTCAGCTGCTATCTGAAAGGTCAGTGGTTTGAACCCACCAGTTGCTCCATTACAGCCTTGGAAGCCCTATGAGGCAGTTCTACTCTGTCCTACAGAGTCATGAATTGGAGTTGACTTAATGGCAATGCGTTAATGGGTTATTATGTTTTTATGCTGAATATCATAAAAAGCCCTTTGTCACTAAAAATCATCAATCTTTTAGTAGACTCCAGAAAGATCTCATGAAATAGGGAAAAAATTTAAAGACACGCCAGTTCTCTAAAGTCTACTTTAGATTAACTCATTCATCAATCAAATATTTATTCATTACTCTTTGCCAGTCCTTCCACTAACGCTGGCTGTACTGTTGTTGTTAGTTGCCACTGAGTCAATTCCCACTCATGACAGTCCCATCTGTCAAGAGTATAACTGCTCCATAGGGTTTTTAAGGCTGTGATCTTTTGGAAGCAGATCGCCAGGCCTGTCTTTCAAGGTACCTCTGGGTGGGTTCAAACCACCAACCTTTCAGCCAATAGGTGAGCACTTAACTGTTTGTGCCATTTAGGGACTCCACTGGTTGTATACTAACAAAACAGACTTTATCCATGTACTTTTGGAATTACAAATGGGGGGAGAGGAAGCACAGTAAACAAACACATAACCAAACTACCACAGTAACAAACTATAACAAGTGCCATGAACGGTAAGGAAAGCTGCTTTGAGGAGACAGCTTTTTAAGAATTCAGGACAGACAGGTTCTTTCTGAGGAGCTCTCTTGCATATATTTTACGTAGCCATGTAAGTCTTCTCCTTCTCAGTATGGTACTTTACTTACAACTCCAATATTTCTGGTCGCAGGAATGGGATAAAATTTGCTTATTTTTTAATTCATTTCAGAAAGTGTAACATGAGGTGAATAAGAAAAATACTTCAGCTTTAGATGTATAGTAGTTTGAGGTACTCACAGACTATACAAATAAAGAGGTCTAAAAATTAGTTGCATATAGATGTATAGCTTAGAGGGAGAGAGAGAGAAATAAGAGATCTGCTACCAACATATAAAAGGTCATGAAAATCATTAAAACTGCACCACCAAGAGTGAGGCTTGAAGGCCTAAGACAGAGAATGTCAACATTTAAATAAAAAGGAAAAAGGAGACTATCAAGAATTAGGAAAACCAACCAAGTGGACATCAACACAGTGGAAGTGGCCTACAATTTCAACAGTGTAAACACTGGGAAAAAGGTCAAACACAGAAATTTCCTTTTGGTTACACAGTTGTTACACAGTTAACAGCCAGGGTCTCTGGCACCAAAGAGATCTAGATATGGCCCCTTTCTCTGTCACACAAATGAGGATAATAGTACTTACCTCTTAGTCCTGATGCAATAGCTCTATAAATGTAAGGTAGGAAAAGTGTTCAACTATGATAAAAAATAAGCTGGGAAAGTAAGGGTTTTCAACTTTCATCTCTACAGGCATTTTCAAAGAAAACCAAACCTGCTGCCATTGAGACAATTCCGACTCGTAGTAACCCTACAGAACAGAGTAGAACTCTGGTTTCTAAGAAGCAGCTGGTGGATTTGAACTGTGATCTTTTGGTTAGCAGGTGAGCTCTTAACCACTGTGCCACCAGGGCTCCACAGGCAGTGTAGCCATATGATGTATCACTAAAAGGGAGAAAGTAAAATTACCAGTTGCCGTCAAGTTGACTCCAACTCATGGCAACCCCATGTGTGTCAGAGTAGAACTGTGCTCCATATAGTTTTCCATGCCTGAGTTTTGAAAGTAGGTTGCCAGACTTTTCTTCCAAGGCACCTCTCGGTAGCCTAGAACCTCCAAACCTTAGGTTAGCAGCCCAGCGTAGTAACCATTTGCACCACCCAGGGACTCCAAGTAAATATTATTCATTTCTCATTTAACTTAGATGGGCGTTTATCTCTAGACAAATTGACAGAATAATAGTACATGTAAGTAACTCGCTCAAGGTCACACAGTGAGTAAATGGGGACTTAAATCTGGGCACTCTGGCTCTGGAGCGTGTGCTCCCCCTTAACCTCACGCTCCCCTCGGACTTTTGGATCCCAAGGGCACAGAATGAGGAACGTGTGCTCTTACAATCACTATGCTTCAATCTCTGTGCAACTTCATTCTGAGCATCAAGAGCAAATAAATCTGAGCTCCACTGCTTATACTGTTAAACACTCTTGGATCAAATGGCCACAAATGGAGTTGAGCCTTTTGAATTGGACTCTAGCGTAACAGTTTCAGATTAAGAAGTAAAAATACAAAACTGCTCTTACTGGTAACACTTGAAAACCAGTATGACACTATAAACTTAGCTATTCTGCGAAGAAAATTCAACTAGTTTAAGTGACAAGGTCAAGATCCAAGGCCAGGTCTGAGGTCCAGTGCCCATGCGCTTAATCATTAGAGCAAAAATGGCGCAGTGGTGGATGTGTCCAGGTGTAGAAAAGCAATCTTCCCTGTAAACCAAGGAGGGTGGAATTACCATGTAGTCTATCATGAACAGAGGTTGGCAGAAGCAGGGAGGAGTTCTTCTAAGTGTATAAAATATTAACTTGCTTAATTACACAAGTTTCTAACAAAATAAAAAAATCTAGGACCTCTTTATGAGCAATAGCATTAATCATTACATTTTGTGTACTAAGATGGAGCAGAAACTTGAAAATCTATACAGCTTTCTGACAAAAATTCCATGTGAGGTCTGCCTGCATGCCCTTTCTGAGAACAGTTTCTCACTTTACTAAGACAACATCCAGCTCAAACTCTAGAAGAATCCCTAGAGCATTATTTGTTGGTCTTAGTCGTAGCTCAAATAGTTTGTCTTCTAATCGTTACTTACTATGAAGGGCTCTCGGCAGATTTTCCTAGTTGCCTACTCAATATTCACTCTCCCTTTCTTCGTTAAACACTGTAGGGTTGCTATGAGTTGGAATCAACTCGACAGCAATGGGTTTTTATTTTCTCTTGAATTAAAGATGTACAGGAAATTTTTAGGTGGGAATTTAGGAAAAGCTCATTTTCAAGCATATAAGACATTGCTGACAGGTACCCTCTTTTGCCAGATGTCCTTTCTATCTGGGAAGGAGAAAGTGATGGCGGGAGTTCCAACAACCATACTGGCTCATGAGGTGAACTGGAAGATAGGAACTATGTACTAAGGACAAAAGCAGCTTGGGTCCTTCTGATCATGGAGGTGCCACAGCAATTCTGCACTGCTTGACTATTTTTTTTTTTTTTTATTGTACTTTAGATGAAGGTTTATAGCTGTGGAGGGGTGGCATGGTGCTTCTGTCTATAGCACCATGTTGCCCGGAAGTCTCTAGATGTAGATTTAATCTAACTAGACTTCTTTTTATATCAAAGATGTAAATATTCCATTTTATTTCACCATTATCATTTGGATTTTCTGTTACATATCAAAAACCCAACCAAACTCACTGCTATAGCATCGACTCTGACTCATAGCAACCCTATAGGACAGAGTAGAACTTCCCCATAGGGTTTCCAAGGTTATAATCTTTATGGAAGCAGACTGCTACATCATTCTCCTGCAGAGTGGTTGGTGGGTTCGAACTGCCAACCTTACGCTTTAACCACTGCGCTACCAGGGCACCTCCTGTTAGATACAGCCAGACCTAACTCCTAACAGACACATCTTCCTAACCAGTATTTGCATACTATCTATACTTTGGAGCCCTGGTGGAACAGTGGTTAAGAGCTCAGGCTGCTAACCAAAAGGTCAGCAGTTTGAATCCACCAGCTGCTCTTTGGAAACCCTATGGGGCAGTTTCTACTCTGTCCTAAAGGGTCGCTATGAATTGGATAGATTCAACAGCAACAGATTTTTAGTTTTTATCTATACTTTAAACACACCCTACTTTATAATTAGAAAGTTCAAAGTTAAGAGGGAAGAAAAGATGAGAGCCACTAAAGAGGACATCATAATTAGGACAGGATAAGAATCTGGAACCTGGTTCCTTATACATCGGTTGTTAGTTAAGTCACTAACTTTGGCCAGGTATGGTTAGCCTAGTTTCAATTATTCTTCTCTTGAAATACTCTATAATTTAAACTTTTCATCAATTAAGTCCACTTTCCACTCCCATTCCTCCCCATTCTTGTTTAAATAATGAGGTTTTACTGTTAGAGCTGTTTTAAAAGAGTTAAAGCTTATTTAAAGTGACATTAAAAGGCAATTAAGAAAGAGCAGCTGCTTAGGCTGCTTACGTACAACCAAACATCTTACAGGATTTGGTTCCTTACTTTGGAGGTTTACGATCATGGTTTCATGGGACATTCCAATTAATTGGCCTAACAATGTGTTTAGTGCTCTGTTCTAACTCTTAGTTCACTGTGTAGTACATGGGGTCTTAAAAGCTTGCAATTGCCATCCAAGCTACAAACAATTGGTCTCTATTTGCCTAGAGCAACAGAGGAAAAAGCAGAGTCAGAAATAGGAGGAAACAGACTACGTAGCTAATCGTCTCTATGAACAACTGCTTCCTTTGCCATGAGACCAGAAGAACTAGATGCCCAACTACCATTACTGAAAATTTTGATCAAAGATTATATAGAAAAATGCTAATCGAAAGTGGGGAAATGCAGAACAGAATTTCAAATTCTCACAGAATTCATACTTTCTGGAGCTATGAAGGCTGGACAAACCCCTGAAACTACTGCCCTGAAATAATCTTTAAGCCTTAAACCAAAAATATCCCCTAAAGTCTTCTTAAAACCAAACAATAGTTTAGCTTAACTAGTAAAGAATGTCTGTCTTGAGCATCATGCTCTTTTAAGATTTATCTATATGGGATCAAATTGACAATAGCAACTCAAAGGATTAGACAGAAACCTTAGGGGGCAGTTGAGTTTATGTTAATGGGGAGGAACAACTCAGAAAAGGAGGGTTAGAATGACTGCACAACTCGAAGAATGTAATCAATGTCACTGAACTGTACATGTAGATATTGCTGAACTGGTGTATGTTCTGCTGCGAATATTTTCAACAATAAAAATAAAATATAAGAAAAAGGCAACTAAGAAAAAAATATCTTGAGCATTTATTTCCAGTACATCAATGGTCACCAAGCTAAAGCTCAGAAGTTGTACTAGGCTTTATACTTAAAAGGCTACTTTTAGTTAATACCAATACACAGTATTTGACACTGTGGAAAAGAAAAGAAAAAGAGGCTACTGATAGGCTAATTTAGCTATATATGGCTTCCCTATCATAGTGGTGGGCCCCTTTACTTAAGTGGCAAGATGAAGGTATGTCAGAAGCAGGACACAAAGAGCTGTGACAGACTCTGAGTACTGATTATACAGTTCTCACTTCCACAACAAATTAGGGATTTAATAACGAGATTCAAACTGTTCCCTGACTACTGACCATGATCAGTGGTCAAAGACACAGGTTCAAGGAAGAATGAGATTAGTGGTAAGCCTTAGGTTTACCAGTGCCTTCACCAACAGAATACACCTCTAGATTTTTCCCACTGGAAAGGTTACTCAGGATCTGAATTTGGGTCTCCTTCTAGAAAGGTTCCTGGCAAGATCAACAAATTCGGACAAAGAAGTCTGAGATGGACTACACAGAAAATAACTAGATATATGCTTACTCATCAACTAGCAAGATCAATCTAAACTGAAAACTTTGTTTGGCACAGAATTGGTCTAGTCTTATGAAAAAGTTTATCTTTAGCTATAAAAAAGAAAGCATGTCAATCATTAGAAGGTACAAATGCTCTAAAAATTATCTGCACAGTATTCTGTCACAAAATGAAAACAGACAGTATGATAGCATCATCCAAGAATCAGAGGCCTGGATTATTTTTTCTTTTCTTTCTCCAGTCTCACTTTTGACTTCGTTGTATTACAGCTGAGTTACATTACTAGCTCCTGATTACCCTGGGCTATCTTCCTCAGCCTCAATAATTTAGGGAATGGTTACCATTTGGTCATTAAAAACGTCAGTGATTTTAGCACAACAGACTAAGATGTGTATTGGAGCCCTGGAGGTGCAGTGGTTAAGTGTGCTACGGCTGCTAACCAAAAGGTTGGCAGTTTGAATCCACCAGCCGCTCCATGGAAACACTATGGGGCAGTTCTACTCTGCCCTACAGGGTCACTCTGGGTTGAAATCAACTTGACAGCAATGGGTTTGGTTTGGGGTTTTGGTATATTGGAGTATTTGATCATTAACTCACACAAAAATGTTTCGCGTCTTGGGGCCAGAGACAGAGCGTAAGTATTAGGAAGCTTATGCTCTGTTTTCTAATTCTACAGACATGCTATTCTAATGGTGAATTAAAAGATAGAGAAAAAAATCAATCTTGTAAACATTTTAAAACATCTGAATTCTCAAAGCACATTTCTTAGGTCCTTAAAATATATTACTTATGGCTTGAAAATACTGTATAAAAAACTTAGATACTTTTTTCCTTTTAATTTCTGCAAGTCACAGAATAAAGGCAACTTAGAGCTGTGCCTGGAACACAGAAACTCTTCAACAGGATTAGATTGTCTTTTGTTATTTCTTTCTTTTTCCTTCATCTTCATTTTACAAATATATGCATGAACACCAGTTTTTAAACAAAAAGCTAGTTGATTAGAGCAGTTCTGATGTAAACAACAACCCAAAAAGTGTAGAACATTATTTCTAATTACTACAAATGTGTGGACTCAAAACTAGCAAATTATTTTTATCAATTAAAAGAGATTTATTTTTAATAAGCCACTTTAAAGAAAAAAAGAACGCTTTAGAACATACTTAACAATCAGTAAAGTAAGATTCAGACAACATATTAACACACTACAAAGAGAACTATACCAAACTATTAAAGTTAAATGCCATGTTTTAAAAGTACCTCTTTCATTCAACACTTGGTGAGCGGCACTGTGATGAACACTTGGTGTGAGAAAGAAAATTTCAGAGAACATTTACAAAGGTTTACTGACAGGCAATTAAAGAATCTACCTTGCCTCCACCAGACTGAGTCCAGTACAACTAGATGGTGCCCAGCTACCAATAATGACTGCTCTGACCGGGATCACAACAGAGGGTCCCGGACAGAGCTGGAGAAAAATGTTAAAATTCTAATTCACAAAAAAAGACCAGACTTACTGGCCTGACAGAGACTGGAGAAACCCCAAGAGTATGGCCCCTGGACACTCTTTCAGCTCAGCAATGAAGTCACTCCCGAGGATCACCCTTCAGCCACAGATTAGACAGCCCCATAAAATAAAACGACTAACGGGGCACAACAGTCCAGGGACAAGGACGAAACAGCAGGAGGGAACAGGAAAACTGGTAACAGGGAACCCAAGGTTGAGACAGGACAGTGTTGACATGTTGTGGGGTTAACCATTGTCATAAAACAATATGTGTACTAACTGTTTAACGAGAAACTATTTGTTCTGTAAACCTTCATCTAAAGTACAAAAAAAAAGAATCTACCTTGTTATTTTTCAGCTATGTAATTATTTTAAAACCCCATATTCTGATATAAAATTTGAAATTTTGTGGAATTTAGGGTTCTTTTTTATCTCCTTTTTTCCACATTATAATTATATTAAGTGAAATGAAATGATTATAATGCACTAGTTTGTCAATGTTGTTCTTGTTGGGTGCTGTCGAGTTGAGTCTGACTCATAGCAACCCGATGTGACAGAAAAGAACCGCCCCACAGGGTTTCCTAGGCTATAGTCTTTACGGCAGCAAATCACCAGGTCTTTCTCCTGTGGAGCCACTCGGTGGGTTCAAACTGCCAACCTGTCCGTTAGCTGCCAAGCAATTAAGCACTGTGTTATCAGGGCTCCGAAAATGTATTATACCGGGCAGAGTTGAGAACTGACACCGGATAAACTGAGAAGAAAATTTAACTCTAAAATAACTATACTCACTAAGGTTAAATTGGCACTTTATAAGTGTACGTATAGTATTAAAATAAATAGTTCTAATTCAAACTGAGAAACGTTTTTGTCTTTTAAATTGAAGACAACTATTATTTCAACAACACAGGAATTATGTCACACATACACATCGAGGTAAGTGTTACCAGAGCTGAAATATTTATAAAGATGATACCCAAGGAATGTTTGTATATTCTCTACATAATGATTGAGAACCAGTTAAAAGGCTAGAAAAGTAATCATTAAACTTCAAGTGTTGGTGGAAAAATTCTACTACAGCAGGAACTCCACTAACCATCTAGCAGGAAGCACTGGTTAGGAAAAGCTGGCTGACAGAATAGCAAAGATATGCAATTAGGATTCAGGAGGATGGGTTTCTAGTATCAGCCCTATCGGTTAAAATAACTATGGACAGTAGTAGATCACTGGAATTAAGATCACATATACTAGAATCACACTGCCAGGCTTCAAAGCCCAGCACTGTCAATTATGAATGACCTCAACATGCATTTCTTAGTCTCTAAGTTTCAGTTCCTTCATCTTTAAAATGAGGATAATAGTAGCTATCCCAAAGCTATTCTCAGTTAAATAAGATAATCCACGTAAGGGGCTTAGTACAAGGCCTGGCACAGAAGTGCTCACAGTAAATGCTTATGCCCGGCACGTAACAACAGCTTGCCCTCACCACTAGAGCAGCTTTGAGCAGTCCAACTACCTGGCTCTCTTCTCTTAAACGTAACATACAGGGACTGGGCTGGATAATTTCTAATGCCCTCCCTCATCTAAAATTAAAATTCTACAACGTATCAGAATGTGAAGAGCCAACTCTATTTCCAAAGAACATAAATTTAAATCTTCCACTCTAGTATGATTAAGGATCTGTTAATTTAAATGACACAAAACAATCATATTTTTCAGTCATCCCTTTGAAACTAGTTATAATTACTACATTTATTAAAGCTGAAGTTACATGTAGTCTATGTAATGTACAAGAAATCCACGAGTTTCTTAATTTGCATATCGCGTTCAGCAACTGTAATTATTCCAGAGTATAGCAGCAAAACTGTCAGTCAATATGATCTTAAATGGAAGATGAATGTCATATAATTGACTATAAAAATGTCACTATATTTTAGTAGTCTTATGACTTTGACTTTGCTTATAGAATATCTAAACATATTAATTTGGTGAAGGCAGTAATTTCTGAATAACAAGTCCTAGCAGGAATCTAAGGTAGATAATCCTAATGCATTTTTTTAAAAGAACACTTTATATCGCTTACTAAATAGAAAAACTAAAAATACTTAAAAACTCAAACATATAACTGAGGAAAAAGAGAATGAAATGCTATTTTGAAACTGTCCAAAATCTAAAGGCTTACTAAATCTCTCTACTGGTATTTTAAACACTTAAAAATTCAAACGACAGGCAAATCTTTTCACTGGGGGAAGTTTTTATTTTTTTGGGAGTGGGGGAGGTGACTTGTTAAATACTTAACATCAAGATTAAAGAAACATCCCATATGATTATTGGAAGCAAACTATAGACACATTAACTATGTATCAACAAATACTTTCAACAACAGAAACCTTTTCTTAATATTTGGAAAACCTTTTCTTCGTACACTTTCAGAGACATCATTAAGAAATTAAAAAAAAACTTTTTAGTTTTTAAAGGAGTACGTGATCAATGAAAAAAGATTATATAAAATTTTAAAAATATTTTTCCAAATAAGATTGGGGGGTGGGGACAGTTCAGGTTCAACTAAGGTACATTTCACAATTTTCAAGTTAGAAATGCACGCTCAACTGGTTTATTAAACATATAAACACACTAGCATGGTCAGCCCATATGAATAAAATGACATTTGCACACCAATGTAAATGTTTAGTTATTACGTTGTTCCTAATATTAAAAAATATAATGTCTGTTAAAATCTGACAACCTAATAAGCTCTCCAACCAGAAATACATTTATCAGTCAATACTCATGCCTCATTTTTATATTAGAAAAAGCAGGATTAGCACTGTTTAAAAAAAAAAAAAGATTCTCTTAAATTCCTAGCTGTGAAAACTTAAGCCTCATTTCAAGAAACCCTTATCAATAGATCTCCACACTTGATACTTGGCTCAACTTGCAATCATTCAAGCTCTAGTTTTACCTTACAATTAGTTCGGCATAAACAGTTGTGCGAAGTTCATGATATAAAATTAAACTATAACGTGTCCTTACCCTCAATATTTAGCTCAAAACATACGTGGCAGAAGGAGAGCGTTTCTTTGTCTGTTCCCAGTTTACAAACACTGCAAATGTTGTCATCATTCAAGTCAATGTTTACAAACTGCTCCTCTTCGTTCATAGTGCTCCTATTAAGAAACAGAAAACTTATGCAATTTCAAGAACTTGTTATTATCATAACGTAAGAAACTTCTAGGAAACGAGGAGGATGCTGTTCAATGAGGCACGAGCCCCGTCAAACAAGCATTGCCATCCTTGTACTCCAATATCACACTTTTATTGTACGAAGACGCAAAGCTAGTAAAACTTAACGCTTGGCCATAGTGACATTATGTCCAGGTGCGTTTTTTGTCCTATATCTTACTTAGTTAAGGGGATCTAGAAGGAAAGCGGTTTGCGGATATCTTCTCCCCTCCCTACCTCGAATAATGAGGCACAAGAAGACCTTAGCAGCGAAGCCCTTTCTGCTGCTGCCGGCTTCTGTCAATCTACTTAATGCTGTCGACGCAGTAAAAACGACGTGCTCGGGACACTGCTTTGCTAACTTCATTGTGTGAACCTTAGAAGCGTTACGCCAACTTGGCGTTGCAAGGCTTCCGAGCGGGGGTCGGCGGCAGACAAACGCACGTGGAAACGCGAGCACCCCGGGTGGACGTCCCGGCCGCGTCCACCGCACCCGTGAGCAGCGGCTCCGCGGCTCGGGTCAGGCCGGAGGCGGGGGCAGGCTGGCCAACCCGGGCCGGGGGAAGCCCCGGGGCAACGGAGCTGCTGGCGGGAGAGCCGCATCCCCTTACCCCGTGCTTGCTCCCCCAGAAGAAGGCGTCCAAGGCCACTGCAACCCGTCCACCCGCCTCAGCGCTTCAGGAAGCCGGATCTCCGCCCGGCCTCCAGCGCTGGGGGCGCGCGCCCACCTCCCAGGGAGCCCCGGACGCGCGTCCGTCTCACCGTCCGTCCATCGGGGTGCCTCGCGCGAGGCAGCGCGAGGGAGGGCAAGGCTCGAAGCGCGACGGCCGCCAAGACTGACGGCAATGGCGGCAAGCGGGGCTGGGGCAGACGAGCGGGGTCTTTACCGTTCGGTCCCACGCACCACCTCTGCCGTTCCGCGCAGCTCGGGCTTCTCCACTATTGTTTCCGGCCGCTGTGGCAGCGGCCGCCGCCAGCCCGGCTCCGCCCCCTCCCGCCCGCGCCATCCGGAGAAGTAGCCGAGGAGGGTGGCGCGGCTGAGGACGAAGGTGCGCGCTTGCACGCCGGCTACGGACCCGACTCTCCACTCTTGCACCGACACCGAGTCTGAGACTCGGGTTTCCTTGTGATTCCGCATTTTTTGGCTCAGGTCTGTTATCGTTCTCTGGAACGTGGCTCCTTACACCCCCCTCTTCGAGGTGCGGAGATAGACGGGCCCGTTTTCACCTCCCCCTTCAGTGTAGTGGAAACTATTGCCCCGGGGCGGGGGCTGAGGGGGCGGGGGCAGGAAAGTGACGGCAAGATGGGGCAAAGGAAAAGAGATGCGTGGTTGCACTTTGTTTGGAAACGGAAAGTGAAAGAAGGTAATAGCGTTAACGTCGAGTTAGGTTCCAGCTGAGGTGTTTAATGAGGGAAAAGTTCATGTTTCAAGTGTCATGACTTAGAGAGAGTTTTCAAAACGGAAGCTCCTTTTTTACAAATTGCTTTTAAAAACTGGCGACCCACTTTTAGACATGGTATTTTCCGTACTCCCTCACGAGGATAAACCTGGAGACCCCCCACTTCAAGTCCCATCCCTTTCTTAAAACTGTTAGTTGTAGTTAAGATATTTGCTTGCCCTTATTTATTTATTTTAGGGTACAGTTCAAGCAATGCCTTCACTTCCATTTGTTATTGTAATTATCACAGCCTAGCGAGGAGGAAACGAGAGCTGTTCTCTTACATTGAAGTCTAGGAGCTACTGACCCAGGTTATAAAGCAGAACTGGATCTTGAATCCATGGCTTCTAATGTAATATCACTGTATTTTCCTTAGCATCATTAGCATCTGTTTAGTTAAGTCAAATAATAAGGAGGCCGGATTGCCAGTATACATGCAAGTATTCAAGAACTGATGGTAGGGATGGATTCCATAGATCTTGAGAAACTTGTGGATTAAACTGGCAGTCGATATAACCCATCAACACCTCAGAAAAGTGGTCAGTGTGTGGTAGATGAACTAGCCTCATCAGTATATTGTTGGAATTGCAGAATCTCAGGTCCCACCCAATGCTTCTGAATCAGAACCTGAGTTTAACAAGACCCCCAGGTGCTTCCTATGCTCGTTAAAATGTCAGAAGTACTGCCCTAAACTTGGAGCCCTAGTGCCTCAGAGGTTAAGAGCTAAGGCATGCTAAGGCTGCTCACCAGTAAAGGTCAGTGGTTTGAATCCACTAGCCTCTCCTTGGAAACCCTATGGGGCAGTTGTATTCTGCCCTATAGGGTCACTATGAGTTGGAATCCACTCGACATCGTTTTTTTTTTGGCCTAAGCTTAATTTATTTGAATTTTTCTTTTTGCTTGTAGTTAGATACTTTGAAGTCGGTTCTGTTTGCACATTTCTCAAAATCATTGCTATGTGTGAGCCCATTGTTGCAACCATTGTGTCAGTCCATCTGGTTGAGGGTCTTCCACTTTTTCATTGACACTCTACTTTACCAAGCATGATGTTCTTCTCCAGGGACTGGTCCCTCCTCACGACTTGTGCGAAGTACATGAGTCAAAGTCTCACCATCCTTGCTTCTAAGGGCATTCTGTCTGTACGTCTTCGAAGACAGATTTGTTCGTTCGTCTGGCAGTCCATGGTATATTCAACATTATTCACCAACACCATAATTCAAAGTCATCAATTCTTTGGTCTTCCTTATTCATTGTCCAGCTTTCACATGCATGTGAGGTGATTGAAAATACCTTGGCTTGGATTGGGTGCACCTTAGTCGTCGAAGTGACATCTTTGCTTTTTAACACTTTAAAGAGGTCTTTTGCAGCAGATTTGCCCAATTCAAGTTGTTTGATTTCTTGAATACTACTTCCATGGGCATTGACTGTGGATCCCAGTAAAATTCCTGACAACTTCCATCTTTTTCCATTTATCATGGTGTTGCTTATTGGTCTAGTTGTGAGGATTTTTGTTTTCTTTATATTGAGGTGCAATCCACACTGAAGGTTGTAGTCTTTGATCTTCATCAGAAGTGCTTCAAGCCCTCTTCACTTTCAGCAAGCAAGGTTGTGTCACCTGCATATCGCACACAGGTTGTTAATGAGTCTTCCTGAAATCCTGATGCCCCATTCTTCATATAGTCTGGCTTCTTGGATTATGTGCTCAACATATAGATTGAATAAATATGGTGAAAGGCTATAACCCTGACAAACACCTTTTCTTATTGTAAACCACTGAGTACCCCCTTATTCTGTTTGAGTGACTGCCTCTTGATCTCTGTACAGATTCCACATGAGCACAATTAAGTCTTATGAAAGTCCAGTTCTTCGCAATGTTATCCATAATTTGTTATGATCCACACAGTCATATGTCTTTGCATAGTTAATAAAACACAGGTAAACATCTTTCTAGCATTCTCTGTGTCATGGGTCGAATTTTGTCCCCCCCAAAAATGTGTGCATCAATTTGGCTGGGCCACGATTCCTACTATTGTGTGGTTATCGTCTGTTTTGTGATTGTAATTTTATGTTAAAGAGGATTGGGGTGGAATTGTACAACACCCTTACTAAGGTCACCTCCCTGATCCAATGTAGGGGGAGTTTCCCTGGGGTGTGACATGCACCACCTTTTATCTTACAAGAGATGAAAGGAAAGCAAGCAGAGAATTGGGGGGACTCATACCACCAGAAAAACAGTGCCGGGAGCATAGCGTGTCCTTTGGACCCCGGGGGTCCCTGCTCAGAGAAGCTCGTAGTGTGGGGGAAGATTGATGATGGTGAAGACTTTCCTTCAGAGCCAACAGAGAGAGAAAGGCTTCTGGAGCTGACACCCTGAATTTGGACTTGTAGTCTAGTAGATGGTGAGAAAACAAATTTCTCTTTGTTAAAGCCATCCACTTGTGGTATTTCTGTTAAAGCAGCACCAGATGACCAAGACGCTCTGCTTTCAGCCAAGCTCCATCTGACAGCAATGATAATCCTTGTTCCATGTCCTCTTCTGAATTCAGCTTGAATTTCTGGTAGTTCCCTGTCCTTGAACCACTGCAACTGTTTTTGAATTATCTTTAGCAAAATTTTACTTGTGTGTGATATTAATGATATTATTCCATAATTCCCGCATTTTGTTGGATCACCTTTCTTTGGAATGGCATAAATCTCTTCCCAGTCAGTTGGCCAGGTAGTTGTCGTCCAAATTTCTGGGCATAGAAGCGTAAGCACCTCTAGCATTGCATCCGTTTGTTGAAACATCTCAATTGGTTTTCAGTCAATTCCTGGAACTTTGTTTTCACCAGTGCCTTCAGTGCAGCTTGGACTTCTTCCTTCAATACCATTGGTTGGTTCTTGATCAATGGTACCTCATGAAATGGTTGAACGGCGACCAGTTCTTTTCGATACAGTGACCCTGTGTATTCCTTCCATCTTCTTTTGATGCTTCCAGCGTTGTTCAATATTTTGCCCATAGAATCCTTCAATATTGCAACGCAAGGCTTGAGTTTTTTCTTCAGTTCTTTCAGCTTGAGAAATGCCGAGTGTGTTCTTCCCTTTTGGTGTTCTAACTCCAGGTCTTTGTACGTTTCATTATAATACTTTACTTTGTCTTCTTGAGCTGCCATTTGAAATCCTTCTGTTCAGCTCTTTTATGTGATCATTTCTTCAGTGTGCTTTAGGTACTCTACAATCAAGAGCAAGTTTCAGAGTGTCTTCTGACATCCATTTTGGTCTTTTCTTTCTTTCCTGTCTTTTTAATGACCTTTTGCTTTCTTTAGTATAATGTTCTTGATGTCATCCCACAAGTCATCTGGTCTTCAGTCATTAATGTTCAGTGGTCAAATTTTCCTTGAGATGGCCTCTAAATTCAGATGGGATATACTCAAGGTATGTAAATTTGAATAATGATCATATTAACTGGTCTTCTTGTAGGGGTATGGATATTACCCTATCGCTGACAGTGTTGTATTTTGGGATAGATCTTGAAATATTCTTTTTGATGATGAAGCTGATGCCATTCCTCTTCAATTTGTCATTCCCGGCATAGTAGACCATATGATTATGCTATTCAGAATGGCCAATGCCAGGCCATTTCAGCTTGCTAATGCCTAGGATATCGATCTTTATGTGTTCCACTTCATTTTTGATGACTTCCAATTTTCCTAGATTCATACCTTGTACATTTGGTGTTCAGGTTATTAATGGATGTTTGCAGCTGTTTCTTCTCATTTTGAGTCATGCCGCGTTAGTGAATGAAGTTCCCAAAAGCTTCATTCCACCTACATCATTAAGGATGACTCCACTTTGAGGAGGTACCTCTGAGTGCTTTCCAACCTGACTTCCAGCACTATATCTGCAGTGTTCCGCTGCTGTTCATAAGGTTTTCACTGGCCAGTTTTTTCAGAAGTAGACCACCAAGTCCTTCTCCCTAGTCTGTCTTATTCTGGAAGCTTAATGGAAACCTGTCCACCATGGGGGACCCTGCTGGTATTTGAAATACCATTGACATAGCTTCCAACATCACACCAGTATGCAAGCCACCACAGTACAAAAAACTGACAGAGGAGTGGTGGAAGTTGTCAATGATTTCATTTTACTTGGATATAAGTATATTCGGAAACAGCAGTGAAGAAATAAATGATGTATTGCATTAGGCAAATCTGTTGCAAAAGGCCCTCTTTAAAGTGTTGAAAAGGAAAGATGTCACTTTGAGGACTGATTGGGTGAATATGTTTTACACGTGGCAAGGACCTGAATTTGGGGGCCAAAGGGTAGAATGTTATGGATTGAATTGTGTCCCCCCCAAAAAATGTATGTCAGTTTGGCTAGGCCTTGATTCCCAGCATTGTGTAATTGTCTACCATTTTGTCATCTGATGTGATTTTCCTATGTGTTGTAAATCACACCTCTATGATGTTAATGAGGCAGGGTTAGCATCAGTTACATTAACGAGGCAGGACTCAATCTACAAGATTAGGTTGTGTCTTAAATCAATCTCTTTTGAAATATAAAAGAGAAAAGTGAGCAGAGAGGCATGGGGACCTCATACTATCAAGAAAATAGTGCCAGGAGAAGAACACGTCCTTCGGACTGAGGGTCCCTGTGCTGAGAAGCTCCTAGTCCAGGGGAAAATTGACGACAAGGATCTTCCTCCAGAGCTAACAGAGAGAGAAGGCCTTCCCCTGTCTCTGAATTTGGACTTCTAGCCTACTAGACTGTAAGAGAATAAATTTCTCTTTGTTAAAGCCATCTGCTTGTGGTATTTCTGTTATAGCAGCACTAGATGACTAAGACAAGGACTGAGGTGCACCTGACCCAAGCCATGGTATTTTCAATTGCCTCATGTGCATGTGAAAGCTGGACAATCAATAAGGAAGACTGAAGAATTATTGATACCTTTGAATTATGGGGTTGGTGAAGAATATTGAATATACCATGGGCTGCCAGAAGAACGAACAAATCTGTCTTGCAGGAAGTACAGCCAGAATGCTCTTTAGAAGCAAGGATGGCAAGACTTTGTGTCATGCACTTTGGACATGTCATCAGAAGGGATCATTCCTTGGAGAAGGATATCATACTTGGTAAAGTGAAGGTTCATGGAAAAGGAAGAAGACCCTCAATGAGGTGGATTGACTCAGTGGCTGCACCAGTGGGCTCAAACATAGCAACAATTGTGAGGTTGTTGCAGGACTGGGCAGTGTTTTGTTCCGTTGTACATAGAGTAGCTGAGTTGTTAGCAATTTGAGGGCACCTAACAACAACAAAAACAACGTACTGAAGGTGGTACTTTGGCTGTTGTGGACTTGTTTTAATTTTCTTCAGCTTCAACTTGAACTTATATATGAGCAACTGATGATCTGTTTCTCAGTCGGCCACTGGCCTTGTTCTGACTAATGATATTGAGCTTCTCTATGGTCTCTTTCCACAGATGTAGTCGATTTGATTCCCATGTATTCTGTCTGGCAAGGTCTACGTGTGTAGTCACTGTTTATGTTGTTGAAAAAGGGTATTTGCAATCAATAAGTTGTTGGTCTTGCAAAATTCTATCATGCCATGCTGGCATTGTTCCCATCTCTAAGGCCATTTTTTTGCTTAAGTATGGCTAAAATGTCTTGCATTCTGGATTCTACCTATCCCTTCAATAAAAGTACTTTCTAAAATCAACAATTTCCTTGCTTGAAACAAGTTATTTTCAATTCTCAGATTTATCTCCGTTTCTGTGACATTGTACATTGTTGACTAACTCTCCTAAAAAACTCCTACCTTTTTGTTTTTAAAGCTACTTGTTGAGGTACAATTTACAAAAATAAAATGCTTCCATTTTAAATGTACATTTTGAGAAATTAAAAAAAAATATATGTATGTATCATGGATTGAATTGTGTCCCCCAAAAATATCTGTCAACTTGGCTAGGTCATGATTCCTGGTGCTGTATGATTGTGTACCATTTTGTAATCTGATGTGATTTCCTTATGTGTTGTAAACGCTATCACTATGATGTAATAAGATGGATTAGCAGCAGTTATATTGATGAGGTACAAGATTAGTTAGTGTCTTAAGCCAATATCTTTTGAAATATAAAAGAGAGAAGTGAGCAGAGAGACATGGGAACCTCATACCACCGAGAAAGCAGTGCCGGGAGCAGAGTGCATCCTTTGGACCTGAGGGCTGGTGCTGAGATGCTCCCAGACCAAGGAAAGACTGATGCATCACAAGGACATTCCTTCTGACAGAGAGAGAAAGATGTCTCCTGGAGCTGATGCCTTGAATTTGGACTTGTAGCCTACTAGGCTGTGAGAGGATAAATTTCTCTTTGTTAGGAGCCATCCGCTTGTGGTATTTCTGTTATAGCAGCACTAGATGACCAAGACAATGTGTGTGTAACTGCCACCACAATTAAGACATAGAACATTTCCACCACCCTAAAAAATTTACCTCATCCCTCTTCTCAGTCAAGCCCTCCCACAACCTCTGATATAATTTATATCACTAACAGTTTACCTGTTCTAGAACTTAAAATGCAAGGAATTACACATGTATATTTTTGTAATTGGCTGCTTTAATTTAGCATAATGAGATTTTTAAAAAAATAAATTTTTTTGTGTTTTTGGTGAAAGTTTACACAGCAAATTAGGTTCTCGTTTAATAATTTCTGTACATATTGTTCAGTGACATTTGTTACATTTTTCGTAATATATCAGCATTCTCATTATTTCCATTCTGGTTGTTCTGTTTCCATTAATCTAGCATCCCTGTCCCCCCTTACCTTCTCATATTTGGTCTAAGGTAAATGTTTACATTTTGGTTTCATTTAAATGATTATTTACAGAGGCACAGTACTCGCAGGTGATTATTTATTTAATGGGCCAATATGTTATTTGGCGGGAAGGTGACCTCTGGGAATGGTTGGGTTTCCAAGTTCAAAGGGTATCCTGTGGTGATAATCTCAAGGGGTCATCTGTTCTCTACCGGTCCAGTAAGTCTGTTCTTTTATTTAGGAATTTGAGTTTTGTTCCACGTTTTTCTCCCATTCTATCCAGGACCATCTATTGAGTTCCTGGTTGAAATGGTTGGTAGTGGTAGCCGGGCACCATCTAGTTCTGGCCTCAGGATAGGTGAGGCCATTGTTTGTGTAGACTGTTAGTTCTGTAGACTAGTTTCTTTGAGTCTTTGATTTCCTTTTTTCACTTGTGTTCTGGATGAATAGACATAATGAAGTTTTGAGATTCAGCAATGATGTTGTGTGTAACAGCAGTGTGTTCCTTTTTATTGCTGAGTAGTGTGGAGTCCCTGGGTGGCGCAAACAGTTAAGCATTAGACTGCTGTCTGAAAGGTTGACTGTTCAAACCCCTCCAGAGGCTCCTCAGAAGACAGGTTGGTGATCTTCTTCCAAAAGTCCACAGCCTTGAAAACCCTCAGATACAAGTGTCCTAAAAAGATGACTTTTTTTGCCCTGCGTTAAAAGTCTGGAGGTAAGCTGTCTAGGGGGGTGTGCTGGTTCTGCTCCACAAAGTCCTCAAGCATGCATGTCGCTTCTAACTTTCTGCTGTGTCATTCCCAGGAGGTGGTTCTCATCTTTGTGTGTCCTATCATTAGAACCTCATTCAAAACAGCAGGGTGGAGGAAGGTGAGAAGACAAGACAAAGGACATATTCGGCTGCTTTTAGAGGATATTTCTCAGAACTGCCACATAACGTTTCTGGTTAACCTGTACTCTTGCCTAGCTGAAAGGGAGACTTGAAAGTCAGGTTATTATTCTAGGAGTCTACGAGCCCACCTTAAAATTGGGGCTTCTGAAAGAAGGAGAATGGATATTGGAGTAGGTAATGAGCAATTGTTGTGACCACCAGTTGCCATCACGTCAGTTCTGACTCATGGAGATCCCACGTGTGCAGAGTAGAACAGCACTCCTTAGGGTTTTCATGGCTGTGACCTTTCGGAAGCTGATTACCAGGCCTTCTTCTGAGGCACTTCTGGGTGAGTTTGAACAGCCAACCTTTCAGTTAGTGCTAGAGCATTTAACCATTGCGCCCGTCAGGGACTATTTCTTTGCAGCAGTTGTTGTTAGGTGCCATCCAGTCAGTTCTGACTCATAACGACCCTATTATGTACAATAGAATGAAACACTGCCTGGTCCTGTGCCATCTTCCCAGTCGTTGCTATCCTTGAGCCCATCGTTGCAGCCATTGTGCCAGTCTATCTCATTGAGGGTCTTGCTCTCTTTTGCTGACCCTTTACTTCACCAAGTATGATGTCCTTCTCCAGGGGCTGGTACCTCCTGATAACATGTCCAAAGTACATGAGACAAAGTGTTGCCATCCTCGCTTCCAAGGAGCCATCTGGATGTATTTTTCCCAAGACAGACTTATTTGTTCTTCTGGCAGTCCATGGTAAATTTAATATTTTTCACCAACACCATAATTCAAAGGCATCAATTCTTCCTTGGTCTTCCTTATTCATTGTCCAGCTTTCACATGCATGTGAGGCAGTTGAAAACACCATGGCTTGGGTCAGGCACACCTTAGTTCTTAAAGTGACATCTTTGCTTTTTAACACTTTAAAGAAGTCTTTTGCAGCAGGTATGCCCAATGTAATACGTCATTTGATTTCTTGACTGTTGCTTCCATGGGCGTTGATTGTGAATCCAAGTAAAACGAAATCCTTGACAACTTCAGTATTTTCTCTGTTTATCACGGTGTTGCTTAGTGGTCTAGTTGGCAGGATTTTTTTTTTTTTTCTTTATGTTGAGGTGTAATCCCTACTGAAGGCTGTAGTCTTTGATCTTCATCAGTAATTACTTCAAGTCCTCTTCACTTTCAGCAGCAAGGTTGTGTCATCTGCACGTAGCAGGCTGTTAATGAGTCTTCCTTCAATCCTCATACCACGTTCTCCATATAGTCCAGCTTCTCAGATTATTTGCTCAGCATACAGATTGAATAAATATGGTAAAAGGATACAACCCTAATGCATACCTTTCCTGATTTTAAACCACTCAGTATTCCCTTGTTTTGTTTGAAGACTGCCTCTTGGTCTCTGTCCAGGTTCCTCATGAGCACAATTAAATGTTCTGGAATTCCCATTCTTCGCAGTGTTATCCATAATTTGTTATGACTGACACAGTCAAATGCCTTTGCATAGTTAATAAAACACAGACAAACATCTTTCTGGTATTCTTTGCTTTCAGCCAAGATCCATCTGACGTGAGCAGTGATATCCTTCATTCCACCTCCTCTTCTGAACTCGGCCTGAATTTCTGGCAGTTCCCTGTAGATATACAACACAAGTAAAATTTTGCTGAAGATAATTTAAAAACAGTTGCAGCAGTACATCTGCAAGAGTACTCAATAAATATTTCTTGAATGAATGTGTGAGTGCATGAATAACATAGTTAAAACTGGTTAAATAAACACTGAAGGCTGAATTTGCAATTTTAGATACAATGTGGTTTTAAAACTATGTTTGCAGTTAAAATACCTATTTAACTATTTTAAATTACCAAGAAATCAATAACTGTTTGTTTTGGAATTCTTTTTGCTTTCTACTCAAATTGAATGGTATGGCAGGCTTTTTTGTTGATCCATTTTCTAAAAGTCTGATCTTTACAGGGAGTCTAGTGCTGCTCTATTGGAATCCATAACTCTGAAGACAATTTCTAACGTAAACTCATTCTTAAAATTATGGCTCCTCTTAAGCTTAGATAAGCGTCCCTTTGAAAGTCTGGGATACAAATATTTGCGTTAAAGGGATTTACCACCTATAGTTTTTGTAATGCTGACATTATAGGAAAGCTCTCTGCTAATCCGTTGTTCTGTTGTACAAGCGGAGCAAACCAAATCTATTTCCAGTCTGTGGGTAAATTCAGTGTTGGCATTATTGGCGGGAGATTAGGAGCTAACCACTAAGCTATTGATTTTTTTTTTACTGTGGGCCAAATCCAGTCTTTAGTAATGTGCACACTTCCCACTGTTACATTCAAGATGATAAAGTTTAGGATTGAGGTCTGAAATTAGAAAGGAGTCTGTTTTATTATATTTTATCAGTTTATTTTTATATTTCGTTGTATAGCTATCGGATGTCTTGGTGTGGACTATTCAAGCTAGAAATTGAAATCCAGACATATTTCTAATGTAACTATTGGTATGTCCATTGAGTTAGATATAAAATGTAAAATTTCTTTGTAATTCAGCAGGATTTGTTGATGAGAGATGATAGCATTAAGGTTAAGTGAAAAAATTCAACACAGTTGTTCAGATTTGATAATTTTTGAATTTCTACTTAACATGTTGCTTTTTCCACAAAAGTTGAAACTAATTAAAAATTACAAATACTTTCATTCAATCAATAATTAATTTTTCCATTCAACAAATATGTAAGATTCTGTGCCAGATATTGGTTATATAGTAGAGAACACAACAGAGTACTTTCTCTTGTGACATTTACCACCCAGTGGAGGAGACAGGCATTAACTAATTGCTTTTGGAATGATGTTTTTAATGACATTTGAATATATTTGTATTTTGATTTCCGTAGCCCCATAAACATGTCTAAGCACCACATTGGCAAATAATATTTTTACCTTTCCCATTTTACTCCTAAATCTTATATGTTAAGTATAGTAATGATTCATCTACCCATCTACAGTGCAATGAATTACTTAACATGGCTCTTCTAGCCACGGTCTTCGTGACTCACCCACAATGATTGAGTGGAACTATGCAAATAAGTTATATGGAACCTGTGTCACAAGTTATATGGAACCTGTTGGGGTTGTGTGTCAGCTAGGCTAGGCCATGATTCCCAGTACTGTGTGGTTGTCCTCCATTTTATGTGTTGTGGATCCTGACCCCTACATGTTGATGAGGCAGGATTGGTGTGGGGTGTGTCTTGGGTTCCAGCCTTGCAGGATGGCGTGAATTCAAGCCCCACCCTTACTAAAGTTATACCCTTCCCTGGGGTGTGGCCTGCATCTAAGATATATGTGTATGTCCTGCTCTTTCTCTTTGCATCCGGATCCCGCATCCGGTTCATGGTCAGTCGACCTCCCCAGAGGTCTGCTGTCTGACCTGCTGATTCTGGGATTCACAGGCTTCCACAGCCGCTTGGGCCAGCGGCCCATCGTGTGACCTGATTCCCCGGCTTCCGCAGTCTTATGAGCCAGCAGCCTGTGGCTTGAACTGCCAGTTTTGGTTCTTCAGCTCCTGCAGCCAAGTGGGCTGAGAGAAGCCTATGCCTGACCCACAAATTTGGGACTTACCAGCCTCCACAACTGTGTGAACCATTTCCTTTATATGGTTCATGAGTTCTGTGAAACACTGCAATGAATTAAAGAACTCAAAAGACTGGAGGGAGAGTACTGAGGGGAGAAGGAGTAGTTGATGTTGGAGATAATGAAGTGGTACAGCAGCTTGGAGAAGGTGGATGTTTGGGACATCTTTAACCTCTGCCTCATAGAAACCAGCTTTGTGCTGATCCTTATAACAGAAGTTATTCATTTACTGTCTATCTATAATCTGTAGGAAGTTTCACCATAGAATGTTTTTCAAAATACCTGGAAAATGTAGGTTTTGAAGCTTAAAATATTCTAGCTATTTTGAAAGAAAGCTTTCTAAAGTGTATTATATTCTTTTTTGCCATCTTAAATAAAAAGAAGATAATTTTCTGCTTTAGCTAGGGAGTTAAATTTCTGTGTTAATTCGAGTAGACTAAGTTGTAAAAATAGAAGATTATTTCTCCCTCATGTAATAGTTGAGGGTGGATGTTCCAGGTTGGTGGACAGCCCTTCTCCACAAGGTAGTTCAGAGACTGTGATGTTAATTTTATTTGTCAACCTGGCTAGGCTATGGTGCCTAGTTGTTTGGTTGAACACTCATCTAGATGTTGCTATGAAGGGTCATAAAGTAGGTGTGTGTTTAATGTTAAAAGAAACTGCCAAGCGATTTTCCAAAGTGCTTGTACCATTTGTACTCTCAACAGTCATTTATGAGAGATCTAGTAGCTTCACATCCTTGCTAGCATTGTCAACATTAATTTTTAGCCCATCTAGTGGGTGTAAGGAGCCCTGGTGGCACAATGTTTAAAACACTCAGCTTCTTACCAAAAGGTTAGCGATTTGAACCCACCAGCCGTTCCGTAGGAGAAAGATTGGCAGTCTGTTTCCATAAAGATTTATAGCCTTGGAAAACCTGTGAGGCTGTTTTACTCTGCCCTAGAGGGTCGCTATGAGTCAGCATTGACTCAACAGCAGTGGGTGCAGTGGGTGTAAAGCTTCTAGAAGAAAAATATATAAGAATATCTGTATGCCTGTCATGGATTGAATTGTGTCCCCCCAAAATATGTGTCAACTTGTTTAGGCCATGATTTCCAGTATTGTGTGGTTGTTCTCCATTTTGTGATTGATGTGATTTTCCTGTGTGTTGTAAATCCTCGTCTCTGCCTGTGGTTAATGAGGCAAGATTAGATTATGTTAAGGAGGATTAGGGTGGGATATAACACCCTTGCTTAGGTCACATCCCTGATCCAATGTTCGAAGAGTTTCCCTGGGGTGTGGCTTGCACCACCTTTTGTCTTGCAAGAGATAAGAGAAAGTTAACAAGATCAAAAGCTTGTTCTTTGAAAAGATCAACGAGATCAATAAACCACTGGCCAAACTGACAAAAGAAAAGCGTGAGAGGAAGCAAATAACCTGAATGAGAAATGAGATGGGTGATAATCACAACAGACCCAACTGAAATTAAAAGAATCATAACAGAATACTATAAAAAAATTGTATTCCAACAGATTTGAAAACCTAGAGGAAAAGGACAAATTTCTAGAAACACATGCCTACCTGAACTAACACAGAGGTAGGAAAACTAAATAAGCCTATAGCAAAAGAAAAGATTGCAGAGGTAATTAAAAAATTCAAACAAAAAAAAAAAGCCCTGGCTCTGATGGCTTCAGTGGAGAATACTTTTCTTTTTTCTGAAATTTACCAATCCAGATTTATTCAGCATAACAAGCAAATACTCCTGGAATGATCATATGGAAACTGGGGACTCCTGATCACTCACACTTTAGTGTGAATTACGTATGATATCTTCTGGCCGTTCCTGGGTATAGCTCTCAATAAATAGTCAAATAAGATGGAACAGAAAAACCTATAGCAAACAAGTAATTCTAAGGGGCTGGTGTGGATGGGAGATAATTATTTTCTTTTTTTTGGTGGTGGTGTTTTTTTGTGACTTTTTTTTATTGTACTTTAGATGAAGATTTACAGAACAAACTAGTTTCTCATTAAACAGTTAGTATACATATTGTTTTATGACAGTGGTTAACAACACCATAACATGTCAATGCTCTCCCTCCTCAATGTCGGGCTCCCTATTATCAGCTTTCCTGGCCCCTCCTGCCTTCTAGTCCTTGTCCCTGGGCTGGTGTGTCCCTTTAGTCTCATTTTGTTTTATGTGCCTGTCTAATCTTTGGCTGAAGGGTGAACCTCAGGAGTGCTTCATTACTGAGCTTAGAGGGTGTCCAAGAGCCGTACTCTAGGAGTTTCTCTAGTCTCTGTCAGGCCAGTAAGTCTGGTCTTTTTTTTGTGAGTTAGAATTTTGTTCTACATTTTTCTTCACTGGAGAATTCTACCAAACTTTTAGAGAAGAGTTAACACCAGTACTACTACAGGTATTTCAGAGCATGAAAAAGGATGAGATACTCCCGAACTCATTCTATGAAGCCAGCATAACCTTGATACCAAAACCAGGTAAAGACACCACAAAAAAAGAAAACTACAGACCAATATCCTTCACGAATATAGACACAAAAATCCTCAACAAAATTCTAGCCAGTAGAATTCGACAACATAGCAAAAAATTAATTCACCATGACCAAGTGAGATTCATACCAGGTATGCAGGGATGGTTCAATGTTAGAAAAACAATCAATGTAATCCATCACATAAATAATACAAAAAGCAAGAACCACATGATCTTATCAATTGATGCAGAAAAGGCACTGGACAAAGTTCAACACCCATTCATGATAAAAATGCTCAGCAAAAGGGGACCTCCTACCATCAAGAAAGCAGTGCCGGGAGCAGAGTGCATCTTTTGGATCAGGGTCCCTGTGCAGGGAAGCTCCTAGTCTGGGGGAACACCAAACAGAAGAAGGCCGACAGAGAGAAAAAGCCTTCCCCTGGAGCTGACACCCTGAATTTGGACTTTTAACCTACTTTGACTGTGAGGGAATAAACTTCTCTTCGTTAAAACCATCCACTTGTGGTATTTCTGTTGTAGCAGCACTAGATGACTAAGACAGAATTTGGTACCAAGAGAGCAGGGTGCTGCTCTAACAGATACCTAAAATGTGGAAGCGGTTTTGAAACTGTAAATGGATAGAGGAGCAGCAGTGGCAGAGGACAAGCAACAGCAGAGAACCTGCAGTGGCAGAGAAGCTGCAGAGAAGTGGCAGCGGCAGAGAAGTGGCAGCGGCAGAGAACCAACAGCAGCAGAACCAGGAGACCAGTGTGAGATGGCACTGGAGCTGCCGCACAGAGCGAGAGAGCTGAGTGCCCGTGTGCAGGAGGCTTCCTGGCGGAGTGGGGTACCTCCAAGCACTTACCAGTGGAGCTACTGAGCTATGGAACACTTGCCCCAGCTGGGCAGATGCAGGCGTGAGGCCCGAGGGCCTAGAGGCCATAGGAAGCAGAAGTTGAAGACTAGGAAAACAAGAAGCCAAGCTGCTTCAGTCTCAAAAGGTATGGCCAGGACCTCAGGGGTTTCAAAGGGGGGAGCCATAGCCTCTGGTGTTTCTAAGGGTGGAGTTGTCACTCCAATGGAGTAGGAGAATGGTGCGCCTAAAGCCAAGGGAGCAGAGTTGCTGTTCCAGGGGGCCTGGAAGGCGGAGCTGAAGCCCAGGGCCGAGGGGCCTCCACTCAAAATCCAGAGACTGTGGCCAATACCTAGAGTCTGGAGGGCAGGGCTATTGTGTAAATTGTCTCAGAGAACAGAAGATTATTTTCACAGCCTTGAGGGCTAATGTAATGTGTTCTGCTGACTTGCTTGGTGCCTGTTATCACTTCTTTTCTTCTAGTTTCTCCCATTTGTAATGGAAATGTCTAGCTTGTGCCTGTTCTGCCATTGTACTTTTGGAAGCAAATACCGTGTATTCTAAATTTCACAGATGAAGAGGAATTTCTGGATTTTGGACTTGGAGTTAAGACTTTTGCTATGATATGATGGGGTGGATATGTTTTCCATGTGGCAAGGATGTGATTTTTTGGGGGCCAAAGGGTGGAATGTCATGGTTTGACTTATGTCCCCCCAAAAATGTGTGTATCAATTTGGCTGGGCCATGATTCCCAGAATTGTGTGGTTGGCCTCCATTTTGTGATTGTAATTTTATGTTAAAGAGGATTAGGGTGGGATTGTAACACCACCCTTACCCAGGTCACATCCCTGATCCAGTGTAAAGGGAGTTTCCCTGGGGTGTGGCCTGCACCACCTTATATCTCTCAAGAGATAAAAGGAAAGGGAAACAAGCAGAGAGTTGGGGACCTCATACCACTAAGAAAGCAGTGCCGGGAGCAGAGCGCATCCTTTGGACCAGCGTCCCTGCGCAGAGAAGCTCCTAGTCCAGGGGAACACTGAAGAGAAGAAGGCCGACAGAGAGAGAAAGCCCTCCCCTGGAGGTGACGCCCTGAATTTGGACTTTTAGCCTACTTTGACTCTGAGGAAATAAGCTTCTCTTCATTAAAACAAAACAAAACAACAACAAAAAAATTCTCAGCAAAATAGGAATAGAAAGAAAATTCCTCAACATAATTAAGGTCATTTAAACAAATCCAACAGCCAACATCATCCTAAATGGAGAGAGTCTGAAAGTGTTCCCTTTGAGAAGGGGAACCAGACAAGTATACCTTTTATCACCACTCTTATTCAACATTGTGCTGAAAGTCCTAGCCAGAGCAATTAGACTAGAAAAAGAAATAAGGGGCACCCAAATTGGTAAGGAGGAAGTAAAAGTATCCTTATTAGCAGATGATATGGTCTTATACTCAGAAAACCCCAAAGAATCCCCAAGAAAACTACTGGAACTAATAGAAGATTTCAACAAAGTATCAGGATACAAGATAAACATACAAAAATCATTTGGATTCCTCTGCACCAACAAAGAGAACTTCAAAGAGGAAATCACCAAATAAATACCATTTACAATAGCCCCCAAGAAGATAAAATATTTAGGAATAAATCTAACCAGAGATGTAAAAGACCTATACAATGAAAACTATAAGACACTACTGCAAGAAACCAAAAGAGACCCACATAAGTGGAAAAACATACTTTGCTCATGGATAGGAAGACTCAACATTGTGAAAATGTCAGTTCTATGCAAAGTGATCAAAAGATACAATGCAATCCTGATCCAGATTCCAACGACATTTTTTTTTGTTTATTGTTGTAGTTTAAGTGAAAGTTTACATTTCAAGTTACCCTCTCATACAAAAATTTATACATACATTGTTATGTGACCCTAATGGCTCTCCCTATACTGTGACAGCACACTCCTCCTTTCTACCCCTGATTTCCCGTGTCCATTCAACCAGCTGCTGACCCTCTCTGCCTTCTCATCTCACCTCCGGACAGAAGCTGCCCATTTAGTCTTATGTATCTACTTGAGCTAAGAAGCACACTCTTCATGAGTATCATTTTATGTCTCACAGTCCAGTCCAATCTTTGTCTGAAGAGTTGACCTCAGGAATTGTTTTAGTTCTGGGTTGACAGAGAGTCTGGGGGCCATGCCTTTTGGGGTTCCTCCAGTCTCAGCCAGACCATTAAGTCTGGTCATTTTACTAGAATTTGAGTTCTGCACACCACCTTTCTCCTGCTCTGTAAGGGACTCTCTCCAACAGCATTTTTTAATGAGGTGGAGAAACAAATCACCAACTTGACTGGAAAGGGAAGAGACCCTGGATAGCTAAAGCATTACTGAAGAAGAAGAACAAAGTGGGAGGCCCCACACTACTTGATTTTAGAACTTACTATACCGCCACGGTAGTCAAAACAGCCTGGTACTGGTACAACAGTAGATACATAGACCAATGGAACAGAATTGAGAATCCAGACATAAATTCATCCACCTATGAGCAGCTGATATTTGACAAAGGCCCAAAGTCCATTAAATGGGGAAAAGACAGTCGCTTCAACAAATGATGCTAGCATAACTGGATATCCCCCTGCAAAGAAATGAAACAAGACCCATACCTCGTACCGTGCACAAAAACTAACTCAAAATGGATCAAAGACCTAAATATAAAATCGAAAATGATAAAGATCCTGGAAGAAAAAATAGGGACAACACTAGGAGCCCTAATACATGGCATAAACAGAATACAAACCGTAAGTAACAGTGCACAAACACCAGAAGAGACACTAGGTAACTGGGAGCTCCTAAAAATCAAACACTTATTATGCTCATCAAAAACTTCACCAAAAGAGTCAAAGACAACCTACAGATTGGGAAAAATTTTTTGGCTATGACAAATCTGATCAGTGTCTCTAAAATCTACAGGATACTGCAAAACCTCAACAATAAAAACACAAATAACCCAATTAAAAAATGGGCAAAGATATGAACAGACACTTCACTAAAGAAGACATTTAGGTGGCTGATAGATACATGAGGAAATGCTCATGATCATTAGCCATTAGAGAAATGCTAATCAAAACTACAATGAAATACCCTCTCACCCCAACAAGGCTAGTACAAATCCAGAAAACACAAAATATAAATGTTGGAGAGGATGTGGAAAGACTGGAACACTTATACACTGCTGATGGGAATGTAAAATGGTGCAACAACCACTTTGGAAATCAATTTGATGCCTCCTTAAAAAGCTAGAAATAGAAGTCCAATATGATCCAGTAATCCCACTCCTTGGAATATATCCTAGAGAAATAAGAGCCTTCACACGAATAGATATATGCATACCTATGTTCACTGCAGCACTGTTCACAGTAGCAAAAAGATGAAAACACATGCAATCCAATAAAAAATGGCAGAAGTACTTGAACAAACACTTAATAAAGGAAAATACACAAATAACCAATAAGCTAATGATGTTAAACCTAAAAAGTATTTAACATCATTAGTCATCAGTGAAATGAAAATCAATAAAATATTTTCAGCAAAGCAATGTATAGAAAAGTTTTTGAGTAATCTCAACCACAATTATCAGAGTCACAAATAGATATTTTGCAAAGCTCTTGAGTCTTGAGAAAGGATATATTTAGTGTATTATTTTATAGAGAACAACTGATTGTTAGCTATCTTAATTTGTTGATTATTAGGAAAGAACATTTTAAGTATCTTGCATTCTAACATGATAGTTTATTTCTTATTTTAGGTGTTTTACTAAGTTTTAGTTAGGTTTTAGGCAATTGGCCACAGGCTTGTGGTTGACATATGTTGTTGTTAGGTGCCGTTGAGTTGGTTCCAACTTACAGTACAACAGAAAAAAACACTACCCAGTCCTGCACCATCCTCACAATCATTGCTATGTTTGAGCCCATTGTTGCAGCCACTGTGTGAATCCATCTCATCGAGGGTCTTCCTGTTTTTCGCTGACCCTCTACTTTACCAAGCATGATGTCCTTCTCCAGGGACTAGTCCTTCCTGATAACATGTCCAAAGTATGTGAGATGAAGTCTCACCATCCTCACTTCTAAGGAGCATTCTGGCTGTACTTCTTCCAAGACAGATGTGTTTGTTCTTCTGGCAGTCCATGGTGTATTCAGTATTCTTTGCTAACACCGTAGTTCAGAGGCACCAATTCTCCTTTGATCTTTGTCATCGATTGAATTGTGTCCTCCAAAAATATGTGTATCAATTTGGCCAGGCCATGATTCCCAGTATTGTGTGATTGTCCACCATTTTGTCATCTGATGTGATTTTCCTATGTGTTGTAAATCTTACCTCTATGATGTTAATGAGGTGGGATAGGCGGAAGTTATGTTAATGAGGTAGGACTCAATCTACAAGATTGGATTATGTCTTGAGCCAATCTCTTTTGAGATACAAAAGAGAGAAGCGAGCAGAGAGATAGGGGGAACTCATAACACCAAGAAAGCAGTGCTGGGAGTATAACGCGTCCTCTGTACCTGGGGTTCCTGCATAGAGAAGATCCTAGTCTAGTGGAAGATTGATGAGAAGGACCTTCCTCTAGAGTTGACAGAGAGAGGAAGGCTTCCCCTGGAGCTGACGCCCTGAATTTGGACTTCTAGCCTACTAGACTGAGAGAAAATAAGTTTCTCTTTGTTAAAGCCATCCACTTGTAGTATTTCTGTTACAGCAGCACTAGATGACTAAGACAGTCTTCCTTATTCATTGTCCAGCTTTTACATGCATATAAGGAGATTGAAAATACCATGGCTTGGGTCAGGCGCACCTTTGTCCCCAAAGTGACATCTTTGCTTTTTAACACTTTAAAGAGGTCTTTTGCAGCTGATGTGCCCAATGCAATATATCGTTTGATTTCTTGACTGCTGCTTCCATGGGCTTTGATTGTGGATCCAAGTAAAATGAAATCCTTGACAATCTCAGTATTTCCTCCGTTTATCATTATCTTACTTTTTGGCCCAGTTGAGAGGATTGTTTCTTCTTTAGGTTGAGGTGTAATCCCACTGAAGGCTGTAGTCTTTGATCTTCATCAGTAAGTGTTTCAAGTCCTCTTCACTTTCAGCAAACAAGGTTGTGTCATCTGCATATCATAGATTAATAAGTCTTCCTCCAATCTTGATATTCTGTTCTTCTTCATATAGTCCAGCTTCTCAGATTACTTGCTTAGTATACAGATTAAGTATGGTGAAGAGATACAACCCTGATGCATACCTTTCCTGATTTTAAACCAGGTTGTCATATACTACATTATAATTTTTCCTATTTAAAATCATGGTAAACAGATTTTCTGTCAGTGTTTTTTTTTTTTTTACAGAACTATTTCAGAATAAGCAAAAAACCCCTGAAAAACAAAACCTGCTGCTGTCCAGTTATTTCCGACTCATAGTGACCCTATAGGACAGAGTAGAACTGCCCTGTAAGGTTTCCAAGGAGCGCCTGGTGGATTCAGACTGCTGACCTTTTGGTTTGCAGCCAAGCTCTTAACAACTGCGCCATCAGGGCTCCATTCAAGAACAGATTATTGAGATAAACACATAGGAGATGCCTGTGTTTATTGATTGATTAATGGAATTCTATATTTAAATGAGAGAAGAAAAATATTTTTAAAATTCTGTACTTTTAGTTAGAGGCTATAACATTTTTAAAAATAAATCTGACTGTCTTTTTAACATTTCAGAATTTCAGGTTTGCATTTTTGAAAGCTAATAAATGACTTAATAATTTGTTTCTCAAGATTTTAGAAGTTACAAAATTGGGCTTCTCTCTCTTATAGACATCTTTCTTCCCCCCTTTTCTGCCCTTTCCTTGATGTCTGTACTTAGCTACCTATAATATAGAATTCAAAGGTAGACAGATGAGTAGATTGTTACCTGTGTCTTTCTTGCTCTCAGCTGTAAGTAGAACCAAGTTCAACTTCTTCCAAGACAGATTTGTTTGTTCTTCTGGCAGTGCGTGGTATATTCAATATTCTTTACCAACATCATAATTCAAAGGCATCGATTCTTCTTCCATTTTCCTTATTCATTGTCCAGCTTTCACATGCATATGAGGTAATTGAAAATACCATAATGAATATCATTATTTTTATCATGAAGAGTCCTTTAAGGAGAAAAAAATACTTTTGCAATAATTCTAGGAGTTCTTTCTAGGCTGTCTCCAGAACAATGGATCCTGTGAACACTAAATTTCTTATATTAGCAATTTAAAGTGACGGGTCAAATTTGACAGCTGCCAATATCCTGAAAGTGGTTGAGCTCGTAATTCACCTCTCAAGCAGGGTTTCTCAGCATCAGCACTATTGACACTTGGGCTGGGTAGTTCTTTGATGAGGGGGCTGTCCTGTGCATTGTAGTATGTTTACAGCATCTCTGGCCCCTACCTCCTAGATACCAGTAGTGCTCCCCTCTTTTGTGACAACCAAAAATATCTCCAGACATTGACAAATATCCCTTGGGGGCCAAAATCTCCCCCTACCACTCTGTTGAAACCACTTTTCTAGAGTTTATCTCAACTATCAGATCCACCCCGGTACCTAATGTATCTTTTCTGAGTCCTCTAACTTTGATCCACAAATGGACTGGGAATCTTTGGACTGCCCTATTCTGAAGAACATTGACTAGAATCATCTTGGTGACCCAAACACAGCATTAAATTTGAATCAGAAGATGCCTCAGAGTGAAGGCTGGGTCTGGGGAAAATAGCAACTCAGTTTGCTAACTGTAAGTTAGTGTTGAACCATTCCAGTCAAATATTTATTACGGTTTTTACTATATATGTGGTAGCTTCCCAGAGACAGCTCTTAATCCTCCTAAGAATGCAGTAAATTCCTTCATACCTGTTGTAAGTATGATTTTATAGGCCCTAAAGTTACAGGTGTCCAAAACAGGTAACAGTTTATTTTTCTGTAATTGAATTTAGTTTCTATTATATACCCTATTTTCCTTGATGGCATAAAACTAAATCTCGTCATTTTCAGTCTTTGCCAATGTTTCCAGTCACTTCAAGTTTAAAGTCATGTCAGTTTGGGATTTTACCATCCTCTCCTCTTCTTCAGGGGGCATTCCTATTCCAAGGGCTCATTTATGATACTGGCAGGATGCACAGGATAGGGAGGTAGGGCGTCTGCTCTTTGGTAGTCATGGCATTTGTTACCCTTCCAAAAGGTCACCTATTTAAATATTGCAATTGTAATAGCCTCAGTTGCTTATCCACAGTTGCATTTGGGTTACAAATTTAAGTCCCATTGGCCCTTAACTCTCTTAACTAACTTTTGAGCCCTGCTTAGGAAAGTGGGGAAAAGTTTATTTGCCCACTTCTCACTAATGAGCCTAAGGTAGGATCTGAGCTGTTGTCAGAGCCTCTTATTCCCCTTGCATCCCACCCAGCCATGTATACACTGGTCCCTCAATGTAATTATGCTGCAGAGAGGCCACACTACTATTTTTACCCCAATACTGGGGTACCAAGTTGATGTGGTAGGCCTAGCATACCACGCTTTTCTCCAATCCCTGTCTTCCTTCATGGTACACATGTTGAAGAGCAGGGCAGGCTTCAGTCATTTCTGCATAGGCATTTTGCTGCTCCTTCATGAAGTCTTTTTATACTGTTCACAAAACACATGTCTAATGGGTACAGGAGCTTGAGTGGAGGAGAAGGGTGTAACCTCTCTCTGCAAGTAATCTTTCAAGGTTTTTGCTGCCCTAGATCATTGCTTTCAACCTAAACTAAAGAACATGATACCTTTTTCTCCTGTTGTATTTTTTCCTTTCCAGAGCTAGAAAACATCTCAGAATGAATAGGGTTAGGAAAGATTCTTGGGGGCAACAAGAAAATTACCAGAATTAGAAACAAAACAAAAGACACACACACACACACACACACACACACACACACACACACACACAACTTCAATTTGTCCTTTTGTTACTTGACATAGGAACACATTTATTCCTTTCTTTTCCCTACCCAGAACCAATCAAATTCCAGCATTTTCTTAATTTTAACTCATGTATCTGGCTCTTCCCTTCCATTGCCATGGCTACCCCCTTATACTCATATAACCAACATTTTGTAATAGCCTGCCAGCCAGGCTCTAGTCTCACCTTTTTTATAGCCTACACACTGATTCCAGACAAAATCTTTGTTAACAAGTAGCACGGAAGTCCTCAGTGGCACCATGTTGCCTCTGAGATAAAGTAAATTGACATCCTGAATCTGACACCAACCGGTTTCATAAGATTGACCTTCAGCTTTTCTTATTTTAATAAAATCGCTTGTTGATTTGTGTAGAAGTGAACACTGAATGCTTGCTATGTTTCAGGCATCATGCCAGGCAATGGGGAAACAGGACAAAGATTTTATTCAGTTTGACTGAAAGATCTTTGATGATAAAAACGGTGACCTACAAGGAACTAAGGACATAGGGGATGTGCTAATTATTTAGATAGATTTCATGCCTCTATGCATTTTTCTGATTCAGCCAGAAGTGGGAAAGGTGGGAGGCATTAGTGGAAGCACCCATGTCCAATATCAGTGGACCTGCAGTGCAGGCTGCAGCTTCTGGGTCCAGAGGGAGAGACAGAGAGGTTTTCACTGAGCCTGTCCTGTGGCTTGATTTGAGGCATGTATTATTTAGATTTTGCTGCATAACAAACCACCCCAAAACTAAGTGGCCTGTTTAACTCATCATTCCACAGAATCAGTAATTTGGAGTGGGCATACCTGGGCTCACTCATGTGTCTACAATTGACTGCTGGTTAGCTACTCAGCTTTATTTCTGTGGTTCGGCTATCAGCTGAGGCGACAGGGACAACTGGACCACATGTCCCTCATGACCCAGCAGACCAGCCTGGACTTATTCACATGATAGCTCAGCAGGGTTCCAAGAAGGAGAACGAAGTATGAAAGGCCTCTTAAAGTCTACATTCAGAGCTGATATGCAGTTGCTTATGCCATATTCAGCTGGTCAAAGGAAGTCTCAGGCCCACCCAATATCAAGGGATAAAGAAAGTCTTCTCCATAGTATCTAGAGAAGCTCTGCCCATTATAATAAAAGCCACTAATGTACTTTAAATTAAAAAAAAAAAATTTAAAAAATTTGTATTATAAAAAGTAAAAAGAAACAAATGAAATCAATGTTAATATATTTTATTTAACTCAATATGTCCAAAATATTATCATATCTGCTAATCAATATAAAATTATTAACAAGATACTTTACATTTTTTTTTATTCTAAGTTTTCAAAATCCAATGTGAAGTTTATACTGTCAACACTTCTCAATTTGGACTAGCCACATTTCAAGTGCTTAATAGTCCACATGTGGCTAGTGACTACCATATTGGTCAGTGCATATCTACAGCATTGTTTTGCCCAGGTGAATATTGATAAAGGCCTGGTAGCTGATTGACCAGTAAAGAGAATGACATTACTAAAGAGATGTAGGAAAGGGAACCATATGTACTAACCATGTATTATGTACTGGGCACTAACAGCACTTTACATTAGTTTGATTTCACTGCAAAGCAGAGCCTGAGACAAGTATTTGGGTAAAGATATTTATTTGAGAGACGATTCCAGGAAGCTAACAAAGGGAGCATTATTGAGTTAGTTATTGCTATGGGCAACGGGTGCTCAATTCCACTGAGTGTCCTCCACTGAGTGTGTAGAATGGGCTTCAGCATTGTCTGGGTATTTGTCCACTGACTCCTAATCCTCGTTGGTTAGAATTGCCTCTGTGGGTGTTAACTCCCCTGTTTCTGGATTGTCCTGCATAAGGCTGAGCAATTTCCTATAGTTTCAGGACAAGTCGGGGAAGATAGGGAGATGCTTGGGTGAAGCTTTATCTATGAGCATGGAAATTATCTACCACCAGCTTGAATTGGAATCAGCGATGCAATGAAGGCTGAGTGGCACAGCCTCTGCTACACATACATTATCCAATCCTTGCAAAGCAGACATTATTTTAAACACAAGGAGACTGGGAGTCAGTAACATTCAAGTACTTATTCAAGGTCACGTAGTTCCTAGGTGATAGAGTGGGTTACTACTCATATGACTCTCTACAAGGTCAACAAAGGACACAATTTATGAAATTTTTATCCTTTTGAGGGGAATTTGCAGAGTTTTTTTTTTTCCTTTATTGCATATTATATGTTATTTAAGAAATTTAGACAAATCTCTAAAGTAGGTTTTTGGTTCAGCCCAGTTCTTTTGAAATGCTAGCCCCATAAACTTTACATCAGGGTCACATAAGAACAAGATATACTACTTAAAATGCACATTTGCTATTTTGCTTGATACATTTTTAGACCTTAAGAAGGAAATTTCCGATAAATGTTGTAGGTTCTCTTATTTCTGTCATTTGTTACTGAATCTCTAGTGCATGGCTTGTTTTCTAGTCGATTGTTAGTACAACAGATCCTCTGTAAATCGAAGGGACGGAACACATCACAGAGTGGACAACTCACATTATCTGAAATAGCCATAAGCAGCTTTAATGTTAGAGATTTGGTTTAAAGGATTGTGCTCTTGGAAGATTGGCTGTGGTTGTTTGTGAGGCAGAACAAATTATAAAACGATTATGGCTTTAGAGGTGTATGTTCCTAAATGATTGCTTCACCATTCCATAAAATGTATGCTTTTAAAACACTGATGAAATATGAGAGACTTAAGAGCTTACATCATTGGGATATTATTAAAAATGTCTTTATGGGCCTGAATGCAAGGCCACTGGAGTATATAACTTACCAAGAATACTGACAGGAAGCTATTGGTATAAAGAAAGGCATTTTAAAAAAAGAAAAAGAAAAACCTTAAAAACTAAACAAAAAATAAACCTAACCCAGAAAAACAGTTGAAAGGCACACCCCAAACTGTTAACCTTGTTCTCCTCTGTGGAGGGCTGTGGAATTGGGAGTAGCTGGGGATGAGGTAGGTAGAGCTAAAGAAGAATTTTTTTTTATTCTATATGTTTCTGTATTCACTTGAATTTTAAAATAAGCAAACATGTGCTATACAATTTGTACAATTAAAAATGATCTTAGAATGCCCCTAAGGGACTTATTTTTCGGTTTTATCCTGCTATTTTTTGCCTCTGATCTAACTTTCAAGTCTAGTAACGTTTAGTAAGCATTCATCAGGCATTCACTGAAGAAGGGAGGGAATCTGCAGAATTTTTGGTGTTGTCAACAGTTGCATTTTTCAGTCAGGGATACTTTCCAGCTTCTCAATGTTTTCTACAAAAATTTAAATTTTGCTGTTAAATATGATTTTATGCCTGTCGGACTCATTCTGTGCAGTGAAGAGCAGGGTGCCATCTGCTACTAGGCACTCAACGGAGCCTTTTTAGAAATTAAATTGATGGAAAATCTACCTGAAATAAGAAAGAATATTTGACAAAAAAGGGAAACTAGGTTTTTAATATTTTGTTATTTCCCATGATCTCTCCTGTATATGTATTTATTTAAGAATATTTTGTTCTTGTTATAAAAGTCAAACATGCTACTTTGGATTTAAATTTGGGGTCTTGCTTGGCCCAGGCCCGTTTCTTTGGCATTACCTCTCTCCCCCACATTCTAGTGAAGAAAAGGGATCAGGTGGCCATATTTTGACCAGGTGACTTCCCCACTTCTAGTTTCAGCTAGATGAACCAGACAGGTAGCCCTAAATCAAACTGAGACAATCCGCTTGCCTCTTGTGGATTTTATTTGAGGAGACAAAGATCCAGTCAGGTGATGGTGGTCTCTGGAACCTATGGGCTGAGATAAGAGGTCCCATGCATTGATCAGTAAGCAGACAGAATTAAGGGGATGATGCAGATATCCAGAAGGAAATAGACGCAAGACATGATGTGCACAGTGAGAAAAAGGACAAAGAGAATGTTAGTTTTCTTGCTTTCAGATTTACATTTCTTGGGAGACATGGCTCTACTTCCTGATTTTGATTATGTGGGCTAGCCCTGAACACTAGTTTATTCAAGAGAGATCGAGTGAGTTCTGATTTTCTGCAAAATTTTAGAGAAGAGAGAAGAAAATGAAAATTACCTGCAAAACCACACGTATCCATAAGTATCCTCACAGCCTGTCAGTGGTATAATTATGCTGTATGTAAAATTTCCTATCTTTATTTTATAAAAAACGATGAGCACCTTCCCATTTGTTAACCTTAATCCTGGTTAAATCCAACTCTTAGTTTGTCAGTGCCTGTCCCTGGAGAGCGGCTGGAGAGAAACACCACCTTGCAGACTGGTCTCGTTTTCAGTTCATGGCTACCAACCACAAGCGGTGCTTACTGCTGCCTGGCAACCATGCTGCATTTCCCTAGTCCTCCACTCGCCCATCGACCCGGAGACTATTTTCTTCTTTCTCCTCTATCCTCAGTGCCTCCTCCCCAATTCTCACCTTGCTGAGACCTTGTTTCCTATTTTACTGGGATAGTAAAATTCCCCAGGTGATACTTCCAGCATGCTCCCTCCCTTACTTCTATCCACCTGCCTGCTCTGTGCTAATATACTGTCCTCCATTTCTAAGGGTGAACACCCCAACCTCCTGGCTAAGGTTAGTCCCTCCACTGTCTAAGGCCAGTTTCCATCTCCCGTTTCCATGTCCTGCTCAAGTACATCACATCAGCAATTGGTTCGTCTGTTCTTCATCATCATGTTTTCCTTGTCTACCTAGCTAGCAATGCCATAGAGGAAAAGGCCTGGTGATCTGGCTTCCCTTAAGATTACAGCCAAGAAAACCCTATGGAGCAGTTCTACTTTGTAACACATGGGGTAGCTATGAGTCAGAATAGACCGGACAGCAACTAACAACAACTGGATCATTTTCATGAATTTACAAAATGTTATTATTTCTCCAATTTTAGGGAGAAAAAAAATTTTCTAGACCCCTTATCCTCCTTCAGCTACTGGGCTATTACTTTACTCTTGTAAAAAGCACAAATCTCCTCAATAGTTGTATCTACTTGACATCTGAAATTTGCTTCTCTCCCATTCTCTCATGAGACATTTACTCCTGCGGCCCTTACAAAACAACTTTTGTCAAATTGCCATTGACCACCACATTGCTAAAACCAAGGATCCATTCTTAGTTTTCATCTTACTTGGCCTTTTGGTAGTATTTGACAGAGATAATCACTCTTCCCTTAAATATTTTCTTCACTTCACTTTTAGGACACTACATTCAGTTCTTTTCCTTACTAGCCCTTCCTTTTCAGGCTCCTTTGCTGGTTCCTCTATACATCCCAACCTCTAAACATTGGCATGCCATTGGCTCAGTTTCAGACCTCTTCTCAATTTCTGCACTCACTCTTTAGGTAATCTCACTGTTATGGATTAAATTGTGTCCCCCCAGAATAAGTGTTGTAAATCCTAACCTCTGTGCTTGTGGTTATAATCCCATTTGGGAGTGGATTGTCTTTGTTATGTTAATGAGGCAAGACTGGTGTAGGGGGTCTCAAATCAGTCTTTTGAGCTATAAAAGAGATTAAATGAGCAAGGGAGCAAGCACAGAGATGGGAGAAGAGAGATGCCAAGCCACATGAAGATTGGCCAGGAGCAGAAGCTCAGAGAGACAAGGACATTACTCCAGAGCCTACAGAGAGAAAGCCTTCCCCTAGAGCTGGTGCCCTGAATTTTGACTTGTAGTCTCCTAAACTGTGAGAGAATGAATTTCTGTTTATTAAAGCCACCCTCTTGTGGTATTTCGGTTATAGCAGCACTAGATAACTAAGACACTCACTTAGTACCATGGTTTATTATCTAATGACTCTAGAATTTACTTCTTAAGCCCAGATCGCTCTTCGGAACTCCAAATTCACATAACCAAGTCCCTACACAACATTTCTTACTAGATCACAAATCCCTAAATGTTCAATGGCCCCAGGATTCAAATCTTGGAACTCTTTTTTTTTTTTTAAAAAAAAAAAAAAACAGCTTTATTGAGACCTAACTCACATGGAATGCAATTTACTGTTTTAAATGTACAATTTAATGGCTTTTAGTATATTCACAGTCATGCAACCATTACCACAATCAATTTTATAACATTTTCATCACCACAAAAAGAAATTCTATACCTTTTAGCTGTCACACACCATACCTACAGCCCCTGTATTCCTAGGTATGACGGTTAAGGTTGTGTGCCAACTTGGCTGGGCCATGATTCTCAGTAGTTTGGCAGTTATGTAATGATGTACTTTGGCAGTTATGTAATGATGTAGTTATCCTCTATTTTGTGATATAATCATCTCCATGATGTGATCTGATGCAATCAGCCAGTCAGTTATATGGGGAATTTCCTCAGTGGTGTGGCCTGCATCCAATATATATGGATATTCTGTCAAACCTTGATGGCTTTTGCTTGCTCTGGATCCTCATCCAGCTCATCATCAGCTGACCGCTAGTTCTTGGGACTTGAGCCAGCGGCCTGCCATATTACCTGCTGATCTTGGGATTTGTCCGTCTCTGCAGCCTGTGATCCAGCAGCCTGCTGTCTTACCTGCCGATCGGGGATTCATCAGCTTCCACAGACCGTGAGCCAGCAGCCTGTAGCCCCTGCCAGCCCCTGCAGCTATGAGAGTCAGGAGAAGCCTCCAGCCTGACACCTGAATCATGGACCCAGCCTAAGACAATAGGCAACCACTAATCTACTTTTTGCCTCTATAGATTTGCTTATTTTGGACATTTCATATAAATGGAATCTTACAACATGTGGTCTTTTGTAACTGGCTTCTTTTGTTTAGCATAATGTTTTCAAGGCTCATACATGTTATAGGATGTATTAATACTTCATTCCTTTTTATGGCTGGATAGTATTCTGTTGAGTGGATATGCCACATTTTGTTTATCCGTTCGTCAGTTGATGAACATTTGAGTTGTTTTCACTTTTTGACTATGATAGCGAATGCTGCTATAAACATTTGTGTACAAGATTTTGTGTTGACGTATGTTCTCCTTTCTCTTGTGTCTATACCTAGGAGGGGAATTGCCAGTGAATCATATGAAAACTCTATGTTGGACCTTTCAGGAATTGCCAGACTGTTTTCTACACTGGCTTGGAGCTCTTTACTGTCATCATGCCTCTAACCCCAAGTCTGCTTTTCCTTTTGCCTTTTTTAAAATTAATGATGACGTCATCCTTCCAGTTGCTCAGGAAAAATACCTCAGAGTCATTCTTGACTCCTCTCTCTGTTGCAGCCCATATCTAATCTTTTTTGCACATCATCGTGCTATTTATTGAAGTAGAAAGAACTTGAAAATTATTTTACTTCAGAACTTCAGTCTAGTAAACTGAAATCATGGATCATAAAATGCCACTTCTTATTTTTATTTCCTGAATCATGATTTATCCTGATCATGAATTAGGGTAATTACATTGAATTTTCATGAAAATAAACAGTACCAGCAATGGGCTTTACAGAAACTTTTCTTTACAAATTCTTGAGTGTTATCTGACTATCTCAGTAAGGAGAATTTTCCATTAAATATATTTTTAGAGAAAATTTTTCTTTTTAAAATTGGAAAAACTATAAACATAAAAGAAATACAAATATATAGTAAAAACTGCTTATTCAGGTTTCTAACTGCTTATATCAAACTTCTCTTTAGGGAAGTGGAAAACTATCCAGAAGAATTAAACCAACATACAGTTTATTATTTTATGTAACAGATTTTTCAAATTGGGTTTTTAAAAAGTAGATTAACTACAAAAGTAAGATCAAATAGGTAGCTATAAAATATATTTATCTTGAAATGACTAAGAATATAAAACATCGATGCCCATGTAAAGAGTACATTACATATTAGACACATCATTTCAAGGCCATTTTCTTTCCATTAATAACGTAGATAAAACCACAATATTTATTGGTTGTATCAAGTGCATGTTAAAATCCAGATAGCCTCCAAAAACAAATCCTTATGATAAAGGATTTCTCAGTCTGGTTAGGTGAAATGCAGGTTTAACACGTATGAATACAGTTGCAGGATGTACCAGTTTTTAACAAACGTTAGTGTATTTTATGGAGCTGTTTACAGTTTGGCTTTCGGAGGAAACTACAAGGAAGAGTCTTGAGATGTTGGGCTTGTGACTGGTACATGACCAGCACATATCGCTTATCTGGTTGATGTCTAGTCTACTGCACTGCTTTTGGGGTATGGGGAGTTTGCTGCTAACAGATAAACCCTTGTGATTAATGCAGCCCTGTCAGCTACTAGTGCAGAAGCTTGCTGGGCAGAATTGTTTATAGGACATTTTGCTGAAAAAAAAAACAGCGTCCAGACAACAAAAGTACCAACCAAAAGGATTGATACAAGCTCGATGTTAATGAGAATAAGTTGCCAATATAACCATCTTTTTCTTTGTCATTCAGTCTCGTTTAGCCTCTGCTTCATCTGTTGCACCTTCTGAGCCACATTAGCTTTTCTGTCCTCTGGAGTACGCTTCTGTTGGACACTCACTCTTTTCCTCTACAGTATCTTGCGTTTTCAGAAGATGGCCCTGTACACCTGTCAACTGGAAGTTTTCCTTCTTTTAAGCCTATCTTCCGGTTGTCTTTTTCAGTCATTATTCTGGTTGGTGAATGATCAAAAGCAGGAGACAAGTCTTCTTAGAAAGTTCTTTCCACCCTTTTTGTATATTTGAATCTTCCTTTATAAACTTTGCTCCTTCTATTATAGCCGTATTTGAGAATCTGAGTTGATATGGTATCTGAATAAGTCTCATTTGATATTTTCTCATATTCCATAACACTTGTTTAATGTTAATATCATTTCCTTTTTCCATCAAAATAGACAGGTGTCTACCAAGGAAAAAGTGCCGGACTGCCCGATGCCGACACTGCAATGAACCACTGTGGGCCCGTGCTCAGGGTTCAAGGAGCCAGATTCCCTCACTTTAAATAAAAAAATTGAGAAATGGAACTGGTGATTCAGGGACTCCAAAATTTGGCCAAGTGGTATAATGAAAGTGAGATACTGTTATGGTTTCACCACTATTGATATTTTCTAGTTGTAGTAGATGTACCCCATGGTATGATTCCACATATTCTGATAAGAGCTTCACACCGAATCCTATTTCTTTAAACAGCATCTCTCGGTCATCTTTTATTGGCCGGTACTATGCACATTTAACCGATTCTTTCTCCATAACTCGGTTTAGCATGAAAACTGCTTTGGTCGTCGGTTGCCAAACCATGAACCAGAAGTAACAACATGTATTAGGAAGTGGATCTTGCATTAACATGTAACGCCTCTGTTCCTCTTCCATGTCAACTAAACTGGCATTGATATAATCATTTTCAGTATTTTGCCATTTAACATGACTATGATCATATGGTATATTTCTGTATCTGTTTCGATTTCTGTTTTCTGGAAACTTGGCTACTCTATGAGGATAGTCATGGGACGCATTTCGAATTTCCAAGTACAGCTGCTTCCAGCGATTCTGAGCATCCAGCTCCTCAAACTCCTGCTCGATGGTGATGGACATGGCGGCGGGAGCAACCGTTGCGAAGGAAGTCGCAGGCGGTGGAGAGTCTCGCACTCCGTGCGGATCTAGGGAAAGCTAGATTCCCGGTGGGCGCATGCACCCCATATCTAATGTTGTTGCTCTACTTCAAAATACTCTCCACGCTTCCCCTTTTGGGTAGCTTCATGGTGCAAATCACTGTCACTTCTCTACTGCATTATTGCAACAGCCTCCTAACTGATACCCTGCTCTAGGCTTAGTTCCGTTTCAGTTTATTCTCAACAGAGCATTCCAGAGGAACTTTAAAAACCCTTCCAATGGCTTTCCATTTAACTCAGAGCAAAATTCCAAGTCTTTAAAATTGCCTAAGAAGCTCTACGTGACCTGGCTTCCCATTTCTGTTCTGACCACCGCTTGCTCGCTCACTCACTCGCTCACTCACTCACTGTATCTCAGTCACACGGGCCTCCTTGCTGTTCCTTGAACGAATGTGACCAGCTAGCTGCCATCTCTGGGGTCTTTGCAGTTGCTCTCTGCCCAGAATGCTCTTCCCACTGGTATCAGCACGGTTGGCTTCCTAAACTCATCTCTGCCCTATGTTATCTTCTCCATGAAGCCTTCCCTGACTATCTTATTCTCTTCTGAAATCTCCACCCCCAAATCTTGGCACTCCTATCCCTATTCACAGCTTTTTTTTTCTCCATAGCATTTATCACCTTCTGACATACTAAGCTATTTGCTTGTTTATTTGATTATTTTTCTACCTCCCTTCTAGAATATAAGTTCCATGAGGGAAGTGATTTTTGTCTGTTTTGTTCACTGATTCACAACTCCTTGAACACTGCTTTGCACATGTTAAGTTGTTCAGAAAACATTTGTGGAATGAATAATAGAAATTCATTGTGGAATGAATAACAAATAATAAAAAAATCTTCAAGAAATCGATTTTACTGACAACTTGTAAGTTGTTTCCATTATTGGTACCCCACTCATATCCCCTGTGCACTCACTTTTCTCTTATATGCTGGTGGCTTCTAACTGCAAGCACTTGTGATTCTCTGCCCAGTGCTTTTCTGTGGCTGCAGCCATATACTTTCCAGAGCAGGAAGTGCCAGGGAGCTAACATTCCTAGGATTAACCCTCAACCCTAGCATCCTTACCCTTCAGGTGGTGTAACACTGAGGTGTGTTCTAAACAGTGTTCCTGAGGTCTTCAGGGGGACTGAACACCAGTTGCTCTGCTCATTAACATACCCTCAAATAGACTTCTTTTCTTGCCTTACCTTACTTCCCCACTCCCCTACTGATGCCTCCTGGAATCCTCTCTCAAATCAACTACATATTTCTGTGTCTGCTACCAGCGGAACATAGCTAAGATAAAAACTTGTTTAGAAATCTTCACCTGTATTTCTGTTTTCTGAGGTTAGATTCCTCAAAAGGAAAATACTAGGTCAAAACAATTATAGAGTTTTTTTTTTTTTTTTTAACTGACTTTTGAGTACTCAGTGTTGAAATCTCTATCCTATATTTGAGGAATTCCACTTCATGAGTCTTAGTGGGAGGTAAGAATTTATCAGCTTCTGTAAGGGCTAGAAAAACCATATATTCACATTGTTAGTCTCATTTGTAACTAGGGCATGACCAAGTAATCCAGGGTTGGCTAAGCAGATGCATATGTCCCAGATTATGTCTGGGAGGTAAGATGCAAAGAAGACAAGATAGAGAAGACTCTTCTCTGCTGGTGTTGGCTGTTCTTGCTACTTCCGGTTTCTGGAGACCGCACTGGTGATGGTGCCAGCAGCAATTTGTAGTATTCAGTGCTGACAGAGTGGGCAGTACAAGCTGCAATGTCAAGAGCAGCACTGTCCAATGGAGATATCATGTGAGTCACACATACTTTTAAAAATTGCCTAGTTGTTGTTAGTTGCTGTCTAGTTGATTCCAACTCATGGTGAACTGCTCCATAGGGTTTTCAAGAATGTGATTTTTTGGAAACAGATCTCCAGCCTGCCTTCCAAGGTGCCTCTGCATGTGTTTGTACCATCAACCCTTTGACTAGTAGTTGAGCACTTAACTGATTGTGCCACCCAGGGACTCTTGGAATTTTCTAGTAGTCTAATTAAAAAAGCAATTAATTAAAAAATTGATGAGCTGTTTTACACGTATTTTCTTTGTACTTTGAAAAGCTAGTGTGTGTTTTACACTTACAGCAGGTCTCAATTTGGACTAGCCACATTTGAAGTGCTCAATAGTCAAATGTAGATAATAACCCTCATATTGGACAGTGCAGGCCTAAAGCTGAGAGGCAGTGGGCAGCTGTGTCTTCACACAGGGCCAGGTCTCTGCTGTACTGTGATTTCTGCACTGATTGATTACAGAGCCTCTGACCTAGTTCTTCAGTCCCCATGATGCATCTGTTAACTGTTCAATAACTTTCAATATTATCCTTTTCTGCCTAAATAAGCCATAATTGTGTTCTGTTGTTTGCAACTAAGAATGCTTATTGATACAGAAATTTAAATCAGAAGTTTGTGTAGGCATAGACTTTCAAAGAAATGAGAAGATCTAGGATTGTTATCTGGCCTTACCAGTGATTATGATGTTGGGCTTGTCCCTGTGATTGTCTTTGGCCAGTGTGATATTAGTGGATATGATGTGAGCAAGGATCTGAAATGTGTTTGTGCAATGGTTGTTTGCTTTGTTGCTCTTCTGGCATCACCATGAGAAAAATAAGCCTCAGCAAGCTTGGTGGTCCAAAGAAGATGAGCAGCATGTGGAACAACTTAGAATCAAGCCCAGTTGTGCCCAAGCTAGATCAGCCAACTCCTGGCAAACTAAAGTTATAAGAGTAAGAATAAATGACTAGATTAAGCCATCTAGTTTAGTTATGCAGCATTATTTTGGCAATAGCTGACTGATACAGAAATAAAGGTAGTGAAAACTCATGCTAGTGTTAAGCAACCTATGGTATGCAGAGGTGACACAGTACCTGATTAAGGCATGGATTGATAAACAGTGACTTTTTTATCCCACAAAAGAAATACTACATTTCTTGCAGCCACTGGGTTGAGAGAGCCAAAAGACAAGCAGAAATTTTGAATCTGTGGGTTGTCAGAATACAATGTCAGTTGAATGCACAGCCTTGCCATGTTTCTGAGGTAAAGTCTGGGCACTGATAAGGAAGGATGTTGAGAATGCAATTTAGTTACATGGAAGGAACTTCAATTCCCCACTGAGTTTTGTTGCCAAAAAATGCAGCCTTTCTCCTCTCTCTGATGGTGCTCATTCTCCTTTGCTTGAACACTCTTAACAAGCCTGTTAACAGGCCCATCTGAGGGATTTACCTGGACAGGGGAAGCCAATTCCTCTTCTGATCCATACTCTCCCACTTTTTGTCTCCAGGGCTTTAACCATCGTCAGATTCCAGCATGCTCTGGGAGCCAATTTAAAAGCAAATCTGAGAGATAAAATAATACTCACAAAAAATTGCAAAACTCTGTTAATTTATGTTAGAGTGTGTGTGTGTGTGTGTGTGTGTGTATGAATTCTGAGGGAGTAAGGCCAAAGGGGGAACCGATGGTTTTAGATCAGGTTGATTTTAGCATGATGGGGTCACTTACTGAGATTCTGGATTCAATGTGCTTTTTCAAGCAGCTGTGAGTAATTCTAATTGTTTGCTTGCTGGTTGACTTGTCTAAGAAACAAAGCTTCACACTGTGTTTAAGTCAGAAACAACCCGTGGCATTATTATTCTAGAAAAACAGCAGCTTTTGGGAGAGAAGAGCAAACAACTGATTTCTTCTCACTCAGAAGACTTTATAGTGTATATAGATTGGAGAAATATAGAAAGGAAAGGAGGAGAAAATGAATTGGTGATGTTAGACAATATAAGTGAACAATATCAGGCATATAATTCATGAAGTAGTACTATTTGCTTTTGATCCATTGGAATACTCTTGAACAAAATTTAAAATTTGGTAAGACTTTGAGGAGGGGGAGTTAATTTATTTACTCATTCATTAAACAAATATTTGTTGGATGTCTAATACTTTCACCCCATATTCCAAGCACTGCAGATATAGTGAATAGGCAAATACAAATTTCCTCATGTAGCTTATATTCTAGTACATAAAGACAGAGAATAAATGAAGTAAAATATACAGTACATTGGCAAGTCATCTGTGTAGGGATAAAAATAAATCAGGATAAGGAGGGTAGGAAAAATCATGGTGGGAAAGGATTCAGTCTCAAAAAAATGTCAGAGAAGTATCACTGGGAATGTAATAACTGAACAATGGCATGAAAGAGGTATTGAAGCAGTCAAGTGAGTATTGAGGGGAAGAATATTCTAGGCAGAAAGAACAACAAGGACAGAGGTTGTGAACATGACTTGCTTGATCAAGGAAAATAGTGGAATGGAATAAGCCAGGGTGATCATAGTAGGAGATGAAGTCAGAGGTACATAGGGAAACCAAACTGGATCATTGCTTTTCCAATAAGATGAAGAGTTGTTGTTGCTGTTAGGCACAATTGATTAGATTTCGACTCATAGTGACCTCATGTGACATAGAACTCCCTCATGGGGTTTTTCTGGTTGTAATCTTTACAGAAGCATATCGCCAGGTCTTTCTCCCACAGAGCTGCTGGGTGGGTTTGAACTGCTAACCTTTCAGTTAGCAGCCGAGTGCTTAACCGTCACACCACCAGGGCTCCTTAGATGAAGAATAGAGGTTTATATCATAAATTGTGAGGAATTAGAAACCAACATTGGAGTTAGATGTGGCTAGAAGTCCTCCATCAGTAGGTGGAAGTGGCATATCCAGGGCTGGGTTCAAGCAGATTGTGAAGGCAGAAATAAATTGCATAAGTAGTTTCATTAACTCTCGCTTTGCTTCTACCTGCTGCATTGCTACTCCACTCTCATGGGAGAATTCCTTCAGATCAACTGACTAAGGAGGGAAACATTTGAGTCTGGTTAAAAGGGTTCTGCACACATATTTGCACCAACCAGAATTAGATTACTGTGGCCTCATTTTCTCCCTCAGGGGTGGCCCTGAAAGAGGGTGGAGAAGGGAAATTCTCCCAGTGAACAGATATTCAAAGAATTTATCTTATTGCTCACTGTGTCTGTTAGGAGAAAGCCTGAGATAACTATCTACACTGATTGATGGACAGCAGCTAATGGTGTAATCAGATTGTCAGAGACTTAAAAGAAATAGAATTGTAGGATGAATGGCAAAGAGTTTGGGGAAGACACATATGAATGAACCTCTCTGAACAGTGTTTCAAAGTGAGACTAAATTTATCCTATGTGAATGACCAACAGACACCCCATTCTGAACAAGGCTTTTAATTATCAGGGCGACAATATTATTCACCCTATACATACACAGATACGTGTAATATTAGAGTATATATTTTCTGGTTTATTTATCCTTTCTTGTTGTAAATCCTCTGCAGAACTGTAATTACTCTGTCCTTATTTCTTAATTAGGCACCCTGAAGCCTCCATAATAGTTACTAGCTGTGAATAAGAATACTATAAAAAGTTACTTAAGTAGTTGCTTCAGAAACTCCAACTCTACTAAAGTGACAAGTAGCTCATTATCATATTAAAAGTCATTCAGCCTTCCAGTTTCTGGATAAAGTTGACAAGAGCAGTACATTTAGAACTAGAAATGTTTGCATCTGGATAACCTCAATTAAGCATTTTTTTTCACCATCAATTTTAATTTGTGACTGCATCATTTAAGAAGAAACTTATTTAGAGCTAGTAGCTACTACTGAATTCAGCTGCTAATAAAAAGACAACGCCCCATATAGGCTAGACAAATTAGGTGTTATATTTTCTCATGCAACACAAGTCTAAAAGAAAACAGTACTGGGCTGGTATGGAAGCTCCATGTCGTTAGGGAACCAGACTCCTATCTTTCTGCTTCATCGTCTTTAGAGCCGGGCTCCAGAATTCCAGCCATTATGAACATATTCCAGAAGAGAGGAAGAGTAAGTGACAACAGAAAAAATTTCCTCCAGTTGAGTCAGCTTTTTTTTACAGAAGTTTCCAGAATGCTGGCAGTGATCTCTTACATTTCAACGGTGTTCTCTCACTGCAAGAGAGGGTGGCAATTGTAGTCATTGAGCTGGGAGCATTGTTACCTGGAATAAAACCGTAATTCTGTTCACAAGAAAGAGAGAGAAAAATGGATATTGTGTTCTGTCATCAAAGTGGCCTCAAATATTTCAGTGCAGTAAGCTATTTTTTAGGTACCTAAAAGGGGCCTGGGACCCTGGTGGTGCAGTGGTTAAAACTCAGCTGCTAACTGAAAAATCAGTGGTTTGAACCCACTAGCTATGCAGGAGAAAAATGTGGCAGTTTGCTTCTGTAAAGATTATAGACTTGGAAACCCTGTGAGGCAGGTTTACTCTGTCCTATAGGGTCATTATGAGTCAGAATCAACTGTATGGCAATGGGTTTGGTTTGGTTGGTTGAATACGTGCCAAAGGGAGCCTGGTGGTATAGTGGTTAAGTGCTTGGCTGCTAACTGAAAGGTCAGCACCCAGCCACTCCGTGGGTGGGAAGATGACCTGACAATCTGCTTCTGTGAGATTATAGCCGAGAAAACCCTATGGGGGAAGTTCTACTCTGTCACATGGAGTAGCTATGAGTAGGAATGACTCAAGGGCACCTACCAATAACAACAGCTAACCTAAAGATTGGGGCCTGAACCCACCCAGCAATACCATGGAAGAAAAGGCCTGGTAATCTGCTTCTGTTAAGATTATAGCCAAGAAAACCCTAGGCAGCAGTTCTACCCTGTAACACATGGGGTTGGAATGGACTTGACAGCAACTAACAACAACAGTAGTCAAGGAGACAGAAAGAAAGACCGATTAGGCAGTAGTAGTAGGGGGAAGGAGGGGGAGGAGAAAGAGTACAGAACCATGTAAGTAGTATAATTAGTGAATGAAAAGGTGTGGGTAGAAGGAGAGAAAGGAGCTTAGAATGACAACTATATTTCTGCTTTAGGAAACTAGGTGGATAATGGCACCATTAATTGAAATTGTAAATGTAAGAGTAGGAGGAGCAGGTGGGGGTACAAGTGGAGGAGTAATAAAAAGATAAGCTCAGTTGGAACAGGTTAAACTTGCAGTGTCTTTGTAACATCCAGTTGGAAATATTTAGTAGACAATTAGATATAAAAATCTAAAGCCTGTGATCAGGGTGAAAGAAATGTATTTTTAAGTCACAGCATATAGCTAGAAGTTAAATCCGTGTGAATAGACGAGATTATCTTTGGATGGAGCATAAGCAGAGAAGACCACCAAGTTAAGGCAAAAGCCCTGTCGACACCAACGTTTAAGGAGGCAACATCTACTAAGGACAACCAAGAAGTACTAGACTGAGTGGTTACAGAGTTAAACAAAACACAACAAAACAAAATGGGATTATTGAGAGTTTCCTGTGGACCAGACACTGTGCTGTGGCTAATTATATTGCTGTGAATATGATGACACAGTTCCTTCCTTCATGGAGCTTAGAGTATAGGGGATACAGATGTTAAATAAAACTTGCTGCTGTTACGAATGATACAAGTGAAAAGAACAGAGTCTGAGGGAATTAAAGCTAGTTTGGGAAAGGCTTCCCTGAGGAAGTAGTATTTCAACTGAGATCTGAATGAAAAGGAAATAATTGAGGGGACCAACTAAAACCCATTGCCATCGAGTCGATTCTGACTCATACTAATCCTGAAAGGACAGAGTAGAATTGCCCCATAGTGTTTCCAAGGCCGTAAATTCTTACAGAGGCGGACTGCCACATCTTTCTCCTGCAGTGTGGCTGGTGGGCTTGAACCGCTGACTTTTTGGTTAGCAGCCAAGTGCTTAACTACTGTACTACCAGGCTTCCTAATTGAGGGGAGTGATTAGGAATTGAGACAAGAGCATTACAGAAGGTACAGCATTAGCTAAGACCCTGAATCCAGGGAGAATGTGGTGATTTGAATCATGAGATCAATATGGTAGAACACAAGAAAGTGAGGTGAGAAGTATGTGACAAACCTAGAGAGGCAGGGAGGAGCCAGTTCACACGGGACTAAAGCATTCACGTTTAGGATTTTACACAATATTTTAAGTGAAACGAGGACCATATACAATGACCATTTGTTACTATTTCTCTGCCTTATTTTCCTTCCTTTTAAAAACTGCCCCTTTTCCACACCAGGTGATCTTGGTAGAATTTTCAATTACCTGGGCAGGCTTGATCCCAGGATAGCTAATAAGAGGACTCTATCTCTTTGGAAACAAGGATTGGACTGGGGCAGGATATGATCCAAGCAGGATTAATCATAGTCTTATTGATGTGGATGCTTGGACAAGATAATTTTCTTTTCTCCTTCGGTTTGCTAGAAGTCATCTTGCTACAACATGATGAAACTTGTTTAATAAAAAAGCCAGGGGGAAGTAAAGCAGACAAGAGATGGGAAAAGAGTACAGGTCAAACTTTATTTGAACCACTCACTCTTCAATTTTGTAGTTTGACAATGTTGTTTGCCATCGAGCTGATTCTAACTCACAGCAACCCTATAGGACAGAGTAGAACTGGGTTTCCAAGGAGTGGCTGGTGGATTCAAACTGCTGACCTTTTGGTTAGCAGCCTGAGCTCTTAACCACTTTGCCACCAGGGCTCCAGTTTGACAATATTATATGTTATATAGCTGTTATGGATTGAATTTTGTCCCCCCTAAAGATATGTTGAAGTCCTAACCCCTGGTGCCTGTGAATGTGACCTTGTTTGGAAATAGGATCTTTAAAGATGTTATTAGTTAATGTGAGGTCATAGTGGTGTAGGGGGAGTCTTAATCCAATCATGTTGTTGTTAGGTGCCACTGAGTCAGCTCTGACTCGTAGTGACCTTATGTATAATGGAATGCAATGTTGCTTGATCCTGTGCGATCTTCATGATCATTGGTATGTTTGAGTCCATTGTTTTGGTTATTGTGACAATCCATCTCACTGAGGGTTTCCCTCATTTTCACTGACCCTCTACTTTTCCAACCACGATGTCCTTTCCTAACTATTGGTCTTTCCTGATGACAAATTGTTGAAAACATTATGGATAGCAGCAATCCAATCATAGTGGTATTATAAAAGAGAAGAAGAGACACAAGATAGGAAGTGATTTAAGGACACCATTTAAAAGACTATTACCCTAGTTCAGGTGAGTGTTAATTTGAATACTTGGCTTATGATGATGGCCGTGGAGTTAAGAGAAGTGGATATGGTTCAAGATATGTTTCTTGTCGTTAAGTGCCATCGAGTTGGTTCCGACTCATAGTGACCCTATGTACAACAGAATGAAATGCTGCCCAGTCCTGCACCATTCTCACAACTGTTGCTATGCTTGAGCCCATTGTTACAGCCACTGTGTCAATCCATCTCACTGAGGGAAAAAAATTATCTGGGAACACTTTCTCATTTAAAATATTAAGAATTACTGGGCATTAATGATATTTCAGGCCCCGTATAAGACACTAGTTTTGTGGTCTATACAGATGATGCCCAACTACCTGTTAGTTTGTCATACTGTGGTGGCTGGTGCATTGCTGTGATGCTAGAAGCTATGCTACTGGTTTTTCAAATATCAGCAGGGTCACCTGTGGTGAACAGGTTTCATACTCCTTAGAAGCGAGGATGATGAGACTTTGTCTTGCTTACTTTGGACATGTTACCGCAAAACGCACATTTGAGCCGCCTGCCGCAAAAGCCGATACTAGGATGGGTGAGGTGAGCAGCAAGAGGATTTTATTGTATATCGATATACAGGAGACAGAGGGGAATGAGCGCCTCAGAAAGACCTGTCTCCCTGACTGTAGACTGGCTGAAGGTTTTATATGGACAGGATTATAGTTTCTCTTCACGGTAGTCACGATTTGCACCTCCCAGATGATCTAACTTCTTACTGGCAATCCTTGAAGGTTATCTGGTGCCAGTAGTCGTGACTGTCACGTCGCAGATGAGTTAATCTTGTTACTGGCAATCTTTGAGGGTTATCAATTTGTTTTGCCACCCTCCAAGAAGAAACTTTAGTTCATCTTAAACTTTTATAGGGACTGGAATAGGAGGAGGGAGAAAGAAGAAGAAATACCATGAGACAAAGCAAGGGTGGGAATCAGTTATTCAGCAATGGTGCTAATTGAGCTTATGCAGCCTGTTCCAATGCTATCAGCAAGGACCAGCGCCCTGGTGAAGGACATCATGCTTGGTAAAGTAGAGGGTCGGCAAAAAAGAGGGAAACCCTCAATGAGATGGATAGACACAGTGGCTGCAACAATGGGCTCAAATATACCTACTATTGTGAGGATGGCACAGGACTGGGCAACGTTTTGTTCTAAGTAGGGTCATTATGAGTTGGAGCCGACCCTATGGCAACTAACAACAGATCATGCAATAGCCAATCATTTCTGTTTGCATATTGCCTGTCTTTATCTATCTTTCCATCTCCTCACGTCTCTCCTCTCACATTCATGAGAGGATTTGTGGTGGTATATAACAAGCACAAGCAATAAAATAATGACGAGTGAGAAATAGAGTCATGACCGAAGGAGACATTGATAAGAGTAGGAAGCCAAGAAAAAAGAAGATCCCAAATATGCTGGTCATAAGGGCCTACATGGTTGCTATATTTGCTCCGACATTTAGCTTTGGGGTTCCTGGAAATTGAAGCAAATAGAAAGACCTAGCACTCCTTTTCATAAACGAGGAAGTATCTCAGTTCCCTAGGGAAAGCAAAACTGTTTCTAGCACTAAGTTCTGAAAGGCATTTTCAAGGTGATGCTTTATGTAAGGAGCACTGAACAAGATAGCAGATGATGTTCTCAACTTCCTTCATATAGCAAGTTCTGTAACGGCTTTTATAAGACTGTCTATTGTGTTGCCTTTGGATAATAGTGGCGTTATCTTAAAATGCATTTTGATGAAGCATATTCTGTGAGAACCTACCCTCCAATAAAATGAAAGCTGTCTGGAATAAATGATTTTTGTTCACTGAAGGACTAGACCATCACTAGGACCAGTCCAAGGAGAAGAGTCGGGTACATTTAGTTTGTCCTTGGGAATGCTCCATCTTCACTATTGACTCTTTCACTGTCGTCAGAATGCCCCTTCCTTGTCCCAGTCCAGATTCCCTTCTGTGTTTCACTTTTGGTGCCTTACTTTCACCTAGCTGCTATTACTAATTCTCATAGCAGCAAGAAGGGTCCAGTATCAACTAAATTTTAGACTCACTGAGCTTAAAAATGTTTGAATTTAATTGTTGGACTTTACAGAGTCTTGCATACACTAATATATGTATTTTCTAAGAGAGAAAAAATAATGTTCAGTATTTCCAGACCTTATTTGAGCATGCAGTCCCTTTCTAATGCACCAAACGCCTGTTGGGAAATGCTGCTGTAAGCTGTTCCTTTATAATGTGTTTTAGTGTTAGTCCTCCCAGGATACTGGCTTTTTAATACAGGTTAATGACAGTCAGCAAATTTTTGAAATTGAAAGCTGTGAATCTCCAGTAGAGTATCCTCAGTGTCCTGGCAAGCAGATGAAATATATCTGGGCAGGTGGCCTTCCCAGAATCCCTCAGGCCCCACCATGCATTTTAAAGACCAGTACTCACAATTTTGACTGTGGTCTAAGAGTGCTTCTTTCCCTATAAAATTAATATTGTATTCTTTAGCCTAATCTTTGAATTTCACATTAAAAAAATAACAAAGAAAAAGACTGTTGAGATCATTTGAAATTTAAGCTATGATGTAAATAAAATAGTGCATAATAATCTTTGGGCAAGAATTACAAAGAATGTGTAAGATGATGGCTTACAAAAATACTCACTACTGCCAATATGCCACAAAATAATTTGGATAAGCATTTTTAACAGTGGTTAAGAAGACACTTCAAAATAATCCAGTTAATGAGTGACATCAAACACCTACTGTATGAAGGCTTATAATTCTTTAAAACTGGAAGTTACTAAAGACATTGAGACTGGATGGAATGTAAACTGATCTCATTTTTTATGTATTAGAAGTAGATATTTGTAACCATCTGGAGTCAGTTTTCTGGATTGAGAACAAGAACAATAATCACACACATTTATCTTTGAAAAATGTTACTTCTGACTTTTGGTAGCAGAACAATACTACAGTTTTTTTCCCCCCATTATACTGAGTAACTATTAAATATTTTCTCTTTAAAAAATGGAATTTTAATATCTTGAAACAAAAGTACTTTGTGTCCTCTAAAGTATAATATTAGTCATCAGAGAATGGAATTCTGCCTGGGAATTAGATTTCTCTATTATGTTCCAATAAGACTAAACAGAGCACTCTTAATACTGTCACTCTTTTGAGCCTTTGGTTTATTGGTCTATTTACTTGCAGGGATCTCTCTACAATACACGATGAACTCCTATTCACCCTCTAAAGCCCAACTTAGTTTCTTTTTCCAGAAAGCCTTTTTTTTAATATCCTCCTCCTAGCTTTCACATGTATTTTATCACTCTCTCCTTTGTGCTTATACCTCTTTCTCCTTTTCCATTTATCAGTCTATGTTCTTATGGATTTTTTTTCCCCCATGTGGAATGTGAGTTCAAGGAAGATATGAACTGTATCTTACTCATCTCTGTATTTTGAGGTTAAAAATTACACTATAATACAGATGTGCACAAAATATGTTGCTTCTTTTATTTGCTATAATTGATCTCATCTAGCTCTGAATACCCTAGTTCAGCTGCTGGTAGGGCATGAGTGTGGTGGAAAACAATTTGCCTATAAAGTTAACACAGTCTCTTATGGTTTGACAACTGTTTCTTTGTGATTAATTAGTCTTTAGGCGTGGCGGAATAAAATATTCCATCAGCTCAAACTTCTGTCAGACTGTTCCACTTCACCTTTCATGAGATCTTGCCTTTCCCTCCTTTTCCCCAAGGTAGAGTGTTTGTTCTGAGAGAAAATGGAATTATTTAATACAGCATGGGGGGTGGAGGGTGGGGGGTAGTCTTCCTGTGTTGGATTGCCTTCTCTATTCTCATTGGTCTCTGTTGAGGAGTGATTAACTTTTTTAGTCCCTGGTTTTCCTGACCTGGTGTCCACTAAGGTATCAGTAATCCCACTTAGTTTATTTAGGCTTCCTGTGGGGGATCTCCTGTTGAAGTCCATAGTCCCTTCCATTGTGTGTATTTTCCAGGGCCCCGTTTTAGATGATCTTACTCTTCCATTACCAGATCCTTCAAGTCCTCTCAACACCAAAGCTTCCCACCATCTCCATTTTGGATAGATGAGAACTACAGATCTCCTACATGCCAAGTATAGGTCATGGGGGACAGGAGTGCTCACTTCCATCTGCTTATGTCTAAGCTTCCATCTCCACCTCATGCTGAATTCAGTAGAAGAATGGGGAACAAGCCTGGACCTTCTTATGCCCTCCTTAAAATTATCTAGAGTCTCTGTCAGGGGTTCTATCATTTTTTCCTTATTTTAACCAAAACTCAGAGGGTTTGGGGCACTGAATACCTTCTCAGAGGCTCAGGCACTATCCTCATTTTAGTGCAATCCCTTCCAAATGTTTCCTTCTTTTCCACTGAACTAGAGAAGTCTAGTAGAATCTTCATTGTCTCTAACTTATATCTTTTAGTAAAACTCTATGATCCAAGTTAAGTCATCTAGGTTTGACTCTTGATATGGGAAAGGAGTGTTTATAGTTTAGAAATCACCTTTCTGTCTCAAAATAGTCTGGCTTTCAAGACTAATGCCTCACTGTGGACTCGAGTTCTTTTTTGATAGTCAAAAGCTGAATATTAAATGTATTCTCTTTTGAATTCCTATTTTAATGATCTTCTCTTCCTTGAATGCACAGGATGCTCCTGGCTGAATTCTGGAAAAGTAATTTATAATGTTTTTAAATGGCTGTGTTTTGTTGACTATGCAAAGGCATTCGACTGTGTGGATCATAACAAATTACAGATAACATTGTGAAGAATGGGAATTCTAGAGCACTTAATTGTGCTCATGAGGAACCTGTATACAGACCAAGAGGCAGTCGTTTAAACAGAACAAGGGGATACCGAATGGTTTAAAATCAGGAAAGTTGTGCGTCAGGGTTATACTCTTCCACCATACTTATTCAATCTGTATGCTGAGAAAATAATCTGAGAAGCTGGACTATATGAAGAAGATCATGGCATCAGGACTGGAGGAAGACTCATTAACAACCTGTGCTATGCAGATGAGACAACCTTGCTTGCTGAAAGTGAAGAAGACTTGAAGCACTTACTGATAAAGATAAAAAACTACAGCCTTCAGTATGGATTACACCTCAACATAAAGAAAACAAAAATCCTCACAACTGGACCAATAAGCAACATCATGATAAACAGAGAAAATATTGAAGTTGTCAAGGATTTCATTTTACTTGGATCCACAATCAATGCCCATGGAAGGAGCAGTCAAGAAATCAAACGACGTGTTGCACTGGGCAAATCTGCTGCAAAAGACTTCTTTTAAAGTGTTAAAAAGCAAAGATGTCACTTTGAAGACTAAGGTGTGCCTGACCAAGCCATGGTATTTTCAATCGCCTCGTACGCATTTCGAAAGCTGGATGATGAATAAGGAAAACTGAAGAATTGATGCCTTTGAATTATGGTGTTGGTTAAGAATCTTGAACATATCATGGACTGCTAGAGGAATGAACAAATCTGTCTTAGAAGAAGTACAGCCAGAATGCTCCTTCAAAGCTCCTTAATGTACGTTGGACATGTTATCAGGAGGCACCAGTCCCTGGAAAAGAACATCATGCTTGGTAAAGTAGCAGGTCAGTGAAAAAGAGGAAGACCCTCAACAAGATGGATTGACTCAGTGGCTCCAACAATGGGTTCCAACATAGCAACAATTGTGAGGATGGTGCAGGACTGGGCAGTATTTTGTTCTGTTCCACACTGGGCTGCTATGAGTTGGAACCAACTCGATGGCACCAAACAACAGTAACAACAATTTACAATGAAAAGCATATTAATATAATTTAAAAGAATTATCCTCATTTTTTCTATATTTCCAGGGTCTAAGATAGTGCTTGACACATAGTTTGCTGCTCAGAATAGATTTTGAAATCAAATGATTCTTGATCCTGTTTTTATTGGACACATTTTAAAAGGTCTGTTTGTTATTAGAGAAGGCAAATTTTAGCCAATGTTCGGTGAATCTCTTAAAAGAGATTGTTTATGATAATCTAACTCTGAACAATAAAAAAATTAAGAATCAAACTGAATATTTTTACGATTAGATATTAAACATAATTTGGTTTAGTATATTTAATAATTTAAAGAAAATTTTGTGTTTTTGCAGTCCAGCCTGTACATAAAAATATTTTAATTCCCATACATTAATATAACAAAAATGATCCCTCTAATAATAATATATATAGTTGCAGTTATTTCCTGAGTATTTATTTTGACTAGCTGTGTAAAGTAATTTCTCCTGAGATCTTTAGTCCACTCAACAATTCTATTAATAATGTACCATTACAGTATAATCTCTATACTACAGGCTAGGAACCGAGGCTTAGAGTATAAATTCACATAGCTGAGAAGGAGGTTGATTTTTAACTTAGCACCTGAATACTGTCTTGAGTTTTTCTCCTTTACCAAGCCTACTCCTTTTCTGCCTATCCATAGACTGTATTTGGCCTTATCCAACTGACCCACTTACCCCTCACCATACCATTTTGCTTAGTTCCTGTGGAAAAGACACTTCTCTGTACTTCTTTTTCCTCTTGTGTTCAGAGGTAAACTACATTTTCCCAGCTTCCTTACAGATAGTTGGAACCATGTGTCTAAGTTCTGACCAGGGAATGTGGATGGAAATAATATGTACCACTTCTGAGGATGGCCACTAACGCTTCTTTTGTAATTCCCCACACTGTCTCTCATGGTTCTTCAGTCAGCCAGAGGGAGAGGATTCTTTGAAGAATCCTGAGGTCCTAGGGGATGACAGGGAGTCTTTGGGTGGTGCAAATGGTTAATGTGCTCAGCTGCTAACCAAAAGGTTGGAGGTCTAAGTCCACCCAGAGATGCCTTGGAAGAAAGGCCTGGGATCTGCTTCTGAAAATCAGACATTGAAAACCCTATGAAGCACAGTTCTACTCTGATTCACATGGGGTCGACTCAGCAGCAACTAGTTTAGAGAGAGTGGGGTTCAATGCAAAGGAGTTCCTCTAGTTCAGTGAAAAAGAAAGAAGCTGGTACTGGGAGAGGATGACAGTTCAGGTGTTCTAAACTTGTGGGGTCTGTTTATTATTCACTAACCTTGAATTGAAACTTCAAGGTATCTCCTTCAATTGTGAATACAGTCTTAACCTGAAGAGTACCTCTTATTCTGTCTTTTATAGAATTATAGTTTTTTTTTTTTTTTTTAAATTGCATTAAAGATACAGTAAAACCTGTGAAAGCCAGAACCTGTGTAAGGCATAAACCTATCAGAGAAGGAAAACTCAAATATTTTCCACTAAAATGAGCAATAGAAAAGTGGTAACACTACATCCTGTCAAAGGAGGAAAACTCGCGAGACATGGAAAAACAAGGCAGTCCCGTTGAGTTCCAGCTCTCACAGGTTTCACTGTACATCAGAATATTACTTATGCTCATCATTACTTTGATACTGAACTTGTTATTAGACCTAGAGTTTATTTAATGCATTTAAATGCATTAAAAAGAAATACATTAATTATTCTAAGTTAAAAAAATTATAGCTATATTTTAATATAATTAGTTTTTTTTTAATCTTTTGTATTTTTTTTAGGACCTTATACACTACTAACTAGGAAGTAGAACATTTTCTTTATGAATCATGTTATACCAATTGATCTAGATGTCCCCTGAGACCATGGTCTCTGGCCCTCAGCCCCAGTAAGTTGGTCCCTCAAAGTGTTTGGATGTGTCTAGGAAGCTTCTATGACTTTGCCTTCATTAAGTTGTAGTGACTTCCCCTATATGGTGTGTTGTCCTTCCCTTGAACAAAGTTTTTTTTTGTTTTTAGTCTTTTTCAATAGATAGCATCTTTTTTTTTTTAATTGTACTTCAGATAGTGGTTTACAGAACAAACTAGCTTCTCATTAAACAATTAGTTCACATATTGTTTTGTGACATTGGTTACCAACACCGTGACATTGGTTACCAACACCATGACATGTCAACACTCCCCCTTCTCAACCTTAAGTTTAATCCTATGTATTTTGTCTGTTTTTTTTTTTTTTCTTCTGTATTTTGATCATTTGTCTGTCCCATTTCTTGACATGGCTAGTAATTTTTGATTAAATGCTGGGTGTTGAATAGGAAAAATTGTAGAGTCTTAGATGTTGTTATCTTCTTTCAGAGAGTTTTATCCTTTCTTCTCTAGGCAGATAAGAGTTGAGGCTGATCACCTTGATTCAATTCTGGATTGAGCTGAGGTTGAGTTACAGTTTTGACAAGTCTTGACCTCTTTTTGTCCCTTGTTTCTAAGGTATAAGCCTCCAGATGTTCCAGTTGTGAGGGCCTCTATCCCCTGATAGATATTAAACCTTTGTTTACTCAGCACAGAAAGAATTTTGAAAATTCTGTTCTGAGACTTTCTGCTTAGCTTCTTACCTCTCCTGCCTATTCAGCTTCATAATTCAGGAAATGTATTGAGGGGAAGGAGTTTCTGGCTGATGCAAATTGTTAACATGCCAGGCTGCTAACTGAAAGGTTGGCAGTCTGAGTCCACCCAGAGGTGCCTGGGAAGAAAGACCTGGCAATCTACTTCTGAAAAATCAGCCCATTGAAAACCCTTTGAAGCACAGTTCCACTCTGAAACACATGGTGTAGCCATGAGTTAGAATCGATTCAATGACAACTGTTTTATTGAGGGGAAAACCAGCCAAGTGTCGGGCGCCACTCTTCACTCCTTCCTTCTCGCTGGCCTCTTGGTCCCTCATGTTTCCAATTTTTGACTCTCCAACCACATGATCTGTCAATAACTCTGGTGTTTTTTCTTTTACTTGCTTCCTTTTTTTTTGAGGATGGGCCTCTGCCTGGACCCTTTGTCCAGATTCTCAGCCTCCTTTTCCATTCTCAGAATTGGCAAATGATGTAAGGGAAAATGTGGCTGGAAAAATGTGAGCCAACTATTATGCATTTCTGCTTTTTTTAGGATCTTGGCTGCTTAATTTCTGGTTGCTTCAACAGCTCTACAATACCTTCTAACAGATGTGTTTTTGCTTTATCCTGCTTTTTCTAGTGGTTCTTGACAGGAGTATTGGTCTGCCAAAAGCTACTCTACATATCCAGAAACAGAATTCCAGTATTATACATTTTGTTTTATGCTATTAAAAGAATTGGTCTAAGAGGGCAACCTGTATAGGCTTCTTGAGACTATCGGAGGGATCCATGGAACTAGATGGAATGAACCTGGATTCTGAGTCACCATTTGGAGTAAAGTGAAGAAGAACTCTCTGGTCAAGAGTATCCACGTTGGACTTAGCATTATTCCAAAACCCAAACTTATCATCAAGTCGATTCTGACTCTTAGCGACCCTGTGAACAGGGCAGAACTGTCTCATAGAGTTTCCAAGGAGCGGCTGGTGGGTTTGAACTACCGACCTTTTGGTTAGCATTACTAGTGAGAAATAGACTTCTATTGTATTAAGCTACTGAGAATATTAGGATTGTTATTATGGAAGCCAATATTATCTTTCTTACTTATACAGTCCCCAAATAGTTCATGGCAGTAGATGACATGAACCTGGATTTCTGAATCACTGTTAGAAAGAAAGCCATTCAGGAGAGCGGCCTGACCAGGACCCATGTCTTAAATACTTCACGCTGTTTCACCCTCTTCCTCTGACAGTGTTTTTCAGTTTGGCTTCATTATGAGGACTAAGCCCTAAAGATGACTGAGTGATTATTTTCTCACTTCTCTCAAGAATGTCTTTAGCTGCTATCATAGGGTTAGAAGTTAATTCATTATATATAATGTTGCCTCATGGAATTAGGTTTAGTTCTCTCTCATAATCCTAGTTGAGAAAGGCTGCTCTAGAATGACAGGAAAATTTCAAGAGATGGAACATCAATCTATCTGGTACCAGCAAAAAGCCTGAAAATCATTGTTGTAAGACAGACAAGACAATCAACGAAAATCGGATAGCTTTTTACCATTCTTATTGGGGGAAAGGAGGCATTCAATAGCCAGTCTCGTGAGGCTTTTGGGCTTGCTAGCATGAAGATGGCACAGGGCCAGGCAACGTTTTGTTCTTTTATAAATACGATCACCATGAGTTGGCGCTGACTCGATGGCAGCTAACAACAAACAACAAGGAAACTGGTTACATCAGGTTGGAGAGTTGATCTGGAATTCCTGAAGCATAAGTTGAAGAAAGTTGACGGTTTTCAGCTATAGACCCTTCAATGACTATGAAGCTGTTTGGGATTGATGCCCTCAGGAAAAATTATAAGAATTTTTATTATTAGCTTCCAGTAAAACTGTTGTCAAGATTGGCCAATGAGATTGCTCCCATGTCATTGCCTAGTCCTTGGGGACATAAATGAGTGTGTCATTATTCCTTGTGCCTCTTCCACTAAAATACTGCATGTGAAAGAATAGAATCTGGTGGGGAGTGGGTAGCAAACTAAGGCAGTGAATAATATCCTTTACTGTTAGAGATCATTTAACTTGGCATCACTCACTTTTCTGCTTCTGCCGAAAAACTAAGAAATTTTGAGAAGCTATGAATATAAAAATTATAACCTGAGAATTCCCAGCAGGTATTATTTGCTGAAACCTTAGGACCAGAAGTGTTCTGGGAATATGTGGCATCAAAAGCCATTTTCTCTCAGCTAAAGCAGTCTTCCACAAGGAGGTATAAAACGGTATTGAGGTGCAGACAGCAAAAATGCTGAAGCACTCTGTTATTTTTCTCCCTCACCTCTGTGCTTGAGAATTTTTTGTTTTTAAGTCACTACAGGCATTTTAGAGCCCTGGTGGGGCAGTGGTTAAGAGCTCGGCTGCTAATCAAAAGATCAGCAGTTCAAACCACCAGCTGCTCCTTGGAAATCTTATGGGGTCAGTTCTACTCTGTCCTATAGGGTTGCTATGAGTCGGAATAGACTTGATGACGACGGGTTTGGTTTTTTTTTTTGGTTTATAGGCATTTTATCTTTTGCTTCTTTTTGGTGGTGAACAATCAACTCTTACTTACTCTTTAATTATTTGGAACTAATCACCTGTGGGCAAGTGGAAAACTCACTTTTATGGATTGAATTATGTCCCCCCAAAAATATGTGTTGTAAATCCTACTGTACCTGTGGTTATAATCCCATTTGTGAATCGGGTTTTCTTTGTTATGCTAATGAGGTAGTATTAGTGTAGGGTGTCTTAAGTCAATCTTTTTTGAGATATAAAAGAACTGATTAAGCAAGTAGCATAGATGGGGGAAGATAGATGCCATGCCACATGACATCTCCAAGGAACCAAGAAACAAAAGCTTCCCCCTGAACCAACAGAGAGAGAAAGCCTTCCCCTAGAGCAGGTGCCAGTGGACTTCAAGCCTCCTAAACTGTGAGAAAATTAATTTCTGTTCGTTAAAGTCACCCATTTGTGGTATTTCTTTATAGTAGCACTAGATAATTAGGAATTCCCTTTCTGAAGTTCTGCAGGAATTATAATCATTATTATTCAATTTGGCACTTAATTATATATTATTCTGTCATTAGTTACACTATTCATTGTATTTGTCTTCTTCATTATGATGGGCTTTTTCTGTATATGGGTCAGATCTTTAACGTTGTTGTTGTTAGTTGCCATCCAGTGGACTCTGACTCATGATGATCTTATGTCTAAATGTTGTCTGGTCCTGCATCATTTCCATGATCTTTGATATGTTTGAGCCCGTTGTTGAGGCCATTGTGTCAATCCATCTCGTTGAGGTTCTCCCTCTTTTTTGCTGACCCTCTACCTTACCAACCATGATGTCCTTTTCTAGCAATTGGTCTTTCCCAATGAGCTGTCCGAAGTAAGTGAGCTGAAGTTTGGCCATCATCATTTCGTATTATCCATATCACATAGCACATCATGAAGTTTATGTTAGAAATTTAAAATAAACTTTTAGAGGCAGAATATTCTTTGATCGAAATGGTTCCTGCAACTTATAGTCAGTTACAGTGAGGCAAAATCCTCACTACATGTATGCTGACTCCTTAAATGCATGTGCTGCTGCACTTGTTGGGCTTGACACTTGGGGAATTAAAGGCAGTGAGAAATGCAGTATTGGTCTTGCCATAGGTAATCAACATCATAGTGACCCTATAGGACAGAGTAGAACTGCCCCATAGGATTTCCAAGGCTGTAAATCTTTATGGATGCAGACTGCCACATCTTTCTCCTGCAGAGGGGCTGGTGGGTTTGAACTGCTAACCTTTTGATTAGCAGCCAAGCCTTAACCACTGTGCCACCAGGGCTCCTTGATCTTAATTAAGTAGTATCAAATGAGCAGAGCTGCTGTATTTGAGTGATGAATTGTAATTATAGCATATAATAAAGCATAATTTTCATAATGAAAGATATGATTTAAATAATTGGTAACACTTATTTACCATAGTCAAAAGCCCACATATATCTTCTGAAAATTCATGATATTGTAAGTGGCATAAAAGAAGGCTCTATTTATCATTGCTTCCTGTAAGATTAGCAAAACAGCTAAGGCATATCATTTTTCCTGTATCAATGGGTGTTTTTGACCCAAGTCAGGGTCTGCATTTGAAGATGTTTGTTTCAGACAGTGGTGATGAATGTCTTGCCAGATTCCACCTATAACCCTTGACATGGATTTGTAGGAGGACTGACTGATCAAGATAAGGGTTTTGGTGTGTTTGTCAAGAAAGTGTGAAAGCATAGCTGATCCATGTCACAGTGAACTATGTGGTCTTGGCCACATTGGGGTTGTGGAGTAATGAATTAAAGTTAGAATACGTGCCAAACCGTAAACCAGGGATAAGTGAGTAGAGAACTGCTTCTGTCATGAGTACGCTGTTACTCTCCTCACTTCAGAACATGATGTACATGTATTCCTCTCAGGAAAGACTATTGCAAATGCTTGTATTTATTAAGACTAAACACTTATAAGTAGTCTTTGTTCTATGAAAATGATAAACAAAATTTTTGAAGATATGAAATGTTTCCTTCTTCCTGAGAATCTAGCTGAAATCCTTTAGCTGAGAAGACTGAGAAAGCTGAAACATCAAATTGACAAGCATGAAACAAGATTCTCCTCTGAAATAGCTGGTCTTCTGGATTTGCCACTGAGTCTCCCTTTTTATATGAATTAGAGAAGGTAGTTTTTTTCCCCTGGTACTTTGTTAGGTTACCCACAGGAATACAGAAAAATATAACATAGTTAATGTTGCCCACTTGATATTGAGCACGAGAGAGTTAAATGATCCTGGGCTACAGCTTCTAGGTCCAAAGTTGATACTATTTCAGGGGCAGTAATCATGGTATCTCTGTTACAGTCCAGGAGGGGATGTAATTTCAGCTCTGTTCTCATTAGGTAGCTTTTCTACCTGTTCAAATGAGAAAACAGTAAAACCCTCTCCATTGCCTTAACACAGAGTGAGCACAAAGTGGATGGTCTCCATGGAATACAGGAGGTTCAGAGCAGAGAAAGATGATACATGGCCGTTTTGCAGACATGTTGGAGAGCACAGAAGGCTCTAGCGTGAGCAGCGTAACTGTTAAGGATGGGTATTAAATTTGACATTGAACAAGCACATGAGCAGACACTGAGAATAACCATTCTGATAGAAGAAGTGACCTCTGGCGTCCACCTGTAAAAACGTGAACAGTGTGTGACTTTCAACGGAAAGGATGCAGAAACTGAATAAGGTAGAGATATGAGAAACTTGACTGGATCAAATCTGAAATAAAAGATAAATCTTTAGCCAACTTGGACTAAAGATTTTCAACAAAAACATATAGAGGAAATTATTAATGAAACATATAGTAAAATGGGTATAATTTTTATTTTATAATGCAATCCACTCAGTCTAAATTAATCCTGTTATTGTCACAAAGTTCTTGAGTTTAAAGGTGCTTCACATGGGCTGGAAAGACACTATTTGACCACAGAATTCTACATCTGGGGCTCAAAGGGGCAAAACCTGTTAATCAGTTCTTTGTCCAGAATGCATACTCATTTCATTCTGGGGGTACAATACCATATCCATCTTTTTAAGACATCACTAAGGTCTTTGTAAGTTCCCTGGATGGCACAAGTGGTTTACACTCAATTACTAACCTAAAGTTCCGTGATTCAAATCCATCCAGTGCTGTAGAAGAAAGACTGGGAGATCTGCTTCTATAAAGACTGCAGTCAAATAAACCCCACAGAGCAGTTCTACTGTGTAACACACAGGGTCGTCGTGAGTCGGAAATGACTCGACAACAATGCGTTTGGGTTTGGTTATGGAGTCCTTAGGGGATGCAGAAGGTTAAAGCATTCGGTTGCTAACCGAAATGTTGGGGGTTTGACTACACCCGTAAGTACCTTGAAAGAAAGAAAGGTCTGGCATTCTACTTCCAAAAAATCAGCCATTGAAAATCCTACGGAGCACAGTTCTACTCTGACACACGTGGATTCACCATGAGTTAGAATTGACTCCATGACAATTGGGGGTTAAGATTTTTATAGGCAGGGCAAAAAGTGAATGTGATGAAAAAGAATGCCTTTAGCACTTTACTCAAGTTACTACTCTCAGTCATTTACTAAGTGTGACTAGTCCTTGTTTGTGAGAGTATGTTGGAGAAGTCATCCATTTCCTATTCCCAACTAAGACCTCAGAGAAGGCCATGAGTTCTGACTCCAGAAATGGAAGTATATCAGACAATAAATATTTTAAAATCTCTTTTGATGGGCTCAACATTGAGCTAAGTGTATGGGTTACAAAATAGAGACTAGTTTATATTCCTGAACTTTGAATAATTATTTTAATTACGTAAAAACACAAAAGAAAGAATTATCACGTCTAAAACATGTCATTTTGAACTCAAACTTTACATAGTACATTGAACAAGGGTTAGAGAGTAGAGTATCATGCTGTAGTTTTGTAGCTGCTGGGTTGCCAAGCAGATGCAGTTTCTAAAATCAACAACAAACCAACTTTTGGAGAGAGGGAAATTGCATGCAAAATTAGGAAACTGGTGGTCCGTTGATGATGACTCACAGCTTCCTTTTTAGTATTTCAGAATCCCCTTCTCCTCAATGCTTTCAGAATGTCACAGACTCTCTCCTGTCCGGAGAAACGAATGTCATAGCCTGGCACGTATACATTAGTGTCTAAGTGGTTGTAGTAAGCTATCGAGGATACACGCATTTTAGAAGATAATATCTGGAAAGAGCAATGCATAACTCAGAGAAACGGCTCCCTAAGGGTGGCATTTCTCGGATGTGACAATGATATGGGGTAGGCAATCATTTTTGTATTCCTCAGGTCACACCCCCAAAGTGGTAATTGCTAGCAAAATGTCTTAGATATGAGAAGTGTTTAAATAATATATGTTAAATGGATCAATGAGTAACCAACTGAAGATTTAGCTAATATAAGAGTTAGTATTAAGGCTTTAAAGTAAAAAATGACATTTTAGCTTTATGATCGTATTTCTCCATAATACTGAAATTCTCTAAAAATAAACATTTACTCTTTTTTGTTTTAGGTTTAAGAAATAAATTCTCCTAGCTTTTGTTTGTCTTGTTGTTGTTTTTTCCACATAAACTTGAAGAAATGTTGCTGTCTAGGACTCTAATGCTTTTCTACTTCTCAGCTGTAGTAGCGAAACGGATTTGCCCTTAACTCTATATTGAGAAAATGTATTTCACATCTGAAAAATTTTGCTGCCCTCTGGTGGACACAGTTCAACAATTGAAAGTATATAAATACGTATCATGTTCTATATATTAAAGCAGTCTCTGATTTGGGTATGTTCCCAAAGTTCCTTTCTGTGTTCGGAAATCCAAATGCATTTTTCAGATAGAAAGAAAGATTATCATGTCATATTCGCTTATAAATCCCTATTATAATACAGGAAGTACTTAAAAGACGGCACCCACAGAAATAGAGTCTTAACAAGAAGTTATATGACAATGATTCTGTGAGAAAATGCTTTGAAAGTTATCGTTTGGAATTCCAGGGACCATCTTTCCTACCGTGGCCCTAGCTACCCAAGAGGGTTAAACCGGATTCCCTGAACCCCACCCCTGGGGATGCTTCTGGGGTTTGGGACTGTATTAGAGATGCTAGACCGGTGTGCATGTGTGTGCGCGCGCGCACGTGCATGCACGTATGTGCGTGGGTGAGTACGTACATACGTGCGTGGGCCCGGGAATGATAAACACAGAACTGAAGGCTTTCCAGGAATTGGGCTGGGTGAAGTCTAATGAAAGACACTGGGACACAGCTCAGCAGCGAGGAGTAGGGTAAGAAACTGAGTCTGGGAGAAGTAGGAGATGTGGAAATAAGATACATAATAGGATGGCCGGATGAGACTGACTCCAAAGTCAAGGAGAGGTTAGTGAAGAACCATGGTAACGGCAGTGGTGGGTTGGAGCCGGCTTGTACTAACAAGACTCAGTCGTTAAATTCTCAGGAATTTTGGAAGCATGTCCTCAGTTCTCTTGAGGTGATTTACGTGTTTTGTCTGTGTATGGTGGAAAGACTATAAAATGCTGTCCTGCTGTGCATCCCTTCCTAACCATGCATTCAGAGATACTGTTAGCTTGAAATTGGTCACGTGGGCATACAAGGAAATTGAAAAATGCTACAAACCAAGGCTTCCCTCTCCTCTGGAGAGCTGGTTGTTAAAATCTTGCCAGCATATCACTGGGTAAGGGGTGGGGGGTCTCACTGGGGACATAAGAAAGAGGCTTCCTTTTTTAGTTTTTCCACCTGTGATAGTTAATTTTATATGTCAGCTTGGTCAAACACTAGACTACTTGCTGTTCCATAATGTAGTCTTGTGCAATGTAATGCAATCACCATCCGTAATGTAGTCTAATGTAATCAATCAATCAATTGAAATAGGAGGTGCTTTAGGGTGTATTCTGCCTCCGGACTATAAATAGATATTTTAATAGAACTTGCTTTCTCCACTCTGCACTCTTCCCATCACCTGAGCTATGGATCTTGGGATGTAAACCTTCAGAAGTTTCCAGCTTACTGCCTGACCTATGGATTTTGGTCTTGCCAGCCTTCACAATTGTCTGAGCCAATCTCTTGAAGTAATTTCTCTTTCTCTCTCTATATACACATGAGGAGCCCTGGTGGCACAGTGGTTAAGCACTCTTCTGCTAACCTAAAGGTTGCAGTTAGATGCCACCAGCCACTCCATGGAGAAAGATGTGGCAGTCTGCTTCCATAAAGATTCACAGCCTTGGAAACCCTGTGGGGGCAGTTCTACTCTGTCCTGTAGGGTTACTAGAGTCAGGATCCACTCAATGGCAACGGGTGTGGTTTATATATATACATATACCTCACTGGTTCTGTTTCTCTAGAGAGGCCTGAGACACCACCTTTGCTAGACAGGTGCTCCAGTTAATTTGTTTATTCAATCAGCATATTTTTGATTCTTGTTGAGAGACAATTTTCCATGGGTCTCCTGCTTATCTTACAAGTGAGAGACAGGCTACCCTTTGCCCTGGACTATCTTTTCAAGGAGGTTCATATAGCGAATGGCCTTGGAAGATAGAGATCATGTCTCCCTCTAGAGCAAAGGGCAGGCATGCTTACTGGCCATTATAAAATTTTGGGGTTCCCTAAGCTCAGGGTTTCCTCCTGTACCATGACATACTCTGTGTGCAAGTGTCATGTGGTCCTCTTGGTGTCACCATCTAGGAGTTGGGGCTTGAGGAAGAGGTACAAAAATGCTGATAACGCTGGCTGTTGTGATTAATAAACTGTGCTTTGTCTCTGACCCAGGAGTCTTGTCTCTTCTACCAGCCTTCATAAAACAGTGACATACTAACGTATTGGCTTACAATTAGGTTAAAATCTCAGACCCTTCTCAGTTCTCAACAGTGTTTTGTGTCAGTCACTGGGCTAGGTGCCGGGACACACTGGTGAACAAGGCAGATAAGATCCCTGCTCCTGTTGAGTTCAAAATATCTTATAGGATTATAAACAAAAAGCATTAATAGTAAACAGTAAACATGAAAATTATATTGGGATAAGAACTGGGAAGCAATTGGACAGTGGTGTGATAGAGTAATAGTGCAGTTGAAAGGGAAATCTACTTAGGTTGTCGGGGAGGGTCTTACTGGTAGGTGGTTGAGTGAAGAGACAGGGATGAGGACTGAGGGATACTAAGTAAAAGAAGTAAGGAATATAGTGAAAAGAGGAGGTACTATGAAGTGGCAGTGGAGATTTGTTAGTGTGGGCAGTATTTTTTCTTCCAGTTGCGTCTTTTTATTACTATGGTAAATAAGTGGCATGAGGGCCTTCACACTGTGGGAATAATTCTTGCCCCTTGCCATGGAAGGTGCCACTGCCCATCTGGGTTGGAATCATGTGAAATGAGATTGCAAATATTGTATAAAGATTTGCGGATTTGAGGAAATTTCTGGAAATAATACGTGGGGGCTGGATAGGAGTTGTGTTTGTCGTGTGGGTGGCAGGGAGGAAGGAGGCTAGAAAAGGTGGCTGTAAGTGAAGGGAATGAAAAGCACGTGTACCTGCCCAGGGCAGTGTTCCTCTGTGAGAGCTTAGAAGTCAGGGATGGACTGCCTGGAGTTTAAAAAATTTCACTCAGCCATTATTCTGGAAAATTAGGTAGCAAACCCCCTGGGGAATGGTTACTACTAACTGTTAAGAGTTAGAGTGAAGTTAGACTCTCTCAAGGACTGAGAGAGAGGCTTTTGAGACCAGTTTCTGACACTTAATTGATTGCTCCATGACCCCTATGCTGTCCTTAGGAGATGTGAAGCTTTTTATAAGAAGTTGCTTGAACAGCTTTGCTGAAGATCTGAGACATGAAAGCAAAGGCAGTACAGCAGAATATAAAAGTTCACCTCTCACATCTTCCCAAAAATGGTTTGAGCACTTCTGTGAATCTCTAGATATATAACGTATAATATGCACTCAAAGCAATTAAAAAATAATACTTTCATACTCAATCATTTTTATTGACATAAGTGGATATTGCATAATATGTGTCCTAGATGGACTGTGTAAATTGATTAAATGCTTGTTTCTTTTATTAGTGGCACCAACCATTAGGCATCTAGAGGTATGCACAAGGCAATTGTTGTTAGGTGCCATGGAGTCAGTTTCAACTCATAGTGACCTGTGTGACAGAGTAGAACTTCCCCATAGGGTTTACTAGGTTGTAAATAGTGCTGGCTTCTTAGGGGAGTTTCCACAGTAAAACTCCAACAAAATAAACCTAGAAAACATCCAAATTGTTTTACTGTGAAATTTTGCTTAATGACTACATTGCTGTAATAATGTATTCTTGCATTTTACCAAGCACTTAACATCCATTATCATAGTCTCATGAGAATCCAAAAAAATAGTTATTCTTCTTCTCTTTTTTACAGGTGAGGGAGCAGACTCAGAAAGGTAGAGTAGGTTGCCTGGGTCATATAATTAGTAACCAGCTGAATGAGGACTCTGACAAGAGCCTTTTGAACATCTAGGCAGTGCCCTCTTATTTAAGACCTTAAGAAGTCCTTGCATATTTCCTATTGCTTCTCTTTTAGTTTATGGGAATATTCTTGCTCTATGTCCTGAATCCTTGAGATCACTGCCTGTTCTTGCTGGTCCAAGCTTGCTCTAGTAATAGATCTGATTTGATACCAGCCCCAGTCCTTGTCCTGTGGAAAAGCAGAATTGTTGCCTGTCTGAATGAAGTAGTGGTGGTTTTGCATGTCCTAAAGTTTTGGAAAATTCTAACATGATAGAGTACCCTTTTGTTCAAGATTGGACCGTCATAAACACTGATCCCAGCATAATTTAATTCAACTTATCCTATTGATAGAGCAACCCTGGGTGGTGCAAATGGTTTGTACTTGGCTACTAACTGAAAGATTGGCGGTTCAAATCTACCCAGTGGCACTGCGGAAGAAAGTCCTGGTCATTTAGTTCTGTAAGATTACAGCCATTGAAAACTCTATGGAGTGCAGTTCTACTCTGAATTAGTTCTACTCTGAATTGCATGGGGTTGCCATGAGCTGGAATTGAATTGACTCGACAGGACTTTTTTATCCTATTGCTCTTGAACATGGAGTAGCTAAAGCAAACGGAAGAAATGATCTTCCGTTTGCTTTAGCTACTTGATATTCAAGAGCTGAACAGCAGATTTCAAAGGGTTGCTCGAGAAGACAATGTAAAGTATTATAATGACATGTGCAAAGACCTGGAGTTAGAAAACCAAAAGGAAGAACACGCTTGACATTTATCAAGCTGAAAGAACTGAAGAAAAAATTCAAGCTTCGAGTTGCAATGTTGAAAGATTCTATAGGGAAAATATTAAATGATGCAAGAAACATCAAAAGAAAATAGAAGGAATACACGGAGTCACTATATGAAAAAGAATTGGTCAACATTCAACCATTTCAGGAAGTAGCATATGATCAGGAACTGATAGTGCTGAAGGAAGAGGTCCAAACTGCACTGAAGGCACTGGTGAAAAATAAAGCTTCAGGAATTGATGTGAATACCAGCTGAGATGTTCCAACAAATGGGTGCAGTGCTGGAAGCGCTCACTCGTCTATGCCAAGAAATATGGAAGACAGCTACCTGGCCAACTGACTGGAAGAGATCCGTATTTATGCCTGTTCCCAAGAAAGGTGATCCAATCGAGTGTGGGTATTATTGAGCAATATCATTAATATCACACACAAGTAAAATTTTGCTGAAGATCATTCAAAAGTGGCTGCAGCAATATATCGACAGGGACCTCCCAGAAGTTCAAGCTGGATTCAGAAGAAGACATGGAATGAGCGATATCATTGATGATGTCAAATGGATCCTGGCTGAAAGCAGAGAATACCAGAAAGATGTTTGCTTGTGTTTTATTGACTATGCAAAGGCATTTGACTGTGTGGATCATAACAAATTATGGATAACATTGCAAAGAGTGGGAATTCCAGAACACTTAATTGTGCTCATGAGGAACCTGTACATAGATCAAGAGGCAGTTGTTCAAACAGAACAAGGGATACCGCGTGGTTTAAAGTCAGGAAAGGCGTGTGTTAGGGTTGTATCCTTTCACCACATTTATTCAATCTGTATACTGAGCAAACAATTTGAGAAGCTGGACTATATGAAGAGGAATGGGGCATCAGGATTGGAGGAAGACTCATTAACAGTCTGCGATATGCAGATGACACAGTCCTGCTTGCTGAAAGTGAAGAGGATTTGGAGCATCAGAATGAAGATCAGCCTTTAGTATGGATTAGACCTCAATATAAAGAAAACAAAAATCCTCACAACTATACCAATAAGCAGCATCATGATAAACAGAGAAAATACTGAAATTGTCAAGGATTCATATTACTTGGATCCACAATTAACACCCATGGAAGCAGTAGTCAAGAAATCAAAAGATGCCCAAAGACACAAGGAAAATATTAGCCTAAGAGACTAAAGGTCCACATAAACCAGAGACTCCACCAGCCTGAGACCAGAAGAACTAGATGGTGCCCAGCTACTACCAATTACCACCCTGACAGGGAACACAACAGGGAGTCCGAGACAGAGCAGGAGAAAAGTGCAGAGCAGAACTCAAATTCACATAAAAAGACCAGGCTTAATGATCTGACAGAGACTGGAGGAACCCCCAAAACGCTCTGTTAACCCAGAAAGAAACCATTCCTGAAGCCCACTCTTCAGACAAAGATTAGACAGGACTATTAAACAACTATAAATGTGAGGAGTGTGCTTTTTAGTTCAATCAGATACACGAAACCAACTGAGCGATTCCTGACTGGAGACAGGATGAGAAGACAGGAAGGGACAGAAACTAGTTGAATGGATACAGGGAGCCTGGGTGGAAAAGGGGCATGTGCTGTCACATTGTGGGGATTTCAACTAATGTCAGAAAACAGTATGTGTTTAAATTTTTGTGTGAGAAATTAACTTGAGCTGTAAACTTTCACCTAAAGCATAATTAAAAGAAAAGAAATTGAAAAAAAAAAAAAAGTCCCATTGAATAGAGACCAGGGCTTACGAACTTAGAACTACCAAGTGATAGAACTGAGTTTAGAACCCAGGTATGCTGGAATCCACAGCTACTTTTCCAGACCCTTTTCTCTTAGGATGAAGCGAATTTCACCCTATTCTAAAAAGAATTATTTTATTTCATTTTAAAGCGGCCTACTACTTGGTGGTTTGTTGTAAATGATCCTCAACCATTTCTTTCCCCATGGACATTTTTCAGACATCAATTTCAAGGAGATAGAGACTAAGGACAGAATATAGATCAACCAGCTCTACTTCAATGAAAAGAATTTTTTTTTAAGATCTCTCCTCCCTTTTTTATGGCTTTGTTTATGAGAAATCAATGGCTCATTTATTCATAGTTTAGCTTTTGTGTTTTACATCGTGCAATGAAGTGGAATTCTAGGAACATATCCTAAACATCTCTCAAGCATAGAGCTGTATGTAGAACAGAATTAACAAATATTTGTGAACAGTGAGAATAAAAAAAAAAAAAGAAAGAAAGAAATCAAACGATGTACTGCATTGGGCAAATCTGCTGCAAAAGACCTAGTTCAAGTGTTAAAAAGCAAAGATGTCACCTTGAAGGCTAAAGGTGCACCTCACCCAAGCCATGGTGTTTTCAATCGCCTCATATGCATGCAAAAGCCGGATGATGAATAAGGAAGACCGAAGAAGAATTGACGCTTTTGAATTGTGGTGTTGGCGAAGAATATTGAATATACCATGGACTGCCAAAAGAACAAACAAATCTGTCTTGGAAGAAGTACAACCAGAATGCTCCTTAAAAGCAAGGATGGCGAGACTATGTCTCACATGCTTTGGACATGTTATCAGGAGGGATCAGTCCCTGGAGAAGGACATCATGCTTGGTAAAGTAGAGGGTCAGCGAACAAGAGGAAGACCCTCAATGAGATGGATTGACAGAAGGCTGCAACAGTGGGCTCAAGCATAACAACGATTGTGAAGATGGTGTAGGACCAGGCAGTGTTTTGTTCTGTTGGACATAGGGTCGCTATGAGTCAGAACCAACTTGGTGACACCTAACAACAACCACCACCACCCCAGATATACTGAATGAAAGTCTACAGTTTAACAAGATCCCCAGGCGATTCTTATGAATAATAAATTTTGAGAACCACTGGTCTTCTAGTGGTGTTCAGAATTGGTCCCTAACCGCAGCATTAGCATTACCTGGGAACTTGTTAGAAATGCAAATTCTCATCAGGGGTTCGAAGCCCTGCTAGAAATAGGTGAACCTAAGAAGAATTAGAGGGCTGCCCTGAAAGGAATGATAAGACGTAATTTCTTCCTGATTGTTGAAAAAACTTGGTGTGGTGGTTCCCTGACATCGAGTGATCCCCTTTCTCTGGGCTAGTCCTGTGCATATTGTGTGTCAGGCCACATGTAGGAACACTGGACATGTCTACTGTGGGCCTCTGCTGTCCCTGGCCAGGGCTGACTGATTTAGAGATAGATAAACACCTACTGGGGCCAGTCAGATATTCTCTTATGCAAATTAAAACAACAACAACAAAAATGAAATACAAGACACTACTTTATTGAGAAAAATAGCACAGCTACCAAAAAGGGCATAAAACTTTAAATGTAGAGTTACCAATCAAATGAATCCCAGTGTAACTACCACCCAGGTAAAGAATTAGAGCATTGCTAGCATCCAGAAGCCTCTTCTTGAACACAGAACTCCCCCTCTGCCCCTCTGGATAGGTGATTTTTACAATAGATTACTTTCTTGTTTTTCTTTATAGTTTCTAAGCAGTGTATGTGTGTATACATATATATATATTTTATTTATGTATGGTATTCATATAGTGTATATATATGGTTTATATATGTATATATGGTTTATATATAGGAACTATATGTTGTTGCTAGGTGATGTCTTAGTTATCTAGTGCTGCTATAATGAAATACCACAAGTAGATGGCTTTAAAAACAGAAATTTATTTTCTTACAGTTTAGGAGGCTAGAAGTCCAAATTCAGGCTCTAGGAGAAGGCTTGCTTTCTCTGCTAGCTCTGGGGGAGGGTTCTTGCCTCTTCAGCTTCTGTTTCCTGGTTCCTTGGAGACCTCCATGTGGTTTGGCATCAATCTTTCCCCATCTCTCCTCTGCTTGCTTGTTTAATCTCTTTTATATCTCAAAAGAGATTGACTCAAGACACACCCTACACTAATCCTGTCTCATTCTTGTAACAAAGACAGCCCATTCCCAAATGGGATTATAACCACAGGCATAGAGGCTAGGATTTACAACACATATTTTTGGGGGACACAATTCACTCCATAACAGGTACTGTCGATTCAATTCTGACTCACAGCAACCTTATGTGACAGAGTAGACCAGGCCTATGGGGCTTTTGTTGGCTGTAATCTTCACAGAAGCAGATCACCAGATTTTTCTCCTGCAGAGCTGCTGGGTGGGTTCGAACTGCCAACCTTTTGATTGCACCACCAGTGCTCTTTAGAAACTATATATATGGTTTGTATATACATATGGAGTCTCTGGGTGGCGCAAATGGTTAAGCACCGGACTACTAACCGAAAGGTTGACAGTTCAAACCCATCCAGAGGTGCCTTGGAAGTAAGGCCCGGCAATTTGCTTCTGAAAAGTTACAGCCTTGGAAATTCTGTGGAGCAGTTCTACTCTGCACACATAGGGTTGCTATGAGTCGGAATCAACATAACAACTAACAACACCATATATACATGTATGGTTTATGTATACAAAACATACATATGGTGTATGTAAGAGTCCCTGGTTGGCGCAAATGGTTATGCACTGGACTACTAGCTGAAAGACTGGAAGTCTGAACCCACCCAGAGATGCCTCGGAAGACAGCCCTGGCGATCTGCTTCTGAAAGGTCACAGCCTTTTAAACTGCATGGAGCAGATCTACTCTGCACAAATGAGATCGCTAAGAGTCGGATTCAACTTGACCACAAGCAACACACACATAGAATATATATATAACCCATTGCTGTCAAGTTGATTCTGACTCATGGCAACTCCATGTGTAACAGAGTAGAATTGCACTCCATAGGGTTTTCAATGGCTGTGATCTTACCGAAGTAGATTGCCAGGCCTTCCTTCCACAGCATATGTGGGTGGATTCAAACTGCCAACCTTTGGTTAGTAACTGAGCACAAACCATTTGCTCCACCCAGAGCCCCATATGTATATACCAAACCAAACCAAACAAAAACCCATTGCCATCAAGTCGATTCCAACTCATAGCAAACCTTTAGGACAGAGTAGAACTGCCCCGTAGGGTTTCCAAGGAGCAGCTGGTGGATTCAAACTGCTGACCTTTTGGTTAGCACATGAGCTCTTAACCACTATGCCAGTATTCTAATTAGAGAATATATTTGTGAGCTCCTCAAGATTACACAGATTTACTCATCTTTATACATCTAGTACTTTCACAGTTCCTGAAACTTAATAAGCATGTAGTAGCGTGTCATCTGTTTTGTGCAACTAATTAAATTATAAATTTTTAAAATAAGATCATTATTTCACTTAACTTTTTGTTTTGATTATGTGGTAGAATAATATATATTGAGATATTAACTTACATTTCTGTAGGATTTAAACCATTTCCTCAATTTGGTTAGACCTTCTGCCTTCATTGCCTTAGGGAAGGGACAACACAGATGAATCAGATTATGAAAGAGTTCAATTCTTGGCTAATCTATTTGAAAGCCCAAGTCTCAACGATAAACAGTGGGTTTGGAAGATTAGATAAAGGGTTGTTTTTTCCTGCTTCTGATACTCTGAACCAAAAAAGGAAAAAAGAGAGTAAATAAAATGGATATGAGGGTATCTGATAGCTGCTTTTTTTGCCTTCCTTGACTGCATCTGTAGAAGGATGACAGAAACCCCAGATTGGTTTGGGGGCTCTGACAGTTGAGGAGACCTGGACCATGCTGTTGCTGGATATGGCTTGTCCTCGCTTGGAAGAGCTGAATGTTAAATTTTTAGGAGTTTTGCAAGCTGCTTGGCATCATACTGGTAGCTTGAAATCAGCCATGATGAGAGTATTTATTCCTTGGAAATTGGCAAATGCTACAAATCAGTCCCAGCTTCCCACCATGGGGAGCTGTTTAAACATTTGTAATGATTAGCACTCCACTGGACCTGTGCCTCACTTCCCAGGTGGAACCTGGGAAAGTAGATGGACTGCGGAGGACTACACCATCTTAATTTTCACAGATCTAGTGTACAACTGGTGACGTGAGGCGTCCAAGAAAATGGTCCTTCATCAGCCTCCCAGGGGTTTTGCTTGCCTCTCTGTGCCATGGAGAGCAGTAGAACAATTTCCCATGCAACCAGGAGCATGGCAGAGTGGCAGAATATCTCAGACAACCCCAATAATTGACCCAAAGACCTGGAGTTACATGGGATAGTAGGTTCAATGTTTTTGGAGCTCCTTTAAATGGGAGTAGAAGTAGTTGAATGAGAGCCAGTTCTGAAAGGTCTTGAGATTGAGGCCAAATGGTGATGTGACACAACAGTGACCTTGGACCAGGTGAGCAAAATACATCTTGAAGAGCAGTGGTGTGGGTAGATCTCCACATCTCCCCAGATTGCCAGCCCACTCTCATTGTCCTGATATCTTGGCACAACTGTATAAGCCCCTGAGACTTAAACGTGATCCTAGGAAAAAAAGGGGGAACAGGACCAGGACTAGGGTGAAGGAACTGAGGCCCTTGTCTTGGATGCAGAATTTGAGGGAGCACCAAAACAGCTCAGTAATCAAGATAAATAATACTTCAAAGTGATATTTGAAAACTCTAAATATAGTGCAAAAGTATACAATGAACAAAACATCAAAATTTTTAATAAAAACAGGATTAATATCACTGATTTTTCATTTTGCCTCAGACTCCAATATATGACTTATCATGACACTCTTACTAGTCCTCCCTCACTCTCCTCACCCTGATTCCAGCCCTTGGAAGGGGGCTTGAATTGTCTGCAATTTAGTTTCTGAATGGAAGTTTAAAACAGACATTAAGTTGAATTTCAGAAAATAAAGTTGTACTTGTCCATGTGACTTGTGGGCTGAAATTTGTATTCTCTGTACTTGCATTCTGCTGTAAGCTATCACTGTGACTAAATATTTTCTAAATGTTGTGGCATATTTTCATGTGGGATTAAATATTTGGTTACTTGTTAGTAATAGTTAAAGCCAGGGAGAACTTTTCCTCATAGAAACCATGTTGCCATGTTTTTAGGTGCTTTCAAATCTGTGTGCATATCTGTGTGTATGTATACATATATCTCTGTCTTTTATCTTACTCTGTCTCCCTCTCTATCTCTGTCTACCTACCTCCCTATCAACCATGTATCTATCTATCTGCCTACCCATCTACCTATGTATCTATTCAATACTTTATTACAGAGTCTGCCAGCTTTTCCAGAACTAAAGTTAGAGTCACCTGTCTATAGTTCTCAGGATCCCCTCCGGCAGTTTGTCAAAAATGACAGACATGTTTTGACCAACAGTGCCATAAATTCATGCTTCTCTTATTGTCTAAGGTCTTGGGTAATGTCAGTTTCCATGTCATCTCCCAGTCTCTGCTACTCATCATAATAGAAATACAATAAAAATAGCTAACATTTAATCAGTCTAACTATGTGCCAGGAACTTTGCAAAGTACATTGCATGCATTATCTTATTTGATATGACAGCTCCATAAGGGATGGGACAGAGGTCACATGGCTGGCAGATGGCAGAGTCAAACCCTTGTCTAACTGGCTTCAAAGCCCATTTGTACAGTCACTGTGCCAAACCGCCAAATTTAGTGGCCTGATCCCCACAGTGGGGTCCACTGATGTCCTCTTCTCCCAACTTACAAATGTGTTTTCTCTTTTTCTTAGTGCTGGAAGATTGTGTAGCACTTCCTGTTTGCAGGAGCTGTATTACTTCTACTTGTTCTTATGAACATAATAACTCTGATGAAGTATTAAAATTATGTTTCTTTATGAGAAATAGCTCCACAGAGAATGCCAAGAGGTAGTGCTGGTGATGGAAGGAAAAGAAAATCAAAAAGTAAAATGAAAAAAAAAATGGTGATTCTTAGTCCCAAAATGGAAGTTTTACAGAACAGATGACAGACTGTGTTGATATTTATAAATTGGATCAGGACTTGTTCTTTGATTTGCAAGTGACAGAAACCCTACTCAAGCAACACCTCAAGCGCTGGGCTGGTGGCACTGTGAGGGTGAGCTGGGATTTGGACGAGCAGGAAACGGGGGAGATGAGTGATGTGAGGGCCATCTGAAGACAAGGTGGAGGGCGAGGGTCAGGACTGGGGAGGAGTCTAAAGGTCAAGGCTGAGGGGCATGAGTGAGGCTGCAGAAAGAAGGCAAGAGAGGTGACTAGGAGCCAGGGATGAGGAATATGTTGGGAAGCAGAGCATTTCTCTCTATCTCTTCACTACAGGTAGCATTTCCAAGAGTGACTGCATCCTCTCTGTGTCTTCTGTCCAAGATGTAGCTCACCCGGGTCCCAGGTTCTCTGGGCAACCCACCTCTAGAGCTCCGGTAACACCACTCCCTCCGTTTATTGCTCAAGCCTGCTGGTGTCACTCAGGTTGTCTCACCAACCCAATTTGGTGTTTCACTTCTTCCTTCATCTGTATTATCCACTTCCTGCATTCAATTCTCTCTTTCATTCTATGCATTTAAATACTAAGACTAGTTTCTGTTGGGTCCATACTTATACACTCCGCTGCTCATCTTTGATCTGCATAAGCCTATGAATTCCTAATATAATCATTAGTGGCATACATATATATAAGACCACTAAGAACACTTAGCACAGTTATTCCCTTAAAATACCATATTTTGGAGGGCTTGAACTTCAAACATTTCATAGCTTAAAAAAAAATACAAAAAAGTTTTTGATAAAGGCAGAAAAAGGAATCTAGAGTATACATGTGGATGGGTTGAAGATAGGTACGACAAGAAGCCCGTGCATGTTGGTATGATGAAAGAAAGGGATAGTAGAGATTGCTGGGAGAGTCCTTGATTGAAGTAAAACCCCAGTGGTGGCATCTTAAGATGAAGAATGTAGATGATAAGGAGAGCTTCTTCCTAATAGACAAATAAAGGAAAGGTTGATAAAAGGGAAGGTGTTATTTGAGAATGGTTTTTGCAGTGGAGAGGAAATAGGAGAAAGTTGAGGGAGATTTTCCCCATTTAATAAAGTCCTTCAGCGTGTCTAATTGGAAAGATAAATTAGTAGTGGAAGTTGCTCAAATAAATCCCTCAGCACAGCCCTAAGTAAGCAAAAAAAAAAAAAAAAGAAAAGTTATCTGTCTTTCATTCTATGCATTATTATCAAGTAGGCCAGGTGATTTTTCTAGTTGGTTTCTTTATGACGTACATTATCTGTTTATATTGTTGTTGTTGTGTGTCCTATAGCAACCCAATAGGACAGAGTAGAGATGCCTAATAGGGTTTCCTAGGTGGAAATCAGATAGCCAGGTCTTTTCTCCCATGGAGCAGCTGGTGGTTTGAAACGCCAACCTTTCGGTTAACAATTGAGTGCTTAACCACTGAGCCACAGATCTCATTATGTAGTAAGTATGGCATTTTGTAGATTTTTGAAATCTCAACTTTTTCCTCTTGATATATGCCATCATCCTTTTCCTCTATTCAAGCAGCTATGCTATTCTGTGCTCATTGGTGAACTCAAACTGATTTCCATTCTCTCCCTGGCCTTTCTTTCTCAAAATGCTAAACCCCAAAGGGAACAATAAGGCAGAGCCAGGGATTTGAGGAGAGTAGATTTTCTCCCAGAAGACAGCAAAATTTCAGATGAATTTGTGGAATCGATGATTAGAGGGGTGTATGCCTTGCTTCCTAGGAAGAGCTCGAGGAAGATGGCAAGACCCCAGAAAGGAAGTGACTTTATGGCATGTCTAACAATCAAACAGCTGTCTTGCACCCCAGCATGGTAGGGGTGTAGAATGAGAAATCTCAGAGAAATAGCAGAGATTGTGTTGAACTTGGAGGGTCCATGCAGACAGGAATGCGGCCTGTGTTCGTATATTCTCCCTGGATGAGTGACAGGAAGGGTCAATGGATACACTAGTGTATGCCATCAGGCTCAGAAGCATATGGGATTGGATGGTCTCTACTTGATGCTTAGATACTAAATAGTCTCAGAACCTAAACACAACTTTAGGAAAAAGGGCAAAACCAAAACCAAGCCCTTTACTATGGAATCATTCTGACTCATAGCCATCTTATAGGGCAGAGTAGAACTGCCCCACAGGGTTTCCAAGGAGTGGCTGGTGGATTCGAACTGCTGACCTTTTGGTTAGCTACCAAGCACTTAACCACTGTGCCACCAGGGCTCTGGAAAAGGCACAGGGGAGCCCAAAATAACTGAGATTATGAAAAGGAACCTAGTCCCCCTCCCCCAGTTTATTTCCAAATTGTCCTACAATCATGTATTGAATAAAATTCTCCTTTTCCAACTGATTTGAAATAACACTTTTATGACATGCTAAATTATTTTACATACTTAGGTGTATGTTTGCACTTTTTCTTCTATCCCATTAAATTGTTTATCTGTTCTTAAGCAGAACTGTAAATATTGTAGCTTTATAATATATTTTATAACCAGTGGGGCTAGTTCCTCCTTGTTACTCTTCTTTTTCAGAATTTTCCTGCCTATTTTTAATTATATATTTTTTTACTAATTTATTTTATTTTGTTGTTGTTGAGAATATACATAGCAACACATACACCAATTCAACAGTTTCTACATGTATATAATTCTACATGTACAATTAAGTGACATTGATTACATTTTTCAAGTTGTGCAACCATTCTCACCCTCCTTTTCTGATTTGTTCCTCCCCCGTTAACGAAATGTCACTGCCACCTAAGGTTCCTATCTAATCTTTTGTGTTGCTGTTGTCAAATTGATCCCATATAAGTAGATAGATTATTTATTTAGGTTTAAGTTTTAAAGATTATCTCAAGGCGATAGTTTCACAGGTTCATTCACCTTCCATGGCTCCAGGAAGTTTGGAGTCCATGAGAATTTGAAATTTTGTTCTGCATTTTGCCCCTTTTGATCAGGATTCTTCTGTGGAATCTTGGACAAAAATGTTCAGTATGGTAGCTGGGCATCATCCAGTTATTCTAGTGTCATGGCAAAGGAGGCAGTTGTTCATGGAGGCAATTAGCCACACATTCCATACCCTCCTCCTATTCTTGACTCTCCTTCTTCCTCTGTTGCTCCAGGTGAATAGAGACCAATTGTTGTGCTTTGAATGGCTGCTTCCAAACTTTCAATACCTAATGAACTAGGCACTACCTAATGAACTAGGAGGTACAACAGAAGCACGAAACACATCCCTAGGCCAATCAACTGGGATACTCCATGAAACCATGACCCCAAACCTCCAAACCAAGGAAGGAACTGAATCCCATGAGGTGTTTGGTTGCACATAAGCAGGCTCAACAACTACTACTTTTTTTTCTCTCTCTCTTTTTTTTCATCACTGTTGTAAATATATCTGTCACATAACTTTTACCAATTAAACTTTTTATAGGTGTACCACTTACTGACAGCAATTACAATAATTGGCTGTGCAGCCCAACCCTTAATCAATGCATCTTTTCCATCACCATTAACTCCTCTTTCCCCGCCTCCCTCCTGCTGTTGGTAACCACTAATAAACTTTGGTTTCTATACATACCTTTTCTTGTCTTTTTATGTAAGTGAGGTCATACAATATTTGTCTCTTTGTAATTGGCTTATTTCACTCAGCACAATGTCTTTAAGCTCCATTCATACTATGGCATGTATCAAGGCTTCGATTCTCCTACTGGCTGAGTAGTATTTCATTGTATATATGTACCACATTTTTTTATCCATTCATCTTTTGATGGGCATTTAGGTTGTTTCCACCCTCTGGCTGTTGTGAATAGTGCTGCCATGAACACTGGGGTACAAGTTTCTTTTTGAGTCTCTGCTTTTAAGTCTTCTGAGCATATACCTAGGAGTGGAATTGCTAGGTTATATGGTAGTTCTAACTTATTTTATTTTTATATAAGCTTTTAGATTAGCTTCTTTAAAAATATTGCTAGTATTTAGAATCAATGTAAAGTTATGGATTAATTAATGAGATTTGCACCCTTATGATGCTGATTCTTCCTTTTCAAGAATATGTTGTGCATTTCCATTTGTTCACATCTATTGTGCCCACTACTGGTTTTAAAGTTTCTTCATATGAATTTTGCACATTTTTTATTAAGTTTCTTCTAATGTGTGTTAGTCAGGGTCCCAGCAAAAAAAATAAGAGAGAGATTGCAAATACTCAAGTGGGATGATAGAAGATAATTTAATGAAGGGACTATTTTCAAAGGTGTGGGAAGAGTTAACCCTCTGTTACCATTGGCCTAAATGGTATGCCAGTCACTTTTTATACCTCTGGACCTCAGAGGTAAGATGTTATTCTGGTTCTAATGCATTTAGCATCAAGGTGGGTCCCTTTTGAAATGTGTGAAGCTCAGCTGACCGGAGTTGGAGGTTCATTGTTGTGTAGGTTGAACATTCTATTAGGTGATGCTTCCTGGATGTGTTAGTTTTGTAAACTTTTGCCTTTTTTTCCTTTATTTCTGTGAGAGAAGGCTTGCAAGCATAATTACGGCTTTCTTGTGTGAAAGTTACAGAGTCCTGATGAGTTTGTTTTGGTTTTTCTGTATCATATTTGGAAAACCAGAGGTTCTCCATGTAACCTGATGGAAAAGTGCCAGCAATAAATTATCTACCGAGTTCTCAGTGGCACACTGTCATGCTACAGATTGGTGGCACCAGAGTGTCACTTGCCCCATTGGTGGATTGTATTGCCAGATCATATTTCTCAAAATCCATATTACCAATCACAGATTTAAACACACTCAATTAGTAAGCATGCATTCCAATACTGAAAACACATGCCATCAAAAATAAATAAATAAATAAATAAAGGAGAAAAAATATAGTAATGAAAGGGTTTTAAGGAACCACAACAAGGAAGAATGAAATGTCCTGGGACTAGTAACAGCAGAGAGTAGCAAGAGAGTTGAGGGAATGGTTATCAGACACTGGAGGGAGCAGGACTCCCCTACAGGAGCTGTGGCCATCTTTAGTGGGACACAGACAACTCAGAGGAAGAAGTACCAGAGCTTGCTCTTCTCTTGCCATCTCAGTACCTGTCAGTGCCTCCCATTGGCCAAACCCAACAGAAGACACGCCTAAAAAGTCCATTGATGTGGCTCACAAATGTCAGCCTCCGGGGGTCACAGAGTAGAGTGGAGAAAGTAGAAGGTGGATCTAGAGGGGCAAATGGGAGAGATTTAGCACACTAGGTCTTTTATCTTTTTGTTGATATTGTAAATGACATTTTTTTGTTGTCTCTCTCTGTATGTGTGTAAGTATATAGTTTCTTTTTTCCCTGAACTTAAATGCTGAGAGAAGATGGACAATTACTCAGGTAGTTACAATAAATGTGCTATTATAGGGGAAATAAAAGGCTCCAGGAACCCTTTAGCTGGTGGATCTAGTGAAGTCTGTGGAATCATAAATGGTTCATGAAAGAAGAGTAATTTAAATTGATACATTAAAGTTGAGAAGGTGTTAGGCAGATGGAGAGAGTGATGGTGGTGGAGTATGGCAAAGAGAAACTGAGGACGAAGGGGAACTTTGAAATTAGATGTGGGTTTGAACCCTTTTCCACTGTTACCTTGGGCTATCTGACCTTGGGTGAATTACCTAACTTCCCTGTGCTGCAATTTTTCCATCTGTAAAGTAGTCATAATAATACTTCCCTCATATGGTTATTGTAAGGATTAAATAAGAAAATGCATTTAAGTTTTTGGGACCGTGATCGGCAGATAGTAAATGTTCAGTAAATGGTAGCTATTGTTACACAGTGTATGAGAAAGACTTGTTATCAATAGAGAGTGAGACCCATCAAAGGAAATTCATCAGAGTGTATACTGCTAGTGAGAGAGGGTCAAAGGCTCAGCTGGAGACCTAGACAAAGAATTTGGAGAACCTAGGAGGCTGACATTTGTGAACTCATTTGATAATGAGTTTGGTCATTGTTCCAAGGGCATTGGGAAGTCTCTGATGGATTTAAAACAGGCAACTTATATGACTGGATGTTTGTTTTAGTAAGAGTGTGTCTCCTCTTCTTCATGGGCGTACTACTAGACTATGTTTTCCGACTTCCTTGCAGTTAGGGGTCATACGCCTGAGTTCTGACCTAGGGGTTTGTGGGCAGAAGATGTGTGCCCCTTAAAGGCCAGGCCTCTAGACTTTTTGTGCATAATTTTCCATTCTTTGTTTCTTTGCTCCTTGCAGGTGGGAGGCAGAGGATATAGAATGGGATTACAAACCCTAGGGAATAACATAGCCACTAGATGGAAGGAAGCTGGGTCCCTGAAAGACTAAGTGGAGCAGAACGTTCATCTCATCTCTGTCTCTCATTGGACTCTGATGTGTGAGAGATAAACATGTGTGTGTTAAGCTTTGGGACCTTGGAGGTTATTATAGCAGCTAGTGTATCCTGACTGATGCAGTTCTGGCAGCAGTGAGGAGAATGGGTTGAAGCAGTGAAAGGCTAGAATCAGGAGACCAGTTAGGAATTTGTTGTACAAGTCTAGGTAGGACATGATGTTGATCTGGACTGGGTTGGTGCAGTGGGTATGGAGAAGATGTTTAAGTTAATCATTCTGAGATGAGTAGTACATTTTTAGTGTTTTACCAAATCATATCAGTGCAAACTCCAAATTTCTGGGGTTTATTCCTCCCTGGAAAAATAGAAATTGATTGACTGATTGTCTGGATTCTGGGAAAACTTAGGAAATATATTCCTATTTTTGGTTCCTTAGTTCAGGTTTGATTAAAAAAAAAAAAAAGTCTAAGGCAAAGTTTAAGTTATAATATTTAATTAGGAGGCACATTCCAAGGTAGCTAGCACAAAGGCAAGGAGAAGTGAGACAGGGAAAGGTAAGAAGCAAATTCAAGATGACATACTAAGTAGGCCACTGCCACATCACTCTAAAGAAAAGCTGTGCCTCAGAATAATCCACAAGAAGGAGGATTGGAGGGGAAATTTATCTTCTGGCTCACCCATGTCTCTTCTCTCCTGTTAATTAAAGTTCCCACCACTGTTCTGTTCTTCAGATGTGGCAGGAGGCGTCAGAGACCCTGGACAGCTGCAACAGAGCAAGCAGTCAATATTCCACTAGATAGGTGAGGCTCAGAGAATCAGAAGAAACACACAAGAGGGGTTGATAAATCTGGTTAGGAGTTTGTTAATAGTGGTAGCTCTGATGAGCAGATTGTTAGCATGGTTATTGATGAAGTACTTACAAGTAATTGTCCTAAATCTCACAATGCCAATGTGTTGCTGCTGGTATTATGGCTTTTTATGTGTGCCTTAGGCAGGGTCCTCTAGAGAAGCAAAACCAGTAAAGCGTGTATATATATGTATATATGTGTATATATGTATGTATATACATATATACATATATATTTAGAGGGAGACATTTATATCAAGGAAATGGCTCACACGGTTGTAGAGACTGGAACGTTCCAAGTCCATGGGTCAGGATAGAGGCTTCTCCTGATTCGTGTAGCCGTAGGGGCTGGTGAACCCACGATTGGCAGATCAGAGAGCAGGGCTCTTGCTCATAGGCTCCGAAGACTGATGAGTCCCAAGATCAGCAGGCAAGACCGCAGGTGAGCTGCTAGCTCAAGTCCCAAGAACCGGATGTCATAGGAACAGGAGCCAGCTGCAGGACCCAGAGTGAGCAAAAGCCCATGAGCCTTGCCAGAATGCCCACTTATATTTGATGCAGGCCACACACCAAGGGAAGCTCCCTTTCAGCTGATTGGCTACTCACAGCAGATCCCATCATGGGAGTGATCACATATCAAATCTCAACAGGGAAGTGATCACATTATACAACTGCCAAAACACTGTGAATCATGGCCCAGCCAAGTTGACACACAATCTTAACCATCACATGTGGAAATAAAACAAACAAAACAGGTTTTGTGTTAGGTATCAGGAATGTGGGGTAGCATTCTCTGTGGGATCTTCCCTTTAAGTTTATCCTTTTATTAAATACACTGATATGTTTTCCATCATATAGAGCAGATTTGGTTCTTAATCCTGCCTCTTCTCTCTGCCAAAATCTGCATTATCACATTTAATTCTTACGACAGCCCTATGAATGGGTCTAGTATGGGCCCTATTTTACTCATTTGGAAAATGAGTTTGAAAAAGGTAAAACAGGTTTCTCAAAATCACACAAGACATTATATACAACTTTTCCTTTTTTGTTGAGTTTTAACAAAGGTCCCCAAGGCCAGTGACTAGGTTCTGGGTCTCAGGTACTGCTACATGTTAAAAAAGGTACTTAACTGTCCATATGGTACTTGAAAGATGGTGACGCAAAGCCAGGGCTAGACAATCACCTACTTATGTTTCAAAACAGACTGAAGTTGAAGAAGCTTAGTAAGGAATCCTTTGACGAGTGCTGTTGGTATGCTGTTTCTCCCCTCTCCCCTCCTTTGGATGATGAGGAGGAGAGATGTGTCAAGGGGCGCCTTGTCTTTTGGAGTTTGAGAGACACAGGGATGCCTGTCTTGCTCTTGCCTGAGGATGAGCATCTGTGGTTGCAGGTGCTTCTGCCTGTTAGGAGAGTACAGAGGACCACACTGGGAACAAGGCACTTACATGAATGGTAGAACACAGGTGAGTGTTTCTCATGAAAGCTTTGTGAATGCAGGAAGGATAGCCAACCTGCAGTCCTACTTGAGAGCATTGCTGTGAGTAGTGAAGAGAGAAATGGGCAGCCCTGGGGCCGGGGAGGGAGGAGTAGTAAGTAGCAAGCTGGGGCAGAGGTAGTTGATGTATCTGGTGGGAGAATCTGATGACGTGCCCCAAAAGCCCACTAGGGAAAGAATCAGCCTTGGAGACCAGAGGACAATGATACAAGATCATGTAGCATCATGTAAAAACTGCCTTCTCTGCCAACCCCATCTTCCCTAGCAAGAGAGAGGGTGAGGAAGGAAGAGGAAGAAAGCCAACCTCATCCCACTTACCTAGTGAAGGCTGTCAAGCCTGGTGCGTGTCAAAACTGGGCAAGGGGAGGTTTAACTTGAGATGAAGACTGTAGTTATGTGACTGGACTGACCCCTTGGTGGCACAAACAGTTTGTGTTTGACTATTAACCTAATGGCTGGCTGTTCAAACCTACCCAGCTGCACTGTGGAAGAAAGATCTGGTGACTTGCTTCTGTAAAGATTACAGCCAACAAAACCCTATGGAGTTCAGTTCTAGTCTGAAACACATAGGGTCGCTGTGAGTCAGAATTGACTCTGTGACAACAGGTTTTTTTTTTTTGGTTTAGACTCTTTAGTATCTGAAAGAGACTGGAGGACATTGTTAGCGGAACATGCCCTCCCCCTCCCCCTTAAAAAAAAAAAAAAAGGAAAAGAAAAGCAACAATGCTTTCCTGATGTTTTATCCAGGATGTAAATTAATGAGTTCAGAAAATAAATTTAAAGCGTCTGTTTCTCTTCTTTGTACTCCATCATATCCAACTTGTAAAATCAACGAGGTGTACTCTTCACCATACATACAGCCATGAAGATTTTCCTTATTTGGCTCCATTACATTCTCTGAAAGTTCATTGTTAAAAAAAAAAAAAAAAAAAAACTACATAAGGAAGAGAAAGACATCAATCAGTTATCACTCATTAAGCCCATAATCTGAATTAGTTAATACAATTTGCTACCACCTTATCAAACAGGAGCTGTAAAATTGGGACTCAGGATTAAGACATTTTAAGGAGTAGGAATTAGAAAAAGAATAATGTGGAGCACAAGGCATTGGAAAGACTGTGATAAAGAGTGCATTAATGGGAGCTTTGGGCAGTCAAGCTGAAGGGAGAGAGAACTGGGTACCTGGGTAGGGTGGAAGAAAGAGGAAAGTCAAAGCACTGAGGACAATCCAGGTGCTCCAGTTTCTGGGGACCTTGATGCAGATGGGCTGCCTCAATAAATTCCACCTTGTGCGACCTCTAGTGGTTACTGTGGCACCATAATTCAACACATAAATCTGTAGTAATGACTGTTGAAGGATCCTTGGTGGTTGTCTTACTCATCTAGTGCTGCTGTAACAGAAATACCAAGAGTGGATGGCTTTAACAAAGAGAAATCTATTCTCTCACAGTCTAGTTGGTTACAAGTCCAAATTCAAGGCATCAGATCCAGGGGAAGGCTTTCTCTCTCTGTTGGCTCTGGAGGAAGGTCTTCCCTCGGTCTGGGAGCATCTCAGCACAGGAACCTCAGGTCCAAAGGACGCGCTGTGCTCCTGGCACTGCTTTCCTGGTGGTGTGAGGTCTCATGTCTCTCTGCTCACTTTTCTCTTTTATAACAAAAGAGACTGGCTTAAGACACTTGTCTAATCTTGTAGACCCTATCAACATAACTGCCGCTAATCCATTTTATTACATCATAGTGATAGAGTTTACAACACATAGGGAAGTCACATCAGATGATAAAATGGTAGACAATCATGTAATACTAGGAATCATGACCCAGCCAAATTGACAGATATTTTTTGGGGACACAATTCAATCCATGACAGTGGTGCAGTGGTTAAGAGCTCAGCTGCTAACTGAAAGTTGACATTTCAAACCCATCAGCCACTCAGCAGGAAAAAGATGTGGCAGTCGGCATCTGTAAAGATTACAGCCTTGGAAACTCTACGGGGCAGTTCTCCTCTGTCCTCTAGGTTTGCTATGAGTCAGAATCGACTCGATGGCAATGGGTAATGACTGCTGAGCTTTTATTCGACAGAAAATCTGGAAGTTGACTAACAATTCTTACAATTAAAATTTTTAGAACTTTTGAACTGTACAGGCAGGGAGTTCTTCATACATATTCCTGGTCGATTGCTCACGTGGAGGAGTGAGAATGAATGCACCCAGTAGAGTTATTTGATAGCTTACTTTCATGCTATATGTAAATTTGGTGACGCACTTAAACTATTAGAGAGACAATCATAGGGCAGACAGAAGAGAATTAAATAATTCATCAGTTTGTCAATCGACCTTTGGCATTGTTCAAAAAGAGTGCATAAAAGACTCTGAATAGATGCTTGTTGAATAAATAAACTGGGAGCTACTCCTTACAGAATTTTCTTCTTCACTATCGTGAATTGGGAGAAAGATTTAAATTACAGAAACAGCAATATAATAACCATCCACAAATTATAAATTCACCTGCAATTTCTTCTTAAGGAAGAAACTTATTTATCTCTTTCGAGAGTGCTGGCATATTATGTGTTCCTGCTACATTTATACCCCCTGGAGGTTTACTGGCAGGCATTTGAGCCACTTTAATACATTCTGGCGTAGTGGCAGATTCTGGTACAACTGCTTAAAAACCGAGGAAGTTGGTCTGCACCACGTTTGGCTGTGGGGAGCCATTTGTATGAGGGGATGCTTCCCAGCAGCGTGATTGTGTGAAGCTTTTGTGTCTTTTGGCAAGATAAGGCTTGCAAGTACGTTTACTATTTTCTTTGTGTTATTGGAAAGGTGCAGTTACTGGCATTCGGAAATATTCAAGTAAATGAGTTCTTTTTGGGGGTGAAAACAATTTGTGATGCACTTCCTGGGCTGTGAGACCGATATGTACCATTGTGTGATGTGCTTCGTGGAACATGGGATCAATATGGCCTGCTTGCCTTAGTCACCTCCCTGATGACATTTTTTTAATAAAGTGCTTGTCTCCCTGGAAAGTTTGTAATGCACTTCCTGGGCCATGGGACCGATATGTGCTCTGTTTTGTCCATGATGTACTTCATGGAAAATAGGACTGAAACGGCATGCTTGCAATTGGCACCTCATTTTTTCAAATAATAAAAAACTACCAACAAACAATGACTCAACGTCCATTCCATTAGTGAAAAAACATGGCATCACCAAAAAATTTTAAAAAATCATCCTTTAAAGGGTTATTCAGTATTTGAATGATCCTCTTAGCGAGTTATTTTATTTGGTGCATTTCATACAGGGAAACCAGGAATATAGATGATTAACACATTTCCTGAATTCCTTTGAGTAAATTCAACTTTACCAGTTGCTGTCGAGTTGATTCTGAGTCACATGACCCCATGTGTATCAGAGTAGAACTGTGCTCCGTAGGGTTTTCAGTGGCTCATTTTTCAAAAGTAGATCAGGAAACCTTTCTTCAGAGGTGTGTGGGGTGGTCTTGAACCTGCAGTCTTTCAGTTAGCAGCTGAGTGTGTTAACTGTTTGCAGCACCCAGGGACTCTGGAAATTCAACTTTAGTTGTCCATTAAAGGCAAATAACTGCTGTCGAGTTGATTCCGACTTGTAGTGACACTATAGGACAGAGTAGAACTACCCCATAGGGTTTCCAAGGAGCGGCTGGTGGATTTGAATTGCTGACCTTTTGATTAGCAGTCATAGCTCTCAAGCACTACGCCACCAGGGCTCCAAAGGTAAAGTAGGCCCAATACTTGATATTGGTTAGTTTGAAGATCAATAATAGAGTGACTATAAGTTCTTTGAGATGGTTAGAAGACAATTAGTATTGGAATAATTATCATTTTAATTTGTGACTTGACTAATATAGTTAATCATTTAATCAGCAATAAGCCTAATTTAATGAGAATGTCAATTCAAAATACCTAATTAGTAGATGGAGTGATTTCTGACTGTCCTCAAGAGGGCAGCAAAACCGCACAGCTCAGTTTTTAATGTTCTGGATGAAAATCTTAAAAAGCTGGTTTACAGTCATTCCCTGGCCTGCTCATTCATATTAGCCCAACTAATTAAACTTAGCATGTATTGATATTTGTATTGGAATTTTATGAACATTTATCCTTTCCTTTGTGAAATGAAAAAAAAAAGTCTTCTTTTTCCTCTTTGTTAGACAAAAGGATTAGATTTGCTTGTGGTCTCAAAATACATTGTTAAAAGAGGGCCAAATGTTTCAGTAAGTTTGTAGATGACAAAGAAGAGAGAGAATAAAAAAAATATTTTTTAACCTTATTACTTATTTTGTAACCAGAATATGGCTGTGTTTGATTTTGTTCGGGCCATTCTGGAAACTGCCTATCATCTATCCCAGTTAAAAAGACGTTGAAAAATATATATCCTAGGGTGAAGAAAACTTGAAGATTGGCCCTAGGAAAATAGAGAAATGGGAGAGTGTTGAATACACCCCTGCCCATCTCAGTGGCAGGGAATTCTGGCATTGCCTAGGCCAGGTTATAGGCGAGGCTTGTCTTTAGCACTTACCCAGCTCCTTTCAGCCAGTGACCTCTCTGTTCCTAGCTCTCAGGTGCCATTCTTGTGCTCAGGCAGTGGTCAGATCAACCCGGTACAGATGCTTCCTAGTAGTGGTTCAAAATGTTTCTTATCTCCAGTGTGTTTGCATTTAATAGAGGACTTGTGAAGATTGAAAGATTTTCAGGGCATAAAAAAAGGAATGACAGAATGGTAACATTCCAGCCTTTAACAGGTTTATCCTGTTTTTAATAAATAGTTGTTGAATGATTGAATAAATGACTAAAAGGATAAATAAAACATGTAGCTGCTGTTCCACCTGCCCAAAGTACAGAGAACAAATCTTCATTTTTGTGAGGCTAACTTTGATGGGGGAATATTTACTTTATTGCTATTGGAAAGGGTGCAGGTAAGTTCAGATAAAAGTACTTGATGATTCTTCATTACGTTTTATTGAACAGGTTAAACAGGGGCCCTTCATAACAGGGTGAATGGCATGGTAGCCAACAAGAATGAACTCAAAGTCTGAATTTGAAGGATTGTTCTCATTTTTCAGCTCTTTGGTCTTTCAAGAACGAACATTCGTATTTATCAAGCACTTACTCTTGCAAATCCCTGTGCTAGCCATGTATTAAAATTTATAGCACATTATAAAATGAAGAATAAATAAATAAATACCCCTGTCTTCAATAAATTTATAATCTCCTTGGAGTCCCAGGACTAGCACACATGAAAACATTGGTAACCATACAAGGTATAGATCACTAATGCAAATGAGTGAGCACATGCCCCAGGACTAAAAGAGTTAGGAAGAAGAGGAGGTCGGTAAGAGGTAGAGAGACCCTGGGAAGGCTACATACAAAAGGGAGCCATGAGGGTACTCCTGAAGTGCGGGTAGGGTTTGGACACAGAATGGGAGAGTGTCTTAGGAAAAACAGCTTGTGTAAAGATGAGGATGAGCAGGGTATGTTCAGAGAAAAGATCAGAGCAGAAACAGCAAATTGGGTAATTCCATTGCCATCGAGTTGATTCCAGTTCATAGAGGCCCTATAGGACAGAGTAGAACTGCCTCATAGCATTCCCAAAGCTGTAATCTTTACTCCTGTGGAGCGGCTGGTGGGTTTAAACCGCTGACCTTTTGGTTAGCAGACAAGTGCTTAACCGCTGCGCTGCCAGGGCAATAAAAAAAGCAAACCAAACCCATTGCTGTAGAGTCGATTCTGACTCATAGTGACTCTATAGGACAGGGTAAAACTGCCCCATAGCGTTTCTAAGGAGCACCTGGTGGATTCAAACAGCTGACCTTTAGGTTAGCAGCTGTGGCTCTTAACCTCTACCCTGCCAAGGTTTCCTACCAGGGCAATAGTGAGGGCTAAAGTTGGAAAAGTAATCTTGGGCCTATAATATAAAGATTTGTGGAGTCAAAGCTGTGGAAAAAGACGAATGATAGAACATTCTTGAGTAGGAGAATAATAAAAGGATAGTCATGTTTCCAGAAAGTTAACTGCTTTTCTCTTCCATTGCTGTGGAGTCAAGAAAGGGCCTATGAAATAACAGTCAGAGGAAAAATATTTGGGGGTTGTTATGGACTGAATTTTGTCCCCTAAAAATACGTGTTGAAGTCCTAACCCCTGTATCTGTGAATATGACTGTCTTGGTTATCTATTGCTGCTATAACAGAAATACCACAAATGGATGGCTCTAACAAAGAGAAATTTATTCTGTCATAGTCTTGGAGGCTAGGAGTCCAAATACAGAGTGCCAGCTCCAGGGTGAGGCTCTAGGGGAATGTCCTTGTCGTCAGTCTTCACTGGTCGAGAAGCTTCTCAGTGCAGGGACCCCAGATCCAAAGGACACATTATTCTGGTTCTTGTTTCTTGGTGGTATAAGGTCCCCCTGTCTCTCTGCTCACTTCTCTCTTTTGTATCTCGAAAGAGAGTGGCTTAAGACACAATCTAATCTTGTAGGTTGAGTCCTGCCTCATTAACATAACTGTCTCTAATTCTGCCTTATTAACACCATAGAGGTAGGATTTACAACACATTGGAAAATCACATCAGATGACAAAATGGTGTACAATCCCACAATACTGGGAATCCTGGTCTAACCAAGTTGACACACATTTTTTTAAATTTATTTATTTATTTTTTTCTTGACACACATTTTTGAGGAACACAATTCAATCCATAACAATGACCTTGTTTGGAAATACGGACTTTCTTTTGTTATGTTAATGAGGTCATACAGGAGTAGGGTGGGTCCTAAACCTAATCATTCAGAAACGTCATATAAAAAGAACAGAATGGACAGTGAGGGAACAGGAAGATAGATGCTGTGTGAGGACCAATCTATTAGCGAAGGGACACCAAAATTGCTAGCAAATATTAGAAACTAGGAGAGAGGCCCTTAGAAGGAGTTGACAGGACTGAGACCCTGATTTGGACTTTTAGCCTCCAGAACTGTGAGAAAGTAAATTTCTGTTCTTTAAAGCCACTAACTTGTGGTATTCATATTTCCATACTAAGCTGGTATTAGTTATAGGTTCCAACTTGGACCCCAGGCATGTATCATAGTCATTAGAAGCCACTTAAAATAAAAGATGAGATCCAATGATAGTACATTTTTATTTTCACTAAGAAACTGTTTCTAACATCAGATACTAATAAACTAATGGTTTACTGGGAGGAAATATACCTTTTAGTGGAAAGCCAACCCATTCAGGCAAGAACATTTTACTTACTCCAAATGGAAATCCACTACAGAAACAATGGCTTTCTCTGAAATAAGCATATTAACAGAAACAGACATAAGATACTTTTATACATCAAAGTAATGTCTTTGCTAAGTTGCTGTTGTGTACTTTAATGACATAAAAGTTATCAGCACTAATTCATCAATTCTAAACTAGATTTCACTTGAAGTTGCAAATTTACAGTTTTGACGTCTTTGAAAAGTTATTTTCTCATAGAAAAGTACAAATAAGAAGTAAAATAAAATAGAATACATGGAAGAAAACATAGCACAAAATGCTGAGAGAAAGAAAAATAACTTCTTAGAGCTTCAGAATTAGGGATATTTCCTGCCTAACAATGGGGACTTGAAGCACTTACTGATGGAGATCAAAGACTATAGCCTTCAGTATGGATTACACCTCAACATAAAGAAAACAAAAATCCTCACAACTGGACCAATAAGCAACATCATGATAAACGGAGAAAAGAATGAAGTTGTCAAGGATTTCGTTTTACTTGGATCCACAATCAATGCCCATGGAAGCAGCAGTTGAGAAATCAAATGATGTATTACACTGGGCAAATCTGCTGCAAAAGACCTCTTTAAAATTTTAAAAAGCAAAGATGTCATTTTGAGAACCAAGGTGCACCTGACCCAAGCCATGGTATTTTCAATTGCCTCATGTACATGTGAAAAAACTGGATGATGAATAAGGAAGACCAAAGAAGATTCGATGCCTTTAAATTATAGTGTTGACAAAGAATATTGAATACACTGTGGACTGCCAGAAGAATGAACAAATCTGTCTTGGAAGAATTACAGCCAGAATCCTTAGAAGCAAAGGTGGAGACATGTCGTCTCATGTACTTTGGACATGTTAGCAAGAGGGACCAGTTCCTGGAGAAGGACATCATGCTTGGTAAAGTAGAGGGTCAGCAAAAAAGAGGAATACCCTCAATGAGATGGATTGACACAGTGGCTGCAACAGTGGGCTCAGTCATAGCAATGATTGTGAAGATGACAAAGGACCAGGCAGTGTTTCATTCTGTTGTACACTGGGTTGCTATGAGTCGTCGGAACTGACTTGATGCCACCCAGCAACAACAAAGTAACAGTGGGGAGCTATTTAGTTAATACTCAGTTCATTCTCTCAATCTCTCTATCTCTTCCTTTGTTCTCTAAACTTCCCAGACATTCAGTAAGGACTGTTTTCATAAACATTTTAAAGTTGGGCTTATTCTCAGCCATATCCTTCCTTTCTTTCTCTTTTTATATTCAAGCCATTGCAAAACCTTGATTTTTTTTCTTATATGTCTCAGAGTGTATCACCTTTTGCTTCTCCAACTGCAAACAACAATATCATATTTTTGGTCACTTCTAATTTTCATTGTTGTAACATTTTCTTAATAAGTATTCTCATCTCTTTTATAATGCTGAATGGCAAGATTTATGTACTCTTTTTTATTTGCTTTCTCCTATCACCCCAAATTACACATTTCTCACTTTCATTATTACAGTAAGACAAATTTATATGTGTGTTTCACTTTATTTTGTTTTCTAAAACAAACTCAAAATTGTATATTTAAAATAACTTTGTAATTTAAGTACTGCAGGTATTATTCCTATTTTTAAGATTTGGAAGCCAAGAGACAGAGACGTTATGCTAATCAACAAGTATTTATTGAACTCCTTAATCGGTCTTGGGCAGCCGTCAGTGCTAAGGGGAACAAAAGAAACATTGTAAGTACAAGGAATATTCTAGGAAGATTTCCTAACAAGTTTGTAAATTCTCAGAGAATATGAGCTTCCCAGTATACCTTATTCTTGATTAACATGAGAGTAGAAAATAACAAAGCTCCTATTGAGATTTTGGGCTATCCACTAGCAGCAGCAGCAACAACTGTAACAGCATCTAATATTTATTGAGGACTTACTATGTGCTAGTCACTGTTCTAAGCAGTTAAACAACTACATGAAATAGACATGTTATCATAATAATCCCCATTTTAAAAATAAGAGAGTGTAGAAACAAAAAAAAGGCTAAGTAACTTGCTGATTGTCGCCCAACAAGTAAGTTGTGAAGCCATGGCTTTGAACTCACACTCTTAATTACATTTACATTTCATTAGTCCATATTTCCTCTACACTGCACACCAACCTCACTCTAGTTAGGAGCATGACAGTCTCATGGTGTGTGTTAGACAAATTACAAATTTCTTCATGTCAGAAACATTCAGGATTGTCTTGGAAATTGAGAAAAATCATGAAATTAAATAGAAAATGCCAAGAATTGTGCTTGATCACAAAGTATATGCAATAAAGTTGGAGAAATTAGATATATACATGACACAGTGAGTAAACTAGCAACATTCGTACTGGCATTGTGTACTGTGATGGTTGTATGTGTGCATCAAGTATTTTTGTTTTCTTCATTTATAAGATGTAAATGGGGCTAGTGTGTTTCCAGTTGTACATGTTAGTTGTATCATGTTAGGCACAAGTATGACTTTGTAATTGTCTTTATTTATAGATTGTGTATGGTTTAAGCAGATGTGTACAGGTGCTAAGTTGACAAGGGGTAGACTGTGATGGTTAAGGTTGTGTGTCAACTTGGCTGAGCCATGATTCTCAGTGGTTTGGCAGTTACATAATGATGCAATTTAGCAGTTATGTAATGATGTAGTTATCCCCCGTTTTGTGATACAGTGTAATCACCTCCATGGTGTGATCTGATGTGGTCATCCAGTCAGTTGTAAGGGGAGTTTCCTCATGGATGTGGCCTACATCCAATGTATATGGATTTTCTGTTAAAGTTTGCTGGCGTTTGCTTGCTCTGGATCCTGTATCTGGCTCACAATCATCTGACCTCTGGTTCTTGGGACTTGAGCCAGCAGCCTGCTGTATTGCCTGCTGAGCTTGAGATCTGTCGGCCTCTGCAGCCTGTGAGCCAGCATCCTGCTGTCTGACCTGCTGATCTTGGGTTCATTAGCCCCTGCAACTACATGAGTCAGGAGAAGCCTCCAGCCTGACTCCTGACCCACAGACTTGGAACTTCCCAGCCTTTACAACTGTGTGAGCCATTTCCTTGAGATAAGTCTCTCTGTCTGTCTCTTTCTCTCTGTATATATATACACGCTTCACTGGTTTTGCTTCTCTAGAGAGTCCAGCCTAGGACATGTACTGATATAGTAAATCTCTAGAGTGCCGCACAGAGAATAAATAAAAAATAAATTATTGGAAAGAGATTTGGAATATTTTGGGGTATACAGGGAAATATCTTCTAAGAATGTTGAAGAATGGGTCTTTTTTTTTCTTTTTTTTTTAAATTGTACTTTAAGTGAAAGTTTACAATTCAAGTCAGTCTCTCATACAAAATTTATACATACATTGTTATGTGACCCTAATTGCTCTCCCCACAGGGTGACAGCACACTCCTCCTTTCCACCCCTGATTTCCTGTGTCCAAGAATGGGTAGTTTTGAAGAAGTGGGAAGTGTTGGTTGGAATGGGGCTGGGGATGGAGGGAAGCGCATGCAGACAGAAGTGAATGTGAATTTGGAAGCAATGAGAGTGATGACTGCCACTTCCAAGCTGAAGCTTTAAGGAAGAATGGTGATTTTCCATGTTCTCTTTTCTCTTTGCTATGAGACTGGCAGGAGTCCCTGGGTGGTGCAAATAGTTAATGCGCTTGGCTGCTAACCAAAGGTTGGCAGTTTGGGTCTACCGAGAGGCACCTTGGAAGAGAAGCGAGGCAATCTATTTCTGAAAAATCAGTCACTGAAAACTGTATAGAGCACAGTTCTACTCAGACACACATGAGGTTTCCATGGGTCAGAGTCGACTCGATGGCCACTGGTTTTTATGAGACTAGCAGCTTTTCAGGCAGAGGCTACTCCATCAGCTTGAATGTCGGAGTGAAGCATGAAACAGAGTCCCATGACAACTCATATTTTAAACTAGAAATAGAACTTTCTTACTGTTAGCCATTGAGTTTTTGGGATCATTTATTGATGCAGCATTTCCTAGTGTATATAACTAGTTTATAGGCAATTTCTGTATCCCAGGCATAAAGGGCTAGGCATTTAGATGATGAGGAACAAGAAACTAACTCAGAAGTCATTGTGAAGGAAGAATTGACAGAACTTGATGATTGACAGGTTGTGAAATGCAAAGATTTAGCAGCAACTGAGAAGATGACCTTGATGATTTTAGTTTGGTGGAATAAATCATTTATGAGAAATGCGGACATTATTCTGGGAGCAAGAGTGGAAAGTGGAGCTGAAGGATAGGTAGGAGAGAAATCCTTTCCGAGGAGTTAAAGACATTACAATGTGCAGTGAAGAAAAAGAATTATCAGGTAAAGATAAATTGGAAAAATTTTGTAGTTCTGAAAAATTTCACAGTACTTAGAAGGTGGTACGGATTTACTAGAAGGCCTTTGTTTTATAATGTTTTGTTTTAAAATTAGGCTACACATTTGTATATTTAAAAACCAACCTGTTGCCATCAAGTTGATTCCTACTCATAGCAACCCTATAGGATGAGGAGAACTGCCCCATACAGTTTCCAAGGAGTGCCTGGTGGATTCGAACTGCTGACCTTTTGATTAGCATCCGTAACTCTTAACCACTACACCACGAGGGTTTCCTTTGTATATTTAGAATGATGAAAAATAAAGGAATCCAGCAGAGTGGAAAAGATGCTAGGGCGATGGACAATAAGTATGGGATTCGAGGTCCGCAAAAATCAGAAAGAGATGCAATGGGTAACACACATGCAGGAGTAATCTTTGGAGAAGGGGAGGGAATCATCGTCCATTAAAATTTTGGGAAGAAAGGATAGACACAGGTAAATATGAACTGAGATGAGGGTGTTAGCTGCTGTCAGATCAACTCTGACTCATGGTGACTTTATACACAACAGAGGGAATGTTTCCTGGTCCTTTGTCATCCTTGCAGTTGCCAGCATGTTTGAGTCCATCGCTGCGGCTATTGTGCCCATCCATCTCACTGCATCATAGCAACACGTAAGCTACCACAGTGTGACAGATTGATAGCCGGGTACTGGGAGATTGTGAATAAAAAACAAAAACAAACAAAAAAACCCTACAAAATTCCATTGCCAGTGAGTCGATTCTGATAGGACAGAGTAGAACTCCCTCATGGGGTTTCCTAGGCTGTAACCTTTATGGAAGCAGAGTGCCACATCTTTCTCCCCAGAGTGGCTAGTGGGTTCAGAACTGCTCACCTTTTGGTTAGTAGCAGAGGATTTAACCACTGAGCCACTAGGGCTCTTTGTTGGAGAATAAACCAAAAAACCTAACTCATTGCTGTCGAGTCAATTCCCACTCATAGCAACGCTATAGGACAAAGTAGAACTGCCCCGTAGGGTTTCCGAGGAGTGGCTGGTGAATTCGAACTGCCGGCGTTTTGGTTAGCAGCCGAGCTCTTAACCACTTCACCACGAGGGCTTCTGTTGAAGAATCCATAAAAACCAAACCTGTTGCCGTCGAGTCGATTCCAACTCATAGCAACCCTATAGGACAGAGTATAACTGCCCCATAGGGTTTCTAAGGAGCGGCTGTTGGATACGAACTGGAAACCTTTTAGTTAGCAGAGGTAGCACTTAACCACTGCGCCACCAGTAAAAGCTAAGAGCTTTATGTTTCTCAGTTCTCAGCTAAAGTAGATGAAATCATCTGCTAAGCAGACAGGAGGAAGCAGGCGCAGGTGAGAGCTGAGGAAAGGAGAGGTTTCGCAATAGCCTCTGAGAGGAGCAAAAGCAAACCTGGTTGTGGTTACAGATTGTTGAACATGGAGGGCCCGTTGGAAGCCTGGAGGCGTGAATTTGTAATAGGCCAAGTCTGAATATTTCTGTTTTCTCACACCAGCGTTCAGTGTCCAGGGAAGAGGCAGAAAAAGCTCATGGTGAGGTGATCCAGGTTTGTGATTTTTATGGATTAATTTTTTTCTCAAGATCAGACTTCCGGTACTTTCTAATCCGTTCTCTTTTTTTTCTTTGTAAAAGTAGAAAGTTTCCCCACTGAGTACATTTTACATTCCTGAGGTTTTGATAATCCCCACATTGGCTTGAAATTCACCTATCTACCGTTGGAGCCTAGATTTCATTTTTACATTTGGCTCTTGTAAACCATGATTTTAGTTTTTGGATAATGTTTCTACCTTTTACTCTCTCATTTTCATAGGCTTTCAAATAACTTTTATTGGTGGAAAATTTTCTTTATAAAAATTTGTCACCTCATTTATTTCACCAATCAGATAATAACAGTCATTATTAAGTGTTTAATATGTGCCAGGTGCTAGGGATACAAAGATAAATGCAATAAGGTACCTGGCCTTGATGGTGCTTAGAGAGTTCAAAAGCCTAGCTAGGAAGTATAAATCGAACCAACCTTCAACACCAGCAAAAGTATAACTTGCAACTTCCTAAGCTCCTAAGATTTATGTAACGTGTTCCAGTGGCTCTTACTTTTTCTGGCTATTGAGGACCCTAGCTCCAGGCAAAAGTCTCCTCCCCACTAACATTACTGGATTGCTTTTCATTAAATTTGGTTAGTTACTACCTGGAATGAGCTGTTTCCACTTCATTCTATCCATATGGCTGGAACTGATGCTTATTGTTGGCAACACCTTGTCCCATGAGGCACCACAGGCTCTCCACTGGGTTTTACCATGTCAGCCCAGAAATCCTGCTACTTCCACAGGCTGTCTCAATGTCTACTGGTGTGTTGGAACCCTTGAGTGTTAAAAATGATTGCCATTCTAGTATGACAAGAAGCCAAACTTCTGTTTTCTTTTTTCAGGTTATTTTTATTTAGAGGAGACAATGCAGTGCATACACCAAAAAAGTAAACTAGTTGCCATTCAGTCGACTGACTCATGGTTGACTCGTGTGTTGCAGAGTAGAACTGTGCCTCATAGGGTTTTCAATGGCTGAGTTTTCAAAAGTAGATCACCAGACCTTTCTTTTTCAGTGCATAGAATGGCTGGCAATACATATGAAAATAGCTACTACTTAGATATATCGTGTTTATGGACCTTGATTTTAAACAAAATCAAATGAAACCCACATTCTATGCTTTGTGAAACTCTAAAGCTGTCTGCAAGTTTCCAGGGGCATGTGGATATTTGGGCACCTCCTAGTTCGATTTGCTGCCTCTGCTGCATTTTTGGTTCCTATCCCGTCTATTTTTGTCTCCACAGTGGCATTGTTTAAATATAGACTATTGCCCCTTAACAATATCTACAAGGAAACTATCCTCACACTATCCTGAAGATTTGTTACTGGGAAATAGGTAGAAATGCTCATAATTTGAAAATATGAACAATTAAAAATTTAACATCACAAAATCTTATTTTAAAAGTTCATCTATACCTGACAATTTTTCACCATCAAAACTCATGCCATCTCCTGGCTCCTTTTTCTTCTCTTCTTTTCCACTAAGAAGCAAAATAAATTTCTCACATCGTCCCAGGCATAAAATTCAGTCTTCATTTTGGTTGCACTGGTTTTTCCTTCTCCTTTTACTCTATGAGCTTTATCAAACAAGGTATTTTCTCAAACAGTTTTCTCATGAAGTGGAATTCTTAGACTAGCTCTTAAGATCGTAAAATGTTCAACTCTTTACATGTGTTTGGTAGCTGGTCAACAAAAAAGAGGAAGACCTTCAATGAGATGGCACAGTGGCTTTAAAATGGGCTCAAACATAGCAATGATTGTGAGGATGGTACAGAACCAGGTGGTGTTCATTCTGTTGTAACAGGGTCACTATGAGCTGGAACTGACTTAATGGCACCTAACAATAACATGTTGCATGTCTTGCAGTTACATAAATTTGAATGACATGAAAGAACTTGGGAGAGTAAATTAATAAAACCACTTTGGAAAATAGTTTGGCAAGGCTGGTTTCATGGCCATGGGATCTCTGCAGTCACATGGGGCCCTGTGCTTAGAAGGATTCCAGGCTTCTGTCACTGTCTTGAGATTCTTAATAAGTTTTTAACAAAGGATCTGTATTTTCATGTTTTCCCTGGGCCCAGAATGTTATGTAGGTGGTCCTGTGGTTTGGCATTATCCACTGTAGTTTAGCAAATCCAATAACCTAGGAATTTCACTTCTGGGTAGAAACCCAGCTGAGACTCACATCCACGTTCACCAAAAGATGTTACAGGAATGTTTATTCCAGCATTATTTATAAGAACCAAGATGCTGGAAATAACCCAATTATCCATCAACAATGAATGGACAAATAAATTATGACGTATTCATACAATGAAATACTATACAACAAAGAAAGTTAATGACCTACTGCTACAGATTACACTGGGTGAATCTAACAAACATAATATCAAGGAAAAGAATAAGACAAAATACTAGTTTAAGATTCCATTCACATAAAGTTTGACAATAGGTAAAATTATAATATAATGCTGCTATAGTTGTTAGTTGCTGTTCAGTTGATTCCCACTCATGGCGACCCCATGTGTGCAGAGTAGAACTGCTCCATAGGGTTTTCAAGGCTGTTACCTTTTGGAAGCAGATTGCCAGGCTTATCTTCTGAGGTGCCTCTGGGTGGGATCGAGTCGCCAGCTTTTGGCTAGTAGTTGAACGCTTAACCATTTGTACCACCCAGGGATGCTAGAAGGAACTATGGTGGTTAATTTTGGGGAGGAGAAGGTTAGAATAACTGGGAGGGGACATGATGGAGTTTCTGGAGTTCTGCTAATATTCTGTTTCTTGACCAAGGTGGAACTTATATGTGTGTCACTTTGTAAAGCTGTACATTCATGTTTTATGCATTTTTGCATGTGTCATATACACTCCAAATATTAAAAAATAACGTATAGCCTGGTGGTGTTACCAATGAAAATTGGAATGTGTCTGTTGTGAGCCAGAGTATTTAAACAATCTCTGATTAAATAACTTATTTAATTAATAGATGTCCTTCATTCCCTCTGTAAAGCACACACTGTCAGATTCCCAACGCTGTCTGAATGTTTGTTATCTAGTTAGCTTTTCTCTTGTGTGCCCTTTTGATAAACCACCCAACTTCCGTTTGGGTAGGTGGGCATCTATGACAATAGAAATGTATTTAAGCTACTTAAAAAAAAAAAAGGAAATTATTATTAAGGATTCAGGAAATTTTTTCATGGAACTCAAGGTCCAGAATGGAAGATAGGCATCAGCAGAGTCTGAAACAAGGAAATAGAAAGCCAGTATGAATTGCCTCCTGTCTTAGGGTTCTCTAGAGAAACAGAACCAGTGAGATAGAGATAGAGATATAAAATATATGTATGTGTGTATATATATATATACATGTATATATATATATATATATATATATACACCCTCTTCTCACTTATGGACATGGTTAGGTTCCAAAGACCAGGTTGTTACGCGTAATCTGCGTTATGTGAAAATGGAGGATAATTACATAATTACATAACTACCAAATTGCATCATCCCATAACTGCCAAATTACATCATTAAATAACTGCCAAACCACTGAGAATCATGGCCCAGCCAAGCTGACACATAACCTTAACCATCACAACCACCATTGCTCTCACCTTGCACCTCAGCATTTGTCACTGCTAGATGCATGTCGTTAATGTGCAAAATAGTCAGATAGTAGAATTTTTACTATTGTAAATGTGAAATGTCCGATAGTAAGATAGTTGATAAGTGAGAAGAAGGATATATATATGTACCCGTTACCATGGAGCTGATTCTGATTCGTAGTGACCCATAGGACAGAGTAGAATTGCCCCACAGGGTTTCCAAGGAGTGGCTGGTGGATTCAAACTGCCAACCTTTTGGTTAGCAGCTGAGCTCTTAACCACTGTGCCACCAGGGTTCCATATCTATCTATCTCTATCTATCTATCATCTCTCTCTCTGTCTGTCTGCTTATCTATCTATCTACCTATGGAGAGAGAGAGAGAGATCGATTGACTTATTTTAAGGAATTGGCTCACACGATTGTGGGGGCTGGCAAGTCCAAAATCTATAGGTCAGGTAGCAAGAAGAGATTTCTGCAGTTTTTGTGTCCCAAACATGCCTGTTTATAGTCCAGAGGCCTAATATACCCTGGGAAAACTCTTTTTCTCTTAAGGCCTTCAACTGACACCCATATTTTGGAAAGTAATCAGCTTTACTTAAGGCCAACTGATTTAATCACATGTAACTACTTCATAAAAACCAGTTGCTGTTGAGTCGATTCTGACTAGTAGTGACTCATGTGTGTCACAGTAGAACTGTGCTTCATAGGGTTTTCAATGGCTTGATCTTGTGGAAGCAGATTGCCAGGCCTATCTTCCAAGGCATCTCTGGGTGGGCTCAAACGTCCAGCCTTTTGGTTAGCAGTCAAGTTAGTTAACCATTTTGCCATCCAAAAGGTTCCCCTGGGTGGCACAAATGGTTAAGCACTTGGCTACTAACTGAAAGATTGGCAGTTTGAATCCACTCAGAAGCATTTTGGAAGAAAGGCCTGGTGATCTGCTTCCAAAAAATCAGCCATTGAAAACCCTGTGGAGCACGGTTCTACTCTGCAACACACACAGGGTTGTCATGAGTCAGAATTGACTCAGTGGCAACTGGTGTTGATGGTGGGACTACTTCATAAGGACAACTAGTTAGTGTTTGACCGAACAACTGGGCATTACAGCCCAGACAAGCTGACATATAAAATCGACCATCCGACTTGCCATCTCTTGTTTCTGAATCTTTATATATCCTGCTCAATCTTCTCTAGTCTTTAGTCTCATTGTTCTTATACTTAGTCTACCTGGTAAAATACAGCCATACAATAGCTTTCAAGATTTGGTGTCCCTGTAGTTCAACAGACAAGTCAGTCTCTGATGTATTTTCAGACTTTATTGCAATTTTAAAAAGAGAAATTCTGGTACCGCTGCTTGGTTTAGATTTCTGTCTCTGAACCAGTTTTCATTGGTTGGGAAGAGGGTCACACAGCAATAACACCTTTTCAATAGCCCATTCTATATAATTCACAAAGCTTGTTTCTAATGCTTACCACACACATGCACGCACAAATGCAGGAGCAGGGCATCAGTTTCTCTAAATGTTCAGGATAGCAAACTACCTTTTTTTTTCTGATAAGTGAATTGGCCTTGATTCATTGTATAAAAGAAAAATGAGTATCTTAAAGAAAGATAAAAAAAGAGAGAGATAAGGTTCCCATAAAATCTTCACTTATAAACAACATATTTCAAATCAATGGTAAGAGATTGATTTAAAAAATTGTGTTAGACAAATAGGTAAATGATAACTAAAAAAAAAAAAATTATGTTAAGACAACCATTTTTGGGGAAAAATAATTAATTTTCCTACTACACACCAGTCATTAAAAATGCAGGTAGATAAAGGACTTATTAGTAAGACAAAGAACAAAACAAAACAAACAAACAAACCCACAAGACCATAAAATATAAGATAGTTTAGAACATGAGCTAAGGAAGGCATTTTAAAAAATGATGTAAAAAATATTAACAAAAAGATTGGTACTTTTGATTATATTAGAATTTTATTTTTTTAATTAATATTTTATTTTATTTTTGGTGGAAATATGTATAGCAAAACCCGCTCCTATTCAACAGTTCCTAGACATGATGATCAGTGACATTGGGTACATTCTTTACACTGTGTCAACATGCTTGTTATTTCTGTTCTGGTTGTTTTCATTCTCATTGACTTAAACTCCCTGCCCGCCAACCTTCTCCTCTATGTTTTAAAATAGCTGTTGTCCGTTTGGTCTTATATAGATAATTATTTTAAAAGTATTCAGTACTCAAGGGTGACAATCTTTTTGAGCTAAACTGTTACTTAGTTTAAAGGTGACTCGAGGGGACAGTTTCGATTCAAGATTTGAAGAGTAACTCAGGGCAATAGTCTTGAGGACTCCTCTAGCCTCAGTCGCCCAGTAGGTCTGGATTCTTTAAGAATTTGAAGATCTGTTCCACATTTTGATCTTTTTATCAGGATCCATCTATTGCATCTCTGATCAGAACATTTGGTAGTGGTAGCCAGGCACCATCTAGTTCTTCTGGTCTCAAGGCAGAGTAGGCAGTGAAGGTTCATGGAGACAGTCCTGTAGTCCAGTTCCTTCTCTGATTCTTGGGTTTCCTTCTTTCTCTTTTGTTCCAGATGAATAGAGACCAATATTTATATCTTAGATGGCTGCTTGCAAATTTTTAATATTCCAGGCACTACTCACCATACCGAGAGGTAGAACACAAAAACTTTAAGAACTACATTATGTCAATTGAATGGATTATCCCACAAGACCATGACCCTAAACCTTCATACCAAGAGGACTAATCCCATAAGATGATTGATTATGTCTCATTAGAATGATTATCTGTAGTCCCTCCCCTCTTGTTTGGTTGTTGTTATTGTTGCAAAATTATATATAACCCAGCATTTGCCAGTTCATCCTTTTTTCTTATGTATAGCTTATTGACATCAATTACATTAGTAAAGCTGTGCAAACTTCTCCCACATTAGGTACCACTTTTTCCATCACACAAACAGTAAGTGACTACTACCCAGGGAATACGTCTCCCATTTCCCTGTTCACCCCACCCTGCCCCTGGTGACCACCAATCAATATTGGTCTCTGTATATTTACCTATTCTTGTCATTTCATAAAAGTGAAAACATACAATATTTGTCCTTTTTTGATTGCCTTATTTTGCTCAACATAATGCCGTCCAGAATTTTAATTTTGATTAAAGATACTACATAAATTTAAAGACAAGTGTGGTGGTCAGCTTTATGTATGAATTGGACTGGACTATTGAATCAAACTCTAATGTAGGTGTAGGTGTGAAGGTATTTTGTAGATATGATTAAAATCCATAATTAGTTGACTTTAAGTGAGGGAGATTATCCTAGATAATTTGGGTGGGCCTGATTCAGTTGAAAAGTCTGAAGAGCAGAACTGAGGTTTCCCTGAAGAAGAATAAATTCTGCCTATGGACTGCAGCCTCAGTTAATGCCCGGAGTTTCTGCTTGCCCCTCCTGATGGTCTGCCCTACAGATTTAGGACTTGCCTAACCAGCCCCTACGATCACATAAGACAATTCCTTGCAAAAATTTGTTAACATATGTTTCCTACTGGTTCTGCTTCTCTTGTTGAACACTGACGGATACAAGTGATAGAGCAGAAATGAATACTTATGTAATATCGTAATAAAGGAGTAGATTTCAGAATAAAAAAATAACACAGCATTCTATTAAAAAAAAAATCATAAGCCTATCATAAAAATGAACAAAGGATATGTTTCATTTACCTATTGCTGCATAAGAAAACACTCTGAGACCTAATGACTTAAAACACCAGTAATGTATTATTTGTCATTATCTGTAGGTTGACAGTCTGGGAAGTCTGGAATCACTTCAGCTGTAGTTATTTGAAGGCTCCACTGTGGCCGGAGGGTCCAAGTTGTCTTCACTCATATGTGTGGCATTGGTACTGGCTGTCAGCTGAGACTCTTTATTTCTTCTTATTTCTTCTCCATGTGGCTTCTCATCTTCTGGTAAGTAAGTTAGACTGGGCTTCTTCACAGTATAGAGCTTGCAGGGTTAGAAGAGGGTGAGAGTGGGAGCTGCAATGATAAGAGGTTGTCCCTAGGAGTGTGGGGAGAGGACTAGGATGAGGAGAGTGCATTCAAAGGGAGAGCTTTGACCTTATCTTATCTGACATGTTCCCATGTTTCACTATGTAGTCATGATTTACCTGTGTAATTAAAAAATGTGTATATATACACATATACATGTATGTGTATGTATCTACGTATGTATGTATCCATCCATCCACCCATCCATCCATCCATCCATCCATCCATCTATCAATCCATCCATCCATCCATCCATCCATCCGTCCATCCTTCTATATATTAATCATGGAGTCCTGGTGGCTCAGTGGTTAAGTGCTCAGCTGCTAACTGAAAGGTCATGGTTGGAACCCACCAGAGGCTCCATGGGAGAAGAGACCTGGCCATATGCTCCTGGAAAGATTACAGCCTAGGAAACACTATGGGGCAGTTCTACAATGTCACCTGGGGTCGCTTTGAGTCAGAATTGACTTGACGCACACGGCAGCAGCAACAATAACATCTATCTGAGAGAACGCTTCTTTTTCAATAATGTTAATTCCTTGTCTTTACTGACCTTTTGTCATCATCCTAACTAATGTTGCAGAAACAGCTACAGCTAACCATACTACTCCGCTCTCTGTGGTGTTCTGCTCATGCTACCAACTGGAAGAAATTGCATGATATGTTTAGTACGGCAAATGAAGATGTGTTCAGGAGTGGCTTGGTGTTAGTTTCCCAGTTCTGCCAAAACTATAGGGTGAGGTAACATAGACTTTTATTGTTAGTCACCCCCCAAAAAAACAACCGTGTCTTTGGGGGGTCACTGACACTGGAAGTCTATGTTGCCTCACCATTAGGGCATTAGCCTCTGAACTCCATTTTCTTGGTTACATACTAACAGCTAGGAGTCAGACTTATTGATGACTATGCCACAGCTTGTGATAAATGGTGAGCAGTCTGAGGTCACCACAGTTGGGATCCATTTCTGTTACTGTGCATTGTATTCCTGGCATAGTAAGTATTCTGGGACTCTTTTTTTCTAAGTAAAAGTGACAATGTTTTTCTTTACATTTGGCAAATATATAAAGAAAAGGAAGTTTCTAGTTTGAAGACGAGTTGGCCTAATACTAGAATTTGTACTCAATTCCTTAGTATCCAGACCAGAAATGGACACAAATTGTATCAAGATAGGGTTTGCTGAAAACAAAACCAGGAAGCAAAATGCTACAAGGAAGTGTAAATGATAGATTTGATGGACAATAAAGAAGATAAGTTCATCCTTCTTTCTTTGAAAGTAATATTTTGGTGATGCTCTGTTGCTGTGAACCTGGCTTGGTATGCACACGATTCTGTGGGGCGTGAAAGCTGTTCCTAGGAGGTGGAGAATTAAGGGCAGATAATTCAAACGGTATGGAAGGAAGGGAATAACTAGCTTGGATTTTCCACTGGTTAGAACTCTTAGCAGGATTCAGACTGAATGAAACAAAGACCTCTACTAACCTGTTGCTGTCAAGTCGTTTCTGACTCATAGCGATGCTGTAAGACAGAGTAGAACTGCCCCATAGAGTTTCCAAGGAGTGACTGGTGGATTCGAACTGCTGACCTTTGGTGCGCAGCTGAGCTCTTAACCACTACTAGTAGTGAATAATTGGAAAGGAAACATTGATTTTATGTATATCTTTAAAAGCACTGGATCCTGAAGACCGTGCTGGGAAAGGAGGACGTATACAACAATGATTATGAGCTCAAAAAGCAGTCAGAAGCAGGATGCTTCTCTAGCGCAGATACTGCTTATGAGTATCTGAAAAACTTGGTAATGACCAGATAAACTGAGGACACATTTCTGTTTCTCCCTTTACTAAGAGCAGGCTGCCACAAGAGATGAAAATTAACTTGTAAAAATTTTTTAAATCTTTTTTCTCTTTCAGGCAGTAGCCATATCTCGTGTGTCAGGACTTTAGACTATATGATATGAGGTGGATAGATTGAGAGGTATTTAATTCAAAAATCAATTTTCAGGGGTTTCAAAGTGACTATTTTAAAAAGACCCCTCTTTAGATCAGTACTTGAGTTGTCTAGTTGGAAACAAATTCCTGATATGAGAATGGTGGAGTTTTCTCTATAATATGTATGTTTATTTGCCCTGGTGTGGAAATTAGCCTTGAGTGAGTATAACTGGTTAATGCACAACAGCATGCTCTTAAGGGTTATGTTGTTCCATAGTTTCCTTTTGAGTTACAAGGATGCCTTACCTTTTCAAGGTTAGAAAGAGCAGAAGTTTAGAGATCAATGCTATACAGTTTAGAAGATTACAGATCAATGTTAGTGATCAGTATAAAGATTGTCTGCATCTCCCCTCTCTGCCCCCAACTGCATTTTTGCTGAGAAACATGTTTCTGTTTACATGATTCTTTCTTTGCTGATACCCATCTGGCAGTGACTAGTGGGGGTGAAAGTGGTGGGCACATAGGCAAACTTCTTAGAAATAGAGATTTCATAATTCCTTTATTATCCACCTTTTTTGATATGAGGTGGACTAATTCAGAGCTGGAGTCCCTGGATGGTGCAAATGGTTAAGTACATGGTGACTAACTGAAAGGTTGGTGGTTTGAACCCACCCAGAGGTGCTTTGGAAGAAGGTCCTGGTGATGTGCTTCTGAAAGGTCACAGCCATGAAAACACAATGGAGTGTACTCTGCAACACATGGGGTTGGCCATGAGTCAGAATCAACTTGATGGCAACTGGATGTATTGATTCAGTTGAGAGCTAATTAGTTGGTCTCTACAGGCCAACACTGACTATGAAAAGAATTGTTTAGACTGCTTGATGCTTCTGTTTTTGTCCAGTAAGAATGAGCATCTATACCTAAAGCTGTATTCAGTTACAGCTGCTTCACTGGAGGCTGGGAACCTTTAGTGTTTCTCTCCTCTGCCTGCTTAATCAGGGGAATAACGTAGGAAGCTAATCAATTCTAAATTCTATATAAATTCTAAGGAATTGAGCCCTGTTGCTTTCACTCTGGTACCTGGCATGTGGGAGGTGTTCAATATGTATTTATAAATGCTGTTGAAAGTATTTTTCAGTTTGGAAATGTATTACTGGATGTGAATGTGGAGAAATTATTCACTGATTAATTAGATTATTACTGTGAGATTATTTTAGATGCTTCATGGAGTACATAAAACCAAACACCAAACCCATTGCCATCCAGTCGATTGACTCGTAGTGACACTGTAGGACATAGAACTTCCCTGTAGGGTTTCCTAGTCTATAAATCTTTATGGAAGCAGACGGCCACATGTTTCTCCCAAGGAGTGGCTGGTGGGTTCGAACCGTTGACCTCTCGGTTAGCAGCCGAGTCGCCAGGGCTCCTTCATGGGGTACATATACCTCTAGAAATTTGGATACGGATTTAGAATGCATAATTATGTAACAATTTGATTACTTTCAGCTGAACTTACTCTGGCTGAGAACTGATTTCATGGGTTTTATGAGCCCCTGACTGCAACGTTAATACATTGACCTCAAGAAGTTTTCCAGATTAAATTATATGTATGAAAAGTGTAAAATCATATGTATTCTGGAAGTACAACCTAATTGTGTGACATCCTTGGATTTTTAGCTGCAAGTTACACATTAAATGTGTATTTGAAGAAAAGACTTCTAGTTAAAGATTGTGTACAAAAGGTATTGTCTCAATTTCACTTACTAGAAACTGCCAAAGAAACAAACTAATAGAAAGCTGGTTTGTGTGGGACAGGTTGAGGATGCATATTGTAATCCCTAGAGCAGTCATTAAAAGTAATACAAATAAACCCCAAAACCAAACCATTGCCATCGAGTTGTTTCCGACTCATAGTGACCCTATAGAACAGAGTAGAATTGCCCCATAGGGTTTCCAAGCAGCAGCTGGTGAATCAAACTGTTGACCTTTTGGTTAGCAGCCAAGCTCTTTAACCACTGCACCACCAGGACTCCAATAATACAAATAGGTATAGCTAAAAAGCCAATTGAGAAAATAAAAATAAAATACTAAAATAACAGTATTCAAGCAAGGCAGGAAATGAGGAACAAAAGGATTAGGAGCAGATGAGACAAGAAAAGCCAAATAGCAAATGGTAGCCTAAAACCCAGCAGCCCTGGTTGCACAGAGGTTAAGCACTAGGCTGCTAATGGAAAGGTTGATGGTTCCAACCCACCAGCTGCTTTGTGGGAGAAAGATGTGGTAGTCTGCTTCTGTAAAGATTACAGCCTTGGAAATACAATGGGGCAGTTTTGCTATGTCCTGTAGGTAACTGTGAGTTGGAACCAACTCAACAGCAGTGGGTTTGGTTTTAAGTCTAAAGCCCAACCATATCAATAATTAAGAGTAAATGGACTAAAGAGCTTCAATTAAAATAGATTGTCAGACTATTTAAAAACAAAGCAAGACTCAACTACATACTGTTTAAATGTAAAGACACTAGTAAGTTGAAAGTAAGAGGATGGAAGAAGATATACCACGTGAACAGTTAAGAGTCTTGGTTTCCTAAGCAGGGCTGCCACAGCAAAATACCACAACGTGGGTGACTTTAAAGAAAAGAATTTATTGTCTCAGTTCTGAAGGGTAGAAGTCTGAATTCAGGTTGACAGCAGGGCCATGCTCTCTCTGTCCACTCTAGGGAAGAGCCTTTCATGTGCCTTCTAGGTTCTGGTAGCCCCAGGTGTTCCTTGGCTTATGGATGTATCCTCACTTGGCATCTTTCTCTGTGTTACTCTGCCTCCATATCTGTTCTTCTCTTTTATAAAATGCTGCTCAGAAGGGATCAGGACCCATCCTGCTCATGTATGACCACGTATTAACTTAATTCATCACTTCTTCGAAGAAAGACCTGTATCCAAACAAGGTCACATTCACTGCTTATAGGGGTAAGAATTTCAATATGTCTTTTTGGGGTACATAATTTAATCCATAACAATAAGCAAAAGAAAAGTATTATGACCTTTTTTTTTTTCCTTTTTGTTATACTCAGGGAAATAAAGGCTTTTATTTTAAGCATAAATATGTTCTGGAATACATTGGAAGAAGAATAAAAGTCAACTATTTTTTTTGTTGTTAAATTTCTCACCAGTATGAAGTGCCCTGTAATTGGAAGACATTTCTGGTTGTAAGGTGTGTGAGACATTAAAATCCATTACCAAGATAAGTGGGATAATCTTCTCAGGTTTTTTTTTCTTTCCAAATGGAAATAACTATTAGATTTTTCTATTATTATTATACTTAAGATGAAGGTTTACAGAAAAACTAGCTTCTCTTTAAACAGTTAGTACACGTTATTTTATGACACTGATTACCAACCCCACAACATGTCAACACTCCCTTCTCGACCTTGGGTTCCCTATTACCAGCTTTCCTGTCCCCTCCTGCCTTCTAGTCCTTGCCCCTGGGATGGTGTGCCCCTTTGGTTTTGTTTTGTTTTGTGGACCTGTCTAATCTTTGGCTGAAGGGTGAACCTCAGGAGTGACTTCATTACTGATCAAGGGGCCATATTCTCGGGGTTTCTCCAGTCTCTGTCAGGCCAGTAAGTCTGGTCTTTTTTTGTGAGTTAGAATTTTGTTCTACATTTTTCTCCAGCTCTGTCCAGGACCCTCTATTATGATCCTTGTCAGAGCTGTCAGTGGTGGTAGCAGGGCACCATCTAGTTGTACTAGACTCATTCTGGTGGAGGCTGTGGTAGTTGTGGTCTATTAGTCCTTTGGACTAATCTTTCCCTTGTAAGACTAAGAATATTTCAAGAGATAATGAGGTATATTTCATAAGGATAAATGGGCTACTTCATCAGGAATATATAACAATTTTAAATGTGTACCCACTTAAGAGAGCTTCAAAATACACGAAGAAAAAATTGTTAGAGATGAAGAGATAAAGCTACAAAAATAGTTGGATATTTTACCGTCCTTCTCTGTATAAGTGATGGAAATAGTAGACAAAAAATAAGTGAGTATAGAGAAGGTTTCACCATCATATCAGCTAAACTGACCAAATCGATTTTTATAGAATGCAAACCCAATAACTACAGAAATACATGTTCTTTTCAGGTGCAGTTGGAATGTGTACCAAAAGACCACGTGTAAGGTCAAAAATGATGACTTGTCTTATGTATTAGTTAAAAAATTAACCAAACTTTTTCCTGAGATAAGTTGGAAAGAAAGATATGCCTGGCGAACTAATGGTTCTGGCTAAGGAGAATTAAAAAAAAAAAAGGAAAAACAAAAAACCAAACCCGTTGCTGTTAGAGTCGATTCTGACTCATAGCGACTTTATAGGGCAGAGTAGAACTGCCCCACAAAGTTTCCAAGGAGTGCCTGGTGGATTCAAACTGCCAACCTTTTGGTTAGCAGCTGTAGCTCTTAACCACTACACCACCAGGGCTTCCACACGTCCATTAAAGTGTTCTAAAGAAAAGAGAAGTTCTCTTCTAAGAATATTTACGTACAACTTTAAATCAAGGTTTATCTAGTTTACAAATCATTGTAATTTCTTTTCTTTCCCCCGAACAACCATATCTGCTGGAAGTCATGGGATTAAACAAAAATTATTCCTGGAGATTCATTCCATAATTCTAAGTGGCATTCAATGAACTTTGATTAAATGGCTACTCCTGATCTGCTATTGTCTGTCTCAGAGAGTTTGCCTGAGAACAAACCCTAAATTAATTATTTCTTTTGTAGGCTTTGTGTTATTATTTTCACAGAAGTGAAATGCTGTGTGATTGTTCTATTCCTTTCTCTTGAAATCTTTACAACCTGACTTTAAGCTCTTCTGTTCTATTACTTTTCTTTCCTCATGGAAACACTTACCTTTAATCTCCAGGAGAGTGTTAGGCAGATTCAATTAAAACTCTGCATGAGGACTCTTTAGACAGCCGCCAGGGGAGTGAGTGCTCATGCAGAAACCACCAGAGCAGCTTATTTTACAGTTGCCAAATCAACCTGAAGATCATATGATGAGTGGATTTGCTACTGCACAGAAGATTCAGGATAGTTGGAGTTTTGCTTTGCCCTCTGAAATGATGTACTTTAGGAAAAAATATCGTTTCAGTTTTTGGAATTAAAAAAATCAAACCCATTGCCCTCGAGTGGATTCTGACTCGTAGCAACCTGATAGGATAGAGTAGAACTGCCCATAGGGTTTCCAAGAAGCGCCTAGTGGATTCAAACTGCCAACCTTCTGGTTAGCAGCTGCTCTCTCAACCACTGTGACACCAGGGCAGAAAATCTTTTCGGTTTTTGGAATAGGATTTTACAAAACCTCAACCTCGAAGTGCTGTGCAGCAAATCAGGGAATTTGGATTCTAGGCTTTGTATGCTCACTTACTAATTCTGTGGTTTGGTTCCTCCAGTTCTCCATTTGTCAAATAATTTATGGGGCTGTTTTGAGGATTAAATGAGGATACCTCAGAAAAGAACTTCAGGAACATGTTAAAGGTAACCCAACTATTTGTTCAATTGAATGCCTTTGATCTGGGAAGAAAAAGATTTTGAGGAGTTTATACAACTGCTGGGGTGTCATTTGCATATGTACCCTGAGAACTTGTGGGTTAGGATTAACAGAATCAAAAAAGAAGTACCTCCATCCTTCCCCAAAAAAGCAAAAAAAACAAATCCATCGCTGTCGAGTTGATGCCAACTGTCATGGATTGAATTATGTCCCCCCAAAAATGTGTGTATCAATTTGGCTGGGCCATGGTTCCCAGTATTGTGTGGTTGTCTTCCATTTTGTGGTTGTAATTTTATGTTAAAGAGGATTGGGGGGATTGTAACACCCTACTAAGGTCACATCCCTGATCCAAGGTAAAGGGAGTTTCCCTAGGGTGTGGCCTGCACCACTTTTTATCTTACAAGAGATAAAAGGAAAGGGAAGCAAGTAGAGAATGGGGGGACCTCATACCACCAAGAAAGCAGTGCTGGGAGCAGAGAGCATCCTTGGACCTGGGGTTCCTGTGCTGAGATGCTCCCAGACCAAGGGAAGAATGATGAGAAGGCCGACAGAGAGAGAAAGCCTTCCCCTGGACCTGATGTGCTGAATTGGGACTTCTAGCCTACTAGACTGTGAAAAAATAAATTTCTCTTTGTTAAAGCCATCCGCTTATGGTATTTCTGTTACAGCGGCACTAGATGACTAAGACACCAACTCATGGTGACTCCATGTGTTACAGAGTAGAAATGAGCTCCCTGGGGTTGTTTCCGCTACAATCTGTCAATCTGTATGGAAGCAGATTGCCAGGTCTTTCTTCCGTGGCCATTGGGTGAGTTTGAACCATCAACCTTTCCGTTAGTAGCTGAGAGCAAACCATTTGTGCCACCCAGGGACCTCCACCCTCCCAGACTCCTTTTAAATCAGATACCTGAGAATTGTCCTGGATTTTTCTTTTTCATTCACCAACCCCATCTTTTATCCACATAATCATTATGTCTTATCAACTGTGCCTCTTAAATATCTCTAGAATCCACCACATATGCTCCCTCTTGACTGCCACTACCATGTTTAAGCCAATGCCATGCCTTATATCCTGTCTCACCTCACTCTATTCCATTCTCCTTTCAGAGTGTAGCTTTCAGAATGATCTTAATAAAAAAAATAAACATTGGATTATGTATTTTTTTCTCCTCATAATCTTACAATGGCTGCTTCCCCTACCATATCAAGATAAAATTTAAACTTCGTGCTCTTCTTTCATATTTCATGCTCTTGTTCTTCCTTCCTATCTTTATCTTTCTCTGTTCTCCATCAAGCTTCGTTCACTCATGAAATTCGTCTGAGAAGGGACCATGAATTGTAGAAATAGGAGAAGGTTTAATTTTTATATAAGCCTTGTTCAGAGAGTCCATTTAGAGGTCTCATATTCTATAAACCAGAACATCTTTATCTTCTTTTCAGTAATCTTAGGGCTCTCAAGGACTCAAGCGACTAAAAAGGGACTGTAGTGCAAGAAATAGATGAAACCACATTTTGAAAATAACGGAATAAAATCTTTTAGTGTAAACTTCAGGCTTCTTAAATCTAATCAAATACAACTTTAAAAACATCAAATAAAAGTAATGGTGTTAGAGACCTAAATGTTGTTCATAACCAAAATGTACTGGGCTAGACAATTTCTATCTGACCTTACCTTTCAGGTAGCTAAACTCTTATAACTATGTCCCCAGAACTGGGACTTCAAAAGTTATTTGTTCCAATTTTTTTCTTGAGGGAGGGAAATGCCTTCATCAATTAGTACAGATTGTCATTGATGTTTCCAAGAAATTTTACAACATTTTTGGCAATAGTATGCTCAAAGTTTCATTGTCAAAGCCAAGAGTGTCTTCCTTGTGCCTAACCAAACTCTCTCCCCCATTCTAATTTTAGTACATTTTCCTCATTGTTTCCTTTCTCGAGATGAAGAATAATTTGGTTGATTTTTTACTCCCCATGATACTTCTTATTAAATCTCCCCGTAGGCTTTTCTTTTCCAGATGAAACAATTCCTGTGCTTTAATCTCTTTTCCAAATAACAATTTTCCATTCTTTTTCTCATTTATTTCACAGTTTTTCTCTTCTCTAGCCTCTCTCAAATTTCTTCACATTCTTTTTAAACTGCAGAAACAAACACTGGATACAGTATTCTGTTTGGGTCAGACCATTGCCAACAAGTGGAAGGCTGCTTCCTGACTCCTTGGCAGGTTGCAATACTGTAAATACATACTGGTATCCTTTTTATCCCCCTCTTCCAATAACATTATCTTCAAAAACATTTGTTCAGTGTCTGTGTGCAGAGCCAGCTTGCAAAAGTATCAAAAGAAATTCAGATGCTCATCTGTTCCCATCAAACTCTTAGTAGGAATAAGCATTCAATGTTGGGAGCCAGAGGGATACAAATGGGGAAGATTGCAAAACCAAAATTAAGACTTCTCAGTGGAAAGTAAGCGTCTAAGTTTTTTTTCTTTTTCTTTTTGTCGAAACTTGTTGGAAATGAATACAAGGAGAGATCTGTGCAAAAAAAGCAGGTTTATGTAGCACCAAGATTCCCATTATAAGCTTGAAAGTTCAGCCCATAAACAGAATATAAAGGAATTGCAAATGGGTCTTTAAATGCTAAACCTGAAGACACTTTCTGAACCCAGGAGTTCTTCATTTTGTTCTTTCTGTTCTGTTGTAAGACTGGGGAATTCAGCCTGACTCCTTTGCCTTCTCTGGCCAACACTACTCTATTGCATGGATGTTTTTTCTCTCCTCAAGTCTCTTCAACTTGCCCTTTCTTTTTTGCCCCAGAAGACAAAAACTCGAGTTCCTTCTATGTTAAGGATGTCATTGCTTTTACTAAAGAGAGATAAGAAAATCAGAAGATTAAAAAAAAAAAAGGGGGGGGGGGTACATAGTTTACTAAAAGTGGCCCCTGAAATGAGAGCTATACGCTATAAAATATTTCTGCCCCGAGAATTCAGCCCCGTGTATCAGGTATTTTGGAGACTCTGGGTGGTACAAATGGTTAATGTGCTTGGCTGCTAACCAAAAGGCTGGAGGTTCAAGTCCACCCAGAGGCACCTCCAAAGAAAGGCCTGGTGATCTACTTCCAAAAAATCAGCCATTGAAGACCCTGTGGAGCACAGTTCTACTCTGACACACATGGGGTCACCATGAGTTAGAAGCGACTCAGTGACAGCCGTTTTTTGATCAGGTATTCCAGACCTCTTGCATCTTTCTGATTGTTTCTTTATAAGTCATCAAGGCAAGGTTATGGAATAAAAATAGAACAATGGTGAACTCCGGGCTCAAGTGAAAAACATGTATGTGTCTGAGGCTTCCCAGTCAAGTTCATTCTGTTCACTAAGTTTTTGCTCCTACCATTTCCTCAGCATTTCTCAGTGTCTGTACAGGTGTGTTGACCCCACCCAGAGGTGCCTCAGAAGAAAATTCTGGCAATTCTTTTCCAAAAGGTCACAGGCTTGAAAACCCTATGGGGCCCAGTTCTGCTCTGCACGCGTGAGGTCGCCATGAGTCAGAACTGACTTGACAGCAACTTTTTTTTTTTTTTTTTTTAATACAGTTTTGACATGAGGACATAGTTTAAGGAAATCTCTTTTCTAAATCAGTGAGCCATTTGGGACTCAGAAAAGTTCTTCAGGAAATTCTGTATCTGACTTTTGATTAAAATCATGAATTTTGATCATGAGTATTGACTTGAGAAAATTCTCACTTACTAAATAAAGAGGAAGTAATTAAAGGAAAATGTGCAAAGAGTCATAGATTATAATGCTTATTACAAGTAAGGGAAAAAAGTCTGTTATTGTAAAGAACACTAGTTTAACTTACTCATAGGAAATTACCTCATTTTCTTCTTTTCCTTTCCAAAAGTTCATAAACCCTGGTCTGAGGCAATTGACGACTATATCTGTAATTTAGAGAACGGGGATCCTATCAGTAAAGAGAGACAGAAAATTATTTTTCTAACTCTCCATATTTAAAACAGCTTGGATGTGACTTTAAAATGATAGTTTAAATTAAAAAGGTGATTCAGCGTTCTAACAGATATATTCAGTATAATCATATTTAGAATTTTCAGGAAATTAAAATGTAATGACTGTCCTTTAAAGGATATTAGTGGCTCTGCTAAAGCATAATCTAAAACTCCAGTGCTATCAGTGAGGGGTGACAGGAAAGCAAAGATTTTGGGTGAAGAGTTGACAAGGAAGCTTGTCCTTTGTTCATTGGCGTAACAGGGTGTAATGTGCATATTCGCTCTCAAGATACCATTGTCAGAGCCCTACAGGTGATTCTTCACACTAATCTACCCTTTTGTGGTTCAGACGTACAAATCGTCCTTTGGTAATGTTAGCCTTGTTCTTCAACCAAAGAAACCTTAAAGTGTCTCAACTGGAAGAGCAGACTTTTGGAGGAGACATTAGAAAACTGGTAATCCAAACCCTCCTTTTATGAGAGTCTCTGGGTGGTGCAAACCATAAAGAGCTCAGCTGCTAACTGAAAGGTTGGAGGTTTAAGTCCACCCAGATGCACTTGGAGGAAATGCCTGGTGATTTACTTCTGAAAAATCAGCCATTGAAAACCCTGTGGGGCACGGTTCTAATCTGACACATATGAGGTTGACAGGAGTCAGAATTAACTTGATGGCAGCTTGCTTGGTTTTTTATAAATGAGGCCAATTGAGACCAAAAAAAAGACAAATTGTTTTGCTAGAACCCCACCATAAACTATCATAGAGAAATGTGTGGAATCCTGGTCTATTGATATCTAGTGAAGGGCTCACTTTACTCCCCCAACTAACTGTAAAATTATACTCCTATTTACTTAGGGAGAAAATTTGTGCATAGAGGACTAATAAAGACTTTTATTTATACTTACAGAAAATATTTTCATTAACACCCAGTTTTCTAGCACAGATCTCACCTCTGAAAACCTTTAAATAACATTATGCCATCCTGATCACTCTCTTAATCTTGGCTCCACCAAGACTTATATAAAATATACTTTTTTTCCTCATCGCCTCGCTATTGCTCAGATGGCTCAGATGTAATTATCGCCAGTTTGTTTAAGTATGCATGTTTCATTTCCCTGAATGGAATTTAGATTCACAAGGATGTGGGCCTTCTACGTGTTTTTGATTGCCCATTGCCTGAACAATGTTGAATTGTGGAACAATGCAAGTATTCAGCATGTATAGATTGAACAAAGGAAGAATATACAAATAAATTTAAAAAAAAAATTTACCATCTGAGACCCTGAGATTAAAAAGATATTGACCAAAAGGAAAAAAAAAAAAAAAAAAAAAGATGCTGTTGACCTTAAATTGAAATCATCCATGTAATCAGCTTTGCTTATTAGATACCTAAGGGCTGATAATCAGTCAGTACACATTGCATGTTGGTAAAATATTAACATATTTCTACACTGTTTGTAAAAAGCCACTTCATCCCTTATCTGTCTCCAACCCAGACCGCAGCCCTTCCTCTCTGGGGATATCCTAGACTTCTCGATGATAGGAAAACAAAGACTTCATGCCTGGCACGCAGGGTCTTCCCAAGACTCTGAATACCAGCACTATTAGTGTCCAAACTTATTGGATTCAGAATATTTTTTTCTTTAAAAATTTTTTTATTGAGATAAGTATATATGTAAGAAACTATTGTCATTTCAACATTTTTTACATGTACAATTAAATGAAATTAATTATATCCATCATGTGCAACCATCACTGCTAACCATTTTCAGATATTTCATTACCCTTAACAGAAGCTCAGTGCTTCCATCTTTGGTCTTTTGGATACTTTCTTCTCTTTATCCATTCAACAAACATTATTTTAGAGTCTCCCATATGCCAGATACAAGGCTAACTTATTGCCGTCGAGTTGATTCCAACTCATAGACCCTATAGGGCAGAGTAAAACTGCCCCATAGGGTTTCCAGGGCTGTAAATCTTGACAGAAGCAGACTGCTACATCTTTCTTCTGTGGAGTGGCTTGTGGATTCAAACTGCTGAACTTTCTATTAGCAGCCTAGCACTTTAACCACTGCGCCACCAAGTCTCCTTAGATATAAGGCTTGTTGTTAGGTTCTGTCGAGTTGCCAACTCATAGTAACCCTAAGCACAACAGAATGAAACACTGCTCACTCCTGTTGTCATGTTTGAGCCCATTATTGCAGCCACACTATCAATCCATTGAGTTGAAGGTCTTCTTCTTTTTAGCTGACCCTCTACTTTACCAAGCATGATGTCTTTCTCCAGGGTCTGGTCTGTCCTAATAACACATCCAAAGTACGTGATACGAAGACTCGCCATCCTCACTTCTAAGGAGCATTCTGGCTGTATTTCTTCCAAGACAGATTTGTTCGTTCTTCTAGCAGTCCTTGGCAGTTCATAGTCAACATTTTTTGCCAACACCATAATTCAAAGGCGTCAGTTCTTCTTCAGTCTTCCTTATTCATTGTCTAGCATTCGAATGCCTATGAGGCAATTGAAAACACCATGGCTTGGGTCAGGTGAATCTTAGTCCTCAAGGTGACATCTTTGCTTTTGATCACTTTAAAGACGTCTTCTGCAGCAGAATTACCCAGTGCAGTGTGTCATTTGATTTCTTGACTGCTGCTTCCTTGTGGATTCAGAATGTTTTGAGCAAGTTGACAAAACCTCTACATCTTATTACTGGCCTGAATTTTTCTGCATAAAGCTCGAGACTAAACATTGAATAAATATTCTAGTTTCTCGGTCTATGTGATCTATTAAGTTCTTTAGTTAAAGTTATGTTCGATGATACGCAATATTAAATGTCTCCTCAGACACCAATATGCCCAGCATGCAATGTTGCTTTCAAGGCTCTGGCCAAGTTCAATAACATTTTCCTAATTTTTAAATCCCAGGAATATTTTTTAGTCCTTATTTTATTTAACTTTTCTGAGACGTTTGATACAATTGACTGCTCCTTCTCTTTTGAAACTCTCCTTGGCATCCCACAAGCCACTCTGCTTTGGTCTTGTTTCTCTCCAACTGTTAACTCTTCTCGGTCTCCTTCACCAGATTCTCTTATTCTGCTATGTTCTAAAATTTGTTGTGGTTCAGAATCTGTTCTTGGTCCTTTCCTTTTCTTATAGAATAGTATAATATCATCCCCTTCCATGACTTTAATACTGATACACTGAGGACTCCCCAACCCACATTTCTCCTCGGGGCCTTTTTCTTCTGTATTCCTCCTGCATTCCCTATTCAGTCTCCTTAACTTGACTGCTTTTCTCTCCACACCTTCCACATCCAATTAGTTTCCAAGAAATGATAATTGTTTTTATATCTTAAGTTTGTAATCTCTTCTCTGCTGTGTTTATGTCTTACTGCAATTAATTCAGGCCTCCATCTTTCTTTTGTGGTTTATTTCTTGTGTTATTTCAATAACCTCCTAACTGAACTGTCACCTATTTGTTTATATGTCTCTCTACCTTATAAGATAGTGAGCTTCTAGTATGCAAGAGCTACCTTTGCCCTCTCCATATTCCTAGTGCCTAACAGTGCCTGCTCCATAGTTGTTGTTGTTGTTAGCTGCCATTGAGTTGGCCCCCAACTCATGATGGCCCCAATGGAACAAAACAATGGAACAAAACATTGCCCAGTCCTGTGCCATCCCCATGATTTGTTGCACATTGGATCATTGTGATCTATAGGGGTTTCACTGGCTTATTTTCAGAAGTAGATTGTCAGGCCTTTCCTAATCTGTCTTTTTCTAGAAGATCCACTGAAACCTGTTCAGCATCACAGCAACACAAAAGGCTTCACAGACAGATGGGTAGTGGCTGCATATGAGATGCATTGTCTGGGTGTAAACGCAGCTCTGCCACATGGCAGGTGAGAATTCTACCACGGAACTACCAATACCCTCATATTGCGACATAAGTAGGTGCTCCATAAATGCTTGTTAAGTGAACAGTACCCTGTACCTGGATCTTCACCTTCTTGGGGGTATTGTTTTGCCTCCTTTCCCTTTGCATAAAACTTTGGTGTTACTGTAGCTTATTCTTTTACCACTTCTTCATGCCCTGAGAATTGAGCTCATTATATTTGATGTGTTAATTGCCAGTATTCATATCAGTTCAACTAGAGCTACCTAAAACCAGGTTTGGCCCACAGTGAACATCTTGTTGTAAATGACCAGGTTTGAAAGATTCCCCTGGAAATCTAGTCAATCTCTGTGAGTAGGGACGTCTTGCACTGCTGCTTTCCAGGAAGCCACCAGATGGCTCACAAAAAAAGCATCCTTATTTAAAATCCCTTTAGAGGTGTCTGGGGGAAAATGCTGTGGGCAAGTATTCAAACAAATCAGTAAGTGAAACAGTGGCTGGGGAAAGGCTTTCATTTACCTATCTCCACTGACTTACCACTTACCTATCTCCAGCTGATCTTTACTCTTGCTTTTGGGCAGAGAGGAGTCTGACCAACTGATTTGATTCATCACAGTTCTGAGGTTGTGATTTTTAATCCTTAAGAGCCATCTCCAGTGGGCAGGTTACAAACAAAACTCTTAAAAAAACCTTTAAAATATATCTTAGAGATGGGATCGTATTGTTAGTGTGTTTTTTTTTTTTTTTTTGGTTAAAGAAAGAATAAAGGATGGTAACAAAAAGCTTCTCAAATATAAATAAGCTTTGGATGACAAATGTTCAGTATATGAGAGCTCATAGAAAGAATGGACAACAGTGAATGGACTTGTTGGGAGAGAAAGAAAGGGGCTAGTGTTTGCTAGGGATTTCATTGTTTCTTCTTCAGTCTTCAATGTGACCACATCAGAAGAGCTTGAGATGGTAGAAAGAATTGGGAGCAAGACAAATTTGATTCCATGAACAGAAGTTTCTAGGAATTTTCCTGGTAATGGGTGGCTCAAACACACCAAAGCTCAGGGTCTTCCAGATGTGGGGTGGAATACCCCAGACGTCAATGAGTAAGTGTCTAGGGACCTATTTTCAAGGTCGCGGAAAAGCAGAAATGATTTTCGTATTCTCTATACTTTCCTCAAAAATGTGGAATCAAGAATATTTACCCTCTCTTAAAGGTGAAACCTAAGCTGGTCTGAAAAGCTTTAATTCATGCACCTTGGAGCACATAAGTAGCTAAATAGCTTCTTTTCCCGGATAAATTGAATTTCTGTTCTCCAATGGGAAGAATGGAGGATGCAAACAATTCCATTTCATTGTGCTGGATGAGAGGTCAGCTTTTAATTTATTCAGATTTTTGTTTGAAAGGCAGTTTTATCATGAACCAAAGGCAGATTTGGGCAGTGATTCTGAAACATGGATTCTCTTGAGTTCTCTTCCAGGCATCTGACGCAGACGGGCAAACTGACCCCAAGGATGTGTCTGTACTGTCTGGGACAGGGTGGCTCACTGGCCATCTGTGATTAATTATGCATAATATCAATACCTGAACATGGGGAGCTGTTTTGCTGCCAGATGTGAACATTAAATGGAAACTTTCAGAAAAACTGGAGGAAAGCCTAGCAGATAAAGTGATATTTTCCTTTTTGAAACACAAAAAGCTTTGAGAAAATAAATTACATTGTCAAAAATATTGTGTTGTTGTTAGCCACTGTTGAGCCGCCACCCCCCCCCCCCCCCCCGCTCATTGTGACCCCATGCACAAGGGAACGCAGACTGTTGTGATCCATAGGGTTTTTATTGACTGATTCTCAGAAGTAGATTGCCAGGCCTTTCTTCTTAGTCTGGAAGCTCCCCTGAAACCTGTTCAGCATCATAGTAACATGCAAGCCTCCACTGACAGACAGATGGTGGTTGTGCATTGGTCAGGAATCGAACCTGGAATTCCCACAAGGAAAGTGAGAATTCTACCACTGCACCATTGCCGTCCTCATCAGATATATTGTTGTTGTTAGTTGCGATTCTGACTCATGGCAACCTGTGTGTGCAAAGTAGAACTGTCCTCCATAGGATTGTCATGTCTGTGACCTTTCAGAAGCAGATTGCCAGGCCTGTCTTCCAAGGCACCTCTGGGTAGGCTCGAACTGCCAACTTTTAGGCTAGTAGTTGAGTGCTTAACTGTTTGCACCATCCAGGGGCTCCTCATCAAAAATATAGTGGGTAATTAGTAAATGGAGTGAGAATTATTGTTAAGAAGTAACAATTCCTTCATAGAAAGGTACTTAACTAATTCTTCTCCCAAAAATGTTGACAATGAGAAGGATTTCCTTCATTCATTCTTCTATCCAAGCGGGATGTGTCAGGAATTCTATTCTAGGTGTCCATGGGTGCTCACTTCATAGACCGTGTCCAAAATTGAGTTAGTTCAGACCTTCTAATTTGCTAATCTATTTGTCAAATAGGGTTTACTGGTATTTATATAGAAAAATGTCAGTTTGGGAAAGTTCTAGGATAAGCCAGTATCATAATTACAATTTTTCTGTTAGACTGGACTATGGGACATAAAATGATACTCGTGAAGAGTGTGCTTCTTAGCTCCAGTAGATATACTAGAGTAAATGGGCAGCTTCTGTCCGGAGGTGAGATGGGAAGGCAGAGAGGGTCAGGAGCTGGTTGAATGGACATGGAAAATCAGAGGTGGAAAGCAGAAGTGTGCTGTCACAGTATCGGGAGAACAATTAGGGTCACATAACAATGTATGTACAAATTTTTGTATGAGAGACTAACTTGAATTGTAAACTTTCACTTAAAGTATAACAATAAAATTTAAAAAAAATTATGATCTTTCTGAGCAGGAAAGGACTTCTTTGTCCTCTTTCTTCTGTGCCTTTGGTCTGAATATTTTGTAAGCTTTTCCATTAACCAGCTGTAGGCATGCCACCACTCTGCTCTGCTTCTCTTATGTCCTGGCTGTCATTTCACTTGTTCATGACCCTTTGTATTCATATTTAGAGAAAAGCACAAGAAAAATAAAAAGCATTTGGTTAAAATGAAATCACTTCGTATTTAATCTGTTAATGGCTTTTATTCTCCCATCAATAGAAACAACTTGTCGAAAAAAATCACAAACATGCCCAGTTATGGGAAAATGTATTCAGAGAGCATAATCACACCCTGTTACTGCTCTTTGTCCGTGAAAGTATTTAATCAAGAGACTTGTTAAATCAGAGATTATACAAATTAATGTAACATTCATGTTTTGAAATTCCTTCAAGAGAGTAAGGTACTGTTGAAGCTGAAGTGAAATGAAAAATTATCTTGTATGTATCAAATCCATCTCATTTAGAAATTCATGGATACGTGTGTTTCATGTTTTACATGTGAATGATCTGCAACTTCAAAAAGCCTTAAAATTTATCTAAGTAGAATGAAAGGAAATTAAAAGTGTGGAAAGAATGTCCATAGAATAAATACATACAGGGAAACAGAATACATTCACACACACACACACACATTTAAACACCATTTATAAAAATGTCCAAATCTAAGAGAACTAATTTATTTTAATTTAGAAAATAAAGAAGTAATCAATTTCGCTTAGCAAAGAGTTCAGTGGAGGTGACTCTGTGGCTATACCAGTCACTGTTAAGTCGATTCTGACTCATGGTGACCCCATGTGTGTAGAGTAGAACTACTCTATAGGGTTTTCAAGGCCGTGACCTTTCAGAAGCAGATCACCAGACCTGTCTTCTGAGGTGCCTCTGAGTGGTTTGAACTGCCAATCTTTAGGCTAGTATTTGAGTGCTTAACCATTTGTGCTGTCCAGGCATCCCCCTGTGGCTATAGGGGAATGATTTTCTTGTTTTCAAAGTGTTATGGATTGAATTGTGTCCCCCAAAAATGTGTATCAACTTGATTAGTCCATGATTCCCAGTATTGTGTGATTACCCACCGTTTTTTCATCTGATGTGATTTGCCTATGTGTTGTAAATCCTACCTCTGTGATGTTGATGGGAACCTTGGTGGTGCAGTGCTTAATCATTTGGCTGCTAACCAAAAGGCTGGCAGTTTGAATTCACCAGGCACTCCTTGGAAACCCTATGGGGCAGTTCCACTCTGTCCTATAGGGCTGCTATGAGTTAGAACGAATTTAACAGCAATAGGTTTGAGATTTTTTTTTTTTTTTTTAGTTTTTATGATGTTAATGAGACAGGATTAGAGGCAGTTATGTTAATGAGACAGGACTCAGTCTACAAGATTAGATTGTATATTGAGTCAATCTCTTCTGAGATATAAAGAGAGAAGCGAGTAGAGAGACAAGGAGGGACCTCATACTGCCAAGAAAGTAGTGCCAGGAGCAGAGTGTGTCCTTTGGATCCAGGGTTCCTGTGCGAAGCTCCTAGACCAGGGCAAGATTGATGACAAGGACTTTCCTTTAGGATGCCAGAGAGAGAAAGCCTTCCCCTGGAGTAGGCACCCTGAATTCAGTCTTCTAGCCTACTAGACTGTGAGAGAATAAACTTCTGTTTGTTAAAGCCATCCACTTGTGGTATTTCTGTTACAGCAGCACTAGATAACTAAGACACAGAGTAAGTGGGGACAGTTATTTGTGGATAGTATTATCTTTTACGTAACAATTGGTTACAGTCTATTTCAGTGTTTATTTTTTAAAAAGTTGTGTTTTTAATTCTTTGTTTCCAGCATGTTGAGGATTATTTTCCAAAGTCTTCCTGGTTTGACCATCAGTGAATGCTCATAGTATGGCCATATTCTCACTTCACCTGGGATCTGTCTAGCATAATCAGGGTTGACCGTCAGTCTGTATATCTTAGAAAACTAGAATTTCTGGTTTGCTTGATCCTCATTTTCAAAATGTGCCATGGTGCCACAGATAGGTTATGTCAGCAACTGCTGGTTCCCCCTCATTCTGTTTAGCACTTTTTCACTACATGTAGATAAGTAAAATAGAAGCCAAGAACATCTGGGAACAATCAGTAAAGAACAGTTTGAAAATTTCTGCTTCATTTAGACTTGACATACTTCAAAAAAGACTATTCATAGGATAATTAAATTTACATTTTAGCTTCGTCTGGAAAGTTCATTGTCTTGATATCTCTAAAATCATTAATTTCCCATTTACATTGTCCTTGTCTTAATTTAGCAGTAATTGTACCCAGCCCCCCTTTCTCCTCCAAATATATACATCTGGCCTCCAGTCATAAGCATGTTATCCCTAAAACTTAGAATGGGGGATCATGTCACTATACCCTTCATAAACCTCCAAAGTCTTCAGATGGTGTGCTGAAAACAATTTAAACTCACTAATTTTGAACTCAATATTCACCATATGCTGGAATCTATCTATCTGGTCTCTCTTCTACCCCATCTCTTCACACAATCTGTAGTCCAGCCACGTCTTTCTGTTTTACTGTTAGTGCTCTTTTTTTTTTTTTTTGATTCTTTATACTGTTATTGTCATTGTTGATAGATAATTCTATCTTCAAATGCCACCTCTGTCACTCTTTCCTCCATTACAGTAAATTTCTACTTCATTTGGGCCTCTGCAGCACATTGTTCATATCCTCATAAAACATTTATGATAATTCTTGACACTTTCTTCTGCAAGACTCTGAGTTTCTTGAGGACAGGGCCCGTTGCATCTCACAATGCCTAGCTTAGTGATCTTTACCTAACAGGAACACAACAAAAGTTAGTACAGGAAAAAAGACTGATTGCATAAATGATCCAGTGTCACTGTTTTACAAGAAGAAACAAAACAAACAAAAAATGTAGTTAGGTGACCAAGAGATCTTAAATTTAAAATATTACTTAATTATGAATGACAGAGCTATAAATGACTATCAAGAGACACTAAGATCTTTCAAAAAATTCAAGAGTCTTACGTTGGTAGCAGAAAACTGGGCTGGATGAATTGTGGTTTTTACAGAATATTTAGAATCCCTTTATTTTTGTACACACCACTATTAAAATCTAATTTCTTAAAAATTTTAATATTCTGTGTGTTTTATTAAATCCATTTCTGCATATATCAAGAGTCATCTGTTAGGCTCAGGCTTGATAAGAAATGATGGAGAGATGGCAGTCATACTATTAGGCAATATCCTTAGGACTTGGGCTCATGACCCTAGTCTTGAAATCAATTTAAGGGCAGCCAAGGAAGGCATTGGTTAGTCCAGGCAGAGATTGTGGAAACACAGTTCTAAACTGGGGCTGCACTGAGTATTACTGAGAAAAAGGGAATTTGAAGGAGTATACAAGAGCTGGGGTGTAAAGGATGGGAAAGAGAGAAAACTGCTTACCTCCTAGTATTTCTTAGGGTTTCAACATGCTTTTCGATTGGCCAGATGGAAACGGGTTGAGTCCTCACTTGTCTATCTCTTATTTCTCAGATCATCACAACCTGAGGAAAAAATATTACATGGATGAGTTATAATCAAGAGTACAGAACTGTGTGTAAGCCTCTGTGTTGGTTAATTTGCTTGTTTGTTGTTTTCTTAATGAATTCAGAGCTTGAGAATTGTCTCACAGCCCCTTTCTATCATCTTTTTATAGAGTCAGGTTAATTTAGTTTGTTGAGAAGAGAAAGGGTCTCAAGTATGGTGATTTTTAGGTCCTAGGATCCTGTTTATTAACTCTCTGGAATGACCCCAGCCTGTGCATTAATTGCTGCTGATTTCACTTGCTTTAGTGTCTGATGGTACAAAAAGTCCCAAAGAAACGTTTGTCTTCAATAGTAATAGGATTTACTTCTCTCTCAGCTTCTTCAGGTTGTTGTTCTTTAGGTGCTGTCGAGTTGGTTCCAACTCATAGAGACCTTGTGTACAACAGAATGAAACACTGCCCAGTCCCGCAGCATCCTCACAATCGTTGCTATGCTTGAGCCCATTGTTGCAGCCACTGTGTCAATCCATTTTGTTGAGGGTCTTCCTTTTTTTCACTGAAGCTCTGATTTACCAAGCATGATGTCCTTCTCTACGGACTGGTCCCTCCTGATAACATGTCCAAAGTATGTGAGATGTAGTTTAGCCATCCTTGCTTGTAAGCAGCATTCTGGCTGTACTTCTTCCAAGACAAATTTGTTTGTTTTTTAGAAGTCCATGGTATATTCAATATTCTTTGCCAGTAACACAACTCAAAGGCATCAGTTCTTCTTTGTTCTTCCTTAGTCATTGTCCAGCTTTCACATGCTTATAAGGCAATTGAAAATACCATGGCTTAGGTCAGGTGCACCATAATCTTCAAGGTGATGTCTTTACTTTTTAACACTTTAAAGAGGTCTTTTGCAGTAGATTTGCCCAGTGCAATGCATCTTTTGATTTCTTGACTGCTACTTCCATGGGCATTGATTGTGGATTCAAGTAAAATGAAAGCCTTGACAACTTCAATCTTTTCTCCATTTATCATGACGTTGCTTATTGGTCCAGTTGTGAGGATTTTTGTTTTCTTTATGTGGAAGTGTAATCCATACTGAAGGCTCTTGTCTTTGATCTTCATCAGTAAGTGCTTCAAGTCCTCTTCACTTTCAGCAAGCAAGGCTGTGTCATTTGCATAATGCAGGCTGTTAATGAGTCTTCCCCTAATCCTGATACCCTTTTCTTCTTCATATAGTCCAGCTTCTCGGATTGTTTGCTCAGCATATAGGTTGAATAGGTATGGTGAAAGGATACAACCCTGACACAAACCTTTCCTGACTTTAAACCACGTAGTATCCCCTTGTTCTGTACAAACAACTTCCTCTTGATCTATGTACAGGTTCCTCATGAGCACAATTAAGTGTTCTGGAATTCCCATTCTTTGCAATGTTATCCATAATTTGTTATGATCCACACAGTCAAATGCTTTGCATAATTGGTAAAACAGAGTTAAACATCTTTCTGGTATTCTCTGCTTTTAGCCAGTATCCATCTGACTTCAGCAACGATATCCCTGGTTCCACATCCTCTTCTGAATCTGGCTTGAATTTCTCTGCAGCCGCTTTTGAATGATCTTCAGCAAAATTTTACTTGCGTGTGATATTAATGATATTGTTCGATAATTTCCATATTCGGCTGGATCACCTTTCTTGGGAATAGGCATAAATTTGACTCTCTTCAGTTGGTTGGCCAGGTAGCTGTCTTCCTGATTTCTTGGCATAGATGAGTGAGCACTTCCAGCGCTGCATCCATTTGTTGAAACATCTCAGCTGGTATTCTGTCAATTCCTGGAGTCTTGTTTTTTGCCACTGCCTTCAGTATAGCTTGGATCTCTTATTTCAGTACCATTGGTTCCTGATCATATGCTACCTCCTGAAACGGTTGAACGTTGACCAGTACTTTTTCGAATAGTGACTCTGTGTATTCCTTCTATCTTCTTTTAATGCTTCTTGCATCATTTAATATTTTCCCTATAGAATCCTTCACTGTCACAACTTGAGGCTTGAATTTTTTTCCTCCATTCTTTTAGCTTGAGAAATGCCGAGCGTATTCTTCCTTTTTGGTTTTCTATCTCCAGCTCTTTGCACATGTCATTATAAACTTTGCTTTGTCTTCTTGAGCTGCCCTTTGAAATCTTCTGTTCAGCTCTTTTATTTCATCATTTCTTCTATTTGCTTTAGCTACTTGACGTTCAAGAGTAAGTTTCAGAGTCTCTTCTGCTGTCCATCTTGGTCTTTTCTTTCTTTCCTGTATTTTTAATGACCTCTTGCTTTCCTCATGTATGATGTTCTCGATGTCACAACTTGTCTGGTCTTTGGTAATTAGTGTTCAACGCATCAGATCTATTCTTGATATGGTCTCTAAATTCAGGTGGGATATACTCAAGGTGGTACTTTGGCTCTTGTGGACTTGTTCTAATTTTCTTCAGCTTCAACTTGAACTTGCATGTGAGCAATTGATGGTCTGTTCCGAAGTTGGCCCCGACCTAGTTCTGACTGATGATGTTGAGCTTTTCCTTTGTCTCTTTCTACAGATGTAGTTGATTTCATTCCTGTGTATTCCATCTGGTGAGGTCCACATGTATAGCAACCGTTTATGTTGTTGAAAAAAGGTATTTGCTATGAAATAGTTGTTGGTCTTGCAAAAGTCTATCATGTGATCTCCAGCATAATTTCTATCACCAAAGCCATATTTTTCAACTACTAATCCTTTTTCTTTGTTTCCAACTTTTGCATTCCAATTGCCACTAGTTATCAGTGTATCCTCATTGAATGTTCAGTTAATTTCAGACTGCACAAATTGGTAAAAGTCTTCAATTTCTTCATCTTTGTCCTTAGTAGTTGGTGCGTAAATTTGAATAATAGTCATATTAACTGGTCTCCGTGTAGGCGTATGTTTATTATCCTATCACTGACAGCATTGTACTTTAGGACAGATCTTGAAATGTTCTTTTTGACTATGACTGCAGTGCCGTTCCGCTTCAAGTTGTCATTCCAGTCATAGTAGACCATATTGTTGTCCGATTCAAAATGGCCAACACCAGTCTATTTCAGCTCATCAGTGCCTAGGATATTGATGTTTATGCGTTCCATTTCATTTTTGATGATTTCCAGTTTTCCTAGATTCATACTTCGTACATTCCATGTTCTGATTATTAATGGATGTTTGCAGCTATTTCTTCTCATTTTGAGTTGTGCCACATCAGCAAATGAAGGTCCCGAAAGCTTGACTCCATCCATTTCATTGAAGTTGATTTTACTTTGAGGAGGCAGCTCTTCCCCAGTCGTCTTTTGAGTGCCTTCCAACCTGAGGGACTCATCTTCTGGCACTAACTATATCAGACAATGTTCCACTGCTATTCATAAGGTTTTCACTGGCTAATTCTTTTCAGAAGTAGACCGTTGGGTCCTTCTTCCTAGTTTTAGTCTGGAAGCTCTGCTGAAACCTGTGTACCATAGATGACCCTGATGATATTTGAATACCGGTGGCATGTTTTCCAGCATCACAGCAACAGGCAAGCCCACACAGTACAACAAACTGACAGACATGTGGGGTAGCTGTCAAATAACTGTGGCTTATTTAGATATTGGAAGTTTTTCTTCTTTCACTTTTACTCTTCTAACTATTGAGGTATTTATATCAAAGACTTGAACTAGGACACTATTAGTGTAGTGCGCTTGTTACTAATATTACTGAGTCTTTTCTTGGTGATTCCAATCCTGTGGTCCAAAGGAGACTTATGTCCTTTTACTATTCCACACTTAAAAAAAAAAAAAGTCTTCCTGGCACACACTTTAATATCCTTTTCTTTGTGAGAAATCTTAATTGTAGTTTCATGGTATCTTTATTTTTTGCCCTAAATTTCTCATCACAGTTTTTTTTACAGGAGCCTGGGGTCTCTTACGCAAATAGGGAGTCTAAGATTTACCTCAGGTTCTGAGATTTGCTGAAAGGAATGAGCCCAGTAGATTCCACTATGTTCTTCAAAATGCCTCCTACCAAGTAACTATGTATCTTAGTCATCTAGTGCTGCTATAACAGAAATACCATAGTGGATGGTTTTAACAAAGAAAAATTTATTCTCTCACAATTTAGGAGGCTAGACGTCCAAATTCAGGGCAGCAACTCCAGGGGAAGACTTTCTTTGTCAGTCAGTCCTGGGGGAAGGTCCTTGTCATCAATCTTCCCCTGGTCTAGGAGCTTCTCAGCACAGGGACCCTGGATCCAAAGGACACACTCTGCTCCTGGTTCTGTTTTCTTGGTGGTAAGAGGTCCCTCTCCTCTCTGCTCACTTACGTCTTTTATATCTCAAAAGAGATTGACTCAAAATACAACCTAATCCTGTAGATTGAGTCCTGCCTCATTAACATAACTGCCTCTAATCCTGCCTCATTAACATCTAGAGGTAGCATTTACAACATATAAGGAAATCATATCAGATCATAAAATGGTGGACAGCCACACAATACTGAGAATCATAGCCTAGCCAGGTTGACACACATTTTGGGGGGACACAATTCAATCCGTAAGACTATGATACCCCAAAATATCTTTACTGCTACTTATGATCACACCTCTTCTTTCAATAGGAGATATGTGGCTGGATTTCGGGAAGGGAGAAAGAAAAGTAAGTGGAAAGATAATGTGCATACTTTCTTTTTTTCAGATTGTACTTTAGATCAAAGTTTATGGAACAAATAGTTTCTCATTAAACAGTTAGTACACATATAGTTTTATGACAATGGTTCACAACCCCATGACATGTCAACACTGTCCCTTCTCAACCTCAGGTTCCCTATTACCAGCTTTCCTGTCCCCTCCTGCCTTCTAGTCCTTGTCCCTGGACTGTTGTGCACCATTTGTCTGGTTTTATTTTATGGGGCTGTGTAATCTTTGGCTGAATGGTGAATGTTGGGAGTGACTTCATTACTGAGCTATAATGTGCATACTTTCTGTAAACAGAGTCTTTCCCCAGGGAGTCTTTGATATATTTCTAGCGGTCCAGGGTCAATCAACCAATCAATGTATTTAAGAAATATTTGTTATGTGGCTGACTTTGCCTTTTCCTTAAAGGAGAGAACCATAGCAAGATCAATGCCTACCTTGTTGCTTGACACAAATTAGACAGTCACTTAGCCATATAGTTCAATCTAGGTCCTTTCAGAACCTATGAGTGCACTAAATTAAAGCAACATTTATCCTGCTTAGTTGCAGGTATTTTGCTAAACAGCTAAACTCCAAATACTCTAGTGGGGATGTCCAGCAGCATTCATTGTTAAATTCCCTCCATCCTGCCTTTTGCTCAGATCTCTTGAGAACTTGTATTTTCTCTCAAGCATTGGCAATTGGACAGCGTGATGGAGGCCTCCTTCTCATACCCCTGCCAGCTATTAGGGACTTGTCTGTAATTTTGTCCTATCAGCTTCCTCCCCTACTAAAAGTCAGGGGTCTTATCCACATTACTTTCTATTCATGCTTTGTTTCCTTTTTTAATAGAATGCCTTTTTTCTTGTCATCCACTGTCTCCTCTCTGTACCTTGAGCAACTTTGTGTGAAAATCAAAGATACAACGTGTAGTACTTTCTTGGCACTTTGTTTCTTCATCCCCTGCATGAAAGTGTCTGCAATTGATGTGCTTCTGTTTGGAGTTGTTCTCGGTTCCAAAGTGTAAGAAGCAGAAAGTTATTTTACCTTCAGTTCCCCTTGTTTACTTGATTCCCCCTATTTCTATCTCCTTTTAGGCTTAGGCTCCCTGTTGTTCCAGAATCCCTCTGCCCTGTAGGCACAGTGTACTTCAGCCTGCTGAGAACTCACCTTGACAGCACGAATCCCAGTTCCAAGAGCCATTTCTAGGAATCTGGCCTTCAGGTGGAGTCCCTAGGTGGTGTAAACAGTTAAGCACTTGAATACTAGCCAAAATGTTGGTGGTTCAAACTGACCCAAAGGTGCCTTGGAAGAAAGAGCTGTGATCTGCTTCTGAAAGGTCACAGCCTTGAAAACTCTGCGGAGCACAGTTGTACTCCGCATATATGGGGTCACCATGAGTCGGAATCGACTCGATGGCAACTGATTTTTATTTTCTTGGCCTTTAGGTGCAGGCATGGACAAGGCAGGCCTTCAAGGACTAGAACCTGCCTTCCTGTTGCCTGTCTTTGAAGGCAGATCAGTTGCTTCTGAACCTCGCACATTGTTTGGGATCTTGGTAGATTGCCCCAGTGCTCCCCATTCTGCCTGCTGTCTCTCTATATTGTTTAGTGTCGCCTCTCCTATAGTCCTTGTTATTGCATGGATTTCCCCACATACCTGCCATGACATCCTTATGCTTCTTAGATTCAGTGTTGGCTCTTTGCCTCAATAGTTGTATTTGGATCCTGTGTTTTACAGTTGAAATCTCTGTTTTTAGCCAGCTTATTCCTCACCCTGACCAACCCCAGTACCTGTCCCACTCTAGGGGGTGGCTCCTATTTATGAGTCAGTCCTTCCTCCCCATGGCCCAGTTTTCTTATAAGTATACTCCCAAGCCTTGCTTAAAAATTGAAGATTACAACGTATGGCACATTATTGGTACCTGTTGTCAAGCACTATTTGTATAACATTGTTATTTATATGCAAGTCTTATCCCGCAACAAAATTGTAAACTTGATGAACGAAGATCCATGCCTTGCTCTTTGGAATTTCCCTTCCTTTCTTCCCAGTGTCTAACACAGTGACAAACGCATGGACACCTGACAAATGTTTACCAAAGGGATCGATGCAAAGTTTGTTTGTAATTTCTCACCATGCAGGACACATATCTTAGTTGGATAATTAAACCTTTATCTTCTTCTCACTGTTAATTCCCTTGCACCTGAAACTTGTGTCATTTCAAACCTCAGTGATTGTGTTGCTGTATGTCTTTCAACTCTAGAAATCAAAGGACCTTGAGGAATAAGGGTTTCTTTATGCTCCAGAGTTAGACGCTTTCCAGGAGCTCTCAGTGGTTTTCTTGTGACTGTCCAGAAAATGATATATTCCAGGAATGTGGAGACCTGGGGTATCTGCTTAAGATGTTCCTTTGAATAGTGTCAATTTATTCTTTTGCTCAACATGATTAAATGAAGCTGTTACTCCCCTAAATTCTTTCAGTTCATAGGTTGAGACCATAAATAACTTGGTTTGTGCCAAGTCTTGGGTAATTTTCTTTTCATGTTTGTATTACCCTAAATATTTTGCTTTGTGATTTTCTTCAGTTACTGTCAAAAGGAATAAAGTTTACTCATTGTTCAGATTATAGCCATAAGCACTTATAGTAATATAGCAATTAAATGGTGAACACATATTGATATCTTGAATTTTAGGAATTCATACTTTCAACATAAGGAAAGTATAGAGTCTATGGAAAGACAAAAAATAAGAGGAAGATGTGAGGTATAGAGCAGAAGGGATATGCTAAGATTGCATTATGAATGACTTAATAAAAATATCAAATGAAACAAACTTGCACGTCACTAACGAAACTAGTGACTTTTCAGTTGAAATGCTGAATTAAGTTTTCAGTAGGAAATAACATTGAACTATATTAATTTCACTTTTTGAGGATATCCTACCTTTTTTTTTCCTGTTAGTAATAGTGTATAAAAATTCTACAATGAATAGCCAAAAGTTAACCAGTTAAATAAATCATAATTTTATGAGCAGTTTAGAATAAGTGCAAAAGTGGCTTTTTATACTTATTCCTAAATCTAACTTAAATTTCTAAATCTAAACCTTCTTTCTAAATCCTGGAGATACAGTGTGGCATTTTAAATTGCCTGAAAAGGTGGCATAATTGTGTGGAGTACCCAGTAGATTTATTGGAGACATTGGTATTATATGAAATCTATGTTATGAACTTTGATATCTATCATGGATTGTTGAATTGTGTCCCCCCAAAAATGTGTGTATCAACTTGGCTGGGTCATGATTCCCAGTATTGTATGATTGTGTACAATTTTGTAAGCTGATGTGATTTCCTTATGTGTTACAAACTCTATCATTATGATGTAATAAGATGGATTAGTGGAAGTTATATTGATGAGGTCTACAGGATTAGATAGTGTCTTAAGCCAATCTCTTTTGAGATATAAAAGAGGGAAGCAAGTAGAGAGTCATGGGAACCTCATACCACCAACAAAGCAGTGCCGGGAGCAGAGCATGTCCTTTGGACCTGAGGTTCCTGCGCAGAGAAGCTCCTAGACCAAGGGAAGATTGATGACACGGACCTTCCTTCAGAGCCTGCAGAGAAAGCCTTCCCCTGCAGCTGATGCCCTGAATTTGGACTTGTAGCCTACTAGACTGTGAGAGAATAAATTTCTCTTTGTTAAAGCCATCCACTTGTGGTATTTCTGTTACAGTAGCACTGCATGACTAAGACATTGTCCTAGAAGTGGATAGAACTTTAAGACTTCTTAATCTTTTCATATCTGGGGAATTATTAGGCTTTACTCTTTGGGCCAAGGAGCCCTGGCAGTACAGTGGTTAAGCTCTAGACCGCTAATTGAAAAATCAGTGGTTCAAGCCTACCAGCCGCTCTGTGGGAGAAAGATGTGACAGTCTGCTTCTGTAAAGATTGGCAGCCTTGGAAACCCTATGGGGCAGTTGTGCTCTGTCCTATAGGGTAGCTATGAGTCAGAATTAACTTGATGGCAAAGGTTTTTTTACTCTTTGGGCCTTAGTAAACTTGCTGTTGGGGAGAACCTACTTTCCATTTGCCTCATTTCCGTGAGGAGTGACTTCTAGAGTAACTCTCCTGCCTTCTTGCAGTACTCATTACTCATTCCAACCCATGAGGAGGAGTGAGTTTCTTGATTGATGGGTGACATCCTGGTCCAGTTTCTCTATTGGATTCTAGGGATTCTCTCTCTCTTCTTTCTCACGTTGTCCTGGGCCAGTGAGACTGACTAATCATGGATAAGTACATCTATTCTGCAGACTCAACATTTTCTTTGTGGACTTCCTGGAGTATAAACTGCATGTATTTTTGTGGGTGTGTGGGGTGTTGTTGTTGTTGGTGGTGGTGAAGGAGCAGGGGACCACAGAACTCAATTCATATTTTCCAATCAGATTAAAATAATAAAGCCAATATTTTTATTTCCATCTGTCTGCTCTCTGTTATTTCCCTATTGGGTCCAAGGTCAACAGGAAAAGAAGAAGATGTTATATCTTTAACTCTGCCAAACCCAACACTTAATGTAGTAAAGTAGGTATGTTGGATGCTACCATCCATTTCATGAATAAAGAGTGAATAATGCCTTCATTAAAGAGAAGAGGCTTTTTCTAGAATGTTGCTCCACCTAGATCAAGACATGTATGCCCAACGTCATTATTGGTACTTATCCAGAAGCTTAAAGCCTCATTACTGGGAATCTTCTAAGGTTCCTACTCCAGGAAATCCATAGACTTCTTAATAAGTTACATTCTTAGGTTAATATCTTAGGTTAGATTAACATCTTAGGTTAGTATCTATCAGAAAATAAACCAGAAAATATATTCTGGACAAAGCAATAGTTAGGAATTAGCAAGACTCTTCTCTTTATTTCCACTTTCCCTTCCTCTTCATTCTTTTCCTCTTCTTATCCTCTAGGCATGGAAAGATCAAGTTAAGGGATGGATTGGGGAAATATATGCAGGGTAGATTCAGATAAAATCTAGGTTTAATGAGTGTAATGGGAAATAACAATTGCCTGTCAGTGGCGTAGTGGTGAAGAGTCTGGTTGCTAATCAAAAGGTCTGCAGTTTGAATCCACCAGCCACTCCTTGGAAACCCTATGAGGCAGTTCTCCTCTGTCCTATAGGGTTGCTATGAGTTGGAATCCACTCAACAGCAGCGGATTTGTTTGGTTTTATCTGCTTCCTTGTTCACAGTGAGTTTCCTCCAGGAATGGATGTTCTTTGTCCACATTTCCATTTCTCATTCAGCAGCTTTTAAAGTCTTTGAAAAGTAAGGAAGGTTTTGTAAAACAACAACAATAACACAAAGCAGAAATGATGAACCAAAATAATATTTACAGCAGCAGATACTCGAATTTCTGGGGAATCAAGCATATTGAGTGTTGAATGCCTCCTTGGTCTGTAGCATTTTTAGTTTAAATAAAATTTATTGAAACAAGAATATCAATGTCTCTTAAGTTGGGCCATCCACTGGAAGAGGAAATATGTAAATAAAGGAAAAAATACTTTTTGCTAAAATTGTCTTTAAGAAAATGGGTTTTAAATCTTGAAGTTTGGGTTATTACATATCATATGGTAAGCATTTGAAATTTATTTTGGTAAAAGTTACATGGAAAGAGATAGTTTCTTGCAAAATGAAAACACCTTTAATCACTAATGAAAGGCTCATTAATGAGTCAGTGAATGTAGAAGAATTGCATTAAGAGAATAAGGATTGCCAGATATCAAATGATTTTATAGAGAAGATATAGTACATTAGGCAGTCAAAATACCTTTTAATATGCAGAGAAGATCTATTAATTGTTCAATACAGACATTTGAAGTTGCATTTAGAAAGACCAATGGAGTCTTCCTCATGTTGTTAGGTAATATTCAATATATGATAATAGTGTGTAGATACATTATTATTCTTAAAAATTTATACCCAAACTTTTAAAAAAGGAAACAGTGAGGTCATTAAAATAGAAGTTTAAACTAAAAGAAAAATTTAGAAGGAGAAATATGTATACCCCAAACCTAGGTTCCCTATTGTACTTAGGAAAAACAAAGTTGTTTTAAAATGTTCTTCAAAGCCTCGCAATGCCAGACTCCTGTGTATTTTACCACTTCTTTTATCTTCTTGTTTTATTTTTCTCCCTTACACACCTCGTTCTTGGCACCCTGGCCATCCTTCAGTTCCTCAGTTCCATTCTGTTTTTGCTGACGTCAAGGCCTTGAATCCAGTGTTCTGAAGGAGTGCCCTTCCTCCACTATTTTGGAACTCCCTATTTCAAGGGATAGTGTCAGCTGCAATGTCATTTCCTCAATGAGACCATCTCTGATCACACTCACAGTGCCATCCCCTCTGCTTGCTCCAGTATCAAAGAATCTATGATTGTTATGCTGAATTACGGTCGGGGTTATGGATTGAATTGTGTTCTGTCAAAATGTGTGTTGGAATCCTGCCCCTTATATCTATGGATGTAATCCTGTTTGAGAATAGGGTTTTCTTGGTTATGCTAATGAGGCCTTATCAGTGTAGAGTGTGTCCTAACCCTAATCACTTCTGAGTTATAAAAAGCAGATTAGACACAGAAGCATATACGTTCTGGGGAAGACAGATGCCATGTGAGGATCACCAAGAACTAAAGAAGAACTGAGGCTACCGACAAGGAAGGAATGGACATAGCCAAGACCTGATTTGGGCTTTTAGCCTCCAGAGCTATGAGAAACTAAACTTCTGTTCTTTAAAGTCACCCACGTGTGGTATTTGTGTGGTAGCAGCACTAGGAGACTAAGACAGCCAGTCATTAATGAATACAAAGGCACAAGGGTCCTCAAAATTTATAGTCCTTATTAGAACTCTAAACAATAAACTCAACAAATATTTTGACTATTATGAAAATCCAGTAGAGATTTTGAAATAATTTTTGAGTTATGAACAATTCTCAATACTAATTTAATAGGTTATATTATCACCTAAGTTTCTCTGCGAGGCGGTGTCTTAGTTATCTAGTATTGCTATAACAGAAATACCACAAGTGGATGGCTTGACCAAACAAATTTATTTTCTCACAGTTTAGGAGGCTAGAAGTGTGAATTCAGGGTGCCAGCTCTAGGGGAAGGCTTTCTCTTTCTGCTGGCTCTGGGGGAAGGGCTTGTCTCTTCAGCTTGTTTCCTGGTTGCTTGGAGATCTCCTTGTGGCTTGACATAAATCTTCCCCCATCTCTGCTTCGTTCCTTCACTTGCTTGTTTTAATTGCTTTTATATCTCAAAAGAGATTGACTCAAGACACATCCTATACTAATCCTGCCTCATTAACATAACAAAGACAACCCATTCCCAAATGGGATTATAACCACAGGCATAGAAGGCAAGATTTACAACACATATTTTTTGGGGACACAATTCAAGTCATAGCAGGTGGCCTTTTGTTAACTTGACAAAACTATAGAACTGATGGATTCACGTACACAATTTTGCTTATTGTTTTTCAAGTTTCTGTACTTTTAGTTGGGTTTCTGGAAAAGGAGTAGGTAGATGATCGATCCTTTTTATTTTAATCATAATAATGTGTTATTCCCAGGAACCTCAGAACTAAACTTAAGGCCAAATATAATGCCTGTACTCACCATTAATTCAAAAAATATTTATTGAACACCTTTCATGTGCCAATGAGAAGCTGGCCAGATTCATCTAATAATGAATTCATCTAATAATAAATCTACCAAATTAAAAAATATTGCTAATTTTTTCCCCACAACTCTTTAGCTATGAAATTGTTAGTAGGCAGGTTACCTATGTACGGTCAGCTTTTATTATTGCCCTTGTCTTTAATCTATCCCTTTGCTCTTTATACCCCGCTGTTTGGATATATTATTTATTCTAATTTATTAAGATTATTTCAGATTTTATTTCTGTCATTTGAGCAGCGAGCAAGTCAGAACAAACCTGAAATAAAAGGCATACCCTCTTCTGGTAAGCACCCTTAGTGGCTCTCTGACATCAGGCCTGACTTCTATGAATGGTTCTCAGAAATGCTTTCCAGGTGGATGTAAATCATCTCTATCAGCTTTGTCCTATAGTCCTTCCTTGCTTTGTGCAGCCGCCTGTCAGTCCTGTGGTAGAAACAGTGTTCCTCAATCTTGAGATTGCAACTGCAGCAAGCTTGAAGAGAGGCAACGAAAGAGGGGACTAATATGAATGAAGCATTTTCCATGTACTTTTACATTATAATGTGTTAATTCCTTATTATGCCCTTGTCGAGAACATAGCATTCTCTCCAATCTATAGATGAGGGAACTAAAGTAGAGAAGCTTAAGGAACTTGTTCACCTTCTTCCCCCAACCTCCGAATTCTTTTCACTCTGCCGTTTTGCCTCTGCAAGAAACTGAAAGAAATGCTTTTCAGAAATTGTTGTTGTTAGTTGCCATTGAGTTGACTCTGGCGCGTGGTGATCTTATGTATAACGGAACAAAATTCTGTCCAGTCCAGTGCCATCTTCACGATCGTTGGTATGTTTCAGTCCACTATTAAGGCTATCATGTCAATCCATCTCATTGAGATTTTCCCTCATTTTCATTGGCCCTACCAAACGTGACTCATAGCTCGTAGTGACCCTTTAGGACAGAACTGAATTGCCCCATAGAGTTTCTAAGGAGAGACTGGTGGATTCGAATTGCCAACCTTTTGGTAAGCAGCTGAACAGTTAACCACTGCACCACCAGGGGTTGGAATCAACTCAGTGGCAACAGGTTTGATTTTTTTGTACCGTACATGATGTTCTTTTCTAGCAGTTGGGCTTTTCTGATGACATTGAGTACTCTGATTGTCCAATGCAGACAGACAGTATGCTTTGGGATTATACCCTGAGGCATTGTTGGCTGTTTTTAATCTCTTAAAAAGGTAAATGGAAGGTGAGAGGTAGAGGGAAAACAGATTTTTGGGTTAGGGGATGTATTTATTTTCTATTGCTGCAGTAAAAAATTACCACAAATTTTAGTGGCTTAAAACAACATGCATTTATTTTGTCACAGTCCTGCGGTCAGAAGTTCAAGTTAGTTCAGCTGGATTCACTGCTTTGGGTCTTACAAGGCTGAAATCAAGATGAAAGCCTCTGAGCTTTTATTGGGAGGCGAGAATCCACTTTAAGCTCGTTCAGGTTGTTAACAGAATATAGTTGCTTGTGGTTGTAGAACTGAGGTCCCTGTTTCCTTGCTGAATATCAGCTGAGGGCCTGCCCTTAGCTCCAAAGAGACCTCTCTCCAGAGTTTCACATGGATCCCTACATCTCAGAGCTAGCAACAGGCGCAGAATCCTTTTCATGCTTGGAATCTCTTCCGCCTTCCTTTTCTTCTCCCAGCTGAAGAAAGTTCTCTGCTTTTAAGGGCTCATGGGATTAGACTGGGCCCAGCTGGATAATCCAGGATAATCTTTTAAATTTAAGATCTGTAACCTTAATTATATCTGCAGTGTCCCTTTTGCCACGCAACACAACACATTCATAGGTGCCAGGGATTAGATCACAGACATTTTTTTGGTGCCATTCTGCCTTTCAGAGAGAAAGAGTGAAAGAGGGAGAAAATCTCTACATCTAGAAGTATATTTGAAGGAATTCTTGATACATTTTGCTAGATAAAATTTATTCTTGTCTGCTTTTAAAGTATCTCGTAGTTTCTAATTTAGAACATAAAGAGTAACATTTTCCATTTGTTAATGTACACATACCACCTGTTTTATGAAGAATGCTTAGCATTATCCTTCAAGTCAGTCCTATGCATAACCCTTCACCAAATACTGCTGCCGTGGTTTCTTAAACACCCTATGCTGTGCTGTGATGCATTGTCATCTTGCTGCTTGACAAACAGGTTTATAAGGAACTAGACTTGTGTGGGTTAATAGTTTTTTTGTATAAGGAGATGTAGATTTAGAGATGAAGAATGTGTGAATGATTATTTCCCTCTTCACTGTTTTTGTTTCAAAACTTGTTGATACTATATCTAAAGCTTCTGTGGTTTGTGTGGTGTTTTAACTTTCACTTTAAGAAGCACAGAATAAATTATAATGAAAACAAAACAAAAAATTATTCCTAGTACAGAATTCCTTGTTTGATGATTGTTTTCCTGCATAATTGCAGTGGTTAAGCGCCCACCTGCTAACCAAAAGATCAGCAGTTCGAATCCACCAGCCGCTGCTTGGAGACTATCAAGCAGTTCTTCTCTGTCCTATAGGGTCGCTATGAGTTGGAATCGACTTGACAGCAGTGGGTTTTTGGTATTCAGAGTTAGTTTTTTTAATATTCCATTTCTGATGTAGGCTGGTTTTACTTTTGACTTCTTGGTTCTTATTTATAATTTTTCGAGTGTAGTTAAGTTTTGAGAAATGTTTTTGCTTGTCTATGTGGAATACATTTTCTTTAATTACTACTGATTTTTGATTTATTGTAGCTTCATTCGGATTATTGTGGTGATTAATGTTATAGCTGAGCATAGAGGTTTGGAAATTCTAAGCATTACTTTCAAAGATCTAAAAATTGAAGGAGCAGATGGTTGGCAGTAATGAGTTACAAATGGAAACCTGTATTTTGTTTGGAAAGTCACTTGCCTTGAGGAGTGATGTTTTGTATTGGTTTTCAGAATGTTTGGTCTTTGGGAATGTACTTGCAATTTTATGAAACACTGTTATTGTATCTTCAAATTAAGTGTCAGTTAGACCTTTATGCCACGTTTTTCTAAGCTCTTTTAATTAGAAATAACTTTACCCTGGTTCCAAAGAATCCAAACAGTTCAAGGTCAGACAGTTTGTCATTGTGAAGCCAGGGTACCTAGGACTCATTCTTCCAAAAACGTTTTATGCAATGCTTTCTTTTTCTACTTCAGTAGAAAAATATTGATGTAAATTAAAAGTGAGCACCGAGTTGTTCTTTGGGGATTTGTCCCCTCCTTTTCTTCCTGTACTGACATTAAAATCATCCATTTCATTTTGCCTGGAGACAAAATCTGTTATATCAGGTTTCCATCTACGTTTTGCCTGAGAAAAAAATGTAGGAGACAGCTGTTTTAATGTTGGAATGGATCCAATTTCTACTAAGTATATCCTCAAGCTCTGGGGTGGGGGGAGGTTATTTTTAACTCTGACAGAATTAATTGAGAATAAGACGTAAATGACCAATACTATCCCGCTCTAATTTTTGGATGATGTGTGGTCACCTGTTTGAATAAGCAGTAGAAATGTTGTTGTTAGTTACTGTCGAGTCGGTTCCAACCGTGTGCACTCTAAACTAGAAAAATATTATTGCAGAGTAAAATTATGCATCTAGTCAATTCCTGCTGTGGTTGTTCGAGTTGACTAATTTTTCATCATTTGATTAATTAAAAGAAGTTATTCCTCCATTTAAAGCAACAGAAGTGTATTAGGAAGTTTATATATGCCACATGGTCAAGTTCCTGGGTGGTGCAAATGGTTAATGTGTACAACTGCTAAAAAGGTTGGAGGTTCCAGTCCACCCAGAGGCCCCTTGGAAGAAAGGCCTTGGGATCTACTTCCTAAAACTCAGCCATTGAAAACCCTATGGAGCAGAGTTCTACTCTAACACACACGGGGTTACCATGAGTTAGAATTGACTCGACGCCAATTGCTTTTACTACTACTATTGTTATTCTTAATATATTTCATCTATGGGAAACATATATGAATAGGAATAAAGTAGTTATTCTTTGTTAGTGTTTAAACACACATGTTTAGAGACCCACAGTGCACTAGCTTTACGAACACAATAGGCTCTGCAGTGTGTAGGTGCTGCCAGAAGGAACTTTCAGAGCCCAGCTCTATCTTTGTAGTTTATTAATCTGCTACCATGGAAACAGGTATTTAATCCTTAAAATCAGGAAAAATGCTTTAGACGAAGCACTGTTTCAAATAATATGATGGTGGTTGGCAGTGTTTCTGTCTTTTTAAAAAAATAGGATTTTTAAGTGACTAACCTCATTTTTGGCAACCTGATTTGAGTTTCCATGGAAATAGAAGTGACAGTTGAGGCCTCCATGCTCTTGTAACTGGTGGGGCTCAGGTTAAGCCTTGCAAATGTCAGTTGTCACCAGGCACCAAGAGAAGCCAACAGAAATAACACAGTCAACTGATCTTGGGGGAAAAGGCAAGGAACAATAAATCAAACATTTACAAAATTGTATATACACAGTGCTTCAGGTTTGAGGAAAGGATGTGTGATGAGTAGGCAGAGAAAGACTTACAGATGTAATTCACGTTTAGAGAGTATGTGGCCTCATCTCACACTAAACACCTTCTTCTGAGTGGCTAAGCCCTGGTAGTGCAATGGTTAAACACTTGGCTGCTAACTGAAAGGTTGGTGGCTTGAACCCATCCATTGGCTACGTGGGAGACAAGACCTGGTGATCTGGTCCCGTAGGAAACCGTATGGGGCAGTTCTACTCTGTCACATGGGGTCGCTATGAGTCAGAATTGACTGGACAGCACCCAGCAACAACAAGCAACTTACCAATTTGCAATGTATTTTTATTACACCAAGTACAGGAATATTGGGCAGGATTGAAAGGGTTGAGGATTAATAAAATGTTACATAAGGTTTTAATTATTTACTAGCATGAGAACTGTGAAAGAAAAAAAAAAGAAAATGTGAAAGAAAAAAAAAAAGAAAATGTATAAAATCCAAACTTATAAAGACATGTGTGTCCATCTGACAGAGGCCCAAATCTTTCTTTTGGGGATTTCTTTATTAATCTTTGTAGACATTTTTAAAATTTCTTTTATTTAGAAAATGTTTAGGAAATTTCTAAACAATGACATTATATATCTTCCAAGCTGGTTGATTTAAGTGTAGTTTTCCTTTACAAAGATTTGTCAGTGATTTCACATCACATCAGAAGCAGAAATAAATCAGAATTTCAGTGCTTGAGTTCTTAATATGTACTCTAAAGCAGCAGTACATTTTTTTTTCCAAGTCAAATATATCATAATCACGTGAGTGTTCCCTGGTGTGTTATATTCTGATGAGAAAAGCTTTGTTGCTTTGTTGAGTGGAGAGGATTATCTAGTCTAGGGCACTTTGCGTACCAGATTTTTCACTAAAAATTTCATTTTGGTCCTGTAGGCACTTATAAAATTTTGTTTATAGATATCTAAAGGAGCCCTGGATGGCGCAGTGGTTAAGAGCTTGGCTGCTAACCAAAAGGTTAGCAGTTCAAATCCACTGGCTGCTCCTTGGAAACCCTATGGGGCAGTTCTACTCTACTGTATAGGGTTGGTATGAGTTGGAATTGACTTGATGGCCATGGGTTTTTGTTTTTTTTTTAATAGGGGTTCTAAGGAGCCCTGGTGGTGCAGTAGTTAAGTGCTCAGCTGTTATCTGGAAGGTTGGTAAATTGCTTGTGCCACCCAGGCTTCTAATCATATGAAAATTTCATCAGTTATTTTCCTGACTATAAAAGTACAGCATGCCCTTAGTGATGCAAACAGTTTGCATTCGACTATTAACCTAAAGGTTGATAGTTCAAAACCGTGCAGCAGCACATGGAAGAAAGGCCTGGCAATCTGCTTCTGTAAAGATTACAGCCAAGAAAACATTATAGAGCAGTTCTACTCTGTAACACATGGGGTTGCCATGAGTTGGAATTGACTCAATGACAGCGAGTTTTTGGTTTGCATGCTCTTTTTAAAAGATGTTTTAAACTACATAAAAGAATTAAAAATAAAATTCAACCACAGTCTTGCCACCCAGTTAGTATTTGCATGTAAGGCATGTACATATAAATATTCTCTCTCATATATTCTTATATAGATTTTTAACTTAAATGCAATCATAATATCCTTTCACATGCATACCCTCACATATCTACTTTCCAATAAGCAACATCATAATAAACGGAGAAAAGACTGAAGCTGTCAAGGATTTAATTTTACTTGGATTCACAATCAACACCCGTGGAAGCAGCAGTCAAGAAATCAAAAGATGCATTGCACTGGACATATCTGCTGCAGAGGACCTCTTTAAAGTGTGGAAAAGCAAAGATGTCACCTTGAAGACTAAGGTGTGCCTGACCCAAGCCATGGTATTTTCAATCGCCTCATATGCATGTGAAACCTGGACAATGAATAAGGAAGAACGAAGAATTGATGCCTTTGAATTGTGGTGTAGGTGAAAAATATTGAATATACCATGGACTGCTAAAAGAACAAACAAATCTGTCTTGGAAGAAGTACAACCAGAATGCTCCTTAGAAGCAAGGATGGCGAGACTACATCTTACATACTTTGGACATGTTGGGAGGGATCAGTCCCTGGAGAAGGACATCATGCTTGGTAAAGTAGAGGGTCAGTGAAAAAGAGGAAGACACTCAACGAGATGGATTGACACAGTGGCTGCCACAATGGGCTTAAGCATAACGATTGTGAGGATGGTGCAGGACTGGGCAGTGTTTCATTCCGTAGGACCTAGGGTCGCTATGAGTCGCAACCAACTTGATGGCACCTGACAACAACATCTACTTATATGAATTTGTAACATCAATTTAATCATAATACACCTACTCTCTCTAACTTTATTTTTAACCTGAAATATGTCTTAAATATCTTTCCAAGGCTATAACCATAAAATCAACATTGATTTTTGTAGTGGCTTCCTAATATTCGAATTTGTGGATGTACTGCACGTCATTTAGTCCTTATTTTAGTGCATTTACATCATTTTTCTTTACATTGTTTACAAATCATACTTTAATAAATATCCTTGTGTATACATCTTGAGAATTTGTCTAGTTATTCCTTTGTGATACATTTCTAAAAATTTTCTAGTCAGAGTATATATACATAAAATTCCCTCTAGAATTTCTTTAGCAGTTTGCACCACTTTTGCAGTGCTTGAGGTAGCTTATTTCCTAGCATCTTCACCCAAATTGCATCAAGGTATTATTATTATTTTTAATCTTTGTTAATATTATAGGCAAAACATAATATCTTATTGTTGCTTAATTTGTATTTATTATTGGTGAGATTGAACCTCATTTCACATATTAAATGCCTATTAATATTTCATATTTTGTGAATTGTCTATTTTCTTTGTCCGTGTTTTATTAGAATACTTTTTTCTGCACTTTATAGGAACTCTATTTTAAAAAGATATTAACCCTTTATTATGCAAATATAATTAGAATAATTACCATTTATTATCTTTGAATTGAATATGTATTTTTTTATTTAGAAAATTTTAATGTAGTCACACCAGTCTTTTTATTTATGATTTTGCCTTTTGTATCATAATGTAGAAAGGCTTTTGCCACCCTAAAATTATACCACTAGACCCCCTAGATTTTCTTCTAGCTCATAGTTTGCTTGTTTTCATCTCTACTTTAATTGATATGTAATTGATTGTGATATAAGTTTGGAGCTATGAATATAACTTTCTTTCCAGGAAATTCAATTATTGACTTTCATATCATTTTTTCACTAATTTGAAATACTTCCATTATCACTGACTAGGTCCTTACATATATCAAGTCTGTCCTTTCTATTGATAAGTTGTCCTGTTCGTAGATAATACTCTACTCTTTATTATAACTTTATAATACATCTTAATATTTTATAGGGAAAGTTCTTCCTCATTACTCTATGTTCACATAACTTTCCAGCTGAAATTGAGTCATATAGTCTAATTCTAAAGAAAAACCCTTATGCAGATTTTCATTTGTATTGCATTAAATTTATAGATTAATTTGGGGGAAGAACTGAGATGTTTATAACATAGACTCTTCCTACCCTACATTTTTAACTCTTCTTGCTGCCCTTTAGTGAAGTTTGTAGTTTTCTTCCCATAGGTCCTGCATATTACCTTATTTCAATTTTAGCAACCTTTCTTCATTGTGTCAAGAGTATTCCTTGATGGAGAATTCCTGACCCTATTACTGTTATCTCTGCCTCAACTCCCCTCCACTCATTACTCTGAGATTTACTGTTTACCTGCCTCAGTTTCACCAATCTGTGAGCACCTTCAGCAAAGTGTGCATTACCTGGAAGTTTCCATACACTCTCACAGTCCTGGGAGCCTGGCATTTCTGCAGTGAGACAGGGAAAAATTCCAGTTGTTTTTGCTTCTTTTCTTAGTCTACTTTTCAATTAGCTCCTGAGTTAAATTTTTCTGGCTCCTACATGCAATTTTATGGTGAATAAAGACTGTAAATTAAGGAGCCAAAAAGAAAGCTTCTGTGGCCTGATGTATACTTGCCTCCCAGAGGAGCCTGCAATTCCCACTATTATAGGCCCATTCTTTTGGTTTAAATCTCTGTCACCAACAAAATGAAAACAATTCTTGGAGAAATAACCCCCTAGACGATTATATCCCAGTAACACTTTAATTAATCAGATTATTTCAAATTGAATTGTTACATGAAAGCAAGACCTTGAACATAATGTGACACTGGATATGTATGTTTTAATAGTGAGTTGGTGCCAAAGATAGGTGCCTGGAAGGGTAGACAATAGTGTAGTACTTGGGTAGAGGGATGTGGGTGGCGAGGGACATCAATAAATGAGAAAATTGTAGAAAGAGAAGTGGTCTCTTGAGTAGAGGGAATATTAATGAGAAGTTAGGAGAGCTCAGAAAACGAAACTTCTTTTTTTGCCTATAGCCAGTCCTGCCTAATAGTATAGAAAAATTGCATGAGAAGTAGGGGAATAGAGGGGGTGGAGGTTATAGCTGCTTTTACAGTAAGATCCATTAAGTTTCCTTCCCACTAGTCCAATCTCAGCCAACAGAAAGCTGGGCTATTATTACTGAAAAGCAAGCCAGAAGTGGAATCCTATCATGAAGAGAATTCTACTGTCGTGGATGCAATTATTTTAGTGACATATTGAAGCCAACATTTGGGTCAGAATTACTTCTTTAAACTAGTGCTTTTTTCTCAACCATAATCATTAGGATAATCGTTCAGTACTGACTTTTCTAATACAGCCACCTTATACTACCTAGTAATCTATGTGGTATCATCACTAATGTGATAAATAAAATTTAAAAAAATCACTCTTAAGCAGCTACATTTTATGTGCAGCACACACAGCTGCCACTTGAAGCTCAGCTCACAATCAATTTGATAAATCAATCAATTTTCATTTTGTCCTCATCTCCTAGGTAACCAGAGCATCCATACAGACCCTTGCCAAGGGAGAACATTTAAAAAGTAATATGTATTCATACTCTGTTTTCTTCAAGCGCTGCCTTAATAGAAAAGCAAAGAGCTACCAATACAGTATTTTAAATCACAGCAACACAAATTTTCTTTGATTCTGGAAAGAGAGCTTGAGGGGAAACATATTGCAGAATACACCATCATTATATTTGTCTCTTATGATCTATCAGTAATCAAAACTGCACCACCTGCTATGCCTATTATGTATTTAATGTGAATAACAAGCATCCCACTGCCGGTTATTAAAACAAATCATAAGCCATCTGACATTATACTTATAACCCGTCCTCTGCTTCATGGTTCTGAGAAAGACACATCTTGAGGGAGATGCACTGGGGGCAAGTCTTTTGATGTGAGTACAAGGCATCTGGCCTCAGAGGAAGTCATTTATCTGCCTCCAAGTCCCTAAAAATATAAAAGCATTACATAAAATATAATTATAAAACAGTATCATTGGCACCATGTAGAGGACAAAAAATTCCAGCAGTTGCAAAAAGCATTAAGTTTTGCCTCACCTGAATCCTCTTGGTGTGTGAAGTCATGAGAAAATGAGCGTTTGGTGTTTTTTAGATGTAGCTAACATGCAGGAAGTCATGGATCTTGCTTACCTTGTTGATACAGTGCTACATTCAAATCCCACTGCCTGCACAGGATTCGGCGTCAGCTGGGCCTACCCGTCTTCCTGGACACAGTATTTGGCTTATTGGCTGTTATTTCATGTAGGAAGTTTTAATACATGGCCTGGAAAAGTCCAACACTAAATGTAGCTATAATTTAGTGTTACATACATACATATATACATATACACACAAATATATTATACATGTATGTATATATATAAACCAAAAACTCATTGCCGTTGAGTCTATTCCAACTCATGGCGACCCTATAGGACAGAGTAGAACTGCCCCATAGGGTTTCTGAGGAGTGGCTGGTGTATTTGAACTGGCGACCTTTTGGTTAGCAGCCACATGCTTAACCACTGTGCCACCAGGGCCCCCAGGGCTTCATATATATACATGTCGAGTTGATTTTGACTCATGGAGACCCCATGTGTATCAGAGTAGAACTGTGCACCATAAGGTTTTCAGTGGGTGATTATTTTCAGAAGTGCATCACCAAGTCTTTCTTCTGAGACTCTCTGGGTAGACTCATAACTCTAATCTTTAGGAGTTCCTTCCTACTCCCTAATACATGCATATTGACTATAATTATTTAATATGCCCCCAAATTCTGTGGAACATAAAACCAGATATTTAATACTTAGTGAGATTTTTATTAGGGGTTAAAAGTGTGATTTGACTGGACATCCATATAGTCTTTTTTGTGTCAAAACACTGAAATATAACAAAACAAATAAGCTACACTGTATGTTTGGATTTCAATCTGCTTCAGTCAATTTTATCTATACCAGCTTGTAATGAAAGAGCTAAAACTCAGAGAATCTGGGAAGTTTTCATCTATATGAACCCATGATGTATCAATTAATGCAAGGCTGGAGAAGTTATTTACAACCCAAATGAATACATTCCATTTTTTAAAAACAAATATATACCGTGGGCTAAACAGTCAGTATTTTACAGATTTGTTAGTTGAAGATTCCATTCCTGAGGAGTTAAACAAGAACTTGGTAGTAAACAGTTAAATGTTTCTGGAAGCTTCCTGATTCTTCTTTATAAACATAACGAGACAGCCTGTGCAGATTTACAGAGCTCAGTGTTTGTGGCACTTCTGTGGTCCTTGCTGAGAAAAATAACAATCAGCATATAGGATTTTGAGAATTCCTGTGTCACCAGAATTCAGATCTTCTAAGCTTTTGCATGAAGTGTTATTGTTACCTAAAGTTGATTTTAATTTTAATTATGGCCAAATCAAAATAATCTGTCTATCTACCTACCTACCTACTTACTTATTCATCTGTTTATCTAGATTTCTTTATCCCTTTCCTCCTTCTTTTCAAATTGCTACACTTAACTATAATGGTTGGGCAAGTCACTGTGAGAATCACTGTAAGTTACATGTCTTGGAAGTTGAAGATATTTTCCTATGAACTCTGCTAGATAGATCTTTTTTTAGATTCTTTTTTGTCCTTGCATAGAAGTTGAGAGGATTGCCTTCAGCTAATATGCTGATACGAAATAATGTTTAATTACATCTTTCTACACTATGTACTAACATTCTCACTGAAGTGTGAAATAGTTAAGGCAATTTTCAGGCTGAATAAAGGGTGTTAGATTATAGAAATATCACTTGAATATGCAATTGAGAGTTAATCCTGATAAATTTTAGATTTTGATGTTCTTGAGACAGTCACATTCTTAAATTATACCAGATGACAATCCTAACACTTGGCTCCACTGGCACCACCACCTTGAATTATCTCTAACTCTCCCTCAATATTCAGAGTCTTATTGGAGAGCACTTGAGCAGCCAGGACTGTGTTTTATGCCTGTGGCCTAATTGCTGGAGCATTTTGGAGAAGGAATCAATTTCTTCAAATTCTAAAGTGAGAAATGGACCCCTGAATCTCATTTACCTTTTTTTGTTGCGATTCGTCTCATTTACTTGCGCAGATCCTCAGATGAGATGGGCGATCAGATTCTGGGATAATATCTAGTACATATGGTGTTCAAGATCTTTCATATTCTGGCTAAGCTATTTCTTCAATATTATTACCCAATAATTTCACCCATGTATCCAGGACTTCTGCTGACCAGAATAACTTTCTATTTCTTGTACATGTTATGGAGCATCTGATTTGGTTACTTTTACTTACCGTTTTATTTTCTCTGGGGAGAGGCCCTTTTCACCTAGGTTCACCTACTACTTGTCCTTGAAGGTCTAGCTCAAATGCCATCAGCTATATTAAGGTTTTCCTGTTCTCCAAGCCAGAAAAATAAGACGGTGTGATGGTTAAAGTTGTTTGTCAACTTGACTGTGCCGTGATTCTCAGTGGTTTGGCAGTCGTATAATGATGTAATCACGTCCATAATGCAGCTTGCCTGCCAATCTTGGGATTCGTCAGCCTCCACTGTCTGGATCTTGGGTTTGCCAGCTCCTGCAGCTACGTGAGTCAGGAGAAGCATCCAGCTTGACTCACGGACTTGGGACTTTCCAGCCTGTGCAACTGCGTGAGTCATTTCCTTGATCTCTCTCTCTGTAGATGCTTCACTGATTTTGCTTCTCTGGACAACCCAGCCTAAGATGGTAAGATCAAAAATTGATAGTAAAGTAAGGGTACTCTAAACAAACAAACAAAAAACAAACCTACTGTCGTTGAGTTGATTCCAACTCATAGCGACCCTATAGGACAGAGTAGAACTGCCCCATAGGGTTTTCAGTCTTTACTGAAGCAGACTGCCACATTGTTCTCCCAACAAGTAGCTGGTGGGTTCCAACCGCTGCCGACCTTTTGGTTAGCAGCCGAGTACTTAACCAGGTGTCTACCAGGGCTCCTCAAGTGTACTCTATCAAGAAGACAAATAATAATGTTTCTCCTTCAGATATCTGCACTTAGCTCTGCACTTACCTTAGGCACACATATTCCTTTCTAGTTTACATTACGGTTATCCCTGTTTGTGGACTTAACACAACTTGAGGGCAGGAACCATGTCTCCATATCTTGAAGTCCTCTGCAGAACCCAGTACAATGGATTAACAAGAAGCAACTGCTCAGTCTAGAGAAGGGGCTGGTTACATGAACAATGACAAGAAACACAAGTGGCATCATATACGTAAATAAGGGGCACAGTGGGGCATAAGAGGAGAGTATCTATCAAATCAACCCTCCAGGATCAGGCAAATATCTCAGAGGGATTTGAGCTGGGAAGTGAAGGATGGTTGTATTTTTGCCAAGTGGACAAGGCAGTGGAGGGACTGAAAGTTTAGATTTTATATTTACATTGAGGAAGGACTTTTTAGTAATAAACACTGCAACAAAGATGGAAGTGCCTCATGAAGTCATGGATCTGAAGGTGTTTAATTGGAATCTGATTGCTTTCTTTTGCAGAATTTATGGAGGAAATTCATGTACTCTTTAGATGAGACCTCTGAGAACCCTGAAAAATCTGAATTTAGATGATTCCTACCATAAGCTTAAAGATTATGGGAGGAATAATCTTTCTAGTAGTTTAAAGATTAAAAAATGATTTGAGTAGAGAAATGCTGTTAGCTAAATACATAATACGTTTTTTAAAAAAAAGTTAAAATAAAACAATTTCTTACATTTTGTTCTGAGAGAAAAAGAATTATTTTGTAACCTGAACAAGGAACAATTATAAAACAACTTTAGTTTTGTTTCCCACCTTTCTTATCAAATCCATACAATAGGACTGCTTGCTCAGCTTTCCCTGAAGAAGATCTTGGACACTTTAGTTTTCCCAATAATATTATTTCAGTAACTAATATGTATATATATATATATATATGTGTGTGTGATCAAAACTTTAATTTTGAATTAAAGTTAGAGTTTCAACCCTTCTTCAGCTGAGGTCTGCCGTAGTCCAAAACTTTGCATGGAGGGAGGGGGGGGCGTCTTCTCTTTTTATTCTTCTTGACTTCTACCCTTCTCCCTACTCTTGCTGTCTGTGTTTCTGACGCCACCTGGGTCATCTAGCAGGAAAGGTCTGACTTCACTAGCCCTGCTGTGAACTGACATCACATTTTCTGGGCTTGTAAGATGTTGAAAAGTGGCTCTTTCTCTGGGCTGGGGGAAGATGGATTTAGATTCTCTGTACACATCCCCTCAACTAGCGGTCTGTCACCTGCAGTTTCTTGACATGGATGGTCAACTTTCAGCTGGTCATTTTGGGGGACATATATCAAGTTCTCTGAGTGGATCTTTTCTAACTTTTTTCCTTATTCTTGAAATAAGGGGTTGGAATACTCCCTCCTCTTCTCCACAGTGAAGTAATGAGAAAATGCCATAGCATTCCAACAGTGTTTTCCAAAGATACACTCTTTCAAATATATAGGTTGAAGCTTTTAAATATTCAAGGTGGGTGCTAAACTAAAAGTTGGAAAATTGATTTTTGACTGTCTTCAAATCCTTTTATACTTTGGTGGTTTTGCCATTCAGTTTGGAATATGATACTAATTGATATCTTTTGACTTACGTCCTCAGTCATAACTGAGACTGAGTCTTATTTTAACATCTGTATTCTTAACATCTTGGTATCTCAGGACCTTCCTAAACAAACCACAAAGATAGCATTCACTAGATGTATGCTAAATGCAAAAAACCAGCATCATTGATTTGTTCTTTGGCTTACAGGAAATATGTGAGTTTAATAAAACTATAATAGGGATATAGTCTTAAGGTACTTTGGGGTGAAGGAGTCTTCTGCTTTTTTCTACTGGTTTCCTGAAGTTCTGCATGCCTTTGATAGCTATATGTTGCTAAACTGGGGCCTAATTAGCTACTTATTGCTGCTCCCATGTGTTTCTTGTTCTGGTAATTCTCTTTTTTTTTAACCTGTATTTTTTGCCATGGATCATCGGAATAAGGGAAACGCATTAGTTCTTTCTGTCTTGTGAACTTTAAAAACTTCCTTGGGGTATAAGAAAAAGGTTCACCCAATTCTCTATAAAAGTTTTTTTTTTTTTTCTTGTTCTATGTAGGAAGGGCTTCCTTAGCTTCCCCACTCCAATAATAAATTATTAAAGAGGTCTCTTGAGCAAGAGAGGGGAAATGTGAGTTTTCTGACAGCACTGTGATAAATACTCGTATTAATTATGAAAAATAACAAGAGTGAAAGTTCAAAATCCCAACAGTGGTCTTAGATAGTTTCTCTTTTGAGATAGGTTTTGGCTTTCAACATTGAACTTCCTGAAAAATAGAGACTGCAACCTGATCCCAGAGATTAGTTTAGCACACAATACCTTTTGCTTTTGTTTTTAAGGAGAAAAAAAAAAAACAATGCGCTGATAAAAATAATCATCCTAAAAATCTAATGCATTCAACAGTCAAAGTCCAAGATTAGGCTAGATAAGGAATAAGAGATTGTTTGCAAGCACCAGGTATGAGCCTGTGTCTAACATATGAGGTAGGTTGGAGGGACATGGCTTGTCACCAGAGACCACAGAACGAATATAGGCTAAGGTGAGGGAAAAGGAATGTTTTCATAAGACCCAACCAATTATTTTTCTTCTGTCATTCTTCTTTTGTTAATAACCACATAGCAAAGTATGATCATTTATAGGTGTGCTTTACATCATTACATTTTTCTAATGGGTTTAATATGTCAGTTAAGCAGGCCAAGTGTCCCATGTTGAACCAGACTGCTTAGTATTTTATTATTTAACAATTTTTTAAAAAGATGCATAAATGTTTACTTTTTAATCTTTTTTGTTTTTCCACTTTGAAGCTAGGTGATTCAGTCTAAAATACAGTATTCTGAACTTTCCAGAAATCAAGGACAATACAGCCACTTCAGAGCTCTGGTGCCACCGTGGTTAAACACTTGGCTACTAACCAAAACGTCTGTGGTTCGAACCCACTAGCTGCTCCACAGACGAAAGATGTGGCAGTCTGCTTCCATAAAGATTTGCAGCCTTGGAAACCCTACGGGGCAGTTCTGCTCTGTCTGTAGGGTCACTGTGAGTTGAAATAGACTTGGCAGCAATGGATTTTACAGCTACTTCAAAAACTGAGAAGTTTGTTCCCTTAGCTCCAAGAGGAGGGATCCCTGTGGTGAAATGGAAGCACTTGGCTGCTAATTGAAAGGTTGGTGGTTGGAACCCATCCAGCGGCTACCTGGGACAAAGCCCTGGCAATCTGATCCCGTAAAGATTACCTGTTGCCATCGAGTTGATTCTGACTCAGAGCGACCCTACAGGACAGAGTAGAACTGCCCCATAGGGTTTCCAAGGCTACAATCTCTATGGAAGCCGACTGCCACATCTTTCTCCTGCAGAGTGGCTGGTGAGTTTGAATTGCTGACCTTTCCGTTAGCAGAGGAGCACTTAAACTACTGTGCCACCAAGATTGCAGCCTAAAAAATCCTATGGGACAGTTCTACTCTGTCACATGGCATTGCTATGAGTCAGAATGGACTTGATGGCACCCAACACCACCACCAGGGCCAAGTCAAAAAAAAAAAAAAGCCAAAGGACTTTCAGACTATAGCCAAGATAAAAACCAGAGGGCATTTTTAGTTAATGGACAGAAAGTATATGAGAACAAGGGCCACCTACTTCAGGGAATTTTGATAACAACTTGATAACTTGCCAACCTCAGTTTTATTGTCCTTGCTGCCTACATGAGGAAATTTCCTGTGTGAGTATTTAAAGAGCCCATGAGGCTTTAGGCAAATGGTCCCTAAGGATGCCTTTCTTTTTGTTATAAATACAGTGTAGTGACATGCCTCATTTACCAGTTAAAGCCATAATGGCTTATTCAGATCCATCACGCTAAGGATTACTCAGGGACTGTTGAATAGACACATGTTTCTGCTGCCGGCAAATACATTTAGTCCTCCTGTTAAACTATATTACATCGTGATATGTTGGTTCTTTGTGAGTTGCTCAGTCAACCTAGGTAAGGAAGGGAGAGAATTTAAGCCATGCAATTGACCTTATCCTCCTTTTAGTTATTTTCCACAATCCTATTAACATGTCCATTTCTTTGCAAAAAAAAGAGCAAGGCAACGTTGTTGTTGTTGTTGTTACGTGCCGTTGAGTCGGTTCCAACTCATAGTGGCCCTATAGGACAGAGTAGAACTGCTCCATAGGGTTTCCAGGGAGTGGCTGGTGGATTCGAACTGCCAACCTTTTGGTTAGCAGCCAAGCTCTTAACCACTGCGCCACCAGGGCTCCAAGGCAACATTATTAATTATAAAATAGGCCACTTCTGAAAAAGTGTCTGAACGTTGTCTATTTTTCATGAGTATAACACTAATTCAGCTTTTGATTCTAGCTATTTGTTTCCCAGACGTGTCAAATTACATGAATTAAATGATTAAAATTTAATACTGATCCTAGCTATTTATTCTTCTTTAACAATTATATTACAGAGTACTACTAAAATCGGTATAGCAATGACTGTTAACAGGGAAAATCCCAGTCTAAAGAGATGTCAGGAAGAGCTTAGTTCTCACTTCCTGCCATTTTTTTCCTTATTTGTTTTAGCTTTGTTGTATGTTTTATATTTGTTTCTTTCTTTTTTTTATATTTACCTTTATTTTTCAAACCATTTTCTCACATGCTGACTTTGACTAGATTGCAGTGAAATAGCTGCTCATAGCCATGTGAAGTTCGGATCCTGAGGCAGGACATCTACAAGTGGCCAAGAACTAGGTGCTTCATGAACACACGGTGGATACTTTAGCTTCCAAGAGAAGAGGTTCCCGCCTTGGCCCTGACCCTAGCATTCAGGTCCCAGTGAACCCCATAATCTCAGAGGGTAGAAAATATGTCCAAGATATATGCTTTATCTGTTTTCTTTTTTCTTAGAAAAAAATAGTTAATAAATTAAGTGAAATTTTTAATAGCTGACACTAAGCAAAGTATCATTGACCTTGAAAAGCCAAGTCAGTAAAAATTCTTTCATTTCCATTTGTAGTTGCTAGCTTTACGAGACATATTTGATCATATATATTTTAATTACTTATTGTGTTTAATGGATGCTGTAATGGACAACACTGTTTAACAACCAAGAATAATACGTAAATTGGTTTTTAAAAGAAAGAAGGTTTTAGCCTCTACCCTGTATGAGTGGTGTCAAAGGTCTAAATCAATATGCATTAGCATATTGTGCTTATACGACATTAAATATTCCTCAAAGGTTTTGAAAAAAAATAAAAACACACCAATTACAACAGAAACACTCTGGGGAAGATAGATACAGAATGATGTCAATGTTGTTCATGTAACTGAAATATATATTCATGACTTTTAGGAAATAAAGCATACAGTGATCTGAATTAAATGGAGAATTGTCAGGTCAAATGAGGACAATTAAATATTTAAAGCTTTGTCTGCCTAGCTATTATCTATCCATCTATCTATCATCTGTCTGTCTGTCAGCCTATCTATCTATTTATCAATTCAGAACTTGCACACTCACACATATAAAGGCAGTCACTCTCCCACCTCCACCTTATTTTCTGTCTGTCAAAAATTATACCACTCTCTCTTACACACACACACACACACACACACACACACACACACACACACTACTTTATTAATACGAGGTCTCAGGCATATTACTCAACTTCGATGATTCCTACATATTTTTAATATAAACATTGGAAATCATATTTTTCTAGCAGTGTTGCTGCAAAAATTAAATGAGTTATAAAGATTGTAAAAATATATGAGGCAGTAAAAATAGTAACTATTATTTCTTGTGCATGATGCTATCATGCTATCATTATTGGGAATGGTGTGATAAAATGAATGCATCACAGACACTACGTTGAATTTGACATTACATACCCCAGCCCATTTCGTATAATAGGTGATATGTTCATTTCACAGGTACAAAAAGCAGAACAATTTCCTAAGGCCAAACAGATGACAAATGGCAGGATATATTATGAAATACCAGTATGTGTGCCTCTAAAGAAGAATCAGCTATGAGAGACACATAGCAGAACCTGGACACTGGGGCCAGATTACCTAGGTTCTAACCCTGGCTTTGCCACTTCTTGCAGCATGACTTGGGGCAAGTTACTTATCCACACTCTCTGCCTCAGTTTCTTTATTTGTAAAATAGAAATGATAACAATGTTACTTAACTCATAGGGTTATCGTGAGTGTTAAAGGAGATCATGTTTATCAAGCACTTTAGAACCTTGTCCGGCACATTAAAAAACAAAAAACAAAAAAAAACCACGTTGTAGTCGAGTTGATTCCGACTCATAGTGACCCTGTAGGACAGAGGAGAACAGCGTTTCCAAGGAGTGCCTGGTGGATTTGAACTGCCGACCTTTTGGTTAGCAGCCAAAGCTCTTAACCGCTACACCACTAGAGTTTCCATAGTAAATGCTAATTAAGTGTTTGCTTAATAAAATAAAGAGGCTCTAAATTACACTTTATTGGTTCCCAGTAAACCAGTTGCTGTCAAGTTGACTCTGACTCATGGCAACCCCATGTGTGTCAGAGTAGAACTGTGTTCCATAGAGTTTTCAATAGCTGCTTTTTTGGAAGTAGATGGCCAGGCCTTTCTTCCAAGGCACCTATGGATGGATTCAAACCTCCAACCTTTTAATTAATGTCTGGGTGTATTAACCATTTGCACCACCCAGACGCTCTACACTTTATTGGTAGGAAAATTTAAAAGGTAATATTAATAGCCTCATTTAGGAATTTCTGTGTTTGTTTTAACCTGTAGATATCGTTCTTTTTAAGTTATCTAGAAGCAATACTAGATTCAGGAGGGAGCAAATGATCAAATATTCATTTAAATCATAAGCATTGTTGTGTAAATTATGTCCCATCTCTCTGAAGCATCTGTAATAGCTCTCCTGTCAGTAGCTGAGACTCTTCAGGAGCTGACGGGGTCCGTGTCTACTCTAGGAAATATAGAGCTCTGCAGTGGTTAAGAGCTACGGCTGCTAACCAAAAGGTCAGCAGTTTGAATCCACTAGCTGCTCCTCGGAAACCCTATGGGGGCAGTTCTACTCTATAGGGTCGCTATGAGTCGGAACTGACTCTACGGCAACGGGAGTATACCCTCACGCCTATCCCCAGAGAGGAACTGGCAAAGACTTCCTCTCTTATGGATGTCACCGCTGCTTGTGCGGCTTGTGTGCCATACCTCGTCTCGCCCAGGAGCACTGAGGAACAAACAAGCCACAAGGAGGGAATGCTGTTACAGCTATAATGATGTTTAGCTGCAGTACAGTGACTCAGTGCCAAAAAGTGATAAAATTATTGTTGTGTCAAGCATTCATTCCATTCTGATCTTGGAATCAGAGCTAGTGGTATTTAATGCTAGGAGATAGGATTACCCCTAGACTGTCTCACCAAGGATTATCTTCCTATTGAGAATGTCTCCTTGGTGCTTGGTAACTCTTCCCAGTACTTGAACTTCATGGCCAGTGTCTTAGTCATCTAGTGCTGCTATCACAGAAAGACCACAAGTAGATGGCTTTAACAAAAAGAAATTTATTCTGTCACAGTCTAGGAGGCTAGAGGTCTGAATTCAGGGTGCCAGCTCCAAGGGAAGGCTTTCTGTCTCCGTTGGCTCTGGGGCAAGTTCGTTGTTGTCAGTCTTCCCCTGGTTGAGGAGCTTCTCAGCACAGGGATCCCAGGTCCAAAGGGCGCGCTATTCTCCTGGCTCTTGTTTCTTGGTGGTATGAGGTCCCCTGACTCTGCTCTCTTCTTTTATATCTCAAAAGAGATTGATTTAGGACACAACCTAATCTTGTAGATTGAGTCCTCCTTCATTAACATAAATGCTGCTAATCCCATCTCATTAATATCATAGAGGTAGGATTTACAACACATAGGAAAATCATGTCCGGTAACAAAATGGGGGACAATCACACAATACTGGGAATCATGGACTAGCCCAGCTGGCACACAGTTTTGGAGGACGCAACTGAATCCATAACAACCAGGAGACTGGTGGCAGGATTAAAATGTTGTCCCTGGTCCACTCTGCTGCCCTTTTGCAATTTACCAGCCTGGTGAAGCCCTTATGCAACTTAGAGTCTTCACTCTGATCCTCAAAAGTCACCATTGGTTAACAATTCTTAGCTTGATTTTACAGATGCAACTGTGAGTCTATCAGTGAATAACAAATCACTCAGTTTGGGGTTCGGTTGTCTGATTGAACACATGCTTTTTGTGCTGAGATGGAATTGAAAAGTCAAAACATTCAAGAGATTTTTGTATCAAAATGCTGTGCACATAGTCTGTTTTCAATGACTACTTATTGAATTGAATTAAAAAAAAAAACTTGTGTAAGGAAAAAGTATGATGCAGTTTTCTAATGAGGCAAGTCAGGCAAACACATTCAGGTATCATAGCACTCACAAGTATGCTAACCTAGAGGAATGCTAAGGACTCATCATACCCTTTATGAGTAACCATTTTCTAGAGCTGACAATTCGGATATATACATTTGTAATGGAAAATGCGCATATATCCCAAAGAACTGTTTTCTGCATTTGTCCAGTGTGTATTGCTGTGCACTTAATTATGAGCCAGATAAAGGAGGCACTAGTGATATATATGACCCTCACCAAGTTGATAGTCTGGTGTTTGCGTGGATTTTCATAAACACGTTGAGTTCAAATCAGCAGTCATTAAATCTTCAAGTTTTGCTTAGGTGCATGAATTGTGATTAGTATTTTAGAAATATTGACAGGAATAAATGTAGGCATTTGTTTATTGCATACTGTACCTAAGTTACATAAGCTACTCTGTAGTTCCTAAGAGAACTCAGCGAACTCCTTAAATCGAGCTACTATTTGTTATGGTCGGACTAAGATACAGCAAATAAATGAACCACGTGGCAGAGGTTATACAGACAAAGAAACTTCCTGGAAGGTTGTTCAGTTTATAGAAAACATTGTGGCATCAGACATAGGACTTTGCCAGAGTTTGTCCATCTGTGGGGTTTCTGTATCTTCCACATAGGAATTGTGCCATTAAGCATACTTTGGATCAATCTTGGTTGAGGCAGAACCCTAATATAGAATTTAGGACAGTTGAATTGAAAAGTGATCAGTGAGCAAATAGTGACATATTTTTCTTGAAATTTAAAAGTCAAGATCCATGTACAGATTTTTCATTATAATGTATAGCTTTAAGTAAGTGCCTTTGTTTTGAAGAAAATCAGGAAAACAGTCATAGAGGGTTATTGCTCCAGTGAAAGATGCGTTGCTAGAGGTATTATAACATGTTCAGTTGGGGAACATTTACTATTTATGTCTTATAATTTCCCCTGTGTAAATTGTTGCAATTTTTAAAATGATAGGGATCGCTAAATGGTATTTTATTTTATGTTACTCTTTTGGCATATTGGTTCCAGATAAATGGCTTAAAATTAGCCTAGTCTTGTTAGTCTTTGAAAAGGTTCATTAAAATAGATGAAATCTCCAAAAATACACTCTGGTTACTGATGTTTTTTGAAGTAAACAAACCCACTTTAAAACAATATTAGGTTTCAGACATATTCACTTTAAGACAGTATTAGGTTTCAGACATATTCACCGCATAAAATTCTGTGATGAGTAAAAGAGAAAAAAACCCAGCAAACTGTGGTACATTGATTTTCTAATTTTTAGTATACTGAAGCATTGCCTTCTCATCTTTTTTTCCATCACAGACAATTGAGTCCAAACTCTATTCATGGAATGTCTTCATGAATACAGTTCCACTCAATTGAGTAGTTTAGGTTCGATGCTCATTTATTGGTTCATGTCTTCCAGCCTATACAGGTAAAAATGTAGGTGCTGTACTTTACGTGTAATGATTTCTCCCCTGGTCTCCTTCATATAAACTTGTGCTCAGCAGATATTATTATTTCTTTTTTCAAAGAAACTAAAATTAAAATAAAACAAAGAAATACCCTTTTCTTTCTGAAAGAAAACTCAGTAGTTGAGGAATGATTAATGTATGCCTAGTGTGAGCACCCCCCTCCCTCAGTTTGTCATACTGTGGTGGCTTGTGTGTTGCTATGATGCTGGAAGCTATGTCATTGGGATTTCAAATGCCAGCAAGGTCACCCAGGGTGGACAGGTTTCAGTGAAGCTTCCAGACTAAGACAGACTAGAAAGAAAGACCTGGCAATTTACTACCAAAAATTAGCCAATGAAAACCTTATGGATCACAACAGAACATTGTCTGACTCACTTGCTTGGGACACATCATCAGGAAGGATCAGTTGCTAGAGGAGAACATTATGCTTGGTGAAGTAGAGGGCCAACAAGGGTATGGGAGACCCTTGGAGAGAGAGGTTAATTAGCACAATAGCTATGATAGACTCGAGCATGCTGATGATTGTGAGGATGACTCAGGACCAGGCAACACTTCGTTCTGTTGTACATAAGGTTGTCATGAGTCAGTCGACTTGACGGCAGCTAACAAGCGTGAGCACAATAAATTGGGCTATAAAATATAAATTGCACAGGTCACATTTTATTTAGAAAATGCGATGTATAATTACAGTTACATAATAAACAATAAAATGAAATGAGGAGACTGGTAAAAATAATCTGTAACTTAAAGGGAAGATTCCAAATTTCTCTTAATATGTCATATAACTTAACTGAAATTTACAGTACATTGGATTTCTTGGCTGCCTTGCTTTCAGACAAACAGCGTTTCAGTCACAATCAGGTAGGATGAAGGAATGGATATAGGGCAGATAAGTCCAGCCAGACACACGGACATGATCTGCACTGTTTTGAAATTCCTGCCATGTTTAAGTTCTCATATGGCCAAACATGGACTGTCTACAATTAGAATCATTAAAAAGAAACGTAGTTCAACTCAGGGAAGTCTCCTGGTGGGCTGAATGTGTCAGCGAGTAACTGGAGCAGTTTTATCTGGTGGAGATCTACAATGGGAACCCTTGACAAATTATTACCGCAACTGCTTTTCTTCTTTTTCAGTGTCCCATATTCAAACTATTTATAATAGTCTCACTGGAATCTTCTCTTGAAATCCTAACCTTCTACCTCCTTTATTTTTATTTTTTATTTTTAGTTTGCTTTATTTAATAAGGAGTTCACCTTTCTACAAATGGGGTTTACCCGTGCTCTTTCTCCCACAGTAAGATTTCTTAATACTGTGAATCACTCATGGGTTATAACTCGAAAAAATGCAGCAGTCAAATCTCAGTTACTGAGGGAAATAAAACAAAACACTTAGAAACAAATTTTTGACATTTTCAGAATGCTCCTACTTAAGCTTTTTAGCACCAGCATTATGAAAGATCCATCAAGTTTTGATAGTTCTGTTGGTTTAAGCAAGTTGAAATGAAAAACGTAACAGTTAAGTCTAGCTTTCAGGAAGCAAGATTCTCCGTATACAGTAAAAGTAAAAGTACCAACAATGACCACTTCCTAATAGTCTTAGAAGACATATTAACTTCTGAACATTTATCCGAGTGTTTAAACCAAAGGGTTTTTTTTTTTTTTTTTAAATTAGTCGGATTTTTAGTATGGCAAAATATTTAAAGAGAATTTTCCAGATTTACTGTGTATGTTTTATGTAATACAACCAATTTTCAAGTTTACTCTGTCCAAGTTTACTACCAAGTATGTGGTAGTAAGGATAGGTAGATGGAGAGAAACACAATATCATATATCTTTACTCAAATATTTAAAGATGATAATTAGTTATCACCGAGATGGTAAAGATCAGAATTTTTGGCAGATAGCTTGACTAAGAAAATGTAAATAATGCGCTTACTTTTCCCCATTGTTTCTTTGGGAACAATTGCAGATAAATGGTTGTAATAAGTGCTATGATCTGGGTAGACAGCAAAGCAAAGAAGAGAAAGGATAGATGCATAATAGATAAATGGGTATTTTAAGGCAAAAATCTGGTGGTTGGAGGTTTGCAGATGCAGGTGAGGAAAAGGAATATATATATATATATATATATATATATATATATATATATATATATATTTGCTTTAACAAACAGAAATTTATCTTCTACTGGCTTTTAAGGTAAGATTATAAAAATATAACTTGGCATAGCTATTGTTTTCTCCTGCTGAAATCTCCCTTCCCCCCCACCACAATAAAGAGAAAGGAAATTTTGCCCCAAACAGTCAAAAGTCAGCTACAGCTCTTGCTGAAAGGCAGTATTTTTGTTTTTAAATTTTTCTGCTGTTTTCATTCTCTCAAGCTGAAGTTTAGCCCTTAGCTCTACAGTTTTGCCATGAATAAATCATGTGCTTTCTTAGTGTGTGTCTGACGTTTTAAAGCTCGGGTAATAGGAGGATGTTATGCTTCTTTCTCTTCAGCTGTAGATGGTAGCCGAAGACAGTGACATTTTGGGGAAGTAGGTTTTCTAAGGGAGAACTTACAGACTTAGTTGTTGTGTAGTCCAGAGTATTATTCTGTTCTCTACTAGATCATTCAACAGGTGTTCTCAAAGCATTCCTGTTTCTTTTTCAGAGGAGTCTGCCAGTGAGCTCAGTTCACTTAACAAATATTGAATGCCCACTATGTGCCGGAAGGTGCCCTGGGGGCGCAATGATTAAGTGCTTGGCTGCCAGCTGAAACGTTGGTGGTTCAAACCCACCAGTGGCTCCACGGGAGAAAAGACCTGGCAATCTGCTCCTGTAAAGATTACAGCCTAGGAAACCCTGTGGGGCAGTTCTACTCTGTCATATAGGGTCACTGTGGGTTGGAATCGACTTGGTGGCACACAACAAAAACAACATTATGTGCCTGACATTGTTCTAGGTGCATCTTTAATATTCTATTTTTAAGCTGAAGAAGAAGCACTATCTTTTAATCTGACATGTATATTCAACTGTATATTTGGGGTTTATCTATGTTGTATATTCTCTGTTTTGACATGGTGAGGTCTCAGAGAATGCTGACAGGACCCAGCAAGATTGGTGACTGGGCATTTGGAGGCTGAATGTGCAAGTGGTTGAGCATTCAGCCAGTAGCACTCTGATCTTCCCAGACATCAAAACTGACATTGTGACTTCTGCTCCCTTGCTCTCATTTGTCATCACAAACATCCTTCCTTTAATACATCTTCCCTCTCTGTCTTTTCCTTTTAATTTCTACTGACACTCTTCATGTCAGGCCCTTCTTTCACCCTTAGATTATTGTAGTAGCCCTTGACTTTCTCACTGTCTAAAAGGCCCTCCTAGATTAATCTTTCTGAAGCGTTCCTTTGAGTCTGTTGAAAAAATTTCAAGGATACCTCATCAAATAATCTTAAAGCACTCTGTATCACTTTAATTAATGCACATAGGATTATATAAAAATCTAATATCTGGATTGCAATGCTCTAATTGAGCAGGTCATTAGATAGTTGAAGAAATGGAAGCCTAAGAAGCTTAAGTGACAGGCCTATGTTTACAGTTATTAGGAAGAAGAGTTGGAGCTAAGGCTGAGGTTTCTTAAATTTCAGATCTAGGTACTCCCTCAAAAAAGAAAAAAACTTTAGAAAATTTTAGTTTTTTTCGCTTACTGTGATAGTTCCTGGAGACCTGGTGGCACAGCGGTTAAGTATTTGGCTGCTAACCAAAATGTTGACAGTTCAAATCCACCAGCCACTACTTGGAAACCATATGGGGGCAGTTCTACTCTGTCCTATAGGGTTACTATGAATCAGAATCAACTCGACAGCAACGGGTGGGTGGGTGAGAGTTCCTTAAACATCAGAGACTATGAAAAAACAGTCATAAGAGATAAAAGAGAATACTAGTAAACTGGGCCACCCATGCTGAAGGATTTGCAAATGAAAATTGTCAACTTGAACTGGTATCTATCATTCAGTCTTAACTGTATCTAAAAATGTGGCTGGAGTGGGATTGTTGTTGAATGGGTGAATTAATGAAAGTGTGTTGAATGTTATATTCAGGATATAGTTTCAGTGTAAAAGTTTGTTGGGGGTTCTCATGACTATTTCAGGAAGCTGAGGAGTATACACGAGAAATCTCGACTGGAGAAATCTGATTAGCTTTCAATTCCTTGTATTATTTGTATGATTTTTCCAGTTACTTGCCCACAGTCACCTGACCAATAATGCACCCTATATCAACTTCCTTTCCTTCCCTGTCACATGTCCTTACACCCTTACGTGTGTTTCCTGGAATCAGCTCTCATATAAACTACTTTTACTTAAAGCTTTGTTTCATTGTCTGCTCTGGGGAACCTAAACTAAGACAGTTATCCTGCATAAAACTTTAGCTCAGCTGCACTGGTCCTTCAAAGGCAATTCTAGTGGTCATCCTGAAAGAATCTCCTTACTCTACCATGCTGCCATTTTGGTCAGCTCACTGTTCAACTGCTCCTTTTCCTACTGCCTCAGGACTTCTTCATACTTCCAGTTTAAGTCCTTGACAAAATTAGGAGCAATTCTTGCTGACTTTGGTGGAATTTTTGAGTTAACAAGTTATGAAGAGAGGTAGTCTTCTATTTTCTCTATTCTGTACCCAAAATAATGTTAAGAGGTACCCACATATTACCTATACTAATTTTCTACTTTCTTCTGGTAAGACTGGTAAGATGACTTGCTAGTACTGGACCTCTGTTTAGTTGGTCTGGGGTAGATACATAGGGGTTTTCCCAACACATGCATCCAGGTTCTTTGGCTTGTTACTACCTTAAAGAAGGAGATATTCTTACTCCTTATATTACTTCTAGGAGCCCTGGTGGCACAGTGGTTAAGTGCTTGGCTGCTAACTGAAAGTTCAGTAGTACGAATCCACCAGCTGCTCCGTGGGAGAAAGATGTGGCAGTCTGCTCACATAAAGTGTACAGCTCTGAAAACTGTATGGGGAAGTTCCACCCTATCCTATACAGTTGCTTTGAGTTGGAATCAACTCAATGGCTACGGGCTGGTTGGTTGGCTATATTACATCTCCTAATATATTATCCCTTATACTTGCCATGGTAACTGGCGACATTTAATCATAATTATGTCATCTTATTGGGGATTGCTTAAATAATCAGGCTTTTTTTCTTTTCCGATGGCAACATTAAGCTGACAAACTATTAAACAGAACGGATTAGAAGCCATTCTACTCTGGTATGACCTTGTTAATTTAACTGATCAAGCCTTCAAACAAAGACTCTAAATTCAAACAAGGCCACATTCACAGGTACAGGGGTTAGGACTTCAGCATACCTTTTTGGGAAATACAATTCAATCCATAATATCTGGGAACTCTTCTCTTTCCACAGAAGGTTTTGACAAGTCATATGGAAATGGTTGGGATTGGTTAATCCTTTTATAGGGAAGGGTAATAATAAATAATTATAAACAATTATACAGTCTGAAATAAGTGGACCTCATTGGGACTTTCAAAATAGTCCCTGTCTTAGTTATCTAGTGCTGCTGTAACAGGAATACCACAAATGGGTGGCTTTAACAAACAGAAATTTATTCTCTCACAGTTTAGGAGGCTGGAAGTCTGAATTCAGGGTGCCACCTCTAGGAGAAGACTTTCTGTCTCTGTTGACTCTGGAGGAAGGTCCTTGTCTCTTCTGAGCTTCTGCTCCTGGGCGATCTTCATGTGGCTTGGCATCTCTCTTCACCCATCTCTGCTACTTAGCTAGCTTATTTAATCTCTTTTATATCTCAAAAAAGATTTACTCTACATATAGCCTGATCCTGGCTCATTAACATAACAAACAACTGAATCATATTTAACATAACCTAATCCTGCCTCCTTAATATAACAAACATAATCCATTCACAAATGGGATTATAACCACAGGCAGAGGTTAAGATTTACAACACATCACACAGTGGAGGATAATTACATCAGATCACAAATGGAGGATAGCCACACAATAATGGAAATCATGACCTAGCCAAGCTGACATACATTTTGAGGGGAAGCAGTTCAATCCATGACAGTCCTGTTTTTCTTTCTTCTTCAAAAAGCAGTTTTGAAATTGTTTGGATGGCTCAAACAAATACTCAATTGATGTTCCATGGAAACTTTAAGAGAGAACTGTGAGTTGCTGGTCATCTAGGGTACAAATTTATATCAGTTTAACAAAATTGATATAAAAAATTGTAGTCAAGGTCAAGGAACTAGTTAAAGGAAGAAAGAGGAAGTAAAAAGACATGTACAATATGACTGACAGTTATAAGCACTAATAGAATTATTTGCATATTAAAGTGGTTTCAAATTGCAGTTGTATCCTAGTAGGTATGTCAACAATAGTACATGTGACTGTCTTTAATCACCATCCATCATTTACATAAATAGTGTTTGATGTGGCATGAAGTCTTTTTTTGTCTTTATCGTGACTTTATTAAATTTATTTCATCTCTTAAACATGAATTTAAACTTTTTGTTCTTTAAACTCTCTAACTCCTTCTACCATACTGCATTGGTTTCTTCAGGGTTAATTTTCTCTGTTTTACTTTATTCACTCAACAAATAATTGTTGAATGTCTACTATGTGCCTGTCACTATTCTAAGGGTTAGAAATAGGCAGTGAATAAGAGAGACAAAAGTCCCTGATTTCATGGAGTTTACATTCCAGTAGGAGAGACAGATTATTTATAAACAGTCAGTGAATACGTATATAATATGATTAAACACACAAAACAGTGAGGCAGGTTAAAGGATTAGTGACTGGTGAATGAAAGCTAGTTTAAATACAGTGATCAAAGAAGACCTTTCTAATAAGGTGACATTTATGGACTTGAATGAAGTGAGGCAGTGAGTAATACAAATATCTGAGATAAAAACTTTTTAGACAGAGTGGTTGGAGATGGGGTCAGAGGTACCAGAGCTTAGAAAAGTTAGAAATGTTTAGAAGTGGAGAATACAAACCCACCTCCTTGTGAGTAGAAAGTAATGAGAGAGTATATGGTATTGGAGGGAAGAGAATTAAGACATCTGCCGGAGATGAATTTGTACCCCTAAAAGAGGATTGAATTTCAGTCAAGGTCCCTTAGACACCTTAAAGTAAATCAAATGGAAGGTTTTAAGTAGAAAAATGGATGTCAGGGAGTCTAATTTTTCAACTCCCCGAGCCATAAAGTTTCGGGTTAATTTTGAATAGCCATAATATTTTCATTTGCATCATATGCATGCAAAAGTTGAACAGTGAATAAGGAAGACTGAAGAAGAATTGATGCATTTGAATTATGGTCTTGGCAGAGAATATTGAATATATGATGGACTGCCAGAAGAATGAACAAATCTTTCTTGGAAGAAATAAATCCAGAGCGCTCCTTGGAAGTGAGGATGGCCAGACTTCGTCTCATGTACTTTGGACATGCTATCAGGAGGGACCAGTCCCTGGAGTAGGACATCATACTTGGTAAAGTAGATGGTCAGCAAAAAAGAGAAAGATCCTTAGTAAGATGGGTTGACACAGTGGCTGCAACAATGGGCTCAAGCATAGCAACGATTGTGAGGATGGTGCAGGACCAGGCAGTGTTTCATTCTGTTGTACATGAGGTCGCTATGAGTCAGAACCAACTCGGCAGCACCTAACAACAACAACAACTATCATTTCACACTACTGCTTCATTCTTTTGGCCTAGAAATGATTTTCTGACTTTAGTTCTAAGTTTGGTTAACTTGGACTTAGAAACTCTTATGTGCTGTGTAGTGTTCTAAGCTCTCTAATACACATTATCTTATTTAGTCTTCCCCCCCAAAACAGAGGCTTTTAGAGATTAATTGCTCAAGTTCCTATGGAACCCGTTGTCTTGATTCCACATGCAATGCTTTCCCTTCTTTGGAGATAAGCCTGGGAAGGCAGAGTTGGAGAAGTAGGAAGGAAGGCACGTGTTAAGCCACCAGTGGCTGTTGCCTTAATACCTAACTAAAGATTATTTTTTTTTTTGTGTGTGTGTATATTCTTTTTTTTTAAAATTTTTTTAAATTGTACTTCAGATGAAGGTTTACAGAACAAATAGTTTCTCATTAAACAGTTAGTACATATACTGTTTTATGACAATGGTTAACAACCCCATGACATGTCAACACTCTCCCTTCCCAACCTTGGGTTCCCTATTACCAGCTTTCCTGTCCCCTCCTGCTTTCTAGTCCTTGTCCCTGGACTGTTGTGCTCCATTAGTCTCATTTTGTTTTATGGGGCTGTCTAATCTTTGGCTGAAGGGTGAACCTTGGGAGTGACTTCATTACTGAGCTGAAAGAGTGTCAGGGGGCCATACTCTTGGGGTTTCTTCAGTCTCTGTCAGGCCAGTAAGTCTGGTCTTTTTTTGTGAGTTAGAATTTTATTCTACATTTTTCTCCAGCTCTGTCTGGGACCCTCTTTTGTGATCCCTGTCAGAGTAGTCAGTGGTGGTAGCCAGGTGCCATCTAGTAGTACTGGACTAATTCTGATGGAAGCTGTGGTAGTTGTGGCCCATTAGTCCTTTGGACTAATCTTTCCCTGTAACTGAAGATTTAACAGGAATTATCTGGCAGCTATCCAAGAGCATGAATGGGACCTGGCTAGCCCCTGGAGTGGCTAGGAACACTTAAAAGTGATATGATCCACCTACTTCACTAATATTCTTGGGTTTGACCTATGGTAGATTACAGATGGGCCTGATTGCTTAGCTGCAGCAACTGGGTGGGACAAGCTGAGTATAAGGGAATAGGGGCTGGCTCACTACAAAGAGATTCCTCAGCTGGAGATGCTCCGTGTGGGGGTGGCATGGGGGCGGACTGGAGGCTAAGCTGCTGTGAACAACTGGGTGGCCATTTGGTTGAGGTATGTGCCAGAAATGAAAGAAATGTTATTCATGGGAGCCCGTTCCAGCTGGTATAGGATGGAGGCCACCCTGCAGAGATGGTAGGAGGCAGGGGTGGGAAAAGCGTGGGCCAGGGAACAGTGCTAAGCTTGGGTAACAAAAAGGATGCCAGTGTGTGGAGCCATGAACCCAATCAGGAATGAAGAGCACTGAGGTGTCAAAATGTATGTAGTGCTTAGCTGTGGATGTGGGTCTACTCTGATCCATGAAGAGGCAGCTGGCTGGGGCAGACAGAGCACCTGACAGGGTTCTCACCTTGACCTTGGATCATCCTTGGCAGAAATGCTCTAACTTGTTTTTCCTTAACTAATTACATTGGTAGGGGAGTCATAGGACCCAGTTTTTAGAGCATGATTTACCTCTTACCCCTTATTTGATCCACAAAATGTGAATATTTTCACATTCGTCTCTCTTCCTCACACAGAGGCTGTGAGGATCAATAATACAGTATACAAATGGCTTTCCTGGAAAGAATTTCTGTATAACATAAACATGCCTTGGAAAGGAGTTGAGACGGCACAGAATATCCGCTTTTCAAAGCATGAAAAACCAGTGATTAGCTATGGTAAAAAGTGAAATCAGGAGATGGTTTCTCCCTCCCTGTGAGAATTACTTTGGCTGCCCTACAGTCTTTATGATGTATTTGCTCACAATGCTGGAAGTGTTGGCCAGAGATTCTGATGTGACTGTTTTGGCTGCGTTTACTCCTAAAACTGTCTCCCCATCTTTTTCCTTTCTTTTTTTTTTTATTTAACTTAGTTGCCAACAAATAGATTCAAACCGAAATGCTTAGAATGTATCCTGGAAATTGTTCTCATTATGACAATAAAAACGTAATCTCATTTGTGTGCATAGGCATGACTGGTATCCTTTTCTTCCTTTGATTCTGTATGTTATACTCTGGTGGATAGAACTGTGGGCAGAGCAATGCTAGAGAAAAAGTAGGGCTGGGCACACTGCCGAGTTTTTATTTTTTTTATTTTAGTTCGTTCTTTCCTTCATTTAATTTATTATTTATTACCTATTTTTTGTTGTTGTTGTTGAGAATATACACAGCAAAACATACACCAATTCAACCATTTCTACGTGTACATTTCAGTGACATTGATTACATTCTTCAAGTTGTGCAACCACTCTCATCCTCTTTTTCTGAGTTGTTCCTCTCCCATTAACATAAACTCATTGCCCCCAAAGTTTCCTATCTAATCTTTTGAGTTGCTTTTATCACTTTGATCCCATATAGACAGTTCTTAAAAGAGCATAATGCTCAAGGCAGACATTTTTTACTAGTTAAACTAAATTATTGTTTGCTTTTAAGAAGACTTCAGGGGATATTTTTGGTTTAAGGTTTCAAGATCATCTCAGAGAAGTAGTTTCAGGGGTTCTTCCAGCCTCCATGGCTCTAGAAAGTCTGGAGTCCATGAGAATTTTAATTATGCTCTGCATTTTTCCCCCTTTTGATTACGATTCTTCTGTAGGATCTTTGATCAAAATGTTCAGTAATGGTAGCCAGATACCATCCAGTTCTTCTGGTCTTATGGCAGAAGAGGCAGTTGTTCATGGAGGTAATTAGCCACACATTCCATATCCTCCTCCTATTCCTGACTCTCTTTCTTTCTCTATTGCTCCAGGTGAATAGAGACTAACTGTTGTGCCTTGGATGACCACCTGCAAGCTTTTAAGGCCCCAGGTACTAAGCAACAAACTAGGAGATAGAACAGAAGCACTAAACATGTTATTAGGTCAGTTAATTGGGATGTCACATGAAACATGACCCTAAAACTCCAAACCAAGTAGCCAAATCCCGTGAAGTTTTTGGCTGTACATAAGTGGCCTCTGCAGCTACTCTTTTTTTTGGTCATTGTTGTAAATATATCTATCATACAACTTTTGCCAATTCAACTTTTTACAGGTGTACAACTTGTTGACAGCAATTGCAATAATTGGCTGTGCAACCCTACCCTTAGTCAATGCTGTTTTCCCATAACTGTTAACGCTGCCTTTCCCCCTCCCTCCCATCTCTAGTAAGCACTAATAAACTTTGGTCTCTATATATTTGTCTTTTCATGTCTTTTTATATAAGTGAGGCCATACAATATTGGCCCTTTTGTGATTGATTTATTTCACTTAGCATTATGTCTTCAAGCTCCATCCGTATTGTAGCATGTATCAAGACTTCATTTTTCCTACTGGCTGAGTAATATTCCATTGTACGTATATACCACGTTCAGTTATAACTCAAGAGTTTTGATGAAATCCATGCTGCTTAGAAGTTCAGATGAAATGAAGTTTGTAAATGGTTTTACTTAGGACCATACAAGTAAGAAAACATATAAGTTGAGTATAATGAAATTTCTGCCAGATTTGTGAACATATCTAAGGATGTCCTTAAGTGAAAAATTTTGCTTCTACACCTAACTGAAAAGAGGAAATTCTGAAGACAGAAGTCTCTGGATGGACACTTTTCTGGGAATGGAAGGGTGCACTTCCGCATGGTCAGGGAGCAGGGGAGTGAGTTGTGGCAAAATCCACTGAGACATTCTTCACCTCATTCTTTGATGATATCATGAAGCATTTTGCCAATCTTTGGAAGTCCCATTTTACTGAAAATCATACTCCTGGAAAATTCCACGCAGAGCCCTAATGTCATAAAGTTTACTTGGCTAACTCATAGAGAATGGTAGAACGGTATACTTTCTTCAGAGATAAAACTTCTGCACTGATTATCACTCACTGACCCAGAGAATTATACATTATTAAGAGAATACTTCCTAAGGCTGAACTGTTTGCATTTGCATTACGTAACTGATGTCTGGGTCACACACACCTGCTTGACCAATGTGCACACCATAGTTATATCTCCTAAAATCAAGACTCTACTCACAAGAAAACTTCTGCTTTTAAGAGCTGAAGGGAATAAATTTTTACAGTTTTTGAAGTAGCTGTATTGTCCTTGAATTCTGGAAAGTTCAGAGATACTGAGCTTTAGATTGAATCAGAGAACTACAAAGTGGGGGAAAAATTTAAAAAAAACACTTTTTTAAAAAAGTGTCTTTAAAAAAAATTCAAATAAGATACTCAAGTACCAGACAGCCTGATTCAATACTGGACCCTTGATGAGCTTAACTCTAACATATTAAACATATTAGAAAATTTTAATGATGCAAAACACACCCATAAATATGATCTTATTTTGCTATGTGGTTATTAACAAATGAAGAATGACAGAAGAAAAATAATTAGTAGGGTCTTCATGAAAAAAAAAAATCCTTTTCCCTCCCAAGAAGTACTTTGGCTATGGTCTTATTTTTATAGAATTGGTGAGTATCCGTATTTTATAATGATTTTCTCAAAAGTGGAAGTAACTGAATATCCCTTTACTTCATACTCCCAATTCCTCTTTTCTTCTCTGTTTTTTATAACACTTATAACTTTCTAAAATATGATATAATTTACTTCTTTATGTTTTTTTCTTCGTTTATGCATCTATTTCCAGGCACTAGAACGTAGGTTCCATGAGGTTACGGGTTTTTGTCTGTTTAGTTCACTGATGTATCCTATACTTATAGTAGAGCCTGGCACTTAATAGCTATTCAATAACTATTTGTTGAATGAGTAAATGAATGATGTCAGTGAATGAATGAAATAAACAAGCTGACTGAAAAATATGCAAACCACAGAGTACTCTATATTTAACAGATGCAGCATTTGCTACTAAAGATCATTTGTACTGGAATTAGGAAGATTTGATTCGTCTTAGTTACACTTATTCTGGTAATTGGGCATATCAGCTAACATTTGTGGGTATAGTCGGTAATTAGAAATAAGTACCAAATAAAGTACGTTAATAATTTCAAAGGGAAACAATAAAATGCATATCGAGTTTGTAGAGGAGAAACAGGGAACAGTAGGGGTTCTTTCAAGCCAGTAAAACTTTAAGGGCAAAATTTGTAATTAAAGCTGAAGTGAATTTAATCTTTCTTGCTAATCACTCCCGCACTGTTAATCCTGTTTTCATCAAACTGATGGCAGATGGAGCAGATGTATGGTGAGATTACAGCTCCACTTTATGGCAGGGTTATAACAAATGTGACTTTTCCTCTATTATGTGCATTAACATTCAGAAAATGCACTACTTTGATTTCTTCACATACCAAAGTTCTTTCTCCAGTGTGAAATTGATTAAAAGGAATCAAAGTTTATTTCATACAAATGGAATCCATTTGATTTCTCTTAATCAGTCTTAAATAAGCATTTATTGAGTGTGGCTATGTGCAAAATTTCATGGAGGACACACTTTCCTGACTTCAAGGAGCCTACAAGAAATTTTATAGTCAAAAAGGTTAAACCGAACCATGACTTTTTGGGAGCAAATTTTAAAATTACCATTTTTTGAAGAGCAATCTTCTATTCAACACGTGTGAGGTTTAAAATCAAATCTCAAAAAAAAAGTTGCCTTCTTGGTAAGACAGTACACGGTACTGGGGAAGCCAGCACAACATGTATAAGGCAAGGTCATGGAAGCTCCATAGATTCACCCAAACTCCCTAAGGGACTGATCTACTGGGCCGAGGGCTGTGGGGATCATGATCTCAGGGAACATCTAGCTCGATTGGCATAACATAGGTTATAGAGAATATGTTCTACATTCTACCTCGGTGAGTGACATCTGGGGTCTTAAAAGCCTGTGAGTGGCCTTCTAAGATAGTATGCTGGTCTCACCCATTTGGGAGCAAGGGAGAATGAAGAAAACCATAGACACAAGGGAAGGATTAGTCCAAAGGACTAATGGACCACAACTACCACAGCCTCCACCAGACTGAGTCTAGTACAGTTAGATGGTGCCCAGCTACCACCACTGACTGCTCTAACAGGCATCACAAAAAAGGGTCCTGGACAGAGCTGGAGAGAAATGAAGAACAAAATTCTAACTCACAAAAAAAGATCAGACTTACTGGCCTGATAGAGACTGGAAAAACCCCGAGAGTATGGCCCTCTTACACCCTTTTAGCTCAGTAATGAAGTCACCCCTGAGGTTCATCCTTCAGCCAAAGATCAGAGAGGCCCATAAAACAAAACAAGACTAAAGGGGCACACCAGCCCAGGGGCAAGGACTAGAGGGCAAGAGGGGACAGGAAAGCTGGTAATGGGGAACTCAAGGTTGAGAAGGGAGAGTGTTGACATGTCTTGGGGTTGTCGACCAATGTCATAGAACAATATGTATACTAACTGTTTTTAAAAAAAAGTTCTCTTTTTTCTATTTCATAAAAGGCAACTCATGAACAAAGCAATTAATATCTTTCAAAATTTCTGCACAGAAAAAAAATACCTTTTCATTATTTTTCTTATAGCGATTATTAAACTCAATAAGGCACAAATCCAAATAAATTTTTTCTAATTATAGATGTGGGAATCATAGAAGGCAAGCAAAGTACAAATTATTATTATTAATGATAATAATACTGCTCTATAGTTACATGGAAAAATCCCATGTGAATTACTTAAAGATTGGCATGGTTCCTGTACGTTAGATTTAACTTGGGGAATGAGAGTTTCATTTTGAAACGCGCATGAGGAAGCAAACACTTAGGTAAAGTGTGATGCCTTTTAATATTAGCCACTGCTCTTTTCTCTCTTAACTTTTATAATTTTCTCAATTTTATAATTTTCTGTGACCTCAAAGTCATTTCAGTTCCCCTAATCAATATCAATATCAATAAAAATACAACAAATGGAGAAAATTTCACATTTCGGTCTCAACTTAAATCCTCTGTAGGAAATGTTTTGGCTACTTCAAATAAATTAGCTACCACTTCTATTTTTATTTTACCACTTCTATTTTTTATTCTCCATCACAACACCTTATTTTCTTTTCACACTCTATCATGCCTCTAACATCCATCCATCCATCTAATCTATGTAACTTATTTTATAGCTTTTTACATACAAGCTTCATAAGATCAGGGACTAGGTTTGTCTTGTTAACTGTTTTATCCTCAGTGCCTAGATAGTTACCACCACATAATATATGCCCAATAAATATTTGTTGAATATTATTGAATAAATAAGGACCCCTGGTAGCACAATGGTTAACAGCTCAGCTGCTAACTGAAAGGTTGGCAGTTTGAACCCACCATCTGCTCCACGGGAGAAAAGATCTGGTGATCTGCCCTCATAAAGATTACAGCTTAGGAAACCCTATGGGGCTGTTCTTCTCTGTTCTAAAGGGTCGCTATGAGTCGGAATTGACTCGACAGCACACAACAATTATTGAATAAATGATTTCAGCTATTTGTTCAGCCCAACCCAATTTACAGACAGATACATTATCATCTAAAATAATTGGCAGCATATCTCTTTTTGATTATAAAAATGAATGGAGATTTTATAAATCCATTGTGCATTTTTATTTCCTGGGCCTGGTCTGATTTAGAGCTGGACATGAAAAATTAGGAAGTGGGCAAAGTGTGTTATGTCCCCCATATACCTAAAAATCAGAATATAAGATCCCAGGTATGTAAGCAAAGTATGCTTGGATAAAATAAAAGACCATAAGGAAATACCTATATATGTCCATGAGAAGTCCAACATGACTTTCTTGTTCAAAACTGAAATTTGGGATGGAAGTTATTAGGTATAGTGATAATTCTGATTAGGGGATTCTTAATGGTCAGGATTTATGCTGCCCTAATGTCAAAAGTATACTAAATAATTCCTTGTGCTAACAGATTGCAAGTAAACCTGAGAGATTTACAACTGTTATTTATTAATTCTTGGAGTAGATTTGTTTATTGAGTGCTATCCTTCTAACATCAAGGATATCATACACAAAGAAAACAAAAACCAGAAAACCGAACCTGTTGCCGTTGAGTCAATTCTGACTCATAACGACCCTATGGGACAGAGTAAAACTGCCCCAAAGGGTTTCCAAGGAGCAGCTGGTGGATTCCAACTGCTGATCTTTTGGTTAGCAGCTGAGCTCTTAACCACTGCACCACCAGGGCTCCACGAACAAAACAAAAGTTCATTAAAAATACAGGAAAGAAAGAAAAGATCAAAATGGATGTCAGAAGAGACTCTGAAACTTGCAGTTGAACATAGAGTAGCTAAAGCAAATGGAAGAAATGATGAAGTAAAAGAGCTGAACAGAAGATTTCAAAGGCTGGCTCGTGAAGACAAAGTGAAGTATTATAATGAAATGTGCAAAGACCTGGAGTTAGAAAACCAAACAGGAAGAATACGCTTGGCATTTCTGAAGCTGAAAAATCTGAAGAAAAAATTCAAACCTTGAGTTGCAAGTTTGAAGGATTCTATGGGCAAAATATTGAATGACGCAGGAAGCAGCAAAAGAAGATGGAAGGAATACACAGAGTCACTGTAACAAAAAAGAACTGATCAACGTTCAACCATTTCAGGAGTAGCATATGATCAAGAACTGATGGTACTGAAGGGAGAAGTCCAAGCTGCACTGAAGGCATTGGTGAAAACAAGGCTCCAGGAATTGATAGAATACCAGCTGAATTGTTTCAACAAAGAGATTTAGCACTGGAGGTGCTCACTTGTCTGTGCCAAGAAATTCTGAAGACAGCTACCTGGCCAACCAACTGGAAGAGATCCATATTCGTGCCCATTCCAGAGAAAGGTGATCCAACTGAATGTGGAAATTATCAAACAATATCATTAACATTACATGCAAGTAAAATTTTGTGGAAGATAATACAAAAACGGTTGCAGCAGTACATTAACAGGCAACTGCCAGAAATTCAAGACAGATTCAGAAGAGGACATGGAATGAGGAATATCATCTGATGTCAGATGGATCTTGGCTGAAAGCAGTGAATACCAGAAATATATCTACCTGTGTTTTATTAACTATGCAAAGGCATTCAACTGTGTGGATCATAACAAATTATGGATAACATAGCGAAGAATGGGAAGAATGGGAATTCCAGGACACTTAATTTTGCTCATGAGGAACCTGTACATAGACCAAGAGGTGGTTGTTCCAACAGGACAACAGTATCTGCATGGTTTAAAATCAAGAAAGATGTACGTCAAGATTGTATCCTTTCACCATGCTTACTCAATCTGTACGTTGAGCAAATAATACCAGAAGCTGGATGTGGCATCAAGATTGGTGGAAGACTCATTAACAACCTGCATGTGCAGATAACACAACATTTGCTTCCTGAAAGTGAAGAGAACTTGAAGCACTTACCGATGAACATAAAAGACCACAGCCTTCAGTATGAATTACACCTCAACATAAAGAAAACAAAAATCCTCATAACTGGCCCAGTAAGCAACATCATGATAAACAGAGAAAAGATTGAAGTTGTCAAGGACTTCATTTTACTTGAATCCACAATCGATGCCCATGGAAGCAGCAGTCAAGAGATCAAACGGCATATTGCTTGGACAAATCAGCTGCAAAAGACCTCTTTAAAGTGTTGAAAAGCAAAGATGTCACTTTGAGACTAAGATAGGCCTGGCTCAAGCCATTATAATTTCAATCAGCTCATAAGCATGCAAAAGCTGGGTAATGAATAAGGAAGATCAAAGAAGAATTGATGCATTCGAATTGTAGTGTTGACGAAGAATATTTAATATACTGTGGATTTCCAGAAGAATGAAGAAGTCCAACCAGAGTGCTCCTTGGAAGCAAAGATGGCAAGACTTCATCTCAGGTACATGTTATCAGGAGGGATCAGTCCCTGAAGAAGGCCATCATGGTTGGTAAGGTAGAGGGTCAGCAAAAAAGAGGAATACCTTCAATGATATGGATTCCACATTGGCTACAACAGTGGGGTCAAACATAGCAATGATTGTGAGGACTGGGCAGTGTTATGTTCTGTTGTACATAGGGTCACTGTGAGTCAACATCAACATCCTTCTAACATTTTTCTAGGAAGAAGTGTATTTTGATTTATATGAGAAAGGAATGTTAAGTGTGAATTTGTAATTTCAATAGATACCGTGAGGGTGGGGTGGGGCTAGCAGGTAAAGACCTCAAGGGTATTGTCTTAGTCACCTAGTGCTGCTCCAACAGAAATACCACAAGTGGATGGCTTTAACAAAGAGAAGTTTATTTCCTTACAGTCAAAGTAGGCTGAAAGTCCAAATTCAGGGCGTCAGCTCCAGGGGAAGGCTTTTTCTCTCTGTCGGCCTTCTTCTCTTCGGTGTTCCCCTGGACTAGGAGTTTCTTTGCGTGGGACCCAGGTCCAAAGGACGCGCTCTGCTCCCGGCACTGCTTTCTTGATGGTATGAGGTCCCCCATTCTCTGCTTGCTTCCCTTTCCTTTTATCTCTTGTAATGTAAAAGGTGGTGCAGGCCACACCCTAAGGAAACTCCCTTTACACTGGATCAGGGATATGACCTGGGTAAGGGTGGTGTTAGAATCCCACCCTAATCCTCTTTAACATAAAATTGCAATCACAAAATGGAGGCCAACCTCACAATTCTGGGAATCATGGCCCAGCCAAATTGATACACACATTTTTTTGGGGACATAATTCAAACCATGACAGGCATATACCCATTGCTGTACAGTTGATTCCGACTCATAGCGACTCTATAGAGTTTCCAAGGCCGTAATCTTCATGGAAGCAGACTGCCACATCTTTCTCCTACAGAGCGGATAGTGGGTTGGAACCACTGACCTTTCGGTTAACAGGTGAGTGCTTAACCACTGTGCACCAGGGCTCCTTTAATGCTCCTTTAATCCTTATTGAATAGAAATGATGGGGGTTCTATGCAGATCTCTGAATCTGGAAGACACAACTGTAATCTGCTTCCTGCCTATTCCTACCTCTCTGTAATAGATCTCAGAATTTTAAACCTGGTTTTCTTGAGAACCTCCTCTATAACTTTTCCAATTTGGTCGGTCTAATCCAGAAATATTGTTCAGGTTTTCGTTCTGCATGTATGGAACTCTGACCTTGGCTTTGCCCACAGGGCTTCTGGTTCTAATTTGTTGTTCCTATAAGCGACTATAACCAACTCCTGGTCCTTTATTACTTGTTGGAAAAACCCAACCCCTAGTCCTCATCTGTTGCATCCTAGTGCCACTGAAACTCAACTCATGTCGGTTTTATTTTTTATTTATAAAAAATTGAGAGAACTTTCACCGAAAACACAACAAAATATTTCAGTTAAAAATAAAGTTGAGAGAACAATCACAGACTTTGTGGATTACCCTTTATGAGATTTACGATTTCCTATTTTTCTATGTAGTTCCAGTGAAAGGGATTTGACATTTATATAGTTTTTGCCTTCCATTTAACATATGGTGAGACAAATTAATCTTGATTGATTCTAAATGTTCCTCCAAACATGGACTGAGTTCACGTGTTAGTATTTCACAAATAGGTCACATTGCATAAAGAAGGATAAGACTTCACTAAGAAAATTCTTTAAAAAAAAATATGTTATTTAGTGATTCAAACCACTTATAAGAATTGATTCTTATCACTTGTCTGCTAAGGGACCTTATTTATCTTTTGCTCATGGAAGAAAATATTCAAAAACAGTTGATAAAGGAACATGGTTGTTCCAGTTTTAGTTGTAGACCCAGAACACTTGATGTTCACTATTCTTCCTCGTGTAAACTGCTCTTTGCTGCACCCACATTTCCTATCCTTTCACACTTTATCATCTTTATAAAAGGAAAGGCAACAACACACAAAATTAATTTAAGTGAAGGTCTCCATTACAACTCAAAGCCATTAACTGGCAGCCGTTTAACAAAGCACAGGCAAAAATCAATTTTAATTAGTATTTTTGGCTTTAATGAAAAATGATTACAAAATTGGCATTTTAGCTAATACTGTTGAGATTTATGGTGAGGTGATGCTAATTGATTTCCTGTTGAATTGCTGCGGCCCTAGAATATCTGCAATAAAATGGCTTATTTGCTGATTCCAGGGCTACAGCGTCACTTCAGAGCTTCTTAACCAAAAGGCTTCTTAATGGTTTACAGGTACATTTCACACCGTTGCTTGTAAGCTACAGAATATTATTATTTTTTTCCATAAAAAGCCTGTTATATGCAATCAAATTTCATACCATCTATTAACTTGGGACATTTTTTAAAATAATGAGTGTTATTGAGTTAGCCAAAACCCCTTCATTTTAAATGCAGCTTTCTTTTGTCTTGTTGTGAGTGGTAAAAAAGAGGACATGATATGCTTTAATTAGAGAACATTTAATGATTTCTGTTTATGTCCCCATTTGAAAGCAGGAAATAAAAAAGAACTACAATCCACTTTTGTCATACTGAGTTCCAAATGCTCTTTAGCTTGCTTTAATTGTGATTATTTCCTCCTTTTTTGTTTTTTAAAGAAAAATACCCCACTTATTTCAGGCTTTAAAAATCACATAACTTTTCCCTAGAGGCTGAAAATCTGTATCCTTGCATTAATTTTGTTTGTGACCTGTTCCTAGAAAATCATTTTATTCTTTTGCTTTGTTTTTCTGTTGACTGTTGTGAACAGACACAAGGTGGCATAATCTAGACTCAGGTAAGCTTCGTGGCCTCTGGAGATAGAAGGATGGTGTTGGAATCTTGGCTCCACCATTTTTTGGCTTAGGGACCTTGCATAAATTACTTAACCTCTCTAAGCCTCAACTGTATGATGGAAATAACTATACCTATGTCAAAATACATTTTGAGTATTAAATATATGTAAATAATTTAATGTAAATCATTCAGTAAATTATAACGATTGTTATTTTGGAAATGAAATACAATTTGTTTGGTAACCAAAAACCAAACCAAACCTATTGCCATTGAGTTGATTCCAACTCACAGCAAACCTATAGGACACAGAACTGCCCCATAGGGTTTCTAAGGAGCGGCTGGTGGATTTGAACTGCTGACATTTCGGTTAGCTGCCAAATACTATTTATATACATAAATAAATATAATAGTTTATTTAGAATCCAAGCTATTTTATGATTTTGGAATCATAAAAGTCAAAGTATAGTGTAAGGTTCCACCACCTGTCTGTCTGTTGTACTGTGGTGGCTGGCATGTCACTGTGATGCTGGAAGCTATGCTACCAGTATTTCAAATACCAGCAGGGTCGTCCATGGTGGATACGTTTCAGCGGAGCTTCCAGACTAACACAGACTAAGAAGAAAGACCTGGTGATATACTTCCAAAACTTAGCCCTGAAAACCTTATGGATCACAACAAAACATTGTTTGATTCACTTGCTTTGAACACATCATCAGGAGGGATCAATCTGGAGGAGGACATTGTGTTTGGTGAAGTAGAGTGCCAACAAGGGCGAGGGAGACCCTCATTGAGATGGACTGGCTCAGTAGCTGCAATGATGAACTTAAACACGCCGGTGATTGTGAGGGTGACGCAGGACGGGGCAATGTTTCCTTCTGGTGTACATAAGGTTGACATGAACCGCAGTCTACTTGATTGCAGCTATCTATCTAATGTAAGATTAAATTATTAATAATAATAATAAACCCAGATGACAGAAATATAAACTAGTTATATAAAATATAACTCTAATAATTTTAGAGTTAAAATACCTGGTTCATTGAGTCTAGTCCTTTTTCTTTTAAAGGTGAATAAACTGAGGCTCACAGAGGTTAAATGATTTGACCGATGATTCACAAGTGAATATTAGAGGGAGGGCTCATTCAAGTCTACCCTAGCCGCAAATTTTATGACTCTTACACATGTATTTCTGTGAGTCAAAAGGAGACAATATCAAATTCATCCACTACAGATTAGCAATAACTATATAAAATAAAATTATCTTTTGAGGTCCAGATCTGGGATGGTAGAACATGGGAAGCTGAACTTTTTTTTTTTTTTTTTTAACTCTTAGGTAGAATTTGAACAAAACATCTCCCAGGCTATCACAGGAGCCAGTATCCTACAGGCTTTTTGGAAAAGTATACACTTCAAAATTCATCTAGAATTCTAAAAAATCCACAAACATCTCTCTTGAAAAGCCCATGGAATATTATTTTAAAGATTTTATTTTTTATTTTTTAGCAGGGGGATGATTTATTTTGCTTTCCAAAACGATTTTTCAGAGCATGGCACAGATTTAAATACTCATTTGTTAAGTCGCCCATGAATAGCTATCTTCTACCACTTTCCTCCAAAATCACTCTTCACCCTGTATGATTGGTATTGCCCCGTCTTTGGGGATAACAAGCTGTGTAGGAGGCATCCACATGCCTCAGAGATGTAGTGATAAGAGCACATGCTTGGGTTTTATTATCTGGTATTTTAGATCATAGAATTTTAAATCAGAAGGGATCTCAGAGATTATTCTAAAACCCCCATTTTACAGATGAGGCATTTGAAAGACAGAGGAGTTTTAAAACTTGCCATTGTCACCCAGACAATATGAAGCACATTCAGGAACTGCAATTCAGGTCATCTAAGTCACAGCTCAGTGGTCTTTCCTCTATTCCATATATCCAATAATCTAGCCATAAGTTAAAAATTTGGTTAAAAACATGCTTCATGTCACATTACTAGTATCATTTGATATTGGAATACTTCCACATAAACTATTTTAAGAGAAAAATTCCACTGGCTACAAGGTGAAATAATGGAGATATGGATTTTGGATGAATGGATCTGAATATGTAGAGAGCTGCTGAATTCCATGTATTGACTTTGATCATTATTTAATCTCTAGTTTTGTAGGTCCCAAAACCTCGAGTTTGGCAATGTATTTAGAGATGATCAGTTTCTGGCATTTTTCTTGTTAACTAAACCCACAATACCTTATGCATAGATCAAAATGACAAGATTAAATTATAGTTAGAAATTTAACTTCTAAGTGAAAGAATTACTCTTTGCTATTTAGAGAGAAGTCTATATGGTAAGGCATATTATAATTGCAAGAATTTCCATTGTGTCATAGGTGCAGAGCTAGGGAAATTGGTAATAAGTTCTTAATGATTATGGCTACTGAAGTGATTGCCAGATGATTGCATCTCTGCTGTAGGAGTGTGTTCACCTAGAATACCACAATACTTATTGCAGGGCCAAGTTCAAGGGCATGTGACCTGTGCAGTCACACAGGACCCCACACTCAGAAGGGCCCTGCTCTTTTTTAATGCTTTGACATTGCAGTCTTGATATTTTTAGTAATTTTGTCTTTGAAGGTGGGTTTTCTAATTTCTGTAAGCAATGGGACAATGGAGCATGACCGTGGGCAGAGGAGATATGCACAATACGCATGTCTGCCATTCCCTGCTACCCATTTACATATAGCATTCAAGATTCCTCATGAGCACAGGATTCCAGTGGACCCACAATGTACCCATCTGCATGTAGTGTTCAAGATTCCCATGAGCCCAGGATTCCAGCGAAGGCACAGTGTGTGGGTGTTCAGTGAGACTCAAAGTGAGTGCAAAGGAAACATGTTATATCTACAAGTGTGTAAGCAGGGCACTGACAACCCCAAAAGGCCACACTTTCCTTTCTAACAAGAACTTGCTTTGAATGCAGGAAGAAAGCAATGACGTTCTAAAAGACACAAATGACCAGGGAATCTTACCACATCCTTTCTTACTCACGTTATTCCCTGTGTTAGACAACTTAGCTGAAAATTATGACATAGAAGGAAAAAGAAAGATGGAGTTTCCTTTCACTCCTTCCTTACTCATCAGCATGCTGAACTTCGGAAGTATTGGTGGAATCCGCATCTATCAAAAAGTGAAGTAAAAACACTTGAGTTAGTTTAGTGCTGCATTTTTACCTTTTTGGTAAGAACAAAATACATATGCATGCATGAGTTATAAAATAGGAATTTTGGTGTATTTTCAATGATTTAACTTACAAGTTAAATGCTCTTATATTTGCATTTAAAACTGGTGTTGCTCAATATGAAGATAAATAGTAAAATTCATGCTAATAATGCAAAATTTATTTTATTTTTTCTTAAAAAGATATTAAATAGTAAATAAAAAACACCATGACAGGTTGAATGAGAGACCGTAGAAGAAAGGAGAAAGCTTTTCTTTTTTAACCAGCAGTCCCGCATTTTCATTTTGTTCAATACCCCACAAATTATGTAGCTGGCCCTGACTCATTATGATTCGTCAGAGAGTAATTTACCTTATATTATTCTGGAAAACCACTGTCATTTTCCTTTTTTAAGGCTCCCCATTTTTTAAGTTTCAAACAGACTATCTTCCTTCTATTGACAGAAGGAAAAAGAAAGAACATTTTTCCCTTTAGATAAATTACAATATAATTGATTAGATAACCTTTTATTATATCAATAATAATTCAGTCATGTCTTCTTGAGATTGTATCCTGGTCTTCTTGATTAGATTTTGACTTGATTTGTTAGCTAGCCTATCCCCAAATTTACTTCTCAGATGGTTAATTTCATCCTACTTCACAGGGTTGTTGTGAAGCCTAAATTTATATAGCTAATAAATATTTACCAATTACACCAGTTGCCATCAAGTTGACTCTGACTCATGGTGACCCTATGTGTGTCAGAGTAGAACTGTGCTCCATAGGGTTTTCAATGGCTAATTTTTTGGAAGTAGATCGACATGTCTTTCTTCAGAGCCTCTTCTAGATGGACTTGAGCCTCCAACTTTTCAGTTAGCAGCCAAGCACGTTAACCATTTTCACCATCCAGGGACTCCAGTAAATACTTAATGAGCCACTGTTATATGTTTGGCACTGTGCTAGGTGCAAAGGATTCAGTAGTGACTAAAAAAGACAGGCTGTGTGACTTCATGGAGATTGCATTTCTAGTGCAGGAGATAGACAATAATAAAGTAAATTAGAAAGATGAACCTCACATATTTAGATAAATACTGTGATGTGAATAAACGGGGAGGAGGAAAAACAGTAACGGGGAGGACATTTTGAAGTGTATGGTCAGGGAAGGACTGAAGGGGGACAGTGTTTAATATCTAAGCTGAGACCTGAATGATGAGCCAAAGTTTTGGGTGGAGAGTGTTCCAAGCAGAGGGAGCAAGAATTACAAAGGCCTAAAGATTAAAAAACAAGAAAAATCCTTGACATTTTTTGAAGAACAGAAAAGGGGTCGGTGTGGGTGGGACAGTGTGAGCAAGGTGAAGACTTGAGAGAAGGTGAGAGAAGCAGGAAGAAGACAGATTGTGGGGGCCAAGTAGGTCATGGGAAGGAGCTGGGATTTTATTTTAAGAGTCACTAGAAGCTATTGATGGGTATTAAGATAGAATATCTATGGTCTACACTTAAGCTGGAGTGCAGAGAATGGTCTGTAGGTAGCGAGTGAAGCAGTAAGACTACAGCGGTTGACTAGCTGAGAGATGGTGGTGGCCTAGACCAGCCTGGTTGTCCTGGAGTTGGAATGAGGACACCAGGTTGACATATATTTTGAGATAGAAATAACAGGACTTGGTAATGGATTGGATATGGAAGTTAAAGAAAGAGAGGAATCAAGGATGACTTTTGAGATTTTTAGATTAAACAAATCAGTAATGTTAATGCCATTCACCAAGATGGCAATGACTATTAGAGGAAAAGTTACCTACTGTGGAGAGTGTAAATCAAGAGTTTCTTTTGAACATAATTAAGTTTTAGAAATCCAGATGAAGATTTTATGTATGCAGCATTAGTTTAGATAAAAAACAAAAACCAAACCAAACCCATTGCTATTGAGTCGATTCCTACTCATAGCAACGCTATAGTTCAGATAATGCATGCTAAAAGCTTAATTACATATACGGTAGTTATTGCAAAAAAAAGTGAAAGTGTTCTTTAACATTTATTGATGACTTAATTTTCTTAGTTTAGTTCTCACAAGATTTTATTTCTTGGGGACATCACTCTAAGGCTGCTATCACTGCAGTAATTAGCTCTTACCTTCATTTATTACTATAGGGTCACTATTAGTCGGAATCAACTCGACAGCAATGGGTTTGGTTTGGTTTTTTTTTTTTTCTAGTGCCCTTTAAGGGCAAGGTTCCAAAAGCCATGCTAATTTTCATGTTTCTATCTTTGATATTCCTTCACCATTCCACAGGCCATAGAGTATAATTTTAAGTTTAGGACTAATTTGCATTACAGCTTAGCAAGTGATTCCCTCAAAGTTAGCAAGTTCCTGAACTTGGTGATTTGCTTGCGCGCTCAATCCACCAGCTAGAAGAAATGCAAGAATCATCTTTTTGTCCAAACTCTACTTTAATCTTGGCTCAAAAAGCCTGAAAATCTGGGCTATGGATGCTCTTTCTAACCCTTCCCCATTTAATCAATAATGACTCTGGCAGAAACAGAAAGTATATCTTTTTTCCCTAACACAGGTAATTGAATATTGCCTAATTAGATTAACTGCACTACTTTGATGCCATAGTGATAGGTGATATATAGGAGGCCTGGCAGTGATAATTGAGAGGGGGATATTGTTTAATGTAAAATGAAGGATATAAGGGCTAACGCCGTAGCTTTGAATATGATGTCCCCTACCTTTCTTAGTGGGGCCCTTGTGGTGCGGTGTTTAAGAGCTTGGCTGCTAACTAAAAGGTCGGCAGTTCAAATCCACCAACTGCTCCTTAGAAACCCTATGGGGTAGTTCCACTCTGTCCTATGGGGTCACTATGACTCAGAATTGACTCAATGGCAATGAGTTTGTTTGTTTTACCCCTCTCAAAGTTTGGGTATATATCTGTATATTAAAAATGGAATGTTTTCAACTATTATACAACTACTACTCTGCTTTTTAAGCCTGCTGACTTCATATGCTGATTTAATTACTTTAGATTACTTGACTTGTTTCTGGCTGAGCAGGCGATAACTTAGCTCTTTTCTGATCTGAGCAAGGGTCACCACTGGCCATTCTCACGTTTACTGTTACAGTAAGTATAAAACCAGTAATACCAGAAAAGGTCAGAGTGCCACATCCAGTGGTCCTTTTGGTCTTGTTTTAACTGGAATCAGGCTCAACAGTTATGTGTACTATGAGTCTGGGTAGCTGGTCTCCTCTCAGGGCAAACAGACATGTTATAGAGGGTGGCTTGGAGAAAAGCTACCTAGGAACCATCATGCCGGCTGATCTGACCCTAAAGTACTTGGTGAAAGGTAATTATGACAACAATTTGTGAGGCTTCACAGTTTGAGTAGTGAGGACAAGAGAGCATTTTTTAAAAATCACCACCATCTTAGGAAGATGACCACCGACTTCTTTGTATTGCCTTGTTCTGTTTCTCCACATTTTGCAGGATAACATTACGCTTTTTCCTCTCATCCATTCAGGACTTGTTGAATACCGACTATGTCCTCTACATTGTGTTTGAGAGGAGTGTGTGGGTTCATATTCTACGACTGTATGGAAGATTTTCATGGAGGAAGGAGTTGACATTGGTAACTGACAAATCAAATGAAAAAAGGCAAACTTAAAATTTTCTTTCATCAAGAGAATAAGGGGAGAAATTATCTTGCCTCCCTTAAACAAAATGAGATTCAATTTTTTTTCTGCAACCACAAATAGAAGAGTGAAAGTTCTGAAGGAATTTGAAAATGCTTTTTGGCATCTGTTCAACTCTGAAATTTTTGTGAAAATAATATGGGATTCTATAATTAAAAAATATGCTTTTATTGTGCAAAATGAAATGATTCCTGGCTAGGCAGTTTGGGTAGAATAAAAAAAATGAGATATGATTGGCAGAGTTAAGTATAAGCATCTGTGACTTTTCATATCCACATCTTGTTTGGTACATTGTCTTTACACACATGAATTTTAAAAAGTATTGTACTTAATAGCGGGAAATAATGAGATGAAAAATTGTAGCACCAAAGGAAAGAGAATCAAACAAAAATCCTGAAATATTGGTAAGATTTGTATATATGCGTATTAAATCCATGCCAAACCTGTTTATAACGTTTGAACTTCAAAATGAATGGCATGCCAAGTGACTGAAAAGTGCTTTCAAATGAGGAGTAATTATAAGTGTCAGAACTTCCCAAACATATTGATAATGTTGCAGACTAAAAATCATTTTCTGGCTCCATTTTGTATTTACAGTAGTTACTAAAACAAAATCTGTATGTAAACATATCTATGTGACATCCATCCTCAATGAAGTGGGCAGAAATGCAACCCATTCTCCACAGCCAGTTTTTAAACTCATATAACCATACTGGCTAGAAATTTGTTTTAATGTTCAAAACAACAAAATTCTGAAAAAATAACATATAATGACTTTCAGATAAGATTAAAGAATATTTAGTGTTGTCTAGACATTTTAAGTTTGAAAATTTAGATGAACACAATCACAAAACTATATAAAATTATTATTTTATGTATTTGGAAAATAATTTTTATGTATTACTTCACATTGCCCTTGCATAGTCTTTGCAATATGAACGGGGCATAGTCTGTAAGCTTCAGCTTCAGTAACGGCTGAGGGTAATACATTTGTGTAATTTTATCAACAGTTGAACTGGTGAGGCTGACTAGAATGTGTCATAGAAGCAAAACATTAGTCAAAGTTGTTACTTAGTAGATTAAAATAAATGAAGTTTACCAAATCCATGTGGAAAATTTTAGAATTTATCTATCTTTAGTGACCAATTGACCAGATCTGAAATTCACTCTATACTGCATCGTAACTATGAATTCAAGCTCAAACACAGTTCGAATACATAACAAAAAATATTTAGGAAAGCAACATGATTCTCTTTTCTATTTACATTCAATCCCATTGTCATCCAGACATTCACTAGTATTTGTTGAGCCCCTACTAGGCATCAGCACTGAGTTAGGCACAGGGGAAACAGTAGAAAGCCAGAGAAATGGGCTCTCTGTCCTCATGGAGCTAAAAGTTGAACAGAGGAGATGGTCAGTTAAGAGTTGAGCAAATAAACAAGTACATAATTATAAATGGTAATAAATTCTGTGTAGGCACTGAAAAGAGCATATGATAGAGACAAATGGGGTGGCAGGGAATGGATGGGAAACTCCCTTGAACGAGATACTTAGGAAAAGCCTATCCTTTGATGTGCGAGCAGTGGTTGCATTTGAAGAGCAGAATGGAGGTCAGGGTGGTTGATGCCTAGAGAAAGTGAAGAATGAAATTTGATAGGTTGAAGGGCAGGCAGGTATTTGGATTTGTATACCTTAGTAGGCCTTGGGAAGGAGTTCAGTTTTATTTAAATTATAACACGAAGCCCTTGAAAATACTTCAGCACACAAGGAATTTCTATTTTAAAAGTCTCACTCTGGCTGCTATGCTAAGGATTGGAAGGGACACAGTGGACACAGGGAGCTCAACTAAAGGGCTATAGCAGTAGTCCAGGGTTGTGGTGATGGTGGACTGAACACGAGTGGTAGCTATGCTACCATCATGAAGAAGATAGACTGAAATATATCTTAAGGGTAGGAATGACAAGACTTGCAGATAAGTTGGACGTGCAAAGTAAGGAGAGAGTGGAATCAGGAATGACTCCCAGATTTGAACAGCTGAGCAGATGCTAGTACTGTTTAGCATGATGGAACAGACTAGGAAAGAAAAGATTTACATAGGAAAGGGGGATAAGAAGGGGTACCAAGAAGCAAGAGTTTAGGTTTGGTCTTGTTGAGTTTGAGGTGCCTATTTGAGGTGCCTATTAGGTATCCTACAAGAGCCCTGGTGGCGCAGTGTTTAAGTGTTCGGCTGATAACCAAAGGTCTATGGTTCGAACCTACCAGCCACTCAGAGGGAGAAAGATGTGGCAGTCTGCTCCTGTAAAGATTTACAGCCTTGGAAACCCTATGGGGCAGTTCTACTCTGTCCTATAGGGTCACTATGAGTTGGAATCGAAGTGATGGCAATAGGTTTTGTTTTGTTTTTTCTTTTTTTGGTATTATGTATCATAGGTCCTAGGTGGTACAGACACTTTATGCTTGACTACTAACCTAAAGGTTGGTAGTTCGAACCCATCCAGTAGCACCATGGAAGAAAGGCCTGGTGATCTGCTTCCATAAAGATTATAGCCAAGAAAACCCTATGGGGCAGTTCTACTCTGTAACACATGGGGTTGCAATGAGTCAGAGTTTACTCCATGGCAATGGGTTTTTGTTTTTTTTTTTAATTTTTTATTAGGTGTTCTAGGAGAGTCATAGAGTTGATCAGCAGGAATATGTCGGGAAAGAAAAAAAAAATTTGAAGTTAGAGTAAAAATACATCCATTTATTAAATATCACTGTTACTGTTGTTAGGTGACTTTGAGTCAGTTCTGACTCATAGCACCTATGTACAACGGTCCTGCACCCACAATTAAAAAGATATCTATGAATTTATAAACAGCTTGCTTTTAAATTAAAGGATTATATACAACTTTGCCTCTTTTCCCACACAATAGATATTGGACATTTATACATGACGTGGATTCTAGACTTAGTCAAAGGGTTTGCATTCATCTTTGTGCTCCTATCTAATGTGATGAGGCTGCTGTTAGAGATGTCTTGGAGAAGTCATGTCAAATTATTTGAAACCGAAGACTGCCATGCTAGATTTTAAAAGTGAAATGAAGAGTTTTTTAGAACTTAAATGAAAGTGCCAAGCAAAATGATTTTAGTGTGACTTTGCAAATTGTAAATCTGGCAGGGATTTTCAGAAGCGTTTGGCTCCTCTGGCTTTAGTGATTTAGTGAAGACTCCCTGTTAACAGTTTCTTAAATACTTAATGCTCTGGGCAGAAGGTGGAGTGATAAAGTTTGTTGCTGCTTACCCCAAAGTATTGGTACATTAAAAAGTATTGGTAACGTATTTTTTTTCAATAAATAAAAGACTTCATATTTTTAAATGCGTCTTAATTTTGAAAATAATTTTTAACATGAAAAACGGCAGGCAGAAAATAAACTAGGGTCTGATATGATAAAGAGTTTATATGATATTAAACGTAGGGGAAAAAACAGTTTAACTATTCTGTAATAAGTTTTTCAAAAAGTTTATTTGGCAGAAAGGATTCTATTTTCACTGTTTAAATTGTTCCCAGGAATAAAGTGAGGTTTACAAGGAGACGTTCATCACTAAATAAGTCATTAGAAATCTTGGTGTTTGTGTATATTTATAGGCTAATTTTCATTTAATCAGTTTACAGTAGTGATAATCAAGTTAGTATGCATTTGACTTGTTTTTCTACTAGTGATTAACTTACAGGGTGCTATAAAAAACCTTGTTGTTAGTTGCCATTAAGTCAATTATGACTCATGGCCACCCCATGTATGCAGAGTAGAACTGCTCCATAGAGTTTTCAAGGCTGTGACCTTTGGAAGCAGATCACCAGGCCTGTGTTCCAAGGCACCTCTTGGTGGGTTTGAATTGCCAACCTTTTGGCTAGTAATTGAGTGGTTAATCGCTTACGCTACCCAGGTCTCCTATAAAAAACCTTAAGTATCATTTTTTCCTATTTCTTCATTTTCCAGATGAGGAAACCAAGATCTACATGTGACAAGCCCATAGCCGGTTAGTGGAAGGATTGTGGCTAGAGGGATTCTGATTTCTAGGCTAGTGCCTTTCAACTCCTTAACACTGGATTTTATAGCCTGGTGTCTTCTTTTGGTAAATAACAAAATACTCGGACTGTTCCTTTGTTAGAAGTATTGCATTTGTACTAAGCCCACCATACATTTGTCAATTTGTTGTACTGTGGTGGCTTGCATGTTGCTGTGATGCCAGAAGCTATGCCAACCCATGGTGGATGGGTTTCAGTGAAGCTTCTAGACTAAGACTAGGAAGGAGGACCTGGCAGTATACTTCTAGGGAAAAAAAAAAAAAAAGACCAGAGTCTTAGTTATTTAGTGCTGCTATAACAGAAATACCACAAGTGGATGGTTTTAACAAACAAATTTATTCTGTCACAGTCTAGTAGGCTAGAAGTCTAAATTCAGGGTGCCAGCTGCAAGAGAAGGCTTTCTCTCTCTGTCAACTCTGGGGGAAGGTCCTTGTCATCAATCTTCCCCTAGTCTAGGAGCTTCTCAGTGCAGGGACCCCGGACCCAAGGTCTAAAGTGTGCACTCTGTTTCTGGCACTACTTTCTTGGTGGTATGAAATCTTTCTGTCTCTCTGGTCGCTTCTCCCTTTTATATCTCAAAAGAGATTGACTCAGGATACACCTTAATCTTATAGATTGAGTTCTGCTCATTCACATAACTGCCTCTAATCCTGCCTCATTAACATCACAGAGGTAAGATTTACAACACATAGGAAAATCACATCAGATGAGAAAATGGTGCAAAATCACACAATACTGGGAACCATGGCCTAGCCAAGTTGATACACATTTTTGGGGGGACATAATAAAATCCATAACAGGCAATGAAAACCTTATGAATAGCAGCAGAACATTGTCCAATATAGTGCCAAAATATGAGCCCCTCAGGTTGGAAGGCACTTAGAAGACAACTGGGGAAGAGCTGCCTCCTCAAAGTAGAGTCAACCTTAATGACATAGATGGAGTAAAGCTTTCAGGACCTGCATTTACTGATGTAGCACTACTCAAAATAATAAGAAACAGCTGCAAAAATCTGTTAATAATTGGAACGTGGAATGTACAAAGTATGAATCAAAGAAAATTGGAAGTTGTCAAAAATGAAATGGAACATGTAAAGATCAATATCCTAGAGGCATTAGTGAGCTGAAATGGACTGGTATTGGCCATTTTGATTCAGACAGTCGTATGGTTTATTATGCCAGGAATGACAAATTGAAGAGGAATGGTGTCACATTCATTGTCAACAAGAACATTTCCAGGTCTATCCTAAAGTACAGCGCTATCAGTGATAGGCTAATATCCATGTGCCTACAAGGAAGACCAGTTAATTCGACTGTTATTCAAATTTATACACCAACCACTAACGCCAAGATGAGGAAATTGAAGATTTTTACCAACTTCTGCAGTCTGAAATTGCTCAAACATGCAATCAACATGCACTGATAATTACTGATGTTTGCAATGTGAAAGTTGGAAACAGAGAAGGATCAGTAGTTAGAAAATATGGCCTTGGTGATAGAAATGGTGCTAGAGATCACATGATAGAATTTTGCAAGACCAACGACTACTTCTTTGCAAATACCTTTTTTCAACAACATAATCGGGGACTACACGTGGACCTCACCAGATGAAAAACACAGGAATCAAATTGACTCCATCTGCAGAAAGAGACGATGGGAAAGCTCAATATGATCAGTGAGAAAAAGGCCAGGGGCTGACAGCAGAAGGGACCATCAATTGCTCATTTTCAAGTTCAAGTTGAAGCTGAAGAAAATTAGAACAAGTCCATGAGAGCCAAAATATGACGTTGAACATATTCCACCTGATTTGGAGACCATCTCAAAAATAGATTTGACACATTAAACACTAATGAGCGAAGACCAGACGAGTTGTGGAATAACAACAAGGATGTCATACGTGAAGAAAGCAAAAAGTCATTAAAAAGATAAGAAAGAAAGAAAAGATCAAAATGGATGTCAGAAGAGACTCTGAAACTTGCTCTTGAACGTAGAGTAGCTAAAGCAAATAGAAGAAATGATGAAGTAAAAGAACTAACAGAAGATTTCAAAGGGCTGTTTCAGAAGACAAAGTAAAGTATTATAATGAAATGTGCAAAGACCTGGAGTTAGAAAATCAAAAGCAAGAACACCCTCAGCATTTCTCAAGCTGAAAGAAGTGAAGAAAAAATTCAAACCTTGAGCTGAAATTTTGTAGGATTCTATGGAAAAAATCTTGAATGACACGGGAAGCATAAAAAGAAGATGGAAAGGTTACATAGAGTTACTGTACCAGAAAGAATTGGTTAATGTTCAGCCATTTCGAGAGGTAGCATATGATCAAGAACTGATGGTACTGAACAAAGAAATTGAAACTGCGCTGAAGGTATTGGCATAAAACAAGGCTCCAGGAATTGACAGAATACCAATTGAGATGTTTCAACAAATGGATTCAGAGTTGGAAGTGTTCACTCAGTCTATGCCAAGAAATTTGGAAGACAGCTACCTGGCCAACCGACTGGAAGAGATCCATATTTGTGCCCATTCCAAAGAAAGGTGATCCAACTGAATGTGGAAATTATCAAACAATATCATTAGCATTACAAGCAAGTAAAATTTTGCTGAAGATAATTCAAAAATGGTGGCAGCATTGACAAGTACATTGACAAGGAACTGCCAGAATTTCAAGCTGGATTAAGAAGAGGATTTGTAACAAGGGATATCATTGGTGGTTTCAGATGGATCTTGGTTGAAAGCAGAGAATACCAGAAAGATGTTTAATTTGTGTTTTATTGACTATGCAGAGGCATTCGACTGTGTGGCTCATAACAAATTATGTATACACCGCAAAGAATGGGAATTCCAGAACACCTAATTGTGCTTATGCGGAACCTGTGCATAGACCAGGAGGCGTCTTTCAAACAGAACAAGGGGATACTGCCTCGTTTAAAATCAGGAAAGGTGTGCGTCAAGGTTGTATTGTTTCACCATACTTATTCAGTCTGTATGCTGAGCAAATAATCCTAGAAACCAGACCATATGAAGAAGAACAGGGCGTCAGGTTTGGACAAAGACTCATTAAAAAACTGCGATATGCAGATGACGCAACCTTGCTTGTTGAATACGAAGAGGACTTGTAGTACTCACTGATAAAGATCAAAAACTACTGCCTTCAGTATGGTTTACACTTCAACATAAGGAAAACAAAAATTCTCACAACTGGACCAATAAGCAACATCATGATAAACAGAGAAAACACTGAAGTTGTCAAGGATTTCATTTTACTTGAATCCACAATCAATGCCCATGGAAGCAGCGGTTAAGACATTAAGCGATGTATTGCATTGGACAAATCTGCTGCAAAAGATCTCTTTAAAGTGTTAAAAAGCAAAGATGTCACTTTGAGGACTAAGATGTGTCTGACTGAAGCCATGGTATTTTCAGTCGCTTCATATGCAAGCGAAAGCTGGGCAATGAATAAGGAAGACTGAAGAAGAATTAATGCCTTTAAATTAATGTGTTGGCAAAGAATATTGAACATATACCATGGACTGCCAGAAGAACAAACAAGTCTGTCTTGGAAGAAATACCGCCATAATGCTCTTGGAAGTGAGGATGGCGAGACTTCATCTCACGTACTTTAGTCATATTATGAGGAGGAACCAGTCTGTGGAGAAGGACATCGTTCTTGGTAAGGTAGAGGGTCAGGGAAAAAGAGAAAGACCCTTAACCAGATGGATTGACACAATAGCTGCAACAATATGCTCAAGAATAACAAAGATTGTGAGGATGGCGCTGGACTGGGCAGCTTTTTGTTCTGTTGTATATAGGGTCACTAAGAGTCGTAAGCAACATGATGGTACCTAACAGCAACTATAACAACGTATTAATAATACGAACCAGATAGGAAATCGCTTAGTTTTTGTTAAGTATTTTCTCCATGAATATAAAAAGATTTGCTATAGCTTAAAACAGATTGAGTCTCCATGTGTGTCTATGTAAATATATTTGCATCTTTTCACTAGTACTAATTCATCTCTCCTGTTTAGCACAGTCCTAGCTGTCCCTCAGAATCCCTGGGTAGCACAAATAAAAGCATTGATCTGATAACCAAAAGGTTGGCAGTTCAAATCCACTCAGCTTCACCTTAGAAGAAAGGTCTGGCGATCTACTTCTGAAAAATCTGCCATTGAAAACCCTGTGGAACCCAGTTCTACTCTGACACACATGGGATCATCATGAGTTGGAGGTGACTTGAGAGCAACTGGTAGTTGTCCCTTACATCATTCCATTTTGCCACCACTGCCCAGAATGAGGGAAAAATCTCTGGCTCATACATCAAGAGACTTCCTGAAACATGTGATTGGATTTGTCACTGATTTTTTACCATGATTTTCAGAATGCCTGAACTGGCCAACAAGTTTAAGATAAAGGAATAAATGTTTTAGGCCCCCCCACAATATATTTATTTTTCCTTAATCCATGTCTAAATAGAGTTTCAAGTTTTGAGGAAATAAAAAAGTACTGCAGAATATATTAAATTTCTCATTAGGTACACTGCATGCATCTTAGTAAGTTTAATACTCATTTTCATGGTTGATACAGCACTTTTCAAGCCCAAGGTCTTTACAGATTATATATATGATACAGAAACTACACAGTATATCAGGTGAGTGCCAGAGGACCCCATCTGAAGGAGTTAAATGTATTAGCTGCATCAGAGTAATTCTGCCCAAAAGTTTAGGAAAAGGAATGAAGACTATTATGAACAGCTACAAATATTGGAAGGGGAAAGATGTAATAAAATAAAATTTGGCGATAATGGAGTAGAAATATCTTTACTCTTGCCAAAGAATCATAGGATAGGATCTTTATCTCATGGATGCTGGCACTGCCAACCTAAGGTACTATTTATCGAAATGCTGAGGTAGAAATTCTGCACTGACCTCAGGGGACATTTTGTTGCCTGTAGAACTGCCAATGCCAGAGGTAGCCAGAACAGTTTTGCTTGGTTTCCATTAAAATACTGACCTGGTTTGACATTAATTAATTTGTGGTGACTGGTGGACTAAAATTTCACGGTGACTTCACTGCAAATGAGATTAATGTTTTCGAACTGGACTTCCACTTGGCCATTGACTGTATCAAGCTCTCAAGTAGTCAGTCTGACAAAGGCAGATCAACAATATTGTATGAGAAAATTAGGACATCTATTTTGCATATAATTAATAATGATTGATGTAACTGTGTATCTATCTATAGATATCACCCTGTTGCCGTCCAGTTGATTCTGACTCATAGCCACCCTATAGGACAGAGTAGAACTGTGGAATTCTTAGCCACTGTGCTACCAGGGTTCCTCTGTAGATAATAGTTGTATATATCTATCTCTAAGGAGTCCCTAGGTTGCGCAGGTGGTTAAGCACTTGACCACTAGTTGAAAGGTTGGCAGTTTGAATCCACCCAGAGGCACTTGGGAGGACAGGCCTAGAGATCTGCTTCCAAGTGGTCAAAGCCTTGAAGACCTTATGGAACATAGTTCTACTCTGACACACATGGGGTTACCATGAGTTGGAATTGACTCAATAAAGTGTATAGTTAAAGTCGTCAGTGTAGAACTTCACTATAGGATGATTTGGGAAAGTCTTATGTTGAAGAACTCCTGTGTCAGTATCTTTAGGTATTTCATCTTGATCTAACCATAATCTCTAGGAAATTATCTTCTAATCTCATTTATGAGGGTAAGATTTGGTTCCCAGCATTCTGGTAGTGGAGTCGGGTAATATGGCTGAAGTCTTTTACCTTCAACATTCAGTATTCATATGGCTAGTTAGTTATCCTGTATTTCATAAAATTCCACCAACTCATGTCTCTTTACCTTCTCTCTGTCTCTTTCTCAAGTGGATAGTTACTATCAGCTTTTAAACATGTTAAAGTCTCTGCCATTAAAAAATATATATCCTACCTAAGCCTCAAACCATTCTCTCAAATCTTTCCCCCGCTTCACAAGCAAACTTCTTTTTTCTCACTCTCTTCTCAACTCGCTCTATATCTTCCAGCTTTACCTCTTCTCTGAACTACCTCTAGCTAAGGCCATTTCTGTGCCATGCAATTTTTTTAAAAAGGGTATTTTTTAGTTCTAATTTTTCTTTCCTCTTATCAGCATCTAACATTCTCTTCCTTTGATTCCAGACTTACAGTTTTCATCCCACCTGTTCTTGTAGCTTCTTCCTTGCCTCCTTTGTAGGATAATCCTCTCACAAGCATTCATTAGTTTATAGTGTCTCAGGGGTCAGTGTTGGTTGTCTTCTCTTCTCAGTCGTATCAGCATTCTTTGCTTGAGTTACCACCTATATGAGGGTAATTCACAACATTACATCCCTGACCTTGTCATATCAAATGAGGCCAACTTTTCCTCTAAATGCCCTTCTAACTATCCAACACTCAAAATCATGTTCATACACATTGCTGCTCATTACCAACACTCAGTGAATGACATTGCTGTTCATCCTGTAACCTGAGACTTAACCCTATGAGTTATTCTTGACACCTCCCTCCCACTCAGTCCATATTCAATTCATCATTCCATCATCACATCATCTTTTTACCTTATTCATAATTCTTAAACCTGTCCACATTTCTCCTTCCCTGCTTCAGCCACTCTCTTCCAAGTCCCATTATTTCCTTGATGTGGCAGTCTCTGAACAGATCTTTATTCATCTGTTCTTGCCTCCCTCCAATCAGTTATCTCTTCTGCAGCCAAGGTGACATTTTAAAAATGTAAAACTGATCAAACACTTTAATAAAGGGGCAGTGACAGTTTAGCAAAGGGGCGGGAAGCCAGGGAAATAGTAGTCGTTAGATCACTATGGCAGTTAACAGGCCAAGGTTTGGCAGCTGAATTCACCTCACAGAAGGATTCTATTGCTGGCTGGATCACTGTGAGCATGAATATAGGCTAACTCAAGGCAGGAAGGAATGCCAATCTGAAGACCTAAGTATGGCTGAATTACAGAATGTGCAGTTGCTAATCTCACCCCTTGAATCAAAAGAGAAAAGCAGAACAGTAGGTTCATTACCAGGGAAAACTAAACTATTTATTGATGGAGAAATTTCTCAAACAGAGCCAATTTGTTTCACTGTATCTGGATTCCAGGGACTCACATAAGTGTAAGTAGGTGAAGCTGGGTCATAGTTTATTCATTCCAGTGTTAAGTGTTAAAGAGCAAATTTCCATGAGCAAATTTCATACTGAAGAAAAGTCTCTGAAGCTGAATTTCAGGCCTGGTGGCGTAGTGGTTAAGAGCCACAGCAGCTAACCAAAAAGTTGGCTGTTTGAATCCACCAGGTGCTCCTTGGAAACTCTATGCAGAAGTTCTACTCTGTCCTATAGGGTAGCTATGAGTCAGAATTGACTCGACAGCAACAGATTTGTTTTTTTTTTTTGTTTTCGTGTTTCCAGAATACTATTTCCCACAGTGAGAACTACAAGGACCGGAAGAAATGAGGCTGAATTGCTGTCACATACAAGCATAGGAGGACATTTGTATTGTTGAATCACAATGCCCAGCCATTTCTTCAGTTTTGGAAATTGTTGTTGTTGTTAGGTGCTGTCGAGTCGGTTCTGACTCATAGAGACCCTATGTATAACAGAACAAAATGTTGCCCAGTTCTGTGCCATCCTCACAGTAGTAGATGTTTGAGCCCATTGTTTCAGCCACTGTGCCAGTCCATCTCGTTGAGGGTCTTCCTCTTTCTCACTGACTCTACTTTACCAAGCATGATGTCCTTCTCCAGGAGTTGATCTCTCCTAATAACATGTCCAAAGTAACTGGGACAAAGTCTGACCACCCTCGCTTCTAAGGAGGATTCTGGCTGTACTTCTTCCAAGACAGATTTGTTCATTGTTCTGGCAGTCTGTGGTATATTCTATTCTTACAGCTTTGCTAGGTAAAGAATTCTTGGTTGGCAATTGTTTTCATTCAGTATTTTATATATGTCGCTCCATTGCCTTCTGTCCTCTAGAGTTTCTGGGGAGAAATCTGCACTGATTCTTATGAAAGACCTTTGGTATGTTATATTGTGTTTTTCTCTTGCTGCTTTCAGAATTCTCTCCTTGTCTTTGATTTGCAAGAATTTTATTAGGATATGACACAGAGTTGATTTTTTTGTGTCTCTTCTGATTAGGATTTGTTTAGTTTCCTCTATTTGCAAGCTTGGTTCTTTGTTCAGGTCTAGGAAATTCTCTCTGATTATCTCTTGAATAATTGTTTCTATGTCTTTATTGTTACTATGATGCTCTGGGATTCCAATAATTCTAGTGTTAACTTTCTTAATTGACTCCCACATTTCCTTTTGGGTTTGTTCACTTTTATTTGTTCTTTTCTCTTGTTTCTCTTGAGACTTGATAAGTTCAGTTACTTTGTCTTCTAGTTTATTTATTCTATTGTCTGTCTGTTTGACTCTGTTGTTGAATGTTTCTCTTCCTTTTTCTAATTCAGTTACTTTATTCTTCAGTTCCAGTAGTTGTCTTTGTTTTTTGGTTTTTTTTTTTTTTTTTGATGTTTTCTTTTTCCTTGTTGAGTCTCTCATTTTATTCCTCTATTTGTTTCTTGATCTCTGCTAGCTTGTTTTCTGTGTGCTTTTTTCTTTCTTTAATCATATTTAGCACCATAGTCTGACAATTCTTTTCATTGATCTGGCATCCACAAGAGGAATTTCCTCTTCTTCATGTTTTGCTTTTGATTGGTCCTACTTCTCTTGTGATTTTGTGTGTTTTCTATTTTTTGTTGAACTTGGGCCACATTAAATACTTATGCTCATCAAAAGACTTTGCTAAAAGAGTAAAACAAGAAACTAAAGCTTGGGAAAAAAATTTGGTAATATCTGACAAAGGTCTAATCTCTAGAATATATAGAAAACTCAAATTACTATTTAAAAAAAAATGCCAGACAAACTGGAACAATAGAGAACAGAGGACTCCCTGAGACTATTGCCCTGAGACACTCTTAAACCTAGGACCGAGCCTATCCTCTGAGGTCACCTTTTAGCAAAATAGTAGAGTGGTGCACAAAATAAAAGATATTACCTGTAAAATCAGTGCTCTACTTAAAACCATCAGTACGAGACTAAAAGGTCAACAATTACTCAAAAGCAAATATGAAAAAATAAGGGGGCATGAAAACTAAAGTACTGGAAATGGGACAAACAGAACACAATTAAAGAGAATGTTGACACATTGTGATATACGTAGCTAACGTCACTGAACAATTTGTGTAGAAATTGTCAAATGGGAACCTAACTTGCTGTAAACACTCACCAAAAACTAAAATATTATTAAAAAAAATTTGTAATTAGTTTTCCTATTTCATTAAAGAATGTTGTTAGGATATTTGCTAGCTTTTGCATGCACATAAGGTGATTGAAAAATACCATGGCTTGGGTCAGGCACACTTAGTCGTCAAAGTGATATCTTTGCCTTTTTACAGTTTAAAGATACCTTTTGCAGTAGATTTATCCAGTGCAATACATCATTTGATTTCTTGTCTGATGCTTCTATGGGGATTGATTGTGGATCCAAGAAAAATGAAATCTTTGACCAACTTCAGTATTTTCTCCATTTATCATAATGTTGCTTATTGGTCCAATTGTGAGGGTTTTTGTTTTCTTTATGTTGAGGTGTAATCTATACTGTAAGCTGTAATCTCTCACTTTCTTCAGTAAGTGCTTCAAGTTGTCTTCACTTTTAGCAAGCAAGGTTGTGTCATCTACATATCACAGGATATTAATAAGTTTCCTCCAATCTTGATGCTGCCATGTTCTTCTTTATAAAGCCCAGCTTCTCAGATTATTTGCTCAGCATACGAATTGAATAAGAATGGTGAAAGGATACAACCCTGACGCACACCCTTCTGATTTTGAACTATTCGGTTTTCCTTTGTTTTGTTCTAATGACTGCCTTTTGGTCTATGTACAGGTTCCTCGTGAGCACAATTAAGTGCTCTGGAACTCCATTTCTTCTCAATGTTGTCAATAATTTTTTATGATCCACACAGTGGAATTCCTTTGCATAGTCAATAAAACACAGTTAAACATCTTTATGGTATTCTCTGCTTTCGACCAAGATCCACATGACATCCCTCATTCCACATCTTCTTCTGAATACAGCTTGGATTTCAGGAAATTCTCTTGTCAATGTAGACCTATAGCCATTTTAGAATTATCTTCAGCAATATTTTGCTTACATGTGACATTAATGATATTGTTTGATAATTTCTTCATTCTGCTTGATCATCTGTCTTTAGAATGGGCAACGATATGGATCTCTTCAAGTTGGTTTGCCAGGTAGCTATCTTGGAAATTTCTTGACATAGATGAGTGAGTGCTTCCAGCATTGGTTTGGTTTGTTGAAACATCTTAATTGGTATTCCATCAATGTCTGGAAATTACAACTGGGGAAAAAACCAATCAGCATGCAGAGGAAGTTACTGGAACTGCATGAGGAGATAGATATGAAGACTGACACAGAAAGTGAAAAGCAAATTCCCTGTCAGCAGCAAACCATGCCAAAATGTACATTTGTGAAAACTCAGGGTTCACATACTGAAGAAGCTTTCTGTCACTTATGAGTAAGACTGTTTATCAGAGAATTAAGCCAACTTACTGTCATAAGGAAGTTCAGAGTGACTTTGATGATTATTCCTTCAGTGGAAATTCAAAAGAAATACAAACAATAGAAACACACGTAAGTCTTTATGAAAGAGAGAAAACATCTCAGTGTTATACCTCTTAGGGATGTAACAAAGCAGCATTGTTAGGTTTAGATTAAGAGGCTTGTGATGGTTAAGGTTGTGTGTCAACTTGACTGGACCATGATTCTAAGTGATTTGACAGTTATGATGTAGTTTGGCAGCTGTGTAATGATGTAATGACTTCCATGATTAGATCCGCTATGAGTAGCCAGTCAGTTGAAAAGGAGTTTCCTTGGGCATGTGACCTGCATCCAGGGTATGTAGATATTCTGGCAAAGCTCGCTGGCTTTTGCTTGCTCTGGATCTTGCATCTGACCTCTGGTTCTTGAGACTTGAGCTAGCAGCTTACCTGCCAATCTTGGTATTCATCAGCCTCCGCAGCCTGTGAGCCAGAGGCCTGCTGTCTGACCTGCTAATCTTGGGTTTGCCAGCTCTTGAAGCTACATGAGTCAGGACGCTTGGACTTGATCCACAGACTTGGGACTTTCCAGCCTCTAAAACCACATGAGCCATTTCCTTGATATAAATCTCTCTCTCTCTCTCCTCACTGGTTTTGCTTCTCTAGAGAACCCAGCCTAAGAAAAGGTTGAATGAATAACAGATGACAGAAATGAAATGAATGAAAAATTTCTCAGTTGCGTAGTCATTCTCAACTTCAGGACAGTAGCCTTTACAATTAATTTTTCAAAGACATTCAAACTCCAGAAACAGCAAAACATGACTGTGAGGCTATAATGATATCTTTAGCTCAAACACTTGTAGTTATGGAAGTGGATGGGATGAAAACAGAGTGAGCACCAACAATTAAGTAAGGGTGGTGGTAATGATGATGATAATGATAGACATGAGTACAAAATAGGTATTAGTGAAGATATAACCATCTAAGTAATGTAGATTGCAAATGTAATACTGTACTATGCAAGTGTAAGGTTGACACAACCCAGGATAAAGGTGAATCTGTTTTGTTGGTTCTCAGCAGTTTTGCAAGTCAGATATATGAAACAATAAAAGTGAAAATGCTGAATAGAAGACAAGGCAAGTGAAGTTGGCATTGAGGAATAGGGAGAAGGAGAGTAGGAGGAAGAGGATTAAAAAAGGAAGAACCATCAGACCATAAAAATTATAAAGAATATGAGTTCAGTGACAAATAAGGCTTACCAAATAACACACAGTTTTAAATTTCAAAGAACTGAAGATAAGAATTAGCATGGACTGAAAAATGTTTACAAGAACAATGATAGAGGTGGTTTCCAGGTTAGACCTTTATTGACAATCCAGTTGTGTTTGTCATCCATGGATCCCTGTGGAACAAAGGAACAGAACCAGTAGAAGAACTGCTGGCTGATTTTAAGTTCAGAGAGAAGAATGCAGAGAAAAGGGCTGAAAGGGCAGGAAAGATATGTCAATGAGAAAAGGGCGTTTGTAATTAAGATTCAGTAAGCATATACGGCCACACTTTACCGACTTCCTTTCATTTATTTGCTGAGGATATATTGAAGACAAACAGCATGACAGTAATTAATTTAAAATGGACTGTCCCTATTTGTGTAGAGGTTCCTCTCTGCAAAAAAAAAAAAAAAAAATGATTTAAGAGAGAATCAATCATGTGCCCTTGGGGTAAAAATAGGTGTGTCTGCAAGAAACCCATCCAGGCTCCTAAGGGAGAACAATGAAAAATAACCATGAGCATTTTTAAATAAATTCTTGTGAAGATTTTAGTTTTGGTTTCCTAAAGAATAGTGAATTAAAGTGTATGCAGAAGATATACAGTTTGCAAACATTCAAATAATTCTTTTTTGTATGATTAAAGCATGATGTGAATAATATTGTATTGAGAAATACTTCAACGGGTTTCCATGGCTTTAGGATATATATCAAAAATTTGAACATGGTCTCCAAGGCCAAGCAGAGCCTGGTGTCTGCTTTTCTCTCCTGCAGCCTTATTTTTTCACATTTTTCACACCTACTTTCTGAGCACTATTTACTCTGCCTTTTCTTCATTCTTTCAATGTGATTAGTTGGTTCTCACTAAAGGCCATTCCCTCCGCCTAGATGATTTCGTCTTCATGCTCAGCTCTCCTTCATCTCATATGCCTACTCTTCCTTAAGATTTTAGATCAATCTCCATTTCTAAAAATCCTTCACTGACCTCCTGCCCTGTGTCAGACACTCCTCTCAGTAAGTGCCTCTCCGTTATCACAATTATAATTTATTTTATAATTATAAAATACTTTAAGTAATTCCCATCTCTGCCATGAGATTATAAACTCTAAGAAGGCTGAGACTTTGTCAGTTTTTGCTTAGCAATTTATCCTCAGTGCCTAATACAATGCCTGACACACACTAGGTATTTAGTATATTTTTTGGATAAAAATTAATAAAAATGAATCCAAAGTAAACATCTGTAATGAGTGTATTGCATATTAATATTTCAGAAAGCAGAATGAATAAGGATATTGCTATCAGCACAAATGGAATCATGGCTTCAAATGCTTTGTGTCTGTGGAGTTAGCCATTATCGCATCCTTGTGTGTTGTTCAAATGAAGGCCATTTGTGAATCAAAGATAGCTCTTGCTCCTGAAAATGGTGGTCGCCACTACCACTTAAAGGATAGCTTTTATGTGTAGGCTCTGTGGAATGGACTGCTACTTGCACCCACTAATAATATCATGGTTTTCTCGCTGGCACTTGTTCTTTGAATTCAAAGAACATACACATACACACACGGATTCTGTATAGGCAGTCAGTCATGCCTACCTTCTGATTCAACCCACAATCAGCAGTGGTGCATTGAAATAGACACTATATGGCATTGTAAGCCTCTTATAGGCATAGATCGTCTCTTTGCGTCTTTGTATCTCCAAGCCCTAATAGAGTACTTGGCCCATAATAAACACTTTAAAAAACTGCATGATAAATGAGTGAATTTAATGAATAAATGAATGCATTAAAGACACGGTCCTTTATGGTTAATATAAAATGCACATAGTTTACTCAAGAGAATCTGCGAATTGAGAATTCCATACATATTTGGATACTTGAAATTTGTGCCAGCAGTGTTATTTCTTTCCTGATAAGATAATGAGTAGAACGTTATTTAATAAGAAGTGTAGGGTTTTAACCAAAGCATTGTATTCCTAGAGATTGTAATCAAGTTGCTGATGAAGCCTGAGAAAAGAGCCAGGCAGGCCATCATTACATTAAAAATTTTGAGAAGCGAAGGAGAGCATCAGTGTTTCAGTGAAGCAAGTGATCATTTATCATCGGGAGACACTCATTAAATGCAGTATTGAAGACAAATTTGATAGACTGTGAGAGACCATGGCACTTTCAGTTTCCTTGGCTGGAAAAGCTCAAGTGAAGTTTTGGTTAATTGTTTGAGAGTATTAAATGCACTTTTAAACTTTTAACAGGAATGCTGTGGCGGCACATTTGAGAATGAAGAAGCCCACAGTTGATAGTGATGCATTGCTATTTAACCTAAGTAGCCTAATCCAATTCAGCTGCTTCACTGGATAATCTGAAAGACAAGTATTGTAATTTTCAATGACCATCAAGTACATGAATTGATGGCAAAATTTGCTGGAGGGGTTCTGGGGGATTTAGTGCTGATTGCTGATTCTAAAACTAGTTTAGAGCTAAATTTACTTGGCAATAGAATTTCTTTTTTAGTGCCTCCAACTCATGATTTATGCTACTAAATTACAATTTTCTGTGACATGTAAGGTTATACACTTTATTTCAGTCTATTAAAAAGCTAGGAAATTATGTCCTTGGTTTCTGATCTTATTTCACAAATATAAAACATTTCTTTCTTGTAAACTGAGATTGTCAGGTCAGGTCAGAAATAGCTTAATTCTAAGAGGGACTTTAGCAATTTTCTTACTCTTAATTACATAGTAGTTTTGTATCTGTATTTTAAACCACAATATGGGAATAATTCACTATTGTTTAATTCACATTTGAGTATTTTCTTTCAGTATTGTCCCTTTTTTAAATATACCTCATTTTTAAAACAGTTTTAGATTTATGCACAAAAGTACAGAGAATTCCTGTATACTCCTTCCCCACCTGTACATGTTTTTTTTTTTTTTTTCCTATTAGTAACATCTTGCATTAGTGTGGTACATTTGCGACAATTGATGAACCAATATTGATCCATTGTTGTTGTTAGATGCCGTTGAGTTTCTTCCAACTCATAGTGACCCTATGAACAACAGAACGAAGCACTACCCAGTCCTGTGCCATCTTCACAATCATTGTCATGCTTCAGCCCATTGTTGCAGCCACTGTATCAATCCATCTTGTTGAGGGTCTTCCTCTTTTTTGCCGACCCTCCACTTTACCAATCTTGATGTCCTTCTCCAGGAACTGCTCCTTCCTGGTAACATGTCCGAAGTATGTGAGACATAGTCTTGCCATCCTTACTTCTAAGGAGCATTCTGGCTGTATTTCTTCCAAGACAGATTTGTTTATTCTTCTGGCAGTCCATGGTATATTCAGTATTCTTCACCAACGTCATAATTCAAAGGCGTCAATTCTTCTTTGGTCTTCCTTATTCATTGTACAGCTTTCGCGTGTATATGAGGTGATTGAAAACACCATGACTTGGGTCAGACGCACTTTAGTCTTCAAGGTGATATCTTTGCTTTTTAACATTTTAAAGAGGTTTTTTTGCAGGAGATTTGCCCAATGCAATGCATCATTCAATTTCTTGACTGCTCCTTCCGTGGGCATTTATTATGAATTCAAATAAAATGAAATCCTTGACAACTCCAATCTTCTCTCCGTTTATCATGATGTTGCTTATTGGTCCAGTTGTGGAGATTTTTGTTTTCTTTATGTTGAGGTGTAATCCATACTGGATACCATAGTCTTTGATTTTCATCAGTAAATGCTTCAATCCCTCTTCACTTTCAGCAAGCAAGGTTGTGTCATCTGCATAACGCATGTTGTTAATGAGTCTTCCTCCAATCCTGATGCCTTGCTCTTCTTCATATAGTCCACCTTCTCGGATTATTCACTCAGCATGCAGATTGAATAAGTGTGGTGATGGATACAACCGTGAGGCACACCTTTCCTGACTTCTAACCATGCAGTATCCTGTTGTTCTGTTCAAACGACTGCTTCTTGATCTATGTACAGGTTCCTCATGAGCAGAATTAAGTCTTCTGGAATTTCCATTCTTTGCAATATTATCCATAATTTGTTATGATCCATACAGTCGAATGCCTGTGCTTAGTCAGTGAAACACAGGTAAACATCCTTCTGTTATTCTTTGCTTTCAGCCAGGATCCATCTGACATTAGCAGTGATATCCCTCGTTCTATGTCCTCTTCTTAAAATCTGGTTTAAGTTTCTGGCAGTTCCCTGTTGATGTACTGCTGCAGCTGCTTTTGAATGATCTTCAGCAAAATTTTACTTGTGTATGATATTAATGATATTGTTTGATAATTTCCGCATTCAATAGAATCACCTTTCTTTGGAATAAGCATAAATATGGATCTCTTCCAGTTGGTTGGCCAGGTAGCTGTCTTCCAAATTTCTTGATATAGACGAGTGAGGACTACCAGCGCTGTATCCATTTGTTGAAACATCTTAATTGGTATTACATCAATTCTTGGGGCCTATTTTTCGCCAATGCCTTCCGTGCAGCTTGGACCACTTCCTTTAGTACCATCGGTTCCTGTTCATATGCTACCACCTGAAATGGTTGAAAGTCAACCAGTTCTTTTTGGTACACTGACTCTGTGTATTCTTTCCATCTTCTTTTGATGCTTCATGCATTAATATTTTCCTTATAGAATCCTTCAATATTGCAACTTCAGGCTTGAATTTTTTCTCCAGTTCTTTCAGCTTGATAAATGCCAAGCGTGTCCTTCCCTTTTGGTTTTCTAACTCCAGATCTTTGCACATGTCATTGCAATACCTTACTTTGTCTTCTGGAGCCATCCTTTGCAGTCTTCTGTTTAGCTCTTTTACTTCACTATTTCTTCCCTTCGCTTTAGCTACTCGATGTTCAGGAGCAAGTTTCTGAGTCTCCTCTGACATCTATTTTGGTTTTTTCTTTCCTGTCTTTTTAATGACCTCTTGCTTTCTTCATGTATGATGTCCTTGATGTCATTCCACAACTCATCTGGTCTTTGGTCATTAGTATTCAATGCGTCAAATCTCTTCTTGAGATGGTCTCTAAATTCAGGTAGGATATACTCAAGGTCATATTTTGGCTCTTGTGGGACTTGTTCTAATTTTCTTCAGTTTCAAGTTGAACTTGCATATGAACAACGGATGGTCTGTTCTACAGTCGGCCTGTGGCCTTGTTCTGACTGATGCTGTTGAGCTTTTCCATCATCTCTATCCACAGATGTAGTCGATTTAATTCCTGTGTATTCCATCTGGCGAGGTCCACATGAATAGTTGCCATTTATTTGTTGAAAAAAGGTAATTGCAGTGAAGAAGTTGTTGGTCTTGCAAAATTCCATCATGCAATCGCGGCATCGTTTCTATTACCAAGGCCATATTTTCCAACTACTGATCCTTCTTTGTTTCCGACTTCTGCATTCCAATCACCAGTATATTATCAATGTATCCTGTTTGCATGTTTGATCAATTTGAGACTGCAGAAGTTGGTAAAAATCTTCAATTTCTTCAGTTTCAGCTTTGGCCTTAGTGGTTGGTGCATAATTGATATATTATTATTAACTAAAGTTCATAGTTTACATTGAGATTCACTCTTTCGGCTGTATAGTTCTGTGGGTTTTGGCAAATGCACAGTCTCATGTGGATACCACTGTAATATCATGTAGAATAGTTTTACTGCCCTAAAAATCTTCTGTGTTCCAACTATTCCTCTTTCCCTCTTTTCTCTTCCCCCTGGCAACTATAGATTATTTTATTGTCTCCTTAGTTTTGCCTTTTTCAGAATGTCATAAGTTGGAATCATACAGTATGTAACTTTTTCAGACTGGCTTATTTGACTGAGTAGTATGCATTTAAGTTTCCTCCTTTTTTTTTTTTTTTGATTGTGGTAAGCATATATATAACAAAACATTTGCCACTTCAACATTTTTACATGTAAAATTCAGGGACAATTAGGGGACACTGAGCCTCTGTTAAGGAGCCCTGGTGGCCTAGTGGTTAAGTGCTAGGCTGCTAAATGAAAGGTTGGTGGTTTGAACTTACCAGCCACTCCGTGGGAGAAAGACGTGGCAGTCTGCTTCTGTAAAGATTATAGCCTTGGGAACCCTATGGGGCAGTTCTACTCTGTCCTATATAGGGCCTCTATGAGATGGAATTGACTCAATGACAACCAGATTTTTTTGAGCTTCTGTTATGAGTGATGGTTACACTGTATCGCTCCTTTCATATGAAGCTTCAGGTTTGAAAGACCCTCTGTAGGGACTGGTGACTGGTGAGAGGGCTTATTTCACTCTCTTCATGAATAAGAGATATCATAACATCTGTGGAACAGACTTTGGAATGGAGATAGAGAAAATCATGTAGGGAGAAGAAGAAGAAATAAATCACTGCAAACAAAAATATACTTGGCTTCTTGCTACCACATTTTCTGGGAAGCATAATTTAGATATCTTAGGGTTCTCTGGAGAAACAGAACCAGTTTAAATATATATACATATATATCATATATATGTATATATATAGAGAGATTTTGAAGAATTTGCTCATGTGATTGTTGACCCATAAGATTAACCATTACAGAGGACATAGAGGATATTTAGTGACTTCTGTTTCATGCCAGATGGTATGAAGGAATCCTTGCAGGTGCTCAACTCAACACGTATTGGTACCACTTTTGAGCGGTGTAGAAAGATACCTGAGCTAGTGGGAGAGGGCTTTTCTTTGAGAAATGGGTATACACTGATGCTAGGAAATAAAGACGAAAAGCTTGGCATCTTTGTCCTTCATATTTGAGAAATGTGGATGTCTAAATCACAACTGGCAATCATTTATTATCTTCAGTCAGGTTCTCTGCACATTATTTATCATTTTTCAGTTACCAGTTGCCATTGAGTTGACTCTGACTCATGGCGACCCCATGTGTGTTGGAATAGGACTGTGTGCTCCATAGGCTTTTCAATGACTGATCTTTCAGAAGTAGAGCACCAGGCCCTTCTTCCAAGGCACCTCTGGGTAGACTCGAACCTCCAACTTTTTGGTTGGCAGCTAAGTGTGTTAACTGTTGCACCACCCAGGGATTTTATCAAACCTTAGTGTTCCAAATAGTTTTCTGCTTCTCTTTTGTCCTATCTACCACATTCTCAGCCAACAATCTTGTCAGAAAGGTCATATGAGATAGACGCCCCCCCATTTTTCTTCCTCTATACCCTAATTAAAAATATACATTCATCTCAGCATTCAATTAATTTTAATTCTTGTTGTTTTTCATTTTTCCTTCATCCTAATCTTCAATCTTTTCTTCCTCTTCTAAATACTGGACTCTTTCTCTTATTCTTAAAAAATAAAATAAGTACAAAACAAGAAAGCCTTTTTTTAAAAAAAAAATTAATCTTGCCCTCCCTCCAAACTACAGTCTCAAATCTCTACATCCCTTCGAGACCAAACTTTTAGTCAAGATCAAAGTTCTTTAAATAGACACTTAAAATTGCTCTCGCCATGTCCTTCCCCAGACTTCACCCCTCAATCCAACTGGACCCCATTCTTGCACGCTATTCTCACCTTGCAAGGACTATTATTGATGTTACCAAATAGAATTGCCCTTTTGAAGTCCTCATTTTACTTTACATTTCTGCAATGTTGAAATTTCCTTCTTGAAAATTCTTTTCTCTTTTGGTTATGAAGCAACATTTCTTTCTGCCTAGTTGATGAACTCATTTCATCATCACCAAGGAGATTGCTTTCAGTTTAACCCTTCAATGTTGAAATTTCCCAAGTGTCAAGAATGGTGAAGGGTCTGAGATTTTACCTTACTTACAAGTTAACCTGGCACGGTTTCATGTGACTCCTGGGTTAAAGACAAAGGGTGTTACAGTCACAGCCACAGTAGTGGCCACAACATCAGCATTTCCACCATTTCCTGATCTCAAATTCTTACAGGGTGACACACAGAGTTACATGATGCCAACATACACAGTGAGTTGTATTATAGGAGAGGAACCCTAATCTTAGTGAAACCAACTATTTTATAATGGCAATAAGCCTGCCCAACCTTTGCCCTGGTAAAGGGTAGTTAACAAATCTCCCTTTGCTCTGGAGGGAGACACTATCTCTAGCTTCCAAAATTGTTCACCACACAAACATCTTTGAAAAGATAGTCCAGAATAAAGGTAGTCAGTGCCTCAGTTCACAAAACGTGCATAAATTCAAGAGATCCATGGAGAACTGTCTCTCAACACCAGAAACCTGTCTTTTGTCTTCCACACACATCTATAGGCTCCTCCTGGTTGATCATAGCTCTCCTATAACTTCAACTACCATTTGCACCCCAGGAACCTCTAAATATATGTCTCTGTCTAAACTCTAGCCATATTCTCTTGGATTATAAATCCAAATTAGAAAGAACACTTTTTTAAAAAAATTTATTTATTTATTTTTTAAATTGTACTTCAGGTGAAGGCTTACAGAACAAATAGTTTCTCGTGAAACAGTAGTACACATGTTTTTTATGACATTGGTTAACAACCCCACAACATATCAACCCTCTAACTTCTCAACCTTTTTTTTTTGGTGAAAATACACATAGCCAAAGATACACCATTTCAAAAATTTCTACATGCAAAGTTCAGTGACATTGACTACACTCTTCCAGTTGTGCTGTTATTCTCACTTAAGATGAAGGCTTACAGAACAAAATAGTTTCTCATTTAACAGTTACTACAAATGTTGCCCTGTGACAATGGTTAACAATCTCACAACACATCAACAGTATCCTTACTCAACCTTGGGTTCCCTATCACCAGCTTCCTTGTCCCCTTCTGCCTTCTGGCCCTTGTCACTGGACTCCTGTACCTCATTAGTCTCATTTGGTTTTACGGGGCTGTCCACTCCCAGGCTGAACAGTGAGCCTCGGAGGTGACTTTACCACTGAGCTAAAAGTGTGTCTGGGGGCCATACTCTTGAGGTTTCTCCAGTCTCCTTTAGGCCAGTAAATCTGGTCTTTTTTTTGTGAGTTAGAATTATGCTCTCCATCCTTCTCCAGCTCTGTCCAGAACCCTCTGTTGTGATCCTGGTCAGAGCAGTCAGTGGTGGTAGAAAGAACACTTTTCTCTTTTCTCCAATTATGATCTCCTCCTGCATTTCTCAATTTAGTAAATGCCATCAACATTTATTTATTATTCCAAACTAGTAAAGTTGGAGCCATTATTTGATCCTCCCTTCCCTACTTTATTAGAAATCACTAAATCCCTGTGCATTTATCTTGAATATATGTATATTTTTTTTCCTAATTATAATTCCTCTTGCCCATTTCTGCCTTAGTCCAGGCCTTCAAAATCCTAGTCTGGACTATGACTACAACTCACTAATGGGTCTCCTTGCTTCTATGATCATTCCTTCCATTCTTCCCTCTGCATGGCTGAATGAGTGATCTTTCCAAAAAAGTATATCTGGCTATTTCATTTCATGGCTAAAATTCTTTAGTAATTCCCCATATCATTAGTACTTAGTGCTTTATCTCTTTCCCCTAAACTCTGAAGTGTGGATGGATTTCTAGCCACTCAGAAAGTGGATGGAGAACTTATCTTTGGAGTATACATTTCTATTTCATTTAATAATAAATTATACATGTCTGTATTTTATATTCCATTGCCTTCAAGTCGATTCCAACGCATAGCAATGCTATAGGACAGAGTAGAACTGCCCCACATGGTTTTCAGGAGCAACTGGTGGATTCCAACTGCCAACCTTTTAGTTAGCAGCCAAGCTCTGTTAACCACTGTGCCACCAGGACTCTGAGCCCTTCTGGTGCAGTGGTTAAGAGCTACGGCTGCTAACCAAAAAGGTCGGCAGTTCGAATCCACCAGCTGCTCCTTGGAAACCCTATGGGGCAGTTCTGTTCTGTCCCATAGGTTGTCGCTATGAGTCGGGATCGACTCCACAGCAACGGTTTTTATTTTATATAGTATTTATTGTCCAAATTAAGTTCTGCCTTCACCTTTACCGATACATACCAGGTAATGCCACAACCTTCTTCAAATATCAGGCTTAATTTGTTCTTGATTAATGTTTCTATGCTGCTGATCAGCATGTGGTAAAAAATTTATTATGGGTTTATAAAAAGTTCTTTTAATTCTTTCATAGAACAATGTAGTAGCATGTTTAAACAAATCTATTTTTAAAATAGTTTAACTGAACTAGAGAACTATATGGCTAAGTTATTTATTCTTCAGCTGTTTATAGACCTTGAAGTTTCTAGTTCTCAAAATATTAACAGTAAAATAGCAAAGAAAAGACGTAATTCTGATTGAAAAGCAATTTTAATGACCTCTGACTAGTTACAAGTTCTGATTATTGCTTCAGTGATTTCTGTCATAATGTCCTTAGTGATAAGCATTAAAGGACTCACTTAAAATTTGTTATTTGAAATTGTAAGAAGAACTATGTTTTTTTCAGTACAGGATTGTACAAGGATGACACGCCCTCTCCCCCTTATCTTAAAAGCGTCTGCATTAGCAGGTTCAAGAGCTTCGGACTTAAGGTTAGGATTGAAGAGAAAGGCTCTAACAAAAAGGAATTGAAGGAGTATTAGAAGTTATGCTGAACGTAGGAATAACGTGGAATATTGTAAGTTTTAAGTTATTTTAATGAGAGTAAAATTAACGCTATAAAGTACAGTCCCAATTTTGTGTATTTCTTGCAACAATTCTTCAGGTATTTTTTTGAGAAAAAGAAATGTTTATTTAAGAAAAAAAATTATGGAGGAATAAAAATCCATACATAGGGTAAAAAATCTTTACTGACCATCCCCGCAGAGCCTTATTCACAAATATAATCTTTGACAAATGGACTTCCAACTGCTGCTTTACCATCTCAAAAGAATCACAGCTGCCACCTCCCCTAAGGGTTGAGACCTCTTACACCAAATACATCTATAGGTACATGTATAAGAATCTTATTTAAAAAAAAATATTCAATGGCCTTTTAATTTCAAGCTGTGTTATATCTGAGTTCATTATAATGGCATTTAAAACATGATAATATCTCCATGTATTTTGATGTCTCACTTATTATTAATGTTTATATATTGATATATAAAGCCTAAGCCTTTGGAAGACTTCTTATCCATTTATAACCTTTTCACTAACATTTAGATAAGGAATACTTTGGGGACAGGAACTATTAACAAACCATCTCAATGCAATCTTGTGACATTTATCTCGTTTACTGTAATCTTAGTATGTGCTGATAATAAAGTAGTCGCAGTGGCGACTAATTGTCGGGATGGCGAAGACAGTAGCCAAACACAACTCTTACAGAGAAGTGGGGCCAAGGAGGGTCACTCAGAGGAGTCGACCCCGGCTTCAGTCCCAGGAGTTTATTTATAGTCAATACAGCAAGCAATGAAGCAAATAACAGAACAATGGGCTTTGGGTGAATAACAATAAGTTTCGGGCAAGGGAGAAGGAATTCAGGTAAACAAGCCAATCAGTAAAGGGACAGTAGGTTTGGGAAAACAAGTCGTGCCTAATCTCCTCCTCATCGCTGACAAGTCTCAACATGTCCTGTGCAGCATAGAGGCCTTTGAGGGGCTGAAGTTGTCAATAGTGTAGCCATGTTTAAATGGCATATATCCCCACATAAAGTAACTATTATTAATACCTTTGCATTGCAGAACTTTTTGAAATAGAGAAAACATTAGTGATTTAGATCTAAACTACAAGATTAGTCCTAGCTTAAAAGTTTTTAAAGTTAAATTTAGGTGAAAATCTGAAGGTAATACAAAACAACCAGTTTAAAATATGACATCCATAAAGTGAATAAGAAATTCAAGAGCAGATCAAATTGGTTGCACTTTGAGTTGGTTTCAGATTGTAGTTTCATCTTAATAAATACCTCAATTGCAGTCTTTTTGAATGATTATGTTTAATCATCATCTGTCTCTTATATTGTTAATGTATAGCATGGCATGAAGCCTTTTTGTAATTCCAATGATTATATTAAATTGATTTAAACTTTCAGTAAGTTCCTATAATTTTTTTCACTTTTAAATTATTCACCTTAAATCAGAAAAAATATTTTTCCATTTGCTTTGTCTTTTTACTGCTTGAATTCTAATGATTATTCAAGTAGCATCACTTACCTTAATTAAAAAGTGTAATATTCATATTGAAATTTAAACTCATCCTTTCTAAATCTATCTTTTTGAGAGGGAAGATGGCTGAGGGTAAAAAAAAAAAAGAATTTATCTGAGAATATATTTTACTTGATTCATCCCCCAAACTCCAACACTCCCAAATATATAATGTGTTTATTAGTGATTATTTTATTTGATTATTCAAATAACTCATTAAAGTATCAGATAATATATTATTTTCAGATTATATGTAGATTATATTTATCTTGATGTGATTTATTAAAACAATAGCCTTTATTTTTAAAGCATCAGGGGTTAAAAATAAATTTCATAATATTTAGCTTGAACGGTAATTCATTTCATTTTCTTATCACATGATTTTGGTTTCACATGATTCAGACATGGAATTAAACTGATGTATGTGGTGAAATATTGAAAGAATACTTTGATTATTTCAGTGTCTGAGACAACGGAATGTAACTGATTACTGCTGAAAAGATCGCTTAGCTATTAACCATGATGATGACTGATGGAATTGATTGTACAGAAAATAGCCACTCTTTTCCTAATGATTGAGTGCTGAGAAAGCTCTCATTTCCCAGTCAGCCTTTATGGAAGCATCCCTGAAAAGAAACCTTAAGTGGTTACATATACACCATTAGAGCAATGAGAAATAATTTCTTCATATTAAGTTACTAAATTTTTAATATGGCTTTTAAGACCTTGCACGAACTCTTTCCAACTTTTTTTATTATGTTCCCCAAAAGAAATTTTTATTTGGTGACCAAATTAGTATACACACATAAACGCACATACATGAAACAGCATTTAACTTTATTATGTATGTTATTTTTTATCCAACGTATGCATTTTTTTTGAAAAATGTAGGTCTTCACTCAGTAATTGGACTTCATAATCAACTAATGTTGCAAATCACCAATCTAGGTCCTAATTTCCATTGCGATCTCATCTTACACAGTTTTCCTTGTTCTTGTATCAGCAAAACTGGCTTTTTCTCTTTTTATTTTTTATTGTACTTTAGGTGAAGGTTTACAGAACAAATACTTTCTCATTAAACAGTCAGTACACATACTGTTTTATGACATTGGTTAACAACCCTTTTTTTCTGTTTTTTGATTAGGCTGAAGTTACATCCTATATCATGGATTTCACATGTGATCTCTTTTAGTACTACTACCTTTTAACCCTGTCACCTTTTCCTACATAACTCTGGATCTGGTCCAATTCCTTCATTTTACAGACAGAAAAAAACTGAGGCATAGAGAGGTTAATTAAGTAATTCTATACTTATATACTCAACAATTATGTACTGAAATTTCATTGTATCTGTGAAGCCATATGAGGCCTTGTCTCACCCCCAGGATATCCTCGTGGCTAACTTCTTCAAATCTCTGATCGGATGTCATTTTTTCAGTGAGACTTATCCTGACCAGTCCATTATAAGTTGACACCTCTTTCCCCAACTCAGAACTCGTTATTGAATTACTCTGCTGTAGTTTTAATTTTTTCCATAGCATTTAACATCTTTAAACATACTATTTTTTTTCATTTGTTATGTTCACTTTTTATTTCTGTATCCTCCTGATAGAATTAAAGCTCCATGAGAGTAGGTGTATTTGCTTTCGTTCACGCATCACAAACTCGTAGAACAGTGTCAGGAACAGAGTAGGAACTTATTAAATATTTATTAAATGAATGACTAAATGAATGAATGAAAGAAAACATGCTCTTTGTCTAAAGTAACAGCTAGTTAGTAGAAGGTTAGGATTAAAGCTAGGTCTACTGATTCTTATTTCGGATCTCTTTCCTTCGCAATCCACAGACAGATGACTTCTGAAGCAAAGCTGCATTTCTTGTGTGTATTCTATAACATAGAATTTTATTCCAGTGACATCTCATGTACTGAATGAATGTAAATTTCTGCCTTAATGTAAGTGATACTTAAGATGAAACAAGATATAGGAAAATAATAAACTCTTGGAGGTGATTTAAATCTCCTAATTGCTGCAGTGAAGCATTATTGATCTCTGCTTACACAAATACTCTGATTTCCTATGTTACTTTAACAAACAGATTAGCTCAGTTTTCCTTAGAGCTCTGATATGTTTACTTTGCTCAAGTCTACTCCTTGCTACATGTCCATGGTGCAGGGGTTGCTGATTATCCTTACTACATCCACCACACGTCTGTCAGTTTGTCATACTATGGTGCCTTGCGTGTTGCTGTGATGTTGGAAGCTATGCCACCAGTATTTCAAATACCAGCAGAGTCATCCTGATGGACAGGTTTCAACAGAACTTCCCGACTAAGAAGGCTAGAAAGAAGGACCTGGTAGTCTACTTTTGAAAAAACTGGCCAGTGAAAACCTTATGAATAGCAGCAGAAAATTGTCCCTCAGGTTGATATAGTCCCTCAGGTTGGAAGGCACTGAAAATACAACTGGGGAAGAGCTGCCTCCTTAATGATGTGGATAGAGTGAAGCTTTCAGGACCTTCATTTGCTGATGTGGCATGACTCAAAATGAGAAGAAACAGCTGCAAATATCTATTAATAATCGAAATGAGGAAAGTATGAAGTATGAATCTAGGAAAATTGGAAGTTGTCAAAAATGAAATGGAACACATAAAGATCGATATCATAGACATTAATGAGCTGAAGTGGACTGGTATTGGCCATTTTGAATCAGACAATCATATGGTCTACTATGCTAGTAATGACAAATTGAAGAGGTGTCACATTTATCATCAAAAAGAACATTTCAAGACCTATCCTGAAGTACAACACTGTCAGTGATAGGATAATATCCTTATGCCTACAAGGAAGAATGGTTAATATGACTATTATTCAAATTTATGAACCAACCACTAATGCCAAAGATGAGGAAATGAAAGATTTTTACCAACTTCTGCAGTCTAAAATTGATGAAACATGCAATCAAGATGCATTGATAATTACTGGTGATTGTAAGAAGAAAAGTGGAAACAAAGAAAAAGGATCAGTAGTTGGAAAATATGGCCTTGGTAATGGAAATGACGCTGGAGATTGCATGATAGAATTTTGTAAGACCAAGGACTTGTCATTGAAAATACCTTTTTTCAACAACACAGATGATGACTATACATGTGAACTTCACTGGATGGAAAACACAGGAATCAGATCGACTACATTTGTGGAAAGAGATGATGGGAAAACTCAATATTGTCAGTCTGAACAAGGCCAGGGGCCGACTGCAGAACAGATTATCCATTGTTCAAGTGTGAGTTCAAGTTGAACCTGAAGACAGTTAAAACAAGTCCATGAGAGCCAAAATAAGACCTTGAATATATCCTGTCTGAATCTGGAGACCATCTCAAGGATAGATTTGAATACTAATGACTGAAGACCAGACAAGTTATGGAATGACATCAAAGACATCATACATGAAGAAAGCAAGAGGTCATTAAAAAGACAGGAAAGAAAGAAAAGACCAAAATGGATGTCAGAAGAGACTCTGAAACTTGCTCTTGAACATACAGCAAGAAATGATGAAGTGAAAGAGCTGAATAGAAGATTTCAAATGACGGCTCGAGAAGACAAAGTAAAATATTATAATGACATGTGCAAATACCTGGAGATAGAAAACCAAAAGGGAAGAACATGCTCAGTATTTCTCAAGCTGAAAGAACTGAAGAAAAATTTCGAGTCTCAGGTTGCAATGTTGAAGGATTCTACGGACAAAATATTGAACAATGCAGGAAGCATTAAAAAATGATGGAGGGAATACAGATTCACTGTACCAAAAAGAATTGGTCAGTGTTCAACCATTTCAGGAGTAGCATATGATCAAGGACTGATGGAACTGCAGGAAGGAATCCAGGCTGCACTGAAGGCATTGGTGAAAAACAAGGCTCCAGGAATTGACAGAATACCAATTGAGATGTTTCAACAAATGGATGTAGCACTGGAGGTGCTCACTCATCTATACCATGAAATTTGGAAGACAGCTACCTGGCCATCCAACTGGAAGAGATCCATATTTGTGCCCATTCCAAAGAAAGGTGATTCAATAGAATGGGGAAATTATCGAACAATATCATTAATATCACATGCAAGTAAAATTTTGCTGAAGATAATTCAAAAACAGCTGCAGCACTACATTGACAGGGAACTGCCAGAAATTCAAGCTGGATTCAGAAGAGGACATGGAACAAGGGGTGTCATTGCTGATGGATCTTGGCTGAAAGCAGAGAATACCAGAAAGATATTTACTTGTGTTTTATTGACTATGCAGAGGCATTCAATTGTGTGTATCATAACAAATGATGGATGACATTGTGAAGAATGGGAATTCCAGAACACTTAATTGTGCTCATGCGGAACCTGTACGTAGACTAAGAAGCAGTCATTCAAACAGAACAAGGAGATACTGCATGGTTCAAAATCAGGAAAGGTGTTCATTAGGGTTGTATCCTTTCACCATAGTTATTCAATCTGTATCCTGAGCAAATATTCTGAGAAGCTGGACTATATGAAGAAGAATGTGCTGTCAGGATTGGAGGAAGACTCCTTAACAACCTACAATATGCAGATAACACGACCTTGCTTGCCAAAAGTGAGGAGGACATGAAGCACTTACTGACAAAGATCAAAGATTACAGCCTTCAGCAGGGATTACACTCAACATGAAGAAAAAAAATCCTCACAACTGTACCAATAAGTTACATCATGATAAATAGAGAAAATATTGAGGTTGTCAAGGGTTACATTTTACCTAAATCCACAATCAACGCCCATGGAAGCAGCATTCAGGAAATCAAACAGCGTATTGAGTTGGGCAAATCTGCTGCAAAATACCTTTTTAAAGATTGAAAAGCAAAAATGTCACTTTAAGGACTAAGGTATGCCTGACCCAAGCCATGATATTTTCAAATCCTGTATGCATTTGAAAGCTGGACAATGAATAAAGATGACTGAAGAAGAATTAATGCATTTGAATTATGGTGCTGGCAAAGACTATTGATTCTATCATGGAATGCCAGAAAAATGAATAAATCTGTCTTGGAAGAAGTACAGCCAGAGTGCTTCTTGCAAGCCAGGATGGCAAGGCTTCTTCTTATGTACTTTGGACATATTATCTGAAGGGACCTGTCCCTGGAGAAGCACATCATGCTTGGTAAACTAGAGGGTCAGTGAAAAGGAGGAAGACCCTCCAGGAGATAGGCTGACATAGTGGCTGCAACAATGGACTCAAACACAGTAGTGGTTGTGAGGATGGTGCAGGAACAGGCAGTGTTTTGTTCTGTTGCATAAAGGGTCCCTATGAGTTGGAACCACTCAGTGATACCTAACAACAACAACAACACCCTTCTTCCTGTCTTACCTTTTACCCTGAGTATCTGCTGCCCAATTGCACTTTCAGGACTATAGACACCCATTTATTTTTTCTACAAAGTTCATAGTTACTGGTTCTGAGGTTAATTGGCAAAACACTGATGGAATCATTCTACTCACAGAAAATGTTCCTTCCCTTTAACACAAAACATATTCTTAAGGATATCAAAGTTCGTTTATTTTTATTAATATTATATGTCCTAACAATACAAGAAATTATACAATTAAATCCCTATGCAATATGAGCCCTAAGCTAAAATGTCACTTTTCAGACTTCCTCCTGATATCCCATCCATGATACCACAATATCTTACCAACTAGCCAGACTTTTTCCTTAGTCCCTGCATGTAGTCATATGCCAAGTTTGATGGAGCCATAATCTGTAATAAATTTTGTTTTTGCAATCCAAAACTATGAAGATCATGGAAGAAAAAATAAGATCAATCCCTAATACATGGCACAAATAGGATATAAATTGTAACTAACAATACACAAACACCAGAATATAAACTAGATAACTGGGATCTTCTAAAAATTAAACACTTATGCTGATTAAAAGGCTTCACCAAAAGAGTAAAAAGAGAACCTACAGTCTGGGAAAAAATGTTTGGCTATGACATATTCATCTTTGTTCCCATCCATAAAGTACCATTCTATTTGAGCTTTCATTATTTTTAGTTTAGATAGTTACATCCTCTTAATGGATTCCCAAACCTTAACCCTATCCCATCTTCAGTTCATCTTTTATGCTGCTTCCAGATTAGACACACTAAAACACTATTCTGATCATGTCATTCCTTGGGTTTATATTGTGTGATGGTTAAGATTGTGTGTCACCTTGGCCGGGCCGTGATTCTCAACATTTATATGTGATCACTCCCATGATGGAATCTGCTGTGAGTAGCTAATCAGCTGAAAGGGAGTTTCCTTGGGGGAGTGGCCTGCATCCAAATATAAGCAAACATTCTGGCATTTTGCTTGCTCTGGATCCTGTGGTTGCCTTCTGTTCATCTGACCTCCAGTTCTTGGGACTTGAGCTATCGGCTTATCTGCTGATCTTGGGATTCATGGATCTTCACAGCCTCTGAGCGGGAGCCCTGCTCTATGACCTGCCAATCTTGGGTTCATCAGCCCTGCAGCTGTGTGAATCAGGAGAAGCCTTGTAGTCCTGCCTGCCACTCTTGGGATTCGTCAATTGTCACAGCCTATGAGCAAGAGCCCTGCTTTCCACCACCAGCTGATCTTAGATTCACCAGCCCCTGCGGCTACATGAATCGAGAGAAGCCTCTATCCTGATTCATGGACTTGGGACGTTCCAGCTTCTACAGTCGTGTGAGCTGTTTCCTTGATATAAATCTCTCTCTGTATGTATTTATATGCTTTACTGATTTTGCCTCTCTAGAGAACCCAGCCTAAGACATATTGTCTGCTGATTAAAATAAAACTAAAGCAGAGAGTCTCAATCTTTTCTATAACAATACCCCTAACTGTTGAATACAGTGAAGAATAATTTTCAGGAGAATGCAGTGTCCAGCTTCAGTGCTCTGATGTTTCATATTTTATGTTAAGATTTATTAAAAAAAATTCGTTATATTCCAATAATGCCTTAAATTCTTACCATTAAATTCCTTACTTTGAGACACCAAGAATATTTTCCAGGGTTTATTCTCTAGTATGTGAACATGTGGCACATTGCTGCATATCCCTGTGGGTCATACAAATACCATCTTGAGAAGCACAGCCTTCCACAACATGGCTCTTATTTTACCAGCCTTGTCTGTCGCCATCCCCTTCTGTATTCTGTGCTCCAGCTGGTGAACAACTTGATTTTCCCTTTTCAATTCTTTTGTTTATTCTGTTCTTACTGTTAACAGTTCTTCTCCCTAGTTGTTCTTTAGTCTCCTTTATTTTGTCTTCCATTTCCTTTTATCAATTTTTAATCTATAGGTTTAATTTTTTTCACTAACTTCATATTCTTGTGCCATTTATAAACTTTAAAACTTTGTCAGAAGTTTGGTTTCTCTTCTGTTTGTATTTTTGAAAGTGAGTGGAGAATATTTTTCTCACATTTGATTGACTTTAAGTCATGCTAGTCATGGAATGAGTTCTGTTATAAACTCCTCTCTAACCAACTTTGTCACAGAATCTGATATATTAAAACACCATATAGAATTCCATAATGAATTTTGCCTATATATGATTGTGTTTTATATTATAATTTGTCTTATATTTTCTCTTTCAAACTAGAATCTATCTAGGATATTAAATAATTTTTAATTTGTCCCATAAGACTATAGATTGATCTCATACAGTGCATATAAAATGACAATAAAGAAATAAGAAGCATTTAAACTTACAATGGTGAAGAAGACAGAAGGAAGGCTATCAGGAATCAAGATATTTCAACATATGTACTACAGATAGAAATTGGATGGATGATGTATCCTAATGAGCCAGTGTAAAGGAAGTTTCCAATGTAAATACTTAAAACATGTACTGCAGTGGAAGAGGGCAGCAGACTGAGAGATTGCAAGATAAATGAATGGCAAGAGTAAAAAGTGAGGCCTAAACAGAGACATTAATTGACTCTTTTCTGGGGTCATAATGAAAATATTTAAAAACTGATACAACATAAGCATTGCTCAATCACAATGAACACTCAAAATAAACACTAAAAAATGACTCTATCAGTGTATACAGACCAATTGTAACTCCTGGATGCCTGTAAATATAACAGTGTACTTCAGCTATACTTAAGCACAGAATGCAAATGTTTTATCCTGGCAAAAAAAAGTCAAAAACAAAAAAATAAGGCTAAAACCAACAGAGACTTCTTTATAGAAGTGGAAGAATTTGAGTGGTGATAGTTAGGGCAGATAATGTGATTTTTATCTCCTTAGGAGATGCTGTTTGTGTGTCTAGGATATCCACTTAGAATGGAGCAAAGAACATGCCAGTCAACAAGCATCATCGAGGTGCTAAAAAACATCATTTGAAAAAATCCAGAAATATGAACAAGAAAGACCAAGGTAATCAAACAGAAGAGCTGACTTTATGGGAAATAGAGATATTTCTGGAAATAGAGAACTTAAAAAAAAAAAATCTAGTTAAGAACATCAAAACAATTGAAAACTGTTACATCCCTAAAATACAGGGTCACTATGAGTCAGAATTGACTCAGTGGCAATGGATTTGGCTTTTTTGGTTTATGCAATGAGACATAAACCATCAGAGGATAAAAAAGCACTCTTGGAAATTAAAAACAAATTGGTCTCAGGGAGCATTTAGCTCAACTGGCATAACATGGTTTACAAAGAAAATATTCTACATTCTACTTTGATGAGTAGCATCTGGGGTCTTAAAACCTTGTGAACGGCCATCTGATATACTCCACTGGTCTCACCCCATCTGGAGCAATAGAGAATAAAGAAAACCAAAGACACAGGGAAAGATTAGTCCAAAGGACTAATGGACCACAAGTACTACAGCCTCCACAAGACTGAGTCCAGCACAACTAGATGGTGTCTGGCTACCACCAGCAACTGCTCTGACAAGGATCACAATAGAGGGTACCGGACAAAGCTGGAGAAAAATGTAGAACAAAATTCTAACTCACAAAAAAAAAAAAAAAAAAAAAAAAAAAAAATCATACTTACTGGCCTGACAGAGACTGGAGAAACCCCGAGAGTGTAGCCCCTGGACACCCTTTTAGCTCTGCAACGAGGTCACTCTTGAAGTTCACCCTTCAGCTAAAGAGTACACAGGCCCATAAAACAGCATGAGACTAAATGGGCACACCAGTCCAGGAGCAAGGAGGAAAAGACAGAAAGGGACAAGAAAAACTGGTAATAGGGAACTTAAGGCTGAGAAAGGGAGAGTGTTGACGTGTTGTGGGGTTGGCAACCAATGTCACAAGACAATATGGGTACTAATTGTTTAATGAGAAGGTAGTTTGTTCTGTAAACCTTCATCTAAAGCACAATTAAAAAAAAGAAAAGCTTTGCAGGAGAGGAGATTTCAACCACTGAATTTTAATTAATCCTGCCATGAATCTCAATTATCTACTTTGGCCTTGCTCTTCCACCAAATGCAGGCAAAAAAGAGCTGAATACACTATAGCCAGAATTTCATTAAAGGATCTAGGAGTATTTTTGGCTTTTGCAAATGGAAAAAAATGGCAAGGCAGGTTGAAAAGAGAAGGAAAGTTGATGTAAAAAGAAGGACGGTGTGAAAAGAGAACTAGAAACGAAAAAGCACTGAAAATTAAAAAGACCACATAGGGAAAAGGCACAGAGCAAACAGGAAGAAAGATATAGTGAGGCAGTAGTATGGACCCTGCAGTCAAGAAAAACAAAAAGGAAAAAATAAGAATGTGGGAAAAAAATGTAAACTTTGAAATAAAATAGATTCATAAAAGTTTTAAAAATAAAGTAGTGGATATCTACTACAGGGAGAATAAAAAAGGAGGATGGAAAATGAGAGGGAGGGAAAAAGATATATAGTATCAATTCAAGAGTTTAAAAAACTTACTATTATGAGTTCCAGAGAAAATCAATGTGAGTTATAATATAAGACAACATATAAAAACCCAAAACCAAACCCACTGCCGTCAAGTCGATTCCGACTCATAGTGACACCACAGAGTTTATAAGACTGCAAATTTTTATGGAAGCAGACAGCCACGTCTTTCTCCCACGTAGCGGCTGGTAGGACAGAAAGATGGAGGACTTTAGAAAATATCAAAATACAAAAGGTGCATTCCACAGTTCCAGTAGTATGCTGGACTGTGGATAAACTTAAGGCCATAACAAAGGCACAGTATAAAAGAAATCAATAAAGTCAATTAGAGAATCCAGAAAAAGTTTAAAAAAAAAAAACTGTATAAGAGTGGATAGTAACACCGTATTTAAACTTAAGTGAAAAATATCTACGTAGTCTGAATAATGGAAATTATTTTCTTTTTGTATCTAACAAGTAGAATCAACCTATAGAAAAAGTGCAGAAGAACACATTATCACCCTTAAAACTATAAGAAGTAAAAGTGAAGACAACAGAAATTGAAGGTGGAAGGCAAACAGAAGTGAGGGGACAGACAGGAGTGATATCTTCATAAGTTTGATAATGTCTTTAGCTAAGATAGACTATATGTGGTTGCTGGAGTAAACAAAAGAGGAACATAAATTTAATGGAGGAACTAAAAGTTCCTAAAAATTGTAGAAATATAACTGTACCAGGAAGTTGGTGTGGGAAAGGGAAAGAAGGGGATGGTGGGTATGTGGTATGCAAAAGAGCTGAAACATTTTCTTGCTTAGTAGGAATTCAATATATAATGCCTAATGTTGATAAATTTAAAAAAATATTGGTATAAGTATATTATTTTGGGATACAAGGATACCTAAAGAACTACAATTAGAAATAGTTTGGACTTGTTGCCAGAGCAATGGAGTTGGATGGATAGGAGTGGGGTACATATTATTTAACATTTTAATGTGTATGAAATACTTTGGTAAGTACAAAAAATTAAAATGGAATAAACTAAAAAGTCTGTTGTTATTAGTTGTCATTAAGTCAGCTCTGACTCATGGCGACCTTATGTAGAACAGAATGAACCATTGCCCAGTCCTATGCCATCTTCATGATCATTGGTATGTTTAAGTCCATTGTTGTGGCTACTGTGTCTATAAAAAGAGTCTATGAGGACTTAATTAAAATTTTTGCCTAAGCTTATTGAATATGTGTACACCCTCTCCTCACTTATCAACAGGGTTAGGTTCCAAAGACCACACTGTTATGCGAAAATTGGCATTATGCAAAAATGGAGGATGACCACATCAGATCACAAATAGGAGGATGATTACATTATTACATAACTCCAAATTACATCATTACATAACCGCCAAACCACTGAGAATCATGGCCCAGCCAAGTTGACACACAACCATCACAGATAGCGTTACTGTCGCCTCATGCCTTGGCATTTGTTTACTGCCATACATACGTTGTTAACGCACAAAATAATCGAATAGCAGATTTTTTACTATTGTCATAAATGTGAAATGTCAGATAATGAGATAGTCAATAAGTGAAGAGAGGGTGTACTTACAAATTATCTGTGAGAATACCTATATACTATGCTTGAGAATATCCTTTTGTCTTGAGAATTTAGTCTTATAAAGAGTCTTAAGATTTTTACACCAATTTTGTAACTTTAGGCAAGTTAGTGAGGGTTTCAAGATCACAGTTTTCTCAGCACTAAATTGATTGTATAGGGCAAGAGAGGACTGTATATTTTTTGTATAGGTTTGGAACATTTTAGCTTCAAAAGTTTATTTGGTTTTTTTTTTTTTTTTTGATTAGATATTCTGTGATGTCTTAATTTTTACCCTCCACCCATTTCCCCCCTATTTTTTTTCCTATTCTTAATCACTTTTAGGATTCTTCAATACTGCCTAAAAGGTACAGGATTTCATTTTAGTACCGAAAGAGCTACAAGGTAGTTATTTGAGTATTTTTTTGTCAGAGGAGATGTCTGACCTGCATTTGAAATATATCATCATAAAGTAATTGAAAATACAATACCGAAAAATAGAAAGATAAGGGATAAAGCCAGTAGCTGTATTTTCAATACCATAGTCTATTTCCATTTACCACAGATTTTTTGCTGATGTCTGTACTTGTGACTGTATAAGAAAGTTTCTCTTCCAGGGTAAGGGAGCATTAATGAAATTACTGTGTAACACTCTTTGAAAAATGAGAGAAACCCACATTTGGTTTCCATAATGAAATCTATATTTGCTTGGTCATGGTCCAAGCTGGTTTTGAAAAGTGTATATTTAATGAGGCAGATGAAGTGGTCCAAAACTTAATAAGGATAAAAAAGAAGGAAAATTTTAAAACGATGAAAATTTCCAATTAAATATGAGTAACTGTTGATTACTCAGGTCCAAGAATTAATGGTGATTAATGTTGTATAATTCAGAAGATCTTGCCAGGAGAAAAATATACTTGCATGTAAGCTTTGCATCATAGGAGATAGATGGCCTGCTTTGCAACTTGCATTTTCTATCTGCCCTCATTTCCCTAGCCTATATCCTAGGGTAACTTCACTTCAGTTAAACTGGCCTTACCACTCCAGGGAGATTTTTCTTTACCACTTTTGGGTTATCATCCTTGCCAATCACCCCAGTAATGCCCAAGATTTCATTTCACTCTTTCAGGATTCTACCTAGGTCCTTTTACCTAAGTATTTTCTAGATCTGCTCTTCAGAGTAGTTACTACAGTGCACTGCACACTGAGTGTTGGTCAGGCTTGGCTGGATTTTGACTATACAAGAGACTGAGAGTTTGTCAGCTATACCAGATCATGACGCAGGTTTTGAGGAGGTGGTAGGCAACTTCTCTATCATCATCTATCTGAAAAAAGTGTAAAGAAACTTATTTTTACTCTGGTTTGTCTACAATTTATTCTTTTGCTCATTTTGAAAAGGCTTTAAAGCAGCTAAACCGAAAAAAAAAAAAAAAATCAAACTTGTCGCTGTCGAGTTGATTCTGACTCAGGCAACCCTATATGTTACAGAGTAGAACTGCTCCACAGGGTTTTATTGGATGTAATCTTTATGGAAACAGATCCCCAGGCCTTTCTTCATGATACCTTTAGATTAGTAGTTGAATGCAAACCACTGATGATATCTTAAAAAGGAATGTTCCAAAAAAAAAAAAAAAAAAAAACCTCACTGAAATGAGCGCAGGGTATGGTGTGAAGCACTAATGAAATACCATCGCTCTTTATAATGGTCTAACTCATTTAGTGATTTCATGCTTTTTAGGCAAGTAGGACCAGTCATAAAAATGAATCCAAGAGATCAACTAAGGTCTAAAAGAATGTTCAGGAAAGGGACTATAATGTTTTAATTGGAAAGGATGGATCTTAATGTTAATATCAGTGCTCACTGCCATCAGCTATATCAGTTTAACATTTGAGGGGCTACTGAACATTTTGCTAATAGAAACAGTTTCTGGATTTCTCGGCCGAGGAGCAAAATAACACTAGTACAGGGAGGGACAGCTTTACCAAGTGGGATGCTATACAACTTAAAGTAACAACATTAATTTCCTTGGCATAAATTTCTGCTTTCTCATCCTGAAGTTTTATTTTGGCACAAAGATAGCAATAACACTAAGCTCTCCACTGGAATCCAAACTGAAGATAGATTATTTTGTCTTTAAAAATTTCATTATAAAGGACTAAGTATGGAATAGATGAAGAAAGTATTTTAATTTAATGGTAAGAGTATGCCTTTTGGAGTCAGGGAACTTGAATTTGAGACAATTTGTTTGTGGCCCCTTCTTTGGTGAAATGGGAATAATAAGATTCAACTCAATGGATAGTTGTGAGAATGAAATAATGTGAAATATTTTTACATTATAAGCTTTTATGTAAACTAGATATTAAGATAATGAATAAAGAGACTTGGACATTTTTTCTACTAAAAAATAGCTTTAAGATGTAAGTATCCTAGTTCCTTATTGGAGGGACTATAAAATAAGGGGAAGATGATAGGTTTTGATGTCAGAGCTATCTGAGTTTGACACCTGATGTGAACATGTTAGTTAATGGAATCAAGCAATTTATTTAACGTCTTTTCCAGGTACATATTAATGTGTAAAAAATTACACAGAAACTGAGTGGCTTAAAACAACAACCATTTTATTGTATCTCACGATTCTGTGGGTCAGGACTTTGATTAGGAACAGCAAGTGATTCCTCGGCTCCCTGTGGCATTGACTGTCACTCGGTGGTATTCCGTGGCATATGGGCTGCTATGGAGGGGTGAAGATGGCTTCTCTCCCATGTCTGACACGTTGGTGAAAATGGCTGGAAGGCTGGGCTCAGCTGGGGCTGCAGCGCAGCATGCTGATGCCTAGCGTCTGCAATGTAGCAGTCTCAGGGGAGTTGAACTCCTTACATGGAGGCTGACTTCTCTCAGAGTGAACATCCCAACAGGCCGATGCAGGAGCTGAAAGGCTTCCTATGTGAACTGGCCTTGGAAGTGCCAAAACATCCCTTCCTTCTGCCACATTCTTTTTATATAGGAAGACACAAAGTCCAGCCAAGATTCAAGAAGAAGGGGATTAGACGCCGTCACTTAAACTATCATGAAAACCCTGAGCCTCATGTTTGCCCGTCTGTAAAACCTATCCCCAAAGGGTTGGTGTAAAATTCCAATGAGATAATGTCTGTAAAATGTCTTGCATATAGTCTTACCAAAGAAAAAATTTTTCTCTTTTCTTCTTCATTCATCTGGAGATCATATTTCCAATGTCAATTAGACCAAGAAAACTTGGGAAACACTGAAGTAAGCACAACTTCTCCCTCAGCATTCAAAGTAGTGGTCAAGTGAGTTTATGTACTTTACTCACAGGAAAGACCTGGGATTAAAACCACCTAGAATATTTAATTTATTGTCGGTCAATTCTCAGAAATTTAGCTACTTAGTTTTCCAGCCTACAGCAGATTAAACAAACAAACAAAAACAACCCAAATGCATTACCATTGAGTCGATTTTGATTCAGATTAGAAAGGGGGGGAAAAAAAAATCTGGGCTGCTAAAAGGAGGAACACTTGAAGAAGCTAGAAGCCAAGGTGAAGAAAAAGTATAAAAAACAGGACGCCTGAACTCTAGCATTCTGGGACTTCTGTATATAGTAGTAGAATGCTGTAAGAATCCCAGGAACTATTGTTTTACACTCTAAGTTAACAGTTGCTGTTCCTAATGATTCCAGTTAACACATGTTTACATTATGGTGTGTGACTCCTATAAGAGAGCATGTAATATACTTTAGAAAGATTTCTAGCAATAATGGTTACCATTAAGTGTGTATGGCAAATAAAATAGTAAGTTTCAAGATTTCATATTTATGTAGTTTTTCTTTCTTTAACGGAGCTACATAATTGATGTATTTTTGGACGATTCTGTAGTGTGGTGTGGGAAATACATGTCATTTTTTGGCTGCCTAGCAGCTGAACCCTCTGTGTGTTTGAGTAGTTCTATTTATTGTGAATTTTGGTGAGATACTAAGACCATCTTCCAACAAGAAGTTGAAAGTGGCAGATATTCCATCTCCCAGCCTTCTTGGCAATGACAGACGGGTCTGTGACCAAGGTTTAACCAGTTACAGCTGCTAACTAAAAAAAAAACATTGAAGAAAAATATTCTTCAAATAATTCCAGGAGTCTCTAGGGAGGCGTCTCACATCTTATTGAAGATAGAGATGAATTCTTCATCATGTTTTCATTGAGAATTGATTCTGTTTCCCCTCCTCTTGATTCTGAGTTGGCCCTGTGACTTGTTCTCACCAACAGAATGTAGCAAAAATGATACTGTGTGAGGCTGACATTCAGAGGTCTGCAATTTCTGCCTTTATCTCTTGGAATACACCTTTTTCAGATCCAGCTGCCATGCGGGGAGGAAGCCATTTGGAGAGAGACGAGCCCAGCCATTGCAACCATCCCAGCCAACACCTAGAGGTCAGCCATGCCAGGCATCACCACTGAACACTGGAGTCTTCATGACACAAAAGCCATTAAATAGGTTGTCCTTTTGTAACATGTTTTGGGATGGGAGTGGGGGAATCGTTTGTTCACCAGTGTTTGGAAAAATTTTAACTTCCCCATATTTTAAGTATAAATTATGAATCATAGGGCATTGGAACATGGGATATATCCAAGTAATAGGTCTTCAATGTGCTTGAGATTCTGCCTCTCTTCCAATGACTGAGGCTTTTTATGTATTTTCTTGTAAGGCATAAAATCATTGTGCCTGGCTCCTGTTTTTTTAGGATTTGTTCTTCCTCAGAAGCCTCCTTAGTTAATCTATAAATAGATTTCTCTTGTCCTGTGTCATAAGTTCTCCAGAAAGGCCCAAGAAAGGTCCGCATCTCACTTGGATTCAAGCTGGTACAGCTGCCATGCTAGGTTGATATTCAAGGATAATGTTCTAGAATTAGAATTACAGATCAGTACTGAGCATTTGCTCACTTCCACTCTCCATGTGTGAGATCTGTAATAAATGAGTAAATTGGTCTGACAGGGCATAACTGAGTTCCTGCATATCCTATATTGTAGCTAATAAAATATTCCCTTTTGTGGAAAGATACTTTCAGATCTCAGATGTAGATGAAAGTACCTGGAGATGGAGAAAGGTGAGCTGATACAAGTTCGATTCACTTTTTTTTTTTAATTTAGTGGTTTCAAATAACTTTATAAATTCATTAAGAAGTTATGCATATTTATTCAGATATTACCATTTATTTGTTAGTTCCATGCCATTTGGCATGGACAGCCACATTCCAAAGATGAGGTTATTGGCTAGGTCAGTGGAGGCTTGGGAGTCCCTGGGTGGTGCAAACAGCTACCAGTCAGCTGCTAACCAAAATGTTGGTGATTTGAGTCTACCCAGAGGCATCTCAGAAGAAAGGCCTGGTGATCTACATCTGAAAAATCAACCACTGAAAACCCTATGAAGCAGTTTTACACTGACACATATAGGATCACCATTAGTCAGAATTGACTCAACTGGCAACTGGTTTTTTTGTTTGTTTTTTTTAGTGGAGGGTGAGATGAGGCTGTATTAGTATTTACTGGTACAGATTTTCCTTGAGGAAGAGTTGACTTCTCTGTTATTTTATGTCACCTGGGATTAGTCCAGTTATGGCATCAGTTTTACTGAACTTCACAAAACTATAGGCAATCATTTTCTTAAGATACATGAGGCTGGCTTAGCCACTCTAATCACAGAGTGGCATGGCATTTTTCTTTTGCTTTGGTTTCATAAAGTATGTCATAGTTCTTAATATCTCTTCAGTCCATTGGTAAATGAGTCATCAATTATTTATTTAGATTATAACTTAAGCTAATTCTAAGAAACTCAATTAATTCATATTTAGGTCTATAAAGAAATTATACCTTTATTCCCAAGCTATCTTAAATGAGCCTACTCTTTATTTTACAGATTCCTTGGCTACAGCCAAGAGCAGTGGTCTGTTCAACACTGTAGGAGAGCTACAGGGACCTACATGCTCACTCTGGGAGTGAAACTTACTCAACAAAGCCTGTTTAGACTATTAGTCCTGCTGAATCCTTGTATGAGTGAAAGGAAACTGCACAATCAGATATTCTTTTACCCAAGACATATTTATTACATGCCTTTATGGCATGAACAAGCTCTATGCTAGGTAAGGGGACTTTGAAGGTGAACAAGAGCGTCGCTGCCCTCAACAGACTGGTGAGGACATATATATACACAATACTAATTATAATACATTGAAATAATTGCTATTAGGGCTGTGTATAATGGATTGTGGAAGTCTTAAGGGTGGTTGAATTACTGTTGTGCAGAGTCAGGGAAGGCTTCAAAAAGAAATGCTGTCTGACCTTAGACTTGAAGGAAAAGTAGGAGGAGTTAGTTCAAGCAGTCTTGAAAGGCGAGGAACCTCAGTTAATCCATTCATCCCAGACAAAACCAATATAAACCAACTTGCTTCAGGCAATATCCAGCCAACTGCCAGACAGGTGAGGGAGGTCATCAATGTCCAGCTGACAACAAATATTTGAGTGAGCCTAGCTGGGACCAGCAGAAGAACTGCCAGGTGAAAATTGCCCAAATTACCTCCCATGGATTTGGGAGCTAGTGGAATACTAGTGCTATGTTTTACACCATTCATTTTGGAGTGTTTTTTCATTTTTACAAAGCAATGAATAGCTAATACAATTTGATTTGTATTTTAGAAAGATAAAAAGAAGAGGTGTTAGAGGATGGATTACAGATGAGTGTGAGTCAGACCACTTAGGAGGCAATTTTAAGAGCCCAGGAAAAACCACAATGCTGCTACCCAGGAGCCTTTGGGCCTGTAGCATGGAACTCAGAGCTTCTTCCTGGGGTCTTGTGCACACAGTCAGTATCCTGTCTGACTGCTTCCAGAGTTCTGCATCTGCTCTACCATCAATTAAATTGAATTCAGAAAACTTGATAAAGGTGATTGCTTAAAAATTGCTTAATTTTTCAGTGTACTTTAAAGAAACAGACACCTGAAATTACATACCATGTGTGTTGTGTTGTGGTTTATACATCAAAGACAACAGGAAAAACGCCATGAGCAAACTTACTGTTAACAAGACCTCAAGTCTACATTTAAAAACTGAGGAGTTAATGTGCACATACATTTTTTAGTTAAAATACAATGTATGAAATACATGCACATTTTATTTTATGACTGTCACCTTTTTTGGTTAATTTACAAAGTACATGAGTTGCTTTGGATAAGAGGACTTCTGTTCTAATTCAGTCAGTAAATATTGAGCATCTACTGTTTTAAAGCTCTGTTCAGGGTACTCCGGAAGGTGCAAAAATGAGACAAAAATCCCATCCTTAAGAGTCTTACAGTCTCATAGTTTGAATGAGATGGATAGAAATAACTTAAAGGTAAACTGTAATAAGACAGGCAATGCCTGTCAATCCCTAGTCCTTCTTCAAAAATAGTAACTTCAAACATTTCTCAAAAAATTTATTTTTAAAACTTCATGTTTAAAGTTATGAACTTCTGTATATTTTCTGAATTAGGCATATCCATCCTTAATATCTAATCATAAATCATCCCTCCAGTTAAAGTACAAAGCAATAGCCAATACTGTAGTGTTTCTAATATGTTAACAAATGTAACTTAAATGGATCTTATAATTCCTATAATTAACTTGACACTATGATGTGTATGGGACTGACAATTCTTTTCTAAATAATTAACTCAGGAATGAATGCAGCAGGCTTCTAACACCACTCAAGAGCAGAAGAACTCACTCTGAATTCCCCTAGCACTTGTCTCTGCTGCTGCCCTGGCATTAATCATGGGCTTCCTTTCATAGATTTTCTAACTATCTTTAAAGGACAGTTACTATTCTTTAAACACAATTGTATATATTCAGCATCTAGCAAAGTAAAAACTCACTAACTCACTACTGCTTATTCTTTCTGTCTTTCCTTCCTTCCTTCCGCCCTCCCTCCCTTTCTTTTTTTCTCTCTTCTTTTACGTTTTCAGAATGCTTTCACATCTTCCTTTCAAACTTATGCCTTCTCCCCTTCTTTGTGTGTTAATGGCTGCCTTCCAGTTCTTCATGTGAAATGGGAGTCATCCTTGCCTGCTGCATTCCCAACAGTCACCAAACCAAGTCAAGTTTAATCTCTTTCTTTTTTTAAACCTTGTTTATGTTTTATATGCTTTTACTTTTTTAAATTTCATAATTTTCAAAAAGAGGTTTTATTTAAGTATAATTGACATATGATTAACTGTTCCTGTTCACTTAATACAATTTGATAAGCTCTGACATAGGTATATACTCGTGAAGTCATCAACCACTGTCAAGATAACAAACATATCCATCATCTCCAGGAAGTTTCCTTGTACGCTTTGTAAGCCTTTCCTCCCATCCCTGCACTGCCCCCATCCCCAGGCAACTGCTGATCAGCTTTCTGTCTCAGGTCCCAAGGCTGGCAGAGAGGTAGATGAGGAGCCATGGAATGCTGCGGTGATTCCCTGCTTGCTCACACCACAAGGCTAGCTAACTGAACTAATCGGACATGACTCAGGAGTCAGCTTCCTATTTCTAGTCCAAACTTCACAGTTGCTTGTAGTCTTCAAAACACTAACAATGGGTGTGGCCAAGGAAGGGGTTGCTTGTAAAATGACCCAGGCAAGCACCCCAAGGGAAAGGGGTAACATTGGCTTATAATTGTGTCAAAGGACAGTGAGGAGGATTTCTGAACATGCAGGTCAAGCCTGAGGAGCATAGTCCTAGGCTTTGGGACATGAAATATAGCATTTTTTTTAAAGAAATTTCCCTATGAAAGTTGTCAAGAACCCGTGATAGGAGGTTTGTAGAGGGCTACATAACAGTGGAGGAAAAGAGAATATAAAGTAGTGATGGGAATTAATAAAAACCATCCAGCTTGTAAAATTATATCTGAGTGTTAGAAGGAGCCTTGGGAATCATCTAGCTGATGCTCTTGTTTAAGAGACATGAAAATGCTGAATGATGTACTTAGGGTCATCCAGTTCATTTGTGGCTGATCTAGGGCTAGGATCCAAGACCCCTTATTCTGAAATTGTTGGAATTTTTTCCCACAGAATGAATATTGTTTTAGAAAATGGCTAAACATATCAGGCTCCACTAAAATTAACTGTTATGGTTTGGCGGTGAGACCCAGAAGTTCAAAAGCCCTGAGATGGTTGTCACAGGTCCTTCTCCTGAGTGACTACGTGAAAAATCTCCAGTAGCTCTTGAGTAGTTCTAAAACTACTGAAACGAGGGAAAAATACGGATTTGTAGACCTTTGAGAGTAAGAATTATTCTTTTAAATTGAGCTGGTGATGTTACTGGAAGTATAAATTATGGCGCTATGTCCAACATGAGGTTATTCTCTGACTCATGTCAAAAACAGACTTACTCAGTGTATGGGGTAAAAAATGGAGAAATAATATTAATATTGGCTGCATTGATTAATTTCTTTATGGCCATTTGTCTGTCCTCTACATGCTTTTCCAATCTGATTCTTGAAGGTCTATGAAGGGAACCAGTTCTACCTTCTTTTACCTCTCCCGCTTCAGCTTAGATTTGTCCGTTGCCAGACAGTAGTTCAAGCAGACTCTTAAGCAAAATATTTATTGAAAACTAAAATAAAGCTGTTTATTGTTTCTTCTTTAAAAAATATACATGTATATTTATGTATATTTATACACACATACGTATACACGTTTATGTGTGGGTATATGTGTGTGTGTGTGTATATTATATTTCTTACTTATTTTGGGCTGATCAATATTGGAAAAGACTTCTGTGAATAGCCTGATAAAATAATGGCCTTCTCTCTTAAACATTCATCCATTTTTGTCCTATTATATAAAGAAAAATTAAAATCCTGTATTCAGATTGCATGTGCTTTTCCACATGTACTTCCACTCTGATACAATCACCTCCATGAAACACAAAGCGCAAACCCCACATTTCTTTAGAACCCAGAGAAGATGACATGACGAACAGCTATTTGTCTTTACTGTCCTCTAATTATAAGACTAGGATTACATTTGTAAAATATGTTTAAACTTTCCCAAATTTTCCAAATTCTCTTTTATTTTTCATGCTACCTCACTGGCTACTCTTTTCTCAGTCTTCCTTGTTGACTCCTCTTCCACACAAGCTCACAATTTTGAAGCTCCCAGGGTTCTGTCCAGAGTGCTTTTCTCTTCTCTCTACATACTCTCTTTCAGTAATCTCATCCATTCGCATGGTTTAAATACCATATATTGGAAAGTGACTCCAGCTCTGACTGCCCCTGGAATTCCAGACTCATGTAGCCAACTGCTTACTTGACATTTCTACTTAGATGCCAAAGAGGTACCTCAAACTTAACATGGCCCAAACTCTTACTTTGCTGTTCTTCCAGCCCTGCTCCTCACTCATCTTCCTCAAATCACTAAATACCACAGTGCATCCCTTCCCCAAATGACCTAAGCCCAAAACTGAAGTTATATTTGACTCCTCTATCTCTGTCATAATCACTTACCCTATCCATCAACTAATCCTTTGGACACAACTTCCTAACTGGTATTCCTGCTTCAATACTTGCAACCTTACAATCTATTTTTCTTGTCAACCAAGAGTGATTATGTCATACCTCCCCTATGTTTTTAACTCTCTAATTACTATTGATCCCAATTAGAATGAAATTCACTCCTTACCCTCATTTGGGAAGCCCATCTAGATCCTGCCTATTTTTACTTCTCTGACTAATCTCATACCTTAAACTGCTTTCCCTCTTGCATACCACACTGGACTTAATTTTATTTTTCACTAATTTGTATCTTAAAAAAAACAAAAACAGAACAACAACAACAAAAAAAAAAAAAACAAACCCATTGCCGTCAAGTAGATTACGACTCATAGTGACCCTGTAAGACAGAGTAGAACTGCCCCATAGGGTTTGCAGGGAGTGGCTGGTGGATTCAAACTGCCAACCTTTTGGTTAGCAGCCGTAGCTCTTAACCACCGTGCCACCAGAGCCATTATAGTGGAATACCTTCCTTCCTGATACATATGCCCTTTTCTTGATACACAAAACTAAACTTGAATGTCACTTTTCTAAGCTGTCTTCTCTGACCACCTGTTATTGGTTCTGTTTCTCTGGAGAACCCTAAGGCATCACCCAATCTAAAGTAGCAGACACTCTCTAGTACACCACCCAATTTTAATAATTGCAAAATTCCGATCAGTAATATTTTTTTCTATTCATTGCCTCTCCCTCCCATCCTCCAAAATATAAATTTTATGAGTGCAGGTCTTTATCATCAGTGCTGGGCACTTAGTAGAGGCTCTATTTACCTGTATGTCTGTCTATATTAGCTAAGTGAATGGTCATATTTACCCAGGTGAATTGTTATCCTTTAGGGGCAAGTATCATTTCCAAATTTTGTAAAAACGAATATTATATTTTCATCCGCATTCATGAAGGGTTTGATTTTATGATGATGAAATAACTGTTGAGTTCTAAATGCCAAAACTATTCCAATAGTTTATTGATTTGCTTTGTGAAACAACTCCAGACAAAATAATATATGTAAGATGGGATGCTCAAAACTACCAGATTTCCTTTTAAAATCTTTTGATATCTTTTAATTTTAAACAACTTTCTCACAGTCACTGGATGTGGTCCATATACTGCATTAAATTCTTGTAAAGTATGGGCTTTCTACTGAAGGAGGATAATTAATTTGAGCAGTTTGACAGAAATTTAGCATATTGTTGCACCATTTTCTGGAAGAAATCCTCTGTGAGTGCGAATGACTAATTAAAAGGCTGTGCCAAAGTCTAGCAACTAAAAAACTATGAAAACAACAACAGCAACACATTTTTAGGTATTTTAACGGACTCTGTCTATGCCCAGAAAGCTTCACCACCACATTAATGTGGATGCAGAAGTAACATCACCAAAGAAAAGAATGCAATTGAAAATAGCCTTACTTAGAATGAGGGTGGTTACAAAAGAGATGGTATTTGTAGATTAGAAATAAAACACTATGAAAGCTAATGGCGGTGGAAACCCTATGGGGCAGTTGTGCTCTGTCCTATAGGGTTGCTATGAGTTAGAATTGACTTGACAGCAACAGGTTTTTTTTTTTTTTTCTTTTATAGCTAATGGCTGGATATTTAGAAAATGCATTCATTAAATAAATGTACATTTACTGTCATCTCTAATAACGATGTTTCCATTAGAGGTGTATTCATGTACCAAGTTTAACGTCTCCATCAATTTGAAGTGGTTTCATCAATCACTTTATATTTATTGTTTGGTATAAAGCCACATTTTCTTGCCCGTAGTTGTATGTTCATTTAATCATCAATTTATAAATGTACAAGTTTACACAATTCTGTTTGAATGGTTATTTTGGTTTCAGCATGAGATTATTGAGATACACACTTGTTTTCAACGTTGAAGATTTAGGACTTGATATCTGTAATGGCTGACTGATTGTTAATGAGCCCAAACTCTTCTATGCCCAGGATGTTTATGGGGGTATATCACAGATGAGTGAGTCTATGCAGGAGGGTGAGTTAAAGAGCTCCATCAAGAACCTTTTCAGGTATTCTTTTCATTTAGGCACCCGCCCTCACTGGATGCTCCCCTGCCACCTCTCTCCCCTTGTGCTCTCTTTGGGCCTCAATATGCTGCTGCTCAAGATCCTAGATATCTTGCTATGTCAATGCTGACTTTGCACTTGAAAACGTGCCGCTCCTGTATCTATCCCCTGAGGGCCGAGAGTGGCATGCAGCTGATAACATAAACTCATCTGTTCTCGTGGACTTAAATATATTTTAACTCTGACTTTCTAGAAGCAATAGAGCTACCTCAGTTCTAACTCAGTGTTCCTAATGGGGCAATTTTTTTTAAAAATTGTGCTTTGGATGAAAGTTTACAGAGCAAATCAGTTTCTCATTAGACAATTAATACACATATTGTTTTGTGACATTGGTTGCCAAACCCACGACATGTCAACACTTTCCCCTTCTCAACCTTGGGTTCCCCATTACCAGCTTTCCTGTCCCCTCCTGCCTTCTCGTTCTTGCCCCTGTGCTGTGTGCCCATTTAGTCTTGTTTTGTTTTATAGGCCTGTCTAATCTTTGGCTGAAGGACGAATCTCAGGAGTGATTTCAGTACTGAGTTAAAAAGGTGCTGGGGGTCATACTCTCGGGATTTTTCCGGTCTCTGTCAGACCAGTAAATCTGGTCTTTTTTGTGAGTTAGATTTTTGTTCTCCAGCTCTGTCCAGGACCCTGTATTGTGATCACTGTCAGAGCAGTCAGTGATGGTAGCTGGGCACCATCTAGTTGTGCTGGACTCAGTCTGGTGAAGGCTGTGGTCCATTAGTCCTTTGGACTAATTTGTCCCTTGTGTCTTTGGTTTTCTTCATTCTCCCTTGCTTCAGACAGGGTGGAACCAGTGGAGTATTTTAGACGGCTGCTGACAAGATTTTAAGACTCCAGATGCTACTCGCTGAGTAGGATGTAGAATATATTCTTTATAAACTATGTTATGCCAGTTGAGCTAGATGTCCCCCCCCAGAGACCATGATCTCCAGCTGTCAGCCCTAATGGGGCAAATTTTAAGTTTGCACCATCAAGAGGGCCACTGATGGAAAGCTGATACACCTAAAAGCACACGTAGTAAGAAATTGCCTACTTTACAGAAAACCAAATTCTTTGAGGAAGTTTTAAATATTTGATGACCAAACTGGTCGAATAAAGGTAGAAAAGAGAAAATGAATAATGTCTTGAATAATTAATAATAGATAATATTTACTAGGAGTCCCTGGGTGGTGCAAATGGTTAACATGATTGGCTGCTAACTGAAAAGTAGGCAGTTCAAAAAAAAAAAAAAAGATAAATTGGATTTCATAAAAATTAAAAACATTTGAGCCTCAAATGTTTTTTTGAGCCACACCAAGAAAGTGAACAGACAACCCACAGAATGAGAGAAAATATTTGTAAACCTGATGAAAATATTTGTAATTGATAAGGAACTTGTATCCAGAATACATAAAGAACTCTTACAATTCAACAATAAAAAGAAATAATCTAATTTAAAAATGGGCAATAGATGAGAGTAGACATTTCTCCAAAGAAGACACAAAAACGTCCCATAAGCACATGAAAAACTCGTTATTAGTCTTTAAAATAACAACAGAAAAATTGCAGTTGAGTCAATTCTGACTCATAGACAGAGCAGAACTGCCCCATAGGGTTTCCAAGGTTGTAATCTTTATGGAAGCATACTGCCACATCTTTTTCCCATGGAGTGGCTAGTGGGTTCGAACCACTGACCTTTTGGTAAACAATCGAGTGCTTAACCACTGCACCACCAGGGCTCCTCATTAGTCTTTAGGGAAATGAAAATATAAAGTATAATAAGATTCTACTTTATACCCGCTAAACTAAACCAAAACAAACTCATTGCTGTCAAGTTGACCCCGACTCATAGTGACCTGATAGGTCAGAATAGAACTGCTCCATAGGATTTTCAAGAAGGGGTTGGTGGATTCGAACTGACGACCTTGTGGTTAGCAGCTGAGCTCTTAACCACTGCACCGCCAGAGCTCCATCATGACTGAAAAACAAAACCAAGTAATAAACAATAACAAATGTTGGCAAGGATGTAGAGAAATTGGATCCTTATACATTGCTGGTGGGATTGTAAAACAGTTCAGATGCTTTGGAACACAGTTTGGCAATTTCTTAAAAGGACCCAGAAATTTAACCCCTTGGTATATACCCAAGCGAACTGAGCTTGGCTGCTAACCAAAAGGTCAGCAGTTCCTATAGTGTCGCTATGAGTCGGAATCGACTCAATGGCAACGGGTTTGGTTCACACAAATACTTGTTCAGGAATGTTGATAGCAGCATTATTCATAATAACCCAGAAGTAAAAACTGTCCAAATGTCCATTAACTGGTGAATGATAAAGAAAATGTGGTACATATATTCAGTGAATATTAATCAGAAGTAAAAACGAAAGAAGGACTGATACATGCTAACATGTATGAACCTTGGACATACAATGGTAAGTAAGAGAAACCAGAGAGAAAATGTCACGTATTTTATTATTTAACTTATATGAAATGTCTAGAATTGGCCAATCCAAGGAATGAAAAGTAAATTAGTAGTGGTAGAGCCTGTTTCTTTTCCTGTTTGCTGCAGCACTTTATTTTTTCTTATGCCATGACATGTTTCTAGAGCTTAATGTTCTTATTTGACAGTAGAAAACCAAAATTTGTTGTCTTATAAAAAGTTGAGAATTACATACAAAAACCATAAGCAATTAAAAGGATTAATAAATATACAGTTGTAAATGCAAACCGTTTTTCAACTCAAGGCAAGTAACAGCTGACAGTGTTGGTGGGAAAATATATAAGTATGTAAAATGGGTCCTTAGGCTCAGAATTTTCTAACTCCATTACACCAGCAAGAAAGAAATGACAACTGGTTCAGGAACTTTTTCCTGTCTTCAGAAAAATTCTTCTATACTTAGCTCTCACCCATTAATATACTACACAGATCAAGAAATTAATAGCCAAGCAGACTCTCAATATTTGAATGAATTTTTCTTCCATAAACATGATATTCCTCACCTCAGTCACAAAGGGATTATGTTACAGGTACTAGGGATTTAAATTGAAGGTATATACAAGACATTAAACATACACCCCATCACTTGTCTGTCAGTTTGTTATGCCGTGGTGACTTGTGTGTTGCTGTGATACTGAAAGCTATGCCACTAGTATTTCAAATACCACCAGGGTCACCCATGGTGGAAAGGTTTCACTGGGGATTCCAGACTAAGACAGACTAGGAAGAAGGATCTGGGGATCTACTTCTGAAAAAAATGGCCAGTGAAAACCTTATCTACAGCAGCAGAACATTGATGTAGTGCCAGAAGATGAGCCCTTCAGGTTGGAAGACACTCAAAATACAACTGGGGAAGAGCTGCCTCTTGAAAGTACAGTCAACCTTAATAACGTGGATGGAGGAAAGTTTTTGGAACCTTCATTTGCTGAGGTGGCATGACTCAAAATGAGAAGAAACAGCTGCAAACATCCATTAATAATCAGAACATGGAATGCACAAAGTATGAACCAAGTAATATTGAAAGGTGTCAAAAATGAAATGTGACACTTGTAGATCAATATCTTAGGCATTAGGGAGCTGAAATGAGTTGGCACTGGCCATTTTGAGTAGGAAAGCATATGGTCTACTATGTCGGGAACAACAAACTAAAGTGGAACATCATTGCATTCATCATCCAAAAGAGCATTTCAAGATCTTTCCTGAAATACAAGGCTGTCAGTGATAGGATAAATATCCATACAGCTGCAAGGAATCAGTAAATAAGACTATTATTCAAATTTATGCACCAACCACTAATGCCAAAGATGAAGTAATTGAAGATTTTTTACCAATTTCTGCAGTCTGAAATTGATCAAATATGCAGTCAAGATGCATTGATAATTACTGGTGGTTGGAATGCAAAAGTTGGAAACAAGAAGGATCAATAGTTGGAAAATATGGCCTTGGTGATAGAAACAGCACAAGAATTTTGCAAGACCAATGCCTTATTCATTGAAAAGACCTTTTATCAACAACATAAATGTTGACTATACACATGGACCTCACTGGATGGAATACACAGGATTCAAATAACTACGTCTGTGGAAAGAGACAATGGAGAAGCTCAGTATCATCATCAGAAAAAGGCCAGGGGCTGACTGCAGAACAGACCATCAATTGTTCATATGCAAGTTCAAGTTGAAGCAGAAGAAAATTAAAACAAGTCCATGAGATTCTAAGTACAACTTTGAGTATATCTCACCTGAATTTAGAGACCATCTCAAGAATAGATTTGACACATTGAACACTAATGACTGAAAACCAGACGAGTTGTGGGATGATATCAAGGATATCATACATGAAGAAAGCAAAAGATCATTAAAAAGACAGGAAAGAAAGAAAATACCAAAATGGATGTCAGAAGATACTCTGAACCTTGCTCTTGAATGTAGAGTAGCTGAAGCGAATGGAAGAAATGATGAAATAAAAGAGCTGAACAGAAGATTTCAAAGGGTGGCTCTCGAAGATAAAGTAAAGTATTATAATGAAATGAGCAAAGACCTGGAATTAGAAAACCAAAAGGGAAGAACATGCTCAGTATTTCTCAAGCTGAAAGATCTGAAGAAAAAATTTAAGCCTCGAGTTGCAATATGGAAGGATTCAGTGGGTAAAAAAACTGAATGCCGCACGTAGCATCAAAAGAAGATGGAAGGAATACACAGAGTCACTGTCCCAAAAAGAACTGGTCGATGTTCAGCCATTTCAGGAGGTAGCATATGATCAAGAACCGATGGTACTAAAAAAAGAAGTCCAAGCTGCACTGAAGGCATTGGTGAAAAACAAGCTCCAGGAATTTACAGAATACCAATTGAGACGTTTCAACAAATAGATGCAGCGCTGGAGGTATTCATTTATCTATGCCAAGAAATTTGGAAGACAGCTACCTGGCCAACCGACTGGAAGAGATCCGTATTTGTGCTCATTCCAAAGAAAGGTGATCCAGCAGAATGTGGAAATTATCAAACAATATCATTAATATCACATGCAAGTAAAATTTTGCTGAAGATCATTCAAAAACAGCTGCAGCAGTACATCGACAGGGAATTGCCAGAAATTCAAGGTGGATTCAGAAGAGGACATGGAACAAGGGATATCACTGCTGATGTTAGGTGGATCCTGGCTGAAAGCAGAGAATACCAGAAAGATGTTTACCTGTGTTTTATTGACTCAGCAAAGGCATTCAACTGTGTGGATCATAACAAATTATGTATAACATTTGCGAAGAATGGGAATTCCAGAACACTTAATTGTGCTTATGAGAAACCTATACATAGATCAAGAGGCAGTCATTTGAACAGAACAAGGGGATACTGCATAGCTTAAAACCAGGAAAGATATGTGTCAGGGTTATATCCTTTCATAATACTTATTGAATCTGTATGCTGAGCAAATAATCCAAGAGGCTGAAGTAGGTGAAGAAGAACAACAGCATAAGGATGGAGGAAGACTAATTAACAACCTTTGATATGCAGATGACACAGCCTTGCTTGAAATCTGGTAAATAGAGTAAGACTGAAGTATTTATCCTACCTTTCTAAATAAATTGTTTTTTTTTTTTTTTTTTTTTTTGTAACCAAATAGTTAATAAGTGGAAATTTCTCTTTATGGAATATTCCGCCGAATAAAAGAAGAAGGAATGCTATCACCATTTATTAACCCCTAATGAATTAACAGAACCCTGGTGGCACAGTGATTAAGAGCTCCTCTGCTAACCAGAAGGTCGGCAGTTTGAATCCACCAGCCACTCCTTGGAAACCCAGTGGGGCAGTGCTACTCTGTCCTATAGCATTGCTATGAGCTGTAATCAACTCGATGGCAATGGGGCAATGGGTTTGATTGTTTTTGGTTTAATGAATTAATGGATGTAGGAACTGATAATTGACCATCAAATGCTGTTAACATACAATCAGTCATTATATGCTTCCTGAGGAAGAACACAGAGCCACATATGAACTAGCCTTGCCAAAAAAAAAAATTGAACCAGGATCTCTTCAAGCTTCTAGATGTCACCATTAACATATAGAAAATACAGGCAACACAGAACCATGACAAACCGTATCACAGGGAAATAATCAGCAAAATCCATTCTGTAAGAAACTTTTCAGAACTCAACAAATGTTTCTGAAGTTGAAAAAAAATATTTTAAGTAAAAAATAAGTAAAACCAGAGAGGTGGAGTGGAAAATTATAACAGACTAAACAGACAAATAAAACAAGTATAATATATGAATAAAGAAAGTATACCTGAGCTTTGAGCACTTGTCTGCTGCATGATGTGGAGTCTGGAAGGTAGAAGAGATTGTGAAATACCAAGTAAGTAGGCCCAAGGCTTCTTGGAAAATTGGTCAGAATCAGCAGAACAACTGTCTAATAAGTGAACTTGTGACCTCTTGCAGTCTGACTTAGCTGCCCTACCTGAATTCAACAAAGAGAACTAGGGTCAGCAATCTTTCTATACTCAGCTCAGTCTCAAAGACATTTTAAAAGATAAATCACTTTCCCTTATGATACTTTGTGGTTTTGCCTGGCCACAAGCCCATCCTTGCCTTTGGTCTGGGTGACAATCTTCACACTGTCTGTTCTCTGTTGTATATTGAGTAATATTCAATATAGTCATGTGTAACTTAACGTCTGTGATATGTTCAGTGAAACAGGATGTTATGTGATATGACATTGGGCAAACACCATATTACAGGCAGTCCCTGAGTTATGAATGTTGACTTATGTACAACCTGTAATTAAGAACCAATCCCTGTAAAGCCTATTATATTAAAAATTTGAGGTAAACTTTCTCACTTTTCCACTATCTCATTAGCGACATTTCTCATTTACAACAATAGTAAAAAATCGACTATTTTACACATTAACAACATACATCTGGCAGTAATGAATGCCAAGGGGTGGTGAGAGTAACGCTGGCTTTGATGGTTAAGATTATGTGTCAACTTAGCTAAGGCAGGATTCTCAGTGGTTTGGCAGTTATGTAATGATATAATTTGGCAGTTATGTAATGATGTAGTCATCCTCCGTTTTGTGATCTGATGTGGTCATCCTCCATTTTTGCAGAACACCAGTTTTGCATAACAACTTGGTCTTTGGAATCTAACCATGTCAGTGAGGAAAGGGTGTACATACAATCGTTCATAATAACAAATGGGCACTACTTTGTGACATGCACCAAAACATTATTATTATTATTAATGTATTATTATTTTAAAGATGTTTTAGTATATCTGGATGTGTTTCTTTAATGTATTTTATGCATAGGAAAGTACCACCAGCGCTCCTATAGAAAGGTACACTGTATACTGTATACTAAGACAGACATTTGACTAGCTGACGTTAGATATGAACTGTACTTACCTGTTCCGACTTATGTACAAATTCAACTTAAAGACAGGCTTAGAAACAGACGTGTTTCATAATCCAGGGACTGCCTGCATATACGTATGTAATGTACTATTTTTTTTAAATTTTTTATTGTTGTACTTTGAGTGAAAGTTAACAATTCAAGTTAGTCTCTCATACAAAAAATTTATACATACATTGTTATGTGACCCTAATTGCTCTCCCGATACTGTGACAGCAGACTTCTGCTTTCCACCCCTGATTTCTTGTGTCCATTCAACCAGCTCCTGACCCTCTCCACCTTCTCGTCTCACCTCTGGACAGAAGCTGCCCATTTAGTCTCATGTATCTACTTGAGCTAAGAAGTGCACTCTTCATGGGTATCATTTTATGTCCCATAGTCCAGTCTAATCTTTGTCTGAAGAGTTGGCCTTGGGAATTGTTTTAGTTCTGGGTTGACAGAGAGTCTGGGGGCTGTGCTTTTTGGGGTACTTCCAGTCTCAGTCAGACCATTAAGTCTGGTGTTTTTACTAGAATTTGAGTTCTGCACCCCACTTTTCTCCTACTCCATCAGGGACTCTCTGTTGTGTTCCCTGTCAGGGCAGTCATTGGTAGTAGCTGGGCACCGTCTAGTTCTTCTGGTCTCAGGCTGATGTAGTCTCTAGTTTATGCTGCCCTTTCTGTCTCTTGGGCTAATACTTTCCTAGTGTCTTTGGTGTTCGTCATCCTCCTTTATTCCAGGTGGGTTGGGACAAATTGATACATCTCGGATGGCCTGTAATGTACTATTGAGCACCTAGCAGCACAATGGCTTTGTGTACAAGAGGCATGAGATACATGTGTTGCCTGCTGGAAGCTGTTGCATTTGCTACTTCCACTTAGGTCTGTTATGTCCCATTCTCTGATCAGGGTTTCTGAACTCTATTATAATGGATGTATATGCCATCAGATGTTGCTCGAACAGGCATTACGCAGTATATGACTGTACTTTAACTAACCACTCTGATTATTCTTTGTCAATTAATCTGAAGTCTCTATCCCATAGAATCCAACTCCTTTGTTTTGATCAGATTTTGCCTGCCTTGCCTAGCAGAAAACATACCTAAATATTTACTGTTTCTCATAATCTTATTTTTCTTAGAGATGATACTTACTTGGATCTTGATACAAGTAGAATATTGTTTTAAAAAATCACTGACACAATCAATGACTTAGAACACAGATTAGATAGTTAATGACTTTTAGGTATTATTTTTAATTTTGATTAGGTGTGATAATAACATTTCAATTACATATTTGACAAAGGGGCTGTATCCTGTAGAGATATGTGCTGAAACATTTACAGATGAAATATGTAGTCTGGGATTTACTTCAAAATAATCCAGGGCATTTGTAGAGGACAGGAATACAGATGAAAAAGATAGTCATGAGCTGATAATTTGTTGAAGCTGGGTAATGAGTACATGGGGGTTTATTATACTATTTGGTCTACATTTTATATGTAAGAAATTTCATATAATAAAAAGTTTTTTTTTGTTTTTTTTTTTTAAGAAGATTCCTCCCTGTAAGGGTCATATATTCTAGTGGGAGTGAGACAGTCAATAAACAATTAACATAATAAGTAAATTGCATGCTAACAATTTTAGAAGAGGTTAAGTGCTATTGTAAAAGGGGTAGAATGTGGGGGTGCAGTATTTAACAAGGATCAAAGTAGAACTCACGGAGCATGTGTAATTTACATATTAAAATATATTCTTACATATTCTTATGTACATCTAGCTACATACATTGATTATATGTATATTCATGAAATCTGATTTATAAAATTATTTTAATGTTTCTATCTTTGTGGTTAAGAATCAATGTAAATCCAATTCCCAAAATGTGAATTAATCAAATTTCAGCTTTCCCACTTCTCAATCATTTCTGATACCAGCCACCCATGCGGCACCCCCCTCTCTCAGATCCTAGACACTTCGAGCTAGGTCAGACCTCACCAATTAAAAGGACACTGTCCTTCAGACTGTCAAATAGGCAGATGCCAGCCACAAACTCGGGAATCCACATGATACCCTTACTTCTGACATGCTGGCCTTAAATTCGAGTTTTTTCCATTTCTTCAGGATACCTGCCACAAGCTCAGGGCCCTCCCTGGGCTCCCTCACTTTCACCTGCTGGCACCCACAACTACTTTGGGTTCGATAATTTGCTGGAACAACTCACTGAACTCAAGAGAGTGCTATACTTCTGATTACAGATTTATTATAGCAAAAAAGATACAAATCAGGATTGTCATAAGGAAGAGATGCACAGCCATGGTCTGGGAGGGGTCCCAGTGCAGCACTTTCATATCCCAAAGAGAGTATGTCACCCTCCCTTCACCAACCAGGAAGCTCTCAGAGCTTCTGTGTTCAGAGCCGTTATTGGTTTCATTACATAGTCATGATTGAGACCTCACTGCATATGCATGATATGTTAAATCATGCCTTGTGAGGTTAGTTGATATCCAGCTGCCAGATGATCTTTCTGGTCTGGCCAGCTCCCGCTCATTAGCACAAATCCTCAAGTGTGGTCTGGAGGTTTTAGATAATAAAGTCACCTCAATTACTCAGGAAATCCAAGGGTTATCTCTCAGGAACCAAGGACATATGCCAAATGTTTTTTTTTTTTGTAATATGATTCATTACTGCATACCATTCTTAGCAAAGTCAGTGCTGCAGATTTTCTTTTAGATTTATTGAACTCTAAGGAACTTCTGCAGCCCTGGTGGCATAGTGGTTGAGAGCTCGGCTGCTAACCAAAAGGTCAGCAGTTCAAATCCACCAGCTACTCCTTGGAAATGCTCTGGGGCAGTTCTACTCTATCCTATAGGATCACTATAAGTCAGAATGGACTCAACAGCAGCAGGTTTTTTTAAGGAACTTCTTGTCCCCTAAATTCTAGGTGTATTCTTAATTTAAATAATTTAGACTATACTTAGTAGTTCAAGTTGTTTATTTCTTCTACAGGGTAGGATATATATACTAAGGTATTTGAAATGTAGGAGCCCTGGTAGTGCAGTGGTTAAATTCTCGGCTGCTAACCAGAAGGTTGGCAGTTCAAACCCACCAGCCGCTCCATAGAAGGCAGATGTGGCAGTCTGCTTCTATAAGGATTACAGCCTTGAAAACCTATGGGGCAGTACTACTGTGTCCTGTAGGGTTGCTATGAGTCAGTATTTACTAGATTGCTTTGGGTTTTTGGGTTATTTGAAATATATTTAATAAACAAACCTATTTTATACCTTATTGGAGTTTCTTCACTATCAGCTGCTACATATTATGCAGCAATAATTTCTGTAAAAGAGTTTCCTTAATGACAGAAAAGAAAATGATAATAGGTTTATTTTAACAAAATTCTACCTTATAAAATATAGCATATATTTAAGAAAAATAATTATTAACAAAATTAGATCTTTCATTAACACCAAAAGCCTGACAAAGGGCAGATTTTTTTTTTTTTCTTCTAAACCGTGAACCATTACTTTGTAGAATTCTTTTTGGCCTATTACCCTGTCAAATGCTTAGTTGACATCTTCCATGACAAGCCTTGTTAATTTGCAGGAATTATTCCTTCTGGCAACATATATTCAGAATACATTATATTAGAAGGGGAAAGGGGTAAGGTGGGGAATAATGGAACTGAACTGAATAATTTAATGTATTAAAAAGGAAAATGTGATACAACACTACCAAAGGAAATTCCATGAATTTGAATAATAATAGACTATGAAGTTTCTGTAATGGGGCTTGAAACTTGGAGGAGACCCTAATAGGTCATCTGGCTTTTCCTTAACTTCAACAGAGCCTCAATTAAAACAGCTTAGACGGAAGTAGAAATGCATTAAAAATCCTCTGTAGGGGGACAGTTTTAAAACTCTTCCCATGGGTCACTCATCATTGGGAAAATCATATTTGAATAAATTTCTGACAATGCAGAAATGGTGTGATGTTCCTGGAATGTGTCTGATGAGTGCCTGGCAGTTGCAATGCAAAAATATGTATGCATGGTATTGGGTAATAAATGTAACTCTAGTATTGTCTTTCTCGCTCTCTCACTCTTTCTCTGATCCTAATAGAGACACATCTCTATGACAGATTTTTTTTTAAGCAAAACACATTTTGGAAGGCCAGTGAGTTTCTACACACTTTCACTACAGCAAGGAAGTGGAATAGAGAGCAAATTGGTTTTGTGTCTTAGTTTATAGGGTTTTTTTTCCCCTGCTTTGGCTTCTTTAAGGTGATCTTGGCTACAATAGATAGTAAATCATCCAAATATTTACTTCCTTAAGCTTCAACTTCCTATTTGTAATGTGTTAATAATATCTTTGTCAGAGGGTTAAAGATTAAATTAGATAATTATTGTAAAATGCTTAGTACCATGTCTGGCAATAAGAAGTTCTCAGTAGATGTTATAGTTATTATTTTTATTATTGTTTCTATTGCTCACTGTCATGCACATAGGTGACTGGTGGAATCCCGTTTTTTCTCTGCCTTTGTGTACCAGTAAATGGACATTATAACTGCCTGAGGCATTTGTGTACTTTAAATAAGATATAGGGTGTATCTGTGTGGGTAAAAAGAATTGTAGAAAGTCAGTCCAAGAGCAAAGGGATGGCAAGGCTGATTCCTGGGGACTAAGAGTTTATCCTTAAATTAAAATGAAGTTAATCATCAGGCATTCAGTGGAGCATTGCTTGAGCGGCCATAATGGATTGGTCATACTAAGAGGTGTTAATCAATCTATTTGAAAAAAATCTATTTTTCAGATTGGCTGAGGAAAGCACAAGATCAAATTGTAAAAAGATATATGGTATTATACAAACACATCAGGCTGGCAAATGCTTTTTCCATTATTTGAGATACATCAATCTGGCTTGATTCCCAAAGAAGAGTGTTATTTATTCCAATTATTTACACACTTTGAAGTGAATTTTTTTTTTAAATCAGCATGTCTATGTTCCTATGTATTTTGCCAACAAATCTTAAAATAAATGAGGTTGAAAAATTATTTTTCATAGTTAAGCAATACCACAAATTATTTGAAACATTGCAGTACAAATCTATTTTCATCACTTCAGTATGCCATTCAATTGATATGCATTTCATTTAATGAAGCAGTAAATTTGAATGTGGCATGTGCTAACATATTGGCTTTGGGTAAACAGTTCAATTTTTACCCAGGGAAATTTACCTACAGTTCAGATGTGCCCAGTCACTTGTATCCTATACGTCTAGTAATATTTGATCTTCCAATCATCTTTGTTTTTAAAAATTATTTTAGTGTACTTTTAATGATGATGAACGTCATAGTGCCACAGGCCTTACATCATTACAGGCTATACCTCCTAGCAGTCTTTCACTATTTTTCATATAGATGACAGCAAGAGCCATGTGGCTGTTTTCTCTGTCTCCAGTCTGGTCCATCTCCAAGCTGATACCAACACAGCAGCTATAATCTTTCCTTTTGCCCCTCCTACCTTCTTCCCTCCCTCCCTTCCTTTTTTCTTTCTTATTTTTTCCTTCTTTTATCACCACTCCGGAGAGATTAGGTGTAGAACCCATGTTATTCTTGTATGGCCTCAATAACATTACAAAAGAAAATCCTTATTTCCAAACAGGGTCATATTTACATGTACAGGGAGTAGGATTTCAACATAACTTTTTGGGGAACACAATTCAATCCGTAACATAAGCTATTAATAATTTGGTGTTCTTTGTAACCTCAAAATAACCTAACGAAAGCTAACAAATAAAGACATATGTAATCCATGAACTTGTTCTATTTATACAAGAGGCAAACAATACAGATATAGTCCAGAAAAATGTGGAAGTCCTTTGCATGCACTCACTTCTAGACCCCTTCTATAGGGAAGCACTGTCAACAGTTTGATGTCCATTTTTTTCTGGTCCCCTTTCTATGCCTGTGTATACCCACAGATACATAATTATGTAATTTGGATAGTCTGCCTCTCTGTTTCTATTAGGATGTTTTTTTCTATAAGTAATACAAACGTCTTCTAAGACCTTCCATATAAATTAAATACATTTGAATTAAAGCGCTAAACATTAATAATTATGAAATAGTTATAAGAAAATGCACATATACACACACACATAATTCTCCATGGATGTCTTTTTTGCATATTTTGTATCATTTTTTATTTATTCTGGACAATCTCTGCAAAGATGTTTATATAGCAAACAGCGTTTCCTCCTGACAGAAAGCAGATAACTTAGCTATACAGGGTAATAAAGATAATGCTTTTTCCATGACAAAGGTTCGACAGGCTTGCTTGCAGTCCCCTTTTTAAGATGTGGGGTTTCATAAGCTCATTTTACTCAGTTGTGACACAACCCCACTGTGGGTGTAGTATTCACCTAGTCATACCCCATAGGACTTGGAAAGAGGCGAGGAAAATCTACATGAAGCTCATGCTGCCTGCTGTGCTATGAGTAATGAAGTCCTTTGTCTTTAACCTAGGAGTCTTGTGTCTTCTGCCAGCATCTATGAAACTGGTAGGCTAACTTAGTTTGCAAGTAGGGAAAAATCTCAGCCCCTACACAATTCTGTCTATCTGTCTGTCTGTTTGTCTATCATCCATGTGTCTGAACGTATGCTTTGGCAATAAAATCATTCTAACAAGATCCACTTGCAGCATATTTTCACACAACAATGAACAAACCTGTACATAGGAAGATAACAGTCTCATATCCAGTTATATATAATGCATATCTATGTGGTTGTTCTGTGTAAATCCTTCAGTAGCTTTCCAGCACCTTCATGATGAGGTTAACATTCCTTTGCAATCTGGGTGTGCGTGTGCTTCTTTTTCTGTCTTGCCAATCTTGACAGTAAGGAAATGGATCTTGCTGAATTTTGTACTTGGACGATCTCTTCTGCTTTTGTCAGCCTGTCGATCTCTCTGCTGCTGTCAGGAAACAGCTGTGACTTCACTTTATAAGCTACCTAGTAAGGGATGGAGGTGGTTTGGAGGAAGCTAACACCCCACTCCTGTAACTGTACCTTTAAGTCTATCATTGTTTTCTTGGGCCACCTTGCCTTGCTCTTTCCCTCCAGACAAAACACAGTGCATTACAATATAGATAATAAAGACCCGGTGACCAAAGGATCACAAAGCTCCCAGAATGTTAGTACACAGGCTGAGGAACAAAGATGAACACTAGATAGACTTGATGGTCTTCTGTATTACACAAGTGAAAACCTTTTCAGACTGAGGTTGGTAGAAGGTGCCTCCCACCTTTTCTTTCCTCTTAAGGTGTCCCTTTAAATCCATCATGTTGGGGTGCCAGTTGCCTCCCCCAAGACACTTTGCCTTTCTCACAAGAGGAAGAGATTCCACATTAAGTCTTGCAGACTTGGATGGTACTTCAGTGTTCAGCCAAATGCTAATGAATCTCTCCCCATCAAGTGGGAAGTGGCATTCATTCAGTTCTATCTACCACCTGAGGAAGCTATGTTAATTAGTCTTTATTGGGTTACTTAAGATGTAAATAGAGTCCGTGGGTGGTGCACATTGTTAAAGCACTCAGTTGCTAACTGAAAGGGTAGAGGTTAGAGTTCACCCAGAGGCACCTCAGAAGAAAGGCCCAGCGATCTACTGCCAAAAAATCAACCACTGAAAACCCTGTGGAGCACAGCTCTACTCTGACATACATGAGGTCTCCATGAGTTGGTATTGACTTCATGGCAACTGGTTTTGATGAAAACACACCTCACCAAGGTGAAAGTTCATGTGGAAACAATTTAAGTTAAGAAAAAAAAATTTTTTTCTCATTAGACTGGCTTTGATCTTGATCTGTTTGGAAAAATAGATTTTACCATATTGTGAGTAAGAAGAATTTTGCTTTTTCTTGATCTGTGTTGCATTATAAGATAAGCCAGATTTACTGTAAGTAAATGGCTCACTTTTCTACTGAGACATGATGGTGCCAGTTCTAATTAGAGTCTTTTATCCTTATATAAAAGGAAAGTTTCATTTTATCCCATGACACTTAGGTTCTCATTTAATCAAGTTTACGGTTTGCCCTTTGCCAATCCTGTTGATTTAATTTCCTCCCATTTCCCACATGCTCTTTCAGTTCCAGCTATTTCAAACTCTTCACAGTTCCCTATTATAGATTCTTGTTCTCTTTTATTTTCATGAAACTTTGTTCAAATAAAATCTTTAGTGAAACATCAAAATACAAAACAGGAAAAAACAGAGTTGCTCTTGGGGAAGACAGGGAGGGACCCTAGCATTCCACCCACTCATTCCACCACTACTTCCATTTCCAATTCATAGAGCATGGTGTTCCTACTGAATTCTGTCCATTTGTCTCCCACTCCTTCATCTAGCTAACCCCCTTCTCCTACATTAAGGTTCACCTTCTCCTGGAAGTCTGTTCTAACCCACAGTCTCTCTGTGATGCCACAGCAGTCCTAGTCCTGTCTGCCTCTATCATAGTACATCGTGCAGTCTGTGAGAGCTGGTTATATCTCACTAACACAGGACCGTATACTGTTTGAGAGCTGTGATGATTCATTCATTGTTGTCTCCCTTGGGGGAGCTCTGGTGGCACAGTGGTTAAGTGCTACAGCTGCTAACCAAAAGGTTGGCAGTTCAAATCCACCAGCTGCTCCTTGGAAACCCTATGGGGCAGTTCTACTCTGTCCTGTAGGGTTGCTGTGGTCGGAATTGACTCAATGGCAATGAGATTTTTTGTGTTTTGTGCCTAGCATGATATCCTAGACATGGTAGGCATTCAATAAGTGTTTGCTGAATGCATTAATGGATGAATAAGAGTTTCTAAAATGTGATTTCTGCTCTAAAGCATATCTCTTTTGTACATTAGCTTCACTCACGTAAATATAATCAATCCTTGATTCTTCACCATCATGGAAGAAGAAGAATGTGTGGTAGGGGAAAAAGAACCCAGACTCAAATTTAATTAAAAGAGATTTTTATTAAGCCAAGACAAAGACAATCATTCAAATGAAGGGTCTGCCAACGTGCACCTGGCAGAAGAGACTAGCAGAATCCCCTGAATCACAGGTAGCAGCTAAAATACTATTACAGAAGGAAGCAAGTTAAGAAAAATTTGGATTGGTTATCCATTAATACATCATTGTCAAAGGTGGGATAACAGAAGTGAGAACTCTACATTAATAGGTTAAAAGAGTTTTTGTTGACTTAGTTACCACTTGGTAATAGGTTTAAAGAATTTTTGTTGACTTAGTTACTGCTTAGTAACCAGCAGAGTTTCCAGGAGAAGATTTCCTTAGGAACAATCTGACATTAGTTTTTGGCTTAGTGACTGCAGCAGGTTCACAGGACAGTCATGGGGTAATTGCAAGGCATTCATTTTAATGTAGAGGTTTTAAATGTAGAGGTTTCATAAAACTCCCTAGAAACAAACTAACAGCATTGTTCTTGGCAGGCAGAACTGCCCTAACTAGTTCAGTTTTCTGGTTCTACAGGATTTTTATACAAAAGGGATTTCTAGTCCTGAACTCTATCCCAGCTTCTTTTCTGTGGTCAGATACCTTATATACTTTTTAGGGTCTCTGTATTAAATGAAATGCACACTATTAAAATACTTTGATTTGGAAGTGGAGTTCACTTCCAGTTTTAAATGGATAATTATCTTTGATTTTCTGGGCAGACACAATGCTTTGTTCAAAATAGTTGAACTCCATGATGAAGTTCAAGCTCATAAAGAACTTGAACAATGTTTAGTTTTACTGTTTGGATCTTCTTTTAAATCCCTTCCATACAACAAACAGCCTGTGGATAGGGATCATCATCTCTTAGATGAATACTAATTACCACCCTAAATGAAGTCACCTGCTGTCTGAGTGGCTTACCTGGATCTTGACACCTTTCCCAGAAATGATTCGTTTCAAGTTAAAAAATTTTACTTAGTAGCTTATCCTGTATTTGTGTGTGTGTGTTTGTGTGTGTGCATGTGTGCATGCATGTATGTGCTGGGGGCAAAGAGAGTGAAAAGTGTAGTTTATGGAGTAAGTTTGAAGAGAAGTAGACACTAGTGAAAAAGTTAAATCACACACACATAGACACACACACACGTATGTGTGTGTGTGTGTATGTGTGTGTATATAAGTAGCTCTTGTTATGAGACACATACCATAATCTGTCTCATAATAACCCCTCAGATTTGTGGAGTCCCTGGGTTGTGCAAATAGTTAAGTGGTTGACTACTAGCTGAAAGGTTGATGATTTGAACCCACCCAAAAGCCTAGGAACACAGGCCTGGCAATCTGCTTCTGAAAGGTTGTGGCCTTGAAAACCCTATGGAGCAGTTCTATTCTGCATACTTAGGGTCACCATGAGTCAGCACTGACTTTATGGAAACTAACAAAAATATCAGATTTACATACCTTGTTTTGTGAGATACAGAATTTTTTTTCTTCTGCTTATTCTGTCACACATTTGCATCTCACTTAATTATCAGCTTTTATAATACAACAGTGATTTGTATTTGATAATCCTAACTGGTACAAAGTACGAATGACAGACGTTATAAGTATCCTGAATATTCCCAAGTTTTTCTCTCATATCCACTTAAAATGGTTTAAATCTACTGTCCATATATAGTGAGAAACCATTGTTTCTGAGGATTTTTAGGGAATTTATGTTGTATAGACACGCCTCTCAATCAATTCTTCTGTGATTGTTTTCTCTCCATCCATTTCTCTTGTTTATGCCCCGCCTTCAATGAAAAACTAAAGATAACTATTGTTACTAACATTTTTAAACTGAAAGATTCTGAAAAATGGATGACAATTACAACACTACCAGCAACTCTATCCTGAATATACTAAACATCTTACATTTCCTCATGTTTCCTGGATTAGTTTCCTATTGCTGCTGTAACAAATTACCACAGACTTAATGGCCTAAAACAACACAAATTTATTATTTTACAACTCTGGAGACCTGAAATCTAAAATGGGTTGGAAAAGCTGCATTTCTTCTAGAGGCTCTGGGACCATCTGTTTCCTTGCGTCTTCTAGCTTCTAGAAACTGCCAGCATTCCTTGGCTCATGGGTTCACATCATTCCAGTCTCTTCTTCCAGCACCACATATTTTTCTCTGACTTTGACTTTTCTGCCTACCTCTTTCCCTTATAAAGACCATGGGATTCCATTGGGCCCACCTGGACAACCCAGGATCAACTCCCCATTTTCAAGGTCATCAATTTAATCACACCTGTAAAGTTCTTTTTGCCATACACATTCACAGGTTCTAGAAACTGAGGCATGAGCATATCTGGGAGGTCATTATTCTACTTACTATATCTCCATACTTACATTTTTAATCAGCTACCTTTTTCTCATGATCATCAAAATTACACAAGTCTTTCTCCTATCTTCTATTATGCTACCTCTCTCAAATTCCAAAGTTTACACCCTGCAGAACAATTTTACTCTCAACCTTTATCCTATAGTAGGTCCTGAAACTAACTTTGCGAATCTCAGAAGGTCCATTAATGACCTTTCCTTGACGACATTGTCATCCTCCTCTGAAATAAATGCTCTCTTTGCCTGGAAAGTGTTAAGTGCATTTCATTAAAAAAATAAGTGATATTATAAACATGAGTGTGCCTGTATATATGTGTGTGTTTATGCCTTTCTTCTACACCTGAAGGTAATGGTATTACTGGGAAAAACCATTCATTAAAATACCTATTTCATTACCATTGTAATCACTTGTGTATATGCATGTCTAGCTCTGCTACACACATGTATAAAGTTACACACTGTGTATGTGCCTGTTTCTCCATAGTAAGAACTTTTCTTGCTGAATAAAATCTCAAAAATTCAATTTATCTCTGGGATTTTAAGTACAAAACTCCCAAGAAAAATTCATTTTGTCTGAAAAATTACACAGAAATTAAAAGAAGTGTTGTTAGGCTCAACTTTGCCTGTTCTATGAAACAGCATTTTGTTATACAACTGAATTATTAAAACAGATTATTTTTCCATCTGTCTAACAATTTATATGCTGAATCATCTTTTATTATTTAAATAATACTTCCAGAATTACAACCAACAGAAAGAAGTGCCTCGTTATTTTGCAATGAAAAGTATCTATTTATTCCATTATTCCATAATTGTATGCATTTGGAATTTGATAAAGTTTAAAGCAAAATTCGGGAAGTCTTTTCATGCATCTGCAATCTAAAATAGTGAAATTTAAAATGCTTTAAATTAACTTTAATTAATTTAACATGCCAGATTTTTTTTTTTTTTTTTTTTTTTTATAGTAATTGCATTATTTTCTTGAAGTAAATTGGGTCACCAGGATAGAATTATCCCCTCCCACTTTTTTGGTTTAAATAACTATCAGTTAAAATATGACAACTTTTTCTGTTATCATATTTATAGTTATATTGATGGAGATTCATTTTATTTACAGAATTATATTGATTTTGCAAGTTCCTAAAAGGCATTTGGAAAGAACGGTAATGGAATGGATAGATGTGTTTGCCTTGTAGATCAATCAGTGAGAATTTCATGGATTGTAAAGTGAGGACACATTTACTGAGGTCAGCATTTTTGTTCCTACTGCTCTTTCTGGAACTGCAGCCAGCAGCTTCTTAGTACCAGTTACATACTTTCTGGAATAGCAAGCGAATAAGAGCACAGTACAGCAGAGTTTCTTGGCAGAGAGTTGCCTTCTCTTAACTGCTTTAATTCTGGTGATTGCATTAGGTACAGTTCATCTCTGATGAAGTGCTCTCAGCCAAGACCTAGGAATATATCAAATAGGAGCTGATGCCTCATTTCTCTGAGCAGGGCTCCCCATTGCAGATATTGACATGAGAGGGCCTAAGTGCGGTTGCGGTAGAAAGGAGAGCACCAACAAATAGTTTCTGTAATAGTTTCTTTTATTCACTATAATGTTATTTCAATGCAAGACAATAATGCTAGCACCAGGCTGATGTGTATGTGTGTGTGCACAAGGCTATGAATAAATATATGCATTTGTGTACATGTGTGTATGTGTTTATAATAAAATAAAAACTATATCTATTACAGTCATGTGACAGTTATCCCTATATAAACAGTTGAATTAGATGTTCAACAGTACAGGGAAAAATTTCCATGTTCTCTGGAAATTGCAGACAAATAAAACTGTAATGTGGGTGCTGAGTGCACAGGCATGCTATACTATGATTGCCCCTCACAGTCTCCCTAGCTTCTAAGGTACATAATACCTACTAATGGACACAATGTAAAGTATATGCTTTAGGGGGAGATGATTGCCCCCTGAAGAAACCTAGAAGTCTGTTAAGCTATCTTAATGGGGCAAAGGAAGAAGAACTGCTCCTGGAGCCAGGAAAACCTAGAATAGCCATCAGGAGATAGTCACTGGGGCAATGTATGATGTTCATTGCCTGCAGGGGGCTTTCCACGTTTATTATCCCTTTTTATTACACTCTTTCCCCTACCTGTTCTCTGTTCATACCATATGGCACATAGTCATCATGGTCCCAGTAGTATTTAACCCTGGGAGAGAGGGACTTAAGATGTGAAGTGTGGTGTGCTTGGATGTGATCTAATACATCCTGGGATGGGAACCTAACTTCAGGGAACTTGGCTGACGATGATGTGTGCTGTTCTACTCATCCTTGTTTTGTTTATTCTGTGAGTAATAAATGCCTGTTGACCACATCATTAGAACAGTGCCTGGTCTGTGCTCTGCTCCAATGGTCTTCACTAAGAACTTGTGAATATGGCACATTTTTGCAGTGGGGATGGGATATAAAGAAGGTCAGAAACAGAACTGAGCAGAATGAAGGACCCTTGGAGATCCCACTGGAGAGAAAATTGACTCTATGTTCAAAAAAGGAAAAGTGATAGCAAAAGAGAAAACAAATGGTAACCATCAGTGAAAGTGATACAGTTTTCCTCCTACATTCACCTCTTTCAAGAAGCTCTCGTGGTGCAGTGGTTAAAGAGCTCGTCTGCTAACCAAAAGGTTGGTGGTTTGAACTCACCAGCTGCTACACGGGAAGCAGTCTGCTTCCATAAAGATTTACAGCCTTGGAAACCCTATGGGGTCACTATGAGTTGGAATCAACTCAACAGCAGTGCTTTTAGTTGGGTTCACCTCCTTCAGATGATATTATGGATATTAGTGGTATAAAATGGACATTAGAATTTGAGATGTGAAAACTCACAGCCCAAGCAACCTGAAACCAGAGCCAGAGCCAATGAAAAGGCGACATAACAGTTAATGTCTCAGCCTAGGCAGAGCTGACCATGACTTCCTGGCTGCCTCCTAGACTCACTGTGTTCAGTGGAGTCCTGGGAAAGTTGGCAAGCTACGCTCATATCCTGATGTTTTGTAGGTCCAAATAGAAAACTAAATAAGACATCAGTGGTTTCAGGTAATGACAATGGATTTTGTAGCTGAAATCATCTAAGAATTTTTAGTATGTATTCCGAGGTATCCCCACGCATCTGTCAGTTTGTTGTACTGTGGGGGCTTGCGTGTTGCTGTGATGCTGGAAGCTATGCCACCGGTATTCAAATACCAGCAGGGTCATCCATGGTGGATAGGTTTCAACTGAGCTTCCAGACTAAGACAGACTAGGAAGAAGGACCTGGTGGTCTACTTCTGAAAAAAAATTAGCCAGTGAAAACCTTATGAATAGCAGCGGAACATTGTCTGATATACTGCCAGGAGATGAGCCTCTCAGGTTGTAAGGCACTCAAACGATGACTGGGAAAGAGCTGCCTCCTCGAAGTAGAGTCGACTTTAATGACATGGATGGAGTCAAGCATTTGAGACCTTCATTTGCTGATGTGGCGGGACTCAAAATGAGAAGAAACAGGTGCAAACATCCATTAATAATCAGAATGTGGAATGTATGAAGTATGAACCTAGGAAAATTGGAAATCATCAAAAATTAAATGAAATGCATAAAAATCAGTATCCTAGGCATTAGTGAACTGAAATGGACTGGTATTGGCCATTTTAAATCAGACAATCATATGGTCTACTATACTGGGAATGACAAACTGAAGAGAAATGGCGTCACATTCATCGTCAAAAGGAACATTTAAGATCTATCCTGAAGTACAATGTTGTCAGTGATAGAATAATATCCATATGCCTACAAGGAAGATCAGTTAATATGACTGTTATTCAAATTTATGCACCAATCATAAGGCCAAGGATGAAGAAATGGAAGATTTTTACCAACTTCTGCAGTTTGAAATTATTCCAACATACAATCAGGGTGCAATGATAATTACTCATAATTGGAATGCGAAAGTTGGAAACAGAGAAGAAGGACCGGTAGCTGGAAAATATGGCCTTAGTGATAGAAATGATGCAGGAGATCACATGATAGAATTTCGCAAGACCAACGACTTCTTCATTGACTCATTAACAACCTGGGTTATGCAGATGACACAACCTTGCTTGCTGAAAGTGAAGAGGACTTGAAACACTTACTGATGAAGATCAAAGGCTATGGTTTGTACCTCAACATAAAGAAACCAAAAGTCCTCACAACAACTGGTCCAATAAGGAACATCATGATAAATGGAGAAAAGAATCAAATCATCAAAGATTTCATTTTACTTAGATCCACAATCAACATCCACGTAAGCAGCAGTCAAGAAATCAAAAGATGCATTGGATTGAGCAAATCTGCTGCAAAAGACCTCTTTAAAGTGTTAAAAAGCAAAGATGTCACTTTGAGGACTAAGGCGCGTCTGACCCAAGCCATGGTGTTTTCAATCGCCTCATACACGTATAAAAGCTGGACAATGAATAAGGAAGACTGAAGAATTGACACCTTTGAGTTGTGGTGTTGGCAAAGAATATTGCATGTACCATGGATTGCCAAAAGAATGAACAAATCTGTCTTGGAAGAAGTACAGCCAGAATGCTCCTTAGAAACGAGGATGACAAGACTTAGCCCTCACATACTTTGGACAAGTTATCAAGAGGGACCAGTCCCTGGAGAGGGACATCATGCTTTGTAAAGTGGAGGGTCAGCAAAAAAGAGGAAGAGCCTCAATGAGATGGATTGATATAGTGGCTGCAACAATGGGCTCAAGCATAACAATGATTGTGAAGATGGCACAGGACCTGGCAGTGTTTTGTTCTGTTGTACATAGGTTCACTATGAGTTAGAACTGACTCTGCGACACCTAAAAACTACAGCAACAACATTCCAAGCTATAGGTTTAATGTTTCCTGTGTATACTACATTGTATTTTCTGATAATTACATTTCTTAACTAATATTTTTTTTAAAAGCACTAGCCTTTATTATCCAGAACTGATAGGAAAAGAGGTGACTGTGAGGCTAGGAGAGACTGGTGGTGCAGTGGTTAATTGTTTGGCTGCTAACTAAAAGGTGGGCAGTTCGAAACTTTGGAAACACTATGGAGCAGTTCTGTTCTGTCCTATAGGGTCACTATGAGTTGGCATCGACTCAATGTGTTTGGGTTTTTTTTTTTTTTTTTTGGATGAGGCTGGGACACTGCACCAGTATTTAATGACTCTAAATATCTGGAGAAGAAGCCCTAGTTGTAATAGTTAACGTGCTCAGCTGCTAATTGAAAAGTTGGCAGTTTGAACTCAACCAGCCACTCCATGGGAGAAAAGACCTACCGATGAGCTCCCGTAAAAATTACAGCCTAGGAAACCATATGGGGTAGATCTACTGTGTCCTATAAGGTTGTAACAAACTGGAATTGACTCGACAGCACACAACAACAACAAATACCTGGGAGAACAGAGGAAATACTGCTTAAGTTATAGTGCTAACAAGGGCACTGTTGCTTAATACTATCAAATTATTTGTTCCAGTCTTTACCTCATTGCACTGTCCCATCTTCTGCCACCTAAATCACAAGAACAAACCATTAGCAAATGTCTCTCTTTTCCCTGCCTTCCCAGACTAATTTAATAAAAAATGGCTAGATTTCTAGGAAGAGAGCATCTTTTTGGAGCCCACTCTCTCAGAATACTTTTTAGGATCTAAGGGTGATTATCAAGATTAAAAAGGAATTGAAGAATTTAAAGACATGGCTAATTAGCTCCTTGATCTCTGGACAATTTACTTAACCTCTTTGAACCTCCATCACTTTCCTCATTTACAAAACGGGATGGTAAACTCTATAATCCCTAAAGCTTAAAAAAAAAAAAAAATATGATTCCACAGAGGGGACAGTGGTAAACTCAGGACTGCTATCCCTTCTATATTCTTATAATTTTAGATATGCAAAAAAAATTACCCTTCGAATGCACCCTTGTTTATTGTTTTGATTCTGCCAAGACTTGCCAATATTTTCTTTTCTCTATAGACTGCAAAATATATAGTCTTTGTGGACTCTTTTTAAACAGTGGGAGAGGGAGATATGAAGCATAAAAGCTAAATATTACTTTAAATAAAAAGGCTATATTATAGATAATATAGTCTTCTGATTTGAAGGCTCTTACTCCAGGTCACTGCATGGCTCACTCCTTCATATTTCTACTGAAATGTCACTTTAAAAAAAAAAAAAAAAAAGGGTTTCTGTGATTACTTTATGTAAAGTAACACCTTTCACCACTTTCTGTCTCCTCTTATTTGCTTTCTTTTTCTTTATGGAATTTATTACCATATGAAATATCACATGGTTATTTATTTATTGTCTCTTTCCCTGCAGTACAATGGGAGCTCCATCACAGATGCTTTTGTTTTCTTCCTTATCCCTAGAGCCTGGGACAGAGCCTAACATTTATGAGATGCTCTACTTACTTGCTGAAGGAAGGAAAGAAGGAAACAAACGATTCGGCACCATAGCCTAGCCAAGTGAACACATAAAATTAATCATCACAATAAGTATATTTAGTCCTAGTTAAGAGGCAAAGAAACACAAAATTTGAGAGGTTAAGTAATATTCTTACTGTCGAGTATCTAAAAAGTGAAACAAACTGCCTGTTGATGTCGAGTCGATTCCGACTCATAGCCACCCTATAGGACAGAGTAGAACTGCTCCACAGGATTTCCAAGGAGCAGTTGGTGGATTTGAACTGCCAACCTTTGTTTAGCAGCCAAGCTCTTAACCACTTGTCATGGATTGAATTACGCCCCCCCCCCCCCCCCCCCCAGAAACGTGTGTATCTATTTGGCTGGCCCAGGATTCCTGGTACTGTGTAGTTGTCCTCCATTTTGTGATTGTAATTTTATGTTAAAGAGGATTAGGGTGGGATTGTAACACCTTTACTAAGGTCACGTTCCTGATCCAATGTAAAGGGAGTTTCCCTAGGGTGCGGCCTGCACCACCTTTTATCTTACAAGAGATAAAAGGAAAGGGAAGCTAGCAGAATGGGGGAAGCTCATACCACCAAGAAAGCAGTGCCAGGAGCACAGTGCGTCCTTTGGACCTGAGGTTCCTCTGCTGAGATGCTCCCAGACCAAGGGAAGACTGATGCATCACAAGGACCTTCCTCCAGAACCGACAGAGAGAGAAAGCCTCCTGGAGCCAATGTCCTGAATTTGGACTTGTAGCCTACTCGATTGTGAGAAAATAAACTTCTCTTTGTTAAAGCCATTCACTTGGGGTATTTCTGTTATAGCAGCACTAGATGACTAAGACACCACTGCACCACTAGGGCTCCCTCTAAAAAGTCAGAGAACCAGAATACAAATGTCAGAGAACTAGAATTCAAATTTGAGGTGGATCATTGTGATGGATCATTGAATTTTTCTTTTTCTTGTTTCAAATTTAATGGTACTTTTAGAACTCCTACATTTTAATAAAAATGTCCATCTCTTTGGTAACATTGCTATGTTGTGACGTTTTCTCAGAAAGAATTTAGCCTCTGCTTTTCTACATTTTAAGTGTGTATTTTGATGTAAAGACATGTATTTATCGTTTTTTTCACACGAGGATTCAGAGTGTTCTGGCAGAGATGTTTCACATTCATGTTAGGCATCTGCACTGAGTACGACATGAGCTATTTGGATACTGAAAATAAACAATTTTTTTTTCAATAGAGGTTATTGGATGGGTATAATTTGGAGTTAAGGATATTTCAGACAAAGATGAGGTAGAAAAATGCATCAGACACAAAATGGAGAAGATCAAAGTAAAGAAAAATAATGGAGATAGGCCTAGAGTGATGGGTTTGGGGAAATCATGAGGAACCTTGAGCTTTATTTGGTAAGTAAAGGGTAAAAGTACTCTTGTGTACAGTATGGTTGCTTAATCATTGCTGTACTTTCTAAATAATTTCGTGTAAGTGTATAAAATAAAAGATATAGAAAATGGGGAGTATAATTTGGAAGATATTTTGATAGCTCTTTCAAACATGTAAAAAAAATCATGCACAGAAATAGAATGTTCAGCTGCTGAGAAAAGACTTTCTGAGTGTCCAAATCTTAGTGTCTGAGAGTAGCACTATGAATAGAAATGGGAAATATGGCATGTGATAAGGTTTGATTGGGTTTGTGTGTGTGTGTGTGTGTGTGTGTGTGTGTGTGTGTGTGTGTGCTTTAGGTGAAAGTTTACAGAGGAAATTAGTTTCTCATTAAACAATACACAAATTGTTTTGTGACATTGGTTGCCAACCCCATGATGTGTCAACACTCTTCCTGTCTCCACTCCGGGTTCTCTATTTCCATTCATCCAGTTTTCCTGTCCCTTCTTGCCTTCACTTTTGGGCTGGTTTGCCCACTTAGTCTCATATACATGGTTGAGCTACAAAGCAGGTTCCTCATGTGTGTTATTGTTTGCCCTATAGACCTGTCTAATCTTTGGCTGAAGGGTGAACCTCAGGAATGACTTCAGTACTGAGTTAAAAGGGTGTCCTGGGGTCATACTCTCGGGTTTTCTCCAGTCCCTGTCAGACCAGCAAGTCTGGTCTTTGACTGAGTTTTTAAAGGTAGATGATGAATTTATGTTAGGAATTGAGCGTTGGAGATGCCATCATGCACGTTTGAATTTGATGTACACATAGAGCTTCGTTCTGGGTATTTTGAAATCTTGAGAGATGCTAGGATTTGAAACAGAGATTTGTTGGCCACCTTCACGGGTGTGATGGATAAGCAGTACCATTGGAGGAGATCCCTGTTGAGAATGAGTAGAAAGAGAAAAGAAAATGGTGATTGTAATATTGCCAGGAGAAAGATAAGCCAGAGAAAGAAGGAAACTGAGTGTGAGAATTAAGAAGCTGCATTGACTCTGACTGGCCTCCAAGAAGCCTTTGCTGTCTGTTGCCCAGGTATTATTGATCTACTCAGGTATTATTGATCTACTGTGAACTTACCTAAGCTTCAGTTAAAACTTAAACTCTCCAACATTCTATGCTGAACAGAACATATGATGGAGAATGAATAATGAGGGTTGTAAAAAGGCACCTCTGAAGAACTTAGAGATAATAGAAACATACTTGCTTTTTGAGAATAAACCAAGCAAAAAAGAAAAGAAAAAGGAAGAACTATTGAGAATAAAACTAGTATTTTTGAGACCTACTCAGAAAATATAGTTAAAAAATGAATGGATTGTCTTGTACAGAGAAGCTCTTTTTAGAGAAGCAAATTTTGGAATTTTAGTGACAGCATTATGTCCAGGGAGAGTTACCACATTTGGGGGACTCAGTTCATAAGCAGAATGTTCTCTGCTGTGGGCAGAAATATTTCCTTTGGCCTCTTCCGTGGCTTGAGTAAAATATTTCCCATGTCAATCCTTGAGCTTTGTCTCAATTTTATGCCATCAGTCAACCTGTTGATTGATTTATTGGCTATAAATATCACAGGAAATATGGGCATTCAAAGTCACATCCTCCACTGTGAAGTATAAGTTGGGGTTTTAATTATACCTCTATTTTGTGAAAATTTAATTAGAGTCATTTTATCACATTTCTGGGTGCAGAGGTAAGGCCCAATTTCTGGCCTGGAAAGATTGGAAACTAGAATCCAGAGCTTGGAAAATCCATCCAGGTCATGTCACCCAGAGATGCCACTTTTTTTCCACTTCCACTGGAGATCTTTTTATCGTTTTTCTATTCCATGAAAATTCAATTTTATCATTTATTTCCTATTCTATGAATTTTCAAATCTAGAGATCCCTGGTGTTCAAATAGTCTTTTCTCATTAAATATGTATGGATATCTGCTAGGAAAACCATCAGGTGTTACATGCTTTTCTGACAAATACATGCCGACGATGGGAGCTGGCTCAATGCCTAGATCTGTGTGAGGTAACACAGCTGACTGATTGACGGGGATCTACTTTGCATTTGATGGTCACGGAATAAGTGCTTTGTGCATTTCTGTGATATGGTTGCTCACATACAGCAAGTCCCGGGGTCCCTATGAGTCGGAACCAACTTGATGGCACCCAACAATAACAAAACAACCAAGTTTTAAGTACCAAGTAGTACAAACATGTTTTAGAATAGGAGAAACGTCACTGAACTGTAGTTAAGATTTCACTAAAACCAGAGGATTTGGCAATTCTGACAGACCAATTAATTTGCCATCTTCCCATTCCATATTTGTGTCCTATTTCAGTGACTACAACTGAGTTACTTTTAGTAAACCCTAGGGGAAAACATTTTGTAACTGAATTGATAGTTACATAAATACAATATTTGTCAAGGCACTAAGTGCTAAGAGCACATTCTCAAGATTAAGCACCATAAGGTATTTCATACATAACTGAGCAATCAAGGGGGAGAAATATTGCAGTTATCTGTCTGTCTGCCTATCTATTTATTTGTCTACCTAGATAGATAGGTAGATAGGTAGATAGGTAGATAGACAAGATATCTGGAGTATTCCTCCCTCTTGATTGCTTGGTATGTATAAATATATATATTTTTTATATATTCATATATATATGAAATGTTTGTGTCAAATGATTAACTTTACCTTAATTATTTTTCAATATCTGTCTAAAATCTTCAAAATTGCAAGTAACAGAAAAGTCTTGTGGTTTTAATTTTTATGCCTAATAGTGTATTCTATTCTACATATAGAAATTCCTTGTCTATTTTGTCAATGGGCACTAACTGAAAATAAACTGTCCTTTTAATTTTTTTATGGTTGAAGGTATGAATTCCAGAGTATGATAGCCTCAGTCTAATCCTGGGTTCTCAAAATATAGATGTGTGACTTGCAGCAAGTTACTTAAAGTCAATGTGCTGCCATTTCCTCATCTATAAAATGAGGATAATAATAGCTCCTACTCCCCAGTGTTGCTTTTAGAATGAAATGATTTACAATATGGAAACCAGCACATAGTAAATACAACGGTTGGCTGCTATTATTATTCAATGTGTATTTTAAGAAATTCAGATAACCTACAGAGATTTTTCAGAATAATAACATCCTAATTTATGATAAATCACTTCAAGCTTATGGATATTAATTAGTCTATAGTTGTGCAAAATTATATATTTAATAGTTATTCAATATAATTGAACATTTCTCTCCCCCCTCCTTTTTAAACATCATAATAAATGGAGAAAAATTTGAAGTCATCAGTGATTTCAATCAACATCCATGGAAGTAGCAATTAAAAAACCAAACGACATATTGCATTGAGAAAATCAGCTGCAAAAGACCTCTTTAATGACTAATATGGGTCTGACCCAAGCCATGGTCCTTTCAATTGTCTCATATGCATGCAAAAGTTGGATAGTGAAAAAGGAAAACAGAAGAAGAATTGATGCATTCAAACTGTGGTGTTAGTGAATATTATTAAATATACTGTGGACTACTAGAAGAATAGGATCCCTGGTGGCACACTGGTTAAGTGCTCGGCTGCTAACCAAAAGGTTGGCAGTTCAAACCTACCAGCTGCTCCAAGGGAGAAAAGACCTAGCGATCTGCTCCTGTAAAGATTTACAGCCTAAGAAACACTATGGGGAAGTTCTACTCTGTTATATAGAGTCAGTATGACTCAGAATCGACTCCACAGCATACAACAATAACAACAGCCAGAACAATGATGAATCTTGGAAGAAATACAACAAGAACGTTCCTTAGAAGTGAGGATGGTGAAACTTCTTGCTTACTTTGGACAATTCATTAGGAAAAGGACATTATGGCTGGTAGTATAGATGGCTGAGGAAAACTAGGAAAACCCTCAATGAGATGAATTGACACAATGGACTCAAAGATACCAATGACCATGAAGATGGCCCAGGACTGGGCAAGCTTTCCATTAAAAAGTCATTATCTTGTGATAGTAACACAACCAGGATTGCCAGAATTTGCAGAGTTGGTCTAATAATTTGATAGTAGCCCAGATTAATTGGATATATACTTGTATGCAATCACTTGGGATACTGGAGTTTGGTCAATGGTATTGTCTCTGATTGGACAATAGTTCCTGAGGCTAGATATATCTGTTTCTATGTAAAGCTTGTTGTTTATTTTAGATTCCTGGGATCATTGAGAGTAAAGGGAATCACACTAGAGTTGTTTGACATCTGAGCAAGTATTTTCTCATATTTGGTTATTATTGTACTGCATTGTGCCACTTACAGAAATTTTTTCTGTTAACCACTTAGCTTAAAGCACTAAGATGTTATGGAGTATTGTATTAATGTAAAACACTAGAGGAATTTAATTTAACCATTAGGAGAATTAGCACAGCTTGTTCCATTTATCACTTTTACATCATTTTATACATGCACCTAACCTTAAGGCCACTTATACATGGAAGTTGGTTCACTTTCTACCTGTGTCTACGTCACTTGTAATGATTTCCAGTCCACATCACACAAAGCAATTTCAGTAAGTGCTGAACTTAAAGAGATTTACATTCACACATACAGCACAGAGATTCCACATACATATTCCACAAGCCCTCATAACTCTGTTTCTCAGAAAGCACATTTCAGATATTTGCATCAGGTTATACTGTTTAAAATGTTGAATCTGCTTCTCACCTTTCCCTTCCCTGGAGGTGAGGAATGAAACAATGTTTCTCTCCAGTGTATGAAGATGTTTTTATTTTTAAATTATTATTACATTATTATTAAATTCAGGGGCCAGGGCAAGCGAATTCAGAAAGAGGTAAATTCCGATGAATTCTGAAATAGAAAAAGAAAGAATCCTTAAAGAAACCAGATTATATTCAGAATCACATTAACAAAGTTAAGGTTGAAAACATTATTGTTTTTAATTAAAAATTATAACATTGAAGCTTTGAAAAGAAATTATTTCTCTGTCAATTGTAAACGACTGGTTTCACTTAAGTGACCTCTGGTGGTGCAATTGTTAAAGTGCTTGGTTACTAACTGAAAGGTCGGCAGTTCGAACCCACCAGCTGCTCCATGAGAAAAAAGACCTGGAGATCTGCTCCCATAAAGATTTACAGCTTTGGAAACCCTATGAGGTCAATTCTACTCTGTCCTATAGGTTGACTGTGAGTCAGAATCAACTCTACAGCACATAACATCAACAACAACAATTTCACATAAGTTTTACTTTGTATTAACAAAAATATAGAGAAGTCATCTTTATCTTGTTAAGACCTACTTTTATTTTATTTTATTTTTTGGTTTTAACAAAGAGAAGTTTATTTCCTCACAGTTTAGGTAGGCTAAAAGTCCAAGTTCAGGGCGTCAGCTCCAGGGGAAGGCTTTCTCTCTCTGTCGGCCTTCTTCTCTTCAGTGTTCCCCCAGACTAGGCGCTTCTCTGCGCAGCGACCCCGGTCCAAAGGATGCACTCTGCTCCCGGCACTGCTTTCTTGATGGTGTGAGGTCCCCAACTCTCTGCTTGTTTCCCTTTGTTTTTATCTCCCTCAACAGATAAAAGGTGGTGCAGGCCACACCCCAGGGAAACTCCCTTTACATTGGATCAGGGATGTGACCTGGGTAAGGGTGGTGTTACAATCCCACCCTAAACCTCTTTAACATAAATTACAATCACAAAATGGAGGCCAACCACACATTTCTGGGAATCATGGCCCAGCCAAACTGATACACACATTTTTTGGGGGGCATAATTCAAATCATGACATTCCACCCTTTGGCCCCCCAAAAATCACATCCTTGCAAAATGGAAAACATTCTCCCTATCATATCATGGCAAAAGTCTTAACTCCAAGTCCAAAATCAGAAAATTCCTCTTCATCTGTGAAATCTAGAATACAAGTTATTTACTTCCAAAGGTATAATGGCAGAACGGGCACAAGCTAGACATTTCCATTACAAATGGGAGAAACTAGAGGAAAAGAAGTGATAACAGGCACGAAGCAAGTCAGCAGAACACATTACATTAGCCCTTAAGGCTTTGAAAATAATCCTCTGTTCTCTGAGACAATTTACACAATGGCCCTGCCCTCCAGACTCTTTGTATTGGCCACACTCTCCAGATTTTGAGTGGAGGCCCCTCAGCCCTAGGCTTCAGCTCTGCCTTCCAGGCCTCCTGGGACAGCAACTCTGCTCCCTTGGCTTTAGGCGCACCATTCTCCTAGTCCAGCGGGGTGACAACTCCACCCTTAGAAACACCAGAGGCCATTGCTCCACCCTTTGAAACCCTTGAGGTCATGGCTATACCTTTTGAGACTGAGACAGCTTGGCTTCTTGTGTCCCTTGTCTCTTCAGCTTCTGCTTCTGTTTCCTGTGGCTTCTTGGCCCTCATGCCCACATCTGCCCTGCTGGGGCAGGTGTTTCAAAGCTCTGTAGCTCCACCAGTAAGTGCCCGGAGACACCCCACTCTGCCAGGAAGCCTCATGCACACAGACACTCAGCTCCCTTGCTCCGTGGGTCCGCAAGCCTAGCTCCACTGATAAGTGCCCAGAGGCACCCGACTCCGCCAGGAAGCCTCCTGCGCACAGGCACTCAGCTCTCTCGCTCTGTGGGTCAGCTCCAGCGCCGTCTTGCACAGGTCTCCTGGTTCGTCTGCTGTTGGTTCTCTGCCGCTGCCGCTCCTCTATGCATTCATAGTTTCAAAACTGCTTCCACATTTTAGGTATCTGTTAGAGCAGCACCCCACTCTCTCAGTACCAAATTCTGTCTTAGTCATCTAGTGCTACTATAACAGAAACACCACAAATGGATGGTTTTAATGAACAGAAGTTTATTTCCTTACAGTTAAAGTAGGCTAAAAGTCCAAATTCAGGGCATCAGCTCCAGGCGAAAGCTTTCTCTCTGTGTCAGCCTTCTCATCAATGTTCCCCCGGACTAGGAGCTTCTCTGCGCAGGGACCCCTGTCCAAAGGGTGCACTCTGCTCCCGGCACTGCTTTCTTGATGGTATGAGGTCCCCCAAGACCTACTTTTATTTACTATGAATACATTTCGTGGACCAAGGGAAACATTTAAATCAGCGCAATAGAACATGTCCATAATGTTATTCCTTAGAGAGTCACATTCAATATAATGTTGAACTCATCTTGAAAAGATGAAAAGATTGTGTGATAAACACTCAAAATTATATTACAAGTTGTTTTTTCTTAAAGTTTGGTTCCATAGCATAGAGTAGAGAGAGGAACTATTACATCAAGTCAGTAAATTATTTCGTTTAGAGTCAAGTCAACGTGTTTCAAGAAAGACAGCCTGAGCTTCCACCAAGTTTTTATGAAATATATTATTGTGCTTCTAAGACTTCAGAAAGAATCTCAGAAGCTTCCAGTTTGGAGCCTGAGAGTCTGGTATGAATGTGTTTATTGATCAAAGAGACCAGATTATGGTTATTTTTCTTTTCACTTTATGATGCTTCAGTTAATGATTGAGGAAGATTTAAACCTTTTACATACATGCACACACATGCACACACTCGTGAACTAACTCTAGTGTAGCTATGTCAATACTCAGAGTTGTGACACTGTGACACAAAGTGACTAAGCACACTAATTAAGAATCCTGAGTGCATTGGGAAAAGTTCAAAACATGGGGATGAAGTTTCATTACTGCACTGTATGTACACATTGTTTGCTTACATCTCTTCTGGTTATTTCAAAAAGAAGCAGCTACTCTGAGCCTTTTTCTCATTATCCTCTTGTAAAGAATGTTTTGGACTCTATCTTTTTTTATTGGCTCCATCAAAATTATTTCCAGCTTGTTGGCTTTTCTAGCATTTCTGACTAATGTTATTTTGGTCAAACCTGAAATGTCTACCTTCTTCCTCTTTGATTGCTAGTGTCTTGGGATCTTGGAAAAGGGGAAAAAGGTGACTCATCTTTTTTCCCAGTCCTTTTCTGACCCTTTCAGCTTCTCCTTTCTGACCGTATGTACTCTGCTTGGCTACGGAAAAGGAGCTTCATGTTCTGACCATTGGAAAACAGTTTTGATATGTTTTAAATACGTTAACTGTCCTCTGGGGCTATCTTGTTAGACAGGTTACAATGTCTTCTTGAATTGTTCCTCTTCTGTTTTTCAGCTTAAAAATCCCTTGGAAGGGTGCACTTGGTTAGGATAATGTTTTGGTTTGGTTATGGGGTTGCAGAGAAGAGTCATAATCTTTCTTCGGTTTTGCAGATGCAGCAGTCTATTCTCTGGGAAAGTACTGGTCGTTTAGAAGTACTAGAGTCTTCTGTATCCTTGAAGCAGCCTCCTTCTTTCTCCAAATGCTGATTGTCTTCATGCTGCTTCCTGTTCTCTTGTTCTTCCCTATTTCGTTCTCTACATTAAAAATTACATTCACATGCCTCATTTCTGTTCAGCAACTGGCTATTGTCTAGATAACCGAAAACCCGGTACCAAATCCACTGCTGTAGAGCAATGCTGACTCATGGCAACCCAATGTGTTACAGAGTAGAACTAAGCTCCATAGGGTAATCTTTACAGAAGCAGATCACTGGGCCTTTCTTCTTTGGCGTTGCTGGATAGGTTCCAACAGCCAACCTCGAGGTTCATAGCCAAGTGCAAACCATTTGAACCAGATAGGTACATAACCACTAGATAAACCTGATAGATAGAAAGGCAAGAGTCTAAGGCAGAATGTCGTCTTTCTATAGGAGAGTTATAGATAAAATGTCAAATTTTTTTTTAATAATTATAGCAGGCAGTTCCAGGACTTTTTGGTCTTTGTTGTATAAATTGTGGAAGACACTGTGGATTGATTATCTTATCCCAGTAGGTGGTAAACTTTTTCTGCAAAGGGCCAGGTAGTAAATATTTTAGGCTTTTTAGGCCGTATGGTGGTTCTCTGTCAATTCTACTTAACTCTGCCATTGTAGCATGAACACAGTCATAGACAATATTTAAACAAACTAGCATGGCTGTAATTTGCTTATGCCTGGCCTGTCTATTAGCTTCTCTTCTTCATTTTGCCTTTCTGAAAAGTTTTGTTCAGTTATTAAGTTGGTGGCCATGTGCTCAGGGAAGTAGTCTCCTCCTTTAGTTCCAGGGAATGAATCATGGTTGATTTAAACAAGTCGTGCTAAGGATCTTCCTTTGACAATGATAGGCATATGTCTCATAGCTGGCCCTTGAAGCATAACAGGAGTTCTTTTGGGGCCTTCTGGTAACTATTTTGCAGGAAAAGTCCACATAAGGAAAGCACATTCTTTTTGAAGCTACATTATGAGGATGTGACTGTGTCACATCTATTACCATATGATGATGATGATCATAGTAATGAGTGGTGCTGACTTCAAGTCATTCAACATTATGTCCCCAAATCTGTGATTCAGATTGGTACCAGTTTTTTTGGTAGAGGTTTGTATATTGAAGAACAGATTTTTTCAAATTTGTTTCATAAGCAATAAACATTCACAGGAAAGATAAACCTTATGTCTCTGAACGCCTAATGAAAAATTCCATGAAAACCACAAGTACTTTAAAAAAACTATCTTTTGAAATGATATTATCACAAAATAACTATTTAAACATGTAGTTCAAGATCTCTTAAGAAATGTGGCACTGTGGTTTAATGTCATTTTCATACCTAAGGAAATATATTTTCTAAGATTTAAGAGAAATGATGGAAATAAAATTTAATTTAAAAGTTTGGAATTTGTATACATTTTAGGGAGGTTTATTATACTTATGCATATGTATCCAATATATTTTAATTGGAAAATGGGTAGCGTGCATCTAATATTGAGTCATTTATGAGGTATAATGGTATATAATCTAGTCCCCAGATACTCATATTTATGTGAATTATTTCCTTCTCCACGATCTCTTCTTTGTATAAGAAGTATTACTATACTTTTACACTGTACATATCTCATGAAGTTTTTAAATTTATGCAATTAAGCAGTTTATTTGTTGGCTTTGGAATACTTTGTACTAACCCAGAAATATCTTTTCATTTATTATCAACATTCAAATGGAAATTTAATTATTATATATGTTGTTGTTGTTAGTTACCATTAAGTTGGCTCCTACTCATAACAATCCTATGTACAACAGAATGGAATATTGCCGAGTTCGTCCTGCACCATCTTCACAATGATTGGTATGCTCGAGTCCATTGTGACCACAGTGTGTTTTGAATGTTTTCCATTCTAGGGGGCTCATCCTTCAGTACTACATTGGACAATGTTCTGTTGTGATCCATAGGGTTTTCACTGGCTAATTTTTGGAAGGAGGTTGCCAGACCTTTCTAGTCTGTCTTAGTTTGGAAACTCTGCTGAAACCTGTCCACCTTGGGTGACTCTGCTGTTATTTGAAATACTGGTGGCATAGCTTCCAGTGTCGTAGTGATATGCAAGCCACCATAGTACGACAAATTGACAGATGGGTAGTGGTATTTATTAAAGTACCACCACCATTAATATTTAGTGGTAATTAATATTACCCTTAATATTTGAATTAAGATATACCCCAGGTTTAAATCTTAATTCAAAATATTGGCTGTCAAAAGAAAAAAAGTTCAGATGGAGCCCTTCCCCTGCTTGTTAATCATGAGATAAAGACACCAATTTGTTTTAAAAGCAGACTCTTTTTTAGGGGGATGAGCAATTTTGTCCTTACTAACTGGCCTTTCTTCTTTCTAATTAGAGAAGATTGTTTTTTCCTTGCTGAACATTTTGTTTGAATTTGTTTCCCTGTCCTGTTTAATTTCTTCCTGATTTGTAAAAGTAAAACATAGCCATGAGAGTCAGCCTTTGGATTCAGCTTAATGACATTTGAAAAGAAAAACAAGAAAAGGAAAGCTGTGCTTTTCAAATGAGTTTTTTTTTTTTTTTTTTGGCCTTCTTTTGTTGCTATTCTGTCTGGTAGTAATTGACACGCTCACTCTCGGGAAAAGGGGTCTCAACTGAGTGGACCGTCTTCATCTATATAGAGTCATGTTCCTGTATAACGTCAGTTCGGGCAACGTCCGACCACACATACATCCGTGATCCCAAGCCCGGGAAAGCTTACAAACACTACTTTGAGATGCACATGGAAACATTATTATTATTATTACTCTATTATTATGTTAAAGATGTTTTTAGTGTATCTGTGTTTCTTTAATATTTTTTATGCATAGAAAGGTACACTGTATACTATATATTAAGACAAACATTTGACTAAGTGACGTTAGATATGTACCATACCTAACTGTTCTGACTTACGTACAAATGTGACTTAGGGACAGATTTAGGAATGGAACGCATTTGTAATCTAGGGACTGCCTGTATACAGTGTGGTGTTCACACAACGTCCAAATTGCAAAACGTCCTGTTTCACAGAATGTATTATGGACGTTAAGCGACGTGTGACTATACTTCTTTTTTTTTTAATTGTACTTTAGATGAAGGTTTACAGAACAAACTAGTTCTCATTAAACAGTTAGTACACATATTGTTTTATGACATTGGTTAACAAAGCCCTGACATGTCAACACTCTCTCTTCTCGACCTTCGGTTCCGTATTATCAGCTTTCCTGTCCCCTCTTTCCTTCTAGTCCTTGCCCCTGGGCTATTGTGCCCCTTTAGTGCATGACTGTACTCTTGATGCAGGAGATGGAAGAAGACTGTCCTTTAGTCGCGTGCACAATAGTCCTTGTGTCACTGGCATTCAAGCTAACAAATATTACAGATTCCTCAGAACCATATCTTTAAAACATTTACAGAAAATTTGAGTTATTTTTAAGAGGAAGAGTCTCATGGATTTGTCTGCATGAAGATCTTCCTTTTACTTATGTAAAGCAGGTAAGGTATAGTCTTTCAACTATCTTAAGCTATTTTTACCCTATACAGTCTAAATATACTAGGGGAGTCTCGAACTTCTATGTGGCAATTTCTATCTCAGTGAGAATATCAAATTAGTTACACACATCCAAAAATTTTAAATTCCTTGAAGAGAATTGCACCTATCTTTGTAGAGGTTATTACTACCAATTGGCCTAAGTGCCTGTCAAATAAGTTAATTTGTCCTTTAATACCACACCAGCTAATTGGGATGAAGCAATATGTATGCTATTTTGTGTGTGTGGTATGCAACCTATTAGATTAATAGTACAGCAATGATTTTGGTCAGATTTTTTAAGAGAGCTTGTAAAATGGTCTGGGACACATGAATGATCAGTTCTACAGATAACAGTTGTGTAATACATAGTAGCATAAAACCAAAATCTGACTTTTAGTTCCAACTCTGACTCAGCAGTGGTTATGCCTCTGTAGGGTAATTACCCTCTGAAGTCTCATCTGTAAAATGATAGGCTTGTACTAAATGAGCAAATACATATTAGTTTTATATTGCCGCATAACAAATTACTGTCACAAACTTCATGGCCTAAACAAAACCCATTTATTTTCTCACAGTTTTGAGTCCAGAATTCTGAGCATTGCTCAGCTGGGGTTTCTTGTCAGGGTCTCACTACAGTGAAATCAAAATGTCAGCCGACTGGGTTCTCAGGATGAACTTGGTGTCCTATTCCAAGCTCATTGGGATTGTTGCAGAACTCACTTCCTTGACCCTGTAGGACTGAAGTTTCCATTTTCTTGCTATCAGCCAAGGGTTATTCTAAGCTCCTAAAGGCCTCCCGCAGGTGTTAGTCATGTGTCTTACTCACAACATGGCAGCTTATTTCTTCAAAACCAACAAGAGAAACTCATTCCAGTCTGCTATGATGAATTTTATATAATGCAACCTAATCAAGAGAGTGACTATCCCATCAGATATACAGAACCCAGCTATACTCAAGAACCAGTTGCTGTTCAGTTGATTCTGACTCATGACAACCCCACGTGTGTCAGAGTAGAACTGTGCTCCATAAGGTTTTCAATGGCTGATATTTTAGAAGTAGATCAACGGGTCTTTCTTCCAGTGTGCCTCTGGGTGGACTCAAACCTCAACCTTTCAGTTAGCAGCCAAGCACGTTGACTATTTCCACTACCCTGAGACCACCACACTCAAGAAGAGGGGGTTATACAGGGCATGTATACCAGGGGTGGGAAGTTTGATACCATCTTAAAATTCTGCCTGTCACATAAACATTCACGTCCAAATTGCTACGATAATTATGACATTCCTAATAAATATTCTAATAGGAAGTTAAGAGGGAAAATAGTTACTGTCTTCAGCAAGGATGGTAAGTCCTGATTTGGAGCTATTATCATGGTTTTGACATCCCCTTGGAGGTTTCTACACTTATCTTGTTAAGTGTCCTTCTGAATGCAGCAGTCTAAACATAACTAATTAGTTATTATTCTGGTTAATAACATCTGTATTAGTTTTATATTACTGCCATAACAAAATACCACAAATTTAGCAGCTTAAAAAAAAGCTCACCTATTTATTAGCTCACAGTTCGGTATGCCAGATGTCTGGACGTAGTGTGGTTCAGCTGGTTCTAGGCTCAGGTTTCATGAGACTGAAATCAAGGTATTGGCAAGGCTGTTTCCATTTTGGAACTTCTGGAAATAAACCCACTTCCAAGTTCATTCAGATTGTTGGCAGAAATAAGTTCCATATAATTGCAGGATTGAAGCCTCCATTTAATTGTTCGCTAACGGCTGTTGGTCATTCTCAGCTTCTAGAGGCCGTCTGTATTCCTTGGCTCATGGTTCCCTTCCTCCATCTTAAAAACCAGCAATGTCAGCTTGAGTCATTCTCATGCTTCAAATCTTTTTGGCCTCCCCTCTTGCCTCATCTCTGTCTCTATTCTGCTATATCTGTCTACCTTCCTCTTTTGCTTTTAAGGGCTCATGTAATTAGATTAGGTCCATCTGTATAATCCAAAATAATTTCCTTATTTTAAGGTTAGTTGTTAAATAGCCCCAATTCTGTCTGCAAAGTCCCTTCATAGCAGCTCTTAGTATTTGATCTAAGGGTCTCCATAGACTGACATCAAGATGTCAGCTGGGACTGGGCTTTCATGTAGAGTTTGGTGAAATTGAATAATCAGGGGATGGGAATCTTGGGGAGAAATCTTTTAAAATTCTACCTACCATATCCTTCATATCTAAGATTAATGCACAAATGTTTATGGTGTGCCTCATGTTTGCTCTGTATTAAATATCCTGTTGTCTTTGAGTAGATTCTGATTCATAGCTACCCTATAGGTCAGAGTAGAACTGCCCCATAGGGTTTCCAAGGAATGGCTGGCGGATTCGAACTGCAACCTTTTGGTTAGCAGCTGAGCTCTTAATCACTGCAACACCAGGGCCCCATATTAAATATGGGCGATGCAGAAATGGAATGATGGCTTGCTGCTTTCTAAGAGTTTAAAGTTAGTAGGAGAAAAAGTCAAGTTTGTATAAGAGATGCTGTGATGGAAATCTACCAATCATCAATCAGTTTGTGGTACTGTGGTAGCTTACCTGTTGCTGTGATGCTGTGATGCTGGAAGCTATGCCACTGGTATTTCAAATACCAGCAGGGTCACCCATGGTGGATAGATTTCAGAAGAGCTTCCAGACTACGATAGATAGGAAGAAGGACCTGGCAGTCTACTTCTGAAAAAATAGGCCAGTGAAAACCTTATAAACAGCAGCAGAAATGTCTGACACCGTGCTGGAAGATGAGCCCCCTCAGGTTGGAAGCCTCTCAAAATACGACTGAGGAAGAGCTGCCCCCTCAAAGTAGAATGGACCTTAATAACATGGATGGAGTCAAATTTTCGGGACCTTTATTTGCTCATGTGGCATGACTCAAAATGAAAAGAAACAGCTGCAAATGTCCATTAATAATTGGAGCTTGGAATGTGCAAAGTACGAAGAGAGAAAAATTGGAAGTTGTCAAAAATAAAATGGAACACATAAAGATTGATATCCTAGGCATTAGTGAGCTGAAATGGACTGGTATTGGCCATTTTGAATCAGTCATATGGTCTACTATGCCAGGAATGACAAATTGAAGAGGAATAACATCACATTCATTGTCAAAAAGAACATTTAAGGTCTATCCTGAAATACAACTCTGTGTATAGGCTTATATAGGATAATATCCATAGGTCTACAGGGAAGACTAGTTAATATGACTATTATTTAAATTTATGCACCAACCACTAAGGCCAAAGATGAAGAAATTGAAGATTTTTATCAACTTCTGCAGTATGAAATTGATCAAACATGCAATGAGGTTGCATTGATAATTACTGGTGATTGGAATGCAGAAGTTGGAAACAAGAAGGAACAGTAGTTGGAAAATATGGCCTTGGTGATGGAAATGATGCCAGAGATTGCTTGATAGAATTTTGCAAGACCAGCGAATTCATTGCAACTACATTTTTTCAACAACATAAATGGCGACTGTCAGGTGGACCTCACCAGACTGAATACATAGGAATCAAATCGACTACATCTGTGGAAAGAGATGAGGAAGAAGATGAATGTCATAAGTCAGAACAAGGCCAGAGGCCGACTGCAGAACAGACCATCAATTGCTCCTTTGCAAATTCAAGTTGAAGCTGAAGAAAATTAAAATAAGTCCATGAGAGCCAAAATACAACCTTGAGTATATCCCACCTGAATTTAGAGACTGTCTCAAGAATAGATTTGACACATTGAACACTAATGACCAAAGACCAGACAAGTTGTGGAATGATATCCAGGACATCATATATGAAGAAAGCAAAATGTCATTACAAAGAAAGGAAAGAAAGAAAATGCCAAAATGGATGTCAAAAGAGACTCTGAAACTTGCTCTTGAACATAGAGTAGCTAAAGTGAAAGGAAAAAAGGATGAAGCAAGAAATGGACAGAAGATTTCAAAGAATGGCTCGAGAAGACAAGGTTAAGTGCTATAATGAAATGTGCAAAGACCTGGAGTCTGCAAACCAAAACGGAAGAATGTGCTCTGCATTTCTCAAGCTGAAAGCACTGAAGAAAAAAATCAAGCCTCAAGTTACAATATTGAAGGCAAAATATTGAATGACGCAGAAAGTATCAAAAGAAGATGGAAGGAATTCACAGAATCACTGTGTTGAAAAGACTTGATTGACATTCAGCCATTTCAGGAGGTAGCATATGATCAAGAATTGATGGTACTGAAGGAAGAAGTCCAAGCTGAACTCCAGGAATTGGTGCAAAACAAGGCTCCACGAATTGATGGAATACCAATTGAGATGTTTCAACAAACAGATGCAGGCTAGAGGTGCTCACTCATCTATGCCAAGAAATTTAGAAGACAGCTACTTGGCCAACTGACAGGAAGAGATTCATATCTGTGCCCATTCCAAGGAGAGAAAATATAACAGAATGTGGAAATTATCAAATAGTATCATTAATATCACACACAAGTAAAATTTTTCTGAAGATCATTCAAAAGTATATTGACAGGGAACTGCCAGAGATTCAAGCTGCATTCAGAAGAGGACATGGAACCAGGGATATCAGAATACCAAAAAGATGTTTACCTGTGTCTTATTGATTATGCAAAGGCATTTGACTGTGTGGATCATAACAAATTTTGGATAGCATTGCGAAGAATGGGAATTCCAGGACACTTAACTGTGCACATGAGGAACCTGTACGTAGACCAAGAGGCAGTTGTTTGAACAGAATAAGGGGATACTGCATGGTTTAAAGTCAAGAAAGGTGTGTGTGAGGGTTGTATCCTTTCACTATACTTATTTAATCTGTATGCTGAGCAAATAATCCGAGAAGCTGGACTATATGAAGAAGAATGCAGCATCAGGATTGGAGGAAGACTCATTAACAACCTACGACATGTAGATGACACAACGCTGCTTGCTGAAAGTGAAGAGGACTTGAAGCACTTCCTGATGAAGATCATAGACTGCCACCTTCAGTATGGATTGCACCTCATCATAAAACAAAAATCCTCACAACAGGACCTATAAGCAACATCGTGATAAATGGATAAAATATTGAAGTTGTCAAGGATTTCATTTTACTTGGGTCCACAATCAACACCCATGGAAGCAGCAGTTAAGAAATCAAATGACACATTGCACGGGGCAAATCTGCTGCAAAATACTTCTTTAAAGTATTAAAAAGCAAAGATACCACTTTAAGGACTACGGTGCACCTGACACTAAGCCATAGTGTGTTCAATTGCCTCATATGCATGTGAAAGCTGAACAATGAATAAGAAAGACCAAAGAGTTGATGCCTTTGAGTTATGATGGTGATGAAGAATATTGAATATACTATGGATTGCCAGAAGAACGAACAAATCTGTCTTGGAGGAATTAACAGCCAGAATGCTCCTTAGAAGCAAGAATGGCAAGACTTTGTCTCATGTACTTTGGACATGTTATCAGGATGGACCAGTCTCTGGAGAAGGACATCATGCTTGGTAAAGGAGAGGGTCAACAAAAAAGAGGAAGACTCTAAATGAGGTGGGTTGACACAGTGTCTGCAACAATGGGATCAAGTATAACAACGATTTTGAGGATGGTGCCTGACAGCAGTGTTTCGTTCTGCTGTACATGCAGTCGTTGAATCAGAATTGACTTGATGGCACCTAATAACAATGATGGGAATATAGAAAGATTGTTCAGTAAGGATATGAAAAGCTGACTGGGATGATAAAGGTGGGCAGCCCATGGAAGTCACCACCTGGGGCATAGCTTAACTGTGACCTGAAAGACATACTTGGATTAATGCTAGAGAATGAGGGAATTGAAAAGGGTATCTAGCAAATGCTCTACTGTGAATTATCCAGTGCTAGAATTAGTGAGTCTGCAAAAAAGAGGAAGATCCTCAGTGAGATGGATTGACACAATGGCTGCAACAATGAGCTCAAAGATAGCAACGATTGTGAGGATAGCTCAGGACCGGGCAGTGTTTCGTTTTGTTGTACATAGGGTTGCTGTGAGTTGGAACCAACTCAAAGGCACACAACAACAGAATTATATTGACATATTTATTCATTTTTGCTGGCACTAGAGGAGACTATTTATAATACTTCTGTAGTCAGAATCAACTCGAAGGCAACTAGTTTTGTTTTTTGGTTAGATTTCCCATCAGAATTTGGAACTAAATGAGAGATAGAACAAAAGTCAGGTTGAAGAGATCAAAATATTACTGGGATTACTGATAAAGGTGATACTAGAGAACAGGCTAATAAGTCAGACTTCCCCAGTCATAGTCTCCAAATTTGCTAAGACTCCATCCCTCCCCAGGGAGAACCTTTCTGTCTAAACCCAGTGGTATGGAAGAGCCTAGAAGAATTTGTGTGCCTTGTGGATGATTGAGCCCCTAAAAGATTTTCTTACAAACCTTTGTCTCCAAGAGGAGGAAATGAAAGCACAGGACTGGAGACTAGGAGTGCTATCCTAGTAAAACTTCTTCCACTGTGAGACATGAGCCCAAAGAGAAGAGGTTCTCCCCCTCTAATTGTACAAACCTTTGTATTCCAACTCGAGATATTAGTATCTGCTCTCAACTATTCTCTGAAAACAATTTAGATTTATGTATGATCGAATATGGGGCAAGAGCACTGAGATTTTCAGAGAAACCATGTGATGTCTATACAAGGCCATCAAATTTAGGTGAATCATGTTACTTGGGTAACACTTCAGTCAGGATGATGGTTATCAAGCAGTCTTCTGGAGCCAAATTTGACTCTCCTTCAGGTTATCAGCATTAGAAAGGCAATTGTAGAAGCAATGATTTTGACTGGAAGTTTTCTTTTAAACTGAGTTTTTAGGCTTCAGTCCTTCAGTCTTGGTGAGAAGACTACTGATTTAATTGTAGTCCTTTCGAGGCTAGCTTCAATTACTGAGCAACACAAGACTAAGGCCACTTATCATAAAAAGCTTTAAAGTCTCAGGGTCATCGTCCTCTAAAAGGAAATCCTAGAAGCAAGTAACTTAAAGGCACTATGAATGTGGAGTACTTTTACAATCAGGTCAGAGGTCAAGTGCTACTACTGCTCAATTGTCTGTAATGTTAGATACTCCAGAGTGCAACTGGGAGATTTCCTGCTAAAATGTGGCCTACGGTATTTCTTTGACCTTGGACTCTGGGAAGGAAAACATAGTGCTTCACTATACCTAGAAGATCTGATGAAAACTTTGTACTGGTAAAAAGACACTCTAAAAGGCAATTTATTTCCAATTAATTTATCTTTGAAAGATAAAAAAAAAAAAAATAGTTGCTATTAGACGTTAGCATGGGCCTATTGGTGAAGAATATTGAATGTACCATGGACTGCCAGAAGAACAAACAAATCCATCTTAGAAGAAAAAAACCAGAATGCTCCTTTGAAGGGAGGATGGCAAAACTTTGGCTTGCTTACTTTGGACATGTCATCAGGAAAGACCAATCAATAGAAAAGGACTTCATGTTTGGCAGACTAGAGGGTCAGTGAAAATGAGGGACATCCTTAATGAGATGGATTGACAATAACCACAACATTGGACTGAAACATACCAATGAGCATGAAGATGGCACAGAACTGGAGAATGTTTTGTTCTGTTATCCATAAAGCTGCCATGAGTTGGAGGTGACTTGACATCGCCTAACAACAGCAACAACAACAACGACATAAATTCAAGGTTTAAAATTTATATTGTTTATTTTAAAATAATTTAAATAAAAATAAAAATGATCACTCATATGACTGGTAAAGCAAAAGTTTTGGCAATCTGATTTTAAAATTATTTTCTGGGTCAATGTAATATCAATGAAGTTTAATATTATACATGGATTTTTTTGTTGTCTTTGTTAAAATTTAATGTGAACATTGTATTAAAATGTTTGGTTATGGTTAGCCTATTTGTTTTAGTTACCATTACTATAAAACAAACTTAATGGTATAAACTAAACCTTTTATTACGCGCATGGGTTCCTTGGGCCAGGCATTTCTAAAGGGCATGGTAGGGATGGCCTCTCTCTGCTCCAACGTGTCTGGGGCCTCAGCTGGCAGACTCAACAGCTCAGAGGGGGGTGTTACTTGATGGCTGGGGGTTAATATCATCTGAAGGCTTGTTCACTCACATGTTGGCAGCTGGGCTGGCAGGACTCATGTCTAGGACTGTGACGAAAGTGTCTATTCTTGGCCTCTCTCAGTGGCTTGACTTCCTCACAACACAGTAGCTCGCATATGGGCTCAAAGTCCCAAGCGCAAGTGCTGCAAAAAACAAGATGGAAGCTGTCTCAGAAACCATGCAATGCCATTCCTATCGCTCCAGCCACTTCTATTTGCTACAAGCAAGTCGCAGACCTGCTCTCGTTCAAAAGGAGGGGACATAGGTTCCACCTCTCAGTGGGATAAGTACCAAGGTTGTATTGTAGAAGGAAGGGTGTGTGAGACGGGATATATATTGTAGCTGTCTTTGAAAATGCAATCTGTCACAATGTTTATAGTGTGTGGATTTATTATCCAGTGGAGACTATCTTCCTAGCTATAGTCTGTCTTGCTTACCTGCTGTTATGCATTTGGGAACTATTCAGGAAAAGTCTTTATTTGTGGTAAAAAATGAAATTACAAATTTTGATAATAGTGGTAAGAAGGACCAATGTTAAACTGAAAAATGCAATGATATTTTATTATTCAGTTTATTGGTGACATTATAGATGCATTCCGTTAAAACATTCCATTTGTACATATCTCCATGAAAACTTTATTTCTCTTCATTTGGGCAGGTTGTGTTGGCCAAATAGCAGATGGCCTGGCCATAATGCATTTGGGCAGATGTTCTTATTTGGGCCATAACATGAATAAAAAATGCAATATTCCAAACTATCTCATCATCTGCAGTGATTACTGGATAAAGTCCATAGGTCTTTTATAGCTCTGTGTTATACTGGCTAGTTCTAGTACTGAAAGCTTGGTTTATAGTAACACTCTTTTTACTAAGTTTCAGAATGGTTTATATCACTCTATTCAATCTGGTATTTACCAAATTATCATATAATATTTTGCATATATAATTTAGTAATGAGGTTAATAAGATTATTTTCTTAATTCCCACACTCTGGTTTTAACCATTTTCAAAACTTACACTGATGAAGTAAATGCATATTATATATACTGCATCATGTAATGGATTAGAAAACTGAAAATAAATCTATTTCAGAAAAGAAGTCAAAAAAAGAAAAGCCAATAATAAATTGGGCAATTAGTAGAAACATTAAGGTGGTTCTACAGTGTGCTTCATGTAAGGATTCATTTCAATCACCTAAGAATCTAAGAGGTTTTTTGTTTGTGTCTCAAGAATTCAGGTGTTTGTCATTAGTAGAACTTCTAGCTATATTAGAAGCAAACCATTTTGAGTGGTGGGGGTGGAGAAGGGGTGAAAATGGAAGACAAGTACTCCATTTCATGAGACAGGAAAACATTCAGAGTCTGGCGTACAATAGGTTTTGTGTAGATCATTTTCTTTCTTTCAATCTTGAATACTATTCAATCACTTGTACTTTCTTCTTCCAACCTCCACAATTTCAGGAAGATGGCCTCTTTTAGCATCTGCCTTAAAATTTAAAAGTGGCAACAGAAGGTGCTACATATAAAAAGTCCTTCTTGGCGTTGCTTTGCTGGGTCGAAGACAGAAGTACAGATGATTCAAAAGACTTAATTAGAAGACAGACTCTGGTGTTATTTTGCACCTGCATCTTTTCATTTGCATTTCTATTCACTTCACCTGCGTACTGAGATAATATTGCTGAGAAAAAATGTCATTTTAAGAAAAGCAGCCATCAGAATATATATTTACTCTTCAGTTTTACTGGTGTTATTATGCATCTAGGCAAATGGAATGTAACATATATCACAAGTAGATTCATGTTTTACAGACATTTTGGCAGTGTGTTTTGGTTTCTGTTTTCAGTACTATTCCTTAAATGTGACTCCATTAATCAAGCCATTTTAGTTCTGAGCAATGTTCTCAACTGCAGGCAGTTTTACCCTTCCAGGGGACATTTGATAATATCTGGAAATATTTTTGGTTGTCAAAACGGGTGATGGTGGAGGTGTGCTACTTGCATCTCGTGGGTAGAGAGGCCAGGCATGCAGCTAAACATCCTACAATGCATAGGACAGTTCCCATGATAAAAATTACCAAGCACATAACATCAATAGTGCCAAGGTCAGAAACTTTGACTTAGGGCAAGAAGACTCTTAGAGAATATTTAAAGAAAAATGTTTGGCAAGGAATTAACTGGCACATATGTTTGGGAATGGTGATAATTTAATATGGGAACTATTCTGTTTTCTCCCCAATTTACTGAAAAGTTTTCTGCTGTTTTAAGATCTTTTTTTAAATGAAAGTTGATCATATATTGAAACCCTTAGTTTTGTAAGATGATTTCAAATAGTATTGGAATGGATTTTCCAAATCAAAACATGATTTGACTGTTTTATTAAAAAAGAGAAGAATTAAAAACATAAGCTAACAATTTTGAGAATTTTCTGCATTTGAGTATTGTGTTTAATATTGTGGTAGGCAGAATAATACCCCACCTCAAGATGTCCACCGCGCAGTAATCCCCAGAACTTGAGAATACATTTTCTCACATGGCAAAAGAGACTTGGCACATGATTAAGGTTAAGGACCTTGAGATGAGAGTTTCTTGGTCTATCCAGGTGGGCCCAATCTAATCACAAGAGTTCTTAAAAGTGGAGGAACTTTTCCAGATGTAGTCAGAGATTTAGATAGATGGCAATGTCAGAAGGACTCGACCAGCAGCTGTTGGCTTTGAAGATGGAGGAACGAGAGCACAAACCAAGAAAAGTGGGAAGCCTCTGGAAGCTGGGAAAGACAAATGATTCCTCCCCAGAGTCTCTAGAAAGGAGCGCCACCCAGTCAGCACCTTGATTTTAGTCCAACTGAGACCCATGTAGGACCTCTGACCTCCAGAACAGTGAAATCATGTTTGTGTTGTTTTAAGCCTTTACATTTGTGGTAATTGTTTACAGTAGCAATAGGAAACTAATACAAGTATTTTATTTGGATTATCTTGTTTAATCCTTTTCAGCAACCCTAGGAGGAAGGTATTGTTATTTTCCTCAAATCACAGATGTAATGAATAACTGGAAGATGAAGTGACCTACATAGGGTCACATAGCTAGTGGACTGGAAGACAAAGTCTCAAAGGCAGGTCCATTTAAAGCCAATGCTCTTAGCACTGACCTCCACATCATCCTATAGATAGAAGTTCATTATTCCTTTTTAAAGTACAAACTACACACACCCTGTCTTCGGTACTGGTTTTCTTTATAAAGTGTGACCCCTGCCATTAGATTGAACAACGAATCCTTTTGCAAAATGTGCACAGTTCATTTTTATTTTGCAAAGGAGAGGGTGTATTTTCATGATTTTATCCTTTTAAAAAAATTGAAGAAATCTTTCTTAAAATAAATTTACTTGATTTTCAATTATAGTCATGACTGGAAACCCTATGGAGCTGTTCTATTCTGTCCTATAGGGTTGCTATGAGTCATAATCGACTCGATGGCAGCAGGTTTGGTTTGGTTTCTTATAGTCATGACTATAATGCTTTACTGCTTCCAAAGCATCCCCCGGCTCCCAGCTATTGCTCGTTTCTCCCACCTCCTATTGCCACACTCCACCCCTCTCACCTGGCGCTTCAGCCAAATGAAGCTACTCGTAGTTCCTTAAGTGGGCCATGTGCTGTCTCGCTCCCTCTCTTGTTCTTTTTTTTTCACTTTGTTTTACTTACCTTGTACATGCTGGTTGCTCTTACTGGAATATTTTGTCTGCTCCATTTTACTAGTTTGTACTCCTCCTTCAAGTCCCAGTTTTCTGTCACCAAATTCCTCTAGGATGTTTATCCCGCCCTACCAAGTAGGTTTCTACTGAACCCTCTATCAGCATTTATTTCACTGTTATATTTTCCCCTTGCCTTGCCTACATCTCCCACTAGAAGGCAAGTTCCTGGAGGGTAGGTAGGACTGTGTTCACTGGTAAATATTTATTTTTAAAAAATGATTACATGTCTTGAAGCATAGACTACAGACAGAAAAGTGCACAAATCTTCAGTGTACAGCTAACTGATCCTTCATAAAATGAACACGTACATGTAACCACCACCCAGATCCAAATACGGGGACTCTGCAGGTGCCTCTGAAACGCGGCATCACTGCCACCATCAGCTCGGGCTCCTTACAAGTCCCTGTCACTTCTCCCTCTCCTTATCTCCCCAAAGATGTGCACTATCCTGACTTCTAATGCCATGGATTGGTTTTTCTGTTTATGTAGATAGAATTGTATGCTATGTGCTTTTCTGTAGCTTCTTTCACTCAATATTATGCTCATGCAATTTGTACATGCCACCATATGTATCATTCATTCACTGTGATTGCTGTACAGTGTCCCATTGAATTCCTAAACCATATGTATTTATCCATTCCACTCTTGAAGCATACTGGAGTGTTTCCAGTTTGGGACTATTATAAATAGCTCTGCTATGAACATTTTTGTGCATGGCTTTGGATGCATATACGTAAGGAAATACTCACTGAATACATGAATTATTATAAGGTAGCTAAAGTACTCTTACTTTAATAGCTTTACTAAATGAACAAATGTCAAAGTCTGGGAAAAACAAAAAAAACTCCAAGTGTTTCTCCAAACATTTTCCTTGAGGTATTAGTTCTGCAGCCTCTTAATGGGTGTCACTTTTTAAGAGAGTTCCATGGCTAGAAAGGTTTGGAAATACTGGCTTGAACAATGTAAAATATTTTCTTTGTGCTTAGTTTTGCTGTAGGGTTTTTTTTTTTTTTTTTTTTTTGAGCCTCAGAATGCTAATGTGCATTATGTTTCTCCCAGAGAGTGAATAGGTGACATTTCTCAAATTTATTTGACAGGGAAGCTTTTTTGTTTGGGGCAAGTTATATCTAGAAACCAAAATCCCATTAGGCTCTATATTTTGTTACTAAATAGGTACTGGGTTATTTTTTTCAACTGGGGTATTATGAGCTGTTTTGGTAAATTACTTAAATCTAAGAGTTTCAGGAGGAAGAAAATACAGTTTGGGCCATAGTCTATTTGCTAGCATCTTTCCTCAGGCTTGGCTTTCTTGTTTTGGGGTGTTGTTCATGGTTCAATAGTAAGTCATATTTTTATAGGGACCTCTCTGCATACACAGGTTTTCTCTGATAAAAGAGCTGTCTCTCTGAGAAGCCCCAAAGCTCAGCAAGAATAATAATCAATCAACCAGAGCTAAGCCCATGCTATCGTTTTACTGATCCCTGGCGTGATTAATGCTTAAAAAGGAAGAACAACCCCATTTCAATTCTCTTTTCAACTTCATGCTTAGCAGCACAATGGATTAAATGCTTGCAAAAGGAGTTGTTTCTATTGTACATCTTAAAAGAATTAAATTTTAATTACCAAATGCATTAAACCTGTATATTAATTAAGTGGTTTTGGGTTGCAGTGGTTCAGGCATCGGCACTTTTCCTGATGTCTCATTTTGCTGACTGCAGTTTGAAGGGAAGCTTGCCCCAGACAGCAGCAACAAGACCAGGGCTGCCAAACAGCACTGGGCCAAACAAAAGGGCTTACACCCAAATTACGTTAAAAGTCTCTGAGCTGCTCTTGCATTCCAGATGGCAAGTAAATTCAAATCTACAGGAGGGATTTAATTAAGATACTTTGATTGCAAGCAGGAGGCCAGGAATTCAATCTCAAGCAAGCACAAAAAATGCAGTGGCACTTAAAAATGAGTGAGATCTAGACCACAGTCAAAAGTCAGGGCTCTGATAACCAGTAATACTCTTCACTCTCCTTGCTATCTGTTGCTGTTGTTAGGTGCCATTGAGTCGGTTCTGACTCATAGCGACCCTATAGGACAGGGTAGAACTGCCCCATAGGGTTTCCAGGAAGCAGCTGGTGTGTTTGAAGTGCTGACCTTTTGGTTAGCAGCTGAGCTCTTAACCACTACACCACCAGGGCTCCTTTTGCTATATCTAGGCAACTTAAAAGTCTGGTGCTTTTGGTTGGTGTATTCACTTTGGTGTTTTGTTCTTGTGGTTGAGATCAAAGGCTTTGGAATTAGACAAATTTGATTTCAGATGCTAGCCTGGTAATTCCTAACTGTGATTTAACTTGTCCCTGAGCTTCGGTTTCCTCAATCATCGGATAAGAACGACACCTACATCACAAAATTGTTATGAGGGTTGAAAGAGATTAATAGCCCAGTAGTTCTCAAATATGTATCATTAGCTCTGGACGTTCCACAAAATCCAAACGCTATCCAACTGTTTAATTGACATCTCTACTTGGTTTTCTAATAGGTATCTCAAACTTAAATTGGCTAAAACAAAATAGTTGATTACCTTGAACACAGAATCTCCCACTTATTCCCCCACTTACCCCACATTTATCCCCCTACTTATCCTCGTCTCATTAATGGTTACACGAGCCATCTGGTTGTCAAGTTAAAAAGCTAAAAATCATCATTGTTCCTTCCTTTCTGTCATCTTCCATAAGCAATCCAGTAACTCTTGTTTCTAAAGCTCAGTACTACTGAGATTTATGGCCAGATAATTCTTTATTACGAGGGAATTGTCCTGTGCATTATAAGATGTTTAGCAGCATCCTTGGCCTCTGCCCGCTAGATGCCAGTAGCTTTCCCCTAGTTGTCAAAACCAAAAATATTTCCACACATTGCCAGATGTCCCCTGAGGCACAAAATCAACCGCTGTTGAGAATCACTACTCTAGTCTAAGACATCATTCTTTCTGAACTGGATTACATCTACAGTTTTCCAAGTGGTTTCCATTTTCATTCTGGCTCTCCTATGACCCAATATCTACACCAGCTAGAGTGGTCTCTGTAAAGCATAAGTCAAGAGCATGCCAATACTCTGTTAAACCACTCATGTCTTCACACCTACAATGAAATTCAAATTCTTACAATGACTACAAGACTCTCTATGTTCTGGCCCCTGCTTACAGAACTTACTGTTTCATTAATACATATAAGTACATATCACCTTTGCTTTGGATATACATTTCACTCTGCCTGGGCTACTTTCCCTCCAAATCTCCACACTGGCTAGTTCTTGATATTCAGATATTTGGTCAAATGTCACCTCCTTAATGAGAACTGATGGCCCCCTTCCTTTCAGTAACTTTCTATCTCATCAGGTGTTTTATTTTCCTCATAGCTTTTAGTAATATCTGAACTGTTATTTATTTATTTACTGTCTATCTCCCCCACTAGACTGTAAGTTCTGTGAGGACAGGGACCATATTTCCCTTGTATCCCCAGCACCCAGCACACTGATAGATACTGAATGAATATTTATTTTTGAATGACTGAATAATAAATGTGACATGTTTATCAAAGAGTAACAGCCTAAAAATGGTAGCGAGTATATTTGGGTGAATCTCTAGCACTCTCACAAGGTTGTCCGTCTGCTTGAAAATTCCTGCTTGTCCTTTTTGAATTCAGATCTCAAAAAAAAAAAAAAACAAAATAGAAAAAACAAAAACAAAAGGCCATACATTTTATTTTTAACCTTTATTTTATGAGCTAGTAATTTTATAGTAAAAAGTAGCACATGCACACAGTTTAAAAATACAAAAGGTGTCCCTTCCTTCCAGATTGCTCCACTTAACTCTCTAGAAGCAACTTCTCTAAAGTTTCATAGGCATCCTTCCAAAATTTTTCTAGGAGTTTACAAGCATGTGTGGATTTATTATAGACTTTTTAAAATAATGGTTGCAGAGTATTCCGTTTTATGGGAATGTCTTATTTTTAAAATATGATTTAATGTCACATATTGATTTTTCATAAAATCTAGAATCAGCTTATCAAATTTAATAAGACATCTATATTCAGTTCTGTTATAATAATTTCCACACCATTGAATCTTTAATATTGTCAATTTGTTGTCAATTAATTCTCTAGTATTTCCTAGTTAACTACATTTTCAGCTAATATTGACATTGTCTTCATTTTATTTGTAAATGTGAATCTTTTTTCTTTTTCTTTTTTGCATTAGTCAAGATCACCAGTGAAATGTTGATTGCGGGAATCCTTAACCAGTTTCTTATCTTAACAGTGTCCTTTAATTTTTTGCCATAAATATACTTTATGTAGGTGTCTTTTCCATAACTTTTTTCATGTTAAGAAAGTTTTTTTGTAATACGAGCTAAAAAACAAAGCCATTGCCACTGAGTTGATTCTGACTCATAATAATAGTTAGTACCTTGAAAAAAATTAGTGTTGAATTTTTATCTTTTCATTGATTGATCTATTATACAGTAAGAATTTTCTCTCTAATTTGTTAATGTAATCAATTATATTGACAGATTTTGTAGAGAGAACAGCATTGTTTTTCCTGTGACATGACATATTTATTTTTAAAGTTAACTGTTCATTTTGTAAAAGAAGTAGTTTTCAACTATTTTTGTAGCCCCTGGGAGAGTTTATGTAAAATAGAAATTTTCTAGTTGTTGAGAATTTGATAGCCCTCACTCATTAAACTCTCAGAATCCAGTGGTTGTTTTAGAAGATCTTAGAATATTTCTAAATTTTATTATTTCCATATTTAGGTTTATGAGTTATTTTTGACCCACTTTGGATAATTTATTTGGGTATGGTTATTCGTCTCAGTTTTTAACACATGACTTCAATCTTTTTTTTATCGGTAACTGTGTCTCCCATTATATTCATAATGCTGTCTGTTGATGCCGCCTCTCTGTTTTTTTCACTTTATCATATTTGTCAAATGTTTATCTATTTTATAGTATTTAAAATAACTTCATTTTAGTTCTATTGCTTTCCTAGTTTTAAACATTTTGTTAATATTACTTAGATAATAATAAAACAATCTGGGTAAAACACAGACGTAACTATTAACTCAGAGATGCAGGGCTGAGCGTAAAAGAGTAAGTAGCTATTCCTAAGTAAAAAATAAGGGACTGTATTACATTTTAAGGGTGAATTATGGGAAATCAGTTAATTTAGTGGTACATATTATGGATACCTTGTCTTTTTAACAAAATTTTACTTAGAGTACTTAAAGATACAGAAATGAATATTTATGATTGGTAATGCATCTTTTGTTTCTTCAATTAATATTCAGTGCTGGAATCTGTAGCTGTAACAGCGGACTAAAAACAAATGTAATCCCTACTCTTATGAACCTGAAATACGAGTGTTGTAGAAAAATGTTAATGAAATAATCACACAAATAAATTTAAAACTGTCTCTAATTCTGCATGCTGTAATGAAGAGGGAAGTAGAATTATGTGAATGTAAATTGGGAACTTTTCCTAGATGGGCAAGCTAGGAAAGACATTTTGAGGAGTTGACAATGAAGTGCAAAGTGGAATAGGGCAAACTCGTGAGATAAAGAGATGATGGTAATAAAAATCTAGGCAGAGGGTGTGGCCATTTTAATGTAGGATGGTAGGAGGAACCAGTAAGATTTGGAAAAGAAGAGGAGAAAAACCCAGACAAAACCAGGGCCACATCAGTCTAAGGGCATTCTGAAATAATTCTTAGAGAGGAGATATTGAAAATTACTGTTTGAATTCCACTAAACAGCATTTATAGCATTTACTTGCATAAAAATGTTTTTACTCATAGTGTGTATTAGATTTTTTAAATAACAAGTTTATTGAGATAAAATTCACCCTTTTAGAGTGTGCATAATTCAGGTTTTGTAGCATATTCACAGAGTTGTGCAGCTTTTACTACTATCTGATATCAGAACATGCTCATCACCCAAGAAGGAACCCTGAACCATCAGCACTCACACACCATTCTCCCCTTTTCCTAGTCCCTGGACCCACAAATCTACTTTTTTTCTATGGATTTGGATATTCTGGGTATTGCATATAATGGGAATTGTACAATATGTGGCCTTTTGGGACTGGCTTCTTTCACTTAGCAAGATATTTTCAAGGTTCATCTGTGTTGTAGCATGTATCAGGACTTCATTCCTTTTCTTAACTTTCTTTTTGATGTCTTTGTTTTGTCTTGGTATTATGTCAATATAAGACCCATAGAATGAGTTTGGAAGTGGTCTCTCTTCTTCATTTTTGGCAAGAGTTTGTGAAGAATTGGTTTTAGTTCTTCTTCAAATGTTTGGGAGACTTCACTGATGAATCCATCAAGGCCTAGCCTTTTCTTTGTGGAGAGATTTTGATTATTAATACACACTCTTTACTTGATATAGGTCTTTTCAGATTTTCCATTTCTTCTTGAGTCAGTTTTGGTAGCTTGTGTCTTCTTAGAAATTTTTCCCATTTAATCTAGGTTATTTAATTTGTTGACACACAATTATTCATAGTGCTCCTTTATAATCCTTTCCATTATTGTAAGGTAGATAGTAATGTCATCTCTTTCATTCCTGATTTTAGTAATTTAGTAATTTTTCTTGATCAGTCTCATTAAAGTTTTGCTGATATTTTTTAAGAACCAACATTTGGTTTATTTGATTTTTCTCTGTCTTTTTCCCTCCCCTTTTCTGTTGTTTCTAATTTTTATTATTTCCTGCCTTTTGTGTGCTCTAGTTTGCACTTCATTTTTAACTTCTTAAGATGGAAGATTTGGTTACTGATTTGAGATCTTTCTTCTTTTTTATATAGGCATTCTCAGCTATAAATATCCTTTTATGTACTGTTTTAGCTGTATCCCGTAAATTTTGGTATGTTGTGTTTTCATTTTCATTCAATTCAAGGTATTTTATAATCTCCCTGTGATTTCTTCTTTGGTTATTTAATTTCCACATATTTGCAAATTTCCCAAATTTCCTTCTGTTATTAATTTCTAAAATTCATTCCATTGTGGTCCAAGAACATACTTGGGATGATTTTAATTTTTAAAAATGTATTGAAACTTGTTTTCTGGCCTAATATATGGTCTATCCTGGGGAATGTTCCATGTGCACTTGAGAGAATGTATGTTCTGCTGTTGGGTGGACTGTTCTATAGATGTCTGTTAAGTCTAATTTGTTTATAGAGTTGTTCAAATTTTATATTTCCTTGATGATTTCTTCCCATTTTTCTATCCATTGTTGAAAGCTGGGTGTTGAAGTCCCCAACTATTCTTGAATTGTCTATTTTTTTCCTGCAATTCTACCAGTTTTTACTTGTATTTTGAGTTTTTCTTGTGAGGTGAAAATATGTTTATAATTGTTATATCTTCCAGATAGAATGACTTTTATAAATTGTCTTTCATTGTTTATAGTAAAATTATTTGTCTTAAATTTTTTTTTTTTTTTTTTTTTGGTGCTGATATTAGTATAATCACTCTAACTCTCCTTTGGTTATTGTTTGCATAGTATATCTTTTTCCATCCTTTACTTTTAATCAATTAATGGCTTTAAATCTCTAAAGAGTATCTCTTTGGGGCAATATATAATTGGATCATGTTTTCTTATCCCTTCTGCCAATTTCTTTTTTTTTTTTTTGGATTACAGTGCTTCTTCTATTTACATTTAATGTATTTACTGTTAGATAGGATTTTCATCTGCCATTTCACTTTTTTTTTAAAATATATTTTTTGTCTTTTTTTGTTCATCTGTTCTATTCCTCCATTGAGTACAGTGGTGGTTCAGTGGTAGAATTCTCACCTTCTGTGTGGGAGATCCGGGTTTGATTTCCAGTCAATGCACCTCATGTTCAGTCACCACCTGTCAGTCATTGGAGGCTTGTGTGTTGCTGTGATGCTGAACAGGTTTTAGCAGAGCTTGCAGACTAAGATAGACTGGAAAGAAAGATCTGGTGGTCTACTTCCAAAAATCAGCTAAGGAAAACCCTATGGATCACAATGGTCTGATCTACAACCAACCATGCGGATGGCTCAGAACTAGGCAGCTCTTTGTTCCCTTGTGCATGGGATCACCATGAGTCAGGGGCTAACTCTCTGGCTACTAACAACAATTTCAATAGCATATTAATACTTTGCGCTTGTATACTCTGTTTCTTCCCCTCCTTTTTCCCCCTCTCAAATTTCTGTTATGATCATACATAATTTTACTTTATACAGTATAAATCCATAAACATAATTGATAATTATTGATTTATCTAGATATGTTTTAAATTAGATAAGGCAATAAAAATGCTACAAACAAAAACTGCATGTACTGTCTTTTATATTTACCAATATATTTATTGGCAAAGGATGGGAATTCCAGAACACTTACATGTGCTCGTAAGGAACCTGTACATAGATCAAGAGGCAGTCCTTTGAACGGAACAAGGGGTTACAGCGTGGTTTAAAGTCAAGAAAGGTGTGTGTGTCAGGGTTGTATCCTTTCACCAAACTTATTCAATCCGTACGCTGAGCAAATAATCCAAGAAGCTGGACTATATGAAGAGGAACAGGGCATCAGGATAGGAGGAAGACTTGTTAGCAACCTGCATTATGCAGGTGACACAACCTTGCTTGCTGAAAGTGAAGAGGACTTGAAGTGCTTACTGATGAAGATCAAAGACTACAGTCTTCAGTATGGATTCTACCTGAATGTAAAGAAAACAAAAATCCTCACAACTTGATCAATAAGCAACATCACAATAAATGGAGAAAAGATTGAAGGTGTCAAGGATTTCGTTTCATTTTGGATCCACAATCAACACCCATGTAAGCAGCAGTCAAGAAATCAAATGACACATTGCATTGGGAAAATCTGCTGCAAAAGATCTCTTTAAAGTGCTTAAAAGCAAAGATACCACTTTGAAGACTAAGGTGCACCTGACCTAAGCCATGGTGTTTTCAATTGCCTCACATGTATGTGAAAGCTGGACAAGGAATAAGGAAGATCAAAGAAGAAATGATGCCTTGGAATTATGGTTTTGGCAAAGAATATTGAATATACCATGGACTCCCAAAAGGACAAACAAATCTTTCTTGGGAGTACAGCCAGAATGCTTCTTAGAAGCAAGGATGGCAAGACTTTGTCTCACATACTTTGGACATGTTATCAGGACAGACCAGTGCCTGGTGAAGGACTTCATGTTTAGTAAAGTGGAGTGTCAGTGAAAAAGAGGTAGACCCTCAATGAGATGGATTGATGCGGTGGCTGCAACAGTAGGCTTAAGCATGGCAAAGATTGGGAGGATGTTGCAGGACCAGGCAGTGTTTCATTCTGTTGCACACAGGGTCACTATGAGTGGAAACCGACTGGTCGACACCTAACAACAACAATATATTTATCATTACTGGTTCTTTTTATTTCTTTGTGTAGATTCAAGTTACTATCTATTGTCCTTTTATATCAGCCTGAAGGATTTTCTTTTGTATTGTAGAGCAAGCCTGCCAGCAATGATTCTATCACTGTTTGTTTATCTGGGAATATCTTAAGTTCTCCTTCATTTCTGAGTATAGTTTTTTTTTTTAATTGTACTTTAGATGAAGGTTTACAGAACAAACTAGCTTCTCATTAAACAGTTAGTACACATAGTGTTTTATGACATTGATTAACAGCCCCACGACATGTCAACACTGTCCCTTCTCAACTGGGTTCCCTATTACCAGCTTTCCTGTCCCCTTCTGCCCTCTAGTCCTTGCCCCTCGGCTGGTGTGCCCCTTTAATCTTGTTTTGTTTTATGAGCATGTCTAATCTTTGACTGAAAGGTGAATCTCAGGAGTGACTTCATTACTGAGCTAAAATGGTGTCTGGGGGCCGTACTCTCAGGGTTTCACCAATCTCTGTTAGGTCAGTAAGTCCGGTCTTTTTTTGTGAGTTAGAATTTTGTTCTACATTTTCTCCAGCTCTGTCCAGGACCCTCTATTGTGATCCCTGTCAGAGCAGTCAGTGGTGGTAGCCAGGCACCATCTAGTTGTACTGGACTCGGTCTGGTGGAGGCCATGGTAGTTGTGATCCATTAGTCCTTTGGGCTAATCTTACCATTGTGTCTTTAGTTTTCTTCATTCTCCCATACTCTTGAAGGGGTGAGACCAGTGAAATATCTTAGATGGCCACTCACAGGCTTTTAAGACCCAAGACGCTACTCACCAAAGTAAAATGTAGAACATTTTCTTTATAAACTATGTTATGCCAATTGAGCTAGATATTCCCCGAGACCATGGTCCCCACAGCCCTGAGGATAGTTTTGCTGCATATAGCTTTCTTGGTTTACAGTTTTTTCTTTCAGTACTTCAATTATGTCATCCTACTGATTTCTAGCCTTCATGGTTTCTGATGGGAAATCAGCTGTTAATTTTATTGCAGGCCACTTGTACTCGATGTGCTACTTCTCTCTTGCTGTTTGCAAGATTTTCTCTTTGTCTTTATTGACAGTTTAACTATGATGTGACTAGGCATGAATTTCTTTGCATTTAGCCTATTTGGAATTTGTTGAGCTTCTTGGATGTGCAAATTAATGTATTCTATCAAATTTTGGAAGTTGTCAAACATTATCTCTTCAAATATTCTTTCTGCCCCTTGTTACTAGTCTTCTCCTTCTGGGACTCCAGTTATGCTTATGTGGTATGTTTGATGGTATCACACAGGTCTGCTAGGCTTTCCTCATTTTTCTTCATTCTTTTTCCTTTGTGTTCCTCACACTAGATAATTAATTGACCTATTCTTGAATTCATTGATTCTTTCTACTGCCAGCTCAAATCTGCTGTTGAACCCTTCTAATAAATTTTTATTTAATTTATGATACTTTTCAACTCCAAAATTTCCATTTGGTCCTTTGTTTTGTGTAATTTTTCTTTTTATTGATATTCTGTTTGGTAAGATATTTTTCTCATATTTATCTTTGTTCTGTAGACATGGTTTCCTTTACTTTTTAAAAATATCTATAATAGCTAATTTAAAATCTTTTTTAGTAACTCCAATGTTTAGGCTTTCTCAGGGACAGTTTCTACTGATTGTTTTTTTCCCTGTGTATGACCATATTGTTTTTTTGCGTATGTCGTAATTTTCTTGTTGAAAATTAAGTATTTTAAATAATATAATGCAGTAAATCTAAAAATCAGATGTTTCCCCTCCATTTGGTCTCTTTTGGGTTTCTTGTTGTTGCTATTTTTTATTTAGTGACTTTCCTATGTAAAGTCTGTATTCTTTGTCATGTATTACCACTTAAGTCTCTGCTCTGTTAGTTAGTGGAAGCTAATGTTTGAACAGAGTTTTCCTTAAATGTCTTGATTAACTTTCCCACTCATTCACAAAACTCAGTTGCTAGTATTTTCAGGACTGAGTCTCTCAGGGGCTCTCAGCTCCTAGAGGCTTCCCCTCCTTATAGATAGGGTACAACATGAAAATTTGCTTCTTCATGGCCAGCAAGCAATTGCCCCTCTAACTTATGGTTTTGGCCTCTAGACTCTCTTTTAAAAAGCCCAACCGATTATGTCAGGCCCACCTATGATTAACTGAAAATCAGCTAATTAACATCTGCAAAATCCCTTCATCCTTTCCCTATAATGTAATATAATATAATCATGGGAGTGATATCCTATATCCTTTGCCATATTCTATTGGTTAGAAGTACAGGTCCAGCCCATGCTCATGAGGAGGATATTATTCAAGAGCATGGGTCATTAGGAATCATCTTAGAATTCTGCCTACCACACAGAGTAAATTCTAAAGAGTTTTTAGTTCATTAATTTGTTCAGTCATTTAAATTTTTTTGTTGTCTTCATAACATAATAATGACTTCAAGCATTGTTATAGAGTGATAATGGACTGAGTGAATCCTAACTGAAAAATACAGTAAAAATCTAATGCCCAGTGTAAGAAGAACAAGTTCTTATAGAGTATTGCCTTTGTAAGGTCTGCTTATGTTGAGAATTTAACACAAGTTACACAAACATATTTTGCTACTCCCAGTTTCCTAATCTATACTTGGAAGTCTGGCATTCTTCCAGCAGAAATATTTTTTTCTCGACAAGAGAAAATGAGAAAATATAAATACAGCTAATACCAAGTATGCTGTGAATGAATAATTTCCTCAGGGTGTAGTATGTGGGTGAAAATGATGAGCTTCACAGCATAACCTAAGTGAAGGCATTGAATTTAAATTTATGTCACTGAATTAAAACAGAGATGTACATTTTGGCCTATCTTTGACTTAAAAGGTAGTTATAATACTGGTGTTTATCTCTGATAATGTTAAAATTAAAATAAAATAAATAAATAATAGCTTACAAAATAGAATACTTTTATTTCCTCACACAGAAAAATCTAAATAACCCATCAGTAATGTTCCCAAGCTTTTTTTTTTTTTTTCCCATGCATAAATACAAGCTATAAATGCTAAGCTTCTCAGAGTAGTGATGCATAGCTTGTTTTCATTCTGGACTTTAATAAGGAAATAATTTATTAGAAAAACCAAATGCTAGTTGTGGAGAGTGTATTAGAAAATCATGTAAGTAACACACAAAAGAATTACTCCTGCAGCTAAATATATTTTAGTAGATAAAGTGCTATTCCAAGAATTGAATTCACTATCTACTAGTTTCCTTGAATTTTAATGCTAAAGTTTTAATTAAATGAAATTTTTATGGCATCAATAATTCTAAAATTCTTACGGACCACACAGGTTTATGAAACACAGTTGCTCTTAGCCATTAACTTTTATGTTTAAGGCCAAGTTTATAAGCTTTTCTTAACTTGTCATTTTTTTTGAAGATACAAATTTTTGCTGACAGAGCTTTTGAATATAACTAATGGATGAATATATGATTGTGCAAAAAAAAAAATTGTTGAAAATAATGAAATGGCTTTTTCTAATCAGATAGGACTGGGCCAGACACGTTCCACTTAAGTCAATGAGGGAAAAAATATGCCTGTGTTCTAAGCTGGCAGAGCTTGTTTGTCAGGCCTGAATGGTGATATAATTGTACTTCATTTTATACCACAGATGTAGTCCTGAGGGCTAACTTGTGCTTTGAATTTTTACCAGTCAAAGTACATTTAAAATACCTTAGTATTTTAATATATCTAGAGATGTCTAGATATAAGGGCACTCTGGCAAATTATTAGAGTAAATTATTGTGGCTTAGCATGCAGACTCTGAATCCAATCTTACTATGCTCAGATTCTAGATTTTCAGCTTCTAAATTGTGTGACTTTGGGCAAGACATTTAACTTCCCCCTCAATTTGTTCATCTGTTAAATGAAGATGGTAATAGTTACCCCCCCCCCCCATATGTTTGGAAAGACATCTGACGGATGAAAAGTACCAAGCTCTCAGTTTAACAAAACTGAGTTTAGACCTTAACTATAAACAAGGTCACTGGTCTTTTTGTTACGGGCAGTCATTCCTTATATCACTGCTGTAGGCATGATATTGCAGAACAATTGCGATGCTTGGACTTAATAAATGGAGAACTGCTAAATTTTTGTGTCAATAAAAATTTATAGTGCAGAATCATTTGCTTGATTTGGAAAGGATAATCAAAATTTAGCCATATTGTGTATGAATCTGGGAAGACCAAAGAAAAATTGATGCATTCGAAGTGTGGTTTTGGTGAAGAATATTGACTGTGCTGTGGACTGCCAGCAGAATGAACAAAGCAGTCTTGGAGAAAGTAAAACCAGAATGCTCCTTAGAAGAAAGGATGGTGAGACTTCATCTTGCTTACTTTGGGCACATCATCATGAGGGACCAGTCACTGGAAAAAGACATCATGTTTGGTAAAGTAGAGGATCAGTGAAAAAAGAGGGAGACCGTCAATGAGATGGATTGACACAGTGGCTCCAACAATGAGCTCAAACTTAGCAATGATTCAGAGGATACTACAGGACCAAGCAATATTTTGTTTGTTGTACATAAGGTTGCTATGAATTGGAGCTGATTCAGTGACACCTAACAACAACAAATCACATCCCTTGTGCTGGAAAGTACAGTTTCTTCAAAGAAGTTTAAACTTTTGTTTGACGTTTTTGAAGCCTCTTTATCTCAGGTCATCTATTGTCCTTGAGCTCAAGCAAAATCAGCAGTCTTTTCAAAGATTAATAAGAAATATCGCAGAAAAATGTGCTTGAAACTGTGGTTGTTTTTAGAGCAAGGCTAAGTAGATTGAACTTTATTGGCAATTTAGCAAGAAAAAAATTGTCTTGAAATAGATGTTATGATCAGAGATTTAGGAAAAACTACTCTTGGGTGAGTATGAAGGAGGGATAGAACAAGAGAAATTGGGGGCAGAGAGAACAATTAGGAAGATGGTCAAAAGGTGATGAGGGTGTGACCCACAACGCAGGCAACAGAAGAAAGGCAAAAGAAGGGAAATAGATGCAACATGCATTGCAGAAAGAAAATGAAGGTATCTTAGTTACACGTTGCCAGGGTGTAAGGGATTAGAAGGAATCAATTATTTCTAGAGGGTCGTGAGCTTGGGTGAGATGGATAAAACCTCACAAACACAGTAGGGGAAACAGGTTTGGGGGAGGGAGTTAAAAGATGAGTTCCATTAAGTTAAATAAGTACCTCCATTACAGGTACTGGGAACTATTAATAGAGGGCATTAATTTCACAACAGGAATCCAGAGTCAGTCATCCCTTACCATGCTAATGTCTGTGAATGAACTATATAGTTGCATCCATTTAGTATGAGGAAAAAGTGTATATTGAATCACAATCCCTTAATTACTATTTTTTACTGCTTATTCTTTTCCACGCTCTTTTCACAATGAACAGATTGTAAAATTATGCCGTTTTTTATAGTATCTGTTGTAATTTTCAACTCTACCTCATAATGGTTATCAGAACAATGCATTTCTCAGTAATTTCAGTTTCATCTGTCATATAATTAATATAATCATAAAAAGCCTATAACTGTAGCTATTTGCATCCTGGATCTCTCCTTCATAGCACATCAAGTTAACATCTGTCTCCCATGGTAGACTGTAAGCCTGAGAGTATAGATACCCTTTCCTTTGTCTCCACTGAACCCCCAAAGTCTAGCATAATGTTCAGGACACTACTGTATCAAGTCGATTCCGACTCATAGCAACCCTATAGGACAGAGTAGAACTGCCCCATAGGGTTTCCAAGGAGTACCTGGTGGATTTGAACTATTGACCTTTTGGTTAGCAGTCAAACTCTTAACCACTATGCCACCAGGGTTTCCAAAAATAATTGTTTAAGTATAAAAAATAAATTTTATTTTTATTCTGAAAGTGTCTATAATATTAAAAGTATAAACGTAAATATTACAAGGCAAATGTGATAAAAAGGTATTATAAGTAGTTTGAATGATAGCTTTTATTATAAAAGCCTATAAGAAAAGCCAAAATAGAGACCAAAGAGTGGTAATAATGATACAAATAACATTAGCAAGAAAAAGAATTTCTATAGCTTTCATTTTGTGCTAAGTGCCATGCTAAAGGATTTATGCATGTTATCATAAATCCTCCCCACAACCCTGCAAGGCAGACGTTATTAAACCCATTTGCAGGTAAGTGAACTGAGGCTAAAAGAGATTATATAAATTGTCTAAAATTCTCATACAGTAAAAAAGTTGCAGAGCTTTGATTTAAATCCAGACCTTTCCTACTCTGAAGTCTAGCTCTTTCTACTATGCAGACATTTACCATTTTCTTATTTTATTTTATTGTATATGTGGCTTCAGAATAATTCCTGGCACATACTAGTTCTTAATAAATTATTGCTCTGTAAATGATAAATAAATCTTATGACACGTAAAATCTACTAAATTATATTCTGACATTATATGAATGGAATCCACCTTGGATAACTTAGTCACAGAGGGTATTTTTTTAAATTTATTATTATTTTTTATTTCATTGCTGTTGTTAAGAAGGGGTACTTTTTTAAATGACTCAAAAATGAAATGCTCAGATATTTTCATAGGTAAGGAGATAATGTCAGAAAATGTGCTAGCATTCATAAACAAACAGATGATGCCTGTCTAGTCAATAAGTTGTTTCTTTAGATTTAACTAATTACCCAAATTTTGATGATTTAAAAATTATCCTAAATATGTAATTTATGATATTAGTAAATTACTTAAAATATATTTTCAAAAAAACTTAATTGAGTTTATTCAACTGGCTCAGAATGCCACACTGTTGATAAATTATAATACACTTTCAGGAAAACTTAACTAAGTTTATTCACTGGTTCAGAATGCCACATTGTCAGCAAATTATTTATAATACACTTTCAGGAAAACTTAAAACTGAGTTTATTCCACTGGTTTAGAATGTCATTATGCAAGCAAATTTGCTAATCTTCGAAAAAGCTATTTACTTGAGTTCTAAAGAAAATATTTAGTTCAACAAGAGCTATGCAGTGATTTTTTTTTTCTTTCAGTACTTTCTTTCACTATCCAATTCCCAGATATAAACCCTGAGAAACTGGCTTAGAATAAGCCTCAGTCATCAGGCTGTGGATGGTAATGAGTAACTTAGAGATTTTCTAAAGTTTGCTATAAACCCACCATTTTAGACAATATAATTCAAGTTAAAATTTGTGATACGAATTTTGCAGCTATACTAGATATGTTAGTTATTTTCACAAAAACCAAAAAATACAAACAACCAAACCCATTGCCGTCGAGTCGATTCCAACTCATAGTGACCACATAGGATAGAGTAGAACTGCCCAGTAGGATTTCCAATGAGCAGCTGGTGGATTTGAACTGCCGGCTGCAGAGCTCTTAACTACTACACCACCAGGGCTCCTATTTTCACAAGGCTGTTGTATAATCCATGTTGTGATTTTTAGTTGCTATCAAGTTGGCTCTGATGCATGATATCCCCATGCATAACAGAAGGAAACATTGTCTGGTCCTGCACCATCTTCATGATCGTTGGCATGTTTGAGTCCATGGTTGCACCCCTTGTGTCAATCCATCTCACTGAGGGTTTTCCTTGCCTTTGCCAGCCCTCCACGTTTCTGAACATGATAACCTTCTCCAGCAACTGGTCCTTGAAGTTTTGTACAATATTTTATGATCCATAGGGTTTTCATGAACTAATTTTTGGAAGTAGATCATCCAACCTTTCTTCCTAGTCTGTCTTAGTTGGAAAGCTATGGTGAAACTTGTCCACCATGGGTGATTGTATTGGCATTTTAGATACCAGCAGCATAGCTTCCAGCATCATAGCAACATGCAAGTCATGAGTGTATGATAAACTGACAGAGAGGTGGTGGATTGTATAATCTATAAAGTATTTCCTTAAGGTTATCTGTGTGTTTTGGTGACATGGAAAGGTTAGTGTGGTAAGTACAGGTATTTTCTGCTTTACTGTGGTTTGCTTTATCTTTTCTCTTTTTTCCTTTTTATATCCAAAACTTAATTCCAAAAACTTTTAGATTATCACCAATTCATATCATGCTCGTAACTATAGTTTTATAATGTTTGTTAGGAAGTACTGTGGTTAGGATCAGTGAAAAAGAGGAAGACCTGAATGAGGTGGATTGACACAGTGGCTGCAACAATGGGTTCAAAAATGGTGATGATTGTGAAGATGGCACAGGACCGGGTAGTGTTTCCTTCTGTTATACATGGGGTCTCTGTGAGTCAGAACTAACTTGACAGCACCTAACAATAACGTTGTGGTTATGTTGATATTTTTATTGCTGTTGAGTTTCTGCTTTAAGATATGTACCCTATTAATTTACTGTGGAATTATACCAGAGTTTTGGGACAATAAACTAATGTCCTCTGCAAGCTTATATCACTTCTTGCCAGTTTCCCAACACCCAGTCTTCTGCTGATAAAAATAGAATATTGTTAAAAAGAAAGCTGACAACACCCAACCATATAAATCCATCCTTAGGTACTGCTTTTAAATAATTGAAACCCTCAACAAATTAAAAATCTCAAGTTGAAACCCACTGTTTTTGGAGTTTTGGGGGTGGTACAGGAACACCAGGCTGCTTGGCAAACATCTCAGCCAGGTTCTTGCTTTAGGCTTCATTTACTCTTCTCATTCCTTCTGCTTCTGGTCCTAACTCTTAGATTCTGTCTCTGTTCCTCTATTCCTGTCCTAATTACTCTCGTTTCCAGGATACTACCTCGGAAGAATTTCTGCCATTATACTCACCGTACTGAATTGATCCTGCTTTGTCCCTTCGTTTCTGGTTTCAGATTTGCTAGAGCCGGCCCAAGATGGCTTTATGGCTTTTGTTTTAGAATTTCTCAGCGGCCTACGCCAGACTGGTAGAAACTTGCCTTTGTCCCTTTATTTCTACCAGTCTAAAGTCATGGTGATTTTACTCTTAAGCTTACCAGAAGAACAGCTTTTGGGGTTAATAAATCAAGAGCTTTTCATTTTATCTTGACTCCCCTGTCACCATTACTCTGTAGGGATAAATTAGATAGGGTAATAGTGTTTCTTTCCCTTCCACTCTCCTTCTATGCAACAAAGAATTTGTGAGATTACTAAAAGCACATTTTTTATACCAGCAATATCAGAAAATGTTTAGGTACGTGTTTTACAAATGAATCAAAATGTCTCATAAAAATATTCATTTTGTGAAATGTCTGCCTCAATACTGAAATTTTTTATTGTTTTCTTAGACACCGTTATAGAACCTTTTTGTATATGGATTTTATGCTGACATTGCTCAATGACTATTTAGAGTCACTATGAGTTATAGTTAAGAATATGGGATCCAAGGTTGACTGCCTGACATCTTGACCCTGGTATTTCCCTCTGCCCTGTTTTTCACATCTGTAAAAGAGAGTAATAACAAACAAACAAAAAACCCAAACCTGTTGCCATCCAGTCAATTCCAACTCACGAGCATGTATGACAGAGTAGAACTGCCCCAAAGGGTTTCTAAGGCTGTAAATCTTTACGCAAGCAGACTGTCACATCTTTCTCCTGCAGAGTAACTGGTGAGTTCGAACCCCCAACCTTTCAGTTAGAAGCCCAGCCATTAAGCAGGGCACCACCAATGCTCTTTGAGGTTAATAATAGTACCCCGTTTTCAGTACTGTTGTTAAGATTAAAGGAGATGATATGTGTAAAGCACAAATGCCTAGGTTATAGTAAGCATTTTGATCAGTGTTAACTTCTATTATTATTGGAAACATCTTAAGATGAGTCTCTATTTTTGTGAGATTACATCATTTCCTGCTACAGAAATTTAAAAAAAAAATCATAGTACAAGATAGAAGCCACTTCATGTTCTCTTCTTGAAGTGCGTTATTACGTAATTATTAATTTGCCTGCATGATATTATCTCAGAAAGACTTCTGCCAGTGTTGCTGAGGGTATCACACATCACTCAAGATCCTGATGGTTACTGAGTTGATGCTAGGGGAAGTTCTGTTATGGATGTGCAAATAGGCTTCATATTATCATTGTAAAGAGGTGGTGTGGAACTGGTTTGCACAAATCAAAATCAGTGTTTAAAATAATGCACATCATTAGAATGTCTAATTCAGAAGACATTTCGTGTAAATGGAATCATACAGTACGTAGTCTTTTGTTTCTAACTTCTTTCTTTTAGTGAAGAGCTTTCAGTATGTTGAAAACAACAGATTTGTGATCAGTTAATTAAAATCAAAAGTGGCAAGTACTATAATCAAGATATAAATGCAAATTTTGGGCAGAACAGAGTGAAGATTATCTGAGGTTTCTCACTGCTGTTGGTGTGGTTAGGTGCCGTCGAGTCGGTTGTGACTCATAGCGACGCTATGTACAACAGAACGAAACCCTGCACGGTCCTGCACCTCCTCTTGATCGTAGTTATGCTTGAGCCCGTTACCAATTAAATAAAATTCAAAATTATTAACATGACATGTGGTGACATCAGTTTTCCAGCTCACATCTTTTTTTTTTTTAGCCCACCACTCCTTTGTGTGTGCCCCGCTTTCCAGTCTGGATAGACCATTGTTGGGCTATTGTCAGGTGTTGTAGTTTTCTGTCTTCATTTTCCTCTTTATTCTGTTCCTTCATCCTAAACTGCACTTCCCACATCATGTCTATTTCTGACAGCCCTACTACATTCCTTTAATACCCAGCTCAAATGCTTTCTCCTCCTTCAAGCCTTCCACTTTGTTTCTTTAGATTTGATCTCTCTCTTTGACAAAACAATAGCATTTTGTTATCTTTCACAGCACTTACCACATTATTTTTGTGTTATAATTGTTATGAGGTTAGAGTTTACTGCTTTCTCTGTTCTGCTCCCAATCAGAAACAAGAGTGTAAGTTCATATCAGGATCTATGAATTACTCATCTTTGAAGGAAGGAGTCTTGCTGATAGAGAGGCTCAACAAATTAATAAACACTACATTTTCATTATACTGATGAGATGATTATTTTCCAGTCATCTTCTGTGGAACACTGATACCACAAGGTATTCTACTTAAACAGGTTCTGTGGTCAAATGTTCTGAAAGTGCTACATATTAGAAAAATTTTGTAATATAGATTACATGTGAAGTACTCTTAGAAGCCCAGTAGGAAAGAAACAACATTTTTAGCTCTGTGTTTCCCCAAATTATTTGATCATGGAACATTTTTTTTTTTTCCCACATGGTAGCTATTATTATCCTATGGAAAAAGTAGTCTATGGAGTAAGAGTTGGAAAACTTTTTACTAGGTGATCCCTGATCCAGCGTGATTATTCTCTTTTGCCTTGCTTTAGCACAGTTGATACTATGAGGGAAAAAGAGTGGGTCAGTTGAGTCCAGACTTCGTAGGTAAATAAATCATTGAACATTTGTTGAAGACATTCTGATCCTGAATCATCTCCTATTGGATCATTAATTTGTGAAACTCTATTTATTTAGCAGAGTCATTACATTCATGTTTTTATTCCAAGAACACCAAGTACAATAATGGGAGTGTTGGAAAATGAGTCAGGGGACTTGGAAGAGGGGCAAGTCATGAAGGACCTTAAATGTTGGGTTGAAATGTCTGTGTTTTTTAGCCAATGGGGAACCATTGAATAATCAGCAAATTTAAACCCAGGATTGATGTGGCTGAGTTGCATTTTAGATGTTCCCTCTGGTGGCAGAGTACATAGTGCCCTGAGGGTTAACAAGCCTTGAGGCAGAAAGCCAGATTTTGCAGTGATTGTAAGAGGCTGAGGAAGAGGTGAGGAGAGGTTGAAGAGAAGTGATAATATAGATAAGGCAGTGGCTATGGATTAGGTAAAAAGAAAATGATTTTCAAGAATCTAGCCTCTACAAGACATGTGATAAATACTTATTGAATAAATGAATATGAAAAAGAGGATAGTATATAACTCACATGGGATGAAATTTTGTTTAATTAATTAAAAAGTTAATAAAATTGCATACAGTCTTATGGGGAGATTTGATTCTCATGGATAGGTACTTTATCTTGAAAAATATAAAGGAAAGATTATGAATATTGGTCTTGACATGTAAGAAAAAAAAAGATTTTTCTGAATGGGGTCCCGAAGGTCATATTGGCAGACTCCTCCCTCCTGTTTCTCCTCAAAATTCTGCCTCCTTTTTGAATGGGATGGGGATTGTTTGGATGACAGGATTAGTTATGGACAAGTCACTGAATTAAGAGATTTTATAAAATATTTTAAAAGGTATTTTTGACATAAGTATTTTCAAAACCTGCTTCTTTGAAATAGATTTGAGATGGCTATTTCTCACTCCCATGATGTTGAAAGGCTTAATAAGGCTAATACACTTTCAGAGGAGTTTTTTGGATCTGACAAGTCTCATACATTTTTTTTTTTTCTTTCTAGAACCCCGCGGATGCTGTAACTAAGAGTCCTGGGGGTAACTTGTTCATGCTTTCTTCCACATGTGGTGGCCTCACTGGCCTCCTCTGTCAAAATCCCAGCTCTGCTTTAGGGCCTTGTCCAATTTCTCTCATTTCTTTGGAACTGCCCCTTTTGTGATGCTGATTTCCATAGCAGTTAGTTTTTACCTCTTCTTTTTTATTTTTTACATGTTTTATATTACCAGTATTTTACTTTCTAGAAACAATTTGCCTTCCACTGTGCCCTGTGGAATTCATAGTCCATCAACAACAAGATGGCATCAATGTTTTCTCCTAAGATTTTATTTACTTTCTTGTCCAACCTAACACTCTCTCAGGAGGAAGGATCCCCTCCTCCCCACCTTTAAATTCTGTAGGCCTCAGGGGCTGGAATAGAACTCATTGTCCATTTATAGTTCCAAACTCTTTCTCTTCCTGTTTGTACTTCGATACTCCTATTGTAGGGAGCCCTGGTGGCACAGTACTTAAGAGCTCAGGTACTAACTGAAAGGTTGACAGTTTGAACTCACCAGCTGCTCTACAGGAGAAAGATGTGGCAGACTGCTTTGTAAAGATTACAACCTTGGGAACGGTATGGGGAAGTTCTGCTCTGTCTAGAGTGTGGCTATGAGTCAGAATCGAGTCCACAGCAACAGGAAACGGGCACTCTTACTCTAGCAGTTCTTGACTTCTGAAAATCTCCAATCCCATAACCCAAACTTTTTTTTGACAAGGATGGTATTCTATTTTTATTTTTTTTCAATAATATTTCATTGTGTTTTTGGTGAACATTTACACCTCAAGTTAGGTTCGCCTTTGACAATTTCTACACAAATTGATCAACGACATTAGTTACATTCTTCCTATTGTGTCAACATTCTCATTAATTGTGTTTTGGTTGTTCCATTTCCAGTACTCTAGTTTCCCTGCCCCCTTCTCATCTTTGCTCTGAATTAAGTGTTGACCTTTTGGACTCATACAGGTGTTTTTTTCAGTAGAGCACCAATCTAATGGGTAGTAATCCTTTATTTTGTGTTCATTCTGCTTTTCTCTTAGAAGGTGATCTCAAGGGATAGTTTTGGTTGGAAGAGTTTCAGGGTGATAGCCTCAGGTAGTCTTCTGTCTCAGGTGGTCCAGTTAGTCTGGCCATTTTTAAGAATTTGAGTTTTGTTCTGCATTTTTCTTCCATTCTAACCAGGATCATTTACTGTGCCCAGAGTCAGATTGGTCAGTAGTGTTAGCCAGGCACCATCTAGTTTTTTTGGTCTCAGGGTAGTTGAGTTTGTGGCTTGTATAGGCTATGAGCCTTGTATACATGTTTGTTCTCTGTGATTTTGGTTAGCTCCTTACTCTTTTGCTCCTGATGAGTAGAGACCAATAGTTTTATCTTTGATGGCTGCTTGCAAGCTTTTAAGACCTACATGCTACTCATTTCACTAGGATGCAGAACATGAACTTTGTGAGCTATATTATGCCAATTGACTGAGTTGTCCTGTGAGACTGTGATCCTAAGCCTTCAAACCCAGAAAACTGATCTCAGAAGGTATTTGGTTATATCTGGGAGTATCTGCAGTTGTGCCTTCAATGAGTACATGTGTCTGCCTACACATATCTATATTTACACATACAAGTAAATACTTCTATCTGTTCTCATGTATGTGTACGCTTGTGCCTACTTGTATAAGTATATGCCTTTACCCATCCTTATATATCCTAGACTTGCTTTTTTTACTTTGTTGGATTGACCCAAACATTTTTTGATGTTGATCACCCTCTCATTTCTCCATATTCCTTTTCACCATGGTTAGATCCCATGGTCCATGGCTTTCCAATATTGTTAATGCCTGTCATGGATTGAATTGTGTCTCCCCAAAATATCTGCCAACTTGGCTAGGTCATGATTCCCAGTGTTGTATGATTGTCTACCATTTTATCATCTGATGTGGTTTCCCTGTGTGCTGTAAACTCTATCACTATGATGTGATAAGATGGATTAGCGGAAGTTGTGTTAATGAGGTCTACAAGATTAGATAGTATCTTAAGCCAATCTCTTTTGAAATATAAAAGAGAGAAGCAAGCAGAGACATGGGAACCTCATACCACCAAGAAAGCAGTGCTGGGAGCAGAGTACATTCTTTGAACCTGAGGTCCGTGTGCTGAGAGGCTCCCAGACCAAGGGAAGACTGATGACAAGGACCTTCCTCCGGAGCTGGCAGAGAGAGAAGGACTTCCCCTGGAGCCGGCACCCTGAGTTCAGATTCTAGCCTACTGGACTGTGAAAGAAAACCTTCTCTATGTTAAAGCCATCTGCTTGTGGTATTTCTGTTATAGCAGCACTAGATTACTAAGACAATGCCCTTGCCCCCTTTTCCCTACTATGCATTGAACATCTGGCCTGAACTCACTCAGGTGACTGTTGTTACAGAAAACACATCACATGCTGACATGTGTAACAAATCTAAAACATGTGTTCAGCATTGTTTTAGTAATCCTCTCATACTATCCCATTTTATAAAATGAAAATTTCTTACATCTTCTTAGACTCTTACACTCCCTCCCTGATTCTTCTCTTAGCTAACGACATTGTCTCACCTTTATTGAGAAAATAGAAGCTGACAGGAGCCCTTTTATAGTCTCACCACAAAATAACCATCCACACACTGTACCTTTCCTCCTACTTCTTGAGATGAAGCTATCCCTGCTTTGTTGTGGATCTCATTCTTCTATGACCTACCAAGTGCTTTGTTTCTGTCAACGTCCCTGTTACCTTCACAGCATTTGTTTCTCATTCTGTTTTATCTCATTTCCACCAGCATGTGAACAGTACTTCTCAAGAGCTCGGCTGCTAACCAAAAGACTGACAGTTAGAATCCACCAGGTGCTCCTTGGAAACACCATGAGGCAGTTCTACTCTGTCTTAGGGTCACTATGAGTCGGAATTGACTCGTTGTCAATGGGTTTGGTTTGATTTGAATATCTTAAACAAATTCCCTTAACCTAAAGTCCCCGTTAAATCATGCTCTCCTTTCTCTGTTTACTTTTATAGCAAAATTTCTTGTAATAGTTTACCACAATCATTTTCTCCTCTTCCTCGCCATACAGCCTCTTCACATACAACATCAGCATGAGAGGACGTTGACCCACTGAGATTGCTCCTATTAGGGTCTTCTTTGATTCTAAAGCCAACCTTCTTCCCTGTCTTTCTCTCACTTGATATTCTAACAACATTAGTTTAAAATGTCCACCTTTTCCTTTTTGGAACACGCTTTTTTTCTCAGCTTTCATGACAGTGCCCTAAACTGACTTTCTTTCTTTCTCACTTGCCACCCCATCTAAATCTAATTTGATTGTTCCTCCTTCTTATCTCATTCTTAAAATTTTGTAATACCTCAGGTTCAATTCTTAGACTTCTTTACCCTTTGTTATTTCATTCACTCCTATGCTAATAACTCCCGTATGCATATATATTATATATATATTAAGCTCTGACCTCTTACTGGAACCCCAGGCTTGCATATTCACATGCTTATTTTGATATCTCTACACTGATGCCTTTGAATTATGGTGTTGGTGAAGAATATTCAATATACCATGGACTGCCAGAAGAACAAACAAATCTGTCTTGGAAAAGTACAACCAGAATGCTCCTTAGAAGCAAGGACGGTGTCATGGTTTGAATTATGTCCCCGAAAAAATGTGTGTATCAGTTTGGCTGGGCCATGATTCCTGGTACTGTGTGATTTTCCTATATGTTGTAAATCCTGCCTCTATGATGTTAATGAGGGAGGATGGGTGGCAGTTGTGTTAGTAAGGCAGGACTGGATCTACAAGACTGGATTGTGTCCTGAGATAATCTCTTGAGATTTAAAAGAAGTGAACAGAGAGACAGGGGGACCCCATACCATCAAGAAAGCAGTGCCGGGAGCAGAGCGCGTCCTTTGGACCGGGGTCCCTGCGCTAAGAAGCTCCTAGTCCGGGGCAACACTGATGAGAAGGGCAACACTGATGAGAAGGCCGACAGAGAGAGAAAGACTTCCCCTGGAGCTGACGCCCTGAATTTGGACTTTTAGCCTACTTTGATTGTGAGGAAATAAACTTCTGTTCGTTAAAACCATCCACTTGTGGTATTTCTGTGATGGCAGCGCTAGATGACTAAGACAGATGGCGAGACTATGTCTCACATTCTTTGGACGTGTTATCAGGGGGGATCAATCCCTGGAGAAGGACATCATGCTTGGTAAAGTCGAGGGTCAGCGAAAAAGAGGAAGACCCTCAGCAAGATGGATTGACACAGTGGCTGTAACAATAGGCTCAAGCATAACAAAATTGTGAGGATGGCACAGGACTGGGCAGTGTTTTGTTCTGTTGTACATGGGGTCTCTATAAGTTGGAACCTACTCGATGGCACCTGACAACAACGACAACATGGATGTTTAATAGGAAGTTTAAACTTAACATGATCAAAATAAAATATTTTATTCCCAGTTACATTATCACATGTCAATTCAACTTACACAAGATAGAAATCTCACTCAACACCAAGCTTTACTACTGACTAACAAAGAATATAAGAAAAAAACAGTAACAAATGCCACATTGATATCTGGGATGCCTCACACTATCAGAAGCAGCTTCCTACACACTCTTTTCCAAGCTTGGTTGTATCTTGATTTTGGAGTGATTGATAAGCATTATCTGCATGATTTACAAGCCACTTAGGGAAGTCACTTAGTTTTGGGGTCTCAGCTTTTATATCCATTAGTGTGACTAACCTTCATTCCTCAGTGCACCTGTTTCCCATAAATCCAGAAATTTCAGATTTTATTTATATAGGCTTATTTACAATAACTACCACCAGTCAGTCAGTTTGTTGTACTGTGGTGGCTTGTGTGTTGTTAAGATAATAGAAGCTATGCCACTGATATTTCAAATATCAGCAGGTCATCCATGGTGGAAAGATTTCACCAGAGCTTCCACATTAAGACGGACTAGGAAGAAAGGCCTAGCAATCTACTTCTAAAAATTGGCCAGTGAAAGAATTGATCACAGTAGAACATTGTCTGCGTCTTGTTCTGGACACATCATCAGGAGGGGTCAATCAGTAGAGGAGGACATCATGTCTGGTGAAATACAGAAGGTCAACGAAGGTGTAGGAGGCCCTTGATAAGATGGATTAGCACAATAGCCACAGTGATGGACTTGAACATGCTGGTGATCTTGAGGATGACACAGTGCCGGGCAGCATTTCATTCTGTTGTACATAAGGTTGCATGAGTCAGAGTCAAATCCACAGCAGCTAATAGCATTTACAATAAATAATTTGGACCATTGTGTATTAACCAGCATTCCATTGAACCTTTAGGGTTTCACAAAAAGAGTAAGACTGAAAAAATTATTTTGAATTTTGCATTCCATGATATGAGTGCTCCCATTGAGAGGTGGTGACCCAACAGCCCCATGAGCAATTCCATTAGCTGTCTTTCAATCCCATATGGCAGTGCGCCGTGGGACCATTCTCATTTCTCTTAGTTCCTTCTCATTCTGTGATGCAAGTTAGGGAAGGCCATTGAAACTGGTGAGAGCTGAATTGCATGGAAGGGTAAGCAGATAAACTGATGACATCAGCCTGTACCTGGAGAATTACTTTGTACAACGTACCCTTATGTAGCACCAACTGATTAAAAAGAATAAACAAACATTACAGTTTAATGGAAAATTGGAAGGTCATTTTCATTCGAAAGAAGGAATACTTTGCTTTCTGAATCAGCTGCCTGCTTCATCACCACTTTGCTAGAAACACTGCAAAACACAAATTAAGCAAGTTAGAAGTCATGTTGTGAAGTTTTTATATATTTAGCAATTTTCTCATTTACTTATGTATTGTGTGCTTCTATTTTATATTTTATTAGTTTTTGTATTTTATGGACACGTCTAGTAATTTTTAAAGTTGAGGTATGAGATGGGAATGGAAGATTCTGGGCCTAGGCCTACATACAATCTTCTGAATCATTTGACTGCACTTGGATAACAAGGGACACAGAAGTCTAATATGGTGAAAGGTAACTATCAATAGGTTTTTTTTCTGGGCTGGTAATCCGAATTGTCCTATTTTATTATGCTTCATTTGTGACAAAAAAGTTACAAATGTATCAGTGGTGTCAGCAATATTGAAAAGATACTTCACTACAAATCTCTGTCATGTGACAAGTAAAGGTGCTGTTTTTTTAAGTGACTATTAAAATCTGAATATAAGTAAGGTAAAACGTTTGTTAAAAGAAGTGTCATTAGTAAAAAGGCATAGGAAGCACATTATTTAGCTGCAGAACTTACTACTAAGGAAAGGAAAAGTCATTTTTGTTGTTGTTTTATTGATGAGAACCTACTCATGGCAGTGTGTAAAATTATAGGGAATAAAATGTGTTATTGATTGAATTGTGTCCCCCCAAAATATGTGTAAACCCTAACCCCTATACTTGTGGTTATAATCCCATTTGGAAATGAGTTTTCTTTGTTATGTTAATGAGACAGTATTAGTGTAGGGTGTGTCTTGAGTCAATCTCTTTTGAGATATAAAAGAGCAGTTTAAGCAAGCAGCAAAAGTAGAGGTGAGGGGAGATAGATGCCATGCCACAAGAAGATCACCAAGGAGCCAAGGAACATGACTGTCCCCAGAGACAACAGAGAGAGAAAGCCTTCCCTTAGAGCTGGTGCCCTGAATTCAGACTTCTAAACTCCTAAACTGTGAGGAAATAAATTTCTGTTTGTTAAAGCCACCCACTTGTGGTATTTCTGATACAGCAGCATTAAATAACTAAGACAAAATGCTAGAGAAAGATGCAGTGTAAGAAATGAAGAAGGTTCCGTTCTGGGCCTTATGTTAAGTCATGTAAGGCCAAAAAGAACTGGCAAAAATAGGTTCTCTGTTTAAGCTGATGGGTCAAAGATTTCACCAATAATTGTCATGACATAGCATTTGTCAGATTTATAATAAGATGGTGAAAGTCAAAAAAACGTTTCTGCTGCCAAGATATATTTAATTTTGTCTCTTATCTGGAAAAAAAGGTCTGTCTTGGAGGGTCTATGTTTGCATCAGTATTGACGGTGACCACTGATACTGACTCCATGGGAGACTTGACCCAACGTAGAGAAAAATTTCCACACAGCTATCATGGGGAGGATTCTGTTTTCTGACTCTTCTGCTTAGTCTGGGCACTTGACTTTGAGAGATGAGAAAGAACTGCAATCTGATCATACATTCAGTAGGAGATTTACTGGTCCGCCCTAGACAAGTTCTGAATTTCTGTGCATGGGTATATTCAGCCATTCATAGGACAGCAATTGACTTTTTGCAGCAGTTTCCAACTTGTTAAATATGTGATCAAGAGTTTTCTTGTTTTACAAGTATCATGAACAGAGACAGAAATCGTCTCATTTCAGTTGAAAAAGGAATCTCAAGTTTGACCCAGAATGAAAATTTATGCAACAAAAAAACAAGCAGTGGTTTCACATCAAACATGTGCATTTCATTATTTTTAATGTTAAAAACAATACCTTTTATGCTTATGCAGGTCTAATAAAAAGATCAAGAAATCAACGTAGTTTTATTATCTTACTAGTCCTGTATTTGAGTTTGAACATATTTGTAAGAAAATGCATTTTCGAAGTCTGGTACAAAAATTGAAATGAAGCTATATTTTTGTTTGTATTGCTTTGGCTTAGGTATTAGTAGCTTTATTAGTCAATATGTTCAATAAGATTTTTTGTTTATAAATAAAATTACTTAAAATCTCTTTGTAACCTTTATTTAAATTAAATATTCTGACCCTATTTTAGAAAATTAAACCCATTTTCTCCTAAGCCAGTTATTTATTATGTTATCTTCTGAGTTATAAAAATATATGAAACGGAAGGAAGCAATTAATTTCAAGGATCATAAGCTAAGCTCAACTACCTGTTTTTCATTTTTTATTTTTAAGACATTAGTTTTCAAGTCATTTTAGTCTTAAAATGAGGGGAGCAACTACTTTTGCACCACATACCATAGCTCATTAGCATCTTGCATAATAGAAATTTGTGGTAAGACTTTTAGGCCCACATAGATAAAGTAAAGAGTCAAGCATGAAATTAATAAAAAGGAAGAACTGAAGTTTCTTTTAACTAAGTACTAACTTGCATTAGAATTGATATCATCTATCGGGAAGGGAAGGGAGACCTGATTGTGCAGTGGTTAAACCGATCAACTACTAACCAAAAGGTTGGCGGTTCAAAACCACAGCAACTCCGTAGGAGAAAGATGTAGCAATCTGCTTCCATAGAGATCTATAGCCTTAGAAACTCTATGAGCTTGCTATGAGTCAGAATTGATTTGACAGCTATTGGTTTGAGGGTTTTTTTTTTTTTTTTTTAAACGGGGAGGGGAAACCACCCCAAAAAAGTAAGATAAGTTGGCTAAAGCCAACATATATGATGGTTATCAGATTATTATGTCTACCACTTATGGTTATGTTTATGTGCTATGAGCTATCATGATAATAATTTTATGTGTGGATTCCCTGAAACCTACAATGGTATTTGAGAGTTCCTCCAGTATATAAATTTTGAGAAAGGCTGAATCCCCAATCCCTGCATGATCAGCCCCTTGTCCATGTGTATGGCTTTACCTTTTGTGATTCTTCTACACTTGCTCTCTATGTTCCGGTTACATGTGCCTCCTTTCTGTTTCCTGAAGGGGTTGAGGTCATCCTCAGCTTAGCACCTTTGCGCTGGCTGTTTCATTTTCCTGGAAAGTCTCCCTCCTGATATTCTAATGGCTGACTCCTTTTTGTCTCTAAAGTTTTACCTTAATATCACCTATCAGAAACAACCCCCACCCCTGCCCAATTTAAAGTAGCCATTAAGTCACCCTTTATTATATCACTCTTTATGGATACCTTTGTGGATAAGAATCAGCATGAACCTAATCCCCAAAATGTAGAAACTGATCCAGTCTCCACCTTCCCACTTCTCAGTCATTTCTGACACCAGCCACGCATGTGGCACACTCTCTTTCTGACCCTAGCCACCTGGAGCTAGGCTAGGGAAGATCTCACAGGTTACAAGGACACCGTCCTTTAGACTGCCAAATAGGCAGATGCCAGCTGCAAGTTTGGTATCCACATGAGACTCTCACTTTCACCTATTTCCTTTCCCTTCTCCTTTGGTTTCGATAATTCTCTGAAACTACTCACAGAACTCACAGAGAACACTATTCTTATGATTATAGATTTAGTATAGCAAAAGGATACAAATCAAGATAATCATAGGAAGAGACTCATGGGTGAGGTCTGGGAAGGTCCCCAAGTGAAGCTTCCATGTCCCAAGGGGGTGTGTCATTCTCCGTTTACTAACCAGGAAGCTCTCTGAGCCTCCGTGTTCTAAGCTTTTATCAGCCAGTCCTACATGATAGGCTAAATCATGCCACCTGAGGCTAGTTGGTGTTGGCCTTCCAGGTGAATCTGTTCTGGCTGGCCAGCCCTCCTCTGCCAGTACAAATCCTCAGGTGTGGCCTGGAAGTCCCAGACCAAAGCATCCCAATAACTCCAAGGATTATTTCTCAGGAACTAAGGACAAAGACCGCCTTACTTTGAGTAAAGTCAAGTTCTTTACCCCACATACTCTATTTCAATTCTCTGTAGTGCCTGGCATAGAAAAGTACTTAAAGAATAAATAAGATTTTTTCATTTCTTTTTTTTTTTTAATGGCCACATTGAAAGATTGCAGATTGACAATAACTGGCATGTCATTTCTCCTTCAACTAGATTCTGAGGAGTTTAGAAACGTGGTGATCCTTCTGAGCTAGGTAAACATCTTGTGGTGTATATGAGTTTATCTATCTATCTGTATGTCTGTCTATCTATCATCTCCTCATCACCTGAGTTTCCTTATGAATAAATATGAGAGTGTTGGATCAGAATGATGCCCAAGGCTCTTTTCAATTTTAAAACTATACATTCTGCAAGGAACTGTGATAAACTATGCTTTGAGTTTCCAGTAGCCTTAATTACTAAATATCTACATCATTCTCTAAAGTATAAGAATATCATGCATGTTGTTAATACAGGAATCCTTGATGTGTCTGAGATTTTCTAATCAGCTCAAATTATATCCTTATAAAACAACTTAATAGAAGCTATATCCAAAACTACTATTGCTATAAAATTTTCAGTATGAAACTTCTGTTAAGGTGAAGAGAAAAAATAACTTTTATAAATTTTGGAAATTTTTTCTTTACATTGTTGGGAGAGACTTTTCAAAAATGTACTTTTTATCTTCAACTGGAAATGTTTATTTCCATTTCCTACAAAATTGCTGTGTTACAATTAACTGTAAGTGGTAACTGGCAGGTATAACAGACAGAAACACGTTATTATTTTTTTTTTTTTGGAGAATCATTCACAAAATCAATATGAATCCATTTGGGAAAGTGGAGTTGTTTACAGAAATATATATATATGTTCACTCAGTTTTTGTCTGTTTACTGAAAACAATGTGAAACTAAAATTGAAAAAGCAATGTACTTCTAAACATCTGCCTGTTAACTATATAAAAGCATGATTATGTGTCTATTATTAGACAAATATTTTCGTCACATTCAGTAATTTTCTCCTTCCCTTTTGACTAACTTTGTATCAATTTTAGCAAGAATTCCTTAAAAGCATTATCTCATAAAATTGTTCTAGAACCTTTAAAGTCTTCCCTTATGTATTGAATAAATACTAGTAGCTATTGCTTTATTTGTATCAATATAAATATTACATTTTATATTAATCAGAATGACCTATTTGGACTTTTTATACTTTAATATGAGCATTTACTTTTTTTCTTCTTAGAATAATAAACAATAATCCTTTGTAGCAGCTGATTTATGAAGCTAGCTAACAAAGCAAGCAAACAAAAAAAATTCCCACTGTCTTAGTTTTCTAATTCAGCTGTTAACAGTAATAACACAAGTGGGTAGTTTAAAAGAATAAACATTTACGCTCTCATAGCTCTGGAGGCTAAAAGTCCAAATCAAGGTCTTGGATGTGTCATCTTCTCCCTTGTAGGTAGTTCCAGGTGGTACTTGGTAGCTTGGCTTGTAGACAATCCTCAAATGACTTGTTCCCCTCCACCCCAGCGGTGTATGTGTATCCCTCGGTCTAATCTGGATCCCTGGTGGTGCAGTGGTTAAGAGCTCAGCTGCTAACCAAAAGATTGGCAGTTTGAATCCACCAGCTGCTCCTTGGAAACCCCGTGGGGCAGTTCTACTCCATCCTACAGAGTCACTATGAGTCAGAATTGGCTCGATTTGGAGTTTGGAGGGTTTTTTTGTGTCTGAGATGTGCCTGACCTAGGCCATGGTGTTTTCAATCACCTTGTATGCATGCAAAAGCTGGACAATAAATAAGGAAGACCAAAGAAGAATTGATGCCTTTGAGTTGTGGTGTGTGAATGTTGATTATACAATGGACTCCCAAAAGAACGAACAGCTCTGTCTTAGATGAAGTACACCTGGAATGCTCCTTAGAAGTGAGGATGGTGAAACTGCATCTCACATACTTCAGACATGTTATCAGGAGTGACCAGTCACTGGAGGAGGACCTCATGCTTGGTAAAGTAGTGGGTCAGCAAAAAAGAGTAAGGCCTTCAATGAGATGGATTGACACAGTGGCTGCTACAATGGGCTCAAGCATAACAATGATCATGAGGATGGTGCAGGACTGGGCAAAGTTTCATTCTGTTGTGCATAGAGTCGCTAGGAGTCGAAACGGACTCGAGGGCACCTAACAACAACAACGATCTGCTCTTTTTATAATTTAGAAGTGAACAGATTTAGAATCCACCCTGCCCAGGCATGATCCAATTAATGTAACAAAACCCTATTTCCAGACAAGATTACATCTACAGTGGGATTAGAATTTCAACACATATTTTTTTGGGGGGGATACAGTTGCATCCATAACACCCACTAACTATCATAAAATTAACAGCAGAAAGCCAAATAAAGTGTGTTGATTTCTACAGAAAACTATATTAATCATTGTGTACTGCATCGCATTTAAAGATTTGAGTTATTGTTTTTTTCTTTTTATTAAGAACTTACTTTTCTTTCACCACTTCAATTATTGCCAACATTTATGTGGCTAAAAAACCTATACCTACAATCCAGGTATATTGTCAAATCTCCACTAAACCTTTCCCTTGGGAATGCCAATATCATTTTTATCTTAATATATGCCTAAGCTGAAATAATCATTCTCCATCCCAAATCAGCTTCCATTACTAGTGCCCCTATTTCTGTCAATGACATTACGCTTCTCTTAGTCTTCAGGAATGCATTTAGGAAGTATAGGAGTCCCTGGTGGTACAAATGGTTAATGTGCTCAGCTGCTAACCGAAAGGTTGGAGGTTTAAGTCCAGCTAGAGGCACCTCAGAAGAAAAGCCTAGCAATCTACGTCCAAAATACCAACTGTTATAAAACCCTGGGGAGCACGGTTCTACTCTGACATGCATGAGGTCACCATGAGAAAGGGATGAACTTGACAGCACTGGTTGGTTAGGTAGATCATTTACTATGTGTTAAAACCTGAGCTAAACATTGAGGATGCAGCATAGCAAGATTCCTGCAAAGATGAAGCTTAGAGCTACTGGCAGATTTATACCAGTGTTATGGATTAAACTGTGTCCCCCAAAAATATGTGTTGTAACTTCTAACCCTGTACTTGTGGATGTAATCCCACTGGGAAATAGGATTTTCTTTGTTATGTTAATGGAGACATATATTAAATTAATCACTTTTGAGATATAAAAAGAGCAGATTAGGCACAGAAGCAAGGAAGCATAAATGGAGAAAGATTGACACCACGTGGAGATCACCAAGGAACCAAAGGAAGGGAAGTTGAAAGAAACAAGAATTTTTCTCCAGACCGGACAGAGAGAGCCTTCCGCTAGAGCTGGTGCCCTGAATTCAGACTTTCTAGTGTGAGAAAATAAGTTTCTGTTTGTTAAAGCCACCCACTTGTGGTATTTCTCTTACAGCAACACTAAGAAAATAAGACACACTAGAATTAGTCCACTGGTGTTCAGTGTGGCAATGGTCAAATGAGGGGTAAATGGGAAATATTATGGAGTACATAGAAAGAATACCTGGCCTAGTCTTTACATGTCAGAATAAGCTTCCTGAATAAAGAATATCTGAGCAGAGATGTAAAAGATTAGTAGGAGTAGTCAGGTGAAAGAAGAGGTGGAGGTTTGGAGTAGTATTTTAGCTTGTGTAAGTTTGTGAAAAGATTTGGATGCAAACAACACTGGCATGTGTGGGAAACTGACTTTCAGTATGGTTGAATAGAGTATGAAAGGAAATGTGGTAGAAGATGGGGCTGGAAAGGTTTTCAAGAAATTGAGATTTTAAACCAAGGATGGCAGTAAACTATTGAATAACTTTAATCAGACAATTGGCATGATTAGATTTATATTTTAAAAACATTCTTAATGCAGTGTGGATGGTATATTTAAGGTGGCAAGAAATAAGGCCATCAGGCCAATAGTATAGTTGTAGTCTAATGAAAGATAACTAAAACAAACCCTGAATCTGCTGACGTCGAGTTGATTCCGACTCATAGTGACCCTATAGGACAGAGTAGAACTGCCCCATAGGATTTCCAAGGAGTGGCTGCTGGATTCAAACTGCTGACTGCCCACCTTTTGGTTAGTGGCCGAGTTCTTAAGCATTGCACCACCAGAGCTCTGTAAGATGCCTATAAGACTTGTTTTGGCACATCATGGTGGATGATGGTATATTTACTAAGTGAGGGAATACAGAAGGTTTATAGAAAATATCAGTTAATTGTTGAACATATTGGACATTTAAATGGAGATGTTATTCAGAAGTGCATTGGGTTGGAGAGTCCATATTTGGAATAATCAGTATATATAAGAAAATTGAGGACCTCACAGTGGAGGAAGTAGCCAGAGAGGATCCATAAAGTAAGAAGAAGGGTGGCCCAATGAGATCACTGAGATTAGGGAATAGACAGAAGTAGCCTTATGAGACACTTATTAAAAGCACAGGAGGAGGAAAAGGTAGGAGGAAAATCACAGGGTGTGGTGTCACAGAGACCAGGGAAAAGAGTGCTTCAGAAACAGCTTATCTGCTAATCAAAAAGTCAGCAGTTTGAGTCCACCAGCTGCTCCTTGGAAACCCTATGGGGCAGTTCTACTCTGTTCTATAGGGTCGCTATGAGTTGAAATCGATTCAACTGCAACAGGATTGGTGGTTTTTTTTTTTGTTTTTTTTTGGTATAGCATAAGTCATTTTTCATGTTCCCCAATATTTCATTCCAATTTTTATTTAAACATTCTCAGCATATTTGCACATTTAAATCATTTTACAAACCTGATACTGTGCTATTTCTGAATTATCCTGGAAATTATATTGATAGTGTAATATATTGTTTTTGGTAAGTCTCATTTTTCTCGTAATCAGATGGATGTAATGATAACTTTTTTCTTTTTATAGAATCTTACAATTTATATTTCTGGTATCTAAATCCCTGAATGGAAAACATCATTATTAAGATCTGGAGCTTGCTTGCATCCCACCCCAATAATTGAATTTTGCCAATAATGTTTGTAATGTAATTAAGAGATGTTTATTTTTGTCTAAATTCTGTAATCTATTCTAAAACAATGTTACTGTGAACTGAAAGAAATTGGACACTTATGCATGCAATTCCAACTAGTGAGCTTCTTAATTTTAAACAAAAAGATAGTATTGCATATGTACAGAAGCATAGCCTAATAGTGTATAATTTGAGATTTCCTTTCTAGAAGATATAGCATTTTCCATTTAACATCAGTAATTTGTTCCTGAAAACCAGATGTTTAGGGTGAAAGTGCTATCTAGGAACCTATTCCTAGTTCCCGTTGTTTTTAATGAAGAAATATATAACACATTACACATCAACCCAAAAATTCAAACAAATTTTCTAAAACATAACTTTAAAAAGGTGGAATGACCATATGTATAAATAAACTTTCATGTTCATATGTGAAATGCTTAAACTGTTATTTCCTGCTCATCGAATAATAAATATTTCAAAAAATGCTTCATGTACATGGACATGTACAGTTTCTATGTCGAGCCATAAATATACTCACTATACAACATGGTAAATAATGTCTGACATTAAATACATTTGTGTAAAAACACAAAAATGTACAATAAAACAACTGGACAGTTTCCTATAATGAACTTTTCCAAACAAACAATAAGACACGTAAGATTGTCACAGCACTGGTTTCTATCACATCAAATTTAGGAGTTGCAAATCTCCAGCCTCTAGAGCAGTTACTGGCTTCCAGAATCCAGAACCTATTGCTGCCAAGGATGATAGAAAGGGCTCAGTGGTATCTGTCTCGGCTTTATTTTCACCAGAATGCCAATTGCTGCTAGTTGCCTTAATCCACAGCTTGAAAATGAACTAAAACTCTATGGGGACAAATTAACTTTGGTCCTATGGATCTACCATATCTGATAATAACCAGATTATTACAAACTATTTCTTCTGTGCATACTATCTCCTTTCTTAGGGAAGGACATTTGAAAAAAATACTGTCTTCCTGTGAAGTTTAAAATGTACAATGTTGGCAACCCCCATCACAGGTCATATTTGAGGTACCTATATTTTCCATTCAAAATATTAAAAACTTCTTAATTTACATTTCTGCTTAAACCTTATGTTTCTTGCACCCCGGTACTGATCTGAGTGTGGGCTGTGATAAAGTCTTGGCCATCTCTCATGAGCAGGCATTTTTAGTCCTATGACACATTGGCTGTTTCTACTATCTCTTTCCAAAGAATCACTTAAGCCTAACAAGCCAGCATCCTCAGGAAGTTTACTTTCTCATATACACTATTTAGAAACAAAGCGAGACCATTTGTGGAATGATCTTTGAGCCTATGGAAAAGTATAATAATAATAACCCATTGCCTTTGAGTCAATTCCGACTCATAGAGACCCTATAGGACAGAGTAGAACTGCCCCATAGGGTTTCCAAGGAGCAGCTGGTGGATTCAAACTGCTAACCTTTTGGTTAGCAGCCAAGCTCTTAACCACTACACCACCATGGCTCCTCATGGATAAACAAATAAGAATCCAAATTTAGCTTCTCCAAAGTTCACTCCTTAACCCTAAAGACAATTCAAGGCAACATAAAGGAGCATCTTAATTGGGAAGTCTACTTTTCTGCTTACCTATGGTTAACACTCATACTTTACTGTAGCTAATGTCTCTTTTTCCTGTAGATTAATATATGCCTCAGCCACGTCTGCTGAGGCACAGCTAGGCTATGCTGTTGAGTGCTGCAGAAGCTTGCACCTGTGGTCTGCTGTGCTGCTGAAGGCCCCTGCCCTTGCCAAAGAGTCTTGGCCTACTTCATTGCTTGACAGGTTGTCTGCATTGTCTGTTTCTGCTGAAGCACCCATACACACTCAGAGTATTTCCTTTTAGCTTGAAGCTTGTATGGCAGAAACTGCTAGCTGTCCACTGAAATCCATTCTCCCTTTGACCCATAGTATTAGAAGTGCAAGCCCATCGGCTGCTCAGCAATATCAGATTTCCCAGATGACCGTTTAATGAAGTGTGGTCATGTCACTGTGTTCCCAAGAAAATATGAGTGGGACTAATAAGTGCAACTTCCAGCCCTGGTACATTGTGAAGTAGTTGTATATCTGCCATGCTTTCTTTTCTCCTTCCCAAGAGCCTGAGAGTAGATATGTCTGCAATAGATGAAGAAAATGCCTGATGTAATAGTGATCAAGATGGAAAGTACTTGGATCCCTAAATTATCATGGAGACCTGAGCTATCTGTGAACCTGGAACTCAAACTGCATCATAAGGAAGACAAACTGTCTTGTTTGAGCTATTGCATTTTGGATTTGTTTTGTCAAAGCAGCAAGCATTGCCATAAACAAAATAGTCAGCAAGCCAGAACATCATTTATTTGAAACTACTCATGTAGGCAGTCCTGCTTCTGAAGAAAGATGGTGTTTAGACCAGGATAACTTAGGTATGGCTAGAGAACAAAATATATGTCATCCTAGAGAAGGAGTCAAATGACTCTGTCTATAGTTGATGGAACAATAAATGAAGATGTAGAAATGTTAAGAGATGATTGGTAGAAAAACTGATAAGAGTGATATAAAGATGTAGGGGAAGGAAAACAGGGAAGTGTGAGATAAGCAAGCTAAATTCGTCATGGGTAATTCAGTAGATAAATGAATTGTTAATATAAGCAACAGTGGTAGAAGCATAGTCTTTAAGTATATGAATATAAACAATAGAAGAAATACAAATAGAATGAACTAAAAGTGGCCTTTTGGGACCTAGAACTATAGAGGGGTTGGATGGACTTTTTTTTTCATTATCTTTTTTTATATTTCATTATCTGTCTTTGTATAGGAGCCCTGGTGGCACAATGGTTAAGCTCTGGGCTGCTAACTGAAAGGTAAGCCGTTTGAAACCGCCAGCGGCTCCAAGGGAGAAAGATGTTGCAGTTTGCTTCCCTAAAGATTTACAGCCTTGGAAACCCTATGGGGCCGTTCTACTCTGTCCTCTAGGGTCGCTGTGAGTCAGAATCACCTCAACAGGATTTTTTTTTTTTTAATCTTTATATACTATTTACTGTTTTAAAAGTATGTACACTTATTAGATAAAATTTGAAAATGATGTCAAACAACTATAGTATGAAAGATAAGGTATAAAACCATTTTACTCAAGTTAAACTTAGTGCCAATTAGCTTTAAAAATTAGTCGTAGCCCTTCAAGAAACCCTGAAGCAATGAGACATAAGACAGGTGAGGTTTGAAGAGTAACTAGAGGAAGGAAAATCCACAGCTTTATAACATACTGGATGCTGTGTGGAATGCTGTAATAGAGGTCCTGAGGAAGCCAAGGAAATGCGGATGGAGGCAATAGGTACCTGGCCAAAGAATCATCAAATGGTAGGAAGGAAAAGAAAATGTAAAAGATGAAAAGGAATTTTGTCTACTTCACAATTATTCACATGGGTATATAATTTGCAAATGCAACCAAATAAATATTTCATGATGGTTTAAACTTACCTAAGCATTTTGGGTCACCATTAAGGGATGAGACACGCAGTTGAGTTGACCATCATCGGGCATTTAGTTAATGAAAAGCTATTGTTACTAGTGGACTCTATTATTTATTTGACAATAGCAAGCTGAAAGGTATCTACAGGTCAGCAAACAACACAGACAACTGAAAGCACATAGGTTCCGTTAGCATTTAGAGCTCTCCTTAATTAGATTTTTCTGTAGATGCTATGCAGTGCATTATACAAAGAACGCCCATATTCCCTGGGTAGATATAATAGTTTACAGTGGCTTTACAGTCTATTAATCTTGGGGTAATGGGGAATCAACAGCAAGATTATAAGCTTCATTTCACGGAAGTTGATGTGAATGTTTGCAACAAAGTTAAAATAAACTATTTTTTTTTTTTTAATATATATTTTATTGTACTTCAGGTGAAAGCTTACAGAGCAAATAGTTTCTCATGAAATAGTAGTACACATGTTGTTTTTTGACATTGGTTAACAACCCCACAACGTATTAAGCCTCTAAATTCTCAACCTTTTTTTTTGATGAAAATTACAGATGGCCAAAGATACACCGTTTCAAAAATTTCTACATTCACAGTTCAGTGACATTGACTACGCTCTTCCAACTGTGCTGTTATTCTCACTTAAGATGAAGGCTTACAGAAAAAATAGTTATTCATTTAACAGTTACTACACATGTTGCCCTATGACAATGGTTAACAATCTCACAGCACATCAAGAATATCCTTACTCCACCTTGTGTTCCCTATCACCAGGGGGCTTCCTTGTCCCCTTCTGTCTTCTGGACCTTGTCAGTGGACTATTGTACCTCTTTAGTCTCATTTGTTTAAAATAAACTATTTTAATCAACTATTTTTACTCTTTCCCTCTTTATATTTAAATGGTAAGGTATAATTTATAAGTTTTATTATTATAAAATAATAGTGTTTAAACTAAAACACTATGGAAGGCAGCAGTATAGTTATTTAAAATAAAGACTAAAAGCATTGACTATTATATAACGTCCGTGGGTTCACAAATAAAGTATGTTGTTGTTGTTGTGTGCTGTCAAGTTGATTCCGACTCATAGGAACTCTATATTACAGGGTAGAACTGCCCCATAGGGTTTCCAAGGGTGTTTATCTTTATGGGAGCAGATCGCCAGGTCTTCCATGGAGCTGCTGGGTGCTTTTTGGTTAGCAGCTGAGTGCTTAGCCATTGCTCCACCAGGGCTAATTTTAATGATCATGAGTTCACAAATGAAGTATAAGTATAGATGTTTTTGGGGAGAGTCCTTGGGTGGCACAGACTATTAACACACTCACCGCTAAGTGAAAGGCTGGGGGTTTGATTCCACCCAGAAATGCCTTAAAAGAAAGGTCTGACTATGTACTTCTGAAAAAACAGCCACTGAAAACCCTAGGGAGCACAGTTCTACTCTGACTCACATGGGGTCGCCATGAGTCAGAACTGACGCAAGTGCAACTTTTCTTTTATTTAAAAATAAAATAAAGAAAGAAAAGCAATATAGTTATTTAAAATAAAATAAACCAAATCAAATTTATCCTGTATGATTGAACATTGTTTGGTATAATTTATCCCTGTACAAAATAAAGCAAAATCCCTAAACTCTCAAAGATCAGATTTTCTAAATGCTTTGCATTGTTTTTAATTTTGATGATGTTCTTGGATGTGTGTGCTTTTGAGATGATTCCAGCTCATAGTAGACCTGCCAATAGGGTTTTATAGGCTATAATCTTTATGGGAGCAGATTGCCAGGTCTTCTGCTGAGCGGATGTTGAGTTGGAACCCCCAACTTTTCAGTTAGCAGATGAGCACTTAACCATTGCACCATCAGGGCTCCTTGGCAGTATAATAAAACACATTGCCATCGAGTAGATTCTAACTCATAGCGACCGTATAGGACAGAGTAGAACTGCCCCACAGGGTTTCCAAGAAGCACCTGGTAGATTCGAACTGCTGACCTTTTGGTTAGCAGCCGTAGCTCTTAACCACTATGCCACCAGATTTTCCTGGTAGTATAACAGAAGGGTAAAAAACATCATATTCTTGACTAGAGAAAGTTAACTGCATTTATTTTTCTGTGTGAACCCAGGATGTGCTCATTATATTAATATGTCCTGTATTGCTACAGGCCTTCCAATAAAGGTGGTAACAGCATCATCAAAAGGAAAAAGGTACATTCTGTAAGACAGCCCTGCCCCTAGGACTTCTAAAATTACAGAGGAATGAAAAATAAAGCACATATTAGAGTTTTGATACTGTTGTTTCAAACATACAATTGTTAGCTAATATAAAATATTATGAAATTAATAGGAAATGGCTTTTTTTGCTTAAAAGTGAAAATTTCAGCCCTTGTATAATACCATTTTAAAGATATTGAGAGAGATCCCACAGGCCAAGAAATTAAAATAAATTGATTAAGTAATTTCCTGCTGGATAGAAAACCTAAAATGCTAATAAATTTACATTCAGAGATGGAGTTCTTAAACAAGAGATTTGATTTATTTGTCGACATTTAGATATCGTAATAGAGCTCCAGAAAATATGAGAAAGAAGGAAATAGAATGATTGCTCATAAACTAGGCACCATGGGTTCAAGAGGGTAATCCCATATAACTCTCAATGACTGCATTGTTTCAATCAACTTGATTTAGGAAAAAAGAAGCGTAACTTCATTATTTTTTAGAGATTTTTATCATAGTGCCAATTCAGGGTATCTTTTTTTTAATCTTACCGATCTGTGTAGTCATAATATCATTCAAGCAATAAAACTTATTGACTCAAATAACAAAAGTCAAAACTATAGAGAAAGTGAAAAGACTCGGGGTTTAGGGGGAGGGGGGAAGGATAAATAAAAGAAGCATAGGGCATTTTAAGGCAGTGAAACTATTCTGTAGGATACTGTAATAGTGGATACATGACATTATGCATTTATCAAAACCCATAGTACTGTATGACACAGAGTGAACCCTAATGTAAATTATGGACTTTGGTTAATAATAATGTATCCATATTGGTTCATTAATTTTAATATATCACACTAATGCAAGATGTTAGTAATAGGAAAAACTGTGTTCAAGGAGGAGAGGGGTATATGGGAACTCTGTACTGTCTGTGAAATTTTTCTGTAAACCTAAAACTGCTCTAAAAAAATTATCTATTATAAAAAAAACCTAAAACAAAAGAAAAAAAAAGGTAGATATAGTTATATCTGGAAACCCTGGTGGCATAGTAGTTAAGAGTTCAGCTGCTAACCAAAAGGTCAGCAGTTCAAATCCACCAGGCACTCCTTAGAAACTCTGTGGGGCAGTTCTACTCTGTCCTATAGGGTCGCTCGAGTCGGAATCAACTCAATGGCAGTGGGTTTGGTTTTTGGTTTATAGTTATATCTGGAGAATTACATGGACAAAATATATATAAATTAACAATATAAATGAATTTAATAATCTATAAATTGAACTTCCTAATACGCTGATTCCCTCTAGGTAATAACATGAAAGCAAAATATTTCCACCTGCTGTTTTTATTTGTTTTTTGAGGAAAGTACTTTTATCGGTGGGGGTCAGGTTCTTTTCCCTCTCTTTACCTTATTAGAAATGTAATTTGTTTAAGAGAGTGTAGCATAAATATAAGAAGTAATTACAAACAAAGGGAGCTAATCTTTCTCTCTATGTCCCCCATCTAATTTCTTACATATCTTGGCCATTTGATACATTTACCAAAATTCTTAATTCTTAGAACAGAAAAGGGATTGAAACAATTTTATCTCTGATGCTCATGATCTGATTGGAGCCTTTTTACTCTCAAAATAATATCTGGTTAATATCTCATTCTCAGGAACAAGATAGTATAAAAGACATCTGACTGATGAAAAGAACCAGACTCTCAGGTTAACAAAACCGGGTTTAGACCTTAACTTCACACAAGGTCACTGGTCTTTTTGTTACTGGCTATCATTCCTTATATCACTGCTGTAGGCATGATATTACCCAACAATTGCAATGCTTGGATTTAATAAATGGAAAATTGCTAAATTTTTATTTCAATAAACACTTATAGTACAGAATAAAGTACTTGATTTGGAAAGAGTAATCAAAACACATATGAACCTAGGAAGACTGAAGAAGAAATGATGCATTTGAATTGTGGCATTGGTAAAGAATATTAAATATACCATGGACTGCCAGAAAAATAAATAAAGCAGTCTTGGAGAAAGTACAGCCAGAACACCCCTTAGAATAGAGGATGGTGAGACTTCGTCTCGCTTACTTTGGACACATCATCAGGAGGGACTAATCTCTGGAGAAAGACGTGCTTGGTAAAGTAGAGGGTCAGTGAAAAAGAGACAGAGCCTTAATGAGATGGACTGACAGTGGCTTCAACAATGAGCTCAAACATAGCAATGACTGTGAGGATGGTGCATGACTGGACATTTTATTCTGTTGTATATAAAGTAACTATGAGTCAAAACTGACTCTAAGGCACCTAACAACAGTATATGAACCTAGTCACGGAAGGGCACTTTGCTTATTCATTTGGTGCTAATTTAATAACAAGAAGGACTTCTCATTTGAAGGTCAGAAGATACACTGATTTTCCTTAGCTAAGGAAAAGAACAACCAAATATTTTCATAGAGACTTGTTTTACAAAGCTTTTTTCTTAGATATATTAAACTAAAACAGGAAACATTTCCAATTCAACAGTATACAACTGATACCAGAAATTGACTTAACTCATATGCTACAATTTCCATCTTTTAAATACAGAGAATCTTTTGGGTTTTAGAGGTTATGTCTTGAAAGGCTTTGGATTGTATGTTGCAATTCCTTTTTTATATACTAGGGAAAGGTGGAAGCACATTTTGATAAGGTTTATATTTTGTCAAGAATTTTTATTAAAGTCCATAAAGCTGCTATGAAAGCTTCTTTTAATTGGAAATAAATAATTACTTTTTATTCTAACAATTCCTGAGAAAAAGGATGATTATGTAGATTCTGAAATAATTTATTTAATACCTCTTAAGCTAAAATGATTCATTGATAATGTGGATGAATAATGGAAAATATAAGAACACAGAATTAGCCCTTAATTTAATGTTTCATGTTTTTTAGTAATTTTATATAAATCTTCTCACTTTTAACAGAATGGACTGATGCTAATAGAAAAATCATTTAGTTCTCCATAAAGTGAGGTCAGATTTTCATCTTTGTCCTTTAAATATATAATGTCCTGTGCAATTTAACATGAACAGTAAATATTCTTCATGTGTCTACATCTACCGAAGCTAGCTTATCATTCAATGTCAGTGCTTAACTTGAATAATTTAAAAGGAAAACTCATTTCAAAAAATCATTGTTAGAGAATGCCATCTGATATAAATCAAAAATAATATTTTAGATGGTAAAGATGAATGCAATCATTAAATGAAACTCTGGGTTTTAAATTCAGTGTGTTTTGAATTTGCAAATCAAGTCAATATTAAAACTATCAAGTTATTCACTTACATTATTTAGTATTCCTGGGTTACAAGAATTTTGTTTTGCTTAAATTTGAGAGGATCCTGGCTCAGATACAGTACAGTTTGCATGAAATTTTCAAACACTTTTCCTTCTAAGTTGCATTTAAATCTCAATGGGAAACATCTTTATAAATTTATAATTTTAAGTTTTGTTTCTGGATACACATTCCATTTCCTTGTCATAATTAAAATTATAAAGAAGCTTTCAATTATGTTAATTTTGGGTCTATAATTATATCTCCTTAAAACTGTGCCGTTCCCAAGCTTTTAAACTTAAGGATTTTTAAAATATTTTCTCCCATCTACCTCATATTTCAAAAGGTTTTGATCTCCAAATGAATTGCATTTAGAATATACCACATAACTAATTTTATATTAACCAAAGACACATTTACTTTACTAGGCTTCTACTCAGCATGTGATACTCAGTTTGGCCACTAAGTCGACACAGTTTTATTTAAAAGGAAGGCAGCCTGATAATTTAGACAACTTGGGTAGCCTTGTCCAAAGCAAAGGTCAACAAAAGTATACTTCGATTGCTCATTATAAAATATTAATTTGTTGACTCCATTCTTATCTTTCTTCAAGAAAAAATTCCACCTTGAAAACAAGTGATACAAATCCTACAATTTTCTTTGTTTGCAATATATGTTAAAATTACCTGACATCTCATTTTTTCTTAAAAGTCAAAATAGTATTTGGGAAATGGACTCAACAAAAATAATTCTGTTAAAAGCAGCACATTAATTAAAGTCTATTATTACACATTTTTACTACTCTAAGGTGATAACTAGGAAAATACATTTTGAAATGAAAGAGCTTCAGAGCAGTACTTTGAGCAAGTCATGATTATTTAATGTCAGAGACTTAAAAAAATCTTAAAAAAATAAATATATATGCTTATTCAAGAAATTAAAAAAAAAAACCCACCTCCTCTTTTTTTTGTATTCTATTAAGAAATTTGGGAGAAAGATGAGGCAGTCTGCTCCCATAAAGATTACAGCCTTGGAAACCCTATGGGGCAGCTCTGCTCTATCCTATAGGGTCATGATGAATCAGAATAGACTCCACAGCAATGGGTTATTAAGAAATTAATTTAAAAATTTTTCCTTTAGGATAATATCTAAAGGCATCACTCCAGTTTACCAATTAAGATTCTGTATATTTAAAAAATATATTATAACTAACTGAAATGGAAAAGAAACTCATAGAAACTGACATCTTCCCAGAAATTATTTAAGACATATTATGGATGCTTCTCTCTAAGTCATATAATAGCCCTATAAGGTTGTTTTTAAATGAATGGTGGCAAAGTGGTTAAGAGCTCAGTTGCTAACCAAAAGATGGGCAGTTCCAATCCACCAGCCGCTCCTTGGAAACCCTATAGGGCAGTTCTACTCTGTCCTACAGGGTTGCTATGAGTCAGAATCAACATTCCGACTCAATAGCAATGTTTTTTTTTTTTAACAGTTATCTAGAGACTAGGAAAATAAATGATTTTTAATAAATGAGTCAAACCTCCACGAACATATTATAACTACATAGATGTCAGATTCTGCCATTCTATGATATTTAATCTATTTTTAATATTAAAACAGGATATTTTTCCCATTGCATTTTTTTATTTCCATCTGAGATACTGCACCTGGAAAAACACTAACACCCTTGAGCATGACAGAATTCCAAAACATAAAATGCTAGGGCAGCTTTATATAATTAAACATGTAGCATTGCATTTTATAAAATATGTAGAACTGTAAAAAAAATTTTTCCCTTTCCCTTTTCATTGCAAACAAAGCAACTCCTGAAAACCTTTTTCTAAGGTCATATCAAGGCTGTAACTTACAGAGAGAAAATAGCCTGGTCCCTTCTGTTTTAAAATTCGTTGCCACAGAGTCAATTCCAAGTCATAGCGACCCTATAGGACAGGGTGGAACTGCCCCATAGAGTTTCCCAGGCTGTAAACCTGCAGAAGCAGTCTGCCACATCCTTCTCCTGGAAAGCAGCTGGTGAGATCGAACCTTCGACATTTTGGTTAGCAGCTGTCTCAGTCATCTAGTGCTGCTCTAACAGAGATACTGTAAGTGGATGGATTTAGCAAAGAGAAGTTTATTCCCTCACAGTCCAGTAGGCTACAAGTCCAGATTCAGGCTTCAGCTCCAGGGGAACACTTTGTTCCTTGGCTCTGGAGGAAGGTCCATGTCATCAGTCGTCCCTTGGTCTGGGAGCTTCTCAGTGCAGGAACCTCACTATCTAATCTTGTCAACCTTATCAATATAATGTCATCACAGTGACAGAATTTGCAACACATAAGGAGATCACATATAATCTCATCATAGGGATAGAGTTTACAACACAAGGAAGTCACATCAGATTACACAATCATACAACACTGGGAATCATGACCCAGCCAAGCTGACAGCCATTTCTGGGGGACACAACTCAATCCATGACAGCAGCCTACTGCTTAACCACTGAGCTACCAGGGCTCCTTCCTTCTGTTTTAGACATTAACAAAAGAATCCCTGGTCAGATAGCCATTGAGAAATCACACTGATTAATCTAGGGAGACTAAAATCTCTAGAAAGAGTAATAGGTGCTGTTTGGATTTTTTCATATACTTCAAAAGAATAATTTCTTTAGGCTATGAATGATAGGACTAAATAGGACTGCCCTATAGAGTTTCCAAGAAGAAGCTGGTGGATTCGAACTGCCTATCCTTTGGTTAGCAGTAGAGTTCTTACCGCTGTGCCACCAGGACTCCGTAGAGTTCATTGTTGTTAGGTGCTGTAGAGTTGATTCCAACTCATAGCAACCCTATGTACAACAGAATGAAACACTGTCCGGTCCTGCACCATCCTTACAATCATTGTTATGCTTGAGCCCATTGTTGCACTCATTGTGTTAATCCATCTCATTGAAGATTTTTTTCTTTTTCGCTAGCCCTCTACTTTGCCAATAATGATGTCCTTCTCCAGGGACTGGTTCTTCCTGATAACATGTCCAGAGTATGTGAGACGTAGTCTTGCCATCCTTGCTTCTAAGGAGCATTCTAGTTGTATTTCTTCCAAGACAGATTTGTTTGTTCTTTTGGCAGTCCATGGTATATTCAATATTCTTTGTCAACACCACAATTCAAAGGCATCGATTCTTCTTCGGGCTTCCTTATTCATCAACCAGCTTTCGCACGCTTATGAGGCGATTGAGAACACCATGGCTTGGATCAGCTGAACCTAAGTCTTCAGGGTGTTATCTTTGCTTTTTAATACTTTAAAGAGGTCTTTTGCAGCAGATTTAGCCAGTGCAATGTGTCTTTTGATTTCTTGACTGCTGCCTCTATGGGCATTGATTGTGGATCCAAGTAAAATGAAATCCTTGACAACTTCAATCTTTTCTCCATTTATCATGATGTTGCTTATTAGTCCAGTTGTGAGGAGAGGTGTAATTCACACTGAAGGCTGTAGTCTTTGATCTTCATCAGTAAATGCTTCAAGTCCTCTTCACTTTCAGTCATCTGCATAATGCAAGTTGTTAATTAGCATTGTATAATTCTGAACTTTGGGAAGCTTAATAAGGTATTTGGGGCCAAGAATAGAATGAAGAACAGGAAACAAGTTTGGGTTCCTTGACTGTCCCACATATCTTAGGTGGAGATCGTAGTTAACACCTCAGGACTTGGAATGGTAAGGAAGAAAAAAATTTCCAGACTACTGAGGGTTAAAAATTTTTACTAATAAAATATTTATATGCTAACCTTTTTGATGAAACCATTTCTAAAATGTAATTCAGACTTTTCTACTTCATGACCAGATATTTTGAAAATTATGCAATATTTTTCTTCTTTGAAGAATTTATGGCCATTGTTATGGTCCTTAGCTGTCATACTGTGATGCTCTCAGTTGCCAATAAAGAACATTAGCCCCTCCGTCCCTGACTATTAGGCTTCATGGCTTTTTTTAATAGACTTTCACCTAACTTTCACTATGGATAATTCTGCACCTAGTGTGTCCATTTCGGTTGCTGGTAATCTTTGTTAGTATTTGTGGATTTCACACAGAGTTTAAATGTTGATGACTTCCAAATAATATATCTTTAGTTCCAACTTTTCCCCTGAACCCTAGAATTTTTGAAATCAATGACTACACACAGATGCCTAATAGACATCTCAAATGAAACAAATTCAACATTTAGCTTCTGATCTTCTCTACCCAAGTTCCTTCTTTCTAGTCTCCTCCGTCTCAGTAAATACCATTCCATTGTTTTTTCATTGCTCAGGTTAAATACCTTAACTCCCCTTTCTCATACCTATGATAAATCCATCCAGTGTATCCAATCCATTAAAAACAAAGCAAAGCAAACAAACAAAAAACCAATTACCCACTCAATCCCAACTCCGACGCGGGCTCATTTCTATCCCATGTGTGCAGAGTAGAACTGCTCCGTAGGGTTTTCAAGGTTGTGAACTTTTGGAAGCAGATCAATAGGCCTTGAACCAGTAACTTTTGGCTTAGTAGTTCAACACTTAACCATCTGAGCCTCCATTAGCTGTACCTTAAAAACACAAAATTCTGATCTTCTCACCACCCTATAGCTACTATCCAGGTTCAAGCCACTATCATCTCTTACCTGGGATACTGCAGTCTTCTAATCCTGAGCTCCTAAGCAGTCTTTCTCTTCTTCTGCCCTTGACCCCTCGCAGTCTCCTCTCAACACAGCAGAGTGTCAGAGAAACTCTATCGAAGATCATGCTGCTCCAAAGTTTTTCCATATCATTCGGAGTAAAAATTAAAGTCCTTTAAATGACCTTCAAAGCCTACACCATCTGGCTCTTGTTACCTCTCTGATCTACCTCCTACTACTCTTCTGCTATTGCATTCTGATCCAGCTACACTATTCCCTTGTTTTGCCCCAAACCAACGAGACAAAGCTTCTTTAGAGACTCCCCACCCTTCCCTTCTACCTGAAATACTCTTCCTTTACATATTCACGTGGTTTTTTCCTTTGACTGTGATACGTGTCTCAAGACTTTAGAAAGATCTTGGTTAAATTCCCATTTCAGGATTCTGATTGACTGACACTATTTAAAACCCTTTTATGACCCAATTATTTTGAATTTTTTGTTGGTACCATGTGTTTTCATTAATGGAAACATGCTGAATCATTAAGTGTGCCTGAATTTTTAGTAGGTAGCACGAATTTTTTTTTTTCTTGCCTCATCCCACAAGGTTAAGCTTATAATCCTGAGGGATGTACCTTGTCCCACAAATCCTACCCCCAGAGTCCCTCAGAGTCCACAGGGACACATGTATTCCAAATAAAAATTTTCAAAACTTCTATTTTACCTACCAAAAATTCAGAGACCTCATACAATACCTAGTAAAAACAGTAATTGGCCGCATACGCCCTTTTCTTCGGTTTCAAACTGTTATGCGGGCCACCTCCTAATGGCTGCACATACTGTCCATGGGGAAGCAGTTTCCCAATGAATCTGAGAAGTGGAAAATGTTGGTGTACATCCATATATCCCAACAGTCATGTAAGGTGAAAGAAGATTATCTAAACTTTTGAAATATTTCCAAAGTTAATTCCTTAAAGAACCTCTAGACTTGCTCTGTTCAACCAAGTAGCCAATAACCAGAAGCTGTTTATATTTAAATTTAAAGTATTTATTAAAATAAAATAAAATAAACCAGTTGCACTAAACTAGTCACATGTCAAGTGTGCAGTAGTGGCTACGGTATTAAACAGCGCTGCTCTAGAACATTTCAATTGTTGCTCAAAGTTTTATTGAACATGTTTCTCTAGACACGTTTTTGCTGGTAGAAATTTACTTCTTTTATTTATTTATTTATCCGTCATAAGTTCATTCATTTGAAAATACTTTTCCATGGTGAATGTTTGAAAACCTCTCTGTCAAGTGTGGTACATGGAATTTAAAGGACTTAGAATCCATACACAAAAGTAAACCATAATGTTACATGGTAAGTGTTCCACTAGCAGCATATACAGAGACACAAAACTAATTCATTTTGCTTCAGTATGGGATTGGTTATGCAGTACACGTTTTGAATCTTTTTCTTTGCTAACGCCATAGCTGTCAGAAAGAGATAGCTGAACACCGGGGTCTAGTATGTTTATATTTATTGCCGAAAAAAGCCAATCAATATTAGTCTAAACGTTAACTAATAGCATGGCTTTGCCACTGCCCAAACAATATCATAGTTAATAGCAATTTTAATGTCTGAAACCACCATAATTGACCTCAAAAATCAATAGATCAATAAAAGACTCTTTTTGGTTTTAGATACACGTATTGAACCATACATCACATTTTGAAACGGTTACTTTTCAAACCTTTTCAAAATGACAACCCAGACAAATATAGAATTTGTTTGAAAACTAAGTAGAAACAAGTGAATTCTCATTTTTAAAGCCTTAGACTTACAGCAGTGAAAATATGACTTTATGATTTTGTTCGATTCTATTTAAATTTAAAGTCTTTTGCATGCTTTCATTGGAAATACAAATTTATTGCACTAAAAGAATTTATAAATAAAGTCACAGGTAAGCAACAGTGTTCTAAATAAAATTTTGTACACTATGGTTAAAATAGTAAATTATCCAAATGTGCTGAGACAAATATTTTGGATTTTAAAAAGATATTTGATCAAGCAACAAATTTATAGAAGGCTTTCTGGAAGAATTCCCTTGTAATGGGAATTGTTTTCATTCACCCTATTCTTTTATTCTTTTTTCACTTATACATAAATTACGTGCTGAGATTCTTCTATGACAGTATCTTGTTTTCGAATATGTCTCCCCAAAGAGAAATTTTGAAAGATCCTGCAGTGAGATGTGTAAATACCATGCTTATCTTAGTTGGAGCTACCAACTAAGATGGAAGCAAAAAGCCTAAGACCATCATGTTATTTGGAGCAAGTGAAGGTGTTACCATTTAAAAAGCGATCACTTGTATTGATTGCATTCAGTATTCAGGAAACACTGATAGGCATGCAATGGTTTGTTCGTTTTCTAAGTTGTTTGGCGATGTCAAGCAAATTACCTAGTCCAATCTCTGATGCATGAGCTATTTTTTTGGCACGTGTTACTGGAATTGTGAGTAATGTTCTGATCGAAGGTACATCTTTTGAAACATGCTTCTAATTTAGCCAGCCTCGCTGGTTTCAATTGTTATTTGGACATTTTTAACCTTTAATATCTGTAGGGCTTGTACCAGTACAGATTCCTTATTGCTTCTAAAATGGTTATTAACATGATCAAAGTGCCTATAATTTCTAAGGAGGCAGAAAACAATCTCTTCTGTCCTAGAATCCAAACAAAATGTCCCAAAGGGACTGATCATTTTGTCCTATTTAGTATATACCTACCAAAAAACAGAATGCTATTATTACCTGTGTATCCTTTTTGCCTGTAGTGGGGACACAAAAAACTCTTCTCCATTATTGAAACCAACAGGGCTTGGGTAGAGGAGCATGACACCAGTCATCTGGGGGCTGAAGTGAGGGTAGAGGAAATTAGTAGGAAAAGTAAAAAAAAAAAAACCTGAAACCTGTCGAGTCAATTCCAACTCATAGTGACCCTATAGGACAAAGTAGAACTGCCCCATAGGGTTTCCAAGGAGCTGCTGGTGGATTTGAGTTGCCAGTTTTCAGGTTAGCAGCCGTAGCTGGAAGACAAAAGAATGGAAAATAGTCTGGGGGTAGGTTTGGGTGTTGAGGGGAGCCCAGCTGAGATTAGAGTATAGGTTTGAATAGGGGTCAGGGCAACTAGAACAGACGTGAAGAACTCCAGAGCATCTGCCATAATTATGGGTGTGTATCTTAAAATCCATCTAACATAGGCCATGGATATTTCAGTTAAGACTGTATGAATGTAGGGATTTTAATCTATTTCAAGGCAACAGGAATAAGAACTAAGCCCAGGTAATGGGAAATAAATTAAGTCAAAATGAGTTTATCAATTGTCAGGAAGCAGGCAGGGCAATGTTGCCACCACTGTTTATCTTCCGAACTGGACTGAGAGAGTTGGGAGGAGAGAGAGACCCTGAATAACAGCCAGAAATTCTAAAATATATGGTGAGTTATGGTAAGTCTCTTCGCAAAGATTCTAGTGAGTCTACGGTCATTGAAATTTTATTTTTCTATCCATGAAGCCTGATAAATTTGCTATGCTGACTTCTTCATCCACCTATAACCCTACTCCCCAATGAATCTTCTTAAACTTTCACAGGTTTGAGTTTTGATTTGTATTATTATATTATATATATATAATATATATTATTATATTAGCCCGCATTCTCCCATCTTTATCTCTGATCGTCTTATTTATCCATTACCAGTTGCAGTCGAGTGGACTCTGATTCATGGCAACTCCATGTGTGTCAGAGTAGAATTGTGCTCCAAAGAGTTTTCAATGGCTGATGTTTTGGAATTAGATCACCAGGGGTTTCTTCTGAGGTGCCTCTGGGTGAACTCAAACTTCCAACCTTTTGGTTAGCAGCCAAGTGTGTTAGCTGTTTACATTACGCAGGGACTCCATTTAACCATTAAGGGACTCTTAAAAACCACCTTATTTTTAAAGCTTTATCTGATCTGTTCATCATAATTAATCACACCTTCCTCTGAACTTCCTTGTTACTTTACCTCTAAGTAGTACTTATTTCAGGAGCCCTGCTGGCGTGGGTTTGATTCAATGGCAACAGGTATTTTTTTTTTAGTGCTTATTTCATGCTATGATTCAGTTTGCTTCTATATGTTTTTTTAAATTAGACTGTAAGCTTAGGGTGGAGAAGAATGATGTGTTGTTTGTCTTTCTATCTTCTTAGTACCTTACAAAGTGGCTTGCATATAGTAAATGCTCAATAAATGTCTATTGAATAAATTACATGATATTTACATAAATTTTAAGCCTTACCCAATCACTTGTCTCCACACGGGTTAGTTAGTGTACTTTGCCCTTGGTTCTTCATTTGGAAATTGGAGAGACAGCTTACTCTTACTTAATTTATAGATTAATTTTAGAGTTAGGGGATTCATATAAGGAAGAAACAGGAGAGACACTCATTAACTCACCAGATATGACTGAACATTTAAAATTTGCCAAGCACTCTTCTAGGCATTGTTAGTTGCTAGAAGAATTATTGCAGGGCCAACTCTGGGCAGACAGCGTTTGGACTTTGGCCAGTATCACACAGGAGATAACTAACTAATATCCCTGGTTTACATAATAGACCAACCTCACGTCTGCCTTCCTGTAACTGCATTGCTTGAATTATACTTTTAAAGAATAGTATTGAAATAATAAGAATGCAAAATTAGTAATACATATGTATGATAGGGGGAAAAAATAGCACCCGAAAGGATAAAGGTGGTAAATTAAAATTATATTAAACAGCAAAATATAAGCAAAGGTATTTCATGATAAAACAAGAAGGATAAGCCTAAGAAAAGCTAAACATGAACAACCTTGGCAAAGAAGGTGCTGTGTTCTGAAATGGATGTATATGATCAGCAGGCAGCTTGCCTTGTTATTCTCTTCTGGCTGGGATATATTATAGGCAGTCCATGTAGGGAAGAAAGACCTCAGGCTTATATCCTTTGATTTCTACTAATGTGGGAAAAAATATTTTCTTAGAACAACCTACTTTGGGAAACTCCTCCTGAGCTATTCCACAATAATCTTGTTTGGACTGTGTGGGGCTGACCCTCTTATTCATCAGCCCCCACCTCAGTAGTGGTACAATTGACTCAAGCTGGATCAGTGCAAAAAAAACCCCTCTCCAGCATGCTTGCACGAGCACTTGGGATTGTAACCTATAAGGACTGCAGTGGTTTAGGGCTGCTGGTGGTCCATTTGTTGCATGTGGAGAGAATGTCTAAGAATGTGTCCAAGCAGAGCTGAAGATATATGGAGAGGCATGGTCATGATGATATCCTTTGAACCCCTTGATCCAGTCTTGCCCAAATCTCCTTCAACTCTCTTACATTCCAGTTTAGTTGGGCTACTATGTATTCTCCTTTACTTTAAGGTAATTTGAGTTGGATTTTCATTTCTTTTTTTTACTTACATCTGGATGAATCCAGATTTATATGTTCTTTATAGTCTAATATCTAGCATATTTAGTTTGGTCTGGCCCAAAGTCATTGTGATTCAGAGTCCAATTTAGTTACTGAATTTGCCATTGGATTTTGGTTTACTCCTCAAGGTTTTAGCCAAGGATTTGATTGGGTCAGGGATCTTCGAGTCCTTACTATAATAAAATACTAGTTTACTAGGAATTTTATGGATTAAGAATGAAACTGAACTCAATAAGTCACCCTGGGGACTATCTGATCCAGAAAATTCCTGAAGACACATTCATCTGAAAAATTCACTATTTCTGTTCTATGTGTCTACTCTCAAGCATCGCTCTCTTTTTTTTAAATTGTGCTTTAGATGAAGGTTTACAGAGCAAATTAGTTTCTCATTAAACAATTAATACACATATTGTTTTGTGACATTGGTCGCCAACCCCATGACATGTCAACACTCTCCCCTTCTCGAACTTGGATTCCTCATTACCAGCTTTCCTGTCCCTTCCTGCCCCCTTGTCCTTGTCCTTGGGCTGGTGTGCCCATTAAACCTCATTTTGTTTTATGGGTCTGTCTAACATTTGGCTGAAGAGTGAACATCAGGAGTGACTTCAGTACTGAGTTAAAAGGGTGTCCAGGGGCCATACTCTTGGAGTTTCTCCAGTCTTTGTCAGACCAGTATTGCCAACCCCATGATATGTCAACACTCTCGGCTTCTCGAACTTGGATTCCTCATTACTAGCTTTCCTGTCCCTTCCTGTCTTCTTGTCCTCACCCTTGGGCTGGTGTGCTCATTAAATCTCATTTTGTTTTATGGGTCTGTCTAACATTTGGCTGAAGAGTGAACCTCAGGAGTGACTTCAGTACTGAGTTAAAAGGGTGTCCAGGGGCCATACTCTTGGAGTTTCTCCAGTCTTTGTGAGACCAGTAAGTCTGGTCTTTTTTGTGAGTTAGAATTTTGTTCTACATTTTTCTCCAGCTCTGTCCGGGACTTTCTATTGTGATCTCTGTCAGAGCAGTCGGCGATGGTAGCCGGGCACCATCTAGTTGTGCTGGACACTGTCTGGGTGGAGGCTGTGATAGTTGTGGTCCGTTGGTCCTTTGGACTAATCTTTTCCTTGTGTCTTTGGTTTTTTTCATTCTCCCTTGCTCCAGACAGGATGGGACCAGTGGAGTATCTTAGATGGCTGCTTACAAGCTTTTAAGACCCCAGATGCTCTCAAGTATCTTCTGAAGTCTCAAATAAATTGGTCTCTATAAATGGGGAGGATGGAGTGATATTTGCATCTGAATGAAATTACTATTGAACTCCAGTTAAAGAATTAACAAAGATACTTTTTTTTAATATTACTCAGCTTTGGAAATGGAGTCAAATAATGAATTTTGAACATAATCACACAAAAACACCATAAACACGGGGATGCAATGAGACTCACAGCCAGTAAATTCTATAGTAAAGATAGGAAATTATAACAAAACTTTTTCGAAGAGAAACTAAACAGAAATAAATATTGAAAAGTAAAAGGAGGCAATGGTTGGAAAGTAACCATATGAAGTTGAAGTGATTGATCAAAAATTTCTGAGTGGAAATCAGTAAAAGTCATGGAAATTTAGAACCAAAGCTGTTGATCAGAGGAGCTCAATCAGTATATTTTCTGAACTACTCTGCTTCCAACATTTATAAAATGCTGCCACTGGCCCAAGGAGAAAATGATAGGGAAGTCTTTTTTTCCTGTATTACAAAACTAAGTTCAAATCACATTAAAAATGTAGTTCTATACAGAGGGTGATGCCCTCCCTGGGATAACTCTACATTCTTCACTGGAAATTCAATTTGTCTAAGGGCTTGGAGGTCTTCTAGAAGAAATGACCAATGAAATTTGAGACTCACAGTTAGTTGCGTGACCAGAATGCCAAGATCAGTACTTCAGAATAAAAAGGTGGAACAAGAGTGTTTCTGCCTTCTGAGGCTGTGTGGTAGACAGATGGATTCGCTCAATGTCTGTGTGTACCTCTATCATCCTCTGCAGTTAGGTCTTTGTGGCTAAGGCGGTTCGCGGTAGGTGTGCTTCTTCCATTTTTCTCTCACTCTTCCATGGTGATCTTACACATATTCCTGATGGCGTAACTAGAAGATGGAGAAGGTTACTTTGCCCACATCAGACTCTATGATCACAAAATAAACTTATTATTGTCTAAGGCTATTGAAATGCATGAGTTTATTTGTTATTACGATCAGTGGGGACCAATACAAGAAGGCAGGTAACTTTCTCCAGATAATAAGCTTTTTTTAAATTTTAATGGTGCTGTAAATGGTTTACCCGATCAACTGCTAACAGAAATGTTGGAAGTTTGAGTCCACCCAAAGTTGGCTTGGAAGAAAGACCTGGCAACCTTCTTCCAAAAAATCAGACATTGAAAACCCTATGGAGCCCAGTTCTTCTTTGACATATTTGGGGTCACCACGAGTTGGAATTGACTGGATGGTAACTGCTAATGGTTGGTGAGCTTTTTTTAGAATAATTCTTCAGTGGCAAGGACCACAAAACTAAAAGAAAGCCAGTCATTATCAAGAGACCAGCGTTAGATACTGGCTGAGAGAATATCAATTGCTGGAGGTAAATGACCCCAGTTTTGGAGACTGTCTACAGTAGGAGCAATGTTATTTTGGAAGGGATCACAACAGAGTACCTGAGAAGGAGCCCAGCATTGGCAATGCCAAATCTCCCTGACACTCTGGATACTGATTTGGACTTCAGTTCCCCAAAATCTTGGGCCTGCAGCCCCATTATGAGCTGCAGCCTAATTGACTGAGATCTCTCATAGTCTCCACTACTTCTTACCAGGCTATACTCTGATCCCTGGATTCCTCACATTACTTTGGGAGAATCTTTCTGAGCCACTGCTCTGCTGGAATCCGACTGATTGGCTTTGAATCTTAGCTCCAACACTTCTAAACTGGATGATTCGTCCTAAATGGCTTCATCTGACTAGCCCCTCTCTACCTCACTTTGCTCATCTATAAAAATGGGGATAATAATCGTACCTACCTCATAAAGTTAATATGAGGATTAAATAGGATAATCATGGAAAGTGCTCAAAACAGTTTATGGCACACCAAAACCCTCAGTAACTGTTAGCTTTCCTCATTGTTGCCGTTTACTATTACTCAGGGATTCACAGGATGCTAAGAGCTAGTCCTAGCTAGAAGCTCTGGCATTTTGGATCTATTTAGAGCAACCAGAATGCTGTGATCAATACTCCTGGTCCTCCATTTAGGATCTAATATCTGGGATTTAAATTCAGGGCACAAATTAGTATAGAATTTATTCTCCTTAGAATTGAGAATTTGGACTCACATGCCCTGCCGTTACATTTCTCACTCTTCAAACCTGCAATTTTCTGTGATTTCAAGCACAAACTGTTTTTATATCTGTTGGTATGAAAGGTGAGCAGGTAGGAGGTTGTAGTCAGAGACAGATGTATTGGAGTTAATATTTTCAGAAATGTAATAGTTTTCTTTTACTTCAACCTCTGATCGGAGGTATTTGTTCTCTGGTTTTGGTCAGTATAAAACCTCTAACAGTTCTTTGCATGAAGGTGGCTTCAGCAGTGCTGGTAATATTTCATTTCTGTATCAGCATGCTGGTTACATCAGTGTATTTGCTTTGTGAAAAAGCATAGACTGAAAGTGTACATTTATGATTTGTGCACTTTTCTGTTCGTATGTTATAACATTTGCATTTAAAAAAGCTTGGATGGATGTACAGTCCAGTATCCTTCCTATTATACTACTGAATTTTCTGCTAAATGGGAACTTTCAGACACACCCCACATAAACACACACATATTCCTTTATGATTTGTGGTACTGCATAAAATAGCTGTCATCATTAATGTAGTAATCCTAATATGCAATTATTAGGAGATAATATATTTCATTTGAGTTAAACACACATTATGTTAGCTGAAAATCTGATCATTCTTAAAAAATTGTTAGCTCTTTCCTTTGCTCCTGATTGTATGCCTAAAATGTTTAGTCTTACGTTTACAGGCAATTGCTTGTACTCATAGTTGTCACTTTATAGTCTCCAATTTGTCCACTGGTGGGAAAAAATGTAAGTCTAACTATGTAACTTAATTATGTATTCTTATTGTATTTAATTTTCAACTACTTTTAAAGACATGTAGACCTTCTTATATTGCAGATAAAAATATAGCAAGTTTATAGAAATTTAAAAGAAGACTCTCTTATGTAGTTAAATACAAACATCTCCAAAATATAATGGGATTAACAAAAAACGCCTAATACAAAACATTTAAAATATATTTGGAATAAAACACAGGAGACTATGACAGGGTTTTGCGTTTTTTAAATTTTTTTCAATTGTACTTTGGATGAAGGTTTACAGAACAGTTTCTCATTAAACGGCACACATATTGTTTTATGACATTGCTTAACAATACCACGACAAGTCAGCACTCTCCCTGCTCAACCTTGGGTTCCTTATTACCAGCTTTCCTGTCCCCTCCCGCCTTCTAGCCCTTGTCCCTGGGGTGTTGTGCTCCATTAATCTCGTTTTGTTTTATGGTGCTGTCTAATCTTTGGCTGAAGGATGAACCCTGGGAGTGACTTCATTACTGAGCTAAAAGGGTGTCCAGGGGCCATACTCTCAGAGTTTCTCCAGTCTGTCAGGCCATAAGTCTGGTCTTTTTTTGTGAGTTAGAATTTTGTTCTACATTTTTCTCCAGCTCTGTCCGGAACTGTGTTACAATCCCGGTCAGAGCAGTCAGTGGTGGTAGCCAGGCACCATCTAGTTGTACTGGACTTAGTCTTGTGGAGGCTGTGGTGGTTGTGGTCCATTAGTCCTTTAGACTAATCTTTTCCTTGTGTCCTTAGTTTCTTCATTCTCCCTTGTTCCCAAAGGGGTGAGACCAGTGGAGTATCTTAAATGGCTGCTGACAAGTTTTAAGACCCCAGACCCTACTCACCAAGGTAGAATGTAGAACATTTTCTTTATGAACAATGTTATGCCAGTTAAGCTAGACGTTCCCTGAGACCATGGTCCCCACAGCCCTCTGCCCAGTAATTCAGTCCCTCAGGGAGTTTGGATGTGTTTATGGAGCTTCCATGACCTTTCCTTGTACAAGTTATGCTGGTTTCTCCTGTGTTGTGTACTGTCTCACCCTTCACCCAAGTTACCACTTACCTATTTTCTATTTACTAATTCCCTCCCCACCCATCCCATCCCTTGTAACTATCAAAGATTGTTTCTTTTTGTGTGTTTTTCATGAGTTTTTACAGTAGTGGTCTCATACAATATTTGTCCTTTTGTGATTGACTTATTTCACTCAGCATAATGTCCTCCAGTTTCACCCATGTTATGAGATGCTTTGCAGATTCAACATTGTTCTTTATTGTTGCATAATACTTCATTGTGTGTATGTACCATAGTTTGTTTATCCATTCATCTGCTGATGGGCAGCAAGGTTGTTTCCATCTTTGTGCTATTGTCAACAATGCTGCAATGAACTTGGGTGTCCATATGTCTCTTTGTGTGACAGCTCTAATTTCTCTAGGATATATTCCTAGGAGTGGGATTTCTGGATCATATGGTATTTCTGTTTCTAACTTTCTAAGGAAGCACCATATCGTTTTCCAAAATGGTTGTATCATTTTGCATTCCCACCAACAATGCATAAGAGTTCCTATCTCCCCACAGCCTCTCCAACACTTGTTATTTCCAGTGTTTTTGATTCATGCCAGTAATGCCAGGGTGAGATGGTATCTCATTGTGGTTTTGATTTGTATTTCTCTAATGACTAGTGATCGCGAGCATTTTCTCATGTGTCTTTTGGCTACTTGAATGTCTTCTTTGGTGAAGTGTCTGTTCAGTTTCTTCTCCCATTTTTAAATTGGATTGTTTGTCTTTTTGTTGTAGAGGTGTTGGATTTTCTTGTAGATTATAGAGATTATACCTTTGTCTGACTTGTAATGTCCAAAATTTTTTTCCCAGTCTGTAGGTTCTCTTTTTACTCTTTTGATGAAGTCTTTTGATGAATATAAGTGTTTAATTTTTAGAAGATCCTAGTTATCTAGCTTATCTTCTGGAGTTTGTGTATTGTTGGTTACAGTTTGTATCCTGTTAATGCAGTGTATTAGGGCTTCTAGCACTGATCCTATTTTTTCTTCTATGAACTTCATAGTTTTTGACTTTATATTTAGGTCTTTGATCCATTTTGAATTAGTTTTTGTGTATGCTGTGAGGTACTGTTTCATTTTTTTGCAGGTGGACATCCAGTTTTGCCAGCACCATTTGTTAAAAAGACTGTCTGTTCCCTGTTTGGTGGACTTTGGGCCCTTGTCAAAGAGCAGGTGACCATAGGTGGATGGATTTACATCTGGGTTCTCAGTTCTTTTCCGCCAGTAAGTGTGTCTGTCATTGTACCAGTACCAGGCTGTTTTGATTACCATAGCAGTACAGTAGGTTCCGAGGTCAGATAGTGTGAGTTCTCCTACTTTATTCTTCTTCTTCAGTAGTGCCTTTCTTATCTGGAGCTTCTTCCCTTTCCATATAAAGTTAATGATTAGTTTTTCCATCTCTTTGAAGAATGTTGTTGGTATTTGGGTTGGGATTGCATTGTATTTGTAAATTGCTTTGGGTAGAGTTTTCATTTTCACAATGAAGAGTCTGCCTATTCATGAGCATGGTATGTTTTTCCATTTAGGTAGATCCCCTTGGATTTCTTGCAGTAGTGTTTTGTAGTTTTCTTTGTATAAGTTTTGTACATCCCTAGTTAGATTTATTCCTAAGTATTTTATTTTTTTAGGGGCTATTATAAATGGTATTGTTTTCCTATTTCCTTTCCATCATTCTCTTTATTGGTGTATAGGAATCCAACTGATTTTTGTATGTTTATCTTGTATCCTGCTACTCTGCTGAATCTTTCTATTAGTTCCAGTAGTTTTTTCATGGAGTCTTTTGGGTTTTCTATGTATACCATCATATCATCTGCAAATAGGGACAGTTTAACTTCTTCATTATCAATTTGGATGCCCTTTATTTCTCTTTCTTGCCTTATTGCTCTAGCTAGGACTTCCAGCACAATGTTAAATAGGAGTGGTGATAAAGAGCATCCTTGTAAGACAGGGTTTTTGTTTGTTTTTTTTTGATGGGATGGGAGGGAACTGGAAAGATGGGGAATAAAGATGAAAACAAGACACTTCATAATAAATATTTGTATGATGTCTAATTGTGTAAAAATATAAACAGACTACCTATTGAAAATTAAATAAAGAACATACAATCTTGCAATAACTCTCCGAAACTATTATTCTTTAGGTTTAGGAGGAATTATCCTTAAGACTCATGTAAAACATGCAGATACACAGAGACAATATACACCACCAGGAAGGATGATTCTGTAAGCAAAGGAACCAAGCATGTTCGGGAGAACAGGCAGGCAGATAGGTGAGACAGGACAAATCTAAATGATGTGGGACAAGAGCCAAGGGTAAACTTTGCTGCTGTGTAGGGTACATCTTGTTAATAGCTGTGAGGGCTGCCAACTTTGGGGAACAACTGAGTTATATCATTCCCACAAAGATTCTTCCCCCTCGTTCTTGGGAAGATGAATTGCTTATTTCTCTCAGAGTTCCAAGGGATGAGTTCATTATTTTAAGCTACAGGTGAAATGAGTTGTGATGGAAAAGGAAATGTCCTACATTTTGTATACTAAATAGAAAACAGTCTTCCTATTTCTTAGCAATACTCATTGAAACATTGCTGTAATACATTTTATATAAATTGATTTTTTGTTATAGCTATCTACGACTTCTCATTTCCTTTCATTTCTAGTAAAAATAAATATATGGACCTACATATTTAAAGTAGTTGTTTAAAGTCTCAAGTAGTAAAAATTTTTTTTTTTTTGGAGGGGGGAGAATGATGGATATCAATGCATAAAAAAAAGTTCAAATCTTTTCATACTTAAACTTTGCAAAACATCCCAAAGTTAGCCAGCTTTTCTCTCAGGTTCCTGCCAAGTAAGTGTTAAAAATTGACCTAAATATTATATAGTTTTCTAATTGTGCTGTGTTGAAATAAATAATTTTGCTGTGAAATCAAAATTCTTAGCATAAAAATTGTCAACATTTTCTATCTGACGTTTACATTTTAAAATATTGTTCAAAATTGTTACTTAAAATTTTCCAAATTTTATGTTGTTTATAGTGGCTATTTAACTTTTGTTCTATCAGTGTAATATTCATATGAGGAGGGAAAACACAAGAATTTAACTGGTAAATAGAATCTCCTCTTGACTTAGTCGAAAGTCAGTTTGATTTGGATTTAGAAAACCTATGAGTCGGAATTGACTCAGCTGCAATGGGGTTAGATTCAGGTCTGTTGTTGTGTACCATCAAGTTGATTCCGATTCATAGCAACCCTATATGACGGAGCAGAACTGCCCTATAGGGTTTCTTTTCTCCCGAGTAGCAGCTTGTGGGTTCCAACAGACCTTTCACTTAGCAGCTAAACACTTAACCATTGTGCCATCAGGGTTCTTTAATTCAAGTGTAGGCTCTTCTAATCACCAGCTATGTGATGGGGTTGATGTCTCCAAGACTCAAGTATTCCATAGTTAATGCAGATGATAGTATCTAACACACTGAATGATTAATGGCATCAAATGTGAAAATGTATAAAAAATATTTATTTGCTTATAATTCAGATTAATTTGTAACTGGAATATTTACAAATCTCCACAATGCTTTACTTGGTAGCTATATCTACAAGGACAAAGATAGTGATAACATCTAAATGAAGATATTGCTTTGTGTTAACAATGCTATTTCCCAAGTTGTAAGTGTCTAGAAGACCAAGACTTTTGTTTTGAAGTCACTATTGTGAGTATTGCTATTATGTAACCGCTCAGAATAATGAGTTGGCTGTGGTTGGACCACACACACTCATTTTTCAGTGTTGTACCTTTTCATTTGATAGGAACCAGTTTAACCATTCTGTGGTAGTGCAATTTACTCATTATTTTCAAAAACTACTCATATTAATCTAAGATTGGCTTTCCTCAAATCCCCGTATATCCTGCATTGATATTTTATACTAATACATTAATTAATTTGATGACTCACTACTGCCAATAGTTTAATTTTTTAAGCTGTTGAAGTCCCATACGTAAGAGTGTGAATGGTGTGCCGTAAGACAGCACTGTGATATCAAAAACCAAAAACCAAATCTGTTGCTATTGAGTCAATTCCAACTCATAGTGACCCTATAGTACAGAGTAGAACTGCTCCATAGGGTTTCCAAGACATGGCTGGTGGATTTGAACTACTGACCTTTTGGTTAGCAGCTGAGCTCTGAAGCACTGCGCCACCAAGGCTCTAAGCACTGTGCTAAACAATTTCAAATTTATGGACTAGTTCTTAGAGTTTATCTACCTCCCAATAATCTCCTGATGTAAATTGCTTTTTTTGCCATGTTTTCTTCTTAATGCACATCTACAAATGACTAAGTGGTGGATGAATAAACTAACAGATGGTTTTATCTTAATGTCTGCATCTTTAGATGCATCATTAGTTTTGTGTCTGTGCTGCACTAGAAACTCTGGCTTTACTGTGGGCATCTGGCTGGAAGTTCCTCAGGGGATTGTCACACACATAGTCCAAGCATCCCAGCTGTGATTGCAGTCCCCTGGTGTCTGCTCTGGCAAGGAAATTTGCTCATGAGACATCCTAATCCTCTTGTTGATTTGGGGAGCAGCTAGGAAAGAAAGGACTCTTAAATCCTAAAACCTTACCTACCCTCACTTTCTCCTTTTATTTAAGTCAATTGATTTGTCAACTTTTTTTTTTTTTTTGGCTTTGTTTAATGAGATTTGAGATTGTTGTAAAACAGAAGTTTCATTTCAACTGAAAAAGTTGATATAATGAGATAAAAGATATGAGGTAAAGATTAAATAATTGGGCAACCACTAAATGCAATCAAAAGGGTTTTGTTGTTGCTTTTTGCTTTAACTTGCCAAATAAAAATAATGGTCAATGCACAGTTATTAGCCATGCTCTCCTAGTTTACTGTACAAGGACAAGACTCTCAGATTAAACGTCTATAAAGTGTATCTGGAGTAATGGCTTGGTTGAACTCATGAGCTTGCCAATTTATCAGTGAATCTCTTGAGGCCCCTAGAATGCCCTACAAAAGTATTTGGTAAAAAGAAAAGACAACAACAAAAATATGTGTTTTCAACCTGATGGAGAAGAACTATAAATATAACTATATAAACCACGCATATAAACATACAAAAATATGAGAATAAAAGAAGGCAAGATCACGTGAAATCTGTTAATATCACTTTTGGCTTCTCATGAGTACAGAGTGCTGATTTGACACACATCACTATGGAATGGTGTATTAGTGAGTTTTTCTGTGTCAGTGTTGCATAACAAACAACCCTAAGACCTCAGTGGATTACATCAAAAATAACATATTCCTTACTCACAGGTCTGCGCCTCTGCTCCAGGCTCTGGGTGGGTTTGTTATTGTTTGCTGCCATCCAATCCACTCCAACTCATGGATACCTTATATGTAACAGAACGAAATGTCACCTGGTTCTGGACTATCTTCATGATTGTTGGTAGGTTTGAGTCCATTGTTATGTATGTTGTGTCAGTTTATCTCATGGAGGGTTTCCTTTTTTTCATTAACCCTCCACTTGACCAAACATGATGTCCTTTTCTAGAGATAGGGTTTTTTCTAATGATGTGTCCATAGTAAGAGACTCGAAGTCTCTCTATCCTTGCTCCTAAGGAACAATCTGGTTTTATGTCTTCTAAGACTGATTTGTTCATTATTCTAGCTGTCCATGTTATGGTCAATATTCTTCACCAATACGACAGTTTGAATACATCAATTCTTGTCTTCCTTCTTCATTATCCAAATTTGACATGCATATGTGGTGATTGAAAAGACTATGACTCGGGTCAGGCTCACCTCAGTCCTCAAAGTAACATCTTTGCTTTGGGTAGATCTCAGTCTGTTGAATCTTTTTATCGTACTTAAACCCAGGTTGAAGTAACAGTGGCTAACTAGGGCATGTTCTTATCATGACAGAAGGAAGTAGACAAGAGGTCGAGACAGAATATGTAAAATCTCTACTTAAATAGGACATATATGATATCCCTTCATATTCCCTTTGTTAAAGTAAGTCACATAATCAAGGCCAACATCAATGTGATGGAGGCGTATACTTCTCTTCTAGTGGGATGAGGAAAGAATATTCATAGAACAACAAAATCTACTTAAATTTTGTTCTCTTAAAAACAAATACTCACTTTCATTTCTTCTGGCCACAAAATATACTCACCCTTACCCCAAAACTACTCTCTGAACCTCAAGGTTTTAATCTTTTAAAGCATCAGGCTTAAAGTCCGAAATCTTGTGATAATCTCTACAACACATCTTCCCCTCCCCACAAGCAATATTTGTTGGTGGAATAGGACAGGATAACCTTCATAAATACATAGTTTTCTAGCCACTCGCCGTTTGGCCCCAAAGCCAATACCACAAATTTTAGGTTTTGTCATGGATTGAATTATGTCCCCCCAAAAATGTGTGTATCAATTTGGCCAGGCCATGATTCCTGGTATTGTGTGATTTTCCTATATGTTTTAAATCCTGCCTCTATGATGCTAATAGGGAGGGTGGGTGGCAGTTGTGTTAGTAAGGCAGGACTCAATCTAGAAGATTGGATTGTGTCCTGAGGCAATCTCTTGAGATATAAAAGAGAGAAGTGAGCAGAGAGACAGGGGGACATCATACCATCAAGAAAGCAGTGCTGGGAGCAGAGCAGGTCCTTTGGACCGGGGTCCCTGCACAGAGAAGCTCCTAGTCCGGGGAAACATTGATGAGAAAGCTGACAGAGAGAGAAAGCTTTCGCCTGGAGCTGATGCCCTGAATTTGGACTTTTAGCCTACTTTACTGTGAAGAAATAAACTTCTCTTTGTTAAAGCCATCCACTTGTGGTATATCTTTTATAGCAACACTAGATGACTAAGACAGGTTTTTCTTCAGGTAGCTCCCCACTCATGGTATCAATTTCTGTATTAGTTTTTGTTTACTAATACTGCATAAAAATCAATCCCAAGCATATCCATAACATACAACAACACTCATTTAGTTCTCATAAGTGTGCCTGTAATCTGACTGTGATGGCTCTGCCCTAGGCTGTGGCTGAGGGTCAGGTCACACCACATGTCTGTTATCTTAGGACCCAAGCTAAAGAAGCAGTTGCCACCTGGCAGAGATCTTTTCTTGAGGTAGAGGTTAAATGTGCAAGAGACCAAGACAAATCACCCAAGTGCATTTTAATATATTGCTTGGACATGACCTATGTCACATCCTCTCACATTCTGATGGACAAAGTAAGTCAAGTTGTCAAACTCAAAATCAGTGAAATGGAGAATCATACAATTCCCACAGAAGATGGGAGGGAAGAGTGAATATTTGCTAAGCAGTAATACAACTTACCTCAAAAGAGTAAGTGGGTTGTAGCCAAATAAGATGTAACTGTGGGCCTCTGGGGGAAACACTTATAAACTTATGACAAGAGAAGCTATTACCTTTAAAAAAACCTCTCATTTGTTTCCTTGCGTACTTTTCTCAATGCCATTCTGGGTCCTCTCAGCCACCCTACTTCCACACAAAGTTTGCTTCCGCAGAAAATATCTGGGAAGATGTGGAACCACATAGAATAAATCATTCAAATTGCAGGCCACAGATAGTTTTTTTTTTTTTTTATTTTTTAAAAGAGATTATTTTCAATGAAGCAATCATGCATTTCAGGATTACAAAATTGGCATTATTAGTTCCTCGTTTTGGAATTATAATCTTTAAAATTAAAGATCTTTACATTTTTGTGATGTCTAGAAGGGGGAGAAGGGAATAAAAACTAAACAGAATTTCAAGACTTGAGGCTTATGATTACTTTGATTCCATTATTTGCAATGCTCATTGACACCACATAATATGGCTTTATAATTTATTATGAAATATTAAAAGAAAAACAAAGTAGAAGAAAGATTTATAAATGCAAAAAAATTATTATGACAGAAAAATTAGTATGTCTATTATCATTTTGCAAATAAAAATCTTGGTTAAAGAGGATTTCTGGAGTTAAAAGGTAGGTTAATCTGCCTCTTAATAGCAGCATTAAGCATTAAAATACCAATCAAAAAAGTAAAATGTATAACTATGAATCATTGAGCAATCAGAATTATAATAATTTTGGCATAATTTTTATCATTATTGACCAAAATTATTTTTATGCTAATGATTTTCTCAAAAGATGGTTATAAAAGAAGATAAATACAAACTGATGGAAATACAAATGCTTTTTTATTACATGATTTTGCTTTTATTCATGCTCAGATGATCTTCATTCACTCCTGCACAGGTGTTTCCACCTTTATAACGAGTTCAATTCAATTCAACAAACATTTATGTAGCGCCACACATGGGCAAGTCACCAGGGGGATATGAAGGCCCAAACGGTCCTTTCATTTGGTGATACAGTCCACTGAGGAGAACTTGTCTGCTGTAGCTTGCCTTTGAAGAAACAATCTTAATCAGTTTTTAAGTTTTAAAAGTGTTAATCACTGCTATAATAAAGTAGTAGTACTTCTAATAAAGATTTTGACAAGGAAAATGTCAGCTCCTCTCTCTGCTAGCCCACTAAAGTGCCTGATATTTTGGTTTCTACAACATGAAATGACACTGCTGGAGAGTGCCTGCAATAGCTAGATTTATTTTATAACCTATGCAGCAGAAATTGTTTCCATGGCTGCTGGCCATTGGGTGTATGCTAACTCTACGATTTGGCAGAAGAAGCTCTTCCATTTGAGTTAATCTAAGCATGCCTCTTCTCCACCTATACTCCCATCAGCGAATGTCTGAGCCTTTTGAAAAGGGTACTAGAAAGAGCATTGAACTGGCTATTTGAATAGCCAGCTTATAGTTCTGGAATCATCACTATGTGGCTCTGTCATGCTTTACTTTTTTAATAAAAAGGGGATTTGACATCTATGATTTCTAAGATGCCCTTCAGCTTTATTTCATCCTTTATTTATTGCTTCCTCTCTTCAGTCTCTACTGTAAATTACAGTAGAAGACCTCCAGTTTCCGAATCAAAGAAGCCTGGCTCCACTCCCTGCTAGCTTTGTGAGCTTTGGTTTCCTTATCTGTAAAACAGGCAACAATGGCTTCCTCTCCGAGTTAGTGGCAAGATTAAACTAGCTACAATTTAAACAATGCTTAAGACACTGCTTATCACAGAGCTGGTGCTTTGTCCTTTTGCTCCCCTAAGTGTCACGATCCTTACTTCTTTCCCTCTCTCCCCATTTTTACCTCTGTTTGCTCCTCAGGCCTTTTTGAAAGGGCCTGGCTAGGTGTTCTGTGAGCAGAGGAAACTTGAGCCCTGCTGTGCTCTCTGTGGGGTTCTCCTTGGAAAAGCCATAGTTGGATAACAAGTAAGACTGCCTCAGTGGCCCTAAGTTATGACAGGAGAAACTCTATCATTTTGTATGAGAAAATGGTGGGGAAGGGTAGCCACACTATGACCCAGGTATGATAACTCTGCCTCGGTTTTGCTGAGACAGTCCAGGTCAGTCTGTGTGGAAATTTACTTCAGAGAGGAAAGCACTGTTGAGGCCAGTGTTTAGCAAATTCCACAAGAAACATGCTACCTTCAACATTTCGGCTCCATTAGTTTACCGTCAGTCTTATCACTCAATGTTTTCTTTTTTTAAATTTAAAACTACCTAAATTATTCCCTCCACCAGCTGTCTGTCAGTTTGTCATATTGTGGGGGCTTTCGTGTTGCTGTGATGCTGGTAGCTATGCCACCAGTATTCAAATACCAGCAGGGTCACCCATGGTGGATGGGTTTCAGCGGAGCTTCCAGACTAAGACAGACTAGGAGGAAGAACATGGCGAACTACTTCTGAAAAAAAGTAGCCAGTGAAAACCTTATGAATAGCAGTGGAACATTGTCTGATATAGTGCCAGAAGATGAGCCCCGAAGGTTGGTAGGCACTAAAAAGATGACTGGGGAAGAGCTGCCTCCTCAGTGTAGAGTCGACCTTATTGATGTGGACTGAGTCAAGCTTTCTGGGCCTTCATTTGCTGAGGTAGCACGACTCAAAATGAGAAGAAACAGCTGCAAAAATCTGCTAATAATAGGAATGTGGAATGTACGATGAATCTAGGAAAATTGGAAATCATCAAAAATGAAATAGAATGCATAAACATCGATATCCTAGGCCCTAGTGAGCTGAAATGGACTGGTATTGGCCATTTTGAATCAGAAAATCATATGCTCTACTTATACTGGAAATGACAAATTGAAGAGGAATTACATCACATTCATCATCAAAAAGAATATTTCAAGATCTATCCTGAAGTACAACGCTGTCAGTGATAGGATAATATCCATATGCCTACAAGGAAGACAATTAATACAACTATGATTCAAATTTATACACCAAACACTAAGACCAAACATGAAGAAATTGAAGATTTCTACCAAATTCTGCAGTCTGAAAATGATCAAACATGCAATCAAGATGCATGGATAATTATGGGTGATTGGAATGCAAAAGTTGGAAACAAAGAAGAAAGATTGGTAGTTGGAAAATACGGCCTTGGTGATAGAAATGATGCCAGAGATCACCTGATAGAATTTTGCAAGACCAATAACTTCTTCATTGCAAATACCTTTTTTCAACATCATAAATGGTGACTATACACATGGACCTTCCCAGATGGAATACACAGGAATCAAATCAACTACATTTGTGGAAAGAGAAGATGGAAAAGCTCAATATCATCAGCCAGAACAAGCCGACTGTGGAACATACCATCAAATGCTCATATGCAAGTTCAAGTAGAAGCTGAAGAAAGTTAGAACAAGTCCATGAGAACCAAATTACAGCTTTGAGTATATATCACCTGAATTTAGAGACATCTCAAGAATAAATTTGACCCATTGAACACTAATGACAGAAGACCAGACGAGCTGTGTAATGACATCAAAGACATTATACATGAAGAAAGCAAGAGGTCATTAAAAAGACAAGAAAGAAAGAAAAGACCAAAATGGATGTTGAAGAGGCTCTGAAACTTGCTCTTGGACACTGAGTAGCTAAAATGAAAGGAAGAAATGATGAAGTAAAAGAGCACAACAGAAGACTTCAAAGGGTGACTGAAGAAGACAAAGTAAAAGTATTACAATGAAATGTGCAAAGACCTGGAGATAGAAAACCAAAAGGGAAGAACATGCTTGGCATTTCTCAAGCTGAAAGAACTGAATAAAAAAATTCAAGCCTTGAGTTGCAATATTGAAGGATCCTATGGGGAAAATACTAAACGACACAGGAAGCATCAAAAGAAGTTGGAAGGAATACACAGAGTCACTGTACCAAAAAGAATTGCTTGATATTCAACCATTTCAAGAGGTAGTATATGATCAAGAACTTATGGTACTGAAGGAAGAGGTTCAAGCTGCACTGAAGGCATTGGCAAAAAACAAGACTCCAGGAATTGACGCAATGCCAACCCAGATGTTTCAACAAACAAATGCAGCACTGGAAGTGCTCACTTATTTATGCCAAGAAATTTGGAAGACAGCTACCTGGCCAACCAGCTGGAAGAGATCCATATTTGTATGCATTCCAAAGAAAGGTGATCCAACCGAATGAGGAAATTATCGATCAAAATCATTAATATCACATCCAAGTAAAATTTTGCTGAAGATCATTTAAAGGGGATTGCAGCAGTACATCCACAGGGAACTGCCAGAAATTCAAGATGGATTCAGAAGAGGATGTGGAACAAGGAATATCATTGCTGATGTCAGATGCATCCTGCCTGAAAGCAGAGAGTACCAGAAAGATGTTTACCTGTGTTTTACTAACTATGCCAAGGCATTCGACTGTGTGGATCATAACAAATCCTGGATAACATTTTGAAGAATAGGAATTCTGCAACACTTAATTGTGTTCATGAAGCAGTCGTTCAAACAGAATAAGGGGATACTGTATCATTTAAAGTCAGGAAAGTTGTGTGTCAGGGTTGTATCTTTTCACCATACTTATTCAATCTGTATGCTGAACAAATAGTCTGAGAAGCTGGACTATATGAAGAAGAACTCAGCATCGGAATTGGAGGAAGACTCATTAACAACCTGAGTTATGCAGATGACACAACCTTGCTTGCTGATAGTGAAGAGGATTTGAAGCACTTACCGATGAAGATCAAAGACCACAAACTTCAGTATGGATTACAACTCAACATAAAGAAAACAAAAATCCTCACAATTGGACCAGTAAGCAACATCATGATAAATGGAGAGAATATTGAACTTGTGAAGGATTTCATTTTACTTGACTCCACAATCAACACCCATGGAAGCAGCAGTCAAGAAATCAAACGACGCATTGCACTAGGCAAATCTGCTGCAAAAGACCTCTTTAAAATGTTAAAAAGAAAAGATGCCACTTTGGAGATTAAGGTACACCTGACCCAAGCCAGGGTGTTTTCATATGCGTGGAAAAGCTGGGCAATGAGTAAGGAAGACTGAAGAAGAATTGGTACCTTTGAATTGTGGTGTTGGTGAAGAGTATTGAATATACCATGGACTGCCAAAAGAATGAACAAGTCTGTCTTGGAAGAAGTTCAGCCAGAATGCTCATTAGAAGCTAGGATGGTGCGACTGTGTCTCATGTACTTTGGACATGTTATCAGTAGGGACCAGTCCCTGGAGAAGGACATCATGCTTGGTAGAGTATTGGGTCAGCCAAAAAAAAGGAAGACCATCAACGAGATGGACTGACCTGGTGGCTGCAACAATAGACTAAGCATAACAATGACCATGATGATGGAGCAGGACTGGACAGTGCTTAACTCTATTTTACATAGGGTCACTATGAGTTGGAACTGACGTGAAAGCACCTAACAACAACAACAAATTACTCACTATTTTATTACTTCTTATTCAAGCAATGATATCTGTAAAATCATATATTTGTTGTGCTAATTATGTTTCTTACTGAACATAAAACAAATGCGTAACTATTAAGGCAAAAAATGTATATTTCCCATAGAATCATCTCAATCATCTTTGTAAGAGCACTCCAAAATTGAGGCATCTGGCATAATGGATTGACACAGGTCCAAATCCAAACTTTCTTTGCCCTATATCCCCCCACCTTTTTTTTTTTTTTTTTCTGCTTCCAGAATACGTGTGGCATTCCCCCACCCCCCCACCTTGGGCGAATAACTACGTGCCTATACTTACTTAAGACTGTGATAAAATGTTCTGTTCTCAGAAATACTGCTTGAAGATACCACTCATATCACTTTTGCTCCTTGGATATGGTCCAGACTGTGTAGTATTGTAAAAGATTTTCCAAAACCACTTGAGGACTCCTATAAATTTGCTGAAGAATTTAAGAATTTACCAGCATGGACTCCCTGATTTATACTAACTAGTCAATATGATAATTGGGCAGAGGGTAATCTCTCTAATTTGAGAATGAAAGATCTGATTTCAGCCATAAAGAAACAAGAAATAGAAGACTTACGGGACTGGGAAAATTTAGACTCCCATACAACAGCTTTCTGAGTCCTCAGCACTGAGAACATCCAATGCAAAGCAAGAGAAACAAAAAAAAAAGCCCTTCAAGACAAGCTTACATTGAGTCACCTTGAAGATACCTTAGAGGCTCCCTCTAGAATATTCTGATAACTGTCCCTGCCAAGATAACCAAGTAGCAACATAGTCACAGCTACAATACTAAGAAGAAATAGGAAGATTAAAATGGAAGGGACCACCTCTATTTTACCAAGCAACCGGGTTGGATCCATATTGTTTGCACTTGAAATGATGGTGCCCTGGCTCCACAAATGACTGAGGGTTCTGCCAACTTTATCCAGGTCTTCTGAACTTCTAAATAATTAAGACTGAGGAAATTAAGGGAAACAACCTTGCAGACAAGGCAGCTAAACAAGCTGCTTCTCAAATTACTTTTGCCCCTATGATGAATAAAGAAATATCCCACTCAAAAATGCAATTGTACTGAGTTTGAGAAACTTTTCCTTGAAGGATTGCTTGGCAATTACAAGGAGGATAGATTTTGACAGGGGTAGGTAGGAGGGTGGCAGGAGCACAATGCAGTAGAAGGATGGAGGCTGTTGGAGTAATCCAGGAGATTTATTGATCTTTTGGTTAGCAGCTGTAGCTCTTAACCACTGCACCACCACGGTTCAGCGTGCCCCAGAAAGCCTGTGATGGAAAGAAAATAGATTACTGATATTGTGAAAGGTTTACTAGTAACTCACGTGTAACCTCTAGCCATCATGTATAAAATTCTCCATTTTCAGACCTAGGAGCACTTAGCATTTTCACCTGCGTTGCTGGCTATGGCTGTATTAGTCTTCAATAAATCTCTATTATTTCTCTCCTTTCATAGTTTATGCTGATTTCACTTTTGACACATCTTTGTGAAAAATTGGCTTAGTTTTGGTTAGAACTGGTGAATGGCTGTGTGATGGATGAAGGATTACATACCTGGAGTGGAAGTATGTCTTAGGAAATAGTGGTTAGTGGAGGAGGTCCCAGTCTTACTCCTTCTATAGTATAAACCAGACTAAACCCATTGCCGTCCAGTAAATTCCGACCCATAGCAACCCTATAAGACAGAGTTAAACTGCCCTATAGGGTTTCTAAGGGCAGCTGTTGGATTTGAACTGCCGACCTTTCGGTTCACAGCTGAGCTCTTACCACTGCACCACAGGGCTCCTTTCTATAGCATAGGAGGGCATATTCTTGACAGTGAGTGTTATGGGGTGAATTGTGTCCCCCAAAAGGATAAATTCAAGTCCTAATATCTGGTATCTGGAAATAGGGTCTTTGAAGATGTAGCTAGTGAAGATAAGATCATTAGTTTGGGCCCTAATCACCTCATGGTGTCTTATAAGAAGAAATAGAAAGCAAACACAGCCATGTGTAGATGGAGGCAGAGATTGAGTTATTCTGCCACAAACCAAGAAATACCAAGGACTGCCTGTCTTCACCAGAGTCCTCAGAAGTAATCAACACTGCTGGCATCCTCATTTCAGACTTCCAGCTTCTAAAACGGTGAAGAATAAACTTCTGTTGTCTATGGCATTTTGTTATGGCAGCCCTAAAAAACAGACAACATGATGTAGAATGAGGGATATTACTGCTGAAGTCAGATGGCTCTTGGCTGAAAGCAGAGAATACCAGAAAGATGTTTATCTGTGTTTTATTGACTATGCAAAGGCATTCGACTGTGTGGATCATAACAAATTATAGACAACATTGTGAAGAATGGGAATTCCAGAGCACTTAAGTGTGCTCATGAGAAACTGTTCATAGACCAAGAGGCAGTCATTCTAACAGAGCAAGGGGATACTGTGTGGTTTAAAATCAGGAAAGGTGTGCATTAGGGTTGTATCCTTTCACCATACCTATTCAATCTGTATGCTGAGTAAATAATCCAAGAGGCTGGACTATATAAAGAAGAATGGGGCATAAGGATTGGTAGAAGACTCATTAACACCCTGCATTATGCAGATGACACAACCTTGCTTGCTGAAAATGAAGACAACTTGAAGCATTTACTGATGAAGATCAAAGACCACAGCCTTCAGTATGGATTACACCTCAACATAAAGAAAACCAAAATCCTCACAACTGGACCAATAAGCAACATTGTGATAAATGGAGAAAATATTGAAGTTGTGAGAGATTTCATTTTATTTGATTCCACAATCAGCACCCATGGAGTTAGCAGTCAAGAATTAAAATGACGTATGCATTAGGCAAATCTGCTACAAAAGACCTCTTTAAAGTGTTAAAAAGCAAAGATGTCACCTTGAGGGCTAAGGTAAGCCTGACCCAAGCCATGATATTTTCAATCACCCCATATACATGGGAAAGCTGGACAATAAATAAGGAAGACTGAACAAGAATTGATGCCTTTGAATTACGGTGTTGGTGAAGAATATTGAATATACCATGGACTGCCAGAAGAATGAACAAGTCTGTCTTGGAAGAGTATAGCCAGAGTACTCCTTGGAAGTGAGGAGGCGAGACGTCATCTCATGAGCTTTGGACATGTTATCAGAAGGGAGCAGTCCCAAGAGAAAGACATTACTTTTGGTAAGGTAGAGGGTCAGCAAAAAAAGACGAAGACCCTCAACGAGATGGATTGACACAACAGCTGTAATAATGGGCTCAAACATAGTAACAATTGTGAGGATGGCACGGGACAGGGCAGTGTCTCATTCTGTTGTACACAGGGTTGCTGTGAGTAGGAACTGACTCGACAGCACCTAACAACAACACCAACAGTGATATATTGACACTCTGGGTTGAAGTCTCAGCTATTACCTTTTAGCCATGTGTGACATTGGTAAAATTCCTTAACAACTTTGTGCCTCGGTTTCCTCGTCTTTAAAAATGAGGATAACAATAGTGTCATAACATCTTTGTGAGGTTCTTTCTTATTCATGAGTTTGTATACATAAGTTCTTAGAATAGTGCCTGGTGCATAGTAATATTAGCTGTTAATATTACTATAATTATTCTCCTAATAAAGACAGGGCCAAGTCAATCTCATGGTCTTCAACACCATTATTCAACATGAAGACCCAAGTTTAGCTTTAACAGTCCAGCTAATATTTTACTAAAACACCAAACCAAGTAGTTTGGGTCATCTTTTTTTTTTTTAGCTAAGATAATTTGGCCTGTTTCATAATGGTTAGACTGCTTCTGGTAAGACTCTATGTATTCCTTTCTCTGCTCCTCTAAAGTGCCAATGAAAATATTTCATATTCAAAATTCTATGATGTATTACTTTACACCATCACTTAAAGCAAGAAATCCATTCAGGTTTAAAAGTTTAAGTCAATAAACTATTGCCTATGCTCCAATCACAACTTTCAAAAAATGTATAATGCAGAATCATGATATTTTAGTTCTGTGGTGATATATTGGAGAATGATATTCTAAATTGTAACATTCATACAGTGAATCAATATAACATTAACTTTTGAAAATACTGGAATAAAAGAAATTTACCATGCCCAAGGCTCTTGGTTAATTGTGCATATTAATATAAGTGCAAAAAGGTGGAAGAAAGCAAATCACACCTTATGTTTTTAAAGATTCAAAGACAATAAATAAGCTACTCAGTATGAACACAAATGCATGTTCTTATTTGAATGCTCTACTTGTATTCTGACTGCTGTCAGAAATACTCTGAGAGATGGAAAGTGAGTATTTGCCAGCTTAATGTAGACTATTCTCTATAGGGGGTTACTAGCTTTCATAGTCATGTTCCTGGAGGGATTTCAGGTGACTTGCTTAGGTGTGTAGGAAAAGGAAACAAGGGTGTAGAATATTTTCTTTTCTTCCCCTTGTCCGGTCATGAAACCTCAAGATGGCATGGCTGGTGGTTAAGGAAGAAAGCAACTTGAAAGTGTTCAAGCCTGTTTCTCTCTGGTTTGTGCTTCCTTGTCATTCAAGCCCTCTTCAGAGCTTTCCTTATGTAGATTTTTAATATATGCCAAGGTTTCTTTTGATGGATAACTCATGAAGTAACTGGTTGTAACATTTAGGCAACACCTGAGACAAGAGGATTATACAACTAAAAGATGGGGTTAGGGAACAATACATCTCTGCACCCTTCATCCCCAGACATGGTCTCACGTGTCTGATGATGTATGGGTGCAAAGTGAATCATGTACTTGTGTCACTGGAAGAGAGGAATGGACTGGAACAAGACTTACACTCTGAAGGCTCGAAAAGACCGTTTATTAAATAAAATAGACAAGAGTAGCGTCGGGATGGAAAAAGACACACCACACGTAGTTCTAGTTCTGAATGAGTTTACCTTCTAGTTGAGGAGGCAGTATGTACACATGTAAGTGCCTAGGTAATTTGGGGAAAATGATAGTGTGCCAACTTCTACAAGGTAATTTTTATTTAAGAACTAAATAAGTAAGTTTAATTCATTTTGGAAAGGAGAGAGAGTGGTGGACATACCTTTTCTGAGAAAAGAAGAGCCAATAGTTAGGGTAGTCAAGGTAGTTATCATGAGAAAGACAGGCATTGCAGGGATGTGGAAAATTGTAGACACGCACAGTGAAGTGAGCCAATACAAGAAGAAAATACAAGTTGGTTGTAGTGGCTGGTTCATGAAAGCAGGAAGCTATCAAGGTAAAGGGGGCCAGATTTTAGAGGGCTTTGAATGCAGGACTAAAGAATTTAACCTTTATTCTACAGGACAAAATATAATCAAAAGTTTTTGAGAATACATAAAAACCTGTGCCTTTTTTTTTAAATCAGAGCTTTAGGTGGTAGCATTATGTGTACATTTTTCTTCAAATTTTGTGCTATTTATATTTTCTACAAAACAAACAAACCCTTTGCCATCCAATCGATTCCAACTCATGAGGACCCCATGTGTTACAGAGTCGAACTGTGCTCCATAGGGTTCTCTTGGCTGTAATCTTTACGGAGGCAGATCGCCAGACCTTTCTTCCATTGTGCTGGGTGGGTTTGTATACTGCCAGCCTTCAGGTTAGCAGTTGAGTGCATGAGCTGTGCAACCCAGGAACACTTATAGTCTCTCCAAGTGTATTTATATTAACAATAGAAGGAAATTAAATTAAAATACTGAGTACAGGAGAAATCTATATTTTAGTTTTGAGTTTAAGTTAGTCCTGTTATTGTCTATGAATTTTAAGAGTTATTTTATGATACAGAAGGTTTAAGAAGAAGTAGTCATCAGGAATAATATGTTCAAACAAATAATATTTAAAAAAAAAAGAAGAAGAATCTGTCATACATGGTGGCAACCAGCTGAATATGCTCCACTTATAATAAATTAGGTGTTCTAAATAGGTTTTCTACCAAAATTTACTGGAAATAGCATTTTGTTGCTATGACAACCTAGAACTGCAGTTGGAAATGAGAATATTACAGGTAAGACATGAAAGACAGACAAACAGTTCATATTTACCTAAATGGTATTCCTTTTAAAATTTTGTAAATCCAGTGATGAATTTGATATGCTCATCAAGTGTTCAGAGATGAAGAGTTTTCTCCCTTAAAATCATACGGTTTTAGAATGTCCAGTTATATCCACATCATCTGTTGGTTAGTAAATAAAATGAATAACTCTCCTCCATCTTTTTCTGGATCCCAAAGGCCTTTTTTGCATCTATTCAAGCTTTGATTACTTTTGGTAGACTCTGGACATTTAGATCCCCAGTTCAGTTCACTATTACAGCTGTCTATTGATTAAAGCTGTGGTTTTTAAAGCATAGTTTATGAACCCTAAGGGTTACACAAAATATCTCTCAAGTTTCTTTAGAAGGAAGTAGGGTCTTTGTGGCTACTTGAATCATGTGTTTTCTATTTCTTTAGGTTTCAACTCAACACCACACTAGGAACTGAAATTGTGGAGCCCAGCAAAAGTGCAGGCAACTTCATAGTTCAAAAGGCTTGGAGCAATTTGATAATAAATTACAAAATATTTTAATCCCTAATAATTTTTGATGTAGATTGCAGATGACCGTTTGAAGAATAATGACACATTTTCTGTTAGTATTTATAAGAAATACTGAGTCAAAAATGTTATGTTAACATTCAGAAAGGTTAAGTTATATTGTGTTACTATTTGTAGAACAGAAAACAAATCTTAACTGAAATGAACATTACCAAGTTCCTAGTGTGGGGGCAGACTCCCTCAGTGGCACAAATAGTTAATGTGCTTGGCTACTAACCAAAATATTAGTAGTTTGAGTCTACCCAGTTGCACCTGGGAAGAAAGACCTGGAAATCTACTTCTGAAAAATCAGCCATTGATAATCCTGTGGAGCACAGTTGTACTCTGAAACACATGTGGTTGCCATGAGTTGGAATCAAATCAACCACAAATTGTTGTTTTGATTTTACCCGTCAAAGTAGGTATGAAGTGCTTGGCTAGTACACTCATGGTAATTACCTGCCTCTCTAATCTTCTTTAACTGTCCTGAAAATAGGCTACTATGACCTGATGAATCTTTGTGTCCCCTCTTTTTGAGAGAAGTATTATAGCACCAGTTGCTTATGTAACATGGTTATTTTTTATTTAATTTTTTCTGGTATAAAGGATTTGACAATAGAAATGTATTAGCTTTTGTAAATTTTTTTTTCTTTTTCTGTTCAGGTTTATTTTTAAGGTGTTTCTTTGGAATGCAGACTATTTAGACTTTACAAATGAATGATGGATTTTATATTTAAAAAAAGTAGTGAATCAAGAAACATTTATGGACGCTGATATCTATGTGCTACCTGACAGTGTCTTCTTTACTATTCCGGAAATTTCCTTTTTGCTGTGCTGCAGTATAGACACACATTTGACACATGAGCTACTTACCTTTAGAAACAGTGTATGAGCCAGTAGCGGAGTGACAGAAGCACCTCCAGAAGGAAATGTAAATTGATTTTTTTTTTTTAACCTCAATACCTTATTTTCCCCCAGGCTATCTCTAACTTCGTGTATCTTTCCGCATAACCCAGTTTATTGCTATTATGACCGGCTTTGGGTCCATTGTTTTCTCATCACTTGATATGTTTGGGGAAACATTGAATATTTGTGGATAAATAAAGGTGTATTTTATCTTGTTAGGTCTTTAGCTATTCCTCTTCCTGACATACTTTCCTGTTGGCTAAAATGGAGCACTTTTATGGAAAAAATCTTAGTTCATCAAATACCCGTTTATAGTTTCAACGTGTCTTAGTTGGATTATCTCTCACTCAACTTGGCACGCAGTTTTATTTTGCTTTGTTTGGATTTTCCATTTATGTAGCATCTGTGATATGTTGATCTGTTACTAAAAGGACCACGGGAAGTTTTCCAGGTCTCCTCTTTTCTAATTTTGAAATTAACTAAGAGAGTGTACCCATTTATTATAAATCGACATGGTCTTTTTTTGGAGAAAGAAAGAAAAAGGAAGGAAGAAAGAAAGGCATTAGACTTTCCTAATTTTAGAGAAATAAAATTTTAAGCTGAAAAAAAATCTTTAAAAATAATCTAACCTAGTGATTCCCACCTTCTTTGAGTATTTTTTCATAAATGTTTTTCAAAGACCTCGTATAATAGCAATTTGTCTTTCAGTAAATATTGATAAAAATACATGGAAATTTTTTTTATGATTTAGTGGCATTTTAAAATTAAACTTATGTTTTATAAGAACAATAGTATATACATGCATTTGGAAAAATAGTACATATATATAGACTGTTGCTGTTGTTAGGTTCTGGGTCAGCTCCGACTCACAGAGACCCCAGTATAACAAAACAGAACAAAACATTTCTCGGACTGGGCCATCTTCACAATTGTCGCTATGTATGAGCCTATTGTTGCCGCTACTGTGTCAATTCATCTCGTTGAGGGTCTTCAACTTTTTCGCTTACCCTCTGTTTTACCAAGCATGATGTCCCTCTCCAGGGATTGGTCCCTCCTTATAACACGTCCAAAGTAAGCGAGACAAAGTCTTACCATCTTCCCTTCTAAAGCACATTCTAGCTGTACCTTCTCCAAGACAGATTTGTTCGTTCTTCTGGCAGTCCATGGTATATTCAATATTCTTCACCAATACCATAATTCAAATGTGTCAGTTCTTCTCTGGTGTCCCTTATACATTGTCCAGCTTTCACATGCATATGAGGTGATTGAAAATACCAAAGCCTGGGTCAGGCTTACCTTAGTCATTAGAATGACATCTTTGTTTTCTAAGATTTTAAAGAGGTCTTTTGCAACAGATTTGCCTAGTGCAGTACGTCATTTTATTTCTTGACTGTTGTTTCCATGGGCATCGATTATTGATCCAAGTAAAATGAAATCCTTAACAACTTCAATCTCTTCTCCGTTTATCATGATGTTGCTTATTGGTCCATTTGTGAGGATTTTTGTTTTCTTTATGTTGAGGCATAATCCATGCTGAAGGCTGTGGTCTTTGATCTTCATCAGTAAATGCTTCAAGTCTTCTTCATTTTCTGCAAGTAAGGTTGTGTCATCTGCATATTACCAGTTGTTAATGAGTCTTCCTGAATCCTGATGTTGTGTTCTTCATACAGTGCAGCTTCTCAGATTATTTGCTCAGCATACAGATTGAATAAATATGGTGAAATGATACAACCCTGCCACACACTTTTCTGATTTTAAACCATGCAGTATCCCCTTGTTCTGTTCATATAGCTGTCTCTTGATCTATGTACAGGTTCCACATGAGCACAATTAGGTGATCTGGAATTCCCATTTTTGCAATATTATTCATAATTTGTTATGATCCACACAATCTAATGCCTTTGCATAGTCAATAAAACATAGGTAAACTTCTTTTTGGTATTTTCTGTTTCAGCCAAGATGCATCTGACATCAGCAATGATATCCCTGTTTCTACATCCTCTTCTGAATCTGTCTTGAATTTCTAGCATTCCCTATTGATATACGGCTGCAGCCATTTTTGAATTATCTTCAGCAAAATTTTCCTTGCATGTGATGTTAATTATATTATTTGATAATCTCTGAATTCCGTTGGTTAACCTTTCTGTGGAATGGGCACAAATATGCATCTCTTCCAGTTGATTGGTCAGGTAGCTATCTTCCAAATTTCTTGACACAAACGAGCGAGCGCTTCCAGGGCTTTGTTCGTTTGTTGAAGCATCTCAGTTGGTATTCCGTCAGTTCCTTGAGACTTGTTTCACCAATGCCTTCGGACTTTTTCCTTCAGTATCACTGTTTCTTGATCATACACTACCTCCTGAAATGGTTGAACGTTAGTAAATTCTTTTTGGTACAGTGACTCTGTGTATTCCTTCCATGTTCTTTTGATGCTTTTGTGTCGTTCAATTTTTTGCACATAGAATCCTTCAGTATTGCAACTTGAGGCTTGAGTTTTTCTTCAGTTCTTTCAACTTGAGAAATATATGTAGAGTACATATGACTTTTTCTAGCTGGAGACAATTCTTTGTGCACATAGATTTTCAGATTTGAAAAATTTGTGAAATAACTGTGTCTTTCTGTGGAAATATCTCATCCAAACAGAAAGCATGGCTTTCCATGCCACACTACCTTTCTTAATGAGGAGTTAATCAATGACCATACCCAAATTATTCAAGACAAACACTTCAGCAAAACTGACTTTAGTTTATACCTTTTTGTTTTAATTATCTTAATTTTGTTTCATTGTATTAATGTAATTTAAGACCATATTTAGTAATTAAACCAAGATTAGAATAAAAAATATTGACTCATGCTATATTAATAATAATAATAATACCCAATGCATTGTTTTAAATTAATAAAGAACCATAAAGGGAAATTTTAATTTACAGAGGTTATATTTAGTTAGATATTGACATAAATTCATATGATTAGATAGAATTTTAGTAATTGAGTTCTATATATATATTTAACTTAATACCTAAGTGATCAGAGCATGTAACAGACTAACAGTTTCTAAATTTTAACTTCAGTTTTTAGGAAGTTATGTTTTTGTCGTGTTTAAATTTCGCACTGCACCACAAACAATAACTTCTCTTCCACATAGCTCTGTAAAGACTAAGACTCCTCCTAGAGTTATGAGGAAGAGTGGAAATGGCTCCTAATGAACTAGGTCATGCATTCTACAGCACAGACATGTTTTCAAAGAACAAGTAAATCTCGAGGGAATTGGCCAACTGCTCACCCTTGCATTTGAGCCAGTTATGTGCCTGCACAGATGCTGAGGTGTCGTCTCTGAAGAATTGGGAGGAAAAACCTTGTATTCAATGCTCCATTCCTGGAAATAACAACTAACCTCTATTCAAGAAAGAAAAACTTTTTGCCTATTGCTGAAGTGTTTATATCATAGTGGTTTTATTTTTTTCACTTTTAAATGTTTATTTTATTATTTCCTGGCAATATTATTCATAGTTCTCAGGAGAATCATTAACTATCATTAAAATGTAACAGAATGAATAAATAAATTAATATCAAATCTCAACGACTTTTAATATATATTAATATAAAGCTGTAATCATTTTAAAACATGGTAACAGATCTTGATCTCAGACACATATGAAGGAACCCTGCTGTGACTGAAGCTGAAACCACTGTATAGAGTTGCCCAAGCAACAAGTCATTGATGTAAATCAAAGCCTGGAATTGTCTGTTTTTGAGGCTTATTAATGGATATATGAAACAGATGTTAATTGGGAATTGCAGACATTCGAAAGTAAATGGAAAAGTGAAGAAATAAGTTGTATATTTGGAATATACAGATGCCATGGCGTACTACTGAGGGCCCTGATCACTTTTCAAAACTTGGATTCCAGATGTAGTTGCTTCATTTAGAGTTCAGAGCCTCTGGAGACTCAGTGATTGACTAGCTGGGATTACTTAGGAGTCACACTTACTGAGATCATCCGGCTATTTCTGGGCTTGAAGACAGAGATGCATTTTAGGTGTTGAATACATATTGAACTCCTTAGGTTATTTAATTTGAAGTTGTATTTTGAAACTATTGTTTATTTGTTATTTTGTTGTTGTTGTTGTTGTTAGGTGCCGGTGAGTCAGTCTTGACTCACAGCAACCCTATGTACAACAGAACAAAACACTGCCATCCTCATGGTCTTTGTTATGCTTGAGCCCATTGTTGCAGTCACTGTGTCAATCCATCTTGTTGAGGGTCTTCCTCTTTTTCACTGATCCTCTACTTTACCAACCATGATGTTCTTCTCCAGGTACTGGTACCCCTTGATAACATTTCCAAAGTATACGAGACGAAGTCTCGCCATCCTCGCTTCTAAGGAGCATTCTGGCTGTACTTCTTCCAAGGCAAATTTGTTTATTTTGGCAGTCCATGGTATATTCAACATTCTTCACCAATACCATAACTCAGAGGCGTCAATTCTTCTTTGATCTTCCTTACTCATTGCCCAGCTTTCACATGTGAGGTGATAGAAAACACCATGGCTTGGGTCAGGCACACCTTATTCCTTAAAGTGGCATCTTTGTTTTTTAACACTTTAAAGAGGTCCTTTGCAGCAGATTTGCCCAATGCAATGTGTCATTTGATTTCTTGACTGCTGCTTCCACGGGTGTTGATTGTGGATCCAAGTAAAATGAAATCATTGACAACTTCAATCTTTTCTCCATTTATCATGATCTTGCTTATTAGTCTAGTTGTCAGGATTTTTGTTTTCTCTATGTTGAGGTGTAATCCATAGTGAAGGCTTTGATATTCGTCGGTAACTGCTACAAGTCTCCTTCACTTTCAGTAAGCAAGGTTGTGTCAGCTGCATATCACAGGTTGTTAATGAGTCTTCCTCCAATCCTGATGCCCCATTCTTCATGTAGTCCAACTTCTTGGATTATTTGCTCAGCATACAGATTGAATAAGTATGGTGAAAGGATACAGCCCTGATGCACATATCTCCTGACTTTAAACCACACAGTATTCTGTTCGAACAACTGCCTCTTGATCTAAGTATAGGTTCCTCATGAGCACAATTAAGTGTTCTGGAATTCCCATTCTTCACAATGTTATCCTTAATTTGTTATGATTCACACAGTTGAATGCCTGTGCATAGTCAATAAAGCACAGGTAAACATCTTTCTGGTATTCTCTGCTTTCATCCAGGATCCGTCTGACATCAGTAATGATATCCCTCATTCCACTCCTCTTCTGAATCCTGCCTGAATTTCTGGCAGTTCCCTGTCGATGTACTGCTGCAGCCCTTTTGCAAGCTCTTCAGCAAAATTTTACTTTGTGTGATATTAATGATATTGTTCGATAATTTCCACATTTGGTTGAATAACCTTTCTTTGGAATAGGCATAAATACGGATCTCTTCCAGTCAGTTGACCGGGTAGCTGTCTTCCATTGTCTCTTTAAAAAAATTAGCCAATGAAAACCTTCTGAATAGCAGCAGAACTTTGTCTGATAGAATGCCAAAAGATGACCCCTCAGGTTGAAAGGCACTCAAAAGACTACTAGGGAAGATCTGCCTCCTCAAAGTAGAGTTGACCTTAATGACATAGATGGAGTCAAACTTTTGGGACCTTCATTTGTTGGTGTGGCAGGACTCAAAATGAGAAGAAACAAGTGCAAACATCCGTTAATAATTGGAATGTGGAATGTATGAAGAATGAATCTAGGAAAACTGGGAATTGTCAAAAATGAAATGGAATGCATAAACATAGTTATCCTAGGCATTAGTGAGCTGAAATGGTATTGGCCATTTTGAATCAGACGATCATATGACCTACTATACTGGGAGTGACAAATTGAAGAGGAATGGCAACACATTCATCGTCAAAAAGAACATTTGAAGATCTATCCTGAAGTACAAAGCTGTCAGTGATAGGATAATATCCATATGCCTACAAGGAAGATCAATTAATACAACTATTATTCAAATTTATGCACCTACCACTAAGGCCAAAGATGAAGAAATTGAAGATTTTTACCAATTTCTGCTGTCTGAAATTGATAGAACATACAATCAGAATGTATTGATAATTACTGGTGATTAGAATGCGAAAGTTGGAAACGAAGGATTGGTAGTTGGAAAATATGGCCTTGGTGATAGAAATGATGTCAGAGATCACATGGTAGAATTTTGCAAGACCAATGACTTCTTCATTGCAAATACCTTTTTTCAACAACATAAATGTCAACTATACACGTGGACCTCACCGAATTGAATACACACGAATCAAATTGACTACATCTGTGGAAAGAGACGATAGAAAAGCTCAGCGTCATCAGTTGAATAAGGCCAGGAGCCGACTGCAGAACAGACCCTCAGTTGCCCATATGCAAGTTCAAGTTGAAGCTGAAGACAATTAGAACAAGTCCATGAGAGCCAAAGTACAACCTTAAGTATATCCCACCTAAGTTTATAGGCTATCTCAAGAATAGATTTGACACATTGAACAAATGACAAAGACCAGACGAGTTGTGGAATGACACCAGGGACATCATACATGAAGAAAGCAAGAGGTCATTAAAAAGACAAGAAAGAAAGAAAAGACCAAAACTGATGTCATAAGCCACTCTGAAACTTGCTCTTCAATGTTGGTTGAGTAGTTAAAGCGAATGGAAGAAATGATGAAGTAAAAGAGCTGAACAGAAGATTTCAAAGGGAGCCTCTAGAAAATATCGTAAGGACATGTGCAAAGACCTGGAGTTAGAAAACCAAAAAGGAAGAACATGCTCAACATTTCTCAAGCCCAAAGTGGTCGTCATTCAGCCAGTTCAGGAGGTAGCATATGATCAAGAACCAATGGTTGTTTTATTTAGCGGACATAAAACCTTAACTTGTGTGGCATCTCTCTCCCGATTGCCAATCATAGGGCCTTTTTGTCATATCTTGGTTTCAGGGGACATGGAGGCCCAGTGCCATGTATGCGCATGCATTCCTCACACCACCTTGAGAGTCTTGGTTGCCCTTAAGGGAGGTCTGATCACCTGACTGGTCCACAAGCAGTTCTATAACTTCTCATTGTGTTTGATTAAACAAAAGCCAAAATATATTTGCCATCAAAAAGTCATTTGTCTCCTATCATACCTTATTCATATCCATGGCATGGGGAAGTAATTTTTTTTAAGTGACTGGTGCTTTTCTCTAACTTCCAATAACTTTATGATAACATTTAAAAATTAAATTCTGCTGAAAATTTTTAATTTGTATCTCCTACTACAGTATATGGAAAAAAAAAAAAAAGAGAGAGAGAGATAATTCCCCTAGTCTTTCCCAAAAGAAAATATCTAGGACTACTCATGTTCTATATTTAAGACTTCAAAACATGCTCTCTGAATGTGGTGATGATCTGTCCAGATGCTTTTTGGTGATGGAGTAACAAAACAAAACAATACAAACAAACAAAAAACCAAGCAAACAGAAGCCGATCTTTTTGGCCAACTGCCTTTCAAAAAAGCTTTCTAAAAACAGCCTGTGTTAATTCGTTTTCTTAAGTTAAACGGCTACCGGAATAAGTGTTAAGCACCCTTAGTTAACCTGTGGGGCCTCCCTGAATTGATATAATTCTAGCCTAAAGATAAGAAACTATATTTTAGGAACTTTTTTGAGGATATCGACTTGATGGCACCTAACAACAACAACAACATTGAGGATACAGTTATTGTATCAGTCAGGGTTCTCCAGAGAAACAGAACCAACAGGAGAACAAATGTGTATTTAAGAGATTCATTTTAAGGAATTGGCTTAAAACTTGTAGGGGCTGACAAGTCCAAAATTTGTAGGGCAGGCTTGTAGGTTGGGCACTCTTGACACTGAAACTGCAGTTTTGAGGCAGAATTTCTTCTTTTCTAGGAAACTTCAGTTTTTATTCTTAAAATCTTCAACTGAATAGATGAGGCCCACCTACATTATCAACGGTAATCTCCTTTGCTTGATTGTCAAGTGATTGTAGATGTTAAGCATATCTACAAAAATAACTTTCACAGTAACAACTGGATTAATGTTTAATTAAATAACTAGGTACTACAGCCTAGTGAAGTTGACATAAAGTTAACCATCATGGTTATTATAATTTGGATAGCCTTGAGGCATTATCAGTTTTCCATTCTAAATCCCAGCAGTGCCTGTATCTTCTGGACGTTTAGATAGTGATGAAATTCACAAAATCCACATGCTCTGTGCCTGCCTATACCGCTGCGAGAAATTAGTGTTTTTAGTGGTAATGCAAGGAAAAGTAAGTGATAAATCATTGTAATTTTTCTGGAATTCTGCTTTCTTGAAGAGGGAGAGTTTAATAATCTTTAAGGTCCTTCAAAGGACCTAAAATTTCTGATTCTGCAAGATTTGTGGTCAGTCCTAACTGTAGCTGAAGTATTGACTTCCTTTTCCAAGAAAACTATCCAACAAATATTTAGATGTACCGGTGGCTTATGAAAACCAAGCAGTGTGGAGTTATAGGAAAGTGTTGTGTGCCATCGAGTTGATTCCAACTCATAACGACCCTATAGGACAGAGTACAACTGCCCCATAGGGTTTCCCAGGCTGTAATTTTTAAGGGAACAGATCACCAGATCTTTTCTACAGCAGAGCAGCTAGTGGGTTCGAATCGCAGACCTTTCTGTTAGTAGCCAAGCGCTTAATCACTGCAACACCAGGGCTCTTTATAGTAAAGTGTACTACCCATTAAAACAAAAGGATTTCATTTAACAAACCCTGGTACACTTAATGCAACATAATGGCAAAAAATTCCATTGAAACACATTATGAGAGCATCTTCAGAACTCATACCATGGACCAGTTATAGATAAAACTCTCCTTGGCTTCTTTCCAGTACTCCTGGAAACTATCTTCTTTGGGGTAGACTTCTGTAATGAAGACCAGGTAGGTTATGGAAAAATTACTCTGTAGTTTTTAATGAGTTTCACTTCTAATGTATACCAGAGGCCACAAATAAAAAAGAACAACCACACCCATTGCTGTCAAGTCGATTCCAAGTCAAGAGTGACTCATAGCCACCCTATATAGGACAGAGTAGAACTGCCCCATGGAGTTTCCAAGGAGCGCCTGGTGGATTCGGACTGTGGACTCCTTTGGTTAGCAACCGTAACTCTTAACCACTATGCCACCAGGGTTTCCATAGTCACTAATAGATGATTACAAATAAACACATCAAATTTTTAATCTAGAAAATTTCCAAGTCTTTCAAATATTTATTTAGTGTTGATGGTTTTTTCTGGAGCTGAAATACTGAGATTAAAATCAGTTGGGAGAATGGTGCTTCAAATGTTCTCTTCAGTTTGCTCCTGTGGCAATTTAGTCAAACAACCTGCTTGGAAATCATCTGTTTGAAGAAGCTAGGTGGGGAAAAACCTGCCACATTATATAATTCACGGAGCAGATTTTGGTTCCCACTTCACCAATCCATCTTAAGTAGTGGCTACTGCCCTGCATCTAGCAGTATGTATGATCAAGCAATTTAGCGCAAAAAGAGAAAGGCCTCACAACTTGGCATCCTCGTGGACATTAATCTTTGAGAAAACCAAATGGATCCAACTTTTGCCAGAGTTTAATAGCAAAGCTGTCACATTTTACACAAATGAGTATCGAGTCTGTCAGCGAATGGACAGAGAGGAGTGGGAGGAGGGAACGGAGAGGTGGGGCTGCTGACTGGACTGTTTTCAAAGTGGCTCCAGTTTATAGGGGAGGGGCTGGGATGCTCCTCCTGGAAAGAGAGACGAAGCAGTTAAAAAATAATACCAGCAAGGGGCAGGATCCTCGGGATGGGGGTATATAAGGCGGCGCTTCCAGCGCAGAGCTGCTGCTGCAGCAAGAACCGCAAGCAGGGCGCACGGGCTCAGTCTCCCACGAAGCCAGAGGCCGGAAGAAGGGCAGAGGGGCTTGTGAGGTCCAACCCCGGGCTCCTTCTTCGCCCGGGGGACAGATACAGGACCCCCTAACTTCCTTATTTCCCTTCTCCCCACACGCGCACCCAGCCGCTAGTGCGCTCCAGCCCCGCACACCCGCGCGGGGCACAAACGCGCCTGGAGGCAGGTCGGGCCGAAGGCGATGCGTGCAGGTGGCTGGGCAGCTCTACTCAGGCGGCGGGAGTAGAGCCCAGCGTGGAGGCAGGGAGGCTGCGGGGTTAGAGCCGCGGGCTGCGCGGGGCAGAGGCCGCCTTCGCTCCACCTAACACCTGCTGCTGCTGCGGGCCGCGATGAGCCGCGTGGTGTGGCTGCTGCTGGGCGCCGCGCTGCTCTGCGACCAAGGCGCCTTTTGCCGCCGGGTCGTCAGCGGTGAGTCCGGGGGCCACCGGCCGAGCGATCAAGCTCGGAGAGGGGATGGTGGGGCGCGCGCGGGCGCGGGGCGGCGCGGGGCAACCTGCCTCAGGGTGGTGGGTGTCCAGGGAGATGGAAACTTGCGCGGGGTTGGTGGCCACCACGAGGCCGGGAGGAATGAATTGTCTTACTCACTTCCTCGCACGCTCCCCCTCTCCGCCGCCCGCCCTTTTTACCGCTTGCACCAAAGTTTAAATGTTTTTGAAACGCCTGGTTTTAATAGCTGCGGAACGAGCTCCCCTGCATCATGAGCGGCTACAGCCGCTTTCAGGAGTGGTTCCCACTTTCTTTGTAGGAGAGTTGGCCACTGGTCAGGGCTTGGCACCTGCAAAGGGGTGGGGTAGGAGGGGGGCAGAGGGAACCCAGAAACAGAAGTGCCAGTGCAGAATATGCCACCCCCTGTTGGCCTGGCTCGGCTTCAGTCCCTGCACCATGCTTAAATGATTTCCCAGACCAGAGCTGCTCCATGGGGTAGGGTGGGGTGGGGTGGGGTGGGGTCGTTCAAGTACACGCAGCCTTTGTTCTCAGGAGGACTGACAAAGAGCAGGGGACTGGTCATTGCCCATAAACGGACGCCTTTCCTTTGCACCCCTTAGTCCAGATCTGAAGTCATGTCAGCAGATGAAGTTGGCCAGAATTGGGCTGAGGTGGGCGTGGGAACGACTGCAGGTTTGTGCACACAGTAGCACAATGGAGTCTGTCGAGTCCGTACAAGGGAAGTGGGTCAGAATTGGCAAGCTTCCCAGAGTTCTCTATTTTTTTTTTTTTTTCCTTTTTCTTTTTCTTCCACTTCCACCGTCCTATTGTTGAGCGATATGTTCCACATCCACCTTCCCTTACTTTTGGGGAAGGTCTCTAAAACAGATGTAGATTCTCAATAGCCTAGAATCACCGACTAGGGCCTACCTGAAGGCAGTGCATAGCTACCCTTATTGAGACCTCTTGCTGTGTTCATTAAGGTGTTACAATAAATATTTGTTGGAAGAATATGGGCAGGTGTTTTAAGCGTGGAAAGGTTTTTGTTTTTGTTTTTGTTTTTTTTTTTATTGTGTAAAGCATCAATTCCTTTTCACGTTTTGTAAACCTGTAAACAGGTGTCACTAGAGGTAGGTAAATGACAGACGACAGCAATTTAATCAGTTGTGAAGCTAGACCTTTAGAATCTGGCATATCAGGCTTAATTGTTACTGATTTTCCCCTGCAGCAACTTGTGATCCTCTGTATCTTCAGAATATAATTCTTTAAATTTCTAGTTACCAACTACTCTCCACTAACCTTTGTTTTTGGTCTTCTGGAGACATTAGGATTAAATACATTATGAAATGTCATTTTGAAATACATGGTGCTTACATATTTAGGAAGAAAATCAGGCTGTTTATAAAATGGAGATTTTTTTTACATACAGTATTGAATAGGATATTACAGAAGGCATGATACTAGATCCTTACCCCCTCACCCCAAATTAGCTGTGAAGAAAAAGTTTACTATACAGACCCATCTGAATGTGTGAAGTACATGTCTGTCAGCCTTTGTGTTTATCAGAAGCATTTATACAAATGAGTGAACAGTGGAGACCGTACTCTGAACGTAAGGTGTTTTTTAAACAAATAGAAACACTTCATTGACTTAAATAGTCCCATCTTGGTGTATTCTTGTTATATGCCTTAAACTTTGCAAGAAGAAAAGGAATATGTAAAGTAAATATAAGACCTAAAAATTGTTGATGAATAGTGTGTTCTCTTATGACATAAATTCTTCCAAATCTTTTGTTGTGTTTTTTGGATTAAGTATTTATAGGCATCTTGTAGATGACATCTGGAAAATTTCTAATTAACTGAACATGATCTATTTGATTTAGCACAAATGATGAGGTTTGCTTGCTATTAAAATAATTACTAAGTTATGTTTTTCTTATGAATAATTTAATTGTCTTTGGCCATACAAATTCACATTGAAATTTAACCATCTATAAATGGATTTGTGATTTTTATCCTTTGAAGGTTATTCTTTTAAAGATGTATTTCAGCCATAATGGCATGAATACAGGGTAGCCTAAAACTTGACACTTGGGAACAATAGATCCTAACAGTTCTCATGTCTTTCTGGTCCATGTTAAGTTCTGAATGTTGCATTAACTTTTTCATGTCACCAGGGGACCAATCCCTACTCAAGTGTCTGAGGATTGAAATAGGCTCTTTGGGGCCATTACTGGGAACATACTTACAACATATGGAATATATTTTCTATTTATTAAATTTCAACAAAACAATTTTGGTAGGAGAGACAGGATACCAAACTAATCACTTGTCCAGAAAAAAAAGACAGGCAATCACAAAACAAGTCTCCATAGATATCCCTTCATTTTAGTACTCCGAAATATTCAATAAGATACTTTCTAATACTTTTAAATAAATCATCTTTTTTTTTTAAGTTTAGGAGCTTTATATATAAGGTGAAAATATTTTAATAAGAAATAACATTTCAAACTACTTCAGCATCATAAGTTTTAATAATATTTAGCAGTAATAAGGAGCCCTGGTGGCACAGTGGTTAAGAGCTCGGCTGCTAACCAAAAGCTCAGCAGTTCAAATTCACAAGCTGCTCCTTGGAAACCCTGTGGGGAAGTTCTCTGTCCTGCAGGGTCACGATGAGTCAACATCGACTCCACAGCAACGGGTTTGGTTCTTTTGGTAGCAGTAATAAAAAGTATTTTTATTTTTTATAGATTAATGGCCATGATTATTTTTGATGCATGGATGTGCAATAAAAATAGATAACCATGATGGTAATAATCAAAGCATATCTAATTTGGGAACTGCTTTTAGAATCTTAGACCTGGACTAATTGTTGCTGCACCCACTTGCGTAGAGAATTATGGAAGTGATGTTAATTTAATTTTATGAAGTGACTGGTAGGTTATGACATCTTCCTTAGGACAAAGATCCAAAAAAACAACCAAACCCGCTGCTGTCAAGTCGATTCTGACTCATAGCGACCCTATAGGACAGAGTAGAACTGCCCTATAGGGTTTCCAAGGAGCAACTGGTGGATTCGAACTAGTGACCTCTTGATTAACAGCCGAACTCTTAACCACTGCACCACCAGGACAAAGGTAAGAGGATTTTATTTATAGACTATGGATAAATACAAAAAGTAAGAGTTAAAAGTTCAGGTTTCCAAGTTGGGGGGAAATGTTTGAAGGGCAGCTGATACTTGTAAACATTTAAAGTGTGTTGAATAATATGTTTGTTTTTCTTGTTTGCTCCTTTTCTTTTTAGTGTGCACAGCAGTGATCCCCAACCTGTTTTGTTGAAAAATGGCATCAGATGTATTGCATGACACCTCCAAACTTCTCCAGACACTTTAGTATGCATTAGTTTAAACTTATTAAAATTGATTTGCATTTTATTTAGGAGACTGGGGGATTTAGAGACCTCTCTTTTTAACCTGCAGACATCACAGAATATTGCAAATTCATGGCTGGTAACCAGTAGCCAATAGAGTAATGTAATAGCAAAAGATGTACAAGAAAAACCGCTGAGCATATCCAGCCTATAATAGTATTCCATGACATCATCAAAAGCATAATGTGATGACAGTGCAGTTTTCAAAGATGCAATTACTTTAAGTATCTCTTGGGCAAGAATGGAACAGATTAATCTTATTACTAGTCGTTAAATGAACCACACATTTATCATAGCCATTATTCCATAACTGCTGTTTGCCATCATTTTATGGTTTTGGTTTTTTAACTCTCTCTCTTTTTTTTTTTTCCTGAGGATGGACATACCTATTATAGAAGGAAAAAAAAAAAAAACCAAACCTGTTGCCGTCCAGTCAATTCCGACTCATAGCAACCCTATAGGACAGAGTAGAACTGCCCCATAGGGTTTCCAAGGAGCACTTGGTGGATTTAAACTGGCAACCTGGTTAGCAGCCATAGCTCTTAACCGCTATACCACCAGGGTTTCCACAGTATTAGCACAGTGGTTAAGAGCTATGGCTGCTAACCAAAAGGTTGGCTGTTCAAATCCACCAGCCACTCCTTGGGAAACCCTATGGGGCAGTTCTAGGGCTCTATAACTTAGCCCTTAGCTTCTGCAGTATTATAGAGAGGGGCCCAAAGTGGAACTCCAGCCTGATGCTCTCACTAATAATTTTTACTATTTACAACTGCTTTCTGCACTAGGAGCCCTGGTGGCACAGTGGAAGAGCTCGGCTGCTAACCAAAAGGTCAGCAGTTTGATTCCACCAGCTGCTCCTTGGAAACCCTATGGGGCAGTTCTGCTCTGTCCTATAGGGTTGCTATGAGTCAGAATCGACTTGATGACGACGGGTTTTCTGTGCTCGGCACTTCACATACAGGTGGACAGACCTGCAAGCCTGCCAGGCAAGATTGTTTCTTTGACTCTTTTTATTTTTTTTAAATAGACTTTTTTTTTTTTTCTTTGACTCAACATATTACTGGTGTTTCAGCGAGGCCTGGAAACACAGCTAAAATTATACTATTTGTAACTGGGAAAAAATTCAATTTGAGCCTTGTTTTGGTAAATAAAAGGGCTACATAAAAAGATCATTGAGGTCATATATGGTCTGAAAATCTGGGCTAGAAGGTGTTCCAGTATTACCTCTGTATCTATATATTCCATAGCAGAAACTCCAGCACCTGCTTAGCCTCATGCTCCCAATGCACAACCCTTACATATCTTAGCTGCTAAGTAATCAGTAACTGTTGGATGCTAATAATTTTCACGTAGATAACATGCATGGTGGGGAGTCCCTGGGTGGCGAAAATGGGTTAGTGCTCGACTACTAAGCAAACGACTGGCTATTCGAATCCACCCAGAGTCACCTCAGAAGACAGATCTAGCAATCTACTTTAGAAAGATCACAGCCATTGGAAACCCTACGGAGCACAGTTCTACTCTGGAACACATGACATAGAGTCACCATGGGTTGGAATTCACTCGACAACTGACTTTTTTTTTTTTATTGTTGTAGTTTCAGTGAAAGTTTACAATTCAAGTTAGTCTTATACAAAAAAAATTTATACGTACATTGTTATGTGACCCTAGTTGCTCTCCCTATACTGTGACAGCACACTCCTCGTTTCCACCCCTGATTTCCTGTGTCCATTCAACCGGCTCCTGACCCTCTCTGTCTTCTCATCTCACCTCCGGACAGAAGCTGCCCATTTAGTTCCATGTATCTACTTGAGCTAAGAAGCACACTCTTCACAAGTATCATTTTATAACCCACAGTCCAGTCTAATCTTTGTCTGAAGAGTTGGCCTTGGGAATGGTTTTAGTTCTAAGTTGATGGAGAGTCCGGGGGCCGTGCTTTCTGGGATTCCTGCAGTCTCAGTCAGACCATTAAGTCTGGTCTTTTTGCTAGAATTTGAGTTCTGCACTCTACTTTTCTCCTGCTCCATCAGGGACCCTCTGTTGTGTTTCCTGTCAGGGCGGTCATTGGTGGTAGCTGGGCACCATCTAAACTGATTTTTTTTTTTTTTTGTTAACATACATAGTGCAGATATCATCAGTCCCTTTCTTCATGAAATCTTTCACCTTCGAAAAATATATATGAGACATACATGGAGGCAGCGTTGAATTGTGGTTAAAAGCACGGACTGTGGAGCTAGACTGCTTGATTCTGAGCCCCAGCCTTTCCACTTATGAGCTGTGCAAACTTGCATAAATTATTTTCTATGCCCCCCTTGCCTCGTTTTTAAAATGGGATGAGAGCATCTATATCACAGGTTGCTAGGAGGATTAAAGGGGTTAAAATATAGTTCTGCAGGTTGTGCTCCGCATAGAGGTGCAGGCTAAGAGGATATGAGAGGGAGCTCAATTTGGCAAGTTCTGTGCCGGAAGTTGAGGCCACCTAGAGGAAAAAGCAACTTTTTCTAATTCATCAGCCATTTAGCCATCTGTATGGTCTCTGTGAGACAGCAATGGGTTTATAATGAGGGGGGTGGGTGGGAGACAGGGGGATAGAAAAATAACCACAACAAAAAGCCCAGTTGCTGTTGAGTGTATTGGTGAACCTATGTATGTCAGAGTAGAACAATACTCTACAGGGTTTTCAATAGCTGATTTTTGAAAATAGAGCTCCAGGCCTTTCTTCTGAAGTGCTGTGGGTAGACTTGAATCTCCAGCCTTTCAGTTAGCAGCTGAGCACATTAACCATTTGTGCCACTCAGGAGCTCCATCTATCACTGAGAGGTCATCACTTCTTTTTATTTTTATTTTTAATTTTTTTAATTGTACTTTAGATGAAGGTTTAGAACAAATAGCTTCTCATTAAAGTCAGTACACGTATTGTTTTATGACGTTGGTTAACAACCCCATGACATGTCAACACTCTCCCTTCTTGACCCTGGAGGACCTTTTTTTTGGTGAAAATATACATAGCCCAAGTTACACTATTTTGAAAGTTTCTACATGTACAATTCAGTGACATCGATTACATTCTTCCAGTTGTGCTGCTATTCTCACTATCCTTTTCCAAATTATTCCGTCACCATTATCTTCAACTCACTGCCCCCTAGGCTTCCCAGCAAACCTTCAGAGTTGCTGTTGTACCTTACTTAGATGAAGGTTTGAAGAACAAGTAGTTTCTCATTAAACAGTTAGTACACATATTGCTCTATGATAATAGTTAACAACCCCATTACATGTCAACACTGTCTCTTCTCAACCTTGGATTCCCTATCACCAGCTTTCCTGTCCCCTCCTGCCTTCTAGTCCTTGTCCCTGGACTGCTGTGCCTCATTAGTCCTGTTTTGTTTTATGAGGCTCTCTAATCTCTGCTGAACGGTGAACTTTGGGAGTGACTTCACCGTTGAGCTAAAAGGGTGTCTGGGGGCCATACTCTTGGGGTTTCTCCAGTCTGTCAGGCCAGTAAATCTGGTCTTCTTTTGTGAGTTGGAATTTTGTTCTACAACCTTTTTCAGCTCTGTCCAGGACCCTCTACTGTGATCCTGGTCAGAGCAGTCAGTGGTGGTAGCAGGCACCATCTAGCTGTACTGGACTCAGTCTAGTGGAGGCCGTGGTAGCTGTGGTCCATTAGTCCTTTGGACTAATCTTTTCGTTGTATCTTGTTCTCTTCGTTCTCCCTTGCTCCCGAAGGGGTGAGACCAGTGGAGTATATTAGATGGCTCCTCACAGGCTTTTAAGACCCCAAACGCTACTCACCAAGGTAGAATGTAGAACATTGTCTTTATAAACTGTGTTATGCCAATTGAGCTAGATGTTCCCGGAGACCATGGTCCCCACAGCCCTCTGCCCAGAAGTTCAGTCCCTCAGGGAGTTTGGAAGTGTCTGTGGAGCTTCCATGGTGAGGTCGTCAATTCTTGATTTGTCCAGAGGCTTGGATTGTGCCAGCAGTGAAGTCCTGTAAACTCTTAATAAATGTAAGATGATTATTATAATCATTATTTCCTTAAAACTCATAATCACTCTCACTTTTTAGGTAAGAAAGTTTAGGTCAGGAGAGTTTAAGTAATGACCCCTAATCAAAAACCCTTCTCATTGCTGTCGAGTCGATTCCAACTCATGTCGGCCCTATAGGACACAGTAGAACTGCCCAGTAGGGTTTCCAAGGAGTGGCTGGTGGATTCAAACTGCTGACCTTTTGGTTAGCAGCCTGAGCTCTTAACCACTGTGCCACCAGGGCTCCAGTGATCCCTAGGTACCATAATTTAAATGTATATCTGTGATTTGAAACCAGTTCCTTTTGACTGGATGCTTGAAGTTTTAAGTCACAGTTACTTGGTTTAGCATTTCTTGTTCAGATCTCAATTTTAAATATTAGAATTTAAAAAATAAAATGAATCTCATTTCCTTCTCGGAAAGCTTATAGTATTTCCCAGGTAAAGAAGTAGCGCTTGCAGCTGCTGTCACCATCCATAAAATGACCCAATGTAAGAAAAAGGATTCCATCATAATTTAATATTGCACTATACAATTGATTGCATGATATTAGCTTTATTCTAACAATAAAATTTTATTACTATAAAACTTTTTATTAGGAAAATTCTGAAGAAGTTGATATAAGATTTTGACCACTGAAAGAACACTTAGAATCAATAGCATTCTCTTACATTTTCATTCAAATGAATTGGCATCGCTATCAGAGATCATGCCATCCTGCATATTGTAGTATCAATAATTTTATCAGAGTAACTTTGATGTAAGTGAGAAAGTATTATGATAAAGAACAATCAGTTTTTGGAATTCTAGTAAAACATCCAAAGTTCTGCTAGCCTGGCTTGGAGGAGATTTAGCTGAAGATCCTCTACAACTTTTTTTTGCAATTTATGGTATATCATAGTTGAACAGCAGTCATTCATAAAATGTCTTCCATATATATTTTTAGAAATGCCATATATATAATGCTCATTTAATAATGATAACGTCTGATTACAGTATAAGGTCACTATGAGTCAGAATCAACTCAATGGTAACGGGTTTCGTTTTTGGTTTTTTTAATAATTACAGTGGAAGGCATAAGAAAAATTATATTACTTTCATAACTGAGAACCCAACTATCAGAAAGTCAACAATTATTAAGCAAAAGCAAAATAAAACCAAATCATTGATTTCTTTTTTCTCCTCAGTAATAAATAGTAAGCTGCCATGACTTTCTGAGTTTGGGCCAGATTTTACATCATGGCCCAAAATTTTTAAAATGCTGCCAATATTTAGCTCTAAAAAATTTTTTGTGACTAAGAAAAAAAGACAGAATAATCTATTCATGGAAATGGTGGCAGAATCTTAACCGTGACAATGATAGGAATGCTTATTTTCATAGGGAACAGTGTGAATTATCTCCAAATAAAAGTGCATGGGTGTGTTTGTAGATGCTTGTGTACATGCATGTGTGTGAGTGTGACAAAAACACTAATGGTAAATATGTCTTTTTGTGGCTCGTAAGCTTCGGTGCAGAAAGAGCGTAACAAAATACTTTTTAGATTTGAGAATCACTTAGCTGAGGACGTGTTAACAAAATAGGTGCAAAGACATTATCTCTAACTTTATCATTTTTCCCAATATGCTCCAGGAGCTCCTCACTGTTTGTAGACCTCTGGATGGGACTTGTCTCTTTCATAAATAAACCAACAATCAAAGAGTGTTTATCAGAGATGCTAGGTGACATAAATGTGTTACAGTAATAAGTAAATTATTATATGATAAAAAAGTAACCTTAGTGGGTTACATTTACTATATTGTTCTTCGATAGAATTCTTACCTATCCCATAAAATAGTCTGTGGAAGAATTGATCTGAATATAAGATTTTAAAGTAAGGGGAAGGGAATCTCTCACATGATCCTGCAGAGTGGGAAGTGAAATATCCATAATTGTTCTCTAGGAAGATTAGCCTTTACAGAAGTGGGAAAGTTTCTTCGAGAAGATCTGTATTCACACAACTTTTCTGGGAATTAGGGCAACATTTGTTTCCCAGCTGTTGGAGTTTCACTGTTATTTCAGCCAAATGGTGGCAAGAGGTTCAAGAGCTGCTGCTTCTGCTGATTTTGATGCAACTTGGACCAAATTTGCACAAAGGTGGAAATCAGTAATAACATAGAATTGGATGTAAAGAAATTCACTTTGTCATCTTTAACTGATTACATATAAACCATGAATAATTTTGCAGTGCATCTATAATTTCCTGAAAACTGCCTTGTCAGATAGACCAGCTAGTAACTTTGTAGGCACCCAGAGGTGCCTCAGAAGACAGGCCTGGAAATCTGCTTCTGAGAGGTCACATCCTTGAAAGCCTTATGGAGCAGTTCTACTCTACGTACGAGGGGTTGCCATCAGTCAAAATTGACTTGACAACTAACAACAAGGAACTTTACAATTCAAAATCTGTAGCCATGGCTGATGTTCAACCAGTATATATTGGTTTAGCTTTGTTAGGAATTAATGCACATCTGTACCCTGTTGGTAAATAGCTTCTGTCCTGAACCCCTAGGAGTCCTCCACAATTTCCAGCCCCTCACTCAGAACCTCTGGACCATGCATCTACAACCAAAGGGATAATACCTGGCACAGAGGGTGCCAAGCCTGAGGTACTACACAAGTCCAGGCTCTATGTAGTACTAGTTAATTATTTTAAATATAATCCCTGCCTGTAGAGTTTTCCTTTATAATTATTCTCTACAGACTAGCATAATGTTCTTAGAAATTTCCACATGACACAACTCTCTTATGCATTTATTTAGAAGTGCTATCTTAATTTTATGAGTGAGTTAATTTCTCATCACCAGTGTGTATCCTCACTGTATATAAATCTGTGTTGCACCTGTTTTTAATATATATATTATATATATATATAATATCTATTGATGAAGAATATTGAATATACCGTAGACTGCCAGAAGAACAAACAAATCTGTCTTGGAAAAGGACAGCCAGAATGCTCCTTAGAAGTGAGGATGGTGAGACTTCATCTCACATACTTTGGACATGTTATCAGGAGGGACCCGTCCCTGGAGAAGGACATCATGCTTGGTAAAGCAGGGGGTCCGTGAAAAAGAGGAAGACCCTAGTCGAGATGGATTGACATAGTGGCTGCAGCAATGGGCTCAAATATAGCGATGATTTGTGAGGATGGTGCAGGACCTGGCAGTGTTTCATTCGGTTGTACATAGTGTCACTATGAGTCAGAACTAACTCGATGGCACCAAACAACAACAACAAATGATATATATAAAGATCTATGTAATGTATTAAAGACAGCGTGCAATGATTTTTTAGCATATAAATCACATCCAGGCATCCTCTGGATGTGTGCTGGCTTTGTTCCGTATAAATAATCTTTACTCATTAAAACTTCTAGCTAGTCTGCTTTCTTTCTTTTTTTTTTTTTTTGTAATTTGACATCTTGCAAAACAACCTTGTGGGACAAGTTTAACATTTTCAAAGTGTTTTAATCTAATTCAAGGCTGAAAGTTCTTGGGGTGAAATATTGAACAAGTTTAAAACTCAAGGGAACATACCACCAAAAACCCCAAACTCATTGCCGTCGAGTCAATGCCAACTCATAGTGACCCTATAGGAGAGAGTAGAACTGCCCCATAGGGTTTCCAAGGCTGTAATCTTTACGGAAGCAGGCTGCCACATCTTTTTCCCACAGTGCAGCTGGTAGATTCGAACCGCTGACCTTTTGGTTAGCAGCCAAGCACTTATCCACTGTGCCACCAGGGCTCCTTCAAAGGAACATAGTTAGGATATATTTGGAGATTTAGAAAAAACAAAAGGATATAGAAGATGAAAATGGAAACAGAGTTTGCTTTAAAAAAAGAGGCACAAAAATCACCAGGCTTAATGGCATTGTTAGATTATTGCCAGGAACAATCATTTTAAACAATGAAATTATCACAAAACCTAAGAATACATTAGAAATTATATATATATATATATATATATATATATATATATAAAATTTGTATTAGAGTCAACTATTGGGACCTCCATGGTCATCTCTATAAGATTTATTTTTGGCTGATGTGTCTTTCTCTTTAACTCCAATTTCCTGTGATCAATTCTTGGATGTATGATTCATATTAACATGCTATTTTTCATTAAGAATTAGTTTGGGTAGTCTGTTGCTTCATTCATGTTGTTCAATGTCTTTCTCCTGGGTCTAGACCACTGTTGATGAGGCAGAGAGGTCAACTGGCCGGCTGGCTTGCCTTGCTGGGACTGGTATTTTATTAGCTGGCTCTTCTCAGCTTCTGTCAAGATATTAAATGTCTATCACTCAAATACTGGTGTGAGGTTAATGGCTTTCCGCTGGTTTCTGTCCCCTCCTGCCTCTAAGTGTCATTGTAGGTCACTAATTGTTGATTCTGGTGTGGAATGGATGTGATACCAATGCTGGCTCACGGTGTGATACACAATAATTAAGGGTACAAAACCTGAATGCTTTATTTTTTCTAGCCAGGGTTTAAGTACAGTAACACCTCATACTACTGATGACGTTCTAGATTGTCTACAAAATTAAACAGTGAAAAAGGCCTTCACACCCAATAATCATATTCATGCAGATGAATTTTAGGAGAGCATTAAGGCCTTCATTTCTTAACCTAAAGTAAGTGGACTGAATTTTATATATGATACTTGATAGTCTGTTGTCCAAAGGCGAATTTAGACTAAAATCAGGGAGAGACTAAGAAAGTAGTGGAGGCTGTGGACAGCAGGGTGAGGATAAGGAATAGTGACAGAGGTGGGATCTGTGGTCATTTTTAAAAGTTGACAGCAGAGACCAGAGGTGAATACAAGGAAGAAACTAATGAAAAACAAAACAAAACAGCATGACCATTCTGGAAATTGTCTCTATAATCTCACATGCATGATTGGTGGTTAAAGGGAGAGGATGTAAACAATAGAAAAATAGGAATTCCATTGCTGGTAGACTTAGCTGAATTCTATACACTGTAATATACATATATGTAATATTATGAATATAATTATATATATATATATTATATATATATATATGGCTTTATTAAGACCCCAAATGACCCACCTGTTGTCTAAGCATCAGAGCAAGATTTTTTTTCATATTTAAAATGCATTCCTTTTTTTTTTTTTTTTTTGGATTATGTACTTGGTTTTCTATTTTATTTTATCGTTATGTTTAAGTGAAAGTTTACAATTAGACTCTCATAAAAAAATTTATACATACATTGTTATGTGACCCTTATTTCTCTCCCTATACTGTGACAGCACACTCCTCCTTTCTACCCTGGATTTCCCATGTCCATTCAACCAGCCCCTGACCATCTCTGCCTTCTCAGCTTGCCTCTGGACAGGATCTGCCCATTTAGTCTCATGTATCTACTTGATGGTTTTCTGTTTTAAATTTGGGAATTTTTATTGGATTTATCTGAGATGTCTGTGTGAAAAGAGAGAAGACATCAGCTTAGAGACTGAAGTTCGCACACAATATCCTATAAAATTAGAAAATATTCAGAGAACTGGTAATGGGATCTTTTTAAAAAGATAATGAGTACTCTAGAAGTCTGCCTTGACCATTCTAATATAATATCATATTAATTAATTTTTTATTACCTTAATTACCTTTGTTCCGGCCTGTATTAGCTATCCATTTTAATGTATTTGCTTTAAGATATACACAATAAAAACAGCTCTTTATACCTTAAATTTGCCACTTTGTATCTTCTTCATAACACTTTATGTAGAATTATTCCTTATTACTTTACTTGTGTTTAATGATAAAATTATTTTATGAATTATTATTATTATTCTTTCATAACTTTGTTGTTTTAGCTCACTTAACTATGAATACACCTGAAATTTCTTTAGCGCCTTTCACTTGCTATGGTAATCAGTTTCTAAAAATCGAAGCCAGAAGAATTATGACTGTCATTAGTAAAAAATTTACTTGTGGTCCTATATTTAAAAGTTTATGTTACAGGTTTGCTAGGGAACCATTCTGATTTTATAAATTAAAAGTAGTAAGCTAGAAAATAAATTTTACAACATAATTCAATGGGAGAAGCATTCTTGATAGACAATTTCCTGTTTTAATTGATTCTTTAATCTTAATTCTTAGTAGCACTATGAATATAGTTCAGATAACCTATTTGTCGGCATCTTCTTTTCAGGGCAAAAGGTATGTTTTGCTGATTTAAAGCATCCCTGCTATAAAATGGCCTACTTCCATGAGCTGTCCAGCCGAGTGAGCTTCCAGGAAGCACGCCTAGCTTGTGAGAGCGAGGGGGGGGCCCTTCTCAGCCTCGAGAATGAAGCAGAACAGAAGTTAATAGAAAGCATGTTGCAAAACCTCACAAAACCAGGAACAGGAATTTCTGATGGTGATTTCTGGATAGGACTCTGGAGAAACGGAGATGGACAAACATCTGGTGCTTGCCCAGATCTCTACCAGTGGTCTGATAAAAGCCATTCCCAGTACCGGTGAGTCTGGATCCTAAGAAGTTGAATGGTGCTCTGAGGGACTCTGGAGTCCCTTGGTGGTGCAAAGGGTTAATGCACTCAGCTGCTAACCGAAAGGTTGGTGGTTCCAGTCGGCCCAGAAGTGCCTTGTAAGAAAGCCCTGGTAATGTACTTCTGAAAAATCAGCCACTGAAAACTCTATGGAGCACAATTCTACTCTGACACACATGGGGTCCCCATGAGTGGGAATTGACTCAGTGGCAACTGGCTGGCTGGGGGACTCTATAAAGGGTAAAGGGAGGTTCTATTACACGTAGAGGGTATTAGAATAGAACAGGCAAAGTCAGTTAGAAAGCGTGTATCTAAGTTGTTTCTATTCCTGTATATTTGCAGAAATTGGTACACCGATGAGCCTTCCTGTGGAAGTGAAAAGTGTGTTGTGATGTATCATCAACCAACTGCCAATCCTGGCCTTGGGGGTCCCTACCTTTACCAGTGGAATGACGACAGGTGCAATATGAAGCACAATTATATCTGCAAATATGAACCAGGTAGGAAATATTATAAGTAGCTATAGTAGATTCTATCCATGTTTGTTTATATTAGGTTTTTTGTCTTTAGGCCTTTGGGGCCTTTGGCTCATTTTGTTTTTCTGCTATGAGATATGGAATTATTTTGTAACTTGTCATATCACTCTGTGTCCTGAGGCACACTGTATATGTTGTAGAGCAAACTGCCCAGTGAGTTAAACAGAAGGGAGTACCTAGACACATCTGGAGTGGTATCTTTAAGAGAAAATAGTCATTTCTAATATAACGGTGAAATTGTGTATTTTTGTAAACAGATTTTAGGAAAAATAAATATATATTTTAAAATATTTTTAATATTTAGCATAATGTATGGGAAATAGGTATAAGTCACCAAAGCACTCGTAGGTTTGCATATCTAAGCAATAGCTCTTTAGATGATTATGCTGTGAATTTAAGGTATAAAGAAACTTTCTCCTGGAACGTTAGCTTATCATTTCATGGTATAATACTTGGCATGTGGTCCTCAGTGAAATCAGAGCGATCATAGCTCATTACAACATGGTGAGTAAAAGTAGGGACATGTGACATGTTCTTCCTATGATCCTCATTCTCATTTCATGCCTCCTTGGTTAGCTTTTAAGTTCTCTCATGGTGCAGGTTTACAGTCAGCTACTAACCGAAGAATTGGCGGTTCTAGTCCACCCAGCAATTCCTCAGAAGAAAGTCTAGAGATCTACTTCCGTAAGGTTACAGCCATTGGAAACCCTACTCTGTCACACATGGCATCACCATGACTAGGAATCAACTCAATGGCAATGGGTGATTAGCTTTTGTTTGAAGTCTCCCACTTCTCGCCACACGCAGCAAATGGGAAGATTGTATTGACCTGAGTTACACTAGCATAGTTTCCTGTTGAAGTGGTAAATTTGAATTACTTTTAATAGAACAGCTCACCTGAATTGATATTTGACCCAAAGAGAGACTCATCAAAACTCTGGAAACTTTTTTTTTTTTTTTAATCATTTAAGAAACCCAAATCAGATACTAAGGATTTGAGATTTTTTGCTGTTTTTCACCTTCTCTGTGTTTGGAAGTGGCATTTTAACTCTTCCAAAGGGCTGTCTGCTTGACCTCATAATATGTGTTCATGGCAGGCAATTATAATTAAGTACTGCTGCTTCCATTACTCTCTTGAAATTACATGACTCTTTTTCTCATAAGGCTGTAAGCACAGGGGATTATTTGGATTATATTTATCCTTCTCTTACATTTATCCTCCTCTTGAGTATATTACATCCCTGGTGAGTTTATTCTTTAACCCACCCTTGGTTGCTAAATCCATCATTACACTCTTGGAAGCCTTTGAAGAGCTAAATCTGTTGTGTACTTATGCTCTTTCTCTTGATTTTTTTTCTTGGAAAAACAAAGTAGAAATTCTCAGAAAGTTGAAATTTGTGACACTCTATGTACTCTGTTATAGAATGTTCTTAATATAGTACTGCACTCTCCTTTCTTTAACACTTAGATGGATTATTTGATCCTTCATATATTTGTTTTACTTACTTTTTTTTTTTTCATTCAAACTTGCTACCCTTTAAGACTATGAACTGCATGAATTCCATGAATCTTCTTTACTTGTTACATGTTAGGTAATCTAGGTTGATATTACTCAAGGAAGAACATTTAAAACATAAAATTAATTTTTCTTTATCTTCTACATTCTGCCTATATCTTTAAATAATCTGTACTTTATGAATGAGATTTTTTTTAAGGTATTTGTTCTTGAAGCAAATATACCGTTTAACCATTGACCTTAATATGCATAGAATTTTTATTCTTTATTTTAATTTTTAGTCTTTTCATCTTTATTTTCTATTTAGTTAACCTTTCTTAAGTTTAGTGTCAGCTTTGTAAAGGACTTTCACGTTGGTTAAATTCCTTGTTTATGTAGTTGGTGCTTGGGTTTTAGTGGTGAACGGACAGGACTAAGCAGTGTGGATAACTGAAATTCACAAATTATAACACTAATTATTTTGGACCTTATCCAGCGGCTTTACCAGAACTAATGAATGATTTGAACCCTGCCTCTTTTTTTCTGTTCCTAAACCCATTGCCATTGAGTCAATTCTGACTCATGCCGACCCCATGTGTTACAGAGTAGGACTGTTTAGAAACTCATAGTAGAAGGGTTTTCTTGGGTGTTATCTTAACAGAAGCGGATTGCTAGGCCTTTCTTCCTTAGTACCGCTAGCTGGGTTTGAACCGCCAACCTTAGGTTAGTAGTTGAGCGCAAACCATTTGTGCCACCTAGCAGGAGTGAAAATCAGTTGCTGTTGATTCGATTCACACACCACCTGATAGCATAACTTATGTTATCCAAAATGGTAAAAAATTAACCTAGCTATGAAGAAACTGAATAATTAATTCACTTCTGAGTTTTCTCACTTTCCCCCCTTTTTTGTTATAGTCCCATGAATTGTGTATCTATTCTTTGGGTCTACTAATGTCATTCAGAGACATTTTATGGGGATACTTTTGTCACAGCCCCTCACACAGAGCACCATCTGTTGCAGTGGCGACGGTTGTCGGGGTGGCAGAGACAATAACCAATGCCACAACTCTTACAGAGAAGTGGGGCCAGGAGGGTCACTCTGAGGAGTCGAACCCTGGCTTCAGTCCCAGGAGTTTATTTTATAGTCAATACAGCAAGCAGTGAAGCAAATAACAGAACAATAGGCTTTGGGTGAGTAACAATAAGTTTCGGGCAAGGGAGAAGGAATTCAGGTAAACAAGCCAATCAGTAACAGGACAATAGGTTTGGGAAAACAAGTTGTGCCTAATCTCTTCCTCATCACTGACAAGTCTCCAACATGTCGTATACAGCATAGAGGCCTGTGGGGGCTGCAGTTGTCAATAGTGCAGCCATGTTTAAATGGCATATATCCCCACATACTTTTCACTTTAATTTTTTTATTTATTAAAATTGCATTATGTACTCTTGTTCATAGACATTAAAAATAGCATATACAGAATTATGTTTCTAAATTTTGCAACTTAATCAGCAGTTGAATTAATTTCAGTTTCATTAAAATTATGTTTAAAATAACCAGTTTTATGTTGACAAATTGCATAATATCTGTATTATTTATTCAGCAAATGCCAGTTGAGCAGCTACAGGCATAGACTTGACTAAGTTATATAATTCTGTAGAAGAGTGAGTGTAGTGTAGACTGAATCTGAAAGCTTTTAATGGTGGCTCGGTAAAATATATGGACAAAATAATAAATGTTACTACAGGATGGTGTATGATTAAACGCCCAATGAATGGGAGAATATGATACTGTTTTAGAGCAATAAACATTGTATTAGCAAAGCTTTAATATTCTAAGGACGCTGCACGTGTTTTCTCTTTTCCATCTATTGACAAAAGTAAACAGAATTATACATTCGAAACAAATGAAAACACATCTATGGATTTTTTTCTTACTAGTTCAATTTACATTTACTGAACTATTAATTTAACAGATAGTACCCGGGGGATGGGGGATAGAGCAGTATCAGATCATGGTAAGAAACTTCAACAATTTTTTAAGTATGTGCCACTGGAAGATATCTCATCTCATAAAACCAGGAAAAGAAGCAACTGGCAAGTCTTAGTTTATTATTATTTTTAAAGAAGTAGACTGTTGGGAAGGAGATCTACAGATGCCAGTGTTTGTGCTTCAGAATTTTGTTGCTTGAATCATCAATTCCAAATGCAATCCACATACACTCATCTGTTGATTATTATTGCAAGGAGAAACATAAATATTACACTAATATTAGTAAAGAAAACATCTTTGTTTGTCTTTGAAGGGCATTTATGTGCTCACCAATCTTGCTTTTCTTTGTCTAGCTTTGTGCTTGCTTTGTCATAATGGCTGGTAGCAGGGCCCTGGCTGTCAAGCACCTAGTCCTGCCATTGATTGCTAAAACATAGTTTTGGCTTCCTAGGGCTAATTCACCAAGTGGATCTTTTATTCAAAGATAATTAAATGTTGACTTTATAGTTAGATAAGTTCATATAAATTTAAATTCAGTATATATGTTTTAGCTGAAAACTGTTTGGAAATCAAAACATGATGTTTATATTGTTTTATAACATTTTATTTTATGTAATCTTGCATTTCTCTTGTTTGTCATTATATATGATGCCTGTACTGTATTATTTACAGAAATTAATCCAACCGCTCCTGTAGAAAAGCCTTATTTTACAAATCAACCTGGAGACACCCATCAAAATATTGTTGTTACTGAAGCAGGTAATTAGCTCATGTGTCTTTAACTCCTGCATCAATTACTGAAACTATACTTTCAAAATTTGTTTCAAGTTGATTCCAGTGAAACTTCTGCTGTTTGGGGAGCTGCTGCACTAAATATGGGCCTGTGGAGTTTTACTTCTGATCATCACCTTTATGGAAGTAGGTTAAAGCAAATGATCCTAAACTAGTTTTTGAATAGAAGAACCTACTTTGTTTTCTTCAGAGTTTCTCCTCAAGTGGATCTGGTCCTAAACCAAGTAATCCACACTAAAGCCTGATCCATAGGAGCTCCAACAACGTGTAGTCATTATGATGTAAATTGGCGCATTCATTGGCCTGCAAACAGTGGTGTGCTGGTAAATGTTTAGAGACTGGGGGTAGAGGGGAGAGAAATAAAGTATAGAGCCCTCATTTGTAGCCTTTGCCCATTCCCTTGGTGTAAATACTACCACTCTGGCTGATTTCAGGAGCCCTGGTGGCACAGTGGTTAAGAACTCAGCTGCTAACTGAAAGCTTGGCAGTTTGAATCCACCAGCTGCAACTTGGAAACCCTATGGGGCAATTCTTCCCTGTCCTATAGGGTCGTTATGAGTTGGAGTTGACTCCATGGCATTGGGTTTGATTTTGGTTTGGCTGATTTCAAGCTACCGAAGTGAACAGCAGGTTGGGAAGAGATACGTGAAATGAGCTCAAGAGCCAGTCTGAGCTGGCTTCATTACCACTGTCTACGTAGGAAACACAATACAATCCCCAGTGCTGATTGTGGAGCTCTGGTGACGCAGTGGATAAGTGTTTGGTTGCTAACCAAAAGGTCAGAAGTTTGAATCCACCAGCTGCTCCTTGGAAACCCTATGGGGCAGTTCTGCTCTGTCCTGTAGGGTCGCTATGAGTCTGAATCATTTGATGGCACCGGGTTTTTTTTTAATGCTAATTGTAAATTAGTCAGAAATGGCACTCAGTATCAGTTACAGGCTCTTCTCAGCTTGCCAATTGGACAGAAACTTTTATTTATCCAAGTTGCTTTGTGACTCTAAGTTTAAAAGTCTATCCACAGGTAATCCAAAACCTATGAGAAAATTGAACATACTTTCTCTTTTTCTTTCCTATTTTATGTAATGGATCATAATGGGATTTTGAGGTGGCCCTGGTGGCACAGTGGTTAAGCATTTGGTTGCAAACCAAAAGGTTGGCAGCTTGAATCTACCAGCCATTCCTTGGAAACCCTATGTGGCAGTTCTACTCTGTCCTATAGGGTCCCTATAAGTAGAAATCGACTTGACTCGACGGCAACAGGTTTAGTGTTTTTGGTTTTAATGGGATTTTGAAGGAAAAGGAAATATTTCCAGAATCCTTAAAATGCTTGAAGTCATCTGTTGGAGACTCGAAAGAGTGGGTGGAAGGATAGCAAATTATCCCCAAAATACTCCACCACTGGGCCTCAGTAACTATGTCTTCTTCTATTAACACAGGAAGTGATGTGCAGTTTGATGGATAGTAGGATCCAAGTCTAGTCCACTTGGCCAGAACTATGTAGATTAATAATGATGATGGCTTTCAATTTGCTAGCTATGTGCACAGTTTTTGAGTTGCTTTTCTTTTGTGAACATGGTCTTAAGCCTCACTATTTTTTACTTTTTCAAGTGCCTGATTTTAGTAAATATTTAGTAAATATGCCTGATATTACTAAATCAGTATATTAAGAATTTTTCCCTCTTCGCACATTGAAAAATTCTTAATATAGTCATTTTTAAGCTGTATGTGACTTCATTGTGGCAGTTGTTCTTGATTTTACTAAGAATACCTAACATTATCAGGTGTGATGAAACAGGATTAAAAAATAATTTATTTTAGAATCTAACATCAAGTCTTTGTCCCTCTGGAGTCTTATGTCTCTGGTTGTGACTTTATCATCAGTTAATATTTATATATCTTGGTTTCATCCCAGATCTCTTACATATCATCAAGGCACTGAGCTTATTGACTTGGATAATTATTTATCCAAAAACATCAAAGATAATTTGAACGATTATTACTTTTTAATAAGCAGTGCTTTTTTCTCTAGGTAGTGATTAAGAATTATCAATGCAATGAGATAGGTAAGATTAATAATACATTATGAAAATTAGCCCATATCTGAACTGCAGATGTAATAATAGTTTTGGCAGTATGACTATTGAATTGGAGTGTAGCAGCAAGTACACTGTAATTTTGTTTTTAATTTTCACCAAAATATGAATATATTATTTTATTACATTATTTAGTATTTTGGGAAGAAACTTATTGGGAATCTATTTTTGATAGTAATTCTATTTTACTTTACCATTTTGGAAAATTTGTATAGAACTTTGGTGTTACATCCTGCCTCAATGATGTTTGTAAATTAAGAACGTTCTCTTTTGTAGGAATAATTCCCAATCTGATTTATGTTGTTATACCAACAATACCACTGCTCTTATTGATACTGGTTGCTTTTGGAACCTGCTGTTTCCAGATGCTTCATAAGAGGTAAATAATTCACATATGTAGAAACAAGTTGAAAATTTTTAAGTAGGTTTTCAGAACTCATTTAACAATATTAGTATAAAATTAATTATATCCTTCATTTGTCTTAAGTAAATTCTGATTTCCATATTTGCCAGTACGATCCAGTATATACAATCCAGCAAGATATAATTCAATGATAGGATTCATGCATTATTGCATTTAATCTTCACAAGTCATATGAAGTAGGTACACTTCTGTTTCTACTTTTCAGTTGCTAACATGGTGGATTAGATGAGTTAAACAGTTTTCCATGGGTTCCACAGCTAGTGTATGTGGTGGATCTCAAATTTGAATGCTGGTAAGCTTACAATTTATGCCACTGTACTATATGGGGTCTCTTGTTTATTAAGTATAATTATTAATCCTAAACCTTTTGCTCTTGAATCAAATTATATGGAAGTCTTGATTTTTGTAGGTGTATGTTGTAGGGCCTTTTCAAAATTTCAAGGCGTAGGCTTTTATTTTATTTCAAAAGGATCTTTCAAGTTGAGGAAGTAAAATACAATGCTAAAAAAAAATCGGTTACTTTTGGACAAGTACCTTGAAATAAAATATATATTTTAATAGCCAAATTTCTTGGAAATATTCTGACCTTTATATCTGCTTATCCATACCCTTGAGTTAGAGATGTAAAATTTTTCTCTGAGTGTCAATTGTCAAAGAAAATTAATATATGAAATGTAAATATATATCAGTGGAAAAAGGAAACCCATCACTATGGGTTTAAATAAAAGCATTTTGGCCTAAATAAACTATACGTCTTTGCCAGCATGTTTTAATAAGAATTGATCATGGGAATGTCTCCATCAGGGAAGGACCTACAAATAACGTCCTTTTCCTTTTTTTCCCTTTACTTCATCTTCTTCATTTCCTGAAATAAACCCTAAAGAACCTACTAAGTAACAATCGCTCCGGGATGGGGGTGGGGATTTAAGTTCTAAATGCTCCACATAAATTTTTAAAAGGCTTCAAAGTGTAGTTTGCTGGCTATTTAATTAAAACATTTTGAATGATGATAAATAAAGCCTGCAAATTAATTATGTAGCTTATGGCATCTTGGCTTTCCAGTGTATATTGAGTTAATATTTATTTTTCATATTTTGTACAGAATAAAAACAATAGTAAAAAATCCAGTTTCATACTTTGATCCCTAAGACTGTACGTGGAAGGGTGAATTATCACTGTAAAAAGCAGTGAAATTGAGGAACAATCTGAAATACTACCCTCTTATCCCAGCCAAACTGTTAAGGAAGACATGTAAATAACAAATGACGTTGAAAAAATAATTTAAAAAAACATAATTTATACAATCACATTTTAAAAATAAAAATGACTAAAATGCCAAGTAACTGAGTTATCTCCAAAGTGTGTATTCATTCTTCCAAATAGTGTATTATCGTGGAGATTCAATTCATTCAAAGGCTTTTCAGGTTTTTACAACTTTAAGGTCTGTGGAATTTTCACTGGTTGGAAATTCCCAGAGGAGAAAATAAACCACAATAGAACATCTCCCAATGCCAGAATTAGTGTAGTACTTAATTCATTCGTTCTTAGATCCTACCCTTTTCCTTTTTTCCAGGAAAGCAAGGAGAAGCTTCAGCAAAGACTCAAGTCCATTATCATCTGAGTGCCTTGCAGAAAGTTTAAATTCCAATCTGGTACACATGATGATTTCTGTCATTCCATGTCATGTTCAAAACAATAACTCATGTTTCTGTTACTGGGGGTAATTCTTAAATGAAATACTAATTCTTCACAAAAGCCACATTAATAACTTAACCACTTTCTTTTCACCTTTCTTAAAAACTTTGTACTTTTCATAAACTTTGCTTGACTTCTTTTCCACTCACGTTGGATGATGTCATAGACTACAAATGTGCTGCACCTACTTATTTGGGTTCAAATCTCCAAAACTTACAATTTGGGCATGCTACTTTATTAGTAACAGTATATTAACAAAACAAAATCTGTTGCCATTGAGTCGATTCCGACTGGTAGCGACCCTATAGGACAGAGCAGAACTGCCCCATAGGGTTTCCAAGGAGCAGCTGGTGGACTCGAACTGCTGACCTTTTGGTTAGTAGCCGTGCATTTAACCACTGCACCACTAGGGCTCCAGCAGTATATTAATATATTATAAATAATATTAGTATATTTTTTATTCACAGTTAAAATGAAGTGAAATAAATACTTTTATGAAACTAATGATCAGGCGTGTTTAAGAAGAGTTCATTTCCTGTCTTTGAAGGAGTTCTGCAATGTCTGGTAGGCAGGAGAGGATGGGATTGGGAAGAATTCATGCCAAGGGAAGTGAGGCAGATGCAGGGGGTGGGGAGGTTAGAGGAGGAAGGAAGCACAAAGAAAGTAAACCGAGATAGGCAGTGATTAGTGATCCATGAGAGGGATTATTCTTGGGGAAACTAGACCAAAGGAATCTAGATCTTGACACAGGTAGTGTGTTAGAGGATGACTTGGGTAAACTCTGCTATGGGCACTTCTGCAGGAGCCTGAGACGTGGCCATTTAATGGAAATGAGCTTAGAAGATAGCACAGCTCCAAGGCAAGGCTGGAAATATGGGTCTAAACCTGGCAAGAGTGGACGCTAAGATCTAGAGGACTTCAACCAAAGAAAGAAAAAAAAAAACCAAAACCTCATTGCTGCTGAGTGGATTCTGACTCAGTCTCGTAGACTCATAGGGACCCTATAGGACAGAGTAGAACTCCGCCATAGGGTTTCCAGTGAGTGGCTGGTGGATTCAAACTGTCAACCTTTTGGTTAGCAGCCGAGCTCTTAACCACTAGACCACCAAGGCTCCTAGAGCTCCTCAGATACTCCTAAGTTACCAAGGCCTGAATATTCTATTGAACTACATTGGTTTCAGAGATGGAGGCAAAATTAAGCTTTCAAGGATCAAATAACAACTATAGGACAGGAAAACTGATGGAAGGAGGTGAATAGGCAGGTCCTTATACCTAGTACAGAGTCTGTGGTGCTGCAAATGGTTAATATTCTCTGCTAACTGAAAGGTTGGATGTTCAAGTCCACCCAGAAGCACCTCAGAAGAAAGGCCTGGTGACATACTTCTGAAAAATCAGCCATTGAAAACCCTGTGGAGCACAGTTTTACTCTGACACACTTGAGGTTGCCATGAGTTGGAATCAGCTCGATGGAAATTAGTTTACACTTAGTACAAAATGATTGTTTTGATGATTTGGCATTAAGTTCAGCATACATTAGTGGCAGAATACACCAAAAGCAAGCTTTCAAAAATCACTGCTCAAAGAAAATGAAGATGTATTGGTGATTAAAGTGAAAATTTTGAATAATATGGCAGAACAAATTTGTGTGTGTGTGTGTGTGTGTGTCTAAACTCTAAACTATGAAGGATCAAATAGAGAAAGATACATTGTGTGTTTATCATCATTTCATAAGAACTGTTTACCATCTTCCTACACCAGAATAATGTAGAATTTTTTTGTAGGAATGAAAAAGAAAATATGCTGGTAAGAAGAGAAGGACCCTGTTATACATAAGGGTCTGAGATCTCGCCATTTGGACCAATACACGCCTCTTTTTGTATGAACTCTCATGTACTGAAGATGCTCCTTCTTATGTTTTTCAGTAAAGGAAGAACAAAAACTAGCCCAAACCAGTCCACATTGTGGATTTCCAAGAGCACCAGAAAGGAAAGTAGCATGGAAGTATAATAAGTCACTGACTTCACTCCAGAAAAAAATTTTGGAATTCTGGATTTGTATAAGGAATGGCATCAGAACATTAGCTTGGAATGGCTTGAAATATCAATGGATCTGCAAGATGAAGTGTAAGCTCCCCCTTGAGGCAAATATTAAAATAACTTCTATATGTTTATTATTTCATTTACAAAATGTGCTGTGCTAAAAAAAAAAAAAAAAAAAAAAAAGGAGTGAGATGTGCTTATTTTGCTAAAAGGATGCACCAAGACTTCAAGTCAATGGAATGGACCAGCTAAAATTGCTATCAACACATCAGGAATATGTGTGTTGAAAGCAGTTATTTTTATTTCTTTCACTTTTCATAAGTTATAATCTAGCTAATGTAATGTAGATTGTATTGAAATTTACAATGTGCAAAATATTTTACCTTTATGTAAGTGTTTGATAAAAATGGACTGTTCTAATATTTATTTTTATGGTGTTTCATTTTTCAATTCATGCTGTTTGAGTAAACAAATTTCTCACTGTTGTCAGCTGAATTCCCATATTCACAAACTATTATCATAGAAAAAAGTTTTTTTTTTTTAATAAACGGTTCATTTTCTTTCAGTTTTTCTGCTTTTTGTCAATGTTTAGAAAATCCCTTCAGAAATAAGAAACTATTTCATTAACTGTGGTATAAATCTACTCAAATATTTTACTTAGAGGCAAGAATTGTCTAATTTCAAATGTGCAAGACATGTGCCTTACAATTATTTTTAGTTTAAAATTCAACAGATTTTGTAATAAAATAACTTTATTAATAACTGTATAAACAATAAATATACTCAATTTAGAACAAAAGAAGTGGCATACACAATATAAATCGTATGTCTTCACATGTTGCTTGTATAACTACCAGTGGCTCTCTGAGGGTTCTGGAATTAATGTGGTCCTTCCTTTACCCATAAAACAACAATGGTTGTTTGGGGTCTGGGATTAACATGGAGGCAGATAGCTGCAGAGCTGGTCTAAGGTTACCCTTGCTGTGTTTATCTTCTGTGAGCATATATAGAAGTCATAGAGATGGGACCAGGTGAGTGGTCACCATCTGTGTGAAGGTAATCACAGCAAACTGACATTTCAGCAAGGAAAGAGCCCATGAATTAGTGTGAAAATGGGTTGAAGGTGATCAGTGATTGGGTTTGAGAGTTTGGCTGGGAGAGAAAACTGAAGCTTGTTTCTGTCTTCTAGTTTCTACGATGTTTGTGATTCCTTCTTCTCAAGAGAGAGTTGTAACTATCTGGTCTTCAAATGTCCCTGTGCTCCTTTTAACCCAATAAAAGAGTTCTTGTTTCTGAAGAATGATCGTTGGTGTTGTCTAAATCTCTTAAATGAACAAAATACAGATATATTTGCCTCAGTACGTGAAGATGAAAACAAATCACTTTTAATGTGTGGTAAGAATGGAAGTTGTGGTTATAGAATGTTTAAAACCTTGTCTTCTCTCTGTCAGTTCTTTTCAGTTAGCTAATAAAGTGTCTTCACTGAACCCAATTCACAACTAGAGTTGTTCGGTAAAACTAAAATGCAAAATAGAAATTCGTGGGCACTGACCCCTTTTCAGCTGCTTAGAGACTAAAAGAATGGGAAGCTGCATTCTGAGCTTAGATGTAGCGCTCCTCTTTCTCTTCTTGGCTACCCATCCTTCTGGGCAGAAAGGTAGACCAGTGCTCTCAACCTGCCATCATTTAATTCTTCCTTTAGTCAGGATTGATGGGAGTTGGGGGGCGGTGGGGACTGGGCTTTCTCCTTTGTTCGTGCCATCCAGGAGTAGGACAGCTATTAGTCCTGGCAGAAGCAGCGAAGCAATGGGGAGGAGCCTTGGTTTTGCCCTTTATCTTTATTCAGGCCTGAACAACTCTTCTGGTATCAATTACTAAATCCATGAAGTGACTAGAAATGGCATACTGAATCTGTCTCTTACAGAAGATGGTAATCAGGCTGACCAAGGTATTCTTAAAATTTTAGTTAACCTTTGAAAACTAAAAAGGAGTACATGGTTTATTTATTGTGAGTGTTTGTATTTTCAGAATATATTTTTTTGAACATTCTTTTTAATATATGTTTTGAAGTGCAAGTGAAATATGGAACAATCTCTGGAAAGTGAAAAAAAAAAAAAAATAGCCTACACCTCCTGCTCCATCCTTCCTAACTGTTAAGATCAGGTCATTGGAAAGGTCTCAAAATATATACTAGTATGTTTGGGTACTGCCAATTTTTGCCCTAAGAATAAATTTCATAATTGTTGACCTAGCATTGGTGGTCCTCAATCATCTGGCCATTCCTTCTTAATATGATGTTTTTCCCTTTCTCTGACTATTCCCTAACAAGTCTGTTGGTATGACAACCCGTGATTTTCTATTGTCTTCTCTCCCAGAACCTTCAGAATCACTCCAACCTGCATGGTGGTCTCCAATGCTGGCTTTGATCCACCCGTAATAATCATTCAACTATGGCTGCTAACCAGAAGGTCAGCAGTTCAAATCCACCAGGTGCTCCTTGAAAACCGTATGGGGCAGTTCTACTCTGTCCTATAGGGTCGCTATGACTTAGAATCGACTCAACGGCAGTGGGTTTGGTTTTCTTTTTTTTTTTTTGGTTTCCAGGTGTAGTTCAAGCCTGGTTTCTTCCTGAAGGCCGATCCACACTGATTAATCTCTTTCAACTGCTTTACTCTTTACTCTCTCTTCCACTGTTTTGGCCTAAATGGACACACATGCAGGATGTTGTATATGTGGGTTTTGTTTTTTTATTTTTTGCATTATGAATAAAAATGCATGAATTTTGTCTCCCTAAATGAACCGAGAGATTCTGTGTGATAAGGTAAGTTGAGGTTTACACTTACTCTGGAAATGATCCAACAGATTAAATCAGTGAGACAAATTCATTTATTCCACATTTTTACCCTCTAATGGGCAATTCAGCTGTGTCTAAATAGGTTTTTCACATGTTAGCAATATCCACAGTAACCCATGTAAATCAAGAGAAACATCTGTAATAGCTGCATTTCTTTGATGTGTCTGAGGGTCTTGTTTTGTTTCATTTTGTTTTGAGACTTAAAAATGCTGTCTTGAACTAAATGGACAGTTAACATAATCCAGGTTAAAAAAAATCCAATAAGAATGACAGTATCAGTTAATTTACCTTTTATTTTGATGCTAGACTTGTGTTTGCGTATTGTTTAATTAGATCATTTGAGAAGAATGTACAGTCAATTTAGTCCAGACTCTGTGACATGAGTTTGGAATAAATATCTTCTATAAGTGGGGAAGATATTCAGGATATACTCAATTTGAAATGAAATATGTTTGGAGAGAAAAACTCAAGATTCTGATAATAGCAAGGTAGGCCAGAAGTAGAGTTTATAGCAATTTATTTCAAACAATAAAAGACTGTGAGAAAAACAATTTATTTCACTTCTTTTTCTAATTTTGCTCAAACTTTCTTAAGCATATGTTTATCTGAAATGATGTAGTTAGATAATGGGAAGCCAATCATTTTACTAAAGGAGATATCCTCCAAGTATCATGAAAGGCTTTATGGAAAAGACAAATTATTCCTTATTGTGCTATTTAGAAAAATTAAAAATTAAACACTCACACATAAAATTGATTTTACTTCTCTTGAGTAGAATTAAATTTTTGATGTTAGACCAAAAGAAAAAAACCAAATTTGGAAAAATTAACATTTCAGTTGAAATAGGCAACTCTATAAGGTAATTTCTAGTGCTAGGAACACGTGTGTTTAAAATAACATTCGAATAAGAGAAAGTGATTTTTAAAAACAAGGCTAACAAGAAATGTTATCTGTGAAAGAATAGCTTTCACAATAAAATCCAAATGCATTTTTAAATTACTCTGTATTGCTGAGATTAATTTGTTTGTTTTCCCCACAGCATTTTAGTGTTTAGGTAAGAATACAAGCTTTTAGTAACTTTATTTTTTCTTTTCTTTTACAAAACTCAGTTTCCATGCTTCCTAGAGGACAATGGGAAAACTGTCTGACTTTCACGTTCGGTTTAGAAAACTAATGTAGAAAACTCTGTATCCATTCTGTGAACTCGGAGACCTGGACATACACCCCTGGACGATTAGGCCGCGCACACTGGTATCCGAATGACGTCACTCCAGCCAGGAACCATCTGTCGTTTTCTTGGCACATTAACGGTCCTCCCGAATCCCCCTTAAGAGTGAGTTGGAAAAGAAAATTATAGATGTGCCGTCAGTTGATATACGTATATACGTGTTTTTTGCATATCGACTAAAAACTAACGATTCACAAATAGGATTTAATTGCAAGTCAGTTTGTTTACATTCACAGCATTGCTCGAGGTCAAGAATGAGAACCCTTTGTTCCGCCGGAAGGACACAGAGAAACGATGACAGCTAAACACGTTTATGTTTAATTTTTTTACTATGCACTTTTATAGCAACAGTTTTCTCACTTTAATTATGGCATTTTGATGGCTACTACAAAATTCTCTAACACACACATTAAAAGCCAATTGCTTTTTTAAAGTAGATATGCTCTAAGTCTCATGAAGGGCTTTGTGAAAAAAATAAATTATCCCATATTATGCTCTTTATCACATGTAAGGGTGATTTTAGTTTTCTTGAGTAGCATTAACTTTTCAACATTAGACACACACAATCATATAAAAAACTTAATATTTCAACTGAAATAGGCAAGACTATGAGGAAATTTCTAGTGATGGGAATGCATATATTTTCATCTGAGATTTCAATTGATGAAGAAATGTTTTTAATTTTGGTAAATATTAAATATAGCGGGTCCTAGTGGAGTCAATACAAGTATTTTATTTGTACATGAGGAGTCCTGTATAATGTAAATAAACATAATGCAAAGTATTATTTAATCATAGAAAGACAGTATTTTTCCCATGCTGATTATGCATTTTTAAAATTAATCTGTTCTTTTTTATATTTATGAGGAATTTAAAGCCTTCTTTAAATTTGCCATGGTAGCACAAAGCCCTGGTGATGTACTTGTGAAATGTAACAGCCATTGAAAACCCTATGGAACACAGTTCTACTCTGACACACATGGGGTCGCCATGAGTCAAATTTGATGGCAAATGGTTTTTGTTGTTTTTTTTTTTTTTAATATATGTACTTTCTTTAAAATCTCTGGTACAATAGAATATTTCACCCCAAGCTTCATGTATGAAAATATTCTCAGAGATCTTTTTGCCTGATTCATTATTATTTTGGGGCCCTATACTTAAGGAAAAGAAATGTGGTCTTTAAAAGCACCTTTTTTCTCTGGGGTGAAGAGGAGTATAAATAGCATGAACAACCACAATTTACCTCTATTCTACATGGGACAATGTATTTAAGCTACTTGAAAGTTGTTAGGTGCTATCAAGTCTGTTCCGACTCCTAGCGACCCTACGTACAATGGAACGAAACACTGCCTGGTCCTGCACTGTCCTCACAGTCGCTGTCATGCCTGAGCCCTTTGTTGCAGCCATTGTATCAGTACATCTCGTTGAGAGTTTTTCACTTTTTTGATGGACCCTCTATGAAGCATGATGTCCTTCTCCAGGAATTGGGCCCTCCTGATAACACGTCCAAAGTAAGCAAGACGAAGTCTCACCATCCTTGTTTCTAAGGAGCATTCTGACTGTACTTCTTCCAGGACAGATTTGTTCATTCTTCTGGCAGTCCATGGTATATTTGAAGGTAGGGACTGTGATGTATCTCTGCATCCTAAACCCTTAACCCATGTTCATGAAAAAAAAAAGAAACAACCAGTTGCCTTCCAGTCGATTCCAACTCATGATGACCCGACATGTGTAAGAATAGAACTGTGCTCCATAGGGTTTTCAATGGCTGATTTTTCAGAAGTAGATCAGCAGGGTTTTTCTGAGGCAACTCTGGGTGGACTTGAACCTTGAATCTTTTAGATGTGGCCTAGCGTGTTGACTGTTTGTACCACCCAGGGACTTCTAGCCCATATGACAGATTCAGAAATATTTGTGGAATGATATCAAAAAAGGTAAGAATAATTACAGGCTTAAATGTTACATGTGACTCAGGAATTATTAAAAATAACCCTTAAGTGTTTCTTGTTAGTTGCTGTTGAGTCAGCTTTAACTCATGGCGACCTTATGTGTAGTGGCATGAAACACTGTCCAGCCCTGTGCCGTCTTCATGATCATTGGTATATTAGTGTTAAAATGAGTCATTTGGTTTTCTAACATATTTTAATTTTTTTTATAGGCAAGAGAATATAGATATTGATTACATGAAGTATTTTAACTTACCAGGACATACCGGGTCTGTTGTAGTTACTGAAAGGAGTCTACAGAGGGCTTATTGCCTAACTACTGGGTAGTCTATCTGGTTGGGAGACATAGGTGTGGTTCAATCACTTCCTATCACCCAACTGCACCATTTCAGATAAGTTATGTAACTTTTCTTTGCCTCAATTTTCCCATTTGATCAATGTAGATCTTTCCTTTTCGCACGACCTCAGAGATGTGTACCAAAAAAACCTGAACTCATTGCCGCTAAGTCGATTTCAACTACTAGCGACCCTGTAGGACAGAGTAGAACTGTCCCATAGGGTTTCCGAGGAGCGGCTGGTGGATTTGAACTGCCGACCTTTTAGTTAGCAGCTGAGCTCTTAACCACTGCGCCATTAGGGCTCCCAGAGATGTGTAAGTACTTCAAATATATAAATTAATACCCAAAACATACATTATTAACCTAAATTTGTATTTCTCGTTAGATGTTATATTTGTAAATAATAATAAAATTCAAACCTTCTTTATCTGACGGTAACGACTGATAAACATTTTTATTTACAACAGTGGTTCTCAAGCCACTCAGAATCACCTAGAGGGTATGCTAAAACACACATTGCTGGGCTCCACCTCCAGATTTTCTTCTTCAGTTGGTCTGAGGTGGAACCTGAGAATCTGCATTTGTATCAAGTTCCCAGGCGATGCTGATCTGCTGGACTGGGGTCATGCTTCGAGAGCCACTGGTATAATGGTTTATAATTTTAACCAATGCATTCTTATTTCATCAGTTAAACCTCTTCTATAACACAGTATTAAGGCTGAACAAAGAAAATCATGTGACCATCTAGGGTACTGATTATTCAGTTGTGATAAACTTACTGCACAGGTATTGTCCTGTATAGGAGCTTTCTTACTTGCTAATGAATAATGTACTTAATCTCTGTAGAAATCAGAGCCAAAATAAGATTTCAGGGCTCTGGTATGAGTTATTGGCTTAATGTAACCTGAACATCAATAGTATCAGCAGTCATATTTTCTGCCTAGTGCGCAAGGTATCTACCACACAATCTTTATTAAGTGTAACTGAAGTTGTACAGTTGCTTTCCCTCTTGCACGATAATTCGATAATCTCTCCCTAAGTGGCAATGCATCTTACATTTATCACACTTTTCATTTTAAAAGGGAAGTATAAGATACAGAGATAAATGTTAAGCAAGAAAAAAGCTATCCCATTTGTCTTGAATTTGCAAGTGTTCATCAAAGCAGAATAAATGTAAAACTAAGCTGAAAGCTTAGCATGACTTGAGGCATTGATTTAGCTAGTGGATACATATACAGATTTTTCTGTATAAGCACTTGTTAAAAGTCATATGTCAAATCAAATTATTATGACATGAATATGCTAATATCTGTTAATATGTGTAATGAGTTGTTTATACTTAAATAAAAATGAAACCATTTTCCCATGGTGGAAGCTGCTACTTCCATATCTGTAAATTACTCATTTGTTCAGTAATGCTTTCAGGTTTAATTGAATCCACTGGACTTCAATGTGTTAATGTTTTATTAATTTTAAAATACACAATACTTGCCAAAAAATTTATTTACTAAGTTTTACAATAAAAACTGTAATATTTTTCAGAGCTTACATTGGCCCAGGGAGCGTACATTATGCCTTTCACATATCACCTCCTTTAAACCTCCCGGTAAAATCTAAGCCACTTGTCCAAAGTCTCACCAACAATAAGTGTTAAAACAAGAAGAAAACAAGAGTAGTCTGAACACAGAATCCATGATTTTAAATAACTACTCCATGCTGCGTCTAAGAATTAATGATGATGCTAAAATCTAACAGAATTAACTTTATAGTTTTGGAATGTATATGGAATTTAAGGAGCTTAAAAAAAACCAAAAGCCAAACCCGTTGCCGTTGAGTCAATTCTGAACTGCCCTATAGGCTTTCCAAGGAGGGGCTGGTGGATTCAAACTGCCAACCTTTTAGTTAGCAGCCATAGCTCTTAACCACTATACCACCAGGGTTTCCTTAAGGAGCTAACAGATGTCTAAATTATTTCCAGGTGGTAAGATGTTTTTGTCTTAAATGAGGGTAGTTTGTAAGACTTTTCTCTGAAGGTAATACAGATCAAATGCTATTGACACAAAATTTATTGTGGTATTGGAATTACCACTGCTGTGAGTTCATGTCATTTCACCTTTGAAATAAAATGTAAAAGACAACATGAAAATTATAGTATAGGAGTTCCAGAGCTAGGGTTATGCCAAGCTATTCTGTAAGTTACTCATTCATTCCTGTGCGAGTGGTCTGTCGTCAGTTGGTTCTATTCAGGTTGTTTTTCATCTAGACATTACCTCAGGACACTGGATACTAAACCAGGGTTGAAAATTAGAGACCCAGAACCAAATTGGCTCGCAAATCTATTTTTTTAAATCAGTTTTTAAAATTTTGCTTAGTGTTGAAAATGGTTTGACAGTAAATTCTTTTAGCTAAGGTGTGCAATCTCTGGGTCTACCCCAGGCCCACCACTACTGATTTTACTAGTCTGCCTCCCACATTCACGTTTACATTTTATGCCTAGTTCCTAAGGATATCTGATTTGTAACCCTTGTTCTTAAACACACTAGTTTTGTTTCTAATGCTCAGATCCACTCAGGAGGACTAAGCTAATAGGCCATGAATACAAGCAAAACGTCATAGTTGTCAAGTTTTCTCTCTCTCTCTCTCAAATATATGTTTAAAAAAATAGGTGAAATTTATGGGACTTTGATGATTTCTTTGCTCCCAAATTATTGTTAAGTAATGAAATTGTTGCATAGCAACACTTTCTAGAAATGTAGGGTGAGCACTTTTATATATTTACCTGACAGCTATCAATTCCGCCTTTTTGGTAGCCTGCACATACCATATTTTCTGTAATGTTATATTCTGGCATTTGTTGTTGGCATTTGTCATTTGATAGAAGAGGAACAACAGCTTCTTGCAATATGTCTGCAGTAGAACCTGTTGAAAATGGATAATGCAACCAACCAGTCAGAAGTGATCAACGGGTATCCTGAATGAACCACCATCAGTCTTATTTATTCCAGCATTTCACTCTCATTACCGAGTACTGTGTATACGTAGAATAGAACTAAATACTACACTTTCTGCTTTAAAACACATAATAAATCCCATCTGTGGATTTTTGCCAGATGGATAATACTAAAGTATTTCTTTCTTCCCTAAGGGCTAGCAGGAATGGTGGATGGGACTAGATGGTTTTCAGGTATTTCCAGTAATTTTAAACAGTTACAGGATTGCTCATGGAAAAAAAAAAAAAAAAATCACCAACACAAAGAGTTTCATTCATGGAGATTAGCAATGGCTCAGAAATTCAGAGGCGCTTTTCATTTGGCACCTGAGGAGGTGCTCTCTCCCCTAGAATGGCATTCAGCTTCTTTGGAGTGCTGTGTAAGTGAGCAGGTGCACACTGAGCGGAAGACAAAGCTCAGATGAACTGTGCCCTGGTCTAAAGCTAATGAGCTTGTCATCCACATCTGCAGAGAAGATAAAGGAGGTGTTTTTGTAGCAGAATGTACTTCCACGCTGCTTATAAGATGATTCATCCACTGAAAGCATGAGTCTGTTTTCTGAAATACTAATCCCAGAAGGGATATAAAAGAAGCCAGTGATTAGTGCCCTGGAAAAGGTACTTGATAAGCACTTTCCAATAATGCACCTCTGTTCGGTTCCTCAAGAGAGGCAGAGAGCTGAGGATAAGGTAGTCCATATGATGGCCGATGTTGTTGCAAAAATGCCTCCGACCTTATTTCCAAGTTGAATCTATGCCCTAAAAGAACTGAGGAAACAAGCAAGTGTGTGTGTATATGTGTGCGTGTGTGTAGAGGTGCAAAGCAGTATATGACTCAGTGCTGTATTGGTAAATGTTTAACAACTGGCTCTCCAGGGGCTGTCAGATCGCATGGTGTAAACACTGTGGCCATGGCCAATTTCAAGGTACCAGTATGATACTGAAGACCAGTTGGGAGGATGTATACACAAATGACTTTTGCCAACCAGTGCCAGCAGCCCGATCAGCCCAGAACTGGATGACTTCTACAGTTTGACAATGAACTGTTAGCTCAGAAAGTGAACTGGAGAGGTTGAGATGGAGGAGGAAAGTCAGCATCTTACTGTCATCCTGTGAGGATCATAGATGGGCTGGTGGACATCAGTTTTATAATAAAATCTAAGCCATTTTTGATGACTGAAAAATAAGGTTAGGTAGATGATAAAACTTTTTGGTATAGGAAAATGTGAGCAATGTCCTTATATTTAATATTTGTCAGCATGAGTTACCAAGGGGGCAACTTAGAATACATACAAACACACACACACAAACATGCATAAACAATTTCAGTAAAGTTATTTTAAGTTCACTAATTGCTTTAATTTAATGAATATCACCTCAAGGGCAACGGTGATTCAGTGGTAGAATTCTTGCTTTCCATGCAAGAGACCCCAGTATCTATTCCTGGCAAATAGACGTCAAATGAAGCCACCACTTATCTTCCAGTGGAAGCTTGTGTGTTGTTATGATGCTGAACAGAGGGACTAGGAAGAAAGGTCTGGTGATCTACTTCCAAACTCAGCCAGTGAAAACCCTCTGAATGACAACGGTCCCATAGTGGTGTGCATGGGGTCACCATGATTCAGGTCCCACTTGATAGCAGTTAACAACAACAGTAATATCATACCACCTCATCTCTTCCTAACCAACAATATAGTAATGGTTTTCTTAGATAAATTAATTAGTGTAACATACTCAAAAGAGGGGAGCTTGAATTTTATTGTATTAAGTAGACAGAAATCAGAGGGCAAAGTTCATAAAATTCATTAAAATTGCCGTTACCCATGAAGTATTTAAACATGACCTGGTAGTTTATTCCTAAATGAAACTGACCTCAGATACAGTTATTTTTCCTGGCACCATACTACCCTAGAGACTTTCTTAAGTCAATTAAATATATCTTTAGTAACAATAAGTAAATGTAAGCTAAGCTGACTCAGTTGTAAAAAAAACCAAACAAACAAAAAAATACCCATTTCCTATGGAATAAAGAGTCTTAAATTTTGTTAGTGGATAATTTGTTTTTGAAGAGTCTATGTTGTGATCATAAAATGTATTTAAGTTTGAAGTCTGATACAGCAAATCTCTATGTAAAATTGTTTTTCTCTCTAAATTTCAAATTTAATAGATCATGACATTTTTCAAGTGGAGGAAATAAAAGCGCGTACAGTCTTTGACTTCAGTACACTTCATGAACAGCAAGTATGATGTGTTTTCGGCAGTATAATGTCATTGCAGAAAAGAACCTTTGTCTGAATCATCAGGCAAGATTTTGGCTTAGAACTTGACTCTTTTTCTCATCACAAATTCAGGATATTTAGTTGTTAAGCGCTTTGCTTTTGAGATCTGCATCCCTCCACAAGGTGTTATGCAATTTCACTTTAAATACAATGAGGATTTTAAAGCACCTTGCCTATGTTGTTGTGAATACAAAGGCCAGGTCCTCCTACTGGACTGCAGTGCCTTTCCTTTTTGCTTAACTATTACTGAGTGGCCAAAACTCTGTCTGGTGGAGTATTTCCTATTCCTTAGCCGGTGAGCCTTGTGATTATATTTACAGTATAAGTAAGTAGTACGAGATTTTTTTAATCTATATTTTTAAATTGTTGTTTCTTTTACTATGTATCTATTCTCTGTATGGAGTCCCTGGATGGTGCAAACAGTTGAGTGCTCGGTTGCTAACTGAAAGGTGTACGGTTTGAACCCACCCAGACGTGCCTCAGAAGACAGGTCTTCTGGCATTCTGCTTCCAAAAGGTGACAGCCTTGAAAACCCTATGGAGAAGTTCTACTCTGTGCTCCATCAGGTCATCATGAATCAGAACTGACTCGAAGGCAGCTGCTTTCTTCTTTTTTGTGTGTGTGGTTTTCTGTCTGGAAATCATGCTATTAATTAATGCTAGTGGGTCAATGGCAGGTCAGTTTATAGTCCTAAAAGTAAAATTTTTGCCATATATTTTTCTTCCTGCCAGGAGGCAGAATCATGTGTGCTAAGCTAAGAGGGATTCTCTTCTCATTTTAGAGAATGTGAGTGTGAGGTCTTTACATTTTAAATAAAGATTTATTTATAAATCTTATAAATATAGTTTTTGAAAATGTAACAGGTAAGAATTTTGCTTTTCATGAAACTTTGTTGCTTTACAAAAGTAAGTGTTTCTAACCTTTGCTTATATTCATTTTTATATGTATCTTTTCTCTTTAAGACAGTATTTATAATACTATAATTAGATACTGAGTTTGGGGGACCCTTGTCTTCCCCTCTAATAAGGATTATAGTTTTATAGTACACTCTATAACCAGTAACCAGTTGCCATCCAGTCAATTCCAACTCATGGCAAGGCCACATATTGCAGAGTAGAACTGCGCTCCATAGGGTTTACAAGGCTGTGAACTTCTAGGAGCAGAATACCAGGCCTTTCTTCTGAGGCACCTCTGGGTAGGTTAGAATTGCCAACCTTTTCTGTTAATAGTTGAGTGCTTGGCCATTTTCATAACCCAGTGACTTCTAATGCACTCTACACAATCTAGAAAAAATTTAAAACTATAATAAAAGAATGTAACTACTAAGCTTTTTTTTTTTTTTTTTTTTTTGAGTCTGATAATTTACCTTGATAAACAAGTGTCCCCCAGCCAGCAACAGAACAATTCATTCCTGGAGGGAAAACTTGGTTTTCTTCTGGTAAACAAATAGGTTGTATATAATCTGAAAAATAAAACAAACAAAAAGCAACATAAACAGACACATATGCCTTTCTAATAAGTCTTAATTAAAAATCAATCATTTTAAAATTTAACCTAAAAAATCTCCGTATTTTTGTTTTTTCCTGTCTAAACAGTTTTCACACATCAGTCTTAGGGGAAACACGCATTTCAGAACAGCACTTCTTTGACAATGGATTAGGTACCACCGGGGGTCTTTTAGGGGCTTCTGTTTAGTTCCCTAGAGCCCTGGTGGCGCAGTGGTTGAGAGCTCTGCTGCTACCCAAAAGATAGGCAGTTCAAATCCACCAGCTGCTGATTGGAAACCCTATGGGGCAGTTCTTCTCTGTCCTATAGGGTCACTACAAGTCAAAATCAACTCGATAGCAATGGTGTTTTATTTATGGGTTATTTAGTTCCCTAGGATTCCTTGGGCACACAAATGATTAAGCGCTCGGCTCAGTTCAGATACTAACTGAAATAGTAACTGAAAGGTTGGTGGGTCAAGTTCACCCAGAGGCACCTCAAAAGAAAGGCCTGACGATCTACTGAAAGAAGCTCACAGTTATTGAAAAACCTGTGGAGCACCGTTCTACTCTGACACACATGGGGTTGACACATGCATCTGAATTGAATGGATGACAACTGGTTTTGTTTATTTTTTGGTTTATTTAGTCTCTTGATTTATCTTTTATAGTGTAAACACTGTCTCATTTCTGGGAATTCATCATTTATATTTGGTATTTAAATAATCATGGTTTTTTACAGAAAATAGTGCCAGTTCTATGAAAATCTTGGGAAGTATTTTTCAGGGTAAAGTAAAGGAAACTTGGGCAAATGTGCTGAGGCTGTTTAGATTTTCTCCACATTAAAAAAGCTTTTAGGCAGCTGTTTTACAGGGCACTTCAGGAAACATTAACACTGGTCACTGACTTTTAAAGCTCTTCTGCAGCAATTCACAAGCCACCTGACCTTTAGTAAGCACCCCTTACACGTAACAATCAGTACAGACACAAAGAGGAGTAAGATACAGTGCTTACCCTTCGGGACAGGGCTAAACAACTAGCCGTAGTAATAGTCTGCCTTTGACAAATACTGTGATACATATGTAGACCTAATTCCATGAGAGCACAGAGATGGGAGCACTTTCTCCTCACTGGGATTGGGAAAGGTTTCAGAGTTAAGGCTGGGGTTTAAGAGAATATTTCAGGATAAAGTTCACTTCCTCTGGTGATTTTGTGCAAATTATCCAAGTATTTGGAGAAAGTCCTCCATCTGTTACTGTAGTAATATTATAGAATCTCCTTTAAAAACTGTTCTGTGGATAATTTAATTCTTACTCACTTTACTCTTAGCACATATGCTCTTCTCCTGGTTTATGTCTGACTCTAGCTTTGGTGGCAGATGGATTGCCATTCTTTTACCTCAGAAGTAGAGAGGATGTGCATGACAACATGACCTATTTTCTCTGAGGTGCTCCTTATAGAGGGCTTATAGAGGGCTCCATGAGTTTTATTCTACTAGTCAACTGGTAGAAAGTTGGATTTCAACACCTTGCTGAAGGTCATTGAATATGTTTCTCTCCATTCCCAAATTTTATTTAAACTATTAAGATTCAGTTATTTTTGTAAGTAATTATCCAACTTTTATAGGCTATTAATGAATTGATACTGATTATATTTCAAATCTAAATTTTAAATTAATTTGAACAGATTAGGCAACGAGAAGTGGTTTCTTTTACCTGTGTAATTCACTTTAAATTCAAGGTGCATCAGGGCGATGTCACTGTCCTTTCTTCGTTTATTGTAATGTGGGTTTATGACAATTTGATCTATCAGCCGAGTTACTATTTGAGGAGAAGTCAGATTCGATGTCATATGCAGGCCTAGGATTGCACTCCACTTAGAGGGTTCTAAGTTCCTCCTGAAGATTATAACACAGAAGTTTAAGAAACCTTCTCCATCCAAATCAGGTAGTTTTCAGAGATCTTTAAGATAGATATTTCAGAACTATTTTTTCCTGAACTACTGTTTTAGATCACATTCCATGGTGGAGATTGTGCCCTGTGTCTTGTGCTTCATCAGACAATGAGGGCAGCTGTAGGAGAAGCGGAAGGAAGCCCAGAAGCAACCTCGAGTTTAAGGGGGTCCCTGGATTCACACAGAGCTAACATAAGAAGGGAAACAGATGATAATGCTTATAATCTAATATATGAACTTGAATAATTTTCCATATAATCTAATATATGAATATATAATCTAATATAGGAATAGTTTTCCATATACAATGAACTTGAATAATTTGCTATATACAATGTTGGCCATCGATAATGGATAACATTTGTGTTATAGGACAGATTCTATTGGATAGTGTATTATATTTTCAAAGTGTGCAGGGACTCCTAAATGTGCTATTAGCCTGTAATGGCTTCATGCTAAGAGATTACTAGTGGACAGTTGGCATTAAACCACTAAGCTGCATCCACAATAAAGGGTAACACTCAATGACTGCACAGTACAGAAGTACAGGCAGAGCTATTGATTCATTCCTTACAGTTGCAAATGTCTAGCTTACCATGGTATTTCAAATGTTAAAATGCAGGTCACCTACAAATGTATGAAGGACGTAGTTATTCCAAGTCTATCTGTCTATCTTTTCATCTATGTGTGGGTATTTATTCATCACTTTGTTTTGTTACTCAAAGGATTGTGTTTGGTCAAGTAGAAGTCATTAGAAAAACCAAGGAATACCCAAGGCATCCACTGAAAATCATACTAGTTAAAATTTGAGGAAGTTCACCTAAGTGTTTTATAGCAATAGAATACCTCCCTTTTATTAAGGGCCTCCTATCTGCCAAAGAAGTGACTTAAAGGTGTTTATAAGAATTGGTTGTGTTTCTGACTTTGTCATAGGCACAGATTTTACCAGTGCCCACTTACAGCTCCTGAAAACTAGTCACAGGTAATTAAATGCTTGCTCTCAACAGTTTAAATATTAGATTCAAGTGAGAACAATATTGCAGATAAAGTTTATAATTAGTTATGTGGATAAACAATATACCATTTAAATAATAACTATCAAACTTGCCCATGGAATAAAAACCCATTATTTGCATTCTATTTTAGAATATATTTAATTACCAAAAATGATAGTAATACCTCTTTAAATGCATTCTACCTGCTTTATTCAGAAATAATCAGATTGGAAGTTCAGAAAAGTATTTACTACAGATTTAAATCAATATTAAAGTAAGGCAATTCAGAGAAAGAGTAGATAAACTCACAAATTCTTATCTCTTTTTAAAATACTCCATCTGAGAACTGATAAATACAACTACTGATGTGAGACGGCTTGTAGGTAACACAAAATTTAATAATCAACATTTCTTCTCATTATTTTAAGGTGTCAAGTAGATAACTGATACACAAACCACGAACTGTGAAGAATAAATATACGTGCTTCAAGCTATTGTTCTAATTAAATACAGCTTACAACAAAGTTAATCTGACACATTCTTAATGATTTCCAAAATCATTACTGTGCTGCATGGAAAATAGCCCCTTTTTAATATTTTCACTTCTCCAGCATCTATAAGTAGCATGATAGATAGGAACTATCCCTCCAACAAGCATCGTTTAAATTTCTTTCTCAAGCCCTTCTCCACACACCATTCTGTGTCTATGTACTTAACTTCCCCACCACAAGCCCAACACCAGCCCAAGAGCCACTATTATATCCTATGGTAATTCCAGAGCCTTTCCTCAGTGGAAAACAGCTTGGAATATAGAAGTTATAGCCAGTGGTTCTCAAACTTCATTGCTCATAAGAATTGCCTGAGTGTTCTTTAAAAATTCAGACCCAGTTTCCACCTCCAGGGGTTGTAATGTGGAAGGCTGGAGTGGGATCCAGGAGTCTAGTACTTTGTAATCACTGTTAGGGGATGTTGAGCAATGTAAAATCTTCCTAGCTTTTCCATTCATCCAAAGCCAAGATGTGGGAGAAAGAATCTGTAGTGGATTGAATTGTGTCTCCATGCAACCCATGTCCACTTGGAAACTCAGAATGTGACTTCATTTGAGATGTAACTGAAGATCTCAAAATGAAATCATCCTGGATTTGGGGTAGTCCCCAAACTGAATTACTAGCATCCTCATAAGAAGAGGAGAGGACACAAAGAGACACAGAGAAGAAGGTAATGTGAAAATGGAGGTAGAGATTGGAATAATGGCGTCTACAAACTAAGGAACACCAAGGATTTCTGGTAGCCCCAAGAAGCTTAGGAGAGAGGCTTGGGGCAGTTTCTCCCTCAGAGCCTCCAGAAGGAACCAGCTCTGTTGACACCTTGATTTTGCACTTCTGGACTCCAGAAAAACTGTGAGAGAACAAATTTATGTTGTTTTAAGCCACCTAGTTTGAGATAACTTGTTATGGCAATCCTAGGAACCTAATACAGAAACATTCAGAGAAATCAGTTGAGATGCAAAGAGGGGACATATATTTTTAAGAATTTCTTGTCTCGAAGACTCTATATTCTATCAAAGCAGGGGAGATCTGGGGGAGAGGAGAAAGATGGGGGTGGGAGAAGGAAATAACCTCACAGAACAGGCAAGTCCCAATCCAATATAGAGTGAATATAGCAGCAACTGGGCACCTTCAGGTAGGATCAGCACAGATTGAGATCATTCAAGGTACTCAGCAGCCTACCCTTTGGGGAAGTTGCCCACATTTCTGTTGCTTTGCACTTGGTTTATCTTGGTCTGCCCTGTCCTAGCAAAATTTTGCTCCTAATAGCAAGGGATAGAGAGGCACAAGCGGGGAGAGCAGAAAGAAATACATTCCTGACCTATGTAAACTCAAGACTAGCACAGTACCTGGCACACGATTGTTATTGTTGCTAGGTGTCATTGAATTGGTTCCGACCCGTACCGACCCTATGTACAACAGAACGAAACACTGCCCAGTCCTGAGCCATCCTCACAATCCTTGCTATGTTTGAGCCCCCTGTTGCAGCCACGGTGTCAATCCATCTCACTGAGGGTTTCCCTCTCTTTAGCTGACCCTCTACTTTACCAAGTAATAGGTGCTCCATAAATGCTGCACTGGATGGGGTAAACTAATGCTATTTTACTCTATATGGCTGTGTGCTGGTGTGTAAATAACTTCACTGCTCTAACCATCAAAATGTCTATTTGTAAGTATTTTACATTGTATTCTCAATGTGGTATGTTGTTGTTGTTAGGTGCTGTCGAGTCAGTTCCGACTCATAGTGACATTGTGTACAGCAGAACAAAACACTACCCGGTCCTGCACCATCCTCATAATCATTGCTATGTTTGAGTCCATTGTTGCAGCCAATGCATCAATCCATCTCATAGAGGGTCTTCCTCTTTCTCGTTGACTCTCTACTTTATGAAGCATGATGTCCTTCTCCAGGGGCTGGTCCCTCCTAATAACATGTCCAAAATACGTGAGAAGAAGTCTTGCTATCCTTGCTTCTAAGGAGCATTCTGGCTGTACTTCTTCCAAGACAGATTTGTTCATTCCTCTAGTAGTCCATGGTATACTCAATATTCTTCACCAACACCATAACTGAAAGGCATCAGTTCTTTGGTCTTCCTTATTCATTATCCAGCTTTTGCATGCATAGGAAGCAATTGAAAATACCATACCTTGGGTCAGGTGCACCTTAATCCTCAATGTGACATCTTTGCTTTTTAACACTTTTAAAGAGGTCTTTTGCAGCAGATTTGCCTAATGGAATGCGTCACTTGATTTCTTGACTGCTGCTTCCACGGGCATTGATTGTGGATGCATGTCAAATGAAATCTTTGAGAACTTCAATATTTTCTCCATTTATCATGATGTTGCTTATTGGTCCGGTTGTAAAGATTTTTGTTTTCTTTATGTTGAGGTGTAATCCATACTGAAGGCTGTGGTCTTTGATCTTCATCAGTAAGTGCTTCAGGTCTTATTCACTTTCAGCAAGCAATGTTGTGTCTTCTGCATAACGTAAGCTGTTAATTGAATCTTCCTCCAATCCTGATTCCCCGTTCTTCTTCATATAGTTCAGCTTCTCGGATTATTTGCTCAGCATACCGATTGAATAAGTATGGTGAAAGAATACAACCTTGAGGCACACCTTTCCTGACTTTAAACCACACAGTATCCCCTTGTTCTGTTCAAACGACTGCCTCTTGGTCTGTATACAGATTCCTCGTGGGCACAATTAAGTGTTCTGGAATTCCCATTCTTCACAATGTCATCCATAATTTGTTATGATTCACACAGTCGAGTGCCTTTGCATCGTCAATAAAACACAGGTAAACATCTTTCTGGTATTCTCTGCTCTCAGGCAAGATGCATCTGACATCAGCAATGATATCCTTTGTTCCATATCCTCTTCTGAATGTGGTATAAAGTAAGATAATTAGGATAAAGCAGCACAAAATACGTTAAATGGGAAAAAAATCAATGAAAACCCATAACTATAAATTGAAATATTTAGAATTCTATCAAATATCAAAAATAGAATTTTTTTTCTGTTCTGTCATCACTAAAGGTGGCCCAACAGCAACCACAGCATGTTTGCCCACTACCAACACTAACTATTACCTACTTCGCTCTGGGTTTGGACTCTTATTACTTTGGAATGGAAAAATGATTCTTAAGAGGATACTTAACTCCAATTTTTAAGGTACGTAAAAATCAGGATGCCTCTGAAATATGTGTTGTTGTCATAGAGTAAGAAGATTTTTAAAATATCAGAGGCAGTTGAAAAAGAACAAAGAAACCAGATTAAATAAGGTAACAATGGCCAAGTTTTAACAATTTTAGCATCATATAATTATTTCAGTTAATGAAATAAATTGTTTATGAAAGCCCATTGGTCCGTATGAAACTCAGAAGATAAAAGTTGAAATAAAGTGCACAGAGGTAGTTATACTGTAAAAGGAAGGTGGATAACAGAAATTCATATATGTGAGCATTTTATTTCTCCTATTAAATACACATCTGTTTTTAAAATATAGATATGTACTTATTTGTTTAAGTGAAAGTAAAGAGAACTGGTACAGGGAATAATGAGCAAACCAAATAATCCTCAGCATCATTTGACCTGGTGGATTTTCCCCAGAAATTTAAGGAAGCATCTTTGAACAACTTTCTTCACTTGACTTCCAGAACTCTCCACATACTTGGGATTTTCCTTTGGTTTTATTCTCTGCTCTTTTTCAGTCTTTTTCTGGCTGTCTTTCTTCTTCTCAAATTCTAAATGTTAAAATACTCCTGGGCTGGGCCTTTTGCCTTCTTATCTCCATCCACATTCATTCTATAGATTATTTTATCCAAATGCCATGACTTGAAATACCAGGTCTGTGTTGACAACTCCCAAATTAATTGGTATTTCAATTATTCACTTCTCCTATGAACTCCAGACTCATACTCCCACATGCCAAGTGGCCATTACCCCTTAGAGGTCTAACAGGAAGTCCCAAATTTATAAAGATAAAAACTCTTTTTCTCTTTCCAGTCTTGCTTTTCCCGCCTTTCTCATCTCTGTAAACGGTATCAACATTCACCCTGATGCCCAAAGGCAGACCCTTGACTCTTCTCTTTCCCTTAATCCTCACCTGTGATCCATTAGTAAATTCAGATGGCTCTAACCATCAGAACTTACTAATGGGATCCAGCTGCTTGTCCAGCTTTGTCAGCCACCATTCCAGGGCCACCACTGTCTCTTCCTGATTGGTATCCCCAGTTTCATCCTCTCCCTCTTCAGCAGTCTCATCTCTGCACAGCAGCCTAATTAGATTATATAACTCCTCTGACCTCCAAATGATTTCTTACCCCAAACGGTTAACATGCTTGCTTGTTAACCAAAAGGTTGAAGGTTCATATCCATCCAGAGTTGCCATGAAAGAAAAGCCTGGGATCTACTTCAGAAAATCAGTCATTGAAAACCCTATGGAGCACAGTTCTACTCTGACACACATGGGTTTTCATGAGTCACAGTTGACTCGACAGTAACTGGTTTCCTTTATCTTCACCATGGCATATGATCTGGCCCTTGCTTCCGTCTCCAGTCTTGTTCCTACCACTCTGCCAGTCACTTTCTTGGCAGCAGCATCAGGGCTTCGTCTTGTTTCTGGAAGAGACTGTATTAGTTTCCTATTGCTGCTGTAAAAAAATTACCACAAAATTAGTGGCTTAAAGCAACATGAACTTATTGTCTTAAAGTTTGGAAGTTCTAAAATCAGAGTCAGCAGGGCTGTGCTCCCTCTGGAGGCTCTAAGGGAAATACTTTGCCTTTTCCAGCTTCTGGGGGCCGCATGCGTTTCTCGGCTCATAGCCCCTTCCTCGCATTATTCGGACCTCTGCTTCTTCATCACAGCTCCTTCTCTGACTCTGACTCTTCTGCTCCCCTTTTCGCATATACACACCCTTGTGATTACATTGGGCCCACCTGGATAATCCAGGATAATTGCTCCAGCTCAAGACCCTTAATTTAATCAAATTTGTAAAGTCCCTTTTGCCATGTAAAATAACATATTTATAGGTTCTGGAAATTAAGATGTGACATCTTTGTGAGGGACATTATTCTGTCTACCACACAGGCCTACTTCATTTCTACCTAAGAACTTCAGAGCCTCTTGTACCCTCCCCAGCAATTTGCATAACTTTCTCCCTCACTTCTTTAAGTCTTCCTTCAATTGTTTATTCTGTGAGGCTGTCTGCAACCTGTTGTCCTAAACTGCTCCTCTTGCTTCCATCACTCTCTTTCCATTTACACCGAAATATTTATTGAATGTCTTTCTGCCCTACCCTATAATGGAAGCATTATTGGGGCAAGGACTCTGTTGGTCTGTACACCACTATATTACCAAAATTTAAAACAATGTCTGGCACAGGGTATGTGCTCAGTAGATATCATTTTATTGAATGAATATATGAAAAACAGAAACCAATTCAAGAGTAGGAAGGATTGAGCACCAGCAGTGGTCACGCATGATAGTCAGGTCAAGAGCAGGGAATTGTATGCTGAGCCACATTAGCATAAGCAGTTACACCAAATAACCAAGGAAACAAAGGGATTCAGCAGTATGATTTGAGATGATGAATTAGTTCTCAAAAGAGAGGTAATTTCAGAGATCTGATACTAGAATTTCTAGGAAATAAAACTTATAGGTGGACTAATAATTATAATGAGATACCCACTAGTAAAATATATGTTATTAAAAATAGTGCTAATAGAATAGTGTCAAAGAAATAGGTTGTATAATAGAACCAAGGGAAATTTAAAGAATACATAATTCTAAGAGGGGGAGACATCAGGCTGTAAATTGATAAAACTTTTGGGAAAGGCATAAATCTAAAAATATTAGTGATACAGTAAGAGAATTTTAACTACCAAAAGATAACTACCAGCTCAAACTTGAAATACCTTAGCAAAGAAACCAAGTCCTATGCCCTAACCAAAAATCAGTAAGTCACTAATCTAATTTTGAAATCTCTCCTGGCCTAAGGAAATGCTCTTCTTCTTGATCTGCCAATATTACTAAAGTCTTGAAAAGGTATCATAGTATTTCTACAACTTGAAGAAGATGATATATTAGCTATTAGTATAACCCACAAAAGCCATAAGAATATGTAGATAGAGAAATGAGGTAAACCCATGATGTTTATATTTTAGAGTAGATTTAAATAGAAGTGAGATAATTTTTCAATAATTGTGTTTGTGTGTGTTCCATGTCTTCCTTACAGGTGTTTAAAGCATTCAAAATAATCCAAATGTTATTTGTAATTGTACTATCAATTAAGTAATGTTATTTTAGAGTCAATGCTTAAATGTTTAAAAAGTTGGTTTTCAAAGTTTTATTAGATATATTGGTTTAATAAATTCAGCACCAAATAAAGTGTAAATAAAAAACCAGACCACACCTGTTGAGTCAAGTCGATTCTGACTCATAGTGACCCTATAGGACAGAATAGAACTGCCTCATAGGGTTTCCAAGGTGCTGCTGGTGGATTTGAGCTGCTAACCTTTTGGTTAACAGCTGAGCTCTTAACCACTGTGCCACCAAGGCTCCAAAGTGTAAACAGTAGTGTGTATTTTTTAACATGCCCCCAAGATGCCTCACTTATGAGATCATCTATTTCAGGAACATTAACACCTGTTTCAAGAAATTGCTTCAGTAAGAAATGAGCTAATCCATGGGATGCCCTTGGTCAGCTCTGAAGAGCTAAATTCAAAAATGGAAGATAGGCACGAGGCCTCTCATGCCTAATTTCGTCATTTGTATTTTTCTCCTCAAAAAATAGGACCGAGACTGTAGATCTATACATGACTGCCCACCCAAGTGACTGAATGGCAGTTGCCTCTGGAATCAGAGATGGTGACTGACTGGCAAGGGGTATGAGGGAGCTTTCTTGGATTATGGAGATGTTTTATATCTTGATAGGAGTGTGTGGCACACAGGTGGTGGGTATTTTCAAAACTCATCAAGTTGTACAATTATGCATTTAACTGTATGTAAATTTTCCCTCAAGGAGAAAGAAGAATGGCAAACAAATATTGAACTCTGGTTGGTAAGTTGGCTTTGCACAGTAAAGCAATTCTCAAACTACTTTTTTTTTTTTTGTGAGCATAGAGGATCCCTGGTGGTGCAGTGGTTAAAGTAATTGACTTCTAACCAAACAGGTCAGCAGTTCGAACCCATCAGCAGCACCTTGGAAGAAAGATCTAACAGTCAGCTTCCGTAAAGATTTACAGCCTTGGAAACCCTATGGGACCGTTCTACTCTGTCCTAGAGGGTCGCTATGAGTTAGAATCAACTTGACGGCAGTGGGTTTGGTTTTGGTTTTTGGAAACCTGAGCCCTGGTGGCACAGTGGTTAAGAGTTTGCTAACCAAAAAGTCAGCAACTTGAATCCACCAGGTGCTCCTTGGAAACCCTATGGGGCAGTTCTCCTCTTTCCTATAGGGTTGCTATGAGTCAAAATCAACTCGATGGCAACGAGTTATGGAGCATATAAGTAAATATATTGTCAGTTGTAAGAACAAGATTTTTCATTGTTGGAGATGGGGGTTATAAATATAGGAGGAGGGAAGACTAGGATGTACCCTGTGTTATATGATTTGAGTTGGAAGTATAGTTTTGAATATATATATATATATATATACACACACACATATATAGCATAATTTTGAATATATTTATCTCTATACATATCTGTCTGTCTATTGAGAGGGTCTAGGAACAAGGATACACTAACAGTAGCAATGAGCATACAAGATCTTTTCAAACATAGAAGGAACTAACATTAGCTAAATGAAACCTGGGATCTTGGAGAAAAGGCTCATTCAAGGGCTAAGGCACAGAAAGTACAAGATGAACTTGGAACATCTTTTTTCTTCCAGAAAGTAAAGAGGTGCTCAAAAATGGGGTTACAGCAAGATGGACATAGGTGCAAACTTGAAAGATTTCCCTTTGGCCAACTCTGAGAAAAATTGAGGCAGTTAATAAAGTAAAATCTAACACATGAAATAACCTATTGAATAAAAGAAAAATCTTTGAGTCTATATTGATATAAAAATAAGTGAATGTACAAATAAATGGGTGGTGGTGGGAATTTCTTTCTTACCTATACTATTTATAGAATTCAAACAGAATAATGGAGTTAGAAAATCATTAATAGATACTAAAATGAATGGTTCAAAGTTTGCTGGGGAATGGGATATTTACCTTGTCTTGATGGATCTTCCCACAAATTACTTAACTCAGTGCATGCTCCACAGTAGATAGTTAGTGGAAGAGAAGGTAGATACATCTCCACCAAAGACTGGACAAACAGACATCATGTGCCTCCTGGTATTGTGCACTGAGAAGTATCACTTCAGTGCTAGTCCTGCCCAAAGACATGTAACCTGAATCTAATTCTGAAGAAACCTTAGATAAGTTCAGATGGAAGGACTTCCTACAAATTGACTGGTCTGTATTCTTCAAAACCCTAAAGACGAGAGTGACAGAAAGATCGAGGGAGGGAATTTGAGATTAAAGAAGGTTAAAGGGAAATGACTGCAAAATGCAATGCATTGGGTTCCTGTGGGAAACAAATAAGCAAATAAGCCGAGGGCATATTGGGAAAGTTGACAAAAATGAGTATATACCGTGTATTAGATAACTGTTAATTTTTTAAAACTTAACTAATGCCCACTGATCTCACCCCTTTGGGAGCAAGGGAGAATGAAGAGAACAGGATACAAGGAAAAGATCAGTCCAAAGGACTAATGGACCACAGCTACCAAGGCCTCCACCGGACCGAGTCCAGTCCAGCTAGATGGTGCCCAGCTACCACCACTGACTGCTCTGACCAGGATCACAACAGAGGGTTCTGGACAGAGCTGGAGAAGGATGTAGAACAAAATTCTAGCACAAAAAAACCCACCAGATTTACTGGCCTGACGGAGACTGGAGAAACCCCAAGAGTATGGCCCCTGGACACCCTTTTAGCTCAGTGGTGAAGTCACTCCTGAGGTTCACCATTCAGCGGGGGTTCGACAGCCCCATAAAACAAAACAGGACTAATGAGGCACAGCAGTCCAGGGGCAAGGAGTAGAAGGCAGAAAAGGACAGGAAAGCTGGTGATAGGGAACCCAAGGTTGAGTAGGGACAGCGTTGACATGTAGTGGGGTTCTTAACCATTGTCATAGGACAAGATGTGTACTAACTGTTTAATGAGAAACTATTTTGTTCTATAAACCTTCATCTAAAGTGAGAATAGCAGCACAACTGGAAGAACGTAACTGATGTCACTGAATTGTACATGTAGCAATTTTTGAAATGGTGTATCTTTGGCTATGTATATTTTCACCAAAATAAAAAAAGGTCCTCCAAGGCCGAGAAGGGAGTGTATTGACATGTTGCAGGGTTATTAACCAATGTCATAAAACAATATGTGTACTGACTGTTTAATGAGAAAATATTTGTTCTGTAAAGCTTTACCTAAAATACAGTAAAAAAAAAAATTAAGAAAAAAAAAACTTACCTAATGTTACATTTCCGTGACTTAATGATTATATAGAAAATAATCCTGTTTCTTAAAAAAAAAAAAAAAAAAAATACATGGTAGTATTTATAAAAATAAAAGGGCACAATATCTAACATACTATCAAATGGTTCGGAAAAATATGTCTCCAGATATGGAGAGAAAGAAAATAATAAAGCATACAGTGTAAAATGTAAACACTTGGTGAATCCGGCTGAAGGTATACAGGAGTTTGCTGAACTATTCTTGCAATTTTTCTGCTTGTTTGAAATTATATCAGTACAAAAAGTTTAGAAAAGAAATGTATTGAATGTCTACTGTGTACGACTTGGACTCTATTTCATGGAACTTTTCTGTGAAGGTTCATCAGCACAATAAAATTTGTATTGCAACTACCCTAGGAGGTAGATATCCTTATAATCAGGCTACAGATGAGGAGACTAAAGCCCAGAGATACTTACCTCACTTGTCTGTAATCACACATTTATCAGTAGCATGTTGTTACTAGTTGTTAGTTGCCATTGAGTCAGCTCAAACTCCTGGTGACCTTATGTATAAGAGAATGGAATGTTGCTTGGATCTGTGCTGTCTTAAATGATCGTTGCTATATCTGAGTCCATTGTTTCAGCCACTTTATCAATCCTCACTGAGGTCCTCTCTCACCTTTGCCAATGCTCCACTTTACCAACCACCATGTCTTTTTCTAGCAATTGGCTTTTCCTGATGACGTGTCCAAAGTAAGCTAACCAAAGTCTCACCATCCTCACTTCTAAGGAGCATTCTGGTTGTATTTCTTCTAATACTAATTTGTTCATTATTCTAGCAGTCCATGTTATATTCAATATTCTTCACCAACACCATAGTTCAAATGCAGGTCAGTAGCATCGATAGAATCAAAACCCCATCCTCTGGTTCAAAGTTAGTCTTGCTGTTTAGATTATAGCAACGTTGGCCCATAACCTTCCAAAACTCTTTTAAGGCTGGACAAGAAGATAGGTCAGGGAGAGAGGAAGAGAACTGGCACTGGTCTATTTAGGATCATCCGAGAGTACTGAGGCTGAGTGATGGAAATGGAAGTGTTAACAATAAGGAAGTGGACAGGAGAAGAGCTCTCCAGTTTAGCGGTCTTAACCACCTGCAGGTGAAAACATCTGGAAGAGGTTTACATTGAGGGCAAGTCATTTGTGTCATGTGATTTCAATATGTTGCTTTATGTGTATTATTTTTATTAGGAAATTAAACCTTTCAATGTACAACTAGGGTTTTGAAATGTCAAATGAATATTAGCATATTGATAATTTTTTTGGTAAAATTATCTAAAATAATACCCAAAGCCTTCTTGCTTTGTTAGAGACATGAGATATAAAGCAAGAAAACTCTTGGCACCTGGAAAAGAAATAATGCCATTGAAGATGGTAAGAAAAGTAAAATGCAAGGTTGGAGACAGTGAAGATAATATTGAGTTCATCCCAGTTCTGTTACAGCTTATCTTTGTTTGCTTGTGTTCAAGTTGAAACCGTGTGAAACGGCATTTTATTTCCTGTATGATTGAACATGTGTTTATATTAGAGCAACTGCTGTTCTATTTTTTGGTATATCTGTGGTTTGAAGAGCTATAATATTGGCATCATCGGCCTGTGCTAAGTGCACTCTTAAAGTAGATGATTGGAAGATGTCACTAATATTACTGCAAGCCTGGATGACATTTAGAAAGCAAGTGTTCTGCAAGAACATCAAACAGAGGAATTTACCAAATCCAAGGTTTAACAGGAGGTTGCTAACTTACCAAGACTCACATATGTGCAACAAGAAATGCTGAATCTTTAGCTAAAAATACCCTTTATTTGTTATACAGTTAGGATCTAGATATTACCCACTTGTAACATGCCTGAGGCAGGGAGCATTATGAAGACAAAGGTTAAAGTCAAGATAGGCAGGGGATAGGAATATTGATTGTTAGAGACATTTCTTATGGCATGGTTGGACATATTAAAATAGAATTAGCAGAAGGCAGCAAAGTCAAGAAGGTGCAATTTACATATGGAAGAGATTGTAGTTTAGGCACCTAATACAGGGCTCAGTTCATAAATCAGAGAACTTTAGATGTAGATCTGGATAGCTCCTTTGGAGACCAGCTAGTTGGCCAACCTGAGATCTGACCGAGGGTCCTCATTCTCTGGGTTCCTAGGATTATGCATTTGAGTCTACCTTCTCTCTGGTGTGATGGTTATTCAGGCACATGCTCAGTCCATTAGGGATCATTCTTCCTGACCCCCTTTAACTCCCCCCAAAACCTTCCACGACCCTCTGTGTCAGATAATATGTCTTCATCTACTCAAGAACGTTCAATTTCTGTGTGGATGGGGAGAGTTAACACTTTTAACCTGATTAACCATTGCTACTGCTTCCATGCCTGAGCACACATGGGTTCCTTCCACAGGGACTCTGACAACCAGCTATGGAGGGGCTCATTGTACTCCTCACAAGTAGGTTCAATCTCTGGAGGCCTCTCCTACTTATTAAGGGTAGAAACCCTAAGTCAGGGCTTACAAGTCCCTTATGAGGAAACTGCACTTTTTTCCAGGGCTTCAAACCAGTTATTTTTCAGTTCAGTTCCCTGGTGAGAATTTGCTTCTCCTAAGAGTCACCAGGGGATCTTGTTAAAACGTAGGTTCTGATTCAGTAAATCTGGGGTAGAAATGCAAGTTCTCAGCAGGGAGTCGAACCGGAAAATAAGTGGTTCAAAGCCCTGCTTTCTCCTGACCTATTTCAAAACTGCTGGAACCAAGAGCTGCCTTCCCCCATGCAGAAGTACAGAATTACCATATTTGGGGCCCAGAATGATTGATTTTCTCCTCCTTTTGTCTTTCTCCCATTTATCCACTCTATTCCTTCCTGTGGTACTGCTTTAAAACTGAAAACCAAACCCGTTATCATCAAGACAATTCCAACTCATAGTGACCCTATAGGACAGAGTAGAACTGCCCCACAGGGTTTGTAAGGAGTGGCTGGTGGATTCAAACTGCTGACCTTTTAGTTGGCAGCCAAACGCTTAACCACTGAGCCATCAGGGGTGGTACTGCTTTAGGAATAGCTATTTCTAGAAGGTGAAGATACACTCTTTGTTTAGAATTCAACCTGGATTTTCTCGTATTAATTATGTTACAAAAAAAGAGTTTGATATGGTGGATATTAGTCTTAAATTTTAGTTACAGGAAATATCAAACTAGATCTGACTTCAGAACTAAGTTTTCTTTTGTTTTTTTAAAATCCTAGTTCATAACAAAGTGCTTACTCATGAACTTCTAAAAGCAAAATACATTTCTAACTTGAGGGCTACCTGTATGTGCTTTTTGATATTGACACTTTGCTGACAATAAATTTTGGCCTAATTGAATGATGTTGCTGCTGTGTGCTGTTAAGTGGATTCTGACTCATAGTGACCATATAGTATGTAATAGAACTGCCCCATAGAGTTTCCTAGAGTTTATGGAGGAGCCCTGGTGGCGCAGCAGTTAAAGTGCTTAGCTGCTAAGCAAAAGGTCAGGGTTGGAACCCACCAGCCACTATGTGGGAGAAAGATGTGGTGATCTGCTTCCATAAAGATTTCAGCCTTGGAAACCCTATGGGGCAATTCTACTCAGTCCCACATAGGGTCACTATGAGTCAAAATCCATTCTGGGGCATGGGTTTGCTTTTGGTTTGAATCTTTTACGGGAGCAGATCGCCAGGTCTTTTTCTCCCAAAGAACCAGTGGTGAGTTCAAACCTCTGACCTTTCAGTTAACAGTTGAGTACTTTAACCATTGCACCACCAGGGCTCCTTTTAATTGAATGATAACCAGTACAATTTATAGATAAAATACTAATTTCACACCCTTAAATGCTTACCTTGTGAATAAGTTTTAAAAGAATTCAATTTTTATGTATGTGGAAAGTATAATACTTGATGGAAATCTCCAATGAAAGTTTGTAATGATTTAAAAGTTTATAATGTTATGCTCAGTAAGAGCATTTCTCTGGTAGGGTGGTTTTGTAAGGCTGCGTGAAGCACGCACGCTCAGCCATGTCTGCTGTGGTGATGTGGCTTGAGAACAGACCCTGGGACTCACCCGTACACGCAGTGCGCTGCGGACACCAGCCAGTCGCTGCTGACCAGAGATGCACCACAGAGCAGCTGGCCATTATAATACAGAGCAACCAGCCAGGGCCAGGCCCCTTCCTCGGCATCATTTCCTCCGACAATCCTTTGGCTGACTTCTTGGGCCACCAGTTTTTTCCCACATGCTGGCAATAACATTGAAAAAAAAAAGCATACATTTTATTTTGGTGAGTTTCTTCTAATCATGAAAATTGAGTGGATCACTAAACAATAACTTCAGGTAACATAAATACTCTGTTCAGAGTTTTAAACTGAAGACTTGGAAGAGAACATGACAAAATATTTACTTACTTTTATGGTTACATTGCAACTGAATCAATGAATCCTGCAAACACTTTTTACTGTAAGAAAATAACAAAATATTTCAAAAATTGGGAACCTAAACATTTTAAAGCGGAGCACTGCGCGCAATCCTATTAGCAAAATTGACTTTGTAACGTAAATATCATATATGAAAATTCAGAAAGACTGAAACACAGCAGAAAAAGTCTGGTGTAAAAGTCAGACATGAGTTTGCATCCTCTCCCACTTACTCTTTGTGTGATTTTTGGATAAGTGGCTCAGTATCACTGAGATGCTTTTCTGATTCATGAAGTGGGAGTAATAGTACTTACCTTATTTGAATTTTGTGAAAATAATACGTAACACAAGTATTATTGTGTCTTACCCACAATCACGCTTGATAAATGATAGCTCTTGTTATTTCACTTGAGCCAACCTTGGATCTCATCATTACATAATACAGAATATGCCCCTGTATTGCTAATCTGACAACTATGCAGTGCGCTCTTCTGTGGACCCGGCTGTGGGCTTGATTCAGGGAATTCAGTGATGATCAAAATCACAGGTATTGGTTTCATGGGAGACAGAGATGTACCCAGGCAAATACAAAAACACAGTGTAAGTATAAATGATTTTAAAACTCACCATCCATTAAAAAATATGAACACCAAATTTTTCAAAAGCCAAGCATTCAATTTTAAGCAAAAATTTAAATAAAAATTCTGTTAAAATGTGTTATACTCAATAACCACTAGAGATCAGTATAACACAAGGAATTATATTACTTACCCACACTACTTCCTAAAACAGTCCCTGGTCACTTTAAAATACACACACATATAACTTTAATGGTTTATGTTTATGTATTTACCTACATCTAATTGTGCATATCGTTTAGGTGCTTGAAATTTTAGGGAAAAACAAAATAAAATAAAAAAACAAACCAGTCCTAATGATACACATGAGATTATGTATAGAATCAAAGCAATTCAGAGTTTCTGGAACACATATAATAAGATCTATCTGAAATCAGATACATACCTATTATATGTTTGACATACCATTTAAAATAGTGGATAATTTGAAATACAAGGAAAACTACTTACACTTTATTAATAGCCAATGTGCATGTATATATTTTTATCCCTCTAGATGTACACCTCTTTAAAGTGTTAAAAAGCAAAGATGTCACCTTGAAGACTAAAGTGTGCCTGACCCAAGTCACGGTGTTTTCAATTGCCCAATATGCATTCAAAAACTGGACAATGAATAAGGAAGACCGAAGAAGAATTGACGCCTTTGAACTGTGGTGTTGGTGAAGAATGTTGAGTACACCATGGACTGCCAAAAGAGTAAACAAATCTATCTTGGAAGAAGTACAGCCAGCATGCTCCTTAGAAGAAAGGATGGTGAGACTATGTCTCACATACTTTGGACATGTTCTCTGGAGGTACAAGTCTCTGGAGAAGGAAATCATGCTTGGTAAAGCCAAGGGTCAGCGAAAAAGAGGAAGACCCTCAACAAGATGGATTGACACAGTGGCTGCAACAATGGGCTCAAGCGTAACAGCGATTGTGAGAATGGTGCAGGATTGGGCAGTGTTTTGTTCTGTTGTACATAGGGTTGCTACTAGTCAGAACCAACGCGATGGCACCTGACAACAACAGCAACAGATATATACCTACTCCTCACTTATTGACTATCTTGTTATCCAATATTTCACATTTACAACAATAGTAAAAAACTACTATCTGACTATTTTGTGCATTAATGATGTACATCTGGCAGTAACAAATGCTGAAGTGTGAGGTGAGAATAATGCTGGCTATGATTATAAGGTATATGTCAACTTGGCTGGGCCATAGCTCAGTAGTTTGGCAGCTATGTAATGATGTAGTTATCCTCCATTTTGTGATCTGATGTGACCATCCTCCATTTTCACATAGTGCTGATTTTTGCATAATGACCTGGTCTTTGGAACCCAACTATGTCAATAAGTCAGGAGGGGTGTAGATATATCAATATGACTTCATAACTCCCCGAAGAAGAAGCCTCAATTAACTCCTTTTCTATTATCCCCTTGTAGTTGAGAGATGAAGTAGTAATTTTCTGGATGCATCCTAGTGTGCTGTGAAGTTTCATCCTATCTCCTTCCATATCTATAGTACTCATCAGTGAAAATCCATGTTCAAAATGGTTCTTCTTTCTGAGGCATTTTCAATTGTCTTAGAAAGATTAAGCAATGCTTAATACTCTGTGCTATGTATAAATATGATGAAAAGTGTTAACACATTTGAGAATATATATTTTTAGCAAGCACAGAAAAGTTTCAGGTTAACTTAATAGTTAACCAGGAAATTACACTGAACTTGGTGCCTCTGTCTCCATGCAGTTGGGTTATTCAAAATTTTTATGCATGAACACACACAAGTAGTAGTGTCTCAGTGTAAAGGACTAAATTAGAGAAATAAATTGTTTAAGCTCTGCTTGGAATGAGCAGTGAATCCCCACTTTGTCCCAGTATATTTAGTGAAATTGGTGTGAAGTAGAATTACTGTCCCAACCTTTGGTTCTGGAGTCAGAACCAGGTAAGCCCCACGCCCCTCTACAGGAAGAAAGACAGTGCCATGACCCTGTATCTTTCTCTCAGCCCAGTGGGGTAACACTGTCGTATAAGTGAATGCATTGTTATCTACCATATTAACAAAAGGAACTAATTTCTCTCCCAATGTATGCCCAATAGCATGGCCTTTATTCTTATTGAAAAGTTCATGTTTTTCCCGTCTTTCCCCCAGCAGAATTGCTACTTGAAGTGAGCTACTGCTGTGGGGAACTTAGAAGATAGTGCATTGGAGTGCTAAGCTTAGCAGGTTTTGGAGTCACAAAGTCTTGGGTTAGAATCTCAACACTGCCTACTAGTTTTGTGAACTTGTGCAAGTCATTATTAACACTGAGCCTCTGTCTTCTCATTTTATCCTCACAGTGGAACAGAAGTACTTAAGTCATACAGCTTTTGCATGGATTGAAAATAACCTATTGGTTATTGGCAAAAAAATTGGATATATTCCTACCACTGTGTCTATCACATAATAGGTATTCAATAAAGTATTCTGATAGGCAGTTTATATCCTGTGTCTAGCCCTGTGTTTATAACATAATGTTGATCAATAAATATTCAGTGAAATTTCCATTGATGTCTATGACTACTACTGAAGTGGTCCAAAGACTTGGCAAAAAAGGGAGTCCAGTGCCAACAGCTGCATGAATTGTATATAAAAAAAAAAAACCCTCAAAAACCCATTGCTGTCGAGTCGATTCAGACTCATAGCGATCCTACAGGACAGAGCAGAACTGCCCCATAAGGTTTCTAAGGAGCAGCTGGTGGATTTGAACTGTCAACCTTTTGGTTAGCAGCCGTAGCTCTTACCCACTACGCCACCAGGGTTTCCAAATTGTATAACATATCCAGTTATATCGGGTCAAATTGCTGGCATTACTTTGGGCAGCCTTTTCCTGGGGGCAGGAAAGGGTAGCCTGAGTCTTGCGTTTACCTCACAATAAAGGAGAAAGAAATGGTGATATAGGTCAGAAGATCTTCAGAGTTGGAAGAATCATCGGAGGAATCATCTTCCCTGACATCCTCTTTCTTTACTTGTTTTTTTATCACAACCACGAGTGCTGAGGGTATTTTCAAAAGCACCTGTTTTCCTGGGTTAATAAGCATAATAATCTCTGCAAAAACTAACTAACCAACCAACGAACCAACTGAAAAAATGTATGTATGTCTGATTTTCTGCCAACCCAGTATAAAGTGGCTAATCAAGGAAGAGATTAAGGGCATTTAATTAGCTGGCTCCTTGGTGTAATAAAAGGCTGACGTTAACTATGGAAGTGCTGTCTCTTTCAGATAACATGAACTTACATATTATAGTGACATCAATGTAAGATGATCCTGGCATTTTGTTGATGAGCATGGAAAACCAAGTTCTGCTCTGAAACATGCATATAATTAAGACAAACGTTTTGAAAAATTTTCCTTTGTTCTTTTCCTTACTGATTCTTAAATGTCTACAGGATATAAATAGAAGAAATCTTCAATGTACAAGCTGCTTCAAGATCTCTAATGTTAATTTAAATTCAGACATGTTCTCTAGAATGGAAATCTGGACACCTGCTTTCTCCCTTGTAGGTGCTTTGCTTTCCCCCCAGTAACGCTAGTAATATCAGTCAATGCTCAAGCAAATAGTCCTGTAAGGCATTCAACTGCAAACAAAGTGCTTTTACCGCTGCTAAAAATACTCTTTGCCAATGTGTTTTACTGCTCTAGCTCAGGGAAATGGTAACTTTTTACCAATAGCCGAATAAGTATATAATTTCTTTTATTCACTACTAAGTATGTTCTACAAAATACTACACGCTAATGCCCCAGCAATGACATCTTAAATCCTCACCGCTAGTTATGGCTTTTTGTTGTTACTTTCTCCCAACCACAGCTGCCCTTTAACAGTACTGTAAAATTCAGGAACCAGTTTCAACAAAAAATACCAATCGTGCCAAAACAGGAGAAACGACATAATCTAAGCTAAAACTAGTCTTTGAATACAGGAAGGGAACTGATTTTTAAAACCTTAGTAAAGACTATAAAAATCAACCTAATATTAAAAAGCAAAAGAGATTATGTGGGCATAACCAGAAGTCTGGATTTCTTCATTTAACATTCACATTATATTTGCTGAAATAGAGCAAAGCAGAGAAAAGAGTATTATTATAGGTTTTCCCTCTTCTCTTTCAATTGATACATAATTTGTGTTGGTCTCTTTAGTATGATCAACATTGGACCAATTTTTTCCAGGTCCCATAATTTCTTTCCATGTGATTTAATTCCTTATGAATCTGGGGGTAAGGGTAAAAATGGTATAGAATTAAAATTTTTTGAATCAGTATTAGTATGCTAGACGGTTACATATACAATATCCCATTTAACCTTCCTATCATGCCTATGGGAGTCCTGGTGGCGTAGTGGTTAAGCGTTCGGCTGCTAACCAAAAGGTCGGCAGTTCCAATCCACCAGCTGCTCCTTGGAAAACATATGGGGCAGATCTACTCTGTCCTATAGGGTAGCTATGAGTCGAAATCAACTGGATGGCAATGAGTTTTTTTTTTTGTTTTTTTTTTTTTTGGTTATGATGTCTGTGAGGGTTAGGCAGTGTTATAGACAGGATTAGTTAGATACTGTTAGAGATGATTTGAAGATTTTTATTTTTTTACAGTTGCTCATCGTGACCCCATGTGTAGAGTAGAGCTGCTTCATAGGCTTTTCAAGGTTGTGAACTTTTGTAAGCAGATAACCAGGCAGGTCTTCCTAGGCTACTGTGGGTGGGTTTGAACTGTCAAACTTTCAGTTAGTAGTTGAGAACTTAACTGTTTGCACCATCCAACTACTCCATCATTTTATGAATAAAATGAGTCAAATAGCTGTCAATATTACATGGCCAATATATGGTAGTATTCAAATCCGACTGGCTTCAAAATCAATCTTCTTTTCAGTCTATGAACAAGTAGCCCAAGAACAGATTTTAGTACCCACCTACGTGTTAGTATTAGGCTACCATTAGGTGCTGTATTCAATTTTACAAATGGTCCATCTCCAGTAGACAAGATTGGCATGGAAGAGTTCTCACTCCTAGGGAAAAACACACACAGATCAAAAGAAAAAATAAAAACCTTTCAGTCATTTATTATTGTGGACATTAAAATAAATTATGGAATTCCATACAAAGAAACTAACAATATAAAATCTCAGATGTTTTACTATCTAAAAGATGGTGAAAAAAAAAAAAAAAAAACACCCAAACTCACTACTGTTGAGTTGACTCCAACTCATAGTGATCCCATAGGGTTTCCAGGGCTGTAAATCTTTATGGAAACAGACTGCCACTTCTTTTTCCTGTAGAGCTGCTGCTGGTGGTTTCGAACTGCTGACCTTTCGGTTTGTAGTTGATTGCTTTGCCCATGGCACCACCAGGGCTCAGGTCTATAGAATTACCCATAATGCCATGAAATGTAATTCTTATTATTGGATATTACCTCTAGGCCTTGATTGCATGCTTATATATTATTTTACAAAGTTAAAAATCAGTGCACATATTGTTTTGGTGTCTGATTTTTCATTTGACATTTCTATGTTTTCCAGTAGTTTCCATAATGATCAATTTTAATGACAACATTTCAGAGAGTTGCTGCACCATAATTTATTACGCCCTTCTCCTATTGTGTGTAATTCTCTTTTTGAAAAATGCGTGGTGCTTAAGAACAATGTAGCAAAAAGAGATCTTTAGTGTTTACCTTTCAAAATATTGCTTTGTTCTTGATATTTCCATCAATACAAAGCAGCATAAGCCCTAACTTAACGCCAGAAGCCATGTGACCACTTTGAAAAGGAGTATGTAGCCTAGACCTGCAAGGGTCAGATAGTGAGCCAGAACTGGGTGGAAAAAGAGATATTTTCCTGTGACAAAAGGCATTCAAGCCCCTGGACTTCCTTTTCCCTGAAAACATATTTACTTTATAATTTTGCTTTCAGCTATATACCTTCATTGAAGATTTCATAGAGTCAGGAAATGTCCAACACCTTTTTCTTCCCTAGGCTCTGCTGGAGACTTTTAGCTTCTCAATTCCTAATCTTGTTTCTTGTCTTTTATTTATTTCAGACTTTAATCTTCCTATAAAAATATACCTTCAATCTGGAAAAATTCTGATCCATGCTTTCTTCCACTGGTTATCAAGGAGATGATGGGGTTTCTATTTTTGGAGTACACCTGCTTGTGATGGGGCCACCCACTGCCCCTCCAGAAGAAGGCCCAATGTTTTCCCCAGACAGTGGCCAACTCCAACTCTTTTCTATCTGGGTAAGGATATAGTTGTTATATCAATAAAAGGAAAAACACCAGGCGGAGGGTGGTTCCTCTCTTTTTCAAATGAGACAACCTGTTCAGTAAACTGGAAGAGAGTCCGTTACCTTTCACCCACTGAACAGAGAGTTAGAGTAATGGCGGCTATACTTAATGTCCCAGAATTTAGCATTTTGCACTTATATTTTATAAACAGAAAAAGTAACTCAAATACCCAAAGCAATGTCCATTCCTTTAATAAAAGCTGAAATGGATTTACTAAAAGAAAGATGAGTGTTGTTGTTGTTAGAGATTAAGATATTTACCCCATGTGAGCAGAAGAATCATCTTATTTAAATATTTATATAAAATTTATTTGCTATAATTTAGAAAACTAACCAAAACAGGCATAACAATTTCAAAGGGCAGCAAGGATGAAGAAGGTCAGAAACACTCTAGGTCAAGAAGGACTTCACCAACTGAGAATCATTCTACTTAAGGATTCACATTCAGACAGAATGCAGATCAAAACAGATTTTAAAAGCCATCGCCACTGAGTCAATTCCAACTCATATTGACCCTATAGAACAGGACAGAACTGCCCCATAGGGTTTCCAAGGAACGGCTGGTGGATTCAAACTGCCAACCTTTTGTTTAGCAGCTATAGCTCTTAACCATTGCTCTACCAGGGCACCAAACAGATCTTAGAGGGCCTCAAATTTTATCATTTGTGCAGCTTCTGGTAGAATTCATTGTACCACACATTCCTTTTAAAAATATTAAGGACTGCCTATCCAATTTGAAGAGACATTTCTACAGGCTCCAGAAATACCATTGGAATTGGAATTGGTTTATTAGTGCATATCTTTGCTTCAAGGGCAAAGGTGGTGGGTCATAGTTACTCTCCATTTTCTCTTTTAGATATCTTTCTTCTTTTTACCTTTGCTCGTATTGCTAGCACCCTATTTATGCTGAATGCCTGTTATGTGTTAGACATTTTTCTAGGTAGTTTTCTAGGTCCCTAACTCCATGAACTTTTTCCATAGTCCAGGGATTCTCAAATTGTGTTCTCTGGACCAGCAGCATCAGCCTCCCAAGGAATGTATTAGAAAGACAAATTTCCCATCTCCACCCTAGATGAACCAAATTAGAGACTCCAGGCAAGGGGCCCAGGGATCTGTGTTTTAACAAGTTCTCCAGGAGATTCTGATGCATGTTACAGACTGTGAATCACCACCCAAACCCCAAACCCACTGCCATTGAGTTATTTCAACTCATAGTAACCCTGTAGGACAGAGTAGAACTGCCCTATAAGGTTTTGAAGGCTGTAAATCTTTACAGAAGCAGACTGCCACATCTTTCTCTCGCAAAGTGGATGGTAGCTTTGAACTGCCAGCCACTCATTTAGCAGCCAAGCACTTTAACCATTGTGCCACCAGGGCTACTCTGGGAACCACAGTGGTAGCCAAATACAACATCTACTTCTGCTTGCTAAGGGCTTTTCTTTTTTTACTTCTAAAGTGACTTACAGTTACCTGATAAGTAATCTGTATTAAGACACACATTAGTAAATAGAGGAATATCTTGAAAGGTAATGCATTCAAATGTATTTTAGATATGTGGATTTTAGACTCTTCAATTATCTCTAGCTGTCCCCTTTTTCTTTCCCTTGGATATGTCTCTTAAGACCCCTGAAGGGATGCATTAATTCTTGGGAAATTCAAAATGAAATCTGGACAAAGATTGAATTGAATGATGTTAAATTTATTTATAAATCAGTTTTATTGATGGTCTTGGCAGCTATTTTTTTTTTTTTTTAACATTTGCCTATTCTAGAAGAAAGGAAGACTAGAGGTAAAGCTTTAAGAATAAAGGATATTCAGAGCCAGAGCCAAGATGGCAGAGTAGTCAGACATTTCCAGTGGTCCTTCTTACAATGAAGACCAGAAAAAACAAATGAATTTATTATATATGACAATCTAGGAACCCTGAACATCAAAGGCAAAGTTGAGAATCATACTGCGTGGCAGGGGGAGGGAGAGATGGTTCAGAAGCAGCAAGGAGTTGCCAGAACTGACCAGATGGGAGCTGGTGCCCTGTGGGCCAGATAGGCTGGCATGTGTGGTGAGGTAAGCAATGGTGTTTGGGACACATTTTCCACGTTGGGAGAGACTGAGCATCGAAGAGTCTGATCAGGCCTCCAGAGCCAGTGAGAAGCGGCACTCAATCAGCAAAAGATTAGGATATGCGTTTAACCTACCATGAGGATCAAAAAACACACCATCTGTGAAGAACCTCTCTCCCATTTGCCTGCTCCCTACACTCTCTGCATGGTCCATGGCCAGCTTCAGTGATTGCTGCTGCATCCCCTGGGCCAGAAGTAGGACCCATCAAGTGCCCTGAGCCATTTTCCCAGCCTTGGAGAGGGAACAAATTAACAAACAGGAAAAAATAATCTACCAGCTCTCCTAAGCCGGGAGCTCAGGGCAGGCACAGCTCCTTTGCTCAGGCAGAGGCATAAGGGGTCCACAGACTTTGAATGCCTTTCACCCCTGCATAGACCTGTATCGACCCATTTCAACAGCATAGGCCCTCATTAGCACAGTACAACAGGGTATATACCTGAAGCCTAACTCCACTGTATCAGCTATATGGTGGAGTGGAAGGTTTGTGACATTTGACACTGCTCTGCCCACTAAGCAGGGTCCTCACCTACCTACATTAGAGGCCTAAGGACTGGTTGCTTCACCCATGCCACCTAGCCACCTGCTAAAGGAGTCCAAGAATAAGTGGTGCCTCCTAGTCCTTACAGCCAATAGCACTGGGTGCCCATAGTCAGCTGTAAAACCCACCCACCTATGCACTCTAGGGAACAGGGACACGCTTTCCTCCCAGACACTCAGGGGCAGCCATCAACCCCCTGCCTTAGTGCGTGACCCCCTATGGCAGCCAGATACCTGTGCCTACTCCAATCACCCCTGCCCATCTAGGACTGTTGGTGAGAGCCTGCACCACATACTCGGTGACTGACTACCTGGACACCTGAGCTGAACCCATACAAGAAAAGTAAATGGACTCCTGGGCTCACATACCTAGTAACAGGTCTGACCATCTGGTGACAGGACGTTAGAGCTTCAAAGGAGCCAATAATCAAACTTGCTCACATAAGCAGCCTATTTGGGCATATCAAAACAAGAAGCTAGGACACAATAAGCAAACATAAAATAAATAAATATAATAACTTATGATGGCTCAGAGACAACAGTCAATATCAAATCACATAAAGAGGCAGATCATAATGGCTTCAGCAAGTTCCCAAAATAAAGAATCAATATTCCAGAGGAAGAGAACTTCTTGGAATTATCGGAGGTAGAATATAAAAGATTAATATACAGAACTCTTCAAGAGATCAAGAAGGAGATCATGCAAAATGCAGACAAGCCAAGGAACATGTAGACAAAGCAATAGAGAAACTTAAGAAGATTAGAGAAGAGCACAATGACAAACTTAACAGGCTGCCAGAATCCATAGAGAGAGAGCAAACAGAAATCAAGAAGATTAACAGTAAAATTTCAGAATTAGACAGCTCAATAGAGAGTCATAGGAGCAGAACTGAGGCAATGGAAGTCAGAATTAATGGGATTGAAGATAAAGCACTTGACACCAACTTATTTGAGGAAAAATCAGATAAAAGAATTTAAATAAATGAAGAAATCCCAAGAATTATGTGGGACTCTATCAAGAGGAATAACCTACAAGTGATTGGAGTACCAGAACAGGCAGGGGATAACAGAAAATAGCAGAGAGAATTGTTGAAGATTTGTTGGTAGAAAAGTTTGCTGATATTGTGAAAGATGACAAGATATCTATACAAGATGCTCATCGAACCCCACACAAAGTAGATCCCAAAGAAAGTCACCAAGACATACTACAATCAAACTTTCCAAAATCAAAGATAAAGAGAGAATTTTAAGAGCAGCTAGGGATAAACCAAAAGTCATCCACACAGGAGAGTTAATAAGACTAAGCTGGGACTACTCAGCAGAAACCATGCAGGCAGGAAGGCAATGGGATCATATATATATATATATATATATACACATATATATATAAAGCCTTGAAGGAAAAAAATTGCCAGCCAAGAATTTTATATCCAGCAAAACTGTCTCTCAAATATGATGGCAAAATTAGGGCATTTCCAGATAAACAGAAGTTTAGGGAATTTGTAATAACCAAACCAAAATTACAAGAAATAAGAAAGGGAGTCCTCCAGTTAGAAAATCAGTAACATCAGATAACAACCCAAGGCTAGAACACAGGACAGAGCAACCAGATATAAACCTAGATAGGGAAGTCACAAAAAGAAATCAAAGGTGAAACCCTGAAAACAGGGAAACAGAGAGGTCAATATGTAAAAGATGACAACATTAAAACAAAAAAAGAGGGACTAAAAAATGTAGTCACAGATCTTTCATACGGAGAGGAAATAAAGGTGATATAAAGAAATAAAAAGTTGGTTTAAACTTAGAAAAATAGGGGTAAATATTAAGATAACCACAAAGGAAACTAACAATCTTACACATCAAAGTAAAAAACAAGAATAACATAAAGACTCAGCAAATACAAAATTAACAGCAATGAAAAAGATGAAAAGAAAATACATAAAGAAAAACAACTCAGCATAGAAAATTAAGTGGAACAAAAAAACTTGTCAACAACACAAAAAAAAGACATCAAAATGACAGCACTAAAAACATACCTATCAATATTTATGCTGAATGTAGATGGACTAAATACACCAATAAAGAGACTGGCAGAATGGATTAAAAAAAACACGATCGATCTATATGCTGCCTACAAGAGACATACCTTAGACTTAAAGACACAAACAAACTTAAACTCAAAGGATGGAAATAAATATATCAAGCAAACAACAATCAAAAAAGAGTAGGAGTGGCAATATTAATCTCTGATAAAATAGACTTTAAAGTAAAATCCACCACAAGGGATAAGGAAGGATGCTATATTATGATTAAAGGGTCAATAAATCAGGAGGATATAACCATAATAAATATTTACACACCCAACGACAGGGCTCCAAAATACATAAAACAAACTCTAACAGCATTGAAAAGAGAGATAGACTGCTCCACAATAATAGAAGCTGAGACTTTAACACACCACTTCCGGTGGAGGACAGAACATCTAGAAAGAAGCTCAATAAAGACATGGAAGATTTAAATGCCACAATCAGCCAACTTGATCTCATAGATGTATACCAAACAGTCCACCCAACAGCAGCCAAGTATACTTTCTTTTCCAATGCACATGGAAAATTCTTCAGAATAGACCACATATTAGGCCATAAAGTAAGCCTTAAGAGAATCCAAAGTATCAAAATATTACAAAGCATCTTTTCTGATCATAAAGCCATAAAAGTGGAAATCAATAACAGAAAAAGCAAGGAAAAAAAATCAAACACATGGAAACTGAACAACACCTTGCTCAAAAAATACTGGGTTATAGAAGAAATTAAGGATGGAATAAAGAAATTCACAGAATCAAACAAGATTGAAAACACATCCTACCAGAACCTTTGGGACACAGCAAAACCAGTGCTCAGAAGTCAGTTTATAGCAATAAATGTACGCATCTAAAAACAAGGCAGGGCCATAATCAAAACATTAACCCTACAACTGGAACAAGTATAGAGCAGCAAAAGAAGCCCTTACATGCCAGAAGAAAGGAAATAATAAGAATTAGAGCAGAATTAAATGAAATAGAGAATAGAAAAACAATTGAAAGAGTTAACAAGTCCAAAAGCTGATTCTTTGAAAAGATCAACAAAATTGACAAACCATTGGCCAAACTGACAAAAGAAAAACAGGAGAGGAAGCAGATAACCCATATAAGAAATGAGATGGGTGCTATCACAACAGACCCAACTGAAATGAAAAGAATCATAACAGAATACTATGAAAAACTGTAACTGATTTGAAAACCTAGATGAAATAGACAAATTTCTACAAACGCACTATCTACCTAAACTAACACAGAGGTAGAACAACTAAATAAAGCCATAACAAAAGAAGAGATTGAAAAAGTAATCAAAAAACTAACAACAACAACAACAACAAAAAGCCCCAGCTCTGATTATTTCACTGGAGAATTCTACCAAACTTTCAGACAAGAGTTAACACTACTACTACTAAAGGTATTTCAGAGCATAGAAAAGGATGGAATATACCCAAACTCATTCTATGAAGCCAGCATAACCCTGATACTAAAACCAGGTAAAGACACCACAAAAAAATAAAATTACAGACCATATCCCTCATGAACATAGATGCAAAAATCCTCAACAAAATTCTAGCCAATAGAATTCAACAGTATATTAAAAAAAAATAATTCACCATGACCAAGTGGGATTCATACTAGGTATGCATAGATGGCTCAACATTAGAAGAACAATCAATGTAATCCATCACATAAATAAAACAAAAGACAAGAACCACATGATCTTATCGATTAATGCAGAAAAGGCATTTGACAAAGTCAACACTCATTCATGATTAAAAACTCTCAGTAAAATAGGAATAGAAGGGAAATTCCTCAACATAATTAAGGGCATTTGTACAAAGCCAATAGCCAACATCATCCTAAATGGAGAGAGTCTGAAAGCATTCCCTCTGAGAATGGGAACTAGACAAGGATGCCCTTTATCACCACTCTTATTCAACATTGTGCTGGAGGTCCTAGACAGAGCAATTAGGCTAGAAAAAGAAATAAAGGGCATTCAAATTGGTAAGGAAGAAGTAAAAGTATCTCTATTTGCAGATGATATGATTTTATACACAGAAAACCCCAAAGAATCCTCAAGAAAACTACTGGAACGAACAGATTTCAGTATACAAGATAAACATACAAAAATCAGTTGCATTTCTCTACACCAACAAAGAGAACTTTGAAGAGGAAATCACCAAATCAATACCATTTACAATAACCCCCAAGAAGATGAAATACTTAGGAATAAATTTAACCAGAGATGTAAAAGACCTATACAGTGAAAACTACAAGACACTACTGCAAGAAACCAAAAGAGACCTGCATAAGTGGAAAAACATACCTTGCTCATAGATAGGAAGACTCAACATTGTGAAAATGGAAATTCTATCCAAAGCAATCTACAGATATAATGCAATCCCAATCCAAATTCCAATGGCATTTTTTAATGAAATGGAGAAACAAATCACCAGCTTCATATGGAAAGGGAAGAGGCCCCGGATAAGTAAGCATTACTCAAGAAGAAGAACAAAGTGGGAGGCCTTACACTACCTGATTTTAGAAACTATTATACCACCACAGGAGTCAAAACAGCCTGGTACTGGTACAACAACAGATACATAGACCAATGGAACAGAATTGAGAATCCACATGTAAATTCATTCACCTATGAGCAGCTGATATTTGACAAGGGCCCAAAGTCCATTAATTGGGAAAAGACAGTCTCTTTAACAAATGGTGCGGGCATAACTGGATATCCATCAGCAAAAAAACAGAAGCAAGACCCATAACTCACACCATGCACAAAAACTAACTCAAAATGGATCAAAGACTTAAATATAAAATCAAAAACAATAAAGATCATGGAAGAAAAAATAGGGACAATGCTTGGAGCCCTAATACATAGAATAAACAGAATATGAACCATAAGAAACAATGAACAAACACCAGAAGAGAAACTAGATAACTGGGAGCTCCTAAAAATCAAATACTTATGCTCATCAAAAGACCTCACCAAAAGAGTAAAAAGACAGTCTACAGAGTAGGAATGTCTTGGAAGAAGTACAGAATGCTTCTTAGAAGGAAGGATGGTGAGACTATGTCTTACATACTTTGGACATGTTGTCAGGAGGGATCAGTCCCTGGAGAAGAACATCATGCTTGGTAAAGTACAGGGTCAGCAAAAAACAGGAAGATCCTCAGTGAGATAGATGGGTTGACACAGTGGTTGCAACAAAGGGCCCAAGTTTAACAACGATTGTAAGCATGGTGCAGGACCAGGCAGTATTTCATTCTATGGTGTATAGGGTCGCTATGAGTCGGAACCGACATGATGGCACCTAACAACAACAAGAACAACAGACTGGGAGAAAATTTTTGGCTACAACAAATCTGATTAGCATCTAATCTGTAAAATCTATAAGATATTGCAAAATCTCAACAACAAAAAAGACAAATAACCCAATTAAAAAATGGGCAAAGGATATGAAAAGGCACTTCACCAAAGAAGACATTCAGGTGGTGTGGGGATATATGCCATTTAAACATGGCTGCACTATTGACAACTGCAGCCCCCACAGGTCTCTATGCTGCACAGCATGTTGAGACTTGTCTCCAACATGTTGAGACTTCTCACGATTTGTTTTCCCAAACCTATTGTCCCTTTACTGATTGGCTTGTTTACCTGAATTCCTTTTCCCTTGCCCACACCCAAAGCCCATTGTTTTGTTAATTGCTTTATTGCTTGCTGTATTGACTATAAAATAAACTCCTGGGACTGAAGCGGGTCTACTCCTCGGAGTGACTCTCCTGGCCCCACTTCTCTGTAAGAGTTGTGCAGTTGGTTACTGTCTTCGCCGTCCCGATTACTGTCGCTGCTGCGACAAGGCAACTACCAGATGCATGAGGAAATGCTCACTATCATTAGCCATTAGAGAAGTGCAAATCAAAACAACAATAAGATGCCATCGCACCCCAACAAGGCTAGCATTAATGCAAAACACGCAAAATAATAAATGTCGGAGAGACTGTGGAAAGACTGGAACAATTTTATGCTGCTGGTGGGAATGTAAAATAGTACTGCCACTTTGGAAATCGATTTGATGCTTCCTTAGAAAGCTAGAAATAGAAGTACCATACCATCCAGCAATCCTACTCCCTGGAAAGTATCCTAGAGAAATAAGTGCCATCACACGAACAGATATATGCACACCCATGTTCACTGCAGCACTGTTCACAACAGCAAAAAGATGGAAACAACCTAGGTGCTCATCAATGAACAAATGGATAAACAAATTCCGGTATATTCACACAATGGAATACTATGCAATGATAAAGAACAACGATGAATCTGCGAAACATAACATGGATGAATCTGGAAATCATTATGCTGAGTGAAATTAGTCAGTCACAAAAAGACAAATATTGTACGAGACCACTATTATAAGAACTCAAGAAATGGTTTAAACACAGAAGAAAACATTCTTTGTTGGTTACAAGGGTGGGGAGGGAGGAAGATGGCTATTCGCTAACTAGATAGTAGATAAGAATTATCTGAGGTGAAGGGAAGGACAACACACAATACAGGAGAAGTCAGCACAACTGGACTAAACCAAAAGCGAAGAAGTTTCCTAAACACAACCAAACACTTTGAGGGACAGAAAAGCAGGGGCAGGGGTCTGGGGACCATGGTTTCCGGGGACACCTAGGTCAACTGGCATAACAAAGTTTATTAAGAAAATTTTCTACATCCCACTTTGGTGAGTGGCATCTGGGTTCTCAAATGCTAGCAAGCAGTCATCTATGATACTTCAAATGGTCCCAACCCACCTGGAGTAAAGGAGAATGAAGAACACCATGGACACAAGGAAAATATTAGCCCAAGAGACAGAAAGGGCTGCGTAAATCAGAGACTCCTTCAGCCCAAGACCAGAAAAACTAGATGGTGCCTGGCTACCACTGATGACTGCCCTGACAGGGAGCACGATAGAGAGTCCCTGATGGAGCAGGAGAAAAGTGGGGTACAGAAGTCAAATTCTAGAAAAAAGATCAGACTTAATGGTCTGACTGAGACTGAAAGGACCCTGGAGGACATGGACCCCAGACTCCCCATTAGCCCAGAACTGAAACCATTCCCGAAGTCAACTCTTCAGATAAAGATTAGACTGGACTATGGGACAGAAAATGATACTCGTGAAGAGAGTGCTTCTTAGCTCAAGTAGATACATGAGACTAAATGCACAGCTCCTGTCTGGAGGCGAGATGAGAAGGCAAGAAGGGACAGTAGTTGGTTGAACAGACACGGGAAACCCTGGGTAGAAGGGAGGAGTGTGCTGTTACATTATAGGGAGAACAGCTAGGGTCACACAGCAATGTGTGTATAAATTTTTGTATGAGAAACTGACTTGAACTATAAACTTTCACTTAAAGCACAATTAAAAAAAAAAAAAAAGAATAAACGATAGTCAAGAAAATGCCAATCGTTCTACCCTGGGATTCTGAAATGATGTTCCATGGTGATATTTTCATTGTTCCATGAAGAAAAAAATAAAGATTATGTATACACTCAGAAAAGAGACACCCATATATCTTATGTTCTGAGACTGTCTTTTCTACATTTCTAGACTCAAACTTGCATGAGAAAATACAATGCAATTGACTTTGCACTTACGTTGGTATGGATTATTTAGAATAACTGGGCAAATACTCTTTTGAAAAAATATAAAGTTTTTGAATAATTAAATTTCTGTGCTAAATGTTGATATCAGCAATCTAAGAGTAGCGTGTAGGGGCCGTCAGTTCAAACAAACAGTTCCAGGTACTGGATGTTAGAGTTTGGAATTTAATTTGAGACAGACTATCTGCATTTCAAATCCTTCCACATCAAACTCATCCTTTTTTCTGACTGAACATAGCTTATCCTAATTGGTGTTCACATATAAACAGAATATAAAGCAGCAGAAGTTTACAGCAAACTATTCCTTATTTTAAGAAATAATGGAGGCAATAGACAATACATTTTTTAAAATGTTCCTGGCAAAAATAATAAGTTAGTAACTCTATGTTGTGACTATTTATTTTTGAAAGACAAAATCTCAGAATGACTGAAAAGTTGAATTGTTAAGAAGGAATGTATTATATGAAGTTCTGCAGCTAAAGCATTCAACTGAGGCTCTCCATATCTCAGTTTCCTTTTCTTGCAAGAAACTTAGTTGCTAATATTTACAGACGTTGTGTGTGAAGATTACAACTAGAGTTTGCACTTTTTAAATATGAAAATGTTCCAGATCTGTAGAACTAGATAACCCCATCACATTTCGCATAACTGTGTAGAAGTTTGGTATCACATAGAAACACCATATAGCATTATCTTGTTGACGTACTAATGCCTCGGAAACCTATTTCTAAACCTTTATTATCCTTGTTATGGGTTATGCACCCTCAAAGGCTCTCCCGGTTTCAGGGAAACTTTATTCTGTATGAGAAAAGAAGTATATAGATGCAACCATTATTATTTTTTGAGGTCATATACAGAGTATAAAAATACACTCATAGGTGAATTCTAGGGAGAGAAGGCAGGATATCCCAAGGCTATTCGCACGCATTAAATCTTCTGCCTCTCTTCTCAGGCCCTGCTTAGGTTTCTTCTCTTTTGTCTCGCTCCTCAGACTGTATTTGCTGTGATAAGAATTCTTCCCTGAAGCAGGAAGGAGCTTAGGTAGGGATGTTTTAAGCGTTTGAACACACTAAAGCAAAAAAGAATAATCATGCGCATTACAATGCTGCAGCAAGGCACTGTAGCTCATTTCACACCCCAAAAGGTTTAAGTAATGAATGGAGCCAGGTGGGATTAGCCTGAAAAGGCTTTTGGAGAAGGATGGACCTTTCTTTCAGATTGAAGGGAAAGAAGGGGATTGATTTGGCAGGGCAGGAGATGGGGAAGAGTGTTTTAATAGGTAGGAGAACAGTGGAGGGAAGGGATTTGAGGCAAAAGATGGCAAAGCAATCCCAAAGAGGGTCGGGCATGCGGGCAGTTAGGTAAACACATCGATTGGGCTTATTCGTTTACCACATCTGTAAGAACACACCTAGCACTCCCCTAGAGCCATGAAAGCTCTTAATGAACAGGTATGGGAAATTAATTTTAGATTTTCTGACCTCGGCCCTTAAAATTTTGTGACATTTCCAGAGAAAGAAAGAAAGGCCAATAGTTATGCTGACCTAGTCAATTTCCTCCTTTGTGCAAGTATTAAGAACAGGAGAGAAACTGATGAGGCAGTGGCGTTAGGAAGGAAATAAACCCTTGGCATCGCCAAGTAAAATATGGCTGATACTTACTTAGTGATACTTAGGGGAGATTGCTAAAGAGACACTCTCCTTTCTGTTCTCAGGCATTCTAAGTTTTATTGTTAGGTCACAAAAGATTTACAATCTTGGATGACCGGATTAGAACCGCTTGTAATATACCCTTGACTCATTTGCACATTCACATTATCTTCTCCTCAGTTGCTATCGGAGTTTATTTTTGAGTAACAAGCATATGATACACATTTTTACATTTTATGTGAAGTTTGCTTATTGCATGTATTTTTTCTTTGCAATGTGAGAAATTTCAGAGGGCATATGTAAGAAATTTCTTTTAGAATTGAGGGATAGGAGAAACTGGTCTTCGTTATGGAATTGGTAGCGTTTATGCCATCTCACAATGAATGTAATGTGATATTTAATGTTTTCTTTTTTGTGTGGGTTTTCAAGAATCTCAGATACAAATGTTAGTAATTAGGCTAGACTTTTCTGTTTTAAAGACTTGCCAACTTATTTCTTTGAACTTTATTTTCATATGTTGTTGTTAGCTGCTGTCAAGTAGTCCCCAGACTCATGGGGATGGTGCCCGGACCTGCACAAGCCCCTGATTAGTTGTGGATCAGATCATTGTGATCCATAAGGTTTTTACTGGCTGACTTTCAGAAGTAGATCTCCAGGCCTTTTTAACTAGTCCATCTCAGTCTGGAAGCTCCAGTGAAACCTGTTGGACATTATAGCAACACAAATCCACCACTGCCCGAGAGGGGGTAGCTGTGATGGTGGCTGTGCATGAGGTGCAGTTGCTGGGAATTGAACTTCGGTCTCCTGCATGGAAGGCGAGACTTCTACCACTGAACCACCAATGCCTCATATTGACATACAGTAGTCTATTAACCTTACTGTATATGCTCTTTGTTATAAATCACCTCAGTTTCTTTTTGAAAAGAGAGAATGGAAAAGAAATAAGAGAGAGAAGGAGGGGAGTAAGAAAGTGAGGAAGGAATGAAAATATAAGGAAGGAAGGAAGAAAAAAATAAGGAAAGAAGGAAGTAAGAAAAGAAAATTTAAAGGATGGGAGGGAAGAAGGAATATTATTCCATTACATTTATCAATTTTATTCAAAATTTTCCTTGGTCTCATAGACTAAACATCAGTAATTATAGTTTGTGCAGTTGTAAATACTCCCTAGAAAATAAATAGAAAAAAAAAGAAGCTTTAGTTATTCATTTTATAGGGCTAATGCTTTCTCCTATTCTTACCTGTTTCCATTTTAGAATATAGAAGACCCTTCCTAAATAACAGAATCTAAGGAAATGATAAAGGATATTGACTTTGGGGGAAAAATACTCTCTTGTTGCTTTTAGGTAACAGACTAAACAGCTATATGTTGTAGAAAATTATTGGTAGGTAATTCATAATTGTACCAAAACATAAAAGATTTTCTTGCCCTTTTCTGTGTATAATATCAATAATTTCTTTGCCACATAAAACTCCTGGTGTTACAAAATACCTATTAAAGAGTATTAGCCAAAATAGAAGTTACGGACAATGAGAATTCTTCCTTAACTGTGTCAGTGCCAATAAAGTTACATTTAGGTAAAAGAGTCAATTATTTCCCTGTGATATGTTTATAAATATTTTGGTATGATTACTTACTTTTGTGTGTTGCCTTTCTTGCCGTGGTCTTGTAACTCCCACCCAGGTGACTGGGTGGGACTGTGTGATAAGGTAATTGTGGCCCATCAAGGGGATTGGACTGTTTTGCCTTAAAAGAGAGCCAATTCCAGAGCAGAGGGGGGATGCTACCACCACCAAGGAAAAACAGCCAGGAGCGGAGAGCGTGTCCTTTGGACCCAGGATCCCTGTGCTAAGAAGCTTCTGGAAGCAGGAGATCGAGAGATCGAGAGAGAGAGAGAGAGAGAGAGAGAAAGAGAGAGCAAGCTGTAACCTTGAAGATGGTGAGAAGTGGTGGCAAGGAGACTCGACAGCAGAGACCCAGCAGCAGGAGACAGTGTGGTGGGCTTCCCAGGCCATAGAGGGAGAAAGCTGAGTGCCTCTGGGGAGAGGCCTAGGGCCAGGAAGAGGCATGCCAGCGAGCACGGCTGGGAAGGGGCTGTCCTGATGGAAGAACTGTATCCTTGAATGTTCCTGAGCCTGAATTATAACCCATTACTTCCCGAATAAACCCCAACATTGTGAGTATGGTCTGTGAGTTCTGTGTGGCCATTGCAATGAATTATCAAACCCAGCAGAGAAGTAGAGAGTGCTCTGCAAGGGACAGTGGGTGTCAGAGTTGGTAAAGATGGCAGAGAGAAGAGGCTTGTCTGGCCTCTGTCTCATGCGAATCAGCCTTGCATTGTTGATCTTGATTCTCCTTCCTGCTTGTGAAGGTAGAGGAGGTCAGACAGTGCCCCAAGCCATTTTTATAAATATTTAGTGGCAGAAAAGAGGTGAGTTTTTCCAAAGGAGAAATAATACCAGCCTGTAGTTGGCGAAAACCTAGCCATAGTTTTTTTTTTTTTTTTTTTTTTTAACTCTATTAGGAAAAAGTGTTCCAGAAAAATTACAATAGTCCAAGTGTCAGAATGAACAGCTAAGGCATCCTCTGGGTTGTCACAGACAATTCTCAATAGGATATTTAAGCCTGGTTGCAGTAGGAAAAAAAAGCTTGTTTTGTTTTGCTAAGCTTTGTTTTGTTTTTTAATACCAGGTGAAATCAAACTACCAAACGGTGGAGAAGTTTTGTACAAGTTCTACGTTTCCTAGTGAGGCAGGTGTGCAAAGGATCATCGATTTCTTTGGTATGGGAGGACTGCTCTAATAGAATCACCTCTTTTAAGAACTAAGACCTTGGGACTTCGCTTTAGCCAATGTCATTAATTAAAGTCTTAGCCTGGGTTCTATAGAGCCCCTAGCAGTTCATGATAATGCATAGGGGATTTGTCGTTGGATAAGAAAAAAATTACATCTTTATTTCTATTGTCGTCTGATTGAAATTTAGTATTTCCTTCAATTACAAATGTAGATAACTAACCACAATATTACCAGCTATCTGTAATTTCTCTCATTAAAACAATCTACAGATATCTCACATCACACAGCAGCTGCTGCATAAAAAAATCGTTAACATTCATCATTTGTTTTATGGTGATCATTAGAACCACCGGTATATCTTATTTAATACTTTAATAAGAATACACGTTACCATCATATTGTTTTCAATATTTTGATAGTCTTCAATGTAATTAAATTCTCTTGCAATTATGAGTATGTTACTTTATGCATTTAAAAACACGAAGCTGAGAAGCAGTCGATACGTTTCACCAGACTGCCAGAAGTATCCATGACCCACACAAAAAGATTAGGGAACAGCTATCCTAGAACAGTGGTTCTCAAACTCTAGCATGCATCAGAATCTCCTTCAGGAACTGTTAAAACACAGATTGCTTGGCCCAACTCCAGACTTTCCGATTCAATAGATCCGAGGCAGGGTTCCAGAATTTGCATTACTATAAATGCATCCTAGATGATGTTGATCGGCTGGTTTGATCCTAAAACCACAGTGAGAATTCTGGTTGTGTCAATGCAAATAAATTACCTAAGACCAGGTGATTCTAATGTGCAACAGGTTTGAGAGCTGCTGATCTAACTGTTGGATTACAAGAGGTATATTTGTTGGCATTCCTGCTTCCCTTGCCATAGCGTAAATAATTACCTTACCATTGTGCTTTCCTGATACGAGGGGAAGTACAAGGTGAGGAAAATAACTTTTAGATAATAAACCTATCAAAGATTATTCTTAGAAAATTATCAGATTATCATAGTTTGCTATTAATTATTTGCTCCTTAATTATTTTTAGTTAATATATTTAAAAAAAAGAAAAACACATATTTATAATATATTTCAGGTACATGATGGGCTTTTTAGCCAGGTCAATTAAATCATGTATAATAATATATTTTCCACCATACTGTGCACAGCTTTTACTTATTTCTGGAAACATAGCTAAGGATGAAATAAAAAGTGTCTTTAGTGCTAAACCTGCAAATTAAAAATTAAAAAAAAAAATCAGAAAATATTACTTAATCATTTCTATAAAAAGTTAGCAAATATAAAGAATTTAAGGTCAAAGTTAGTATTCTTTCTGCTAGTTCCCACGTCTTATCTTTATTGTTGTGTTCTGAGTTGTAATAAGTTTAGATTGTCCTCACAGGGTCAGACGGACAGGAAATACGGACAAGAACAAAAGCCCACCCACTTCTTAAGCTCGATTGACACAATACAAGTTCTCTTTTCAGTGTCCCAGGACTTGGTGCTAAAACTGTGGGTGAAAATTTGTGGTGGTACTTAACATGGGAATTTCGAGCTTTAGGCTCTCTTTATTTGAAAGCCAAAAACCTGTTGCAGTCGAGTAAATTCTGACTCATAGTGACCCTACCTGACAGACTAGAACTGCCCCATGGAGTTTCCAAGGAGCAGCTGGTGGATTCGAACTGCCCACCTTTTGGTTAGCAGCTGTAGCTCTTAACCACTGTGTCACCAGGGCCCCCCACAACATTTTCAAAACACTTCTGAAATGGGAGAATGTTTTAGCAATTCCATTTCTTATCTGGGCTTGAGAATGAGAAGCTCAACATAATGTGATCCTGTTTTAGCAATTCCATTTCTTATCTGGGCTTGAGAATGAGAAGCTCAACATAATGTGATGTTCCTGATATGTGAACTTACGGTGTCTTGCACAGGACTATTACAGGGTTTAAAAATGAAACTAACCCCTCATAGGCTGTCTGATAGGGATGCAATCAGTCTTATTTTTAAGACATTAATATTTCCTAAAATCTGTAAAGTTTTAAAGAGCTGATGATTTCATTTCTACTAGTTTGTAATGGATTAGCAAGGCAAACCAACTTGCATAGTTCATACATTGGGTTAGAAATACTATAGTGCTCTTTCCTAGAAAATATCATTTAAAAATCACTATTCTAAGTTTCTTCAACAGTTATTCTTGGATCAGGATAAAACGTTTTCTTTCGTACTTTGATCAGTGACATGAAAATGTTATTCAAAGTACTTTTTACTTACGCATGCGATAAATGGCAGGGAATGAAAACGTTTAATTTAAAAAAGCAAAGGCTGATGAAATATGCCTCATATGATTTACTAGAATCTGTAGGGAATTGCATTTTATACTTATCTGCATAAATAATCTGGAGAGACTACAGTACCTTTTTAATAAATTGAGTCCTAAATTACTTTCCACTGTACCAAACACATCATTTTAGACTAAGTTTTCTTTCAGTTACCATGCACTAGCCTAGACAAATTCTCATTAAGGCTATACTTTCTTTCAATTACTAGAGCTCTGTGGAGACTATTTAATAAGCACAGGCCTAATGATTAAAGTCTTTGCAGAGATTACCTGACTCATTTCTGAAGAAAGCAAGTGTCTGACCTTCACCCAGAATATTGTATCTAAGGCAGTGGGATGTACTGCTGGCTTTACACACGCTGAAAAATCTAGTTCTTTGTCCCTGTCTCCAGCTGAAAGGATTGTGACTCATAGGAAATGAGGTCAATGAACCAGAGACTAAATTCTGGATGGGAAAAAAAAAGCCAAAAGCACGTAAATAAATAGTACACAGTTGTGTAGAATTGGCTGTCACGTGCTCTGCTAGGCCATTTTCTGGAGAGTCTCCCCTGACATACTCAGATTGAATTAGGTTCTCCCACAGGGCATTGTATTTATCACATTATATTGTAATGATCTATTTATGTGTCTATCTCTACCACATAAGCATTTAAAATAAAAACATGTCTGATTTATCCCTAGAACAGACACAATATCACTGCTAATGCTCATGTTTCTGATCAAAATAATTATATTAGCAACTGTTAAAAGGTAATAAAGACATGTTTTGTAATAGACATTCTCTCATGCAACTGTAGAAATCAGCATTATGCTATCATCCAATATATTTCATCCAAATTCATTCAAAAACTTCCCTCAGTAAGATGTTGATCATTTTAATGTTGGTAAAAGACTCATCTTAACCCCATGTATCCTCCAGGAAACAATTTAGTGAAGATTCACAAACCACAATGGAAAGAACCTCTGTTTTTAATCATACAGTGATGCTTAGAAAGGTGGTGAGTTGAAACACAAAGTTCTACACAGTGAAAGAAATTTTGGATTTATCAGTTGGTGAAACAAGGTCAAGTTACCAATCTCCTTAGCCTAATCTTTACAAACTAAGTTATTGAGTCTATAAAACAGCCCCTCAGCCTTACTGGCAACTTTAGTAGTGGAAGTAGAAGACTTCCTAGAGCCTCACCTCTGTGAATTCACTACTGAACTCAAATCAACCTTAAAGTAGGAACCTGGAATCAATGTCACTTACCCAGTGCTTTACTTGAAGTTACAAAACGTAAACAATTGTCAGTTTTGGTGTTTTGCTCATTCTTCATCAAATCATATTATTCCTTCTACAACCTGTCCTCCTTTTAAGATCCTTTATGTCTCAAAGACCCTCATGTTGAAAGGGTTTTTACTAGAATACAAGCTAGAATGTATAATAAAAAGGAATATGTGTCTGTGTATATATATACACACACACATATATAATATATTGCAGGAAGTTTCTGATTGCTATAGATAAATTGATGATTATTTACGTAAGGATGATAAAACCCATTTCCCATTGCTATTGATAGGAATTGCTTTCCTGATGAGGTTGACTTCAACAGCTTGGAGCCGGAGAGTTCTCACTCTGAATGCACGGCATGTTTGGTGATAAGGGAAGTGGAACTCTCAATCCAACTGCAAGAAGTTATGGGGGCATTCCAGACATTTCAAGTGTGACCTCAACATATTTTCTATGATAAAATATCTATATGTGGCATTTAGGTTCTATATGGCACTAGTATATGACAATTCTCTGGTTCACTAGAAGTTAAATAGCTTTTACAGGCTAGTTCAGTGACCTAACCATTATATGCAATATTTCTATTGGAAAATATATTTTGGGTTCCAAGAAAATAACTTTGAACAAATTTTGGACATGAGTAGGCTAAGGACCATTATTGGAAGTATGAGAAAAAAAAAAAAAGGGTCACTTACAGGGAAAGCAATCGATTGAGTTTGATTTGATGAGTTAGGAATAGATAGTTGAGATAACTACCGAATGCTAAGGGAATATGTGCTTGTGTAATTAAGTTACTTTCCTTTGTAAATTCATATAATCTTTTGGAACTAATTAAATCAGTTTCCATAACATAGTTTATAAACAAAATGTCCTACATTCTACTTTGGTGAGTAGCGTCTGGAGTCTTAAAAGCTTGTGAGCAACTACCTAAGATACTTCACTATTCTCACCCCATCTGGAGCAAGGGAGAAAGACGAAAACCAAAGACACAAGGGAAATATTAGTCCAAAGGACTAATGGACCACAACTACCACAGCCTCCACCAGACTGAGTCCAGTACAACTAGATGGTACCCAGCTACCACCACTGACTGCTCTGACAAGGATCACAATAGAGGTTCCCAGACAGCTGGAGAAAAATGTAGAACAAAATTCTAATTCACAAAACAAAAAGACCAAACTTACTGGTCTGACAGAGACTGCAGAAACCCTGAGAGTATGGCTTCTGGACACTCCTATAGCTCAGTAATGAAGTCACTCCTGAGTTTCACCCTTAAGTCAAAAATTAGACAGGCCCATAAAACAAAATGAGACTAAATGAGCACACTAGCCCAGGGGCAAGGATGAGAAGTCAGGAAGGGACAGGAAAACTGGTAATGGGGAGCCCAAGATCAAGAAGAGGAGAGTGTCGACATGTCGTGGGATTAGCAACCAATGTCACAAAATGATACGTGTATTAGTTGTTCAAGGAGAAGCTTGTTTGCTCCATAAACCTTCATAAAAATAAAAATAAAAAATCAGTTGCCAGTTCAGGACAGAAAGTGAATAACAATAATTTACAATTGGACAACTTTTAGTATATATTTAGAGAGCTAGGTATGTCTGTATCTCTATATGTACATACATATGTTTATATAATGAATAATTCATTGCTTTAACAAATATTTAGCACCTTTTTTTGAGACAAAGATTATCTATTACTAGAGCTTAGTCATACCATGATAGATAAAGTAGACATGGCCCTTACTTTTAAAGACCTTATAGTTTAATATAAGAGTTTGATAAGCAAACTGGTTAATTATATACTGTTATAAGTGATAAAATAAACACAGATGACTCAGTATAGTTGGGAATCTCCAAATCTCCAAATTCATGAATACCAGAAGATTGGAGTGGTGATTTAGAGCTGACAGACTGTTCAACTTAAAAGAAGTAAATTATTATTACTTATTACCTTCCATTTTTCACTTCATTACTTTTGAGGTTGATGGAAAGGTAAAAAATGAATATAGTATACTTATATATTTGAAGTAACATATTGTGACATCAGACTGGGTGGAAAAACAATTTTTTTGTGAGTTATGAATATGGCATTATCACTTGCATTACTCTTCCTGGGAAAGTATTTACATTTTGCTTGTCCTTTTTCATAATTGTACTTCTACAACTTTTCCTAAAGAATTATCGTGAACATGTTGCAAAGATATAGCAGAAACATATTCTCTGAAGTAATCTGGTGATTAGTTAGATCTATTATGATATAGACATAAGATGGAATATTTTACTTTCTTAAAAATGATGATGTGAAGAGGCAGTCTTTTGGACAACCTGGTGGCCATGTCTTCCCCATTCCTCCTCTTGCTGACATCTTTGGGCTTCAGGAACAAACCACCGCCCCATACCCCCATCCTCCAAGGCTAATGGTTTGTCTGAACCTCAGCAGAGTTAAAGAGATACAATCCCGGACTTGGTACCAAGGTGTCTGACCCCCTCCCTCCTCAGATAGGGTGGGAAATAACATTGTACTTTGTGCAATGGGTCACATAGATCCTAGTCACGTGATCTCTGGGGTATAAAAATGGCTGGTGAGGGACTTCATGGTCCCTTAACTATGGTACTAGTTGGAAGTATGTGTAGCATAAGTGTCCAGCCCATGTAGCTAGGTCTATCTGGTCAGGTGGAACCCGCAGAAGACTGGCTCATTTTGAGTCCCTCATTCACAATGCCAGGTGGAGGCATGAGTAGAAGAGTTCTCTATCTCCACCAGGACAACTTCCAGAAACCAGAGAGGACTGGTGTATCATGTAACTCTTTCCCTTGGGTCCCTCATCTACAGTGCATAGCAGGGCGCGTGTAGAAGTTTTCCGTCTCTGCTTGGACAGATTTGAGCTGGGGGGACCGTTTGTCAGTTGTATGCTGTCTGCTTCTTTTTGTAAGTAATAAAATTATAAAAGCTATTTTCCATGTGCTAACCTGTGTTCAGTCTCTGATCAGAAGGATGCCATACTCATGGAGGAATCACGATTAGTGATTAGTTTCCTTTTTCTAACGGCCTCCTGGCTGTTTAGAAATCTGGGACAACCTGTGAGCATGCAGTTTTGGCATGGTGTATTGCCTATAATCTGTAGAAAAATAGTTACTGACAGGCTAAAAGCTCATATATCAGTAGGTCACATAATATTTAATCTAATATCTATATAGTGTAATGCTGTATTTATTAGTTGTATAATAATTATAGAAAGTTTTTTAACAGGGGTGATTTTTTGAGGATAGGGCCACTCAAGATTTTTTCTTCCTTTTATGTGTATTTTATAAATTCATAACTTGCATGAATTTTCAATTTCTTAATAAATCTGACTTGGTATCAATAAAAAAGTTAGAGAACCTGTTAAAAGGGGGCTGAGTAGAATTACTTACCCTAATCCCAGCAGCTGACAAACATCATTTGAAATCTGGGTGGTCCAGTTCTCAGCACAAGCTGCATACCATATGCTCTGGATTCTGAACTGCACCAAGCCTTTGCTCGTTGTGCCATTGAAAAGACGCACTAAAGAGATTAGATCACACACAGGTCACTTCAACCGAAAGTAAATGTGCAATGTTCTGAACATTTAGAGTTTAGAAATTAATTGTAGTATTTTCTTAATAGTATGCTGGAAGGCCTATGTTGAATAATACACATCTGTTGAACTTAATTTTGCTCTTTCATAGGACTATGCAAATGGAAAAAGGCAAGTTGATTGCATACCAATAAAGCAAATGAACGTAGAGTATATAAGGTTATTCATGAAGAGGATGCCTTATAAATTTAGCTTCTAAAGGAAGGAAAATTCAAGTTTAGGAATAATTATAGGCAATTTTTTTTTCTACTTTCTTCTCCAGGAACTATTTTCTTTGAATTCTGCCTTTTGCTGTTTGACGTCCATCATCCTCCCTAATATCTCACACTATTTTTGATAGAGTGTTAAGGATGTTAGTGGCTAGGCAGGAATTGGGCCAAGCTAAGCTACTTTATCAAACAGGTAAAACATCAGCAATGGTAGTCTTACTTCCAAACACCATATTGTAACTCTATATGGAAATTTTATTTTATCATTTTTTGCTACTATGAGAGTCAGACAGGCTACCCTAGGTCTGTGGTCTTTGGTAATCACTTAACTTTTCTAAAGCTCAGTTTCCTCATGGCTAAAATACAGCTAATACTAATTATGGGATTATTTAAAGCACTTAATGGTAGTTACAGCGCCTGGCACATAGTAAGATTTAAATCTTTGCTTTAATATTGTATTATAAAATATTTTATTTCAAAATAAAAATAAGACATGTGAAAGTAACCATAACTCAGAATGCTATACAAGGTCTGGAAGGGGGATGGATTGAAAGCTCAACAAAGCAGAAGGAGTAGTAGGTACTAAAGAACCAAGAATGCAAAGAACTAATTCCAAGGAAACAGTTATGAAAAAACATGCAGGTGCCTCTTTTATGATGGCAATGTCCAGAGCGTGTATAGTAGTCAGTAAGAGTGTTGCTACAGTGCATGGTTTGGACTCTTGTTTCTCTGCGGTATTTTATGCTCTGTATTTGAATGTGGTTGTCCTATACTTATTAAATCTAGCAAAATTAAACAAACAAAATTTAGGCCTGCATGTTAACTTGTCTTCTAACCTAAGTAGGGACAGAGGCCTTGAAATAACTGGAAGATACTTATACCCAACAGCATCAAAACATGGCCTGGAGCCATGGATGCTGGATGAAACCCTGAAACTATTGCCCAGAGATAATCTTTAAGCCTTAAACCAAAAATATTCCCTGAAGTCTTCTTAAAACTAAACAATAGTCTAGCTTAACTAGTAAAAAATGTCTGTCTTCAGCATTATGCTCTTTTAAAAACTCTCTATAGGGGATTAAAGGGACAACAGCAACTCAAAAGATTAGGTAGGATACTTAGGGGGCAGTGAGTATGTGTTAATGGGGAGGAACAACTCCGAAAACGAGGGTAAGAATGGATGTACAACTCTAAGAATGGAATCAATGTCACTAAATTGTACATGTAGAAACTGTTGACTTGGTGTATGTTTTGCTATGCATAGTCTCAACAACAACAGCAAAATAAAAACAAACAAAAAAATACGGCCTAAAAAATGTACTTATTTTCTTCCTTTCACATTTGTTGAATCCAAACACATATGCTAAAGTAATAATAAAGGTTAAAAAAAACTCAGAAAAACCAGACATACCACAGTGTGCTTCATCTGAGCCATCCTTACAGTGTGGGTGACTGTCACAGAGATTCACCAGGGGAATACACTCTCCAGTTTCACACTGAAAATTGTCTTCCTCGCAGGGTTCTGCAGGGAAAGAATGTTTATTGTATAAGATAAAGACATTGCAAATAGAATATTCTGGAGAACCCATCCCATTTCTACCCCTTTTACTGAGAGTCGTTTGAAACAGCATGTGGTGGAGGGGGCTATCATATTGAACAAGGCAATGCCCTTAGTTGCTCAGAATGTCTCAGAAATAGTAGCATCAAAGCAAGAGTTGTAGCTTGAGGAGTGTGTGGAGGAAACTTCAGGTACTTCCTCTGCAGCAGAGCCTGAGTCATTTCCATGGGTTGCCCACCCACAGAATTCTCTGACAGTATTCCTTCAACACACCTCAATAAACACACCATCTAAGCAATAATAGTTGGAATGTTACACAAGCATGGCTTCAGGAGAGGTCTTCTGGTGCCAAACCATTACACTTCCAAATGACACTTCCAAACCATTACAATAAAGAAAATTGTAAGTTAGTACTTGGCAGGACAAAGTTGGACCGGGTTGGAAGACAGCTGGGTTAAAGCCTGACCAGGTGGGAAAGAGTAGTCACAAAGAAATGGGAAGCCTGCAATAGCTGTAATTTGAGAGGAAGCTGGGGATAGAACTCTGAATAAAAGTAAAGCAGGGTTGGAGTCATGAGTATGTGCTTGGCACATGAAAAAACAAAAGCAAAGGGAAGAGGGATCATAGAAGAAAGGAGCTGGGTAGATACAGAAGCAATTGATAGTTGATGCAAAAGAATGAGTTGTGCCAAAAGAGATTTACTGGGAATATTCATTGTTTAAAGGGAATGGCTGTTGTTGTTGCCTAGAATTAGTTGGTCTTAGAGAATTTTGTCCTGAGTCTCCAAGTGTTTTCTGATTATGGCTTGGGAGAGACAACTGCATGTTAAAAGGATACTGGAAACTCTGTTCATGGCCACATGGGATTTGGATCCGTTGAGAATGGAGATGTAGTTGAGTATGGAGAGGCTTAATGTCTCATCTCCAAGAGAACCAATTCAAATGGGGTTGCCTGAAAGAAGAGTGGTTAGTATCTCACTCGCCAACTGATAATGTATTATACTGCAGCATCGTAAGGGCTGATGCTTCCAAGGCACTAGAGTAGGGGTTTCAGAATTTTTCCAACTGTGACCCTAGTAAGAAATAGATTTGAAATCATGACTCCAGGGCACACATAAAAATTTTGTGTTTGTGTGTCTCTGTATGTGTAACTAAATTAATCTTTACCCTATTCTGTTGTATTCTTTTATTCTATTCTATCCCATCCCATCTCTTCCCATTCCATTCCATTCCATTTCATAAGAAAGAGTACAGGCCAAAACTCAATATATTGATTTTAAGATGACTGAAAAATACCAAACTAAAGTGAAGTATGGTGAAAAATTTCATGGGCGATGGTGACTTTAGTCCCCTCACATTTGCAGGCAAATAGCCATGTAAATAAAGATGGGTGTTCATTTTCTGCATAATGAATTCAGAAGTCACAAAGTTGGCTGGAACACCGCTTGATGTTAGTGAAGGCTAAGAGAAATGGCAGCGGTAGAAACAACCTGCATTTCCTCCTTGCGTGGACACGAAGCCTGGGTTCCATTTTGGCCATGTGGACACTGGGAAAGATATCACTGCCTGCCAGGGAAAGGGGGCTTGAGCACAAAGAAGAGGAGGGATGAAACCTGAGAATTAGGAGCTGAGCAGCATTAGAAGGGATCACACAAGCAGTGTACTACCCATGCCTGCAGTCTAGTAGTCCTATGGGCGAGAGGGGCTCCCAGGAACCCACAACTGTGTTCTCCAAAAGAGCGAGCATTTGACCAGGGGCCAGTGTTAGCCCAAAGAAAATACAGTGGTGACAGATTTTCCCATCCTTTCTACTTCAACACTGGAAATATGTGAAGACAAATGGGAAATAAAGAGGAAAATGCATCAAAGACCATATTTCCATCCTACCCCACTTTAAGCTCTTATTGGGCTAAGGTTTGTGCTTGAGTTGAGGGATAAAAGAAGCTTTAAATTAGATGATATTGAAGTTTTGATGTTGTACTATACTGTACATTTTAATACCCAAAAGTTAAGTCTTAGTTAGCAAATCGAGATCTTTCAACACTTGAAGTAATTACAGAGAAAATAAATCTGTCTGAAATTTCCGGGACAGGAAAAAAGACTTGAAATAAAGGTAAATGGAGAAAAATAGAACTTTTTTCTGTGTATACTTTCACTGAATTGAATCGAACCATTCATTAAGCCAAATACACAATGCCATAACTATAATTTCCACATGTCAGGTTTCCTTATTTTTGGATGCCCAGGGCTTGGCAAAATGCCTTGCACAAAGTAAGGAATCAATTCATGTTTGTCCTGTGAAATAAATTAATTAATGTTAAATGAGTGATATGTTTCAAAAATCAACATGAATCTTAGTAATAGACCCAACACAAAATAAAGCAATTTCTAAAAGTATGATTTTAAAAAAATACATTTTAAACTGAAGGAAATTGGATGACAGTAACTCCAATGATTTGAAGAAGAGAAATTAATTTTACAAATTATGAAAGTAAGATTTATTTATTTGCCTGGTGATTAAAACTTGGTTCTGGAATCATATGACCTTGATTTGATTAGCAATTTAGCCATTTTCTAGCTTTGTGACCTTGAGCAAATAACTTAATCTTTCTGAGCCTCAGTTTTCTTGACTGTCAAATGAGAATAAATACTATTTATATCTTAGGTGTGTCGTGAGAATAAATTTAAAAAGTGATGAAATGTATTTAATGTGCCAATATGCATATAATGAATGCTCATTAAATAATATTCTGAATAGCAAAAGTGGTAACGTTTACCAATCAGCCTTTTCACTGGGATTTTTAAGTTAACATTCTTACTTCCACGTGCTTACCTGGTTTAAAATCTATTTCTTACTATGGTCGTGGTTGGAAAAATTCTGAAACCCCTAGTGCTATTTTCTTCTCCCAGATTACCAGACAAACAACGAGTAGACATAACCAATGCTTTCCTCTGGATAGCTTATAAAAGAAATTGAAGCTGTTTGTGTACTTTATTTTAAACATTGCAAAAATCCGTATTTTCTCTATCTAAATCTAAATTACCTTAATAAGATATTTTAAGGCAGCTATGTGTGTTTTTTTTCCGCAAACATTTATACCATGAGAGAATTAGAAAAAAAATAAGTCAAAAGATAATACTATTAGGGAGGTTCTTGTAAATGTAATTTTCAATTTGTTTCACAAACACACAAAAGTTTTAAACTAGATTAGTGAGATGATAAATGGGCAAAGACAACTACGTATTCTACAGGCAAGCTATAATATTACAACTGACTTTATATCTTACCTTTCTAGTATTGCATTTCCCTTAGAAAATGGGAGAGTTTCAAAACTAGCTATGCATGCATTTGTATTTATATATTCTACCTGAAATCTATATTTTAATACATTATATGTATTTAAAAAGTTGACAGCATTGATTAGATACCCATAATCGAATATCTTAATTTACTTATAGATATGTTAGTCACCACTAGTTATTTTGAAATCATCTCATTACTTTGTTTTCGTGGCTTGTTAAAATCATTATGTAAAAATGAACTCTCAATGCCAATAATTTAATTATAGCTAAACTTATTGATAATTTTACTCTTTTACCAGTGCAGACAGACTATATTTAATTGGAAAAGCACATATTAGTTGAATGGAACAAGTTAAATATCTGAATTAAAACATCTATAAATATCTGAAAATTATGACTCATTTCTGTACTTTAGACAAAGCTAGTAGGATTATACCCTATGGATCCAGAAAAATTAACCTGTTTTCTGTAAGCTGGATGCATTGGATGCATTGGATGCATAAATGCTGATGGAGCAAAACTATCGTTGTTAAACTGAATAAAAATTATAAACTCTGAGGAGAGGTGGAAATAAGACCTTCCAAAATTTTCCTTGCGTGCATAAATTGGATTCTAGTTTGTTGCAGTTTGCAGTAGTTTGGTTTCATTAGAAAGTCTTTAACCCAACAGTTTAATTCTCTGTGGCCTCTGAAATCTTATTTTTGATGGTCTTATGCCTATGGTGAGAGAAGGAAAAAGAAATATTGCTAAGAATTTAATTTCCCCATCTCCTTTTTATGAAGTCTCCAGTAGCCCTGCCTCATTTAGTCAACAGATGCTTGGTTTTATACGGAACTGAATTGATCTCTAAGGCACATGCCACACAATTTGGGGAGGACTTTAAGCCCCCTAACTGTAATCATCTTCTACTTCCACAGTTGCCTGTTAAGCACTACTGAATTCCAAATTAAGACCCTGAGTATCAAAAAAGAGCAATGAGGGAACATTTATAGGAGACCAATCTTAATAAATCTATATTTTATATACTCCAGTTTGATGTAAATGGAAAATGCACCAATATCAACAGATACTTGTGCCCAATCTCTCTTTCCATTACTAGGTTGATTATATTTCACTGCCAACTCTCTATTTCTGTGATTGCTTTCCAGTAGGTTGATGTGAAAATCTGGCTAAGAGAAGACTGTGCTGATGGTAATCCAATTAACCCATTTTCTATTCATTGGTACCTGTCCCATGTCTAGGAGGAATGTGAAACCCTATTCCTAGAATATTCACCATGCAGTACTGGTTATAGGAGACTCTCCATTCTACTTCCCATCAAGGGACTTTGCTCTTGAAAATAATTTACTTCATAAATAACAAAACAGTAGTAACTGAATCTAGTCAAAGGGGACACAAATATAAACAAACCCTACACCGTGTATTTTGTGTTGAGAGCAATAAATTATGTTCTTTTAGATTTTATCTTGAATAGAGATTGTCATATTTTCCCCAGTTTTTGATGCTATATCTCTTTATAAGAATCTAATGAAAAAAACCAGCAACGATAATACTTTTGATGGAAAAATTTATTAGTCTTCCTTTTCACAAATTTTTCTTCCCTTTTCACTTTTCTCCCTTCTCACTCATATAATAATTTAGTGTGTAAGAGTCTTCCTCATTTTCATTGACCCTGTACTTTACCAAACATGATGTCCTTCTCCAGTGACTGGTCCGTACTGATTACGTGTCCAAAGTACGTGAGACAAGATCTCACCATCCTCTCTTCTAAGGAGCATTTTGACTGTACTTCTCCCAAGACAGATGTTTGTTCTTCTGGCAGTCCATGGTATACTCGAACTCAAACACATCAATTCTTCTTTGGTTTTCCTTATTCATTGTCCAGCTTTCCCATGCATATGAGGCAAGTGAAAATACCATGGCTTGGGTCAGGCACACCTTAGTCCTCAAAGCGACATCTTTGCTTTTTAACACTTAAAAAAGTCTTTTGCCTAAGATTTGTCAATGCAATACATTATTTGATTTCTTGACTGCTGCTTCCATGGGCCTTGATTGTGGATCCAAGTAAAATGAAATCCTTTATAAATTCAACATTTTTTCTGTTTATCATGATGTTGCTTACTGGTCCAGATGTGAAGATTTTTGTTTTCTTTATGTTGAGTTGTAATCCATATTGAAGGCTGTGGCCTTTGATTTCATCAGTGAGTGCTTCCTGTCCTCTTTACCTTTCAGCAAGCAAAGTTGTGTCTTCTACATATTGCAGGTTGTTAAGGATTCTTCCTCCAATCCTGATGCCATATTCTTCTTCATATAGTCCAGCTTCTCGGATTATTTGCTGAGCATAAAGATTGAAAAAGTATGGTGAAAGGATACAACTCTGATGCACATCTTTCCTGATTTTAAACCATGCAGTATCCCCTTGTTCTGTTCATATAACTGTCTCGTGGTCCATGTACAGGTTCTGTGTGAGCACAATTAAGTTTTCTGGAATTCCCATTCTTGTTATCCATAATTTGTTATGATTCCCACAGTCGAATGCCTTTGCATAATTGATAAAACACAGGTAAAGTCTTTCTGGTATTCTGGCTTTCAGCCAAGATCCATCTGACCTCAGCAATGATATCCCTGTTCCAAGTTCTCTTCTGAATCTGGCTGGAATTTCTAGCAGTTCCCTGTTGATGTACTGCTGCAACTATTTTTGAATGATCTTCAGCAAAATTTTACTTGCATGTGATATTAATGATATTGTTCGATAATTTCTGCATTCCGTAGGATCTCCTTTCTTTGGAATGGGAACATACATGATTCTCTTCCAGTTGGTTGGCCAGGCAGCTTTCTTCCAAATTCTTGGCATAGACGAGCAAGTGCTTCCAGGGCTTTGTTCGTTTGTTGAAGCATCTCAATTGGTATTCCGTCAGTTCCTTGAGACTTGTTTCACCAATGCCTTCAGTGAAGCTTGGACTTCTTTCTTCAGTACCATCAGTTTTTGATCATATGCTACCTCCTGATAGGTTGAACCTCGACCAGTTCTTTTTGGTACAGTGACCCCATGTATTCCTTCCATCTTCTTTTGATGCTTCCTGCATCATTTAGTGTTTTCGCCATAGAATCCTTCAATATTGCAACTCGAGGCTTGAATTTTTTCTTCAGTTCCTTTAGCTTGTGAAATGCCTAGCATGTTCTTCCCTTTTGGTTTTCTAACTCCAGGTCTTTGCACATTTCAGTATAACACTTTACTTTTTCTTCTCAAACCACCCATTGAAATCCTCTGTTCAACTCTTTTACTTCATTGTTTCTACCTTTCGCTTTGGCTACTCCAAATCTCTCAATGGGCTTCTGTGCTATTATATCACTTATGGGGAACAGGTACTTAGTAGTTGTATTTTAGTTTTTTTAAAAAAAATGTTAGAGTCATAATTTTAAGTATAAAATAATGGTAAAGCCAGTACTATTACCCAAAGCTCTTTATTATACCATTTTTTCAATATAGCAATAAGAACCAATAAGCTTTTATCAAACAAAATATACCCAAAGTCTGTTTTATCTTAAAGTACTAAACATCAACTATCAAAGTTTCCTTATCCATATCTATCACCCTCTACACCTTAAAAGCATCATTGATAATGTCAGAAAATCAAATGATTAATGTAAGTTAAATACAATATTGAATTAAATTAAAATAATGCATACTCCACAAAGAAAAAAAAATCATACATTGTAGATAAAATATTGGTACACAAACATGGTGATCGGAAGAAAATCATCAAGGGACAGAATCAAAGTGAATCAATTCACAATGGTATTCTCAAAATTGTCTTGATTAATTTTCCATAGCACTGATTTAATTATTTCTGGAGCATATATATATACATATTTACATATATATATATATATTTACATTAAATTTATTGGTATTTTCATGTCACTGTATTTTCTTTTTTGTCACTTAATAATGACTTGTCATTTCTACATCTCTTTTTTCATGTAGTCCAATTTATTTTAAAATGAATTCTAATGTTTTTGTAGGCTTCAACATCTTTATTCCTTTTTTAAGCTATATATTTTTTCGTAGGTGTTAATTTTTTGTTTATATATTTCACTAATTGACTATTTTGATTGATTCATTGTCATTGTTGTTTATAATTCACAAGTAGCTGCTGCTAAAACCGGTTACAAAATCTTCAAGAGCAGGTCAGCTGATTGGGCTACCAGTCTCTCCTACCTCAGTAATCTGGAGAATAACGAATGTTATGACTTATTAATCAGGTCAGATGGTAGACCAGTTGTAGCTACAGGTCAACTTCCCTATTTACTGTAAAGCTGAAAGCATAGCACCCTATCTGGTTTGGAATCAAAGGTCTAGGTGGTTTTGAGTGGAGGAACAGATATAAACATAACTTAATTGCACATCTGGATGTAGGATTAGATAACAGGCCAGATGAAGATCATCCCACCCTATGTCTTGCCTAGGCATCTAGCAGCTAGAACAAAAAAACAAACAAAACCCAAACAGACCACAACGTCCTGTGTAAGGCAAAGATAGGTAGAGGTAGGGATTAACATATATTCTGTCTTCCTGACATATTTGTACCTACAGAGAACCACCGAGTTGTGAGGCAGTAGTGTAAGATAAAGTGTAGTTTGAGTGGAGCAGCAAGCTATCAAAACGTCTCTGTACATCGTTAATTGTAAAGAGTTATGTGGTTGTATATATCCATGTAGAGCAGTCCACAATCTTGTTTGTTCCTGCTGATTGTATTATTGATTCCATAAATACAGGGTAAGAAGATTGTGTATTCCAGCAAACATCGTGATCAAATTCCTTTATTGCAGCAACTTTACACTGGTTCTCTCTAATAAGTTAAGACTGTTCATTTATTAAGTGGATGTTGTTGGCATTCAAATAGCTGACATGCCTATTTCCCTGTTGCTTTTTGAAAATGCTCTTAGCAAAGGGAACATCAAGTGTCAAGTCTCCCACTTCTAACTTTTAGCACAGTCCACAAAATGAACAAAATTTACATGAAGTAATAAGAACAACAACAACAAAAAATTCTGACTCTACATACTAAAGAAGTGGAAGAGACAATCTGCTGAAAAACATTGTGGATTCTGGCTTTAAACAAATTCAGGTGATGCTTATATAGAAGTGAAGGAAGGATGAAACTATTAAGAGGAAGAAGAATGAGTGCTTTAGATGCAAATGTTGAAATCTTGATTTTGGCCTTGCAATCCTATACGCATTTATAGTTTCTCTCCAAAAGTTAACACACAATGTGTAATCCTGAGTGTGCTTACCTGGAACCCCCAAGTGATAGCCAGTAGTGAAATTTGCTTTAAAGCCCCCACTTGTCACCTGGTCATCAGTGATGAAAAGCACAGCCATTCTGTTGGTGGCAGAGAATACATCATTTACTGGACCCGGTCCTGTGTACACAGCTGCTCCAAAAAAAACCAAGAAAATCAGTGAAACGATCCTTTGTATCCAGAAGCAAATGTACATCTTATCTCAATTCCATCTTCTAGATGTAGGGCTGCATGCAACCTAACTCATGAAGAAGCCACATATAAAAAAGAATGTGTATGTTCTTTTACATTTTAGACTTTGCTTCTAGGAAGCCAACTTTAATATTACTTGAGACTTCTGCAGCTCTATAATTCTATGATGAATTACTCATGATATTACCTGATTAAGCACCACTACTATTCAAGCTTATATAATTTCAGAGGAATGATTATTTGCCTGTTTAAAGGAGCCCTGGTGGCACAATGGTTAAGTGCTCAGCTGCTAACCGAAAGGTTGGCAGTTCAAACTCACGCAGAGGCTATGTGGGAGAAAGACCTGGCGATCTGTTTTCTTAAAGATTACAGCCAAGAAAACTATATGCCTGTTCTGCTCTGCCACTTGGGGTCACTATGAGTTGGAATTGACTTCATGGAACCCAATAATAACATAAAACAATAAAGGTTACAGTCTCCCTTAGTAAATTTTTGTCTAAATTTATTTGTTAATTTTTGTAAGTTAAATAATTAACCTAACCTGAAGAATGGATTAATTAAAAACAGATAATATAAATCTGAATGATGATTTTCAACCTTTTTCCCACTAATTCCTGGGCTCTGTGGGTTTCATAAACAATGAAACACTCTTTACTAAAAAATAAAATCTTAAGCTAACTAAAAAAATACTTTCATCCTTTTAAATGTTTATATATTGGAATCCCTGAAAGCAATTCTGCTTCAAAAGAGCTCCTTGCTACACATTTGGAAACAATGATTCCAAGATATCCTTCCAGAATTCTTATTTACTTTTCAATGATTTACGTAAATATTAAGAGGTGAAATGATGAACATTGAGTTTTCTTATGTCATGAGAAAATTGAAGTTTTTGTTTGAAGGACAATGTAATCTGGAAATGAGAAAAGCACTGAAAACATGTTTAATAATGTGTATATAAAAACTAAATTGGAAGTTACTCAGTTCTTGCTAGCCTTTTAGCCCTACAAGGAACTTCCATTCTTTAACTCCGTTGTTCTGGGTGGCCCTCAAACCTCTCTTAGGAAGCTTCACTCTCAAATGTCTTGGGATTTTTTTCTCGAAACCCATCCCTAGGGGGTGGATTGTGCATGGCTGAGGACTCCCTTGTCTCTTCATGTCCCATAGAACATTGCTTCTGGATTCTTCAATTAGTTGCAGTGTCCATATGATTGCAACCCCATGACTAATCGGCTAGATTTTATAAGAAACGGTTGATATGAGTCCAAATCATAGTTAGATAAAACACTTTTAGTCCTAAAGGGCATTGTTTCATGTACTCCATTGAACCCTTCAACCAGCCTCATAATTCTATGCATGACTTGCAAAAAGATATTCTTTCTTGAAAATTGGTTACTAGCTAATTAGCAAATTAGCTATTACATTTGAGTGATAGCTTTTTAATACGGTTACCATGTATTTTCTGATCTAAGTACAAAATTTCCCTTCTTTAAAGAGAACACTTTTTTCTGTATTTATTAAAAATAATCAGCAACAGACAAATTGATCAAATCAACTCAACTTGGGTCAAATTTTTAATCACCCTCACATATTTATATAAAACTATCTATTATGAGATGAGAGAGACTGCCAATCTAAGTAATAATGAAATGTGAAGTAAAAATCATTTTGAAAGTCTGCGTATCAAATACATAATTTGTTTGGTTAATTTGAAATGAAGCAAAAAAGAAAACAAAAAAACCAGACTTAATAGACATCTGTGGACGTCTGATGTAAAGGAAACTGCATGCCTGTCCCCAGCTCTTTATCTCCAAGGCTGTCCTCTTATTGTAATGGAAGGAACAATGACTCAAATCTATTAATCCTGGTTTGTCAAGAAAGCTCAAGAAGAATCTTTTTTTTAAGTCATCAGTGTAAACATTACCCTTCACTGAAAGCTTCATGTAAAACTCAACACGTTCCCCTACTGTTGTATTTTTATTTTGACGATTTTAAAAGGCTGATTACATTTATTAAGAAATACTCCATCAGTCCAATATCTTAAGATATACAATCTTCCGTTCAGCACAACTTTCAACTTGGAAATATTCAGACTTACCTAAGAGCAAAGAATCATCTTCTCCACCATCTCTGATTTCAACCACATCTGCAATATTTTCTAAGTCAAATTCTTGAAAATGAAGTTGTATATTCTTTCCTGTTTGTGCATTTAAATTCCAAATACCTTAAAAGTAATAAATAAAAATACTTAGTTTAGAACCCACCTCATTTGATTTCCCCTAAAAGTTTCATTTTCTTATTTCATATCACTTTCAATATTATTTTCCATTTCATGAAAACCAATATTTCAAGCTGTTATTTTTGTGATGAAATATATTAGTTTCATCAGGTAAATTAATATAAATCTTTAATTAAATGTGAAACATTTACTGTAATTGAATTTGTTTTAACTTACGTAAATGTAATACTTTAATGAGAAACTTGCAGAAAGTCTTACTCCTACAATAGAGATTTTATAAATGTCAAAAGATATTAATATCCTAGTTCCATTCATTTATTTTCTATGATCAAATTTAAAGAAAATTAAGTGATTAAAATGTAATTTGTAGGGAAAGTAGCTTTTCTTTACTTTTTTTGTGCATCTATGTGTACTATGTGCTGTTATTTCTCTTTCAAAGCAAAACAAAATTACTAGTCTTGGCGTCATTTAAGCACTCCTTGTTCTTTGCTGATTCTTGAAATGCTTTAGTCTTTAGGTTCTGTCCTAAGCCCCTTCTCACTCAGGGTGTTCTCATTCACTCTTATGGAATACACTTTCATCTATATACTGATGACTTCCAAGCCTTTATTTTCTGCACTTTTTATTCGAGTAGACAAATTTGTCCAATTATTTACAGCGTATCTCCAGTCTGATGTATCTCAAACCCAACATGTTCTAAAGAGAACACGGGATCATCTCTTTCACAAACTCACTCCTTTTCTTTTCCTTCCTATCTCAGCGAATGGCATCATTAATCAACCACTCACCGTCGTCTATTCCAGAAACCTAAGCATGATCCCCTTTCTCCTACCACACCTAATCAATCGTCAAGGTCTGTTGATACTACCACCTATGTCCCTTGAGCTCCATTTACTTCACAATTTCCATTGCCACTGAGTTCAAGCCACTGTCATTTCTCATCTCCTAATTGTTGATGCTTATGGCTCACCCCCTTATCATCTATCCCTGATACTACAGCCAGGTGGATCCATCTAAAATGCAAGCCTGATTTGTCAGTATTTTCCTGTAAACCATTCAGTGTCTCTCCAATGCTCTCAGAATAAAGTGCAAACTGCTTAACATAGTTCAAGACTTCTTCACACCTTCAATTTCACCTGTTAGCATTATTTAATTTTGCCCTCTGGTTGGAATTCAAGGAAAAGGCATTGTCTCCCACCTCTGGATTTTTGCATGCCCTTTCACAGTGAACTCCCTGTACCTTTGCTGTAAGAGTACCTGGAACATTTTGTGATGCGTGACAACCTATTGGAATTCCTCTCTAGACTGTTACGCTTGCTTCATCTGTACTTATTTTGGTGTCTTACAAATAAAGGATGTTCATTAAATATTTTTGAATAGCTCAATAAATTTAATAAATTTCTCCAAATTGTTTTAATGTTCCACTGCATTTTGGATTTTCTAGATCATTACTTGGTTCAAATGATCTATTTAAAAGAGGTCTTCAGTGTAAAGTAGAAATGATAATCTCTGCTTCTCCATATAAGACAAATTAGAGTAATGGCTGTTTATTTTCTCAGGTCAGGTAGCTCCCTATAATAGTGACCCTATTCCCCCATGAAAGTAGCACCTACTTTTCTCTGGATCATTTTGAGGTAGAAAAATTGGCATTTTCTACAAGCACATTTTTCAGTGCCGTTAGGGCATGTCTTTCATTTGCAGAATTCTCCATGTAGATCAGAGGTCCTAACCAGGGGTGGACATAGGAAGAACATGTCTGTTCCCCAACCCAGACCTACTGGAGTGGAATCTTTGTCAGACGGACTGGAGACTCTACATCTTTAACACAATCCCTATGCAGCTCTAATGAGCTTCTCTATTAAAGAACATTGACCTAGGGATAGCTCTTGTTTGGTTTTAGTAAACTATTTTCTCTAGCCCTAGATGTTGTAGTGATTCTCCTTATTATTTCATCTCTGTACTAGGAATCTTATCAGATTACTCAGATGTCTGCCTTATTGATTCTAGCCTATATTTACAGAAAGTGTTAGTGTCACAATTGGCTTTTATTTTTTATACTTGCCACTGACTTTGTTCTATGGAATTGCAAACTCATTATACACCCAAACCAAAAAAATAAATAAACCCATTGCTGTTGAGTCCTTTCGGACTCATAGTGATCCTATAGGACAGAGAAGAACTGCACCATAGAGTTTCCAAGGAGTGGCTGGTGGATTCAAACTGTCGACCATTTGGTTACCAGCCTTAGCTCTTCACCACTACCACCACTGCAGCTCCATTATATATCCAGCAGACATTATATGCATGCACAAAGAGATTTACTAACAGAGCTGTATCTGGAGAAAGACTGGCTCTCTCAGTTACTGGTTTTATTCTACTTTTTAAATTGAGAGTTATACTAGTAACACTTGCTTAAAAGAATTACTGGGAGAACTGACTGAAATAATGTATATTAAGAACTAACAGAGTGCCCAGCAGAAAATAAATGCTAAAAAACGTTAACAATTATTAATGTTATCATTATAACAAGCAATTTCATAGATTTGGTAGATGTACCCAAGTTTGACAAACTTATAATCTATTTTGGTGTGACAAGGGATATACAATGTTGACATGTGCATTTGTTACTGATAATCTAGAAAAGAAATGACTCACAGAATGCTTGATTAGGGTAGTTGTTTGGAAAGTTCATAGAGCTGAATGTTGTATTTGGCTCCCATAGTTCAAAAGGTCCTCCACAGCCCGCTGAAAAGGAAAGCAGAGAAAAATCATTAGTAATCTAATGTTTATTTCAAAGAGATAATACTACATACCAGGAAATTTCTAATTGAATTTCTTGGAAGGCTAGTTTTGACAATTTTTTTGTGGTTTACTACTTGTGAAAATAAGATCAAAAGAATGAAGATAACCTAATTTGAAGAATACAGAAAACTGGGATAAATATTACTCTAACGTTATGGAGAGGATACTCAAATTATTTACCCCAATCAGTTAGGGATCAGATTACAGGCAGGATAATTAAATGTCTCTACACGTATGTGAGTGACCTCAGTCATACCCTCTTCTTTGATCCCTCTTTTACATATCATCTACCTTATTTATTTAGATAGCTTGGAATCCATACACATCTTCTAAATTTGCAAATAACAGACTTAGATTTAAGTTTTATGATTTATATGACAGGACAGAAAGAGGCAATTGTTCTTGCTCAACTGTAATGTCATTGCCAAACTATCCTGTCTATACGGAGATTGAACATGGACTGCTTTATATGACCTTATGGGGTGGGATTGTCCAGATTCAGATGAACTCTTACAGCTTAGCAAGAATATGGAAACCTCTTACAAAATCATATGGTTTGCAAAGTGTTTCCATGTACATTGTCTCATCTGGGGAGACAACAAAGTATAATAAGATGAGGATGTATTGGAGCTGATGGACTAAAATTGTTGTTCTGAGATACTTAATATTTCTGAGACTTGATATATATATTATATATATAAGTACATATATATATTTTATATGTACACGTATATATTATATATATGTATAATATATATGGAAACCCTGGTGGCATAGTGGTTAACAGCTATGGCTGCTAAACCAAAGATCAGCTGTTCAAATCCACAAGGCGCTCCTTGGAAACCCTATAGGGCAGTTTTTCTCTGTCCTTTAGGGTCGCTATGAGTAAGAATTAACTTGATGACAAGAGATTTGGTTTTTTATTTTATATATATATATGTGTGTGTGTGTGTAGAGAAGGCAATACTCAGTGTGTACCGATTTTTAAAACATCCTTGTGGATTAGTTTATTGTTATTATTATTTTCATTTTAAATAGACAGCCTGAGGTTTGGAGATATTTGATAACTTGCTTAGGCTACACACTCCCTTGGTATCAGAATCAGAACTTCAACCCAGTTCATCTCAAGCTCATCCCACCTATGTTACTGTCTCACACTGACTCGGACTCCTTTGAGCCATCTGGTCCAACCCATAGGCAGGGTTTAGACTGAATCTCATTAAGTGGGACTTGATGGGTGCATAACAAGGAGAAGGAGGGAAGAAGAGAATATTGACTAAAGAACTGCCAAGTCAGGACACTGATGGCTAGATCTAGAAGAAAGAGCAGTATACACAGGGCATTGAGGAAGGCATTTGAACCAAGTAAAGAAGGTTAAATGGGGAATAAGGAAGGGAAAAGGAAACGCTGGTGGCATAGTGGTTAAGAACTACACCTGCTAACTAAAAGGTTGGCTGTTTGAATCCACCAGGCCCTCCTTGGAAACCCTATGGGGCAGTTCTTTTCTGTCCAATAGGGTCGCTATGAATTGGAATCGACTCAATGGCAATGGGTTTTTTGGTTTGGTTTCCATTGAAAAAGCAGCCCTGGTGGTGCAGTGGTTAAGAGCTCAGCTGCTAACCAAAAGGTCAACAGTTCGAATCCACCAGCTGCTCCTTGGAAACCTTATGGGGCAGTTCTACTCTGTCCTATAGGTCCGCTATGAGTCAGAATCAACTCAACAGCAATGGGTTTGTTTTTTATTTTGGTCCATTGAAAAAAGAGCGAGGGAGCACTGACTGCATGCTCCCACATCGGCTGTTCATCTGAGATTGACGCTCACCTTGATTATATGACTGATCATCTTGCAAAGATTCATGAAGAAGGAATTACCACAACCCCCCTACTCCCCACACAGCTCATTTAATTTGAATAATTCTTAGTTGCTACGAAATGCTTTATTTCTCAATAAGGCTAATGAAGAAGGGTAATTGCAGGGACAGAAATAACAGTGCAGGTTAAAGACTGGGGAAGCCTACCTCTTCTTATTGTACAAATTGAGCCATGGTTAGTGTGGCCAGTGGTGATTTTGTTTGTTTTTTGTTATAACCATTTTTCTCATTTTCTCTTCAAGAAATAGGAAAAGTTTGTATGTCATGTATTACTCCTAATATGCCTACATAACACAATAGCCTACATTTTAACAAATGCATTGCATTTTCACAGAACTGAACGCTTACCATTATATTATATGTAAAGATGAGTAGTTGGAATTTAATAAACACACAACCAGAACTAAAATGTTTTCAAGTATAATTGTTAAGCCTGTCAAGGCAAACAGTTTATTTGGCACTTCTCTGCTACACAGAAGTCTTGGAAAATTCATTTCTTTAAAATGCTTAACAAGCACTTTTTGAAAGGCACTTAAAATATAATTTCATATCAAATAACTGACCAGTAAGATATCTCTGATCCTTGGAATGATAAGATGTATCAGTTATTCTCTGTATATACCAGGGCTTTCAACCATTTAGACTCACCTGGGGATCTTGTTAAAATGTTAAAATAAAATGTACATTCTGAGTCAGTCTGTTCCCCAGGCGATTTTCATGTATAATAAACTATGAGAGCCGCTGCTCAACTAGTGGTTCTCAGAATTGGTCCCTACTCCCTGACCAGCAGCATTAGCATCACCTGGTACATTGTCAGAAATGCAAATTCTCAGCAAGGGTCCAAACTGGAACTGGAACTAAGCGGTTCAAAGCCCTAGTATATCAATGACTGGAAGAAATTTGGCAAAAGCACTTTAAGCCATGATGCCACAATTTATTTTAATGGTGGTATTGCTATGGTGGAGGCACAGCATGTGCTTCTTAACAGAGGAGCCAAAGACTCATAAAATGCAATTCTGGATATCACAGTCATGCTGTGTCATTAGATAAACCATCCTCACCCAGAAAGCAAGACTTAAATACCTGTCTGTTATAGGGAGCTCTGTTCATTTACAGGTGTTAAACTCTCATTTTTCTTGGTGCTGTTCTAAAAAATATTTATATTCTGATTAATGTATTATTACACTTACAGAGATTTTCACTACATTCAATATGTAAATAACATGCAGTATTTTACAAAGTGGTTGACATAGATATTTTGCATCTGGCATGGCTTTTTTAATGCATGCTTAAACCTCTGCCAGCCATTAAATAGGGGTCATTTTGAAGCATTTACCATAGAATGGAAAAGAGGAGAGCCCAGCTTTTACTAAAAATAAGAGGGTTTGAATAAAAGATGCTTATGATAAAACAAGTAATCATAGGCTATTATGACTTCAGATTTAAGGATACGGTAAAAACAGATTTTTGACTCTTATGTGAGGGAAATAATAGCGTAACTTGAGAAATAACGTCTCACATTGACGTTTGAATACTTTTAAAGTGGCTAATTTTCAAAATCAATCATTTTTTATTATCACAGTAACAGATTAACAAATCCTTCAGTGCTATAGTTAAATTTTGAAAGTTTAGATAGTAATCTAAAATGAAATTTTCCACATATATTTTGTGTTCAGTTTATCAAAATTTGCATCTCCTTTAACAGGTTATAGTGACCAGCCATGATGTAAATATTTTTGTTTAAATTGGTAACAATAAAGTTCTGTTTATCATCCTCTATGGTCTAAATTTTATTTGTAATTAATAACAATCTAGCCAATGATAGCTCTAATAGATAGGCTATTAGTTTTTAAGGTAAAATAATTAAAGAAAATAGAACAGACAAAAACGCACTGCTATAGGAGTAAATATGTGCAGTTAATATTGAATTTACTAGGGCTTTGATCAATGAAATCCTGGTGGCACAGTGGTTAAGAGTTTGGCTGCTAACCCAAAGGCTGGCAGTTCAAATCCACCAGGTACGCCTTGGAAACCCTATGGGGTAGCTCTACTCTGTCCTACAGGATCGCTATGAGTAGGAATTGACTTGACGGCAATGAGTTTGGTTTGGTTTCAGTTTGCTCATTAAGTCATATTAATGGTATAGATGACAAGCATCTCTGCTAGAATATGGTCATGACTTACAAGAGAGGTAGGTAGGTAGGTACTGATTCATTTCTGCATGAAGAATCAGGTTTAGAATATTTAGCTCTAAGAATAATGTCTTACCTACAATAATTTTCCAATTAGCTTTTATTTTGTATTTGGAAATGGGATACAGCATATTTAATGGTCAGAAGGAGCAGAACTGTATGGAAATCAACAATGACTACTAAAGCAATTAAAACTATAGCTTGACCTTTTTTTGTAATTAATTTTAACAGCCTCAGAAATAAGCCTGGGGATTGTGATGAGGATTTCGTTTTGTATGTACCCGTGCTAATTCGTAGGTATCTTGTAATGAATCACACAAATTGTTTTGCAAATTGGCATAATATTTGTATAATGGAATTTTTATTTTCTTCCACTGTTGTCAATACAGTTTCCACATTTAAGTTAATTTATACCAATGTCAAAGGGCAACAATTATACAACTGATGCAGCAGCAAGCGATTGTAGTCACAAAATGGAAGAGTGTCTGCAGTTATGAAACCAAACATATTTCCCAGGACTAGGCATAATGTGAATCCCTCGAAGTGCGGGAGGAAACTGAACTTTACTATCCAGTTACTTGTCTAAGATTATTTTCTTATTTAAATGCTCTATAAAGAACAAAAGAAAGGCTATTAGCCAGTCAGCCATGGTTTCCTTTCATTTCTGCTTAAACAAATCAGTGATCTGGAACCAGAAAAGTTCTGCTCAAATAAGAATTTCACTGAACCAATTACAAATGGCATTAGAATGAAATTGTTCAGAATGCATTTGATGGTAATTAACATTTTCTACTGTGCTAAATATTGCCCTGAAATGAACCACTTGAAAGCTGGAACAAATATACTGTGGGCAAATTCTAAAGTTCATATTTTAAAATCAGATGGGTTATTCTACCGTTATAGTTCTTCTATTGCTAAAATGAGGCAGGATAGTAAGACTTTCGTCTCATGTACTTCGGACATGTGATCAGGAGATGTCACTTGGAGGACTGAGGTGTGCTTGACCCAAGCCATGGTATTTTCAATCACCTCACGTGCATGTGAAAGCTGGACAATGAATAAGGAAGACCAAAGAAGATTTAATGCCTTTGAATTATGATGTTGGCAAGGAATGTTGAATATACCATGGACTGCCAAAACAATGAATAAGGCTATCTTGGAAGAAGTATAGCCCGAGTAGTCCTTGGAAGCGAGGATGGCGAGACTTTGTCTCACATACTTTGGACATTGTTATTAGGAGAGATCATTCCCTGGAGAAGGAAGACCCTCGACAAGATGGATTGACACTGTGGCTGCAACAATGAGTTCGAATGTAACAATGATTGTGAGGATGGCACAGGACCGGGCAGTGTTTTGTCCTGTTGTACATAAGGTTGTTATGAGTCAGAACTGAGTCGATGGCACCGAAAAACAGCATTGTTCAAATATGCAGGGATAGAAAGCTCCCTTAGTATCAAAATATTATCTTTTTCCCTTTCTGACTGAAATAAATATGAAGGCTATATGTGTCACATAGATAAAGTTTTAACATGGAAAACCATACTTAGTTTTTTAATACGTATGACATTATATACAAAAGTCATCTCAAATTTTCTATTTTAGGCAATAAGATTTTACTATTTTTAAAGTATTAAGTCTATAAGATTATATTATTACCACCTAGAAATTTTTCTGCTTAACCATTTATTAATGAATAGAGGAATACACTGCCAAAAAAAAAAAAAAAGGATTACAGAAGAAAATCTATTGTTTACTTAAAAATATTTTGATACCAAACTATCAGATATTGCTAATACTTGGTATCAATAATTTTAATAATTATAAATGTGCTCTTTTTGCACAGAAATGTTCTATATAATGGACATGTAGAGTGGGGCATCTACTCATAATGAAGTGAGGCAATTAGTTATCAACAATGCTACAGAACCCCACATTATTGCACTCAGTTTGGTATTCCTTCCACTCCCATCATTTCCAACCCTTATTTTTGGTACCAAAATTGGGTTTGACAAAAATTTTCGTGGCACCCAGATCAAAATACAGCCAAAAGAAAGAGAAGCTTCGTTCCCATGTATTAATATTTATTTAGTAACTATTTTATGTGTTCGGAGCCCTGGTGGTGCAGTGGTTAAGAGCTCAGCTGCTAACCAAAAGGTTAGCATTTGGAATCTACCAGCCGCTCCTTGGAAACTCTATGGGTAAGTTCTACTCTGTCCTATAGGGTCACTATGACTCTGAATTGACTCGGCGGCAATGGGTTTTATGTGTCTGAACCAGTTAGACACTGGTGGATCAAAGGTGAACTAGATCTAGAAGGTGGTGTCAAAAAACTTATTTTTTTGACATAGTTTTATGGCCAATATTATCACTTGAGAATAGATGGTACTTTCCTGCTTTTGCTTCAATTTTATGAGTGTAATTCAGTTTCTTTATCTTACTGCTTTCTTAAATCCGTCTCTAGCTCACATTCTCTTCTCTGAAGTTCTCTATCATTTGTTTCTCCTGTGTATTATTTTAGTGGTACACAATTATACATTACTCTAAATATTTATTTATATATTCTCTCTATATATATTTAAGTATTGATGGTTATCACCACATCTCACATTTATTATGCAGAGCTTGGTACATAGTAGATATTTATAAAATTTGAATAAATGTTTGACGTATTGAAGAATTTATGTATTATCCATAAAAGCATCTATAATAAACAAGATGTCAAGTGTGAACTAGCCTTTTGGTGGAATGTTCATGAATGTTCAGTATGGTTGCATGGGACCAGTCTATAGTGACGTAATTGCTATCCTCATCTTTACGGCAGCTCACTTGTTTAATATTCTGCAGGCACCAGTCATTTATCTTTAACGCCTGTGACTTATTAAGTCACTTGTCTGATAATTTTAAAGATTGCAAACAGGAAAATATATAGTTTTGGAAGCAAAACCAAATTTGGATAGGCTCACCAAATTGATTTGCTGATGGGAACATAGGAAGCATTTCAAGTGAAATTAGAAGGAAATGAGAAACAGAAAAAGTGCTATCTTTGTGGGCTTAGGTCCACGACAGAACAAAAATATCCATGAGATTCAACACAAGCAAAATTGTAGTGCAGTCAGCTTCCAAACACCACAATCCAAAGACAAAAGGGACATTTTTGCATCAAAACCACAATTCAGTGAAAAACGTTCCAATGTAGGGAGAATTGATTCCTGGGTGGCACAAACGATTAAGCACTCAGCTACTAACTGAAAGGTTGGCAGTTCAAACCCACTGAAAGTCACCTTGCAAGCAAAGTCTGGAGATCTGCCTCCAAAAGATCACAGTCTTGAAAATCCTATGGAGCAGTTCTACTCTGTACACATGGTGTCTCCATGAGTTGGAATCAACTCAGTAGCAATTAACAAGAACCACTAAATTAAAGGTTGATGTTTCGAACCCACCCAGTGGCACCATGGATGAAAGGCCCAGTGATCTGCTTCAGTAAAGATTTCAGCCAAAAAAAATCCTATGGAGCAGTTCTACTGTGTGATACATATGGTAATCAAGCGTTTGAATTGACTCAATAACAGCTAACAACAACACACAACAATAGAGGGAGAATATATGTTTGATATTGTTTATCATTATACTTCTTTTTTTTTTTTTTTTCTTTCAAATCCCATAGTCTAGAGAGCCGTATGGAGTGCTTGTCTCCTTTGGCATGGGTGAGGTGAATGATAATGTCCCTTTTGCTTCTGAAATGTCAAGTTTCCAATTTAACTTAAGTGCCAAGGTAGACACAGGCTCACTTTGTTCTTTCAGGTGAAAAGACCCCAAAGGACACCAGAAATCAGATCCACTGCTCAGATGCATCGCATTTGTGGCTTTGTGAATAGGGGCTATTGCAAAGCCTTAGAGAGGCACCATTTCAAGACAAAACTCTTATGTGGTCTGGTCTATGTTTATATGGTTGAAGTCCAGACTCAATTATGATTATTGATTTATCCTGAAAATATACTTGGGAAGTTTCAGGCTTCAACAAACTCCTCTTGAGATGTTAAAACTTTCCTTAGGAACACTATGAAAACCAAAAGTCTTCTTCCTCAAAGACTATGAAAACCAAAACAACCAAACCCCTTGCCATCAACTCGATTCTGACTCATAGTGACCCTATAGGACAGAGCAGAACTAACTGCCCTATAGGGTTTCCGAGGAGCAGCTGGTGAATTCAAACTGCCATCCTTCTGGTTAGTGGCCAAGATCTCAACCACTGTACCACCAGAGCTCCAAAGACTATAGGCCATGTCATATGGCCAATACGGTACTAATTTGTATTCTAGTCAAAACACAATGGAAATCAGCATCTTCATTACTTTCAAGAGGAAAAGGATATGAAAAATTGTCATAAATATAAAGGGTAACAAAGTACTAAGTAGTTTTCATTGTTGGTTTATTTATAACATGTAATTTTCCACTAGCTTCTATTTTACTTAAATTTTAAAGTGTTTACTTTTTAGTGAAAATAAATAAATAAATAAACTCTGAGATAACAAAAAATAAGCCAAAGCAAAATCTACCTGAAAATATCAACGACTTAATAAAGGAAAGTTTACCTTAAGGATACTTACTTGGAAGTTCTGGTGGAGGAGTTGGGACCAAAGTTGGTTCTGGGTAAAGACTCACATTGCAAGTCCCATTTGTTAGGCTAATGTCATCCAATGCAATGTCACTCAGGAGTCTGTTTTTAAAAGCATCAAAAGCAACCTGTAAATCAGAGAAACGTATGAAATGATTCCATTCTATTTTTCTAGAAGATTCTTTTTCTAGCCCAATATCGGAGAGTCAATACTGGATGTCGCCAAATGTAGGATGACAGGGTTGCTACATAGTAAAATATTGATGGATAATGCTTTTGTAAGGTCCTCCTACTAAACACAACTCCCTTATTATGTTCCCATGTGGGTCTAAATTTTCACTAGTATCCTCCATTTGAATTAAGCAACATTGCCAGGATCTCTCTTGTTCCTTCTGTCATTCTCACTGGTGTGATATTGTCAGATATTGGACAGAGTGCTCCATTGTACTCTGTCATCCATCCACATCAGCCAACAGGGGAGAACAACTTTCTCCCAGATTCTTCCCCCAGCAATATAGAAATCTAGGTAGCTGTCTGCCTTCTTAGAGCATACAAGCCCTAAAGAAAAGATGCATTTGTTAAATAATTTAAATTGGAGATGAACAGGAGAAGAGAAAGTTATGAGTATAATATAATCATTTGAGGCTGGCTGGTGCTGGCCATAGTTCATGAGGGGTGCTGGTATGGGAGACTGTGTGATGGTGTTATTCCAGAGGACATAGGCCCAAACTTGAGAGAAAAGGTCAGTGGTTAGATGGAGCATATTAGGGTCTCAGGGAAAAGGGACATTTTTAGCAGGATGTCCCTGGATTCTTTCCTGCGTAGGAGAGAAAAGACATAAACTGAATACCTGCTATGTGCTAGGCACTTCGTACATATTATTTCATCTAATTTTTTCAGTACTATTGTACTGTCATCCATTAACTGCTTTGTTCATCCATTCATCCACTTAATGCAGAACACAATTATAAATATTATTTTCTCCCTTTCATGTACAAGCAAGCTGAGTTTCAAAGAGATTACAGTAACTTGCTCAAGATTTCACAATAAAATGGCAAAACCATGGTGCAAATATTTATAGAACTCAACGCTCACATTCTGCCTGATCAGCTAACTTAGAAAAAGTGGATCCAGTCATATTACTTTAAAAAATGCCCAGTGAGTTGAACTAGATTTGGCCTCTGCGATACTTAATTTCCCCCTTTCATCTCTTTGATCCCTTGATGTTCCGTTTTCCCTTGCTAACCCCTTTCAATGATCAGAAAATAAACAAAGATAGAGAAGAAAATTTCACAGAAAAGAAAGTGGCTTCATAAAGAAAAAAAGAGAGGAAGAGAAAAGGAACGAAGAAAGAAAGATGGGAGGAATACAGTTGAGGGCTGTTGACTATTGGTTGCCTTACACCAAGTCATGGGGGAGAACTGAAAGTTTTGCAGACGACAACATCTGTCCAAATATGGAATCTCTGAAAGTGAGACTTGCTTTTCTGAAATGACATTGCTAATTCGATCAAACTATTATCCTATATTATCCTATGTTTTAATTGCAAACACCCTTAAGAAGGGAACACATTAAGCTCTTATTTGAAAAATTAATTCACCTTAATGTGAAATAAATTATCAGAGACTTCCCACTGATACAGCTCATAGAATTTGTTTCTAAAGGAAATATATGGAGATTGAGTCAGAGCATGGTGGAGGAATACTGATGGACATGGAGGTGCTAATTGTTGTTGTTGTTAAGTGTGGTAGAGTAAGCTACAATTCACAGCTCACAGCAACTTTTTGTCTAACAGAAGAAAACATTGCCCAGTCCTGTGCCATACCCATAATTGTTGCTATGTTTGCACCCTCTGCTGCAGCCACTGCGTCAATCCATGTCAATCTCATCGAGGGTCTCCCTCTTTCTCACAGACCCTCTACTTTACCAAGCATGATGTCCTTCCCCACTGGTCCCTCCTGATGACTTGTCCAAAGTAAATGAGACTTTTTCCTTTTTTCATGTATGCTATCCTTGATGTCATCCCACAATTCTTCTGGTCTTCAGTCATTAGTGTCCAGTGTGTACAATCTATTCTTGAGATGGTTTCTCAATTCAGGCAAGATGTATTCAAGGTTATACTTTGGCTCTTGTGGACTTTCTTTGATTTCCTTCAGCTTCAACTTGAAATTGCCTACGAGCAATTGATAGTCTGTTCCACAGTTGGCCCCTGGCCTTGTCCTGATTGATAATATTGAGCTTCTCCAGCATCTCTTTCCACAGATGAAGTCCATTTAGTTTCTGTGTAGTCCATCAGGTTAGGTTCACGTGTATAGTTATTGTTCGTGTTGTCGGAAAAAAGTATTTCTGATGAATCATTCATTAGTCTTGTAGAATTCTATCATGCGATCTCCAGCATTGTTCCTATCACCAAGGCTGTATTTTCCAAGTACTGTTCCTTCTTCTTTGTTTCCAGCTTTCACCTTCCAAACACCAGTAATTATCAATGCATCTTGATTACATGTTTGATCAATTTCAGACTGCTGGTAGAAAAGGGTGATTCTCTAGAAAAGTGCAGGGTAGACCTGGGTGGTCTTTGTGAAATGCTGGAAGCTTTAGACAGGCTGGGGATGTGGGAAGACATGGTTGGCCTGTGGTAGAAAGTGCTGGAGAAAGATTAAATATCTACAACACTTTTATGAATTTTTATGGCCCAGTATAAGCAGTACTTGTCATGTAGTAAATTGTTCCTTATGTGTTTTTTTTTATGTCATTGAATAGATGAAAATAAAAGTACTCAATGAAAAAAAAGAGGTAGATTAGGAAAGTAGAGAGTGTCTTGTCTATTTACAGAAAATAAACCAGTTTCACCCTTAACAGACTACAAATACATGATTATAAATCACAAAGTGTTTTGCCAACCTTAAATTCCACCGTTTCATTTAATGTGACTTGTCCATAATTCCAATTTTCTCCATAATTTCCTTCTTTTTGGAAAATTGTCTTCTCCATGTTTTGTTCAGTGCTGATATTAATGCTTAATTTATAGACATTTTCACCATACATATAATACCTGGTTTGGAAACAAACATATAAAAAATGATTGGATTCCTACTTAGAATAAGAGCAGCTTAAAGAACAAAATAAAATCAAAATGCCAGTTAAACTCTGCCTAGTTTTGAATGGGTGGAAGTAGTTCAGAGGAAAGAATAGATGGTATTAATTTGTTCCGTGAAATCAAGTACATTGAAGATAAAACTTTAAGCGTTTGAAGAAAAAAAAAAAAAGAACTTCTGAGAATGTACTCTAATATCCAGAAAATGTTTAGCAGCTAAATTAAAGCCATTGCAAGCTTGCAAATGGTTCCCCAAGCCCAAGATGGTGTGGTTCCATCATTCTACGGAATGTAAGTGCAAGTCCTATAAATGATGAATATTCCAGAGGGAGCTCCCAAGGAGGGAATCATTTGAGATTCCACTTCTCATTTAATTGCACCTCTGTAGTTAAAGCATGATTAAAGGTGCATTGCACACTCATCCACAACATTGTGTGTATAAACGTAGGATATGACTATTTTTTATTACCTAACCAAACACCTCAAAGAAGAGTACGTATAATAAGAGGATCAATAGGTAAAGAAAATCAGGTTCTAGGGGAAATCATTTTTATGAATTAGTGCATAATTATTCTAATTTTTTTCCTGGCCCTTCTCAGAAATGATTCTAACATGTTAGATTAATGGCAGGATATGTCAAAGCACATTTTTCTTTGTATTTTATCTCATTTAAGTTTTCACAGGTAGAGAGTTGGGGAGTGTTCTTTCTGTAGTACACGAGAAAGGAAAATCTTGTTGTAAAGAGGAATTTTCCAGTAATTTCTTCGGTCCAATCTTAACTTGGTGGCTAAAAGTCCCTTAAGAAAATTTAGAGAATCAATCATTCAATAATATTATCATAGAATTTGTCTGTGAAAATCCAATATCTTAGCATTAGACATTCATTCCAGTAGAAAAATGATCATATCTTTCTGGAAATGCATCTACTCTATTTTTGTCTTTCACCAATAACCAAACCAAACCCTTTGCCATGGAGTCGATTCCGACTCATAGTGACCCTACAGAACAGAGTAGAACTGCCCTATAGGGTTTCGAAGGAGCAGCTGGTCGGTTCGAACTACCGACCTTTTGGTTAGCAGCCAAATGCTTAACCATTGTGCCTCCAGGACTCTTTTTCCCTTTAGCCTTCAGAAAAAAAAAGAAGGCAAATCTTATTAAGTCCCTAAATCCTTTTTTTCTTAACTTCTGGTTAAATTATTGGAAAACAAATAAAGTAATAAAAAGGCCATCTTCATTGTGAGAGAAAATAGTTTATTGTAATATGTCGGTGTTTCGTGCAATAGGTTTAATTTAATGTTTTACTACTTCTAGTGATCAATGATTCTGAAATCTTACCAAAAAAAAAAAAAAAATCAGGACCCACAAAAAAATAACTTTATCATCATATTTGCCTTGGAATCACCTCTTTCCTTTCGTTTCTTTATCTTTTTAAACCTGCTTAGTTTTCAGGTTCCACAGCAGTCACTCGAACATTCCATTCATTCTTCCCTGCCTTCCCCAGAGTCTGTTTGCTCTTACGCAAAGGAAGAAGCTATAGCTGACCTGAACCCTCCTTTGGACAGTTGGGTTTTTCTATATCCTTTACCAGTTATCATGCAGTTGATTATGGCTCATGGTGACCCCATGTGTGTCAGTAGAAATGTGTTCCATAGGGTTTTCAGCGGTGGCTGATTTTTTGGAAGTAGATCTCCAGGTCTTTCTTCTGAAATACCTCTGGGTGGACTCAAACCCCCAACATTTGGTCAGCAGTCAAGCGTGTTAACCTTTCATACCATGCAAAAAAACCCCAAAACACCAAACCTGTTGCCATCGAGTTGATTCTGACTCATAGCAACCCCGTAGGACAGAGTAGAACTGCCCTACAGAGTTTCCAAGGAGCACCTGGTAGATTCAAACTGCCAACCTTTTGGTTAGCAGCCGTAGCTATTAACCACTACGCCACCAGGGTTTCCATATAAGGACTTCTCTAAATCCTTTACTGTCTTTGAAATACCCTTGATGCATCTTGGGCATGGGAGTTACTGGGGAAGGGGAAGGAGGCTACCAACATTTTGCTACTTTATCAGCTGGAAAAGTTATGGCACATGCATTAAAATTTTGAACAACATCTTCGTGTCATCTGAGCCTGGCAACTTGAAAAAGGCAATGCTACTCATTCAATAAGTGTTTAACACGTGCCTACAGCTTACCAGAAACTAAGGCAGACTGGTTCCGAAGTGAGGACTAAAGGGAGGCTTAAAAGTCGTACTCTTTCTTTTCTCCCTCCTGGTCCAGTCGGGGTAGAAATGTAAAATCCTGTAAAAACAACAACGAAGAAAAAAGTGTAGTTAGCTTAAATATTAGCATTTTTATTGTGTGAGGTATACCTTTCATAATCGGAAAAAAGAAGACTTTAAGGTGAAAATACAAGGAGATATATTTAGACATAGTGCAAAGGACTCTAGACTCAAGATCAGAAGCCAGCAGATCTGCCATACAAATTGTTATTTAGGAAAATCACTTCACAATGCTGAAGCTCCTGATTTATAAAACCAGGACCTTGACCTAGAGTGCCAGTAATGATATTTCCGACTCTGACTTATTATGAGTCTACACGATTGTTTCCCTATATTATCATGTCCAATCTGACTTTAATTCCAATTCATTAGATATTTTGATTAATTCACTTCTTTATATATAAGGATCAGTATACAAGGATATTTAGGCATGTTGGTGGAATAACTAATGATATGCACTCAATTTAAACGTGAATTTGAAGGTGCAGTTAAGAGTTTCAAACACCTACAGTTTTATATTCCACTGACTGCACTGCCTTTCTCTACATATGAAGTTACCTGATTTTATAATGGTTTCGTATTCTGTATTTCTTTGAACGATAAGTTATCAGACGGCAGAGGAGCAGAAGGCATGCTAATCTACATAAAAGCTTTCTAAATAGCTCAAGCCTCTGTATAAAGTGCTTTCTAGCTTGGAATTCATTCTTCCAACCAATGATTTGAGGCATTTGAAGTGTGGGAAGAGTTGTTGGGGTGAGAAAGGTCTTGAACATTTTTAGGGAGTTTTTTTTTATTCTTAGTTTACAGTTCATATACTATGATAGGAAGTAGGAAGCATTGTAAGAAACTGTGATATATTTTCATATATGAATGAAATATTGGATAAATCCAATTTGATTGGAATGTAAATTTTTATGATATTTTGCACTTTAGTGGTTATTAGGAATCTCTCTTGTTCTTTCCAACAGAAATTTTTATAGGTGATATTGCAAATAAAATTCAAACTCATTCATTTATAAAACACTGAAGAAGAACAAGACCTAGAGAAAAGAAATCCTATCAGAAAGGTCTATAGATATATAATGTATACTTAGATCAGTGAGTCGAAAATTATTCTGAATAAATGAGCATTTTATCAAGATGGGAATTGTGGACAAATGTCTTACTAAATGTAATTCATACACTTGCATTTGATTTAGACTGCAAATTATAAAAATGCAAAAGAATGTATTTTTAACATTTCACATTATCAACACATTACTTATGTTTAATATAACTGTGATATTTCATGAGTACTATTTTAGCTGTGTAGTCATTGCTCAATTATCTAACCCAATGTTAACAGAGTAGTAAGAAACAGAGGAAATGCTCAGCATCGGTTCAGAATCCATTCCCTAAATGACTAAGTTCAAATCTCTTCTGAGTTGACCTTAATTTTAGTTGCTTAGGACATAGTTAGGGAGGAAATAAGTAGAATACTACTGAATGCCACAGGTAAGTACTGAAGTAGTTATTTAGAAATATGCCTGGTTAGCTGCAATTATATAACATAAACACAACTTGAGCTCCTATGTACGTTTGGCTATGTGCCAGTTGGAGTTCTGGTGGTGCAGTGGTTAACAGCTACCTATGGCTGCTAACCAAAAGGTCAGCAGTTCAAATCCACCAGCTGCTCCTTGGAAACCCTATGGGGCATTTCTACTCTGTCCTATTTGGTTTCTACGAGTCAGAATCTACTTGACAGCAACTTTTTTTTTTTTTTAAATACAATTATTTAAAGTCAGTGAAGTTTTCTCAAGATTATCCATCTTTTCTGCCTTCAACATTCTTTTAAACATGACACAATTTTAGCTTATTCCTCCATTTGATTAACTCTCAATTAGTTGTATTAATACATCCAGATGGTTCCACTTCACATACTCAGTTGTATGGAAATTTGGGGGCACACAAAAGATTTCTGTTGCAGTATTTCACAGGTGGAGAAGTAGGGGTATCACAACACTACGAATATAACTTAAGTCAGACGACCATGCGCATTGTCTTTCTAGTGTGTGTCTCCTAGTTCTCTAACCCTCCGTGAGACTTTTTATCACCTACACCATTGCTTGATAATACTTCCTTATGTTACCTAACAGCTCTTTAGGTGGCGCAAACATTTTGCTCTCCAAGATGATTAAAGATTGGCATTTCAAATGCAAACAGCCTGGAAATCTGCTTCCGCTAAGGTTACAGCCGAGAGAACCCCACAGAGGAGTTCTACTCTATAACAAATGGGTCGTCAAGAGTCAGAGTTCGTTCGATGGCAACTGGATTTGTTTTTCTTTTTAAATGTTATCTAATTAGTCCCTTATTCAATATCTTTTTTTGTCTCTTCATTTTCTACTGATCTAAGTACAAATTCACTCTCATGTTTGAGGTCTTCTGTAGCGTGGCCTCAATGTCATTTTCCAGCCATGATTCTTGTATCTTATCTACTTACGTATAGCACATCTACAAAATTAAATTGTTTTTATTTCTCCAAACATCCAGAAATTGTAAGACTTGCTTATTTTTCTTTTTATCTTCTGTTTTCCTGGCTTTCTACTTCCCCTTTCGTTTGTACTTGTCAAAATCCTACTAATGTTTGTGGTCATTTAAATCAAATTGTCATCTCTTCCAGGAAGCCACTCTTGGTCCTTCCAATTTCGGTTGATCACTCCTTTCAAATTCTCAGTTGTACTTTGTAATTCTCTCATGTCACTTAGTATATTCTGTTATGTCTTTTCTTTATGTTCATATGTGATTCTTTAAAACTTGCTAGAACTTTGGGAAGAAGAAATATGTTTTATTCATTTTTGAATTCCCTAAATGGACTAGTTGAATATTGTTCAATATATCTTATTACGTTGATTTGACTTGCTTTTCCATTTTTAAGTTAATTAAAATACTGCACAACAATGTGATCAAATAGATGTTTTCCATAACAATATGAAAATTTATATGGTCAAATGAGAATTTCTTTTTAAATCCTTCAATTTTCTTGAAATATCTCTGAGAGCTCTTGAAATTAACCTCAGAGTCAGCTTAAAACCCAGAAAATTGCATACATTTTGTTAGTTTAAGCACACAGTAAAATCCTTTATTAAGTCACTAGGCTTTTTATTTTTTTATTTTTTAACAGCTTCCTTCTATCTCTTATTTCTGCTTATTTCACCATGAACCAAACCTAACCTCCCCTACTTAACACCCCAATTCAAGACAAATAGGCCTGGGTATGTGCTAATGATGATGTAGAGGCCAGAGAACCTGGAAAGACTGAACTTTCTGGAAACTTAGAAATTCTCCTCAAGAAGAAAATGGTATGATATAAACTCCTTTTTGAATTGTCTAAGTGTGAGCTGTATGTAAAACTAACTGAGTCTAAGACAGAAATATTATTGACAGTTTTCAACTGGAGAAGGGGCCAAATTCAGTCGGATTCTAGCAATATTAGAAAGTATTATCATTTTCTAAAATGCAACATTACAGGCAAGATAAGAAAACAAAGCATAAGGAAATAAAGAAGACGTTACTTTGAAAACACCAAAGCTACACTTATCTTAGAAAAAGTGTATAAGCTAAATGAAATGCAGATAACTGAAATGTGTATATACTTTTGAAAATTGACCAGTATAACTACTTTCTTCCCCAGCATACTACTTAGAATAGTACCAGAGACAATTTGTACCTGTTGAATAGTTCTATAACACGAAAAGAAAATAGTTATAATAACTTACATTTATATAGCACTGTGTATGTGCCAGAGAGCCCTGGTGGTGCAGTGACTAACAGCTACGGGTGCTAACCAAAAGGTCAGCTGTTCGAATCTGCCAGCCACTCCTTGGAAACCCTCTGGGCGCAGTTCTACACTGTCCTATAGTGTTGCTATGAGTCAGAATTGACTGGACAGCAATGGTAATGGGTGCATGTGCCAGATATTATTCTAAGTTTTTCTTTTTTTGGGGGGGGCATAGTAATAAACTTAATGTTCATAACGTATCTGTGAAGTCAGGTTCTACTATTACCTATCCCACTTCCCAGATGAGGGAAATAAGGCACAGAGAGAAGATAGATAACTTACCTAAATGGCTGAGCTGAGATTCAAACACAGGTAATACTCCAGGGTCTATATTTAATGCTTTTTACTACTTCATTATGCTGCCTCCCCCAAGCAGCATAGAAACACTCTGCACGAGAAACAATTACGGATTCATTGGGAAAGACAAAGAAACTCTCTCTTTGGGTTGTCTAGCTCTTCTGTAATCCCTATGTTTCTGAAGTTTTCGTGTTACTCACCTCATTTTCCCTGAGTATTCTGATCAAATGGGCCACTTCTGAGCATCCCAAGATACTGACCTGAATCAATACCTTAATCTCCACCAATTCTCTTTCTTCTGCAAGGCACATCGGAGCACTAACAGTGCAGAGATTTAGGAGCTGTTGCCCCACCAGAAGAGAGTTCTTCAGAAGGTCTCAAAAAGTTAAGGGGTTTAGATGTTCTTCCCTAAAGCAATGTTAATTCAGAGTTTATCTGTTTCATTTAGATGTTCCTGTCATTTAAAGTGAAGACAGAGGACAAAGAATTCCTGCATGGATGAAAGGAACAGCAGGAGAGATTTAATTCTCTTCCATTTCAGAGGTAGGATGTTCTGACACATAAAAAAAGCAGGTTGGAAGAAAAATGCCCCTTGGTGGGGAATGACTGGTAGATTACGAAATTACAGGTATTAGAGTTAGAGAGCACCTGTTAAACCCTATCATCTGTCCTCATTACACTGCTGCCTCTGGTGGGATCTGAACTGCTCTTGTCCAATTTTAAATAACTCCTGCTACACCACTTTCCCCTGAGACTCCATTTCAGACCCAACTGTTTTAAACCTCCACCTGACATTCAACCTGTTTTACTTGGGTCAGTTTTGTCTTATTTCTCTAGCTATTTAACCTGTTGGCAAGCCGAAACCATTTTTCTCCTGTAATGTTCTTACACTCTTCAAATACCAGTGGGTTTATTTTATCTCTTATTACAATGACATAAAAATAGAAAAATGATAATTTGAACATCAAATATTTCAACTACTTAAAAGGTATCTGTCATAGTCAGTGGATATAAATGCTTCCTGCACTTTCCTCTAACTACTCTTGTCCAAGTGGGGTAGAGACATTTTTTTTGTTAGCATAAAGAAAAATAATGATCAGATTATTTGACTGTTTCAGGCCAGACCTTGTTAGTGGGTTGGGGTCACTATCACTTAGGGGTTAGTCCTCAGCTGTGCAAGTTACTCATTTATCCATGGAGGATCAGGCTTTGAGAATAACATATTCAAAGAGGATGTGTTATCTGTGAGAATTTTTTTTTTTTTTAATATATTTTATTGTACTTCAGGTGAAAGCTTACAGAGCAAATAGTTTCTCATGAAATAGTAGTACACATGTTGTTTTTTGACATTGGTTAACAACCCCACAACGTATTAAGCCTCTAAATTCTCAACCTTTTTTTTTTGATGAAAATTACAGATGGCCAAAGATACACCGTTTCAAAAATTTCTACATTCACAGTTCAGTGACATTGACTACGCTCTTCCAACTGTGCTGTTATTCTCACTTAAGATGAAGGCTTACAGAACAAAATAGTTTTTCATTTAACAGTTACTACACATGTTGCCCTATGACAATGGTTAACAATCTCACAGCACATCAAGAATATCCTTACTCCACTTTGTGTTCCCTATCACCAGGGGGCTTCCTTGTCCCCTTCTGTCTTCTGGACCTTGTTATCTGTGAGAATTTTTATGTCATAATTTTCAGTGTTAAACGTTTCTGGCTTAATGGGATGGGCCAGCTACACAGAGCACATTTTTTTCGTCCGTAGGTCCACACTGGTAACTAATTTAGCAGGATCATGTTGGCTTTACTTTTATAATTTATCCAGAATCTCACCCCTTCTTACCACCTCTGTTCCTACTCTGATCTGAGTCTCATGACTTCTTCTCTGGGTTACATGATAGCCTTCCACTGGTCTCCCTTAAAGGAGCCCTGGTGGTGCAGTAGTTAAAGTACTGCTAACTGAAAGGTTGGCAGTTCGAACCCACCAGCTGCTCCATGGGAGAAAGATGCGGCAGTCTGCTTCTGTAAAGACTACAGCCCTGTAAACCCTATGGGGAAGTTCTACTCTGTCCTATATGGTCACTATGAGTTGGAATTGACTCAATGGCAATGGGTGCTGGTCTCCCTGATAACACTCTAGCCCTTCTACAGACTAGTCTCTACCCATCAATCAGAATGAATCCTATCACTCCTGTCCTCAAGAACCTCCAATATCATTTCACTCAGAGAAAATGTCATAGAAGCCATAGAAGCCCTCTTATTATCCAGACCCTACAGCTCCTACTCTACTCCTGCCCCTCTGACCTCCTGGCTTTCCATCAAACAGGCCAGGAATGCCTCCTCTCCTTCCTGCCCCGAGCCTTTGCTATACTTGTTCCTATGTCTGGAATAATCTATAAGGTTAAATCCTTCAACTCCTTGTCAAAAATGTCACTTTTTCAATGAGGTTTAACTTGATCGCTCTATTTAAATTTGCAACAGTACTCCAACACCTGCCCTCTCCATTCTCCTACCATGCTCTATATTTTTCCATAGCACTCATCAACCTGTAACACACGAAATAATTTCATTACTTGTCATGTATATCAAGGTCCTTGGGTGGTGCAAGCAGTTTGCGATCAGCTGCTCACCTAAAGATTGGCAGATCGAACCCACCCAGCGGTGCCATGGAAGAAAGGCCTGGTGATCTGCTTCTGTAAATATTACAGCCAATATATCCTTATGGAGCGGTTCTACTCTGTAACACATGGGGTCACCATGAATCAGAATCAACTTGACTGCAGAGGGTTTGGTTGGTTTTGGGTCATACATATTGCTTATTTTCTTTTTTCTTTTGCTAGAGTATGTGCTCCATGAGAGCAGAAAATCCTTATTTTGTTCATAGATATATTCTGCATACTTAGCATAGGGCCTGGGATTCAACAAATACTTTTGAATAAAGGAGTAAAAGAATAAATTGAATGGAGCTTTACTTGATGATTATGGAAACAGACTAAAAGTAGTTCCTTTTTAATAGAAATGTTTTACTCAAGGTGAGGGAGTGTGATGGGCCATATTTTATTATTCTAGGGATGTCATTGTTTAAAGTACTAGGGTTAATCAGGTACATTTCTACCTTGTAAAAATTAACTCTTCATTGTTCTTTTACTAGATGTCATTCACAATTGACATTAAATTAGCCGTTAACTTTTCAACTAATAATAACTAAAGGAGCTCAACAGCAGATTTGAGGAAGCAGAAGAATCAACAAACTTGGAGATAGGTCAACTGAGGTTATGCAGTCTGAGGAAAAGAAAAAAATAAAGATGAGCAGAGTCTCAAACACCTGTAGAACACTACAGGCATACCAGTATGCGTATGAAAAAAAAAAAAAGATCCACATCTAGACACATCAGAATCACACTGTCAAAAGCCAAGGGCAAAAAAGAGAATCTTGAAAGTCACAAGAGAAAAGCAACTTATCACATATAAGCACCCGTCTGCAGTTATTATACATGACCATTATTAATTGCCTAAATATATTTTGGATTATTATGAGAGTTAAATATGAGAGTGAGTGTCAAAGTGTCCATATTTTTTGTATTTTGTGTCTGATACAGAAAGTGATAAACCCTGGGTAAAAGTGATAGATACTACAATACCATAATGCAGAAAGATATGCTGATTGTCACTTATTAGAATAGTTTCAATGATGTATGTTTCTAGAGTAAGTGTGAGTATTAGACCTATAGCACGTGTATTCTCCTAAACTTGTTTGTCTTGAATGAAGAGAACTATCATTTATTTAGGGGACTTATTATACCCTAAGAACTTCCTAAAGCACTACCTAATTTTATTCTCATACAATCATTCAGAGTAGGCATTATTTAAAATAAGTTTAAAGCAAATGTGGAGGGTGACCTCAGCAAAAATGGCAGAGGAAAGACCTCCAAAAATTCTCTATTCCACAAAAGCAATAAAAAAAACACGTGGAAAAAATTTGTCAGAATACTTTTTCAAAACTTTGGAAATTAAAGATTTTCAGCAATCTGAGGAGTGTTTATTCAAGAAAAATTGACTGAAACTTGGAAAGAAAAGGGTGCTTTATGACATTTTAACATGTCCTATTCAAATATCCTACTCCATCCAGCTCTGCTGGTGTCTTAAAGGCCAACAGCCTGCAATTACAATGAAAAGTAGCAGCCTGAACCCACTGAAGAGGCAGAACAAGATTGGAGCTCCTTCAAATCCTTATTTCTCCAAACTCTCATTAATTGACTGTCTGGTGGTTCCCTGGAAAACTCCACTTGCAAGGCTGTCTTCATTTGCCTGGTTTAGAGTACATCCAATGTGCTAAAGCATTTTCCCTGGGGGTTGTTGATATTAGGTGCCCTTGAGTCGGTTCGGACTCATAGCAACCCTATGTACAATAGAACTAAACACTGCCCCATCCTGTGTCATTCTCAAAATCATTGTTATGCTTGAGCCCATTGTTGCAGCCACTGTGTCAATTCATCTCATTGAGGGTCTTCCTCTTTTTGGCTGAGCCTCTACTTAACCAAGCATGATGTCCTTCTCCTGATAACATGTTCAAAGCGTGTGAGAGGAAGTCTTGCCATCCTTTCTTCTAAGGAGCATTCTGGCTGTACTTTTTCCAAGACAGATTTGTTTGTTCTTCTGGCAGTCCATGGTATATTCAATGTTCTTCAACAACCCCATAATTCAAAGGCATCAGTTCTTCAGTCTTCTTTTTCATTGTCTAGCTTTCACATGCATATGAGGTGAATGAAAACATCATAGCTTGGGTGAGGCGCATCTTAGTCTTCAAGGTAACATTTTGCTTTTTAACACTTTAAAGAGGTCTTTTGCAGCAGATTTTCCCCGTACAATGCATTGTTTGCTTTCTTGACTGCTGCTTCTATGGGCATTGATTGTGGATCCTAGTAAAATGAAATCCTTTATAATTTCAATATTTTCTCCACTTATCATGATGTTGCTTATTGGTCCAGTTGCGAGGACTTTTGTTTTCTCTATGATGAGGTTTAATCCATATTGAAGGCTGTGGTCTTTGATCTTTATCAGTAAGTGCTTCAAGTCCTCTTCACTTTCAGCAAGCAAGGTTGTGTCATCTGCATATTGTGGGTTGTTAATGAGTCTTCCTCCAATTGTGGTGCTGCATTCCTCTTCACTTAGTCCAGCTTCTCGGATTATTTGCTTAGCATACAAATTGAATAAATACGGTGAAAGGATACAACCTTGATGCATGCCTTTCTTGACTTTAAACCGCTCAGTATCCTCTTGTTCTGTTCAAAGGACTGCATCTTGGTCTATGTACAGCTTCCTCATGAGTACAATTAAGTGTTCTGGAATTCCCATTCTTTGCAATGTTATCCATAATGTGCTATGATCTACACAGTTGAATAAATTTGCATAGTCAATAAAACACAGATAAACATCTTTCTGATATTCTCTGCTTTCAGCCAGGATCCATCTGACATCAGCAATGATATCTCTGGTTCCACATCCTCTTCTGAATCCCGCTTGAATTTCTGGCAGTTCCCTGTTGATGTACTGCTGTAACAGCTTTTGAATGATCTTCAGCAAAATTTTACTTGCGTGTGATATTAATGATATTGTTCGATAATTTCTGCATTGGTTTGGATCACCTTTCTTTGGAATGGGCACAAATATGTCTTTTCCAGTCGGTTGGCCAGGTAGCTGTCTTCCAAATTTCTTGGCATAGACGAACGTGCACCTCCAGTGCTGAATCTGTTTGTTGAAACATCTCAATTGGTATTCTGTCAGTTCCTGGAGAATTGTTTTTCACCAGTGTCTTCAGTGCAGCTTGAACTTCCTCCTTAAGTACCATCAGTTCTTGATCATATGCTACCTTCTGAAATGGTTGAATGTTGGACAAATTATTTTTGATACAGTGACAGTGTATTTTTTCCATCTTCTTTTGATGCTCCCCACATTGTCTAATATTTTACCCGTAGAATCCATCACTATTGCAACTCAAGGCTTGAATTTTTTCTTCAGTTATTTCAGTTTGAGAAATGCTGAACATGTTCTTCCCTTTTGGTTTTCTATCGTCAGGTCTTTGCAGATGTCATTATAATACTTTACTTTTTCTTCACGAGCCGCCCTTTGAAATCTTCTGTTCAGCTCTTTTACTTCATCATTTCTTCCATTCTCTTTAGCTACTCTACATTCAAGAGCAAGTTTCAGAGTCTCTTCTGACATCCGTTTGGACTTTTCTTTCTTTCCTGTCTTTTTAATGACCTCTTGCTTTCTTTATGTGTGATGTCCTTGATGTCATTCCACAACTCGTCTGGTCTTTGGTCATTAGTCAACTCATCACGTCTATTCTTGAGGTGGTCTCTAATTTCAGGTGGGATATACCCAAGGTTGTACTTTGGTTCTTGTGGACTTGTTATAATTTTCTTCAACTTCAATTTGACGTTGAATATGAGCAACTGATGGTCTGTTCCACAGTTGGCCCCTGGCCTTGTTCTGACTGATGGTACTGAGTTTTCCATCATTTCTTTCCACAAATGTAGTCGATTTAACGCCTGTGTTTTGCATATGGCCAGGTCCACGTGTATAGTTGCTATTTTTGTTGTTGAAAAAAGGTATTTGGTCTTGCAGAATTCTAGTCATGTGAACTCCAGCATCATTTCTATCACCAAGGCCATATTTTTCAGCTACCAATCCTTCTTCTTTGTTTCCAACTTTTGCATTCCAATCACTAGTAATTATCAATCATCTTGATTACATGTTTGATCAATTTCAGACTGCATAAGTTGATAAAAATCTTTAATTTCTTTCTCTTTAGCTTTAGTGATTGGTGTGTAAATTTGAATAATAATCGTATTTACTGGTCTTCCTAGTAGTCATATAATGTTATTCTATCACTGATGGCATTGTACTTCAGGATAGACTTTGAAATCTTCTTTTTGGTGATGAACGCGACACCGTTCCTCTTCAATTTGTCCTTCCCGTCATAGTAGACCATATGATTGTCTGATTTAAAATGGCCAATACCAGTCCATTTCAGCTCACGAATGCCTAGGATATTGATCTTTATGCATTCCATTTAATTTTTGACAACTTCCAATTTTCTTATATTCCCTTTTCCGGTTATTAATGGATGTTTGCCGATGTCTCTTCTCATTTTGAGTCACGTCACATCAGCAGACGAAGGTCCCAAAAGCTTGACCCATTCATGTCGTTAAGGTTGACTCTGTTTTGAGGTGGCAGCTCTTCCCTAGTCGTATTTTCAGTGCCTTCAAACCTAAGGGGTTTATCTTCTGGCACTATATCAAACAATATTCCGCTACGATTCATAAGGTTTTTACTGGTCAATTTTGTCAGAAGTAGACTGCCAGTCTTTCTTACTAATCTGTCTTAGTCTGGAAGCTCCACTGAAACTTGTCTACTAAGGGTGACCCTGCTGTTACTTGAAATACCAGTGGCAAAACTTCCAGTATCGCAGCAACACACAAGCCACCACAATATGACAAACTGACAGACACAGGGTGGAAAGAGGAGGAAAGAAGTGAGATATATAGAAGCAAAGATATTGAATCCTATTAAGATGGTTTTATGTTAAGATTGTTATGTTAAGCCATTAATTATAATAAATAGAGAAGCCGTTAAAAAGATATTTTAAAAAAGCCATCTTAAATGACAAGAGAATTAAAGCGGTATGCTAGAAAATATCTACTTAATGCAAAAGAAGTCCTTAATGGAGGAATAGAAGAACAACAACAGCAATAAAAACATAATACATACAGAAAACAAAGCAAATTGGCAGCTGTAAATCCCAGTTTTTCAGTAATTACATTAAATGTAAATTGATTAAGCACTTCAATTAAAAAGCAGAGATTGGTAGAATGAATAAAAAACATGATCAACTATATACTGTCTACAAGAGACACACTTTAGACACTAATAGTTTGAAAGAAAAAGGATGGAAAAAGATATGTGCTGCAAACAGTAACCAAAAGAGAGCTGAAATAACTACACTAATATCACATAAAAAAGACTTCAAAGCAAAAATTTTTCCTACAGACAAAGACGTTTTTTAATGACAAAAGGGCCAATCTATCAGGTAAAAATAACAATTATAAGCATATATGTATCTAAAAACAAGGCTTGGAATACTTGAAATCAAAGTGTCAGAACTGAAGGGAGAAATAGATAATTCAACAATAATAGTTGGAGAAATAGATAATTCAACAATAATAGTTAGAGACATCAATACCCACCTTTCAATAATGGATATAACTAGACAAAAGATCAACAAGTAAATAGGAAACCTGAATAGCACTATACACCAACTAGCCCTAACAGACATCTATATAACACTGCACCCAACGGTAGCAGAATACATATTCTTTCCAAGTATACTTGCAACATTCTCCAGAATGGACCTTATGCTGGGTATTAAAAGAAGAAGACTCAATCAATTTAAAAGAATTACAATCAATGTATGCTCTCAGGTCAAAATGAAATGATTTAGAAATCAATGTCCTGGAGAAAATTGGGAAAATCACAAATATGTGGAAATTAAACACCACATTCTATATAACCAATGGATCCAAGAACAAATCACATGGGAAATTATAAAATACCTTGATATGAATGAAAATGATAACAAAAGATACCAATACTTACATAAAACAGAAAGAGCAATGCTTACATGGAAATTTATAGCTGCTGAAGTCTATATTAAAAAGAAGATAGCAAATCGATAACCTAATCATCCATGTTAGAAATTAAAAGAGAGAGCGAAAACTAAACACAAAGCAAGGAGAAGGAAGCAAATAATAAAGATGCAAATGGAAATAAGTGCAATAGAGAAAAAGGAAGAAAAAAATCGAGAAAATGAGCAACAGCAAAAGTTAGCTCTTTGGAAAGATTTAAATCTGTAGCTAGACTCACAAAGAAAACAATAGAAAATACTCCAATTACCAAAAGTAGTAATGAAACAGGAACATTGTTATGGACCTTACAGAAATGAAACAATTATAAGGTAAAACTATAAGTAATTGTAGGAAGACAAATTACATAATCTAAATGAAATGGACAAATTCCTAGAAAGACATAAACCAATGAAATTGGCTCAAGGAAGAAACAGAAAGTCTGAATAGGCCTATAACAAGTAAAAACTTTTCACAAAGAAAGGCTCAAGCCCAACAGAACTTCAATGATGAGTTCTACCAAACATTTAAAAAATGTTTAACACCCAATTTGACAAACTTCTAAAAAACTGAAGTTGTTGTTAGGTGCCATTGAGTTGGTTCCAACTCATGGTGACCTTAAGTACAACAGAACAAAATAATGCCTGGTCCTGTGCCATCTTCACAATCACTTTTATGCTTGAGCCCATTGTTGCAGCCACTGTGTCAATCAAAAAAAAAAAAAAAAAAAAGAGGGAATATTTCCCATCTTATTCTATTAGGTTCGGTATTACCCTGATGCTAAAAGCACTGAGACATCATAAGAGAAGAAAAGTATCAAGAAACATCCCTTATGAATATACAAGCAAAAATGCTCAACAACATACTAGCAAACAAAATCCAGCAACATACAAAAAAGATTATACACCATGATCAAGTGGGATTTATCCCAGGAACACAAGATTGATTCAACACACAAAAAGCGATCAATGTAACACATCATATTAATAGCATAAAGTGTAAAAACCACACTGTCATCTCAATGAACACAGAGAAAGCATTTGACACACAAAGAACAAAAGGGACTTTCCTCGAACTGATAAAGGGTATCTACAAAACACCCACAGCTAACATCATAATTTATGGTGAAAGACTGAAAGCTCTTCTTTTAAAATCAGGACAAAGACAGGCTCGTCCACTCTTGCCATTTTGATTCAACATTGTACTGGAGGTTCTAACCAGAGAAATTAGGTAAGAAAAAGAAATAAAAAGTCATCCAGAATGTAAAGGAAGAAGTAAAACTATCTCAAGGTAACATAATCTTTTTTTTTAAATTAATTTATTTTTTATTGTACTTTAGATGAAGGTTTACAGAACCAATAGTTTCTCATTAAACAGTTAGTATGTATATTGTTTTATGGCAATGGTTAACAACCCCATGACATGTCAACACTGTCCCTTCTCAACCTTAGGTTCCCTGTTAACAGCTTTCCTGTCCCCTCTTGCCTTCTAGTCCTTGTCGCTGGACTATTGTGCCCCATTAGTCTCGTTTTGTTTTATGGGGCTGTCTAATCTTTGGCTGAATGGTGAACCTTGGGAGTGACTTCATTACTAAGCTAAAAGTGTGTCCGGGGGCCATACTCTCGGTGTTACTCCAGTCTCTGTCAGGCCAATAAGTTTGGTCTTTTTTTGTGAGTTAGGATTTTGTTCTACATTTTTCTCCAGCTCTGTCTGGGACCCTCTGTTGTGATCACTGTCGAGAAGTCAGTGGTGGTAGCCAGGCACCATCTAGTTGTATTCGACTCAGTCTGTTGGAGGCTGTAGTAGTTGTGATCCATTAGTCGTTTGGACTAATCTTTCCCTTGTATCTTGTTTTTTTCATTCTCCCTCGCTCCCGAAGGGGTAAGACAAGTGGGGTATCATAGATGGCTGGTCACAGGCTTTTATGATCCCAGTCACTACGGACCAAGGTAGAATGTAGAACTTTTCTTTATAAACTGTTATGCCAATTGAGCTAGATGTTCCCGGAGGCTGTGGTCCCCACTGCACTCCGCCCAGCAATTTGGTCCCTCAGGGAGTTTGGATGTGTCTATGGAGCTTCCATGACCTTTCTCAAGGTAACATAATCTTGTATATAGAATATCCTAAGAAATCCTTGAAAACTGTTAGAGCTAGTAAATGAGTTCACCAAGGTTGCAGGATACAAGATTAATATACGAAAATCAATTGTTTTTCTATACATGAGCAATGAACAGTCCAAAAATGAAATTAAGGCAAAGGTAAACAAAGTTCAGAAAACTTAATTACCTCACTCAAGTCCACTTAGCTGATAATAAGTGGCAGACCTGGAGCGACAACCCAAGTCTCCTTGTACCTATTGGCCTCTGTGTACTTTTCAACCTGTTGTGAATGTATAGGATACAATATGTTTTTTGAAACACACTCACTTTTACTTCTCTCTCTGATTACTGTTTTTTCATTTAAATATATTTATTATTTCATTATTTTAAATAAAGAAAATCTGGAAAGACTGTCTTGTATTAATGCTGCTCCCTTTAACCCACAGGAGAACAACATACAGTGCTTTCCTTTTGATTTATGAATAAAATAAATTATACCTGAAATATTTCCCAAAGTGTGGTCAAAATTTGGTCCAGTGAAAGGAGGAAAGGTGTTTCCTTGAACCCTTTCCCATTCATTATCATCATTCAGATCCTGGATCCAGAAACAAAAACCATCCTCAAAATTGCAATTAATTTTATCATAATCTGTGAATTGAAAAAGAAATGGAAAAAAAACCACTCAAATGTAGTTCACAATGTGAATAGTTGTAATATATTGCACAGAAGATAGTCTAATTTGATAGTTTATAATTAAGTGGCAAACACAAAATAATTCTTCTTTATCCGTTTTATCTGTTTCATTTCACTTAGTTCAAAAAACAGCCTTCGTTGTCAATTTTGCTAGATTCATGTGTTTTGTAGATCCCATCAGGATTTTAGCAAAGATTCGCTTACTGTTTCTTTAACATAATTTTTACATCTTGTTTCCATTCGTTTACCCACATAAACTTTGTCTCACATTTTTCTCTCCCCTATTATTAAATTTAAGACTCTGGTCAAAATTAAGTTAATGTGGAGTCCTCTCAGAATTGTTTTATGCTAAGATTTTTTTTCTTTTTTACTTTTAATACTTGCAGAAGATAAATATTATCTAAGTTTTTAATTTAATTTGTAATTTTTCTCAAATTGGTTATTCAACTCATTGGAAGAATGAGCACTATTTTCTAACTTCTCGTTTCTTTCCAAGTATCAAGTAGACAGAGCTGTACATAAGAGATACTGTTTTAAGAACTTGCATCATGAAACAGGTTACAATCTTGTAATAAAATTGTAGATTCTGCTACATTTAAAATCTCATTACAATACTAAAACATCTGAAAATTCAAAGCCTAAAGAATAAACAATACTTACTGTTAAGCTCTCTGCTGTTAAATGTAGTGTATGTTGCATTAAAGCCAGTGTATTCATTTTCATCAGGTTCTATAAAAAAGGTGGCAGTAACTTGGTTGGAAAAGATCCTAATTATACCAGGATTGGTTTCCCAGATAGAAGCTACAAAAAAAAAAAAAAAAAAAAAGAATAAGTGTTAAATGTACAGTATCTATCTATCTAATCTGATAGCACTTAGTTAACTAAAAGCATTAGTCCTATAATTATTTTATTTTAATTGAAATAACTCTTCGTCTAAACATAGGAAAACTTCACACTATAGGATACAATATGTTTTTTGAAACACACTTTTTTCTCTGTTTGATTACTGTTTTTTCATTTAAATACATTTATTATTTCATTATTTTAAATAAAGAAAATCTAGAAAGACTGATACGAGAAAACAAACTAATGTTTGTGTGAGAAAACAAACTATATTTTTTATCTTTTTAAATTATTATCTATATATATATACATGTGTACATATACATACAGAGCCCTGATGGTGCAGTGGTTAAGAGCTCAGCTGCTAACCAAAAGGTTGGCAGTTCAAATCCACCAGCCACTCCTTGGAAACCCTATGGGGCGGTTCTAATCTGTCCTATAGGGTTGCTGTGAGTCGGAATCAACTCAACAGTTAATAATGGGTGTATATACATATACATATAAAAATAAAATGTGCACTCCTTTATTGAAAAAGTTTCCATAAGAAACACACAAGTTAAGCATTTATAAAACTTAAAGATTGTTTGGCTCTATCAGGTATTTCCCATGCCACGCCAACAGGGGCTAAAACTGGGTCACAGTAATAGAAACAAACAGTATTTCCATAAAATGGTGAGACCTCAAAATAATCGTCATGGCCAACAGATGGTTCTTACATCATTTTATACTGATTTTCTCATTTTTCTGTCTTGCTTCTGAGCTCCTTAAGGAATATCTTTCCAGATTTTTTATTTCCAAGGCTTAGTATAGTGCTTGGTATATGATGATTTATAAAAATCATTGTTAAATGAAATTTGCCTTCAAAAACCTTTATAGTCTAGCACATGCGTTCCTCAAAGGGATGATATTTTTCTCAAGAGGGTGAAAATTAATTCTTGAGGGCAAAAACAAAAAACAAACAAAAAAAACCTTACTTTCTTAATGTATATGGCATATACATGCATGTGCAAGGTATATGTATATAGTATATAAATAGATATACAGTGTAACTGTGATATTAAAATTTCATGGGGAGCAGTTAAGAAAACAAGTCTAAAAAGACCCCTTAGTGGGGAGTGATAAAGAAAAAAGGTAAAATAAGCAATGATTTAGCATCTTAGTTTGATAATCTGAACTAGGCTTCAGATTCAGGTCCATGGGAGGTATCACACTTGCATGTTGGAGAGAAAGCACTATTGTTTTACTTACTGAGTTCTAAACAGGGACACTTTTATAAACTATTTGAGATTCTGTGATTATCATACTGAATTTTGCACAAAAAAATGTGAAACATGCACTATAATTTCAGCAGAATCAAATAGGAAGAGTACCACTAACAAACTGATTCACACCTCAATGTTTTCTCTGAAAATATTGTGTGACATTTGTTCAGTATCTTCTCATGAAGAAACTCCTCCCACCAGCATATGGCACTGTGTAACCCAAATGGTTCTCATATTGAATGAAAACTTTTGTAGTCAGTAATCTCTACTTACTTAGGAAGTGAACATTCTAAAAACTTCACTTCAAACTTATCTGCCTCTCTCTTCCTTGCTTTCTTGCTTTTCCATAGCAATGGAATTTGAGGGGGGGTGGGCAATGGCTTATGCTTGAATCTGAAAGTGGCAGTGGCTCAATGGCAGCCTTGATATTTGCAGTGTGTTGGATTTCCACATTGTCTGGTGTTTACTGCAGTCATCTAGATAGTTCGAGAGTTTACATCCTTTGGTCCATTAATGTGCTTTGGAGATGCATACAAACCTCTGGAAAGGGTGTGGAATATGTGTGTTCATGGGGAGTTTGTAAAACTTTCATCAAATTCTTTAAGTCTCCTTGGCTCAAAAACGTTCCAAAACCGCTGATACAATGAGAGGAGTGTATCTTTATGTATTTAGGAATGTAGTGGAGGGTATTGGTTAAGAATCAGAGCCCCAGGGTCAGCATGCCAATTAAGTCCTGGTTCTGTGTCTTAGCAGGTTTCTCTGTGCCTCAGTCTCCCTTGGTATAATATAATAGTGCTGTTGTTGGATGCCGTCGAGTTTGATTTCAACTCATAGTGTCCCCATGTGACAGAGTAGAACTTCTCCGTAGGGTTTTCTAGGCTGTAATCTTTATGGGAGCAGATGGCTAGGTCTCTCTCCCTTAGAGCTGCTGGGTGGGTTCTAACCAGTATTGTGTACTTGACAGAGTTATTGGAAATATTAAATGAGAAAGTCCACACAAAAGTCCTTAGTACAGTGCCAGTCACATATATAGCACCCAATAAAAACTATTATTATTACATGGTTAACTATTTCTCAAATCAATCATTAAACAAATCGAAAACACTTCATTAGATAGGATTCACTTTTTTATCACCCAAGAGTATAAAATTATTAAGATAAATGCAGCTATTATGTAAACTGTAAAATAGATGTCACATGTCACCTCATCTCAGCTCTACACATTGCTATACCTCCAAAATGTGAGACAAACTGGTTATTTACTAAACCCCATTTGTGCATTGTCTTCTTCATCCTCATTTTATTTCCTCCTGGAATTTTGTCCCTACTTCATTGGCTACCATGAATCGGACTGTGCATTTCAGGGTCAAGTGGAGTAAAGTTGTGTGGGCACACATGTATTTTAAATGCCGCTGTCTGCCCTTTTGTCAGTTTTCATCAGTGCCTGTGATGGTTGACATTATATGTCAACTTGGCTAGGCCACAATTCTTGGTGGTTAGGCAGCTGTTATGTACTCATCTTCCATTTTGTGATCAGTTTGAAAGGGGAATCAGTTTGAAAGGGTCAATCAGCTGAAAGGCGAGTTTCCTTGGAGGTGTGGCCTGCATCCAATATATTTGGATGTTCTGACAAAGCTCCCTCTCTTGATCCTGCATCTGACTTGTCGTTCTCTAACCTCCAGTTCTTGGGATGTGAGCCAGCAGCTTGCTGTCTGACCTGCAGATTTTGGAATTTGCCAGCTCCCGCAGACCTGTGAGCCAGCAGCCTGTCATCTGACTTGCCGATTTTGGGTTCGTCAGCCCCTGCAAACACATGAGTCAGGAGAAGATTCCAGCCTGACCTCTGGTCCACGGATTTGGGACTTGCCAGCCTCCATAACTGCATTAGTCATTTCATTGAAATAGAGCTCTCTCTCTCTAAATATATATACACGCATCACTGGTTTTGTTCCTCTAGAGAACCCAGCCTAAGACAGTGCCCACGTACTAAAGATAAATGTTTATGCAATAATAACAATACCATTCATTTACCAAGCCTCTATCCTCTGCTAGGTGCTTTTAATGTCATAACAGTTGTGCCAGAGACAGGAGTAGTGTACACACTGTGAATAAGCACAGAGACTCTGTGAGTTTATAACCTATGCAATGTTGCAGAGACAGGTAACAGTAGTTCTTAGGGTTTTTCTGAATTTTGTTTAATGGGGAGTAACTTTTAAACAATGCATGTTAAACAAAGACATAATTATATTTCTGACAAATTCCACATTTAAAAAAAAAGGACTAATTAGAAGAGCACCATGTGAAAGAGTAATTATTTTATTACTAGAAAAATTACACGGAGCACTGAATTTCTCATTTTTCATATTGGGAACCAACTTTGCTTATTCCTTTTAGTGACTTAAAGTTCTAGTCCCTATCTAGTTCAAAATCAAAGAGAAAACACACCACTCCAAAAAATTTTGTACATATTTTCATTTTGATAATAGATTGTGTATTTGCTTTAACTTACCTCTTAAAATCTTCCTCGATCCTATGCCTTCATAAATATTTAATACATCGGTGTAGTATATATTAAAATAATCAAAGCTCAGTTCAATGGAAAGTCCTTGGTTTACTCTAAATCAAAAGCAAAAAATAGATTATTAAACTCTAAACAGTTGTCACATTTCTTAATGCCTTCTAGACTGTGAATGCATTTCCTAAAGACATTTCAAACTAGTTTTCAGATGAATTTAGGTCCAGTCATTATGTTTAGGATCCATGATGGTGCAGTGGTTAAGTGTTACGGCTGCTAACCAAAAGGTCAGCCATTCAAATCCACCTTCTGCTCCTTGGAAAACCTTATGCTATGGGTTCACTATGAGTTGGAATAGACTCAATGGCAACAAGTTATTCTGTAATTTACACTGTGAAATTTATTTGTAGTGTATCAAAATGTAAAGAATATATACATTATACTATCAAAAGTCCATTTTTTCAATTTGATAATTTTATTTAGTACATTTTTAGGTAATAAAAAAAGGTACATAGCTAACTGGTCAATGTAGTTGATATATGAATATTTACTCAATTCAAACAGTTTTAAGACAAATTATTTATAATTCACACTATATTCACTTACTGTATTTAGGTGTTTACTTTTGTTTTTAATCCTCATAACCATTTCTTCTTAAAGAAAGTAAGATGAAATAAGGACAGTTTTTAATTATCTGTATTTTGGTCTGTTGCTATCCCTTTACTTGGAGTAGAAACACTGTGTTATCTATACCGTTAATGTGGAAATTATCAACTTCTACAATTTTTAGTTACATACTAGTCTTGGGAGACAGGCCTGGAGATCTGCTTCCAAAGGGTCACAGCCTTGCACCACCAGGGCTCCAGAAAACTCTATGGAGCAGTTCTACTCTACACACATGGGGTTGCCATAAGTTGGAACTGACTCAATGGCAACTAACAACAACACTTAATTGTGTGACACAAAGAATTAGTGTGACTCAAAGAATTAGAGTGACTCAAAGACAGGGATTAATTTATCTGTCTTATATTCTCCAATACTTCATAGAAACTAGTACATGCTTGTTTATGAGGGAAAAAAATAATGTATGTAGGTGCCAGTGTAAGAGAATAGGAGGAAAGGTTTGACAGGATCATTAGAAAGTTTTAATTTGATATTTAAATATAGAATTTTCATTTTCCAGCTTTAAACATAGGAAAAAGGATGAAGTGTCTAGGGCAACCTGTATTTACAGGTCCACTGTCCCTGTAAATAGACAAAGAAACGTGAAGGAGCCCTTAGAGTATTTTGGAAGTACAAAGGCCCCCTCAACCCTTCAGTGTGCCAGATAACGAAGAGCTTTAGAATGGGAAATGGGATCAGGTTATAGTATCTGAACTGGTTGGAAATGAGACAGGATGGATTGTCTGCAGATAGAACCAGAAGAGAGGTCAGAAGGAACTAATCATAAGTACAGACCTAGTTTCCAAAGCCAGGCAGGAGCTTTGAGAAATTATTTTTTTCAGAGTGTGGCCCTGGAGGATGCTGGATTGACAAGGCCAACTGGCCGAGACCATGGCAAGCCTGGCTTTTACATAATTCATCAGTAGTAGCCTGGCCAATCAAGCAGTTGGAGACATCCAACACAATGTTAGTTAATTTTGGAAAATCTAAAGATTTTTGCTGGGAAGTGTCCATTTGTGGCAAAAACCTAGGTTTGGTAAATATGGAATTAGAATCCTAGTCAGTAGGATGAATTTATAGACTAGAGTTTAGTCAAGGAGTGGAGATGGTGATATTGAAATGGTAGTTACTAGAAGGACAAGACTTGAAGTAAGCAGAAATCCAGGTTTCTGGATCTTACCAGTGTGCACTGCAAGGGAGGTAAAGTCAGGACAGGCGATGCCAGCCCTGAATATCAGATCTAGCAATTCTGGAGTGGATTCTGAGGTTTCCATTTTTAAAAGCTCCATGAGTGACTGTGATGTGCTCTTGGGTTTGAGGGAAACTGAAGTAAGAGAGTAGATGCAGTGCATGCTACACTCAGAGGCATAGTTGGTAACCTCAAGGGGGCTGAGGGGAGTGGGACATGGGAGGTGGGACAATGAGGGGATGAGGAGATCAACGTAGGGGAGAAGTCTTTATGGCTGGATCTTCCCAGCTCAGCCTGAGAGAAGGAGAGCAAAGGTGATGGTGGTGGCTGTTTATACAAGCTCTGCATCTGTTAGCACCAGTACAGGGACAGGCAGAGAGAGCCTGTTGATGATGCTTTCAGGGCATCAGCATCAAAACTGAAGAAGACAGAGGCAGAAGAAATAAAGCAGTATTCAGGATGATTTCTGCTCTTTTAATTAAAGTTTTGGTATCTCTAGGCAAGATTACAGTGAGTTTTTCTTCATGCACTATTGTATTCAAGTCATGAAACTAAGGGATGCTGGAGAAGCTCCCTAGAAATCTTTATGGTCAGGGATCTTTTACTTTCTCAGTATAGATAATGGAAGGTAGAAGAGATAACAAAGTGCATACTGTTTTCTACTTCTCTCTTATTAAAAAAAACAAATTCACTTGCAAAAAAACCACTGGCATTTATAAAGCTAAATTTAATTGGAGAATATGATACCTGATATTTTTATTGTATTAGCCACCATGGTTACTTTCAGATTTTTTGAAGGGAATGGATGCTTTTCTAAATTTAACTTACATGTTTTGCATCTTTGTAATGATAACTAATCTTTTTATAGCCCACTTTTATTGAGCATTTAATATGAAGCTAAGCACTTTATAGTCATTATTACATTTAATAATGACTTTGACCCTGTAGTTAGAAATGTTGAATTCTACTTTATGGATATAGAAATTTGGTTCAAAGAGGTTAAATCATTTGCCTGAGACCACACATCTTGAATCTGAAAAAACAGGGATTTGAACCTACAGAGATTACCTCTATTGCCCACAGTTTTAACCACTGGCACTATGTTAAATATTGTCTGAATGTAACTCCATGTCTGGGTAGATCTAATCCAAAATATAGTTCAATTGCATCACAAACATTTCTTCACGACTTGGTCTTCCAAGCTTGTAGGAAAAATCATTATCTTTTCCTTCAGTTTGATCACTATGAAGTGAAACAAAATTCCTGTAACATTGCATCTTTAATACAGTAATAAGTTTTGATAAGAAAAAAGTTAGATCATTTATATGTTTGATAGAACTGCAATTTCATCAAGAAGCACAGCATTTAAATTGAGGTAACATTTTAGATTTCTTCAGTTCTATAAAATCATCCCTACACTAATAATGGATTTATTAAAATAGCATTAAGGAAAAGGAAGCAAAAAGAATAGAAGCAAACAAATCCTTAATTAACATAGGGAGAATATTACATAAATGATATCATCATTATACCACAAGTTCATTGTATTGTGCTTATATGCCCTCTATGTTTGATCTACCAGTATTAGTAAGTAGACTTAACAATTAAATTGTCTTTATTTGGTATTAATAAAATTCCAAAGAAGAAACCATCGTGTACTTAAGGGTTCAGATAATTTAGGTTCAGATTGTATTTCCATTTTCAGTGGAAGCAATTTAAGATTTTTCTAAGGCTTTCCACTGACATTTAACTAAAAAGTAAGATTATTTTTCATTTTCCCTATGGATAATGCTGATAGCCATTTATAAGTGCTTCCTTGAAAATTAATTAATTAATTAATTATTCTTAGGGATAGAAGTAAAAAAATAAAATAAAATAACACCATTGCCATCGAGTCGATTCTGACTTATAGCGACCCTATAGAATAGAACAGAACTGCCCCACAGGGTTTCCAAGGAACAACTGGTGAATTTGAACTGCTGACCTTTTGGTTAGCAGTCAAACACTTCTCTAAAATGGTTAATTTTTCAGTTAGCAAAAATTACTTAAAGTTTCCATTTTTAATACAAAAATTTTAATACAAAATCTTATTTCAACACATAAGTAACATGTTGTCTAGCATAAAAAGAGAAGGAATTGTGTTCTTAGTTACAAATTTGTCTTACATGGGACTGAGCTCCAGAAGGGAAATTATTTAAAGAGAACAGGAGGATGTTTTGTTTTGTCTTTTTTTTTTTTTAACTGAATAATATCAAGTAAATTTGTTTAGAACAATCTTCTCTTCATACTCCACTTCATTTCTAGGGTACGTCCACCCTGGAAAACTACCTTTGTGAGGCTTTATGAGGTCATTTCCTATCATTTGTTTGACGAGAACCTAAGACTGTGCTTGTGAAGCTTCTTTAATCAGCTGTCAAGCTGATTCCCTAAGTTTTCAAGTGACTCATCGCAGTGTTTAAAACTATCATACAGATTGGAAAACCATAATCCCATCCAGCTGTTAAGAGAAATAAACTAAGTAGAATGTAACTTCTCCAAGTGAATTCTATGGCGTACTTGTTCCACATGCCCTGTGGGTGGAAAAATCAGTGACTTAATAGGAAATAATTTGTTTTAGAGGTTTACATTACCTATTAAAATATTTAGGGCTATGAAAAGTTCTTCACTTTTTTTTTTCTTTTTTTAAGTTGTAGTGAATTTATTCCATATATTTATTTGACTAGAAGTTCTTTCTTTCCCCTTGGAATATCTGGGAGAACTTGTAATACTCCTCCTCTGGGAAAATTCCATGACTGAACATTGAAGTAGATCAGCCATCAGCATCCTGATTATTTTGATTTTCATAATAATTAGATTGTTCAGTTGAATTAAGAACTTGGAGCTCAAATATGTAGTAACTGATCCAAGTGTCAATACAGCAAAAGGATTTATCTAGAGGGTTTTCTTGGCTCTTAACCTGCTGTGAATCACACCGTAGAAGATAGTCATACACGTACTGGCATATTGAGAGAGGAACTATTCTGTAGCCAGGTTGTAGGTGACATGTGTGCCGTTCACCTCAGCAGCACTTGATTTATGCCATCCACAGGGGGGAAAGAAAAACTTGCTGCAGAGTCCAATGATATGACCCCATTTATGAGACAGTATTGTTCATAGGATGACAGAATACCATTTGAAAAGGTTAAGAATGAGGGAAAATCGTGGACATCTTGGTAGTGGATAGGGCTTTTCTTCGTTGCTAATGAAGATTCCAACTGGAAAAACAAAACAACTAAAAGTGGTAAGACTTAGTATATCAGAGAAATGATTTATGACTTAAGAACAGAAAATAGAAGATGGCATATTACCGTATAATCCACTGGCAAACAACAATGGATTTAGAAGAATTTGGATAACGGGCCGCTTGGAAGGACCCAGAAGATCCAGTTAATAAAAATCTTCCATCACAAGCTGTGGCTGTGAAAACATGGCAATTAATGTTAGACAAAAACAATCTTGGAAACGTTTCTCAAATGAAATAGCGTTTAGCCTGACTACTAAACCCTTCACAGAACACTCATTACTGAATTCATTCTGTGCAAGACTATTTTATAAAGCAGAAATGATCAAATGTGAGCTAATGAGGTGTCATGTTTAACCATATTAGCTATTTTCAAATACCCTTACACATCCCATCATGCAGTCCTTTAGAAAAGCTTTCCAATTTTAAACACTCATACCTAGGCTGTATTTCAAGTATATTATTTCATATTTCATATAGTAAGGAAATAACTATAAATGAATTGTAAACATCCATTGAACAAATAACTATACATGTTTCTTGGTCTTATTTTCCCCATTAAATTGGGGCTAGGTTGAATTTAAAATATATGCACATTTTGCTATGTCCTCCAGAAAATGATTAGAGTAAGGCCAGGCAAATGGTAAGAATGGTACAAGTGGTTTGCAGAGAATATCATGCATCCCGTGTATTTCACCCATCTTTTAAACCTCATCAGTCTTGCTCTTTATAGTATGGAGTCACTATCTATCTCAATGTTTTTAATAAATGTTTCTGAATATGCCTTTTGCTTTCCATGATTACTCAATTTTCATCTTTTAATTCTTTCCTTTTTTTTTTAGGTTTTTTTTAATTGTTGTGCTTTAAGTGAAAGTTTACTATTCAAGTTAATCTCTCATACAAAAATTTATACATACATTGTTATGTGACCCTAGCTGCTCTGCCTGTACTGTGACAGCACACTCCTCCTTTCCATACCCCGGATTTTCCATGTCCATTCAACTAGCTCCTGACCCTCTGTGCCTTCTCATCTCGCCTCTGGACAGGAGCTGCCCATTTAGTCTCATGTAACTACTTGAGCTAAGAAGCACACTCTTCACAAATACCATTTTATATCTCATAGTCCAGTCTAATCTTTGTCTAAAGAGTTGGCCTTGGAAATGGTTTTAGTTTTGTGCTAACAGAGAGTCTGGGAGCCATGTCTTCAGGGTCCCTCCAGTCTCAATCAAACCATTAAGTCTGGTCTTTTTACTAGACTTTGAGTTCTGCACCCCACTTTTCTCCTGCTCCATGAGGAACTCTCTGTTGTGTTCCCTGTCAGGGCAGTCATTGGTGGTAGCCGGGCACCATCTAGTTCTTCTGATCTTAGGCTGATGAAGTCTCTGGTTTATGTGGCCCTTTCTGTTTCTTGGGCTAATACTTTCCTTGTGTCTTTGGTGTTCTTCATTCTCCTTTGCTCCAGGTGGGTTGGGACCAATTGATACATCTTAGATGGCTGCTTGCTAGCTTTTAAGATCCCAGACACCACTCACCAAAATGGGATGCAGACTATTTTCTTAATGAACTTTGTTATGCCAAGTGACCTAGATGTTCCCTGAATCCATTGTCCCCAGACCTCCGCTCCTGCTATTCTGTCCCTCGAAGTATTTGTTTATATTCAAGAAACTTCTTAGCTTTGGTTTAGTCCAGTTGTGCTGACTTCCCCTGTAGTGTGTGTTGTCCTTCCCTTAACCTAAGATAATTCTTGTCTACTATCTAGCTAGTGAACACCCTCTCCCTCCCTCCCCACCCTCATAACCATCAAAGAATGTTTTCTTCCGTGTTTAAACCCTTTCTTGAGTTCTTATAATAGTGGTCTTAACAATATTTGTCCTTTTGCAACTGACTAAATTCACTCAGCATAAAGCCCTCCAGATTCCTCCATGTTATAACATGTTTCACTGATTCACAGTTATTCTTTATCGTTGCATAGTATTTCATTGTGTGAATATACACAATTTGTTTATCCATTCGTCTGTTGATGGGCATCTAGGTTGTTTCCTTCTTTTTGCTATCGTGAACAGTGCTGCAATGAACGTGGGTGTGCATATATCTATTCCTGTGATGGCTCTTATTTCTCTAGGATATATTCCAAGGAGCGGGATTGCTGGATAGTATGGTACTTCTATTTCTAGCTTTTAAAGGAAGCGCCAAATCGATTTCCAAAGTGGTTGTATTATTTTACATTCCCACCAACAGTGTATAAGTGTTCCAGTCTCTCCACAACCTCTCCAACACTTTTTATTTTGTGTGTTTTGGATTAATGCTAGCCTTGTTGGGGTGAGTAGTACCTCAATGTAGCTTTCATTTGCATTTCTCTAATGACTAATGATCGTGAGCATTTCCTCATGTGTCTGTTAGTCACCTGAGTGTCGTCTTTAGCGAAGTGCCTGTTCGTATCCTTTGCCCATTTTTTAATTGTGTTGTTTGTCTTTTTGTTGTTGAGATTTTGCAGTATCTTGTAGATTTTAGAGATTAGACGCTGATCAGATTTGTCATAGCCAAAAAGTTTTTCCCAGTCTGTAGGTCGTCTTTTTACTCTTTTGGTGAAGTCTTTTGATGAGCAGAAGTGTGTTTGATTTTTAGGAGCTCCCAGTTATCTAGTTTCTCTTCTGGTGTTTGTGCATTGTTAGTAATGTTCTGTATTCTGTTTATGTCATGTATTAGGGCTCCGAGCATTGTCTCTATTTTTTCTTCCATGATCTTAATCATTTTAGATTTTTTATTTAGGTCTTTGATCCATTTTGAGTTAGCTTTTGTGCATGGTGTGAGGTGTGGGTCTTGTTTCAGTTTTTTGCAGATGGATATCCAGTTATGCCAGCACCATTTGTTAAAGAGACTGTCTTTTCCACAACTAATGGCCTTTGGGCCTTTGTCAAATATCAGCTGCTCATAGGTGGATGAATTTACATCTGGATTCTCAATTCTGTTCCATTGGTCTATGCATCTGTTGTTGTACCAGTACCAGGCTGTTTTGACTACTGGGGCAGTACAATAGGTTCTCAAATCAGGTAGTGTGGGGCCTCCCACTTTGTTCTTCTTCTTGAGTAATGCTTTACTTTTCCCAGGCCTCTTCCCTTTCCATATGAAGTTGGTGATTTGTTTATCCATCTCATTAAAAATGCCATTGGAATTTGGATTGGGATTGCATTGCATCTGTAGATTGCTTTGGGTAGAATTTCCATTTTCACAGTGTTGAGTCTTCCTATCCATGAGCAAGGTATGTTTTTCGGCTTATGTAGGTCTCTTGGTTTCTCGCGGTAGTGTCTTGTAGTTTTCATTGTATAGGTCTTTTACGTCTCTGGTTAGATTTATTCCTAAGTATTTTATCTTTATGGGGGCTATTGTAAATGGTATTGATTTGGTGATTTCCTTTTTGAAGTTCTCTTTGTTGGTGTAAAGGAATCCAACTGAATTTTGTATGTTTATCTTGTATCCTGATACTTTGCTGAAATTTTCTATTAGTTTCAGTAGTTTTCTTGAGGAATCTTTAGGGTTTTCTGTGTATAAGACCATATCATCTGCAAATAGAGATACTTTTACTTCTTCCTTATCAATTTGGATGCCCTGTATTTCTTTTTCTAGCCTAATTGCTCTGGCTAGGACCTCCAGCACAGTGTTGAATAAGAGTGGTGATAATAGGCATCCTTGTCTGGTTCTCGTTCTCAAGGGGAATACTTTCAAAGTCTCTCCACTTAGGATGATGTTGGCTCTTGTCTTTGTATAAATGCCCTTAATTATGTTGAGGAATTTCCCTTCTATTCCTATTTCATCTTTTAATTCTTATAACATGTATATATATATATATATATATATATATATATATATATATATATATATCTTTTTAATATCATGCACTATTAGTTGTGTTTCATGCATAGTTTAATCATTTCCAACTAGATTAAAATCACCTTGAAAGCAAGAACCATGAGCCATACCCTATAGCTTTTAGATACCTTTTACACTTGCTATATATAGTATATGCTAAAGAAACAAACAAGGAAAGAAAGAAAAAAACCATTTGATTGTCATAATCTGTAGTTTTCTTAGATTATTTTCTATATTCTTAGGTGCTTAGTTTTACTGATGTAATATATCTAGAAGAATGGCTCATAGAATGTGCCCTTTTTCTCTGGGTAGGTTTTTTAACTTCTCATTTGTCAGGAGCATTGATGGAGGGTAGGCAAATCAAAGAAAGCTACGAAAATTAAATTGCTGGTCTTGGAATCTGAGTGTTAGAATAAACTAACCCAAAATGGATGAACAGAAAAGCCTATTGTAACATTATACAACAATTCCTGTAGGTTTTACAATATAAGCTATCATATGGCATGAAATATTTTATATGAAGGAAAGAAAGAAATTGGAAGATTGAGCAACACATAAAAGTCCTGGTAAAAATTCCATGCTTTTGGTTATTTTTTTTTTTTTTTTGATGCTTTTAAAAATATTTTTAAAGCATAAATATTTTTACTTTGGCAATTTTTAAGATTCAAATCTAAAAACAATGGCCTAGGAATTGCACTGGTTTATGATTGCATCGCCTGATTCCCAGGAGGAGAAAAAAAGAAAAAAAGGAGCAAACTGTGAACAGAAAAATATACCAACCAGAGAAGCAAGGATTAGTTTCTGAACAATTTGGCACAGACTTCAGGAAACGAAAGAGAGAAAACCATAGCTTGCTGAGAGAACAGAATCTCCTTATGTCTCATACTTCAGCAAACAAGGACAATTAAGGCTAATGTATCACGATTTCAGGATAAACAGTGAAAATGTGTGATTTTTTGAAATGGAGAGATAAATAATTTTCTAGTTTTAAAAGGAAACCTTACTCCTCACCCTAAACTCCCTGATCACCTCAAATCATGCCAAATTATTGGGACAATTAATTCATCAGCTTTATTGATGATAAAAGCAAAAAACAGAGTGTTTGTTTTTTATGTGATATATACAGCCTTACAATCACTGTTTGTCAAGAAACCACCTGGACTCAAAGGTTATAGGCAGTGCAAGAAAAACCACTGCTATTTTGAATAGTTTATATTAAATTTATGATATTTAGAAAAAGATGAAGTAGAACAGTCTTACCAGTCCTAAAATATAACTGCTAGCATTTATGAAGTGCTTACAATGTTCCAGCTATTGTTCTAAATAATTATAAATATATGTTAATGCAATCCTCACAACAACCCTATAAAGATATAGGTGGGGCAGCTGAAGCACAGAGAGGTTAAATAACCAGCCCAAGGTCTCCCAGCTCCTAAGTGACTATTCAGAGCCGGGCAGTGACTCCAGCGCATGCTGTGCTATGTTGCCCTAAAGCTACAACATATCGAGCCATCACAGATGACATCACTCACTGTTTCAGGTGTAAAGCAGGTGGAAAAAAAGGAAAAAAAAAAAAAAACTAAATGAAAGCAAGAGTCAGGAAATTAAAAGCAAAAATGAACCTCATATTTTCCAATATCCTTCAAAAGTAGAATATAGATCACGTATGCAGTAACATCCCACAACAAATGGAAGGAATCAAAAAAGAAAAGATAGAAGGAAGAAGGGAAACAAAAAGAAACCCAATTAAGAATTTGCAAAGCGGATATATAAAGCTTGGGCTCTGGTGGCATTGTGGTTAAAATCTCACCTGCAAACCAACAGGTTGGCAGTTTGAATCCAGTATTCACTCCTTCAAAACCCTATGGGACAGTTCTACTCTGTCCTAAAGGGTTGCTATGAATTGGAATCGACTTGACAGCAACAGGGTTTTTTTTAATTTGGTTATTGTCTTAAATTGCTAAGATGTGGAATGTTGCTTATCATAGTATTTAGTCTGTCTTAACGAATTGATCTGTCTGTCCAGTTTTCAATGAAGTAGCTAAATTTTAGTGATAATGGAAAACTACAGGTCAAGTTCGGCTCTAAAGAGCCTCTGTTGAATTTCTGCATCCCAGCAAAAATGACAAGGAATATCCTTGAAGGAATTTAAAATACAAGAGTACTGAACTACTTAGAATAGTTAACTTAAGAATGTCAGAATATTACAATTTCAAGATACAGGCTTGTGCCAGGGTCTCTGTCATATATTCTTTCATTTAACTTCAGGATGTTTCTGGAGAAACTAATTTTTCATAAGGTAATGTGAAGCAGGATGGCCTTTCTGAAAAAGAGATATAACCAGCCATGGCTGAGTAGGATTGCTGGGTGTTCAGGCTTATGGCTTTGTAGACTGCACAGTGCTTTCCAGTGCAGAATCAGAAAAAAACATCTGAGCAGGAGATAAATGAATCCGTCAATTATGCTATAGAAAGTGTTGCCCATTTTGGACTGGCTTCTCCCTTACGCTCTACAGATCCACTGAGAGCTCCCTCTGGTGGCTCAATATTTACTAATTGTGTGTTTGCTGAGGACACTGAATTCTCCAGGATATATAAATCAAACATGATCAATGTCCACCCACCAATGTCTATTGTGCATATACGTACGAAGCATGCAAACAGTCTGTAGACACTTGCCAGCTTCTAAATAAGACTTCACATAGGCAGAAAGGCTGAGTCAGCATCTTTCCTTCTCACAGGGTCAGCTAAAAAGTGAACTTTCTCGCTGATGCAATTCTAATCAGAAAAGAAAAACGATCTAAAGAAATCTTGGTTCAGCCATAGTCAGCTCTAAGTTGTGCAAACTTAAATAACTGAAGACTAAAAAAGGAAGCTGCCTGAGGAAGTCAACATTAACGTGACTCTATTAATAACGCAAACTTGAATTAGAGCTCACAGCTGGAGGGGGAAAAAAAGAAAGAGAGAGAGAGCAAAGGTCAATTTCATATAGAGACAATCCTCATAAATCAATTTCATTCTTTTTCTGTGACTGTAGACTGATGGACATGGTCTTTGCTACTATAAATTGGTGCTGCGGTGAAGTCTGTTAGACTTTTGGATTCACCATCACCAATAATTAAGAAATGAACAAAACTGTTTATAATCCTGAATCTTAGCTGTATAAAGACAAATAGATTGATTGATTTGTTCTTTACCTTATTTCACAAAGGATTTAAATTTATTTACCAAAATAGACACAATGCTAACATAAAATACAAATAATTAAGGGAATGTTACTCAGAAGTGAGAATGGCGAGGCTTTGTCTGGTTTATTTTGGACATGTTATCAGGAGGGACCAGTTGCTGGAGAAAGATGTCATGGTTGGTAGAGGGTCAAGGGAAAAAGAAGAAGAAGCTCAATGAGATGGATAGACACAGTGGCTGCAACAATGGGCTCAAACATAGCAAAGATTGTGAGGATGGCTCAGGGCCGGGCATTTTGTTCTGCTACACGAGGTCACAATGAGTCAGAACCAATGTGAAGGCACCCAACAACAACGACAAGGGAATCTCCTCTCCTCCTCCCAAAAAAAAAGAAAAGTACATCTTAAGGCTTAAAGAATTAGGGACATAGATGGCTAGTTGATACCAAGTTTCAATTAACACAAAACTTCCATGATATTGAAGTGAGAATACTTTCTTATTAGGTCTTTCAGGAAAATTTAGAGAATTAATTCAGTTCTAATACTGAGGCTCATGGTCATGAGTGTGTAGTGGCCTTAATGCTAATTTTAGGACAAATTGTCACATTTACATAAGACTTACATGGTTATTTTTAAATATGCACTGACATTAATTCCTTATGGAAATCGTGAGCTACATGAGGGTAGACCAAAAAAAAACAAACCAAACCCGTTGACATCAAGTTGATTCCAACTCATAGTGACTCCATAGGACAGAGTAGAACTGCCCCACAGGGTTTCCAAAGAGTGGCTAGTAGATTTGAACGGCTGACCTTTCCGTTAGCAGCTGTAGCTCCTAACCACTGCAGAAAGTAGAGGCCACATAATTGGTGTGGTACGTTTTTTGATTATGTGATTCATCTATGAATTAGCTATGCCTTTTCCTCCCGTTTAAGGTTATTGATTACTATTACCATTATATAGGGTCCAAACTATGCATCTAACTTTGACCTACAAAATTATTTTTGGAACAGAAACCAGCATTATCTTTGTTACCTTATGATGGCACACTTGTATCATATTCTTCCTGAAAGGATTTTGGAAACTGCCTTAAAACCATAGCAAAAAAGAAGTTTTCTTTCTTCTTCTATAGTAACTTAGTTATATAAAACAGATTAAAAAATATTCTGTAGCCTGCACTTTCTTCTAATATGCTCTGAGTGCACTTCAAAGTACGCAGATAAACTTTGAAAGTTTGAATTTTATCCAAGAACATTTGAATTGGGATTGCTAAGTGGAAGCCTCTTTAGTCGAGTTGCCGTTTGTTAATACTGGGAAACAGACTGTCTGTCTTTTAAAGTAGGTACCAAGTGGATAGATAATTTTTTTAAAACTTTAGTTGAAATTGGAGCATTCATCTTCAATTAATATCAAGGAAGAAGAGCGAAGTGTATCAAATATAACTCAGCCTTAAGGGTCAATGGCCAGAAGCACATGGTCAGTTTTAAAAATGATCATAATTCACACCAAGCAAATGTTTAACTTATTTTTTCTGTTTAATTTTTCAAGAAAATTATAGGTTAGAATTAACCAATTAATTTTTCACAACGTTTCCAGTCTTTTTACACTTAGATGGTAATCTTTGCATGTATTCTACACACAGAAATAAATTATTGTTTAGAAGCTGCATTCTAGTAAATTTTCCTAAATGGAACCCAACCATAAATCAAGAAAAAAGTCAAAGAGTAAATATTTTTAAATTACTTGGTATCAAGTCTGGCATATTTGTTGTTACTGTGTGGTGTCAAGTGGATTCCAACTGATAGCAACCCTGTAGAACAGAGTGGAATTGTCTCATAGGGTTTCCTAGGCTGTAAATCTTTACAGGAGCAGATCTCCAGGTCTTTTGTGCTGCGGAGCCCCTGGTGGGTTTGAATCACCGACCTTTTGGTTAGCAGCCGAGTGCTTAACTATTGCACCACTAGGGTAGCCCTGCTTGGCATACAGTAAGTACTATATAACATCATTATCATTATTATTATGTCAACAATCAAAACAGATGCCAAAATTTACAAATAAACTTGGATGTTTTATTCATGTGATCTTAAGACCTTCTTCAAAACTCATTTCCATTACACAGAGAGCTACAACTCAAGTGCACTTTTTGTCTCTTTGGTTGTTTCTATGCCAAGAATGGAATAAGAATAACAATCAAAATTAAGGAGTGGCACTTCCTGATTACAGACTATGGAAATGGCACGAAATGACCAATATTATCATATGACAGTGAAAAAACATTAAAAAAAAGAAGCCTTTGGAAGTAAGAAGTGAAAACGTATGTGTAATAAGTCAAATTCGTAATAGCCTGGAATAGTTTAATATAGATGTCATGGATTGAACTGTGTCCCCCCAAAATATCTGTCAATTTGGCTGGGTCATGATTCCCAGTATTGTATAATTGTGTACCATTTTGTAATCTGATGTGATTTCCTTATGTGTTGTAAATTCAGTCACTATGATCTAATAAGATGGATTAGTAGCAGTTATACTGATGAGGTCTACAAGATCGGATGGTGTCTTAAGCCAATCCCTTTTTGAGATGTAAAAGAAAGAAGTGAGCAGAAACACACGGGAACCTCATACCACCAAGAAAGCAGTGCTGGGAGCAGAGCGCATCCTTTGGACCTGAGATTCCTGTGCAGAGAAGCTCCCAGACCAAGGGAAGATGGATGGCACCGACCTTCCTCCAGAAGCTGACAGAGAAAGCATTCCCCTGGAGCTGATGCCCTGAATTTGGGCTTGTAGGACTGTGAGAGAATAAACTTCTCTTTGTTAAAGCCATCCACTTGGGATATTTCTGTTATAGCAGCACTAGATGACTAAGACAATAGAGAAGAGATGGAAAATCTGCCCCTCTGTTCCCCATTCAGGACAGACATTGTTAAACACAGCATTCTTCACGTTCTTTCCAGAGTCATTAAATGGAACTCTGCTTAAGATTAATATGGTTAACATTATGTTATAAAGCTTAAATATATTAATAAAACTATGTTTTATGTTGTGTATTAAATTATAGACATGGTTATTGGAGTATCTCATTCTTCAGTAGTTTCAGAGGTGTGTGTGTGTGTGTGTGTGTGTACAGGCAGTGAGCGGAAATGACAAAGAGGGAGGTGAGAGAGGCAAAGAGTGTGTGGGGGAGGGAGAACGAGAAGGAACATTACTTACCACAAAGTTTACTGTCTTCGTCTGAGCCATCTGGACAGTTTAATTCTCCATCACAAAATAACCCGATTGCTACACACGTTAGAGCATCAGCACAAAGCCTTGAACCAGGCAGGCAGTCTACTGAGACATTTCCTTAAATAAATAAATAAGATCGGATGTATAAGCTTCCAGCAGAGGAGATTTAACTTCCAACATGTATGATTACTTATTATGTTTGTTTGTTTTTTGTCATTTAGGTTTTTATGAGCATATACTTATAGATTCCAATAGAAATATTTTATTCGATAATCAATAAACAGAAGCTGTAAAGACAATAGGAAGTTACATCGATAATGAGAAAAATTCACACTTTCCTACTTGTAAAACTGATTTTTTAAATTGTTCATTTAACGAATATTTATGGGATGCCTATCAGAGGCCAGTCACTGTACTGGGCACTGGCTGCCGCTTAGAAAGACCACCCTGGCTGCAATGCAGAGAGAACAAGATTGCCAGTAGAAAAACTCAATTTCTTTGGAACTATTTAGTTAATAGTTCCAGGAGAAAGTATTATACAAAAATATTTATGGATTTTATTTAGAGGACTATATTCTACTCTAAAGAATCAATCAATGAAAGAAAACTATGTCATTTTAAATACATTCTCTGTTCTAAGTAGTTTATTCCTTATAAACTTCATGAAGCTTGCCACTTTTGCTAGAACTCTTCTATGAACTAAAATAGAATTTGTATTCACCAAAATATCTAAGGGTGGGCTAAGCCATACTATTTCTCAGTTGTTTGGGGTACACTTCGTATTGACAAATATTTTACTTTGTAGGCAGAATACTTTAAGGGCTAAGAAAGGTTGAAAATATGTCATGAAAAAATTAGTTTCCTCATGACAAATCCTGAGCAAACGCAAATCAAATTCAGGCTAAACTTTTGTGTAGACCACTGTGTCTTCATAACAAATTGTTTCCAGAAATGTAGAATTTTAAATTTTGGGAAAAAAACGTGTATTTATTCATGTGTGTTGAATATTAATGTCTACTTAGTTGATTTTAAACTTGGTGTATACTACATTTCAGATATTTATACCTCCTAGGATATTACGTGGGGCCAAATAATGGAAAGTTTATCACATTATCTGTATCATCTAGTACCCGCTCAAAATCTGTCACTCATAAACGTATTCATTCTTTGAGAAGATATTGAGTTAAGCCAAGATTTGAACTTTGAGGAGCAAAACTTATCGATGAAAGCCATTTTATAGTCAGATAAACCATTTAAAATCTCAAGTGCATTTTGTACACTGAGCAGTGGAGAGACCCAAAGCTGTTTCTAGTCAATGTCTTCCTTGCTTCTTGGGTGAGGGATTCTCAGGGTGAAAGACGCAAACCCCCCCCCCCCCCCGAAAGGTTACGTGCGGGGCTCTAGCCAGGATCCTATCCATTCGCACCTTTCGGCCGATCTTGTCCTTCATCTGCCCTCCTCCACGTCCCTAAGTATAACGACTCACCAAGAAGCACATTTTACTTCTAGGAAATAACTAGGGAATTTTAGAAGCAATTCTAAAGATATTCAAAATATTTTAATAGGCTTACAAGGAAAAGACATATGTTTTTATTTTGCAGAAGAATGTGAAAATTTGAATGTTTTTGTCTATGACTAAAGTGCCAATGATGATTCAACATTTTTGAGCTCAATAGCAGTTTTGTTGTTCTTAATCTCAAGACCAGCACTTTACTGCCATCTGCTGGGTTTTAAAATAAAATATTTCATTCTGAAATTTCTCCTTAAACCCTTTCAAATTAATTGCAAAAATACAAGCGTTGTGTCAACGGATCTACTAAAGAAATATTAATAAGACACGTTTATGGATGAGGTTGCTGGCTATTAAACAAAAAAAACCCAAAACCAAAAAACAAACCCTTTGCCACTGAGTCTATTCCCACTCATAGCGACCCTATAAGACAGAATAGAACGGCCCCATAGGGTTTCCAAGGAGCAGCTGGTGGATCCGAACTGCAGATCTTTTGGTTAGCCGCCACAGCTAGCTGTAGCTCTTACCCACTGGGCCACCAGGGCTCTAATCACTAATAAAAATGAATATAAACCACTGGCGAATCATGAACACCTAACATCTATAATAGGACAGAATAAAGATCAGGGCCATTCCTGAATGACAGTATATCTCCATTTAAAAGATAAAAAATAACTATAAAATGGTATTTAATACTCCCCAATGTGTATTTTAATTGCTGGTATATATATGAGATATCCCTGAGGAGATTTCTTAATGATTGAGTACCTAATCACGAGGCATAGTGCATGTTGGTATTCCATAAATGCTTGATAAATATATAAATGAAAGAAAGCACTATGCTAGACACTCTATGGCTTATTTTAAGAGTAGTCAACAGAATTCTAAGCATTTGGCATTTGAATGAAAAGATTTTGGGATATAATTGGGGAGATGTACAATTTTTTATGCTCCTAAGGTTTCCCTATAGGGTTGCTATGAGTTGGAATCTACTGGATGGCAACAGGTTTGGTTGTTCTTTTTGGTTTAATGTTTCCCAGGAAAACTTCCCAGTGCTTCACGTCTCTGTCGGCTGCTGGTCCCTTGGCTGGTGCTCTCTGAGCTCACCAGATCGGACCTCACTTTCGTAAATGGCACCACTTGAGAATCTTTGATCTAATTAATGATTATTCATTCACCCCTCAAGAATTGTCTATTTGTGTCAAGGAATTTTAAGGGATGGAGACAGAAGGATGAACACTGCAGTGCTTCTGTTCTCATGGATCTTGTAGTTTAGTGGGGACGCAAATTCGTCAACTACTAATTATAAAAAAAAAAAAATGAGGTATAAAAAAGTGCCATGTGTGCACCAAGGATTAGGCAAGTCATTTCCTTCTGTTGTAGGGACTGAATACTTCTTCACAGAGGAAGTCATATTTAAACTAGGCTTTGAAGGATGCTTAGAAATGCACCAGGAAGAGAGGTAAATGGAATGTAGGCATGCTGACAGTACATCATGTTTGGAAAACAAATGAGTCTAATTTAACTGTTCACGGGGTATTTGTTGAAAGCATAGCAGAAAGACTTTGGTGCCAGATTATGGAAGACATTTATGTCTTTGTAAAATGTAAGAAATATTTTCTACAGACAATGGCATTGAAAGTTTTTATACGTGTGTGATATAAGCAGTTCATGTTTCATAAAGATAATCCTGGGACAATGTAAAGAATCAAGCAGACAGAGAAGACAAATTAGGACGCTGTTTCGATGGTCTGGGTGAAAGCTTGTGAGGGCTGGAACGCTCACACTTGCAGATGAGGTGGGCATGGAGTCAATTGCTATTTTACAGGTACAATTGATGGGCTTTAGTGACCAGCTGTGCACCTGGCCAAGATCAGGAGAGGTAGAGAAAGGTGTGTTAAGGATGACATCTGCGATTCTACTGAATGATAATTAATAACAATGGGGATTAAAAGAGGAAGAGAGGTGGGATTAGAAAACAAGTCTAGTTTGAGGTATTTTGATTAGAAGGTGAAATAGTAGGACTTTTTATATTATACTATCTTGCCCCAGACTCTGCTTCATAAATACTCTTCAGCAGCCTTGGTCCAAGGAAGAAGAGAAGTTCCTCATATTGAAACAAATATGAAAAATATAAATATAATCGGCATACAAGTGTTGTGGGATTTAGGATTTTATCAAGTTGCATTTTTTGACCTAGTCTTCTCTCTCCCTCTCATTTCCTTCTATATGCACATATGATTATAATGTCCAACAAAAACATTGATTATAATGCTAACTGTTAAAAAAATTAGCCAGATGCTAGATTAAAGAACAAACAAAATGTTGAGAATATAGATGTCAGATTTTTAAAGCCACCTTCCTTTCTTAAAACTAGAGTCCTTTCACTTATGGACACTTGGTTTGCTATTTCAGTCCTTCATGTTCGCTCTGGTATGTCTTCTTCTCTAAAGAAGTCTGCACCAAACTGTACTTCTCAATAGAGTATTTTTAAGACAGCTGGTAAGGAATTCTAGTAAAAGAAGTGTGCACAAAGAAAATAATAATTGGTTTAGCTTATTAAGATAATCACATTGCCTGAATTTTAGCTACTTGAGTGAGAAAAAGACCTACACACATTTTTATGTCTATATGATATTTTATCTTCAGGCTATTATTTTGGCATATTATAAAAACACATCAATAAATTAGAATCATTTGAAATTCTGAAAATAGGAAGTTTTCATTATCCACTTATACTTGTACCATGAAGGATTTAATATATCCTTAAATGTGATTACTTCAAAGGCAAAACAAGTTCCAGTGATTTGGAGAGAGGACTTGTCTGTGTCTGCTTTGTGCAGGCCCTGTGCTGGGCATTTTAATGGATAAAAAGACTAGAATCTATTACTTTTCCTTTCAAGGCTGTTACAAAAATGTTACATCCAAGATAATAATTTAACAACCACATTTTGGAAATCTTAGATTTTATTTTCCCTATTTTTTTTTTTTAAATGAAGATAATAGCACTTTGTGAGAAAAATAAAGGCCATGATCCTTATAGGTTACATAACAGTGAAAGTAGACTCTGAATCCATGAAGGCCTTCCTTTAAAGATCAATTTCATTCACTACACTATATTGGAAAAATAGATATCACCTTACTGAAATTTACATTTACTTTGATAGGACAAATCTAGTCTGTTTAGCAAGACTATGGCTGAGCAATCCAAATGAAATTACAGTGGAAAGATACTTTAAGAGTCCTGATGTCATGCAAGCAGGAATGTTGTAAATTAGAAGAGAATGCAATATATAAGTGTTTTTCTCTCAAATGAGGAAAAAGAAAAATGCTTGAAGTCACAATACATTTGCTATTGGATAAAGTCTCTATGTCTCAGTCCCGGAGCAATTAAATTGAGGGACATAATTCAACTTTGGGTTCTCTTGGCCTAACTTCATGTTCTTCATGAAATCAGTTAATGCTTTTCCTTCAATCCCCAAACTCCTCCATATATTGGAAACGTAGCAAGATTGCATTTTGTATGAGATTGAGAAAGCTCATAATGAAACTTTTTTTTCCCTGCAGTCATTGCCTACACAGTAAGCAACAAAGGATTAGTACAAGCTGTACAGTAGAAACCCTTCAAGCATAAGAGCAATTGCCCAAAACAGACCCCCAAGGCACTCTGTAGCAGCCGAGAAATCAATCAGTGTAATGCAAACTTAGTTCCCATCTCTCTCCTCTAGTGTTTCAAATGGGTTAGTCAAACTTTACGGTAATTGGCAAGAAAGGCAGTTGAACAATCGAATATAATCCTCACGGACTTGGTATCCGCTATCATGCAAAAACGCTCTTTGGCAGAATTTATAATAGTACTAATGCCAGATATATGATGCATGCATTTGCTGATTTTTCTCAAACTTTGTCTTCCAGGCATATAAAAATGAGAATAAACTTAACATCCCTGAAAGGTATCTTCATAATAAATTACTTCTTGGAAACTGGGGTTTCTAAGTTTAATTGCCTTGTTCCCCTCTATAAATCTATAGTATCTTGCAGTATGAGAGGAAAAAATAGGAAAGATGACTAGAGACTCATGTAGTGCTTGGATCTGGTAAAAGAGGTAATATGCTATTTTGCCACCTACTTAGCTTATAATAATCCTTTGAGGATTGATTAAGGTAATACAATACAGTCTCCATTACAGGAAATCCTTTGAAATGGAGCTTTTGGTTAAATAAATGTTCAGATGAACTGAGAATTACCAAGTGCAACCATCTTATTTTCATCTTGGTTTTTGAAAAATAATTTTTTACAAAGCATCCAAGTCCTTGTCTAAGTCAGTAGGAGGAAGAAGAAGTCCTCTATATATTTGTTGCCCACCTTCTTGACTTAGCAATCACTGTACTAGGCACTTTGTGTTGTCTCTCTTTTAATTGTCATGATCACCCACTTAGAGCTGTATCTTTAATCTTTATTGTTTTCAGGAAAGAGACATAAAATTCAAAGAGGCTAAATAGCTCGTCAAATACCATGTAATTGGTGGAATTAGATAAGGGGTGGATTCGTTCATGCCGTTTCAATGACTAACAATTTTGTGTTACTTTTGGTCATCATTAGGAACAGCAATAGTTCATATAAAGCATATATGATAGGGCTAAATGTATACTGATCCCATATGTATAGTACCCATATAAGGAGAGAGAATTTCTGCTCCATTCCTGGAAGAAAAAAATATGGTAGTACTCTCTGCTTTCTCAACCACTATCTATTAGGGATGAGTAGAGCCTCGTCTGTTTGGTGAGGCTGGGAAATAAAACTGACCACATGATTCAGTCACTTCTGAATGTTCTTTGACCAGTCTGCCTTCAAAATAGTAACAGAGAAAACTCGCTTTAAGTCCAAGGCTTTCTGACTTTAAAACAGATTTTTTTCCTCAAAGTTGTTCCACATACTTCACCCCCTGAATAACTCAGTAACTCAGTAACTGTGGGCTTAGATGAATCACTCAATGAATCAACAAATGGATAGACAGAAAACAGAGCACTACTTTAGATATTTGTTGCTGACTTTGAAAGGTTTAAGAATTAATTCCTAAAAATACACTAAAATTATTAAAGAATTTATTTTTAGACTACAGAAATTGTTGTTAGTGGCCTTCGAGTCAGCCCCCAACTCATGACAACACCATGCACAATGCGATTGGAACTTTGTGATCCATAGGGTTTTCACTGGCTAATTTTTTGGAAGTAGTATAGGTTGCCAGGCCTTTCTTCCTAACTAAAGGAATTAGGCATTACAAATGCCAAAGTAATTTTTCAAAGTGTGTTGGGAGGTGATTTTAGATGTTGTAAATATTTTCCCATATTTGGAGAAGACAGTATGGGCTAAATAACCAGTTTATTTTTCAATGTTTTATCCTGCTCCATGGGTATAATCTAAATATGATAGTAGGCAGACTTATCCTACTATAATAGAAAATGACTTTGAAGCACAGTAGCTTGTAGCATAGCGGCATTTTGGTTAATCAGTCACTTATTTCTTTGGTTTTCGAATATCACATAAACTATTTTGTCCAAGAATAATCATTAGGCTCTACCTAGACAGACATTTATAGTTTAAAAATGGTGTTTCCTTGTACGTATATAACACTTGATGTAAGTTTTAAGAACGTAAAAATTGCAGTATTATTGCTGAAGATTGATTAAAAGTCTATACAATATTGCCTTTATCAAGTTTTTTCTTTTTTGCTGTAGGAATCAGGGACATTTCCAGGATACTTAATGTAATGATTAAGCCAGGAACAGAAAATGTATTTTGATTGGTTAGCAGATGGACTGGGGCCCTGGTGGTGAAGTGGTTAAGCATTTGGCTGCTAACCAAAAGGTTGGCAATTCACAGCCACCAGTTGCTCCTTGAAAATCCTATAGGGCAGTTCTACTCTGACCTATAGGGTCGAGGAGTTGGAATAGACTCAATGGCAATGGGTTTGGATTTTGGGGGGGGGGGGGTTAGTAGATGGACAAGGAACCCTGGTGGCACAGTAGTTAATCACTTGACTGCTAACCAGAAGGTTGGCAATTGGAACCGGAAGTTTGAACTGGTTCTGCACCATTCAGTCATGGCCAGTAAAGTGAAACCCAAATGGATCTGATTTTTTTAAATGTGGGTGAACTGGATGATAACCAGAATGGGAAAAATTACAGGTCGAAGGCCTGCTAGAAACTTACTCTCCCTCTTAGAAAACAAGGGCAGCGTGCGCGTTGCGTAGCAAACAAATCTCTTGACTAGCAGAGTCAGCAATAGTGGTGCCCCGTTCAAAGATGGCAGCCTACTGTGCCACTTTGTATGTGTGTCGCCCTCCACAGTCCTTGCAATAATCTAGTCTCTGCATCAGGCCCCTGAATGGGCTCAATGCACCTCTTCCAAGTCTCCAGTCCCAAGACTTTGATTCATAAGTTTTTGTGTTCTGGTTATCATTCTGCTTCACCTAAATTTTAAAATTTCATGTCTGTTCCAATTTCGCTTCGTCAGTCATGACAGAAATGGTTTGATCCAGTTCAAAGACCTGGTTTGAATCTGCCAGCTGCTCCACGGAGGAATGATGTGGCCATCTGCTTGCATAAAGATTACAGCCTTGAAAACCCTATGGGGTAGTTCTGCTCTGTCCTATAGGGTCACTATGAGTCAAAATTGACTCGAGGGCACACAACAACGATAGTAGATGGACAGAAGAACAGTTGACAATTACTAGGAACTCAAAGAACCTGGCACATCAAATAGACATGCTGGGAAAGAAGGTTTAAAAAAGAAAAAAGGAAGAAAATGAAAAAGAAAGGCAATTATTAACTCCTTTTAAAAAGTTATAAAATTGTAATCATATTACACTAGATACCTTTAATGTCAACAGTATTTACATAGTGATTCTATTGTAAATGTAAATATTGATTCAAGTTAAAAATCATCATGTTCCTACTCTGGGAGATTGGTAGGAAACAAAATATCTGGGAGAATGGAATCCTGATTTTCCACAGAAAGAAGTCAATAGATAGGCAGTGAATAAAACTGGAAAGTTAAGAAAGAGCTGTGTAGAAATTATCTAGAAATTAAGATATGAATTGCTAAAAAAAAAAAACAGTAACAATTCTTAAAATGGTTACTTTCAGGGTGGGGATGAGACGTACAACGTATTGCTGCTTTGCATTATAAGCTTTGTAAATAATTTGATTTAAAGTATTTAAATGCACTACCTCGATCAAAACAAATTAAAAAAAAGAGAAACATTGATTAATGCGTAGATAATACAAATAGCGTATCATTTAAGATTACAGTGGTAATCTCTTGAAGATCTAAAGATAAAAACTGTTAACAGGGTATGCCTCTAAAGAAAGGCACTGGGGAAGGGGGTAGAAAAAAGTGTAGTTTACAATTTCCTCTCCTATTTTATTGTTTTACATGATGGACATGACACTAGTTCCATAATAAAGATGATGGGTTTTTTGTTTGCTTTTTAAATATACATGCTAGGGGTTGGCACGTTGTAGACACTTAAAAGAAAAATGGTTGTATGAATGTACTCAAGACTAGTTTGGTACTGATTTGGCAGAGAATAATCGAAGGACGAATATCCCCAACAGCTGTGATGAAACCCGTGTCCCCCTTAGAAAATGTTTTGATTCCACTAGCCGCATTCTTCGATGGTAACCACAGTTCCGATAGACAGAGGGCTGGCTAGAAGTCAGATAATCCAGGAATCGACCCTTAATACAGTGTACGTTTTGGTGCAATCTTAGGCTAAAACTGTAACTTTTTATGTTCCAATTTCTTTATCTATAAAATAGGGGTAATATTAACTGTTGTGATATCTGAGAGAGTTGTCAGAAGCCTAAAATGAAACATTAAGTGAAAACTTTTTTAAAAAGATAGAAATAAGATTATTAAAACTGACCTGGAGTTGCCGGAAGACTGCTAGTTGTTAGCTTGTCTGTAAAAATAAACGACATTAAAATAATTATTACATATTTTAGACTGATTATTAGGAACTGAGTACATATTCCTTGTGTTTACAATTTAACTTGATTTTTTTGTTTGTTTGTTTCTTTGGTTTTGTGAATTTTAGTACCTATTGTCTTTGGAGTCCCTGAAAGGTGGAAATGGTTAATACACTCAGCTGCTGACCAAAGCGTTAGAGGTTCAAGCCCACCCAGAAATGCCGTAGAAGAAAGGCCTGGCGATCTACTTCTGAAAAGTCAGCCATTGAAAACCCTATGGAGCATAGTTCTACTCTGACACATGTGGGGTTGCCATGAGTTGGAATCAACTCCACAGCTACTGAATTAACTTTGGAATATCTCACTTGCATCTGGATATAAGTATATATCTTGTATGTTTTCACTGATTTTTTACAAGTATAGAGTGAAGATTTTTAGATTTTTCACTCATCTTTCAAATGTATTTTCTAAGTAAAGGAGATGTTAGTCAGTGATCAATAATTAAACATGAGGAATACTTAATTGCCTAATGACTAGGAAAAATGTTATCTCAAAAAGAACCGTGGAGTATCCTTAGACCTTGGGCTTTAGAATCAGAAAGAACTACTTTTGAATCCTGAGTTTGATAATTAACAGATGTGTGATGCTGAGCACTGCTGTGGTATCTAAGAGAGTTGTCAGAAGTCTAAAATGAAACATAAGTGAAAACTTTTTTAAAAAGATAGAAATAAGATTATTAAAACTGACCTGGAGCCAGGAGATTGCTGGTTGTCGGAAGACTGCTAGTTGTTAGCTTGTCTGTAAAAATAAACGACATTAAAATAATTATTACGTATTTTAGACTGTGGGCTTAGATGAATCACTCAATGAATCAACAAATGGATAGACAGAAAACAGAGCACTACTTTAGATATTTGTTGCTGACTTTGAAAGGTTTAAGAATTAATTCCTAAAAATACACTAAAATTATTAAAGAATTTATTTTTAGACTACAGAAATTGTTGTTAGTGGCCTTCGAGTCAGCCCCCAACTCATGACAACACCATGCACAATGCGATTGGAACTTTGCGATCCATAGGGTTTTCACTGGCTAATTTTTTGGAAGTAGTATAGGTTGCCAGGCCTTTCTTCCTAACTAAAGGAATTAGGCATTACAAATGCCAAAGTAATTTTTCAAAGTGTGTTGGGAGGTGATTTTAGATGTTGTAAATATTTTCCCATATTTGGAGAAGACAGTATGGGCTAAATAACCAGTTTATTTTTCAATGTTTTATCCTGCTCCATGGGTATAATCTAAATATGATAGTAGGCAGACTTATCCTACTATAATAGAAAATGACTTTGAAGCACAGTAGCTTGTTGCATAGCGGCATTTTGGTTAATCAGTCACTTATTTCTTTGGTTTTCGAATATCACATAAACTATTTTGTCCAAGAATAATCATTAGGCTCTACCTAGACAGACATTTATAGTTTAAAAATGGTGTTTCCTTGTACGTATATAACACTTGATGTAAGTTTTAAGAACGTAAAAATTGCAGTATTATTGCTGAAGATTGATTAAAAGTCTATACAATATTGCCTTTATCAAGTTTTTTCTTTTTTGCTGTAGGAATCAGGGACATTTCCAGGATACTTAATGTAATGATTAAGCCAGGAACAGAAAATGTATTTTGATTGGTTAGCAGATGGACTGGGGCCCTGGTGGTGAAGTGGTTAAGCATTTGGCTGCTAACCAAAAGGTTGGCAATTCACAGCCACCAGTTGCTCCTTGAAAATCCTATAGGGCAGTTCTACTCTGACCTATAGGGTCGAGGAGTTGGAATAGACTCAATGGCAATGGGTTTGGATTTTGGGGGGGGGGGTTAGTAGATGGACAAGGAACCCTGGTGGCACAGTAGTTAATCACTTGACTGCTAACCAGAAGGTTGGCAATTGGAACCGGAAGTTTGAACTGGTTCTGCACCATTCAGTCATGGCCAGTAAAGTGAAACCCAAATGGATCTGATTTTTTTAAATGTGGGTGAACTGGATGATAACCAGAATGGGAAAAATTACAGGTCGAAGGCCTGCTAGAAACTTACTCTCCCTCTTAGAAAACAAGGGCAGCGTGCGCGTTGCGTAGCAAACAAATCTCTTGACTAACAGAGTCAGCAATAGTGGTGCCCCGTTCAAAGATGGCAGCCTACTGTGCCACTTTGTATGTGTGTCGCCCTCCACAGTCCTTGCAATAATCTAGTCTCTGCATCAGGCCCCTGAATGGGCTCAATGCACCTCTTCCAAGTCTCCAGTCCCAAGACTTTGATTCATAAGTTTTTGTGTTCTGGTTATCATTCTGCTTCACCTAAATTTTAAAATTTCATGTCTGTTCCAATTTCGCTTCGTCAGTCATGACAGAAATGGTTTGATCCAGTTCAAAGACCTGGTTTGAATCTGCCAGCTGCTCCACGGAGGAATGATGTGGCCATCTGCTTGCATAAAGATTACAGCCTTGAAAACCCTATGGGGTAGTTCTGCTCTGTCCTATAGGGTCACTATGAGTCAAAATTGACTCGAGGGCACACAACAACGATAGTAGATGGACAGAAGAACAGTTGACAATTACTAGGAACTCAAAGAACCTGGCACATCAAATAGACATGCTGGGAAAGAAGGTTTAAAAAAGAAAAAAGGAAGAAAATGAAAAAGAAAGGCAATTATTAACTCCTTTTAAAAAGTTATAAAATTGTAATCATATTACACTAGATACCTTTAATGTCAACAGTATTTACATAGTGATTCTATTGTAAATGTAAATATTGATTCAAGTTAAAAATCATCATGTTCCTACTCTGGGAGATTGGTAGGAAACAAAATATCTGGGAGAATGGAATCCTGATTTTCCACAGAAAGAAGTCAATAGATAGGCAGTGAATAAAACTGGAAAGTTAAGAAAGAGCTGTGTAGAAATTATCTAGAAATTAAGATATGAATTGCTAAAAAAAAAAAACAGTAACAATTCTTAAAATGGTTACTTTCAGGGTGGGGATGAGACGTACAACGTATTGCTGCTTTGCATTATAAGCTTTGTAAATAATTTGATTTAAAGTATTTAAATGCACTACCTCGATCAAAACAAATTAAAAAAAAGAGAAACATTGATTAATGCGTAGATAATACAAATAGCGTATCATTTAAGATTACAGTGGTAATCTCTTGAAGATCTAAAGATAAAAACTGTTAACAGGGTATGCCTCTAAAGAAAGGCACTGGGGAAGGGGGTAGAAAAAAGTGTAGTTTACAATTTCCTCTCCTATTTTATTGTTTTACATGATGGACATGACACTAGTTCCATAATAAAGATGATGGGTTTTTTGTTTGCTTTTTAAATATACATGCTAGGGGTTGGCACGTTGTAGACACTTAAAAGAAAAATGGTTGTATGAATGTACTCAAGACTAGTTTGGTACTGATTTGGCAGAGAATAATCGAAGGACGAATATCCCCAACAGCTGTGATGAAACCCGTGTCCCCCTTAGAAAATGTTTTGATTCCACTAGCCGCATTCTTCGATGGTAACCACAGTTCCGATAGACAGAGGGCTGGCTAGAAGTCAGATAATCCAGGAATCGACCCTTAATACAGTGTACGTTTTGGTGCAATCTTAGGCTAAAACTGTAACTTTTTATGTTCCAATTTCTTTATCTATAAAATAGGGGTAATATTAACTGTTGTGATATCTGAGAGAGTTGTCAGAAGCCTAAAATGAAACATTAAGTGAAAACTTTTTTAAAAAGATAGAAATAAGATTATTAAAACTGACCTGGAGTTGCCGGAAGACTGCTAGTTGTTAGCTTGTCTGTAAAAATAAACGACATTAAAATAATTATTACATATTTTAGACTGATTATTAGGAACTGAGTACATATTCCTTGTGTTTACAATTTAACTTGATTTTTTTGTTTGTTTGTTTTTTTCTTAGGTTTTGTGAATTTTAGTACCTATTGTCTTTGGAGTCCCTGAAAGGTGGAAATGGTTAATACACTCAGCTGCTGACCAAAGCGTTAGAGGTTCAAGCCCACCCAGAAATGCCGTAGAAGAAAGGCCTGGCGATCTACTTCTGAAAAGTCAGCCATTGAAAACCCTATGGAGCGTAGTTCTACTCTGACACATGTGGGGTTGCCATGAGTTGGAATCAACTCCACAGCTACTGAATTAACTTTGGAATATCTCACTTGCATCTGGATATAAGTATATATCTTGTATGTTTTCACTGATTTTTTACAATTATAGAGTGAAGATTTTTAGATTTTTCACTCATCTTTCAAATGTATTTTCTAAGTAAAGGAGATGTTAGTCAGTGATCAATAATTAAACATGAGGATTACTTAATTGCCTAATGACTAGGAAAAATGTTATCTCAAAAAGAACCACGGAGTATCCTTAGACCTTGGGCTTTAGAATCAGAAAGAACTACTTTTGAATCCTGAGTTTGATAATTAACAGATGTGTGATGCTGAGCACTGCTGTGGTATCTAAGAGAGTTGTCAGAAGTCTAAAATGAAACATAAGTGAAAACTTTTTTAAAAAGATAGAAATAAGATTATTAAAACTGACCTGGAGCCAGGAGATTGCTGGTTGTCGGAAGACTGCTAGTTGTTAGCTTGTCTGTAAAAATAAACGACATTAAAATAATTATTACGTATTTTAGACTGTGGGCTTAGATGAATCACTCAATGAATCAACAAATGGATAGACAGAAAACAGAGCACTACTTTAGATATTTGTTGCTGACTTTGAAAGGTTTAAGAATTAATTCCTAAAAATACACTAAAATTATTAAAGAATTTATTTTTAGACTACAGAAATTGTTGTTAGTGGCCTTCGAGTCAGCCCCCAACTCATGACAACACCATGCACAATGCGATTGGAACTTTGCGATCCATAGGGTTTTCACTGGCTAATTTTTTGGAAGTAGTATAGGTTGCCAGGCCTTTCTTCCTAACTAAAGGAATTAGGCATTACAAATGCCAAAGTAATTTTTCAAAGTGTGTTGGGAGGTGATTTTAGATGTTGTAAATATTTTCCCATATTTGGAGAAGACAGTATGGGCTAAATAACCAGTTTATTTTTCAATGTTTTATCCTGCTCCATGGGTATAATCTAAATATGATAGTAGGCAGACTTATCCTACTATAATAGAAAATGACTTTGAAGCACAGTAGCTTGTTGCATAGCGGCATTTTGGTTAATCAGTCACTTATTTCTTTGGTTTTCGAATATCACATAAACTATTTTGTCCAAGAATAATCATTAGGCTCTACCTAGACAGACATTTATAGTTTAAAAATGGTGTTTCCTTGTACGTATATAACACTTGATGTAAGTTTTAAGAACGTAAAAATTGCAGTATTATTGCTGAAGATTGATTAAAAGTCTATACAATATTGCCTTTATCAAGTTTTTTCTTTTTTGCTGTAGGAATCAGGGACATTTCCAGGATACTTAATGTAATGATTAAGCCAGGAACAGAAAATGTATTTTGATTGGTTAGCAGATGGACTGGGGCCCTGGTGGTGAAGTGGTTAAGCATTTGGCTGCTAACCAAAAGGTTGGCAATTCACAGCCACCAGTTGCTCCTTGAAAATCCTATAGGGCAGTTCTACTCTGACCTATAGGGTCGAGGAGTTGGAATAGACTCAATGGCAATGGGTTTGGATTTTGGGGGGGGGGTTAGTAGATGGACAAGGAACCCTGGTGGCACAGTAGTTAATCACTTGACTGCTAACCAGAAGGTTGGCAATTGGAACCAGAAGTTTGAACTGGTTCTGCACCATTCAGTCATGGCCAGTAAAGTGAAACCCAAATGGATCTGATTTTTTTAAATGTGGGTGAACTGGATGATAACCAGAATGGGAAAAATTACAGGTCGAACGCCTGCTAGAAACTTACTCTCCCTCTTAGAAAACAAGGGCAGCGTGCGCGTTGCGTAGCAAACAAATCTCTTGACTAGCAGAGTCAGCAATAGTGGTGCCCCGTTCAAAGATGGCAGCCTACTGTGCCACTTTGTATGTGTGTCGCCCTCCACAGTCCTTGCAATAATCTAGTCTCTGCATCAGGCCCCTGAATGGGCTCAATGCACCTCTTCCAAGTCTCCAGTCCCAAGACTTTGATTCATAAGTTTTTGTGTTCTGGTTATCATTCTGCTTCACCTAAATTTTAAAATTTCATGTCTGTTCCAATTTCGCTTCGTCAGTCATGACAGAAATGGTTTGATCCAGTTCAAAGACCTGGTTTGAATCTGCCAGCTGCTCCACGGAGGAATGATGTGGCCATCTGCTTGCATAAAGATTACAGCCTTGAAAACCCTATGGGGTAGTTCTGCTCTGTCCTATAGGGTCACTATGAGTCAAAATTGACTCGAGGGCACACAACAACGATAGTAGATGGACAGAAGAACAGTTGACAATTACTAGGAACTCAAAGAACCTGGCACATCAAATAGACATGCTGGGAAAGAAGGTTTAAAAAAGAAAAAAGGAAGAAAATGAAAAAGAAAGGCAATTATTAACTCCTTTTAAAAAGTTATAAAATTGTAATCATATTACACTAGATACCTTTAATGTCAACAGTATTTACATAGTGATTCTATTGTAAATGTAAATATTGATTCAAGTTAAAAATCATCATGTTCCTACTCTGGGAGATTGGTAGGAAACAAAATATCTGGGAGAATGGAATCCTGATTTTCCACAGAAAGAAGTCAATAGATAGGCAGTGAATAAAACTGGAAAGTTAAGAAAGAGCTGTGTAGAAATTATGTAGAAATTAAGATATGAATTGCTAAAAAAAAAAAACAGTAACAATTCTTAAAATGGTTACTTTCAGGGTGGGGATGAGACGTACAACGTATTGCTGCTTTGCATTATAAGCTTTGTAAATAATTTGATTTAAAGTATTTAAATGCACTACCTCGATCAAAACAAATTAAAAAAAAGAGAAACATTGATTAATGCGTAGATAATACAAATAACGTATCATTTAAGATTACAGTGGTAATCTCTTGAAGATCTAAAGATAAAAACTGTTAACAGGGTATGCCTCTAAAGAAAGGCACTGGGGAAGGGGGTAGAAAAAAGTGTAGTTTACAATTTCCTCTCCTATTTTATTGTTTTACATGATGGACATGACACTAGTTCCATAATAAAGATGATGGGTTTTTTGTTTGCTTTTTAAATATACATGCTAGGGGTTGGCACGTTGTAGACACTTAAAAGAAAAATGGTTGTATGAATGTACTCAAGACTAGTTTGGTACTGATTTGGCAGAGAATGATCGAAGGACGAATATCCCCAACAGCTGTGATGAAACCCGTGTCCCCCTTAGAAAATGTTTTGATTCCACTAGCCGCATTCTTCGATGGTAACCACAGTTCCGATAGACAGAGGGCTGGCTAGAAGTCAGATAATCCAGGAATCGACCCTTAATACAGTGTACGTTTTGGTGCAATCTTAGGCTAAAACTGTAACTTTTTATGTTCCAATTTCTTTATCTATAAAATAGGGGTAATATTAACTGTTGTGATATCTGAGAGAGTTGTCAGAAGCCTAAAATGAAACATTAAGTGAAAACTTTTTTAAAAAGATAGAAATAAGATTATTAAAACTGACCTGGAGTTGCCGGAAGACTGCTAGTTGTTAGCTTGTCTGTAAAAATAAACGACATTAAAATAATTATTACATATTTTAGACTGATTATTAGGAACTGAGTACATATTCCTTGTGTTTACAATTTAACTTGATTTTTTTGTTTGTTTTTTTCTTAGGTTTTGTGAATTTTAGTACCTATTGTCTTTGGAGTCCCTGAAAGGTGGAAATGGTTAATACACTCAGCTGCTGACCAAAGCGTTAGAGGTTCAAGCCCACCCAGAAATGCCGTAGAAGAAAGGCCTGGCGATCTACTTCTGAAAAGTCAGCCATTGAAAACCCTATGGAGCATAGTTCTACTCTGACACATGTGGGGTTGCCATGAGTTGGAATCAACTCCACAGCTACTGAATTAACTTTGGAATATCTCACTTGCATCTGGATATAAGTATATATCTTGTATGTTTTCACTGATTTTTTACAAGTATAGAGTGAAGATTTTTAGATTTTTCACTCATCTTTCAAATGTATTTTCTAAGTAAAGGAGATGTTAGTCAGTGATCAATAATTAAACATGAGGAATACTTAATTGCCTAATGACTAGGAAAAATGTTATCTCAAAAAGAACCGTGGAGTATCCTTAGACCTTGGGCTTTAGGATCAGAAAGAACTACTTTTGAATCCTGAGTTTGATAATTAACAGATGTGTGATGCTGAGCACTGCTGTGGTATCTAAGAGAGTTGTCAGAAGTCTAAAATGAAACATAAGTGAAAACTTTTTTAAAAAGATAGAAATAAGATTATTAAAACTGACCTGGAGCCAGGAGATTGCTGGTTGTCGGAAGACTGCTAGTTGTTAGCTTGTCTGTAAAAATAAACGACATTAAAATAATTATTACGTATTTTAGACTGTGGGCTTAGATGAATCACTCAATGAATCAACAAATGGATAGACAGAAAACAGAGCACTACTTTAGATATTTGTTGCTGACTTTGAAAGGTTTAAGAATTAATTCCTAAAAATACACTAAAATTATTAAAGAATTTATTTTTAGACTACAGAAATTGTTGTTAGTGGCCTTCGAGTCAGCCCCCAACTCATGACAACACCATGCACAATGCGATTGGAACTTTGCGATCCATAGGGTTTTCACTGGCTAATTTTTTGGAAGTAGTATAGGTTGCCAGGCCTTTCTTCCTAACTAAAGGAATTAGGCATTACAAATGCCAAAGTAATTTTTCAAAGTGTGTTGGGAGGTGATTTTAGATGTTGTAAATATTTTCCCATATTTGGAGAAGACAGTATGGGCTAAATAACCAGTTTATTTTTCAATGTTTTATCCTGCTCCATGGGTATAATCTAAATATGATAGTAGGCAGACTTATCCTACTATAATAGAAAATGACTTTGAAGCACAGTAGCTTGTTGCATAGCGGCATTTTGGTTAATCAGTCACTTATTTCTTTGGTTTTCGAATATCACATAAACTATTTTGTCCAAGAATAATCATTAGGCTCTACCTAGACAGACATTTATAGTTTAAAAATGGTGTTTCCTTGTACGTATATAACACTTGATGTAAGTTTTAAGAACGTAAAAATTGCAGTATTATTGCTGAAGATTGATTAAAAGTCTATACAATATTGCCTTTATCAAGTTTTTTCTTTTTTGCTGTAGGAATCAGGGACATTTCCAGGATACTTAATGTAATGATTAAGCCAGGAACAGAAAATGTATTTTGATTGGTTAGCAGATGGACTGGGGCCCTGGTGGTGAAGTGGTTAAGCATTTGGCTGCTAACCAAAAGGTTGGCAATTCACAGCCACCAGTTGCTCCTTGAAAATCCTATAGGGCAGTTCTACTCTGACCTATAGGGTCGAGGAGTTGGAATAGACTCAATGGCAATGGGTTTGGATTTTGGGGGGGGGGGGGTTAGTAGATGGACAAGGAACCCTGGTGGCACAGTAGTTAATCACTTGACTGCTAACCAGAAGGTTGGCAATTGGAACCGGAAGTTTGAACTGGTTCTGCACCATTCAGTCATGGCCAGTAAAGTGAAACCCAAATGGATCTGATTTTTTTAAATGTGGGTGAACTGGATGATAACCAGAATGGGAAAAATTACAGGTCGAAGGCCTGCTAGAAACTTACTCTCCCTCTTAGAAAACAAGGGCAGCGTGCGCGTTGCGTAGCAAACAAATCTCTTGACTAGCAGAGTCAGCAATAGTGGTGCCCCGTTCAAAGATGGCAGCCTACTGTGCCACTTTGTATGTGTGTCGTCCTCCACAGTCCTTGCAATAATCTAGTCTCTGCATCAGGCCCCTGAATGGGCTCAATGCACCTCTTCCAAGTCTCCAGTCCCAAGACTTTGATTCATAAGTTTTTGTGTTCTGGTTATCATTCTGCTTCACCTAAATTTTAAAATTTCATGTCTGTTCCAATTTCGCTTCATCAGTCATGACAGAAATGGTTTGATCCAGTTCAAAGACCTGGTTTGAATCTGCCAGCTGCTCCACGGAGGAATGATGTGGCCATCTGCTTGCATAAAGATTACAGCCTTGAAAACCCTATGGGGTAGTTCTGCTCTGTCCTATAGGGTCACTATGAGTCAAAATTGACTCGAGGGCACACAACAACGATAGTAGATGGACAGAAGAACAGTTGACAATTACTAGGAACTCAAAGAACCTGGCACATCAAATAGACATGCTGGGAAAGAAGGTTTAAAAAAGAAAAAAGGAAGAAAATGAAAAAGAAAGGCAATTATTAACTCCTTTTAAAAAGTTATAAAATTGTAATCATATTACACTAGATACCTTTAATGTCAACAGTATTTACATAGTGATTCTATTGTAAATGTAAATATTGATTCAAGTTAAAAATCATCATGTTCCTACTCTGGGAGATTGGTAGGAAACAAAATATCTGGGAGAATGGAATCCTGATTTTCCTCAGAAAGAAGTCAATAGGTAGGCAGTGAATAAAACTGGAAAGTTAAGAAAGAGCTGTGTAGAAATTATCTAGAAATTAAGATATGAATTGCTAAAAAAAAAAAACAGTAACAATTCTTAAAATGGTTACTTTCAGGGTGGGGATGAGACGTACAACGTATTGCTGCTTTGCATTATAAGCTTTGTAAATAATTTGATTTAAAGTATTTAAATGCACTACCTCGATCAAAACAAATTAAAAAAAAGAGAAACATTGATTAATGCGTAGATAATACAAATAACGTATCATTTAAGATTACAGTGGTAATCTCTTGAAGATCTAAAGATAAAAACTGTTAACAGGGTATGCCTCTAAAGAAAGGCACTGGGGAAGGGGGTAGAAAAAAGTGTAGTTTACAATTTCCTCTCCTATTTTATTGTTTTACATGATGGACATGACACTAGTTCCATAATAAAGATGATGGGTTTTTTGTTTGCTTTTTAAATATACATGCTAGGGGTTGGCACGTTGTAGACACTTAAAAGAAAAATGGTTGTATGAATGTACTCAAGACTAGTTTGGTACTGATTTGGCAGAGAATGATCGAAGGACGAATATCCCCAACAGCTGTGATGAAACCCGTGTCCCCCTTAGAAAATGTTTTGATTCCACTAGCCGCATTCTTCGATGGTAACCACAGTTCCGATAGACAGAGGGCTGGCTAGAAGTCAGATAATCCAGGAATCGACCCTTAATACAGTGTACGTTTTGGTGCAATCTTAGGCTAAAACTGTAACTTTTTATGTTCCAATTTCTTTATCTATAAAATAGGGGTAATATTAACTGTTGTGATATCTGAGAGAGTTGTCAGAAGCCTAAAATGAAACATTAAGTGAAAACTTTTTTAAAAAGATAGAAATAAGATTATTAAAACTGACCTGGAGTTGTCGGAAGACTGCTAGTTGTTAGCTTGTCTGTAAAAATAAACGACATTAAAATAATTATTACATATTTTAGACTGATTATTAGGAACTGAGTACATATTCCTTGTGTTTACAATTTAACTTGATTTTTTTGTTTGTTTGTTTTTTTCTTAGGTTTTGTGAATTTTAGTACCTATTGTCTTTGGAGTCCCTGAAAGGTGCAAATGGTTAATACACTCAGCTGCTGACCAAAGCGTTAGAGGTTCAAGCCCACCCAGAAATGCCGTAGAAGAAAGGCCTGGCGATCTACTTCTGAAAAGTCAGCCATTGAAAACCCTATGGAGCATAGTTCTACTCTGACACATGTGGGGTTGCCATGAGTTGGAATCAACTCCACAGCTACTGAATTAACTTTGGAATATCTCACTTGCATCTGGATATAAGTATATATCTTGTATGTTTTCACTGATTTTTTACAAGTATAGAGTGAAGATTTTTAGATTTTTCACTCATCTTTCAAATGTATTTTCTAAGTAAAGGAGATGTTAGTCAGTGATCAATAATTAAACATGAGGATTTCTTAATTGCCTAATGACTAGGAAAAATGTTATCTCAAAAAGAACCATGGAGTATCCTTAGACCTTGGGCTTTAGAATCAGAAAGAACTACTTTTGAATCCTGAGTTTGATAATTAACAGATGTGTGATGCTGAGCACTGCTGTGGTATCTAAGAGAGTTGTCAGAAGTCTAAAATGAAACATAAGTGAAAACTTTTTTAAAAAGATAGAAATAAGATTATTAAAACTGACCTGGAGCCAGGAGATTGCTGGTTGTCGGAAGACTGCTAGTTGTTAGCTTGTCTGTAAAAATAAACGACATTAAAATAATTATTACGTATTTTAGACTGATTATTAAGAATTGAGTGGATATTCCTTGTGTTTACTATTTAACTTGAGTTTTTTTTTTTTTTTTGTTATTTTCTTAAGTTTTGTGTATTTTAGTACCTGTTATCTTTAGAGTCCCTGAATTGAGTTACTTATTCCTCAATCTGTTTCTTCCTAAATGGAAAAAAAATATTACTTCTCTACAGGATCATTCTGAGAATTAAATGAGGTTGTTATTGTTGTTGGGTGCCTTTGAGTCCATTTCAACTCATAGAGACCCACGTCACAGAGTAAAACTGTCTCATAGGGTTTTCTTGGTTGTAATCTTTACAGAAGCAGATCGCCAGATCTTTCTCCTGTGAACCTGCTGAGTGGGCTCAAACTGCCAGCCTGTCAGCAGTCAAGTTCTTAACCATTGCACCATTGGGGTTTCTAAGCTATAGTCCCTGACCCAAGTAAATAATTACAACTGGTCTTTCAAGTATTATGGAAACAATCATAATTACAGGTAACACTAAAAGCAATGTCTTAATAGTTTTATAAGAATTTACACTTTTAAAAGTTTTATATGTAAATTTTATATTTGGGATGGTATATAAAGTTTTTAGGAAAGTTTTATTATTCTAAATTTATAGGAAGCAAAATTTTAGAGGGGTAAGTGATGTGTCTAAAGATTTCAGTAGTTGGCAGAGGCAGGATTGGCATGCAAATCTTCAGCCTTCCATTTTAATGTTTTCTCTACAATTACATCATTTTGCACTTTAAAATAGCTCAGATTAGTCCTCAAATGTATAGGTAATTTTCCAAAGCAAATTACTTCTGTAGTGATATGGCCTTGATGAGACAAAATGAAGTTCTAAATTTTATGCTCATCCTTGACCAGTGCGATTAGAAAGATGGGGTAAAAAAATGCCGAGACATCAAAGTTAACCCTAAGTCTTGATTCTTCTTTCCAAACAGTGCAATAGATTTCTTGGATGGCTTGCATACAGTTTGCCCTGGACTACTAACATAAAGGTTGGCAGTTTGACCTCACCCAGCAGTGTCATGGAAGAAAGACCCGGCAATCTGCTTCTGTAAAGATTACAGCCAAGAAAACTCTATGGAGAAGTTCTACTCTGTAACACGTGGGGTGGCCATGAGTCAGAACTGATATGATGGCAACCAATTTATTGTTTTGTTTATGCTCGTTGTATGTAACTAGGCATTATGAGTTGTGTAATAGTATGAGCTATATTATTATTAACCAAATGTATGCTTCTTACATCTTAATATGGAGATGAAATATTTTAGAAAGAGCTACAAGAAAAAAAAATTATTTCCTAATAGCATGGAGTTTGATGATCACCAAGTCATATTTTTAAAAAATGCTGTAAGTACTGACCTGAAGTCATTGTAGGGCTTATTGTAGAGGAATATTCCAAAGATGCTGGAAGAAAGTAAAGTTGATTTGATACTTAGGCTTATAACATGAATATATTCCAAAACACTGAGTACAGTTTGAATAACTATTCCAGGAGCAACTGACCCTTTACTGCTACCATTTTTTCCTTTCTCTTGCTGAATGTTTCCCTTGATTATTTGATTATATTTGATCAATGTCCAGAATCTGCATATTCTTTCTATACAAATAACTTATGTAGAATGGTTGCTTTGTTTTTGTCCCCGTTTAAGAAAGTTATCTATTTATTCATTATAGTTATTTCAAATAATTTATATTGAAGCCAATGATTTTAGCACAAGTTCCTGGGTGACAAAAATGGTTTGTGCTCTGCAGATAATTGCAAGTTTGGCAAATCAAACCCACCTAGTAGCACTGCAGAAGAAAGGCCTGACAATCTCCTTCTCTAAAGATTACAGGCAAGAAAACCCTATGCATCTCAGTTCTACTCTGTGATACATGGGGTCACCATGAGTCAGAATCAACTGAGTGGCAACGGGTTTTTGTTTTTTTCCCAATTTTATTTTAGCTGCTAACCAAAAGGTCAGCAGTTGGAATCCACCAGCCACTTCTTGGAAACCCTTTGGCGCAGTTTTACTCTATTCTCTAGGGTCGCTGTGAGTTGGAATCTACTCCATGGCAATGGTTTTTTTTTTTTTTTTTAAATGCAAGATCATGGCATACCTAGAACCAATGGCTTTTCCACTGGAACCTATGGGAAAGGTTTATAGCAAAATAATCTTTGCATATAATAATATCTACTGGAAACATTGTACTATTTAAGTATAAAGTACTTTTCAAAATAAAACATAAAAAAACTGGCTATTTTCTTGAACCTTTAACATGTTTAATAGTTTTAAAACATAGTGGCTTGTTAATGTAAGATATAAAGGAAACCAAACATATCTGCTGAAAAACTCTCATTTAATGAACTTTTTAAATTCATTAATTTATATTTATGGTTACTGTGCTAAGACATATATTCTCTTCTACTAATTTAAAAGAAAAACCAAAAAACAAATTGCCCTCCAGTGATTCTGACTCATAGTGACCCTATAGGACAGAGTAGAGCTGCCCCATATGGGTTCCAAGGCATGGCTGGTGGATTTGAACTGCCGACCTCTTGGTAAGCAGCTAAATGCTTAACCACTGCTCCGTTCTGCTAAGTGAAAAACAAACCCTTTGACATCTAGTGGATTCCGACTCATAGTGAGTCTAAAGGACAGACTAGAACTGACCCATAGAGTTTCCAAGGGACTGCTGGTGGATTCAAACTGCCAGCCTTTTGGATAGCAGCCATAGCTCTTAACCACTACACCACCAGGGTTTCCTTCTACTAATTAGATTTTCTAATTTTAGTATTTCTTCATTTTTGTACTGTCTTGTTTCTATGGCAGTCTCATGAATATAAATTATTTGTGGTAAAATATTGATAAAGAAGATAACATTTTAATTGTTTAAGTTTGATGTAGCAGTATACTCTATAAAAATGCAAGGTTTTTATGAAATTCTTTTCCAATTTTAAAATGTGAAAAATTTGAAAGTTCACATAGCACAGGGGTTATTAAACATCTAAATGTAATTAAGTTTTGTACTATCTTTATACAATGTTTTTTAACACAAGTCAGCATGTCAAATGTAACCTGAACTTGTTGAGAATATTCTCAACTTGAAACTGTAATATAGTTTCTTGTATTTTTCTTTTTCTTTTGGTTCTCAATTAGATCCTGGACCTTGCCACTTGACTTTGTAATCTACTAATGTCTATGGCTGTATCAGAAAGATAGAGAGTTCCCGAAAGTCACGCAAAGAATGTGATAAGCACCACAAACATTTCTGCATGCCGGTATTTTCAGAACCTTTTTCTCACTGACGTTTTTTCTTCTTATTTCAAATACAGTTTCTCCTTATTTCACTTTTCTCATGTAAATGTGTTGCCTCAGGCAATTCCTAAAAGCAAGGATGTTCCCACTGCCTTCCTGGTCTATAGCTAGAATTTTAATTTCATAGCTTAATGATTCAAAGAAATCAAATAATGTTCACAGATACCTGTGATATCGATGCTGTTCAGATCAATACGGAAAGTGACCAGTTGGCTGGATTTATTTGCTTCAATGCCCTGAATGAGTTCTTCTTTAACATTTTCATCTGACACCCATTGGGTAAAGAGAAGATCAAATATGACTATAATGCTGCCTTTTCTACAAAGAAAAAGATGATACAAGAGGAAAAGTCAGACTTTTTCAAGTAATTTTTGCTCAATTCCTGTCAGATGTTTTTCAAATTCTCTACAGTTACACCTTGTTAATCCTCATTACACCTGTGGAAGGCAGATTATGTCAAATATTATCTCTATTTCACAGGTGGGAGAAAAAGGAATTGAAAGACTAAACAAATGCTTTGCCAAGAACACAAAGACCTAGAGTGAACCTAGCATTGACATCTGAGTTTTCCGAGTTCCATATTAGTACACTAATCGCCAAGCCAGGCCATTCGCAAAGTGACATGTCAAATTAAACCAATTGACATGGTATCATGGCATTTACTCTGAATTTACTGTTTTAAGGAATGTAGGTGTGGATTTATAAGTTTTCATTGATGATTTACAAATACAGAGAAATCTAAAGTCGCTTTCCTGGTTTTAGACAACGTTTTTCTACATAGTGTGAAGTCTTGATGGGGTCTGAGGCGAAGACTGATGGGAAGCTTCTGGAAAACTTTCCATGTCTAATTAAAAAAAAAAGGCTCATGGGGGACAACTGCTCTTCTTTGTTGAACATTATTATGTCTACATGTGACTTCTGAAACTGTTACATCTATTTAGGGACCATGAGGTGAGGCATGGCCAAGCTAAAGACAGTGGAGTTCAAGAAGGAAAGCACCTGAATTCCTGATTATGCCATTCTACCACTGAGTTAACCTCTGCTGGAGGCTCCAGATTTCTTATGTCAGATAACACTTACCTTAAGACAATTTTATTATGTATTCTGCTAATCGCAACTTAAAAGAATCCTAACTGGTATACAACGCTCAAGCCTTGACCCATTTTTACTTAAACAGAAGCTCCAGGAAGGAGAGATTGCTCTATTTTTGCACTGATATTGTCCAGCATTTTCATTTTAAAGATAAGGAGATTAAGTAACTTTGACCAAGGTTATACAGCTTATTAGTGTCAGTTACAGGAATGGAACCAGGGTTTCTGTCTCCCAGATATATTTAAACATAATTTCCATCCCCCCACCTCCCACACCACTACACTCAACATAATTATGACCTGTTTATTAACAAGGAACAGAAGATAACACATTTATTTTAGATGAAAGTCCAGGTTTTTATATATCTTGCATAGTTACCAGGAATTTATATCCAAATAAACCAAACCAAACCCCTTGCCCTGAGTCAGTTCTGACTCATAGTGATATCCCAATAGATGGGGAAAATAACTAGTTGAATTTTTGAAAGAAGATACTTTTTTTCCCTCCATATTTCCAAGGGATGGTTTCTTTCCTTTCCTTTTTATTTCTTTTTCTTTTCTTTCTTACATTATATCTCCCTAGACACCCTCAGGAGCCCTGGTGGTGCAGCGGTTAAGCACTGTGCTATTAATGCAATGGTCAGAGGTTTGAACCCCTGTCAGCCACTCCACAGAGAAAAGATGTGGCAGTCTGCTTCCCTAAGGATTTACAGCCTTGGAAGCCCTATGGGGGCAGTTCTGCTCTGTCCTATAGGGTAGCACTGTGAGTGGGAATTGACTGGATGGCAACAAGTATAACCACCATTACTCAAAAATTTAAATAGTTAATTGATCAGGCTTAGATATGGTTTAAGAAAGGTGATAATGAACGATTTCCATTTATTTCTCTATCTTCAATCCCACGTTTTCATTTTATCCTTGATCACACACTAGACAGTATTAATTCTGATTAAATCAGTGTTTGCTCTCTATGTAATTTCCATGTTTCATTTGACGAAACTCTTGCTTTTTTTTTACTTGAGTTAGATAGCAGAAGAGATGAGGCATTCTGCAGAAGACATCTTTGTATGAAAGCTGTGTTCTCTCAGTGGTGAATTATACATTGCATTTAATAATTTACACTTTGCAAGGACAGGAGTTACATATCCTATATCCACATACTGTTGTATTCTTTAGCATTTATTTGTCTTATTTAAAGTAATTATTGCGATAACAGAGATACATACTAGAAATCAGGAAAACCACAATAAACATTTGTGTTTCACCTAATGAGAAAGCTGAAGCCGTAATTTCAGTATTTTAGTCATGATCACTATTGCTACTGTGAGACTGATTTTAAATTATTAAGGTAAATTAGAATTCTTCCTTTAGGAAAAAGGAAAGAAACAAAACAATGGCCATTTTCATTTCAAAGTACTGTGTTCCAGTAGAGTATGAGTCTTTTTTTTTTTTTTAAGTAGATAAAATCCTATCATTGTAGTGGGAGCGTTTGTGCAATAAATCAAAATGTTTCTTGTCTCTTATTTTCCTTAATGATATTGATAACCTTTAGGATTGCAGAATGAACAAGTCTTTCTTTTCCTAACTTTGTGACTTATCTGTGCTCAAAGGGCAACATAAGCTGCATATTGTCCCAAAGGGTAAACAGCTCTTTCTTAAAAGAATCAACTGCTAAACGCTCTCTGAGTCAAAGCGCTTTCCACAAAACAAAATAACAAAACGTGTTCTCACTGGAGAGCAAACGATTTGTTTGGCCTGCAGAGTGGCTCTAACAGGTGAACAGGCACACACGCATGAGTGTGCCTGCACACACACACGCAGTTTAGCAGGGGGCTGGAGGTTGACACTGAACGATGTTTGGGAAAGTAAGAAGAAATAGGTTAATGACTAAGTTTAGGTTTTCAGTGCTATAGCTCGACCATATATGCAAGCATGTGGCACGAGTTTAATTAAAATCAATAGCAAAAAAGAAAATAGCATTATAAAGGATTTTTAGATGCATTTTTCACAGCTGGTGTGGATATTGTTAGGTGAGAACTAAGTTATTTCGGTTCCCTGCTTTTATGGAGCGGATTTTAAAACTAGAATTTATAAAGCTGGTTATGCGTCTGCCACTTTTTCCTGTCAGTAGAGTACGTCTTTCGATATGTGATTATTTAAAGTAAACATAAATGTTTTCTTGTTACTGTCTTCACCAGCTTCTGAATTCCTTTTCCTATTCTACTCTTCTCAGCCTGCCGAAGGACCAATCTCTAATTTATATTATAGACATTTTCATAAAATCCTTTTGCATTGCATTCTTTTCAAAAACTCACTTCTGATTTTAAAATATTCTGCTACCATCAGGAGAAAGTATATTTACACTGGTAAAGTATATTATTGGAGAATTATTATAAAATATTTATCAAGCTTTCAGCACCATATTGGACTCCTAGGTAACTATAAAGAAGGAAAGAAAAATAATTCCTCAGCTCAAATAATTTATAGTTTCAAATATAGTGATGTTACCATCCAGAGAAATAAAGGATTACTTGGTAAATATAAAACAAAATGCTAGGGTTTTGATAGCACACCTGGCTTGTATTAAAAAAACCACAACTTATTTTTACTAAGTTTTCCCAGTCTAGTAAAAATAAAGTTATTCAGCATGTTTTCAACATGTGAACACAAATGGTCTTGATATCAAAACTATCCTGATATGCCCTACAATGGATACTGTACTTTGTATGAATTGCACAGGGCAGAGCCTGGTTAAAGAAGGGCAGCTACCTGGGCCAGCTCTCCTTAAGAGAAGTGAAACCTTCCAGAAATTCATATGAACTGATGCTTTAATGCAGGGCTCCACACTCAATCCTCTATAAAACTGGAAAAGAAAAATTGGTTCCACTCATTTCAAAGTAGCTTAAGTGGAAAATAAAATGCTTGCATGCATGGTTTTGCCCTCACTGAATAAATATTGAATATAAATTTTAAAAACAGCACTTTAAAAAAGATGAAAAAAAAAATCAGCCTTTCTTGATAGACCACGCCTCTTTCTAGTCCTGGTATTGAGCCAGTGAAAGAAGCTATCAGGGGTAATAAGCCCTGGAAGAGAAAAGTAGAAGCTTGTAGATCATAGGTAGGAACGAAGACAGCAGATGGTGACAGGCTACTGGAATTATTAAGAATATGCAATCAGACAAAGACTGATGAACATAGGTGGACGGATAAATAGATGAAAGGAAGAGAAAGAAAGAAATTAGGATTTTTAGAACTTTTTTTTTAAATAAAAAACTGAAGCTTTCTGCTTTTTTTCTTTGTGCCCACCACTGATAGAATTAGTTTTGCCCCATTTGGAAATGGTAAAGCCCCGAGTTTTCTTTTACCCACTAAACAATCCCCATTTGACCATGTGCCATTATTTTTCTAAGCATAATCTCTTGGCCTTTGACATGACTTTCCTACAGCTATTTGGCCACTAAGATCTAAGGATTCTTTTACTAATGTTGTGATGCTTGTGAAGACCATATACCAAGTCTCCTTATCCCCAGATTCCCTGATTCAATTGTTGAACTTAGATATCAGACCTTTCTCTAAGGTCAGGCTCAGTGTGTTTCTCCAATGACCAACAGTCCCATCTGCTCCTGTTTGACACAGATTACATGTTAGACTCCTAACCTTACATTCAACAACCTCCTGGCTTCTCAATGTCTTCTTAGTGAACCTTCTTTCAACTCTAGCCAGATTGTATGGTCAACGTGCCATGCTAATTCTTCCCTTTTCTTCTCTATTCAGGTAGTCTCTACTCAGGCTTCTCAGATTATGTTCAACATTTCTCATAAAACCTCCCATGACCCATCCTTCCAACCTCAGAAACTCTTTAATACCTTAGCACTCTTGTGCTTCCAGAGAACTATTTTAGAGCTTTTTAATTAAAGGTATATTTTAACAGAAACTTAAAGCCACTGTAATAGAGTATTTACTTCTGTATCTGTAGAAGGAGAGTTGAAGTAAGATGTGCTAACACCAAACATAACACTCCAAAACAAACAAACAAACAAAAAAACACCAAACCCACTGCTGTCAAATCGATTCTGACTCATAGTGAGCCCATGGGGTTTCCAAGGCTGTAAATCTCTACGAAAGCAGACTACCACATCTTTCTCCCACAGAGCCACTGTGGTTTCCAACTGCCAACCTTTTGGTTAGCAGTTGATCGCTTTAACCACTGCTCCACCAAGGCTCCTTAACATAACATTCAATACATCAATAATTGGTGTTAAATAAATGGTCTATTCATTTTCAAGGCTTTTATAGAGCATGTACTCTGAGCCAGGCATCTACTAGGCTCTCAAAACACAGATAGCAAAGATGCATTCTCTGTCCTAAGGGAGCTCACAGTCTAGTAAGGAGGCAGGAAAATAAACAACTACATCATTGGCAGAAAAAGAATTCCAGGCAACAACTAAGTAACAGAGAGAGAAACAGTATGCATTGAGGGCATACCGGTACTGTGGTAATGCTGGTGTGGAGGTCCTCCAGGAAAGGGGGGGAGGAATGGAAGGGCAGAAGAGGAAAAGTTGATCAGAGTGCCGCTCTGAGACTGAATACTCAGGGAACACCTGCATTTAGGATAGTAATGTTAGCAACAGTCTTCAGGTACTGGAAAGACTGAGATCAAAAGATGAGGCCATGTGTTCTGTAATAACTACCAATACAACTACAACAAGGATCAGTGGATGAGAGTCAAAGAAATGAAGAATTAGTAGAGAACAAGGAAATATTTCCTAGCAAACTACAGTTATAAAGCAATAAATGAAACACTGTGATAACAGAGATTATTCAGTACGAAGTTTGCAGGATGCTCATGTTGCTGTTAGGTGCCATTGAATCAGTACTGACTCATAGCGGCCCCATATACAAATGGCTTCCTTATTTTCATCAGATATTATTTTATGAGTTATCCATCTTAAACAGTGTAGGTATTTTTGTTCTGTTGGACTAGAATGGACTTCTACTGAGACTATGAACATTCCAGCCCAAAGCAATCAAGCAGGGATTGGTCTACGTCATTATTGAAGCCTCTTCCAACTACATTGTTTCAAGATTTTAAATCCGTCTCTTTCCTATAATCTTATTACACAAATTGTGTCTGCAACTTGCCATGTGCTGCCTGGTAACATTAGTTAGCATTTCCTGGCTTTTTGTCATATATACCCAGTGTTTCAATTTTCTCGTAGCAAGGATTTTAGACTTTCACCTTCATAAATTCATCATAATCTAACTTATTATTAGTGACTGTTAGATGTTAGCCATTTAATCCTAAAATACTGTTTGTGTTTAGGCAACTTAAAACCTAATAACCTATCAAAAATAGGGTTAAATACATCAACAATCTAATACAAGAGCAAATTCCTTAACCATAGTGATCAAGTTAGCACCTTGACAGAGATTTTCTCTTTAATATCTGTATTCTCAGAACCTAGTTAACTACTGGATCCACATAAGTCCAATATATGCCTATTGAATAAATAAGTGAAAGAATAAACTGATGACTAAATGAACATTAATTTAACGAGAGGACAGATATATTTGCTTCCGGGTTCCAGAATCATTTTAATACATGTTTTGCCTATTTTAAAAAGCATCTGCCATTACTCTCATCTTTGTGAGAATTCACTCTACTTACGCAAACTGCAGAATATTTTATTTTTATTTTGGCCTTAGGTTTTTTATTCTACTATAAGATGGTTTTAACTTTGCATTCCGTGTTTTCTTTTGAAGCATGCTATATTTTTCTGGAATTTTCAGGATATTTATCCTAAACTAAAGGTCATTTTTTGGAAGATGAGAGAAACACTGCTTTCTGTAGATTACAGAAACTACAAGGTAACTTAGTGTCCATCATCACGTTCAAAGAGCTGATTTTAAATAGGATCAGATGAAGCAAGCATGACAACAACGTGCCATTTTCATGAGGAGGAAAAAGAAAATGATCACAGTTTTTTAAAGAAAGTAGAGACATTTAAATCTCTAAGGCATTCTCATAACCACAAACACACACACATACTTCCTACGTTTTTTATGTGTCTATAAACCGTATCAACTACACAAAGCCACTGTAGATGCTCTACTTCATCTTCCAAATTGCCTCTAGCTTTTGCTAAAACAACAATGAGGTCACTATGAAGAAATAATCAATTCATAACCAAGTTGAATAGTTGCAATTTTAATGCTGGAAAAGCCCTTCACATACTTCTGAACGGACCATCCCAACTTCAAAATCAGTAATGGATTCTTACAAGTTTACTTCTCAATTCACTTAACTCATCACACTCCTATTTATTATTTTCTATATGCTAACGCCAATGGCAAGCATCCATGACACAAAGAATAATACATGCATAATCACTGAAAAAGAGACATTTTATAAAAAGGAGATTACAAAATAAGTTGTTTTTCACCCAGGTTTGAGCATAGATTCTCCCATAAGCTTTCCCTTAAAGTGCTTAATTCTACACAAGATTAAAAATGAGGGTAAAGAGCAAAGAAAATTAATGATAAAAGAATGGGACTGCATTTGAAATGGTCTTAGTTTAGGATCAACACAAGAAAATACGGAGAAGGGAGATAGTACTCACTGAGAAATATACCAAACATCAGTCAGACAGTTTCTGAAGATGTGACTTTTTAGGCTTAACTCTCATTGCTCCTCTCCCTGTCTTGAGTATGTTTTTATACAAAAATTAGTAGTGGAAAGAGCATAGTCTTTTTAGAAAGACAGACATTGGTATTAGCAGCATGACTTTGGAACTTCTCTGAACCACGGGCTGATAATCTAAAACCCATGAATCTCTAGTGAGGATTAGATACGGTAACGTATGAAAGTGCCTGGTACCTACGAGAACAAATGGGAAGTACTGGGTGATATTCTAGTTAGTATTGAAATTTCAGTTTCTTAATTGTACTGAACTAATTGGTGTGCCATGAACACCTTTGGCTCATATATGCTTTCCATTTGCTTCTCACAATAGGGCTAAGAAAGCTTAACTTTTCAAAAAAATAACAAAATGGTTTTTTAAAGAGAGAGCAAACTACACCAGATATTCAAATTATTTGGACATTCCTAACTGAATTCATAAACCTTAAACATCAATGCAAAATGTAGACAAGAAAATTGTAATAATTTCTACTAGACTGTAAGCTATATTAGAGCAAAGCCCAAACATGTAATATTAGGCTCTGAGATATAATAAATAATAAATCAATAAAGATAAAATTAATGAATATTCAAATTTCATAGCCAGTAACTTTATAATGTAATGAAAACATATAAACCTCTTGTCATCGAGTCAATTCCGACTCATAGCAACCCTATAGGACAGAGTAGAACTGCCCCATAGGGTTTCCAGGGAGCAGCTGGTGGATTTAAACTGCCAACCTTTTGGGTAGCAGCAAGCTCTTAACCTCTGCACCACACCAGGACTCCATGAAAACATATAGGGAAGCCATTACTCTCTGCTCTGACAGTTACATCTTATGCTTTTATTGGAAGCGGTGGGTGTGGGACTTTCTCATTTTTCATCCTCCGTAGACTGTGATTAACCAACTAAACTAGTTGCCATTGAACCGACTTCTGTTGAGCCTATGTGTCCATGTTCCATAGGATTTTCAATAGCTGATTTTTTGAAAGTAGATTGTCAGGCATTTCTTTGAAGGCAACTCTGGGTGAACTTGGACCTCCAACCTTTCAGTTAGCCTCATGTGTTAAACAATTTGTGAAAGCTACTTTCAATTTGCAGGGCACCTATAGCCTAAACCCTCTACTTATTTACTTCCCATGGTAAACTAATATGGGAAAATGGACATTTGTCACTGTGGAATATTGCCGTCACTTTAGCTTACTTAGTTATTTAACCAGCACAAGTGGGTGACCCCCATGCTGATCTTGGCTTGCATTGTCTGGTCTCTCTCCTGTCCCAGGCTTGTCTCCATTTTATTTCTGTATAAAAAGAGAAGTTTCTTTCTCCATTACATCTCAAGTTCACCCACCTATTTTAGGGTAAAAATCATACCCAACCTCTCTATGACAAGTTGGCAAACTCTTTGGGTTAGGCTACTATAAAATCTTGATACAGAAAGAGGAAAAACAAAACGAGGTTCCAATGCCTTTCCCAACATCTACTAGATGTGTGACTTGGGGCAAGTTACCTAATATCTCCAGATCTCAGTATCTTGTTTATAAATGTGAAAAATGAATGAGATACTATATTTTACTAAAATCATGAAATGTCTATCCTGAAGTAGATGTTCAACCAGTGAGTTTTCTTCACTTAGCTTGTATCATAAAAGAAAAAGCAAACCTGTTGTCCTCCAGTTGATTCCAACTCATAGCAACCCTATAGAACAGAGTAGAATTGCCCCATAAGGTATCCAAGAAGCAGCTGGTGGATTTGAACTGTTGACCTTTTGGTTAGCAGCCAAGCTCTTTATCACTGCACCACCAGGGCTCCTAACTTATGTCATAGGATCTGCATTTTCCCTGAGCTTCCTATGTATTGTCTTTTCATTTATGTGTTGTTATTGTGAATTATTCGAAAATCTGTGCTCCCCTCTTTTTCAGATATAGCAGATCTTCATCAGTCTCACATTTTTTAAATTTTTTTTTTAATAGAATGCTCTCTCATTGACTTTTTCCCCTTTAACTTGATTTTATAGATTCTAACAGGCATTACAATTTTCCTTCCTTACTTTCCTGCTGATTCATATCTTTATTCCAAAGACCTTTGGCAGTTTTCAGTAAAAAAATAAAATAACTCCGGATTCAGATATTCATAGTGGAGTTATATCATTATTCTATGAATCTAAGATTCATTCATTTATGGAGCACCTACTATTCTCCAGGCACAGTGCTATTCCCTCTGGGTACAAAAGTGAATAATTGGCCACTCCCTTATGATTTATAGCATAAATGAAGTTGGATGAAGCAACATTATTTTATTACTAACAAACTTCTTTCACACGTTTACAGCAATTAAAATCCTATATCTGCATCTCCATACATACAACTGTAGCCTTCTCTATGTGCCTCTGTAAACATTTTCTCTTAGGAAAGAAAAACATGTTACATAAGATCAAGTGCCTGGAATTATTATTATTTGCTACCATTTATGAAAGTATATGCTGTATCACTTTTTTCACATGACACCTTAAATGATCACAAAAAAGCTGAAAATTTTTAAATGTTCTCATTTCTCCTATATATAGTGATAACATTTTATAAATATTACCAAAACAATCATGCATGTGGTTCTATTTTTAATCAGTAGAAATTTTTTGAGCTATACTTACTCAAATTGTAAAATTCTAGAGTTTTTGTATTCATTCTTCAGATTACTTGTTTGAAAGATCTCATCTATCTAAAGGAGAAAAGGTGAAAAATATAAAGACTAAGATTTAAACTTTTGCTCAAAAATGAATACAAAGTAATTTTTATGTTCTGCTTAGAACCAGATTAGGGGCAATTTGCTTCTCAGTGGTGGTAAGGCTCATACATTTAAGCATCTGTCATATTATACTTATTTGCTAACTATTTTCACAGTGATAAAACAGGATCTTATATATTTTCTGACAAGAGTTAGTGAGCATATGTTATGAAATTTTAAAAGAGAGACGATTCCCTACCATTTGCTGAAGGTCAAATGCAAGAACTTTGAAATCCTCTGAGAGTTTGTCTTGCAAATTAAGAGTATATGCAGCTCCAGATGTTATTTTAAATGTCCCTTTGACTTCATGACTGGTTCCAACTACTGCATCTAGATGAATTAATAAGAAATAAAACACTAGACATTTGAAGCATGGATAGAAAGAGAGAATACGTACATTTCAGTAAAGACACAAGGCAAGTTCATATTTGGTGTGTTGACCCTGTAGTTCTGCCAATTTCTTTGTAATCTTCGTATTTCAAAATCAGCTGTTTTTTAGCTGTCTTGTTATCTTAAAAGATTAAAAAAAAAAACTTTATTTCTACCCTATTTATATCTTCTTCATTTTTTTAAATTGAAGTTTAATCCACACTCTAGGTCTCCTAGTTTTTGTTTTTTTTTAACTGAGATGCTTGTTGAAAGATGCAGGTACCGATCAACTTCCACCAGTTACAGGACCAGATTCAGGGAGACATGGTGAGAAATGGACCATTAAAAGTTTTGTAGTTGCTTTCAGACACTTCCTGAACACCTATCATCCAGGGACCCTGCTGGTTTTCTACATGTGGGTTGCTGTGAGGATTTCAGTGTGTGCAATACTTTGAAACATAGCTTTGAAGCTACTTTCTTTCACTCCAATAATTATAAAATTGCCATGTACGACCTTTTGCCAGCAGATGACTGTTGTTATAGGAGAAGTTATTGAGAACAACGAAGAAAGTATATTACCTTAATATAAAAAAAGTTATTCGTCTCACAAATTGAATATGAACAGGGATAATAAAATGTGTCATTAAGTTCTGCCTAATGCGCTTATTAGAATATTTTCCTTGATATATTTTTATAGTCAAAATGAATCATGTACACTGAAACTCACACAGTCATGAAAGCATAATTCTCATGATGACCAAGCAAGGGAAGAAATTATTATTTCTTTTCCCAGGTGGGGAAACTGAGACTTAGGATGACTAAGAAAATTTCCCAAGATAGTAAAGCTCATAGGTAACAGATCTGGAGTTTGAACACAGGATTGCCTGGTAGCAAACTTCCCAGTCCAGAAGGAACATTAGAAACAGTATCTCAAAAAATGAATGAGTTGTATTAAGTCAAAGAATGATTACACAATTGATGTAACACTATCTACACTATTTCATTTGTGTTCTCAATGCTTAAAATTGCATTTATATTTGCATGTTTAAAAATAAAAGACGTTGAAGAACTATCACATGATAAGAGACTAATGAGACATGAAAACTAAGGGCTATGTAGGAACCTGGATTGGTTCCCAAACAGATAAAGAGCCTTAGTGGAAAAACTGGTGAAATTTGAATAAAGTCTGTGGTTCAGTTAATAGCATTTTACCAAAGTTAAGTTTTGGTTGTTGTAGTCGTACTGTGGCTATTAAAGATACTACATTAGGGGAAGCTGGGTAAAGGGTATATGAGAACACTGCACAGTTTTTGCAACTTTATGTGTCTAATATTATTCCAAGAAAAAAAGTAAAAAAAAAAAAAATTATGTCATATGTCCTCTGGTGCTTTATTACAGATTTAATTTAAATCCCTTTTTATATTCTGTTGTTTACTATTAAATCATATAAACATTTATAAATGCTTTTTTTCTATTTGACTATGTAAAATGTCTTTTTTGGTATCTTTACTGAGTATCAAGATTTTCATGGACTTCCAAATGTGCATACATTCATAAAGTCATTCACAGCATTTAAGTAAGACCAAAACAGCAAGTTTTCTAAAAGCCCAAGTGAACCTCTGTAATTTAATTAATTGTTCACGTAATCATAGAAATTACCCACAGCGTTCTTTCTTTTTAAAAATATATTACTTTTATGTGGCTATATGGTTATAGTGTTGAAATAAACTAGGACTTACACTAAAATTATTTTATAAAACAGTAAATTATACTTACTAGATTCTAATTTACACTTGCAGATTTACTAGCAGAAAATAGCTAATTCAAAGGCTGAGAATTTTCTTGGTAAAACTAAAAACTCCAATGTAAAAAAAACTTACCCTATAAATTTTAGAAAGAATTAGCATGCCTGGGTATAATTCATGATTTAAAGAACATAAAAATTTTCTTAAAAAACAAAGATAATAATAAATTTTTAGTACTCAGATTAAGGCCATGCTTCCATTTTTTAAAAGTTTAATCCTATAACTACACAGATAATATAAGAGCACAGTTTCTAGAGCAGGATTGTCTAGTTTGAAATCTCACTTCTACTACCTGCTAATGATACAAACATAAGCAAGTTATTTACATTCTCTGTGTCTCAAGGTAATACATTTGAAGGTCTTTCATCAGCTGCTGGTGCGGTCTATGCTAGCTCTAAATAATAGTTATCTTTTCTTCGTTGTTTTTGTTTATCCAACGTTGCAACTCGGCTTGAAATCTTTATGTCTCATTTACATACAAATTTCTTTAAATCATTGCAATTACAATTGTTGGCCTAATAAGAGAATGAAGGCATCATTGCTAGAAATAAACAATAATTGAATTTTTCCTATTTTCACATATTTATCGACTTGTGGTGTTAACAACCTTTTAAAATGTTTAGGAGTTAAATTCTATCAGAACGATCCCATGGGTTATGAAACCTACTTTGATATATGTTGAAACTGACCAAATCATTTACCAATACTTTCTTTGAAAACTTGCTCTCATATGTGAATTCTGGATTAAAGTTCAAATCATATGACAACTAATTTCTAGTAATATTCTATAAAGTGAACAACAATGAAGCATCTGAGTGACACATAAGTATCTTGTCGTGAGAACACAGCAATGAATAAACTACCCAGACAGGATAACTGAGATTAAAGTGTGTACATTCAATGAGAGTGCTTCCAGCAGCCTGCTCAATGTGACTTACCTTGTTCAGATCCCTTGATTGCCAGCCAGGACACCGCAATTAATCCAGCACAGACCACCACGAACATGACAAAGAGAGCTGCAAGCATGACTTCAAAGGAGTTGAGAGAACTGCACTTCGAAGACACAGGTCTTTTCAACCCCATTTTTGTTTTTTGAAGTCTTGCTAACCTAAGAACTATGTTTCTATAGATTAGAGAACATAGAAGCCTGCATCAACTGGAGAGCAAAATATCCGAGGTTCTTAAAGAAGATTTGTAAAGTAACAATGTCTACACTCATACAAGTTAGTGTGAGGCAGGTGTGTACCTCCTTCTGGAAACACTATGTCTCTATATGTTAAGAAGCTTTAAAGGGGCAGTTAATCTTTAAGAAGATATAAGTGAGTAAAGAGAAGCTTAGAGTTGTAAACGTTAATCACCTGAAGAGGCCATTTGTCAAAGTGAATGGAATGGAATGCATGATGTAAACAAAAATGACACTTTATCATTTTGAGAACTATTAGGAAAACTATGAAATTCATGGTAGGCTAATTAGTCATTAGGCACGTGCACTTGCTATTCATCTGTAGGACAGTTCATTACCAATCAAACTTCTACTCTGTGACTCAGGTCGTTATCAAAGCATTTCTCTTGTTCTGTGTGGGTGTAGATTTATGAAAACTAACTTTTTTGCACAGATGTATATAGTCTAACATATATTAATATGTACCTTTCTCTCTCTATATATATGTATATATATATATATTATTAAAACACTAAACTTTTGTAACCTTCATATATCAGCTATGTGAAGTTATGCAATACAAGGCAGTATTGATTTAACTGGAGGGCAAGTCCACTTAAGCAATGGCTACTTTATGGTGAAGTTATCAATGAATGACACTATGTGTCATAAAAGGAATAAAGTACTTGTTTCTATTTTAAGAAACTATTCTGTGTATTGAAAACTGTTGCTCAGTTAACCTAGACTTTATCTCTTTAAACACTAATTAATGTAACAAGATAACTACACTCATAACTGTAGACCTTTGCTCTACAGCAAAGTCAAGACTGTTGTACAATAACCAAAATACTGTTTATTATTGGAACTTCAACACCTTGAATGACAATGATTCCGGAATAAAACAAATAAAACCAAACCTATTCTGAACTAAATCAATTTGTCTTCTGCTCTAGTAAGTAAAGCTGGCCAGAGGTAAAGAGGTCCCAAACAGGGGCCCCTAGTACACTAAATTTATACCATATTATTACTGTCTAAAATGCGTAGTTACTTTACTTTCTTCTTCTTTGCCCTTACAGGAAAAAAATCACTTGTTGCACTCCGAAATTCTTTCTAATAAAAAGTAGAATATAAATAAATATGTTTATATTTAATTGAGTTAATACTAATTTTATTGTTAAATATTTTAAAATATACCTGAAGTAATGAGATATACCACTGACGGAGTTGGGAGAAGTCTATTTTATTTATATTCTAGGGGATGATTCTAATACAGGCCAGACCCTCCAATAAAATTGGAACCTAAAGAAGGTGCCGCTTGAAGGAGCCAAAATGATGGCAACCCAATTACTGTTTTCTTTGTTATAGGTGATGCAGAAGCAACCACTTTCTAGAAAATCAAGTAGAACTCTATGTTACATTCCTTTTGACTTTACAGTAGGCTAGGAGAAGATATCAAAGTGAGTTCATATGCTCTGTTCCAAGTACAGGGTAATAAAATGTTAAATGAAAAACCAAAACTTATATATTTAGGCTCAGAAAGAAACAAAAAAATCAGCAATCATATTACCAATTCTCTTCAAATTTTCAAGTAGTTATACTTAAACTATGCTCAAATAAATGAGTGGAAAAATAGAATTTTTTTTTAAAGTAACAATTTATGAAGGAGAGACTAAAAGAAACAAACAGATGAATGTGAAAAAGAACAAATTATAAATCTTGAAATAAAAAAGTCAATCAGTGTAATGCATCACATTAACAGTACAAAGGAAAAGAACCACATGACCATCTCAACCAATGCAGAAAAGGCATTTGACAAAATTCAGCAAACTTTTATGATAAAAACATCCAACAAACCATCAAAATTCCAACAGCCTTCCTTGCAGAAATAAAAAAACAAACAATCCTCAAATTACATGAAATTACAAAGGCCCCCAAATAGCCAATGCAATCTTGAAAGAGAAGAACAATGTAGGAAGAATCACACTTTCTGATTTCAGAACCTGCTACAAAACTATGGTAATAAAAACAGTATGATACTGTATAATGATAATATGTAGCCCAATGAAATAGAATAGAAACTCTAGAAATAAACCTAGTCATTCATGGCCAATTGATTTTTAACAAGCATGCTAAATCCATTCAATGGGAAAAGAACATTCTCTTCAAAAACTGGCGCTTGAACAATTGAATCTCCACATGCAACAAAATGAAGTTGGACTAACATTTTACACGATACTCATAAGGTAACTCAAAATGGATCAATGACCTAAATATAAGAATTAAAACCATAAAAATCTTAGAAAAAAACATAGGGGTGAGGCTTCAGGATCTAGTGTTTTATAATGGATCCTTAGATATGACACCAAAAGCTCAAGAAACAAAAGACAAAATAAATAAATTGAGACTTCCTGGAAGACGGTGATGTGGACTTAATCAAAATGAATAACTTTTGTGCATCAAAGGACTTTATCAATAAAGATAAGAGACACACTACAGAATGGGAGAAAATATTTGGGAACATATATATGATAAGGATTTAACATTCAGAATATATAAAAAAAACTCCTACAACTCAACCATAAAAAGATAAACAACCCAAACAAAAAGTGGGCAAAGGACTTGAATAGATATTTCACCAAAGACAGTACACAAATGGCCATAAATTACATAAAAAGGTTCTCAACATCCTCAGTCATTAGGGAAATGCAGATCAAAACCACAGTGAGATATCACTTCACCCCACTAGAATGGCTATTATCAGAAAACAATAGATGTTAGAGAGGATGTGGAGAAATTGGAAACCTTATTCTTTGTTGGTGGCATTGGAGAGTGTAAAATGGTTCAGCTGCTGTGGAAAACAGTTTGGCTGTTCAACAAGTTAAACAAAGAATTAATATATGACACAGCGATTCCACGTCTAGGTATATAACACAAGGACTTGAAAACGGAACTCAAACGGATAGCTGTCTACTAATGTTCGTTGCAGTATTATTCACAATAGCCAAAAGTTAAAAACAACTCAAGTGTTTATCAACATGTGAATGGATAAACAACATGTGAGAGAGAGAGATATATAAACCATAGGATATTATTCAGCCATAAAGAGAATGAAATTCTGATACACGCTACTATATGAATGAACCTTGAAAATATTATACAGAAGGAAATAAATCAGACATAAAAGGACTAATCTTGTATGATTTCCTTTACTGAAATACATACAGTAGGCAAATGCCTAGGGACTAAATTTTATTAGTGATTATTGGGGTGGTGGGAGGCAGAAATGGGGAGTTATTACTTAAGGGGTGCTGAGTTTCTTTAAGGATGATAAAAACATTTGGAAATGAATAGTGGTGATGGTTGCACAACATGGAGCATGTAACTAATGTTACTGAATTGTATACATAAAAATGATTGAAACGGTAAAAGTTTTGTTACTATATTTTATTACAATAAGAAGAGTCATTAAAATAAAACAGAACTTTCCCTATCAGGTAATGAAATTCATTACAAAATTGTAAGAATGAAGAGAGTGTGATATTGGCCCTGTAATGGCAAAATACCATAATGGCAGCCCCACACTTCAGAACCAAGTTGATGAAGATGTGACTCTTTGAAACCTAGGAGGCTGTGGTCCTACCTTTTGAGATCCAGGAGGCAGTGGCCCCACCCTTTGAAAGGCCCTGCTTCCTGTATTCCTTCCAATAATTCTGCTGATCTCCGAGCTGCTCAAAGGATGATCTTTTTCTTTTCATGGAGAACAACAGATATAGCCCCTTTGGCCTGTTTCCTGCCTGTAGAATTCCAAGAGGCAAACAGCCTTCTTCCCTTTCTTTCTTTCTCTGTTCCCTTCAGTCTAAGCTGATGAGTTTTCTGCTGTGGTAGTTGGTTAGATCCATTAGTTGAAGGTTTAATTTCTTTAACAAAAGATTGTGTAGCCACTTTCAGGACATGTGTCCTTAGTTTCTGCAACAGATTTTTCTAAATTTAACATCCACGTTTCTTGCAACATTCTGTTGCTGGCACCATATGTATTCTCCAAGACAGCAGAGACTTTCTCTATAGCCCTCCTCACTTCCTTCTAAGCCCTCACCAGAATTGCCTTTGACTTTCATAATTCTACCAACAGTCTCTTCAAGGCAAATGTGATCATCAAGTTTGTGTGTCAGCTTTGCTGGGCCATGATTCTCAGTGGTTTGGCAGTTATGATTAGTTTGGCAGCTGTATGATGATGTTATCACTTCCATGATGAGATTTGATATAATGTTATCACCTCCATGATAGGATCTGCTGTGAGTAGCCAATCAGTTGAAAGGGAGTTTCCTTAGGGATGTGGCCTGCATGGAATGTAAGTGGACTTTCTGGCAAGCCTCTTAGGCTTTTGCTCACTCTGGATCCTGCAGCTGGCTTCTGTTCATCTGACCTCCGGTTCCTGGGACTTGTGCTAGCAGCTACCTGCCAGCTTGCTGTATTCACAGCCTATGAGCAAGAGCCCTGTTGTCTTACCTGCCGATCTTGGTTTTCCAACCCCTGCAGCTATGTGAGTCAGGAGAAGCCTCTATCCTGACCCCTGGAATTGGGATGTTCTAGCCTCTACAACTGCTTGAGCATTTCCTTGATATAAATCTCTTTCTATGTATATTTATACACTTTAGTGGTTTTGCTTCTCTAGAGAACCCAGTCTAAGACAGCAATACAGGTTTTTACTCTTAGGCCCCTTAAAACTCTTCCAGCCTCTACCCATTAATTCCAAAACCACTCTTCCAGTATCAAATTCTGTGCTAATTATCTAGTGCTGCTGTAACAGAAATACCACAAGTGAATGCCTTTAACAAACAGAAATTTGTTTTCTCACAGTTTAGGAGGCTAGAAATCTGAATTCATAGTGCCATCTCCAAAGGAAAGCTTTCTCTCTCTGTTGGCTCTGAATGAAGGTTCTTGTCTCTTTTGAGCTTCTGCTCCTGGGTGATCTTCATGTGGCTTGGCATCTCTCTTTCCCCATCTGTGCTTCTTCCACTGGCTTGTTTAGTCTCTTTTATATCACAAAAGAGGTTGACTCAAGACACATCCTACAATAATCCTCTCTCATTAACATGACAAAGACAACCCATTCCCAAATGGAATTATTACAACATGCTTAGTGGTTAGAATTTACAACTCATAATTTGGGGGGAACACAATTCAATTCATAACAAGCACTAATGCTTTTAACGAAGCTTTCAGGGAGGAAAATTAATTGTGTACCATTTCAGTGATGAGAATGAAACATTCTGATTAGGTGAATATTGAAGCAAGAAGAGACTTGAGGAGCGTGAGATGGAGCACCTAGAGCCAACGCTGCACTTTTGGAGACTCCTAAGAGGGGTGTATAATTATTTTTGCCTAGAATAAATGAAAGGATAAGAATAGAATAGCTAAGAAAATTAAGAGTTTCAGAAATTCTTGTTAATATTATTGAAGCAAAAGGACCAGAGTGTTAAGGACCACGGTGTACAACATAATCTATTCATTTGCTCAACAGATATGTGGTTTTATTCTCTGTATAGAGTACCAGAAGTGATTACAGAGAATCTCCTAAAATTAAAGACGTGATGCATTTCATGCTAGCATTTATATATAATTTATTTCATTATTGAAGATCAGGTGAGAAAACCCCAACAGTTTTCACTTTAAATAATTTCATGTGACAGGGATCTTATCAGATACATATTTTGAATAAAGTTAAGTTAAAATGGACTCAAGGGCAACTAACAATTATGGTTCTTCAAAAATACACTTGGAAATTTCACAGATGATTTTCTCTCATAAAATGTGTCCAAATGTCCTAAAGTAATAAGTTAAGTAACATTTGGCTTGACTTTCTGTATAATTTTAACTCATCATTTTATGATTTAATTGGTAAAACCTGTTAAGATGTTAAGTATCGAAAGAGGAAAGCAATCTTTCTTTGTACAAAGTCTGAGGACTATTTGATAAAAATCTCAATGGGTTAAAATTAGTAGGTATATTTATCAATGAGTATCCTTGTTGTTGTCGTTGTTAGGTGCTGTTGAGTCAGTTCTGACTCATAGCAAAGCTATGTACAAAAGAATGAAACACTGCCCACTGTCCAGTCCTGCACCACCCTCACAATCTTCGCTACGTTTGAGCTCATTGTTGCAGCCACTGTGTCAGTCTATCTCATTGAGTGTGTTCCTCTTTTTCCCTGACCTTCTGCTTTACCAAGCATGGTGCCCTTCTCTAGGGACTGGTCCCTCCTGATAACATGTCCAAAGTATGTGAGAAGTTTTGCTATCTTTGCTTCTAAGGAGCATTCTGGCTGTCCTTCTTCCAAGACAAATTTGTTTGTTCTCTGGCAGTCCACGGTATATTCAATATTTTTCGCCAACACCATAATTCAAAAGCATCAATTCTCCTTTGGTCTTCCTTACTTATTGTCCAGGTTTCACATGCACGTGAGGTGATTGAAAATACCATGGCTTGCTTGGGTCAAGCCCACTTTAGTCCTCAAAGCAACATCTTTGCTTTTTAATACTTTAAAAAGACCTTTTTCATCAGATGTGCCCAGTGCAATATGTTGTTTGATTTCTTGACTGCTATTTCCATGGGTGTTGATTTTGGATCCAAGTAAAATGAAATCCCTGACAACTTCAATCTTTTCTCTGTTTATCATGTTGCTTATTGGTCCAGTTGTGAGGACTTTTGTTTTCTTTATGCTGAGGTTTAATCCGTACTGAAGGCTGTAGTCTTTGATCTTCAACAGTAAATGCTTTAAGTTCTCTTCACTTTCAGCAAGCAGGGCTGTGTCATCTGCATATCGCAGGTTGTTAATGAGTTTTCCTCTAGTCTGTTCATCAGATTATTTGCTCAGCATACAGATTAAATAAGTATGGTGAAAGGATGCTACCCTGACTCACACCTTTCCTAACTTTAAACCATGCAGTATCCTCTTGTTCTGTTTGAATGACTGTCTCTTGATCTATGTACTGGTTCCTTATGAGAAAAATTAAGTGTTCTGAAATTCCCAATCTTCGAAATGTTATCTATAATTTGTTATGATCCACACAGTCGAATGCTTTTGCATAATCAATAAAACATGGGTAAACATCTTTCTGGTATTCTCTGCTTTCAGTCAAGATTCATCTGACACCGGCAATGAAATCCCTTGTTCTATATCCTTTTCTGAATCCTGCTTGAATTTTCAGCAGTTCCCTGTCATATACTGCTGCAACTGTTTTTGAAGTATCTTCAGCAAAACTTTACTTGAGTGTGATATTAACGATATTGTTCGATAATTTCCACATTCTTTTGGATCACCTTTCTTTGAAATGGGCACTAATATGGATCTCTTCTAGGTGGGTGGCCCGGTAGCTGTCTTCCAAATTTCTTGGCATAGACGAGTACCTCCAGCACTGCAACTGTTTCCTGAAACATCTTAATTGGTATCCTGTCAATTCCTGGAGACTTGTTTTTCACCAGTGTCTTCAGGGCAGCTTGGACTTCTTTCAGTGCCATGGGTTCTTGATCATATGCTACCTCCTGAAATAGTTGAATGTCGACCAATTCTTTTTGGTACGGTAGCTCTGTGTATTCCTTCCATCCTCTTTTGATGCTTCCTGAGTTCAATATTTTGCCCATAGAATCCTTCAGTATTGCAACTCAAGGCTTGAATTTTTCTTCAGTTCTTTCAGCTTGAGAAATGCAGAGCATGTTCTTCCCTTTTGGTCTAATTCCAAGTCTTTGCACATTTCCTTATAATACTTTACTTCTTTTTCTTGAGCTGCCCTTTGAAATCTTCCATTCAACTCTTTTACTTCATTTCTTCCATTCACTTTAGCTACTCGACGTTCAAGGGCATGTTTCAGAGTCTCTTCTGACATCGATTTTGGTCTTTTCTTTCTTTCCTGTCTTTTCTTTTTAATAACCTTTTGCTTTCTTCGTGTATGTCCTTGATGTCATCCTACAACTTGTTTCATCTTCTGTGATTAGTGTTCAATGCATCAAAGTTATCCTTGAGATGGTCTCTAAATTCAGGTAGGTTATACTCAAGGTCATATTTTGGCTCTTGTGGACTTGTTCTAATTGTCTTCAGCTTCAACTTGAACTTGCATATGAGCAACTGATGGTCTGTTCCGAAATCACTTCCTGGCCATGTTCTGACTGATGATGTTGAGCTTCTTCTTTCCACGCATGTAGTCTATTTGATTCCTGTGTATTCCATCTGGTGAAGTCCAAGTGTATAATCGCTGTTTATGTATCCCTAAGTATTATAATCCCAGAGATTTGCATACTAGTTTTTTTTTTTTTTTAATTGACACTTGAAGGATATTTTAACTGGATATAAAAACTTGGTGCCATACTGTTTCCCTCAGAACCGTGTAAATAATTCTCTGTTATCCTTTGACTGAGTTTTTTTCCCTTGTTTTTAGAAGGGCTGATGAATTTGATATTCCTTATTTTCCCTGAAGTAATTCATATGTGAAAAATTTGCCTTTTTCTTTTCTACTTGAATGATTCTCTGCTGGGATTAAATGCATGGGTAAATGACAAATTTTATTATTTTTTTTTCTTTGAATTGTGCAGATATCTTTCTAATACTTTTTTTTTTTTTTTTTTTCCTGACACTGAACTTCATTGCAGAAATGTCTGAGGCCAGCCCAGTATTTCACTTTTGGATGTGACATGATTTCTATTTGCCTGGATGCCTAGAGAATTCTTTGTTCATAAATGAGGTTCAATATAAATTATATAGGAAATAAGTTGGTATTGATTATTCTGTACTGATTTTTCTTAGAGTATGGTGTGTCTTATAGTATCTTGTTTATCTCAGAAAAGATATTTCCTTATTCAAGTTTTGAATCTTTTTTGTCATTGTTGTTATTGTTCAGTTTACTAGGCTCCTTACTGGGGGTGAGGGTTCAATTTTCCTTAGGTTTCATAATCTTTGTCATTTCTCTACTTCTGTTACTTTTCTCCAAGTTTTTCAATAAGTAAAACTCCTCATGCATTGTTATTGTATGCAATGTTCAAATCTATACTTTCTGTTCTCTCCTGATTCCATATAACTAACCAGTTGATTGGATAGTTATAGAATGCTGTCAATTCAGATTGCAATTGCTTTTCTTAATATTAATCTTTCTTTTTTAAATCTAATTCTGTGTTTTGTTATCTTACTATCGAACTCATTGTTTTGAACTCCTTTTCGTATTAAGTACTTTATAATAAAAAGCACTGTTGAAAATTTACTTTTCCTTTGGTTACATTTGCTTCCAGAATCAGTGTTTTGCAATAATTTATATTGTCTTCTCTCCTCTTCTGTCCCTCTCCCTCTTCTCCTCCCATTTCCTTTCTCTTCCCCTCCCCCTAGGGCTCTCTCTCTCTCTCTTTCACTCGTTTCTTTTTTTCAAGGATATTTACATGGCTGCCATGCTATCTCTTTTCATCTGGTTTATGCTTGACTTACTCAGCCCCGTGCAGTCTCTTTCTCCTTGTATATATGTGAGCTAACGTTTGAGGAATGCATACTGTGTTTTTTATTTTCTGTAACCCGAGGGTTGGGAGAAAGCTTTCAGGGAGGAGCATAAACTCTTATGAGGCTTGTGATGCTTCATATTCTCTCTCTTCTGAAATTTTGTTAAACACCCGTTATCAGGGTTCCCTCGTACCAATGTGGTGGTGGGTATTATACTGTTTATGAATGCTTGTGAGTTGTCACTGTGCCGTATAGTCTCCCCTATAAATTGATGAGTAGTATTAAAAAATCATAAGTCCCTATGGCTTTCTCTCATCTCTACTGAGATCCTATAGCAGCCACTGGTCACTAAGGATTTCTAGTCCTGGGATATTTTCCCTTCCTTTTTCTCAGAATGGATACTCACAAACCTGATCTGTTTTTCTACAGATTTCAAGGTATTATTGACGATTATCAGGACTTTTTGAGTCCTATTTTAGCAATACTGATGGAAGGGGAGGGTTTGCAGGAGGATGATAGAGAAAAGAGCCACGTTGAGTCCCTTAATATTCTTCTTATTAGGCAGAGTTTACGGCATGAGGCGGTATTCTTTTTCTCTCGAGAGTGAGTTTTTGCACAGTGTTTAAGAGCTTGCTGCTAACCAAAGGTCAGCAGTCTGAATCTACCAGCCACTCCTTGGAAACCCTATGGAGCAGTTCTACTCTGTCCTACAGGGTAGCTATGAGTCAAAATTGACTCTACAGCAATGGGCTTGGTCTGAGGTTAGTGAGTTTTTTTTCACTAGTTTATAACTCTTGTTTATTCCTTTAATCAGAATCTTGAGAAAGATGTTGTAAGCTTCAGCTTCACTTCAGAATCTATATCCAAAAGTTCATCCAGTGTGATTTCTCACTTTAAAGGCTGTATCAGTTCAGTGCAGCTGCAACAATACCTAGAAATTAATTTACATGCCACATCGAAGTTTTCAGCCTCTGAAAATATATGAATAAACATTACTTAGTCCACTTACCTACAATATTTTTAGCTGAAAGTTATTTTCCAGAAAGAATTGAAACTGAAAATGAGCACATTAAAAGTGCTTTCAGTTAATAATAATCTTTTGTATCATTTTAAAATCCCATTAAACAGGTGTTGGGTTCCTCTACTCCCAGGATAAATGTAAAGGAAGTCTTTTTAGGCGCTACATGCTGGAATATTCTGTTTAAAACTGCAAAATTTCCCTCGTTGAGTTACTAAAAATTTATTTCCCATTCATGAAGGTGGTGTGATGTGGTGGAAAAAGCTCTAGACATGTAGACAGAAGACCCATATAATAAGCACTGACCCTTCCTAATGTGACTTTGGGCATTTCACTAAAACTCTTTTGAGCTTCCTTTTTTCTCATCTGGAGATGAAAGTTATTGATCTTAAAATCACTTCCATTTCTAAAATTGCATGACTTTATGATTTTTATGGTCTCTTCCAAAGGAATGGATTTGATTTATGTTTCTTCACATAAAAATGCCTTTCTCTCCCAGATTCATTTTAGCTATTCATCTGAAAATCACCTATATGAGACAACATCTTTAAAATACTTTCTTAAGATCTTCTCCTTCAGACCTTTCATTCTCTTTGCAGCTTTGCTAGCCTCACCTTGTCATACTACAGTGAAATCATATTTACCTTCCCTTTGCTAATGCAAATTCTGCTTCCTAGCTCTTCATCCTTTGTTCCTGATCCACATGCAGCTTCTTACCTTGCATATGAAAGTTACTCTCATCAAGCATATCTCCCTAATCTCCTTTTGTCTGGAAAGTGGCTTATGAAACTTTTGAATAAAAGGTATCATGCCAGAACATGCTGAACTGCATTGCACTTAACTGTTCCAAAGGAAAGAACTGTATTCATGGCGGTATTCAAAAACAGACCTGTATTCCAGGAAAGAAAAATGAACTAGGCTGGGAGAGATTGGTTTTTCCTAGTAGGGGTTACCACGCTTTTTATAGCTTCATAGTTGATTAGTAGGGAGTTTTGAAAAGAAATCAGCTTGTTCTTTCCTATCAGCTGCTAGTTTAGGTCATTGTCAAAGAAACCCCCTATGTATGCAGAATCCTAACCAATTCACAGCCCCATTAGTTTATATTGTTGTGTTAGCCGCACTGTACCGCAGGCAGGGTTTATCCTCACGCCGTGTTTCTTTTTAACTTTAATTATCTTCATGCCTGGAGGTCAAAAGGTTTTTTGATATTTAAAAGAGAGTCAGCCTACTTGTCAAATTTTCTTAGTCCTCTTTTTTTCTAACAGCCCTGCTATCATCTCTAAAGTGTTATATCAAGCTTTACTTTTTTTCCGTAGAATAAGTTTTCCACATCAACTTGCTAAGTTTTCACTCTCTTCTCATTAAAACAGCTCCAGAAAACTCATTCGCTCTTCTTTCCTAAGTGAAAGGATAAAGATAAGATCCAATTAAGAAGCCATATGGTTAAGGACACCAAAGGAAGGAAGAATAAAGTGTGTTGCTAAGTCATGTGGCTCATTACCAGCCTGGTCTGCGTCTTGAAACTCCCAAGTAAAATTTTGCACTCAATTTTTCTGAATAGGTCTTTTTACATACCATCCAAGTAAATCCATTGAGTAACTTTTTGAACTAGGTGCACACGTGGCTTCTTTACATGAACATTATTTGCTTTTCCTTTATTATTAAGAGTATCAGTTTGTGGACCAAAGAGGCCAGGTATGTAGTGTGACTTTGCTGAAAAAATGTTGCACTGCATCAAGCATTACGTGTTTAATTGATGTTTCTATTAAACATTCTATTTTATTAAACATTCTATTTTTATTCTATTTCATTGAGGAAGACCGTCAACAAGATATATTGACACAGTGGCTGCACCAATGGGCTCAAGCATTGTTAACGACTGTGAGGATGGCGCTGGAGCGGGCAGTGTTTCCTTCTGTTGTACACAGGGTTGCTGTGAGTCGGGACTGACTTGATGACACCTAACAACTATTAATATTGCTGCTGCTTTGAGTTGGGATCATTATCATTAGAAATACAATAGCTCACCGTAACCAGAATGTAGATTTAACAGGATAAAAGATGTAAATTAAACAGTACAATAGAACGTTAAGTTAAACTCTTAACATTAGATCCTTGGCAATTCTGTGTAAAAATAAGAGCAATTTTAGATAAACATAACTGTTGTGGAGACCACTGTCACCCTGTATTCATTGAAAAGCCTATTTCTCAATCTTTTTTCGAGTTTAGATGTAGTCATGTAATTAAGATCAGGATGATGGGATGTGAAAGAAAGTAGTGTGTGTGACTTCTGGATCATTTCTTTAAGGAAGCTTGTCAGGACTCTCTTCTCTCCTTCAGAAGTCTCGAAAATGGGGTGAAAAGAGTAGTCTCAGAAGCCACTTTTGGTAAGTAGCACAGCCAATCAGTATCCTGTCCTTAAAGTCTGGGTTATTATGTAAAAGGTAAACAAACATCTGTTTTAGTTAATCAGATTGTTGTTTCTTTATCTCTAATTTCTATACTAACACTGTAATTATGAGTTTCGATCAGAGATTCAAATGTAACTCTCAAAAATTTTTTTCTTTAGAAAGTGCTTACTTATTTGAGGATAATGTCTCTTTAATTTTAATATTTTAATGGCATTTTTATTTTCTACTGGTCATTATTCCAGTATAGAAATGTATTCGTTTTGAACTTAACTGTCACAAAAGCATTAATTCAGATCTTTTCTTTCATTCTTAACTTCTTTCTTTATCTTTAAACTTTCTAATTCTTATACTTTATTTTTTAGAACATTCTGGATTTAAATTCAGGTCATTGTAAATATCTTTAAATGGCTGGTAACATGAGAACTATTATTAACATTAGGCATTTGTTTTGAATGTTCAGTGTTTCACCTACCTAATCTGCAGTGGTCCCTTAAGGAATTGGCTCCCTATGATGTATCTCTACCTTAAAGTGGAGATGATATTGTTTCATTTTTGAAGTTCTAGTATTTAACGCAAATGTGAAATTCCTTACATAAATTTGCAAATTATTTGCAGCATATTCTAAAACGTTTTTAAAAACCGGTTTTCTTTCTTCTTGTTTTAGCCCTTAACAATCGAGGTGACTTTTAATTTTCTTTATCTTTTGCTATTCCCATTCCAAATCCATTGCCACTGAGTCGATTCAGACTCATAGCGACCCTATAGGACCGAGTAGAACTGTCCCATAGGGTTTCCAAGAAGTGGATGGTGGACTCAAACTGCCGACCTTAACCACTGCACCACCAGGGCTCCCTCTTTTGCTATTAGCCATGATAAATTCATTCATTCAAGAACATACACATTTCATCTCCTGCAAACATCTTAGATGTATTTATTATTATGGACACATTTTCTATTGCTTTTGTTTTTATGCAGTTGTAAGACATTAGTTCAGAAGGCAAAGCTAACTCATACCAGATTAATTTGAAATAAACCATGTCAGTCAGCTCTCTATATCGATAAAGGTAATGGTAAAATGGACACATCAATTTACATTTTTATTAATGATAAGATTGATGTTCATGTCTGAGGGAGCAATTTTAATTCAGAATAAATACAGATCCAACCGTAATAGAAAAAAAAACCCATGCTGATTGTAACATTTCAGCCAATTTTACATAAGGTCCTCAAAAAGTAGTTTTAAGATTATGGAGCATATTTAAGCCTAATTCTCATTTATTTGGCATGTCTCCTTTTAAATTGTCTTTTACCCATCCCATTCTTACCAAAAACATGTTACTAAAAATTGAATCAAATATCTCTACTCTATGAAGGTAAGAAGGCATTGATGAATGACATGCATTATACATAACCCCAGTATTGTCTCCCTTATATAAAAGTTGTGCTAGAGCAAATCAGCAAGAGCTATGATAGCCTGACTGAGACCTCTGGGAATAAAGACTAAACAAAGGTGCTGGAGAGAGATTACAAAACATGGTTATGCAATTAAAATAGCTAACGTACTTCCTTTCTATGGCAGGAGACTACCGAAAAAAACATTATTTTTTGAAACATTTTAAGATTCTACTACATCAGCGAGTATCTATGCTGAACAAGGTTTGGTGTATTAACAGTTTAATTAAATTCAAGCTCTCAATAACCTTGTGATAAAAATAGAGCCCAAACCCCTCAGACTTCAGTATCCTCTATAGACGTTTCTGATCTAGAAAATGAAATTAACTCTTCAGTGAAATGATCCGAAAGGACTGTCAGGAACTAATCTTGCTCAATGTGAATTGATCCATGTTAGGAAAATAATTAGGAGAATATTGCTATTATAAGCAGCTGTATGTGTCAGAACTGCGGCATTCACACATATAATGCACACGTGCAAACACATGTGGACTTAAATGTACAGCCAGAAACACATACACACACAAGCACACACATAACCACATACACACATGTATACACATATGCATATGTACGTACACACACATAATCACATACATAGTCATACACACATACACACAAAAACACTTTTATTCACAAACACACATAGTTGGAATATAATTGCTAAAGATGCTATTTCTGTTTCACAAGGACTTTGTTACAAAACTGAAGAAGCCTTCTTTCCCTTAATACACCTGCAGGTAGAAGTTGGGCTTGTCCAGCAATTTCAAAAAAACAGCCACGTTGCATCCTGGTCTCTTTTTTCAGCTAAACTGTATTGCTTATTTGTTCTTTCATTCATGATCAATTAACACATAAGAAATGGTATCATCTCTCCTTTTTCCCCAAACACATCCTCCCATCTGGTTTCATTTCATCCATTAATTTCTTTAATGTTTGGTGCTAGCTAGATGACAATTTCCAAATCAGAGGGTCTAAAGGATCCCCTGTTTCTGAAAATTGTTGGAGAGGGAGCTAAGTACCTTATTCTGGAAAGTCTGTGGTCTTTTCTGCACCTGTTATTATTTTTATCTGCTCTGGCAGTGGCCAGCTAGAATGGAAATGTCATTCTGCAGCCAGTGCTATAGAATCCTAATGATTTTATAGTCATATATGTAGATGTGACAGCGGCCACATTTTTGTTATAACAGAATTATCTCCATCTACTGGAGCCCTGGTGGTGCAGTGGTTAAGAGCTATGGCTGCTAACCGAAAGGTTAGCAGCTCAAATCCATCAGCTCCTTGGAAACCTTATGGGACAGTTCTACAACAGTACGGGTTTATACATCAGCTGGGAGGGCTATAAAGTTATACTTGGGTCATCCTTCCTAGGGAGTTGCTATATTTGTGGCCTCTTGCTGACAGAGGAAAATGGCATCTTCCAGCCACTTCTCACCCTGACACCCTTGTCCATTCATCTCTTTGAATTTACACCACAATCAATTAACTAGAAAATGATGTAACTGTCACTTGGTTCACAGGAGAGAAGACTGTAATTTCAGTACTTCAAAATAATCTTGGCAAGTCTCTGCAGGAAAACTGTTAAAATAGCAGCCACCAGAGAAGACAAATGGGTATTTATTTGTGACTACGAGCTGTTTGTTGAGGTTATTGTATAAGTGCTAGATCTCTGCAAAAGCAACAGAGTGGGTGTCATTTGTAATTTTAGAAGATTGTATCATTTAAAAAATATTGATATCACCCTGGTAGAGAAGTATCCTTCTCTGCTCTACTGACATTAGCTTGGCCATGCCACTTGATAATGCTCCTTCTTGCAGGTAGAAAATACCTTTTCCACTAATGTCATGTACTGGTCTTGAGTAATAAAACATGAATAACAAGAAGTCAGCACATGCTTGACCATATCTTGTTTTTCTGTCTATCTTAAGAAAACCAATTTCTTAGACAGTGCTGCTCTGTCAACCTGAGTCTCAGAGTGAAGATATCTGAAGCAGAGGTATGGCTGGCCAACAATTGATATGCAACATGTGTGAGAAATGAATATTTGTTGCTGTGTATGCCACTGAGACATGAGAGCCTTTTTTTTTGCATTTGATTTCTTCTTTTATTTTTTAAAATTATGCTTTAGGTGAAAGTTTACAGCTCAAGTTAATTTCTCATACAAAAATTTATACACGTATTTTTATGTGACAGTAGTCACAACCCCTATAATGTGCCATTTCTTAATGCAGCAAAACCTAACCTTTCCTGACTGATATCGTAATACTAGAAATATGTATACGCAGAGGGGAGAGGTGGGGGGAGAGACCTGCTTCCTAACACTAGACTAGAAGTTGAATATCAAAGTTTTCTTCTTGATTTTGCTAATAAAGTCACCTTGAACAATTTACTGAATTCCTCAGATGTTAGTTTCTGCATCTGTACAATGAACGGTTTGGATGAGACAATGTTAGCCAGCATTAGATACATAGCTGTCATTGAGTCAACTCTGACTCATGGTGACCTAATAAACAATAGAACAAAACACTGCCTGATTTTGCATCATCCTCATGATAGCTGACGTGCTAGTCCATCTTTGTGACTACCGTGCCAATCCATCTCATCCAGGGTCTCCCTTGCCCACGTTGGCCGTCTGCTTCACCCAAACGCAATATCCTCCTCCAGCTATTGATCCTTCCTGATGGCACATCCAAATAAAGTGAGTGAGACAAAGTTTTGTTATAATCCATTAGATTTTCACTGGATAATTTTCATAAGTAGACTGCCAGGCCTTTCTTTCTAGTATCTTAGTTTGGAAGCTCTGCTGAAACCTGCCCACTAAGGGTGACTCTGCTGGTCTTTGAAATACTAGCGGCATAGCTTCCAGCATCACAGCAACATGAAAGACATTACAGAACACCAAACTGACAGACAAAGGCGGTGCTAGCCGGCATTAATGTCCCTCAAATCTGTCATTAAATTAAGCCCACCAAGCATTGCTAAAATCGTAGTTACCTAGCTTGACTGGAATCTCCTCTCTTTCTTTATTAGGTACCTGGGAAGTAGTTTGTTCTTAGAATACAAATTCAATTGAATTTGCTGTTTCCATGTGATTGAAAAAAGAGCTTCTTCAACATTTGGTAGGTATAACACATGTTCTCGGATTGTGCTGTAGGTCAAATTAATCACTAGCAGTACTTTGCATGCACACAGTAAAGCCTATATGTCACCTAAAATAATGAATAACTTGATTTAGTGATATCATCATTCTTAATGCCATCGTACCGGATAAAGATGTGTAACAAATCACAGGCGTACTTGATCTTGCTGCTATATGAAATAAGCTTTTGATCTTTGACTTTCTGTTCAGTTCCTTTAGGAGAGTAATGCAAAGAGGATGGCTAGGTTTCAGCAGCGAAGATGATACTGCCAGTAAGATGCACCCTGTGGGTGCTACTCTGGGTTTTAAGCAGATTAAAGATGTCACTGCAGTAAACTGGAGCAAAGGCACAGGAATATATAATCAAAGACTTTCCTGGTGCATTGGGGGTTCTCCCCATTGCTTCCAAGAAACTCCTGGAAAGGATTTGAAGAGATTAGAGTGTTGTTATTCACGGTGTGCCCCCTGAAAGCCATCTGGAAACTCATTAGAAATGCAGAATCACCCCAGAACTACCAACAAAAATCTGCATTTCAGCAAGATCCCCAGATGATTTATATTCACATTAAAGTTTGAGAAGAACAGAGAGTGAGCGTAGGGAGAAACTAAGAATACCTCTTTTGTGACTGTAATTTTAAATATTTGTCTGGGAAGCGTTACACCACTAAACACTATTCCACTAATACAGAGAAACACGGCAGTGCTCCTATTAGATCAGTGGGACTTGTGATGATATGGAAAATATTAAGTGTATTAAACATTTCAAACGGGTTCTTGGTCCTGGAATATCAGGCAAGAATCTGGAATTTGGTGTTTCAGGACCTTGGTCACAGTTTTCCGTGGTCCATCCTGATTGTAAAGGGAATGCAGTTTACATAGGAGTTGAAAGCGCTGGCTTTTGAATCCTGCTTCCTGAGTTCAAATCTTGGCCTCTTGTTATTAGCTGTGAAACTGTGGATTTTTTTCTTTTTTTAACTTAACGGTCGCTACGAGTCAGAATCACCTCGACAACAAAGGGTTTGTTTGTTTGGTTGGTTCCCTAGACTTTAGCTTTCTTTATCAATATAGCAGGGATAATAATTTTCTAAGAGGAAGCCTCAGAAAAAGTCGTTCTTAAGACCAGATGCTGTTGTCACTGGCCATGTAACATTTTCCTTTCCTTAGATTCACTAATACCATCACGGCCGGTGTTCTTAGTTTAGGCATGCAAGAGATCAGTGTGTTCTTTGTAAAATAACTGCATATTTTCATTTAAGAAAAACAGGAAAAGTACATAGTATATGCAAATTCAATTCCTTTGTTTGGAGATTGTATTCTCAGTCTTTTGAATGCACTTCTTGTTAACCTATTTACGGAATGGTTTGGGTCCTTTGTTTAAGGTCTGAATGGGATCTTTCTGATATAAAACTTGGCCCAGGAAGACAATGGATTAAGCCTTGTAGAGGCTGTAACTAGATTTTATCATCTGCTTTACATTTAACCTTCACTGCCCTGAGAAAAATGGCTGTTGATATATCCCTTCAATTATGTTCACCGTATATTACAATGCCAGCTTTGGGCACAGGGTTGCTCAGACTACTGGAGTTCCTGCCTCCAGGCAGAGGGCTGAAAGCAATGCATTACCCTTAATAGAGAATAAAGGTCTGGTGAAACCCTTGGTGTTTTGATATTCTGTCATATTAGGATTTAAAAAAAAAAATCATAGTATGTTCTAACTCTGTGAGAAAAAGCATCTAGTTTGGGAGCACATCCCCAAATATCACCTTATAAGACTATTTTGGAAACAGTAAAATGAGGTGAAACATACAATGATACTTACATTTAATGGTCATTTGTGCGTCCCTGAGTGGTACAAATGGTTAAGCTCTTGACTATTAACCGGAAGACTGATCATCTGAACCCACCCAGAGGGACCTTGGAAGAAAGGCCTTGCGATCTGCTTCCAAAAGGTCACAGCCTTGAAGCGCAGTTCTGCTCTGTGACACATGGAGTCTTAATGAGTCACAATGAACTTCACAACAACTGATTTGTGTTTTGGGATTTTTTTTTTTAATAGTTGTCGCAGCGGCGACCAATTGTCGGGGCGGCGGAGACAATAACCAATGCCACAGCTCTTACAGAGAAGTGGGGCCAGGAGGTCACTCTGAGGAGTTGAACCCACCCCCCCCTTCAGTCCCAGGAGTTTATTTTATAGTCAATACAGCAAGCAATAAAGCAATTAACAAAATAATGGGCTTTGGGTGTGGGCAAGGGAGAAAGAATTCAGGTAAACAAGCCAATCAGTAAAGGGACAATAGGTTTGGGAAAACAAATCGTGACAAGTCTCAACATGTTGGGGACAAGTCTCAACATGCTGTGCAGCATAGAGGCCTGTGGGGGCTGCAGTTGTCAATAGTGCAGCCATGTTCAAATGGCATATATCCCCACAAATAGTCATTTACTATGAGTTGTGTGTAATTTGGAAACCCTGGTGGCGTAGTGGTTAAGACCAAAAGGTCAGCAGTTTGAATCTACCAGGCGTTCCTTGGAAACTCGGTGGGGCAGTTCTACTCTGTCCTATAGGGTCCTTATGAGTTGGAATTGACTCAGTGGCAAAGGGTTTGGTTTTTGTTTTGGTGTGTAATTCTAGGAGCCCTGGAGGTACAATGGTTAAGTGGTCAGCAGCTAACCAAAAGGTTCGTGGTCTGAACCCACCAGCAGCTCCACAAAAGAAAAAGCCTGGCGATCTGCTCTTGTAAAGATTACAGCCTAGGAAACCCTATGGGGCAGTTCTATTCTGTCATATAGGGGCTCTATGAGTCAGAATTGATTCGATGGCACACAACAACAACAACAACATATGTAATTCTAGGGACTTGACACGCATTTCCTTATTTAATCCTCACAATAACCCTATAAGGCAGGTACTATTATTATCCCCATATTAGAGAAGTAAAAACTGAGACAGGAAGCATTTAAGCAACTAGCCTAAGGTATCAGAGTCTTTAAGCACCAGATTCAGGAAATAAATTCAGAAAGTCTGGATTTACACAGTAAACTCAATGGCTTTGTGTAGGTCATTTTAGCTAAACTACAGGTTCATTGGTCAAATCCCCTTCCTCGTGTGGCTCCGGGACAGGCTGAGCACAAGAGAAATTTGTGAGATTTGGAAGGTAGTTGTGAAACAGCAGCCAGTAAGCTAGCAAGGTTGGTGGCAGGGCTCCTGGACCCACTGTAGGCCTGGAAAGCTTTTGCTGATCTGCTAGCTCATCTCATTGCCTTGGGGCTGCAGACTGCCTGGAGTACCCTCAGGCTCTTTAAGTCATGGGCCAGGCTTATATGAAGCTCCAATGCGAAGGGCTCCAGATTCTTCCAAAGGTCACTTAGTTAGCTATGAGGTTAGAAACGGTAAGAGAAACTGATCATCAGGCTTGTGTTCAAGTTTATCCTCATGGGTTTGGGTTTGTTCTCATGAGTTCTTATTGTTTTTGATTTCCTCCACTTGAGGTCCATATTTCTTTCACAACTGGCTGTCATGATGACCTACAGTGACCGACTGCTCCCCCTCCTTAACCCAGGATGCAAAGGCAACAGCCTTCCATAAAGTTCTTCATTATGCCTGGTTAGTAACTTTTCTCTGATACTCCAGTCATGCCCTTCCTAATCGTTGTCTGTGGATTTTCTTGTAATTGTGGAGAGTCTAATCCTTAAAATAAGTTCCTTATTCCACAGTGCTCAGTGGTTTTGCTTCCCTAATAGAATCCTCACCGATGCACTTTTCTATAAAAGAGAGAAGATACTGATTCTCTATAAAATAAAACCATCCATAATATTAACAGAATAAAACTCAGCATGCTTAGCATAACGTTGTTAGTAGCTATCCAGATGGCTCTGACTCAAGGTGACCTTATATATAACACAGCGGAACACTGTCATCTTCACATTTGTTGGTATGTTTGCATCCATTGTTAGCGTGACATTAGGCAGCTTATGGTTACTTAGTGATGCTAGGTATCATCCTCATCTTTAGCCTCATCCTTTTCCTCCTTGAAAAATTCATTCAAGTATTCCCACACAACAAAACAAAAAGGAGAGATCCAAATGTGCTTTATTTAAAGAAGGAATAGTTTCAGCCTGGCATCAATGGTATAAAGAGTTGGACTGCCCAAATATTTTAATCAGGAAGAAATTCTTCACAAATTCTCAAAAGGAAAGACATTATATTTTAATCTCTTAATCAAGTGGTTTAAACATTCTTAGTCAATAGATTTATAGACTTATCTGAAGTCTATATACATATATATATATACCTTAAGCTTCTGTTTACCTGAACAGTAATTTCCAAACATCATAGCTTCTGCCTACTAGAGAAAAGATATGATTTTTCAGCTATTTGATACTCGTTTTCAGTCTTTTCAAATCCTGAACATCTTGCTTAAACTCTGCTGCTTAGACTGCTCCCAATTGTCTAACAAAGCTCAAAGCCCAGGGAAACACCTTGGAGAAGCCACACCGCAATTCCCTTATGCAACACTCTTGTTTTGACATCTCAGTAAGTCTATTTACATGTAATAATTTCCCAGTGCCAGCTAAAGTCAGAGAAAGTGATTCACTGTGGCATTCTCGTAAAATATGACAGATAGGCTCATTAGTCTTTTGATTTATAAAATCCACGATATTGTTTTTGCTTAAAATAAAAAGCAAAAAAAAAAAAAGCAATTCTCTGATAGGTTTAATTCAGAGACAGAGTTAAGTAATGCCAGCTCCACAGATTCATGTTAAGAACTGACAAAAGGAGCAGGGTAGGGGTTGGGGGCGGGGACGGGGGAAGCGGGGGCGGGGGGAAGGACTCTGGAAATGAATGCATTATGCTGTGTGAAAAGTTATGAGCTATAATCCGATGGGTAAAAAAGAGCTGGGAATATTAGGTGAAGTGTTAGTTGAAGGAAGTAGTGAAAAGTGACACCGACTATTAAGTCACATGCCATTTGTGTTTTCTTGGTATAAACAGAGTAGGGGACGGAATGAAGAAATTAAAGAAATGAGCCTTGAGAGAGTGTAGAGAACCAAGATGCCAGAGACATCAAGGAAAAAAAAATCCTATCAATGAAAGAATAATGCAACACAGAACATCTCTTCATAAAAACAGCCAAAATTAAAGGAAGGCATCTTTGAGATGCCAACACTGATAACTCTTCAAAAAAAAAACTCAAGTAGAGTAGCTATACGGCAGCAGAAAAATATTCTTACTGAAACTCTCCTCCATATCGATGGGCCATCCATGTTTTGTTGTAATCAGCAAACCTGCCTGGTAGAAGGACCCCACAGACAAATCTGAATTTAAAATTATGGATAGTTGGTGTCCGCATCTTGTCTGCTGTCTTTTGCCTTTGAAAGCTGCTCAAGGAAAGTCTTCATAGATTACAGGATTTCTTATGGTCTCTAAAAAAGTGCAAAAATCAAGAAATTAGTTAAAAATAAATCCCACAACATAAATCTGCATTGAATAAAAGGCTTCTCTCAGTAAATTAAGAGCACCTCTATTGCTGGAGAAGCAATAGTTCTTTTGGTTTCTCATGGGTTGTGTCTGATTCTGTGATTACGTTCCATGATGTGGAATCAGGTTATTTTTCTAATCCCTGATAACTATTTATTTAGTTACATAGAGAAAGAATATTAAAAATTGAAATATATATGTAGAACTAAGACTTTTTCAGATAAAGCTTTAAATGTTGTATTATCTTAATAGAAAACTACTTTGTCTTATCCCATATTCAGGAAAAAAATATTAAAAAATTATCTCCAAAATATGCTTGTACTCATTTCTCTTGAGTATTTTAATGATCCAGATGCAACAGCACTCCGGCTTTGAACAGTTTGGTGTCAAAAGCCCTTAATAACCTGAGTGAAACATAAGAAGAATACATTATTTGGTAAGAAAGCAACACTTATTTTGGCTCTGTACCAGGCTCTGTGCTATTGGTGTTAACAAAATATCTCTGTTTATCGACATAGATATTCTCTCCCTAAATATTTGTACTAAACCTTGTCTATCTGCACATCTTTCTCTGTAATGATGTCTTTGTTTCCCTTTCCGGCTTCAAACACACCTGGTTCCATTTACTTAAAAACCCTATACAGTCATGCACTGCATAACATCTGTTTGGGCAACTATCGACCGCATATACGTCTGTGGTCCCAAAAGGTTTTTTTTTTTTTTTTTTTTTTACGGAAAGTAACTCTCCTTTTGTTTATTATTGCCTCCTAATGGCTTTAAAGACCCCCAACCCCCCAGAGTGAAGGAGCAGGAGGGTTCCAGGGTGCATCCCAATCCCCGCAGTAGCACCTCTTCCTCCTCCTACCCCTTCTCCTGGCTTCATTCACCCACCCAGCAGCCACGTAACCATTCAGTCTCAGTGCTGGCGGGCCTGAGGTGCTGGTGGGCTGCCGGCTCTGGGTGACGAAGGCTTCATAGGATCAGGAAGCAGCCGCCCTAACAGGGCAGTGGCAGCCTGGGCCACCACAGCCAATCAAGCTCCCGGCACCTGCGCGCGCACTCCCCGCCCTTCCAGTCCCCAAGGCTACCTCTCTGCACCCCGCACCCCGTGTGTCCCCACCCTTCGCCTTGATGTGTGTAAAGTCCCAGTCACGATGCTAGCACAGCCTCTGCCAGGCCTGCAGCCATACACCCGGCAAGGCCAGCCTCATGTATCCAGTGGATACAGCTTTCGGGCTTTGTCCCCTTAGCAGGAAGTGGCGGAAGCTGGGGGCTCGGGCTGCGACTGTTCCTCAGGCGGCTAGAACAGCAGGTGGGGGTGGATGTGTAACCTGGGGACTGCCTGTATATAACGTGGTATTCACACAACATCCAAATCTTATAGTGTCCTATTTCACAGAAGATAACATGTACGTTAAGCGACGCATGACTGTATATATATATACATACACACACGTATATATATACACATTTGTGTACACACACACAAATACAGATATATACATCTGTGTATAAATATATACATATATATACACACGCAGACACTATGACAGATGCCATAAGTCACATTTTACAGATATTGCCTCACCTAATCCTCATATGCATCCCATGACGTAAGAATTAATGTTACCCTCTTTTTACAGAGGAGGATATCGAGGAACAGAGAAGTTAATTAACTCGCCCATGGTCACTCAGCAAGTAAGTGGTAGATTCAGAATTCAAACTCAGGCGATGATCTGCCTGCAACGTGATGCTCTCATTTGCAATACTGTGAAGTGTAGAGCAAGAACTTCCATGAAAAATTGAATCAATCACCTCCACTTTCTGATTAGAAAATGTTCTAGTTCCTGATTTTATTAATTTTCCCTTCTTGATAAGTGGGTAATTTCAATAAAATTTGTTCCATCGTTGAGGTCTGTTGAACTCAGCCTATATTAGTTCTTTATGAGAGATTTCCTTCATTACAAAATTGTACATTTTCATTGATAAAATTTTGAAAAATAGACAGTAGATTTTGTTACCAAGTGGTTTGCAGATTACTAGCTTAGTGAAAGCTTATTTTAATTTTATCTGTCTCACTCACACATTATAATCTAACTGAGTTCTTACTACAGGCGTTAGAAGGAACTAGATTTTTAAGTTTAATGTTATGAAATAAAAAAGTGAAAAAAAAAAGGATTCCTCCCCATACTCATCCTCCATCATGACTGGTTTAAAGTGGGTAATTCCCTCTGGTGTTTGTGTTGGTGATAAAATGTGATGTTAGTGGAACCTCTTTCATTACAACTTAGTGTAGCTGGTTGGTTAGCTTGTTCTTAGGATCATCTCTAAGCATCAACTAGTCAAGCATCAACTAATCAAGTAAGTTGTAAATGGTGCTGGCTCCCTGAAAATGGATGGAATTCTCTGCCCTCCGCTTGCTCCTTTGTGTCCATCTTGGCAGACAATGTTAGTGGCATAGCCAAAATCCTGATTCTGATATTAATAATTAAGTGCTTTCTCAAAGCATACGTGGGACTCTGTTCAAACAGTTAGTTCCAGACAAAACAGAAAACGTATTTTCCCCCCATCTGACAATTTTATGTTGCCTGATCAAGGGTCTAATTACCCAGTTAAAACCCATTGCCATAAAGTCAATTCCAACTCATAGCAACCCTATAGGACAGAATAGAACTGCCCCATAGGGCTTTCCAAGGGTGTAATATTTACAGAAGCAGACTGCCACATCTTTCTCCTGAGAGCGGCTGGTAGGTTTGAACTAAGGTTCGAGCAGATTTGTTTCCTCCCAGTTTAGCTTTTTCCCAGACCCTGACCCTTTGACACTGTTGAAGGTTTGTATCAATTCTTATCCCCGACTGTTCTCTCTCCACTGGAAGTTGCTGACTGGGTCCACTGCTTGAAATCTACTGGCTTAGAGAATTTCTACCTCACCACTGTTTTTCAGAACCTCCACTGCATGGAGCTGCAATGAAGTATCAAATCTGCTTATCAAATACATTTGTATTGTTCACACAAATACACGTATGGTCCCATAGGTGGTTTCACAGATAGATAAAAACTAATCTATCTGTGAAACCACCTATGGGGCCATATATATATAAGCCAATGTAGAGGTGTCATTGCAACAGAATAAGGTGACCTGGAAGTTTTTCAAGCCCTCTGGACCAGCTTTGCATGATCCTGAATGTACCATTGTCACTGTTAAAATGGCTGGCTGCTTTAGCCACCCAAATTTACATGTTAATGTACCCAAAATACCTAACTCAGGAGGATAGCTTCTTGTGGCATAGTCACTTTAGGTTCCATGATTGGGCACCCAGTTTCCACCAGGGTGCAGTAGCATGCTGGGATCTGTTTTGTGAATGGTTTATAGTTCTTGTGAAGAGACAACACATCTTTGCTCCAGGACTCTCATGCTCTGCGCTGTGAATATTTTATAGGGGCTTGCCAGAGCCACTACATGATAATCTTATCTGCTAGATATTTTTCTAGCACCTTGGGATCTGCCTCATCATATGTCCCCATAGGCAGGGCCGTTTATAACCCAGCCTGAATCTACTGCAAATCTTGAATCAGCAAGATCATAACCATGTACTGTTTTCAGTTTCAAGTAAATGAGAACTCTACTGATCTTTTTTTTGAAGAGAATGGAAAATCAGACTGTGCTAATATCTGCCATTCTGCCTGGGATGCACTAATGCATCTGATTGACTGTCTTAGCTGTGGGACAGGGATACATTCATGGGCTTCAAGTTGACCTTTCCAACCATTATGATTCTTATTTCTTGGGTCAGATAAGCAATTTGAAGTGTCTTGAAGTTGATATATATATACATATATATATATTCCAAATTATGCATTTAGAGGTCATGGAAATAACCATAGAATGAATCTACGGACACATTGTTCTTACTACGCTGTAACTTTAAGCCAAGATTTTATTTCAGGGCTTTAGCTCTGGTCTCTGTGGTCCTCACTGTATGAACGGAGTAGGGAGTATAATGATATTTAAAGTCTTCCGATAACAGTGTAATCTCAGACCCTGTATTCAACAGTCTTTTAAAAAATGTAAGTATTTCTCCTTTTCCAATGTACAGTTACTTAAAAATTACCGTAGGTCTCTTTGGGGACAGATTGCTACTTTATCCACTTGCTGTGGTGTTTCAGGGTCCTTCCTCAAGGAGATTCAGCCTCTTCTTTGTGTGAAGAGCCCTGGGTCTGAGAACTAAGAGGGCAAGAGAATCAGAATGTTCCATTGCATTTTCCACTTCCAGATAACTGACGTTAGTCTTCTTCTCATATATTCTTGATCTTTTTTTTTGTTGTTGTTATTGCTTCATAGTTGAATAAATACCTTTATTGGATGTCTGCTTATCTCACCCTTTGAAATGTCACTACAGATGCTTGGCATCAGGGCGATGTCAAGACCTCTTGATTGCCATTCCAAACTTGCAGCTCATTATGATATTTATGATCCCCTTGCCTCTGATGGTTAAGTGCTACCAACAGGCCTCTGCTACTTAGGAATCCAGTTGCCCCCATTGGCACTAAGGAGTCCTGTCCCATATAGTCTACAGAAGACAGCCATTGTTTGTCTTCACAAAGGTGCTGGTGCCTTCCTCGGTAGTACAACCCTCTGGTGCTTCCAAGTAAAGATATTCAGTTGATAAGTGGTCCGAGCTATGTAGTAAATCTCTGCCTACCTCTTAGAAAATTTTAAGCACTTTCTCAATCTGCCAAGGCAGCTCTCACATCTCTACTTTATTGCACACATCATTTTCTCTAAACTTTAAAAAGCAATTCCAGCAATGTATTTTGATAGGTCCTAAGAGATCTGGCCAGGACATTAAATCCTGAGTCATTTAAAAGTGGCATCATATCAGGAAACTCTTTCATCCGCTTATATCTCAACCTTCGATTTCACACCACCATCTTCCACTATAAACTACAAGATCCAATCCCAGGCATGTTCTTCCAGTTCTTTCTGGTAGCAGCTGTAACAGCCTTCTTCCCTCAACCCCGTCTTCACTAGCCTTTCCCAGCTATTTTGTGAGCATGTATTTCCCTCTCAGAAGTATCTTTCTCTTAAACTACCTGGACTGACTTGTTTCCTGCGCTAAACACTGACAGATACATACTGGTTTCTAGTTTCCTTTAGAATAAGATAATTTGGGGCAACGTAAACTATGATATTTTGGAAGCTTCTTGGCTAGAATCCTTTGTCAGATTGCTTTAGGGAGTACCACATGATGAGGCAAAATTATAAATACCTTCTATAACAAACCTTTTTAGTTGCTTACTAATGATCCATTCTCACCTTTTTCCTTACTAGCAGAACCCCATTTTTTTTTTTTTTTTTCTGGGCAACGCACTTCATTTTCTCCCTTTTATCGAGAGTGGCTTATTCTAACACTCTGGCCAGTGAATGTAGGGAATTGTTGGAGACTCTTCACCTGTTCAGTAACTGATAGGATTTTACCCTTTCCCATTCCTTTTCTTCCTGCCTAGCAGGTACTAGGAAGGTAGGGTTGCCATTTTACAATCATGAATCTAAAAATTTAAGGAAAAATCCAAAATAACATGAGCTGAGTAGAAAATAGAAGAAGCCCAAGTGCCGTATAGTGTTGTTGAGCCAACGCAACACCCTTAGACTGCCTGTCTCCGGAATATTTGTTCTGTGAGGAAAACAATCCCCTACTTTTTAAAACTCTTCTTACTCAGTTGAGATGGAGTGAAATGCATTTCTAACTGATATATTCTCATGTAGGAATTGTTTTCCTTCTACTTGATAAATGAAATTTGAATCTAAAGCTAACAAGTCAGGTCCACTCTACTTCACAATATAGTTCTGTCCAGATACTCAGGCCCACTCAGTACTAGTACTATAAGTATAGACAAAGAAAACCTAACTTTTTGACCCAACTCTTATCTTATAATTTTTATGCTTATTTCTAATACCTAAAAAAAACAAAAACAAACAAAAAAACAAAACTCATTGCTTTCTCCTTTCAAGTTACATAGACTCTTTGTATTGATGCATATGGAAAGGTGGGTTACTACAGTTCTGTTTTAAGTAAAGTTTCACGTAGGTAAGATTTGTCTGTAACTTCCCCTGACGGCTTTGCCTAAGAACACAGAGACCTCATGATGCTCTCTAGTTACAGGACATATTCACAACAACTCCCTCCCACCTCAAAATTATCCTGCATTAAAACATTTTCTGCCTTTTAAGTCATTATCTCAGACCTCTACTCTTTGTTCTCAAGTGATTTCTAGCTTTGGATAAACCTAACTTTGAACTAGGTTCTGCAACTATATACTCAGAATATTTCACATTTTAATAAAAGATTTAGAGACGATATTTAGTATCTCCTGTGCTATAATTTTCCGCCTCTAAATCTAACTAGTCTCTTCTTCTCATTCATCCATAAATACAGTGTAGTATATACCTCTCCTTAACCTTCCTCCTTGTTGTTGATTGTTGCTACTTGGTCATGGTGTTAAGTCTTAGTGTCTAGAAATAACTCCTCTCCTTTCAAGACCCCATTTCTTTAAGAAAAGATGATGAATGGTATTTGAATTAGAAAAATAATGCAATAATGGTGAAAGCTCTGGGCCATATATTTTATGCTCTGATGACTAGATATTTAAAATGTTTTATATTAAAATTAAAAAAAAAACTCATTCACTGTTTTTATCTTGAAATTCTTCCAAAATTTCGTAATACACATTTAGAGAAGACTGCTTTATAGAAAGAATGAAGACTGTTTAAAAGTAGGTTATCCTGCTTTGTTGTCATCAACTAAACTATCCCCTTGCTGACTATCTCTGGGTACATCTTTTAAATTCTCTAAACTACAGTTTCTCCATCAATAATATGATCCCAGCAATTATTGCCCCTTTAACATGAAGATATTAGTAGGATTAATTGGAATTTTTAAGTGCAATGAACTATTTAAATGCAAAGTATTATGATAAAAAAAAGCCACTTGCCACATGTAAATTTGTAAAAGCAAATACAGAGATGAATATAGGCAGAGCTTAAATGGCAAGCAGTAATTCTGAGGATCATAAAAAAGATTCTATCTGGAATTGGATATAAAGAGAGAATTGACTTTTAGAGTTGATTGTTTTCAATGTTCTTAGGTTAAAGAAGAAAAAGATTTATAAGAAAGAATGCAGAGCACAGATTAATTAAAAGATTTCAGAGAAAATCATCTGGATTAGAAGGTTTCATGACTTTGAAAAGGAACAAGTGAATGTTCTACAACATTCAGCATTAGAGCATCCCTTTATAATTATTTGAAGTCATTAATTAAATCTAGTGCAGTGCTCTTCGCATAGTGAAATTTCCACTTTACTGAATAATGGCTGCAGAAAGAAACATAAGCTGGCATGCAGTCAAGTTCCACACAAAGTTCTTCTGCTTTAGATTTATTTCCTAGAGCTACGCTCACAGTATGTCAATGTTTGTTACTACACCACCAATACAATCACAATAAATAAATGCATACATACATGGATGCATCAAAAAACCAAACCCATTGCCGTCAAGTCAACTTAGACTCATAGGGACCCCACACAATACAGGGTAGAACTGCTTCATACAGTCTTCCTGGCTGCAATCTTTATGGAAGCAGATCGCCAGGCCTTTCTTCTGTAGTGCCACCGGGTGGGTTCAAACCGCCACCATTTGGTTAGTGGCACCCAGGGACTTCGCACATGGATGCATAGTTTGTATATAATCACAGTGTCATGTATTAATAGATGTTGGTAGTTGCCAATGACTCTTGTATTGTGACTCAAAACCAGGTGTAGTTTACAGTATTGACAGTTATTTATAGTGTGAAGTGATATGAAGTTCCCGGAGAAAGAAAACAAAGTATCATAGAAATGTGAAGCAATATTTGTTACTGTTACTTAACTAATTTTTATATATCTTTTTATTTTAACTATTTGCTGGTATAAGGTATGCTCTGAAGAGGAATTTGTAATTGTGTTTACCTATGCTTTGACAATTGTACTTTTTTATTTTTACTTGAAAGTGGGATAAAATTAATGGCTTATAAAGACAAGGCAAACAAAGGTTCTTGCTTTCTCAAAGCATTTCTCCCCGCAAGGAACACTGAGGATGTCATAAATTTAAAAAGCTATTTTGTATTTTAAAGTGCCTAGAAATAAATTCCACTAAGTAGTAGACATGAAAGACCACACTGGTCAAATCAAAGTATAATCATATAAGTCTAGATAAGCTATGCATAATGTTTCATTCATGAATCAATAGACAAATGAGTTTTGAGATACATTTATTTAAAAAGTGGCAAATACTGTCTTCTAATAACCATCTTTCTCCCAAATACTTAAAATACTAATGTATAAATATTTAAAGTAAGCATTTTATGAAGATGTTCAGGAATGGAAACTATATAAGGACTATTTAGAAGAAATAATTAGAGAGATTAATAGAACAGAATGTTTCAGAAAGTTTATAAGGAAGTGAAATTTCAATACAGTAGTTATCTAAGATTCAGAAATTGCTCTATAGTTAGCTATGTAAGTACAGCAGATTAATGGCTGTTCATAATTAAATTATTACTATTCGGTGCCCATATGTGCTTTAGTTATCTTTGCCAACAAAAAATGATCATCAATCTAAAAAAAAAATCTGAGAAAAGAGTATCTTAAAAGTGTAGATAAAAAGACAAAAATGGAACACCTTAGTCTCCAAATCTTATATCCATAGATACATAAGTATATGTAATTAAATAGCATAACAAAAGATAAGCGTGTGTGTGTGTGTGTGTGTGTAATGGTGAATTTTCTTTTTGTCAAAGTAGTTGGATTTTCAAACTTTTTTATGCTATCTTTTTAGAAGGTGGATATTAATAGAAGTAAAATATTTGAAGTAACATTACAGGAAAGAAGATACAAAGGATTGGTTAATGTCGTGTTGCTCTACAAGGAAGTTTTATAATAAGGAAGAGATTTGTTGATGTTGTTTGGTGCCATTGAGTGGATTCCAACTCATAGCGACACTGTGTACAACAAAATGAAACATTGCCTGGTCCTGCACCATCCTCAAAATAGCTGGTATGTTTCAGCCCATTGTTGCAGCCACTGTATCAATCCATCTCGTCGAGGGTCTTCCTCTTTTTTGATGACCTGCCACTTAACCAAGTATATGTCCTTCTCCAGGTCCTGGTCCCCCCTGATAACATGTCCAAGAAAATGAGATGAAGTCTCACCATCCTTGATTCTAAGGAGTATTCTGGCTGTACTTCTTCCAAGATAGATGTGTTTGTTTTTCTGATAGTCCATGATATATTCAGTATCCTTTACCATCACCTTAACTCAAATGCATCAGTTCTTCCTTATTTATTTGTCCAGCTTTCTCATGTATATGAAGCATTTGAAAACACCATGGTTTGGGTCAGGCTCACCTTAGTCCTCAAAGTGACATCTTTGCTTTTTAACACTTTAAAGAGGTGTTTTGCAGTGTATTTACCCAAAGTATTTCATTTGAGTTCTTGATTGCTGCTTCCCTGGGCATTGATTGTGCATCCAAGTAAAATGAAATCTTAGACAATAAAACATCTTTCTGGTATTTTGTGCTTCAGCCAAGATCCATCTGACATCATCAGCAACAATATCTTTCTTTCCACCTCCTCTTCTGAATCTGGCTTGAATATCTGGCAGTTTGCTGTCGATGTACTGCCACCACCATTTTTTAATTATTTTCAGGAGAATTTTACTTGTGTGTGATATTAATGATATTGTTCTGTAATTCCTGCATTCTGTTGGATTACCTTTCTTTGGAACTGGCATAAATAAGGATCTCTTCCAGTCACTTGGCCAGGTAACTATCTTCCAAATTTCTTGGCGTAGACGAGGGAGGACTCCCAGTGTTGCATACATGTGCTGAAACATCTCCTGTGGTATTCCGTCAATTCCTGGAGCCTTGTTTTTTTGTCAATGCCTTCAGTGCAGCTTGGACTTCTTCCTTCAGTACCATCAGTTCTTGATCATATGCAGCCCCCTGAAATGGTTGAACATTTACCAATTCTTTTTGGTACAGTGACTCTGTGTATTCCTTCCATCTGCTTTTGATGCTTCCTGCGTCATACGATATTTTGTCCATAGAATTCTTCAGTACTGATCCTTCTTCTTTGTTTCCATCTTTTGCATTCTAATCATCAGTAATTATCAATGCACCTTTATTGCACATTCGATGAATTTCAGACTGCAGAAGTTGGTAAAAATCTTCAATTTCTTCATCTTCTGTATTAGTGATTAGTTTGTAAATTTGAATAATAGTCGTATTAACTAGTCTTCCTCGTAAAAGAAAACTGTTGCCGTCAGGTTGATCCTGACTCATAGGGATCCTATAGGACGGAGTAGAACTACCTTGTAGGGTCCAAGGAGTGGTTGGTGGACTTGAACTGCTGACCTTTTGGTTAGCAACTGAGCTCTTAACCACTGCACCACTAGGGCTCCTGTTCGCATAGGGATATTATCTTATCACTGACAGCGTTGTAGTTCAGGATAGATCTTAGAATGTTCTTTTCGGCAAGGAAGGTGAAGCTGTTCCTCTCAATTTCATTTCAGGTCACTAATGCCTCACTAATGCCTAGAATATCTATCTTCAAGCTTTCACTTCATTTTTGATAACTGCCAGTTTTCCTAGATTCAAACTTAGTACATTCTGTGTTCCTATTTCTAATGGATGTTTACAGCTGTTTCTTCTCATTTTGAGTCATGCCACCTCAGCAAATGAAAGTCCCAAAAGCTTTACTCCATCCAGGTAATTAAGGTCGACTCTACTTTGAGGAGGCAGCTTTTCCCAGTTGTATTTTGAGTGTCTTCCAACCTGAGGGACTCACCTTCTGGCACTATATTAGACAATGTTCCACTGCTCTTCATGAGGTTTTCACTAGCCAGTTTTTTCAGAAGTAGACTGCCAAGTCCTTCTTCCTAGTCTATCTTGGTTGGAAGCTTAGCTCAAACCTGTCCACCATGGGTGACCCTGCTGGCATTTGAAATATCGAAGGCATGGCTTCTAGCATCACAGCATCACGTAAGACACCACAGTATGACAAACTGACTGAAGAGCATGATATTTCTGTGTAAAACATAATTATTTCAAGGTTGCAAAAAGATCAATGCACTGCCTAAAAGCAATTAAGATGAGACGTTTGAATAATTGAATGATCAGGAAATTCTTTTGAAAAGTATGATTACATAAGTTATCAAATTTGGGACACATTAATTTTTTAAGATCCCTTCCTCTGGTAGCACCCTGGATAATTCTTTGAAGTGTTGCCAAATATAGTTGTGAAAGTCTGCAGTGCAAATCATTACGTGATAGTTTCCAGTTCTCTCTTAGTTTAACACAACTTCCTATTCCTTTTATCTTGCTCTTCCTGCATTGTTACTTCACTGTAATTGTCTTCTCTGTTGTTAAAATTTCTATGTCTCTAATGATACCTCTTTAATTTTAATATCAATGAACTCTTTTTCCTTCATTATCTTGAGTTTTATTTTGATTATTTTTATTAAAAAAAACAATGTTATTTCCACATCTTCTCTGCTCTCTCCATCAAAGATGGCTCGTTCCCAAGAATATTTATCCTACTTTGCCTCTCATGAGCTCTTGGCATGGATGCACTTGATGTATTTGCTAGCAGATTATCTGCCGTAAGTAATAAAACATTCTGGCACCACATGACTATTTATGCGAACCAAACAAATACTTTCTGTACTTTTCTCTCTTACATACATTTTTCGTTCATTCTTTCAAACTTTTACTCCAAATACGATTAAGCTAGAAACTAGTTATTTATATTTTAAATAAATTATTCAAAGTCATCAATGCTAGTTTCTTCTAGTGACAGATAATCACCTTAGGTGTCCTTGGGGAGGAAACTCACTTCCATCACACAGGGCCAGAGTATCATTACCTTAAAAATCGCACTTCTCATTATGGTGCATCTGGAACAGATAACATGACTATCTCAAAATCATTTGGCTAGTTGATCAAGAGTTCGGAATATACTTCTGATTATTTTCCTATCCAGGTAGGCAATAGTAGTTAGGCAAGCTAAAATTATTTATTCTGAAAATTTCTTATCACTCTTTCATTCAGGGGTCACATGGATAGCGCACTGAATGAATAAAATAACTGAAACAAATAGCATATATTTGTGCATTATGCTTCCTGTTAATCAACGACTGTGAGGATAGTGCAGGACCAGGCAGCATTCTGCTCTGTTGTACATAAGGTCATTATGAGTTGAAAGCGACTTGATGCCACCTAACTACAAAAACAACAACTGGTTTATCAATTCTATTTAGCCTGAAAAAATAAGCTCTGGACATAATAGGTGAAGTTAGTCACCATAACGCGTTAGGAAAGAAACTATTGAATAGATGAAAGAAAACAGGTGATTGTACATGTGTTAGTAAGAATTAAGTTAAAATAAACTAGTCTTGTGAAATTTTCCCCCCAGATTACCCATGGGACTTTTGTTTGTGTATAATTACAATTTAAAAATAAATTGGGGAGGAAGATTTTATAATCATATTAATTTAAAACACGGTAGCCCCAATTAATGAGATTTACAAAGTCTAATAAAAGAAGAAATGAAATAAGACAAGGACAAAACAAAAAAAATAAGGCTGGCTGAAACAAAGAAAGCAAGACTGGATAGAAAAAAAACAAAAAAACAACAATAAGAAGAAAATTCTTCCATCTTTCTAAAATAAAACTGAGAAATTTCTGTAGGAAATAGAGGAAGAACTTGTCCCCTAAGTCTCATTCCTCCCTGGCTAATTTCTCCTTAATGTTAATGGCCACTCTTTCCACCAGACTTAGTCTCAGTGAGGGGAGCCTTTAACACTCTGTTCCACAATTTAGGGCTAGAGCATTTAAATACCAGATATTGGAGAACAACTGGAAACAGATGGTAGGTTAGCACAGGATTTAAAAAGAGAATTATTTGGTTTAAATAACTCATTTATTTCAAGCTTACGGTCCAATAAAGGAACACCTTCATGCCTAGCCTCTGATCTACCTAGATAAGGAAGAGGGCATCATTAATCAATACCACCTGGACACCCCCAGGATCATCTTTGTGTTTAAACCCGTTATCTACAGAAACAGTATGTCCTTCCAAGTTTGGGTTTGCTACTGGGGGATCTGCCCATCCTCACACAATGGCTAAAGTGCAATTAACTAAATCTCTTTTAGGGCAAACTACAGATTACCCTAGATCTATTGCAATCTCTAATGGTCACTTCAGGGTCCCTGAGTGATGCAAATGGTTAAGCACTTGGCTACTAGTCAGAAGGTTACTGGTTTGAACCCACCAGAGGGACCTCAGTCGAGAGGCCTGGTGATCTGCTTCCTCAAGTTCACAGACTTTAAAACCCTATAGAACAGTTCTACTCGGCACTCATGGGGTCACCTTGAGTCAGAATCAATGTACAGCAACTCATAACGACAAGGGCCACTTCAACGTAGCATAGTAAGCCCACAGTTAGGAAGGCATTCATAGGTCTTTATAGCTAATGTTGTGGAGAAGGGAACTATTCTTTTATTTCCAAGGGCTAAAAATACAATCCAGGGACAGGTGAAGCCTTTTTTTGTGTGTGTTGAGATTCTTAATTGTATATGTAAATTTGAGTTTGAGATTTATTAGAGAATTTAAAAAGATGAGAAATAGTTGATTGAGAAAGTTAGCAATTAAAATTACAGTGAGATAATTTTTATTTTTCTCTCTCTATGTTTAATTCTTAAAACATTCAGCATGGTGCTCTTGACCCAGGCCTACAGAGTATTTTTGTTGATTTTAAAGCAGCTAAATGCATTTTTTAAAAAATGCCAAACTCTTTCACATGTCCAGTTGGTAAGTCCTGGAACTGTGAAGAGTGATGGTCACTGGGCTGAAATAAGTGAAACCAAAGGAGAGTGGGGAGAAATCAGCTGGGTCGGTTTGATTTCACATCTACGTGTGAAGGGTCTACTGTGGCAACGGTTTTTGTTTTATTTATTACTGATTTATTGAGAAATTGATTTATTGACACATTGGTTTATCCTTTTTATTGTGAGATAGATATATATATATAAATATAGATAGATATATATAACATTTGCCTTTTGAACAATTTATCCTTTCATACTTTATTTTATTAAATAAAAATTTCACCAAGCTTTCCTATTATGTATATTTGTATGTTTCAGGAACTGAGAACACAGAGGTGAGTTACATATGGTCCTGTATTTGAAAAAAGCATATAGTGTTTTTCAAATTTTGTGTGTTGGAGAATTCATCTGGGAAATTTGTTAATTTGAGATGTTTTTTAAGAAGGTAGGTTTCCAAACCCTATCACCAGGGGTTTTGATTCAGTTGGCCTGCCGTTGACCCAAGAAGCTGCCTTTTAGTATAGTTATCTTACGTGACCTGTATACATGTGGTTCATGAGGACACTTTGAGAAGGACCAAATGTAGTATGACATTGCGCCTGACTGAGCTTAGAGATCAATCCAGTTTAGTGTAGGGCGGTCACTAACAATGCTGATCCTGGAGTCTGATTTCATCAATTCTTGGTCCAGTTTACTTGATAAGGTCTGAGAACTTGGGCAAGTTAAGTATACTTTCCACCTCATTTCTTCCATCTTAAAATGGGGATAATAACAGCACCCACCTCATAAGGCTTTTATGATGATTACATGAAGTACTATACGCAAAGCATTAAGAAGATGCCTGCCACATTTTCAGCACTTGGTAAGTTTTGGTCCTTTCCTTTCATTTGGCTGGGTTTTGAGAAAATGGCAAAATTCTAAACATAAAATATGCTCATACTTGAAGTTATTAGTATATGACTTATAGTGACAACAGTCTCATTACGTGGTACATTTATGTAATTTTAAATATCGTATTGTATTTAGTTGCATTCTATTATGTAAAGACCCAGAGACCATTATATTTGAATTGGTTTCTCAATTTTTATTTATAAATGTCAAACCACTGTTTTGGTTAGCTATTTTATACTCTTTTTGCTGTTAGGCTTATTAAGAAAAACAAAACAAAACAAAACAAAATTACCATTTATTAACACAAATAAAACAATTCTTTCAATGATTTGAACATTGCCTAAAATTTTGGGATATATTCCACCATGTGTCTTATTATTTTTTTGCCTTAAGCAGAACAACTAACTCTCAAAATAAAGCAGCCAACTATGCTGTTCATATAGGTGAGCTACATGAACCTAGTTGGCAAATGAGGAACAGATATTCTACTAACCAAAGGATATAAGTACAACATACTTTTCTGATCTAAAGAGCTTTTACTCCTTTTGTTCTTTCACTTGTGTAAAGAAAGGGAGAAGGCTAATATTTATCAAATAAATTAACATATAATTATTATTAACGACATAATATAATTATCAAATAAATGTAATTATTATTAAATATAACTATTATAAACATAACATTATTATCAAATAAATATCAAATAAAGTAACATATAACATTTTTATATAAAATATGGGAATCTTTGAGTAGCACAAACGGTTGGTTAAGCTCTAGACTACTAACTGAAAGGTTGGCAATTCAAACCCACCCAGAGTCATCTCTGAAGAAAGGCCTGGCAATCTGCTTCTGAAAGGTCACATCTTTGACAACCCTATGAAACAGTTCTGCTCCGCCCATATGGGGTCACCATGAGTCGGAATCGACTCGATAGCAATTTTTTTAATATGTATAAAATATAAAGTTTAACAATTCATAAGAAAGAAAAATTTTACTTGTTCAATCCTATTTAATTCATACAGTAAAGGTGTGAAATGAGAATTATTAATTCTATTTCACTTCATAGATGGGGAAAAGCTCAGAGTTGGGGTCATATGTCAAAGCAGTACATGCATTTGCATCAGAAGGCTGCCTTCAGGTCCACTGTACATTCCACCAAGTAGGAAAACAAAAGGTATATTTCTATTATCCTTTCCCTCGTGTAAGAGCTAGGGCTGCTAACCAAAATGTTAGCGGTTCGAATCCACCAGCAGCTCTTCGGAAACCCTATGGGGCAGTTCTACTATGTCCTGTAGGGTTGCTATGAGTCAGAATTGACTTGACAGCAACGGGGTTTTATTTATTTATTTTTTTCCCCTCGTGTAGATTCAGAATCAACATTCTTGAGTTCAATTCCTGACTTTGCTCTTATTATGTAACTTTGGCCACATTATTTATTCAAATTATAAAACTTCTATGTGCTTCAATTTCCTCCTCTATAAGATGGAGATACTCATTGAACCTCCTTCCATCAGTGTTTGTGACTATAAATTAGTTAATTCACTTAAAGAGTTTAGAAGAGTACATAATATTACTGTTATTTCAATTTTGAAAACAAACTTTCAAAATTTTATCTAAGCATCGAAAACTGTTAGGCCCTTCACAGCGATCCTTGAATGACCCTCAGATCACTCTGTGTGGGCTTTAATGGGGAATATCTTTGCTCTCAGGTCACCCAGGAAACTTACCAATCAATCTTGCCCCTCAAAGGAAAACCAAACAAAAACACTAATGGAAGAATAATTTCCAACTAGAAAATAAAAACCTGTTGCCGTCAAGTCGATTCCAACTCATAGTGACCCTCTAGGACAGAGTAGTACTGCCCCATAGGGCTTCTAAGGAGTGGCTGGTGGATTTGAACTGCCAACCTTTTGGTCAGCAGCTGAGTTGCGCCACCAGGGCTCCAAAAACCAAATCCGTTGCCCTTGAGCTGACTCCAACTCATGAAAATACATGTATCATTTATGAGATTCAACCCAATTCTTCCTTAAAATATCTACTCTTCCAGTTTCCACCACTTGCACATAACTTGAGCTTTTTAAAAATTTTTAACCAGTGAAAGCAATTGATTGAATGAAAACTCCAAGGGCATAAACAACCTCAGAATATAGCTCATTCAACACACATTTTTGTATTATACATATAATGCATGTTAGTTTCCAGGTTAATGAAAAAAATCTTAACTTCATGTTTTTGATGCTTGTATGTTTTGCTGCTTCAAATTAAATAGAATACACATTGCTTTATTTCCCATGTTTTTCTAACCTATATATTCCATCCGGGGTTGCATAATGGAATGATCTATTTTCTCCTGAAATCTTTTGTCATAATTTGAAAAGATCAGTGACTCTTCCTTGTGATTCAGTTTCCCATGGTTATTTCCTACAAGTCCTTAAAACTTGGAACCTCAGTGCGTTTTTGTCTGCTTAAGAATTTTAAATCTTCTTACTCCATTCTGTGATTATGCCATCCCTCGACAATGGTTTTGCTAAAAGATTTTCAAAAGCTGAGTCCTGGGAGCAGAGGCAGGTTTCAACTTTGAATGATATTTTTCTGATCAATTGGAGCTTCTTAATCCTCTTCTTTTACTCGACTGTGCTCTGGTAAATAGCTGTCAGCAAGGGAAGAAGTTCAATACCTTTGGGCCATGACCTACTTAAATGCTCCTTCTGCTGGGAAAAAAATCCACGGCAGTCCAAAATGTCAGTATTCTCCTGGAGTCTCCTTGTGTCAGCCTCAAGGGTTCAACTGCCATATGTATGTATAAATTTCAGCCTTTTCAAATAAAATACTGGAAGTTATTGTATCTGTCAGGCGAAGCAGAGGTAAATAGGACCCTAGAATATAAAGATTCCATCCATGTACACACTGTAAACAATAACAAAGCCAGAGAAATCTAATATCTGGACCTGGATGATCAATTCTATAGTTGTGTGAGGTATTATTACAATTTGGCTGATTATTTTTATCCTATTTATTTGAAGTTAATCCATGATCAATCACTGGCACAATACTACAATGTAATGTTTTATCAAATTTATGCAAAAGATTGACCTACTTTTTTTTTTTTTTAACAGGAATACTTCTTTTTCATTTCAGCGATCATGATTTTGTTGAGAATTCTATGATACAGATCTCCAGTTCTTGGGGGGTTTAGACTGATGTAAAAAGCCGTCTCTTAATAAAAAGCCCATTGTGAACTTGAAATTGTTAAAAATGAAATAATGTGCCAAACACTATCCGTTGTTATGGTATTGTAACTGCAAGCAGTTCACACACAAAAAAACCACTGGACTAAATATCTGTTTTTATTTTAACGAGTTGGTCATAGATTTGTCTGTCACTTAATTGCTTTTTCATTCGAGTTGATAATCAGATCAACTAAAACAATCATGGTTGTGTGCAAAATTACAAATATATATACATTATATTTAATGTAAAGACCTTAAAAATGAAAGCCAATGTTCTCCTTAGAAGGGATCAAGCATGCTTTTCAGCAACATGCAGCATTAAGGCTTTCAAGCTAATTTTGGGAGAGCATGATGGGAGAGTCCTGTATGCTTACATGAGTTCTGGTTTGTTTTTCAACAAATTTCTGCAATCACAAAAAATATTTACAGCAGAGATTGTCATTTTTTAGACAGCAAACATGTTTTCCTTACAGTAGAATGTGTTTTACTCTCCTCTTTCACTCTGTTTTCTGTATTTCCCTGGTGGAAAACGTTTTATGGCCGCTCAAAAGGCTATTTGTTTTGACTCAGGTGAATTTAAAGCCAATCATTACTGTGAGTCCAATGCCAGGTTTCACACCTATGCCATTTGTAAGAAAATCTCCTAGATGTGATTTTATTCTCTAATTGTGATTTTTGCTTCCCATTGATATTGCATAATTAAAAAAAAAAAAAGATCTGCTATGTTTTCACTTGAGACCAATAGCTACCTTTGAATTTTCTGGAAGCCAGTGTAGAGTGGAGTGACTGCCTCTGTCATTACACATTTGGGGAGTGATCAGCTAGTAGTAGATGAGCTACATAGAGGATGAATGGGTTAGCAACAGATTTAGACTTTATCCAAGACACAGGGATTCTTGGGTCTACAATTTCGTATGCAAGATTTTTTGAAATTAGCACACACTAATATGAAGAGTAAAAACAAATCATTCATTATTCTTTATTTACAACCCAAAATATACTGTATTTTTATGCAAATAACACTCACCTTTATGTTTATTTGCCAACTGCTCCCGCCCCCAGTGAGGTTTTTTTTTTTTTTTTTTTTTCATGTTGCTGTAAAAAAAATTAGCGTAGAGCGCTTACGAAAATACCTTGCCAGGGGAACTGCATGGTTGGCAAACAAATGCAGAAGGTATGCATTATTTGGGTAAAAATATGGTATACACACACAGACAAACATGTATGTGGCAAATGTAATGAAACATTAAAATTCCGTAGGTTTTTCTTTTTTGGTTTTGAATGATGTATTACTGAATAGGAGGATAGATAAACATGAATTAGCTAATGACAATTGGAATACAAAATTGTACTAGGAACCAATGGAAAGTATTTTTAAGACTTTAGCTTCTTGAGACTTAAGTATCAAAAGTAGAGATGTAAGTATCGCAAAATTTAATATTAGACTATTTGAACCCTTTAATTCTGTAACCAACCAGAAAAGAAACCCATTGTCCTTGGAGTCGAGTCTGACTCATAGCAATCCTATAGGACAAAGTAGAACTGCCCCATAGGGTTTCCCAGGAGTGGCTGGTGAATTCAAATTGACGACCTTTTGGTTAACAGACGAACTCTTAACCACTGCGCCACCAGGGCTCCAAGTCTATAACAGTAGAGACAATATAAGAAATGGAATTTAACCTCCAAAGAGAATACAAATACTTATGATATGACTTCTAATTTGAAATTTAAACATCCCCAACATCATTTTTTAAAACAACTACCCTAGATATTGAAATATACCATCTTTTTCCTGGTTAACGTGATAGTTTTCTATACTCTTGGATTTTTCCTCCCATCAGGATTCCAATTAATTAAATTCTACAAATAGGATAAGCTATTTTCTCTTACACTCAAAACTATTTCAGCATGAAAATGCACAGCTTTTCTTACGGGCATATGAGATGGATGGATTTTAGTATTTTGACCAAACCTTTACATTGCCAGTGGGTCACAGAACCATAGTCCTTTGACGAAAGCTGTTATATAGGTTCTAGGTATTTCCTCATCAATATTTATTGCTGTTGTTAGGTGCCGTCCAGTTGGTACCGACTCACAGCCACTCTATGTACAACAGAAGGAAACAATGTCCAGTCCTGTGCCATCATCACAATGGTTGCTATGTTTGAGCACATTGTTGCAGCCACTGTGTCAGTCCATCTCATTGAAGGTCTTCCTTTTTTTGCTTACCCTCTACTTTACCAAGCATGATGTCTACAGGGGCTGGTCCCTTCTGATAACATGTTTAAAGTATATGAGATGAAGTCTCGCCATCCTCGCTTCTAAGGAGCATTATGGCCCTACATCTTCCAAGACAGATTTGTTCGTTCTTCTGGCAGTCCATGGTATATTCAATATTCTTCACCAACGCCATAATTCAAAGGCACCAATTCTTCTTTGGTCTTCTTTATTCATTGTCCAGCTTTCACATGCATATGAGGCATTTGAAAATACCATGGCTTCGGTCAGGCACACCTTAGTTCTCAAAGTGACATGTTTGATCTTTTAGCTCTTTAAAGAAGTCTTTTGCAGCAGATTTGCCCAATGTTACATTAAAAAAATATCTGCAGTTTGAAAATTGTTAGGCTTGCCAGAAATGTAACAACTTCAGTTTCTAAATCTCTATTAAGTTAAATTTCAGTTTTTGAACTTTTACTTTGCAGGGGTTTTGAACATTTGCTCTTTGCAAGGGGAATGTCTAGATCATCCTTTAGTCCTGTGCTCAGGGAGAGAAACTTTCTTTAAGTTTCTCAGCAAGGGACTCTGTTTTATGTCAGGTATCAACAATGGCAATCAGGGAGTTTAGGGGACAGAAGTATAATTACTTAACTCTAGAAAGCATTTCAGAAGAGAAGGGATAACAAATAATTGTAACTAATGTCAACAATGGAGAGGATGAAACCAAGTCCTAAAGGGAATTAGAGTGAAAAGGTCTCTCCTTGCACAGTATTGAATAACAATAGAGATACAATTTTGATTTGGTTCCCTCAGAATAATTAAATTCTGGCTACTTGTAGACAGCTAACTGAATAATCCAGTCCTCTTGAAAATTATTTAAAGTAAAATGAATTTCTTGAGTAAAATTATATGAATATAATTAACAAGGGAAGTAAATCCTTTAATTAGAAAAGTCAAATAATTCTTCTTCTTCAAAGAAATGAAATTGCTGCAATTACTTTCTGAACAGATAATGCAGAATTATTTAATAAATAATTTTAAGGTGCCCACAAGGAGAGAATTTAACTAGTCTGTAATATATTTACAGGGCCATAAGGGATTAACTTTCTTCTCCAGGATTCCTCAGAACTTCAGCATTAATTTCTGACTCCTAAAATAGAGAGAGATTGTACAAAGTCAGAGTTTTATTAAACAACTATTTAAGGAAATTTATTTTTTTCCTAGACTTTATTAGTCAGGTAGTTTCTTAAATTAACAATTAAAATGATGGTATTTAGAATTCACTTTAATTATACACACACACACACACACACACACACACACGCACACACACACGGTCCACTTATTTGCCAAATACCTTTCTCAGTATTGGAGACATTTAAACTGAACTCCTCCATGTATTGGGAGGAATTAGCGGTGGAGAGGGCTACTTTCCTAAGTTTTTCCTAAATTCCAGAGTGATACTCAAACCACTAAATTAAGATAATCTTTTAAAAAATGGCATGGGGGAAATAGTACAAACATTTAGCAAGATTCTTATACAACTGTTTACAATTGTTAATTAAAGCCAGATACTGTTGATGAATTTAAACGGTAAATTAATGATTTAATACGTAAGTAGTGTTGTTGTTCTGTGTCATCCAGTCGATTCCAACTTATAGCGACCCACTAGGACAGAGTAGACCTGCCCCATAGGGTTTCATAGGCTGTACTCTTTATGGGAACAACTCGCCGGTTTTTTTTTCTCCTTTGGAGTGACTGGTGGGTTCGAACTGCCGACCTTTAGGTTAGCAGCTGAGTACTTAACCATTGTGCTACCTGGGCTCCTTGAGTAGTACTACTATTACTTATAAGAATAGTAAAAATTTGCACTTGGGATAAACATAATATGCTTGATTCACATACTTCAAAATCAGCGGAGATTTTTCAGAAATCTATGCTTTTCTCTTTATAAAGGATATGAGTAATTATTTTGAAAGATGGGTAACTCTAATGTGAGCTACACTTTTCTACAAAATAAGATGTGTTAGTAGCCTGAATTATGCAGTCAATCCCCAAATCAAAATTTCATCAGTTGGAGCCCATCACATCTAGGCAACACAGTGTCGTGGTTAAGAAAGTGGGCTCTAGAATCAGACTGACTCACTTGTATTTGAATTTGTTCTTTGCCTTTTACTGTGTGACATTCAGTTACGTGCTTAATAACCCAGCTAAGACTCAGTTCCCTCACTGGGAAATATAGAGAGTAATTGTAACTATTTCATAGGATTGTTGAAAGAATTGAGATAATTGCAAGCAATTTCCTGAGTACAGGGATCACCAAGAACCTTAACAAGTGTGATCTGTCTGTTATTATCGTCATACTTTTCCACACAGAATTAGACATCAAGAAGAAAAGTGAGCATGTGAGTGATATCAGCTTTAGAATATTTGAGGGCTGTTCTGTTTAATTAGGTCAGACAAAATATCAGACATACGTTTCTCCCTCACTCAACCTCATGGGAGAGATAAAGTTCTGCCCCAGAGCACGCACAGTAAAACAACTTCTTACTTCTCCACTTCATTTGGATTGGGTGCTGATGTTTGCTTGTCATTAAGAACCCTAGGTGGTGTGGCTATGTGCAGATTGCTTAACTTTCTCTGTGTGCTTATCTCGCCTCAGAAGACTAGACGCAAAACAATGGGTGATGTTATTTTATTGGTGAAAATGACAATCTTATACTTGTCACTAATAATGTGAGAAAATTTTAATTCCTGAAGGTAAAAAACTGTTTCAGCAAGCAAGATAGAATAGTTGGGCCAGCAAGAAATATGCTCTCAGTTCTAATGAGAAGGCCTTGTTTGTAAATAGACAAGAGTAAGCCTTCTGCTTCTGGGGGAGATAGATCATTAAAGAGCAGATGACGACTTCTAATGCAAGTGGGTTACAATCACTAAAATATGATTGGATCTTGATCACAAGGTGGAGCCATAATTAACATAACCTGCTCTTTTAATTTAACATTTTGCAGTCTGAGCACTTGGATAACCTTGGGATGATAAACTTAGTTTAGGGGTCTAGAAAGTGTTCAGCATGATCTAGAGGAATGACTAGCACCTCTTTACATAGTTAGTTATACTCTTTATTAACAGAGAATCTATTTGAACTAGAAGATGTCTTGCTTTTTGATCAAGGCCAGGAGTTTAGTGGAAATATTTAAGCACTCATCTGCTAACCTCATGGCTGGCAGTTTGAACCCACCAGCCACTCCACAGGAGAAAATACTTGGTCATCTGCTCCCATAAAGATTTACAGCCTAGGAAACCCTATGGGGGAAGTTCTACTCTGTCCTGTTGGGTCGTTATGAGTTAGAATCAACTTGACAGCACACAACAATAACGTGATTGGTACTGTTGTTGTTAGTTGTCGCTAAATCAGCTTCAACTCATGGCAACATTTGTCTACTAATCAGAAATAAATAAGTCATTTTTTAAATAGCCTCACATTAAGATGGTTCAGTTAGAATGACAAGATGATTGGGATTGGGATTAAGCTGTTCCTCACTCTTATTTCATCCTTTAACTAACTCAGAAACTATCTGGAAGTGGCCTTTGGAATCTTGTGTATAAGGAAAGAAAGAAGGAAGGAAGGAAGAAGGAAAAGAAAAAGAAAGGGAAAGAAGAGAATAAAGTTGAGGTGTTTAGGCATTCCCTGGAAAATTAAAATGGTACATTTGAGAAGTCAAGACAAAATGTAATTTTGGTATGCATGTTTGGGATGGGAAGTTTTAGTCACCCAGTGAATTCAACTCAGTGAATATTGAATGTACCCTACGTGCCAGAACTGTGTTGACCTTCAAGATTTCAAGATGAACATCTGAAGTGGTTCTTAAGCAGATTAAATTGATAAATGGTTGCTGGGTATCTCTTAATCCAGGATAGAAGTAGAGCTCCAGAGGAGTTGGGGTTGTTTTTACAAAGCGTTTGGAAAAAGTGTCCTCATTCAGAAAATTTCTGACATGTGGCATCAGCTAAACTAGACATAGATGAGGTTGTCTCTAAATGCAGGAATCCTTAGGATGAACATCTTGATTCAAATGCTATGCATTTCATAGCCACAGAATGGATAAGGGGTGAGCTCTGGAAGTTGTTCTGTTATATTTAGAGGAGACACTATTAACAGCTATCCCAAAGTCAATGTCATAGTTGATATAAAGTACCCATGCATATAATTAAAACGAACATACATTAAAAATGTAATATAAAGAAGAAACAGACAGAAAGTGATTGATAAGAAATTAATATATGTATTTGATTGTATTAACACATGACGTAGTATAATACATAAATAAAGATGCAATGAGTTAGTGAGATACTTGTATCTAATTACAATGAATATTTGTGAACTTAAGGGAAGTATAAGATCAGGAGTTACTCATACAAGAAGTGCTGGAAAACGAACAGAGGTTCACAAGTATTGTTGAATGAAAACTAGCGCTAGAATAAGTAAAGAAATGTAAGAACCATTTGTGTGTAAAGGGAAAAGAAGCAAACAATCTTAAAAGAAATACAAATCATGTGGCAAGACAAATTCTAGTGTATCAAAATAGAAAAATAAGGTAGATGATTTTTCTCTCAAATCAACTTGTCCGTATTTATTAATGCAAAATACTTTCTTCTCTCAGGATAACTGAACGTGCATTTTGCATTTCCTTTCTTATTGTAAAACTTATGTATTCAGGGCAGAAAAAGTAAAAGTTAAAACAGGCGAAAAGAGGATAAAAACCCACGATCGTATCCTTGTAAACACGTACACACATATACATACATATATATTTTTAAAAATTGGAATAATACACACATACATATATAGATATACATGTATATATCCATATATACACTCTGTGCTTTTATTTTACTTACAAATATCTTTTGAGTGCTCCTCATTACCAATAAGAGAGTTTTTATATAATCATTTCGAATGGCTGCATATAACTGACTAAAATATTTATTTTGTGTGTTTTCTAACATGTTATTATTATCAACTGTGTTGTGAGCCTGGTAGTTAAATTTTTGCACACATATATTCTTAATTATATCCTTAATATAAAAATTTTAGGAATATGATTACTCAGTGAATGGAGAAGTATTTCAAATTTGGACATGTACTACCAAATTAGTTTTCAGAAAGAGTGCTTCATTTGCATTTCCACAGTTAGAATATGTGTGTATTTTCTCCCGCTGTTAAAAATCTGTTAGGTTCTTTTTTCTGGATTTTACCTTTTGAGGAAAAACATGGCCTCCCATTATTATTCTAATATACATTTTCAAAGTGGTGTTGTCGTTAGGTGCTATCAAGTCAGCTCTACTCATAGCGACCCCATGTACAACCATCTTCACAATACCAAAAAGCCATCTTCACAGTACCAAAAACCAAACCCGTTGCTGTTGAGTTGATTTTGACTCATAGCAACCCTATTGGACAGAGTAGAACTGCCCCATAGGATTTCCAAGGAGTGGTTGGTGGATTTGAACTGCCGAACTTATGTTAGCAACCAAGCTCTTAATCACTGCACCACCAGGGCTCCATCTTCACAATAGTATGTTTGAGCCCATTGTTGCTACTGCGTCAATCATGTCGGTAAAACTATTAGTGAGGCTGAAGTCCTATTCTTTTTTTTAGACCATTTATATTTATTCTTTCGGTGGCCAGTTTAAGTCCTTTGTTATTTTTTAAGCTGTGGTATAGTTTTCTTTGTTTTTACAAATTACGTCATACAAATATTATAGTGAAGACATCAACAATGTATTTCTTATATATGCAGCCGTTCAAAATGATTATATTTCACACATGGGACCACCATGAGTCAGAACTGATTTGACGGCAACTGGCTTGGTTTTATGCATCTTATATCCTTAATAATGATGCCTTGCTGTCCACTCTGTGTGTGACAGAGTAAAACTGAGCTCGATAGGGTTTTCTTGGCTGTAATTGTCACTGAAGTAGATCACCAGGGCTTTCTCCCATGACCCCGTTGGGTGTGTTCAAACGGCCAATCTTTTAATTAGTAGTCCAGCAGAAACTGTTCCGTCACTCAGTTACTTATATTTTTAATAATAGTTAGAAATTAGGAAAAACTGTAATCAATATCTATTCCTTTCTCTGAGGGGGGTAAACATCACGTTAATGCATTTTCCATTCAGAGATACAGTACTTATTTTCCATTATAAACAAAATATTATGAAATAGTTAGTCTCATAGTTTTTAGATTCTCTTTTCACCGTAATGTTTCATTTAGATCCCTCCTCCTTTTTATATTTATTGTAGAATTTTGCTCATTACTTAAAGAAGATTTATTTTAAGTACCTTTTTAAAGTTAACCATTATCTTTGGGTATTATATTTCTCTTGAATTCAATTCCATATGTGATAAAATAACCATAGTTTTTTTTTTTTCCCCTGGAAGAAGGAATTTCTTCCTATGACTTTAATTATTAAAATGATTACAAAATATGTGTGACTCTTCCATGGAAAATTACCTTGCTCAGTGCATATTAAATTTTTAAAAGTCACATTTTTATCACAGTCTCCTTTTGTTGATAACACTGATGTGACCTCAGTTTATCCTTCCTGATGCAATTTAAACGTTCAAGAGCTGGTAAAGAGTCACAACTAAGATGGTTACCCGACATTGATAACACAAAGAAAATACGTTTCCATTGCTGAAAAGAGACAAAACTGCTAGCACTCAAGGTCACAAAATGCTAACAGTTAACTGGGCCTGTGAGAATCAAGGTTAAAAATTTGCACTCAAATGCTATTCATGATTGTGTACAATAGCAATATAATACACAATGTGGTAAATCATAATAAATTATAATAGCTTATTTCTACAAACCTTTGCTTTATTAAAGAGAGTGAGAGGTATTCAGATCAATTCTGCTTAGAATTGGTGTTTTGTCCGTGAAATCTCCAATGCAGGTTTCTCACCCGAGGAGGCTCTTTTGTACCTGGAAGAGACTCTACTTCCCAGGTAAATCAGTATTAGAAGTATTGTGTCCTACTTTGTAAATGGCCATAATTGAGGAAAGAATACCATAGTCTTTGAATATAATATCACACACGTTAATAAAAAATATAAAAGAAAAGTTTGAAAAATGTAGATAGAATCTATTTTCAAAAATTTCCTTTTAGGATGTTGGGAATTTGAATTTGGATGCCTGGAAAACAAAAATGAATAAAAATGAGAAGCACAAGTAAGAAATAGCAGTGATGTGTAGAAATGGCTTTCAATTAAAAAGAGAAAAAAAAAAATCTTGCCTAAATAATCCCTAAGCCCCAGAGCAAAAATTAAAAAGCGGTCCTACTTTCCTGTCATGGAGCTACAATTTGAGGATAAAAATATATTCTGTTGAATAAATAAGTCATGTTGAATCCAATGTCTTTGCTGTTGCTGGATGTCTTCAGGTTGATTCTGACTCACGGTGACCCCATATGCTACAGAGTAGAACTTCCCTATGAGGTTTTCTTGACTGTAATCTTAATGGAAGCAGATTGCTTGGACTTTTCTTTTGTGGTACCTCTGGATGGGTTCGCAGTGCCAACCTTTAGGTTAGTGATCGAGCACAAACCATCTGCGCCATTAGGGACCTTGATGTTCCAATATTGAGGTGCAAATACCATTGGAGAAAGAGTTTACTTTTAATTATTTTAATACAAAATAATTAATATATATATATTTTTTTAACTTGGAAAATGTTTTGGAGAAGAGATGAAAAGAGGAGAATCACAGCAGAGTTCTTAGATCTGAGACTTATAGGTCCAGTCAGGGAGGTGGAGGCTGGAGAAGTTATGTGTCTGCGTGAATGGAGGAAAAGGTAATCTGGAGAGGTACCAAGGACCCAAGACTTGAGTTACAAGGACGGCAACATGCTGAAGATACTGTTTCATAATGCTGACCTGGGGATGCTACCACTAAATGACTCTTAGAAGGTAATGGAGTAAACAGAAAACAAGGATTATGTTCGGATGATCCAAGGAAAACTGAAAGTATTTGAATATTTCTATAGTTACTTTTTTTAAGATAGCAGAAAGAGAGACAGAGAGAGCGAAAGAGAGAAAGAACGTGATAAAGAGAAACAGAGAAAGAGAACTTGTGATAATTCCACAAGAAAGTTCAGGCAAATTATAGTAAGACTATATTCACATAAAAATAATAAAGACTTGATACATTTTAAAAAATCTACAAATTTTATTTTCAGAAAGGTTAAAACTTTGGAATTTTTTTTCATTTTAGCACTTTGGAGATTTAGAAGTCTTATATGAACAATTGACATTCCCTATTTCAACTCATTCATTTACAGACAAAGAACAGAGAAGAGAGTCTCCCTTCACTGAGTGAACTAGCCTCTGTGTCATAGCTTTCTCATGTAGTCTTCTACCGGGGTATCACACTGGCAAAATAAACAATTTCCACATTCTGTTATGGCATCCCATTCAGACTGACATATAATTGCTATCCAATTGTTTGTTAATTGAGAATGCATTTCTCCTGTTCATTCATTAGCTATACGGTGTGTTACTGCCTTGGCCTTCTCAAACCTCTTTGGAAGCCTTGATTTTTGGTGCATAAACCACACGGGGCAGTTCTACACTGTCACATGGGGTTGCTGTGAGTTGCACATCAACCTGATAGCACCTAAGAAGAACAACAACATACAGAACAGGACAGGAAAATGTCTTATCCTTCAAACAAAATGCAATCAGCAAGAGTTTGTGTTTTTTTTTTTTTTTTTAAATCTGTTTCATCCATTACTTCTAAGTACTTTTTCATTGCATATATTTAGAAGTCTAGTATTTATTTGAGTTACAAATTGAGTAGTGAGGCAAATTTTGAAAATAGAATACAAGAACTGCTTCAAAAGAGAATAATTGCTTTTCCCCCACAACCCATGATTCGTTTTATTTCATTTAACAATCAATAAGCAACTGTACTTTGCACATGTACTTGGTCCTCTGCCTTTTAATTTGCCCTCTACGAGACCTCCGGTTGGTACCTATTTGTAGTTCTATCTTTAACAAGCAAACTGTGTCTCACTAGGTTTCAATAAACGTGTTCTGATAATAACTTTCAGTCTGGAAAAGCAAAACAAAATATGGAGTATTCAGGCATGGTCATAAATTATGACTTCCTTTAAATGAAAGAGAAATTAGTCCGGTACTAATACAATTTGCATGAATATAAAGTAGAAATTCACATGCTTTGACATAAACGCCAGAGGAAGAAGCAGTTGCAGCTGGCGGTTGAAAGCCTTGGCTCTCGCGTCCACCTGGCTAATCAACAGAAGCTCAGCTACAGCTGCACTACCGGCAGGTTTTCTCTATTTTTCTGTTACAGTTTGGAGGGAGGAGGGTCACATTCAGGATTATAAAACTCCTTTGGATGTAAATGAACGTTTGTAATTGAAAAAGGAGGTCACTTCCTTCTTAAGTGTTTGAACATTAGGCTTCAGATTTTTGGAGGCTGTTTTTACCTAAATTGAGTTACGTGATTCGATACTTTAAATTATGAAGTTTCCTTCTAATTCTGTTTGCTTTTTCTTGGCTTTGAGGCAACGTTTTTATAATAAAAGAAGGAAGATTTAGATAAATTATTAAAGTGGCTATTTGTTGGAAGTGGAGTCCTTGGGTGGTGCAATGGTTAAGCGCTGGGCTACTAGCCAAAATGTTGGTGGTTTGAGTCCACCCAGAGTCACCTCGGAAGAAGGTTCTGGTGATCTGCTTCTGAAAGATCACAGCCATTGAAAACCCTGTGGAGGGCAGTTCTACTCTGAAACACATAGGGTCTCCATGAGTCAAAATCGATTCAATGGCTGGTTAACAGGTTATTTGTTGGGAGATAAAAATACTAAATTTTCTACTTAGCTTTTAGAAAATTTTGGGACAATTTTAGAGCTTGTGTAGTGAATCGCCACGTAATTCAACAGAGGTCAATATTTTCTTGCTCCTTATCTAAACTATTAACATGATATTCTTTAAATAGTCCAGACTTTGATTTAAGGGTGGAATGAAGTATAAACCCAAGGGTCATATATTATAATAGATTTTTTGTGGAGATTTAATGGAATTAATAGACAAAATTGTCTTGGGGAGACTTCTGTAAAGTCTGTTCTGTAATCCTGGGGAAATATAACACAATTATGTAGTAAAATTTTAAAGTAACAAGTCTTATTTCTGTTAGCCATCCAAGTAACTCAGTTTCATTAAGTATATACTATCCCTGCTAATGAAATATAGTCCTGTATCCTTCTCACAGTAAAAGATAATTTTTTCATGTTACTCATAAATAAAATAACCATGAATCCTTTCAATCCCTGGTCAGAATAGTCAGTAGAGGTAGCCAGGCACCATCTAGTTCTTCTGGTCTCTGTCTAGAAGAGGCTGTGGTTCAAGCTGGCCATTGGTCCTGTGGACTAATTTCTTCCTTGAGTCTTTGCTTTCATTTACTCTCCTTTGCTCCAGACGGGAAGAGACCAATAGTTGTATCTTGGATGGCCACTTGCAAGCTTTTTAAGACCCCAGAGACTACTCACCAAACTAGGATGTAGAACATTATCTTTAAGAACTAAGTTATGCCAATGACCTGGTTGTCCCATGAGACTATAGTCTTGAGCCTTCAAATCCAGTAAATCAACCCCACGAGGTATTTGGGTATGTCTAGGAAGTATTCATAACTGTGTCCCTATGTGCTTTATTGTATATATGAATATATATCCACAGTATATACAAACATGTATATACATATGCCCACAAATATGCCTATGTATGCACACACATGTACTCCCATACTCCTTTGCATACCCGTATAGCTTACATATCTACCTATGTAACCATTCCCATGTTTTCTGCTTATTATTACTGTTGTTGCAAAATTGTATATGTTATAGCATTTACCGTATTGTCCTTTATTCTTGTGTACCTCTCAGTGTCTTCATTTACCTTGGTCAAGTTGTGCTGACATCCCCCATACCGTATATCGCCTTTCCTATCGTCAGAATTAACACGTTTACTATCTAGTAAGTGATTACCTCTCCCTCCCCTTCCCATCCCTGGTAACGATCAAAGAACTTTGCTTTCTGTGTGTATACCTGTTCTTGACTTTTTATAGAAATGATATCATGCAATATTTGTCTTTTTGTGTTTGATTTATTTCACTCAGCATAATGTCCTCCAGATTCTTCCATGTTATGTTTTGAGGACTCATCATTATTCTTTATTGTTGCATAGTATTCCATTGTATGTATGTACTGCCTTTTGTTTATCCATTCATCCATTGCTGGGCACTTAGGTTATTTCCATCTTTTTGCTATTGGGGATAATGCTGCAATGAACATGAGTGTACGTATGTCTATTTCTGTCACCGCTCTTGTAAATCTAGGATATATATCTAGGAGTGAGATGGCTGGATTATAGAGTATTTCTATTTCTAGCTTTTTGAAGAAGTGCCGTACCATTTTCCATAGTGGTTGTACCATTTTACAAGCCCACCAGCAGTGCATAAAAGTTGCAGACTCCTCACAACCTTGCCAGCATTTGTTGTTTTCTCTTTTTCTGATCAGTACTATTTTTGCAGGGGTAAGATGATATCTCATTATAGTTTCGATTTGCACCTCTCCAATGGCTAATGAAGGAGCCCTAGTGGCACAGTGGTTAAAGCACTTAGCTGCTAACTGAAAGGTTGGCAATTCAAATCCATCAGGCGTTTCGTGGGAGAAAGATGTGGCAGTATGCACCTGCAGATTTACAGCTTCGGAAATCCTACGAGGCAGTTCTGCTCTGTTCTATAGGGTTGCAATGAGTCAGAATCGACTTGACAACAGTGGTTTTTTTTTTGCTCGTTTGTTTTTTGTTTTAATGGCTAAATGATCGTGAGGATCTCTTCATGTGTTTGTTAGCTGCCTGAATATCTTTTTTGGTGGAGTATCTGTTCATGTTCTTTGCCCATTTTTTGATTGATTGAATTGTTTGTCTTTTTCTTGTTGAGGTGTTTAATTTTTCAATGCATTTTAGAGATTAGACACTTGTCAGACAATTCGTTACTAAACATTTTTTCCCAGTCTGTGGGTTCTTTTTTCACTCTTTTGGTAAAGTCCTTTGATGAGTGTTAAGTATTTAATTTTTAGGAGGTCCCAGTTATCGTTTATCTTCTGTTGTTCATGCATTTTTAGTTGTGTTTGAAGCTATTTCTTTTTCATATACAATTCCCATTTCTGGTGTTTGACCTTCTGTTTTCCCTTCTTCATCTAGAAAACAAATATTATGATGCTTTTTAGTGAGTTTCTTTGTTCTAAAATTTTAAGAATATTGCAGAAAGTGGGCTAAGAACTGTAAATTTTTATATCATGACACTGTGTTTCTAAACTTAAAGTACACAAAGAATGCCTACCCCAACTGAAAACAAATAGATTCTAAGCAAACACTGACCCATTTCTCTCTGTGATACTCTGGAAGTTGATCAATGGCATATAAAACAAGTAGTGCTAGAATGTTGTTGCTGTTGTTTTAGGTACCATTGGTTGAGTCAATTCCAACTCATGGCAAACCCATGTGTGCAGAATCCAGTTGTTTCATAGGGTTTTCAAGGTTGTGACCTTTCAGAAACAGAGCCCCAGGCCTGTCTTCCCATGAGTCTCTGGGTACTGACGGCCAACCTTTCAGCTAGTAGCTGAGCGCTTAACCATGTGCCCCACCCAGGGACTCAGTACTAAAATAAATTAAAATAAAAATTTAATGCAAATTTACTTTTGCATTAAACACAACACGTACATTGACAATTCAAGTTCTACTTGTGGATTCTGCATATATCTCACGTGGGTTGCACAGCTTTCTTCTTTTTCTATTATTTCATACAGTTACCAATAGTGATATTATTGTATAATGTATTGTATAGTCCATCTTGCCATTAGGAATACAGGAAAGAAAAAGTAAAAGAAATGAAGATACAGAGGGGAAGTAATCTCAGCCTGAATATTCAACATTGCAGAAAGCGAAGTCAGAGATTCAAAATGCAGAATCAAAAATTTGAAACATATGAGATAAAGTTTTTCCACTAATAGATGTTTTAGTGCTAAGTAACCATAAAATGATTGTCCAGAGAACTAATCTTTGTATCTTTAAAAAGATGAGTCTGGAAATAGAAAAATCACAAGGTGTATAATACTTAGGATCATTTTCTCAAGACATCTGAAATCCCTCTTGCCCGTAGATGGTTAGGACGTGGAGGAAGGCACACGAACAGCATTTTCTACGGGAGAATGAACACAATACTGAACTAGCAAAAATGGAGCTCAATTTTTTTTCTCACTGTCAAGGCAGAAATGTTGGGCTTCAACAGAATTATATCAAGGTTGCAAGCTATTGCCTAAAAAAAATTAGGCTGATTTTTATTTTTAAAAAGGCACAGAGTTTTCTATTTGTGAGTTTGTAATTTCATGTCTATGAATTAACTATGCCATTTTTTTTTTTTCCTATCTACAGGGTAGCTATAGTTAGTAGACTAGATGAATTGTCATTCCCCTACCTGGTCACTACTTTTGGTTGTCACTCTCTTGGTTATTTTAGCCCTCATGTTAATAACATTTTGTTCAACCAAATACAAGTAAATGGTCTAAATCTCTAGCTGTTTATCACTGTAATACTGCAGTGATTACAGTCTTCCCAGACTTTAGATTTGGAAAGAAAAACAGCATAATGTTGTGTTTTCATGGTTCTTAAGAACTAAGTAATGTTTGCCCCAGCTAGCAAACATCTAGAGCAGAAATGAGCATATCACAGCTGATAAACATAGAATGTCTTAAACTTGTCCTATAAGTGATGCATACATTTGAAAACTTAATGATAGGTCTTTATTGAAATTTTGTAACTAAACTTAGTCACTCAAATGGGAAAGTCACTTGGAGTGTGAAAATTCTGCATGTCCATATCCCAGGAAAATCATTGCAGGTTGTCTGCTCCAGTAGATATTTGCAGCCTCTCTCTGCAAGACAGAAGCCAAGAAGGGTTTTCCAACCTGGCCATATGGAAACAAAACAAAACAAAACACAAATAAGCAGATAGGAGAAATAAATACAGCCAGTAACATGGAGGGGTCAACAAGTGAACACAATCACTGTGGTCTGCTGGGTAGAGTGAGAGTAAAGGGCAAGGTGGTGGGGACATTGTCCTTATGTGAAACAGTGGTTTAAAGCAAACTAATCTAATGGAAAGTAAAATAAAAATCCTGAGGGAAAGACAGCATAATCCATCTCTTTTGAAGATGAAATTGTTTCCATAAGAAGTTGATTTGGAAGTGAATATCATTTAATAGAGAAATAACAAATCCAACATGGAAAAATTAAAGTCTGTAAACATTAAGATATTAATGTTATTAAACATTAAGCTATTAAAGTGTCTAAACATAAAGATATTAATTAAGATTATTGCATGAGTAGAATTTACTCATGCATGAGCGGCTACCTGTGACTATGTTTTCACATCACTAAACACATATTCTCTGTCAAAGGCAAGAGAGGCTGGAGACAGAAGCAGTGAATAAGTCTCATAGTTTGCGTACTGCACCCCAAAAGAAACTATCCTGAAGTTAAATAAATATGATATGTTCCAGAGATGGACTTATTTCTTTTAATATGTGAGATTCAAGCTCAAGCAGCTGATACTTTGAGTAACGTTTCTAATAGTACAAATTTTAGGGTAATGAGGAAAATTTAAAGCCAAATGTGAGATACTTATGGAATCACTTAATTGGCTAGGTTTACATTAGTTTCTTGATTTTTGATTAACCTAACTCAGTATAACTTCACAAACACCACAATATATAAAGTGTTTGGAGTGTCTAGCTGAATGGCCCAAACATAAAGAAAAAAAAGAAAGAAAACTAATAATAAAGAAGTCTATGAATTAGATAGACTTGGAATTAGGAAACATGAATAGTATATGTCCACAGATGCAGTGGGAATAAAAAAATTCAAGTACAGTAACTCAGTGGGAAAGAAGAGTGGAATTATATAAATGTTAAGATCAATAAATGGAATTTATGAGGTTGGGGCAATAAGGAAATCTACACTATAATTATTTTAGAATATCAATGGCTTCATTGTAATTGTGGACTCTAGGTGGTCATCTCAGTAAGAAGGCAAAGTAGCATATAAGATTGATAAGATTCTTTAAATAAAGCATGTGATTACAGTGATAAATGCAATAAAATGGACCCCGTCTGTATGCAAATGCAATTAGATTACAATCACATTAAAGGATTAGGATAAGGAATTTGTTCAAGTTCATTACTAGCTCATTTTGTGAGATGCCAAGGGAGAGGTAATAAGTGCATTAAATGAAATAATAAAGCATTCTGATCTATAGCTGAGTTTCTGGTGCTGTACAAAAATCAGATGCTCTGTCTGCAGGAGTGGATTTCTCAAGGTATGAGTTTCTCTTTGCCATTGAGTAGCTCTCTGTCTAAAAGACAAGTGAGGTAATTGACCAGGAAAACACAAAAGTATGTTATTTCAAAATTAAACTCAGACTGGTTAGTAGGAATTTATTTTATGGAATGTACATTTTGTGATCATACCCTCGTATCTGTCCTTATATTTGCTGATAAAGCCTGTATCCTGTACCCATAACTATGACCTTGTCAGTCAGTTGTATTGATCACAGTCAAGAAGGGCATACAGAGGGGATCGGAACAGGACCTCATCATCACTTGAAGAAGCAGACCCCTGGTCCAGCTTTGCCTTCTCTTGTAACAGTCCTGTATCCTTTTTTGTTACTCTTCTTTTTATTTGTTATAAATGGATTATGTGCGTATTTGTGTCTGTGAGTATGTGTGTGTGTGTGTGTGTTAACTGCTCCCTAGGTTATCTGCTATTTATATAAATCTTTCAAATACATCATCTTAATTTAGGCAATATTCCTATAGAAGCTCCAGTGAACTAGACCCGACAACCACTTTTTCTAAAAAAGAAATAGTATTGGTTGCATAACTCAACATACTGCTCATTCTCATCCTTAGAATATCTATTCTTGATTTTCTTCTCCCATTTTAGTGCCTGTGTAATATAGCTACTTGTGGAATAGGACTTCTTTTCCTTTTTTAAGTAATTGTGACCGATCATCTCCATGCTAATATAGATTTTTTCCCCCATTAATAAATAAGAAAGTTTACTCAAGTGATATAATTTATTATCCACTTTGCCTTGCCTATCTACCTGGCTTGCCATCACAAATTTGATATATTTGTGCTATCTTAGTCATCTCATTCAGGTGTATCTTAGGGGTTTCTAGAGAAAAAAAAAAAAAAAAAAAACAGTGAACAGAACCAGAGAAACAATATACATGTAGTTGTTAGCTGCCATCGAGTTGACCCCCTACTTGTAGAGCTCTCATGCACAATAGAACAAAATATTGCCTGCCTGCCTGTGCCATCCCCATGATAAGCTGCTGATCCCACTATTGTGACCCATAGGGATTTTATTGGCGAATATTTAAAAGTAGTCTTAGTCTGGAGGCTTTGCTGAAACCTGTTCAGCATCATAACAAAACACAAGCCTCCACTGATAGACCATGTTTGCTTTGCCTGAGGTGCATTTGCTGGGAATTGAATCGCTGTCTCCATATGAAAGAAGAGAATTCTACTACTGAATCATCAATGCCATATACGTATATGGAGAGAGAGAGAAAGAATTTACTTCAAAGGATTGGTTCACATGATTGTGGGTGCTGGCAAGACCAAAATCTGTAGGTCAGGTTGCATGCTGGAGACTTCTTCAGGTTTGTGTCCCAACATCCACAGGACAGGTGACAGAAAGAATGCAGAATGACAAGAAAGAGTTCTGCCAATAGTACATATACTTACAGTCTTGAGGCAGAACAGACCCTAAGAAAAGTCCTTTTCAACGGATTGATTGATTATATTACACATGGCTGGTGATTACATTACATTATACTACAGAACAGGGACTAGACTAGTGTTTGGCCAAACCACTGGGAATCATAACCTAGCCAAGCTGATACGTAAAATTAACCATCACAATATCTGATTGAGTCTATTAGTATAAAAACCCATTGTCATTGAGTTACTTCAGTTCCAACTCAGATAGATAGAAGATATTTGACCATTAGAGAGTGCAATGTTCCAAGTGAAATAATTCAGACAGTGCAGGGCTCTTTGGATCAGAACAAATAACCACACTACTCACTGATGTGGTCATGGGCCTTTATTACTTACAGTAATAAGGATAAAGGTAGACTGACTAGGGTTTATAAAGGGCCACGTTCTCCCAAAAGGCTCTTGTCTAAGGGTGAGAGGTTTGGGGTCACTTCTATGTATGTCCCTTAGTGCGCCATGGATGAGAGAACAAAAAGGAACTCGAGCTTTGGGTTTTTATATCATGAACTGGAGGGGCATATGTGCCAGATTACATGGGAAAGGAGAAGAGAGGGTGAGAGGCAGGGACCTTTGTTCAGGTGTACTTGGCCTGGCCATCGTCTTTTTTTCAGGTACAAAATAGCACAATCAGAAAGAACATTTCTTCCTCTCTAGCTACAAGATTAATTTTGTAACCCTGCATTTTCTGATTAATGATACAGTGGGTTAGTAAAACACCAAGGGATCAGTTTCCCATGGGGCACATTCTTTGATGTTACCACAGTCATGGAGACAGTGCCTGTACATGAGCAAGAGACAGGGAGTCACTGTGAGCTCAGAACAGGGAGGAGGCTTCTCTGACAACGAGAAGGGACTGGGAGAGAGAGAGACATCCAGTTCCCATTCTTATCAGAGAACGTTTGGGCCCAAGGAAGGGCTCAGCTTTGATGGCCGGAATGGGAATCTTAGAGGCAGACTGTCTTCCCAACAGTGAGTGACCATTAAGTTATTTCAAGTGGTCAGGAAGTTTTTAATTTCAAAAGCTAGTTCTTTAGTCCACAGTTATTGTTGTTTTTAGGTGCCCTCGAGTCAGTTCTGACTCAGTGCGATCCTATGTACAACAGAAGGAAATATCACCAATCCTGCACCATCCCCACAATCGTTGTTATGCTTGAGCCCATTGTTGCAGCCACTGTGTCAATTCATCACTTTGAGCGTCTTTCTCTTTTTCCCTGACCATCTACTTTACCAAGCAAGATGTCTTTCTCTAGGGACTAATCCCTCCTGATGACATGTCCAAAGTATATGAGATGAAGTCTTGCCATCCTTGTTTCTAAGGAGCATTCTGACTGTACTTCTTCCAAGACAGATTGGTTTGTTCTTCTGGCTGTCCATGGTATATTCAATATTCTTCGCCAATACCATAACTCAAAGGCATCAATTTTTAGCTGATCTAGTTTAGTCATTGTTCAGCTTTCGCATGCACATGAGGCGACTGAAAACACCATTGCTTGGGTCAGACACACCTTAGTCCTTAAAGGGACATCTTTGCTTTTTAATACTATAAAGAGATCTTTTGCAGTAGATTTGCCCAGTGCAATGGGTTGTTTGAGTTCTTGACTGCTGCTTTCTCGGGCATTGATTGTGGATCCCAGTAAAATGAAATTCTGGAAAACTTCAAAATTTTCTCTGTTGAGCATGATGTTGCTTATTGGTCCAGTTGTGAGGATTTTTGTTTTCTTTATGTTAAGGTGTAATCCATACTGAAGGCTGTGGTCTTTGATCTTCATCGATAAGTGCTTCAAGTCCTCTCCACTTTCAGCAAGCAAGATTGTGTCATCTGCATATTACAGGTTATTGATGAGTCTTCTTGCAACACCAATCTCACCTTCTTCTTCATATAGTCCAGCTTCTCTGATTATGAAGCCCTGGTGGCACGGTGGTTAAGAGCTCAGCTGCTAATAAAAAGTCAGCAGTTCAAATCCACCAGCCACTCCTTGGAAACCCTGTGAGGTAGTTCTACTCTCTCCTACAGAGTTGCTATGAGTCAAAATCGACTTGATGGCAATAGGTTTGTTTTTTGGTTCTCTGATTATTTGTTCAGCATACAGACTGAATAAGTATGGTGAAAGGATATAACCCTGACGTACAATTTTTCTGATTTGAAACCACACAGTATCCCCTTGTTCTGTTTGAACAACTGCCTTTTGATCTATGTACAGGTTCTACTTGAGTATAATTAAGTGTTACAGAATTCCCATTCTTCATAATGTTATCCATAATTTGTTATGATGCACACAGTCTAATGCGTTTTAGTACATAAAACACAGATAAACATCCTTCTGGTATTCACTGCTTTCACTCAAGATCCAACTGACTTCAGCGAAGATATCCTTTGTTCCAAGTCCTCTTCTGAATCCAGCTTGAATTTCTGGCAGTTCCCTGTCGATGTACTGCTGCAACCATTTTTGAATGATATTCAGCAAAATTTTACCTGTGTGTGATATTAACGATATTATTTGATAATTTCTGCATTCTATTGGATCACTTTTCTTTGGAATGTGTACAAATATGGATCTCTTCCAGTTGGTTGGCCAGGTAACTGTCTTCGGAATTTCTTGGCATTGATGAGTGAGCACCTCCAGCACTGCATCAGTTTGTTGAAACATCTCAATTAATATTCCGTCAATTCCTGAAGCCTTGTTTTTCACCACTGTTTTCAGTAAAGCTTTGACTTCTTCCTTCGGTACCATTGGTTCTTGATCATATCCTACCTCCTGAAATGGCTGAATGACAACCAATTCTTTTTGGTACAGTGACTCTGTGTATTTCTTCCATCTTCTCTTGATGCTTCCTGCAACATTTAATAGTTTCCCCATAGGATCCTTCAATACTGCAACTTAAGGATTGAATTTTTTCTTCAGTTCTTTCAGCTTGAGAAATGCAGAGTGTGTTCTTCCCTTTTGGTTTTCTAACTCCAGGTCTTTGCATATTTCATTATAATACTTTACTTTGTCTTCTGAAGCTGCCCTTTGAAATCTTCTGTTCAGCTCTTTTACTTCATCATTTGTTCCTTTCACTTTAGCTACGCTGTGCTCAATAGCAAGTTTCAGAGTCTCTTCTGACATTCATTTTGGTCTTTTCTTTTTTTCCTGTCTTTTTTCATGTATGATGTCCTTGATGTCATTCCACACTTGTCTGGTCTTCTCTCATTAGTGCTTAATGAGTCAAATCTATTCTTAAGATGGTCTCTAAATTCAGGTGGAATACACTCAAGGTCATACACTGGCTCTTGTGGACTTGTTTTAATTTTCTTCAGCTTCACCTTGGACTTGCATATGAGCAGCTGATGGTCTTTCCACAGTTGGGCCCTGGCCTTGTTCTGACTGATGATATTGAGTTTTTCCACAGTCTCTTTCCAAAGAAGTAGTCAATTAGATTTCTGTGTATTCCATCTGGTGAGGTCCATGTGTATAGTAACCGTTTGTGTTGTTGAAAAAATATATTTGCAATGAAGGATCATTGGTCTTGCAAAATTCTATCATGTGATCTCTGGCATCACTTCTATAAAGACTGTTCTTCTTTGTGTCCAACTTTCACATTCCAATCACCAGTAATTATCAATGTATCTTGATTGCATGTTCAATCAATTTCAGACTGCAGATATTGGTAAAAATCTTTAATTTCCTCATCTTTGGCATTAGTGGTTGGTGCATAAATTTGAATAATAGACGTATTAACTGGTCTTCCTTGTAGGCGTATGGATATTATCCTGTTACTGACAGTTGTGCTTCAGGATAGATCTTGAAATGTTCTTTGGTGTTGTTAGCTACCATCAAGTTGAGTCCTGGCTCCTGGAGACCCCATGCACAATGGGATTAGACTGTTATGATCCACCGGGTTTTCATTGACTGATTTTGGGAAGTAGATTGCCAGGTCTTTTTTTCTAGTTTGTCTTAGACTGAAAGCCCCACTGTCATGGATTGAATTGTGTCCCCCCAAAAATGTGTGTAGCACCTTGGCTGGGTCATGATGTGATCTCCTTATATGTTCTAAACTCTACCACTATGATGAGATTATATGTTATCTCCTCATGTGTTATAAATTCTATCACTGTGATGAGGTTATACTGATGAGGTTGACAAGATTAGTGTCTTAATGCCATCTCTTTTGAGATATAAAAGAGAGAAGTGAGCAGAGACACATGGGAACCTCACACCACCAAGAAAGCAGTGCTGGGAGCAGAGCACGTCCTTTGGACCTAAGGTTCCTATGCTAAGATGCTCCCAGACCAAGGAAAGACTGAGGCATCACAAGGACCTTTCTCCAGAGCCGACAGAGAGAGAGAGACTTTTCCTGGAGCTGAAGCCCTGAATTTGGACTTGTAGCCTACTGGACTGTGAAGACTATAAATTTTTCTCTGGTAAAACCATCCACTTGTGGTATTTCTGTTAGAGAAGCACTAGATGACTGAGACACCGACTGAAACCTGTTCAGCATCACAGCACCATGCAAGCCTCTACTTGCAGACAAGTGGTGGTTGCACTTTAGGCCAATGCAGTCCACTGTAGCCCATTGTGTAAGACAAAATGTCAAATACAAATATGTATATCACCATATCCCCATAGAGAAACATGGACAAGTAGGTAGATAAAGATATAAATAAAATATAAATCTTTACAATGTCTATATATTGATAAGTATGATATGTGAACTGGCTATCATAATTAATCAGGGAAATTTTGCAAAGAATCTAGGGAGAGCTAAATAGCCAGCCTCTGGGAAGGCTAGGCATGTAGGGAGCTTCAGAGGGATGAAAAACTTTTTCATGGACTCTCCATGGTATTAACATAAGATGTGACTGGGTTACAGCACTCTTGGGATAGATATTTCTTCATTACAACTTTCAAATTGATGAAAATGTTCAGCAGATTAGGTCAGTCTGACTCAAGGCTACACACCTGGATCTTCATTTTCTGTATTGGGGGGTGCCAGCTTCATAGAGCTCAGACATAGACATAAGCATTTACTCTTGGAGAATTGGAATCATAATGAATTTAGTAACCTCCTGAGAGCCACCTACTTAAGGTGGAGACGATGAGGCCGTGCAGCTACCTGGTCAAGGAAGTATTGTGGCAATCTCCTTACGTAAATGTTTACAGCCTTGGAAACCCTCAGCTGTTCTACTCTGTACCATAGGGTTGCCATGAGTTGGAATCCACTCGACAGCAATGAGTTTTTTATGGGTATTGTCTCACATACTGATTTGAACACTTGTAACATCATTTCTAAGAGATCTGGAACCTAATCCTGTATTATTTTGTTTTGTTTTGTTTTCCAACAGAGGCTTTAAAGTGCATTTATGAATTCATGTAATGAATCAATATATAAGACTAAGAGATTTTTTATTTGATTTGAGTCTAAATGCTAATTCCAAATTATTCCTTCTATTCAGACAAATGTTAAAAAACTTCCAAAATAGAGATAAATTGAAGTTTGTCTTTAGAATATTTGGTGTTGCAGAAAAAAAAAAAAGAGTTAGAGTATTTTCTTACACTTAAAATAAAATTTTCCTCCCAATCCTTTCAAGACGAGGAGGGAAGAAAAGGAGATTTCAATCTGAAAAAAATTCCAATTTCTCTGTAGTTAATTTTAAATAAATAATAACAGGTTACTAGATTGAAATGGCTCTTCAGTCTGACTTTACCAGTCACTCCTAACAAGTTTGATAACTTTAGAGACAAGGCCCACATAGTGCAAACAAGAGAGCAATTAATTTGAATTAAAGCCTGTAGTAGCTTGAACTTTTGGCATTTTTTTTCTTTACAGGACTTTGTACATGTATTTTCTTCTATAAAATTACGATCTTTATCTACATGTATTAAATATAAGATTTAATTTGATTGATGGAAATGTCGAAATGCTACATTAATTTCCAATGGCTCGCTGATGCAGATGAGAATTATATTTTACTGTGTTCCAAGGAAGCAAAAGAGATATTTGATGTAATATGTGCACATCTAAGTTATAGGAACATTCAAACAGCATTAAGAAATTATATATGAAATAAGAAATTATATGTCATAAAACTATTTTATCTGAATCATATTTCTTAGAATTCTTCTCTATTAAATAGCTGAATTAGGGCCCTAGAACATCCCCAGAAATTATGTCTTTCTTAGTGGCGTTTATAAATATTCCTTGGGATTAAAAGATACACTTACTCCATATTTTTAGCACGCATTATTTTATGACTTCAAACTGCAACTGCAGATTTTCCCCTTACTAACTTATTTTTAGATATGTAGCAGAAAACCTTTGTAGGAGAGAAATATTTCTGAAAAGGGAAAATGAAGTATAACATTAAAGAGATAAATGTAAACTGATTTCTATTCTGTTAACAAAACCATCTATAGACAGTGCACTCACAGTTATAAGTGAGCATCTCAGACATATTTTACTTTATGATGACCGTTTACAACTATGGTTTAAAAAATGGATATGCTGGCAATATCATATAATCATTTTTTTGCAATTTGTTTGTAAAAAAATGAGTGAGATAGAAAATATTACATAAAACTACTCTGTGCTTAAAAAGCCCAAAATATTGTATACTGAAGTCAAATTATCGCTGTCATTTATCATTATATCAGCAGATATTTATTGAACATCTATTGCGTCCAAGAAATGGTGCTCTGTGCTGTGGGATTACATAGCCTAAAGCAAAGCGTTCTTTCCCTAAAACGACTTATATCTGAAAGCATCTTCTCTGTATAGCTCCAGTACACCATTTATAAGCATTTTCACGGAGAACATTTAGCTGAAAGTAAAAAAAAATCCCTGACTAGTGGTGACAGTAATAAAGACATCGATTTACCTCTGATATCGAGAACTCTGCAGTAGGTCAGTTCCTGTGTGGGCCAGTGCATTAGGTGGATATCTTTGAAATTCTCTTGGATTTTTTTCTTGATTCCAAGACGGCTGTGGCATGTCCAAGGATCACTTTCCTTCATTGTAATGTCCAATGCTGGAAGGAAGAGAGTCGAAAAAGAGAGCTCTATTACCCTATGCCCTTTTAGAACAGTGAAAAAGCTTTCTTGGACACCCCTAGCTAAATTTTTCATACATTTCAGAACAGAACCACAGAGAGTAATGGAGGTCAAAGGTGAATAGGATCTGCCTAAGCCAGTGATTCTCAAAGTGTCATTTTGGGAACATGCTAGAAATCCAAACTGTCAAGACCCACACCAATTCTCCTGAATTAGAAACTCTGACAGTGGAGCCTGCAGATGACTGAGAAGCTCTTCAGATACATTTGATGCCCACTAAGCTTTGAGAATCACAGGTTTCCAGCAGTCATGATTCACTACCAAAGACTAGGTAACTTTCAATGCAAGCAATCCTGGGGCTCACTAATAAGGATGAAAGAGAGATGGTTGCTGGCTAGGCGACCAACTCTCTCTGCCCCAGTAACTGACTCGATACTTCAGGAGTTGATAGTGAATCCTGAGCCTTCTAATAGTAGTGGTGTCATCGACAGTTCCCACTTTTACTCTCAGAAGTGTCCTGGTTTGGATACTAATGCATAAGGTCATCCTACCTAAGGAAGAAAGAGTATAAATATTCAAACATATACATCAAAATGAGAAAATTCAATAGTCAGTTGATGAACTATACTGAGCCAAGAAAAGAGAAATGAGAATGGATACAGGGACATATTTCTGAACATCTCTATGCCAGCTTCCCTTATAAAATGTCAGTTAAAAAAATGCATCTTAAGACTTAGTAATTTTCTAATACATAGTAAGTTCTCAATTAGAATTAGTTCCTATCTCTTCTTTTTCCCCTCTTATGTCTTAGGCACAATGAGTAGATCAGTATAACTGAAGTAAAAAAATGATTTACGTGGTTGAGTATAAGCAATATTGTTTATTTGCAAGCAGGAGGATGGTTATGGAGACAATGCATATTATGCTATAGAATTTTGACTTAAGCCTGAAAGCAAAATTTTGCCATCGATACATATTATATAGGGGATTGGAGTGAAAAATCATAAACTTTAGGAAATGAGTCAAATAAAAAAGAGCAGGGAATGTTAAAGTTGGGTAGTTATTGGAATTGGGAAAAATTGTATGAAATAAAGAGAGGAAGAGAAAAAGGAAAGAAGGAAGGGAGGGAGGGAGAGAGGGAGGAAGGAAGGAAAAAAGGAAGAAATGAAGCAAAGCAAGCATGTACCAGCATATCTATAGTTTTTTGCTGTAGTCCTAGCATATAGTAATAATAGCCTAACCTAAGCTAAAGTATAGAAGAGGGATTCTAAAAACGTAATAAAACAAAAAGACAAAACTTATCACATCAAAGATAACATGATTCCCAATTATCTTACTAACGCTAGAAGTGAGCTTTACAGAATGTCCAGTGTGATGGGCAGAATAGTGGCCCCCATGATGTCCATGCCCTAATCCTTGGAACCTGTGAATATGTTACTTTACATGGCAAAAGTAACTTTGCAGATGTGGTTAAATTAAAGACTTTGAGATTATCCTGAATCATCCATTTGGGCCCAATCTAGTCACAGGGGTCCTTAAAAACTTAGAAACTTTCCTCATGGTGTTGAGGAGATGTGACTATGGAAGAATAGAATGGTCAGAGAGATGTTTCTGCTTTTGAAGATAGAGGAAGAAGACCATAAGCCAAAGAAAGTGGATAGCCTCTTGTTGTGTGCCATTGAGTTGATTCTAACTCATTGATGTACTATAGGACAGATTAGAACTGCCCCATGGGGTTTCCTAGGCTGTAATCTTTACAAGAGTAGGTCACCAGATCATTTCTCTTGCAGAGGCACCAATGGGTTTGAACCTCCAATTTTTCTATTAGCAGCCGAGGGCTTCACTATGGCACCATCAGGGCTCCTTAGATGTCCTCTAGAAGCTGGAAAAAGGAAGGGAAAAATGAGAGCCTCCAGAATGGTATGCAGTCCTGCTGGAACCTTGATTTTAGCCCAGTGAAATGGTGTTAGACTTATAACCTACAGAACTGTAAGATAATAAATGTATGTTGTTGTAAGCCACTAAGCTTGTGATCATTTGCTGTGGCAGCAATACGAAGCATCTATTGATATGGAAGAGTCCACTGGGTACATTTCTGTCTCACTTAAAGATGAAAAGACTGAAGTTCATGAGAGCTTAAGTAATTTGTCAAAGATCACATGTAAATTAATCTATAGTTACTGGTTCAATAAGTAGAGATAATTATTAACATAATTACCTAAAACTGAACTTCATTCTCCTTAATTAGAAGTACAGGAATCTTGGAAGAAATCAATGCTAGTTGGAGGCTGTCTGTGAAGGATTTTTCATAAACCATAAAGTTAGAAAATCATGTTTCAAAATGCAAAAAAAAAAAAAATAACTGAAGAAATACTATCGCCTGAAAATCAGGAAGGCAAGGAAATAAGTTAAAGAGGTGTAGAGAACATTCATATACACATTTCTGATAATGTAAACACCCATGCAATAGAAACTAACAGGAAGTCAAGAGGTCAAAATATGTAAGATAAGAAATGCAATTGGCAAAATAATTTTAAAGTTAGTTATTTTTATTTTATAATGATAATATTAGCAGTAGTAGTAGAAATATTGTTATTATTTTACTATATTCCACAAAAGAATGTGATAATCTTAGATATGTTGTGGGCTTAAAATAACTTGTTAATGGAAGATTTAGAGAAAGCTCACCCCTCAGCTGATATATTGCTTCTACTTTTTCAATGCCAAAGATAAACATTGATGAGGGAGAATAAAGTTCAAGAAAGTTTTTAGACTAAGAAATCAGCTTGTTTCTCTTCAGGACTCTTGGTCTGAACTAATCAAACCCCATGGTCATTTTCGAATGATATCACTGAGCTCTAGGACATGACTGAGAAATTATGGAAAATAGGTATAGTTCCAGAAGAGTTATTAGATGACAAGGGAAGAACGAGTGTTATTCAAATTTTTGCAAAAGCAAAAACAAAAAGTGGATTTTCCAAAGCTTTACCTAGGTGAGATTAATTTTGATTCTGTGCAAGATTTTCTACCAAACTGCAAAAGGGATAATGCATAAATTACGATCACTAAAAAGCAGTGTAAATTCGCTAAGAACTATAACTTCTTTAAAAAAAAAAAGCTTCAAAAATTCGATAGAATTAGATTAGCTGGATTTCAGCAAGCCAGTTGTCAATGTCTTCATATTATATGCATTAAAACAAGATGAATCACAGCGGGGTGAATAATGTTCTTGTTGTTAGTGCCATAGAGTCAACTCCTACTCATAGCGACCGTATGTACAACAAAACGAAACACTGCCTGGTCCTGCACCATCCTCACAATCATTGTTATGTTGGAGTCCATTGCTGCAGCCACTGTGTCAGTCTGTCTCATTAAGAAACTTCCTCTTTTTCGCTGACCCTCTACTTTACCAAGTCTGAAGTCCTTCTCCAGGGACTGGTCCCCCCTGATAAACAGGTCCAAAAGTACATGAGAGGAAGTCTTGCAATCCTTGCTTTTAAAGAGCATTCTGGCTGTACTTCTTCCAAGACAGATTTGTTCTTTCTTTTGGCAGTCCCTGGTATATTCAATATTCTTCGCCAACACCGTAATTCAAAGGCATCAATTCTTTTCCGGTCTTCCTTATTCATTGTCCAGCTTTCACATGCATATGAGGCGATTGAAAACACCATGGCTTGGGTCAGGCGGGCCTTAGTCCTCACAGCAACATCTTTGTTTTTCAACACCTTAAAAAGGTCTTTTGCAGCAGATTTGTCCAATGTAATATGTGGTGTGATTTCTTGACTGCTGCTTCCATGGGTGTTGATTTTGGATCCAGGTAAAATGAAATCCTTGACATTGACAACTGCAATATTTTCTCTGTTTATCATGATGTTGCTTATTGGTCCAGTTGTGAGGATTTGTTTTCTTTATGTTGAGTTGTAATCCATTCTGAAGGCTATAGTCTCTGATCTTCATCAATAAGTGCTTCAGGTCCTCTTAGCTTTCAGCAAGCAAGATTGTGTCATCTCCATAATGAAGGTTGTTAATGAGTCTTCCTCCAATCCTGATGCCACAGTCTTCTTCACATAGTCCAGCTTCTTGGATTATCTGCTCAGCATACAGATTGAATAAGTATGGTGAAAGTAACACCTTGAATATTAGGACAATTAAATAGTTTAATAACTACTCTATTTTAATTCATATTTCCCTGAATCTCTCTCTCTCCCCCTGTCTTTTTCTATCTATCTACCCTTCTGCCTGTCTAACTCCAGTGCTTTCTTACGTTGTTGTTATGTGCCGTCGAGTTGGTGCTGGCTCATAATGCCTTCTCCTACACTCACCAAATTAGTATGTCTCTTCTCACCCCTGTGAAGGCTTGAGTGAAGAGCATGAGGGGCCAGGAGGTTTTCAAATAGAAACAGGGTTGGGAGAAAGGAGATTTCCCCTAGTAGTGACTTACATAATAATAAAAAATCAAAACTAACAGCAGTTGATAGGTATCAATACATATGAATCAGAGAGAGGTTTCTAATCATTTACCTGAGGATTCTGATCGAATCCTAGACTCTCTGCAATATTTCCCTCTGTGATTTCAGTTAACCATCAGAGGTCATCAAAATCCATCAAATCTATAGATAAAAGTATGTATATAAATATAGAACCCATAATCATAGATTTTATTTATCCTTTAGGGCTTTTGGTTACAAGTAACAAACAAAATTTAACTTAAATTAGCTTACACAAAAAAGGAGTAATTTAGGTCAAATAAGGTCTGATCAAGAAGCTCAAGTGAAAAAGCTATAGCTGGTTTCTTTACCTCTTACAGTTGTTCTTTTCCACATTGACTTTAATCATGGCATGGGTTTATAGGAGCTCCAGGACTGCTTCTATTAAAGTTCAAACCGAGAGACACTCTTTCTTAAGAGTTTAATTAAAATCCTAGACCATCTGTGAGTCTCTTGCCCATCCCTGAGTTAATCACCCTTATAATGATAATATTTTAGACTTCTTAACTGACGTCTAAACTCACGTTTATTCTCCAATTCCATGCATGAGAATGGGGGGAGACGTGGTTACCTCTCACTACGGGGGAGGGGACCTTTTCTCCAGGACAATGGTAAATGAATTTGGCTGGCAAAAATAAATAATACACATTGCAAATATGTAAAGTCCTCCATAAGGAATGGAATTGGTAAGGTTAAATATCTGATCCTACACTTGGATCCATAAATTCAGCTGTACGTATATAAGATGTTGGAAATAGATTAATTATGATTATGGAAAAGGTTAATAATGTATCTATATTAGAATAATAAAATTTTCCATTTCGATATTTTTTACACATACAGCTCAGTGACGGTAGTAACGTTCCTCATGTTGTACAATCATCACCACCATCTATATCCAAATGTTTCCATCACGTTTAATAGAAGCTCAGTGCTCCCTAAATAATGATTCCCTCTTTCCCCCTCCCTCCCACCCCTGGTAACCAGTAATGAACTTTGGGCTCTATGCGTTTGCTTATTCTAGATATTTCTTATAAGTGGGATCATACAATATTTGTTCTTCCTTGACCGACTTATTTCACTCAGCATAATGTTTTCCAGGTTCATCCAATCTATAGGATGTATCAGGACTTAACTTTTTCTTTATGGCAGAGTAATAAGCCATTAAGGAGCCCTAGTGGTGCAACGGTTAAGCACTCAGCTGCTAACCAAAAGGTTGATGGTTTGAACCCACCAGTGGCTCCATGGGGGAAAAGACCTAGCAATCGGCTTCCATAAAGACTACAGCCTAGAAAACTTTATGGGGCAGATCTACTGTGTCCTACACAGTAACTATGAGTCAGAATCAACTTGGTAGCACACAACAACAACAATAATCCATTGTATGTATAGGTGGAACCCTGGTGGTGCAGTGGTTAAGCATTAGGCTGTTAGTCAAAAGGCTGGCAGTTCAAATCCACCAACCGCTCCTTGGAAACCCTCTGGGGCAGTTTTATTTTGTCCTATAGGGTCACTATGAGTCAGAATCAACTCAATGGCAATGGGTTTGGTTTGTGATTTTATGTACAGGTAGTCCCTGGCAATGAGACTCCATTCCCATGACTCAATTGTGAGATGGTTCTGGCGTAAGTCAGATAGCTTTTTTTTTTTAAATTTTCATTGCCTTTTATTATCAGTGTCTTTATAAGTCTGATCTTTGAACATCTGCAAGTGAACATCTGAGAAAGATAATATCAGCAAATTGTGCACTGCAATATTGTACATAGTATATATTACTAATGACAAGATGTACCAAAAACAAACAAACAAAAACAGACAGTTGTAAGTGAAGTTTGTTATAACTTGAAAATGTCATAAGCTGGGGACTGCTTATATGTATCCCATTTTGTATATGCATTCATCTGTTGATGGACATTTGGATATTATGAATTGTGCTGCCATGAACAGTGGTGAACATGTATCAGTTTGTGTTCCTGCTTTTGATTGTTTCGGGTGTATACCTAGAAGTGGAATTGCTGGATCTTATGATAATTCTATGTTTAACTTTTTCATGAATCTCCAAACTCTTTTCCACAATGGATGTACCATTTCATAGTCCCACCAGCAATGGATAAGGGTTCCAGTTTCTCTACATGCTTGCCAACACCTGTTATTTTCTCTGTGTGTGTGTGTCTTGATCATAACCATCTTAGTGGGTGTGATATGGCATCTCATTATGGTTTTGATTTTTCATATTCTGTGTTCATGGATTGGAAGACTTAAAATTATTAAGATGTCAATACAACATAAAGTAATCTACAGATTTAATGCAATCCCCATAAAAATTCCAACAGCCCTCCTTGCAGAAATAGAAAAGCCATTCCTCAAATTTATATAGAACTGAAGGGGCCCTGGATAGTCAAAGTAATCTTGAAAAAGTTGAACAAAGTAGGAGGATTCACTCTTCCTGATCTCAAAACATACTATAAAGCTGCAGTAATCAAAACAGTCCTGTACTGGTATAATGATAGACATATTGATCAAAGGAATAGAATTGAGAGTCCAGAAATAAATCTGCACATTTATGGTCAATTGATTTTTTTTTTTAGTGTACTTCAGGTGAAGGTTTACAGAACAAATAGTTTCTCATGAAACAGTAGTACACATATTGTTTTATGACATTGGTTAACAACCCCACAACATGTCAACCCTCTCCCTTCTCGACCTTTTTTTTGGGGTGAAAATATACATAGCCAAAGATACACCATTTCAAAAATTTCTACATGCACAGTTCAGTGACATCGACTACACTCTTCCAATTGTGCTGCTGTTCTCACTTTAGACGAAGGTTTACAGAACAAAATAGTTTCTCATTAAACAGTTAGTACACATGTTGCCCTATGACAATGGTTAACAACCTCACAACACATCAACATTATCCTAACTCAAACTTGGGTTCCCTATTACCAGCTTTCCTGTCCCCTTCTGCCTTCTAGTCCTTGTCCATGGACTGCTGTGCCTCATTAGTCCCATTTGGTTTTATGGGGCTGTCCACTCCCCGGCTGAACCGTGAATCTCAGAAGTGACTTCACCACTGAGCTAACAGGGTGTCTGGGGGCCATACTGTCGGGGTTTCTCCAGTCTCCTTTAGGCCAGTAAATCTGGTCTTTTTTTTGTGAGTTAGAATTTTGTTCTACATCCTTCTCCACCTCTGTCCAGAACCCTCTGTTGTGATCCTGGTCAGAGCAGTCAGTGGTGGTAGCCAGGCATCATCTAGCCATACTGGACTCAGTCTGGTGGAGGCCTTGGTAGCCGTGGTCCATTAGTCCTTTGGACTAATCTTTCTCTCGTATACTCTTCTCTTCACTCTCCCTTGCTCCAGAAGGGATGAGACCAGTGGAGTATCTTAGATGGCTGCTCACAGGCTTTCAAGACCCCAGACACTACTCACCAAGGTAGAATGTAGAACATTGCCTTTATAAACTGTGTTATGCCAGTTGAGCTTGATGTTCCCCAAGGGTATGGTCAATTGATTTTTGACAAGGATGCTAAGTCTATTTGATGGAGAAAAAATAGTCTCTTTAATAAATTGTGCTGGGACAACTGGATTTCCACATGCAAAAATATAAAGCTGGACCTATATACCTCACACCATATATAAAAATCAACTAAAAATGGATTGAGGACCTCAGTGTAAGAGCTAAAACCATAGAACTCTTAGAAACAAACATAGGAGTTGTTAGGAATTGAATTGTGCCCCCCAAAAATGTGTGTCCACTTGGCTAGGCCATGATTCCCAGTATTGTGTGGTTGTCCACAATTTCGTGATTTGTTGTGTTATCCTATGTGTTGTAAATCCTAATCTCTATGGTGTTAATGAGGCAGGTTTAGAGGCAGTTATGTTAATTAGGCAAGACTCAATCTACAAGATTAAGTTCTATCTTGAGTCAATCTCTTTGGAGATATAAAAGACAGAATCGAGCAGCAAGGGAAGGGACCTCATACCACCAAGAAAGAAGCACCAGGAGCAGAGCATGTCCTTTGGACCTGGGGTCTTTATGCTCAGAAGCTCCTAGACCACAGGAAGATTGATGGATGACAAGGACCTTCCCCCAGAACTGACAGAGAAAGAGACTCTTAACCAGGAGCTGGCAGCCTGAATTCAGACTTCTAGCCTCCCAGACTGTGAGACAATAAATTTCTGTTTATTAAAGCCATCCACTTGTGTTTCTGTTACAGTAGCACTTAGATAACTAAGACAAGGGTCATGTTTGGGACTTAGTATTTAACAATGGCTTCTTAGATATTATACCAAAAGCATGAGCAACAGAAGATAGATAAATGGAACTTAATCAAAACTAAAAATTTTGTTCATCAAAGGACTTTATCAACAAAATGAAGAGAAAACCTACAGACTGGGAAAGTGATATTTGGATCCATATATCTGATAAAGGTTTAATATCCAGAATATATAAAGAACTCCTACAACTTAACAAAAAGACAAACTATCTACTGAAAAAATGGGCAAAAGACTTGAATAGACATTTCACCAAGAAAAAATACAAATGGCCAACAAAGACACCAAAGATGCTCAACATTACATGTAATATATTCTTAACTTAAACTCTGGTTGAATTCTATCAAAACCTACAAGTATAATTGACAAGCTTATGAGTAAAGATGAAATGACAGTCTGGATGTTAGCTATGGGTGAACTTTGAGTTGTTTTGCTAGTATGATGATTATGCAGATCCATTTGTATGCCCTCACCGTGTATTCCTTGTGACCAGCGTCATTTATTTGTCAGAGAAAATGGCTAGTTGGATCTGAGAGGGCAGTAGGTAGCTATAGAGTTTAGAAAATTTATGGGACTCGAATGGGATTTAAATTCATGACTCTGCCTCATTAATACTAAACTCAAAGCAAGTGATCAAGCTAAAGGATATTAACTCTTGTCCTCACCTCATGTGCTCTTGTTATATTACCAAGGGTCAGTGGAGGTTGCCCATCTAGTCATCATTCTTAAAATGTGACAGACATTTATCTAGAAGATAACATAATGAAAGCACAAAAGGAAACATAACTAGTTTCCATTAACATTGTGAGTCATCAGCAACCTCATTAATGGAACTCAACCAGATCTGAAATACTATGGTTTGGGAAGCAAACTGAAACCAGAGATCTATAATGGAAGGAAACACAGGGAAGGTAATGATTCAAATAGTGAATGATGGGATCAGATTGCCAGGAATTGAATCCTGGCTCTACCACTTGCTGATTTTGGCCTCTGGAAGGTTACTTAACATCTCATTTACAAAGTGAGATTAGTAATACTTCCTCCCTCATCTAATGACTGGCTCATGTCTTCAGTCTGTTTCTTGACTGTTCCGAGCTTCCCTTCCATCAGTTGCAAAGTATTGGCTTTGCCTGCCTCAGTTGCTTGTTGTGTGGATAAAATAACAAATATAAAGAACCCCCAAAATATTATTATTCTTATCTACTAAACCATATGAACATTACATATAATTTCATTTTTCCTAATAAATAATAGAATAAGAATATGATTTTATAGGCTACACATAATTTTCTTGTGTAGAATATTCTGTGTTACTAACTTGTGTAATCTCTTGCTGATACCTTTTTAATAGCAGGAGACATTGCCCAATAAACTCTGTACATAAGTTATCAGACTCTCAAAAACAAATATAGAAGATAATTACAAAATAAATATTTCTATCTTGAGATAAAACAAAAATGGAAGTCAATCATCTACATTTGTCAAGGTCCATATGCAATTTTATTGGTAAAATTCAGTTTCTGTTTGCTCAAATATGTTTTACTCTTTTTTTTTATTTTAACTTAAAATAATCATCCCTCAACTTTGCATAACAATCACAAGCAAGTAAAACAATGCAACTATCATTTAATCAATAGTCTATTTCAAGGCTTTATAACCACAAAGTAGATTTGGTTTCTGTAGAAATTAATCTTAATTTATCTCATAAAATGTCATGGGAAGGAAAAGAATATATGAAAGCAGCCTCTGAGAAAATATTTGTTTCATAGATTAAGGAAAACTCATTTTTCTTCAGTTATGATTGAATAGTAGCCATTTTTGTGTTATACACAAGTTTTTTCAGTTTCTGTTTTTCAGCAGCTATATTAGTGCTGAGATAATTTTATCTGATGGTTATGATTTCAATTATTTTATTTATTTATACTTCTAATTTTTCTAAGTGTATTTAGACTAAAATGGCATTATTTCATTGTATTTTATTCAGTTTTTCTTGTTTATAGTAATAAATTTGAGACATAATGTAAACAGCTTTGATAACCTGAGCTTAAGCAATAGTTACCCAATTAGAACATTGATTTTGATGAGATCCCCTATGAATTACATCTCCCAGAAAGTATACACTTAAATGCATATTTTTACACCTCTCAGAATACTATACTCCAACATTTTTTTAAAATAAATTTTTTCAAACGCTTTCTTAAAAATACTGATGTTCTCCTAATTTTGCTAAATTCTTTTTCTTCTCTTTTTTGTCATTTCTATATTGATTGGTATGCAGGAGAAATGATGTAACTTCAGACTCTGAGGAAATTATTTTGTGTAGAGATTATTTTTTAAATTGGGGATGAAGATTGTTTAAATCTTCTGTCCCTCAATTTATTTCTTACAAGAGACCAAAAGGGCAGCTTCTGGCCAGAGATGAGATGGGAAGGCAGAGAGGGTGAGGAGCTGGTTGAATGGACATGGGGAATCAGGGGCGGAAAGGAGGAGTGTGCTGTCCCAGAATGGGGTGAGCAATTAGGGTCACATAACAATGTATGTATAAAATTTTTGTATGGGAGATTAACTTGAAATGTAAACTTCATTTAAACTACAACAATAAAAAAAATTGTTTCCTTCTTTCTCATTTTTCCACCATTCCCATGAAGTTCAAAAGCTAAATAAGCAAATAAATATTAAATAAAGCATTTACAAATCCATTTTAATATCAAAAGTTTTCTGAAATCTGACCCAGAATTTATCAATGAGATATATTTCTTTTAAGGATGGACACTTCCCCCTTTATTCCATTTTGACATATCACCCCTCGACATTTTTCTAGACCAGTCATTCTCTTTTAGATTCAACTTGAACATCTCCTAAAGGTCTCTAGCTGGCACAAATGGTTTGTGATCAACTACCAGCCTAAAGGTTGGCAGTTTGAACCAGTTCAGTAGTGCCTCGAAAGAAAGGCCTGGTGATCTGCTTCTGTAAAGATTACAGCCCAGAAAACCCTTTGGAGCCCAGTTCTACTCTGTAACACTTGGGTCAGCAATGAGTTGGAATCAACTCTATGACAATGGGGCTTTTTTTTTTTTTTTTTTCTTTTTTCTAACTTATGTTATCCTAATGCTCTTGAATCTACTAATATATACTCATTTTCTTAAAGGGAAACCAAAAATTGGATTAAAAAAAAATCTCTGCCTCTTTTTCTCCATACTTTTAGATTATTTCTAAAGTGTTTGGGCCCAAGATAACAAAGTTCATTCTTTCTTAAGAAGCTGTCAGTTGGTACTGTTAGCAACTATGCTACCCAGATCAGTTTTAATTATGAAAAACCTAAATTTTACCTCACTAAAGTTAAGGAGCCCTGGCGGTGCAGTGGTTAAGAGCTACAGCTGCCAACAAAAGGTTGGCAGTTTGAATCCACCTCTCCTTGGAAACCCTATGAGGCAGTTCTACTGTGTCCTATAGGGCCACTATGAGTCAAAATTGACTCGAGTGGGTTTTGGGTTTGGGTTGGAGTTATTATTGGGAGGCCTGGTGGCACAGTGGTTAAGCGCTTGACTGCTAACTGAAAGATTGTAGGTTCCAACCTGCCAGCTGCTTCGCCGTAGAAAGATATTGCAGTCTTCTACCATAGACTTGGAAACCCTATGGGGCAGTTCTGCTCTGGCTTATAGGGTCTCTATGAGTTTGACTCCATGGCAACAGGTAGAGGTGTTATATTAAATTGTTATACTCCCTACTAAGTTTATTAATATTTTTCTTCTCACATGTAATTTCATTTGAAATTCTTAAAAGATATTTATGCCTATTTTTTTTTTTACCTCTTCTAATTGTGATCCAAGCTCACCAGAGTTCAAAGTAGGATTTTCAAGCAGGGAAAAGTAATAAATAGTTTCTCCTTGTCGTCATTATTTATTGCTTTTCTAAACAGTTCCCAGTTAGATTCCATGTACCTTGGGCTATTTCTCAGCTAAAATAGATTGTACTCTGAGGTTTAGCAGTTGCTTCTGATTCAGCCCTTTGGTTGTAACATTAAAGTTTCAGTTTTAACATCTGCTGCATCATGGCATTTTTGAGACCCAGGGCAAGTCTCTTAAAGGCGCAGTATGTAATATTTTTTCTCTTTTAGTTGTATTTTTATAACACAGTATCTTTGTTGAAAAACTCATCAAAACTGTTAGAAAGTTGTAAATCCAACCCTTCCTTTAAATATCTTTGTTTTTGTTTGAGTAAGGTGCCTGTGTGCGTGTGCTGTCCCTGGAGAAGGACATCATGCATGGTGAAGTAGAGGGTCAACTAAAAAGAAGATCCTTGATGAGATGGAGTGACACAGTGGCTGCAACAATGGGCTCAAACATAGCAACTATAATGAGGATGGTGCACGACCGGGCAGGGTTTCCTTCTGTTGTGCATAGGATTGCTATGAGTTGGAACCGACTCGATGGCACTTGACAACGTGTATATATATATATATATGTATATATATATGTATATGTATATATATATGTATATATATATGTATATACGTATGTATATATGTGAATGTATATATATATGTATATAATGGAAATAGTAGAATATTGAAAACACTGAGACGTTATTTCAACCTTTTTCCTTAAAGCAATTATGTGATTGTTGACAACTCACTTTGGGGACCTCTTTTTTTTTCCTTCTCTTAATCTTTTTTAAAATTAAGTATGACATTCATCCAAAAAAACTAAGAAACCATCATGTACACCTTGATGAATTTTCACAAGGTGATAACACCCATGCAACCAGAATCCAACAGAGAAACAAAGTATTGTTAGCATCTTAGAAGCCCATGATGCCCATGGCCATTTGTGTCTATGTCTGGTAACAGACCCTCTACTTGTTATTGAACTTTATATTTGGAATCATATAGTATGCACAATTTTATGTATTTTTTTCTTTGCTCAAAGTTATCGTTGTAAGTTTTATCTGTAATGTTGTATACAGTTGTAGTTTGTTCATTCTTATTCTGTATAGTAGTATTCCATTTTATGAATATACCACAATGCATTTATCTATTCTATTTTTATGAACATTTGGTTAGTTTTAGATTTCAACTAATCAAAATGAAACTGCTAAATATGTTCTTGTATTTTGGTAAATATATGCACTATTCCTGTAGGATAGACTCTGAAGAGTGAAGCTGCTGGGTCGCAGGATATGAAAATGTTTGGCGTTATTAGATACTACCAAAGAAATTTCCAAATGATGCATCAACTTATATTTCCACCAGCGGAATTTAAAGGTCCGGTTGATCCATCTCCTTGCCAGTACTTGGCATTTTGTATCTTTATGATAATAAAGATGATATTGAAGTATCAAATTACTTTTTTAGTTTTCATTTGCCATTTGGATATTTTATTTTTATAAAGTGCCAAGTGCTTACCAATTTTTTTATTGGGTCGATTTTTTCTTTATACATTTGTAATTAAAAAAAATTTTGGTTGTACGTCAGTCCTTTGTCAATGTATGCATTGAAAATACCTTCTCTCTCTCTGTAGGTTGATGTTCATTGTCTTAATGGCGCCTTTTGAGGAAAGAAGTTCTTATTCTTAATATAGATTAAATGTTGTTTTTCCTTTTGTTGAGTTCTGTTGAAGAAATCTTTGCCTATAAGAAGTGAAATTGTCAAGTCAGATGGAACACACATTTTTTATCTTACCTGCTACCAAACTTATTAATAATTCAGAGAATGCAGGCAATAGCAAAACCGACCAAGTCTTTGGAGTGGCCCAAGACTGTGCTTCTCTCCCAATGCCCTTTCTCTCTTGTGTTACCACAAGTTCAGGCTTACATTTAATATGAAGGGTTTAAGTGTGCCTTTACCAGTGTGTCTGTTTACTAACAATTAAAAAGAGATTTGTTCAAGTCGTTTCTTTCTTTCTCAGATGTCTCCAGTAAAGGGAGAAAGTGGACTACAAGTCTGTTGCTAACTAAAAGGCTTCCCTTCTCACTCAGAAACATGTTCTCCTTTATTTATTTAAGGATGGATTTATTCTCACACCTTGCGTATTTAGATATGCAGAGTGCCTGGAATTATTTATATATATGGTATGAGATAGGGATTAAGATACACATTCTTTCCATTTGGATTTCCTATTGAACCAGCACCGTTTATTGAAAGGAACATCCTTTCCTCACTACATTGCAGGCTTCTTGTCATAAATAAGGTGACTGTAGGTGGATGGGTCTGTTTCTGTCCTCTTATTCTGTTCCAATTATCTATTTTTCAATCATAATTATTTAGCTCCAATACTACACATTCTTAATTACTATAGACTGAAAAACCATCTGCTAAGGGGCCTGGGGGCGCAGTGGTTAAGAGCTCAGCCGCTAACCAAAAGGTCCACAGTTCAAATCCACCAGCCGCTCCTTGGGAACAATATGGGGCTGTTCTACTCTGTCCTATAGGGTCGCTATGAATTGGAGTGGACTCGACGGCAAGGGTAAGGGTAGTGTGCATTCTCTGGCTTTGTTTTCCTTCTTCAAGGTTGCCATAACTATTCTGGGTCCTTTGCGTTACCTTATATATCTTAGAATCTGAGTGTCATTTTCCTCACAAATAAGAGATTTTACATTGGAGTTGCGTATCGAATTGGGAATTATTTACATCTTAACAATATCGATTGTTCCAATCCTTTGAGTTATTTGGGTCTTCTTTCTTTCCTTCTTTCTTTTTAATATACAGCTTTTGCATACATTTTGTTAAAATTATCTAGAATTCCTGGACAATTTGTTGCTATTATAAATAGTATCCTTTAAAATTTCAGTTTCCGTGTGTTTACGACTAGCAAATTGACTTTTAAATATTGATTTGTACCTGGTGCATTTGCCACATTCCTTATTAATTCCAATAACTTGTAGATTCTTCTGGATTCTCTAAGCACACAATCATGTAATCTGTGAATACTGACAGTTTTATTTCCTCCTTATTTTAATAATTACAGTATTTTTTTCCTGCTTTATTATGCTGGCTAGAACTTCCATACAATGTTGAATAGAAGGGGTCATAGTGGGCATTTTTTCATTCCTAATGTCAAACAATTATTGAACAATATCATTAATATCTCATGCAAGTAAAATTTTACTGATGATAATTCAAAAATAGTTATAGCAGTACATCAGCAGGGAACTGCCAGAAAGTCAAGCCAGATTCAGAAGAGGATGTGGAATGAGAGATATCATTGCCGAAGTCAGATGGATCTTGGCTGAAAGCAGAGATTACCAGAAAGATATTTACCTGTTTTTTATTGACTACACAAAAGCACTCAACTATGTGAATAATAACAAATTATGGACAACTTTGTGAAGAATGGGAATTCCAGAATACTTAATTGTATTCATATGGAACCTGTACATAGACCAAGAAGCAGTTGTTCGACCAGAATAAGGGGGTACTGTTAGGTTTAAAATCAGAAAATGTGTGCATCAGAGTTATATTCTTTCACCATATTTAATCAATCTGTATGCTGTGCAAATAATCAGAGAAGCTGGATTATAGGAAAAAAAGTGTGGCATCAAGGTTGGAGGTAGATTAATTAACAACTTGCAATATGCTGAAGACACAACCTTGCTTGCTGAAAGTGAAGAGGACTTGAAGCACTTCCTGATGAAGATCAAAGACTACAGCCTTCAGTATGGATTGCACCTGAACATAAAGAAAACAAAAATCCTCACAACTGGAACAATAAGCAATACCATGATAAATGGAGAAAAGATTGAAGTTGTCAAGGATTTCTTGGATCCACAATCAATGCCCCTGGAAGCAGCAGTGAAGAAATCAAAGGACTCAATGCATCAGACAAATCTGCTGCAAAAGACTTCTCTAAAAATGTTAAAAAGCCAAAATGTCACTTTGAAGACGAAGGTGCGCCTGACCTAAGCCATGGCATTCTCAGTCACATCATATGCATGCAAAAGCTGGGCAATTAATAAGGAAGACCAAAGAAGAATTGATGCATTTGAATTATGGTGATGGCAAAGAATATTGGCTATACCATGGACTGCCAGAAGAACGAACAAATGTGTCTTGGATGAAGTACAACCAGAATGCTCCTTACAAACAAGTATGGCGAGACTTCATTTCACGTACTTGGGACAAATTATCAGGAGGAACCAGCCCCTGGAAAAGGACATCATGCCTGGCAGAATAAAGGGTAAGCAAGAAAGAGGAAGACTCTCAACAAGATGGATTGACACAGTGGCTGCAACAATTGGCTCAGACATAGCAATGATTAGGAGAATGGTGCAGGACAAGGCAGTGTTTTGTTTTTTTATACATAAGGTTGCTAAGACTCCAAAGGATTCGAGAGCACCTAACAATGTCAGCAGAAACAGATATTTGTTTTTAATCATGAATGGGTGTTCTCCTTTTTTGTATTAACTTGGTGAGTTACATTAATTTATTTGTGAATATTAGCCTCCTTTACACTCCTGCAATGAACTATAAGACTGCAATTTATTATTATCTGTTGTATATATTGTTGAATTTATTTTGCTAATATTTTGCATAGGATCTGTATTTATGAGATAAGTCTGTATCTCTCCTTTCATGTCTCATTTCCTTCAAATGTTGAGGTCAAGATTATGCTGGTCTCATAACATTTTAGAACTCTGAAATTTCTTTCACAAATTCTGGATGAGTTTATAGAATATTTGTGTTAAATATTTTAAGAAGTCCTCAGGGAAGCCATATGCTTCTGATGTTGAGTCTAAGTTTTTAAACTACTACTACTCCTATGATTATATACTATAGGGTGATATAAAATGGATTATCTTATTTCATCTATACAAAAACTCTATGAGGTAGTACTATTATTACCAATATTTTAAAAACCAGTGAGTTGAAGTTAAGAAAGTGTAAGAAAGGAATTTTGCCCACAGTTACACAGGCAGTTAGTCAAAGAACCAAGGTTTAATAAACATTACACTGCTTCCTAATCTGTCACATAAAGAAGCTGAACTATTACATGTCTCCTGAAGTCCTTCCTGTTCCATGATTCATTGATAGAGACATAGATCTCAGTTTTCTTACCCTCTAGTAACAAAATGCAAGCAAGTCACCAATCCATTTTTCTAAACTTCAGTTTATACTGTACTTTTTTCTTTCCCACAATTCACCCTCCCTATCATTTCTGTGGAGCCCCAGTGGCGCAGTAGTTAAGAGCTACAGTGAGCTATGGCTGCTAACCAAAAGGCTGGCAGTTCAAATCCACCAGCTGCTCCTTGAAAACCCTATGGGGAGGTCTACTCTGTCCTATAGGGTCGCTATGAGTCAGAATCGACTCGCCGGCAATGGGTTTGGTTTCGGGTTTAATCATTTCCATTATGTCCACTGGAAACCCATTTCCTTATTAATAAAAAACCAAAAGAAAAGTGAAAACAAGTGCAAAGCACTCCTTTTCTTCCACATTTTCACAGAACACTTTTGAATCCTCTTGTCTTAGTGGAAACTCAATTATCTCTGAGAAATCCATTTCCCCTGCAAATTTCTATTGTGGCTACTTATTTTTCCGTCTCACCTTCAACGAAGAGAACTGCTCAGCATCGCATTCTTCTAGTCTCCAATTTTCACTCTCAAGCCACTTCTTTACTACCCCCCGTGCAAGTTTTCTCTTTGAGGCTCATGCCCTAGAGTTATACCGCCCTCTGCTGGTATTCATTGTCATCAGCTGTTGGTTCTCTCTCCAAACAGATCAAGGGCTGTTATACTTGGAAGTCCTTGACTTCTTTTTCTCCTTACTTCCTAAATTCGCACTGGAACACTTAAACATACATATGTAATATCTATCAAATATTCTATTCTCATGTTCTTTAAAATCCTTAACTTTCACTTGCCCTCTAATAGGAGCCCAGGTGGGGCCATGCTTCTTATCTCAAATTCCAACATTCGCTTTCTGAATGCAGCCTTTTATCTTTACATCTATCATTTCCTCCTTCATTTGGTGTCTGTTTCCTTTGAAAACAGTGTGACCTTCAGTGAGGGGGGCACATCCACCATTCTTAAAGAGCATGTGCAACTTTTATTCCTTTGATCTGTGCAGCATAAGAAAAGCAGAGTCCTGGCATGGTGTGCCTTTTCTACTGCTATCCCTGGAAGATTTCAGATAGGAAAATCTCACAGAGCCCTTTGAAATGGTGCCCCTGTGCATTCATCTTCTTAATTTGTTCAGTGGTTCTTAGAAGGAATTTATTTTCTGGTAAGTTCTCTTTCTTTTTGTAATCCCTCATTGTTTCTTCAAGGGTTGTATTCCATGACATTTCCACGTTCACTTTCAGCTGATGTTTTGTCCAACTCCTTCACTTGAAATAAAAACAAGAATTAGATTTAAGAAAGTCTATTAATTGATTATATTAAAATGTAATAAAGATGCCATCTGTAATCACAGTTTTTCTCTTTCTCTTATACACACTGACGTATATATACTCCATTCTCACTTGTAAAAATGTCTTTCACATTATGTGCTTGAAACTACTCCCTTTTCCTCTTTCCTTAGGGAACTTTTTATTTATCAATTATCCCCTCTTTCCATATTACTTACTCAGTATATTTATTTGGTCCTTGAGGTGTATTAGTGCTGTAATGTATGCTATGGAAGCATTAATGGACAAATTATAACAAAAAAATCCTGCTCTTTTAGTGGGGGAGCCAAATAATAAACGATAAATATCATAAATAATTTCACGAAATATTGGAAGCTGATAAATGAGAATGAAGAAAAAGCGCAAATGAAGATAAGGGGTTTAGGAATGTTCAGGAAAGGATTAGCATGGGACAGTAGTAATTAGAACATTATGATTGACTCCATTAAAAATGTAAGACTTGAGCAAAGAATTGATTTTGATAATGGAGTTAAACAGCTGGGGGGAAGTCGTAGCTGGAGAAAAGACCTTAAGTTGAGAGCATGCCTGGTGGGTTCAAGGGCCTGGAATTGCTGGAGTGGACCAGTTAATGGAGGAAACAATAAAGGAGATGATGACAGAGAGGTTATAGATTGCTAGATTATACAGAACCTTGAAGTCCACTGTAAAGACCAGGCAGGTCCCAAATTAATAGTTTGAGAAGAAGAGGTACCAAAAAGATTCTAAACAGTAGCCATTAAGAAGATAAAAGAAAAACCAAGAGAGTGTGGTATCTTAGAAGCCAATAGAAGAAACTGTACTCAGGCAATGTTAGACTGAGTAACATGCTGACCATTAGTTAAGTAAAAATAAAGGAACAAGAATTTATCACTTGGTTTAGAGATGTAGAAGTCATTAGGGATATCATCAAGGGTAGTTTCAGTGGAATCATAGAAGTATAGTACTGATGAATGGAATTTAAGAGCGACGGAGAGAGAAACTGGAAACAGTGAGTATAGACAACACTTTGGCAGAACTTTGCTGCAAGGGGAATCGAATTAAGTCAGAGTTTTAACTGGTGGTAGACGTTTAAGAGTGAAGACACGTGATCAGCATATTAGTATGCAAATCAGAACAATAGAGACTATTCATTACGCAGGGGAAATAGAGAGCAATTCTGGCATAATAACCCTGAGCCAGCAAGAGAGGATGAGATCTTTTTCTAAGAAGTGGGATGGAAGGGATGCGAGTGCAGATGCTGTAGGTGAGTCACTGTTGTCAGTTGCCTCTGAGTCGATTTCCACTCTGGCAACCATGTGTGTGCAGAGTAGAGCTACTCCATAGGGTTTTTGAGGCTGTGACCTTTTGGAAGCAGATCGCTAGGACTGTCTTCCGAGGTGCCTTTGAGGGGGTTTGAACTGCCAACCTTTCATCTAATAGTCGCACACTTAACTATTTGCCCCACCCAGGGACTCCGCAGGTGAGTAGATATTGTGATTGGTTATGTAGAAGCTGTTTTCAGATTTCTTCAGTTTTCTCCATGATACAACAAGCAAAGTCATCAACTGTGAACCAAGATTGGAGGGTAATACTGGGGGTCTGAGAGAGAAAAGATGTGAAATAGCAGTAAGAATGTCAAGCAGAGAATGGACCAGCAACATGAGATGCAATAACCTGCCAGAATTATGGCCTGCTTGAAGTCCATTATTTTATAGCGAGAACAGTCAGTTTATTTTTCTATTTTTATCCAGCCTTATTTTGCTATGTAGGTGCAGATATGAATTAGACACAGAATTGCCCTAGCATTGGATCTAACCAGCATGATTATTTTGCAAACAAGTAGCATGAAGCAAGAGCACAAGAGAGTTAAAGGTTTTGCAAAGAAAGGATTATGATGACTGGCCATGGCATTTGAACTGACAGAGGGCATTATGGGGCAAAAGACTGTGAAAAGGATGGGATCAATGAATTGGAGTTTCTAGTGGAGACAAAGAATGGCTAGGGTTGAATTACATGGGGATGTGATTTGTAAAGAACTTAATTGTTAGCTCTTCTATTCCATACTACAGCGTTTCCTGAGAACTGCTGCTTCCCTCACAGGCTCACACTGATGCCTCAGAGCCTTTGGAGCAAAACAGGTAAACGTGTCCCTCTACCCTTTATGTGGCACACTGTGCTCCAATGTCTTACAGTATTTAAAAAAAAATTTTTTATTGTACTTTAGCCCCATATCTCCAATTATATACTTGATATACTCACGGCTATTTCTCACTCATGGCAAATTTAGGAAAGATAAAATTAAGTTCATTCATTATCTACCTACCCGTATAGACTCATCATTCCATTTTCCCTTTTTCATCATTAACACCATTTTCCAAACCAACTATGTTTGGAACTACAGGTATTTGTTTCATCTCGTCTGCAATTTTCAGATCCTTTCACCAAGGAGAGGAGTCTTGGTGGCCCAGTGGTTAAGCCCTTGGCTGCTAATTGTAAGGTCACAGGTTCGAACCCACCATCTATCCATGGGAGAAAGATGTGGCAGTCTGCTTCTGTCTTGGAAACCCTATGGGGCAGTTCTATTCTGTCCTACAGGGTTGCAGTGAATCAGAATCGACTCGATGGCAATGGGTTTATCAAGGATTATAAATATATAACTTGAAATGTCTCTCACACTCATTCCTTTCTTTTTAGTTTTATTGCTACCATTCTTTTTCTTAGATACTTAATCATTCATTTATTCTACAATTACTTATTAAGCACTCTCTTAGGCTGAGTTCTCTAGAGGAGCAAAGCCAGTGAAGCATATATATATATATATACACATCTCACGGTATCATTAATAACACACACAAATAAAATTTTGTTGAAGATCATTCAAAACTGGTTGCAACAGTACATCAACAGAGAACTACCAGAAATTCAAGCCGAATTCAGAAGAGATGTAGAACAAGGGTTATCATTGCTGACGTCAGATGGATCATGGCTGAAAGCAGAGACTACCAGAAAGATGTTTACCTGTGTTTTATTGACTATGCAAAGGCATTTGACTGTGTGGATCATAAGAAATTATGGATAACATTGTGAAGAATGGGAATTCTGGAACACTTAATTGTGCTCATGAGGAACCTGTACTTAGACCAAGAGGCAATCGTTCAAATAGAACAGGGGGATACTACATGGTTTAAAGTTAAGAAAGTTGTGCATCAGGGTTGTATCTTTTCACCATACTTATTCAGTCTGTATATCGAGAAAGTAATCCGAGAAGCTGGACTATATTAAGAAGAATGGGCATCAGGATTGGAGGAAGATTCATTAACAACCTGTGATATGCAGATGGTACACCCTTGCTTGCTGAAAGCGAAGAGGACTTGAAACATTTACTGATAAAGATCAAAGACCACAACCTTCAGTATGGATTACACCTCAATTTAAAGAAAACAAAAGTCCTCACAATTGAACCAATAGCAACATCATGATAAATGGAGAAAAGATTGAACTTATCAAGGATTTCATTTTGCTTGGATCCACAATCAACGCCCATGGAAGCAGCACTAAGGTGCACCTGACCCAAGCCATGGTGTTTTCCATCGCCTCATATGCATGTGAAAGCTGGACAATGAATAAGGAAGATCGAAGAAGAATTGATGCCTTTGAATTATGGTGTTGGTGAAGAATATTGAGTATACCATGGACTCCCAGAACAATGAACAAATCTGTCTTGGAAGAAGTACAGCTAGAATGCTCATTAGAAGCAAGAATGGTGAGACTTCATCTCACATACTTTAGACATGCTATCAGGAGGGACCAGTCCCTGGAGATGGACATCATGCTTGGCAAAGTAGAGGGTCAGTAAAAAAGAGGAAGATCCTCAATGAGATGGATTGATAATTTCACTGCAACAATGGCCTCAAGCATAACAGTAGTTGTGAAGATGGTGCAGGACCAGGCTGTGTTTTGTTCTGTTGTACACGAGTCGGATCCAACTGGACAGCACCTAACAACAACAATATGTAACACATATATATGTATGTGTATATGAAAGAGAGAGAGAGACAGAGAGAGAGATTCATTTCAAGGAAATGGCTCACATACTTGTGGAGGCTGGCAAGTCCCAAATCTGTGGGTCAGACATGAGGCTGGAGGCTTCTCCTGACTCACGTGGTTGCAGGGGCTGATGAACCCAGATCTGCAGGTCAGATGGCATGCGCTGGCTCAGGTTCCAAGAATAGGAGGTCAGAGGATGACGAGCTGGACACAGGATCCAGAGGCAGCAAGCTTTGCCAGAACATCTGTATATATACTGGATACAGGCCACACCTCCAAGAAAACTCTCCTTTCAACTGATTGGCTGCTCACATCAGATCACAAAATGGAAGGTGATTATGTAATATCTGCCAAACCACTGAAAATCATGGCCTAGCCAAGTTGATACACATCCTTAACCATCACAAGCACCTACTGAGTGCCAGGCACTATGCTAATTGCATGAGATACAGTGTTGAACACATCAGGCAAGGTCTGCACTTTCATGGAGCTTGTATTCCAAATAAACTAAGAAGGAAGTATTAAATAATTCTCATGACCAAGATGCTACATTAAGTTGAGTGATTAGGGACAGCCCCATTGAAAAGGTGCCACGTAAACTGACCCAACTTAATGACAATTTTCTGTGACCATTATTGACTATTTCATGCGTCTTGCATTTCATTTTCTCCCACACTTCTCTTCACTCTCGTACTTATTTAAGGCACTATATAATTTAGCCACTGAGAATATTTAGTTTGTATTTTTACCCTAATTGTCTCAGCTAGATTATCTATGAATTTAGAGTATAAATTCCCTGAGAATAAGAACATGTCCAATTCTACACCAATGCACACTAGGTGGAGCCTTTGAATTGAGAGTTAGGAGATCAGTATTCCATTCCGAGCTTTTCCACTAATTTACCCTTGGTCCACAGATAAGGTACTTCAGTTTCATCATTAGTGAAATGATCTCCAGGGTTTCTTCTGACTGTAATATTCTGTAAATCCATAAAGGTCATAAACAATTATGATAATAAAAATGTAGAAAATTATTATTTCTTATTTTTAGAACAATTATTCAAATCTGAGCAATACCTTAATGCTTATCAGTGCCTGGCATTTCTTGTTTTACAAATAATTTGTGCTAGCAGACGTAAACATTTAAAAAACTAACCTTCTGAGGCTAAAACTCAGGGGAGGTCACAATTAAGGACTTGAAATAGTCTGGTTTTCCAGTGTTGTATACATTCCATTCTTAGTATTTAATCTCACTCTGAAAGTTTAACGAACCCTAAATGCATTTATCATCGTTATTATACTCTACATCTAGCAGCATCTTAGGTATCAAATAATTCATCCTGTTAAGTAGAGGCACCTTTTATTTTTCTTCCTTCCCCCTATCTCAGCATCTTAATTGCCATGCCTCATGAGCTGAGGCTGTTTGTGTTTGTATTTATTTATTTATTTTTGGTCTGATTGCAGTCACGCTGATGTGTCACAGAATTGGGACTACAACTTTCTCTCGCAGTGGACGAGAACCAATTCTTCTGGGATGTATTAATACAGCTGCAGGTGGTGAGGCAGGCAGTGAATGGAAAGTAAACGGGTTCAGGAGCTCCGGAGACATCAACGCTGCTGGAGGCAGGGAGGTAGGCAACCGCTAATAACTACAGCTAAACGGTGGGAAGGAAGCGTGCACTAGCTTTGTTTCAGAAATCTTATGTATCATAAGCACTTGGCCGTTAAGATCAAACGTTGTTTTCCCAAACTAATGAGCCTTTAGTGTGGTGCTAACTAGTGCGTATGTATGCTGCTAGTTATAATGATCACCAGGCCTTTGATTTTAAGTGCTCATGCTAAGGATATAGATTTTCCTTGAGGTTTTGAAGAGAGACTTTTTTTTTTAGAATATTGAATACTTTTTACAGAGACCAAGATTCTATTTAGCTTGAAATGATAAGACTGTGTCTTTACATTTTTTATTGGGGTGCACTGAACTTGAAACCATAGAATTTTGGTTCTGGTTTTCTGGTTAAAACATTTTATTTGCAGATTAGATACCTGGCCTAGAGAGAATGAGTTACTTACTTGCCCAAGATCCAAGAGCTGCTTACGGGCAGTGTTGGGAAAAGAACAAATTAAAAGATTAATCACGGTTAGATTCACTAGCATTTCAATAAAATTTATAGAGTACTTATGGCGTGTTAGGTGCTGTGCTAGGGGTAGGAATACGGGATGCATTTAACTGATGCTTTGTAAATTCACAATATAGAAACTCACATTATTTCAAGGTATATATTATTTACCAGTGCCGCAAACAGAATGCTCTATGGGAGTACAAAATTGGAAGCTATTAATTTTTATTGGGGAGAAGGAGGACAACGAAGCATATACAGGTAGTCCTCGACTTACAACGTATTCGAATTACCACAAAACGCACTTAGAGCTATCTGGTTTTTTTTTTTTTTATGTTTGTTTGTTTCTGGTGCATCTCATTGTTTGTAATGTGCATACAGTGTTGCAGAGCATAATTTGCTGATGTTATCATTCTTAGATGTTCACTCCCCGACACGTAAAGATTGGATTTATAAAGATACTGATAATAAAAGGCAATAATAATGCAAGCTTAAAAAAAAAAAAAAAAGAGGTGTTCGACTTATATCAGAACTGACTTATGACAGAGTTGTGGGAACAGAACCCCATTGTAAGTAAGTCAGGGACTTCCTGTATGCTAAGAAGTGGCATTGTCTGGGAGGTAAATTATGAAGCCTGCTGCAGAGTCATTGCAAGGTGTGGTGGAATGATGTAGGAATCCCTGACGTATGTATGCCTCCCCTCTTACAATTTTTATGAAATGTATTTCTACCCTTGATTTCATAAAAATGTAAAGCTGTAATTTTCTACCTGAAAAATGTACTGGTCTTGTATAGAGGGGAGAAGCCAGAAAATACTTTGCCTTTAAGTGAGTGGAATCTTTAGGTATTAAACACATCTTATTTTCACACCTCCAGAAATAAATTTTCTAGTCATTGGGAAGGTTGCTTACTAAATAGAAGAGAGGCATACTGTTTGATCTCTGGCTTTGGTACTCTGGGCTTTGCAATAAATCAATGACTTCCATGAAGTTCCATGTATATTTAGTTACTAAAAGAGCCCTAGTGGCTTGGTGGTGAAGATCTCTGCTGCTAAATAAAAAGTAGGCAGTTCGAGTCCACCAGCTCCTCCTAGGAAAATGGGGCCGTTCTTCTCCGTCCTATGGGGTCACTGTGAGTTGGAATTGACTCTATGGCGATGGGTTTCAGATACTAAAGATGGCATCAATCACTGTTTTTATATAGATGATAGTATATAAAGGTCCCTGTATTTTCACAACTTTACTAATAATTCCTTAAGCAGACATGTTTCTTTGTAGATAAAGAATCAGGCACAAAGTTAACTCACATGTCCAGTTAGAAAGAATTTAATGACTCCATCACCATATGGTGTCTTGCGAATGTGCCACAAGCCATACTGAGCAGAAAAAAAATCATTGTTCTACAGTGCCTGACGTGGATTCAATATTTGTGTTGGCTTTCAGAAGGCTCATTTTGATGAATATGAATGTGATAGGAGTGTCTAAATCTGTATATGAATCAAATATGAACCAAACAGTAACTCCCTCTGAAGAGGAAATGTTTTGATTTCTTTTCATCCTGCCTGGTCATTTCTTGAGGCATCAAACATCCAACTGCCTTAGGGATGGAGTCTCGTTCTCCTGGGGAAGAAGGACAAGTTCAGGGGACACATAAAAATAAAATAAAATAAAATAAAATAAAATTCTCTCAAATCTGTTATTTTTGCAAGGATCATTGTAAAATTTGCTATCTTCAAAAGAAGTCTTAAAACTGATAAAGGATGGCTTTATTTGAAGGTCTTTTATTATAATCATGCATAGCCCGGAAGTCATGAAGCAATGCTAAATATTCCTCATGTACTGTCAAGTCTATTCCCTTCCAAACCCTGGTGGGGCAGTGGTTAAGAGCTCAGCTGCTAATCAAAAATGTCAGCAGTTCAAATCCACTATTCACTCCTTGGAAACTCTATGGGGCAGTTCTACTCTGTCCTATAAGTTTGCTATGAGTCAGAATCAACTCAACGGTGATGGTAACGGTAAAATGTGTGGCAGAAATATTGAAGAAACATCAACTTTCATGTAAAATAAACATCTCACAGGTTAGAGAATAACATTATCTTCACTCTCCATTTGGGGAAAAAAGGAAAATAAGTTGGACTTAGTAATATAGACAAAGAGGAAATGAAAAAATGCCATAGTTATTATTTTCCTGTAATGGTCTTGGTAGGAACAGAACTTGTATTAGCTGCTAATTGGTGCACAATGATTTATTAAGTGCTATGATCAGGTTTTAAAACAGTCAGTCTTTGCAATATGATGCTGTCTGAAAACCTAATACAACCTCTTTGACTTGTAGATCCTTGAGGAGAGATGATTTCTTTCAAAAGAATAATAAGGATTCATTGAAGTTTACTATTCAAGTTAGTCTTTCATACAAAAATTTATACATACATTGTAATGTGACCCTAGTTGCTCTCCCTATACTCTGACAGCACACTCCTCCTTTCCACCCCGGATTTCCTGTGTCCATTCAGCCAGCCTCTGACCCTTTCTGCCTTCTCATCTCTCCTCTGGACAGGAGCCGCCCATTTAGTCTCATGTATCTACTTGAGCTAAGAAGCACACTCCTCACAAGTATTATTTTATGTCCCATAGTACAGTCTAATCTTTGTCTGAAGAGTTGGCCTTGGGAATGGTTTTAGTTTTGGGCTAACAGAGAGTCTGGGGGCCATGTCTTCCGGGGTCCCTCCAGTCTCAATCAAATCATTAAGTCTGGTCTTTTTACTGGAATTTGAGTTCTGCACCCTACTTTTCTCCTGCTCCGTCAGGGACTCTCTGTTGTGTTCCCTGTCAGGGTGGTCTTTGGTGATAGCCGGGCACCATCTAGTTCTTCTGGTCTCAGGCTGATGAAGTCTCTGGTATATATGACCCTTTCTGTCTCTTGGGCTAATACTCTCCTTGTTGGACAGTCAATCTTAATAGAAGCTGAATAGTTGTGAACGTTAGTTTTTTCCTAACTGACAAGAAAGAAGTAAGACAGGTAATGCAAAAGAATTAATGTATAGCATGGACTTTGAGTAAGAAACCCATGACCTGATTAAGAAGCTTGATGAGCATAGACTTGTTTTCCTTATGTATAAAATAAATGATTATATTAAATAATCTTCTAAATTTCATTTTTGTTATATTTTATAAGTCACAGTTAATATCAGTGCTAAAGAATTCTTACTTTTTTTTTTTTTTTAACATTCTTTATTTTTAGAATAGTTTTAGGTTTACATAGAAGTTGTGAAAACAGTACAGAGTTCCCATATAGCTCTTCTCCTTTGTGCACACAATTTGCCCTCTTATTAACATCTTGCATTCCTCTGGTACATTTGTTACAATTGATGAGCCCATATTGATCCATTACTATTAACTAAAGTCCATAGTTTACATAAGGGTTCACACTTTGTATGGCACAGTCTTATGGGTTTTGACAAATGCATACCATGTATCCACCATTATAGCATCATGCAGAATAGTTTCAGTGCCCTGAAAATGTCTCATGCTCCACCTATTCATCACTCTCCTCCCCTGACCCTCTGGCGACCACACATCTTTTTATTTCTCTAGTTTTTGCTTTTCCAGAATTGGAAAAATTAGACTTAAACACTATTTAGCTTTTTCAGACTGGCTTCTTTCACTTAGCCATATGTGTTTAAGGTTTCTCCGTGGGTTTTCAGAGCTTGAAAGCTCCTTTCCTTTTATTGCTGAGTGATACTCCATTGTATGGATGTGCTACAGTTTATCTAGTCATGTACTGAAGGACTTCTGAGTTGCATTCAGTTTTTGGAAATTATGAGTAAAGCTGTTATAAACATTCATGTGCAGGCTTCTGCATGGGCATAAGTCTTCATTTGGGTAAATACCTAGGAGTGCAATTGCAGGATTGTATGGTAAACCCATGTTAAGCTATGTAATAAACTACCAGACTCTTCCAAAGTGGCTGTACCCTTTTGCTTTCCCACAATCAAAGAATGAGGATTCCAGTCATTCCACTTCCTCACTAGCATTATTATTATTATTTTTGACAAGGCAGTGTCCTGGAAATACCCATTACCCAGTGCCATAGACTCAATTCTACTCATAGCGACTCTATAGGACAGAGTAGAACTGCCCCATAGAGGTTCCAAGGCTGCAATCGTTACAAAAGCAGACTGCCACATCTGTCTCCCACGGAGCAGCTGGTGGGTTCATACTGCTGACATTTCAGTTAGCAATCGAGTGCTTAACCACTGTGCCACCATAGCTCCTTTCTTGGACGTAGTAGTTATGAAAAACCCTCTGTGTATAAATCAGCAGGATGCCTCTTTAAAACAACTATGACTTTTTATACATTTGCTGAAGTGTGCTAAGCACATATTCTATTTATTCAACATCTTTTAGTAAGCGTTTTTATGTCCCAAGTGCCATGTGCCTCATGGTGTGTTAAGGAAGGCAAGTTATATGAGACTATAGTACTGATCTCTAGTTTTGTGATAATTATATGGGATTCAGTGCTATCAAGTACTGATCATTTTCCTTTATTATTCATCTGAAGAGAGATACTCTATTGTTTATTAATAATCAGGCAGGAGGAGATTAAATTTCATTTGAGGTTTATTTTTTTATCATTGCCATTAACTTTAAAAAACCCAGGACTAATACATACATGGAGAGATGAACCAGATAGGAAGTATATGAGTACAATCAGATTGGGTAATTAAAGACAATCGGACAGAGTGACTGTATACAAAAGTGTGGTCAGGTTGTAGGGAAGCTACAGACAGTAATTCGGTGAGAGCACTCCTAGCCAGGCTAAGTCTGATGGGGCGAGGAGGCAAGGAGGGGAAGCATCTACATGAACCCAGAAACAGAGAAGATTGTGTGGAGAGAGCTGCCTGACAAGAGCTGTGAGCACTGGTGGAGAGATGCCCTGAGTTTTCCCCGCTTTTCTCTCTCTTCCTGGAATCCTCCAGAGAGCAAGGAAACCGCTGCTGTAGATGCATACACCTCACGGAGCAAAGCTGAGAAAGAAGGAGAGAGGAGCCGAAGAAGCAAATGGAAGACATGCAGCACAATTAAAAGCTGAAAATTTTCATTTAGCCAGCTCTGCGGTTTGAATACCTGAGCAAAATACATCTTGAATAATAAAACGTTTCTTAACAATCGGTTGATTGTGGAGTTTGTGAAAGCAACACAAGTTTGTATGTTTTCAAAATTATAGGAATGCCCTGGAAACTTCAAAAATTTTACTTCTAAAATTATTTCAGATTTTTGATTAAAGCATGTGTATATACGTGCTAACAACCCATATTTTTAAACATCACACAAACTGAGAGAGACTCTAAGATTGAAGTAGTGATGCTTAGCAAGGCTCTGCTCCTCCTATTCAAAATACATGTGCACATTTTAAACTGTGTACTCTAGCTGTCGTATTTGCTAAGCGAAAAGATTAATGATACCAAGATGCTAATGGAATTATTATGGGCGTATTATTTTAATGAAACAATTGCTGGGGAAATGCTTTTTGTGATTGTAGTATATTTATTAGTGCACCTCATTACCCAGCACTAATTGATATATGATAAATATTTGTTTAACTGAATTAAATTGCAAATAGACTCTCATTTTCCTCGGTATGTAAATAAGCCACTGGAAGAGAATTATTATTTGAATATCTTTATGTATTCTGGGCAACTTAGTAATAAGTGGCAAATATTTGGACTTATTACCAGGCAGTTTCAGCGCCCCATGAACTTCTTGGTCTTTTTATATTGAAATTTTTCACAGATAAATAGGTGAAAATATTTGTTTTAACTGCCTTATTTCCTCATATGATTTTTAGGCACATTTGGAAAGGAAATGAAACTAGTTTGTGTGCAAAGCTATCAGAAAAGTTCTAGAGACTTGATTTCTACTTTAAAAAATTTGATTTTTTTTGTTGCCTTAAAAATAATGAATTCAATGTTTGTACTTATTTTTATATATTTTCCTAAGGATAGACAATATAAAAAATTTATGTCCAATTATAATTTGTATCTGTGACAATCTTTATAGAAAACATTTATGGAAAATAGACTAAAAAATAAAGTAGTTGAAACTATTTAATGGAATAAGGAAATATATGCAGGTTCTGAAAAGAAAATTAGCCACTAGGGGTTGCTGCTGCTCTTCATCAAACCAACTTGTAGTCATAATAAATACTGAAGATTTCAAACCTTGAGGTTCAGTGAGGCAAATTTGGATTTTGAGATGAAATGCTCTAAAAAAAGCAAAAGAACTTCAGGACAGTTAATATTATTTATCAGACAATTTAAGAACTGTGAATCCTTCCATCAAACTAATAATACTAGAGTGTGAAATGTACATTTAGGTTAAAAAAAAAAAATCCACATAAAAGAGAAAGATATTTATAGTAGTCCACGGTAGCTTTGCTTACATAAATCTGTTATATATTCATTGTAAAGGTTTCTGCTCTTCATAAAGTAAAGTATTAACAGCAATAATAACTTAGCTGCGTAGACTAGGTTCTCTCTCAAGTGCTTTGATGTATTTATGCATACACAGTGTATGCTCATACCACTCTATATATTCATATTAACACACCCACAGTGAGAAGGTAAAGACAGGTAGTATAATCACACATTTAAAAGGGAAGAAATTAAGGTACAGAATGTCATAGCTTGTCCAAATTACAGAGGAGTTGAATGTGAATATGTGTGTATTCATATGCACACATGGAGGGCAAAATTGAGGATAATCTTTTCTGTAAAGTGGAGAGAGGTAGCCAAAATGAAATAATGTATCATGCACACACATGTACAAATACACAAATAATATACAAATTTGGAGAGGGAAAATGAAAGCGAATTATCTTAGGTGTATCAATTAGGATTCTCCGGAGTAGCATAACTGATAGTCATATATAGACATATACACACAGAACACATTTAAGGGATTTGCTCAAGTGATTACGGGGGTTTGCATGTCTGACATCTATAGGGCAGAGCAGGCAGGTTTGAAACTTATAGGCAGGATTTCTATGTTAGACTTGAGGCAGAATTTCTTCTTCCCTGGGAAATCTCAGTTGACCTTAAGGCCTTCAAACTATTGGGTGAGGGGCGAGGCCCACCCACAATATTGAGAGTAATCTCCTTTACTTAAAGTCAACTGATTGTAAACATTAATCACATCTACAAAATATCTTCACAGCAACATCTAGACTAGAATTTGACCAAACAGCTAGGCAGCATAGCTGGGCCAACTTGACACAAAATTAACCATCACAATATGCTTTATTAATAATAAGTATTATAATCTTTGAAACTGAAATCTACCAAAAATGCATTATGCTTACTATGAAAAAAAAAAAAAAAAAAAACAACCCAATGGCCAATATAGACTTACAAGACACATCCTCTAAACTAGAAGAATTTAAATAGAGTTGAGTAGTTACGATGTATATTGTCAAAATAACATGTACTGCATAATTTTATGTAAAAAAGTTATCATTATTGCACATTCAGAATGTAGGAGATCACTGTGGGTTGTAATAAAGTAAACTGAAGCGCTCTATGGAGGAAATGGAATTTGAACTTGGTCATGAAGTTTGAGAAAAATTCACATACGTGGTGGGAGTGTTCCAACATGGAAAAACACTCAGGAATCTGGCTGGTGTGGACATATCAGAAGACAGTCAAGACATCAATCTGACTGTCTTCCCAAGTAGAGATGGGGAGGAGTAGTTGTAAGAATCCAGGCTCTAGAAAAAGAAATGGCGACAGATTTAGTGAGATTTTGAATTCCAGGCCAACCTGCTTTGACTTTATTCAATATATTTAAATGAGAAGTGCTATATAATCAAAGCAGCATTTAAAAAGATTAATCTGTTTGAAAGATAGATTCAAATGAGGAGAAACTTAAGTAAGAGAAGTTCTGTGAAGAATCTGTTTTATGGAATAAACGTGAGATAGTATAATCCTTAATTAGGACAGTGGCAATGAAAATCGAAAAAAAAAAGAAAAGAAACATGAAACAGTATGGATTTTCATCGATTAAATGTGGATGTTTTGGAAGGGCAAGGTAAGAAATGGTTATGAGAATTTAAACCCTGTGGGCATGAATAAAGAGGAAGAGAAAGTAAATTTATACTATGGAGAAACATCCCGGAACAGTCTGTTTAGTTTTTGATATGTTCAAATTTCTTTCATTGATTAAATATAATGATTTTCTTCAGAGATTCAGGACAGAGCTGCAGAAAGGAGGTAGGTTGTCAGTATGGACTTGATATTTATATTTAGAAATGCAAATTTAACCAGGTAGAGGGGATAACATTTCTGAGCAAAAGGGAAAAGAGAAAGCAAAGGATTAAAGACTAAAATACCAGCTAATCCACATGTAGTGGTTAGAGAAAGACAAGTCATCATTGAGATATTGAAAATGTTTGTTATAGATGTATACAGAAGAAGGGAGATCAACTAACCAGAACCAAAGAATGAGGGATTTCCTGAAGTAAAGCTCTAAAAGTTGGTTAGGGGCATGGAGAAAATGTCACAGAGTTAAGTCATTAAGAACAGGTCGGTGACATATTGGATAGTGTAATTCCATCAATGGAGACCTGGTGGCACAGTGGTTAAGAGCTCAGCTGCTAACCACATGTCGGCAGTTCGTCTGATAGGGTTGCTATGAGTCAGAATTGACTCAACGGCTATGGTTTTTTTTTTTTTTTTTTTTTAATTCCATCCAAGTGTTGAAGATAGAAGTGAGGTGTCAATAGGTGTGAAATGAAGAGGGGAAAAATAGTAGAGGCTGGGCTAAATCATTGTTTGAGAAGATAGGCAGTGAAATGAAATTGAATAGTAACCTACATAGGACATTTAGGATCAAAAGACCAGCTATTAGAATTAAATATTGTGTTAGGAAATAACATGATATGCTTGTAGCCAAACAGGGGGAAAAAGGAAGAAGATTGAGAAATGAAAGATCCAAAATAAAGAGATAATAATCCAAGGACTAAGTGTCAGAGGACATTGAAAGAGATGGAACTATGGACGAAAGCTAAAGCAATAGCCTTGGAAAGCTCGGATGACATAACTTTTGACAAGATGGAAGAGACATGTTAGAGTACAGGTTTAGATGGGTATATTCTTAGCTTTCTCAAATCTATTTTGAAATTATATCTGGTACAAGTCAATCAATAAAAACCAGGATAGCTTCAGTCATCCTTGTGTTGTCAGAGTTGACACTGAAAAAAAGAAGGGAGGATGGAGGGGACTCTGCCTGCCTCACAATTGTCCTGCTATCCAGTGCTGAGCACAAATCCTCACGGTCATGTGTGAGCCACAGTTTACAGTAGGACTGTTTGGATGATGTCTATTTAAAATCTAACAACAAATGAAATTGAGTCTTTTTGAGAGCCTGAAAAGAGTAGCAGTATTAGAGCATGTTAATCAAGGTTCTAAACCTCCTTGTCTTTGCCATTTTAGCCTTATGGGTTCTATTTTTAATAAGACATTTCCATCTTTAAAAGCCACATACAAAAAGCCTGAACTATTCTGTAGTTCACAAACAACAGAACAGCAAAACGTGGTTGTCCTTAATCACAACTGGGTAAAGAATTGCTGGTTTGAGTTTCAGCCCGTCAAATTTTCTCCTTCTTGTGCTGATCTGTATGCAGACCCTGTGACCTGGTTTTGCTCTTTGCTACCTGTGGATTTCCTGATCTCTGACCACCTGTTCAGCCTTTCACTCATCCAGCGTCTTTTCTAGGGACTCCTTACCTGTGCGTTTGGTGCCCCATCTGCCTGTCTAGCTAATTAACTACCATACTCTGACCTTCTGAACTTTAATTGTTGTTGACTTTAGTGTTGAATTGCCCCCTCCGACCTGGGGAAGGATATGACAACGTATATAGATCGTCTGCCTCCACTCCTATGCCATATCTTCATTTCCAAGCCCTGCTTGGCTGTTCTTAATACTGGTTCCTTACCATTTAGAAACACTTGGCCCCAAGTCCTCACAGAACAGAAATTAAAACATGATGCCAAGATTTTCATTCTGGGGATAAGGACAGTTAGGATGATATTAAAAATGTAGGACAATATCTGAAAAGACAATAATTCAGAAGGAAGCTAAATAAGGTTGGTTGTGAACCTATTATACTTAAGGTTATAAATTACAACAACCAGCTGCTGTCTTGTCACGTCGGACTCATGGGTGACTTCATGAGTGTCAGAGTAGAACTGTGATTCACAAGGGTTTCCAGGCTGCTTTTTCAGAAGTAGATTGTCGGACCTTTCTTCTAAGGTGCCTCTCAATTTTTTTTTCCTGTTGCCATGGAGTCGATTCCAACTCATAGTAACCCTATAGGACAGAGTAGAACCCACAGGGTTTCCAAGGAGCAGCTGGTGGATTTGAACTGCTGAGCTTTTGGTTAGCAGGCAAGCTTTTAACCACTGCACCACAGAGGTTTGTCTAGATGTATTGTATTCCCAAATTTATTTTGGATGCTCACAAGATTTAAGGTATAATTGCTACTATTTCACAGCTCAGGGAGAAGAATCATCACCTACTTTTATTATAATGTATTAACTATTCTCTAGGTTAAGATGCACTGGAGTTCTATTTTATATTTTTTTAAGGTCCCAGTTGTGAATCATTGTAATAGTTTTTTTTATAATACTTAAAACTATGTAACTCTATTAAGACAGAAATATTTTAAACATTATTGCATTTTAATTATCTTTATTTGTATCCATTACATATGTGTATATCGTACCGATATGAGTTCAGTAACAGAGAAAGTACCATCAACGCTTGTTTCCTGAAAGATTCACTATGTCATGATATTTGGGAGACTGGTAATTGTTTTTATCATTTGTATCTAATTTCTCCATGATGTTTCTTCCCAAATTTTTCATGCCATGCCATTCATAGGAAACAAAAATATGTAAGGTGCATCAGAGGAAATGTAGCAGGCTGCCCTAGGCCAGTGGTGACCTGCTGAGGGGTTCATGTATCCCAAACCCAATTAACCATCCTGAGGGTTTAGGGGATCATTATATCTTACAAGTTTATCGTATTACCACAATGGATTTGAAGTTCTGCTAGGGAACCTCTATCCACCCAATCAACAACCTGAAAATAAAGTCTGGAATTATCCTTGATTCCCCCTTCTCTCTCCTTCCCATCCTTAACAAACAAAACACCTAGAAACATCCTGAATCTCTCCCGTTCATTCCATTATTTATTTATTTATTTCCCTAGTTCAGGATAGCATCATATTTTCCTGTATCTCTTTCTGTACCTTCATAGTTGGTCTTCTTCATTCTAACATTTTCTCTCTTCTGTGACTTTACTTAGGAGCCTTGGTGGTGCAGTGGTTAAGTGCTAACCAAAAGGTCCGTGGTTGAAACATACCAGCTGCTTCGTGGGGAGAAAGACGTGGCAGTCTGCTTCTGTAAATATCACAGCATTGGGAACTCTATGGGAAAGTTCTACTCTGTCCTGTAAGGTTGCTATGTGTCAGAGTTGACTTGACAGTGATTTTTTTTTTTTTTTGGTTCGTAACTTTGGTTTACCCCCTCTGAATAGAATGCTCTTCCAACAACTCTTAGCCCAGTGAAAGGTCCAATTTATGAAACTCAGCTCAACCATCTCCATCAGGATGATCTTCCTGATGCTCCAAATTCCCACATTAGCCAGACTGCACACTTCGCTATGTTTCTATAAAAACTTTGTACATATTTATGCCTCTGCGTGTAAAACATCGTGCCATAATTCTGCTTGTGAGTCTATTTCCCCGATTAAACTCAGAGATCATTAAGGACAAAGAACATATGTAATTATTCTTTTTTTTCCTCTGGAACTCATCTTACTGATTAGCATAAAGTGGGCACTCAATAAATGCATGTTAAATAAATGAATGAATACGTTAACCTGTCTTCCTACTTAATTATTTATTTTTCATGGAAAAGAGGGCTTATTTTTACGTTTCTATGTTTCTGGCACAGTAACAAGTATACAGCAGGTGATTAACAAATATTTGTTTGATGACTATATCTATTTTTTTTTTCCTTTCAAGGTCTTATGTGAGAAGAGCTATTCCTTCTTCCATCTCTCTTTCCAACATTTGCTTGTACCTTGTGATAGACTCTTGGGAATACAGTAAGATTTTACAGTAAAAAGAAAATGGTAATGAATGTTTAGCAAAATTTTAGTTTAAGTACTTTGGAGATTAAAGTACATTTCCAAGGTCTAGATAAGAAGAGCTCATTCTCAGTGAAATGGCATTACAATGAGAACTATGCAAGACATCATTTGTCTCCCCAAATACTAATGATAAAATACAATATAATACATTGGAAAACTTCTTTTGGGTGAGGAAATATCTATGAAGAGCTTGGTATGAGGTAGGCAAGAGACTGATTGATTTCCTATGAGCCTTATACCACCATTTTCTATTCTGAGAATTCAGGACAAAAAATAATGGAGGTGGGAAAGCAGGATTATTTCAATTCAATTAAACATTTGACAAATATTCTTTACTTATCGCACATTTGTATTGTTTCGTAACGCTTCATGTGTCTGCCACTTCACTAGAAATGTGAAGTTCTTAATCTCCAACTCTGTGTCCTTTTCGCATTTATCTATCAAGCACACAGCACAGTTTTTAAGTCAGAGTAATTCAATGACTGAATTAATACATTTATTGATCAACTATGTATAATTCACTGTCAAATTAAGTACTGCCCTGCATACAGGGATAAGTCAGATACATTTTCTTCACTCAGTCCAATAGAGGAGGGGATGGGCAGGAGACATGGGGTGGTGTTACACAAAGTAAAAAATGATAAATATTACGGGAAAATACTTACATAGTGCAATGGGGATCATGGCCATATTTACAGGGTAAATTAGCCCTCTTATTCACACTGACGTGCAAAGCCCTAAAATTAATGCAGAATGGGCTTCTGTCAAGAAAGCATACTACTCTGGACCCTAGACTTTGGATTCATCATCAAGTTCCAGAAATATGTTGACATATTGAATCTATAAGGTGAATCTAATAAGAAAGCATTTAGCAGTAATAAATGGAAAGCCTGATACAAACCAAGTACAAAAATCAAAGAATGGGTAAAAATATTTTAGAATTTTTTTTAAACTCTGAGTCCAATACAAATCACCAGTGATTTCATTTCTAAAAATGTTACGAATTCAAACTTCATTGATAGCATGATATGGACAAGGCTGATAATCATTCCCTCCTTACTTTGGGCATGTTGGAATCATTAAATGCGTTAATATTTTACTGATTCATTATTTGTTTAATTTATATGCTGCCTGATTTCCAAAATGGTTTGAGACAGCTACCTGGGCCTTCTTTTCATCTAAAGGTTCCGGACAAAGTAGAGTACAGAAAAACTAGAGAACATCCAAAATAATGAGTAGATTTGAAGCTGTGTAACATTAGCAACAATTAAGAAACTAGAAATATGTGCATTTATTCATTAATAAGAATTCATTTAACAAATATGTGTTTAATACCTTCTATATAACAGATATATTCCATTAGAGCCTGAGGATCCAATGGTGAAGGAAAAAGCAAACAATGAAAAATCTTCCTGCATTTTTATGAAACTTATAATGTAGATGAGGAAAGAGACATTAATCAAATGATCCCAGGGATAAATGTGTATTTACAACTCTTATGAGTCCTGAGAAGGACGAGCACATTGTTATGTTCTGAAAGCGTAACTAATGGGGAGTGCTAGATTTAGTTAAGATGGTCAAAGTAGGCTCCCTTAAGAAAGTGAAAACTGAGTTGAGATCTTTTTGATAAATAAAATATTAGTAAATCTTTATTCCTCCTTATTGATGATGGATGTGGAAATCAATATAATACTTTAAGAAGGTAATTTGGCAGTAAATATAAAAATGTAAAATATGAGTATTCTTTGAACCAGAAAATCAATTTCTGAGACTCTGGCTGAAGAAACACTGAACACATGTATAAGAGCATATGCACAGGATGTTTTCTTTGCAACATTATTTCTAAGAGTACACACTTTTAAACAGGTTAATCTCATCAGTAGGCAAGAACAATTGATGAATAATGAAGTATCCATAACCTTAGTCATAAAAAATGGTATATTGACTCTTGGTACAGTGTTGTATTTAATTTATGAATCACTGATTTAAGAAGTTTGAATTTATATGTGAGTGAAATGGGAATATAATTTTCTTTCCTTATTGTCTTAGTTGGCTAGCTCTCCCATAACAGAAATACCACTAGTCTATGGCTTTAAAAAAGAAGAATTTCTTTTCTCGTAGTTCTGGAGGCTAAAAGTATAAATCAGGGTCTCAGTCCTGTTAATTTCTTTTATGGGCCGCTCTCCTAGTTTCTGGTGACTGTCATCAATCCTTGGTGATCCTTGGCATTTGTGTTCCCCCTATGTGTGGCTCTGTGTCTATTCTGCTCCTCTTAAAACTTGGAAGTGATTTAGGACCCACTCTATTCTGCTATGATTTCGTTGACTAAACAAAAGAAAAACTTTATTTTCAAACAGGATCATATTCACAAATACAGGGGCCAGGACTCATATAATACACATTTTGGGGGCAGGGGCACAATGCAATCCCTAAAATTGATAATGTCTTTGGTGCTTTTTTCTTATCAGCTCACTTTATTATCCAGCTTTTCAGCTGTTCGTTTGCTGGCTCCATAGAAAACTGGGGGATTATTGCCTCTTATTTAATTCTCTGAAAGAATTTGTATAAGATTAAGAGTTGGTAGAGACGCGTGTGAAAATCCAGCAGAGCCTTGGTTTTTCTTTGTGGGAGTATTTTATCTACTGCTTCAATTTCTTTAATTGTTACTGAACTCTTCAAGTCGGTTTTTTTTTTTTTTTAATTTCTACTCAACTCAGTTTTATAAATTATGTTCTTAAGAATTTACTTATTCTTAATTTTTTTTTTTTAACAAGTTAAATTAACACAGTGTTAAGGATGGTGGTTATGGAGACTGTGACCTAAGTAAGAGACGTGCGGCAGATGCAGTTAGCTGTCTTGTGCCACATTTCTCTGACCCACCTCTGATTCCGTCTGCAATCTTGATTGACCATTCTTCTGCATACTGAGAGTGTCTTCCCAAAAAATCCCACTTAGTCTCTCTCTTTTTTGCATCTCAGTACTCGCTCTGAAGCTGCATGACCTAGCTTATCCCTTGCACAAGGTAGGTTAGAGTTAAAGGAGAGTTAACATCCTTGGGAACAGCATTGAACTAGTAGGGGGTAGATTAAATGTCCTGGCTTGCCACCCTTTGAAGGTACAATCCTGAGGTGCATTGTACAAGCCCCACAGAGGTTCCCCAGTAAGATAGCTCTCCAGTTGCCCAAAGCAGTGACCAGCACCATAACACATCCAGTATTTTTTCTCTTTTTCTGGCTCACTTTCCTTACTCCCTCATTCCAGATAGCTGGGATAACCCATCAAATAAATTATCTACATCCAGCTTCTTGTTTGAGAAATTGCATTTTGGAAAACAAAAACCAAGAACCACAGTAAAATAGGAACAATTTTAAGAGTGTGGCGGGAACTAAATGTCCCTGGATGGTACAAATGGTCAAGCTCTCAGCTGTTAACCAAAATGTTGGAGGTTTGAGTCCAACGAGAGGCATCTCGAAAGAAAGGCCTGTTGATCTACCTCTGAAAAGTCAACCATAGAAAACCCTATGGAGCACAGTTTTCTGACACACATGGGGTTGTCATGAATCGGAATCAACTCAACAGCAACTGGTTTGGTTTTTGGTTTGGACGTGAACTCAAGATTGTGATTCATTTAGTTGTGCCCCTGAGAGGTGAGGGTAGGCAAGGGGAAATGACTGATTTGTTTAGATAAGAAAATATCATTTTGATATACTATTTGGTGAATAAAAATCAATGTATATAATGTGAAATGGGTTGAAGAAAAAGAAGCCAAAACTGTAAAGTTCGTATTGAGTCCTAGAAAGAAAATCAACAGCGGTGGCCTTTAGAAGGTTACCTTGGGAGAGCTGTGAGCTGTGGGCAACACTTTAACTTTTTATTTGTCTTTATAGTTCTAATTTTTATAATTACCATGTATGACGAGAGAGATATTCATTCTATATTTTATTTGGTCAAATATTGGTGGTTGGGGATTTAAAATAACAAGAAGCTCAAAAATATAGCTTGCTGTTAGCTGGATTTTATACGGAACATTTTGTTGGTAATGTACACTATCTCTTCTACTTAAGGATGCAACAGGTCAGATTCTGAAAGTCCAAGAGCTGGAAAGGCTAAAGTCTCTCTACTCAAGCAATGGCTAGTGCTGTCTGTTGTTGGCAGGCAGAGCAGGCAGGCGTTTGTTTTGGGTCATAGTTTTGCTTGGAATTTTGTAAAAATTTCACAGGTAAAGCAGTTTCTGTGTTTATTGATAATTACCCAAAGTTCAAATGGGCTATGTTCAACATTCAGGAAGTTAGTCAAACAGTAAAAAGCATCTCTCAAATTTGCTGTTTGCTTGCAAATGATTAGAGCACTTGGTTTTTTAACTGCAGTTATAACATTTAATTCTTTCCTCTGAATTTACACTTCTACGAACTCAATTTCCAAGACTGATGATTATATAGAGTGGTAAGATATATGTTATCAGATCAAATTAGTGAAATCTGACCAGAAACTTGATGCTCACCTCTGATCAATACTGTGATAGCATGACACTCTTTGAATTTTATTCTGTCAAGATATAATTTATATAATATGATCTAGAATATTTAAGATAATACCAAACTAGAGCCGAGAAAAACCTGCTTTCTAACATTGCTTCTGCCATTGATTATTTGTATTGTCTTGGCCCTCATTTGACTGATCTCTAACATTTTTAGTATTGTACCATTGATGCTATATTTGTTTGAAATATCCCTCCAAGCTATACCTGCCATCCTTTCAATCTCTTTGTAAATGACATAGGAAAAGACAATTTTTTTTTTATTGTACTTTAGATGAAGGTTTACAGAACGAACTAGCTTCTCATTAAACAATTAGTGCACATGTTGTTTTATGACATTGGTTTATAACCCCATGACATGTCAACACTCTCCCTTCTCAACCTTGGGTTCCCTATTACCAGCTTTCCTATCCCTTCCTGCCTTCTAGTCCTTGCCCCTGGGCTGATATGCTCCTTTAGTTTATTTTTGTTTTATGGGACTGAGAAAAGACAATTCTTGCTACTCCATGCTTTAGTCAATAAAATCACTTTCTAATCTTGGATTAAAGATAATTAAAAACAGTAAAATATTTGAAATATTTTATAAAGTATTTATAAAGTAATAAGAATAGTAGAATTGTATTAAGTCAAATATACAGTAATATGAAAACCCCAAGCCCTTCCTGTCTCTATGATATTTTAACTGAAAAAAAACAGAAATATAACTTTTCTTGTTTTTTGTATTATACAGATAATGACTGAACGACTAAGATTTTAAAAGGCTATACCATAGAATGTGTACTTTCAACAACCATAAATACTGAGTAAAATCAGCCTGAACAAAGGCAACAGTGCTTAGTATACTAACTTTTAAAATTATAGTCAGTTACTGAAATCTGAATGAATTGAAGCATGATGATTAACTTGGCAATGTTGTCTCAAGAAAACAGAAAAAGATAATACATAAATTATAATAATCAAATCTAGATGCCAGACAAACAAAAAATATCCAAGTTAATATTTAAAAAAAACATATTTTCCTCTACCAGTAGTCTCAAATGAATGTGCAAAGGAATGTAAACAGTTACATTATTTACCGACTTATTTTTGCTTACCCATGAAATACAGTCATGCCTAAAATGAAACGAGGCTATATTGTCAACAGGCACAATTATAAATGAATTAAGTTACAAAACATTCGGATTCAAATGGCATATTTACAGGGTGTGTACCAAGGAAATGAATTCAGGTAGAGTTCAACAGGAGTTAGCCAATTATCCGATAAAATTATTCATTATCATACAAGAGATCATTGATAAAATGGGCTATGTAATCATTAGTTATAAACATGAAAAAAAGAAACAAAAAGTTAATAAATATATTTCAGTATTTGAAGCACACAATCATGCTTCAACTCAACTTAGAAGCTTGCTGTAGAAAAAAAAGAGAGAGAACAGACAATCTTTTAGTGGAACTGCTTGACATCAAGGGTACTTACATCTCATAGCTGACCTAGCTGATTTAGAATGAGAAGTATCATTTCTTAATACTTCACAAACGCTTCTGCCATTTCCAACCGGATTCCTCCTATGCTTGCTCCTCCTACGCATTGACCTTCCACTTCACAATTTTTCCAGATAAAGCATCATCACAAAGCCCGTATCTATCCCCATCCAATCCATGTACCACGGCAGAATAACCTCAGGACATGAAAGTGACCACTTACCAGCTGTATGAAGAGTTTAAAATGACTACCATTCTTTACGTATTAATTGATGAGAGCGGGAAGTATTATATGGTTGAAAATTACATTTTTCACTCATTGAAAATAATTTTGCAACGCTTGTTCTCTGCCAACCACTTTGTTATGACTGTGGTCAACTGCAGTGATTAAGATGAATACGGGCCTGCCCTGAAGGAACTTTCATTCCTGTTGGGGAGATTCACATAGCCTGGGATGCCATCTATTATAAGAAGAATACTTCTTTTCCTTTTCTGATATTTCTATCCAGGTGGAGAGAAATCCAAATGTATAATACTTGTAGCCTCAGTTTGCCCTTGAGAGATGGAGTGATCTTTCAGATAAGAGATTTCAGATAAACAACTAGGCATGTGGGGCTCAACACACCTCTTCTTTATCTTGAGTGCAAATAGCATTTTCCACTGTTCCTGCAGGTCCAGGTTTTCTGCCAGGGAGATCCAGCACTGCCTATAAACCTGTTGCTGTTGAGTTGATTCTGACTCATAGCGACCCCATAGGACAGAGTAGAACTGCCCTATAGGGTTTCCAAGGAGCATCTGGTGGATTCAAACTGCCCACCTTTTGGTTAGCAGCAGAGCATTCCAATTCTGCACCACAAGGGCTCCTGCCTATAATCAGGTGGGTAAATTTACTTAATCCTAGAGTCTACTGAGCTCTCACACAATGCTAATACTCCCAATGGTCATTATCAGTAAGAAAGGTAATACTTTCCAAAAAAAAAATTCTGCATTTGTTTAGTACCTGTTTGGGGAAGAGAATTACTATATGTTAGTATCTCTCAGAGATCCCAATGCAACCAGAGTGTGAGAATGAGTGAATAGACAGCATATATATTATCCTAATTTTCTTAATGCATATCAGTTCAGTGAATATTGTTCTAACAGAAGGATATTCTCCATTCTACATCCTCTTCTGAATCTAGCTTGAATTTCTGGCAATTCCCTGTCAAAGTACTGCTGCACCCGCTTTTGAATTAGCTTCAGCAAAATTTTACTTGCTTATGATGTTAATGGCATTGTCTCATAATTTCTGCATTTGGTTGGATCACTTTTCTTTGGAACAGCATGAATAAGGGTCTCTTCCAGTCATTTGACCAGGTAGCTGTCTTCCAAATTTCTTGGCATAGACAAGTGACCTCTTCCGGCACTGCACCTGTTTGTTGAAACATCTCAGTTGGTATTGTGTCAATTCCTGGAGCCTTGTTTTTCACCACTGCCTTCAGTGCAGCTTGGACCTCTTCCTTCAGTACCATCCATTCTTGATCATATGCTACCTCCTGAAATGACTGAATGTCAATCAATTCTTTTTTTGTAGAGTGACTCTGTGTATTCCTTCCATCTTCTTTTGATGCTTCCTGCTTCATTCAGTATTTTCCCTGTAGAATCCTTCAACGATGCAACTTGTGGCTTAAATTTTTTCTTCAGTTCTTTCAGCTTGAGAAATGCCAAGCATGTTCTTCCCTTTTGGTTTTCTAGCTCCAAGTCTTTGCACATGTGGTTATAATACTTTCCTTTGTCTTCTTGAACTGCCCTTTGAAATCTTCTGTTCAGCCCTTTTACTTCATCATTTCTTCCATTTGCTTTAGCTACTTGATGTTCAAGAGCAAATTTCAGAGTTTCTTCTGACATCCATTTTGGTCTTTTCTTTCTTTCCTGTCTTTTTAAATGACCTCTTGCTTTCTTCATGTATGATGTCATTCCACAACTCGTCTGATCTTTGGTCATTAGTGTTCAATGTGTCAAATCTATTCTTAAGATGGTCTCTAAATTCAGGTGGGATATGCTCAGGGTCATACTTTGGCTCTCGTGGACTCATTCTAATTTTCTTCAACTTCAACTTGGACTTGCATTTGGGAGCAAATGATGGTCTGTTCCAAAGTCGGCCCCGGCCTTGTTCTGACTGGTGATAATGAGCTTTTCCACAGATGTAGTGGATTTGATTCCTGTGTATTTCACCTGGCAAGGTCCACTTGTACAGGTGCTGATTATGCTGTTGAAAAAGGTATTTGTAATGAATTCATTGATCTTGTGAAATTCTATCCTGCAATCTCTGGCATCGTTTCTATCAGGAAGGCTATATTTTCCAACTACCAATCCTTCTTCTTTGTTTCCAACTTTCCCATTCCAATCACCAGTAATTATCAATGCATCCTGATTGCATATTCAATCAATTTCAGAGTGCAGAAGTTGGTAAAAATCTTCAATTTCTTAATCTTTGTCTTTAGTGGTTGGTGTGTAAAGTTGAATAATAGTCATATTAACTGGTCTTCCTTGTAGGCTTATTGATATTATCCTATCACTGATATCACTGATAGCGATGTACTTTAGCATAGAACTTGAAATGTTCTTTTTGAAGATGAATGCAAAGCCATACCTCTTCAATTTGTCATTTCTGACATAGTAGACCATATGATTGTTTGATTCATAATGGCCAATACCAGTCCATTTCAGCTCACTAATGCCTGGGATATCAGTGTTTATGTGTTCCATTTCATTTTTGATGATTTCCAATTTTCTTAAATTCATACTTTGTACATTCCACATTCCATTTATCAATGGATATTTGCGACTGCTTCTTCTCATATTGAGTTGTACCACATCAGCAAATGAAGGTCCTGAAAGCTTGACTCCATCCACATCATTAAGGTTGACTCTACTTTGAGGAGACAGCTTTTCCCCTTTTGTCTTTTGAGTGCCTTCCAACCTGAGGGGCTCATCTTCCAGCACTACATCAGACAATGTTCTACTGCTATTCATAAGGTTTTCATTTGTTAATTCTTTTCAGAAGTAGACTGCCAGGTCCTTCTTCCTAGTCTGTCTTAGTCTAGAAGCTCAGCTGAAACCTGTCCATCATGAGTGACCTTGCTGGTATTTGAATACTGGTGACATAGCTTCCAGCATCACAGCAACATGCAAGCCCCCACAGTATGACAAACTGACAGATGCATGGGGGAATAGGCCTCCTAGAGGTCGAAATTCTCCATTTCTCCGAAATGCCATTTATGTGTATCCTGTACCTTTATTATTATAATATTTTATTGTATTTTTGATGAAAGTTTACACAGCAAATTAGGTTCCATTTAACAATTTCTATACCTATTGTTCAGTGATATTGGTCATATTTTTCACAATGTGTCTGATTGTTCCCTTTCCATTAATCTTCCTTCTCCCCCTCCCCCTCCCCTTACCTTCTCATGAGGGTAAATGTTGACCCTTCGGTCTCATATAGATGATTTTTTTAAAGGAGAGCAATACTCACAAGTGATATTGTTTATTTTATTTGTATTCTTTATCTTAGCCACTTAGAAGAAAGAAGAGGACATTCTTTTTTTTTTTATTGTAATTAAATGAAGTTTACATTTCAAGTTACTATCCCATAGAGAATTTTTTTTTAACATACATTGTTATGTGACCCCAACCACTCACCCCATTCTGTTACAACACACTCCTCCCCTCTGCCCCTGATTCCCCATGAACATTCAACCAGCTCCTAACTCTCTCTGCCTTCCCATCTCACCTCCTGACAGAAGCTGCCCCCTTGGTCTCTTGTATCTACTTGACTAAGAGGCACATTCTTCACAAGTATCACTTTATGTCCCACAGTCCAGTCCAATCCCTAACTGAAGAGTTGGCCTTGGAAATTGTTTAGTTCTGGGGCAATAGAGAGCCCAGGGGCCATGCTTTCCAGGGCACCTCTAGTCTCAGTCAGACCAGTAAGTCTGGTCTTCTTACTAGAACTTGAGTTCTGTATCCCATCGTTCTACTACTCCATCAGGGACCCTCTGTTGTGTTCCCTGTGAGGACGTTCATTGATGGTGTCCAGGCAACCATCTAGTTCTTCTGGTCTCAGGCTGATGAAGTCTCTGGTTTATGTGGCCCATTCTCTCTCTTGGGCTAATACTTTCCTTGTGTCTTTGGTGTTCTTCGTCTTCCTTTACTCCAAGAGGTTGGAACACATTGATGCATCTTAGATGGCCGCTTGCAGGCTTTTAAGACCCCAGACGCCACTCACCAAAGTAGGATGCAGAACATTTTCTTAATAAGCTTTGTTATGCCAATTGACATACATGAACAGGACATTCTTATATGTTTTTCTTCAGAAAGAATCTGTTTTCAGGGCATTATCTTCAATTTTTCCAGAAGCCATCAATGATTCTTTCATCTTTGGAAAGTCCTCAGTCATGTGCCTCACTGGACTTCTTAATTTACTTAAACACTTGCCATGTACAAAACTTTGTATCCTTAGTAATTTCTTTTCTTCACTGTGACATTGGCCATTTAGGAAAAATATAAAGTCAGAGTTTGGAAGTGGGGAGAGTGAGGTTGGCACATATTGGAAAATTCTTTCTCTCTTCCTAGATGGCTTTTGTTTTATTTTCCATCCATAGAATCACTTTTTATTCTCTTATAGAGACTCATTCCATTCACTTTTCAATTTCTCTCTCAGATACATCCCCATGTCTGCTTCTTTTTCCATTAGCTACAGTCTCTAGCTATGGTGCCATCAGGATTGCTATCAGTTGTATTGGAAATAAATACACTTTTTATTATAATTTTATTATAACAGCTTTCTGAACCTAAAAATATTGTATGCAAATATGCATGGGGACACATACAGACACACACACTCACACAGATTCATATATCAGGCACACCCTGTCTCCCATTTTATGACTTTATTCAGGTACTTTACTCTGATGCTTGGTTCAAGGTCTCCTTAAGAAGTGCATCGATTCTGGAAGCCTAAGTGATCTAAACCTCACCCCCATTTTCTCCCAGTTGAATAGCATAAGCCACAGCCAACTGTATTGTGTATTGTTCTATAAGAGCCAGTAAGTCCAGTTAGATGAGTCGTAGCAGATAAGTAAATGACGGTACATTTCAAATGGCACCCACTGTTTCACCTTCTGTAAACTGAGCCGGAGTTCTCACATTTATCAATTCCTTCTTATACAAGGTCTCCACTGTCAGAATAATTTTAACAAGAACTCTGTTTCCCTTTACACATATTATTTTAAAATATACTTCCACATGGAATATAACAATTCCCAAAGTAGGAAACCAGAAGTAGATTATCACTCGTCCATTTGCTCTAATCTCGGTGAAATTTATCTCACTGCATCTCAGATTCAGGTCTTCTTAGCCTGACTTACTGTAACTCTACTTCACATAAATGGCCCTGGAATGTGACCCAATGAACATAGACACCAGCTATTAATATTCTTGATGCTGTGACCAACTAATGCATATTACCAAAGCAAAACTTTTTTTTTAGCAAGTGGTATATAAAACAAAGGCTGTAAAATTTCTGGCAGCTTCTGTTGAATTTCTTCCTCGCCAATTGCAGATTAGGAGCCAGGGAGCAGAGGCATCTGTAAAAGACACCCTACCTGAAATCTACAATTAGGAACAAGCACTGCTAACAAAACAAGGAGTCTGGGGCACGTGCAGCGGAGAGCATGTCAGGGAGAAGCTGCTGCTGGGAAAGTTAGGAAGCAAACGCTTAGCTGACATTGCACTACTAGCAAATGTACATAGATTTTTTCCCTCAACTATCCATCCTTTATTGTAACTATCAAATTAGCAAGTGTGTTAGAGAGAGTGCCATGCTCCTGAGAAGGGGTAATAATTTCTTCTCCTCTCACTCTTATTGCTGGTTGACAGTTCCCTAGGGGGACAGCCGAAGTAAATTTAGACCTGCCCTGACAGAAGCAAGTCAGCTCATTAGCAGCTGCCATCATAGCACTTTACCTTCAGCTCACAGATGGAGACAAGGGCTCTTTGAAGGCGATTCTAAGGCAGCTTCACGTGGAGCAGGATAAGTGGGGATCCTGTAAAGTGTCGTTTCCCTGGAAACCAAGTGCAACAAATACCCTGTTGTCATCAGTTCAGGATGTGTACAGTTCACACATAAATGCTGGTTTTGTGGAGAAATTTGCACAGTTGATGCCTGTGTTATAGATATGTGTAAGTGAGAGGTCTAAAGGACCGTCTGTCAGATCCTTTATGGAGTCATGAACCTCCTTTGAGAGAACAGTAGCATGTGAAAAGGCCTGAAATAAATTACTCCTATACGATGCACGTGTGATACGGAGTTCCTATGTGAAATACAGATTCCCTTACACAATTTAGAAAGAGGCATCAATTTTAATTGAATTAGATCTTGTTTTAACCTAGAGTTTATCTTGTTAATTCAAATCCCCAGATTCTTATTTGTGGGAACACCAGTAATGGGATTTTATCTTATTTTTCAAGTAACGATAACATTCCAATTCCATCTATATGCATTCAATCCAAAAGGCAACTGAAAAAAGACGTAGTATTTTCCACACTGCTTTTTATTTAAGCCTTTGAATCAAAATGGCATATGGACCAGATATTAACAGGCATCTGACTTTAAATTATGTGTGATTTTTAACCTCCTGGATATCTTAATGAGTAAAAATTAGGTTTACAGAGATAACAATCTGTAATTCCGGGTTCCAGCTACCGCTATCGTACTAGATAACACATCCAATCAAATTAAGATACCAGGAGAAATTCTTCAGACAGGAATTCATAGGATGATTGTTGAAGTAGAAAGTTCACAAAAACAAGCTTGCCTATATATAACATACTTGAGAGACATTTTCAACAATAGCAGTTTAAATGGTTTCTAAGTGCCACCATGATATAAGCGCAGAGCTAGAAATTGGGCTTAGCTCTTAATTGCATAATGTTCTTTTCAAGTAATATTTCAGAGTTACTAATTTCAGATTTTGGTATTTATGCAAAATGTCAGTGACACCATCCACAAGTAGTCTTTACAAGTTTGCGCTATTATTATTGATCTTTTTCATATTTCCAGTTTGAAATTTCCCTCATTCTGAGTAGCATACTCTCTATTAAAAATGTCCTAACTATTAGGTTCAAGGTGGGTATTATGCTGATGTTATACATAGAGAAACTGAGTTACCAAGAACCTCAGTCATGTATCTGCCTTCACATAGTGATTTATTAATAGGACCAGGTCTTTGGATTTTCCTTCTTGCTGTTTGATCACCAGTTTATGATAGGCTACCATTCAACTCTACTTAATTAGTCTGTAAAATCATAATGCTTGATTAGTTAATACAGACACATGTACTTACTTAACTCCAATTTGATCTACTTAGGTTTGAAATATGGTTCCACACTGTCTCAACCATCAGTAGAATAAAACTCTTCCTGTTTTATTTCTTGCCTTATTAAATGTCCCCTTGATTCTGGCATTACTGGATCATGGTGATGTCTGGTTTCTGGCTGCTTATCCAAGTAAGCTGCGACTCTTCATTTTTTAGCCATTAGTCATATAGTTCTAAACAAATTACACATTATGCTGAAGTAGAATGTTTTTTAACTCCACTGTGTGTTACTAATGGGATATTACAAAAGAGCATGACCTCTAATCATATTAATATTTAATCAAGCAATAAACATGCCTTGCTGCAAGCTCAAAGCCAAAAGAATTCTCTCTGATGATGATATTTCTATTAAATCGACAAGGATTTCTTTTGCTTTATCTCATTATTGTAGAATTCGGGTAAATGTTTGAGTATTCAATTCCCTGTGAATGTCCTAAAGGGCTTCTTCCTAACTCTTCCACCTAAATAAGTGAAGTATCACCAATTGAACTTGAAAATATTTTTTTCAAAGCTTTATTTCTTTAGAAATGACCTGGAAAAAAACATGGGGTTAGTAGATAGAGGGTTTTGAAATAAGAAGAAGGAAAGGTGATCAATTGTTAAGTTTAAGTGCTCACATTATAAAATGGTTGAGAAATTAAGGACTAGAGGGAGTGTGTTAAGACAAGCAACAATGATGAATACAGCTCTGGGAAAAGTGGCCCAGAGGGAAAGCAGCGTAGCTGGATTGTACTGAGGTATTTCTCCCGTAGAGGAAGGTGGGACAGGAAAAAGATTATGCAGTCACCATACTGTTTATTCTTCCTGGACACAGAGCAAACTTTCACTTACGAGATCTACCCCTCCCTCTACAGTCATAATGAAGCACTACTGGCTGAGTTTTGGTCAGTAGCTTTTTGGTGGAGGTGGTGTAAGCCACCTCCAGCCCTTGTTCATAAAATATCCTACAATATCCTCTAGGTCTCTCCACTCCATCTGCATTGACCTTGAAAACCCTTTGATTCAGATGGCATAGCTGCAAGACCAGGAACCCTGGATCCCCAGGTTATAAATGTGTTGTCTTTTACTACAAGGGCTGATGGGACACAGCTAACTTCAGCGTTCTTAAACTTAATTTTATATTCCAGCAGTCTTTGTGATGTCAGCTAAAATGTATCTAATTCCTTAGTTATCTTTTAGAAGATAATCTAAATGGTAAACCAGTCAGAGCAGAGCTAGGTTTCTTTCATTGCTCAGCTTTCTTATTTTATTATTGTCTTTGACTCTGTCTTTCCCATAATTAGAAAGTTGAACTTACGGTTAACTAAATATATTTTGGAATCCCTGAGTGGTGCAAATGGTTAATGTACTCAGCTGCTGACCAAAAGGTTGGAAGTTCAAGTCTACCTAGAGACACCTTGGAAGAAAAGCCTGGCAATTTACTTCTAAAAAATTAGCTGTTGAAAATCCTATAGTGCCTAGTTCTATTCTGACACACAGGCAGTCTCCATGAGTCAGAGTTGGCTCAGTGGCAACTGGTTTAAATATATTTTGAGATGAAGTAAACTTGGTTTTGTGTGTGTGTGCTGTGTGTGTGCATTTACCAAAGGAATACACGGCTCATCTCCATCCAGGCTCCAGGTGTCATTTGTGGAAGGAGCAGCTTTGGTCAAGGACTGAGTAATTAACCTGGGGCCTGCAAGAACCTCCACATTACTGGTTCCTGGGCTTCGTCATTCTGGGGACAAGGCTGGGGAGAGTGGAGCTCTACTGGGCTGGAAGCCTGCGGCCTCATGTTGAACCCAGCACTTGTGGTGCCAGCTAGCCTCCTTTTCTCTAATGTTTAGAGGTTCTTATTGTTCAGCACATGTTCTTAAAACAGCAACATGCTCTCCCTGATTGTTTTGAGAGGGCCATTTTGATCAAAACATTGGGTTGTCTTTGTTTTGGTTTCCCCGGTGACTTTCAGCTCGCTTTCTCTAGGACTGACTCTCAGGAATTGACAGAGCGATACTACCTGTTCAGAAGAAAGTCCTTTCTAATGTAGGAGCTGTTTATTTCTTTTATTCTAGTGGCGTACAATGATTTGTGTGGTCTATCTTAAATCATTACTTTTGTAAATCTGGGTGTGATCAGCTCATCTCTATCCCTTGGTTAAATTCTATAATATTCTCTCAGTGGAGTCAGGGATGTCTCTCTGTTTCATGAAGAATCCAAGCAGAGGGCTGAGGGTTGAATGACCTAGAAAAGTATAACAGTAGCTGTGGATTTATTAAGTAATAGTTCCAAACAAATGGCGTGGACTAAAGAGTAATTGCCAACATTTGTGCTGTTAATTCAATTTTCTAAAGAAACAACAGCTGGAAAAAAAAAAAAAACTATTAAAAATACATTACCTGTTGTTTAAGAACCAACATAGCATTTTTCAGAAGCTCCTTATCAGGCAATTGGATGCAGCAGAATGATGTACAGTGGGACTGAGGCTTAGGCTGGCATTGACATTTTGCCTCCTAACTTAAATGATTAAACCTTCACTAAATTAGATCAAGGAATTTAATTTCTTTTCAAGCCTTTATGAATTTTCCCCAATTCAGAAATGACCCGAGACAGAACACTCAGGGAAATGAAACAGAAGCAACAATGAAAAAAGTCTGTATCACACCCTGTGGAGGGCACTCAGGGACCATCAAACACAGCTGAGAGTCTCTCGGCCAAACCTCTCAATATAATTTTCAAGACAAATTCGGTTTGTTTGCTACATATTCACAAAGTATTCATGAAGCAAGACTTCAGTGGTAGAGTTAAGCCGAAAATGGAGGCAACCACTCTTTATTAAGGTCTCGTAAGCACTTTTCTATACTTAGAATTTAGTCATGACATTAGTTTTTAAGTAAGTTTAGTCTATATAATTTTTTTTAAATTTACATCTGACATGGGCAGAACTAAATCTACAAGGGGCAAAATCAATAGTAAAATGGCCACGTTTTAACATGTGTCATATTGCAAACGACAGGGACAAGAAGGGCTTAGGACAATGTAGTATCTTTCAGAGCAGTCAAAGATGGGCTGTCCCTGGAGGAAGCAAGGTCAGAAGGCTGCCAGGTCTTTCTCTCTAGGGCAGGGCAGACATATCATCCCTTGTCCATGTGAGGAGAGTGAGTAAGTCACGCAAGCCAACATGATCACTGCCAGTCCAGCGCCTGACTTTTTTAATGACCGTAATAGTAGAGATGCCAAGGAGTGGCATATGGGGAGATTTTAGATCTCACCTCAAAACGAAAGTAAATCTCTATTAGTTTTACAGTCTAAGTAAAACACTGTGTTTGCTGTCTGAAAGCTGTTTTCAACTCTTTGAATAAATACTCAATCTAATTTTTTTAAAGAGCACATATTAATATAATTTCAATACTAGTGTCCTTAAGCTCCATACCATTTGCAAACAAACTGCCACATTTAAACCTGTCCTCGAAGCAACCTCCAGGCTTTAGGCATAATATGATCAGCCAAGGGAAAAAAATATATTTTCTTCAAGGAAAAAAAAAGAACCACAAATAGGACAGATCAAGGATCTCTTCCCCCTAGACCATGGCTCTAAAACAAAGCAAATCAGGTTACTGGGATATAGTTTATAAGCATGCAGGCACACACACACACACACACACACACACACACACACACACACAAATTCAAGGAGAATTTTATATCTTAAGAATGAATTCATGTATCTAGGTGGAGAGAGGTTCATGGAGGAAGAAAATTAGCATTTCTCAAAGTATTTTTAATACAATATGGAAAATTAATTTTAAAAACATGCTTATTTTCAAATTGATAAAATAAGAGAAAACTGAGAAGCATTCAAGAGGACATGCCTAGAACATTCTGTACAAATGCATAAAAATTTCGGTAGTCAATAGGTTCTTGTTAAGCAGACTCATGGATGCTATTATAATTTGCTGGGTTCTGTAACTTAAGAAAATATTAAGGCAGTTGTTTTTTGTAATTTTTGTTTCCACATTCTCCTAGTTTAAAAAAAAAAGCAGTAATTGAGGTTTTAAAAATAAAAATTTCTAAAGAAAAGCATGTTTAGGGATTCTGTCAAACCAGCGGCAGCTAAAAGCTAACTGCTGTGACAAATGGAACTGCTTAAAGTGAAATAAACGCCCATTTCCTTGCAGCTATTTGTTATATCTGAGTGTTACATATTTGATATCCCAAACATAGAGAGCATATAACCTATATATGTAAGAAGAACACGCAAATCAGCAAAATAATAGACAGCCTAAATTGTTATTTATTTCATAAAAAAATCACAGTAAAAGAAACTGTTGAAAAATGAATGGCAATGTGTCCTCAGTCTTAGGAGTAGCACTAAAGAATTTAACAATTAAGATTTCAAGGCCAAGTGGTAAGTCTTTGCTCAAGGATTGCTTCTTAAATACCTTTTAGTGAGATGATTATACTAAAGTGTCCTGAATTTCTTGGCTGCATAAATTAAGTCATTATAAAAATAGCAAAAATAACTATATGAGAGTATAAAAGGATGTAATATGTTAAGCCACAAATCTTTTATCATTAGTGTCTCTGGTCAAGTCAGGGTAAAAAGGTGAGGTCAAAAGCATATGTAATCCTTAAGGGATATGCTTTTGGACTTTTGTGTATTTAACTGAATGGCTGAAATATTTGTCACAGTTGTCAGATTCTATTCATTGGGATCCTGGCATCTGAATTAAATCAGGAAAATTAAATGAGAAATGAATATCATTTAGCTTCTTTACAGTTCCAAACATGAGATCAATACAGAGAGACAAAGAATCCTCTAGAGGATCAGAAGCCTGTGAATCATTACATGTATCTCAGTGCCAGCAACTGATAAACTCCTTCCAGTTCTCCTGATGAAGGTAACAGATATGCCTCCCCAAAGCACTAAGACTGAGGAAGTCAGACAGGAAAGCCAAGTTCTCCTAATTCCAAACCTTGCACAGCAGAAACCAAAAAAGTCAAACCAAACCAGTTGCCATCAAGTCGATTCCGACTCATAGCAACCCTATAGGACAGAGTAGAACTGCCCCATAGGGTTTCCAAGGAGCAGCTGGTGGATTCGAACTGCCTACCGTTTTGGTTAGCAGCCAAGATCTTAACCACAGCACCATCAGGGCACCGAGATGTTCCACATTGTTACTATTTCCTGCTTTCGTCCAAGGGAGGGTGTGTGCACAGCATACATTTTTAAACAATCCTAGAGACTCATCACTATTTTCTATTTTTGAAAATTTTTCAGAAGAAAGATATGTTGCAGTACCCTTCATGAACTTGCAAGTTTATGTCAAAGAATTTTACTTTTGAACTCACCTAGTCCTGCTTTTGCTTTACTTGAGGGCCATTTTTACTTAAAGCTTAATTGAATCCATTGTCTTTAGGGACGGATTTGCATCAGTACTGAGGCAAGGTCCCCAAGGTCCCGAAGTCATAATTGGTCTCCTTGAAACACTTCCAGTTAACAATACCCTCTAGACGGATATTTTCTCACGACAGAGGAATTCAAATTATTCAATATATCATATTAGGAACACTTTCAAATCTTTCGCTATAATGCTGCCCCGGTTGCTTTTTCAATAATCCTCCTAATAATTTCTCTGTCCAGAAGCTAACTGAACGTCTTCTAATTTCTAATATGGTTTGGCTATATTTAGAAATTATAATTTAGTGAAAAATTTGACTAATGCATAGATTATGTAATTTTTAAGAGAATTAATGTTTTCACCGCATTTAAAATGCTTTTGAATTCTCACAAAATAATAAAAAGTTAAATGATTAACAGGTCAATGCAAAATTTTGCAATTTTGTCCTTAAAAATTAGGGGAACTAGGGTAGGTGAAGTATAATATATATTTATTTTTAACAGAGCAAATAAATCTATTGATAGTCAAGAAATAGCCAAAAGAAGCTGATTTCTACATTTGCCTATAGCTGAACTTTTATATATATTTTACCGAGAATAATTATACTACTTTGTATTGTTTAAAATTACATTTCCAAACTATTTGTATATATGTTTTTTATCCTAAGTTGATATATGTTTATTAAAGAAAATATATTTTGTAATTTGTTTTGGTTATAATGTTTCCAGTTTGCAAGCAATAGAAATTTTAACCTTAACTTTCTTAAACAATAAGTGGATATATTCACCCAAGTAACTGCCAAGTCCAGAGATAAAGTAGCTTCTGGGTTGGTTTGATTTAAGCAAGTGAATAATATCTTCAGTATCCGTTATTATTACTATTACTATTATTCCCCTGTCATCTAATTCCTTTTTACTTCAGTGGTAGTAGCTTTATCCAGAAGCTGATTTCCATTATGGTGGAAAATTGGTACCAGTGATTACAGATTTCATGTCTGTATACCACCCCACTCAGTGGGAGAATTTTTTTCCCAGAAGACTCCAGCATCGTCTTGTTCAGATTGATTGGCTGAATTGGATCCTATGCTTATCAAGATGTATAGTTAGGATGATGGGATTCAGCTAATTATCTGAGGCCTCAGCTACATGTCCCAATCCTAGAATGAAGGGTGGGTCAGTTTCTTTTAAAAATTATGGGCTCTGTGGAGGGAGGTTTGGATGCCTAAGGGAAAATTGGGCTAGTTTTCAGGTAAAGGGAGAATAGATTTGGGGAAAGCAACCAAAAACCTACTGAAACAGTCCAATGATGCTTGTCCTTTGTGTATGTGTGTGCCTGCTTGTGTGTGTGTGTGAGTATGTGTGTGAGAGTGACTAGAAACGCTTTTTTATGAGAACCAAAATGTCTGTAGCAGATGGCATGGTAGTCTGTTTCTCCTGGACTTAACCATTTGCTTCACCATTTTCATCCTTGTTGCTTTTTTTGTTTTTGGTAATAAACTTTTACTTTTAGAATATTTTTAAATTTACAGACATGTTGTGCAGATAGTACAGAGTCCTCCTATATCGCACATACAATTCATTTATAACAGTTAATAAGCTAATATAGATATATTATATTATTATTAACTAATGTTCCAACTTTATTCAGATTTTCTCAGTTTTTACCTAATATCCTTTTTTCAGGCCCAGGATCCTATCCAAAATACCAAGATTTATTTAGTCAGCATGTCTCCTTAACCACCTATTGATTTGCTCTTAAATCCACTTCTGACCTGGGCTGATTGACCCTTCATTAGGCAAGCTGGTGGTCCCCCACTCCCAGGAGGTCACCTTATCGATGCCAAATAGTGCATACACCAGATGGGCAGAGCCCACTGCAGCCCAGGACTCCTGAACTCCAGAGATCCTGCTGCCTCAGCCTCCCCATTAGCTGAGACTAGAGACGTGTGCCACTCTGCCCATTTCTCACACTTGCTTTATTTTTGATGACCTTGATAGTTTTGAGGAGTACCGGTCAGGTATTTGTAGAATATCCTTGAATTGAAGGTTGTCTGATGGTTTTATCATGATTAGGCTGGTGTTATTGATTCTGGGGAGGAAGACCACAGAGGTAAAGTGCCATTCTCATCACATCATATCAAGGATACAGGTTATGAAAAGGTCATGTCACTGTTGATGTTAAGTTTGATCACCTCACTCAGGTAGTGTTGGTCAGATGTCTCCCCGCTAAAGTCACTCTTTGTAAAGCTGCCTACTCTTTGAAAGGAAGTCACTATGCATAGTCCACATGTAAGGAGAGACGAGTTATATTCCACTTGTTTGAGGGTAGAGTATATGCATAAATTATGTATGATTCTTCTGCACAGGAAATTTGTCTATTATCTTTCATTTATTTATTCATTAAATCATTTATCTATATCAGCATGGACACATGGAGATATATTTTATACTCTGGCTTATAATCCAATACTACTTTATTTTCTACTCCATTTTTTCTACCTTTATCTATTGTAAGCTCTCTCAGTTGGCTCCTGTGTAGATACATGTCCCATCTCTCTCCTTTTAAACTTTCATCTTACCTGGAATTTTAATCATCAGCCTAGAGAGGTGGTTCTCAAATGTGATCTCCTGACCAACACCATTATTATTCTATTGGAACTTGTTAGAAACGCAATTTTCAAGGCTCCCTCCAGACCTACTGAAGCAGAATCTCTGGGTCTGCTACCAAAAGTCTGTCTTTTAACAAATCTTACAAGTAATGCTGATGCATGTTAAAATTTGAAAACCAGCACCCTAAAGCATCATAAGAAGAAAGAAAGAAGAAAATGTTTACTTCATTCCCCAGCAGATAATTAACGAATAAAACAAGTAAATGATTCATTCATAGACACTCAGCAAATATGTTACATTCAATACAAAACGGGCTGACCTAACTGAAGCCATTTTTAAAAATCAATAATTTGGCACTCCTCCTCAACTGATTGCCTCATTCCTTTTAATGTAATTAACTAGTAACTTATTTAGAAGGAACATTGTAAACTCATTTCTGTTTATTCTAATTCCTCTCAATACCATATCATTGAAATATTTTATTACTATAGGGTTTTATTTCTCTTTCACATCATTACTAGTGAAGACAAAGTCAATAAAATGCATCTGAAACACCAATGAATAAATAGCACCCCCAGTCATAGCTGAAAATCCAAATTAAACTACTGTCCTTGTTAACCCTAAAGGTCTTACCAGCTCTGTATGTGTTTGTGTCCACGTATTGTCAGTGTGTACGTGTGCGAATGTATGTGTTTGTGGGTGTAGTTGATCCGTCACCAAAGCCAATTAATATCACCAGAAAAATACTGAGTTACATTTGGTTTTGGAATAAATGTTGAAGAAGTTTGACATTTGTTACTAAAAGCTTTTCACTTTTACTCAGAATTCATTGTCTAATATATACTTAGATTAATTTTTCTGATATTTATCTTAATTGCTTATGATGTTTTATTTGGATTTACTAGTTAGAGTTTAAAAGTTTTTTTTTTTTTACTTGGTCTTCATAAAATCCTTTGAGTTTATAAAATATTAATATATACCTGTGACAGAAATGACTTGTAATAATACTCACTTTGTATTGAAAACCTTAGTTCTCCCCACAACTGATAAGAACTTCAAATTTATTGCAAAGGCCATTGCTAACTTGCCAAAGAAATTAAACCCATTGCTATCGAGTCACTTCCAACTCATAGAGATCCTACAAGACAGAGTAGAACTGCCCCATAGGGTTTCCAAGGAGTGGCTGTTGGATTTGAACTCTTAACCCTTTGGTTAGCAGCTGAGCTCTTAATCACTACGCCACCAGGGCTTCAAAACAGGATTAAAAACAGACTCTAAAACAGGATTAAAATATATGAGATAAAACTGTAATTTTCTAAAATATTGAATATTTGCTTTTACATGTCATTTTTATGTTTTTTTTCATCTCTGACATGCTAAATTGTAAAGTACAATGTAATGGTTTTATATTTTTATAAAGAAAACAATTGGAGGTGTTCAGTTTTCTTTTCTGTTACCAATGTATGTTGACTAGTTTCTAAACAAGTGGAAAAGTCGTACTACGTACCTCAAAAATGTCTCTTTGAGCTGAACTTCATTCTACAAAGTCTGAAGGCCTATGTCATGAAGAAAAGGATCCTAACATCGATCAGGCCTATTTCTTATTGTCTGACTCATATTTCTCAATGTCACAGTAGTCTATACAGAAACAAAGCTGTCACTGCCAAGGCCTTCAGTGCTTCCACTTTCAGGCTGGGTGATATCTGACTGCCAAAGTAATGTATCAGTCATTACACAAGATGAGTCACACCATCCATGTCTTGGCAAAAATGTACATGTTGCTAACAGTAGCATTTCTCTGGAAAGCTTTAAGGGTAAATGCATTCCTATTTTTACTTTAACCAAAAGCTCCCAATCATAAGAATATTGTCTACTTTTCCCCCAACTTTACAATAAATCTTGGACAGTATTATCACTATAACTACAGAGTACATCTTATTTTTTTGTAACCTTCTTATGATTTGTTACTACATATCTAAAATTATTGCCGAATTATAATTTTATTGTCATGATGTGCTTGTATTTGAATCTTCTTTGGTGTCTATTTGTGATTCAAAGCATGTTTATTCCAATATTACATTAACATTATTAATTAAAAAAAACATAAAAATAAACAGAAAGAAAGCTTTCATGTGAATGATAATTCTGACATCCAGAAATCTGAATAATGAGTTACAATTTTTGTCTCTCAGAGGTCTTCTTTCTTTCCTATTTAGCAAAATTTTACAATGCAAATTAGACTAAAACCAGAGTTTTCTATATAACACTTTTCTGTATTTTAAAGAAGGATAGATTTGATCTGCTTTTTACCTTTTGTTGAAGTGCACAATGGTAGTTATTATTTTAAAGTCAATGATTTTGCAAATCATAAAAGTACATAACCTTATACTGAGTATAATAGATATATTATGCAGTACATTTCAAATGGCTGTATCATTTTATAGATGTATACTACTTAAATGATCTCTGTAGTAATTTGAAATAATTTTTAGTATAAAAATGAGAATGAAAGATTTTTAGAACACGTATTATTCATCAAAGGACACTTAATGGTTCAATTTAGTTGGTGTAAAATTGACATGATAGTCAATAATGAGCCCATATAATTGAGTAAATACTGATGTCTAAAACGAAATAATGGAATTTCTTTCTTAGAAATTACTGCCTAATATATTGGATAATATTTCAAGATGTGAACTATTTCTTGCACTCCCGAATACACACACACACACACACACACACACACACACACAGCTTTTGGAATTGCCAGAAAAAATATGAGCTTGATTATATGTGTTAAAAAATACTAAATTATTTAGGATAATTACTGTCAAAAGGCACAGAACATGTTGAAATTTGAACCCAATAACTTCTACCAGCAAAATTTATACAAAGAAAATAAAACTGTCAATTTTGAGTAAGAATAAGAATAAAAAATTAAAAAACATTAATAATGTCAGGAAAAAGAGAAAACGTTGAAGATTGCAAAAATATATGCAAATGTGTTATCAGTTCTAAAAATCATTAAAGACATTCTGTTCAATTGTCAAAAAATACTGGTTATCTGCTATTGCACTAAGCAAGGGACAAAGTGGGTAAGTCCCACTTTTATTGGTAATTGCATAGTAAAGATCAGCATGAATCCAATCCCCAAAATATGGGGATACACCCAGTCTCCACTTTCCCACTTCTCCATCCTCATTGCCAGCTGTTCACACAATACACTCTCTCTCTGACCCTAGCCACCCAGGCATGGGTCAAAGCTCACAAATTAGATGGACACCATCTTTCAGACTGCCAAATAGGCAGACAGCAGCCCCTGATGGCTCTCACTGCTCCTGTGGGTGCACTAATTTTCTGGAATGACTCACAGAATTCAAAGAGAGTATATTATACTTAGGCTACAGATTTATTACAACCAAAAAAATTAATATTAAGAGAAACATAAGGTGAGGTCTGGGAGGAATCCTGGCATGATGCTTCCATGTCCCAAAGAGGGGTGTGCTACCTTCTTCTGTGCATGACCACCAACCAGGAAGCTCTTCTGAGCCTCAGGGCTCTTATGGCTTCATACATGATCATGATAAATTACAGACTGCCTTCTGAGGCTGAGTCACCACTGGGCCCGCAGGTGGTCCCTCTTGGTCTGGTCAGCCCCCACTCATTAGCCTCAGGTGTGGTCTAGCTCAAAAGAACTAAGAACAAAGGCCAAATTCCTTTCTGCAAGTTGACTCCAAACCTTGCAGCTATTTACATGAGACACACAACAGCAACAACAACAGAAAGATGCATATAGGTTGGAAAATACAGAATAGCCAGAAATTTGCAATATTTAGATAGTTGGCTATCATATTTTGCAAGCAAATTATAAAGTAGAAAAATTATAACTCTATAAAACAAAACAAAACAAAACCAAAAACCAAAAACTCTGGGAAAAAAAGGATATACTATCTCCAAGATAGTAAGACTGATAAAAAAGTTTTAGGGTGAATATGGTGGAGGAAAAGGTACATGCCTGTTATTTTTTTTTTCAAGTTGGAATATGCTGATAGGCAATGAAGTAAGAACTAGAGGATTAGGGTATATTATACTAAATGATACTATGAAGATTGTGATTTAGAACAGATTGAGAAACAGGAGGGAGAGTGACTTTAATAAAAATCCTGGTAATAGCTGCCAATTATTGAGAAGTCAAGGAAATAAAAAATTTTGATGGGGCATATTGACACCCCCTCAAAAATAATCAGCTTTCCCTTTTGTTAGTGAAGAAGTGCTAACAGCTAAGGGCTTTATTTGTATTGTGTCATCATCCTATGAACAGCTTTATCAGAAAAATATTATTATTCCCATTTTACAAATCAAAACACAGGTCTAAATAGGTTAAATAGTTTTCTCAAGGTTACATAGCTAATAAGAAGTAGAATAATAGCTAGAACCAGGCAAGGCTGATTTCGAAAGTCTAAGCTCATAATTACTATGCATCATCTCACCTTTACCACCCTTTTCCCCTAATGACTTTTAGTTAACTTTCTTTTCCTTTTTTTTAATTTTCCAACATTTTAGTTATCATAAATGATTAAACACCAAATTATTTTAATTATGTATTTTTTTAATTTATAGAAAATTATGATGTCCATGGTTGAAATGATCAAAAATTTCAAAACGATTTATACTAAAAAGTTTCTGTGGTTGGCTCTACCCTCTTGACCATTAGGCATACTTCTCAGAAGCAACTGTTTTAATAATTTCTGTTCTATTTCTTCTAACTCAGTCATCATTGTATGTTGCTAATTCTTGATTTACACACCTCAGATATTTTCTATGGCTTCCTAGCCAGATAGGAATTGGCTCACTTACAAAACCCCTATCTTCTATTGTCCTTCCAGATTTTTTATTTTATTCTTACAGAGTAGAACTGCTTCATAGGGTTTTCTCAGCTGTAATCTTAATGGAAGCAGATTGTCAGGTCTTTTCTTCCATCGTACAGCTGGGTGGGCTTGAAACACCAATTTTTAGGTTAGCAGCTGAGCAAAAACTATTTGCACCACCCTAAGGACCAATAGAAAATATAGATATTATTTAAACAAACAAAAAACAAAACAGAACAATGGCAAAAATGGGCTCCCATCTCATACTCTTGATAAAATGATTTTTAACCTCCCTTCTCCTCTGCCATGACCCAGTTTTCATGCTGAAAGCCAACTAAATGGCTCTGGTATTCAAGATCTGCTTTTTCAGATTTGTTTCTTACTAAATAGACTTTGCAACCAGTTCTTCAGCCAAACCGTGCCCTCCAATGCTTTAAAGCAGATTTTTAAATAAATATATATATTTGTCTAGCTTTTGTAGTTCCTAAAGGGGGAGGGTGGCTTTGAAATGGAGTCTTTGCCAATACAATCCTCAATAAATAAGAAACAACTGTAGATACACTGCAAAATGGAACAGTTTTTCAAATAGAAATAACAAATGAAAAGAACAGTAATATATTGCATTAAATGATTCTGATTAGGTTGCATTTTATTTATACTACGCATTAACAATCTTAAATTAGACATTCAAAACAATTACTGTAATTATGTACAGAATTAGGTAAGACTTTACTTAATAAATCTATTTCTTGATCACTGATCTTAGCACTATAACTTGTTACTGATTTTTACTACTAACATAAATTTTATTTCATTAATATGTTAAGTATTGATTCTGCATAACTAGCTTTCAAGGTAGAACATTAGGAAGCATCTGCCGATACAAATCATATTAACTATTTTTATACTTTAAGGTTATTCATGTACTAATATATACATGGTAATTTTTAATTTTCATTATGTATTTTCAGCATTAAAATCCCATATATAATTTTTAAAATTTTCTTTTTCTGATTAATTTGTTTGTCTATTTTGCTGTAACAGTTACTGTTGATTATACAATTGTCTCTGCCAAGTCTTTTCACTATTTTACCAGGCAGCCCAAAAGGCATGTTCTCACACACCTCAAGGAATTCATAGTTTGAAGTGGAAGCCTATTTTTTATTCAGACTTCTCTTCCTCAGTTCTTGTTTACATATTATCTTTAGAGTATCATCTAAATCATTATATATGTAGCAAATTATTTCAATACCATGTAAGAAATCTATGGCCATAAATAACTGATGCAGGAAAGAAAATACTCAAGAGACACTAGTTGAGCATAGTCTTCGTGCTAAGCATTGTATTCAAGTTTTGAAATTACACTGGAAGACTCTATGATCCTTTTTTGCCAAAGATCTCATTATCTAGCAGATATAAAAACACTTAAACAAATATTTACAATGTATAGTATTGTAAGTGCTATAAGAGGATATTGGGAGACATTTCATATTAAAAAGAAAAAAAAGTATCATTGTCACATGGAGACTTGACACAGAATGGTGAATTCTAAATAGTCTGACTCTACTAATAAGACAGAAATCTTGGCACTTACAGAAAGAGATGAAACTGGAGGGAGGGGTAGGTTGGCTGAGATCAGTTCATGGAGAGTCACCTCTGACAATGTTATTAGCTGTTGTTGAATCAGCCAGCCCATGTACAACGGAACAAAGTTCTTCTCAGTCCAGTGCTATCCCCAAGAATCGTTGCTGTCTTGACTTTTGTGATCCAGAGGGTTTTCACTGGCTGATTTTCTGAAGTAGATCACCAGATTTTTCCTCCTAGTCCATCTTATTCTGGAAGCTCTTCTTAAACCTGTTTGTCATCATGGCCAACAAATAACCAAACCCATTGCCATAGAGTTGATTCTGACCCATAGCTACCCCAGAGGACAAAATAGATGAGCTCTTAACCACTGCACCACCAGGGCTCCTTTCAGCATCACAGCAACACACAATCCACACTGACAGATGGGTGGTGGCTGCACATGAGGTGCACTGGCTGTGAATCCAACCTGTGTCTCCGTATGGAAAGCAAGAATTCTACCACTGAACCAAGTCCTCAGATCTACCTATCATAGGACAATACAAGGCACTATTTTCTTCTCTATTTACAATCTCTCCCTAATTAAACTTCTATATTTAATTGCTTTAAATTTCATGTATATATTTATTATCACCAAATATATCTTAAGCCTTGATCTCTCTTGATATCTCCTCTGAGACCCCTGCTCATGTATCGAATTCTTTCTTTGAGTTCTTCCATTGGGATTCCCATTAACAAGAGCTGATTCCTTGTAAGAGAGGCAACAAGCTTATATTAGCAATGGCGATGGGAAGAAGGGAACTAATAAACAGTACATCAAAGGACAGAATCAACAATAATTAGTGAGAGATTTAATATGGTGGGTGAAGATGTTAGAAGAGTCTATGAGATCACTACTTTTCTACTAGTATATCTGGGTGGACGCTGGAGTTTATTAAGAATAATAACAGTATTACTATTACTAATAGTAATAACTAGCATTCATTGAATCCCAATTTTGATTCACTCAACACAAAGATTTTATGTTCAACAATGCCAGTGATATAGGCATTCTTATAAAGAAATATTTTTAAGTCGGAGATGAATCCTCAATCAAAGAGATTTAAGTAGTAGAGTCAGAATTCAAACTTAGATTTATCTCTTTGAAATGGGAGTATGCATTATGAAATACGGAGAAAATATGATGATTGACTTTGGAGCATTTTGATTTTGAGAATGTTTTAGGACACTTATGTGAGGTGAAGAGGTTATTAATTATTTGTGTATGAAGCTTTTGAAAAAAAACTAACATAGAAATTTATTCTTAAATATCATACACAGGGTGAGTAGAAAATTGTGTGTTCGAGATTGCTGAGGTTAACAGTGTGTAAAGAATATTGAAGTATAAACCCACTGCCATCGAGTCAAGTCCAACTCATAGCGACCCCATAGGACAGAGTAAAACTGCCCCATAGGGTTTCTGAGGAGCAGCTGATGGATTTGAAAAGCTGACGTTTTGGTTAGCAGCCATAGCTTGCTGTAGCTCTTAACCAATGCACCACCAGGGCTCTGATAAAACTCTGAATAACACAAATATTTTATAAGCAGTTGGAGGAAAATGAACAAAGGAAGGTGAACAAAAATAGTTTAAAAGGTAGAAGAAATCTGTAATTTGTTATGACTTAGAAATCAAGGGAGAGTGTCTAAAAGTGTTAGATAATGGACCAACTTTACTCTTCTCAATTAAAATTTATTAAAGTTACAAATAATAGAATCACGAAAAAGACAGATTGGTTGAGTCAGAGGTATCCTTTAGACACTTACTTCTTCTGAACCCATACATCTCTCACCTTCTTCATGGTTCTCTGCATGCTCTGGGCAGAGTCCTCATTAACTATCATGGAATATTTGCAGTCACTTAAATATATATTTTGCCACATGTTGCAATGGTAATGGAACCCAGCAACTACATAGGAAAGAATTTGAGCATTGTCCACATTTAGGTTCAGAGATTCACAAACATGTCTGATGGTCTGGAGAAGTTCTAGTAGAATTAAGTCTTTAGGAAGAAAAATGAGATCACTGCAAGTAAATTGTTCAGAAAGAATCTAAAGATCAAAGGGGGTGAGGGGTCCATAGTCAGAGACCAGGGGAGCCATTGTTGCAGAAGCAATGTGAGTCATGTGAAAGATTGTTTTGTTACCATCCTATGGCCCCATTAAAACCTACATATTGTTAAGATCTGGAAGAAATTATACTCTCATTTAGAATAGAGGTTTCTTTTTTTTTTTTTTTTCCTGTGCATTTTCAAATGTTTTCAAGCCAGACAGAGGTACCTATGCTCTCTTTCTTAGAGCAAATTAGTTAAGTTTACATGAGGACAGTTCCCACATTGCAGTGGAGCCTGGTGATTCATGTAAACATATGTTCTCATTACTAGAAGCTACGCTAATCTACTAGACAACAGTATGGTTTAACAGATTGCTATGCTCTTTTGTACGCATTGAATGGGCGCCTTCAGATATGGAAGTCTATAATTGCTGAAGTATACGTGTAAATGAAAAATAAAATATCATATCCACTCTTCAGAATTTAATCTGACCTTAGTTAGAGCGCTTAGAATTTGACTCACAAGTATATCTAGAGTCCTGAAACCCAGGACAATTGGCTGAACCATTCTTCAGCTCCAATCAAACACAAGGTAGACTACAATTTTTTTTTTTTCTGTTTTTGGTTGTTCATTAGTGGCTAACTATCTGCTATTATCTGTGTGGTTGTTGGGGCGGTCACTTCTAATTTCCACTGTTCTTGTTATTTTTATCTTCCACACATTTATTTTTTAATTCTTTTATCTCTTGGCATTTTGACTAGGGGAAAAAAAAAACAAAAGGAAAAATGAAAAAGAAAAGTGTCTATTTTATTGCCTACAAATTTGGATAGCCAAATTATTACTGCCTATATACTGAAAAGAATCTTCTCATTTACCTGTAGCACAATGAGGATTTCTACATTATGCTAAAACATTGCATACTGCCAATAGCTCAATTATATATACTTTTATACTTCATTACCCAAACTAACTCTCTCCCTGAGAAATCCAGAAATTTAGCTAAGCCTCATTGATTCACAGTAGATTATGCCAGTCTGGATGGAGGTTTTTTTTTAAAGGAAAAAATCACAGAATTAAAACAACTGCACTCATTTACATACATAATGCACTGGTGTTCTTAACTGTTACTTTACTGCACCAAGCATTCCGTTAGTCCATTGAGTCCAGTTATATTTGTTAAAAGAAGATTCTAAGTTCAGGATCTTTGTGTCAACCAATTGCCTTTCCGCTAAGCCAGTCTTATTCAAATCTCCATTTAGCTCAGCTGATTGCAGCTGTAAGCCCACAGGAGAGTTTCCTGCATTTAATAAGGTGTCAATGCAGGCAACATTTTCAACACCATGCCTTTGTCCCTGAGACAGGCATGTGGGTGTATCAGAGCATAAGAGTTGTTACTAGAGGCTATTATCACATTACCCTTCCGATGAATGTTTCTATAGACTCTTCGATGCATGTAAAGACAAACATTATTTATGTTACTATGATTATTATGATCGAGTGATTCTGTACCTTCTTTAATATCTTGCACAGTTGTGTCTGTCATGGCACTGTTTACAAAGGTTAAAAAAATGCAAAAAATTTTAGATCACACATAATCCATGATGTTTGACTTAGGATGCACCAGTGTAACTCCTGGGTATACAACATCCCCCCATATTTTTATTGTAGGGACCTTTAATGCTCTTCTACTTCATGGACGTTTCCAATGGTTCGCTAACAACTAATGACTGATTCTCTGTCAGAAGTTGCCACAGAAGTTATCTTTGTTATGTCAGCAGCAGAGATGAACACATCTTTTTTTTTTTAACTTAATTTTTCCCGTACAAAAATTTATACATACATTGTTATGTGACTCTAATTGCTCTCCCCATACTGTGATAGCACACTCCTCCTTTCCACCCCTGATTCCCCATTCTCCTTTACTCCAGGTGGTTGGGACCAATTGATGAATCTTAGATGGCCGCTTGCAAGCGTTTAATACCCCAGACGCCACTCACCAAAGTAGGATACAGAACATTTTCTTAATAAACTTTGTTATGCCAACTGACCTAGATGTCCCCTGAAAGCATATTCCCCAGACCCCTACCCTTTCTACTCTGTCCCTCAAAGTGTTTGATTGTATTGAGGAAACTTCTTAGCTTTGGTTTAGTCCAGTTGTGCTGACTTTCCCTGTAGTGTATGCTGCCCTTCCCTTCACCTAAGATAATTCTTATCTACCATCTAGTTAGTAAATAACCCTCCCCACCCTAGTAACCATCAAAGAATGTTTTCTTTTGTGTTTAAACTTTTTCTTGAGTTCTTATAATAGTGGTCTTATACAATATTTGTCTTTCTGTGACTGACTAAATTCACTCAGCATAATGACCTCTAGCTTCCTCCATGTTAGAAGATGTTTCACGGCTTTATCGTTGTTCTTTATCATTGCATAGTATTCCATTGTGTGGATATACTATAATTTGTTTATCCATTCGTCCGTTGATGGGCACCTAGGTTGTTTCCATCTTTTTGCTATTGTGAATGGTGCTGCAATGTACATGGGTGTGCATATGTCTATTCGTGTGACAGCTCTTATTTATCTAGAATACATTCCAAGGAGTAGGATAGCTGGATCGTATGCTACTTCTATTTCTAGCTTTTTAAGGAAGCACCGCATTGACTTCCAAAGCGGTTGTAGCATTTTACATTCCCACCAACAGTGTATAAGTGTTCCAGTCTCTCCACAACTTCTCTAGAATTTATTATTTTGTGGTTTTTGGATTAATGCTAGCCTTGTTGGGTTGAGATGATATTCCATTGTAGTTTTGATTTGCATTTCTCTAATGGCTAATGATTGTGAGCATTTCTTCAAGTGTCTGTCAGCCGCCTGAATATCTTCTTTGGTGAAGTGCCTGTTCATATCCTTTGCCCATTTTTTAATTGGGTTATTTGTCTTTCTGCTGTTGAGGTTTTGCAGTATCTTGTAGATTTTAGAGATTAGACGCTGATTGAATTTGTCGTAGTCAAACATTTTTTCCCAGTCTGTAGATTGTCTTTTTACTCTTTTGGTGAAGTCTTTTGATGAACACAAGTGTTTCATTTTTAGGAGCTCCCATTTATCTAGTCTGTCTTCTGGTGCTTGTGGATTTTTAGTTATGGTTTGTATTGTGTTTATGCCATGTATTAGGGCTCCTAGCATTGTTCCTACTTTTTCTTCCATGATCGTTATTGTTTTCAATTTTATATTTAAGTCTTTGATGCATTTTGAGTTAGTTTTTGTGCATGGTGTGAGGTATGGGTCTTGTTTCAGTTTTTTGCATATGGATATCCAGTTATGCCAGCACCATTTGTTAAAGAGACTGTCTTTTCCCCATTTAATGGACTTTGGGCCTTTGTCAAATATCAGCTGCTTATAGGTGGATGAATTTATGTCTGGATTCTCAATTCTGTTCCATTGGTCTATGTATTTGTTGTTGTACCAGTACCAGGCTGTTTTGACTACTGTGGCAGTACAATAGGTTCTAAAATCAGGTAGTGTGAGGCCTCCCACTTTGGTCTTCTTCTTGAGTAATGCTTTACTTATTTGAGACCTCTTCCCTTTCCATATGAAGTTGGTGATTTGTTTTTCCATCTCATTAAAAAATGGCAGTGAAATATGGATCATGATTGCATTGTATCTGTACATCACTTTGGGTAGAGTTGACATTTTCACAACGTTGAGTCTACCTGTCTATGAGAAAGTATGTTTTTCCACTTATGCAGGTCTCTTTTGGTTTCTTGAAGTAGTGTCTTTTAGTTTTCATTGTATAGATCTTTTACATCTCTGGTTAGATTTGAGAGGAACACATCTTAATGGCAGTACCAGGATGTGGTAGCAAGCAGTCACAATCTTTCTAAACTCAATGACCAGTTAAGTGGTTTTAATTTAACAAAAAGCATGTCAAGAAAAATAACTTTGTAAAAAATCCCAGGTATATATATTTTAATTTCTGCGAAAATATATATAACACAACAGTTACCAATTTAACATATTTCACCTGTGCATTTGGTGGCATCAATTACATTAATCATGTTGTGAAACCATCACCAATACACATTGCCAAAATTTTCATCACCATAAACAGGAACTCAATGCTCTCTAAACAATCGCTGCCCTTTTCCCCTCTTCCTCTTACCCCTCGTAACCACTAATAAACATGTATCTTTCATGCAAATTTTAACAGACTATTTTTATTTGTTTTCTTTATCCAGAATTATACTGAGAGAATTTTCCAAATAATTTTATTTCAAATCCAGTTAGACAGTTACATAGAATTCTGAAAAATATGTCTAAATTATGTTAAAATCTTCAACCCAATATATCAGTCATGGTATTAAAATTGTTTCATGTTTGCTAACAAAGCCATGCTAAAGAAATGGGATTTCTCTCCCTTTTATTTATGAAAATCAAAGAATTCAGTGAAGAAGACATTAAAAAGTGAAACACCTTCAAACTACTACTCTTTACTCTGTGGATCTAAAATAATATATTACCATGTTTAATATTTATACTTTTTCAGAACTTAAATTTGTACTTTCCAATAATGGCATTTTGATATTGAATTACTGGGCAAATATTGCAATAGTTTCTATCCTATATAATGGTTTTTCTTTATTCTTCTTTGAAACACTTGAATGAGTCTTTAAAATGCTATTTATCTTTTTCAGGGCACCTGACCCAAGCCATGGTCTTTTTGATCACCTGATATGCACGCGAAAGCTGGACAGTGAAAAAGGAAGACAGAAGAAGAATTGATGCATACAAACTGTTGTGTTGGCAAATAATATTAAATATACCATGGACTGCCAAAAGGAACAAATAAATTAGTCTTAGAAGAAATACAACCAGAATGCTCCTTCAAACTTAGGATGACAAGTCTTTGGCTCACTTACTTTGAAGACTTCATCAGGAAAGATCAGTTGCTAGAAAATGACATCATGTTTGGTTAAAGGAGAGAGTCAGAGAAAATGAGGGATTAACAAAGTGGCTTCAACAACAGGCTCAAACATACCAACAATTGTGAGAATGGTGCAGGACTGGCTAATGTTTCGTTCTGTTAAATGACCGTTGGAATGTACAGTTGCCCACCCACTTTTTCTACCTCTGTTTCACTAGGAAGCTGCTTTCCCACTGACAGTGCAAGCTGCCACAAGGCAGGGGACTTTATGACTGTTTGAAACTGAAAAAAATACAAATTACTGCATCTACAAGGTGTTGTATGAGGTGTGTGCATTTTTGGCAGGAAACAGATATTTAAAAAAAAAATTTATTTGGCACACTATATGTCCCTCTGAACTCTAGGAGGTGTATGGGGATAAAATTAGTGGGACAACGTATGTCCCTTGGGACTCGGAGGGTAGGATTGTTTATGGGGGGCAAAAAAAAAAAAAAAGAAAAAATCCATACTTCCTACCAAAAATTGAACAACATCCAATGGTTCAGCATGCTTCTATTAACGAAAACATATGGTAGCAACAAAAAATTCAAAACAAAAAACCATCAGGTCTTTAAAGGGTTATACATCAGGTCACTATCAAAGGGCGCCAACTCGGCAGCAACTAACAACAACAACAAACACTTTTTTCACAGTTGATTTTTTTGAATCATTGTAAATAATTTTAATGTATAAAATGTGAATCCCAGAAGTACAGTTTTTGAATTGGGTTAAATCACCTAAAGTTATGAATACCCCTATAAATTTAGTAAGACTATTTACCAATTAAAAATTACCATTTGAGCAAATGTAAGCAATCTTAATTTTTTACTCTGCTAAAATTAAGCTGTTTTTATGTCATTTCTAGTTGAAGATTTACATTCCTGTATAAACTTTTTTTCAAGTTTATGTAAGTGGGTATTAGATTTTGCTTGTTTTATTTATATATCTATTAAAATGAAACTTACTTAATATAATATCAGAATATCAGTATGCCAAAGGGGGAAAAGAATAAAAAGTTTCCCTTGAAGGAAACCTTATGAAATATGGGGGTCTAGATAATAAAGAAAGCTCACTAGTGAGTTATCAGGAGATTGGAAAAACAAGTTAAAATAAGATTCGTTTTAGAACTGTCAATGCCAAATTAGGTCTGTCAAGATCACAATAAAAGGTACAGAGTACGCAGAAGTAAGCTGATTACCTTTCTCAATATGAGATGACTCAGGTCTCAATGGCAACAACTAGGGTTAAAAATGTTCATGTATAAGTCACTGTTGCTGTTGGTGGCACAGTGGTTGAAACACTTGGCTGCTAACCAAAAGGTCAGCTGTTCAAACCCACCTGCAGCTCTGTGGGAGAAAGATGTAGCAGTCTGCTTCCGTAAAGATTAGCAACATTGGAAACCCTACGGGGCAGTTCTACTCTGTCCTATAGGGTCGCTATGATTGGGAATCCACTTGACGTCAGTGGGTTTGGTTTTTTGGTGGGTTGCTACTCATACATATGTATTTACATATATAATATTTGGAATTTTAAGAAAACCACCGCACTTAGAATTCAATTATATAAAACTGAAGCAAAAGAGTAAATATCATTGTAAAATGTTTTAAATTCAGAAAGCCTTTGCTGTTTAGTCAAAGTGTCTTTAGGCGGAAAATTCATCTGCTTTCCTTTCACCTCCCACTTCACCTCAGCAAGCCTTGTTAACCCTAGGAAACATTTTCATTATTTCAACTCTTAAGCTTAAAATAAACATACAATTGAGAATCGTTCACAACGATCACAGTTTTCTGCTGACGGATTGCTGCCTGCTTTGGAAGGACAATCGTATGTAATCTTACGATAGGACGGTAAGTAAGCACCAGTTTCCTTCTTACTGACCTTTCTGTTAACTCCACAGTTTGTTTACAACGAAAACAAATCAGTCAGCACTGCTGTAATTTTCATTAGTGGCACGGCTTTTCTCTCTGATTCAAAAACAAGAGCTTTGGTTGACGTGTTCATTAAATCCTGACTTGTTTGTTTCTGGCCCCGTGCCGTATGAAGAATAGTACCTATGATCCTTTTTTAAAAAGAACTGTAGTCTCAGACAAATGAAAACTAGAGTTCTATCATCCCTAATATGCTCTTGAGAACAGTGATTGGATTCCTCAGCTGTCAGTTTCACTACTCAAATTTTACACGTGTGTGTGGCTATCCTGCAAGCCAGATGGATATTTTGTGAGTGCTTTCCTATTTGTGAAATAAAGGCAAGTGATGTCCAGTGTCTATAGCGACCCATAGATCTTGAGCCCTTCTTGTTTTAGGTAACAACTGGGGAAATGTGGACAAATACTGATTACCATTTTAGAAACCATTGCTTTCTTATTTTTTTAAAATTTTATCCTTGGCACAAAAAGTTGATGCATTAATATCCTTTTACCAGAAAGATGTACAGGTTTATTGCCTAGAAATTATGTACACAATTTCAATTCATTTAATAAAACATCTGTGTATGTGGATATACAAAGAATTTACAGTGAGCTCTAATTTACCCAATGTAAACCATGTAAAATTACTCTTTTCCTTCACTGCATAACCTACTATTAATTTTGTGAACAAGCTCAATCGTCAAATAAAAAAGTGCTTGGATAATGGCACAGGTCAAATCCTTTGTGAGCATAGCACTTAGAAATATTTCTCAAAGGTCAAATTAATGTACAAAATTAGGTTATTCCCCTTCAACCACTTTCATCCACACCCATTTGTACTGCTGTTTGTCCGAGTGCAGAGGACAGTCTCTAATATTAAAAAAAAAAACAAAATGGTGACAGTCCTTGCCAGAGGTCAATACTGACAAGACTTTTAAAAGTTCTATTAACAAAATTAACAATATATGATTTGTGTAAATGCTGACAGGCAGTATTTTACAACTGCTCTTGAAACGCCTACTACTTTTGACAATTTTCACTGCTGTGATAATTTGAATTGCCACCATCATAATGGCATTATTGAGTGCCCAACACCATGTAATGCCATATCTAGTATAATATGTGTATCTCAAACAGAATGACATGGCTCCTGACTTGGGGATACTTCAGGGCTGGATAAGGAATATTGGTAAAAACAAACATAATGACATTCTAATATCATTGTAAGGTCCTTCACAAATTTTATACCAATTAAAAAAAATCTAGGTCAACTGATATAAAAAACAAATTAGAGATGACAACTCATTTTGTCAAGGGTATTCCTTAAAAACAAGGTTCATTACCATATAGTCATCTAGTACTGCTGTAACAGAAATACCACAAGTGGGAAACTTTAACAAAGAGAAACTTATTCACTCACAGTCTAGTAGGCTGAAGTCCAGATTCAGGGTGTCAGCTCCAGGGGAAGGCTTTCTCTCTCTGTCAGCTCTGAAAGAAGATCCTTCTCATCAATCCTCCCCTGGACTAGGAGCTTCTCAGGTGCAGGGACCCTGGGTCCAAAGGACGCATTCTGCTCCTGGTGTTGCTTTCTTTGTGGTATGAGGTCCGCCTACTCTCTGCTTGCTTCCCTTTCCTTTTATCTCTTGTAAGATAAAAGGTGGTGCAGGCCACACCTCAGGGAAAGTCCCTTTACATTGGATCAGGGATGTTATCTTAGTAAGGGTGTCACAATCCCACCCTAATCATCTTTAACATAAAATTACAATCACAAAATGGAGGACAACCACACAATACTGGGAATCATGGCCCAGCCAAGCTGATACACACAACTTTTGGGGGACATAATTCCATCCATGACAATTATACACCCCAAATATAAATGAATTTGTAAAAGTATTGTAAAACGATAATTTTTCATTAACACTTCTACTACTTAAAGTTTCAAACACTATGTATATAGATGTAAAGTCATATCCACATGAAATTTCACTTTTTTAAATGCTGGAAGGAAATGAAGAGATCATGGAAATATATAGGAAGGAGAGTAACAATTCTTTATTTTCTTTAAAAAAGATACTTTATTGAGTTTATTTTCTAACCAAACTTTTCTTTTAACCAAATTTGTACTTCCAACGCTATTTTTTTTTTTTAAACACTATGGTATTATCAGATAATCTGATGTAGAAGGGAATAAAATGCGCTCTTAAATGTACTCCCTCTTCTTTTCTCCTTTAGCCAAATGGGTCACCTTTTCAGTCCTTAAAAATGTGATGAATTGAGAATTGAGTCATTTAAAACTACACGTCACCTAGGAAATGTATAGAAAGGAATCTGAAAGCTAAGGGACTTTTTAGTGACTATAAACTGAGTATTTCATCAGACTTTAACAACAGCTAATAGGGTGAAGGATGGCATAGCTTCACAATATGAGAGATAATGCTCCATTCCCATAAGTAGTTATATAATACCAATCACAGTAGCACTTAGTCTTTAATAAAAGGTCAGTTGTTTCCGAGAGCTACTTAATCCACAGAACAGGATAATAAAGAGAGTGAGTGTTACCATGTATTATTCAGAGGAAAGGATAGAGGGTCGTGGGGGGAGGGCAACCAGAGCAGGTGAACTCTGAGACAGCCTTGCTACTGCTACCTTGACACAGCATTTCTATTTGCAGTTGTAACGTAGCCTCTGTTCCTGCTCAGTTAATCTCTTTAAGATTTAGGAATTTCTGAGGCCAAAGTGACTTCCAGAGAAGGGATTTATTCTTTATTCAATGAGCCATTTGTCACAATTAAAATTTATGGTTAGAGGAAGCAATTCACTGCATTTGAAAAATTATCAAGGGATGTTCACAAAGAAATACCAACTCAGTGATATAGGCTTTCATTTTTAATAAATTATTATTTATTAAAGAGGTAACACTAACAATAATTCTAATATTAATAATAATGATGAAACATTTTTGTAGAAGATGTCAGAGTATTAGATGGTATGATGTACTAAACATCAAGTTCACTAAGAAATAATAAAAAAAAAAATCAGCGTTTGACATTCATTCATTACTTTGCCAAAAGGATATAGACCAGGAGTGGATGACATAGTGAAATGTTATTAATAAAAAATATATACTGTATAAATGAATGGCTATTTCCATTTTTTTCTTGACTGATGACATTAGTAGGAAAAACAGAGGTGTAACATTAGCAGTAGTAGATCGATAAGTGGTGCAGATAGGAAAGCTGAAGAAATTCATGGTCTTAACTACCAACACTGGAAAAATACTTTTCTACATACTCTTGGGGGTTGAAATATGAATTAAACAATGTTTCGCATCCTTACTTTTAATTTCAGGTATATCTTGTAGACTACTCAGAATATAGTAAAAATCTCAGAATAAGTGTGATTTAAATACACATAAAACAAAAATCCAGAGACAGCATGTTGAGGGCTTTCTACTTCTCGAAGGATCCAAGATTCATCTATTTTTCTGCCCCATCTTCACCAATGCCTGTATCCATCATCAGGTCAAACCATGATCCAAGGTGGCTACTGGAGTTTAGGTCTGCACCTCAATTCAACAGGATGGAGAAAAAGGCTAACATCGTAAACTTTCAACTGATAGGCCGTCTTCCTGAAAATCAAACACAGTATTTCGTTTATATTTAATTAGTCAGAATAAATGTTGCATAGCCACACTGAGGTACAAGTGTGGCTAGGTGATAAAGTCCTTAAGCTTGGCTTCCCTGATCAATCTGATATGCCTTTATATGGATAGAAGTTAGGTAGGAAACAAACAAGCTCTACTAAAGCCACTATGACTATTACACCACACTAAATTTTCAGATCATTTTTCTATTTGTGCTGAAATGTCAAATTATCATTAGAAATAATCATTCTTAGATTTATAAATGTATACACATGACAAAGCATGCAATCACAATGGTGGAGATAATGTGATTGTTTTCTCACTTACGTACTCAAACAGTACTTTTAAAATATCTGTCTTGTGGTCATAATCAAATAGTATTGTATATATATGTTAATATGATTACAACCACTTCAACATTATGTACTCCTTGATGACAGAAATTTTATTTTACTCGTTTGTATCAGGAAGCTATCGCTGCATTACAAAGAGCTACCATGAACTGCCAGAATGAACAAATCTGTCTCGGAAGAAGTACAACCAGAATGCTCTTTAGAAGCAAGGATGGTAAGACTACGTCTCATATACTTTGGACATGTCAGGAGGGATCAGTCCCTGGAGAAAGCTATCATGCTTGGTAAAGTAGAGGGTCAGCAAAAAAGAGGAAGAACCTCAATGAGATGGATTGACACAGTGACTGCAACAATGGGCTCAAGCATAACAAGGATTGTGAGGATGGTGTGGGATCAGGTGATGTTTTTTTCTGTTGTACACAGGATTGCTATGAGTTGGAACCAACCTGATGGCACCTAACAACAACAGTAACAAAATCTTAGTGCCATATAAAAATAAACATTTAAAATTTTTTTGTCCCAAGCATCTGTGAATCTGCTGGGGGCAGTTCTGCTGATCTTAGCTGGTGTTATGGATTGAATCGTGTCCCCCCAAAATGTGTGTCAACTTGGCTAGACCATGATTCCAAGTATTGTGTGGTTGTCCTTCACTTTGTGATCCGATGTATTTATCTTATGTGTTGTAAATCCTCTATGACGTTAATGGAGAACCTTGTGATTCAAGCTTTGAAAAGTAAATGTTCACTTTTCCAAAGCATTAAAACAATTGCCATTAAAGGTGAAATCCTAGGCTTCCACTGGATTTTTATTCATTTGCCTCATTTTGAATTGTGTGCACTACCATTGCTACATCAGTCTGATATCAGTGTTGAAAAATTACCAGTTATATTTGCTGTTTGTAATCTACCTGTAGATTAGAATTAAAATGGATTTAATCCATTTTTAAGGCTGTATGAATTTTTCTAAACAGGAACAACCATTTGTAATATAGGTTTTCACAGTGATTAACCCAATTATAACTTTTATCATTAGCAGTGAGAGCACATGTTCATATAGCAATGTAAAAATATGTTCATGACTATTTGGTAAATCCCAACAGGCTTTACCATTAGCATAATTTTGTGTTGTACAATTAAATTGCAATTAAATCTATAGTTTTGGATAACATTCATTGGTTAACAATAAAGTGACAAAAGCTCAAAATAAGGCAGTTATGTTAATGAGGCAGGATGCAATCTACAGGATTAGGTTATATCTTGAGTCCAGTCTCTTCTGAGATATTAAAGAGAGAATCAAGCAGAGAGGAGAGGGACTTCATGCCACCAAGAATGAAGAAGCAGGAAGAGAGTGCATCCTTTGGACCCAGGGCTCTGCACTGAGAAGCTCCTAGACCGGGGGGGAAGATTGATGACATGGACCTTCCCCCAGAGCTGACAGAGAGGTAAGGTCTTGCCCTGGAGCTGGCACCATGAATTCAGACTTCTAGCCTACTAGACTGTGAGAGAATACATTTCTCTTTGTTAAAGCCATCCACCTGTGGTATTTCTGTCATACCACTAGACTCTGTTATAGCGCTAGATTGCTAAAATAGCTGGGGTGTTTGTTAACCTACCGTGGGCTCAGCAAGGTGGTTCTTCAAGTGCCTGGCAGTGAGACAAGAGAGCAAGTCTAAACTTCTAAGTACAATTCAAATCTTTCATATCATATCTGCTAACATCCCACTGGCCAAAGCAAAGCACAAGCAGAGTCCAAAGTCAAGGGAAGGGAAGTATATTCCTTTATGAGAGGAATTGCAGAGCTCCATGAAAAAGGTCAGAGCTATATGGAAGGGTGAAGAGCTGCGTTCAATAATTCAATCTACCATAGTACAAATCTCCAGGACTGAATTAAGGATCTGGCACATAGCAGAACTCATTGAATAGCTATAAAAGGAATAAAGAAAGAATAAATTTTATACCATCACCTTGTTGAGAATTCTTGACCAGAGTGTTTTTAAAATTTCTCCTAAGCATAGCTTCATAGTCTCAAAAAAAATTGATCAGTAAAGTTTCATATATGGCAATCTCTTACTACTCTAATATTAAGAAATTATTAATAATTTCTCACATTACGTTACATTACAGGTCACATGATTGATTCTGTGACCTTGCTGAGCTGAGGGTAGACTGCTGGGTCCTTCTTCCTAGTCTGTCTTAGTCTGGAAGCTCAGCTGAAACCTGTTGGCCATGGGTGACCCTGCTGGTATTTAAATATTGGTGGCATAGCTTCCACCATCACAGCAACACTCAAGCCCCTGCTGTATGGCAAACTGACAGACACGTGGGGGAACAACAACAATCTCTTACTACTCTAATATTAAGAAATTAGTCATAATTTCTCACATTACATTACAGGTCACATGATTGATTTTACCACCATTATGTCAATGTCTTCCATTGTGCCAGAATGAACTATCAATATAAATTTTAAAAAAAGTCATAAATAAATTATGATTCATTAAAGTCTCAATGTCACAGAGTTACTGTGAGGTTTAAATGAGTTTATACATGTCAAGCATTAAAATACATGCCTGGGAATTACACTTAATTTTTGTTTTATGTTATTATTAGCAAGTATTTATTGAGCATATACTCCTTGAAAGGCCCTGCTCATTGAAAGTGTAATAATAAACTAATACTAAATAATAAAAAAAAGGTATGATCATTTCAGTAATGAAAGAATTCCATGATAGAGTCAGGGCTCTACCATTTACAGTTTATGTGACCTGGGCAATTTATTTAATTGCTTTGATTTTGAGTTGCATTATTTGTTCCATGTTGATAATAACACGTGTGGTTTAAGCTAAGATATGTATCTGAAGTACTTAGCGACGTGCTTGATGTAGATTAGGTGCTGAATAAATTGTAACTTCTTTTTTCTTGTCTGTATCAGTTTAAGTCATGTCAGGAGACAAAAGTCACATCGGTTATTTTACAAAATTTAACATAAAAAATTATTAACCACATACAACGTTGTTAGCGAGGTAACAAAAAAAGCCAGATGAGAACTATAAGTTTTCACAGTGGCAGCAATTATAGGAAGCAGCTACTGACCTATGGCTGGAAGAAGAGAAGGAAGATGTTGGAATTGTCAAAGCTTAGAAGTTTCTAGGAGATGCCTGAGGATCCACGCTGAGGCTGGTTCTGCAAATATTGGAAAAACTGCAGACTGGTTTCAGCACTGCTGCAGGGAGGAAGTGCTGCTGTTGGGGTGCTTGCTACCAGCCAGAAGGTGAAGTAAACAGGAAGTAAACCGGAAGGAGCAAGTCCCTCCTTCCTCCTCCAGCCTAGGTGTCTTCAGAACCACCCACTCTTGGAAGAGCAGAAATGTAGTTTGTCCCAGCATCAGAATCAGAGCGTGGGGGTGGGGTGCTGTGGAGCTGACAGAAAATGGCTTGATAAGTGTGACCCACTTCACTCCCCTTCTCCAGCTATCTTTTCTTCTTTTCTTCTTTCCTACCTTCTTTCTTGCTTCACCTTTTCCTATATTTATTCTTTTTATCTCCCGTCTTTTCTTCATTCTTTCCTTCTTTCCTTTTTTAAGGGAAGTAGGTTTGAAAAGATGTATTTACAAATAAATAGGCTGTTATCTTTTATTTAGTAAGGGGCTACAGAAAATTGTATTTGAGTTCAAGTGACTATTTAAAAAATGTACTGTTTCAGTCGTTTTTATTACCTTATTCATCTGATGTATTATTATCTCACAGTAACAGGGCTAGAAAATGGCAGGCCTAAGATTTGAACCCAGCTTTTACACACTCTGATTTTCATTCCCCCCCATCTCACAGATCCCAGTTCACTAATAGGAATGAATAAATCCCGTCACTGCCATTTGAACTAGCTATCAAAGAATGTGAAACTTTTGATAGCTTGAGAGTGGGTAGAACATATGAAAAGTACAAATTTTGTAGGCAGATTTGGGATAAGGCAAGAAATTCTCCATAGGCTCTCTATTAAAAGATAAAGACAAGTAGAAAAATATAAAATAATTCAAATATTAAAGAAAATAATTATTTGAGGGGACTGAATTTTTTTTCATATATACACTAAGAATTTTTAAGAGAAAAAATAAATAAAAGGCTATCATCTGTTATATCCCAGAATACAGTTTAAAAGCTAATTAACTGTATTTGGTAATAATAATAATTAAAAAAAAAATCAAGGTAGCCTTCTTAGAATGTTAAGTTGTTCATTAGCTGCTGTGTTGATGTCAATTTCAAAATCACATCTTATTATTTAGTACGAAAGGATTAATATCAACTCCTAAATTCCCTGTTAAAAAGATAGAATGCATTCAGAATTACAGAGGTAAAAATACCACTGCACGTCAAACTCACCAGAGATGAAAAAACAAAATCACTTTACATTTTAGTAATGACATTTGAAAGCTTCAGAGAATGTGTGTATTAGAACAAATTTACTCTGAATAGCACTAAATCACCTAAAATACACAAATACCAAAAATGATTAAAATAGTGGTTTATGATGAGCTTCAATTTGAAGCCATATTTGTCACTATATAAAAATCTTCAAATAAGAGTTAAAAGACCAAAAGACTAATGTTTAGTTCTATATTTATCTGTCACTACAGAACCATGGACTTCACCTGAACTATTTTTTTGGCATTTGGGCTTAGAAGAAGCCCAGGAAATAACAGATCCAGAGTAGAAGATGCAAGGAAACTTTAAAAAGTGGTAAGAGGGGTCAGAGACTGGACTATGGGATATAAAATGATGCTCATGGAGAAAGTGCTTCTTAGCTCACATAGATACATGAGCCTAAATGGGCAGCTTCTGTCCGGGGACGAGATGAGAAAGCAAAAAGGGACAGGAACTGGTTGAATGGACACAAGAAATCCGAGGTGGAAAGAAGGAATGTGCTGTCACATTACAGGGAGAGCTTCTAGGGTGTGTATAAATTTTTTGTATGAGAAACTGACTTGAACTGTAAACTTTCACTTAAAGCACAATTTTTTTTAAAAAAAGAGGAATCAGAGACAGAGAGGAACATCAACTTAATTTTGCTGGTTATAGGTGAAAAGGAATAGCATGGATAGTGATAATCATGAAAAATTAATCCTCTAATTTTTACTTATTATATATAAATTTAATTTTCATCTTTTCTTCTAAAGAGTTTCCAAAAAATAGTTTGTTTAAACAATTAGAATATAGTCTTTTAAAAAAACTTTTTTTTAATCCAGCTCAATATCTAATGTAGGCTAGGATCAAATTGGTAATAGAAAGAAATAGTCTTCAATAGACCTAAACTGTATCAGGGACTGTAGGTAGTTACCACTGAAAAATAAACTTCTAATAGGGACAAGTTTAGACATTACTCTTTCTTTCTGGATATGCAACATATCTGTATGCTCTTAAGAACTTCAAATATTCTTAATTTTTCAATAAATGTTATATTGTTATTCATTGATAATGGATCAGTGCATTGCACAGTTGAACCAAACGTTATCCTATTTGTGAGATAAGGAAGGAGGGGGATAACAAAGAGTCAATGAAATGCATTCACAGCTCTTTTATCTCCCTGCACCAAATCAGTGATCTAGAATCAAATTCTACCAGAAAGACTTCTCACTAAGCATCTCCTCTGTGAGTAAACAAAAACTACTTTCCTTAAATTCCCAGCATGAGAATCGTTGCTTCACAAGGGGACCTATAACCAGTTGCAGCCCGTCTCGGCTCCGTGATACAGGGTAGTCTTGCATTCACCAAAGCATGCTACCAAGATCTCCTCCCCATCCTTATTTACCTCTAGCCACTCCTCTAGTACTCCCTCTCTCTGCCTCAGATCCATAAAGTTCTGGTCACTGGATGCCCCACCTTGGTTTACCATTCTCTTCAATACACCTTATCACTCGAGTCATCATTTACAATAATATCAGATACTTTATCTCCCAGGAGAAGAAATATAAAACTTGTACATTAGGTATACTCAATACAAGCAGTCCCTGGGTTAGGAGGGTCCCACTTACATACATCCGGTAGTTACGAACCAAACATGTAAAGCTATTATATTAAAAATTTGAGATATACGCAATGGTTCCTAGTAACAAACGGGCGCAACTTTGCGATGCGCATCAAAACATTATTATTATTACTGTATTATTATGTTAAAGATGTTTTAGTGTATCTGAAAGTATTTAATGTTCTTTACGCGTAGAAACATACTCTGTACTAAGACAAACATTTGACTGACGTTAGATAGGAACCGTACCTAACTGTCCCGACTCATGTACAAATTAGACTTAAAGACAGATTTAGGAACAGAATTTGTTCATAATCCAGGGACTGTAAGTATTTTAGTTTATTAGTATGTGGCAGTCAGTGCCTGCCCCTATTCTTCCCGCTCACCTTGGCTCATATACAGCTGTGGGGGACAGTTAGTATACATGCCAATGTCTTCCTACTTCATGAAAATGTTTCTCTACCTGAGGGCTTTTTCTGGCTGCAGGAACATGATCAGCTTGTGCCCAGAGCAGAATGTAAATCCCAAAATGTTAATGCCCCAAGATAGAGATTTGGTGCATTACACTTTCGTTTCCTCGATCTTCAGAGTGATAATTCTGAGATGTGTTCTACAGAGTCTGTCAGAGGGATTAGCCTAATTTGCCCACATCGATAACCTGCTCATTGATGCCGTTTATTGGCTCTTCTTCTACAGCTGTGTAATATCCTCACCTCTTTTGTGTACTTCCTGGGATCACCTCCCACATAAATTGTATCAAATAATTAAAGGAGTCAGGATGCGTGTCCTTATCATATCGGCATTTAACTCACTAATATTGTTGTCACCAGGGTCTATTTCGAGGAGAAAAGATACTAGGAGATTTGGTACTTAAAGTGCCCCTAAGAAGTTCACCCTAAGGAGAAAATTCTGAAAATATGTACAACCCATTTATTAATTGACCATAATTTATTGATTGAGTTGCAAAGCGGCCCATTTTGAATGGGCCTCAGACCAATAGATGTTTCTACAGAAGATTCAGGAAATCTACGCTGCCTTTCAGTCTGTATAATCTGGTGTCTGTTGTAGATAAAAATGCTATATGAAATCTCTGGCAGACCATAATAGGAGAGTTTGCTCTAGGGTTCTGGAGGAAAGTCATGGCTTGTGCATCACAGAATTATTCACTGATCAAAAGCAGCTTCTGGCATGCTGCTGGGCTCCAGTAGAAACCAAAAACCTGACCATTAGCAATGAATTATGAGCTAGGTATTTTCTAATCCATGAAGTCTTAGGATTGTGGGCAGGCACAGTAGAAATGCATTGCACAATGGAAATGGTACGTTTGGTCTAAGGCCTAAGAAGATCCAGAGGACAGAGTTATCGCATAAAAAGAGATTAACCAAATACCCATGTCACCTAATCTCTTGTGTCATGACCTTTACCTCAGTTCACATCTTAACTTCCCTATGTCCAGGTGATACAGAAAGAAAAACACCAGGTCTCACTTATTTTTAGGTCACCTCAATAGGTCGATGTGAGCTGGTGGTTAATCTGCTGGTGGTTAAGACTATCTCTGAAATAAGGAATGAGAATAAATTCTCCTAGTAGCTAAATATTTGAATAGTACACTTGTTCTGAGAAAAATATATACATAGACTTATAGGCAGTTGAAGAAGCACCGGTGGCACCATGTTAAGCATTTGTCTGCTAACTAAATGTCAGCAGCTCGAACCCACCACCAGATCCACAGAAGAAAAGACATGATGATCTGCTCTGTAAAGATCACAGCCTAGGAAACCCTATGGGGCAATTCTACCCTGCCTATAGGGTTTCTATGAGTGGGAATTGACTTGATGGCATACAACATTGTTGTTGTTTTTGTTGTTGTTAGGTGCCGTTGAGTCCTTTCTGACTCATAACGACCCTATGCACCACAGAACGAAACATTAGCCCAGTCCTGCACCATGCTCACAATCATTGCTTTGCTTGAGCCCATTGTTGCAGTGACTATGTCAATCCACCTTGTTGAGGGTCTTCCTCTTTTTCACTGACCCTGTACTTTACCAAGCATGACGTCCTTCTCCAGGGACTGATCCCTCCTGACAACAAGTCCAAAGTATGTTATTTAAGATGTAGTCTTGCCATCCTTGCTTCTAAGGAGCATTCTGGTTGTACTTCTTCCAAGACAGATTTGTTCACTCTTTTGACAGTCCATGGTATTTTCAATATCTTTGCCAACACCGCAATTCAAAGGTGTCAATTCTTCTTCAGTCTTTCTTAATCATTGTCCAGCTTTCGCATGCGTATAATGCAATTGAAAATACCAAGGCTTGGGTCAGGCGCACCTTAGTCTTCAAGGCAACATCTTTGCTTTTCAATACCTTAAAAAGGTCTTTTGCAGCAGATTTGCCCAGTGCAATGCGTCTTTTGATTTCTTGACTGCTGCTTCCATGGGTGTTGTCTCAGTCGTCTAGTGCTGCTGTAACAGAAATAGCACAAGTGGATGGCTTTAACAAAGAGAAATTTATTTTCTCACAGTCTAGTAGACTACAAGTCCAAATTTAGGGTGTCAGCTCCAGGGGAAGGCTTTCTCTCTCTGTCAGCTCTGGAGGAAAGTCCTTCTTGTCAATCTTTCCCTGGACTAGGAGCTTCTTTGCAAAGGAACCCCGGGTCCAAAGGAAATGCTCTGTTCCTGGTGCTGCTTTCTTGGTTGTATGAGGTCCCCAATTCTCTACTTGCTTCCTTTTCGTTTTATGTCTTGTAAGATAAAAAGTAGTGCAGGCCACACCCTAGGGAAACTCCCTTAACATAGGATCAGGGATGTGACTTGTGTAAGAGTAGTGTTACAATCCCACTCTTTAACGTAAAATTACAATCACAAAATGGAGGACAACCACAGAGTACTGGGAATCATGGCCTAGCCAAATTGATACACACATTTTTTGGGGGACATAATTCTACCCTTTGGTCCCCCAAAAATCACATCATTGCAACATGCAAAACATATTTACCCCATCATATCATAGCAAAAGTTTTAACTCCAAACCCCACATCCAAAAATTCCTCTTCATCTGTGAAATCTAGAATACAGGTTATCTGCTTCCAAAGGTACAATGGCAGAACAGGTGCAAGCTAGACATTTCCATTACAAACGGGAGAAATTGGAGGAAAAGAAGGGATAACAGGCACCAGGCAAGCCAGAAGAACACATTACATTAGCGTTCAAGGCTTTGAAAATAATCCTCTGTTCTCTGAGAGAATTTACACAATGGCCCTGCTCTCCAGACTCTAGGTATTGGCCACACTCTCCAGGTTCTGAGTGGAGGTCCCTCGGCCCTGGGCTTCAGCTCCACCTTCTAGGCCCACTGGGACGGCAACTCTGCTCCCTTGGCTTTAGGCACACCATTCTCTTAGTCCACGTGAATGCCAACTCGACCCTTAGAAACACCAGAGGTCATGGCCATACCTTTTGAGACTGAGGCAGCTCATCTTTTTGTATTCCTTGTCTCTTCAGCTTCTGCTTCCTGTGGCCTCTTGGCCCTCAGGCCTCAAGCCCACATCTGCCCTGCTGGGGCAAGTGTTCCAAAGCCTGGTAGCTCCACTGATATGTGCTGGAGGCACCCCACTTGGCCAGGAAGCCTCCTGTGCACAGGCACTGGGCTCTGTCTCCCTGGGTTGGCTCCAACACTGTCTTGCGCTGGTCTCCCGATTTTGCTGCTGCTGGTTCTCTGCCACTGCTGGTTCTCTGTCACTGCTGCTTCTCTGCTACTGCAGGTTCTTTGGGAATCATAGCCTAGCCAAATAGATAAACACTTTGGGGGGACATAATTCAATCTATGACAGGTGTTGATTGTGGATCCAAGTAAAATGAAATCAACTTTGAATCCACTAGGTTCTCCTTGGAAACTCTATGGGGAAGTTCTACTCTACCCTGTAGGGTCACTATGAATCAGAATCAACTTGACAGCAACTGGTTTGGTTTGCTTTATTTATTTATTTATAAACCTACTCCTCACTTATTGACATGTTTGGGCTCCACAGACCAGGTCATTATGCAAAAATTGGCATTATGTGAAAATGGAGGATGACCACATCAGCTCACAAAATGGAGGATGACCACATCAGCTTACAAAATGGAGGACGACTACGTCAGCTCACAAAATGGAGGAATGACTACATCATTATATAACTGCTAAATTACATCATTACGTAACTGCCAAAGCACTGAGAATCATGGCCCAGACAAGCTGACACATAACCTTAACCATCAAAGTCAGCATTACTCTCACCTCGCACCTCGGCATTCATTGCTGCCAGAAGTACGGTGTTAATGAGCAAGATAGTCAGATAGTAGATTTTTTAATATTGTCATGAGTGCAAAATGTCAGATAATTAGTCTATAACTGAGGAGAAGGTGTATTATATATATTATATATAACAATATATAAGGCACCATGTGGGGGTTGTGTGCTATCCTTCACCGTGCAGTGTGGGTATGAAATCAGCAGTCATTATATGATCCCCTGGTGGCACAATGGTTAGGTACTCAGCTGCTAACATAAAGGTCAGCGGTTCGAACCCACCAGTGGCTCCACAGCAGAAAAGACCTGGCGATCTGCTTCTGTAAAGATCACAGTCTAGGAAACTCTATAGGGTAATTCTACTCTGTCACATAGGGTCCCTATGAGTCAGAATTGACTTGATGGCACACAGCAGCACCATGTCTCCAATATACTAGTCTCTGGGGTCCAAGGAATAGACATAGGGATATCCCATTTCACCATCACTCCCAATGACTAGTTTGAGTAATTTATTCTTTTCAGCCCTCAACTCTAGGCACATTTGGATTCAAGGTTCTGGTTTCTGGAAGAATATGGTGTTTTTATCAGAGAACGTAGTAGAATTTCCATATAACAATGTATATTTACAAAAGTAGAATTAGCATGTAACAATGGCTGCCCCTGGTCCTTGTCTCCTTTTCATGTTGATAAGGTAGAATTTTAGACAAGAGGTTTAGACAAGTTACTACTACCATACCTGGAATTTTTGACCTTAATGTTATGAGGCGCTACCAGTGTTATTACGTAGTGGAAATACAAAAGAATACAGCTGTAATTCATCATAAAGGGAATATAAATGAGTACACCTGTCATTCAAGGCATTCACTTGGGTACCTCATAATATTTCTACACCCAGGGATAGCAATGAATAGGTAATTACAGTGCTCAGGGTCAGACAAGGGCGTGGTGACCTCGAACTCAAAACTTAAAGAATTTCTTTTTTACCCCAGGATGTAAGCGACCTAGTCCAGCTGAAGTGTTGGCCAGATATGACCCATCAACCCATTGTCGTTGAGTCGATTCAGACTCATAGGGGTTCTAAAATGAGTGGTAGAAAAAAAAGATAATGAGTATCAATCATGCTCTTAAAATCAACTGCATCAGTTTGAACTCCAGTTTAACTAACCATTCTGTTGTAGATTTTATTTTCTTAAGGACTGTGACCATCTTCACTGGAAGAATGTGAAGGACTGATTCCTTCACTTAATGTTGGGCAAGGTATAGACCGTAGGTGTTGCAGTCAGTGTTTCTCTCGAATTCCCTTAACCCAGCCCAGAGGTTAACTTCAACTTTTGTACATGCCAGGACTTTCTACATTATGCACCTATGTATCTCTATCTGAGGACTGTCTCTGACCTTATTTTGTGAGCAACATCAACCTGCCCATGTAGCAGACCCAAAGTGCCAAGTAGCAATCCTCAACCAATGAGGAATGAATGTTGATCAATAATCAACCCACCTCACTATCCCTCTGAAAGCGGCTGTGTGGGCATCTCACATTTATTGTTTATTGTCAGCAGAGTAGGCCTAACCTCTCGGGTATTGTTGTATTGTCAATGCATAGCTTGCATAGTTCACTTTAGCATGCTCCAGTGATTCTGATTTATTTTCCTTCTCTCTTCCCTTTTGTTTTCTCATGATTTTAAAAGTTTAAAATTAACCAAAGTTCCTGTTTGGGAGGTAGAACAAGTGATAAGATCTGGAAGTAAAATGCCTGAACAAGGAAAAATCATCTTGTGGCCGAAACCAGGATGGTGTCAAAAGGTCAACGTGTCTGGAGTGTGGTTAATGTGGCCAGCCACCTCAGAGGGGACACAACATTCTGAAGATTCCTTGGACTTTGATTTCTTCCTATATAACCCTCTGATCGACCTCCAGACTGGGAGGCAGATTTTAGAGGAGCTCATTCCCCTCTGTCTCCTGTATATTGATATACAATAAAAACCCTCTTGCTACTCACCTCACCCTGTCTCAGTATTGGCTTCTGTGGGAGGCAGCTTAGACCTGCCATTGCAGTAACACCTCAAGACACAAGTCTGAGATTTGTTCAACAGTTTCTCAGCAGGATCGAACCCCAGTTACCTTCAGTGGCTCCCTGATCATTAATGAACCCTTTATTGATTTATGGTTGCAATAATGGTGTTGGCAAAGAATATTAAATATACTGTGGACTGCCAGAAGAACAAACAATCTGTCTTGGAAGAAGTACAGCCAGATGCTTACTTAGAAGAGAGGATGGCAAGAATAAGTGTCACATACTTTGGACATGTTATCGGGAGGGACCAGTCCCTTGAGAAGGACATCATGCTTGGTGTCATGGATTGAATTATGTCCCCCGAAAAACGCGTGTATCAATTTGGCTAGGCCATGATTCGCAGTATTGTGTGGTTGTCCTCCATTTTGTGATTGTAGTTTTATGTTAAAGGGTATTAGGGTGGGATTGTCACACCACCTTACTAAGGTTACATCCCCGATCCAATTGTAAAGGGAGTTTCCCTGGGGTGTGCCCTGTACCACCTTTGATCTTACAAGAGATAAAAGGAAAGGGAAGCAAGCAGAGAGCTGAGGACCTCATACTACCAAGAAATCAGTGCCGAGAGCAGAGCGCATTCTTTGGACCTGAGATTCCTGTGCTGAGATGCTCCCAGAACAAGGAAAGACTGATGACAAGGATCTTCCTTCAGAGCCGAAAGAGAAAGCCTTCCCCTGGAGCTGACACCCTGAATTTGAACTTGCAACCTACTAGACTGTGAGAGAATAAATTTCTCTTTACTGAAGCTATCCACTTGTGGTATTTCTGTTATAGCAGCACTAGATGACTAAGACACTTCGTAATGCAAAGGGTCAGTGAGAAAGGGAAGACCCTCAATGAGATGGATTAACACAGTGGCTGTAACAATGGACTCAAACAGCAACAACTGTGAGGATTCCACAGGACAGGGTAGTGTTTCGTTCTGTTGTACATAGGGTCACAATGAGTCTGAACTGACACTGACTAACAGCATTGGTTTTCCTCTCTTAACCTATCTCACTTTTGTACTCTGTCACCGTGCTTCTTGAGAATATCCCCCAAATAAACTCTTAGCACTAAATCCCTTGTTTCAGGAACTACTTTCTGGTGGAATACGAATTAAGAAACCCTCGTTATCTGACTCATTATTGGACTGTTCTTCTACCAAAAGTCTGACTTACGGAAGTATATTTGGTTGACTAAGCAGTACATTCATGTTTCTATAATAAATACAATATAGCCATAATTTACAATCATATGTACTTAATGGACAAAGAAAACACGATGTATGGCTGTGGAATAATTATTAGAAGTGGATCCATGAGAGGGGTAATGTCATTAAAGTAAAGTCGTTAACTGATAAGAACAAGAATCTTGATAAAGAAAAATGAGTATTTTAAATTAATCCAGAGGAATGGCAATTTGCCGGCAAATGGTTCCCATTAAGGGTATTGACGGGACTTTGAGGTCATATAGTCAACTCCACATGAAGAAGGCATGCTCTTTGAGTTATGTTTTCAATAGATTGTTACATTTACATTGTGGTCCCAACTACGATGATAACTCTAAGCAGTGAAGGTAACAGTCACTTTGCCATGAATAGAAAGCAAAATTGGTTCCCAGAGAGACCAAGGCCACAAATAAAATTCTTTGGCTTTAGCTTCAGGTGTGTCTGCTTTTATTATATGACCCTTGCCCACAGGCTCAGTTCAACATCAAACATGCTTCCAGTCAGGACAAATTTAGAAAACCTTACTTAATTCAGTTGCTGAGGGCGGTCAGTACAAATGCATACTTGCTTCAAGGCTTTTGCCCCAGATAACTTTATTTCACCTCATTGCTTTGACCCACCCCCAACCAGTGCACTAGAACTGTTCTCCCTAGTCACTAATGAATCCTAAAATAAAATCCAGTGTTCATCTCTCAGTTGTTCACAGATGTCCCCATGGTATCTGGCCACTCTACTGTTTGAAACTTGCTTCTTTCTGTCTTGATCTAATCCTGGTCTTTCTGTTGTATCACTGAATGCTTATTCTTCCTTTCATGACTTCTGTTTCATTTATTATCCTGCCTTATCCAAGAAAGACAGGAAATGATGAACAGAAATAAATATAAAACAACTATACATAAAAAACACAACTATAATGCAAGAAAATTAAAAATAAGGATACTTACTGCAATCAAGCACATGATATGGACCACAGCATACATCTGGCCCTTGGCTCTAGTTTCTACATCCATAATTTCATTCACTCCTACAGCCTCATGGAGTAATTATGCAGATGTCTTGCAAATCTGAATCCTTGTCACCAACTTCTTCCTTGAAGCTGCGGACCTGCATTTCCCCATTGTCTGCTAAACCACTCCAAACTGATATCTAGCCTCAGTTCTAACCCAGCTCATTCCACAATGAACTTACCATCCTTTTTGTTTTTCTCGGCCTCAAATTTGTCCATTCGGTTACCACCTATTTAACACCTATGGCCATCAAAGTATTGTTCTAAGCTCTGGAGATACAATGGTAAATAGAATTTTACTGCACACAAGGGGTTTAAATCTAGTGTGGCAAGCTGCCTCAGGGGACCACACACCAGAGTTAACAGAGATGCCACAGACTGAGTACTGTCACCTTCAAAGGCTTGGACTGAGATGGATCTTGATATCCTCATCATGTCCTCCAGCCAGATAAAGATAGTCCACCATCCATAAATTGGACACAAGGAGATCCTATCCAGACCAAAAGGGTATGTCCTAGCCAAGCCTGGTACATAGGGACTTAGATAAAGAGGAGATGTTCCTGGATGTCTTGGGAACTTAACTAATGTAGAAGGACGTATAGAACCTGGGCAAAGATACCTTGTATAAGTAACTTGACCTGTAATAGAAGACACACTTGCTATCCAGCAAAAATTAAAAGACGACAGTCTACTGTGTGCAAAACAACAGCATGTTTCCCCCCTTGCACATTTATGCCATTTTGTTTCTATGCAGCAGAATGAGGACAAGATGCTGCTGGACACTGCAAGAACCTAAAGGAGAAAATGACCCAGAGCTTTGGGTCAGGCAAGGGCGTGGACAAAAATACCACATGACCTGCAGTCACTGGGTCATTAGAGGCCCCTAGAGCATGCAGAAAGGCAACTGGCCACCTATGAAATACTCTCTAGGAAGGGCTACACCAAAAAGAAATGTATCCCAGCCTAACCCTCTGCGTGGCAAGTCTCTGATGAAAGCCAGACTGTGCCACAGAAGACTTTTCCAGAGATCTCTCAGAAGATAGTGAGTCCCTATAAGTGCTGAATAACAACTTTATTCTTATACTTAGAGTCATTGTCAGGGATTTACGTTGGAAGAAGCCTATGTACTGGAAGACAACATGCTATGGCTATCTTAAAAGATATTTTCTATGGGAGGTTTCTAAATAGTTTGTGTTTTATGGTAGGTGGCAACTGACTTTTTTTTAATGGTTGGTCAAATAACTGACTTTTGGTCTGTTCCACTTCCTTCATGGTGACCTCATCCTTCAACTCCATGTTCCCAGGTCCCAGACATAAAGCAACTGGCTTCTTTTCTGGGGCGTGCTCTTTTCCTCTTCATCACTTCCCCCTGCAACCTCAGGTCTCTCTTTAGCCTTACTTTGTAGTCACAGTGGATTATGAGATGCAAGAGAATTCTTGGTGCTGGGAGGTAGATGTCTGTTAGAGATAGCCTTAATACCTCTCTGTTCCTCACACAGGGCGATATGGAGTCACAGGAAAAACAATGCACGTCTAGAAAGAATCACTTTCCTCATCTTTCCCACAGCTTGTTTCTCTTCTCCAGTTTGTGCCTACACTTGAATATCCTACAGATCTCAGGGCCATGAGTACTATCTCCTGACATCTGAGAGCTCTTGGTCTGGAAAGGCTGTGTCTCATCCAGCATAGGCTTCATGGGCTTGTGACCAATACAGTTGCACAGTCACACACTTGGAAGGACTCTGTATTTGGGGTTTAATGCTGTGCAGTGGCTGTCTTGAAATTCTTAATAAATTTGTCTTTAGATTTGAGTTCTGCAAATGAAATCCAATGAGACAATAAAGCATGCCTCAGCACACATTTATTCCCACATCCTGACACTTCCCTCCCTCCCCAAGACAGGTTCTCAGCCACCCATTTCCTATTCCCTGGCACCCCTTGTCCATCTGGCCAACCCCACCTTAACCTTGTCTTAGGAACAGCTGTGACCCTTTGCTTGGAGCAATGACAGTGTTTGTATTGGTGAGGAAGCCAATAAGGGATCCTGGGTGCAGGAAGGTTCAGGACTGGGAATGGCTGTTCACGTCCTGGGCTGGCAGCACAATGACATGTTTAGTGGATGAATTGGTGGGAGCTCTTGCCCATGCCCAATTATGTGTTGGGTGATGGGCCTGTGGAAAGAGGATGTTGACTTCCCTACTCCTGGCCAAGTTCCTGCATTTTCATTTTGCACTGGAACCCACAATTTATGTAGCTGTTCATGGTCTCATCCACCATCCTATAGCCAGCTCCTCTTTGTTAAGGTCTTGGCAAAGCATCTTCTCAGTCCATCTTCTGACAAGGAGAGAAATATTGAACAGTAAAGCACTCATAATTCATGGAGCCTGGTGCTAAATGTTTCTCGTCAACCATCTTATTTCATGCCCACAACCACCCTACGATATATTTACAATGCAACTCCTCTTACTATATTTTTTGTATGAAGATATAGAAGCATAGACAATCTAGGTCATTTCAACTAGGTCTCATAGCTAGGAGACGTCATAGGATTCAAACCTAGAATGTTGTTTTGGAAACCCATAAATTTCTACCTCATGTCAGGAGTATACTGACCCAATACCAAAACAGAAAATGAGTGTCAGATTTCAGTTGGAAATGAGGCTGTGGATTTTACTTTGAGGTCCCTGGCTGGCGCAAATGGTTTGCACTCAACTACTAATCTACCCAGTGATGCCACAAAAGAAGGGCAGGTGATCTGCTTCCTAAAGATTATAGCCAAGAAAACCCTATAAGCAGTTCTACTCTGTAACACATGGAGTCACCATGAGTCGGAATCAACTCAAAGGCAATGGATTTGGTTTTTGGTTTTAGTATTACTGTGACTAATGAATGTAACTTGTGGGTTCTGTGTGAGGGTGAGCGCTGTGCAATTTCAGGAAATAACAGGAGGAGTATTTAATTGGCCTCAGGACCGTTTCTGAACATCATTCAGGTTTATCAGGGCATCTGGTTCAGGAGAGTAGGATGAGATTCAGGAACGGAGAGGCAGCTATATAATTTTACCAAGCCCTTGGTGGTCCTGCCAAGGCTGGAGGCCCTGGGCTGCCTCCTCCTGCCTGAACCAACCTCTGGCATGAGAGAGTGAGCCATCAGCTGGCTCTGGTCCCACTTGTGCTGCCTGGAGCAGAAGCAGCTGGTCCCAACACAGGCACAAGTGTCTGAATTCTGATTCTTTCATATTCGCTGACCTCGTGAAGGTCTTTACTCTGCAATAACTGAGCAGCTCTTTTAAAAGCGTCTCCTAAGTCCTGATGAACAAATGAGTAATAACCCAGGGGGAAAGTTTTGCCTCTTAATGGTTATTTCTATGGCTGAGAACCCCCAATGAGAGGCTGCTTTAGCCAACCATGTTCTAGCCATGCTCAAAGGGACCTGAGACATCCTTGATCATCAGTCTTAGAAGCTGCAGTCATCTGAATCTTCAGCCTTTGTTGTACAACTCTCACCCCCTCACATAGACACACTTCCTCTTCTGCATCACAGCCAGAGGTACCTACCTATCCCAGCCCCTAGAGTCATAGCCTTTCTATGTTAGAGGCTTGGAAGTCAAAGAGAACAATAGAGACTTGGTCTCAGGTATGTAAGGTTCTAATTCTGACCAGGACAGTCATGCCAACAAACTGTCCCTGGTGAATTGACAGCCTCCGTCTCAGGCTCTCAGCTAGGGAAAAAGCTTTCTTTTCGTCTCTTTCCATCTTGGAAAGGCATCTAGGGACATATTTCTAACTGTACAGCTCTCTAGCATTCTCTTTTGGACAGAACTTTTCGTCCATTTGTGGCAGAGCTATAGAGATTATCTCATGTGTTATTACTAAATCCCCTACATCTGCACCTGGCACCCACCTCATCCCATATGAATATGCTTGGCTAACTATTCTGCGATACACCTATCAGTTAGTTTAGTGGAAGCTCCTTCGTGTAAACATACAATCTGTCTTAGTGTTCTGGTGTTGCTGTAACAGAAATACCACATGTAGGTGGTTTTAAAGAGCAGAAATTATTTCCTCACTGTTCAGAAGGCTAGAAGTCCAAATTCAGGACACTGGCTACAGGGGAAGGCTCTCTTTGTCAGCTCTGGAGGAAGATCTTGTCTCTTACAGTTTTATACTCCCTATGTTGTTTCGTTCCTTGGCAATCTTCACTTGGCATCTATCTTTCCCTATCTGTGTTCCTCTCTTTGTCTATGTTGTACTTTATACCACTCAGAAGTGATTAGATTTAAGACACATCCTATGCTGATAGGGTCTTATTAACATAACCAGAAACAAACCTCTATTCCCAAAGAGGATTACATTCACAGGTATAGGGGTTAGAATTCCAACAGCTATTTTGGAGGGACACAATTCAGTCCATAATATAAGCCAAATTTGCCGTAAAAATCTAGAGCTTATGTATGATGCAAAGTCCAGTGTGGCACCTCCAAAATGTAGCCTGTGACCATGGATGCCTCAAGTTCCCTCCAGCAGAGGGGCCTGGGGCTGGGTATGCAGGTGGCTGAGGTGCTGTGGCTCAGGCCATAATTAATATGCAAATTTAGTTCAAAACCAATTTGTAATTCACAGATTCATATATTACCCTCAGGGAATCAAGATGTTATTGTTGATACTGCTGTACAGAAGCGTTTCTATGAAGCTCATCTTCTCTCTTCGCAGTTGTTTTAAGGACAGTAAGTATTTAAGAAAAAAAGAAAGGCAACTGCCAAGAATTTTTTAGTGGTGTTCTTAATCATCTAGAAAGGAACACTAAACATATGATACCAAACCAAAACCACACCCATTGCCACTGAGTTGATTCGGACTCATAGCGACCCTATATGACAGAGTAGAACTGCCCCATAGGGTTTCCAAGGCTGTAATCTTTGTGGAAGCTGACTGTCACATCTTTCTCCTATGGAGCAGCTGGTAGATTTGAACTGCCAGCCTTCAGCTGAGCTCTCAACCACTGAGCCACCAGGGCTCCTAAAACCTATGATGCAAGGTAAAAATACTCAAAATGAAATTGAATCAAAGTTGAGGTTCAAATAAAATGAAACAGTAGACAAATAGAAGGTCAAACAAACAAACAAAATAGCATGTGAAGAGGAGAAAGTTTTTTGGCAAAGAAAATAGTTCATGAGAAGGAGCAGAGCAGAGGAAGCGTGGGCATTTGGAAAACGGTGAATTCCTACTAAGATACAATATAGGAAATCTCAAAATCTCAGCTGGAAGACAGATAGGCTATTTTAATCTCCCCATCTACATCAGCCAGGAAGCTGTTTTGGACATTGAGGCATATTTGAGACTGAAATCTATGTGTTAAGAATGAAAACCTATTTGCAAGAGATGGTGACTCAGTAGTTGGAGGATTGCTCCCCAGGGAAGGTAGGTTCCATTTCAGCTGAGGACATATTACCAAGTGAAATGGATCCCAGAAGACACAGAGTAATGGCGTGAGAAGACAGGAAGCAGTGAAAAGTCTGTGAGTGGTGAAGAAGTGCAGAATGGGAATGAGGATGGAGGAAAAGACAGATGATTTAAAGCGTGGGCTGGAATCCAGCATAACAAATACGGGAGGCATGCTGAGACTTAGCAATTTTAAAACGGTTAGCTCTAGGAGTTAACTTCTTAGTGATATCAGGCCTGGCCAGAAAGATTATGCTACTAAAGGAAGTCCTGGTCCAATCTAGATCCTAAATGTATCCCCCTTACGTCTCAGAATTTTCATTAGAGTTGGAAGCAGCAGTCTCAGGGGTAAGTCTGTCCTCTGAGAATTGGACCAAAAGCTGGATTCTGATGTTACTGTTATACGAACGGCACCAACGTTCTCTGACACAGACTAGAAACCTCGTTCAAATGTACTCTTGCTTTGCATATGTCTGATACAGTTAAAAGTTATGTTTTTTCTCTGCGATGTCTCTCGGTTTTCTTCTATTCCTTTTTATTCTCATTGCTGTCATAATAATTATAGGACATTTGTTTAGTTATTATGTATGGTCTATTGACCTCAAAATATTATAAAGAAACAAGTACTGTAAAACTGTTATGCCATTAAAATAAGAAAAAATAAAATATTGCAAAGAAACAAGTTCAATCAAACTGTCATTTCATTAAAATAATAAAAAAAATTAAAAAATCACATAATTGCAAATATTTGGGTTCATGAAAGGGAGACAAATAGATCTGAAATGCACAGTGATATAACTTCTATTTACATTTAGTGAGTTTTTTCCTAAAACCTCTTTTATACATCAACCAGAATAAACTATCTTTTTCTCTTCTTGTTTGTCCTGCTCATTTTCACTTTTATACATTTGCTGATGCTAGCTAGTTACTTAATTAGAACAATACCTCTGTCATATGCACCCTTTATACTCACACCGGTTCTTCAACTTTCTTCTCAAGTATAACATACTCCATGATGCCTTTCTTAATATTTCCAGCTATGTTTTATCTTTCTTTCCTTTGACTCTCTGTATTATTTTGTTTGTATACCTGTTAGCATGCTGAGCACATGATAACCCATGGTGTGTTCTATTTATTTGTGGTAGATGCTGTGAGGTACCACCTAGAATCCCATTTGGGAGTAAAGAATGTCATCCTATATTGGCTGGATGTGGGGCTACATCTAGCCCTTAGATGTCATCCACCTTTAAGAATTGCTTCAGCAGAGGAGCAAAGCCTCACCCAAGGGCATGTTCACTTCCCTGTGACCTGCATCAATGACTGATTAACATGGGGATATGAACACCCAGGCTCCTTACCCGAATTGAAAACAACTTTGAAGGATCATCCGAGCTTGAGACTTCCTTGTAGATCAGCTGCTGAGCCCACCACTGAGGTTGCATCATAGCACGCAACTCCTTTTCCTGCCTGCCCCCGCTTCCTCACTTTTCTTCCACAGATGTTAATCTTAAAAACATTCCCCAATAAATCCTCTCCATGTTAATCTTTATCGTATAATGTGCTCCATGGGGAATCCAAACTCGAATATTATTCATTCGTTCGAAGATGTATTTTGAACTATTTTAAGGCAAATATTAACTGGTTCATGTGCAAAAAAAAAAGAAAAAGAAAGTCCTATATGTGATTGAAGAAACAAAGAAGGATCTAGGATGTGCTCAAGAATCTAGGATGAGAGGTGAATTAAACATAGGTATAAAAGATAGCAAGTGATCAAGACATACGCAGATAAATAACACGGGAATTCTGATACAGGAATGGAATTTACATATTTCCTATTTCCACAAAGGGCTTTTTAGCTCCTTTATGGCCTGAGTATGTTTTTATATACTTTTTGCTACTCTGCTGTATCTGGTGGCTTGAACAAAACTGATACTCAATAGGTAATTGTTGAATTGATCCCAGGTTGGATTATTCTGACAAAAAAAGAAGAAAGGAACCCACAAGAAATATTCAACAGAGGATCCCTCACACAATGACTTCAGATAACTATGAATTAATTTGAATGCCCAGAGAGTCGATTTATCCACAGGTTTATTTATTTCTAAAAACAAGAATTATAGCTAAATAACTCTGAGGCAGAAATGTCAGTGCTAAAACCTGGAAAAAAATGCTTAGGTTCACACTGAAGGAAACAGCATTTATAAATTCAAAGACCCTGATTGATGGCTTCAGCTTTCCTGACAGTTAGGTACTGCCCTCCATTTACAATCATGAGGAAGCTATTATATTCTGTGTTTTTTCCAGTTCTAATTTGGTTCATTTCTAACATAACCTCTCTGCAAGGCTAATGCACAAGACCATTATTTAGCTATTTTTTATAGTAAGTTATTTAAGAAATTTTGTGATGTTTACATGGGTCACTAAATGCTTAGTCTAAAGGAGGAGAGTTGTGTGGCAATATCCTTCAGGATTATCTTATTTAACATATATATATGTAGTTTAGAAGAAACACATTGCAATGTTGTTCAATAATTTATAATAAGAAAATAAAGAATTAAACTTAATAGTTGAGTATATTGCTATGTAACTTTTTTTTAGATTTGCATTACAAATACAAGATTGTCAAACTAAGTATTACTACTAACATAAATTTCCAAAGGTTTTTATGCCACTAAACACTGGTATTTTCTAAATACATTATTTTCACATTTACCACCATCTGGGAAACCCTCAGTGTGATGGATTGACACAATAGCCACAATAATAGATTCAAACATATCAAAGATGGTGGATATGGCTCAGGACCAGACAACATTTCCTTCTGTTACACATAAGGTCATCACAAGCCTGAGCCAATTTAACAGCAACTAACAACAACATCTACGTGACAAAGAGCATATAAAAATACTTATTTCAGGAAAATTAACGTATATATTATAAACAAGAAAAAAAGTAATAGTGATTACTGTGAATTTTCAGGACACTGCCTTCAGTGTTGAAATCAAAAGAGAGAAATTACTCAGTGTAACCCAACCCACTGCTGTCTTATAGAGATCGCATAGGGTTTCCAAGGCTGTAAATCTGTACCCAAGCAGACTGCCACATCTTTCTCCCAAGGAGCCACTGGTGGTTTCGAACTGCAAACCTTTCCATTGGCAGTCAATCGCTTTAATCATTGCACCATCAGGGCTCCTTATTCAACTAAGGTAAGCTTTAACATCCCCCAGTGTGGAAGCATGAGAACCATAAATTCACATCCAAATCTAAAATTTCATAAACATTTGAATTTATTTCCACCTTTACCATCTCCCAAGTGACTGAGGGTGAGTCTACATGAGGTTTCATTTCTATTTCCTGCTGTCTGTTCAATTACTTTTTGAATTCCTTAATTAAAAGAGAACATTTGATTAATGACTAATGAGCAATGTATTTTTCAAAAATGTCAAAACATATCATTGCAAAGAGAGGTTTTTATAAGCTTAGATACAGACAGCTACATTTCCCCTTCATTTTGATAGACTTGCCATCTACACTGTGGAAATGTATTTTTCCCCTTATAAAACCCACTAAAACCATTTGAAATGAAGAGATCACTCTGAATGTTCAGTGTTTCAAAAGTATGAATAATAATCACATGCACTTTATGTTATGTACCTACTTATCTTCTCATCCTAAGTGAATCCTGGCTCTCCTCTGAGGACACCATTTCCCATTGATCTCTCTTAAACGGTGATGTCTTATTTCTTGCTCCTTATAGCAGCATCTAGACACTTCCCATCTCCTCCTGCTTTGAATCTCAGGTAATCTGACTATATTAACCAAAAGGCTTCCCTGTTGCAATCATCTTCCCATTACCTGCCCCTTTCCCCCCACCCTCAACCCACACACAAGCACATTCATGGCTTTCTTGAAAATTTTTGTACTTGAGTCATGGCCATCTCCTTACTACTGTTGTTGTATGCCATCAAGTCAACTCAGACTCATAACGACTCAATAGGACAGAGTACAACTGCCCCATAGGGTTTCCTTGGCTGTAATCTTTATGGGAGGAGATCTGAAGTCTTTTCTCCTGTGGAGCCACTAATGGGTTCCAACAGCTGACCTTTCAGTTAGAAGCCAAGCACTTAAACATTGCGCCACCAAGGCTCCTTCTCTTCACTACTACTGCTGTTACAGCTTCTGTTTTATATGTTCATGTCAGCAAAAGTCCATGTCGGACTCTCAGAGTCTTTTATTCTCTAATGATCTTGATTTCTAATCTAGATCAGTTTATCATTCTCTCCTTGGTTCTTGTACTGGTGTAGGTATTGTTATCAACAATAACTGCAACTCTTTCCTCTGACCACCACCTCCTATCTTTGTAGAATGTTATCTATAGTACCCAGTCTCTTAGACTTCACCAATACTGAAAATTCAATGAATAGTCAATAAAATTCAACATTTTTATTGAGACTGCTCTTAGCATGTTTTCCTCATGCAAGTTAAATGCTGTGATTCATTTTTAAAAACATGGTTGAATCATTTAATTCTCTTTCCTTTTTTTTTACTTGTTGGACAAACCCCAACACTTTACTTATTTCTATATAGTAGAAATGTCACTGGAGCAAAACACTATACAAGGATATTTTATGATCATTTACATCAATTAGACCATAGTGTGGGTCAGGGTTGTATCCTTTCACCATACTTATTTAATCTGTATGCTGAACAGATAATCCGAGAAGCTGGACTATATGAAGAAGAACTTGGCATTAGGGTTGGAGGAAGACTCATTAACAACCTGCGATATGCAGATGACAAAACCTTGCTTGCTGAAAGTGAAGAGGACTTGAAACATTTACTGATGAAGATCAAAAACTACAGCCTTAAGTATGGATTGCACCTCAACATGAAGAAAACAAAAATTCTCACAAGTGAACCAATAAGCAAAAATCCTGATAAAGAAGGAAAAGATCATCTCTAGGATGATTGCTGTCAGGGTCTTCTGCCCAGCCTGGGAAGCCCCTATGAGGTTCTTGCCTTCTACTGTCCAAGAATGACCAGGAGAGGCTCAAGTTTTCTGCACAAACATTTATTGAGCATAAGTAGCTTGCGAGTGGAGACAAAGAGGGACCAAGCAAAGAGGGACCAATTTTTTTGTCAAAAAATCATGATAAGTGGAGAAAACATTGAAGTTGTCAAGAATTTCATTTTACTTGGATTGACTATCAACACCCATGGAAGCAGCAATCCAGAAGTCAAATCGACTGCAAAAGATCTGTTTAAAGCATAAAAAAGCAAAGATGGCACTTTGAGGACTAAGGCGTGCCTGACCCAAGCCATGGTATTTTCAATCGCCTCTTATCATGCCAAAGCTAGACAATGAATAAAAATGACCAAAGAAGAATTGGTGCCTTTGAATTATGGTGTTGGCAAAGAATATTGAATATACCGTGGACTGCTAGAAGGATGAACAAATCTGTCTTGGAAGAAGTACAGCCAGAGTGCTCCTTAGAAGCAAGTTGGCAAGACTTCGTCTCACATACTTTGGACATGTTATCAAGAGAGACCAGTCCCTAGAGAAGGACATCATGCTTGGTAAAGAGGAAGACCCTCAACAAGAGGGATTGACACAGTGGCTGCAACAATGGGCTCAAGCACAAAAATGATTGTGAGGATTGTGCAGAATGGGGCGGAGTTTCGTTATATTGTACATAGGTCTCTATGAGTAGGAAAAGATTTGATGGCACCTAACAACAGCAGACCATAGTGGTTTCTGTCAGTTGTACTGTATTTCCCTAGTCTGTCACTCTTCCTGACAACTACTTCATTGTCTTGTCTATTCTCCTTAAACCTCCTGTTCTCCTCTCATTCCTCACGTCTGATGAGTTTGCTTTCCATTACTCTGAAGAAAGAAAAGTAATTAAAAGAATGCTTCCAAAAGTTTCTAGATAAAATATCTCTGCCCTTATACAAGATGGACACTTACCTCCATTTGGAACTGATTCCCTTCTTTCTTATCTTCTCAACGACATCATGAAACGGGTAGAAAATGGCAGGACCCAATGGGTTACATGAAAGACCAAGTTACAAAACTAAAAGATTAACCAAGTCTAACTGATACAGCTGAAGATTAACCCACATCCTGGAACATGAGGTAAAAACAAACAACAGCCCAGTTCCATATTATACTTCCTTGTAAGATGTTTTACAGGCAAACCAGTTTGATCCAGTATTCTAGGCATGCACACAATGCCACAGAGTGACTGATGGATGACCTTCCACTGATGATGACAAACTTGAATTGAGACTCCCAGCGGGAATCGAACCAGCACCCTGAAGGACAGCACGTGCGCGACATCCCAAAATAAGTCTTGACAAGTAAACCCAACAGCCTTTGCAACGGGTTCCATCTTGGGCTGCATCCTGCGTGCACACCTAATCTTCATAACCCCGCCTCCTTTCATGAATAAAGATGATGCCTTTTCCCACCTAAAAACCTTTATAAGCCCTAGCCAATCCTTTGTTCAGGGAGACAAAGGTTAGCCTTGCTTGGCCCTTCTTTGTCTCCACTCGCCAGCTACTTATGCTCAATAAAGCTTTGTTTGTGCAAAAAACATGAGCCTCTGCTGGTCATTCTTGGTCAGTGGAAGGCAAGAACCTCATAGGGCTTCCCAGGTTGAGCAGAAGACCCCGACAGCAATCATCCTAGAGATGATCTTTTCCTTCTTCTTTCTCTCTCTCTCTTTGTATCTCTCAGTATTCTTTTTCTTTCTGCTCTATCATTTCCATCAGCCTAAAAACATACTTTAATTTACCCTATTTTTAAAAACCTAACAAAAGAAAACAAACAATCAACAACAACAACAAACACTAAAGAAAACCTCTCTTAACTTTAGGGAGAAATAGGATCTCTCCATTGTATTACAGATGTATATATCAACTGATCTCTTGACATTTCCACTTATGTTTCTATTAAGCATTTCACACTTAACATACCTAAAATCAAACCTGATTTTCACTAGCAAACTTGTTTCTTTTATAGTCTTCCCCATCTCAGTTAATCTAGTAGCTGAGGCCAAAAATCTAAGAGTCATTTTTACTCTTTTTTTCTCTCATATCCCATATAAAATTTGTTAACACATCCCTGGGAAATGGCTTTGCCTTCACAATATGTCCAGATTCTCACAGTTTTTCATCACTTCTATTTCTACCTCCTTGCTCTAACTCATCACCATCTCTTTTCATCTGGCTTTTTAAAATAGATTCTTATTGATCTTTCTAACTCTGTCCTTTTTCTCTTTTAGTCTATTTCCCTCACAGCAGACAAAAAAGTCCTCTTAAAATGTAATTCATATTATATTACTTCCAGGATTAATATCAGGACTATATCTTGATTTGGACTTTCAGTCTCTAGAACCAAGAAAATAAATTTCTGTTTTTAAAGCCACCCACCTGTGATATTTCTGTTACAGCAGCAGTGGGTAACTAAGACACCCAGCAAGTTTTTAGAACTGGCTTTTAAAAATTATACTTATTCTATTTGGATTAATTTTTATGTGAATAACTCCTTTACTTTTTAAGACATCTACTTAAACGCTACCCTTATAGAGAATCTTTACTTGATCAACCACCTAGACTAGGTTCTGTTGTGTTGTGTTCCATCTTTGTCCCTTGTTTGATTTATCGATAATGTTTATTACAAATTGAAGATGCTTTATTGTCCCTTTTTTGTGTGTGAATTTGGTTTCTTCCTCACTAGATCCATACTCTATAATGTCAGGAGATAGTTCCAGCACATAGAAGACAATAAAATTTTGTGGAATGAATTAAAGAAGGCTGTGGTGTGGTTATTACCTGTTAATATATACAAGAACGTTCAAGTTATGTGGATAATTTTGGTATTATCTTTTATTTTCTCTTCCCAATGAATCCTTAGCAATTTGCTGTCACTGCCTTTTCCTAGAATCCACGCAGATATCCTGAGGGAAATCATTTTGGATCATGAGAATTCATGATTTACAAATAGAGACATTGAGTTTGAGCTCCTCATCCAAGCTGAAAAATACACTCTTTTTCTAAGATTTTGGATCTAAGATAATAAAGAGATTTGTCTTTCATTCTTGCCTGAACTATAATAAAGGCAGAAAATGAGTTGCTATACACCAGTAAAGCATATCCACCAGCCTGTGATATGATTGTTGGTTCATTGCCAGTAACATGTAAAAATACGAACTCTGAAATAAAGCTACCTGATGCAAAACGAGGCTTGGCCACCTTCTTTCTATAAAACCTTGAATTCATGATCTAACCTCTGTACCTCAATGTCTTTATCTGTGAAGTATTACGATAGCTATTCATGTATAAATTAACCCAAAGAATAAATAACATTTTCGAAAACCAGTTCTGAAACCTCATAGAGAGACCTGAGTTAATATGTGCAGTGTCTGTATGAGTTGAAATCAACTCGACGGCAACCAATAGCAACAATAACAAGACAGACCTGACACATAAGAAGTAATCGATAAATCTTGACAATTATTATTATTGTTTTTATTGTGACTATTTATTCCAATGGGAATTAGTTTATGTTTGTTTTTTATTACTTGCAAGTAAATTGTCCTAACTTAAAAAAAAAAAATAACAAGAAACAAGACTTTGCAATTGTGAGAATTTAAAATGTGGAACAAATACTATCAAGACGGAACAAGAAATTGGTGACTAGCTCCCTCTTTCCTGAATGAGAAGCTAAAAGTCTATTCCACAGTTCAGCAAAATAGGAGGTAAAATTTCAATTTCTTTCTCTTCAGACTAAGATGAGATACATATGATGGCTAAGACTTTAATTAGAGGGGGCGAAATGTGAAAAAAAAAAAAGGAAAAAAAATACAGCTACTTTTTTTGTGGTATTCATGCTATAAGGGAAAAAAAGTATTCTTGTTCAACTTAGCTATAGAGAATCCCTTTTTTTCTTTTAAGTGTGAATCTACTGAAATTTAGACAATTATCCACCTTGTATTGCAAAAATTTAATTTTCTGTGATACTGTAAAGGGTTTTGATTTAAAAAATGTGAATGCTTGTCTCTTAAATTGGGGATGTTTTTCTTCCGCCCTCATACCCCTTACTCTACCTCAGGATAAACCCTATTGCTGGTGTAGAGGAACTGTCTGGGAATTCATCCTTCTTCTTGTTTCAAATTACTCAATCTAGAAACGTAGTTGGACAAGGCGGGCTTATCCGGAGAAAGCTGAGGACTTTGTTGACTCATAAGTGTGCTCCATTGTACTGTATGTTTTCATCACATTGTGTATGGAATAATTCCAAGCTTGATGAAGTGCATCTGGGTCATTTAAGGTCACTGTCAGCACCTATTCAGCCAATATGCACGCTTCCTCCAACATTAAGAATAAGTTGCTAAAGCCTAGAGAAGAACATAGTTGTTGTTGTTTTTAGGGGCTGTGGAGTAAATTCCAACTCATGGCTATCCCATGTGACAGAGTAGAACTGCCCCATAGGGTTTTCTTGGATGGAATCTTTATGAAAACAGATTGCCAGGTCTTTCTTCCACAGAGCTGCTGGGTGGGTTCAAATCGCCAACCTTTTGGTGAGCAATCAAGCTCTTAACCATCGTGCCACCAGGGCTTCTTACGAGAAAAACATGGGGGCATCTAATTTCTTATTTGATTTTTGTTCACCCATTTCCAACATGGTGAGGATTTGCAGTCCAAAAGCTTTTACCCCATTTTCCTAGAGATTATTCCTAATTTTTCTCCATGTATATTAAAGTGACCACTTTCTGTCTTGTTTCTTGCTACTTTTTGTTTTTGTTAAGTTAGGACAATTTACTTGCAAGAGTATTTCTGTGTTTTGCCTTGTCAATATTAGTTCCTACTTTCTGTATTAACCTGAGTATATTATTAGTATTTGTAAATAAAATGGTAGCTACCGCTTGCTCCCTGTTGTCAAAATTGATGATGCTTCCTGTTTAAATGTACATTCTAAAGAATATAACCGGTGTAATAGTAGTATATTTTAGTACAGATTATCTCTGTTGCTTCAATCCAGGTAAATATTTTCAATGCATTCTTTAGCAATACAGACTTGATTTTTTTAAATTAATTTGATATCTGCAAGCATGATTAGGTTTGGGTGGGGTCCAGGCTTGCTGGAGATTAAAAAAAAAAAAGAAGTCAGATAATAAAATTTTGGTATTAAAGATCAGAAAACAAAAGCCCTAAAAAGAAATCAGCAATCAGCTATGTTCCTTATGGAGGTGAATTTCTAGACAAACTCCAAGTCTTATCAAATAGGGATTTTGGTTGCTTAATTCATACTCCAGGCAGGAGTATCAACAAGAAGTCAATTTTGGATTTGGGCTCCAGCTCCCAGTTGAATTCTTTTAAGGGTATATAACAAACCACTACTCTGTTCTAATTCTGAGCCCAGCAGAGCTGTCTCAAGGAAGTATATCCAATGGTACATAGGAAATACTTTCAACATATACAACCTGGATCAGCCAATAGCTGTAATAAAACTTACTCTTCTCAAGGAAGAAAGTAACTAACTGGTGCTCATTACTTTCACTGGAGCCCTGGTGGCACAGTGGTTAAGAGCTATGGCTGCTAACCAAAAGGTCGGCAGTTCAAATCCACCAGCTGATCCTTGGAAACCCTGTGGGGCAGTTCTATTCTGTCCTATAAGGTCACTATAAATAGAATTGGATGGCAATGCGTTTGGTTTTTGTTTTGGGAATCAGTTCTATCACGCTAGTCTAGCAGGATAAACTTAAGCTTGTACTGGTGAACAATTTGTGGTACTTTGCTTATTTCCTTTTAGATGCTTTGAGCATATTTGGGTCAATCAGATCATTCAAAGTATGCAGCATTAAATCCAAAAGAAAGGGGGTTTGAATATTAACCAAAGAGGCTAGAGCAGAGACTCAGCTATCACTACTAGATATAACAGAATAATACTACTGTACTTTGTTTCTTCCAGTTTTTGTGGTTATAGTAGGATGTATCTGTACATAACTCCTTCCGATATCTTTTCTTCTACAGAGTGCAAATATTCCTTTTGGCGATCCTCAAGTCCTTTACGGTAAGTCTGTGTGTTTGGGGTTGTGCCGACCACAGAATTGATCACAGGGCAGGGCATATGATTGAGTCTAAGTCAAACAGATTGAGTTTCATGATTTTAGCTGGAGTAAACAGAAGAGAGGAACACTTTTTTCACTGAAGATACCAAGCTAGTGGAATACGATTCTGGAATTTCTGGTGACTATTTTTGCTATGCTATGTGAAGAGAATAACTTCTAATGAAGCCAGCATATCTGAAAGGTAGTGAAAGACACATTGCCTTGAATTTTCAGCTATTTCTGCCAATAGGTCTCAAGTTTGAGTTAGGTTTCTTTCATTTACAAAAGAAAGTATCTTGATTAATATAGATGTAAAGATAAATTAGAGGAAGAATGGGCACTACCCAAAAAGGTTAAAGTGATAGAAAAGGAGCTCCATGGCATTGTTTCTGTATGTTATAGCTGGTGAAGAATTATGTTGGTTCACCACGATTTGTGGTTGTATATTATATAGTGGTTAAGAGCTACAGCGGCTACCCAAAAGGTTGGCAGTTCAAATCCACCAGGTGTTCCTTGGAAACTCTATGGGGCGGTTCTACTCTGTCCTATAGGGTTGCTATGAGTCAGAATTGACTCGATAGTAACAGGTTTGGTCTTTGGTATCATGTAGTTTTATTTTGATATTTGACAATATTTGGGGATTTTATTACTTGCAAGAAGAAAGTGTACACCAAAAGGATAGACTTTGCTAAACTCATATACCAATATGCTACCTCAACCCAATATCCTGACATTTTTATAGAATCTTCTTCTCCCCAATTGTCAGAGAATCCTCCATTCCCTCAATTAAGCTGGTGTTGTACTCTTGCTCATTGGTTTAAGGGAGAAAAACTGAACAAGTCTGAACTAGTCACGAATCCTTCTCCAAACTCTATCCCCTATTCATGCTGACAGTTCAATTATTGGCTTTCAGTGTATGCTGAAAATCCCTTCTTGGGAATTTAAAACTGAGAATTAGTGAGAAAGACTTATTTATTTATTTGTGTTAAATTTGCTGAAATATGTACATCTTATGTGTTTTGGCTGCCGTGTTCCGCACTGTAGACAATGGAGCAGGTTGAGAAGAATGGAACAGATATTCAGAGACAAGCCAAAAAATGAGAAATTTATCATGATGTGTTTAAGGGCAAAAGGAAAAAATATGAGATAATTTAAATCAGAGAAGTGTTCTTACTGGTTCTGTGGCAGTGATAGAACAGTGCCTATTAATGTATTGATATAACTTTTTGATAGCTTTCGGTCTTGTATTATTGAATCCAACTTTGCTCTTGTTAACATTTTTTTTTAAACTAATAACTGGAATAAGAATACTAATGACATGCTTTTGAAAATTAAACATAATAACATGGGAGGGACAGAAAAGCATAGGTTGCTAGAGTTAGTATTTTGAAAAAAATTAGTGGACAAAAACTACATTAAAATTTCACAGGGATAATTGAAAAGCCCTGCAATTCTGTCCAAAATAATTGCAAGAAACAAGTAAGAAGCAAGGATGATAGATCTAAATAGCAGGATGTGTAAAAAAGTGTTAAATTTTTTGGATATAATTGAGCTTACTTAGTTTAGCAATCTTATACAGCCACTGGAAATGCTAAAGCAGTACTTAGCAATAAATAAAAGTATTGCGCCTAGAACAATGTCATTCTTAGAACATAGCATGAAAAGAGTCTTTAAAAGGCAGGTTAACAAAGTAGAGCACATCCAGAGAAATATCTGATTCAAAAATTTGTAGAAAATGTTGCATGATTATAAGCAACAGTTGAAATAATAAGACTAATTATTGTGAAGAATTAAGGTGGGAAGTGGGTTTGAACATATGAATTTCAATGGTTATATTCCAATTTAAAAAAAAAGACTATATATGGAAAGGAAATTCCATTTACTGTATTTTAATGAATAAAGAGTTAAAAAAAAAAAAAAACCAAACCTGTTGCCATCCAGTCAATTCCGACTCATAGCGACCCTATAGGACTGAGCAGAATTTCACCATAGGGTTTCCAAAGAGTGGCTGGTGAATTCAAACTGTCAACCTTTTGGTTAGCAGCCAAGGTCTTAACCACCGCACCATTAGGGCTCCAAATAAAGAGCTACTCTTTAAAAATTTTTTGAATGTCCTAACAATGTGGTTGCAGATGAAGTTAATATTTTGTTAAAATAGTAGCTATTTTTTTCAGAATTGTATTCAGGTTCCATCAAAATGCCTGGGCGAGACAATCTAATCTCCCTTCATTATAAACAGTACACTTAAAAATTTTAGAATATTTTCAGAAATAAGACTATTATTTAAAATATTTCAATTATTATTTTTTAAATTGTCTAAAAAAATTTTAAATGCTTTCTGATATAAAACTATTTAGTATTAAAAGTTGTATATTTTGGCTATAAATTTTCTGAACAGTGCTTACCTTTCTTTTTACTTTGTTAACAACCAGAATTATTCACCTTTAAAAGTCAAAGTCAGCAACCAGAGTTTGTATTTTTTCCTAAATAGTTTAAAATATGGCTTGTAAAAATATTTGAATACTCTGTGTTTAAAAGTTCATTTAATGTGAAACGCCCTAGAGATTGTTAGGTTGACACAATCACGTCTCAAGTCATTCAAACATACTAAAGGCTGAAAGAGGCCTCACGTGCACATGAAAAGATGTGTTATGGATTGAATTGTGTCCCCCCAAAAGGTGAGTCAACTTGGCTAGGCCATGATTCCCAATGTTGTGTGACTGTCTACCATTTTGTCATCTGTTGTGATTTTCCTATGTGTTATAAATCCTACCTCTATGATGATAATGAGGCAGGAGTCGAGGCAGTTATGTTAATGGGGCAGGACTCAATCTCCAAATTAAGTTGTGTTTAAGTCAATCTTTTTTGAGATACAAAAGAGAGAAGCGAGCAGAGAGACAGGGGAACTTCATACTACCAAGAATGTAGAGCCAGAAGTGTGCGTCCTCTGGACCTGGGGTCCCTGTGCTGAGAAGCTCCTAGAGCAGGGAAAGATTGAATACAGCGTGTGTATAAAGTGGTGATTATTTTAATATGCCTAACAAGCTGATACTATGACTTCTAATAAATGCACTGCATCTAATTTCACATCAGTGAAATACAGGTCAGACTATTATCCCTGAATGATAAATAGATGGATTTTTATATTTTAGAGAGTGTGGAGGAGGGATATTCTGGAAATTTTGTAACACTTATGCTTTGCAAAATGGTTAATTTAAGATGACTGTCAAAATTATGAAGATATTCTAGAAAAATGTAGTTTAAGAATATGAAGGGATATTCTTATTAAAACCTAGAGAACTATATCACACAGGCTTGAAATTTAAAATGAATTATTTAATACAGCTGGACAGTTTCACAGACCTTATCTTATTTTAGTCTCTTGACTTAAGTATAAAAAATATATTTCGAACTCAATTTTTGAAGTCGGCTCAAAGGCTAGGTTCTGAAAACCAGTAGGTCTTCAGATTGATTTGATTATATATGCAATATTTGTAATCATTAAACAGCACATTATGTTTAAGAATTTGCTTTTTTTTATCTACACTATAAATGCATAGATCTACTTTTATATTGTTTTAATCAAAAGAATGCAGTTTCACATACCTGTTTTTCCAAGTTTAAGGTACGTATGTTTAATTGTATCATGTGAAAATGCATCTCTTAGGATTTATTCTTGTGTTTATATATTTATATCTAAATGTATCTTGTTTCAAGATGTAAATGCACTTCTGATCGTCATTTTTGACATGATTTTGAAAGTGCACTCCATCGCAAGTACGAATGAAATGCTCTGAATTTTTGGATTTTGAAAGAGCCAACTTTAGTTACTCAACTAATAAGTGTTCTTAGGAAATTCAGTGAAAGGTAAAGATATCTAAAAGTGATTCTTTAAAAATATTAGCCCAAAAGACTAAAGGACCACATGAACCACAGCCTCCACCAGCCTGAGCCCAGAAAAACTAGATGGTGCCTAGCTACCACCACGCACTGCTCTGGCAGGGATCACAACAGACAGCCCCAGACAGAGCTGGAGAAAAATGTAGAACAAAATTCCAATTCATGAAAAAAGACTAGACAAAGACTGGAAGAACCCCAGAGACTATGGCCCCCAGGCACTCTGCTAACTCAGGATGGAAATCACTTCTGCAGCCCACTTATCGGACAAAAATGAGACAGGCCTATAAAACAAATAATAATGCAAGTAAGGAACGCGCTTCTTAGTTCAATCAGGTACTTGAGACCAAATGGGCAACTCCTGCCCGAACGCAAGACGAGAAGGCAGAATGGGACAGGAACTGGAAGAGTGGACACAGGGAACCCAAGGTGGAAAGAGGGGGAGTGCTGTCACATTGTGGGGGTTGCAACCAATGTCACAAAACAGTGTGTGTACCAATTTTTGAATGAGAAACTAACTTGAGATGTAAACTTTCGCCTAAAGCACAATAAAATAAAAACAAAACTCTAAAACAGATTTATTTCTTATTATCTAGTTTAAAAATCCTAATTAACTAAAAAATGTTTGTGACTTGAAAATTAAAATTTTTTTAACGAAAATTTGTTTTAACTACTCAGAGTCACCACAGAATGTTCATAAACTATTTAAAAACGTGGAATAATGCATTTAGCATGATTAAGTCTTTTTGTTTGTTGATTAATTAGTCTGGTAGCTGTAATTTTAAGGTGCAGATGGTGGAACAGACTATAACCATGGTTTACCACTCCTACTCTCTCTAGAGTTTTAAGTTCAAATTGCGCCTATAACAAGGGGTAATTAGTCCTTTGTACATTATTGCTGTTCCGGGAAAGGAAGCTGTTTTAGTTAACTGCCAACTAGACGCTACTGTAGATTCAAATCCTGGTATCAGTAACTTATTCTTTTCAAATTTGAACTCTAGAGTTCTAAAAAAGTGAGAAATGTCACCTTCCTAAATATTATGGTCTATTAATTGTCAGTGCAGTGAAGTTTATTGGTGCAATCAGTCAACAGACAGGAATATAATTCTTTATAAAATTATATGTGGTGAGGACAAGGTTAACACTAATTTAATATAGTATGATTGAGTACATTTGGGGATGAGAGAGCTGTCACCTAAGTAAAAAAGACATATTCTGATTTGTTCAAATGTTTGCAAATAAGAACATGCTTAAAGCATGTTTTTCTTCACAAATGCAGTAGCTTTGGCAAGTTGGAAAAAGTATAATTATAATTATTCTCCAGTTAGACATACATTATTTTGATAGCAACTTCTCCTTCATAACCAATAGCATTACCTGACTCGAGAAAATGATTTTATTCCTCCCTAACTACACTTGTGGTTATAATCTAAAAAGGATAATGGACATCTTATTTTAAATAAAAGCACAAAGTAGGTACTGTAGTTTCCAAAATAACTTTCAAATATGCAGGAAAAATATTAATGTAAAGTACCAGCTTAATGATTTTACTTTTTATTTTTAGTGCCTTATAAGCAATGTGGCTTAATTCAGAGATTTTGAGATATTTCTGCATAACCTTTTCCAATTTAGAGTTGTGAAAATGGAGAACCCTAACAAAATATATGGGAGCCCTGGTGGCACAGAGGTTAAGACCTATGACTGCTAAGCGAAAGATCAGCAGTTCAAATCTACCAGTTGCTCCTTGGAAACCCTATGGGGCAGTTCTACTCTGTTCAGTAGAGTAGCTGTGAGTCAGAATCGACTCAATGGCAATGGGAAGAAGATAAATAAATTGAAATCATCAACATGTCATTTCACATAAACTAACAATGGCATTAGCATTTATTTGTGGGATTAATTATATTAATGTGTACAATTAGGATAATTTGAGCTTTTGCATTAATATAATGGGAGTTTATTTGTAATGTTTTACTCTGTATTTTAATTCTGCCAACTGTGAAATGGAGGAAAATGTCAATATTCGGAACAAAGCAGAATTTGCATAGGAATGGAAACAGCTACATCATACCAAAGACGTCTTGAATTAGCTCATGAGCTGAATGATGTCATGAGTTTTTGTACTTAAAAATTTACTTTTTCAACCCACATGTATCATGAAAGGTTGATTAAGACAGCTGCATTTTTAATTCAAATGAGATCAGCTGTTTGGCAGAGGAGGCAGCAGCGAAGAAAAATTGCTACGATTTAAGTGAAGTGAGAAAATCAAAGGCGAAGTAAATCACAATGAAATCATCATGCAAAATACGCATTAAATATAACTTTATTCATTTCAAAAAGCAAGTTTGTCTAATTTGCTTTTCTCTTTGTCTAGCATACTTTATACAAAAAAGTTTTTTTAATTTATTTTTTATAAATATCCCTCATTGAATACACAGGAAAATTAAAGGTTATTTAAAAAAAACCAAAAAACAAATATTTAAGGAAACAAGGTCCTTCAATTTTGCTGGTCAGCATTATGGCAACATTACCATATATTTTTTGTTACGGATGTTATTTAACCTCCTAGACAAAGATCTTCTACTGGTATACTAATTCCTACCTTGTGTCCCTAAGCCTCATTCTCTGTAGTGAATATTATACCTGACACAGAACCAAACAGCTCATATGATCAGATGTTTACACTAATTACTAACAGACACCTACTTCTTCCACTTTGCATGGGTTTTACATACTGTCTGTGGTAGACGTCTCCCTCATCACCTCTGCTAACCTATCCAGATTCTACCTGCATCCTGGTTCGCTGAGTCTGTTGATTGTTGTCTGGCTGTCTGAAGTGCAAGTATTGCTCAGGACTTCCTGACACCTTGTCTTCATTAGCCTTTTTGTTAGGTTCATGGGTTGCCTGTCCTTTTGGAGGTTTTGATCTCTAGTCTCAAAAGCTTGCCCCACTTAGTTGCTTAATGAAATTCAATTCTATCAATAATATGTATCCATTCAAAAACATTTATTGGTTTCTTTTCTAGTAATGATAGGTGCTAGTTGATGGGATGAACAAAACAAACAGCACTTATTTGCCTGGACCTTAGAGTTGAGTGGTGCAGACAGATTAAACCCATTGCCATCAAGTCAAGTCCTATTCATGGCGACTGTATGCGTTACAGAGTAGAACCACTATGTAGGGTTTTCTTTGCTGTAACCTTAATGGAAGTAGATTGCCAGGCCTTTCTTCCAAAGTACCACTGGTTGGATTCAAGCTGCAAACCTTTAGGTTAGTAGTCAAGCAAAAACAGCACCACCTAGGGACCTTAGTGGTGCATAGATTATTGTTGTTGTTAGTTGCCTGCCGTCTAGTTGATTCCAACTCATAGTGACCTCATGTAACAGAGTAGAACTGCCCCATATGGTTTCCTAGGCTGTAATCTTTACGGGAGCAGGTTGTCAGGTATTTTCTCCCTTGGAGGTGCTGGGTGGGTTCAAATCTTTCAGTTAGCAGCTGAGGGCTTAACCATTGCACAGTCAGAATAAATAACCAATTAAGATTTTTAGTGGATTTTAGTGGATTTAGTGGATTTTTAGTGTGATAGAGAGTAACAGAGAGAAATTAATTTGAGAGGACAGTGACTGGAGTTTAGTAATAGTAAAGGAAGAGTTAGCTATACTTATTATTATTGCTATTATTATAGTAATTACTAATAGAATCATCAGAGTCATTTTGCTGAGATAAAACTCTAGTTTACTTTTATTGAGTTCTTACAATATACCACACACTCTTCTAAATTCTTGTCATGTATTATTTCATCAAATCCTAATAACAAATCTGTGAGATAGGCAATTTTATCAGCCCTATTTTATAGGTGGAGGAAATGCACACAAAGATGGAGTAACCTGCCAAGCGCCACTCTGCTAGTGAATGATTGAGCTGGGATTGGAATATATGTAGTCCAACTTCCCTGCCCTTACTTTTAACTAACATACTGTATCACTAGTCAAGATGTTGAGGCCCAAAATGTCACCTAAGTTGAGAGGTGAAAAATAAGAATCCAGCCAGTGTACTTCAAATAGAGGGAAGAGAGCATGCAAAGGCCTCCTTTGGAACAGAAGTGGAGTGTAGTGACTGTGAAGGGCAGAATAACTCAAGGAGAAGACCATAGCATGTTCATGGGAGACCACGTAGGGCTCTATAGGCAAAGGGAAGCCAGGGAAGCACTCTTAGTGGGACATTGACCTGACCCAATCCATGACTTTCCTGTATGTTTTGCTTTGTTTAATCATGCTGAATGTTATGCAGAGAATGAATTCCAATGGAATAAGGAAAAAAGCGGGGACACCAGTTCCAGGACAATGGCTGTAGTTCAGGAGAAAGATAGTGATGATCTGGACTGGGATAACAGCAGCAGAAATGTAGAAAGCTGAACAGATCAGAGACACATTTTAGGGGACAATTTGTATGTGGGATTTGTGGAAAGCTGAGAAATAAAGGCTGATGACAAATTTTTTAAATTGGTAAAGATCTTATTCTAATAACTTCAGAAATACTAAAATTGAACTGTAACCCATTTAGGAACATTAAATAGTCTGGATCTTAAGCAAACAGGATAATACTTTTGCTAACTGGGTAAGTGTGATAGGTGGCTAATGGAATTATTAATAGATGAAACATCTGTAGTGTTTCCTGAGAAATGGAGAATCAACATAATAAGAGAAGGATAAAACAATATAAACAGAAATATTAAAGAAAAACAACATTATAAAAGATATGTTTGTACATTTTCCCTCATATTAATGAGCAACGCTTATAATAAAATAAATTTTATAAACATTAAGAACATACAGGCTTTAATAGTGTGAGGTTTAAATAATTAATCATTCCAGATTCACTTGACAGATTTAAATACTATCACAAAATTAGTGGAGGAAAGAAATAAAGCAGCTGTCACATATTTGGACATTGGGAAAGTATTTTATGTTGCCTCTAAATGTTTTACTTGCACAATTAATTTAAATAAAAGAGAAAAATGCAATCTGAATAACTTTAGATAAAGAAAAATGGCCACACAACCATCTGATAAAAAGTATTTTTCGGTAGTCTTAGATCTGAAATTATTTGACAACTAAACTAATGATTTAAAAAGGAACAATAAACCTTCTCAACTTGGAATATTCTAGGGCTCAAGCTTAAAATCATGAAGAATGACAAATCCCAATATATTTGAGAGATCAAATGTTTTATTTTTCACTCTTTCTTTTTTTTGTTATTATTGTGTTGTAAGTGAAAGTTTACAGCTCAGGTTAGTCTCTCATACAAAAATTTATACACACATTGTTATGTGACCCTAGTTGCTATCTTTATAGTGTGACAGCACACGCCTCCTTTCCAGCCCGGATTTCCCGTGTCCATTCAACCAGTTTCTGTCCCTTTCTGCCTTCTCATCTCACCTCTGGACAGGAGCCGCCTATTTAGTCTCGTGTATCTACTTTAACTAAGAAGCACACTCTTCTTGAGTATCATTTTGTGTCTTACAGCCAAGTCGAATCTTTGAAGAGTTGGCTTCCGGAATGGTTTTAGTTCTGGGTTAACAGAGAGTCTGGGGACCATGTCTTCTGGGGTTCCTCCAGTCTCAGTCAGACCATTCAGTCTGGTCTTTTTACTGGAATTTGAGTTCTGCACCCTACTTTTCTCCTGCTGCGTCAGGGACTCTCTGTTGTGTTCCCTGCCAGGGTGGTCACTGGTGATAGCTGGGCAACATCTAGTTCTTCTGGTCTCAGGCTGATGGAGTCTCTGGTTTATGTGGTCCTTTAGTCTCTTGGGCTAATATTTTCCTTGTATCTTTGGTGTTCTTCATTCTCCTTTGCTCCAGGTAGGTTGTGACCAAATGATGCATCTTAGATGGCCTCACTAGCTTTCAAGACCCCAGATGCTGCTCACCAAAGTGGGATGCAGAACATGTTCTTAATAAACTTTGTTATGCCAATCGACCTAGATGTCCTCTGAAACCATGGTCCCCAGACCCCTGCCCCTGCTACCCTGTTCCTTGAAGTGTTTGGTTGTGTTTAGGAAACTTCTTAGCTTTTGGTTTAGTCCAGTTGTGCTGACTTCTCCTTAGTGTGTGCTGTCCTTCCCTTCACCTAAGATAATTCTTCTCTACTATCTAGTTGGTGAATTCCCATCTCCCTCCCTCCTACTCTCATAACCATCAAAGAATGTTATCTTCTGTGTTTAAAACTTTTCTTGAGTTCTTGTAATAGTGGTCTCATGCAATATTTGTCCTTTTGCCACTGACTAATTTCACTCAGCATAATGTCTTCTATATTCATCCATGTTATGAGATGTTTCACGATTCATCATTAATCTTTACCGTTGCATAGTATTTCATTGTGTGAATATACCATAATTTGTTTATCCATTCTTCCATTGATGGGCACCTAGGTTGTTTATATCTTTTTGCTATTGTGAACAGTGCTGTAATGAATACTGGTGTGCATATACCTATTCGTGTGACAGCTCTTATTTCTATAGGATATATTCCAAGGAACGGGGTTGCTGGATTGCATGATACTTCTATTTCTAGCTTTTTAAGGAAGCACCGCATTGATTTCCAAAGTGGTTGTACCATTTTACATTCCCATCATCAGTGTATAAGTGTTCTAGTTTCTCCACAACCTCTCCAACATCTATTAGTTTGTGTTTTTTTGGATTAATGCTAGCCTTGTAGGGGTGAGATGTATCTCATTGTAGTTTTGATTTTCATCTTTCTAATGTTTAATGATCGTGAGCATTTCCTCATGTGTCTGTTAGCCGCCTGAATGTCTTCTTTGGTGAAGTGCCTGTTCATATCCTTTGCCCATTTTTTAATTGGGTTGTTTGTCTTTTTGTTGCTGAAGTTTTGCAGTATCTTGTAGATTTTTGAGATTACACCCTGATCAAATATGTTTTAGTCAAAAATTCTTTCCCAGTCTGTAGGTTGTTGTTTCATTCTTTTGGTGAAGTCCTTTGATGAGAGTGTTTGATTTTTAGGAGATCCTAGTTATCTAGTTTCTCTTCTGGTGTTTGTGCATTGTTAGTAATGTCTTGTATTCTGTTTATGCCATGTATTAGGGCCCTTAGCATTGACCCTATATTTTTCTTCCATGATCTTTATCATTTTAGATTTAGGTCTTTGATCCATTTTGAGTTAGTTTTTGTGCATGGTGTGAGGTATGGGTCTTGTTTCATTTTTTTGCAGTTGGATATCCAGTTATGCCAGTATCATTTGTTAAACAGACGTCTTTTCCCAATTTGACAGACTTTGGGTCTTTGTCAAATATCAGCTGCTCATAGGTGGATGAATTTATGTCTGGATTATGAATTCTGTCCCATTGGTCTATGTGTCTGTTGTTGTACCAGTATCAGGCTGTTTTGAGTACTGTGGTGGAATAATAGGTTTTAAAATCAGGTAGTGGGAGGCCTTCCACTTTGTTGTTCTTCTTCAGTAGTGCTTTACTTATCTGAGTCCTCTTCTCTTTCCATATGAAGTTGGTGATTTGTCTCTCCATCTCATTAAAAAATGTCTTTGGAATTTGGATCGGGATTGCATTGTATCTGTAGATTTTTTTTATCCATTCTGCCACTCTCTTCCTCTTTATTGGTGCATTTAGTCCATTTACATTCAGTGTAATTATTGATAGGTATGTATTTAGTGCTATAATTTTGGTGTCTTTTTTTTGTGCGTTGTTGACAGTTTCTTCGTTCCACTTAATTTTCTGCGCTGAGTAGTTTTTCTTTATGTATTTTCTTCTCATCTTTTTCATTGTTGTTGATTTTGTATTTGCTAAGTCTTTGTGTTTTTCTTGTTTTTTATTTTGATATGTAGGATTGTTAGTTTCCTTTGTGGTTACCTTAATATTTACCTCTATTTCTCTAAGTTCAAACAAATCTTTTATTTCCTTATATTGCCTTGACTTCCTCTCCATACAAAAGATCTATGACTACATTATTTAGTCCCTCTTTTTTGTTTTAATGCTATCATCTTTTACATATTGACATCTCTGTTTCCCTACTTTCAGTGTTTTAGCTTTGATTTATTTTTGTGACTTTCCTATCTGGATTGATATCTGGTTGTTCTGTCCTGTTCTTGGATTTTTGTCTGATGTTATTGATTTTCTAACTGGTGGACTCACTTTAGTATTTCTTGTAATTTTGGTTTGGTTTCCACAAATTCCCTAAACTTCTGTTTATCTGGAAATGCCCTAATTTCGCCATCATACTTGAGAAACAGTTTTGCTGGATATATAATTCTTGGCTGGCAATTTTTTTTCCTCAAGGCTTTGTATATGTCATCCCATTGCCTTCTTGCCTGCATGGTTTCTGCTGAGTAGGCCAAGTTTATTCTTATTGACTCTCCTTTGTAGATGACTTTTTTGTTTATCCCTAGCTGCTCTTAAAATTCTCTCTTTATCTTTGGTTTTGGCTTATTTGATTATAATATGTTTTGGTGCCCTTCTTTTGGGAGCTACCTTGTGTGGAGTTCGATTAGCTTCTTGGATAGATATCTTCTCATATTTCATGATTTCAGAGAAGTTTTCTGACAACAAATATTCAACAATTCTCTCTGTATTTTTGGTTATCCGCCTTCTTGGTACTTCAATCACTCATTGGTTATTCCTCTTGATAGAATCCCACATAATTCTTAGGGTTTTCTTTATTTTTAAAAATCCTTTTATCTGATTTTTCCTCAAATAAGTTGGTGTCAAGTGCTTTGTCTTCTATCTCACTAATTCTGGCTTCCATTGCCTCCATTCTGCTCCTATGATTTCTATTGAGTTGTCTAATTCTGAAATTTTATTTTTAACCTTTTGGATTTCTGTTTGCTGTCTCTCTATGGATTCTTGCAGTCTGTTAAATTTGTCACTATGCCCTTGTGTAACCTTCTTAACTTCCTCTGTTGCTTTGTCTGTGCGTTTCTTGGTTTATTCTGCATTTTGCCTAATCTGCAAATGTTTTATTTATGAACAGGCTTGGTCTCTCTGAGGGAAGGTGAAGGTTCAGTTACTTTAAGAAAACTTCTTACTTTCCAGGAAATAACAACAAACACTTGTAACATAGCTATTAATCGGTACAGAAGGGTGGGAAACAACCCCCCATCTTAGTTATCTAGTGCTGTTATAACAGAAATACCACAAGTGGATGGCTTTAACAAAGAGAAATTTATTTCTTTACAGTCAGGTAGGCTTAAAGTCCAAATTCAGGGCATCAGCTCCAGGGGAGGCTTTCTCAGTCTGTCAGCCTTCTCATCAATCTTCCCCCAGACTAGGAGTTTCTCTGCACTATGGCCTCAGGTCCAAAGGATGTGCTCTGCTCCCAGCACTGCTCTCTTGGTGGTATGAGGTCCGGAATCTCTGCTTGCTTCTCTCTTTTATATCTCAAAAGAGATTGCCTCAAGACACAATCCAATCTTGTAGATTGAGTCCTGCCTCACTGACACAACTGCCACCCATCCCCCCTCATTAACATCACAGAGGCAGGATTTACAACATATAGGAAAATCACACAATACCAGATATCACGGCCCAGACAAATTGATACACACATTTTTGGGGGACATAATTCAATCAATGACACCCACCGACTATGGAAATGGATCAAGAATCTTTCCAAGCTGTTAAAAAAATAGATGCAATAAGATGAATGAGAACAGTATATATACACATATCTGGTTTCCATGGTACTAGAATTATATTAGCAGAGCGTATTCTAAAGTAAAACAGCTTAGTCCTTTGAAACATGTCATGTTAAATAATGTCATGTCCGTACTTTTAAGATAAGACTTATTTTTGAAAAGTAATACTTGATATTCTTAAGGTAATTGAGATTATATTATTCTCAACCCAAGCCCATTGCCACAGAGTTGATTCCGACTCATAGCGACCTTATAGGACAGAGCGGAACTGTCCCATAGTGTTCCCAAGAAGCAGCTGGTGGATTTGAACCTGACCTTTTGGTTAGCAGCCAAACTCTTAACCCCTGTGCCACCAGGGCTCTATATTATCTCCAGTAGTAGAAATTAATGGTATATCCATGTCCTTTAACAATCAACCTAGAAGAGGGTGAGACTGGAAACTCCTAATGGAATCTAAAATCTCTAATAAGGACAAAGCTAAATTAAATGCTGTAATACAGAGGTTGGTCTAAAGAAGATCTCAGAAAACATTGCTCCAACAGGAAGAAATGTGGTATGAAAAGTTCAGAATATTATACTATCTCTTATAGCATGGCTTCACATATATTAGTCAAATCTTTTTCACAGCAGAGGTAGTCAATTACAACCTAAAATAATTTTCTTTCGAGGCCACTCCAACCTAGTTAAGTGTAAAACCTTGTTGCCTGAATAGAGAATTATACCTATATTTTAATAAATAAATCCTTAATTTATATGACTTAAGATTCTTATAGAATCTATCAGTGTAGCACTGATTCCTTCCTTATTTTTTACAATATTAAATAGTCATCAACATTTTATGTTTTTTAAAAAGCATCTGTAGTCAGGGAGTTAGTGTAAACTCTTAAATTTTTGTCCTTAAGCAGATGCTAACCACTCCACCATCGCAAATAAGGTGTTTCAAGAGTCTTATATTATTTATAACTTTTCTACACATATTATAACTTTTATACTATTTAAAATTAAAAAAGTTAATTTGTTTAAGTAAACACTCCTTAAGACATAAGCTAGATTGGAAATTATTTTAGGTACTACTGCATATAAATAGCACTGATAGATCACTTTCCTTAAGGAAGGGAGATAATATAACTTCAATAGAAATTAAGTCACTTTCCACGTTTTCTAGATTTGTCACTAAAACACAAGTAGACAACCATCTCCTTGCCTGGGCTGTGAATGAGTTACCCTCCAATTTACCAGACTTTAGAATGTGAAATGGTATTTGCTTCTTTATTATAGACAGATGAGCTATATACTAAGAGTGTTTCTTACCTTAGTATACTTCAGACATTAAGTTTAAAGTTAAATACAATTGATATTAAAGTGAGTCATTTTACTGAATGTTCATTTCTCATTTTAACAGTTCACTTGTATATATATATATATGTATATATATAGCACATCAAAACATGGTTAATAAATGTCATCATGAAGTCAGGGTATAAAACACATAATCAAAAACCTTTTTAAGCTCAATGATTGCTGTCTAGTCAGTTACGACTCATAGTGACCTTGTAGGACAGAGTAGAACTATCCCATAGGGTTTCCAAGGAGCGACTGGTGAATTCAAACCGCCAAAGTTTTGATTAGCAGCCAAACTCTCAACCACTGTGCCACCAGGGCTCTGGGCACCATTAAATACATTTTACATTGATAATAAAGTACTGTAAAAATAACATCTGTATAATTATTACTGATAGTCTCTAGTTTACTGAAATTGCAAATCTTCACAACTGGATGGTTAAATAACATCATGATAAATGAGAAAGAAATTGAAATTGTCAGTGATTTCATTCTGCTTGGATCAACAATCAATGTCTATGGAAGCAGCAGTTAAGAAATCAAGCAATGTATTACATTGGTCAAATCTGCTGCAAAAGACCTCTTTAAAGCTTTAAAAACAAAGATATCACTTTGATGACTAAGGTGTGCCTGACCCAAGCCATGGTTTTTCAGTGGCCTCATATGTATTCAAAAGCTGGACAATTAGACAGGAAGGAAGAAGAAGAATTGATACATACCAACAGTGGGGTTGGTGAAAAATATTGAATATACTGTCAACTGCTAAGGGAGTGAACATATCAGTCTTAGAAAAAATACAACTAGAATGCGCCTTAGAAGGGAGGATGGTGAGTCTTTAGCTCACTTACTTTGCACAGGTCATCCAGAAAGACCAATTGCTAAAAAAAGACATCATGTTTGGTAAAGTAGAGGGTCAGTGAAAATAAGGGAAACCATCATAGAGATGGATTGACGCAATTGTCAAACATACAAATGGTCATAGATATGATTTTGGACTGGGCAATGTTTTGTTCTGTTACATATAAGTCCAGTGTCAGTCAGAGTCTGCTTGATGGCAACTAACAACATCACATACAATGTCAACATACTTAGCTGTTGGTGAGTGCTACTTGTACAGTGGCAGGTTCAAAATCTTTGGGTAAAATTCTTCCTTCAGATGTATTGTTGGTATGATGGTGCTAGTATGGTGTGGGCATATATCTGGGAAACAGTGAGAAGTGGAAGAGTAGGCAGGAACATCGATAAATGAAAAAAAAAGAAGAAAGTTAATAGTGAATAGATGCTAACAGAATAAGCATCAATTAGCGTAGAAAAGTAAAACCTCCACAGAGATTCACCATATTTCGTGACCATTGATGATAGATTCTGAGTAAATAGGTTTACATTTTGTTGGGAAAATTTCTTGTAAATTGAAGAGACTCAGTAGAAATGTATTAAATAAGAAAAGGAGTGAAAAATAATATAATCTGAATGGTGTTGTCATAAAGAGAAACTTTGATAAAATAATAATCTAGTATGAGTAGTGGAAATATTATGATATGAGATATTCAAAATATGATTGGGAAGGTATTAACAAGTGTACTGAAAGAATAAAATTGAACATTGTGATATGTGTCTTTCATTTCATTTAAAAGTTCGGTAGCAGTTTGATTCAAGTTAGTTATTAATGCATTTGGAAAAGTATATAATTCTCTATGATTTATCAACATGCACATAAAATCCTTCTGTTCATTGGTATAAATATACATAGATATATACATAAACTGACAAATTGAATTTTATTCCTGCTTTGTAGTGAACGTTATAAAGTGAGGAATTGTTGCTAATTGGCTAACAATTCCCTTGCTTATAAGGCAGTCAGCAAACATAACCCTAATACTGCAATTGATGAATCACTACATACCATATTTCCTCTACCCTTTGAAGAACAACGCTGCAGCACGTGCTACATTATGATCTTTAGAAAGCCATTTCGTTAACATGAATAATGGCATTCAGAGGGTTACCCATCCGTTTGCTCATGTTTGTCAGACCTATACCCACAGCAGCAAAGAAGCAATGCATGTGAGTATCATAATCTTGGATCTTCCAAAAAGCATATTTTTTCTTGCAAAAATGAAGTGAAATTATTCTAGGAACTAAGTTATATTAGAAATGCAGACATTTAAATACTGTGTTTTTAGTGGGTTTATGGATCTCAGCTACGTAAATCTGTCATAGAGCTTAATCACGGAGTCTGCTTAAAGTAAAAGCTATGAATTTTATTGAGAGATAAAACAATTTGCAACATAGGAAACACAGTGTCGAGAGGCTCTCAACACAGTGTTCCGCAAAAGGAAGAGTGCAAAAGGTTTTTATCAAGTAGGAAAAAAAAGCGTACCTGGTTACAATCACGGTAGCTTGGAATTACTTGTAGCTATAAGACAGTAACCCAAACCCATTGCCATGGAGTCCATTCCAACTCATAGCAACCCTGTAGGATAGAGTAGAACCACCCCATAGAGTTTCAAAGCAGTGGCTGGTGGATTCGAACTGCTCACCTTGTGGTTAGCAGCTGAGTTCTTAACCACTGAGCCAATAAACCCATTGCCAGAGTTTATTCAGACTCATAACGACCCTATAGGACAGAGTAGAACTGCCCCACAGGGTTTCCAAGGAGCAGTTGATGATTTGAACTGCCGACCTTTTGGTTAGCAGGCCACCTCTTAACCACTGAGCCACCAGGGCTCCACCATAAGACAATTAAAAAAAAAAAAACAAAACCGTTGCTGTCCAGTCAATTCCTACTCATAGTGACTTATGAGACATACAGAGTAGAACTGCCCCAAAGGGTTTCACAGCTGCTCCTCAGAAACCTTATGGGGCAGTTCTACTCTGCCCTCTAGCGTCGCTATGGGTTGGAATCAACTGGATGGCAATGAGTTTGGTACCAGAAGACAATAACAAGTTAAAATTCTGCAAAGTTAGCTGCTAGATTTCCTTAAGCTAATTTAGCAAGAAATCCTCTGCTACATAAACATTCTTTATGCTGCTCAAACATTATCTCCAGACCCTCTGGATAAACACTCCCTAGGAAACATCTCTTCACAAACCATAGTTTTGCCTCCTTCATTGTTTGCTGAGAGTGGTTAAAGTTCCATTGTTTGTTAAAAAGGTCCCCCATTCTTCTCTAAAGTTACTTATCTTGTAGAGAACAGTGCAAACTTATACAGACATGACAAGTTGCAATCCTAAGCTAAAAATCAAAATGGAGTCTGATTTTGAACAAGAACATAGCTCTTTCCTAATGATCAGGTGCCTCAATTATTAATTTTAGGTGCTCCTATTCAAATCAACTACTTGAGTCTGGATTTTTTGCATGTAATGTATGAGTTTAAAAAGGAGATTAATTATAGTTAATTAATTATAGTTCAACAAAGTGCATCACTGAAATATATGCAGTCTGTTCCGTCTGTATTTCTTGCATCTTAAAATATGATATTCCTGAGAATATTTATTATGTATTTTTCTTTAATTTGTATTACTTATCATAAAGCAAAGTTAAAAATTTCCTTTCCAAAAATTATACATTGAATATTTTCCAAAATCAAAGTGTAGAGGAATTTTAACAAAGAGCCAAGAATGAAATCAAGATTTTCCTTGTTGTTTCTTACTATATTGGTATTCAAATAATAGTCATAGAATTATCTCCAGTTATTATAAACTTTCACTGTTTGATCACTAGAACAGCTGAGGGGTAGTCCCTCCAGGATTAATCCTGTCATCTTCTGAGACACAATGAACACAAAACATATTTGGAAAAAAAATTTTTAACTTTAGTATGCACATCATTAAAATGTTTAAATATAAAACAATGACAAGAAAACAATAGAGCATAATTTCTTAGGTTACTCACTCTAGCCACAACTGTTACATATTCCTGAAAAAAATAGCCCTCCCCTTGGCACAGGACTGTGATTATGTTTAGGAAATGAGTGATAACAATCTCAATCCATTTTGAAGGAATTCAAACTTACATCAGGCAAAAAATTGTCTGCTAATGCAATTTTGAATATATTTGAAAGTATAGAAAATGTTTTGAGCAATTAGATTCCATCAAATGCATAAAAAAATTTAGATATGTGAAACAATACAACATTCATTTCAAATATATTGTAAATTGATAAAGTATCTGCATCTAATACAGCCACTGTCCGACTGATAATCACACAAGCTTACAGAATTTCACAGTACTAAGATCTACTAGACCTTATACAATTTTAATACATTTAAAATCACTTGATATAAGTGGTTCTAGATCCAGTAAGAGAACAGCCTCACAAAGTTCAAGTGTTTCCTGAGAACATTTGGAACCCTGCCATGGAAGTCATCACTGAATATTTATGAGATAGAGTTTTTGTGAGTTAGCTACACTTTAAGTAGGGGGAGTGTAGAAATGCATCAAGGAAAATGAACATAGCAAAGACATGGTCCTGATTGCAGGCAAGAGAGAGAAACGCATTCCACAGGCATTTCAAAGTATACTCCAGCATAGTGCAGCTTTCAGTTTGCACACGAGTCCAATCCATTTCCCCTAGTCTGGGAAACATAATTTGACCTCTACTTGTGGAAATGAAGGCTGAAAGATGAAGATGGAGAGTCAACACCTCCTCCAAGACGATGTGCATGTAGGATGTAAGCTCCAGAGAGGAGCATTGATAGGCTTTCTTTTTCTTCACTGTGTACCAGGAGAAAGCATGAAGTATGTGAAGAAGAAAAACAAAAGGACAAAGTCTGACCTAGAGGTTTGAAGGTCATAGGAAAGATGATTTTTTATTATCTTTAGGTTATCAGTATATTTTTACTGACATGGAAGAAAAAAAAATTGTGTTGCCTGATTTTGCAAAGTGGTTTATTCAGATGGTGGCGGCCCCGGGGGCTACTATTTTCAATTATGCAAGTCTGAGATGAAGCTCCTTGCTGAATGCAATGGCCTCTTCACTTAGGAGATGAGTATCATGCTTAAAAAAAGAGCCACTGAATTTTTTTTTCTAATTATAGAATATATGTAAAAAATAAAGGAAGGGGAAATGACAAATTTAACAAATCTCATCTTGAGTACCATGCTTTGAGTAGTGACTTTCCTGATTTCCTCATACAAAGTCGTTTTTTCAATGTTCTTGTACAGATCTTGATTCCAACATTAACCGCATTGAATCATCTTTTCTTTGTATTTTTATGTTTTTGATTTCTCTTGCTTACTAGGTCATGTTGTTATTGTTGTGTGTCATCGAGTTGATTCTGACTCAAAGCGACCCTGTAAGACGAAGTAGAACTGCCCCATAGAGTTTTCTAGGCTGTAATCTTTACAGGGAGGAGATCTGGTGGTGTAGTGGTTAAAGCACTAGGCTGCTAATTGAAAGGTGGGTGGTTCAAACCCACGAGCCACTCCATGGGAGCGAGATGTGGCAGTCTGCTTCCTTAAAGATTTACAGCCTTGGAAACTCTACAGGGCAGTTCTTCTCTGTCTTTAAAGGGTCACTATGAGTCTGAATTCACTTGATGGCTATGGATGGTGACGGTGGAATGTTTATGGGAGCAAATCTCCAGGTCTTTTCTCTTTCAGAGTGGCTTCCAACCTCTGACTTTTAAGCTAGCAGTCCAGCCCTTAACCATTGCCCAACCAGGGCTCCTTTACTAGGTCATCCACTCTCTGAATTTAGAAATGCATTTAATTCTTTATATCCCCAGCACCTAGAACAGAATCTGGTAGAGTACACACAACAGTGTTAATTGACTAGATGAAGGATGAATAAAACTATTCTAATTTACATATATTAATATTGTAGATATTGACTTGATTAGTTTGAAAACCATTTTAAAGCTGTATCATTTTCCTTGCTGTGGGTAATATAGCAGCATTTCAAATAAGAATAGTGTTGAACTGATCTTCAGAAGAAAGTAAGGACTAACTAAATAGATGTGGAAATTCCCTGCTTAAAAATGTGTGCCTGATACTGTCAAAACAATTGCAAAGTCAAGAGAGCAAGGTATGTATGAAGTTCACAATACAACTGAGACTTCGAATAAATTAATAAACTACTGTAATGCAGTAAAGGATTTCCTTATTTCAACTAGTAGCATAAGGCTATTTTTCCCTTAATGTTGCTTTGTAATTTAAGTTAGAAAAATTGCATTTCCTTAATTAATTTATTATACTCTTCTTCCTCTTTCATTTTAATTTTGTAATTTCTAACTAATAGAGCATATCCTTTTCAGTTCTAGTCAAAATAATTTAATCCTGAATAAACCATGCCTTACTGGAGTTATGACTCTGAAGACAATGAACTGTGTTATAGAATCAAAAGGAAATAATTTCATTATATAAAAATTACAGAAAAATGTGGGTATTGTTGGTCAGAAGGAAATATTCGTATCAATTTTATAGAAATCTTAATATACGTTGACACATATAATGCTAACTTTGAGCCTCAGCAACTTTTCTGAGCACTTTATACATGTTAAATCATCCAGATTTACATTAACCCTTACAAGCAAGTTTCTATTATCTCCATTTTAAGGATAAGGAAATAGAGACAAAGATACACAACCATAACTGGCAAAAATGGAATTCGAAACTTCATTTTCGAACTTCAAAATCTCTCCTTTTAATTACTCTTCTGTACTGCCTCTCAATAGCAAAAGAAGTTATCAAGTAACTTGTAGAAATAAAAGGAGCTGTTGCATTCAGGAGAAAATGCAAAGGTCCACTAGATACTGTAGGCGGAGAAAATAGAAGAGAAAGTTGTAAGAGATGTGTAGTTGTGTGGATTCCTGTAAACAGTGGAGAAAAGGTAGATGTTGGCTCACTTAGTGCTTCTCATCGTGAGGTGTTCTGATCTTTGTCACTTCAGGCCTGGGAGGTGGGCCTTAGAGTGAACCATAGGAGAAGGAATGCATTTCGTTCCATCCATTTTTGGAGGTGGGCACCAGAGAGGGCCCTATAACAAGAGAACTCATTTTATCTCCTCTGTCCTGGTCCACTCTCTGGAAAGTGGGCATTGGACTGGACATTAACAGGGAATCCCAAAAAAATCAGTGGGCACCACTAGCTGCCTTATTTATTAGAACCAATTCCCAGAGAAGGGCATAAGTTAAGCACATGAGAATTGTTGGTATGATATGCTCACTCTTAAAAAGTAGATAATAAAAAGTACAATGTCTCAGAGTGAATATGGCAGATGATGAAGAACTTGTAGGAGTATGGAAGACACACTCACTTTAATTGGGAAATTATTTTCTTAGCTTTTCTAGCACTAGAGAATAATAAAATGAAGGTTGTCCAGATAATTAGCTTTATGAGTCTAAGATTTCATCTCTAGGGAGAAATTTAGAAAGTAATTTTCTTTGAAGGCAGATACAGCTTGAAGCACGAGCTAGGGATTTCATGTAATATAACAATTAATTGATAATTAAGAATATATGTCAATTTATATTCAAAGAACAGCAAATATTTCTTTGATTATCAAGCTCTTACTGAAAGATTAACAAACTAATGATCTATTTTAAGAAAAATAATATATTATTTAGCACAGATATTTTAAAATATGTTCTATATGTATTTTCTCTTCAGTATTTAAAGTATTTAAGTGACTATTGTGCTCGTGAATGCATTTTAAATAGTAACAAATATAATGCAACCAGTTTATATCCCTCTATTTTAATTAATGAAAATAACCAGTATTTATTTCTCCATTTTAACAGGATTCAAAGAAACAAAGCAATTTTACTGCATAGAATATATTGATTACAGGCATAACTCATTTTATTGTGCTTCACTTTATTGTGCTTTGCAGATAATTGTGTTTTTTACAAGTTAAAGGTTTGTTGCAACCCTTCATTGAACAAGTCTATCAGTGCCATTTTTCCAACAGCATACGGTCACTTCATGTCTCTGTGTCACAGTCTGGGAATCTTGCAAAATTTCAAACTTTTTCATTATCATTATATCTGTTATGGTGATCTGTGATCAGTTATCTTTGATATTACTATTGTACTTGTTTTGGTGTGCTACGAATCACACCCACGTAAGATGCTGAACTCAAACAATGAATGTTGTGTGTGTTCTGACTGCTCTACCAACTGGCCATTCTCCTGTCTCTCTTCCTCTCCTCAAGCCTCCCTATTTCCTGAGACATGACAATAGTGAAATTAGGCCAATCAATAACTCCACAATGGCCTCTAAGTGTTCACGTGAAAGGAAGAGTTTCTCACTTTATATCAAAAGGTAGAAATGATTAAGCTTAGTGAGGAAGGGCTGTTGAAGGCCGAGACAGGCCAAAATCTAGGCCTCTTGAGCCAGTTAGCCAAGCTATGAATGCAAAGGAAAAGTTCTTGAAAGAAATTAAAAGTGCTACTCCAGTGAACACACGAATGATACAAAATCTAAACTGTCCTGTTGCTGATACGGAGAAAGTTTTAGTTGTCGGGATAGAAGATGAAACCTGCCACAACATTCCCTTAGACCAAAGCCTAATTCAGAGTGAAGCCCTAACTCTCTTCAGTTCTATGAAGCCTGAGAGGTGAGGAAGATGCAGAAGAAGTTTGAAGATAGCAGAGGCTGGTTCATGAAGTTTAAGGAAAGAAGCCATTTCCATAACATAAAATTGCAAGGTGAAGCAGCAAGTGCTGATGTAGAAGCTACAGCAAGTTATCCAGAAGATCTAGCCAAGATAATTGATGAAGGTGGCTACACTAAACAACATAGTTTCAATGTAGACAAAACAGTCTTATATTGGAAGAAGATGCCATCTAGGACTTTTATAGCTAGAGAGGAGAAGTCAATGTCTGGCTTCAGAGCTTCAAAGGACAGGCTGACTCTCTTGTTAGGGCCTAATGCAACTGGTGATTTTAAGTTGAAGCCAATGCTCATTTATCATTCCAAAAATCCTGGGCCCTTAAGAATTCTGCTAAATCCATTCTACCTTTGCTCTATGAATGGAACAACAAAACCTAGATGATAGCACATTTGTTTACAACATGATTTACTGAATATTTGAAGCCCGCTGCTGAGAGCCATTGCTCTGAAAAAGAAGATTCCTTTCAAAATACTGCTGCTTAGAGACAATGCATTTGATCACCCAAGAGCTCTGATGGAGATGTACAAGGAGATTGATGTTTTCATGCCTGCTAACACAACACCCATTCTGCAGCGTATGTGTCAAGGAGTAATTTTGAGTTTCAGTTGTTATTATTTAAGAAATACATTTTGTAAGGCTATAACTGCTGTAGATAGTGATTCTTCTGTTGGATCTGTGCAAAGTAAATTGAAAACATTCTGGAAAGGATTCACCATTCTACATGACATTAAGAACATTTGTGATTCATGAGAGGAGGTCAAAATATCAACATTAACAGAAGTTTGGAAAAAGTTGATTCTAAACCTCATGGATGATTTTGAGGGGTTCAAGACTTCAGTGGAAGAAGTAACTAACTGCAGATGTGGTGGAAATAGCAAGAGAACTAGAATTAGAAGTGGAGCCTGAAGATGTGAAGACGAAGATGAGGAGTTGCTTCTTATGGATGAGCAGAGGAAGTGATTTTTTAAGATGGAATTGACTCCTGGTAAGGATGTTGTGAACATTATTGAAATGACAACAAAGGATTTAGAATATTGCATAAACTTAGTTGATAAAACAGTGGTAGGGTTTTAGAGGAGTAACTCCAATTTTGAAAGAAGTTCTACTGTGGGTAAAACGCTACTAAACAGTATCACATGCTACAGAGAGATCTTTCTTGAAAGGAAGAGTCAATCCATGTGGCAAACTTGATTGTTATTTTATTTTAAGAAATTGCCACAGCCACCTCCACCTTAAACAACCACCACCTGACTCAGTCAGCAGACATCACTATCGAGGCAAGACCCTCCACCAGCAAAAAGATTACGATTCACTGAAGGCTTACATGATAGCATTTTTTGACAATAAAGTATTTTTTAATTAAGATCTGTACTTTCTTTTAGACAAATGCTATTGTACACTTAATAGACTACAGTATAGTATATACATAAGTTTTGTATGCACTGGAAAACCAAAAAATTCATGTGACTCACTTTACTACGAAACTCTGGGGTGGTGGTCTGGAACCGAACCCACGATATCTCCAAGGTAAGCCTGTGTTACAATCTAGCTATTTATGAAATAAACAAAACTTTTCATGTATGATAAAATACATGTATGTATATATACATACACACACAACACATACATACACCAATGTATTTGATAATATCAAAATGATGTAGTGTAAGCTTCTTACTTTCTACATTAGCAACCTCACTGTAACATGGAGAAACTCCCTCCCAAGGTTGGGTTCAGATATCAAAACTCATGACAGTAGTCCAGTAGTCCTTGATATGGTCAAAGACAGATTTATTACACAGGTAGGGAAGTCCCCAAGCTGAAGGTGGAGGATGGCTTTCTGAGAAGGTCTGGAGCTGAGAGAGAACCAGTAGCAAGTACACAGGTGTTTATAAAAGTTAAGACTCATAGGCTTGAGATTTGAAAGAGGCAACCACCCAGTGCAAAGTTTAAAAGAAGCAGCAAGAGGATGCAAACATTTGTGATGTGAGTGGGGTAAGCTTTATCATGGTGGTAAAGGAGATAACAGAAACTTTGGGAGGTTCAATGGTTAATACCCTAGGCTACTAACCAAAATGTTGGTGGTTTGGGTCCACCCAGAGCTCCCTTGGAAGAAAGGCCTGGCAATCAACTTCTAAAAACTGAGCTAATGAAAACCCTGTGGAGCGCAGTTCTACTCTGATACGAGTAGGGTCACCGTGAATCAGAGTTAACCTCAAGGCAATTTTTTTTTTTTTTTAATAGTTGTTAACACAGACAGGCAGGAAATGAGGCTTAGTGGTTATTGCTGTAAATCAAAGGTCAACTGGGGTTCAAGGTTATTTTCTACGATCTCACAATCAGTATAAAAAAGATTGACTTAGTTCTGTTTTTGTTTCATAATTTCATTTATAGTTGGGAAGGGTTGGAATATTGGAGTCATTCCTTTAATTGCCTCATTCAGTACAGGGTTTGAATTTATAATTGGGAATACATTGTAATAATGTTAATTAAACTGCTAATGAATAAAATATATAGAGCTAAATCAGAAATGAAAAATGTGAAGCCACAGTTGAAAATATATAACTTTAAGCAAATAAAAGAAGTTAGTATCACATCATCGCAAACTTCATAGTTTGTTACTGAGAATTATTTGATACAGTTTCCTAATAGCCCAGAGTTATCTATAATTAAATAGAGTTTAATCTAAAATTTCTGCTGGGAACTTACTTTAATAATAGAACATTCTGTGTACATTGGGTATTTATCCTTCTTTCTGTTCAGCAGTACTAGCCAAAACAAGGCTCCTGCATCAGATATTTTGTAGCCAAATGAGAAGGGGAAGGAATAATAGGCCCAAAGAAGCGAGGCAAAGCTCATCAAAACACAGGTATTTATCATCTCTCTCTCAGTACATTCCACCAAAATAACAGTTAAAGGGTGTATTTATATAATTATAAATAGAGTGAGATAATAATTTAAATTTTAAGACCTGCTGTAAGACGCAAAATTGATGGTAAAATAGGAGCTGACTCAGTGGATTAGAGAAACTCACTGTAGGGTTGCTAATGTAATACAAACATAACAAAGTGTAGCATTGGTTTAGGGACCAGCTAGAGTGCAATTAGGAAACTCATTAAATGATAGAAGGTACATAATCCAATGTGCATCATATGGTAAAACATTTGGGATAATTTAGAAGGAAAATAGTGAACTGAATAAATTTTAGGCCAAGAAGTTGAAAAATAAGAGTGTTAATAGAATGCCTTGTTTTCATGGCTACATCTGGTAAGAGAGTATGTAGAAGAAATAAGCTCACTAAAAACTGGCCACCTTACAAATAGAAATAACAGGAAAATATTAAGAACTGTGAGGGGGTCTGAGAGTTTCTACTAGTTGTAAGCTAATGGTTTAGCCTGTAACTATTTTATGGGTGGGTGCTGGTAGAAGACATGAGACTTCTGGATCAGAGATAAAGTTACTCACAGAAATAGTAGTAGCTTGAATTCAGCATTTTTGTGCCAATTCCTTAAGAACCAATTTTCACAGGTGGATGAGAAGGGGATCAGAAGACATCTGTACATGCAATGGATTGCATTACAGAAAAGCAAATTTAAGTTTAAGGAACACAAATATTTTATGGTAGGCAGCAAACATGCTTGCCCTTTTCTTTAGAGAGAGACTTCATCTTTATTATGCTGGACAGTAAGCATGCCTACAGTTTTTTTCTAAAATGAGGGCACTCTATCTTCTGAAGCTGTTAGCTCTATAAAACTTCCTTGAAAGGATAGGCAGGAACAAGGGTCGATCAATGTCTCACTCACAAGTTGTGCGTGAAGTGATAGATCCATTGAATATTGTCACCCAATAGAAATGCGATTATTGTTGTTGTGAGCCATTGAGTTGGTTCCAACTCGTAGTGACCCTATAATACACTGCCCCATAAGGCTTTTAGGCTGTAATCTTATGAGAGCATATTGCCAGATCTTTCTCCCACTGAGCCTCTAGGTGGATTCGAACCACTGATTTTTCTGTTAGCAGTCGAGTGCTATGCCACCAGGGCTTCTTCTTAGTAGAAATACCATTGAAACCCATTGCCATGGAGTTGCTTCTGAATCATAGTGATCCTACAGGACAGAGTAGAACTGCCATACAGGGTTTCCAAGGCTGTAATCTTTATGGAAGCAAACCGTCACATCTTTCCTGTGGAGCAGCTGGTGAGTTTGAACGGCCGACCTTTCGGCGACACTAGGGCTCGTTCCAAATAGAAATAGGACCCAGAAATTCTGGATTTACAGGATTGAATAAGGCAATTTCCTACCAATTGTCAACATTAGAAGATAAAATTAAGAAAATACTTAAGTGGCAAAGGTCAACTAAAAATTAACCTTGTGTCAAGGATCAAAATTAACAGTCTGATTGTCAGATGCTTTATTTAACATAATTAACCAATAAATTCTTTCAGTTGAATAAAATGACTCAAAGAGAAATATACAGCTCTTGGCCAGCAACTGAGTGAACTCCAAACAACCACAAATAAGTCTAAGAAGTCTAAACAAATTATGGATGTACTCCTGGCACAGGCTGCTGACCAGAATCAAATGGATAGAAGGTTAAGTTTTTGAGAGTTGTACTGTAGGAACCACCAGCCTGGGCTGAAAGACTGTGATTGTTCAACCCAAAGAATGATTCTTAGACCTCCAACTTTCTACAGGCAAGAAGAAGGCTACAAAAAATGCTCAGCCACCAAGGACAACATATTCTCCACCGACCTCTTCAGGTGTAATCAAGTATAATAATGGACAGAGAAGGGTCTCCCAGAGGGTGATGTCACATACACATACAAAATAAACCAAACAACCTATGAACTGGGGAGAACTTTTCCCAGGGAGAGGGACTAGAAACCAATCATGGAAATTAACATTTTGCCCACTATGATTTCAGAACTGCCATGGTGTAGTGAATTTGCTATTCCTTTTATTCTCACTGTGTTTATCTTTTTTAAATTCTTGTTACATTGTTTGTTCTCTTCCTCTTCTACCATTATAAATAAGGCGTAGGGGAAGTAAATGATACGGTGTTTTTATATCCTATGTCTTGAGAGCAAAAACAACAACAGCAACAACAACAAGAAAATGGAGACCTGGATTTGTGTCTGATGCAAAAACTAAATTGCATTTTTGGTTGGTTCCCTTGGAGAGTGGGTGAGTGCACTTACATACAGAAGGAAGAAAGCTCCAAATATTTCTGACCATAGGAGTGGACTGTGGAAGACTGTATCCTTAATTTGCAAATAATTGCTCTTCCTTCTGGAAGAGGATTATGCTTCCCTACACACATGGGGTCACCATGAGTCAGAGTCAACTCAGTGGAAACTGGGCTGGGACCACAGAATAGCATAACCTATCCTTTTGTAATAGCATTATACTGTGTCTCCTTAGCTAAGCTAGAACTACATTTATTAGTACAAGTTTCCCTGTATGCTTCTGGGTTAGAGTTGAACATAGTGAAACTTGCATGAGATTTGGGAGACAGAAGTAAAGTAGTAGCCAGCATGCTTCGATGGTCAGAATAGGGCTCCAGGCTCCAGAACGGGCTCTGGTTGCACTGTTGCATGTTGCACACACTATTGCTGAGCTGCTGGTTTATGTTGTTGGAGCTGGGTCCAGATCTCCTCAAGCTCCCACCAAATCTTCCGTTTTGACTTCTGCTAGGCCATCTGTGTACAGCATCGTGGCAAAGGAGGTCATCTTCTCTGGTCTGTAATCTGCATTAGAAACCTTGGACATGATGCTAAGTTAAAATTCTAGTTTGTCCTTATGAGTTCCAATTTGTACTCATGCGTTCCAGTTTTTCCTTTGTCTCCTTCACTGTACACCTAGCGTTTCCAATCTCAGACTCTTCACCAGACTTTCACAAACTTCTTTACAAGCTCCCCGTAATTGTTAAGGTCTCACCCTTGTATTGAATGCATTATACTATATCAATCATAGTGGTTCCGCTTCTCAGATTGAAGCCTAACTGATAAACCTGTTGGGCTGTTTGTAGCCGTAAGTACCATATGGTATTTGTCAATGGCTTTCCATTCATCATTTCTAGTCCTTCTGATCATTCTTCAGGATAAGCACCATTATTTGTTATTCAAAGATGAGAAATCTGGGACAAGGATTGTTGCTCTTAAATCACTAGTGAACTATAGGGTTTGCATTTGAGCCCATGTCTTTGATCATGTTCTTTCAACTATGCCATGCTTCTTATTGTAAAAAACAAACAAACAAAAAGTTATTCATTAATACTGGCATTATTCTGCTGATCTGCCGCATTCTTATCCTGGAAGAAGTCATTTTGAACATTTTCGCTACCAATTTACAACCACTTTTTTGAATTATATTATATACAAATGAGCTTGCATTGCAAAGTTGTGCACTCAATTCAGAGGCCAAATAATGACAAGAGAGAATATGACCCACAGGATATTACCTGGCATGCTGCAATGAATTTACTCACCTTAATGAAGGCTTGACTATCAGCAGGAGAGAAGAAAGCGACAGTGAACATTTACACTGAACTCCTGCTTTCTCTCTCAGTGGAGCATGAAACAAGGCATGTCATCACGTCAGCATATGCTGGGAAGGATTCGCTTAGGCCCTTGTACGGTCAGTACAGTGAGTTGGCTCCGTGGTGGGTCAGATTCTCCTGCATAGTGTCTTTCTCACACCTCCTCGTTTCTTACTCTATTCAATCCTCTGCCTTTACGGATCTACAGTGACACTAAATTGCTACCTTGTCAGGAATACATACAAGTCTTTTAAGTTTCTCATAGAATGGGGAAGTTTTTTGAAAGGCAGATTATTATAGCACCACAGAAATATCATTTCATAAGAGGGAAAAGACCTTCAGTCATGGTAAAAATGCATCTTCATCAGCTCTGCTCTTCTTGTCTACCCACGCCATATAAATAATGACATTATGACATTAATATTAATCTTAAAATTTAACTTCAGGTAATAGAAATCACTGTTAAAAACTGCTATTAATGATCGCTTTGGAAGTACCTAATGCGTATTTTATCTACAGTAAAATAAATATGTCATCATGTCGGGTTAAGATATTTAAGCTTTCTAGGCCTTGCATATACAAACCATTTGTAAAAGAAGAGAATGATTCTGAATAAACTCAAAGCTACATGCCAGGACTTACCTTTTACGACATCTTATGCTTCCCAGCTACATCTCTTGTTGTAACGTAATCATTTAGCTTCTAAAACATCGAGTGTTATGTTTAATCATAGAGGAAGTGTCATCATTTTATTTTTATTATATTTTAAAATGTCACAAAGATTATACCTGAACAAGTTAGCACAAATTCTAAGAAAATTCATTGCACAAATGAAGTTCTATTAAAAACCATTATTATCATAGGAGCACAACTCTTAAAGTTAAAACGATAAAGGATTCCAACTTCTTTATACATTAAGCTGGCTAAATTGTTCTTACTGTCCTGTAGGTCTTTAGAGAACATTTCTAAAAGAAATCATATTTTAAAATATAGGCTATACGCCAATTCTCTTCAAGTTGGGAAATAGTCCAAATATAAGTAGATCAAGGAAAGAGTGGAGAAACGTTTAAAGTGCTTGGTGTCGATAGATTCATCTCTAGGTGCAGAGTTTATCTATTATGATAACAAAACTAAGCAAAATAATGTATAATTTGAATTTTATTTTTGTAATATTCTTGTGTTAAGAAATTTACATTGATTTATTTATGTTTCATTCTTGAAATGAACTTTAGTTTCTCTTCTTATCTCAAGCCATAAATAGTTAATTCAAATGCCATAACTGGTTCTCCTACTTAAGCAAGGCACTTTGATGGACTTCTTTACAAAAACATAAAATATATGCTATATTTAAGACTTAACCCAGTTTCACAGGTTGTGGAAACACCAAGCCATCGCTAAAATTTCAAACCAACCACATTATTTATTTATTTTACTTCTTTTAAAGGTAAAACAAAACGAAAACAAAAACAAAAACAAAAAACAAATACAGGCAGTCCTCCGGTTACAAACGAGATCTGTGTCTAAGCATGTCTTCAAGTTGAATTTCTAGGTAAGTCGGAACAGGTGCATACGGTTCTTATTTAACCTTACTTAAGTGAAAAAAAAAAAAAAAATTACCCTGGTGGCACAGAGGTGAAAGTGATAGACTGGTAATTGGAAGGTGGGCAGTTCAAAACCATCAGCCACTCCGAGGGAGAATGCTTCCATGGAGATTTATAGCCTTGGAAACCCTATGGGGTCACTACGAATCCGTGTGGACTCGACGGCAGTGGGTTTGGTTTTTTGGTTTAGCGTAAAAAAAGACTGGAAGCCTTTTCAATGATTTTAAAAGCTGCGTGTACAGCAAGTGAAGGGATTGTGATGACGAATTTGTTGTTAGTCCGGGTTGGTTCAGTTGTTTCAAAGCTAGGGCAAATTTACATAACACTAAAGGGTAAGTACTAGTTGTCTGTAAGTAGGACATCTGTAACCTAGGAATTTACTGTATTTAATTGCAAGCCCAATTTAAGATATAAGATGGTAATAAATGAGATGGACATTGATTTAAGGTATACTGTAAACAGAGTATTTAATATTTTAACCAATTAACCAAGTATGGCATATCTATTTTTCTTTTTTGGTATCAGAAAAAAAAGTATATTGCTAGATGTTGATTGCCATGTTTACCCCTCTTAATCATACCAGGGAGCCCTGGTGGCACCGTGGTTAAGACCTCAGGCTGCTAATCAAAAGGTCAGCAGTTTGAATCCACCAGCAGCTCCTTAGAAGCCATAGGGAGCAGTTCTACTCTCTCCTACAGGGTCACTGTGAGTTGGAATCCACTAGACAGCAATGCGTTTGGGGTTTTTTGGTAATCATAACACAAAACGCGTAATGAAAGGATCAGAAATGCCTGCTTTGCTTGTTCCTGCTTTTTAATTTTATTTTGATATTTCAGTGAGCATCCCTATGTATACAGAACACACTAAAAGCTTAATAAGCCCTTCTTTGTTGAAATTATAATAGCCTGAATCATCCTGAAATAGAGCTATTTAATCAATTGAGTCCACAATTACTTAGTATAAAAATAATTGAAGTATGATATGTATTTCCTGGATGAAGTATTACCTCTTATTAGACTTTTCTTCCACAGTTGAGAAGCCAATGGCTATGAAATACATATGCTTTTAGAAAATGATCTTACTGTTTATTTTGATCATTCCTGGTTTTACAATGACTAGATAGTTGGGGATCAAATTATTCTAGATTTACATTAAATAGGTCTTTATTTTTGAAAGAAGTGGTTATAGAAAATAATTCCCACTTGACTTATGTTTGGTGTTGAGAACTGGTAAAAATCTTTGACACTTTAAAAATGGTATTATTATTTTTTAAAAGACTTAAAAACCTTGCATCTCAAAGCATCCATATTTCAAATATTAGCTTACTAAATTTTGCTTCACCATGAGAGTTATAATTGAATAGCTAATGTGAATTTTCTAACAGATTGTCGATATGCAGTACTGGAATGATAAGGGCCAGATGCTGTCTCAATAGCAGGTCTTGAATGAAAAAAAATTAGCTTAGCTTCTGCAATCTTTGTTTTTCAATCAGTATATATTCACATCACAGATGGGAATCTTAGTGGGCTACTCATTTCAGGTAGCCTGTCTGCCCTTTCTACTTTCAAGAGTGAAATATATTGACCCGAAACCAACATGTTTATAGGCACTTGACCTTTGAAGGGAATGAATCCTTGTAAGCACCAGATAAAAAAGTCATGGGATCTGTTTTCTTTCTTTCAAGTAAACAGCTGGCTTCTGAGAAATGTTTTTCTATATGTCAAGCTGCATTTAGGACCCATTTTTGGACTGCATTAGTAAATCATAATTTTTTGATATGTTGAAGGATTTTGGCCAATTAAAATAAAATTTAGCATAAATAAATTCCAACTTTTTAAGGAAAAGACTTATAAAAATTGGGTTTGCTCTAGATTTGTAAGATAATTTTCTTTCTCTGAACATCAGTTTAAAAACAGGAACATATATGACTTCAACTGCAGAGTTAGGAAAATGTGATTATATATTATACCTCCCAACATATGATAACTCAATGAACCATCGTAGTTTGGTCTATGCTTCTCTTTACTTTTCTAATTTTTAGAAATTGATTAAACATATCTATAAACAGATCTTAAATATATTTATATTCAAGATTCCAAGTAGTATTCATGGTATCTTCTTTAGCTGAAAATTTGTTCACTTTTAATATAAAAGTTACCCAGTGATCACTGAATATGACCTATTAAAATGTAATTCTTAACTAAATATTAATTTCTGTCATTACAGTTCAGTCTGGGGAATATAAAACCAGGAATGTCTATTGTTAAGTATATAGTAGCACTGCACTTAGGAAGACCAAGTAAAAGGTAGCTGAATAAATCAAAGTAATGTAAGTCAAAATCTACATGATACCTTCGTGTGTGTGTGCATATGTACTTACAACTGTCATATATTAAAGAACCACATTTAATGGCTAAAAGTTTCAAATACTCATAAACATCAAGCACGGCAGAGCTTTACCAGGTGAGATGTTTTGTTACCACTTTTTTATCATAGAATTATTTCGGCAGTAGTGCTCAGTGTTCTAAATTAGAATGAGGAAATATATTTTAGTAGTTTTAAAGATTCTGCCATATTAAAGTAGCTGTTTTTTTTTCAGTGGAAATCACGTATCTCGTCACTGGAGCTGCTCTACGTGAACATCAGGTGTGTTTATTACGTAGACTCAAATTTAAATTTATTCTGAAATATTTAAATAGTCTTCCGATATGAGTATATAGAACTATCACATTCTTTTTAAAAATTGCATATTATTATGCAGAGATTATTGGAAATTTTCCTTTCACTTACAGTGAATATGTAGACATTTCTGATCCCTCTTCTCTTCTATTGCTTAATACCTTTGACTATGAGTAAACTCTACAGAAGCTATCGGTTTGCCCCTAATCATTTTTGGCTGATTCCGAGAATTTAGTCCTGGCAGTTTCTTTATACTGGAAAGAACAGTATGATTACAATGTGGCAATCTTTTCTCTCTTCCTTTCTTTTTTTCTGCACTCTCCTTACCCACCTCACTTGCACAAAATTCACTACAAAGACATAGAATTAAGAAAATGAAGAGTTTCTCACCACAGGCTTTGCCACAGTTAATTGTTTTTGTTAGTTTTCCAAAAATGGACTCGTGATGCTCATGCTGTTTCTTCTTATCATCCATGCCATTCCCTACCACAGCCGGCTTCTTTTTTTGCAGGGTTTTCCTTTCAGGACGTGTATGTTCCACAACCACCCAAGTATTTATGGCAAGAATTTGTGAGCCATCCTGAAAACCTGCATCTCCCTCCCCTGCCACACTCAATCAGTGCTAGAGTCCCGTACATTTTTACTTCAAAATTCTTACTTTGTTTTCATTCTTTCTTAAGTATTCATGATCTTAGCCCATCCTCATGTATTACCTAAAATACATTTATACTTGATTTTCCTCTTTCCTGGCTAGTATCTACACTTCAACTGATTTCAACACAGTATAATGAACTTGACAGTTCAGGGAATGAATTTGGATTTTCTTGCCTGTTTTCTTCATCTTAGTAAATAATAGCAACTTCATTAATTGCAGAAACTTGTAAATCATTCTTGAACCCTACCTCTCCCTCAAAAAAAAAAAAAAAAAAAAAAAAAATCCATCAAGAAGTTCCTGTGGTTTTGCTGCAAACTGCATTTGAAGCCCATACTTTTCCTTTCTTTTTACAGTTACCTCTTTAGCACAAGCTACTCTTGTCTTTGCTCTGGACTGCTTCAGTGACATCTTCCTTTTGTTCCCTCCAATTCTTTCCTCCACAAGTGCTAGACTGACTATTTTAATAAATATAATTTTGATCAAGTCAAATATTTGTTAATATTTTCCAATAGCTTTCCACTGATTTTTTATAAATCCAAAATTCTTTAGTGAGTCCACCATGTGCTGAATAATAAATAGGATCCTTGCATTCCACTCTCCCTTACTCCCAGGACCATGGACATACCAGGCTGTCTTTCCCCATTTTTTTTTTCCTTCAAATGCTTCTTAGTCCCATTTACTTCCTGTTTTTTTCACATGATCTTTTTTTTTCGCCCTGAAGCTCTCTTAAAATACCATTTGGCAGCTCCCATCCGGAGGTGAGATGAGAAAGCAGAGAGGGTCAGGAACTTGTTGAATGGACATGGGAAATCAGGGGTGGAAGGGAGGAGTGTGCTGTCACAGTATAGGGAGAGCAGTTAGGCTCACATAACAATGTATGTATAAATTTTTATATAAGAGACTAACTTGAATTGTAAACTTTCACTTAAAGTACAACAATAAAATAAAAACAAAACAAAACAGAAAAAAAAACACCCACCATTTGTTTGGCTAAAGCCAATTTAATTTCCCTCAGTTTAAATAGTACTTCTTTAGGAAATTCTTATTTGACCCCACTCATCATGAATTTATAAGAGCCTGTGTCAATATTTCTTCAAATCTATTTCAGCTCTCTTCTATTTGGGGCACAGTTACCTGTTTAGTGGTAAGATCACTCTCTCTCTTTTTTGAGTATAAGCATTGCCTTGAGACTTGCTTTTTAAGATACAATGAGTGAAATGTTGGGTGTCACTACCGTGCTGAAACGTTAAGACTCGGTTACTTACTGACCGTATTCACTTTTTCCTGCACGGTGATCATGGCAGCACAGGACAATGTGTAGTGCCCATCAACCTGGTGTCAGAATGACCACAGTGAACTCATGCCACCTTCCAACCTTCACTGGAGGAGTGGAGGTGGAATCAATTTTTGTCATGTTAAGCCACTGAGCTTGCGGGGAGTGTGTGGTCCTAACTTATTCAAATTCCTGTATTAGACTATTTTAAGGTTGATCCTGTCTGAAATTATATTACAGTGCAAGTCAACGCTCAAGGATTAAGAACTTTCACTTTGATGTTAGAAACGTGGTCACCCACTAAGCCTTTAGAATCACCCTTTTTGCCAGTGTCTTGAGGCTCAACTCCTTGTTGAGGTACTTTCTCTTGATATTTAGATATAACCTCAGCATGGAACTACAGATGTCTATCTGATGCACAAGCTTAGCTTTCAGACATGAACTAACTGTTCAGTATATGTTACTATTATTAGAATCTCAGGACCACACGATAACATAAGTAAATGTGATGAGCAGAGTGTGAGAAGAATCAAGTGAAAAACATAATCTTACTTGTTTTGTTTTGTTTTTTGAACTTTGGTATGAAAAGAACATTACATTTTAAGAGACAAAATAAAAATACAAATTTAATGATAGAAATATTTAGTCATTGTATTTTTATTTTGTCATTTATTACTCTTTTGATTTGAAACATGAAAACTGACATCTCTTATTCTGCATCCATTCTGTGCCAGTGTATTTTACATTTAGTGAATTGTAGAGATTTCAGACTTTTATTTCTTACCTGGAATTATTATTTAATTTTTATCTAGTTTCATGAGTAAAAAGAGTTTATCACCACTAGATTTACCTCAAAATATGAATGGACTTTTGCACAATGACTTTTATTTTTTGGATAACTTCTGAAATTTGTAGGATGGTCGTGATATTAGTCATGATATTTAGTTTTATAGAGTCAGATAAAACATGGTGGACTGAGCATGAGAGATAAACAAAAATTTACAGATAACTGAGAGTTGGGTATCTCTCCAATGAAACTGCTGAGTGACTACCAGGTAGAATGTAACTGCCCCATATACCCTCTATACCAACAGTCAGTATGGATTACACCTTAACATAAAGAAGACAAAAATCCTCACAAGTGGAACAGTAAGCAATATCATAATAAACAGAGAAAATATTGAAGTTGTCAGGGATTTCATTTTACTTGGAAGCAGCAATCAAGAAATCAAACAATGTATTGCATTGGGCAAATCAGCTGCAAAAGACCTCTTTGAAGTGTTGAAAAGTAAAGATGTCACCTTGAGGTCTAAGGTGTGCCTGACCCAAGCCATGATATTTTCAATTGGCTCATAAGCATGTAAAAGCTGGACAGTGAATAAGGAGGAAGGAAGAAGAATTGAATTCATTCCAAAGGTTTGTTCTTGAACAGCACTAGAAAGACAATGATTATCAGTCTAAAGAAGACAAGTGACTCAGCCTAATCTCCTTATAAGTGTGTTGATAACTGGGCTTCTTGGCAGAGACTAATAATATTTTCTAGGAAGAGAGTCCTTATATATGGAACGCTATTATCAGGATGTCCCTGGCTTAGTATTGTTTTTGATAAAATAATCAGATCTATGGATTTATGAGTCATGGTTCTCCAGAGAATGTCACATACAAAATTGAGATGAGATATAAGATTGAGATGCTTCATAACCGAAATACACCTCACTATATGAGGTAGTTTTCAAACCTCATTTAAAAATTATTATTCTGGGCCAGAGAAAGTTTGTCGGTGCCAAAAGAAAGGACATGGGACCCTGGACCCCTCCCTGATTTGCCTGTTCCTCTAGCTTTTTTGCAACCTTCAATTTCTTAGGAAAGCATGGTATTAGGCAAGAACTCTGATTCATGTGGGTTTGATTTGACAATGTGTGATCCTTTGCGGTAGCTTAGTTTTCATGAAGGAATTAAAGAAGGCTATAAAATGAGCAATCAGTGGTAATTTAAAACATGATAGCCTAAAATAATAGAAAAGCTGGAAGATAAAATTGCTGAAATCTCTATGAAAATAGGAAAATGAGGCAAAAAGATAAAAATAAGATAAAGAAGAAAATTAGAGAACCAATGCAGGAAGCACAAAACCCAACTAATCTGAATAGGTTAGCAGAGACAGCAGAAAAAAAGAGGCAATTATGGAAGAAGTATTATTTTTAAATTCCATAATTGAACACATACTTTAACAGATTGAAAGGACCCTTAATTTATTAGCACAAGAAATGAAAAAAAAAAATCTGCACGTCATCTGATTCTTCCAAAGTTTCTGATCACAAAGCAAAACAGTAAGCAATGGCTGAGACATCTGTGTCAACAATGACCTCAAGCCATTTCTTCAGGCATGTAAAGTGGAAATGGTCACTACTCAAAGTTCTGCTAACTTGCAGCATCATGAAAATTTTTCTGCTTCTATATGTTCAATTTTGATTAGGCAAATGTTGGTGTGAAATGTTTCTAGTCTCAAAGAATTCATTAGCATGACTTGAAATGCAAGCCACATGACTGTCTAAATGTTAAAAGCATAACATGTAGCACTGATATCTGGAAATGGCATAAATTTTTGGACCAAAAATTACATGACTCTGACAATGTTAACATCAATATTTAATGTAAAAGGTTTCAACATGCAGCAATGCATGGGAGTCATCTTGTCAAAGGAAGATTTTCCCAAAGAAAATACCTCTGCAAATTTTAGCAAGGTTTATTTCCTACACAGCTGGTGTGCTCAGCTCTTTAATATTATTGTGTTCTGTGGTCAAGAGCAGAACCCTGAAATATGCTCAAGCCAGAAATACAACTTTAAGGAGAATACTGTTTAACTTCTCTTTTCAATATCTGTTCAGCCACCACTTGGATTACTAGAATATCCTATGCTGCTCTCAAGATTTCTATTCCGTTTTATTTTTATGTTTTAACGTATTTTTAACAGGCATAGTAATTTCTGGTAGGCATTCTTGCTTAGATGAGTCCTGAAGAATATATTGGTAGTTCATTTTGTCCTGGTATATTATTTTTAGTGATCTGAACATATTTAAGGATGTCTGTGGTGGTTGAGTTGTATGAAACCTGGCTGGGCCATCACCAGTGGTTTGGCACTTATGATGCAGTTTGAAAGCTTTTAATGATGTAATCACCTCCATAATGAGATCTGATATAATGTGATCACCTCCTTGATGAGATCTGTTGTGAGCAGCCAATCAGTTGAAAGGGCATTTCCTCTGGGTTGTGACCTGCATTCAATACAGGTGGACTTTCTGGCAAGGCTCGCTTGCTTTTGTTCTCTCTCTATCTTGCGCTGGCTCCTGTTTGTCTGACCTCCGATTCTTGGGACTTGAGCTAGCAGTTTATCTGCCGTCCTACCTGCTGATCTTGGGATTCGTTGGCCTACACAGTCTGTGAGCCAGAGGCCTGCTGTCTGACTTCCTGATCTTGGATACACCAGCCCCTGCAGCTACGTGAGTCAGGAGAAGCCTCCAGCCTAACGCATGGACTTGGGACGTTCAAGCCTTTACAGACACGTAAGCCATTTCCTTGATGTAAATCTCTCTATATACGTATTTATACACTGCACTGGTTTTGCTTCTCTAGAGAACTCAATGTCTCTCAGGCAATTAGGAGGATTATGTTTTATGTTGCTATATAGTCCTGAAGAGAAGCAAACATCTGTCAGGACAAGGAAACTGTAGGGTTCCAGATTTCTGTTTGGTCCTCAAAGTAAATGAGAAAATTGGCTCATGGCTTAGTCTACATTCTTATATCATGATCTCTTGATAGATTAGGAATGATATTCTTGTTAGAGATTGGTAAAAAGAAAAAATTATATAAAGTCAAAGGAAAAAATAATAAGAATTTGAAAAAAAAAATACAAAACACTTTCAGCTCAATTATACCTTTGTCATTGTTGTTGTTAGGTGCCGTTGACTCAATTCCAACTCATAGTGACCCTGTGTACAAAAGAACCAAACATTGCCCGGTCCTGCACCATCCTCACAACTGTTGTTGTGCTTAAGCCTGTTTTTGCAGCCACTGTGTCAATTCATCTCTTTGAGGGTCTTCCTCTTTTTCGCTGACCTTCTGCTTTACCAAGCATGATGTCCTTCTCCAGGGATTGGTCCTTCCAGATAACATGCCCAAAGTATGTGAGATAAAGTCTCAACATCCTCTTTTCTAATGAGCATTCTGGCTGTACTTCTTCCAAGATGGATTTATTTGTTCTCCTGGCGGTCCATGGTATATTCAATATTTTTCTCCGACACCATAATTGAAAGACACGAATTCTTCTTCAGTCTTCTCAGTTCATTGTCCAGCTTTCATATGCATATGAGGCAATTGAAAACACCATGGCTTGGGTCAGGCTCACCTTAGTCCTTACAGTAACATCTTTGCTTTTAACACTTTAAAGAGGTCTTTTGCCGCAGATATGCCCAGTCAATGCATCGTTTGATTTCTTGACTTCTACTTCCATAGGCACAGATTGTGGATACCTTTAAGCACTTGAAAAAAATGGAATATTTTCACTACGGACAATGAAAAAAACAAACACTGTTAAATGGACCTTTGAGTCAGATAAAAATGTTTATCTCTGAGTGCACTGGAAGTATACACCTTCAGCTGTCTCTGTACCTAGGCAGTTTCCTTCTAAAATTTAAAAAAAAAAAATCAAAACAGAACAAAACAAAACAAAAACAGACAGAATATATCTCAGGTTCATTTTAAAATGATCAAGACTCTCGAGGTTTTAAGTGTCGGAGGAAGATTATACTGGAGTCGAGAAAAACTTTAGGCTTTCAAGAGTCCAACTGTCTCTATAGAAGAAAAGGATTAAAGAAGAAAAACGTATCACTAACATTTTTATAAAAGTTTTTGTAAGTTTAGGGATCTGTTTTGTAATCACTGTGTGGTTACGTGTTTATCTTTAAATAGGTTTAAAACATTTTATAATTTCTGATATGATATGCTTATAAATTAATAAGTTGTCATCAATATTTAAAGGAATCCCTGGGTAGTGCAAACAATTGGTTAAGCGCTGGACTACTAATGGAAAGGTTTGCAGTTCAAACCCACCCAGAGGCACCTTGGAAGTAAGTCCTGGTGATTTGCTTCTGAAAGGTCACAGCCTTGAAAACCCTATGGGGTGCAGTTCTAATCTAAACACATGGAGTTGCCATAAAATTCTAGGAAAAAGTCAGGAAATAGCATTTTATTGTCATTTTCTCTTCAGTCATCAGTCTATTATCAATCAAATTAGGCCAGTCCCCTGGCTGTAACTCTGTTTCCCCAAATTGCATTGGTAAGACTTCTGTCTTTTGCTTTTTCAATGGCATAATCAGATCCTAATAATATTTTCTCATGCCTCCTTTATTTTGCCAAAAGTCATTTTAGCTGTTACGATTATTAGGTCTAACAGAATCCTGATCTTGCTGCCGCTTTAAACTAACACACAGAATCAGTTTGTCATGAAAAAAACACACACACACGCCTACAAACACACAGAAATCAGAGATCTTGCCCATATGAATCAAGCTTTACTAAATATTTTCATGAAACTGAGAAAAAGCAAAGAGAGTTCTAGGACATTGAAAATGACTCCCAAGGAGTTCCGGCAAAATGGCGCTCTAGGCAGAAGCACCACGCCGTCCCTCCACAGCAAAGATCTGAAAAACTAAGCCGAACAGAGAATACAACAATCCTGAAACCCTAAAATATCAAATGAAGAGATAAAGAACTCAGCCAAGCACCAAATGGAGTGAGAAAACTGACAGAGACTGGAGAGCGAGGAGAGATTCATGCAGAGGTCCCCTACCAGCTAACACAGTGTGGATCCACCATCTTGGACTCCTATCGGAGACAGCAAATGGGGTACAAGAAAGCAGCCTCATGGAGCTTCCAGCGGGAGACAAAACAACTGGTAATTGGCGATATATGCTTTCCCACCTGCCACCCTTCTTCACCCTGACTCGGCCTCCTCTGCTTCCCACAGCCACAGTCTCTTGACCGGGAAACAGTGGCTGCTTGGATTCCACACACCCGAACGGGTGGCTCTCTGAGTGCCACTTGTTGGCTGCTGGTGTTGCTTTTTTTACGCTTCTTTTTATTTCTTCCTTGCCTCTCCCCACCTCCCCCTCCTTTCGCTCGAGTACCTTGCTCCGTGTGCCAACTTTGCTTCTTCCTGAGGGGCTACAGAGCTCCGGTAATTTGTGATATATGCTTTCCCACTCTCTACCCTTCTTCACCCACACTTGGCCCCCTCTGCCTCCCACGGACACAGTCTCTTGTCCAGAAACACCAGCCCGCACTAGCTGGCTCTCTGAGTGCCATTTGTTGGCTGCTAGTGTTGTTTTTTTTTTTTCTGCTTCTTTTGATTTCTTACTTGCCTCTCACCACCTCCCCCTCCCTTCATTCAAGTACCTGGCTCTGTGCGCCATCTTTGCTTCTTCCTGAGGGGCTGCAGAGCTCCATTCAAGTGTGGAGCTGCATCCCGGTTTGGGCTGCTGCACTGGTGGGATCCGGGGCTTTTGTTCGTTTGTTTGTTTTGAATTGTTTGCTTGTTTTCTTTTCCTTTTCTTGAGTTGGGAGCCCTTTCTGACCAGGCTGAGCTGCATGGCAGGGAGACTCCCCTTCGGCTTCCACAGATGTGCAGAGGGATCCCTGAGAGAATTTCTTTTTACGTTGGTTTTTTCTTTTTCTGTTTCTTCGGGGGCCTTTCTTTCTTTCTTTTTTTTTTTTTTTAATTTGTTTTGTTTTCTTTTTCCTCTTTTCTCTTTTTGTCTTTCTTCATTGCTCAGTTTCTCGTCTCTCTATATCTTCCCTCTCTTTCTGTTCCTTGAATACCTGGCGTTGTATACCTATACGCCTTCTAGCCAGGCTGTACTGCAACACCTGAGAGTGACTTCCCCAGACCTCATAGCTGCACCAGTGGGATCCCTGGGAACTTTGTGGTTCTTTAATCTTTCTGATTCTTATTTATTCATTCTTTTCTTTTCTTCTTCCTCCGCTTTCTGTTTTTCTCCATTTCATAGTCTCTCATCTCTCCACTCCAACGGCAAGCTCCCCTAACACTGTTTTTCATTTGTATGTTTTTGGCTCTTGTTCCTCTCTCCTCTCTCCCATATCCATCTTAGCTCCACACATAACAATCTCCCCACTGCATCCTGCCTACCTGCACTGTGGGCTTGACATCACACCACCAAGCAGCACAGGCACGGCCTACTGGAACCTTCCCTGCACTGATTACCGACCTGCTTTGGTGGCTGTAGTAAGTGCCACAAACAACCTGTCCCGGTAACTCCTCTTCAGCTAGACCTGCCCTGCCGTACCATATCTGAGTGACTGACACTGCCAGTTGAAGAAGGAGGCAAAAAGTATTGTGCCCACAGATGAACAAACAACAAAGAACACACAACCTGCCCCCTCAGACATAGCCAAATTTTTTTTAAAAAAGGGATGAAATAAACAAATCTACAATCAATAAATGAGAAAAATAACTATTGAATGCCCTAAAGACAGCAGACAATATCAAAACATTTACAAAAACAGGACAGGATGGTTCCAGTAGGTGTCCAAAATAAAACACCAGATGACTTTCCAGTGGAAGAAAAGGCACTAGAACTACCTGATAGGGGATTCAGATCTCTAATACTCAGAATTCTCCAAGAGCTGAAGCAAAAAGCAGACAAAAATGAGGAAAAAATAGACAAATTCATGGAAAATACAGAAAAAAGATTGGAAGAATTTAGGAAAATAATGCAGGAACAAAATGCCAAAATAAATTCACAACTAGAAGTTATATAAAGACAACAATTAGAAATCCAAAAGATAAACAACAAGATTTTAGAAATGGAAGGTGTCACAGGAGGGCTGAAAAGCAGATATGGAAAGGTGGAAGACAGGATCAGTGGAATTGAAGACAAACACTTGGATACAACTCTGTTTCAGGAAAACTCAGAAAAAAGAACAGAGAAAAATGAAGAGACCCTGAGAGTTATGTGGGATACAATCAAAAGCAAAAATTTTCGAGTGATTGGAATTCCAGAACAGGGGGAGAAAACGGAAAACACAGACAGGATCATTGAAGAACTGCTGACAGAAAACTTCCCCAATATTGTGAAAGATGAAAAGCTGGCCATCCAAGAAGCTCCACTAAACCCATATAGGAGAGACCCCAAAAGAAAATCACCAAGGCATATCATAATCACACTCGCCAAAACCAAAGACAAACAAAGAATCCTGAGAGAAGCTCATGAAAAACTAGAAGCCACATACAGAGGAGAAACAATAATACTAAGCTCATATTATTCAGAAAAAAACATGCAGGTAAGAAGGCAATGGGAAGACATATATAAAACCTTGAAAGAAAAGAATTGCCAGCCAAAAATAATATATCCTGCAAAACTCTCATTCAAATATGATGGTGAAATTAGGTCATTTCCAGATAAACAGAAATTAAGGGAATACGTAAAAGCCAAACCAAACTTACAAGAATTATTAAAGGGAGTTCTTCAATCTGAGAACAAACAACTTCAGCTCATAGGCAGAATCTAGGATGCAGGATCATAACAGCCAGATACCAATCTAGGAAATGAACTTTCGAGGACTATTCAAAAAAAAAAAAAAAAAAGCAATACAAAAGGGAATCAGAGCAGTTAATCAGTAAATGACAGCAACATCAAAACAATAAAAGAGGGAGTAAAAGGCATAGGTATAGAACCTTCTAATGGAGAGAAAGGCAAGGCAATACCAAGTAATGGTAGACTGCTTCAAACTTAGAAAGATAAGGGTAAAATTCATGGTAACCACAAAGAAAGTTAACAAACATACTCATAAAAATAAAGAGGAAAAACATGAAGTCTCAGCAAAAACAAAGAAATGAAAAAAAAAATCCACAAACAAAATAACTCAGCACAAGAGAGTAAGAAGAACAAAGAAAACGTCAGCACCACAAAAAAAAGCACTACAAAATGACAGCAAAATACTCAATCTATCAATAATTACACTGAATGTAAATGGACTCAACGCACCCTTAAAGAGACGGAGAGTGACAGAATGGATAAGAAAACAGGATCCATCAATATGCTGTCTACAAGAGACACACCTTAGAAACAAAGATGTGAATTTATTAAAAGTCAAAGGTTGGAAAAAAATATATCAAGCTAACAACTACCAAAAAAGAGCAGGAGTGGCAGTACTAACCTCAGATAAAATAGGCTTTAAAATGAAATCTACCATAAAAGACAAAGAAGGACACTATATAATGATTAAGGGGATGATCCATCATGAAGACATAACCATAATAAATATCTATGCACCCAATGACAGGGCTCCAAAATACATAAAAAAAAAAAAACTCTAACAACACTGGAAAGAGAAATTGACCGTTCCTCAATAATAGTAGGAGACTTCAACACACCACTCTCAATAAAGGACAGAACAACTAAGAAGAAACTCAGCAAAGATACAGAAGACCTAAGGGGCACAATTAGTCAACTAGACCTCATAGACATATATAGAACACTCCATCAAACCATTGCAAAGTACACATTCTTTTCCAATGCACGTAGAACATTCTCCAGAATAGACCACATCTTAGGCCACAGAGCAATCCTCAACAAGATCCAAAACGTTGAGATAATTCAAAGTATCTTCTCTGACCACAATGTCATCAAGGTAGAAATTAACAGAAATTAACAGAAAGATCAAGGAAAAAAAATCAATTACATGGAAACAGAATAATACTCTGCTTACACACCAGTGGGTAATAGAAGAAATCAGAGACGGAATCAAAAAATTTCTAGAATCAAACGAGAATGAAAACACATCATACCAAAACCTTTGGGACACAGAAAAGACAGTCCTCAGGGGACAATTTATGCCAATAGATGCACACCTCAAAAAAGAAGAAAGGGACAAAATCAAAACATTAACTGCAGAACTCAAACAAATAGAAAGAGAACAGCAAAAAAAAGCCCACAGCCACTGGAAGAAAGGAAATAGTAAAGATGAGAGCAGAAATAAATGAAATACAGAACAGAAAAACACTAGAAAGAATAAATAAAACCAAAAGTTGGTTCTTTGAAAGAATCAACAAAATCGACAAACCACTGGCCAGACTGACAAAAGAAAAACAGGAGAGGACACAAATAACCCAAATAAGAAATGAAATGGGGGACATTACTACAGATCCAAATAAAATAAAAAGGATTATAACACAATATTATGAAAAACTATACTCCAACAAATTTGAAAACCTAGAGGAAATGGATAAATTTCTAGAAGCACACTACCTACCCAATCTACAACAAAGTGATGTTGAAAATCTGAACAGACCCATAACAAGAAAAGAGATTGAAAAGGTAATAAAAAACTCCCAACAAAAAAAACTCCTGGCCCAGATGGCTTCAGTGGAGAATTCTACAAAACATTTACAGAAGAGCTTGTACCAGTACTATTCAAGCTATTTCAGAGCTTAGAAAAGGAAACAACACTTCCAAATTCATTCTATGAAGCCAGCATAATGCTGATACCAAAACCAGGCAAAGACGTCACAAAAAAAGAAAATTACAATCATGAATATAGATGCAAAAATTCTGAACAAAATTCTAGCCAATAGAATTTAGCATCATATCAAAAAAGTAATACACCACGACCAAGTAGGATTCATACCAGGTATGCAAGGATGGTTCAACATTAGAAAATCAATCAATGTAATCCACCACATAAATAAAAGGAAAGAAAAGAATCAGATGATCATCTCAATTGACACAGAAAAGGCATCTGACAAAGTCCAACACCCATTCCGGATAAAAACTCTCAATAAAATAGGTATAGAAGGGAAATTTCTCAACATAATAAAGGGCATCTATGCAATACCAATGGCCAACATCATTCTTAATGGAGAGAGGCTGAAAACATTCCCCTTGAAAACAGGAACAAGACAAGGATGCCCTTTATCACCACTCCTATTTATCATTGGGCTGGAAGTTCTAGCTCGAGCAATAAGGCAAGAAAAAGAAATCAAGGGCATCCAAACTGGTAATGAAGAAGTTAAACTGTCCCTGTTTGCAGATGATATGATACTATACATAGAAAGCCCTAAAGACTCCACGAGAAATCTACTGGAAAATAATAGAATGATTCAGCAGAGTAGTAGGATACAAGATAAGCATTCAAAAATCAGTTGGATTCCTGTACACCAATAAGGAGAACGATGAAAAGGAAATCAGGAAAACAATACCATTTATAATAGCCCCTAAAAAGATAAAGTACTTAGGAATAAATCTGACCAGGGATGTAAAAGACCTATACAAAGAAAACTACAAAACACTACTGCAAGAAACCCAACGGGATCTACATAAATGGAAAAACATACCATGCTCATGGACAGGCAGACTCAACATTGTGAAAATGGCAATTCTACCCAAAGCAATTTACAAATACAATGTAATCCCGATCCAAATATCTACAGCATTCTTCAAAGAGATGGAAAAACTAATCATTAACTTTATATGGAAAGGGAAGAAGTCCCTAATAAGTAAAGCACTACTGAAGAAGAAGAATAAAGTTGGAGGACTCACACTAACTGACTTCAGAACCTACTATACAGCTACAGTAGTCAGAAGAGCCTGGTACTGGTATAACGACAGATACATTGACCAATGGAACAGAATTGAGAACCCAGATGTAAATCCATCCACCTCCAGTCACCTGATCTTTGACAAGGGCCCAAAGTCCATCAAATGGGGAAAAGACAGTCTTTTTAACAAATGGTGCTGGCAAAACTGGATATCCATCTGCAAAAAAATGAAACAGGACCCATACTTCACACCGTATATGAAAACTACTTCAAAATATAGCAAAGACCTGAATATAAAGCCTAAAACTATAAGGTTCATAGAAGAAAAAACAGGATCAACACTACAGGCCTTAATACACGGCATTAACTGGATACAAACCATAACCATCAATGCACAAACCCCAACAGATAAGCTAGATAACTGGGATCTTCTAAAAATCAAACACTTATGCTCTTCAAAAGACTTCACCAAAAGAGTAAAAAAAGAACCTACAGACTGGGAAAAAATTTTTGGACAGTACAAGTCAGACAAAGGTCTAATCTCCATAATCTACAAGAAAATCCAATACCTCTGCAACAAAAAGACAAATAATCCTATTAAAAAATGAGCAAAGGAAATGAACAGACACTTCACCAAAGAAGACATTCAAATGGCCAACAGACACATGAGGAAATGCTCGTGATCACTAGCCATTAGAGAAATGCAAATTAAAACCACAATGAGATACCATCTCACCCCGGCATTACTGGCACAAATCCAAAACACTGGAAATAAGAAATGTTGGAGGGGCTGCGGGGAGATCGGAACACTTATGCACAGCTGGTGGGAATGCAAAATGATACAACCGTTTTGGAAAATAATATGGCATTTCCTCAGAAAGCTAGAAATAGACATACCAGCAATCCCACTCCTAGGAATATATCCTAGAGAAATAAGAGTCGTCACTCGAATAGACACATGCACACCTATGTTCATGGCAGCATCGTTCATGATAGCAAAAAGATGGAGACAACCTAGATGCCCATCAACAGATGAGTGGATAAACAAACTATGGTACATACACACAATGGAGTACTATGCAACGAGAAAGAACAACGATGAATCTGTGACGCATCTCATAACATGGATGAAACTGGAGGACATTATGCTGAGTGAAATAAGTCAATCACAAAAGGACAAATATTGTATGAGACTTCTATTGTAAAAGCCCATGAAAAAGTTCACACACAAAATGTAATCTTTTTTGGTTACCAGGGATGGGAGGTGGTGGGGGGGTACTAAGTAGGCAATAGATAAGTGGTATCTTGGGTGAAGGGTCAGACAGTACACAATGCAGGGGAATCCAGCACAACTTGTACAAGAAAAGATCATGGAAGCCCCATAGACACATCCAAACTCCTTGAGAGACTGAATTACTGGTTGGAGGGCTGTTGGGACCATGGTCTTGGGGAACATCTAGCTCAACTGGCATAACACAGCTTATAAAGACAATATTCTACATTCTACCTTGGTAAGTAGCCTCTCGGGTCTTAAAAGCCTATGAGCAGCCATCTAAGATACTCCACTGGTCTCATCCCTTCAGGAGCAAGGGAGAATGAAGAGACAAGGATACAAGGAAAAGATTATTCTGAAGGACTAATGGACCACAGCTACCAAGGATTCCACCAGACTGAGTCCAGTACAGCTAGATAATGCCTGGCTACCACCACTGACTGCTCTGACCAGGATCACCACAGACGGTTCTGGACAGAGCTGGAGAAGGATGTAGAACATAATTCCAACTCACAAAAAAAGACCAGATTTACTGGCCTAAAGGAGACTGGAGAAACCCAGAGAGTATGGCCCTCCAACACCCTTTTAGCTCAGTGGTTAAGTCATCTCCGAGGTTCACCATTCAGCCTGGGAGTGGACAGCCCCATAAAACCAAATGGGACTAATGAGGTACAGCAGTCCAGGGAGAAGGGCCAGAAGGCAGAAGGGACAAGGAAGCTGGTGATAGGGAACCCAAAGTTGAGTAAGGATAGTGTTGATAAGTTGTGAGGTTGTTAACCATTGTCAGAGGGCAACATGTGTACTAACTGTTTAATGAGAAACTATTTTGTTCTGTAAGCCTTCATCTAAAGTGAGAATAGCAGCACAATTGGAAGAGCGTAGTCGATGTCACTGAACTGTGCATGTATATGTTTTTGAAATGGTATATCTTTGGCTATGTATATTTTCACCAAAAAAAAAGTTCAAGAAGGGAGAGGGTTGACATGTTGTGGGGTTGCTAACCAATGTCATAGAACAATATGTGTGCTACTATTTCATGAGAAACTATTGGTTCTGTAAGCCTTCACCTGAAGTATGAGAAAAATAAATAAATAAATAAATAAATAAAACACATCATATTTATTTGCCCCTGTTTTATGATAACTGATAAATTATCAGTTTCAAATATAGATTACTAGAAAGAGAGAGAGAGAAATACTGTGGACAAACAACCAATATGTAGATCATGGAACATCTTGCCAGAGTGAAGGCATGTCCTCAACTGATTTCCTGACATAGTGGAAATTGAATAATTACAAACCTCCACCAATAAGCTGTACATGATTAGACCCACTGAATGATATTTATAAACAAAATACACAATAAACATTTTCGATTTAAAAAATGTTGCTTTATAGACAAGACAAATAAGGAACAGTGAAGAAAAATCTCACTTCGCTGATTTCCTGTCTTTGTTGTTGTTGTTAGGTAGTCTAGAGCTGGTTCCAACCCATAGTGATCCGATGTACAACAGAATGAAACACTGCCCAATCCCCAACCCCACAATCATTGTTATGCTTGAGCCCATTGTTGCAGCCACTGTGTCAGTCCATCTCCTCTTTTTTCGCTGACCCTCTACTCTACCAAGCATGATGTCCTTCTCCAGGGACTGGTCCCTCCTGGTAACATGTCCAAAGTAAGTGAGACAGTCTCACTATCCTTGCTTCTAGGGATTTCCTATCTTGGATGGCAATAAGTCATGGAATTTGTTTATTTTTTCCCCAGAGGTAAAAAAGTGTAATTACTTGCATTGTTTCTTCCTGGTTAGGAATCATTTATTAAATATGCTAGTCACTGTGTTTAAGACACAGGACTTTAGTAAATTCCAATTGAATTAGACAAGATTTAATGAATTTGAAGCAAAGCAAAGAGGATTAAGACATAGTTCTTGTCTTCAAGATAATTATAGTTTCTTTCAATCCTAATTAGTAATTTAGAAAAAAAAAAAAAATGAAAAAAATCATGCTACTTACTCTAAATATAGGTTCCTGCAAAATTCTTCTTATTTTCTTAAACTTATTAACTTAAATTACTACATGAAATGGAATGAATATATTTTAAGTCTTTGTTAGATATCCCTGAGTCTCTCTCAAGAAGAATACTGGGAACACCAATACAATTTTATTCTTGTTTGTGGTGCTTTGGTATTTGTTCTTCACTGAACATTTCCTATCCCTTCTATTATTATAACTGTTTCAATTTTGCCAATAGTAACACTCATTTCTTATCTTTGATTAGAAAAAAAATCACATTTTATGCAATTCGAATTATTAAGTACTGAGTTATTCGGTATGCTGATTAGGCTTTAGCCCTTCTGTGAATTGTAGGATAGCGTATTTATACTACTTTTCTATTGAAATTTTGCTTCTTTCCTTATTTATTAGTATGAACTTACTATAAAAAGATACATTATTAACGATTTATTACATCTGTGACAATGACCATATGCTTTAACAAGTGTTAGTTTATGGTTCTTGATATAACCTCTCAATATCACCTCTTTGATAACTTATTTGACATTCATATTTAATATATTCAAAACTAACATTATACTACTTCCTCCTAAAACAAAATTACATGTGGTTTTCACATTTTGAGTTAACAGCAACTATGTCTTTCCAGATGTTCATGTCAAAAATCTTGACATCGTCCTTCACTCCTCTTTTTCTCTCAAAACCCACATCTCATTTAACAGGAAATTTTGTGGCCTTCACACCAAAAATGTATCCAAAATCTGATGACTGCTAGCTGCCTTCTATTTTTTTGAGCATATTAACCACTATAATTTTAAAATTTATCTTAGGTAGCTCCAACATATATGTCATCTATGGGTCTATTTTTATGATACACTTTTTTCTTCGTCTTCTTTCTTGATATGCCTGGAAATAATAGTTTAAATTTACAACATTGTTTAAGGCAAATTATGGCAGATGGATAATGTCATCTCTCACGGTTCACCTTAGCCTGAATAGACAGATAAAGTGTGGCATGTCACTTTGTTCTGACTTAACCCAGGGCTTGTTCAAGCCTGGGTCATAGTTTCTGTAGGGCTCTTGACAACTCTGATTTGTAACAGATTCTAGGGTGCGGTTCTGTGAAGTTTCCAGGTACGATCTTCGTAGATTTAAACCCAAATGTTGCTTCCTCAGCTCCGGACTGTTAATCAATTCATTCTACTGTTTATTGATTCCTGCTTTGCTTTTCTTCCTTTACTCTTGCAGTTTAAAAATTTAACAAATGTTCTGAAGGGAAAACCAACAGTGTGTTGGGCTCAATTTTTTTTGTGTTCTTTCACATTGCTGTCTTTACGCTGTCCCTCCAGATCTTTAGCTCCCTCTGCAGCTCTGAATTCCAATTTTTCTCTTCCAGACTCCAACAAATTGCCAAATTCCTGTCTGATTATCTGCCTCTTAGCACTAGCAGTGAGTGCAGGCCTTCTCTCTGAATTCTCAACTTCTACTCTGACCCTGGAAAGAACTGATAAATCTCTTGAAGGAAAATCATAAGTAGAAGATTTGCTCATTTCACTGTTTCCTTTTCTATAGAATCTTGGCTCTTCATATTCTGTTTGACTCATTACTTCCTCAGTGTGTTGGTTCCCCAGGCACACATATGTACACATGCATTCATGTGTATAAAATCTGGCTTCTCTAGCTTTTCTTGTTAGAAGCGTTGGTCTACATGGAGCTGTTCCATTACATCTGGCAACAAAACATACATAATTGTCATTGTTAGCCGTCATCTAGTCAACGCTCAACTCAAGGTGACCCCATGCACAATAGAACATTGTGATTGATAGGGTTTTCATTGGCTGATTTTTGGATAGAGTGCCAGACCTTTCTTCCTAGTCCTTCTGACTCTGAAAGCTCCATTGAAACCTGTTCAGCCTCATAACAACACACAAACCTCCACTGACAAATGAGTATTGACAGCGCTTGAGGTGCATTGGCCAAGAATTAACAACCTATGTTAAATACATTTTAGTGAGTAACTATGGGGAGAGGCAGAGATAAGTAGCAGTAAGTATAAATAAAAAAATAATAATTCAAAAAAGCTGTCATTAGACTTTATTCTGACCAAAGTAATCCTTTTCCTCGAATATAGCGTATGATTCACTGTGAAACCTAAAGATCTAATACAACCAATAATGATAGTGTGCCACTAAGGAATTTTGATAAAATTTCACATACAATCCTACTACCTTTCTTAATGTTTTGGACTGTAAGTACATAAAATAAGATTTCCCCTATGTTGTTGTTGTTAGGTGCCGTCGAGTCCATTCCAGCTCATAGCAACCATATGTATAACAGAACGAAATACTGCACGGTCCTGTGGCATCCTCACAATCGTTGCTATGTTTGAGGCCATTGTTGCAGCCACTGTGTCAGTCCATCTCATCGAGGGTCTTCCTCTTTCTCACTGAGCCTCTGCCTTACCAAGCACAATGTCCTTCTCCAGGGACTGGTCCTTCCTGAAGACATGTCCAAAGTACGTGAAATGAAGTCTCACCATGTTCACTTCCGAGAACATTCTGGCTATACTTCTTCCAGGACAGACCTGTTAGCTCTTCTGGCAGTCCATGGTATATTCAATATTCTTTGCCAACACTGTAATGCGAAGGCATCAGTTCTTCTTCAGTCTTCTTAATTCATTGTCCAGCTTTTGCCTACATATAGTTGGTAGCATAATAAGCATTCTATTGTTAAACTGCATTTTTCAGTTTAAACTTTGGGCACTTTTCCAAATCAATATTTATAGGACCTTTTTATCTTTACTAAAGTTTACTTTGTGTGAATACATAGTACTTTTTAAAAACCAGTATCTTCTCCATAAATACAGTGGTCAGAGTGGCTGGTTTTAGCATTACACACACTACTGGAAAGGCACACATGCATATGCAAAGCTGGCCTTTGTTCTTCTGAATCCTCATGACAGGCTATAAGCCCAGATTTCTGCCCTGGTATATGGACTTTCATAATAATGGAACTATCTGAATGGCTAGCATCAGAGAGAGGAAATGGTTTGTTTATCAGAGACAAAGTATTCCAGTGAAAGGAGTTTGGGATTTATTTTTCTTTTCAGACAGTTATTGCTCCAGTGAAGCTGACAAGATAAATTATTTGAGTCTCCAGGCCATGGAGGCAAATCCAAGTTGCATGAACTGAGTAAAAAATAAATAAATGAGAAAATAGCAAAAAAAAAAAAAAAAAAAAGACAAATAAGAAAACAGACTTTTTGATTTGTGAGAAAATATGAAAATGCTGTTTGTTATAAAACTAGCAAGATAACTTCAAAGTGAAACCCTTCTCCCCACCCCATGAAGAACCAAAAAATTAATGAAAATAAATGCAGAAACACATGAAATAGAAAACTAACTAAATACATAAAAGTAAACTCATATGAACAAAGTGATATGCTGAAAAGGCATTTGACAAATTTCAAAACAAACACAGGATTAAACATCCAAACAATAAACTAGGAACTGTTAGCTACTTTTTAAATCTGATTAAATGCGTATATGTCTTAGCTCCAAAGCCAGCATCTCGTTGAGAGGGAATAGATTAGAGGATACCAGGTAAAGTCAGCAACATCAAATATATACCCACTATTGCCTCTAAGGAAACCCTGGTGATGCAGTGGTTAAGAGCTCAGGCTACTAACCAAAAGGTTGGCAGTTGAAATCCACCAGCTGCTCCTTGGAAACCCTATGGGGTAGTTCTACTTTGTTCTATAGAGCTGCTATGAGCGGGAATCCAGTTGATGGTAATGGATTTTTTTTTTTTTAATTGCCTGTAATGGAGCTGAGGTGGCACAGTGGTTAAGAGCCTGGCTGCTAACGATAAGGTTGGTAGTTAAACTCTACCAGCCGCTCCTTGGAATCCTATGGGACAGCTCTGCTCTGTTCTATAGGGTTGCTATGAGTCAGAATCACTCGATGGCATCGGGTTTTGGGGTTTTTTTATTGCCTCTAATGTTTCCCATAATATTGGAGGTATTATCCAGCAAATACACAAGATAAAGCAGTTTGAGGGAAAAAATGAAAGTAAGGGGCAAAACTATTTCTATATACATATGATAACATTGTATTTCTGGAAAAACAAAATCAATTGAACACATAGTATGAATGGTGACAGGTATTAAAAAAAAGGATATAAAATTAATGCCCAGGAACCAAGGGCCTTAATATATGAAAACATTAATCAGAAAACCTATTACAAGGATAGGCCCTATTTATATTAGCAACATAAAAATAAAACACTAAGGCAATAATATAAATATAATTAAGGAAATATGTGTAACATTCATGGGGGAAACTTGAAAAGACACAAAAGTAGTCTTGAAAAAGTGGAAAGGCACCTAATGCTTTGAATAGGAAGATGAAACATCGTGAAGGCGACTGGTGGATTTGAACTGCCAAACTTTTGGTTTGCAGCCGACCTCTTTAACCACTGCACCACCAGGGCTCCTATGAAGGTATTAGTTGTCCCTAAATTAATTAATTATTTTAGGACAATCTAAATAAAAATTGCAGTTGATTGATTGTCATGGATAACAATAAGGTTTTTTTTTGAGGGCGGAATGGGTGTTGGAAATAGACAAACTGATTCCTGTAACGTCATTGTCTTAACAGAAATACAAAACAGAAACAGTTGTCACAATTACTGTAGAGTGCCAACAAGTTATGAAAACCATCAAAGGAGAAAAACGATGGCTCGGGTGAGGAATAATGAAAAGTTTTCCCAGATCTCAGGCCATACCGCACCAAGCCAATAGCCTACAGCAAACACATTTCTCAATTTAGCAGTTTTGAAAAACAAAGAAAAAGTTAAAAACAAAAAAGTAAAACAAAAACTAGAGGTCCTAACTGAAGAATGATGTGAGTAAAATTAAAATGATTATAATTGCCTTTATGCTTCAGGAGCAAGAGGAGAGCCATCATCCATTCCAAACATGAATATGATAATATTTTTTGTTATTGAACTGTAATTTGGAGTCATTGAGGTCTGCTGAATATCAAACTCTTCAATTTCCATCAACCTAAGTCAACAGTTTTGCAACACTTAGGGAGGGACTTGATTTTTTTTTAAAGGGATTGTTTGTATTTTATTTATCATTTAAAAAGTAATTTTAAATATATTTTTATTTTTTAGACATACTTCTGGATTTACAGGAAAATTGAAAACATAGTGCAGAGAGTTTTCATAAACAGTATCAGCTCTCCCAGTTTCCCCTATTATTAATGTTTTACATTGCTGTTGTTGTTAGTTGTCTGCAAGTATATTCTGACGCAGTATAGTATATTAATTACAATTAACGAATAATTCTTTTTATGTTACTGTTAAGTGAAGTCCGTAGTTTGAAATTTCTTCAGTTTTTACTGACTGTCTTTTTTTCTGTTCCAGGATCTCATTCAGGAAACCACATTACAAGTACTTGTCATGTATCCTTAGGACCCTTGACTGCGATAGTTTCTCAGGCTTTCTTTGTTTTTGATGACTTTGAAAGTTTTGAGTAGTAGTGGCCAGGTATTTTGTAGGATGCCTCTGTATTGGAATTTTTGGCTCATGTGATTCTCATGATTAGAGAGGTGTTACAGATTTTGGGGATGGTCCCTAGGAGGTTCAAACAGTTTACAGTAGACTGCTAACCTAAATGTTGATGGTCCGAACCCTCCCAGTGGCACCACAAATGATCGGCCTTTCAATCTGCTTCTGTTGAGATTCCAGCCAAGTTTTACTCTGTAGAACAGCCTTTCAGAAAGAACATTAGAACAGCAGTACTTCTCTGTAACAAATGGTGTCACCAGGAGTCAGAATCGACTTGATGTCAAGTAACAACAACAACAACATGGTTTTTTAAGAGGAGGACTGGAGGGGTAAAGTGCAATTTTCATCACATCATATCAAGGGTATGTTCTATCAACATGAGCTGTCACCGTTGATATTGACCTCGATCATCTGGCTGAGGTAGTGTTTGTCAGGTTTCTCCCATATAAAGTTGCCTGTCCTCCTTTCCATACTGTACTTTTTGGAGGGAAGTCAACTATGTACAGTCTACATGTAAGGACTGGCATGTTATGCTCCACATTATTGGGGGTGGAGTGTCTGCATAAATTATTTGGAATTCTCCTGCATAGGAGATTTGTCTCTTCTCCATCATTTATTTATTCATTCAATCATTTATATTTATTTTGTACTCTGGGTTATAATCCAATATTATGCAATTTATTTTTGTTGCTGAAATAGCTTTGATCGTTGGAAGCTCTTTCAGTGGTTCCTGTATTCCTTTGACATACCCTACCAATTTTGTCTTGCTTTGTGTTGTGTTGTTTTCGCACTCCCTTATTTTCTGGAACTACAGGATGCTCAGGTTTTATCTTCAATATTTCATGTTCCTATCCTAGAATCAGCCATTTCTCCAGGGAGCTCTGTTTCCTTTTATTGGGGAATGATATTAGAAACCAAGATCTGGGCACCAGGTGTGCTCATTGCTACTGGGAGGATATTGCCCCTAGACCCTCTAAATCAACTGAATAAGGAAATACATGTGTGTACACTGACGATTCCAATTACATGACATTCTGTAAAAGGTGAAACTATTTAAACAGTAAAAAGTTCTTTAGTTTCAAGGGGTTCAGTGGGAGGCGCAAAGGTTGTATAGGTGAAGCACAGAGAATTTTTAGGGTACTGTAGTGATGGATGGAGCCCTGGTGGTGCAGCGGTTAAGTTTGGTTGCTAACCCAAAGTTCGGCAGTTCGAATCTATCAGCCACTCCTTAGAAACCCTATGGGGCACTTCTACTCTGTCTTATAGGGACACTATGAGTTGGAATCGACTCGACGGCAATGTGTTTCTTTTGGTTTTTGGTAATGATGGATACATAACATTATGCATTTGTAAAAAAAAAAAAAAAACCTATAGAAATTTACTGCACAAAGTGCTGTAATGTATGCAAGTTAAAAAAAAAAAAATCATTTAGGACGTTGTGGGATTCCAGGAAGGAATGCAAACTGTGATAACAGAATCTAACTGTATAACAAATGCATGTGAAAGGAGCAGGAGAAAAAGTTGCTGACCTAAGTAACTTTGGAAAGAGTGGTGTCTATAAAACTGAAAGCAAAAGTAACTACACGTGAATAATGTACTTGAATAAAGTTGTTTTCCATAAGAGTACAGGCTAAGAATTCTGAATCTACTGTATATGTATACTGGAATGGAACTATTAAGTAAACGCATGGCACATAGTGGAAACCAAGTTTCTTATGAGTGGAGTGGTACTTTACAGATAAACAAGGAGAGGGGGCTAGAATGATCCCTGTGGGAATGGATTAGAGTTGGAGACATTAGTATGAATTTGTGATTATCTTCATATAGATAATATATAATTACATAGAGAAATATTTACGTATATATGTACATTAGTATACACACATCTATTTCCGTGCTTGGAGATATAATTACCTGAAGGGCCATTTGCTAACATGTCTGGTAGTCATGGCTGGCTGTTAGTGTAGATAGCTGAGCTGTTAGTGGGAATATCAACATGTGACCTTTCCATGTGCCCTGGACTTCCTCACAGCCTGGTGGCCTCAAGCCATCAGATTTCCTACATGGTAGCTCAAGGTTCCATCTTTAATATTTTAGTGAACAAGGTAGAAGCTGGATCAACTTTCTGATCCAGTCTGGGAAGTCACTTAGTGCCACTTCTACGTCCTTCTTTTGGTCGCAAGCAAGTCACAAACACCTACAGTTTAAGGGTAGGAGAGTTACTCTCTACCAATTGATGAGGGTGTGAAGATGTTCTAAGACATTTTGTTGAATGGGAGGTTTCATTGAGGTAGGTGATCTTTAGAAAATGTGATCTGCCATACATTGCTTAAAGAAAACTGAAATTTCACCATGCCCAAATATTATATGCTCAAATATATATATATATATATAGGTATGTATTTCTATATCCATATTTATATTTATGCTTACATTTATATACACATTTATATTTAAATATAATTTTTTACCACTTGTCTGCTGTGTTACATGAAAGAGATTTTAAAGTATGAAAATCCTTTGTAGTTTGACTATTTCATATCTTCCATAAGCTTGAACCTATATAATCCTCTTTTCTTTGGTTCTCCTAATGTTCAGTTCTGCTGCTCACCCTGAGGATACTGGGCTGTAGGATTTCTGGGTGAGGGTAATTGATCTGCTAACACATTGACACCTCAAACGGAAGAGAATTTGTATTCAAGTGTAGAAATTTAGAAATGTGACATTTGAAGTGATTATTGATATCGCTTATAAACTTTTTAGAACTAACATACATATTTGTTGTATTTGTTGTTAATTATTTAATAACTTTCTAATACTTTCATAAATTGTACCTTTCGAATTTTTATTTTGTCCTTTTTGATGGTTATAGATGCATTTGATATTTGTGTGTTAAGCTGATAGCCAGTGATATTGCTAAATCTGGGTAAAAATGTAAGAGTTTATTAAAATTTTTACCAACTTTCTACATATATAATAATGCAATCTACAAATATTGACAGACTTAATTCTTGCTTTAAAATTTTTTGTTGGTTTGTTTTTTCTTTGCCTTTTTAACTTGGTAGGGTCTCTGATAAAGTACTGGATAAAAATAAAGTAGGTAGTCTTTCCAAAGATTTCAACACTTGACTATTTGATGTTTGTGGATGTTCACTTGAACTTCTTTTGTAATTTTTGTCTGATTTTTCTTTCATTTACAGAAAGAATTTTTTTCAAATTATATAACTAAGATTATGTATTTTTCTATTTCTCCTTTTAGTTTTTACAACTTTTGATTATCTTATTTTTGACAGCCTTATTGAGGTACTGTAACCTAACTCCTCTTGGGTTCTTGTTCTGTCCTAGTAGCAGATTGAAATTAAGAGGGACACCAGTTGCACGGGAAACAAAATGTCAAGTTTATTATCTGCACAGATAAGGAGCAATGTGGGGTCTAGTCACCAGAAGACTGCGAGCTCCCCGAGCTGGGGACTGGGGGAATCTTCTATGGGGAGGCTGGTATTGGGTCTTACACCTCAGTCCCCCTCAGCCCGCCCATTCTTGGAATTATCCTCCCCTTTTCAAGTCTGGGTGTCTGGTTGCTGAGTTATCTTGGGCCGAATGTACTGGTGGATGGACCTCTCACTCCAGAACGGGCTATGGTACCGGGGTGGGCTGGTAAGTGTGCTCCCTTCTGGAGGAGGGAGGTTCCGAGGTCCAGTTCTCCGCAGGCTTAGGTAGCCTGCTAGAGCTGGTTCTCAAGGTGCAACCTTCTGGCCTGGAAAATGTTAGTAAGAAAGCATATCAGTGGTTAGTCATGAAGAAAAGGGAGCTCGTGGACCTTGCATAACAACTCTATCTTATCTTGGGGCACTTATTTGAGGTGTGAGATTGAATAAGTTTTGGCAAATACGTACACACATACGTCCATCACCACAATCAAAATAAAGAGCATATCTATCACCTCCTGAGGATTCCTATAGTCTCTTTGTAGCCCTCCCCCCCCCCCACAGCTTCACCCTATCATTCTCAGACAAACACTGAAGCATTTTCTGCCAAAATAAATCAGTTTGCAAATGCTATAATCTTATACGGAACCCTGGTGGAGTAGTGGTTAAGAGCTCAGCTGTTAACCAAAAGGTCTGTAGTTCAAATCCACCAGCTGCTCCTTGGAAGCCCTATGGGGCAGTTCTACTCTGTCCTATAGGGAACAACAACAATAACAACAACAATAACTTTGTATAAATGGAATAATATAATATTTACTATTTTTTCCTGGCTTTTTTTGATTTAGAATGATTATTCTGAGATTCACTTGTGTTGATGTGCACATCAGGAGTTAATTCCTCTCTACTGCTGATTAGTATTCCATTTTGTATGAGTATACCACTATTTGTTTATCCATTCATCTATGGATGGACGTTTGAGCTGTTTCCAGTTTTAGTCTATTAAAGTAAATCTGGTATAAACATTTGTGAACAAGTCTTTGTCTTGTCACATACTCTTATTTCTCTTGGGTCAATACCAAGGCATTGAATGCCTAGATCATACTGTAGGTGAAGATTTAACTTTTTAAATAATTGTCAGACTGTTTTACAAAGTGGTGGCGCCATTTTACATTGCCATAAGTAGTGTATATGAGTTCTAGTATCTCCACAGCCTCACCTCATAGTAATTGTGCAATAAATGTTAGGTTTTAACATTATGCAAGCTAAGCAGAAAAACTTGGTGTTCTCTGTATTACCCATGCTGTTTCTGATCCAGTTTATGGTACTCTCTTTGTCTCAAATATTTGCCCTTGCCTTGTTTGCCTAGTAATTCCTCCTACCTCCCAAGACTTATCTCTGACCTACCCCAACACATGTTTCCCTGCCTTCTTTGTGCAATAATGATTTATTGCCCTGTACTGAGATCCCTGTGCTTTTCTGGCATTCTTACTTTTTATATTTTAGGTTCTCTTATTAAATTAGAAGTTGTTTGCAGGAGAAATGTATTGTTTATCCCTTTCACCTGCTTCAGAGCTCAACACATGTTAAGAACTCAATATATTTTGAGTTGTTAAATGAAATAGTAAATGCAGTTTTCTAATTCTGTTTTGATGATTATCTGTTAAAGCTTGCAAATAAACATTTCATACTAAATGTAAAGACACATGGAATTGCATTGATTACTTCTAAGCCTTGAACCATTCAAAGTGCAATTAACGAATAAAACACAATATGAAGATACTTCTGAGAGTATGATTTGATTTAAAATTTAATCATCGCTCACTCATGGCTGCCATTGGAGTTTCACATATTGGATACCATCTGCTGCCTGAACATCTAGGGAGTATTTTTAAGGAATATCTTTCTAGAGAAGATGATAGTCTTGCACCAACTTGTTTACCACTTATCTGGTTGCTGGCATTTAAATCCTGTAACAACAAAGGCAATAAATGAAAACTAACTATGATAAGAGCACAATGAAAATGTAAATGACTTTTTGTTGTTGTCTCCAGATTCATTACTCTCAGTTTTATAATCAGCTATGTAACTGTGAGAGTAGGTTACATGGCAAAGGTGGAGTGATTCAGAAGGCAAGCTTTGTTTAGATAAATGCTAGTTCGAGTTTTGGTCATTCTTTAAATACCAGTGTGACCTTGAACAACTGGGAAACCATTGTAACCTTAGCTTTTTTCATCATAAGTAGTGAATAATAATAACAATCTCATAAATTTTGATGAGCTTATGCATGTGTGTGGGTATTTATAGATTTTGGTTACATTCATTCCCCGGGTTAAGAACGCCCAATTTACATACAACCTGCAGTTACAAACCTACCCTGGTAAAGCCTATTATTATTATTATGTTTTATAAGTAACATGAACACTGTGTTTGCTAAAATTATATGTATTAATTTCAACACCTCTGTGATGGTGTCTTTTAACAACTAATTCTTCCTTTTTTTCATATCGAGTAGTTTTTCTAAACTTGGTGTTGTAGTTATCTTGATGTTTCAAATATACTTCTGATTTCCTGTCATTCTGCATGTTGATCATTGCTCTCAACGGGCACCAACATCTTTCTATGTGTTCTAATCAAATCACTTTTTTATTATTATTGCTATCTATTGAGCATATACCATATGTTAGATAATGAGTTAAACACTGAGCATTCACAGTCCCATAAAATCCTTGTAAGTATCCAGTAATATATCTGTTTCACAGATGTTAAGAACTTTCAAATGCTGAGCGATTTAGAGAGAGAAAGATTTTCTAACGAATTCAAGGTCACACAGTCAGTAAGGGCCAGAACTGAAATCTAGAGTCAGGTCTCTCTGTTCACAAATTGTTCTTAACCACTACACTGTATTCTTGTATTCCTGCTTTGCATATCATTTTGAATTATCTTGAAAGAGGGGCTAGTCAGCATTTTCTGTATTTACTTTGGTCCTATAAACAGTGTAGGGGTTGCTGGGTCCTGCAAATGGTTAATGCACTCTATTACTATCCAAAAGTTTGGAGATTAAAATACACCCAGAGGACCTCAGAAGAAACGTTTGGTGATCTACTCCCAAAAAATCAGCCTTTGAAAACCCTATGGAGCACAGTTCTACTCTGATACACATGGGATCACCACGAGTTGGAATCTACAACAACTGGTATATACCTAGTGTACTAGCTTTTTTGTTGCAGTTGTTGGATCAGAAGCTGCATATTATTTATTCTGTGATTTATTAGGAACTCTGTATCTTGTAGTGAAATGGACTTCTTATCTAGTTAGGAAATATCCAGCTATACCTTTTACCTTTTGGACCCTAAAGAGGGTCAAGCCCTGTTTACTTGGCTATATTAATCATAGAACTATAACAGATTTCTCTTCTTTGTTCTACTCGTTGCAGCTTTTAAAATTTGCCCAACCTCTTACCCTCTAAGGAAAGCTTCAGGTCTTATTTCTAAGGCAGGGACTCCAAAGACTTTTGATAGTTCACCACTATCTGTAAAACAATTTTTAGCTCACCTTTCTGTATGTGAATGGATCTCTGTGTGTGTGCATATTGTATTGCTATGCTATGAACGTTATAAAGCATGCACAAACATAGAAATTAAAACAATGAACTAAAATAAATATTTAGAGATGTTTCAATATTTTCTCCATCACCTTAATGGATTGACTAATGTAATCTCTATGAATTTTACTTTGCAGTCCGGTGTTCCAATGAACACAACTGTTTAGTCCATGGCCATGTGTGACTTTGATCTTTTTAACCTTCTTTTTACTCCAAATAGTAGCCACACTGCCAGATCTGATCTCAGAGCAGTATAGACCTCAGACTGACTGTCATATGTCCTATCATTTGAATATCAGTATCTCTTTTGTTTTTGTCTATGCTTTTCCACAGAAGAGATGTGTCTTAGTTGTCTAGTGCTGCTATAACAGAAATACCACAAGTGGATGGCTTTAAGAAACAGAAATTTATTCTCTCATAGTCTAGGAGGCTAGAAGTCCGAATTCAGGGTGCCAGCTCCAGGGGAAGGCTTTCTCTCTCTGTCTGCTCTGGGGGAAGGTCCTTGTCAATCTTCCCCTGCTCTAGGAACTTCTCAGCACCAGGACCCCAGGTCCGAAGGATGTGCTCTGCTCCCAGCACTGCTTTCTTGGTGGTATGAGGTCTCAAATCTCTGCTGGCTTCTCTCTTTTACATCTCAAAAGAGATTGATTTAAGACACAGCTTAATCTTCTAGATTGAGTCCTAATTCATTAACATAACTGATGCTAATCTCACCTCATTAACATCATAGAGGTAGGATTTACAACACATAGGAAAATCACATCAGGTGACAAAAATGGTAGACCATCACACAATACTAGGAATTATGGGCTAACCAAGTTGACACACATTTTGGGGGGGATACAATTCGATTCATAACAAGGTATTATTTCTGTATCTATCCTGTGATATTGAGAACATGATGTAATTTTCAAGCAGTGCTGCTACTAATGCATTCTCCACTTTCCAAACCCGCAAGAGACAGCAGCTCCCTTTATTTAAGTTCTTTTTCTTCAAAGTGTTTTTTTTTTTTTTCAAAATCTATAGAGCCGGAGTTAAAACTAATGTTTATCATGAACCTACCGAAGCTCATTACAACACACTTGCTGACAGAAAAGTTTTTAACCATATTAAAATTACATAACTTTTATAGGTCCCTTGGTGTATAACCACATAGCTGGTGCATCCCCTTGGAGACTCATGTGAACTTGAAGTCAAATGTATGCTTCTGCTTTAACTGATCCTCAGGAGAAGTCTCATTTGAATCCACACTTAAGACGAATGCACGTCTAACTCATTCTTTGAGATTGATTTTGTGGAAAATGTAATCCTCTTTAAAGGATTATCAGTTTACAGCTGATCTCAAGACTGAATCAAGTAAACACAGCCTATTAAAGGTGGAGAAAAGTAGGTTTTAAGTAGCTATTGATATCTAACAAAATCCTGCCAGTCATATTAAATGTAGAGATCTTCTTTCTGCATTAACATTTGTAATGTTTGAGGTGGGACTGGAAGTGATTACCGCAAACGTTTTGAGGGTAGTATTTTTGAAACTTATGAAAATAATTTACCAGGAGGCAGAATGGTGCCTGTCTGTGAGCCTTTCCACATATCTTTTGCTTACTTGTCTTTCAGTATGGCATTTGAAAATAGTGTATGGAGAAAATCTTTACAAACAAAATTTACTATTAATTTTCTACATGGTAAAGTTTCATGCATTTAAAAATATGTTACCATAAAAATTTCTATGCTCTTGCTAACAGTTTGCGGTAGCCATAGGGCCAACTGTGAACATGATTTCTTGTTTCAACTTCCCCACCTTGGCCCCCTAAAACTCTTAGCAATGATACACAGACATTTTCATTTCAGTGACTTCCATTTAGAATACGTAACACATTTCTCGACCCTAAGCAGAATATTCTAAAAATAAGTATACTGGTTTGAAGGCATGAGAAGTGGGTTTTATTCCTACCTCTGACAATCGCCTGCTGCTAAAGTATAGATTTGTTGCTTTCTTGCTTGGTGTCTCTACTACTTTGTTGCTGAAGTGATGGTTTTTTGAATGTTTAATAAATATAGACTCCTTTTACCTCTATTCGTTTATGCTGAGTTAGGGCAAGCAGCCCTGGTGGTGTAAATGGTTTGTACTTGACTACTAACCTAAAGTTTGGTGGTTCGAATCCAGCCAGCAGCTCTATGGAAGAAAGGGCTGGTGATCTGCTTTCATCAAGAGTACAGCCAAGAAAACCCTATGGGGCAATTCTACTCTGTAACACATGGGGTCTCCATGAGTGAAATCAACTCGACAGCAATGTGTTTAGCTTCTGGTTTTGAGGTAGGACAGTCTTATGCACTTCTTCAGCGATATATGCATTTATTAATACAGATGAAATAAAAAGTGAATAACTGCACATATCTGGCCAGAAGACTGCTTTATAAAATAGATACAAACCCATCAAACTGTCCTTTTATATTTTATGCTACATGAATTGATCTGTCTATGCAATTAGTCATAGAAATATGATTTATTTATATAGAATCAGCTACAGACTTGAACATATTTTGCCACTTTTTGAATTTAAGATTACTATATCAGATACTCCCTAGTTTGTATATTTTGGTATCACTGAATAAACATCATTTATGCTATGTCTTGAGTAGTTTACATCAAAATTTTTGTATGTCAAGTTTCTTGACATTATTACTAACATTTCATAATTCAGTTGTAGATACAGTCAGTGACAGACTTCAATATCACTGGAAACATTATATTTATCATGATTGCTTTGTCCTCTCTTTACCTGTAACAGATCTAAACATTTTTATAAAGATTTTTGTTTTTCAGACTTAAGTAGTATTTCAAGAACTACAGAAAGCACATTAACATTGTCAGTTACTAAGTTAACTTTGCCAAATATTTAACACCTGACTCCACAAGTTTGGTGTCTTTGTTTAATAGATAGATCTAGCTTTAGCTCTCTCTCTCTATAAATAGGTAGGTATGTAGGGAGGCAGGCAGGCAGGCAGACAGGTAGACAGGCAGACAGACAGACAGATGGATAGATAGATAGATGTTTGTTGTTAAGTGACATCAAGTCAATTTCCAACTCATAAACTCTGTGTGACAGAGTAGAACTTACCCATACGGTTTTCTTGGTTGTAATCTTTACAGAAGCAGATCTCCAAGTATTTCACCTGCAGAGTGGCTAAATGGGTTCAAACCACCAGTCTTTAGTTAGCAGCAGAGCGCTTAGCCATTGAGCCACCAGGACAACAGTATAGGAATAGATATATGTATGTGTGTGTATATATGTATATATATATGTGTGTGTATATATATATATATATAAAACCTTGGAGTAAAAAAGCAATTGAGGCAGCTCCTTTACAATAGGTAGATTTAACAAATCAGAAGAACTTAAAAGAGGTTTTATAAGATTAATTACTTTAGTCTCCATATTATTATTTAAGTTTTAATGGAAAACAAGCATTTAATAATGCATCCTTTTAAATGTTATGGTTTCATTCTATTTAATGTTTTTGTTGTTGTTAGGTGCCGTCAAGTCAGTCCTGCCCCACAGGGTTTCCAAGGAGTGGCTGGTGGATTTGAACTGCCGACCTTTTGGTTAGCAGCCTAGCTCTTAACTACTATGGCATTCTATTTAATACTCAGCAGTAAAGTTCTCATCTCTTTTATTTCTGTAGCCATACCAGGCATATTGCCATTTTTTTCCTGCCTGAAACACATATACTAAACCTAGGACTTTCAGTACAATGAACAGGATATATCATGCTAACAGAATAAAACACCCAGTACTTCTGGAGTACATTTAAGCCATATATACATGTGACAACTAAATGTTTCGTTAAGGGCTAAATTCGTAATTTTGTTATGATTGTAGACTATAGAGACGTGTTGACATTTAAAATCAGGAAGACTGTTTGTTAACAGTAGTGCTATCACTAAACATTTAATTCTTAGAAATTCCACTTTAATCTTCTGGGGAAAAAATTTTAGAGTAATAATAAGTGTCATAAAACCTAATATTTATTGGGTTTTTATTAGGTGCCAGACACTTTTCTAAGCAAAATGATGTATTGCTAACTTATTGAAAGCTCACAGAAACCCTGCTAGATCATTTCCTCTTATACACCACTGAGAAAAATGAGGCTTGGTAGTATTAAATGACCCTCCTTAGACCCCCATGGCTCGTGAAACTCATGCTGAATGCTTCCGGACTCATATGCTTGAACTCAAGGGCTGTACTGCCTTAGAAACCAATGACTGAAAATCTTTAAGCCATGCTCTAAAAGAAATTTAAAAAGAAAAAGGAAGGGGGAATATCTTAAGCATCTATAAGGATATACTTTAGATATGCACAATTTATTGCTTAGCAGGCTTCAAACCCTTGCATTTTAGCAATATTAATCTATAGCATGAGTTGGCAAAGTATATTTCACAGGCCAAATCTGACCTACTGCCTGTTTTTGTATGACCTATGAGCTAAGATTGATTTTTACTTTTTAAATGGTTGAAAAAAAAAATCAAAAGAAGAGTAATATGTATTGACATGTGATACTTTAAAGTCTATTAGTTTAAAACTTAGCAATTAGCCACTTCGTACAATTCATAACCCTTCCTTTATTCCCTATTTTCAGTGAACAGAACCATCATTTCTCTTGTTTCATACTCAGGAACCTCATTTCCCTCAGTCTCTGCCTCTTTCTAATGCTCCAAATTAATATCACAAATTTTTAAATTCTTAGAGTCCCCCATGACTAGCTGTTCTTTATATTCTGACGTCTGTGTTCCTGTATTAGATCCTTATATGTAATCAGTTCAATTGTTTCACTTGTTTGCTTACAGATTTCTCTGCCATCAGTCACCCTCTTGCCGAACAGCACTTGCTCTCCTATTCCAGACACTGTCATCTCTCGAACCTGAGGTTAAGGTGATGGCACTCCCCTGTTTATTCCCATAATTTCCTTCCACATGTGGTACAAAAATCTAAAATCCTGTATATGATTTCAAGCCCTGCGTGATCCACCTGCCTGGCAAGTCTCCTCTCCTCCCTCACTGCCTCATAGTTTGTATTTCACCATGCCTCATCCCCAACAATACGATGCTTTCTGCTGATTCTCTGCAATCATTGCTACCTTCCCAGTACATCAGACATACTTTGTTTGCCTGAAGAAAACTCTTATTCATCTTTTGCTCTGATTTCAAAGCCTGTATCCTCTGTGGAATCCACCCTGATGTTCCCAGATAAATCTAGGTATAACTACAGCTATGTTCCATGCTTACTGGATATGTATATTTCATATAGTTGTTATGTTAATTTTTAATTTTTTTTGTTGCATTTCTGTCTTTCACTAGATATAAGCTGTTGAAACTAGAATATAAACTTTATTCCTCCTTCTGTTCTCCCTTTCAGTGCAATAATGCAGCTTTTAATGCAGTAAAAAGAACTTTAGATAATGCGTATGAGATCCTACCAAACTCTTCATTGTCATCATCTTCATCTAGGTTGACATTTATTTCCATACTTACTGTGTCAGTCATCATGTGAAAAGCTTTAATAGGATTCTCCCTTTTAATCAATGTAAATTTTTACAGGATAGGTAGTGTTATGATTCCCATTTTATAGATGATGAATCTGAATCTATAGATTCACACCCGTTGACTTCAGAGCTGTGTTCTCTGAGTTCCTGTGATTAATTCATAAATGAATTTTGAGTGTATAGCACACACTGATTTTATAACTGCCTAATTTTTATAAATGGATTCCCTGGGTGGTGCAAATAGTTAACATACTAGATTGCTAACTGAAAGTTTGAAGGTTCAAGTCCACACACAGGTGCCTCAGAAGAAAGATCCCATAATGATCTCCTCCCCTAAAATCAGCCATTGAAAACCCTATGGATCACACCTTGGTGTCTGAGTCGACTCAACAGCAACTGTTTTTTAATTCATGATAAGTAACAAAGACATTGCTACTCTACTTGGATATCTAAAAGCAACCACAGAAATTTGAGGTGGGAGAAATGTGGGGTTTGGATAGCATATGTGAAAGAGATGAAAGGGTTTCATCTGACAGCATAATCAGATGACTACAAAGGCTGAATGTGATCTTAGTCTGTGATAACAGAAGAAGCATGATGTCATACTTGAAGGTCATAGTCTACCTCAAATTACTGTTGATTAGACTCCACCGGTCATGGATATAATGAGTTTAAAGACTAGACTACTTATGTTTAAAGGAACAGAAAGATTGATGGGAAGGAGACTCAAATAAGCCAAATTTCCAATAAAAATGAAAGACACTAAGCTTTTTACTAGAGTGTAGAAAGAACTGCTTTTCAAATATTTGAAGAACTGTTTTATGTAGAAGAATACATACATTTTGATTTTTATGACCTTATGGGTTAGACCTGGAATTTCTGGGTGGCACAAACGGTTAATGCGCTCTGTGGCTAGCTGGAAGATGGACAGTTAGAGTTCACCCAAAGGCCCCTTGGAAGAAAGACTTGGCAGTCCACTTAGGAAAAATCAGTCACTGAAAACATTATGGAGCACAGGACTACTCTGACACACGTGGGTTCACCATGAGTCAGAATCGACTAGACAACTTGCTTTTTGTTTTTGTTTTCCTGGAGTAGAACAAGGCCAGTGGGTGAAGTCAAGGGTGTCTTGTGATGAAATGATTGCCTGAAGATTCACTGACTTTACGGTAGCTGGAAATGATCTTGCATACCTAGATGAGCATTTAGCGGGGATGGTACAGGGTTTAGATAGGAGAAGCATGGTTGGACTAGATGGAATCTGAGATTCATCCCAATCCTATTTTTCTCTGATGTTCAGATCATATTGTTCTTGACTTACTAAACTTTCAAATTTCTTAAGCATTATATTTATATTGCATTTTTAGTTAATTTATGCACATGAAACAGGATTTGAGGGATTTTACTGCTGAGAAGAGGTGAAGTGTATCTGTCTTTCAATGTAGAGACTTGGGTAAGTGACTTGTGTTCCTGTGACATGAAACAACACACTCACATTTTAACGTTAGAACTTCATCTATTGCAAACCCAAGTGAACTGTTATTCAGAGAAATGGGAAATGTCTTTAAGAGTGTTCCCATAAATCTGCTGCCCAGATTGCAGTTTACACTAAATTTCAAACATTTAGAATGATGGAAATTAAATATCATAAAATAGTCTAAAATTATACTGGATCTTTAAGACAAATCCTTCATAAGGCAATGAGAAACGGACACCTTTTCACAGCACTATCAAATTTGTCCTGAGGTTAAATATAAGCAAAGACCTGATGGAAATATTTTAATATTAATAATTATTTTCCTGGGGTAAAAATATTTAAAAATAGAAAGAAAAATGACAAAAGAATTTTTTTGTTTACAATTGGTAGTTTGAAAATAAAATGTAAGAAAGCCATAAGATGAATCGAGTGGACATATAACATGAAATTGGCCTCAAAATAGCTTTTTTTAAAAAATATTTTTTTATTGTACTTTAGATGAAGGTTTACATAACAAATAGTTTCTAATTAAATAGTCAGTACACATATTGTTTTATGACATTGGTTAACAACCCCATGACATGTCAACACTCTCCCTTCTTGACCTCGAGGACCATTTTTCTGGTAAAAATATACATAGCCAAAGTTACACAATTTCGAAAGTTTCTACATGTACAATTCAGTGACATCAATTACATTCTTCCAGTTGTGCTGGTATTCTCACTATCCTTTTCCAAATTGTTCCATCACCATTATATTCAACTCACTGTCCCCTAGGCTTCCCATCAAACTTTTTGAGTTGCTGTTGTAACTTGATCTCACGTAGATAATTCTTTTTTTTTTTTGTACCTTAGATGAAGGTTTGCAGAACTAATAGCTTCTCATTAAACAGTTAGTACACATGTTGCCTTATGGCAAAGGTTAACAACCCCATGACATGTCAACGCTGTCCCTTCTCAACCTTGGGTTCCCTATCACCAGCTTTCCTGTCCCCTCCTGCCTTCTAGTCCTTGTCCCTGGACTACTGTGCCTCATTAGTCCTGTTTTATTTTATGAGGCTGTCCAATCCCCAGCTGAACGGTGAATTTGGGGAGGGGCTTCACCACTGAACTAAAAGGGTGTCCGGGGGCCATACTCTTGGGGTTTCTCCAGTCTTTCAGGCCAGTAAATCTGGTCTTTTTTTCTGAGTTAGAATAAAATAGTTTATTTTTCAAACTTCTACTCAGATATAAATTTTAATTAGAAATAATTTTATTAAGATTGAAGTAGATTAAAATTCTTTAGAACACTTATTAGCCCAATTATTGTTAAAGTAGAATTTCAAATAAAAGAAATACTGCTTATTAAAGGGAAGAATTTTATGCTTTAAAATAGTACTATGTGGAAAGTAGAGTACAGTTTTACCAAAATACATACATACATAGATATATCCACGGATATATGTGTATATGTGTATATATATATATATATATATATATATATATATATATATATATATATATATATATATAACCAAAACCAAACCCAGTGCTGATTCCGGCTCACAGTGACCCTATAAGACAGAGTAGAATGGCGCCACACAATTTCTAAGGAGTGGCTGGTGGATTCGAACTGCCGACCCTTTGGTTAGCAGCCGAGCTCTGGACCACTTTGCCACCAGGGATCATATATATATATATATATATATATATATATATATATATATGTATATAATTGATACCTAGGAGTAGAGTTTTAAAATATATTTTTTAAATATTCAAATGAACTACATGGCAAATTCAAGCAGATATCACTTTATCCTGATAACATTGTTTCTTATTTTAAAATGTGAATATGGGTTGTTAAATGTTCTTCTGTGTTATCTTGATAAGAGATTTGGCTACCCTTGAGAATAGTTATCCTTAGCTTGGTGACTGAATTTCCATGGGGTCTAGGGCTTTCAGGTTACTGCATTCACATGGTTCCTTCCAATGTTCCATAAAGATGACTGAACTCATAAAATTTTAGAGAAAAATATACATTCCTGGATAGTAGAACTATGGTATTAATAACCAACTTTCAGAGCATGTTGTTGTTGTTAGGTGCTGTGGAATCAGTTCCAACTCATAGTGATCTTACATACAATAGAACAAAATGCTGCCCAGTCCTGTGTAATCTTCACAATTGTTATATTTGAGCCCATAGTTGCAGCCACTGTGTCAGTCCTTTTCATTGAGGGTCTACCTCATTTTTGCTGACCTCTACTTTACCAAGAATGATGTCCTTTTCCGGTGACTCGTTGGTCCCTCCTGATAACATGCCCAAAGTAAGTGAGATGAAGTCTCCACATCCTCCCTTCTATGGAGCATTCTGGCTGTACTTATTCCAAGACAGGTTTGTTTGTTCTTCTGGCAGTCCATTATATATCCAATATTCTTCGCCAACACCATAATTCCAATATTTCAATTCTTTTTCAGGCTTCATTATTCGTTGTCCAGCTTTCGAATGCATAGGAAGTGATTGAAAATGCCATGGCTTGGGTCAGGCTCATCTTAGTCCTCAGCGTGATATCTTTGCTTTTTAAGATTTCAAAAAGGTCTTTTGTAGCAGATTTGTTTTCTTGACTGCTGCTTCCATGGGCACTGATTATAGATCCAAGTAAAATGAAGTCCTTGACAACTTTAATATTTTCTCTGTTTATCTTGATGTTATTTGTTGGTCCAGTTGTGAGGATTTTTGTTTACTTTGAGGTGTAATACATACTGAAGGCTGTAGTCTTTGATCTTCATCAGTAAGTGTTTCAAATCCTCTTTACTTTCATGTTAGAGAATAATAATAATAAATTGAAACACCACCAACCAGATTCATGATCATCCCTTATGAATAGAACATAAACCAAATGAGCAGTTTGAGTGCTGGTAGAGTTACTAACAGAGGATTTACCACATGAGCAATAACTTCCTTTTTCACACCCATAATGCCATTGTAGGCAAAATCCTTGTCAAGATGCTGCACTGGTGATATCTATCCATTTATTATAACTAATCCAAAAGATGAAATCTATTAGCTATCTCAGCTTTAAGAGTTGAGTTTTGTTCTACATTTTTTTCCCATTCTATCTGGGACCATTGATTGTATCCCTGGTCAGAAAGGTCAGTAGTGGTAGCCGGAAACCATCTAGCTCTTCTGATCTCAAGGTACATGAGGCCATGGTTCATGTATATTATTAGTCCTGTAGGCGAGTTTCTTCTTTGAGTTTTTGATTTCCTTTTCTCTTTTTCTCCAGATGTGTAGAGAGCAATAGTTGTATCTTTGATAGCTGCTCACAAGGTTATAAGATCCAGATACTACTCACCAAACTAGGATGTAGAACATTATCTTTATGAGCAATATTATGCCAATTGAGCAAATTGCCCACTGAGATTATGGTCGTAAGCCCTCAAACCCAGTAACTAAATCCAACAAGGTGTTTTGTTATGTGTAGGAAGTATCTAAAACTGTGTCCCCTATGTGCTGTATTTTATATATGAATAAATATGCAGCACACACAATCATGTATATACATGTGCCTGTAGAAACGCCTTTGCATGAGCACCTGTATATTTATATGTGCTTGCCTATACCTATATAAGCATATTTATCTACCTGTCTAAGTACACACATATTATTTGGCTGTTACTGTTGTTGCAAAATTGTACATATTGTGGCTTTTACCAAAATCATCCCTTATTCTTGTAAACTTCATAGTGTCATCTTTTACCTTGGTCAGGTTGTGCTGACTTTACCCTTATTCAGTATTACCTTACCCATCACCAAAACTGAAAATTGTCTACTATCTAGAAAGTGATTTCCCCTCCCTCTGGTAACCACCAAAGAACGTTGCTTTGTGTATGTGTACCTATTTTTGCCTTTTTATAATAATGATATAATACAGTATTTATCCTCTTTTGATTGACTTATTTCACTCAGCATAATGTCTTCCAGATCCATCCAGGTTATATTTTGAGAACTCATTATTATTTTCTATGGCTGCATAGTATTTCATTGTATGTCTGTGCCAAAGTTTGTTTAACCATTCATCTTCTGATGGGCAGTTAGGTTGTTTCCATCTTTTTGCTATTGTGACTAATGCTGCAATGAACATAGGTGGGTATATATATGTTCCTGTCAGTAGTTTTAGTTCTCTAGGGTCCCATAATTTCTTAATATGGGGAATATTTTGTACTATAATTTTAATATAAGATTGAATTAAACACAAAGTAATAGATATTCCATTAGAAGCAGTTAATACATAAAATTTGTTGTTGTTGTTGCTAGGTGCCATAGAGTCCATTCCAACTCACGGTGACCCTATGTACAATAGAATGAAACACTGCCCGGTCCTGCACCATCCTCATAATCGTTTTTATGTGTGAGCCCGTTGCTACAACCACTGTGTGAATCCATCTCATTAGGGTTCTTCCTCTGTTTTGCTGACCTCTACTTTATCAAGCTTGATGTCGTTCTTCAGGAACTGGTTCTTCCTGATAACGTGTCCAAAGTACGTGATACAAAGTCTCTCCATTCTCGCTTCCAAGGAGCACTCTGGCTGTATTTCTTCCAAGACAGATTTGCTTGTTCTTCTGGCAGTCCATGGTATAGTCAATATTCTTTGCCAACACCATAATTCAAAGGCATCAATTCTTCTTCAGTCTTCCTTATTCATTGTCCAGCTTTCACATGCATTACTTAAAATTAACTATATATAAATATAAACCAAAGGAGAAAATAAGTGAAAGACTATTCTTATTCTGCAATAATTTACAAATATTATATATTAGTGAGTTTCAACAAGGTAGTTGAATACTTTCTGTTTTTCTTTTTAATGGAATTTTTTTAAACAAGACAGTGCGAAGTGTTATAAATGGAGCACGATTTTTTGAAAGTCCAACAAGGCAGTAGATCTATTTTATTGAAGCATGTTTTATTTTGCAAAATATGTTAAAATTAATATTTTAACAATTAAGTTATTAGACCTCATTGCTGATCGTTAGGATCAGAGCACGTTCTAGAAAATATGCTAAGAACTAAAACATTAAACATTACTGAGATTAATTTTACTTCAGAGCGGAATCTTTTATTTCATAAAAACGTGCTGGAACTGATTTCTGTTGTCTTTAGAGACAGGAAGAAGAAACAAAGCAAAATTGTCTTGTACCTGAATTCTTTACCGTATACATTCAACAATGCCGATCAATGGATTTTGTAAGATACAGATCAACAGCAGCGTGGCAAAACTGCACAGTATTCACTGTTCTTGTTAGGTGCCGTCGAATTGGTTCTGACTCACAGCCACTCTGTAGGACAGAGTAGAACTTTCCCACAGGGCTTCCAAGGACCGGCTGGTGGATTTGAACTGCTGACCTTTTGGTTAGCAGCTGAGCTCTTAACCACTGTGCCACTAGGACAGCTTTCCTAAATTCATCAAGTGAACAAACGATATGTAAAAGAAAGCGGAAAGATATTCCTATTTGTGTGTGTTTATTTGTTCAAACACACTTTTCCACTTTTCCAAGTGTGGGAAGCCCAAAGATAAGGAGAATGCAAGCCTGCTGTTAGTTTCTTGCAGTTAAAAAGGCTGTTCAACATCAAGTGAGTTCTAATACATAATCTGTTTACACTTAGATTCATTAGCGAAGCAGAGAAAAGAAGCAGAATACAAATGGGTTTGAGTAACATACCAGCAGAAATTCTGGATTCAAGAAACAGTTCTGTGAGCTGTATGAACAGACATAGAAGCCATTTTGACATTAAGTATAGAAAACATTATTTACATATATAGTTGTTGTGAGTAGTTGTGGAGTCACTTTTTACTCCTAGCAACCCCAAGTGTGAAAAGTAGAACTGAACTCCAAAGGGTTTTCAAAGCTGTGACCTTTCAGAAGCAGATCTCCAGGCCTTTCTTTCAAGCTGCCTCTGGGTGGTTTGAACCGCCAACATCGCCATTAGCAGTACAGCACCTAACCATTGCATCACCCAAGGACTCCTACATATAAAGCAGGCAACATTATTTAATGGAATTTTCAGAGACTGTTAAGTCTCTGCAAAGTCTCCTTATAAACATTATCAATAAAGATTGTACATAAAAAGAGATTTGATGAATGAATAGATGAATATGGAAATAAGACACTTGAATACAGGAAAACAAAACCTTGGGACAGACAGAAATGAGGCAAGTTCAGTGCAGGACTCACACAAAGATGTGGTGATATAAGACAAATAATATGAATGAGAGCAGAGATTTTCCTCTTAGCCATATTTTTCAAAGATCTTTCACATGTTATTCAGTTAAAAAAAAAAAAGGAAATTATTAGCTTGCCTTTTTTATAATTTATTTTATTTTGTTGTTGTTGAGAATATATACATGAGAACATACATCAATTCAACAGTTTCTTTATGTGATGTTGATTACATTTTTTGAGTTGTGCGACCATTCTCACCCTCCTTATCTGAGTTCTTACCCTCCATTACATAAACTAGCTGCCCCCTAAGTCTCCTATCTAATCTTTTGAGTTGCTATTGTCAATTTGATCCAGGACAGATAGATCTTAAAAGAGCACAATGCTCAAGGCAGACATTCTTTACTAGTTAAGCTAAACTGTTGTCTGGCTTTATGAAGACTTCAAGGGATATTTTTGGTTTAAGGTTTAAAGATTATCTCAGGGCAATAGTTTCAGAGGTTTTCTAGCCTCCATGGCTCCAGAAAATCTAGATTCCATGAGATTTTTAAATTCTGTTCTGCATTTTCCCCCTTTGGATCAAGATTCTTCCATAGAATTTTTGATCAAAATGTTTAGTAATGCTAGCTAGGCATTATCCAGTTCTTCTGGTCTCATGGCAAAGGAGGCAGTTGTTCATGGAGGTGATTAGCCACCCGTTTGATTTCCTCCTCCTACTCCTTACTCTCCTTCTTCCCGTGTTGCTCCAGGTGAATAGAGAACAATTTGTGTGTCATGGATGGCTTTTTGCAAGCTTTTAAGGAACTATGAATCAAACTAGAAGGCAGAACAGAAGCACTAAACTCATTATTAGACCAATTAACTGGAATGCTCAATTAAACCATGACCCTAAACCTCCAAACCAAAGAAACATATCCCATTAGGTGTTTAGTCGTACATAAGCAGACTCCGTAGTTACTTTTTTTTTTTTTGGTCATTGTTGTAAGTATATCTATCACACAACTTTTGGCTCAAACAGATACTTGTATACCAATGTTTATTGCAGCATTCACAATAGCCAAAATATGGAAACACCTTTGTTTTAATTTAATTTTAAATAACTATCAATAGATGAATGGAAAAACAAAATGTAGTACATAAATACAATGGAATACTAAGCAGCTGGTAGCAAAAATGAAGTCTTGATACATGCTACAATTTGGATGGAGCTTGAAGACATTATTATCTTGTCTTTACTACATAATTATTGTGTGTGTATATTTATTTATATAATTATAAACATTATATAAATTATAAACATGTATATATATATACATATATAGTACATAAATATACATATATATTACTTTAATAGACAAAATAATGGCCCCTAGAAAGATGTCCAAATCCTAATCCTTGGAACATATGAATAAGTTATCTTACAAAGATACGGCCCTTGAAATGGAGATATTATCATAGATTATGTGGGTGGTCCCAATCTAATCAAATGAGTCCTTCAAAAAAGGAGGACCTTTCCCAGCTGTGGTCAGAGAGAGATGAGGCTCCTGCAGAATGATGGTCAGAGAGATGTTTCATACATTGAAGGAAAGGGTCCATGAGTCAAGGAATAATGGTTCCCATTATTAAAGTTGTCTTTTTAAATGCAAGAGTTAAATAAACATTAATTAATAACTAAAGTTAGATAAGATGTAATCTAGAACAGCAGTGCTAGATAAATTAAGGTATTCCCACAAAAAAGAGCCATGGTGGCACAATGGTTAAGCACTTGGCTGCTAACTGAAAGGTTGGAGGTTCTAACCCACCAGCTGCTCTGTAGGAGAAAGATGTGGCAGTCTGCTTCTCTGTTTCTGTAAAGATCACAACCCTGAAAACCCTATGGGGTAGTTCTACTCTGTCTCATAGGGTTGCTATGAGTCCAAATTGACTCAACAGCACACAACAACAGTAACAATTTCCATAAAATGGACAGGTATTAATAAGGCAGGGCAAGTGTGGCAATGGATTCTCAGAGATACAGCTTTCATCTACTGTCTTCTGATCTCATTTGTTAATCACCACTCCCTTTGAATTCTTTATTAGCAGAATGGCATTTCCCAGCCATAGGTTGCAAACTAATCCTAGATCTTCCGTTCAGCAGTCTAGACATTAGGATAGTTCGGCAAATAAGCTTAATTCCTTGGCATGACTAGACATGGTAGAATTAATTCTTAAAATATATATTTTAAAGGCAGGACACTAAGGTTTGACAAGTTTAAAGCTAAGGTTAGGCTCCTAAGATCCTGCAAAGCAGCATCATAAATGGACAGTGACTTTGGTAAAACGTATTTCCCTCCAGAGTAAGTGAAAGTACTTCAAGCGACGCAGTAAAAAAAAAAAAAAAAAAAAAAGCCCCAGAACAAAGCCAAATAAAAGCATAGAAGTAGGCAGAGATCAAAGATGCACGCAGGGAATTGAGCAGAGAACAATTTTTAAAAATCTATAAAATGTTCCATTTGCTGCTTAAGTAAAATGTTTAATAGAGCAGTCTTTTGTGCTTTTGTTCAAGGGAATGTTAAAGGTACAAGGCACCCTCCCACGCCATCACCTTTTTGTTTATAAACATATATAACTGTCCATTTTTTGAAAAATAAACATTTATTTTACTTCATAGAGGCTATTTCGTTGCCACATTACTTAAAACAATGAAAAGGTCCTTCAATCTCAACTGCTCATTTTATTCAGTGTTGTTACTCCCAGGTGTGCTGTATTCTAAGTGGATTTTTCTTCTTGTTGATAAATGTCCTGGCTTTTAGTTTGAGCACTAAAATAGTAGAGATGGTAGTCAATCAAAAGGTATTTCTGTGCATTCAAATGAACCTTTTAGAAACATGAACAAGATTGAAATCTTTAAAAGGCCCTAGTATGTTCAGTAAGTGCAGAAGTGATTAATCTCTTTACCCTTATGGTGGCAGCAGCTATAAAATGCATGCAATTAAAGTCTATAATGACTTACATTTGCATAGCACGTGCTGTGAAGTTGCCCAGAGATGATCGGGTAGGAAAAATAAGATATATGCACAATGTTCCACAAATAAGAATCCCTAATAAATGTGTTCAGAACAATGCAATCTAGACACATTCAACGGTTTAGTCAAATATTTGTTTGTAATAATGGCTTTTCTGCCCTGGCATTGTGTTTACTTCTAGAGTAAAGGGAAATGATACACACCCTACACTGGCATGGCCTTATTAACATAACGAAGAAAATCCTATTCTTAAACAGGATTGCAACCACAAGTATAGGGGTTAGGATTCCCACAAATAGTTTTGAGGGACACAATTAAATTCATAACGGTTGTAGATATCTTTTTTTTTCTATATCTCTATTTTCCTATCCAGTAATTTTTACAAAGACTTGTAGTTCTTCCTCAATATCCATTCTCCTCTAATAGAGTAATAAAACATGGTTGCCCTGAGTAGACTACACTTCCTAGTCTCCTTCATATATGACTGCGGCCCTGTCATTAATTTCAGGGCAATGGGATGTAAACAAATGTTATGTAGGCAACTTCTATGAAGAAGTAATCTTGTTTTCTCATTTCTTCCTTCCTGAGAGCTGAAACGCTATTGAAAAGACTACATTAGAGCAGCCAGTTTGCGCCTCAAGGTAGAAGCCAAGGGTTGAGGATGGCTGAGCAACAACGTGGGTGTGGTCAGTGATGATCAGGAAGCTACAATACCACACCTGGACAGCCCAGATTGTGTGAAAGAGAAGCAATATTTCCAACATTTTTAAGCCATTGTTTTCTGTAACACAGAGTTGAACTTAAAGCTACTGTAGCAAGCAAATCTTTAAATACTGTTAACATTATAAAGAGGCATTTGGCATTGCCTTCTCAGAGTTATTTTTACTGGCAAGTATCTTTCTTTACAATAGATATGCATGTTAGAAATGTTAACTAAGTGGTATCAAACAAATTCACCACATTTTTTTTTCCAAAAGAGTATTTTTCCATTTACTTTACTTAAGAAACAAAATTATCTATAATTGAGAGAAGGATAAAGTATAGAAAAATGTTAAGATGCTTCTCTTGCACTTAAAATAGAATAAACTATTTTCATTAGTCCGATAAAACTCTGATAATTACCAGCATAGAAAGTGTGGCTTTAAAATTCTAGACTGTTTTTTAACAGAAAATATAAGAAGTATGACAGTATCACATGCAAGTAAAATTTTGTTGATGATAATTCAAAAACTGTTGCAGCTGTACACAGAGAACAGCCAGAAATTCAAGCCGGATTCAAAAGAGGATGTGCAATGAGGGATATCATTGCTGCTGTCAGATGGATCTTGGCTAAAAGCAGAGACTACCAGAAAGATGTTTACCTGTGTTTTATTGACTATGCAAAGGCATCCTACTGGCTGGATCATGACAAATTTTGTATAACATTGGGAAGAATGGGAATTCCAGAACACTTAACTGTGCTCATGTCGAACCTGTACATAGACCAAGAGGTATTCATGCAAACAAAACAAGGGGATACTTAGTGGTTTAAAACCAGGATAGGTGTGTGTCAAGGTTGTAACATTTCACCATATTTATTCAATCTATATGCTGAGCAAATAATCCGAGAAGCTGGACTATATGAAGAGGAACAGGGCATCAAGATTGGAGGAAGACTCATTAACAACCTGCAGTATACATATGACACAACCTTGCCTGTTGAAAGTGAAGAGGACTTGAAGCACTTACTGATGAAGATCAAAGACTGCAGCCTTCAGTATGGATTATACTTCAACATAAAGAAAACAAAAATCTTCACAACTGCATCGGTAAGAAACATCATGAATAAAGGAAAAAATGTTCAAGTTGTCAAGGATTTTGTTTTACTTGGATCCACAATCAATGCCCATGGAAACAGCAGTCAAGAAATCAGATGACATATTGCACTGGCCAAATCTTCTGCAAAAGATCTCTAATGTATTAAAAAACAAAGATGTCACTTTTAGGACTAACGTGCCCTGACCCAAGCCATGGTATTTTCAATTGTCTCACATACATGTGAAAGCTGGACAATGAATATGGAAGATCGAAGAGGAGTTGATGCATTTGAATCATGGTGTTGGTGAAGAATATTGACTATATCATGGACTGCCAGAAGAATGACCAAATCTATCTTGGAAGAAGTATAGCCAGAAGGCTTCTTAGAAGGGAGAATGGAGAGACTTTGTCTTATGTAGTTTGGACATGTTATCAGAAGGGATCAGTCCCTGGAGAAGGATGTCATGCTTGGTAAAGTAACATAGAGAGTCAGCAAAAAAGAGGAGGACCCTCAACAAGATGAACTGACACAGTGGCTGCATCAATGAGCTGAAACATAGCAACTATTATAAGGATGGCGCAGAGCTGGCCGTGTTTTCTTCTGTTGTACACAGAGTCGCTATGAGTTGAAACTGATTCAATGATGCCAAACAACAATGGCTGCGTATATGGCAGTGATAATGGAAGAGAAATGTAGACATATGGAGAATAAGCAGGAGGTAGAAGTGCCCCAAGGCAGCAGTAACGTTGTTAGTCTAACTGATTCTGCTCAGAAATATGACATGAGGGTAATTCAATGCCCAGCAATATATCTCATCTTATGACTTTAGTTTATAACGGCATCTTTTTCCTTTTTTGTTTTTAAATTATTGTATTTTAAAATGATTTGTTTTCATTTTGAAATGATTTTAAAATATGCAGAAAAAAATTATACAAAGTAGAAAGAGTACAAAGAATTTCTAAATATACTTCATACTACTTCCCACAATGTTAATAACGTATGTAATCACAGTGCGGTTATCAAATCTAGCATATAAGCATCGATAAATTATATTTCTGACTCTACAGATCTTATTCAAAGTTTACCATTTGTCTCAATAGTGTCCTTTCCTACTATATTGAACCTTTTGCCAACTATGTAAATGTGAAATGCATAAAATCGATAGCACAAAGGACAGGAGAGGAATGGAACTATATGGTGTAAGTTCCCAACACTATGCATACAATGGTTTAATATTCAAAGGAAACTGTAATAAATTGCAAACCATAAGTCAACAACAAAAGAGTAAAGCAAATGGATACATCTAAACAAGCAACAGTCAAGAAAACATGATATTATCAAATATAAACTGCTAATCCAAAAGAAGAAAGGAAGATAATGTTGAAAACAATTTTAAAAAGAGCACATAGGACCAATAAAACACATGCAGCAGATTAATAGAATTAAACAAAATCATAAAGTTTTATCAAATTAAATGTATCCTTCTTGTTGTTTTGTGCCATGCGGTTGATTCTGACTCATAGTGACTCCACAGGACAGAGTAGAACTTCCCCATAGGGTTTCCTAGGTTGTAATCTTTATGGGGAGCCCTGGTGGTACAGTGGTTAAGAGCTCGGTTACTAACAAAAAGGTCGGCAGTTCTAATCCACCAGCAGCTCCTTGGAAACATTATGGGGCAGTTCGACTCTGCCCTATAGGGTTGCTGTGAGTCGAAATCAACTCGACGGCAATGGTTTTTTTTTTTTTTTTTTTAAATCTTTATAGGAGCAGATCGCCAAGTCTTACCCTGTGAAGAACTGCTGGTGGGTTCAAATGCCCTGACCTTTCGAATAGCAGCCAAACACTTAACCATTACACCACCAGGACTCCTTCAAATGTAGTCTAGATATCTCAGTTAAAAAGCAGAGATTGTCTGATTGGATATAAGAGCTAGATCCAGATATAAGCTATTTATAAGAAACTTATTTAGAATGTAAAGATACAGGTAAGCTAAAATAAAAGCCACACAAAAAGATATACCACATCAAACCAACACAATGAAAGCCAGAAAGACTATATCAATGCTAGATGAAGACAATTTTTAAAATGAGATATATTACCAGTATTGTTGTTGTTGGGGGCCATCCAGTTGGTTATGACCCATAGCAAACCCATGTGACAGAGTAGAACTTCCCCATAGGGTTTTCTTGGCTTTAAACTTTATGCAAGCAGATCGCCAGGTCTTTCTTCCTATAGCCACTGGGTTGGTTGAACCACCAACTTTTGATTAGCAACCAAGTGCTTAACCATTACCCCACCAGTGATAAAAGATAAGAAGATGTAACACTTCTATATGTGAATGGAGTTAGTAACAGACCTTCAAAATCCATGAAGAGAAGCAAAATGACACAGTCTACTGGAGAAACAGACAAATTCACAATTTGAGTTGGAGATTTATAGAATTGTCTCAGTAATTTATAGATAATGGAGACAGCAGAATCAGTTAGAATATATAGAACTTGAGCAATGCTATCAAATCAAATTGACCTAATTGACATTTATAGAACCATTCTCCAAACAGAAAACACACTCATTTTAAGCACACATGGGAAAGTCACCAAAATAGACTATATTCTTGACCATAAATAAGTCTCAGGAAATTTAAGACAATTGAAATCTCGAACAGTATATTGTCTGACAACAATGTAATTAACTGAAATTAATAATAGAAAGGTAAGTGGAAAATTTCTAAAATATTTGGAAAATAAATAACATATGTCTAAATAAATCACAAGTCAAATAAGAAAACCAAAAAAGTAATATTTTAAAATAACTCAAAATATTAAATTTTGTTCATTGTAGCTCAAACATTACTTAGAATAAATTTGTAGCATTAAATACTTATATTTAAGAGAAAGAAAAGTACAGGTTTCAAATCAACAATTTACTGTTCCAATTTGAGAAAATTAAAAAATTACAGAAGAGCAAATAAAATCTAAAGTAAAAAGGATAAGGTGATAAAAGCTGAAATCAATGAAGTGGAGAACAGAGAAATAATTGAGAAGTCAATAAAGCCACAAGAATTTTTTTTTAAAAGATCAGTATCATTGGTAAAAAATCAGTCATAATTATCCATAAATAAAAAGAGAAGACTCAAATTATTTATATCAGGAAACAAAGAGGAGACATTACAACAAATTCTAAAGACATAAAATAATAAATCTTATGAAAAAATTTATGCCACTAGATTTGACAATTTAGATGAAATTGAAAAATTTTATGAAAGACAAAATGATCAATGCTCATTCAAGAAGATAATATAAGTAATCTAAATAGCCCTGTATCTATTAAAACATGGAATTATTACTAAAAAAAAAAAAAAAAAAACTTTTCAGAAAGAAAACATCAGCCCCAGATGGCTTATCTGGTGCATTTAATCAATCACTAAATAAATCATAGCAATTCTACACTGATTCTTCCAGAAAATAGAAGAACAGAAAGCACTGGGAATGAAAACGAAATTCCTTGTCCTGATAAACAGCGCTTAGGAAAAACTTAAAGATGATAACATATTTAATTATGAAAACTCGAATGACCTCCCACTAAAATTATGACCAAGGTAAAAATTTCTCTCATCAGCAACTATATTCAACATTAGACCAGAGATTCTAGCTATTACAATAAGGCAAGAAAGTAAAATAAAATATATACAGATTGACAAAAATAAAAAAAAAGGTCGAGAAGGGAGAGGGTTGACATGTCGTGGGGTTGTTAACCACTGTCGTAAAACAATATGTGTACTACTGTTTAATGAGAAACTATTTGTTTTGTAAACCTTCACCTGAAGTACAATAAAAAATTAATATATATATATATACAGATTGAAAAGGAAGGAACAAAAGTCTTTTATTGACAAACAGCAATACCTTGTATATGAATACTTAAAGATCTCTAGAAAAAAAGCCCCTACAAGTTTGTGGTGCAGTGGTTAAGAGCTATGGCTGCTAAGCAAAAGGTCAGCAGTTTGAATTTACCGGACGCTCCTTGGAAACCCTATGGGGCACTTCTACTCCTATGGGGTCACTATGAGTCGGAATCGACTTGACTACAATGAGTTTTTAGTGGGACAAGTTAGTTGAGTTTAGCAAGTATTCAAGATACATAGTCAATGTACAAAAATCAGTTGTATTTTTTTTTAGTTTAATATACATTTATTCCTTTAGATGAACAATCTCTACACACAATCAGAATGTATAGTTTTAAGATTTTTTTTTTTTTTTTGAGTAGAAAGGAACTTAGAAATCAAGAGGTTTTACTTATGAAGACTGCTACAAACTTTTTCTGGAAATCACTTAACTGAGCCTTTTGAGACCCCAAAAGAAAATACCAGGACATTGGTTCAGGGAAACCAGCCATCAGATTATGAAATCAAATTACCTATTAAGCCAGCAAACTTAGAATTTTCTGCATTTCCTACACACTCAAATTCATCCTGGGGAAAAGAAGCCCAGTCTAGATGTGATGTAAAACAATAAATGCAATAAAATGTTGTGGCATGCTTAAAAGGTGGACACATGATTGATGGACTAGCCAGTACGTGGAATGGTTAAGGATTTTGAAGGTAGTTTGACCAGGGATGAGTAAACTGCAAAACACTTAAGGTCAGGTTGGAAACCAAAACCTGTACTGACACCAAGCAGGACTTTCCTCAGTAGCCTTAAGGGAGTGGAAGGATAGTGGAGAAACCAATGATATACTTTTAGACGATCATACTTTTTCCCTAAGAAGGCTAGAGGGTTCATAATGGTCACAAATAAACTTCACAAAGTATTTTAAAACTTTGATTAAAGAAGGTTTTAAGTTTGTCCTCACATATCTGAAAGGTATTTATCTAATGGCCCCAACTGTCTTTCCACCCTAGCATTACCAGCTTGCAAATCCCAAGGTTAAAATAACTCCCTTGTTTACCTAACGTTCAATTTCCATCGACTTTGACAGAGTACACCAGTGGAAACACCACTGTAACAACTTTGCATCCAATTCAGGATTCTACACACCCCAGAAATGGAGGCATGGGATTTAAAATGCTTTTGCCTTTTGTGTGAATTTAAATGATACTGTGGACACCAAGGAAATTGCTTAAGTTTTTTGAAACAAACCCAGATTTGTTTCACTCGTAAGAGAATCCTCTTGCAACATGTATTCTTCTAAAAATGGTGGCACTTCTAACCTTTTTTCCTTTTAGAACCTGTGGTTACATGAATATTGGATTAAATATGAAAATGTGGACTCCAGTTGATCTTCATACCTTTTCTGCATATGCTTATGACAAAAGATTAGGATAGTACCCGTCCCATCTTACAAATTTCCAAGCAAAATCCCACTTAAATTGATCCTAATTTACCCTCATCAAACTCCAAAAAAAAACCACCCAGCCACATGAGGTTAAAACAGCAGAGGACTGCATCAGCCCAATAAAGTTACAGGTTTTAGCACATGCACCAAAGTCTACAGGAAGGGCTAATCTCAGCGCTCCTCTTTTAAGGAATTTATTTTACCCCTGTTATACCACACCTCATCTTAAACACTGACATATAACTGCCTAATAAGATAAAGCAAAGACAAGCGTTTACCTTATTAGAAGCAAGATACACTATCACTTACTGTCTTCAAATATTATTGCACTTTCACTTCCGTAATTTGACCATGCATTCATGAAACATTCTGCAAACAACTCCTGTTTTAACAAAGAACGCTTTTAAGTAGACGGAACTGTCTTAAATTGTTTATTAGGTATGAATTTTACAAACGTTACTCATATTAGCGGTAACGGTGGAGCTGGAGAATATTGCACCTTCTCCAAGCAGCACGGCGAGAGCCACCAATAGGGTGGTGGAACTTGTGGCCCTTCCCGAGGCCACGGCTCTTGCGGCCTGCAGATGTTAGCCTGCGCATCTCCCTTGTGGAATGGCTTAGTGAGCCACTGGGTGTCAGGGTTTCTTCTGATAGCTTTATGGAATGGATCAATGAAGATCACTTCAAAGAATCTGTATGTGGAATCTTCAACAACCCAGTAAGAATTCAGGGCTCTCAGGGCCCCACAGTGGCGTCCAGCTCGCTCCTCAGCCACAGACTGAAGGCTTCTGGCAAACTTCAGCTCGTTAACACCATGATAGACGGGCTTGCCATAGGTTGCACTCTTAGGCACTGGGCGCTTGCGGCCAGCTCTGCGCACGCGAACCCGACAGATGACATAACCTTGCCTGGCCTTGTATCCCAGTCTGAGCGCCTTATCTGGCCTGGTGGGGCTGGGGGCCCTGTGCGGCGTCGAGACCGGGCGGTACTGCCAGCAGTGGACTCGCAGAAGAAAGCGCATCACGTTGGACTGCTGCTTCCGCCATAGCTCCTGCTTCCGCCATAGCTCCTGGATGTAGTTGTAAGCACCCATCCTGGCTTGCCTCTGGTGCTGCCGCGAGACAGAAAGGAAATCAGTTGTATTTTTATGTACTAGTAATGAACAATAGAAGATGAAATTAAAAAATGGGACTATGATGGTATCAAAATATGAAATGCTTATTAGTAAATTTAATAAAACATATATAAGACTTCTACACTGAAAATTATAAAACATTCCTGAGAAAAACTAAAGAAAACAAATAAATGAAGAAATATCCCGTGTTCCAGAAGATTAGATACTGTGAAAATGTTAATTCGCTTCAATTGGATATTTTACATTAACGCATTCCCAAACCAAATCTTTGGCAGCTTTTTTTTTTTGATAGAAATTGGCAAACTTATTCTAAAAATGATAAAGAATACAAAGAAACTGAAGTAGTCAAAACAGTCCTGAAATGGGAAAACAATAATCAAGATGGGTGGTGTTGGCATAAAGACAGACAAGAACAAAAGAAAGATACATAGAAAGAAAGAGAATATCAAGTTCTCTTGTCTTAATTTCCTCTTATACCAAAAGAACAGATTGTCTGCAACAGGCTAGTAGGAAGGAGTCTTCAATTCATTCACTCATTTTTCCATAGGGAGGGAGTGTAAGGATATACCAGAGAAGAAAACAGAAACACAGCTGACCTGGTCTAATCTCTGTCAACCGGACTTCCAGCCAACTAAACTAATAATACTTTCAAGGAGAAGAGATTTTATGTACAGATTTTCCTTAGCAGGATATCCCCGGCTAAAAGAGTATTTATAGTAAATCCAAAACAAAACCCATTGCTACCAGTCCATTCCGACTCATAGCGACACCACAGGACCCAGTAGAACTGCCCCATAGGGCTTCCAAGGAGCTCCTGGTGGATTCGAACTGCTGATCTTTTGGTTAGCAGCCATAGCTCTCAACCACTGTGCCTCCAGGGCTCCATTTATAGTAAATATACCCTAAATCTATGGATTTATGAGACATGGCTCTTGAGGGAATGTTTTGTAAGCCTACAACACTTTGTGGCCTAAAATCGAGCTGGTTCATGTATTAACCTATGTGAGAGAGTCATGACATTACTTAGAGACTCCATATATTATTCTGGGTCAGAAAGTGCATGTCTAATGTGGGGGAAAGAACGATCTGGAAAGCTGTTTATGTCTCAGACTGCTCTTTGCTTCATCTAAGCTACCTGAATGCCTGCGACCTTGAGATCATTAGTAAAGCTTGATACTGAGTAAGATCTATCATTTTTATGAGTCTAATTTGACGAGTCTGATTTCCCTTTGTGCTTGCTCTAAGGGCTGTCCCAGGATGAGAATGTGCATGGAAGACATACACTGCTTACCCATGCCTGAAGGGTAGCAACAACCAGCCAGCCATTCTCATGCAATGTAATCAATACATAAATATTTATTGCTAATCTCTGGGTGGCACAAATGGTTAAACATTCAACTACTAATAGAAATGTTGGCTGTTCCAACTCTTCCAGAGGCACCATGGAAGAAAAGCCCGGCTATCTGCTTCTGAAAGGCCACAGTCTTAAACCCTATAGAGTTTACTTCTCCTCTGACCACCTGGGGTCACCATGAGTCAGAATCGACTTGATGACAACTAGTTTGGTTTTGGTTAGCTACTGAGTTTTGGGGGGTTTAGTTGTTACCCCAGCAAACTAACTAGCAGGATATGTTTGTAGATATTGTTATTGTTGTTAAATGCCCCCGAGTCGGTACTGACTCATAGTGACACTGTGTACAACAGAACAAAACACTGCTCGGTCCCACGCCATCCTCACAATTGTTGTTATGGTTGAGTTCATTGTTGCAGACACTGTGTCAATCCGTCTTGTTGAGGGTCTTCTTTTTCACTGACCCTCTACGACACCAAGCATGATGTCCTTCTCCAGGGACTGGTCTTTTCTGATATGTCCAAAGTATGTGAGATGAAGTCTTGCCATCCTCCCTTCCAAGAAGCACTCTGGCTGTATTTCTTCCAAGACAGAGTTGTTTGTTCTTCTGGCACTCCATGGTATATTCAATATTCTTATCCAACACCATAACGCAAAGACATGAATTCTTCTTCAGTCTTCCTTATTCATTGTCCACCTTTCGCAAGCATATGAGGTGATTGAAAACACCATGGCTTGGGTCAGGTGCACCTTAGTCCTCAAGGTGACATCTTTGCTTTTTTTCATTTGTAGATAGAAATTCCCTTTTAAACAAACTATAAATAGATTTGATTTTCAAATTACAAAAACATCGAGGCACCATTTTGTCTGGAAAAGTGGACACTGAGAAGTAAAATGATCAAGATGTATAGAATCGCAAAAGCTGTGTAATAAGAGATTTATGGTAAGGAATGGCATGGTTACCATTCTTCCTATCAGATTATCTCTGAATGATTTAATAACCAAGTCACAATGTGATTTGTTGGAAATATTCTTGAGAACATCTGCTCATATGGTTCAGAAAACAAGACTCCCTAAACGTTCTCATACTTTTCCCACTCCATGTTTTACCACTTTCAATCAGCCATAATGGTTCTCACAAATAATAAAGAATTGACAATGAGAGAAAACAACACACACACACAGCTTTATCAACCGTTAGCATTATTTGTCAGTGGGCTTTAGGTTTATTTTCAAAATCTGTATTTTGTTCAATATTATTAAAATAATAAAGATATATTCAACAAGTGCATTTATAAAACTCCATCTTGTTTTTATCAAAATTTATTTTGAACGGTTTTTGATAAATAAATTGTAGTATTAAAGAGGGGAGTTGACATGTCAAAAAGAAATATTGCACAATTTATTATAATAGTAAATATCTATTCTTCCTTCTGTTGATTCAAATGTAACTGTCAGAAGTCATGCTTCTAGCCTAGACTGTCTTTAAGGAAGTTATAAAACTAAGATCATGAGAAATAATACAGGCTTTAAAATTGAAAAAATTACTTTTAAAAAGTACAATCATTGTCCATTTGTAGATACAAAATTGCAGCCCCAAAGTAAGGAACTGTAAGCAATTTAGAATAAAGCGATTTTATTACTGTAAGCCAGAATAAAACAACTTAGAAAAAACACTGTATGGTTTTGCTTATTTTAGATTATAATAAAGACACTAATATAAGCTAATATTGTTACCACTTTGTCTTTAAAGATTTAAAGTAGGTAATTCACAGAGATTTCAAGGAAGACAGGAGAACTTAAAATGAAAAATGCCTATGAAGGCCAACCTTCTGTTTTAGTTATCTAGTGCTGCTATGACAGAAGTACCACAAATGGATGGCTTTAACAAACAAATTGATTTTCTCACTGTTTAGGAGGCTAAAAATCCAAACTCTGGGTGCCAGCTCTAGGGAAAGGCTATCTCTGTTGACTCTGGAGAAATATCTTTTAGCTTCTGCTCCTGGGAAATCTTCATGTGGCTAGGTGTCTCTCTTCCCCCTTCTCTGCTTCTTTCTTTTACTTGTTTAGTCTCTTTTATATCTCAGAAGAGATTGATTTAAGACACACTCTACAGTAATCTTGTCTCATTAGCATAACAAAGTAACTCAGTCCCTGGAGGTGATTTATGTGTCTAGCAAGTTTCTATGACTTTGTCTTGGTCAACTTGTACTGACTTCCCCTATATTGTGTGTTGTCTTTCCCTTCACCAAAGTTAATGCTTGTCTATTATCTCGTTAATGATTTCCCCTCCCCATCCCTACCCTCCCTTGTAATCATCAAATTCTGTTTTTCTCTGTGTAAATCTTTTCTTGGGTTTTTATAATACTGGTCTCATACAATATTTATCCTTTTGTGATTGACTTATTTCACTCAGGATAAAACTTTCATCTAAAACACAATAAAATTAAAAAAAAAACAGATAAAATGAAAAACCAAAGTAATCAAGACATATCAAGCAAACAAAGCATTAGCGGAAATGCTAATGCATTAGCCAATACATAAGCCGATTCCACAGTTCACTTCACATGGAAAGCTGTGGAGAAGCTTAAGATCTTACTTTTTTCTTTTTGTTAAACATTTATAGTTTTATTAAACTGAAGAAATATATAAAAATAAATAAATAACATATACAAGAATGTTAATTGCACTCACACTCAAAAAAATTATGCTATATTCAACGTACATGAAGTTAAATAAAACAGGCAAAACAATTCCACAATTTTGAAATCAGGAGAGTGGCTACTATGGGCAAGAGCATGTGGACAGAGGAATTGGTTTCTAGAGGGCTGATGATGTTCCGATTCTTGAACTGTGTGGCAGTTACATGTATCTGTTATCTTTGTGATAAGTTAACAAGTTCTACACTTTCGATTTCTTGATGTATCTCTATGTATATTACACTTCAATGAAGAAAGTTTTAAGGCACTTAACAAAAACCAAGTTTCAAAGTTATTTTATCTCATCTCAGCTCTTTGTTGGTTTATTTTACATCCAGGAATATCAATTCACTGTTTCAAAAAGAATGAATATCTTTGAATCATTAAAGGAGTGAATATCAGTAACTGCTAGGAAATCATTTATAAAACTTACTGGGCTGAAAGATTGTTTGGCCTTATAGAGCTATCTCGTCTCACTCATTCCCTCCTGCAACTTAAAAAATGCAAACATCTATCTGCTTTAAAAAACGTTACCTATCATACCATGCCAACGCAAACTAATTCTATTGAGAGTCAAATACAAGTGGAAACAAAGGGCATTCATCCAAGATTCATTAGTCTTACTGTTTAATTTCCATGAGACCATTTCTCCAGTTTGTGATTGACAAAACATTCAGGGCTCATAATTTTATACACGTGGTAATAAATAACATTTCTTGTAGGCAAATGATAATTTTATTGTATTTTTTCTGCAAATTCCTTCAGGAAAACATCATGTCCTAATTTATCAAGTTCATAAGACTATTCCCCAGCGGATAAATGAAAACATAAAGAAGCTGTACTTAGAATTTTTTACTCCTTTATCACGTAGCCACTGGTGGGTCCAGGTTTTGTGGGAACTGAAACTTATACAATTTTCAGGAACCTCTTCATGAAAAAGGGAATATAAATATATCTTAGTTTTGTGAAATTTACAGAAACATAGGCCAATGTGAATGAATTGCTCATGGAATTAGTGCAGGAGAAAAGGAAGTTTATATTTCCATTTCTTCATGGTAAATACGCCTCTGTACTCGGCATAAAACCTAGAGATGATTTCCGACAGCAGGGGTTAAAGGGAAAACACATATAGGGGAGGAACAATCAGTGTAAATAAAGGCAATGGGCTATGTGTAAAAAAAAATAGTGCCAGTGTGATTACAAACAGCAGCTTGTAGCCTCATGGTCACTGAAGAGATAATAGGGAATGATGAAACTGTGAAACTGTGGCACTCTGCTTAGTGTAATGGAAAATAGCCAAAGTTCAAATCTGCTCAACTTATACAGAGTTGAACTTAATCTTCCTATATGGAAAAATCAATGGACATCTGGATTTTTATTATGAAATTTTCCAATTTAAAAAAAATATTAGCAAATTCAGTATACCCTGTGAGCAACAGTTTTCAAACTCTCTTCTACACCTTATTAGGTATATTTAGTCATCTTGCACTTGGTTGATAGGTTGAAAATAAGATCACAGGAAAATATCTCCTTTTCAATATAGAACATTGGACTTTCATCAAATCTGATACACCTGAAGGTAAACAAAACTGCCCAAACATGGCCTCATGAACAATCCCAGCCATGGTCTGAGGCTAAAAACAAGTAGTGAATCAGCCCTGAAAGTGCTGCTTTGTAATGATTTGAATCAGAAGACAGCCACAAGGGAAAAAGCAAAAAGAAAGAAAGAAGAAAAAGCAAGAGACACTAGGGCCATTGAGATCTGGAAGAGCTTAGATTTGTTCTTGTTAGTTGCCATTGAGTCAGCTCCAACTCACAGTGACCCCAACTGCAATAGAATGAAACATTGCCCAGTCCCGCACCATCTGCATGATCATCAGTATGTTGGAGTCCAGTGTTGCAGCTGTTGTATTGCCTTTCAGCCTAAGGGGCTCATCTCCCAGCACTATATCAGACAATATACTTTTGTCATCCATAGGGTTTTCATGGGCTAGTCTCAGATTCAGGATATTCACAGTCGCCAGCTGTCTGTCAGTAGTTTCCACACTGAGACAGACAAAAAGAAAGGCCTGGTAATCTACTTCCAAAAATCAGCCAATGAAAACCCTACGGATCGGAATGGATCCTTGTCCAGTCTGCAACTGATCATAGAGATTGCACAAAACTGGGCAGCCTTTCATGTGCGTGGAGTCACCGTGAGTTGGGGCTGACTCAACAGCAACTAACAAGGACACCAACAATGAGATGGAGAAAATTTAGTGGATGACCACAGCAATTTAGATCTGTAATAGTCTTTGATAAGACCTCTTTTCACCTTTGCAAGTTTTCCTGAAATTTGATCCAAAGATACTAAGTGGGTTATGAATCCCACTGTCTCACTCATAAGATTACCTTGACTAACTAAGAACACACGTAGAGACTAAAGATCATAGGCCATGTCCCAGGTTAAATGGGTAAGGCTCCATCTGTCCTATCACGTTGATACGTACAAAATCAAGAGAGCTGAGTAGCAATCTTGTTTACAACATACTTCACAGGTGATGTTTATGCAGGGGTAAAAAAAATACGGTAAGTGTAGGCAGATGGATTTCAAAGAAATCAAAAGCTTGTTTACATGCAAATGTTCCCAGGAAGAAGAAACACTCAGAGAAGAAATTACATACAAATAAATTTTCTCTCAGCAGAACGTTTTTTTCTTCAGGTTTCCAAGCGGGAACCTCAGGCGTGTAATGGAGATATACGGAAGAACTACAAGTGGAAACCTTTGTGAAAAGAGTTTTAGTGCCTTTAAAAGCCTGCTGCCGGAGGCACTTTATTTATCTACTGAACTGTACCTGCAACCAAATTACAATCTTATGTCTCTTTGCATTTTGTGTACCACTCTTGACTTCAAGATGAGTAGACACTTCAAGGCATGAAAGTGTAACTTAGTTTCTCTCTTAATACCCCACTTAACTTATGTGATAACAAGCAACTGCTTAGCATGGTAATTAATGGGAAATTATGTTTTTTTATTGGCAACTTGGGATGCACTTTCTAAGAACAAGACAGTACTGAGTCGTTAGTTGATACCAGTGATGTTCTATCTCAACTATTTTCTAGTAGTACCACTATCAATCAGCAATCTGAAAGGTGGGAAACGGAATCCATTTCCCTTGTGAGCCCTTAGTTTATCAGGAAGTTTTTCTTTTGGGGCAAATAAGTGAAATGCATTCTTCATATAAAGATACATGTTCAAAATAAATCTCCTCTTAGTTTCTGTGTATGGTCCCATCGTTGTACGTGATGTGCGTTTGTTAGATCATTTAATCCCAAGGAGTGCAGTGCAGTATTGCTTCAGAAAAAATGAGGAAAACTTCATGTCTTGCTCACACTTTTCTGTAGTGGGTAAAATGAATATTTAGCAAAGCGAGCTAGCAGTTTGCAAATGTGCAATTAAAATCCTGGCTCTTCTCTTAATTATGTAACACTTAAGTTAAATGATCTTAATAGACATATAATGATAGCTTTATAAACCTACAGTTACTTATAATCAGATGTAATTTCTATTACAGTTTTAAAGCACCCATTAAATGTCTATTATGATTTTTAAGTAATTTGGCAGACATTTAATGAATACTTTACAAACCTAAATAGTAATTATTTCAAGAGACAACTGTTAACGTATAGGATAACACAGCCATTTATTTGAATACACAGTTTAAAACGAATTAGCAAAATTTTATGGGGAATACCCAAATGGACTTACTGCAAAAAGAAAATCAAATTTTAATGTAATTGCATCTTTCTAAAATAGAAACCATTTTTCTAATTTTGTTCCGAGCCCTGTGACATGACTTATCATGGTACAAAAAATGTAATACTGAAAGCCCTATCTTCTCCGAATCCCACATATACTCCAGACAAGTCATCTCTATGCTGGGCAGAGTAAAAATGTGTTTTAATGCACTGTTAAAGTTTGGGCATATGCGTAGGAAACTAAAAAGAAACAATTCAATGTAGGCAGTTTTTCATTACAAGTTGTAGATTACAAGTCAGTTTCTAATCTTTCAGAATACTGCCGTTAATTATAAAAAGACCACTATTTTTCACTGTATATAAAATGAGTAAAATTTGGCCACATATTTTCATAACTAAGGTGCTTAAAATTCCTTATGATGATGGAAGCAAGCTCTGTGTTAAAGTCACTTATCTTTTCTCATGAAACAGAAATCATTATTTTTGACCAGTGAAGCTTCACTCATGAGCAATATATGAGGATTTTTGAGGCTTGTTTTAAGGGTGAGGCACTTTAATTTATCATAACTGAAATTGCTTTATTGCTTGTGTGAAAGGCAGGCATATAAATGTCAAACTCTGAATGATACAATCACACAAGCATAGATAATCATTTGAAGGTAAGATATGTTTTAGTATTACTGTGAATTATTATTATATTTTAATTATGATTGTAGTAGTAAGAGAGTTAATTGTTTTCATATACATGATTTTTATATGTAAACAGCATAGTGGCCATTTGTGATTTTTTCTGCCCTAAACTTATATGACAAGGAGGAATAATGTGACCCCTTTTCCCTCTGTGCTGGGAAAAAAAAAAAAAAAAAGATGCATCTGACTATTAGAAACTATTGTCAATATGAAATATGTATAAATGATATATATATTCATCATGTAAGTATACATAACATACATAAAGATATGTCTGCATGTAAAAATAATTCTTACAGGTCCTCCAAAGTCGAGAAGGGAAAGTGTTGACATGTCGTGGGGTTGTTAACCAATGTCATAAAACAATATGTGTACTACTGTTTCATGAGAAACTATTTGTTCTGTAAACTTTCATCTAAAGTACAATAAAAAATAATTTAAAAAATAATTCTTACAGACATTCTCGTTTTATAAATATTCATTTGCCTTACTTGTACCACTAAGATAGAAGAGGCGACATGCTTTCCTGAATCTACTCTTTACACTTTGCTGTTGTTCGGTTTGCATGTTCACATGCTAACATAGCAAGCTTCCTGTCCACTGAGAATATCACTAAGTAAGCCTACTTTGTTTCTTTTTATGATCCATCCTAGATACAGCTGCATTTATCTAGGGTCTTTATGCTTGATTTCTGCTAGTTAGTCTTGGTTGAAAATACAATCTTAGGGAAGGGGAAAAAAATCTATCTCAGTAATATTTATCTGTCTTCTCATTCTCATGGAATCTGTTAGATAATTAAAAAAAATGAAATGAGAAATAAAATATAAATCCTAAAAAAAAAAAGGATAGCAGAGCCACTGGAATCTATAAAACTTATCTTGGGTTTTATGTAAAATAATAATTACGTGTTTTGTAACTTTCTGTTATCTTTATACAAATCATATTATAAAGTAGTAAAGTATGACATTTAGAGAAACAAATACTAAACCAGTCTTTTATACTGCTGCTGTATTACAATGTCACAAAATTAACAGGCATCAATTTTGTGATACGCCAAGTAACTAGCACATATTTATGAGCTGATGACGAAAACATAGCACAGGGGGAAAATATGAAGATGTATTAGAGAAAGAAGTAACTATGAGAGCAAAGTTTTTGCAGAGGTCAGAGGAGTAGGGATGTGGTACACAAGTGGAGGTGATAACTTTAGAGAAGAATCATAGTTTATCCACATGGACCAGAGAGCAAGTAGTGTGGACACAGTTGCAGGTAGCTGCTATACGCGGTAGTGGGATGCTTCAGAAGTTCTTTTTTGATTAATCGCATTTTCTTAGCGAAATATGAAGTGAGACCATTAGCCGAGAGTGAAGATGACTGTAGTGGTCATGGATCTTTGTAGAAAAAGGTGAAAGTATGAAATAGCTTTCTAGGAGAGTGGCATGAAAATGAATTGAGATGTGTAGTTTGATTTCTGAGCAAAGATAATGATAAACTACTCTGAGGTTAGCAGTCATAATTTAAATTGAGAGCAGTCAAGATTACGTGTGTTTTTCTCCCACAACATTCAGTTTTACAGGCTTGTGGAAAAAAATAGACGGTGAGTTGAATATTAAGATAAGATATAATAGACGAAAATTTATTATGACAAAAAACTCTCTATCTCTCTCGCTCTGGGTTTGTTTACATGCTCTATAACACTGATGTTGTCAGAGTTTAATGTATTTTACAATTAGTTGTGCTTGAAGAAAAATTACGGTAGATTAATTCTGAATTTTCCCACATCTCCTGAAAAACATATAGAAGGAATGAAAGCCACACTGTTATAATACAGAGAGACAGAGAAGGCAGCGATCTCAGAAGTCACCTAATGAAATGCAGTCCTAAAAAATGAAGACACCACACAGTGTAGGAACTTGTGTGAGCAAAGCTGAGATAAAACAATGCATCAAAGAAAATGAATACACAAAGACATGGAAGTAAAGAGTGTGGGAGGAGTGGGGAGAAGACAAACTGGGGGCAAAAATAAGAGCTCTAAAAGTACCAGAAAAAATACATTAAAAGAAAGTAAGAATTTTGCATCTGGCTATGTAGAGTAACTGGTAATGAAGTTGTCCTTTTGCCATACACTACTAGAAAACTGAACAAAATACATGAATAATCTGTTTTCAGATACTGGGAAATGAGAGTAGAGAATGATGATATCTAAGAGAAGGGAAATTATTGAGGTAAGCTCTACAATTTTACTTTGGTGTTCTGTCTGAAGGGACGTTCTTGAAGTTGGTACATAGAGGAATATCCCAAGCAGAGCACGGTGATCTCATTGAGACGAGTAGATACAGATAGCAATTCAGGGAGGTAAACTCCCTGCCCCCCTTCGTTGCCATTGAGTTGATTCCAATTCATAGCGGCCCTACAGGACAGAGAACTAACCCATAGGGTTTCCAAGGAGTGGCTGGTGGATTCAAACTGCCAATCTTTTGGTTAACAGCCAAGCTCTTAACTGCTACGCCACCAGGGCTCCTCAGGGAGGTAAAGATGGTGGGAAATGTGCAGATCAGAGTACCAGAGGGAAGGGTAATGTATAGACAATGAGCTTGTATCTTCTTCACTCTGTTGTAAAATACAAGCTACACATGCCTGGGATGATGGTCTATTCATTTTGTACAGAGAATCAGAGTTAGAGATATTACAGATTTCTCATTAGAAACTATACAAGCAGGTAGACATGAGAACATCTTTAAAGTATGGAAGAAAATGATAACAGTCAACCTAGAATTGTATATATAGCAAATATCAATCACAAATGAAGGTAAAATAAAGATTCTTTCCAGACAATAGACGTTTATGGAATCTATTGCAAAAACCAAACAAACAAAAAATTGATCTAAACAGAATAAAATGTTCTTCAAGTAAGGAAGGGAATACCAGATTGAAACAGAGATATTCACAAATGAATGATGATCAGTAACCTTTCTATTTTTAAAACTGTCATTAGGAAATAATTGACTGCTTATGTGATGTGATATGATATTATTTGAAAGTATATTGATATAGTGAGCACTAAAACAACCATAAAAATAAAGTGTTATGGTTAACAGTAGAAATAAAATGGAATACAAAAAAATGCTGACTTAAAAAGAAGTTAGGCAAGGATAGAATAAACAGCAACACCAAAATAGATGGAATAAATAATAAGGAAGCACTGAAAGGCAAAGAAGCTATGGGCTGCCCTATTTTTTTCTTTTCCTTTTATGTCAATATTTTCAGCATACATACTTCACACTAATAACTAGAAAATAATAGGTAAGAAAATATATGATAGGGTTCCTTGGTTGTTTACGTTGCTTAGGAAGTTATTGGCTTCTTTCTGCATTCAAAGGAAGTTACGAATTGAATGGAAAGCATGATCTCTTGGGGTTGTCAATGCCCCCACCATCAGTCACAGATAAAATACATCTGTCTTGTATTTGCTTTGAGTCTTGCTTAACTCCTAAGTACTGTGAGTCCACCAGAATTTTGGGCTATGGGCATCAAAAACAGTGTATGTGAATGAAACAGTGACAAAGAGTGGACTTGCATATCATACTACTTTGCTCCCACTTATGATTTAGTGTCCATAATACTTGACTTACAAGACACAAGAAAAAGATAGCAACAGCAGAGCATTAAACCAAGAGCAGGGTCCTTCTGAGCACAGGGTTCTGTGGGACTGCACAGCTTGCAAGCTCATGAAGCTGGTCCTACATACAAAGGTGAATTATTTCCCTCTAAGTTCTGGAACAAGGCAAGGATGTCCATTCCAAACACTTCAATTCACTATTATTTGGAAGTTATAACCGGTACCATAAGGGAAAAAAAAATAAAGTTCATACATGTTACAACACATGCCATTAACCATAGTATCAAAAACATGAACATAAAGACAAGATTAATATAATAGGTATTTCACCTGTTCAGGGAAACCTTAAATGCCTTCCTGGAGAAACAAAAGAAGACTTTAATAAGTGGAGACGTACAGTGTGCTCATGGATCGGAAGACCAGTTATTTTGTGATATCTTTGTTGTCTTTATTTCCCATCAAGTTGATTCCACCTCATGACGACCCCATGTGTGCAGAGTAAAACTGCTTCCGAGGGTTTTCAAGGCCGTGGCTTTTTGGAAGCAGATTGCCAGGCCTGTCTTTTGAGGTGGCGCTGCATGAGTTTGACTCACCATCATTCCATTTAGTATTCGAGCGCTTAACTGTTTTCACCACCCGGGGACTCGTTTTATGATATTAATTCTCTCCAATATGATCTATAGAGTCAATGCAAACCCAGTGAAAGCCTCAATAGGCTTCTTTATAGAAGTTGCCAGTCTGATTCTAAAGTTTATAATGAAATTTTAAAGGAATTTATAAGGAAAAGTTAAAGGACCTATTATATCCAAAATAACTGCTAGAAAGAAGAACAGAACAAGAGGAGTGATACCTTTTTATTTCAAGATTCACTATATAGTCTTTTTAGGCACCAGTCCTCGACAGAGTGTACAAGTGGACATACAGATAAAGAACAGAAGAGAATATCTGGAAGGTGGCCCAGGCATATATACTAATTTTTCTTCAATTAATAGATTTTATTTTTAAAGCAGTTTTAAGTTTCCAGAAAAACTGAGCAGAAACTAAAGAGAGTTCCCATATACTCTCTCTCCTCGGACCACAGTTTCGCCTGTTTATTAGCATCTTGCTTTGGTGGGGTATGTTTGTTACAATCGATGAACCAATATTGCTACATTGTGTTAACTAATGCCAATAGTCTATCGTAGGGTTCACTCTTTGTGTCCTACAGTTTTCCAGCCTTTGGCAAATACATAATATCATCTATCTACCAGTACAGTATCATACAGAATGGTTTCATGGCTCTGAAAATGCCCTGTGCTCCACCTGTTCATCTCTCCTCATCCTCCAGCACCCCAGCAACCACAAATCCTTTTACTTCCTCTATAGTTTTGAGTTTTCCAGAATGTCTTATCGTTGGAGTCAGGAAGTATGTAGCTTTTTCAAATGGGCTTCATTCACTTAGCAGTATGCATTTAATGTTCTTCCATGTCTTTTATATCAATGGCTTGATAGCTCGTTCCTTGTTGTCGATGACTAACATTCTATTGTATGTCTGTACTACTATTTGTTTAACCATTCGCCTTCTGAAGGACACCTTGGTTGCTTCCAATTTTTGGCAATTAAGAATAAATTTGCTATCAATATTCATGTGCAGGTTTTTGTGTGGACATATGTTTTCAACTCATTTAGGTAAATACCTAGTAGTGTGGCTGCTTGATCATCTGGTACAACTATGATCAGCTTTGTAAGAAACTGCCAGGCTGTCCTCCAAGTGGCTATATGATTTTACATTCTTATGCTTAATCAGTTTTTGACAGTAGTGCTGTGATAATTCAATGGAGGAAAGAACAATCTTCCAACCATTTGTGCTGGAGCAATTTTAGATACATTTTGGATAACGAAATTTCCCTTACGTTATAGCATGCATGCACATTAACACTACAGACACACAGAATATGTATACGGAAGGGAAGGAAGATGAAATTATCAACTGCAGTTTAGGGACCAATTACAGCAGTAAGGGCTATGTATCTAGGTACTAACCCTTCTCTTGCAAGTGTACATATATTTTTCCCTAGTAGTAGTAACTAGCCACAATTTGAAGAATTTACAGTGATTCACTGTAAGTGGCAAATCCGAGCTATAGCATGCTCTCAGAGTTCAACTCAGAGCCTAGCAAATCCCTTTACTATCTCTTTGCACAGCAGGTTTATGTATGTTTCCATCCCAAGAGTCAGCACTCATCTCTATCACAATATTATGTAAAGGTGACCAGAACCACATTAACCTGCACACAGAGAGAAAAATTGCCTGGGAAATTTTGTTCTCCTCTTAAATAATGACTGATGTGCGTGGAGGTATAAATACTCCAGAGTCCTTGCCTTTAATCAATGTGGTTTTTTTTCCCACATTTCCTGCAGATCTTCTCTGAAGGATTGAGCTTTCTTGTGGGCTTATCAAATACCTCACTGTATTCCTATGTATCTGTCAATTTTCCTAGGAACATGTAATGATACATCACACTTGTCTCAAGTCTGCCTTTGTGAAATGCAAACGACACCTCACTCATCCCGGTTTATGCCTCTGATCCTGGTAAACTTATTAATAGTGTCCCATTTCACTCTCAAAAATGTTCCAGTTTGTGGGATTGCTTATGTGGTAACCTCCTTATAACGAAAAGAAGTCACAACCTCAATCACATCCCACCCAGAAGGACGAGTTTAGAATACCCTATAAGATACTGAAGGAAAGAAAGTATGAGTCAAAGCAGGTTTTTTTGGATATAATTGGGAAAGACAAAGAAAAGGATCCAACACCACCTTTATGCTGATGAAAACAGGGAACCAAATACCTAAAGGCAGAGTATAATTCATAAATGTAAAATCATTTAGAGTTTCCCACATATTTATCAATTCCATTGCTCTTCCTTTCTACCTGAATTTCAAGATTTCTCCCTGGTATCATTTTCTGCTTGAAGAATGCCCTTTACGACTATTTTTAGTACCTATCCACTAGTGCAAGCCCTCTCAATTTTTATTTATCTGAAATTAAAGTTTTGTTACGTAGTTCTAAATATTTTCTCTTTCAGTGGACATTTTTAGCTATTCATGAAGTGTTCATTTTATTACAGAAAATAGTCTCTATTTTTTATTTTTTCTATTGTAATTTTAAAAAAGATAATTTTCACATCTTCAGTTCAGCAGTGAAACAGAATATATAAACTTCTCCACCAACCTTTTTTTTTTTTTTAACCTGAGATAGACAATTCACCACTCTGTGAGTAGGACAATTATTTAACTATTCTAATAGTATATGTGTTAGAGATTGCTCTTAAATTGGAAATAGAAAAGTCTTAAGGATTCTTTATCAGGCCAAATCACATTTGAAAAAAGCTATTGAAAGACAAAGGCGAAAGAAGGTATATTTTTTTGAATGCTTAATGGCTCCCTGATAACAGAGTGCGGTTTAGTCATAAATTCCTTTATTTTCCCTCTTCCCCAACCCTGGCCGTCTATAGAGATTATTTGGTCAGAAACTATTCAGTTCACACTCAGCACGGTATCTGACTCATAGGACATTTCCATAAATTCATACATATTGCCAGAAGAGTAGTTAACGACTGAGGCCAGTAAAGTAAATTGCAGACTGGAGCCTAGTTTTGAGAATTTCCTGGGAGAGGCGTCCAGGTCCAATGTGAGAAAGGAGTCAGCAATCTGGGCCAGAGATGAATTACTGTAATGACATCTTAATACTCCTAGAATGTGTGTGGCTTTTCTCACTGAATAAAAAAGAACGTAGATGCTTACTTCAAGGATCACAAAGAAAGGCATATATGGGGATGAATGTGCTTACTCCACAGCCAATTTTTATTGAAAAACTTAACAACAGAGCAGATGGAAATAAGTACTGTGAAAACTAAAGCAAAAGGAAACCTTGAGAGATAGAAAAGAATAAGAAAGAACGCATACTGAGCCAACCAAGGACCTAGGAACTGCTGAATAAGCAGGCAACCTATATTTTCAAACAGTAAGGAAGAGATGAAAATGCCTGTGTGTTGAAGAAACTAGAACGGTGTCCACTGATACATTATCGGATGCAGTATTTAGAACTTAACATTTTCTGTTATAGTTATATACACGTCAATGTTTTTACTTTGCCTCCTGGTTTAAAAAACAAAAATCTCAATTCTTCTAGCTCATAGCAAGCGTCTGTCTTTAATTTGATTTTGTTTCCAGGTCTTATAAAATAGCTGGGCACAGCCACTAGATGGTGATTTAATGAAAGCTTTTGTTTCTCCACACACAAAGTTTCAGTTTAAACTAGTGAAAAAATAAAAAAGGAAGACCTTTTTATTCTGAACTTTCCTTACTTGACTTTAATTAATAGTTAAGAAAATGAGCAGTCTGCTCCCCTTCACAGGTGATAAGCTTTTAATGGGATACTTAGATTAACATCACTCATATTCTCTATGGCCATTGTGACTAAGTTTGAGTAAATGGAAAGATACGAAACCCTATTTTAGTATATAAATATAGTTATTTATTTACGTGCTTGTTATAGAGCTATGAAGTATATCCAATGTCAACTAAATACTAATGAACATGACTTTTGTCCTGATACAGTGTTCAACCAGATGCACACAATCATTTGTTTTCATTTTTAATGTACTCTTCATAATGATTATTGATTGTGGTCTTTATTCTACAAAAGCTGTTTTCCACTGATTGGGTTTGTTTTGTAACCAAAGTTTAAGCATATATTGCTAATACTATTCACATAAATGTCTATTTGATACATATTTAATACATAACATGTAATATATAAATATGTATTAATAAATATGCATATAACAATAATGCAACTTTTGTTATACATCCACCCACATTTGAAGAAATAAAGCATAACAAATACATTTGAAGCTACCTGATTACTCCTTCTCAGTTAAGGGATTTCTATGACTTTCTTGTTCCGTGCACTTTATTATACTTCTTAATATATTTGTCCCAAATAATTTAATATGGTTTTGATATTTTATATTTTGTGCAAATGATGTCATACTGTGTGTATTCTTTGACAACTTTATTTCACTCAAAACTGTTGCTGTGATATTCATATTTAGGGCCTTGGCTTATTCATTTTCATGCCTGTTTGATACTGTATTATATGGATATGCCATAATATATGTGGATGTATATCAGTTCATGGGATTTTACATAATTTTTAGTGATTATCAATCTCAAACAACGCTGGCTTGGACATTATTGTATACAGACCCTTGTAGATATAAATGAGCATTTCTCTAAAATCAATTCCAAGAACTGACATTGCTGAGGGCCAAAACTACTTTACCACATTGTGTGAGATTGTTCTTCAGAGTACTTGAACCAGTTTTCATTCTACCTTCAAAAATAGAGAGAATTACATTATTGGACATCCTATTAATTTTAGTAATTATTATTTTAATTTTTATCAATGTAATGGTTGTGGATTGATTTCATTTTAATGCATTTTATTTTAAAATAACTTTTAGTGATGCTAGCATATTGAGTCAAATGCAGAAATTTTGAGGGTTCCAAAGAGTGTGTGTGTGTTTATAAGAAACACTTGTATTTCTGTTATAGCAGCAGTAAGAAACTAAGACAAGGATATTCTTTTACGTTTAGTTTGCTAGGTTTTTTTTTTTTTTAATATCATGAAGCAATGTTGAATTTTATTATGTATTTTCTTCGTTTATTGAGATTATTAAATGATTTTTTATCTTCCATTTTTTTCATTATATTGAATTGCAGTAACTGGTATTTTAAACCAACTGAGATTTCCTGCAATAAACTTACCTGGTGATGACACAGCATTTTTTGTTATTTTGTTTGGGATATATGCATGCATGTTCACAAGCTATATCAGCACGTGATTCTCTCTTCTTGTGTGTATGAATTGATTTTAATTCATGCTTCTCGACTAATAAGGTTGAGGAACTTTTCTTATGCCTTGATTAATTGTGCTTCTTTTTCTTTTGTTAGCTCACAGTACTGATGATCAGCATTTATGTTCTTGGTTTTTAATGATTTTTTAAAATTATTATTGATAATATTTTTCAGTTTTATGTGTTTCGCATATGATCTCCCAAGCTATGATCATGAATTTTTGGTTTAATGTATTGTCTTATATCAATCTTTTACCTTTTGCTTACCTCCATCATTCTTTTTTTTTTTTTTTCAGTACATGTCTTTGGAAAATTCTTTCCTAGCCAGAGATCATGAAGAATATGTTCCTACATGTGTTCTAAAATATTAAAACTTTACTCTTCACAATTAGATCTTAAATCCCTCTGGAATTAATTTGTGCTTCAGGTACAAGGAACAATTATTGTACCTCAACTACTTTTTATTTCCCCAGAGCTATGCAATGTCAGAAACTGTGCTAAGTCATCTTATTAGGTCCCCTAAATATTTTATGTATTCACTTGTGTTTTCTATATTAACATTTATGTCTTCTATTAATAAAGGAAAATTCTGGTTTTTAAATAATCCGTTTTTTCTTTCCTTTTATTTTTATCTCGTGCAGCATAAAATCAACAGCAAGCATCACTGTCTCTTTACTGGTTTTAAGGAATTGTTTCTAATATTTTATTGTTATGTTTGATCATTACCATAATTTTTTAGCAGACATCATTTTTTTTTTTTCAGATCGAGGATGTTCCCTCTATTTTAGATTTTTAAATATATTTAAATCATGAATGCATCTGGATTTTTATCCAATGGATTTTCTCTATGTCTTTTCGGATGACCATAAACTGTGTCTCTGATCTGCTAACACAGTGAACTACAACAGTGAATTGTAACAGTGATTCCTTAAAGCTAAGTCATTCTTAGCACAGTGTTCCTTTCTTTCATGGTGAAAGAATGATTTTTTTTCTTTGTTTAATTACCACTCTGGTTTCAGCTTTCTCTCTCTCTCTTTTTTCAAATTCGGTTAATCTCAACAAAATTGTTTACTTTCTTCAGAGTCCAATGATATATTCAAACACATATATCTTGTAATTGTTGCTTCTACAAGCCAAGAAATGCCAAGTGTTGCTAGCAACCACCAGTAGGTGAAAGGCAAAGATAGACCCTCCTTTATGGTGTTCAGAGAGAGTGTGGCTATACTGATGCCTCAGATTCAGACTTCTAGTCTCCAGAATTATGACATAACAAATTCCTGTTATTTTAAGCCACCTATGAGTCAGAATTAACTCAATGGCAATGGGTATAGTTTGTGGTACATTGTTACAGTAGTCCTAGAGAACTCATAAAATGGCCTTTCAAGTTTCCTACAATGTAAGTGATTCTTTGACTAAAATTATATTAATATGCTACAAGTTAAGTTTCCCCTGACATCTCAATAGCTAGTGATCATAAGAGTTTATTAATCCAACTTGGTGCTTCTTAATGGAAACCACCACCAAACCAGTCTACTTTAATGGAAATTTCCAACAGATTTATAGATATAATCATGACATATTGCAATGCAATTACCTAAATTCAAGACTTCATTGGCCATGTGTTTCACTAGTACAGTAACCTTCAAACTGGTCATTTCCAAGGAGTGTCCTTTTCTTTAAAAAATTATCTCCTAAACTCCGTCTCACTTATATTTCTTAAAGATGTAGCCGAGTGTGTAACTGTCTGTGCCTCCCACGGATTCCTCTTCTAAATGATGACCTTGTTAAATTCCTGTCTAACCCCTCCATGACTGATGGAATATACCATTGCCCACCAATATTTTCTACCTCTCAGGTTTATTGGGAAACTGCTTTCCCACTGATAGAGTGTGCTGCTGTAAGGGGGGAGCTTTTATGACTGTTTGAAAGGAAAGAAATGGCCATGTGCCACACATTACTGTTTTTCCAGGGTATTGCATATTGCTGTTGTTATTAGGTGCTGTCGAGTCGGTTCTGACTCATAGCGACCCTATGTACAACAGAACGAAACACTGCCTGGTCCTGTGCCATCCTCACAATCGTTGTTATGCTTCAGCCCATTGTTGAAGTCACTGTGTCAATCCATCTCATTGAGGGTCTTCCTCTTTTTTACTGACTCTGTACTTTACCAAGCATGATACATCGGTATTGTATGAAGTGTCTGGATTTTGGTAGGAAAAATAGAAAGTTTTAAAACTTTGTTCGGGACACAAAAGTTTCAGTGGACTTTGGGGGGACATATGTTCCACTGGACTCTAAGAGTAGGCCTGTGAGAGGGCAAGAAAAAAAATCCATACTACCTACCAAAAATTCAACACACTCAATGATTCAGCATGCTTCCATTAATAAAATTGCATGGTATCAACAAAAAATTCAAAGCAGAAAACAATTTGGTTTTGATGGCTATATTCTCTTCATTATAAAACCTTAACTCTTTAGGAATGGTAGAGTCCTCTCAAGTTGGCCACAAGTTGCCTCATAGCCCAGCTCTTTCCACCTGTTTCACATGTGTCCATATAATGTCCTTCATTATAACAGAGGCTAATTTTTGATCTTGCATTAGTCATTTGGCCATTTTGTATTTTAACTTTTTAAATTTCAATGTTCTCATTGGGCTAGATGAAACACTCATAAACACACACACACTTACGGATGCCCTTGGTTAGCCAATATGTCCATTGTTCTCTGCCACTGTAAGTTTCCCTGAACAGTATATATGGATTCATTGAAGGATGAAGTAATCTAATCAATGACAGTACTAACAAATTGCCCAATTTTCCTTGTTCTAGGTTACATTTCTCCATCTTTTACAAAATTTTCTTAATAAACACTATTTTACACACTTTATTTCCTTTTGGATACCTTATGCCTACTATATTTTATTAATCTACCACTCTATAACTCCATTCAAAAAGAAATACAAGATTTGTTTTACATAATTGCTCTTAGTTAATTGATAATTGTTTCTAATAACCTCTGTTACGTAACAACCTGCTATAAGTAGATGACATTACCTTGCTTGCTGAAAGTGAACAGGGCTTGAAGCACTGATGAAGATCAAAGACTACAGCCTTCAGTATGGATGACGCCTCAACATAAAGAAAACAAAAACATTCACAACTAGACCAATAAGCAACATCATGATAAACAGAGAAAAGATTGAGATTGTCAAGGATTTCATTCTACTTGAATCCACAGTCAACACCCATGGAAGCAGCAGTCAAGAAATCGAACGACCTGTTGCATTGGGCAAATTTGCTGCAAAAGATTTCTTTAAAATGTTGAAAAGCAAAGATGTCACCTCGAGACTAAGGTGCACCTGACCAAAGCCATAGTATTTTCAATCACCTCATATGCATGCAAAAGCTGGACAATGAATAAGGAAAACTGAAGAAGAATTGATGTATTTGAATTATAGTTTTGGTGAAGAATATTTACTATACCATGGACTACCAAAAGAATGAACAAATCTGTCTTGGAAGAAATACAGCCAGAGTGCTCCTTGGAAGTGAGCATGGCGAGACTTCGTCTCACGTACTTTGGAGGTGTTATCAGGAGGGACCAGTCCCTGGAGAAGGACATCATGCTTGGCGAAGCAGAAGGTTAGTGAAAAAGAGGAAGACTCTCAACAAGATGGATTGACATAGTGGCTGCATTAATCAGCTGAAACATAGTGCGGATCATGAGGATGGCACAGGAAAAATATAATGAAGCTATCCTTATATAGCAATTATATACATTTTAGGTAAAAGTAAATGTATCTCTTAACAGAATTATAGTAGGAAAAAAGCTGTTTAATATATAGCTGTTAATATTTTAAAATATGCTCTGATTATCACCAAAAAATATAGCAGATTTCAGCTATGGGAATGAGGAAACAATATAATTGTTATGTTTTTTCTTTCTTTTTAAGACATCCTAATATATGTTTTTAACATGTCTATTAAAATTTTTCTGCATGTTTAAACATTTTCCAAAGGAGTTAGACAACCAAGACAAATAATTTATCATTACAGTTTTCCTGATGCTGGAATCAATCTTGCCATTTGGTTTATTTACTGCATTAATAAAAATTAAAGCCCACAGTAAGTTGTTACTTCTTCTTAAAATCAGAATGCGTGTATAGGATAAACTTGTAAAACTTTCTGTGTATCTGTTATTAAATAACAATTTGTCCACACTTGAGCATATGTAGTAAGTGTTCCCAGTATGTACCTGAGCCCCACAAAGTCTTACATAAATGATAATTAAGTTTTAAAAACTCTTCCCCTGCTTTGATAACATAAATGATAATAATAGGCAATCAAAAAATTAATTCCTAAATCCCAAGTAAACTAGGTTGCAATACTTTTAATTCCTCCTAATGTGGAATCAACTTCTTTTGTCTTGATATCTAACCTTTTTGATTTTAGCTGGGTAAACTTACGAAAAATTATTTCTTGAATGATGTATTTCTCTTCTTTGCTTTTTAAAATTATTTCTCTTCTTTGCTTGTTAAACAGTATATCTGTTTTTGTTCCCTTGTTTGTTTCTTTTTGTTATACTTTGTTTTTAAGTCTGATGAGTTTTGCTTTATTTGACCATGATTTTGAACTTATAACTCACTTACATCAACATATCAGACAATTTAAATTAAAACAATAGCAAAAGCAAATAAAAACAACAACAATGTCAACAAAAATGGATCTTGATGCTGTAGGTGATCTTAAGACAAAAATAAAAAAGACAAAAACAAAAGAAATCCTTTAAATCATCTTGCATGGTATAATTTAAAATTCGGAATAGGGTATATTTTTGTAGAGAAACATCTTTTTGATTTCTCTTAATTTATGAAATTAAAATCTTTGGAAAATAAAATGTTCTCTTATAGCATTTTATATGTTTGCATGTTTATAAAGTATATTTACATTCTTTTATACATTTGGCCCTTATAATTTTAAACACATTTAAAAAATGGTGATGATAACCAGGACAGTTGAATGAGATAAATTGGCTGTATCTTTTAATTGGTTATCAATAGTCATTTCAATTTTGACATTTGTGAAACCCACACACATATGTTGATAAAATGTGAATTGAAATGATAAATGTCATAGTCAATATTTACACACTGAAACACCTTCCATGACTAAATTATTTAATTACTAAAAAAATTACCATTCCTACATAAATAAGGCTATGTTAATATTCAGATCTGAATGATAAAACTAATTCTTATATAAAGGGGACTAAGTCCCTAGTGACACAAACTATTAAGCACTCCACTACTAGCCAGAAAGTTGGCAGTTCAAACCCATCCAGAAGTGCCTGGGAAGATAGGCCTGCAGATTGCTTCCAAAAAGTTACAGCCTTGAAAACACTATGGTGCAGTTCTACTCTGCACAGATGGGGTCTCCATGAGTAGGAATTGACTCTACGGCAATTAATAGCAACAACAACAATCTATAGAGGGATAAATATATCTATAAAAGTTTATCATTTCTCTTGTGAGAGTTATAATTTAATTTTCACATACATTTAAACTACCCTACTCTAGAAGTTGAAAGTTTATGAAATGAATTTGAATTAACTACAATAATTACTACCTGTGTTCTTATTAAACTGAAATAAGTTTGTTTGTTTTTTAAACATAATTATATTAGATGAAAAGTAAAATCTCAGTAGCACTGGGACTTTTGTCTCCATCCTGGACAGAGGAAAGTTACCAGACTTACCCTCCCACTGAAAATAACTCTAAAACTGAAGGTGCACACCAAGAAGAAAGGTGAGCTAGCGTAAGCTGAGTATGCCTCAACTGGAGAGTAAAATTGAAGTGGCTGGAATTTGTAGGAAGTAACAATAAAAAAGAAGGAGCTTCTGGGGGAATGGGGGAAGCGCCGTAGGACTGAGGACTGAGGACTGGGCTGAACTCAAACAAGGTGAGCATGCAAGGCCTAGCAGAGAACACTGACTTCAGGGAGTTGAATGGAGATAATAAAATCAAGAGAGGCATTACAGTTCCAGGCCATCCATACTGGAGATATCTTGCTGTGCACCTACCTACAGCTTTCAGTGGGACCTCAGAATGGCCAACTATTTGGAGTAATCATCACGTGCTAGAGCAAATACCATACCCTGAACCACTGTAACAATAAAATCAAGGCAGATAAAATAAAAATGTTCCAATGTTTATATAGCTGTTTTTCAAACAAACCTCAAAATCCCTTTCAGAAAGAAAATATTTTCCAGACTTTCTGTATCCAAATAAAGAACAAACAGAAACAGCTTATAATATGATCCAAATGTTGGATTTAGGAAAGGCTTTAAAGTAGCCATTATAAACATGTTCAAGGACTTAAAAAAAAAAAGTCATAATAAGTAAAAAGATGAAAAATATCATCTGAGAACTAAGAGCTATTTAAAAATTATAAAATTTAAAAGCCCAATATCTGAAATTAAATGTTTTGTGGAAGAAGATTGTGGACAAAGGTTTTGTGAAGTTGAAGCTATGCCAATAGAAATTACTCAAATGGAAGAACAAGGTGAAAAAGAGATTTAAAAAATAAACAGAAAGTTATTGATCTATGGGACAATATTAAGCAATTTAATATTCATGTAATGACATTTCAGAGAGAGAGAGATAGGAGAAAGAGAATGTGGCAAAATCTATTGCTTTAAAAAATAATGGCCATCTGAATATGGACAACAAAGCTTTAAGGGAAATATTTGCTTTTAAATCATCTTTACTTGTACCTCATTGTCTCAAAGTTATTCACACGTCCAAACTTAGCTGTGAGTAATATTAAGAAATGTTATTTTTATTTTGGGTGATCATGTTCCCAGATAAAAACTAAAGAAACTATGTGAGAGAATGGGAGCACATAGAGGAAGTTAACAAGAGTCTTTGTCACATCTGCAAGGCAGTCCACTGCTTTCAGCTGATTGCTTTAGCCACGGTGCCACCAGGGCTCCATGTATATATATATATATATATATATGGGAACTTAAATACTTGCAAGAAGAAACTATATATATATATATATATATATATACATGAACATCAAAAGTGTAGACTTTACTATGCTCATATAACCATATGTTACCTCAGCCTCTTACCTTAATATTTTTAGAGAAACTTCTCCTCCCCAATTGTCAGAGGATCCTCCACTGCCTCACTTAAATTGATGTTGCAGACTATTGGTTATTGTTTAAGGAAGAGATTGAATAAGACTAAACTAATCACATATCCTCCAAACTCTACCTTCCAGTCAATGCTGAGAGTTCAATGATTGGTTCTCAGCCTATTTTGAAGATCCTTTCCTGGGATTTAACAGTGAATACAGTGAGAAATACATATGTATTTATATATGTATATGTAAGTATGTATGTATTTACTTATTTATTTATTGTTAACATCACCGAAATACATACATGTTATGTGTTTTTGGCTTCCATGTTCCACCACACAGACAGCGGCAGGTTGAGAAGAATGAAGCAGATATATAGAGAAAAGTCAAAGAAAGAGTAAAGTAACTTTCTTGTTTCCCTACGAGACCTAGGGCTCCAGTCTGAATTTTGAGGTCCTGAATAGGACTCCATGAAACATTCCACTATCCTTACAATAAATGACAGGGCAGTGACAGGAATGACTGGGCATAATTCGCCGGGGATAGCTTACTGTTATGTAGAGAACGTGTCTTCTTATCCAATTGATTATTAAAATTCTGCTGTACTGAGTATTCAACCTTTGGTGAATATTCACATGAGACGCAAATATCTTCAATTTTTTGCCCGTTTTGAGAAGTAGATCCACATATCTCTTCCCCAGAACTCCTTGTCATCAAATTTAAATTATGTTCCTTCCAAGTCCCTGTCCATTCCAGCCAAACCACTGGCCACAGCCTATGAATTGTTACATGATCACACATTTGGCCATTTCTCCAACTTTAGGTTCCTTCCACTGTTATCTCACACCCTTAATATTCACTCCCATACATATTCCCTGGATTTCTGTCTGAATAAAATTTAAAAAATCATGTAGTTGTTTTGAAGTGTAGCATACCTCCTTCTGGGTCATATTTTGTACCTTACCTTTCAGAGTCTGCTGGAACTTGAGTCCAGCTATAGGTTTAGAAGCAAAGATGGGTGGTGGAGTTGGGTCCTGAGGACAATAACCAGTGTCCTCCAAGGCATCTGTCTCAGGAAGGCCATTATAGGTTTCTCAGGCAAATCCGGATTCATCTCCTCAGATGGGGGGTGGAAGGGCCACTTCTACAGGCAGAGAAGACTCAGCAGAATTTAAGGGCTCAGTGTCCTCAGCTTCATCATAATCTGCCCATATATTCCTGTTCTGATTTTCATGATCCTATTTCTTCCCAATCAATGCCCTTGCTTTAACATTAAGCATCTTGGGAGATAGGGAATTCAATTGGAATTGTAATTCATCCACTGCTAGGATTGATTCAGACTGATTTTCAGAAATTTCAACTCTGTGACTATGGAAGATAAGGTTTTCTGTCAGGTTATTCATACAGCACTTGATCTTGGAATTTCTCCAGGGAAATTAAGAGCAACCAGACAATGTCATTGTACTTATCGGTTTGACAAGATTGCTCTAAGCTTTCAAAGATATGATTACCCAGAACCTTGTCTCTCATAAGTATTTAATTAGGAATGTCCAGTGGTGATAGCTGGTATAACTGAATTGCCTCATCATGCTGTGGACTATCTGTGCCCTCTTTACTACTTGAGATAGAGTCATTAAACCCAAATCCCACTGCTGTCGAGTAGATTCCAACTCATAGCGACCCTATAGGACAGAGTAGAACTGCCCCATAGAGTTTCCAAGGGGTGCCTGGTGGATTCAGACTGCGACCTTTTAGTTAGTAGCTGTAGATCTTAACCACTACATCACCAGGGAGTCTTCAGTGTCTTTAAATCCAACCAGATTTGAGAACGAATTGAAGAAACCCCAAAACTAGTTCAGATAACTCATCCTTAAAATTCTATTCCTCTAGAACCAGTCTCAATATTAGTTATACATTATCTATGTATCTGTATCTGTACCTGTATCTGTATCTAGATCTATACCTAGGGTGGCTATGAGTCAGAATTGACTCGATGGCAATGGGTTTTTTATAGAAAGAGAGAGAGAAATTTATTTTAAGGAATTTATTCACACAACTGCAGGAGACTGGCAAGTCCAAAATCTACAGGTCAGGTGACAGGCTGAAGGTTTCATCAGTCTTGTGTCCCAAAATCTGTAGATGTGGCAATGGGAAGAGAGTAGTTTTTGCAGCTTGTCTATTTATAGTACAGAGGAAGAATACACCCTGGGGGATTTTTGTTCTCAAGGCCTTCAATTGATTGGTTGAGGCCCACACACATTTTAAAAGGTAATCTGCTTTATTAAAGGGTAAGTGATTGAACCACAAGCAAATACTTCATAACTGCAAATAGGTTAACATTTGACTGAACAACTGGTCACCATAACCTAGCCAATGCCCCCCTCAAAAAAAAAAAAAAAAAATGAATCCATTGCCATAGAGTCCATTCCTATTCACGGCGACTCCATGTGGTTTTCTTGCCTGCAACCTTTCCTAAAGTAGATTGCTTGGCCTTTCTTTCACTATGCCACTGGGTGGGTTTAAACCGCCAATCTTTAGGTTAGTAGTCGAGCACTAACTGCTTGCACCACCTAGGGACTTCAGCCTAGCCAAGTTGACACATAAAATTAACCATCACAAATCATATGAGTACAAATGATTTCATAAGCATGTTAATAACACCTTTATTCATTGTAGACAGAACTGAAAACTGTTCAGTGTCATTAGCAGGAGAATGGCAAAAAAAAACGTGGTATGTCCATATGTTATGGATTGAATAGTGGCCCCCAAAAGGTCTGCTGAAGTCCTAACCCTTGTAACTGTGCATGTGTCTTTGCTTATAAATAGAGTATTTGAAGATATTTCAGTTAGGTTAAGATGAGTTTATACTGGAGTAGAGTGTGTCCTAATTCTCAGTTAGGTTAAGATGGGTTTATACTGGAGTAGAGTGTGTCCTAATTCTCTATAATTGGTACCACTATGAAAGAAGAAGGGAGCCCTAGTGGTACAATGGTTAAGTGCTTGGCTACTAATCAAAAGGTCAGCGGTTCGAACCCACCAATCGCTTTGTGGAAGAAAGATGTGGCAGCCTGCTCCTCTAAAGATTGCAGCATTGGAAACTCTATAGGGCAGTTCTACTCTGTCCTTAGGGTCTCTGTGAGTGGGAGTCGACTTAATGGCAATGGGATGAAAGAGAAGATGCACAGAGACAGAGAGACTGAGGGAAGGAGGCCATGTGAAAATACATCTCCAAGTCAAAGAATGGCAAGCACGTCTGGGCTAGAGAAGATACAACAGAGACATAGAATAGTTTCTCTCTCAGAGCCCTCAAAAAAATCCTTGTGGCCTATATTTATTCTGAATTCAGACTCCTAGCCAGCAGAATTGTGAGACAGTAAGTTTCCATTCTTAAAAGCTACCCACTTTGTGGTATTTTGTTATGGCAACAAGTGGAAACTAAGACGTTATATAATGGAAAATAATGCAGCAATAAACCAATAAACTCTTGCTGCATGAAACAGTGTGAATTGATCTCAAAAAGATTTTGTTGAATAAAAGAAACAAGACACAAAAGGGTACATACGGTATGATTCCATCTGATGAGCTTCAAAAACTGACAAAACTAAATCTATGATGATAGATATCAGAACAGAGGTGACCTGAGTCGGCGGTGTGTGTGGACTGGAAGGAGACGTGAGGGAAATTTTCTGTGATGATGAGAATTTTTATTTTGTTCTCGGTGTTGGTTACACTAGCATAAGCATCTGCCAAAGCCATCACATTTTACTATTTACATCTATAGCATTTCTCTGTATATAAATTTTACTTCAATAAAACTAAAATAAACAACAAAAAAAAAACTTGTTGGAGGAGAAAATGAGGTTTTGGGGACATAGAATTTGGAAGTTGTGGAATTCTTTCCAGAGCCTGGGCCTCTGTTTTACACATTCAAGTCACTTTCCCCTAATTCACTCCACTGAGAACTAAGGCTAATAATGTTCTTACCCTGAAGCCGTGGGGACAGTTGGGAATTCTTAAAAGGGTAGAGAATAAGAAAATGGTCTTGCAAAATGTACTCTGAATTAATATACACTTTGTTTGCTAAGGGTAAAATGTACCGGTATAAGTGAGAATGAAGCTCATATTTGTATATGAATTTAATTTAAAATTTGAGTGCCCTTGTTCCAGTTATATCCCTCTTCATCTACGTCTATCCCGTTTTAAAATGATTTTGTCAGTGACTGGAGGACAGAGATATTGAACTTACCATATATATATTCTTTAATTGTAATACTTTATAAACCCACAAAGACTATCTTTTGATTAAAATACTGTACCTGGATTCTTTGACACTAATGTTATCATAGAAGAACAGTAAGATTACTCAGAATTTTATTTTCCTTTAATATTTCAATGTTCAAAATATGTTTCTGACATATTTTCATCGACTATCAACCTTTCAAGGAAAATTTATTATAAAATTCTTGTGCAATAAATTTAAAAATAATATTGAAGTACTGACTATTTAGTATATGTTGTATTCTAAAATTTACAGTCAATTTTAATAGAGTTTAGTTTTCCTTCTTAGTTGTAAGAAAGGTAAGAACATACAGAAATGTGTTCGGGACACTGAAATCAATTTTGCATCAGGAGAAAACTGTTTATCTTCGTGCAGACATTTATGTGTAGTCAATAAATCATTTAATCTACTTTAAATTATTTTGCACAATAATGCCTAACTAATGTGAGGATAAGGTTAAGCCTTCTATTGACAAGTAGTAAGTCATCTCATTTAACTTAATCCATTGTACTACTGTAAATGTCACTCCCCCAAGCTCTCCTTAGAATCAATATCCTCTACTGTCTTCCCTGTCAGGTAAGATCCAGTCTGCCTATGTGATTATCTGAGACTATTGACTCCCCTCCTATTAGAAGCTAATAACATGCACATTGAACATTTTTAACATAAACAGATGACTATTATTATACAATTATTTTTAATCAGAAATTTACATGTTTTAAAAACATGAGAGTTCTTTTTCTGGCCTTTTATGATACTAACCCTTTTTCAAGAAGGCCCTCTTGCAAAGCTTATTTATTTGATTTAGTGATTATTTCTCCAAACTTTTTCATCTGATTTAAAAGATGCTTATGTTGACAAACTGGTGCCAATTAGGACAGAAAATATGACTTTCATATATTTAGGAGTATAAGCATTGTTAACTTGTCTTTCGGCATACGGAGTGTACTTAACTTTAATATACAGAAGTTCAATATTCTCCATATTGTCAAAATGCTGCCAATCTGGCCTAAAGAAATTCAGACTATTTAAAATACATATATATGTATATACACATATATATGTATAAAACAAACTCTAAGCCCCTGCTTTCCACATCAAGAAGTAGGTTGAAAATTTGCTCTTCCACCCAAAAAGAGTTTATCTTCCAATGCCTTCTGTAGAAATAGCCAAAGAAGGTGACAGACATAGAAATACACATCAGAGGATGGAACCAAGAGCCAAAAAGAACAATGGACTGGAGAGCTACATCCAGGGAAGAGAGTATAGATCTAATAAAGAATCATTTCCTGCTCTTAGAACAGGGCAGGGTTTCCCAGCTTTGTCACTATTGACATTTTGGGTTGAATTAGCACTACTGACGGATGTTTTGAGCTGAATAACTTTCTGTTGAGGGGAGCCCTACCGTGAATGGCAAATGTTTAGCAGCATCCTTGTTCTCTGCACACTGTGTGTCAGTATCCCCCTCTACTTCTCAATTTTGACAAGTATCCAGACACTGCCAAATGTCTGCTGGGGAGCAAACTCACCCCTGGATGAGAAGCAGTAGAGGAAGGAGACTGAGCGATATTTTTCCAGCAAGATTTCAGAGGCACTATAGACCAGTGAGGAGTCCATGAGCAGTGCAAAGGAAAGGCTGCTAAGGGAAAAGTTAGAGGTGCAAGTTCACCCAGAGGTGCCTTGGAAGAAAGGCCTGGTGATCCACTTTTGAAAGAAAATAAGCCACCGAAAATCCTATAGAACACAATTCTACCGTGATGCATATGGAGTCACCATGAGTCATAATGATTTGATGGCAATTTTTTTTTTTTATGGACCAGTGAATACTATATGCTTTCCATTCTGTCCCTTTCCAAATAGGAGTGTTTGTTGCAAGCCTTCTATTTCTCTTGCTCGATTGTATGTTGGGAATTTGAGCGGTAGGTAACTTCATTTCATATGTTTCTGGATCAAGAGCTTGGTACAATGGCAGAACTGAACTTTTGGGGTTCAAGGATGGGGCCGATCATATTTTGCATGTGGAAAAGAAGTGAGTATCTGTGGCCAAGAGGGACGAATTTAGACCATGTCATTATGGGTCCTAATTTTTTATGCCATGTGACTCTGCAGTTCTTCCCAGTATGGATGTGATATACACTTCCCACTCCTTTACTTCAAGTTCAAAAACTTGGCCTGTTTGGCCTATAAAATGAGACAGAAAGGACCGTGTGCCAGTTTTGATTGGGTTTCCTCATTTACCTTATTGTGCTTCTGCCTTTGATATGAGACATATGCCCAGGCTATCCAGTGGTTCCAGAAAGACAATGAGAAACATTTATAGCAGAGTCACTCTGTTGCGTCCCCCTAGCAAGGACCAGCCTAAATTATCCATCCTACAGATATGTGACTGTGTCAGCCATAATCAATAAAACCGCCTCAGGAAAAGAAGACGGGCCCCAGAGTGTCTGTACTGTTTGATTCCATTTAAATGAAGCTGAAGAGCAGGAAAAATTATTTTATGGTATTACTAATCAGTACAGCTAGAATGTGCCTTAGAAGCAAGTATGGTGAGACTACGTCTCATGAATTTTGGACATATTATTAGAGGGGACCAGTCCCTGGAGAAGGACATCATGCTTGGTAGAGTAGAGATCAGCAAAAAACAGGAAGACTCTCAATGACATGAACTGACATAGTGGCTGCAACAATGGGCTCAAGCATTGCTATGATTGTGAGGATGGTGTAGGACTGGGCAGTGTTTCATTCCGTTGTACATAGGATCATTATGAGTCGGAACTGACTCCACAGCCCTTAACAACAAACAACAAAAACTAATCAGAACAATGGCTACCTATGGATGGTGGGGATAGAATAAAAGAAAGCGCTGAGGAACTCTGTGAGGTGATTGGAGTGTTCTATATCTTGATAGACATATTGGTTATACTGTGTATTTATTTATCAAAACTTATTGGATTATAATCTCAACATTTATTTATTTTAGTGTAAATTTTATCTCAACTTTTTTAATTACAATGATAAAAAATAGTATATATGAGTTTCAAACTAATAGAAAGAATTGGGAACAAAAGCAAAATAGATTGGTATAATATAAAGAAGAAAATGGGGGCAAAAATAGCAATAAAAATTTTGGTAAATAAAAAAACCAAAATAGCATAATAAAAATAATTCCAAACATATCTGTAATTGAAAGAGGTAAACAAAATAAACATAACATTAAAAAAAAGAGACTCTCATATTGTATAAAAGTACAATCTAGTTCTTTTCTTCTTTTGTTTTTTCCTGAACAATCCAGTTCTACAGAACAGGTGAGCAGAGCAAGTTAGATGTCTCTAAGGAAGGGCATCCTGGCACAGGGTGTTGGAGCTGGAGCATGGTGAGGAGGCTTCCGTGGGTAGGAATAGCCTGGCATGAGATTTCATAGCCTGAGTGGGAGAAAGAGCGCATCAAATGAAGGGATGCCTGGGATGAGATCTCAGAGCCAAAACAGGATGGAAAGGGTGCTGAAAGTGTGGGAAAGCTCTTCGTATGATGCCAAAACCTTGCAGGTAAGGAATCCACTCTCTTACTCAGATGGTTGTCCTAGTGTGTAGGTTAGGGGCCTAAACAGGGTGAAAAGGGACTACACTGAGGGCCCTGTGGTGGGGTGTCAGATATTAAGCAGAGTGTAGAGGAGTGTACATGGCTGGAAGACCCAAGTGGGTTTTCAGAGTCTGAGCAGAATAAGAGATGCAGTCTAGTGAAGGTATTGGAGTCTAAGCATGGAGAAACCTGGAAGACATCACCTTAAGCTAGTGATCACATTGGACGTCTCCAGCAATGAGGGGAAAATGCAACTTAGCAGAAAGCAAAGAGAAAAATGCACCATCACTTATGTTCCTACTGAAGATACATAATCTGAATCCAATTGGGAGGAAATATCAGACAACTGAAAAATTAATGATATTCCATATTTAGCTGTAAACATCAAAATACCAAGGTAATAAAAATCAAAGAAAGACTGAAGAACTGTTCCAGAATGCTCAAGACATGATTCACACGGAAACCTTTTGGTATAGAGGACATTATTGACAATTGGCAAAAATTGAATGGGTCTGAGAATTAGATGGTAGTAATGTATCAATATTAATTTCTTGGTTCTGATGATTGCAGTTATGAAGGATAATATAGAAATAAGCACTTAAGTATTTAGGGGTAATGGGACATCTGATCATTAACTTTCAAATGACTTAGACAAAGTAGAAAATTTAGGAAAATTGATGTTTTATACTAGCCACCCTTTAAGTTTGAAATTGGGGCATATGTATATACATCTACACATATATATTTTGCATGTGCACACATACAATATAATACAAAAAATTGTACTGCAAACGTTGAATAGTGAAATATTCAAACATAAGTCGGATGTAAAGACAAGAATTCCTGTTATTACCTCTTTTGTAAAACATATGTGGACCAATCACCCAGTCAAATTAAAACAAAACAAAGATTGGAAAGAAAAAAAAAAGTGTTTATATTTTTATAGAATACACTTGTCTTCATAAAACCTTTAGGGAGAATCTGGAAACTATTAGAACTATTTAGAAAATTCAGCAAATTTGCTGCATATATTTAAAAGAGGACGTGGAAAGAAGGATATCATTGTTGATGTCAGATGGATCTTGGCTGAAAGCAGAGAATACCAGAAAGATGGTTACCTGTGTTTTACTGACTATGCAAAGGCATTTGACTGTGTGGATCATGATAAATTATGGACAACATTGCAAAAAATGGAAATTCCAGGACACTTATTTTTGCTCATTCAGAATCTGTACATAGATTAAGAGGCAATTGTTTCAATAGAACAAGGGTATATTGAGTGGTTTAAAATCAAGAAAGGTGTGCATCAGGGTTGCATCCTTTTACCATACTTATTCAATCTGTATGCTGAGCAAGTAACCCTAGAAACTGGACTATATGAAGAAGAAGGTGGCATTAGGATTGGTGGAAGACTTACTAACAATCTGCAATATGCAGATTACACAATTTTGCTTGCTGAAAGCGAAGGGGACTTGAAGCACTTACCGATGAAAATCAAAGACTACAGCCTTCAGAATGGATTACACCTCAATATAAAGAAAAAAAAAATCCTCACAACTGGACCAATAAGTGGCATCATGATCAATGGAGAAAAGATTGATGTTGTCAAGGATTTCATTCCACTTGGCTCCATAATCAACACCCATGGAAACAACAGTCAGGAAATCCAACAACATATTGTATTGAGCAAATCTGCTGCAAAAGACCTCTTTAAAGTGTTAAAAAGCAAAGATGTCACTTTGAGAACTGAGGTGCACCTGTCCCAAGCCATAGTATTTTTAATTGCCTCATATGCATGTGAAAGCTGGACAATGAATAAGGAAGACCAAAGAAGAATTGATGCCTTTTAATTATGGTGTTGGTGAAGAATATTGAATATACCATGGACTTCCAGAAGAATGAACAAATCTGTCTTGGAAGAAGTACAGCCAGAATGCTTTTTAGAAACAAGGATGGCAAGAATTTGTGTCATGCACTTTGGACATGTCTTCAGAAGGGATCATTCCTTGGAGAAAGACATCATGCTTGGTAAAGTAAAGGGTCATGGAAAAGAAAGAAGACCCTCAATGAGATGGATTGACTCAGTGGCTGCACCAATGGACTCAAACATAACGATGATTGTGAGGATGATGCAGGATCGGGCAGTGTTTTGTTCTGTTGTACATAGGGTGGCTATGAGTCGGAACTGAATCAAGGGCACCTAACAGCAACAACATTAACAATTTCTATACACAACGACAAAAGTAGTAGAAAATTTTAATAAAAACTATTCACAATAGCACAAAACTATGAAGTTACTAGGAATACATCTATAATATTATGCAATACCTTTGTGAAAAAATAACAAAATTTACTGAAAGACATAAAAGAACGCTTAAATAAGTGTGGAGTAAAACCATGTTTATGGATGGGATAATTATGATGAAGATAGCATATTACCATAAGTTATTTATAAATTTACTGAAATGCCAGTAAAATATCTATATCCAAATAACATTTTATGCAATTTATGAAGTAGATGATTAAATGCATTAGAAAATAAAAATGTACAAGAATAATTAAGATGATGTTAAAGAATAAAGTTTGACAAGCTCTACCTCATACTGAGACTTATTAAAAAGTATCAGTAAATTGGCCAATGTGGCATTGCTGCAGGATTAGACAGATACATCAATAAATCTGAACAGATAACATAGACAGAGCTCAGGTATAAATGAAGCTAGGTTACCTGCTGTCCATATGGAGAAGAAGTAATCTAGATCCCTATCTCACTTAATAGAATGTAACATTTCATATGAATTAGAAATCTAAATATGAAAAACAAAACTTTAACACATCTAGATATTGAGGAAAGAATATTTTGGGAAGAGATGGATTTTTAAAATAAGACATAAAAAATAAAACTTAAATGAGAAGATTCATATATACAAGTATATATTTTTAAATGGTGCAAAAATATATGAGAACAAAATTGAAAGATAACCCTCCAACTGGGAGAAGATATTTTAAAAACAAATAACCAATAAATAATACAAATTCAGACTATATAAAAATGACTATGTATCAATACTGCAAAGAAAACAGGATAACTATTCACTTAACAAAAATGTCAATCTAACCAGTAATCAAGAAGACGTTAAAAACAACACGAAACATTATTTTATAGTTATCAGAGGAAAAAAATTTAAGAGTCTGAAAGCATTGCATCTTGGGGTATATTGGGGGGTCTTAGACATCATTGGTGACTTTTAGTCACTTTGGAGAGTAATTTGGCAATAACTTAGAAGTCCCTGAGAGGCGCAAACAGTTAACACACTCGACTGCTAATTGAATGGTTGGAGGTTCTAGTCCACCCAGAGTTGTCTTGGAAGAAAGATATGGTGGTCTACTTCCAAAAAATCAGAGCACAGTTCTACTCTGACACACATAGGGCTGCAAAAAGTCAGAACTGACTCCATGGCAACTTGTTTTTGACAATAGGAAAACAACATATTTGCTTCTGGATATATACATTTAGAGCAAAAGCAAAAATTTATGCACATTTAAATTACTTTACTATATTATTTGACATTTTAATGTATTGTTCCACAAAATGCCTGCTCATCCGGTATATCTATTTTTTATAGTGTTGTTTTTCTTCATATTTTTTGCTATTCTAAGATATTATAATTCTTAATATTTCAGGGATGCATATTTTAAATCTAGTCTATTTTTTGTCATTTTACTCTGTGGTCTATTTCTACAAATATGTTTAAATTGTTTTTTATTATTTTATGCACCTATACTTGTCAAGTTCTTTTGACTCTTTCATACACATAGTCTAACATTTTTATAACTTTGATATAGACATATATTCACCCTGATGAAACAAGAAATTAAAATTATGAAATCATGCTGTGAAGTCTTGTAAACATAAATTTTTATGAGAAATTTGCCTCTTATGTTAGGAAAGCTTTGTTTTGTACTTACCATTGGAAGAATTTAGTTTTGTATTTGTTTTTAAACAGGAATTGGTGTCTTATTTTATCAAATGACTTTTCAGCTTCTGTCAAGATGATAAATATCATGGGAAATAATGAGCTTAGAGAATAAGACAATATTCCTGGCAGCAGCAGGAAAAAGATTTGAGAGCACAAGAGCTGTGTATGATTAATTTGATTTTAGGAGTGTTTGCTTCATAAATAAATTTCTGAGGTTCTTTATATCCTTTCTAGAATGTGATATGTAACAGTTAGTGTATTATAACTAATCAGAATTGAAACTGGCCTTATCACTGGGACAGAATCCTGGATATGCTCTGATGGGCCAGGAATTAATCATTCAGTTGATGGATCGTGGAGAAGTTTAGGTAATCCCAAGGATTCAACAAGAGCAGGTAGAATGAGATGGGACCCTGGATTGCATCAACTATTTAGCAAATGTATTTTTAAATATATAAAAATTTACCATTTGGTATTACATATACATATACATTACCAGTATATGTCAGTTGAATATCACCCCTTTACGTATAAATAATTGATTAAAATAACATCTATATATATTGTCTATTAAAAAAAACAATTAACTTAATAGTAGCTAAACAAGTGATTATTATCATGAGCTAGGAAGTCTTCCAAATGAATTAATCCTTCATCTTTACTTTTTTCAAGTTATCATTCACCTTTGCATCTCTTAATTATTCAAGTTGTTCGCACAGTGTTTTTAGCGATACAATCCCATGGAATTGTGGATGTAGTCTATTCATCTCTCCCTGGATATATAAAATAATTTTAAATTATTTCATTTTGTCATTGAGGATGGATATGTATTTATAATACATAAGTTGAGTGTAATTTTATAATCATTAATTACATATAATTTATTAATTACCTTTAATAAATATATTAGTTATCAAAAAACTTGCTAGCACTAAAATTATGAGTATCTGCTTCTGAGGTTCTCAATGAGGGGCTGCAATACCACCACATGGAATATTTGGAAATGTTTGGGGACATTTGTGATTGTCACAGTGATTAAAAGATGTAACTGAATTTAGTAAGGATTGGTAAACCTCTTGTAATGCAGTCTTACACACAGAAGCACCGTCCAAACAACTGCAAAGAATACCCGCTTTGCAATCAGCTGATCTATGGTGTTAGGAGCTATGCAAAGATTCAAACAAGGGAATGTAACATGTTGAAAGATGTATGTCACTGTCAAACGAATGTATGACATTTGCAAGTAGGCTAGTACATTGTTAAATTTGAGCAACTAATCCGTAAAACTATATTCTCTCTCCCTGAAAAGGACAGTTTGGATATTTACCTCATAAATTATACATTGTTTTTGCTAGGAATTTCAATAAGTATGTGGCACAGCTCAGCAAAAAACAAATCTATCTACCTATCTATAAGTATATATATAGTTACCTGCGTAAATGTATTTCTAAATACATGTGCATCAGAGATCTTAGAAGCCCTGACGTTCTTTGCCAAAAAAATCATAAACACTTCCATATTTAATTCTATTATTTTAACTGTAATAAGTGAGATCAAATATACTATCTTGGTTTTCCTATTTCACAGAGTGCTCCTAATTAGTTTCATATTGTCCAATTCATGTCTAACTCAGAATGCTGAAGCACTTCAGAGCTCAGTCTTCAGACCCGTTTACTGTTTACAATCACTTCTTAATTCGTCTCCTCAAGCCCCATGACTTAAAAACCCTATTAAGTTGTAACTCTTACATTTCTATTTCCATTCCTGACCCTTCCCCCTGTCAGAATTGTAAATCAAACTGTCAATTGCAATACACATTCCCACACAGTATTCAACACTAAATGCCCATAAAGTCTCCACTGAGAAATGCCCAGGCATCTTACTTTGATGATGAATATGCATTTCAAACTCAAAAAGTTTTAAAGCAACCTTTTTAGTTTCCTCCTCAAACCTGCTTCTTGCCCAGTTTTTCTTTTCTCATCTCAGTCAATGGCTACTCCATCCTTTCATCCACACTGGCCCAAAATCTCTGCCACCCATTTCCAGATAATCAGCAAATGCTGCAAGTTCTACTTCAGCATGGGTACCACAGGTGGAGACAAGTATAATTCAATTTATGAGAAAGTATCAAAAATGAGTCATTTTAACCAATTTAATTGCTGAGTATGTGTTTTTAAAATACTAAATTAAATATTAGCAAGTAGAATCAAACAATCATTCGCCATTTCAAAATTGTTAACATGACTAAGCAGGGATTAGCCCAATAGTAAGAGGGTGATTTTATACCAGCATATCTATTAATATGATATGTTATCTATAAATAATAAAATCAAATAATTAAACCAATTTAGCTAAATATTTGATAAAATTTAGCAACCAGGTTTAATGAAAAATTATAAATAGAAGAAAACATTAAACATTAAAGAAAAACAAATATTTACTTTGCCAAAACCAATACTCTAACCAGCATTGAAAACCTTTATTCTAAATGGTGAACCCATAAAACTATTTCATAATGTCCTAACGAAAGAAAGTTTTTGCCTCATGTCAGCTTAATTACTCCACGTTTTCATGGAGGGTATAGGTTATGCAGAGAAAAAGTGAAGTATTTTTCTATATTTTGTTATATGAAAAGGAATAAAATCATTTCTTATTCTTATCATGTAATTATATACCTAGAACATCTAAGAGATTCTAGCAAATAGCTACTAGAAACAATAATGAAATTTGGTAAGATGTAGTCATGATAGAGATAGAAAAATGAATAGCTTATCCCAATACTAGTAAAAACACTGAGAATTGGGAATGGAAAAAACATACCACTCACAGAATTGTAGATATTTGGAAATGTTTTGAAATATGAAAGATTCACATAATAACATGAAGAAATGGAAAGGAATTTCATCTTCTCACGTAAGAAAAATTCACTTAAAAAAGTCAGTTCTCTAACAAATATATAATTTAATGCAATTCCTATAAAAATTTGAGTTTTTTACTTGGGTCAAATGAACCTAATTTAGATCCACAATCAACACCCAAGGAAGCAGCAGTCAAGAAATCAAAAGACTCATTGCATTGGGAAATCTGCTGCAAAAGACCTCTTTAAAGTTTTAAAAAGCAAAGACTTCAGCTTGAAGACTAAGGTGTGCCTGACCTAGCCCATGTGTTTTCAGTTTCCTCATAATGTGAAAGCTGGACAATGAATAAGGAAGACCGAAGCAGAAGAAAAGTTAATGCCTTTGAATTGTGGTGTTGGTGAAGAATATTGACTATACCACCGACTGCCAAAAGAATGAACAAATCTGTCTTGGAAAAAGTACAGCCAGATTGCTCTTTAGAAGCAAGGGTGGTGAGACTGTGTGTTACATACTTTGGACATGTTATCAGGAAGTATCAGCCCCTGGAGAAGGACATCATGCTTGGTAGAGTAGAAGGTCAGCAAAAAAGAGGAAGACCCTCTATGAGATGGATTGACACAATGGCTGCAACAGTGGGCTCAAGCATAACAACGATGGTGGGGATGGTGCAGGATTGGGCAGTATTTCATTCTGTTTCACATAGGGTTTCTATGAGTTGAAATCAACTCTATAGTAACTAGCAATAACAACAACAACAGATTACATTCAAAGAAAACATGTTCAATAGTCAAGAGAATTTTGGAAAACACAAAATGAGAAATTATTGTAGATATTAGAATGAACTATAAAGCTATAATAATTAGCACAGTATGGTAATAGAATATAATTAGAAAAATAAATAAATAGAAGAGAGTTGAGAACTCAGGTGAAGATTCCACGTGTATACAAAAATTAGATTTTAATATATTGCAGTGTTAGTATTTACATTGTTTAAAATGTAGTCTGTTTAATAAATTGTAGTAGCATAATTGACTAAACATGTAGAAAAAACAAACCTGAATCCCTAAATTTTATCATAATCACATTATGATGAAATGCGCTACAGTTTCTGAATTCAGATATTGTGAATTCAGGCTTCACACCACACGTAACACAGAAGTTTCACTACTCTTACAGACATCTTCTCTCCTGATCTCTCCACTTTGGGGCTAGATCACAAATACGCTTGTTGCTTCCCTGGACTAATGTGATAAGGCTTTTCTTTCCTTTTTTCCCCTAGTCCTTAGTGAATGCTATATTCTGCTATATGAGGTAGCTTAATTCTCCATTGTCTCAAGCACTGGAGGACAAGTTCTTCTCCCATCGTTTTTAATATGAATAGTCTCGGTTTTAATCATAAACTTGTGTATCCATCTGTGCTTCCCTTGAGTCTTTAGAGTTCATCTCTTCTTGATTTTTCTGATTTTGAATTATTTCTTTGTTTCTTGCACTAGAATAGTCCCTTTGTTAGCTACAAGCTAGACTTTATATTAAAATATGTTTTTGTGTGTGTGTGTGAAGCTGTTGTTGTTAGGTGGTGTCCAGTCGGTTCCGACTCAATGACCCTCTGTACAACAGAGTGAAACACTGCCCGGTCCTGTGCCATCCTCAAAATCATTGTTATGCTTGGTGCTCATTGTTGTAGCCACTGTGTCAATCCATCCTGTTGAGGATCTTCTTCTTCTTCACTGACCCTCTACTTTACTAAGCATGACGTCCTTTTTCAGGGACTGATTGCTCCTGGTAACTTGTCCAAAATACATGAGATGAAGTCTTGCCATCCTTGCTTCTAAAGAGCATTCTGGCTGTACTTCTTCCAAGACAGATTTATTCGTGCTTCTGGGAGTCCATGGTGTATTCATTGTGCTTCTCTAACACTAAAATTTAAAGGCATCTGTTCTTCTTTGACTTTCCTTATTCACTGTACAGCTTTCGCATGCATATGAGACAATTGAAAACACCATGGCTTGGGTCAGGTGCACCTCAGTCCTCAGAGTAACAACTTTTCTTTTTAACACTTTAAAGATGTCTTTTGTAGCATATTTGTCCAGTGAAATAGGTCGTTTGGTCTTTTGACTGCTGTTTCCATAGGTGTCGATTGTGGATCCAAGTAAAATATAATCCTTGACAACTTAAATATTTTCTCCATTTATCATGATGTTGCTTATTGGTCCAGTGGTGAGGATTTTTGTTTTCTTTATGTTGAGGTGTAATCCATACTCAAGGCTGTAGTCTTTGATCTTCATCAGTAAGTGCTTCAAGTCCTCTTCACTTTCAGCAAGCAAAGTTGTGCCAAGTGCATATTGCAGGTTGTTAATGAGCCTTCCTCCAATCCTGATGACCTGTTATTGTTCATATAGTCCAGTTTCTCGGGTTATTTGTTCAACATACAGATTGAATAAGTACGGTGAAAGGATACAACCCTGACGTGCATCTTTCCTGACTTTGAACCATGCAGTATTCCCTTGTTCTATTGGAACGACTACCTCTTGGTCTATGTACAGGTTCCTCATGAGCACAATTAAGTGGTCTGGAATTTCCATTCTTTGTAATGTTATCCATAATTTGTTATGATCCACATAGTTGAATGCCTTTGCATAGTCAATAAAACACAGGTAAACATCTCTCTGGTATTCTCTGCTTCAAGCCAAGATTCATCTGACATCAGCAATGATATCCCTGGTTCCGCATCCTCTTCTGAATCTGGCTTGAATTTCTGGCAGTTCCCTGTCAATGTACTGCCCCAGCTGCTTTTGAATGATCTTTGGCAAAATTTTACTTGTGTGTGATATTAACGATATTGTTCAATAATTTCTGCATTCTGTTGGATCATCTTTCCTTGGAATGGGCACAAATGTGGATCTCTTCCAGTTGGTTGGCCAGGCTGCTTTCCTGAAGCAGGTGAGGAATTTCTGTGTCGGTTCAATAGATATTAATAAAAAAATCAACTATGCGTTAAACTGTTTCCTATATCATCCCTATACTTTCTATTCATCTGACACAGGAATGAGGGATTGTATGTGTCCTAAGTCTGTCAATTTCAAAATATTCTATTTGCTGTTGGTCATTTAAAAATTTGGGTAGAGGTAGTAATTATCAAATGTAAGGAAAAAAATTATTTAAAAAGTTAAAATTAGGAACATTAGATCCATTGACTATTTCTGAGAATTGGGAAAGTACTACTCTCAGCCTATTTTAGTACAGTAACAAATCACTTAGCTGTTACTTTGGCACAGTGGTTAAGCGTTTGGCTGCTAACTGAAAAGCTGGCAGTTCAAACCCACCATCCACTTCGCTAGAGAAAGATGTCGTAGTCAGCTTCCATAAAGGTTACAGCCTTGGAAACCCTATGAGGCAGTTCTAACCCTGTCTTATAGGGTCGCTATGAGTCAGAGTCAACTCAACGGCAATGGGTTAATAATTCACTTGAGTGCACAGAACAGCTTTATTTTCTGGAAGCAATGGGTGAGAATCACTGCATAGCAATTTATACTTTATAAGCAATTTATATATATATTATTTCTTTTGTTCTTCACAATAGTCGGTTGACATAAGAATTACTCCTTCAAATCCCCACTGTAATAGAATGTGGAACAAAAGAAAAACGTTTTATTCCAGATTGTCTTCCCAGTAAGCAGTACAACAATCGTTCAGACCTGGGTGTTTTTTCTCTGAAGCAAAAGCCCAGGCTCTTTCTCCTATACCACACCCCTTCCCAGCATAAATCACACTTCAGGCTTCTTTCTTTCTCTTTTTCTTTTCTTTTCTCTTTTAGCCCTTAATTCGGTCAGTTCTAGTTTTTAGGCATATAAATGACTTTCTAATGCCAGCTGAATAGAAGTAGTAGTATACTAAGCTGATTGTAAATGAAAAGCAAGCTTTACTACCCTGATACTTAACTAGGTATTAATGAGTATAAAGTAGATACATTCAATAGAACATTAAAATGAGATCACATTTCAATCAATACATATAACACAAAAATATCTGCCAGTAAGAATGACCTAAGTCTATTTATGTTGTATTTAACAAATGTCCTTTCAGCATTGTGCAGGCAGAAGCTATATCTTTCTGCTCAGTTTCTATTCTTCAGAGTAGGACATCTTTTCACATTTAAGAGAGAAATTGCCTGTTCAGATGAAAACTAGTCATGTCATTTTCAAGACAGGAAAGAATAGCAAATCATTAAAAAATGAAACAGTGTTCCTTTCTGCATAAATATCTCTGCTTATTCTTTTCTGTGGTTGGCTAACTGTATAAAGCATGATTAGGTCTAATGCTCTATTAATGTATCACCGTCTTAGGCAGAGTTAATGGCATAGTTAGTTTGGGCCTGTCTTTCTTTCGTTTCTCATTTTCCAGGCTGCAGTGTGGCATGGCCCTTAGTCAATACAGCAACTCCCTCCTGAGCAAGCATTAAATTGAACAGATGAATGGCAGCATTTTAAACTAGATCTGATAACCTAGACATGCTTGTGGGTTTTGAAGAGGCCACATTAGATAAAAAGAACTACCGGACACTTGAGAGCTGACATATTCTTCTAAAAAAGAAAGGATGTTGAGAAATAAATTGGGCCATAGAGACTATTCTCCAGAAGATGAAATAGGGCGAAAGATTGTTTCTATTTTTTTAAAGCAGCATACAACATTTAGTGGAAATTCCCTTTCAAATAGTCAAATGGATTCATTTACACTGTAATTTCATATAAAAATAAGTGTGCCTAGTAGTTCTAAAAATGAGTTTAAAATCCCTCATATTTTGTGAGCAATCATGGACTTTAATCTTAAAAAAAAAATCTGAAAAATGTTTTCTATCGCAGTAGACGCCCAAAGGAAAAAATACACTGCTCAAAAAAGTGAGATCATAAATCACTTAGTTTTTCAGTACTCAGAGAATAGAGTACTCTACTCAGGAAAAGAACTTCCTGAAGACTGTCCGAGGGGTGTGTATGCGTGTGTGTGTTTCTGTGTGTTTGTGTGTGTGTGCGTGTGTGAGAGAGAGAGAGAATCAATAGAGTCTTGTATATAAAGAAATACAAATACACTGGACTTTGATGATTGTGATTAGCTCAACATAGCATTAACTACCATCTGATTTTAGAAGGAAAACAAAAAACTTCTCTGTAAGAATACTAATCATTTTATATAGGCATTTATGGGAAAGCCTACTCAAAATTAGAAACATATAAAAGACTACCGTCTTCCGTATGGTTTACACCCGAATGTGAAGAAAATGAAAATCACCACGGACTCAGAGAAGAAAAAAAAAAAAAAAAAATTCTGTCTTGGAGTAAGTACAGCCATAATGTTCCTTAGAAGGGAGGATGGCAAGACTTTGTCTCCTTTACTTTAAGCACGTAATCAGGAGGGACCAATCGCTGGAGAAGGACATCATGTTTGGTAAAGTAGAGGGTCAGTGAAAAAGACTCTCAATGAGATAGAGTGATACAGTGGTTGTCAGGATGACACAGGACAGGGCAACATTGTGTTTTGTCATAAATAAAGTCACTAAGAGTCAGAGATGTCTTGACAGCATCTAACAACATAAACAATTTATCATTATTGAAATAAATTATGCCTAACAGTCAATGGACTATACCTGCTCCTTAGCTTATGCTATATTTTGTGATTCCCTTTATCATTAGGAAAGCTTGGTGGTGTAGTGGTTAAGAGCTATGGCTACTAACCAAAAGGTCAGCAGTTTGAATCTACCAGATGCTCCTTGGAAACGCTATGGGGCAGTATGAGTCTAAATTGACTTGACGGCAATGGATTTGGTTTTGATTTTCTTCTTTATCATTAAAAATCTTCATTATTTTTAATAACCCACTAAATGGAATAAGCCTTTACAAAAGAAAGGACAGAAAGAGAGAAAGGAAAAAAAGGAGAAAGGAGAAAGGAAAGAAAGAAGGAAGAGAGGGAGAGAGGGAGGAACGGAGGAAGAAAGGAAACAGAATCTAACTAGGGAAAAAAAAAAAGGCAGCAGGTGCCATCATATGTTTAGCTTATTGTCAAACTAAATAAACCTTCAAAAGTTCCAGGAAGTAGTAACCTAAATAGAGGTTGATATTAATTTAGAACCAATGGACTGAGTGAGAACAATGAAGTACCATAGATGTATAATGACTGTCACAATTAGTGTCATGAGACAGCACCACTTTCAAAATGGCTCTAAGGAAGCAAATACTTCCTGAGATGAAACCAACCACAAAGGGAAATAGAAATGAGTAATTAACAACTGAGCACATAGGCTGATTTTTTTTAGTGTAGATCAATAAGAGTATATGCTCCTAGAAAACAAGAAATATCTCAAAATTATTATATCTCCCTTAACAGCAAGAACAGTGAGGCTCAATAAGAGGTGGTCAATACATATGATGTGATGTATGAATGAATATTATAAGAAAGAGGAATTATGTAAAAACTGCAGTAATATACAGAAAATGTTATCACTTTAAGCATTTTTGTTTATTCTATCCTCCATCCCCATACATGTACTAATGCAAGATAATGAGATTGTTATCTCTAGGATAGGCTCAACCTAATGGAAGAGATCCATATTTATGCCTATTCCCAAGAAAGGTGATCCTCCGAACATGGAAATTACTTAACAATATCACTAATATTACATGCAAGCAAAATTTTGCTGAAGATCATTCAAAAGCAGCTACAGAAGTATATCTACAGGGAACTGCCAGAAATTCAAGCTGGATTCAGAGGAGGATGTGGAACCAGGGATATCATAGCTGATGTCAGATGGATCCTGGCTGAGAGCAGAGAATACCACAAAGACGTTTACCTGTGTTTTATTGACTATGCAAAGGCATTCAACTGTGTGGATCTTAATAAATTATGGATAACATTGAGAAGAATGGGAATTCCAGAACACTTAATTGTGCTCATGAGGAACCTGTACATAGATCAAGAGGCAGTCCTTCAAACAGAACAAGGGGATACTGCGTGGTTTAAAGTCAGGAAAGGTGTGTGTCACGGTTGTATTCTTTCACAATACCTAGTCAATCTGTATGCTGAGCAAATAAGCTGAGAAGCTGGACTATATGAGAAAGAACCTCACAACTGGACCAATAATCAACATTATGAAAAATGGAGAAAAGATTGAAGAGGTCAAAGATTTCGTTTTATTTGGATGCATAATCAACACCCATAGAAGCAGCAGTCAAGAAGTCAAAAGACACATTGCATTGGGCAAATCTGCTGCAAAAGACCTCTTTAAAGTGTTGAAAAGCAAAGACGTCACCTTGAAGACTAAGGTGCGCCTGACCCAAGTCATGGTATTTTCAGTTGCATCATATGCATGCAAAAGCTGGACAATGAATAAGGAAGATTGAAGAAGAGCTGATGTCTTTGAATTGTGGTGTTGGTGAAGAATATTGAATATACCACGGACTGCCAAAAGAACAATTAAGTCTGTCTTGGAAGAAGTACAACCAGAATGTTCCTTAGAGGCAAGGATGGCAAAACAGCATCTCACATACTTTGGACATGTTATCGGGAGGGATCAGTCCCTGGAGAAGTACATCATGCTTGGTAAAGCAGAGGGTTAGTGAAAAAGAGGAAGACCCTTGTCATGGATTGAGTTATGTCCCCCCAAAAATGTGTGTATCAGTTTGGCTGGGCCATGATTCCCAGCATTCTATGGTTGTCCTCCATTTTGTGATTGTAATTTTGTGTTAAAGAGGATTAGGGTGGGATTGTAACACCCTTACTAAGGTCCCATCCCTGATTCAATGTAAAGGGAGTTTCCCTGGGGTGTGGTCTGCACCACCTTTTATCTCAGAAGAGATAAAAGGAAAGGGAGGCAAGTAGAATGCGGCGGGGGGGAGGGGGGTGGCTCATACCACCAAGAAAGCAGTGCCCAGAGCAGAGTGTGTCCTTTGCACTCGAGGTTCTTGCGTGGCCAAGCTCCTAGTAAGGGGGAAGATTGAAGAGAAGGTCGACAGAGAGAAAGCCTTAGCCTGGAGGTGACGTCCTGAATTTGGACTTTTAGTCTATTTTACTGTGAGGAAATAAACTTCTCTTTGTTAAAGCCATTTACTTGTGGTATTTCTGTTATAGCAGCACTAGATGATTAAGACAACCCTCAACAAGATGGACTGACATAGTGGCTGCAACAATGGGCTCAAGCATAACAATGATTGTGAGGATGGTGCAGGACAGGGCCGTGTTTCGCTCTGTTGTACCTGGGGTCACTATGGGTTGGAACCGACTTGACAGCATCTAACAGCAGCAACAGCAAGCTAGGCTCTCTTTCCTAATACTCCTAGCACTCTCTGCATCTCTTCTTCTCTTGCGTTACTCTTCCTTGTATCTGTGTCTCAACAACTCAAGTTTCTTTAACCATATAGGACAATATAATAACCCCAAAATAAAACCTCAGGGGTTTAATACAAAGAAGATTCTATACCTCAATTATCAGTTCAAGAACTATTCATGGACTGTTGCCAAATTTCTCTCTTGCTGGTTCTATGATGAGTTAAATATTTAGAATTGAATAGTTTGCCAAGAGAATTTTTAGCTCTGTTGCAGTCAGGAAGCTAGGCTGTCAAGAATCTGTTTTTCCAGCTAAAAAGAATTATCCAACCTTAACCACAATCCAGGGATCAAGTGGCTGTCAACCTATACTTTACTGTGGT